>CM074576.1:171079609-175879609 GCA_037305975.1 Chrysolophus pictus | reverse complement strand
AAAAGTACCTTGTTAAATCTATCCTTCCATACAGACTCATATTCAAACTCCCAGTACAATGAGCAGCCATCTTCATGTTTGTTTTCAGATCAGACTCTAATTTGTTGCTCTTTCTTACATTTATTTGAGCTTTGTGAAACCATGTAATCTTTTTAATCTAAAGCTCACTGAGCTGCTCTTGCAAACAGGCACTGAAGAACCTGGAGCCAGCTGCAAGCTCTCATTCTGGTGGCTTGAGTTTGAAGATGAGATATTCTGGGAAGGAAGCACACTTGTGTGGTATCAGTAGTCTGAGTCATTTAACTGGAAAAGCTTAACTCCTACCTTCAGTTCTGTTTCTCACTGCCATCAACAAACCAATCAGATGAACAAACAAAAAGCAGGACTGGCCTTTATCCATGGCATGGCTTCTCCTGCATAGAGACCAGCCACGTTGTCAGAGGCACAGCATAGCTGGATATTAAAATTTAGTATCATTTCATTTCTATTTCAATAAAAGGAGAATGGTTATTGCTGGATTCTGCTTATAGTGAAACAAACAATAAAAGGTCAGTGGAGGAGGATGAGGTTACCAGAATTTAATTTCACTGGAATGTCTGTACTTGAACAACACTCAGGATAGAAGAAATTGTGATGGGTAGGGGGACATGGAGCAAATATAGATGAGATGTTTACTATACAGCACAGACTTCTAAGGAACAGGGCATTTTAGTTCAGGAATGATTTTAAATTGAAACCTTGGCTTTCTTTCTAACTGGATTGTTGACCCAACTAGTGGAAGTCCCACCTGCTGCTTGGCTCAGCACCATGCTGGCAGAATGGAGCAGAAGCACAAGTGTAACCCCAGGTTGTGCTGACTGGGAAGGTTGTCAGTCCAGCTTTAAAAACACACTTCATTGTTCTGGCTGAGCATTGACTACAGCCAGAGTTGGTAGTAGCTGATAACTGATTATGAGGTCTTGCTGGCAGCCACCTGTCAGAAGTATGAACACCAGCCTGTGGGCAGTATGGTAACACTTTTGCTCTGCAGAGACACCAGGTCGAACAGCTCCTTGTCTCCTTGAGTTGCTTGTACACTTCTGCGTGGTGGTGCCACACACTGCATTTCAGATGGACACAGCTAAAGCTGAAGCTATTGTGCTGAAGGTGATCAAAGCACACAGCCGAATCACTGGTATTTACCAGCAGTAGAGCAGCAGATAGAGTACCAAGGAAAGGGGAAAATACATAATAAGAGATTTATTTTAGAAAGGTTCTTGAAAAGTATTTTCTTTCTTTTCTATTTATCAAATAGTGGAGCTTTTATATAAAGCACAGATTTTGTGTATCTCCTAAAACGAGCCACCAAGGAACTGCCTGAAAGCAGCAGCAAAACAAGCGGCAACTTTTCAAACAACAGCAGCCTAGGCTGGCTGTACTGACCATCTGTTCTGATGCCAGAAGTGCTCATGTCACACTTGCAGAGGTGTGCATGAGTGTGACAGCCCTGCACTGATTTTAATACTACCACAGCTGGCTTCATTTTCCATGGAACAAAAAGAAAAATGAAACTAGGAAGCAATTTCACTAGTTGTAAGGCATGTAATGCTGTGCTTGATGATTTTGTATTCTTTGCCATTGCTCTGCATTCTGTAATGAAAGCCCCCATGGAAACATTTTTGAGGTAAATAAAGACATTTTTTAGCAGGAGCTAGTTTAGGTATCTGATATTTCAGTAACCTCAATCCATTCAGAGACTGGCACATAGGAAGTCTTGGACCTTCATGTAAACATCCACCTGATGTTAGCTGTGCGTGGCAGCTTGTCCTGGAGCACCACAGGCATTTGGGAGCCTTTCCCTCAAACAGTGGAAGGCAGCAGCACTGCTCTTGTCTCATCTCACAGCTGCATTGAGCACGGAATCCCACCAGAACAAGTTCCCACAGAGGTTTTCTAAGCCTACTTAAAGGCTTCACATTACATTTCAATTCATTTTGTACCTTGTTTGTGTGGTTTTCATGCAAACCATGAAATAATCTTTACACGCAGGAGAAGCATAGGAGAACTGGTACAACACATACACAGTGTAATGTCATAGCCTCTGTCCTAGAGATAGTGAGGACACAAACATGGGACATGACGTTTCTGCACATTTCCTGCTCTCATTAAGATAAATGAGATGATTGACGAAGGAAGATTTAATTATAACCTACATTTCCATAAAGGAACAGAGGAGTGCTGTGACAGTAGAAGATCATATTCAAGCAAAATATGTGCTTTTGCAGAGATACTATGAGGGAGAGGAGATAACTGCCCCAAAATAATGGAAAAAAACCCAACACTTCTAGCCTCTTTTGTGAAAACCAGAATATCCTCTTCTCAGCTGAATGTCATTCCTGACTTATTCCACCTCTTACTGCTGACTCCCTTCCTTTCCTTCTCACAAAGTACGAAGAATTAATGAGACAGAAGTTAAAATATAGGAGATGATAAAGCTGTAACACATCCTTTATATTTTATAGATTTACAGATTTTATAGACATAATTTTAAATATCAAGATGAGAATAGAGATTAGTTAAACCTCTCAGCTATCACACGCTCTTAGAAATTTGGAAGACCTCACAGATACAGACAAAGCTACTTGCTGCTAAATCCACAGACTAGAACAGCAATTACCCATGGCCATGTTTAGGGTAAAGCAATTAAAGACATAAATTAGATTCTCCTTCAGAGTGACACTGACAACAAAGCATACACGTAATCTGACTCAAATCATGCTGTCTGTGTCTCTGCATGCCACATTTTGGAATGAAATAAATTATTTAAAAAAATTAATGCACTCATTTTTCAGCTGCTGTGCATTAATTCCTGCAATTAAGAACACTGGTAGCCTAAACACAGTGATTAAATATTGCACTAACTGTGTGCCTGAAGAACTTGATTTTTACAGTGCTGACTTGTTTTTATTCAGTACTGACACTCAGGAGATACTGTATCACTGCTTAATAAGTCGACTGCAACTTCTTTTCTGCTGCAACTTTTCAACTTGACATTGCAAACATCATCCCAAAATAAGACTGATCTATTGATAAGAATAGGCTTTGATACACCTTCTGTATAAATAAATGCTTCAGCTTAGTGTTTTCTAACATTCTTGAGCTATTGTGCTGTTGATTAAATAAAGTTTGTAAGGCAAACACAAGCTTTTAACAAGTAAACTTCAAGCAACGCACAAAGTATAAAACAGATCAATGCCAAAAAAATGCACTTACCTGGTATGTAAACTGCACATCACTTGGTGATTGACCTAATTTTCCATTGATGTTAACTTCAATTTGACCTTGTTTAGGTACCTTCATTTCTCCAACTTGACACACAATCCTAATGAGAAACAGTAATCTAAGTTTATCTGATAGCAGTAACAGTACAAGGTACAATGCAAGGTACAATAGTTAGCCCACCTGCTGTCAGCAAAAGCACAAACTTGGCTTTATCCTACATGAAGCATTTGAGCTCTGGCTCAGATTCCCACCACAACCACCCAGGAATATTTTAATCATATCTACATGGAGTAAAACTGAAACTTGAGCACCGTACATAGCAACTACTGAGCCCACTTCTTAGTAGAAGACTCAGATTCAGTCAGAGGGAGGGACAAACGGTATGACCCTACACAAAGTTTTCCCATCATCTGGTGGTGTTAAAAAACCCAGTGACACCCCACATAGACCTTGATGCAAGAATCAGCTATCTTGTAACTTTGTGTATTGTAAGCTGCTAATGCTTTTGTTGTGAATCCTGCTATCTCCCAGCTTTAAGCTACTGCATTTTCACACCTACGATCAAAATCCCTTTAGAATTACTGTTCTCTGAAAATAAATCCTCAGATAACCCACGCAAAATCAGAGGTCAAGGAACAGTGGAGGAGAATACATCCTGCGTTAACCCTAACTGCTGCTAGGGAGAGCTGCAATGTTTAGATTGCTGTTTCCAACAGGTGACATGAGAATAAAGGCATGAAAATGCAGCAAGGATTTGACACACTCAAAAGGTGGGACAAATGCTTAGTGGTGGGCTGATAATTCAGTTAGATAAGGATGCATACAGTGTTTGCAGCCTGCGCGGGCAGCTTCACACGGGACACACCCTAGGAATCATTGTTCATTTCCTTCATTTTTTCTCTACTTGGATTATTGCTCCTCTGTAAGCAGTGCAAAACTGCTTTAAAAAAAAAAAAAAAAAACAACCACACAACCCAACTCCCAAATTACTGAGTACAATGTACTTAAATTAGGACTTATAATAAAAGGATTGTCAAGTCCTCTTGCAGATTGCTCCAGAATTTTCTGCCTGGGTACTGGCAAGTGGACAAAATTCTCTAAATTCTTGCATGTCCTGGCATGTGTATGGCTGCCTGAGTCTGTTCCTCATCATCTCTACTGTATTCTTGGAAGTTGTATCTCCATGTCAGGCAGAAAACAGGAAACAGTGCCTTCGGAAGAATGTCTACCATATGTCAAGCTAAGGAAAGCAGTCGGGTGCTGGGGCTTGGGGGTGAACAGGGAGCCGGCAGTGGGATGAGCAGGGATTTTAATTGAGCAAAGCTCCCTCCCAGCCCAAGCGCTGGCACGGCCTCCCTCCCCCCGTTACAAATGGAACACTATAAAGGAGAACAGACTTCTCTGAGCTGACAAAGAAATACCACAGCAGAGCCAGCGAGCAGCATCCAGTGCCTTAAAGCTTGCTGCCCTCCTACCCATGGGAGGAACCAGCTCCAAAAAATGAATAGCTTGTTGCTGCAGGAAGGATGGAGAAGCAAGACTCAGTGCTTCTTTATCTTTTTTTTTTCTTTTCCTTTTTAAATTAAGAATAAATAAAGTAATGATTAAACAAAAGAATGGAAGAAGATAAAAATGCGAAATTATAGATATCCATTCAAACATTTTGAATAGCTTCTTTTTCAAGGCTTCCCTAATGGAGAACATCCTTCAAAACCTCCTAATTTGTTGGTAAATTACATTATGCAAGTTGCATTTGTTCTCGCCCATTACCACACTGGCAGAGCTTAGGAAACCAGTAATGTTGCTACGATACAAGGAACCAGTCATCTCAGTTTTGGCTCCTTTCCACATATTTAAAAATACCAAAAAGCTTTAGAGAAAGCCAAGAGGCTGTGGAAATTCTTGTAAGGCTACATTGGGATTCAGTGCAGCTTTTGCAAACACTGGAAATAGGGAATGGGGAAAGATGGCTGAAAGGGAGTTTTCAGAATTTTGTGGATAGTGATGTGTGTGTAAACGGGAGTGATGGTAACGGATTTGGGAAGCAGTAGGAGACACAGAGCTTTATAGATATTCTTAGGTCCTTGGGGCCTGGGAAGCTGCTAAATGCCTGATCCACAAACTGACTAAAGCCATAGGTTTTTCAAAAGCTAAAAAAAAAAATAAAATAAATAAACTGAAATCTCTTAGTCATCTTCAATATCTCTTTCAAAACATGCCACAGAAATAGCAAAAAGTTATTGTACTACACTTCAAAATAATCAAGGAGAGAGAAAGCCAAGGTTTCAAATGCAGTTTGAAATGCATTTGAATGAAAGAAAAATCACACTGCTTAAAATGTTGTTACTAATAACATGAGGACTACACCAAAAGTAATGTCTCCTGTTTTATTATGTTGGCTCATGATGTCATAGGCAGATGTTGATAGTACGGCAGTAGAGGCTGAACCTTCCCACCAATATTCCATTACATGTTGTTGCCATATAATGGCAGCAGAAGGGCAGTCTGACAAATGGCGTCTGACATGGAAGTGTGCGTGAAGCAAAGGTTCCGAGTTCCTCCATGTAGAAAAAATGGCACCCATTGACATTCACTGTTGCTTGCTGAATGTTTATGGAGACCAGAGGGTGTGAGCACAGTGAGTGGTAAGTGGTGCATTTCAGCAGCGGTGACAACAGTGGGTCACCTCCACTGCTGCAGATTTTTATGAGTGCAGCATGCAAGCTTTTATTCACTGCTGGTGAAAACTCATAGCTAGTGGTGGTGACTATGTTGGAAAATAGTGTTTTGTATCTCAGAATTATCTCTATCAAGTAGTGTTATTGTGCTTTCCATATCTGCTGTAGTTTCCATGGAAATAAATAGGAGGCATTACTTTTGGAATGACCTACATATTACTACTGAACTTTTATGCTATGCTTTCAATCAGCTACTATCAAAAGAGTACTTCCCTCTTGAAATTAGATGCTTGATATAATCTGCAGTATGCATCTAGACACCTAGAAGAACTTAGTCACCTTGTTTTTACTTTTTGGCACTGCTTAAGAGTCTGACAAGTAATCAATAAAGCATCTACCAACCTGCTTAGGCAACTCAGCACCCATAGACTTGTTGGCTCTGTGATGAAACTGAGTCATCTAAAGTTAACCCAAACCTCAAGGCTCCCTCCCTGCCCCCAGGAGAGAACCTCTGTGGCTGGACTGTTATAAAAAGAATTAAGCTTCCTCTTGCTTTGCTGACTTTCCCATTGGCTGTTCTGTGGTTGAGACTTCCCAACAATTTTAATAACTAGATGCACACCTATCACACCTTTAATTTAAATGCTCATAAATAGTTTTGAGACATCTGCAGTAATAGTTTATGAAAGCTTTCAAACAAATAAAAAAAAGTCAATGAATCAGAAGCAGGAGGGTAACACGCTATCATGCTAAATTTGTTACTGTACTGGAATCTGTAACAATTTTAAATAATAACTTTGACATGTTACTGTGAAACATTGCACTTGTACTGTACCAGTTCTATCTATTATTGGTGATTTCTAATAATTACAGTAATGTCATCTTCTTGTACGGATGCACAGAAGTTCATTTTTAAATTTTTTTGCCTAAAATGTGCAAAATATACAGTGATTACCTTGTGGAAACAGAGTAGAATTCCTCCTTGAAAATACATTCCTTGTCTGCCACCGTTATATTTTTCACATCTTCTGCTTTTATTCCCAAATTAGATCCCATTATGGTCAAAAGAATTCCACCATCCAGTGGTCCAGTCTTTGGCTCAATCTGTGTTTATATGAGGGAAAGTAAATAAATAAATATTTCAGTGACCATACGCCATAAGGAAGTCTGAGCACAGGCAGGTGGCTGCTGCTGACTGCTGTCTAGTCCAGCTCCAGAAACACCTGCTCCATTTTCCAATATTTCATATTACTAAGACTGGATCCTTCATCCATGGCCATCCCTTTGCACTCAGTGCATAAATAAAGTAGCTGAAAAAGGACTCGGCAGTGTCCGTAGCCGTTTCCAGATATTTTGTTCAAACTTGAACCTAAAAAAAGTTTTGAATGAAATATCCCCATTATGACTCAGCATCTGCCATATCATTATGGCATTTTGTGATGGCTGGGATATGTTCTTATCAAATGGTGTGTGTGGATTTCAAAGTACTGATGCCACTGTCATGGTAATTTAGATGTGCTCAGTTGAAGTACCTAGAATGTTTTCTAGGGAACGATGCCCAGAAACACAGCATTTGGCTTGTAACTGAAAATGCAACTGTTGGAAGTAAAAGAGAGTTTATTGCTTATTGCTTTGGCTGCTGGTTCACCAGGTGGAACAAAGCTCACTAAGGGCTGCACATCTGGACTCTCCAACTTCTCACATTCAAGTTCGACAGCCTCAGAATGCATCAGGTTTCAGTAAAAGTTTGCTTAGATGCTTTCTGATGAAAAACAATGCACTGGTAAGGAGAAAAAAAAAAGCAATCTTACGCGAGTAATTTCTGGATAAGGACACGTGTTGGTGGGAGGAGCACGACACAGCTTCTCATACACACACTTGCTTGGTTTGCCATCCTCTTCACACCAGACACACTTATAGTCTTCATGGGCGGCAAGACACAAACTGCAGTCACTGCGTCCATAGGAGCAATTGTACAGGGTGACTGAAATAGAGATGGTAAATGTACTTAGACACTACCCTAAAAAAAATCCAAAGCCCCCCATTGCTCAGCTCAGTCCTGTGAAGAAGGTGCACACTGTGAATTCTGCTGGAAGAAAAGCCTGTTTATTGCTGGACAGAAAAGCCTCACAACTACCCATGTGCAGAGTACAAAATATATGATCAAGAAGAATCCAAACAGTTTTGGTCACTCAGGCTTTGTCAAAGCACTTAAGCACAAAGTCTTTTCTTTGAGCATCCTCAGTGAACCTGGCTATATGGTAGCTCAAAGACCAGCTCCGAAAGCAGGTCCTGATGGAGCACCAGCAGCCAGAGATTGAAGGCCACAAACTCCCATGGTGTCATTGGGACAGACACAGCTGGCATAGGACCAGACAGTTGTGTATTTATAAGAAGAGATCCACCCTTGTTAGCTGCTTCCAGGACATTTGGGCCTTTCCAAAATCATCATGAAAGACTAATGAAATAAAAGATAAACACTTAATGAAACGTTATCCTTTGTCCTAGTTTTACCTCCCTTCTTCTCCATTGTCTTGCTTTTGTCTCTCTTTGCCTGGAGTTGCTACTCTGACACATGCCTTATTCCTTCTGCAGTGGGGTTTGATCTCAGTTCTTCTGAACCAGGAGATCAGGTCCAACAGTCATGTACTGGTGAACCAAGCACCAGCTGCCCCAGACACTAAGCTTATTTTGGCACCTGTCCATCTCTAGTACGATTCAGTCAATGAACAGAACCAGTTTTTCCAAATGGATGCAAAGATTTGAGATGTAGCTGGTGGTTCAGCACCATAAGAAAAGCCTGGTTTTGTGAAAAAACATTTGGAGATGCACTTGAGAGCTAGCCCAGAAGAAACAGACTGAAAAGATGCCACACATTTCTCTGGGGAAAGCATGCATGTGGCACAGATTATTCAGCGCGTGAGTGCTGTGCTTCCCTGAGCAGGTGAACTGGTTACCACAAAGAGGGGAGCTTCTTGATCTTTCCTTTTATGCTTTCCCTTCATCCCTGCTTATCCCATCCTTGCTTATGCCTACCCTTCGGCTGCCCTATTTTTCTGGCCATGCAGCTTCACCCTCTGTCACCAAGGCTCTGACACCTGTTGAGTTTTTTTGTAAATCAGCTTAACCTAGCAGAAGAGCAGAAAACTATCCAGGTTTCCTCCTGTGCTCTTTCAAGTGTTAAATGTGCGCACAGATGGGAGTGGGGAATACATGACAGAGAATCAGCATCTCCCCTTCCCAGTGGCCATTAGCTGTTTAAGCTCATTAAGTCTCAAGAAATGGTACACTTAGTGACATTGGTTTTTTCCCCAAGGAGGTGCACCCTTAAAGATGCAGTAAACAAACTGACATACATAGAGGATACCAGTGGGCAAGAGAGACTGGGATAATCCCTTGGAGATGGCAAAAGCCTTCAGAGACGGCCATTTAAAGAAGGCTTCTACTTTCAGAGTAGCAGGACTTCAGAAAGGACACAAGCAAACCCAACCTCCAGTCACTCCAGTCACTGATGTTTCAATGCGTGTGATGTCCTCCTAGATAACAGCAGAAGCAGCAGCAGCTTTTAACATCTAAATCCAAGAGGCTACCATGTTAGATTCCTACTGAAATGAAGAAGTAAAAGGAGAATACTGGTTTTCCATTATTTTCCAGCAGTGTCCTTATTCCCACTGCTAGGTCTGAACAATTATTACAGATATCTAAAATATCACTGCAGTCTCTCTACCATTTGTATGAGAGCATGCAACCTCATAAGGGCAGACTTTCTCTAAATGCTGCATATTAAAAAAAAAACAAACAATAACTGTGTTTAGTCTCACAGCTATAGTCTCTATGAGAATAACACATTTTTATTCTTTCCATTACAATGAAGAGTTAATGCAACAATGAAGGCTGCTTTTAACCTTTCTTATATCTATTCAGCATATTCACTTGATATCAAGCAGCTCTGCCAGGACGCACTCAGATGAGATCCTTGGATGTGTATGCAAAGACTTTGACATTAGTAACAATGAATTGATGAGAAAAAGCATGCATTTGATTCAGCCTCTCTCTTGAATTTACAAGGAAGGGTTGAGTGCAAAGTAGTAGCAGCACCATTTGCTTCATACGTTGAGTGCATCAGTGTGGAATCACTGCGTTAACAAATAGAAGCCAGGCAAGAATTTTCAGTGATTGGTGTTAAGTCTTCACTCTATATGTTGGATGTGAAGGTAGTGATGGGGAAAAGCACCAGACTGACAGCTCTACTATGTTGACTATGTGCTACAAGACAGAAGAAACAACACAGTCAGCAGTAAGGAAGTTTCCTCATGGCCAGGCACTAGCTTGCTTCCTTCATGCAGCCCTCAGAAAGGCTGCTACAGCATAGGAACCTGAGCAGCTAATACTGTTAAACAAATCTTCCCTATGCCTTCCTAAACCCCACATTACCCACCAACACCAACGTGTGGCCATCTGGCAGAGCAGGGCAGTACGTCTACAGCAGCACTTTGTTGTGTTTCTTTGGCTGGAGAGAGATTTTTGTCCCATCTCACCGTAAACAATGTTAGTGCTGCAGTGTCTTGACATCCCTCACATCCCATTGCATAAATGCATCCGAGAAAGCTATGGCCTTAAAGCATTAAACACTCCCCTTGTTCACTGATCAGCTCATTAAATGTACCAGCAGCAAGCCACTCATTAGATTCAGACTCTTATCCATCACCTTGAGATACCGGCTGTGAAATCATTGATAAAAAGGACAAAGGATAAAAGAGCTATATTGGATTTCGTACTGTTCAGCACCCCTGATGGCACAAGATGTAAAAGCGCTGTCGTAACTTAGTATTCGCTAAGTGTCATACAAAGGAAGGTGCTTTGACTGGCAGGTTCAAAGGTGCTTCTCAGCAGCAATCATATACCCAAAGTCAATTCTTTTCAAGATGCATAAAAAATATGATGCTCTGGATTTCATCCGGCCAGGAAATTTTAAAGCAAGAGAGAAGTTGGATACAAAAATCCTTTATAATAAAAAGAGATGAGACATTCGTTGATAATTTTTCAATTCCTCTCTTGCAAGGATTCTATATTTTGATTTGAATGATAACCTTTCTTTAATAATTTAGCTACCGCCTTCATTCTATGGTTTTGTTTTTCTTTTTTTCCCAGACTGGGAAAAAGATGTTGGGAACATTTGGTCAAAATTCTGCAATTTTAAACACCATGGTCTTTAGAATGGAAATGAAGACACTGAGACTGCAGCATGACTTCCCCATAATGTGCATCCCAGGTCCTCTTTTAAGTGTTTTCATCACTGCACACAAAGCCATAGGGAAAATCTGAAAACATACTTCTGTGCTGCCAATGTGACAGGCGATCAATTTAAGTATTGTTCAGATGAAAAAATATAGTCTTCAGATTTAATCTGTAGAGAAAATTACTTGGGGGTAGTGTCAGTTTTCCCATTGCTGACTCCTCACACAAGAAGTAATAAGAGTGTTGCTTCGCTGTTTTTCCAAGATCATGCCCTAAAACACTGGTCCAAAGACATGCCAGGCAGGTCCCAGCAGGTACTGCTCCACTGATTTTAATGGAGCATTCTCACCTCAGCTCCAGACTAAACCCACAAACATAACTGCTGTAGGTTGAAAGAAGTAAAAATAAAGTAATAAGCAATCTGTATCAGAAACCAAGTCTTTATTTGTGCTATATACTAAATAAACTTTTTTTGTTGTTGCCATAGAAATAAATGAATAAAGTGATGAGATGGAAGCACACGGAGTGTTTATGCATCTTGCTGACTGCCAGCAGACACAAAGGCTGCCGAGTCTGCTGCTCAGGAGCTGAGACAGCTGCAGGTGTAGATAGACTTCAGGTGAAGTCCAGACGAGTGGCAGTAAGGCAAATCGCCCCTCTGTTAATGGGGGGAGAAAGTTCATTGCAGCTTTTGGAGGCTGGGGGAGGAAAACGGCCGTTTAGAAAACAAGCCACTAAAGTATGCTTGAACTGTGAAGTTTTGCTTAGGATTGTCTTTCAGAGCAACTTCAAACTTGAGAATCCTGGCAACATCTTTAAAATGGCTTTTAATATATAAAACACTGATATTTAATTCATCAGTTTAGTATTAATAACTTTTGATCTGTCAGATTTGATTATTTCACCATTAAAGCCAATAAAACCTGGAAATGTAACATTCTTATCCACAAATCCAAAACTATAAAAAGATTCCTGTTTACTGTAATTAACCGCCTCCAACCCCCATATTTTGTACTTACCCATCAGTTTGCTGTCAATCTTAACCTTGTCTGTTCTTATGGATAATTTAAGTTTTAAGGTTTCATTTGCACTATAGGAGAACTGAAAAAGATGATATTATGGAGATATTAATTTTGCAAAGCAAATTTCATACCTTCTGTGATGCTTAATAGTCAGAGCTGCGAAGGTTTTAGAAGCTATCCAAAACCATATGGTCTTTTTTTTTTCACCTTGGCCCAATATATTTATAGAAAAAATGTTTTAATGAGCCTAATCCTTCACATTCAGAATTTTCAAGTACCAGGGGAGAGCAATATCTGAATGCCTACTTTTCATTAATTTAATTTACGTTGGGTTATAAGTATCCAAGCAGCGAGGGTACTGTTCGGTGTCAGTAAATATAGCTGTGGACCCTGCTGAGTTCTCCCTTCCCACACCATCTGGTCCCATTATTTCTGTGGCCACGGCAGGCTTGCACCACACAGAGAGGAAACCTCTTGCATCTTTTGCAGCGCAGCCCCCTCATTATAGGCAAGGCACATGGTTTACATGCTCCAAGACACGGGCTTCTGCTGAGGCTTAAAGACAGCAGCAATAACAACAGGTGGGAGAGAAAAACAGAAAAGAAAATATAATGACTTCATAAAGGAAATTATTTGTGCTTGACTCAAATGCTGCATAAATGTTAATTAGTTCTCAAAACCACTCTCTCAGCAAGCTGATAAGGTTAAAGTCAGCGTAACATTTGTGAGTTTAGCTTTGAACTCAGTAGACTTTTTTTGAATACTATTTTCTTTCTCTGTAAAATAAACCAGAGAGAAAGATGCATGGACATTAAGTAAGCCAAACAACAGCATATTGTTACCATTCCATTTTTTACAGATGTAAAATCTGCGCTATGGGAAAGATAATTAATTGGTGTGTGGAGAGGGAGAGCTCTGAAATTCTCATCTTTTATCTCAATGGTTTCACCAGATTGCATTAAAAGTGGAGAATAAAAGAGTAATGGCCTCAGATTCCTCCAGGGGCGATACAATGAACTCATCGATTCAGAAATATAGAAAAATGATCCAGGACTTTAAGGGGAGACCCTGGGAATTCTGAGCCAAAGCTCCTGCTTTTGGCTGCTACTACCAAAGGAGAATCTCCAACACTGATGACTTTCTTTTCTGAGGGATACCAGTGCAACATACTTCAAGACGCACACATACTGAAACAGGACTGTGAAAACAGCATATATTTGGTAAGCAAACCATATTCTTGCATTTACCTCTTTACTCATGAATGAAAATCTTCCTTCCTCTGCTGCCTCAACAGGAGCTTCAAATTCAAATTGGCTGTTTCCAACCACAAATTTTTCATCCTGCGGAAGAGAGAAGTTCAGCTTTCAGTTTTTACAGCTTCACCAAGTGCAGTAACATACCACCAGGCAATATATTGTCCAGCACTGGAAGTGATAAGATCAGGTGGAAAAAGCTAACCAGTTGAAGTCGTCACCTGAAAGCCAAGCCAGTGAAAAGTCCAGCCAGTGCAATCTGCTGCCATCTGCACCCCTCCAGCATTCCCTTAAGGTGCAAACATGGAGAGGCTCAAATAAAGCAACAACATATCTAGCACTCGGTTTCAGAGAGCATGAAGGAAAAGCCAAGACACGTGAAAGCTGGATGGCTTCACACATCAGATGTGTCATTAGTGGAGCTGCTTGAGTTCTGCCTTTAAGGTTTTCTCTGTGGGATTACAGGCAGAGGAGGAAGGCAAGAATTAGACAGCAAAGGGAACGAACGTCCCTCAGACTTTTCTGGCTTTGTTTTTACTGCTTCACCAAGATTCCAGCTATGTTCTCACGAGACAGTCTTTGATGGTAGCACCACTTTAAGAATATTCCTGCCTCCTACATGCTTTCTTCCCCTCTCTTCACCCTGTATCTCAAAAAAGCCACTGATTCCTTCCCCTAGGCTGCAGCACCTGAGCAGCACTGGCACAACTCTCAGCATCACTGTTCTCAAACAAGGGACTGAGCCAACTAAAAAGCAAACCATGGCACTGTTCCTGTGCTGGGTCAGCCTCCCATCCTGGCCCAGAGCACAGCTGCCTGTATAGCTTTGCCAGAATAACCAGATTAAGAAACAAATGGCAAGGATGTTTTTAGAAAGTGTTATTGGTGAAGACCAACAGAGACCACAGGAATACAAGACCACCTTCATCTCTAATGCTTTTTAGGCCCCACTTTCAATCGCATCTCAGAGCACCTCAAAAAAATACTCAGTAACTTGATCTCTCTTTCCTGCTCTGAGGGTTACTAAGTCTGCTACTGATGTCATCAAAACCTTGTATATGAGGATAATAAATATATCCTTAATGCTGCATCACTGGCAGCTCACAGATCAGGTTTATCTAAGTAGTGCAGTGGAAGCCCTTCTTATTGCCCCTTTGCTGTGATATGTTGGGCAGTGGACAGAAGAGCCCACCAAGGTTTGGGGCTGAGGAGTAGCTAGGTGAAGGGCCTGCCTCCAGACTCTCAGAGGTTTATGTACAGACCTTTTACTTCTTCCTTCTCAGAACCTGCATACAGAAAACAAGCTGCTGAGCTCACAAGGATCTTTCCTGCAATTTTTAGAGCCCATTCTGTTTCACATCTTCCAAGCATTAAATCACCTTACAAATCTCTCTTTTGAAGAACGATGCCCCACTGTCCCTGTTTTACATTTCAAAAGTGGTCAAATTCTGCTGCTGCTGTTGTGGAAGCTTTCCTGCATGTTTAACAGGCTGTGCTGGGAGAGGAGGGGACCTCGGTGTGCATGATGGCTGCCAGCTGGAAAGAACTGAAATTGGGCTGCCACGCTGGGCTCTACAGCAGAAGGCTCAGAGCTCTACTCAGCAGCCTGGATATAGAAGAGATAACATAACAAACACCAAGAAGTGATTTATACATCAGGCACTCATGACAAAGACAAATCCAAAGGGGAAGTTACTTATAACTAAAATCTTGGAGGGCTAATATGGTTATCTTGTTGCTGTACATCTGTCTCTCCTACCATGCCAATCTTCCAAGGATTCAGCTGAAGAACGTCTCTCAGAAGTTGCATGCAATAAACTGATCAGTGTTAAACTTCTCTTCAGCACCTTTCTGAGCTGCTTGCTCTGAATGTGGCTATTCCCAAGAGCAAAAGGACAGCTTGGATTTACTTCTGCTTCCTACTGAAATTCTTTTAGAGGAAGGAGGGTCAGAAAAATAGTCAACAGCTTCTCATCTTTTAGTCTATTTGCTTCCAGCAAAGGCTCTCACAAGGAGATTTATTCATTGTAGTACAAGTGTTACCATGTTAAGAGGATTATACAAAAATTGTGGACTTATTCTTCTACCCCGATCTAAACCACCAATCTGTATTCATGGAGATGCTTAGATGAATGATGCTGCCTAGTGCACTTAATCATTATTAGTATAATAATATACTGTGGCTGTGCATGCTCTTTTAAACAAAGCACAGATTAAACTAAGATAACAGAGCTCGTTGTTCAAAGTAACAATAGAACATTTATTTTTGCTGATCACCATTTTCTAAGCAATAATGTAGGCAAATAAAATAAGAAAAATGAATATATACCAATATTCTAATCAATAAAGTCCGTAAATGGGTTCACGGCTGTATGACTGCCACCTGTAATGCCCAGGACATCCTATGACAAAATTATTCTATGTGAGAAGCCACATTCTAATTTGCACTTGGGCTGAGTGCCAACATCTAAGAGATCTGTCCATATGTTTCTCCTGAGCCACCCTGTCTTCCATGAGAGGTTACCCCATGTTGAGTGTAGGTTATGCTATTACTCAAAATAACTTTCAGTAACCAAACTTACTGCTTCGGGTAGTACAGCCGCATAGGAATGAGTGCCTCCAAAATTACAACTATTTCATTTATTAGTGTATTTTCATATGTTCTTAGAGCTCTGTGCATACAGATGTAAAGCACTGTGTGTGCCTGTTCAACGCCTGGCACTGAAGGAATTATAATTCTGCTGTAAAAATGGACCTCTGTACTGGGATACATGAGCTACTCCCATGACAGAGATGTTTTCACTAATCTCTCACCTAAGAAAACTATTCTGACATCACTTGACACGCATTTTTCTCCACTGTCCTCCAAACTAGGGCCTATACATTCATCTGACTTCTCAGAGAGATTTGAGTTCCCCACAAGCCCTTCTGGATCCCAGTTAAATAAATGCATGCTGGTCTGTTCTGTAGGCAAACTGTTAAATATTGCTACACTGTGACAAAGCATTCAAAACCACTGTGTGTGTTTGGCTTTGTTAAACGTAATTGATACCACTAAAAAAAAGGGAGGAGGCATTTTTTTTCTCTTTCCTCTACTAGCAGTAGTTCAGAAAGATTGAGGTGTTTATTCACAGAATGATAAACAAGGTGAATGAGATTAGCATAGCAGGTTCCTTCTGCTGTTTCTCTTCCTTGGAGGAAAAGAGTCCTCCAAAAGGTAAATTTTGTACATTTAGATTATGCATCTGCCCTGAATTTGTTATTAAGAGAGAACGGACTCTTCCACTTATGTCAAGGGATCAGCGAAAGCTTTCCCTCTTCTGCAGAAACCAGTTTGTTTCTTCTCACAATGTTTGTTCAGCTCCTCACAATGCTTAACAATAGAACCTGGAGTGAATTTTCTACAGTGTGTTTCTATTTTTTATTTAAATGCTGCAGCAAAGTGTTGTGTCCCACTTCTTGCAAGCAACCTGAGTCAGGTCAGATTCATTTCACCCAGTCAGACATCCTGCCAGTGACCAGTGGCAGCCATCACAGAAAACAGATAAAATCCACCTTTTTTTTTTTTTTTTCCCCTTTACATTTATTTTAATATCTTTGGGCAAAAATATTTACTTTTGAACATATGATTGTATAGCATCTTGTACAACCATGGTTTTGATATGATTGTAGCATTTATGGTTTGCCTTCTAACTTTCTCTGACACTTCTTATATTGCTTTTATATTCCTGACCTGTTTACCTTTTTCCTTCCCTTGGCAGGCATAGCAGAAGTGATGGAAGGATTTTGTAAGCTATTCAGTACTTCCATTTGGCAAGGTAAAAAGAAAAAAACTCAAAAAACATGAGTCTTATTTAGTTGAATGATGGCTTGTGGTTTAAGTAATTGATACAAGCCAGCATATCTACCATTAATTGTATTTAAACAGAGAAACAAACAGCAGAAACTAAGAACAATACTTAAGCTATCACCTAAAGAAGTTTTTAAGCTTTACTTTTATCAGACAAACACTAACTTCTATGCGTTCTGCATACCCAGGTGATAAAACAATTAAAATCTCAGAGTCATACTAGCTGCTTGGCTTTGCAATTGACTTTCTGGAAGGAGGTACTAAGAAAGAGAAATCTTTGCTACAGCTGGGACAATACCTGCTCGTTTGGTTTGATGGTTAAAAAATAATAACAAAAGATGGTTTCCTCCAAACTAAAAATCATGCAATTTCTGAGTTGTTTTTTTTTTTCTGTTTGTTTGAAAAGTGAAGAGAGAATTAAGCACACCAAATAGTGCTATTTTAGAATACCAAAAAGAAAGCATTTCATTAGGAAGCGATATGAAAAAAAGCAGACTTCTTAAAATTCCTCTGAAAAATAATTCTCAGGGTGCTTCAGGAGGTCCACTTTATGTTCTTTAAAATAAAATTCATATATACTAGTTACGATATTTTGCCTTGTTGTGATTCTGTCTTTGTGGGATTCCACATTTAGAGACTGTAACCAACGTTATGTCAAATTTAATGTGTAGCTCTTTTCCTTCTTTAACAAGAATTATGAGCAAGAACCCCAGGAAAGCAGAACCTAATGCCTGAAGAGTGGGTGTGGCTGGAATTAAAGTGGAATACAAATGACAGCTAGCTTTGAATTAATCCGCTTACCTGATAATAAGCTAGATGTCTTCCCTCAAAATGCACTGTTGTTCGGTACTCCATAGGTATTATTGAGGGGTTAGGGTTTAGAAACTGTGGGCATTCTTCTTCCTGGGGAGATAAACATTTTATCCATTATTCAAAACAAAAGTCTTATCACAACAAGCTCCAATGGCCTTCGGACAATGGAGTGATTGTTCTAAATAACTTTGTGCTTAAAATACAGTGACAGATTTGATTACACCCTTTCAAATTAGACATGCTAAAAATGACTACAGCATATGTCAAAGCCGTGGGTGATTATCTTTCCCAGCCTTGAAATCTTGTTCCTCCCATTGAAGCAAAGTAAAAGGAACAAAAATATCCTTTCAGGAGTTATTCAGTCACAACGCCCCTCCTCAATCACACCCTTAAATTCCCACCCCCACACTGTCACTAAAAAAAAATCTTACACTTCTGGAATTAACTTAAGACTCACTTTTAGATCCCTATTTCAGCCAATGGATATGAGAGAAAAAGCAAAGAGTATATTGAAGTTTTCTAATAAAAGCCCAATAATTTTATTTTTAAACATTACCATATTTTGTTTGATCACATCCTGTGCTGAAGAAGACTCTTCACAGATATGTTTCTTCCAGTCCCACTGGCAATTCCATCTATTGCTTGCACAAGAATAGCATCTACAAATATAACATGATAGTCATGACAAACTGTCAGGCTTCTTCCCCCACTGACAAAAAAAGTAAATTAAATTCCATCTTTATTCATGGAGAGTAGATCAATCTGCTACAGTGTCCTTACTATATTAAGCTGAAAAATTTATAGTAAGAACAGTTTGAGAACCACAGAAAGCTATTTTTTTTTTCAGAAATATAAGTAAGGATAGGAAAACTGTAGCATCTCACAAACTAAGACTGAGTCCAAGGAAAACAGAAATGATCTTTATAAACCTTCATATATTGAGTTAAAAATGTGGAGTTTGAGTTGGCTGTGTCTGTCCTGGGGCAGTAACATCTCAAGTGGAGAAGATGATGGTGGCAGAGTCATCTTTGACCATCACATCTGAATGCACCATAACCAAAGCTCCAATCTAACACTCGTGGCAACAAGTAGTAAGTAGACATCCACAGAGCTCACCTGCAAGTACAATAGCAACTACCAAAAATAGCAACCCAATGAACTGCCCTTTAATTGGATGCCTCGTTAAAGTGTAAGATAAAGAGTTTGGATACTGAAAAATTTTGAGTGCCAAAGACTTAATTAGTCACCTGAAGCACGATGTCACAGGATCTAAACGCCTCACTTAGAAATTTGAAATACTTACGGCTGGTTTTCATAAAGATTCATTGCTTCTTCACAGTCATAAAAAGGGTAAGTATGTGATGCAAAAAATATCTTGTTCTCTCCAAAGGTTAACTGTAATGGAACCGAAACGTGATCTATCGCAAAAGAAAAATAAAAAGGAAAAAAAAAATTATATAAGTGGTTGTTCAATTCTTTAGCTCTTCAGCAGAATGATACAATAATACTTTTATTACTTTACAGTGCAGGCAAATATTTAACTATACAGTTGATGCTTTAGATCTCATGACCTGTTATATTGGAGCTTTGCTTTGTCTTTTTTAACTCTACAATTTTTTGAGCAAGTGGTTTTCAGAAGAATAGCAGAGATAGGATAAATGGAAGAAGTAAAATTACAGAATAGCTTTACTTTATGGAAGTGTTTCTCAGTGTTGCTATTACCATGCTAGAATTTTAGAGTCTGAAAGAATAAGAAAAAATGAATAAAAGGGTAATTGAACACAGATGAAAACTGGCATGAGAACAGTCATCTAAAATCAAACATCTTAAATACGAATATGTCGTCGTGTAAAATTACTTGTTTCATTTGTGGATTAAAACTGTCATTGCCATGTGACTTAAAACAAGTGGTCTTTGTGGTTAATGCCCAACAATGCCTTCAACACAAAGCTACCACAGGCACTTGTGATCTCAGTTTGCTGTACAGGATTTCCCCACAAATGTACTTCTCATCTGGATCATTACTGAACTAAGAGAGTAAAATTTATCTTTAGAAACTGGTGTTTTCTGTGGTGAAGTTGCTTAAAATGGTTTTTGCAGAAATCTTTAAGCCCTTGTGACAAGCTATTTCACAAGCAATTGGGCACTTTCAAACTCTGCTTTCCTTGAAGAGGTTCTTGAAAGACCATGAGCAGCATTACTGGAAGTCACCTTTGCCTGCGCTGGGTCCCATTGAATATTTCAGACTGGTAGAAATACCAGAGGATTTTCTAACAATGGGGATGCAATAAAGCATCATTCCTTTCTAGAAGTATCCCATTCCCTTGGAAATGGGATACTGCTACAGTAAACAGGGCCATTCCAAACTCAATAGGGCTTCTAAATAGTAAGTGGATGGCTCTGGATTTTCTGTCACATGCTGCCTGTGTTAATAACTGTCTGCCCTCTGCAAAGTGCCTGCCAAGCTTCTGAACATCTTGATATTATTTTTGAATATCCTTTCAGATTGGTCACTGTGGGAAAAACTCAGGAAAGTGTATTATTTCTAGGTGACTTGATTACTCTCATGCCATTCCAGACAGGCTTCTAGTCTTACATTTTATGCTGAAAGATGTCAAGCTGTCATATTTATCAACTCGGTCTCTTTATGTCCTACTTTTCAAAATATTTAGGGAATGTGAATTGGCCCTAAATAAAGTAGTGCTGTTTTAACATTTCGCATAATCTGATACCTTGACATACCCCAGCTATTTTCAAACTTGAGAGATTTTAACATCATTACATTTTGTGCAATTAAAACTGGATTTTGAACAGCTTCAGCTTGAAGAGAATTTAAACTTGTCTTAAAATGTACTTCCAAGTACCACACTCTTGGGAAATTCTGATATGAGAAGGTGATCTTATGGGGTACCTCTATACAATGTGCAAGAACACTTTTTTAGTTGTTTAAATTTGATCAATTAACAATGAAGGCTGTGCTGCCAGTTTTATTCTATTTGTTTTTGTATCAGGATGTATGAACTTAAGGCTCAAATAAAGCACTATTTAGGAAATAGCACAAGAATTATGTTTGGCAAAAGGCCATAAGTGTATATCAGTGGTTCAGAACAGTGGTACAGCCCTTAAGAATATACTCATTTATTTTTCCACTGGTCTTCCACTACTGCAGAAGATGCACACAGTGAAAGGGGCAGAAGGCTTTATGATGGAAAGGATAACCTTCTGACATCGATCAGAAGACAAGTTACTGAAATACAGTCGAGTATAGCAAAACTAAAACAACACATCTTCATACTGTGCTGCTCTTCCAGCTTCATATCTCAGTTTGATTAGAGTAAGAGTAGAATAGCTGAATTTTCCTTGTTTGGACACAGAATCCCTCTGCTCCTGCTAGAAATATCACTGAAATGGTGACTTCAAGGACTGTTTTGGGGGGGTGTAGTGGTATGATCCAGCTTCTGTGGGCAGTATGAGTTAGATCAATTTTGCTGAACATTTTGGTGGGAATGGCACAGGTTGAAAAAAACAGCACTGGAAAAATTTTGAGTAAAACTTCCTCTTTTTAAATTAATGTTTGAATGGACAAAGATCAACAATAGACTACTTGAGCCAAGAGTCTGGAAGAGGAAAAAAAAAACATGCATTCAGTTCATATAAGAGGATCACATTAGAAGCAGTGGTTTATGTTCTTTCCTTTTTTATGCATGGCAGGTAGCAATATTTCTTTACCTTGACCTTTTGGTGTTGGAGGAATCATATCAGGTGGGTCACAGATAATAACTCCTTCATTTAATTGAGCACGATGGCTTGTTTCACCAAAGGTACACCAAAGTTTGTCACTAGTGCTCAAAGTTGGCAATGGACTTACTGTCAGTTTCACCTGCAAACAAATTTTCAACAGGTAAAATATTTGAAAGAAAGTAAGCAAGCTCAGAAAGGCTTATGGCCACAGAATTTTCAGCTGCCTTTTTTTTTTAGCCAAGGGTGATATTTTGGCTGGTACCGCACAAAGTGGTTCTCCTTTTCAATTTTTATTTGTTTTCTTCTTATTTCTCTGCCACTTTTCCAGCTGGGTCTATGCTGAATAAAATGGTACAGAAAACTCCTCCCTTGTCAGTGCACAAGATCAAAACAAAAATGGCTCTAGATACAAGCCCAGCCCAGCCTTTTGTTCTTGTACTCAGCATCCGATTCAGTAAACAGAGTAGTTTAAGACTTAAGTAGGTCTTGAACTTAATGAAAATTACATTAACCTTAGGTGTTATTAGCTAGCAAATAAACCAAGGCTGGATGGGCTGGAAAAGCTGGAGTTTGAAATGGCTGAGCAGATAAAAGTGGCTTTCTCAAGACTCAGTGTACATGCAAAAAAACCCCTAAATCCTGACATTTATCACTACCACTGAATAAGAATTTCTGAGAGAGTGGTGGTGAGATCTTAATCTTCCTAAAGAAATCATCAATACAGTATGCATGTGAGAAACTAAAGGCAAAATAGAGTGGGAAAACTTAGCAAGGCAGGAAAAAGAAAATGAAATGAGATTTTAGATGCTGCCCTTGATTCAGTGTTTCAGGTATGTTAATGCTACAGTTTAGTTTTTTACATTTTGTGTTTCCAGTAGAATTGAGGATGGTTCCTTTCTCATTGAAACTGGTCCACTATGTTATAAACTGCAATATTTTTTGGTGAGTAAAAGTAACTACAAGAAGATGACAGTGGCAATATTACAGGTTGTAGATGCTCATTTGAACTTGGCTTTGTTTTTGTTGTTTAGATATTTCGGCCTGATATTCTGATAAGAGGCACCAAAGTCTTGTCAACACAAGTTGACAAGATCTGAACTAAGAGAAGGTGTGGATTTTAACTAGGCTATGTACATTCTAATAACATTTTTTCTCAACGAAGAGACAACCTTAACACAATGCTGCTTACATCATTTAGGAATGAAATTAAACTAACCCAAAGTGAAGTCTCTTTCCTTCCGATTAAGAGGGATCAAAAGCCATTTAGTAACTTCAATCAAAATTAACCTGATTTTACTTGCTGATCACAACCAGTACATCCTCAGTCTGCATCAGCATGCTGCACTTGAAATCAAAGCAAGCTATAACATACTGGTCATTCTCCAAATGCTTCATTTTGTCACCACGTAGTAATTTTGCATGCTGAATTTAACTTCTCCATGTAAGTAGACAAATTTTGCTGTGTAGACAAATCCACTGCCAGATTTTAAAGAAACAGCTTATGCCTTCACTACTTAAGTTTATGCTCAAGTAAGCTGAAAGAGGATGCAAGGGCAACATGAAATCTCCCCTATCAATTATCTTTTATAGGCTATACAATATTGTGCAACACTTTCATAATATTCAGATAGCTCTAAGTGCTTTGTCATCCATAATAATGCATCACTGTGGTTTACAGAGAAGGTTAAAAGGAGCATTTCTCAGAAGAAAACATTAACTACAGCCTACAAGAAGAAAAGGCAAGAAAAGAGCATTGGGAGAAGTCTGAAAGGTTGAGATACCTCAAAAACTTTATATTTCTTGCTATCACCATGCCTAAAGAAAAACAGACATTAATTTGCTTTGTAGTCACATCAGTGTGCTTTAAGAACATGCAGGGAAAGGATTTTGTTGTCATACCTTAGCAGGGGCTCTACGACTCATGTTTTGAGGGTCTGCACTGATGATAGTCATACATGTACCACTTGGACTCCAGAGCCAGTCGTTCTCCTTATCGGCCATTTCACAGTCTGCCCTCTTTGTACACCTGACAAAATAGGAACAAAACAAGAAGTAAAGCAATATCATAGCTGGACTCTGCTTTCTCTGAACTAAGCAACAATTCAGGGACTAGAGACTGAAACTGCAGTATAAGATGACTGGAAGTTTGCTTTAATATTGATTATTCAGGTTGTTATCAGAGAACTATTAAATGAATAAGTGATGGAATAAGTATGGACCACGGTTGAGGTATGGACAGCAAGGAGGCAGACAACATATGTTGCACAATGTGTAGGATTACTCCACTCAAACGTATGGACACCTAATAATATTTAACACAGCATCAAAAAGAGAATGGAGCCATTGCCCCATTTCCTGAAAGTAGGCTGATTAATCTTCATTTTAACATGTACCAAACTCCTGGAAGAGTGGGCACAACCTTTCTGTAGGTCAAGGATGACACCCATGTGTTGGCAGCAATAAGACACCTGACTCATGAGGGCAGAAATGTGACAGAGCAGTGCTGCCTGGGGCACATGAGAACTCCTGTGGAATCTCAGCACATGAGAAATGCCGCTTTCTTGGTGAAGGGCTTCATTAACTCCTGCCACTGTTTAAGATCTCTCTCTGCGAGGGCACCCTTACCATTGCAGGAAGACATCAGTGACTGTGCAGCCTCATCAAAAATCCTGGGAGATTTTCTTAGGTCCCCTACTGGAAGGATGTAAAGCAGAGGTGCTGCAGGACAGAATCTGCATATGTGGCTACAAAAGCTTGTTAGAGCGTGTGCTGGGGGACAGTTTCATGCATATTCTTTTCATCCTGTGCAACGCTTGTGAGAAAACTCCGTAATATCTCTGGCTGTTGTAACAAAAGTCTATTAACTCATCAGGGGCCTTAGTACAGTACAGTTGCTGAACAGTTCTGCCAGCACTACCCTAAGGATATCATTTACATACAAAGTCTACATTCATATAACACGTCCCTAAACACACAATTAAGCACTGCATGTGAAGATGAGACAGAACTTGGTGCAGGTGAGAAAAACATTAGAAATCACGTGCTGCTATTTCTACTGGGAGAAATACTACCAAATGCAAAAATTCACGTTTGCTTGTTCTCAGAGATCATTAATACTTCAAGTTATTGAGGTCAGTGGTTGTATCAGAAACCTGAAGGGAAATCTAGGGGAAATTGCCTCCTATATGATATATGACATGGCCTTCAACTCTGAGTAGCCAGGAGGAGTTTGAGTTGCATGTTCCAAATCCCCAGGTTTCATCCGCTGAAGCTGAAGCCTGGTCTTGAGGAGTTATTACAGAATATTCCATAAATGTGTACAAACACAAGTTTCTCTGCAGTGCTTCACATTATGCTGCACAACAGCCTGTTAGGTAACTTAATGTGAGAGTTCACATTTTCAGGCAGGAAGCTGGAAGCCTGAAATTCATCTGCATGCTATAATTAAATAGCCCCTTTGTTCCAACAGCAAGTACTTAGGACCATGAATTCCCAACTGCTCATGCCAAGGGGTTAATTAACTTAGTAGTCAAAAAGAGAGCTGTAGGACTGCACTTGCCTCTCACCACTCCAATCAATGCATGATGTAAAGAAGAGACATCCAGAATTGTTCCAGTTTGCATATGTTTGAATATTAATTCAGATAACCTCTGCAGACAAGTCAGCCAAAGGCCAGCTTCTGCTCTCATGCAATGAGGTGAGAGCCCGGTGTAGCTACATGTCTCCATAGCTAACATTTATCTACAAACAGCCTCTTATCTATATACTTTATCTTCAGACATTAGCAATTTCTTCCTTTATGCTCTTTTATTATGTTTTGCATCTCTACTTAAAATAAATGCTATATTTTCAGGATTTTAAATAGGGAGCACTCTTAACTTCTGGGAGAACATCTGACTGCATGGTTCAGAGAGCCATAAAACTTGCAGTTGCAAGATGTATAATGATTTTCAGTACCAGTAGAAGCGTATATATTTTCCCAAACTAATGAAATCTGCAGAAGTCAACGGGGACTTATTTGTGTGCATGGAAGTTTGATACCAATGTCTGTGTGATAAAATTCAATCCCTATCAGTACTGAGAGGCTGAGTACAAAGAACCGGAATCGCTACACAAAGCAATAACAGAAGGCATGTGCCACATCTCGAGGCCTCCTCCAGCACCTCCACTGCCCACATCTGCAGAACCCCTGTGGGACTCACCTGCCTTCCCGCACACACCAGCCGCAGTACGGGTCCTGGGCCTGTGTGCACTTCTCACAGTCCGAGTACTTGTGGCACTGCTGTACGGGAAGGCGATGCACCTGGGGAGCCAACAGCAAGACAAACCGTCACGTGTCTGAGGAAGGCACGAGGAGACTGAGAAGCTTATGGATGGGATTGCACAATGCTGCTGCCCAGTGCAGGAAAAGACCGCATATAACTATGTTCAAGGTGCAATTTGGTTTTTTAAAACGGAGCCTGGTTAACCCCCTGGTCATGACTTAAAGCTCAAATTCACATACTTTTCTGCTCTTCTTCACTCCAGTGTTCTCTAGTCTCCAAACTAGCAGAACTTATTGCCATAATCAAGAATCATGAGAAAATCTTAAAAAACTGTTCAGTTCCTGCAGTTAGGTTAAGTTACTTCTGGAGATGTGAATTTCAGCAGCTGCTGCAGAACAGAAATGTGAGAACATCATTTCCAACCCAAGAAACAGCTACTGCAGGACAGATTCTTCCTGCGGGTTAACATAGCACTAGCTAGATCAGTTGTACGTACAATATCATCTCCTTATTGTTAGCACAAGGTTGAAATCCTTTGGAAATGTAACCACAAGTGGCACTTTTAGCCAGAAGGCACTGCAGGAAGTCTGAAAACCTCAGAGGGCCCTGGTGCTTGCAGGGCTGCACTTCTCCACGCATAACCCTGCTGCCATGCAGTAAGTTTACAACAGAGAATGGAAATAACTGTGGCAGGAAGCAGCACCGTCAGTTCTCAGACTCCCCGTAAATACATGGCTTCTGGTTTTGATTTCTTTTGGGGGTGAGAATAAACAATTTGGTCTTTCTTTAATGCCCAGAAAAATGAGCAGGCACATAATCAGCACTTTTAACTATGCTGCTGAATTGTGCAAGAAGGGAAGGGACGTACTCCTCCCAGACTGTTAAGGACCGTGTTTTACCTATGAAGAATGATTTTTTTTTTTTTTTTAACCTAATCCTCTCATTTAAACCCACTGGCAATTACAAAGCTACTTTGCAAGTCCAAATCTGGCCTCATTTCACATTAGAAGAGTTCAACCTGACTCAGGCAGTGCAGATGGACTTGATGATCACCAAAGGTCTCTTCCAGCCCCTACAGTTCTGGGATTCGGTGATTCAGTTAAGGAAAACATCAACACTTGGTAGTGCTCGTACATTTACTACTACATAGGCTTATCTCTTCAGTACTTTCTTTTTCTTCCAAAGGCTTCTTCCTACCTTGAGCTGAGTTACTGGCACACCGCTTCTCTAACCAGCTCCCCTCTCGTGAGTCATTTAATATCCAGCAAATGGCTTTCTATGACAAAGTGTCTGTTTCATAATTCTGGCAAGCAGAAACAAGCTCCAGAGATCGGCCGTCTCTAGTTTTACATAAACTGAAAGGTTTTTACAGAAAAAAATAGCAGCTTGCCTTACAGACAGCTTCAAAACACAGAGAAACTGATTTTAGAGATTTTAGGGTTTTTCTAATTGGCACCTTTAACCAGAGAGAGGGGTAAAAGCAATAACAAGCACAGAAAGTGGTGAGAATGGTGACTGCCACAGGCTTCAGTTTTACTGCTGATATGCGACATATCAGAAGGAATCCAAGATCCTCCCACTTCTGTTTACTTTTAATGACCTACACTGAGTATGGCAGGAGTGGTGCAGTCCTTTCCAGCTTCTGTGGGCCTTCCTGACCCCTGCCCAGCTCTGAGAGGAAGATAAGGAGGAAGGAACTGACTTTTGAAAGCATCTGCTCTGAGCCATCCACTGCTTGGGAAAAGAGGACGGGGTGGGAGGAAATGAGGGAGAGGGGGAAGAAATGAAACAGGAAAGCAAGAGCTGGATTCTCACAGCGATCTTAACCTCCGTATTACTCTTCCCTATATTATGTCACCATCTAATTTATTTTTAAAGGCTGCTTCACATTATCAGCCATCACAGCACTTGGGTGGCAAGTGGTACATCTGCCAAGCAGGTCAGCGTTCAGCATGCACAGCAGCACAGCGATTGTGCACTTCATTGTTTACCTCCTCTTAAATAATTGTAAACTATTTTAACTCCCAGGGCAGGGTGCTGGTACATCTTTTCCCACAACCTGCAGCTGTTCTGAAAACAGAGCATGTTTCAGCATTTGTTCTTCCCCCCTCATTTCTGTCACTTCATTTCTTCCAGTTTTGAAGGCCTCCATTCTCCTCTATCTGGCTTTCAAAGTGGGTGGGACTGCTTATTGTAATTAACTCCTGGAGATGACAGTAATGTAATGCCGTGACAGAGCTCCCAAGTTTAGTTATTCACATTTAAGCTGAACAGGTTTTGTAAAAGAAAATTATTATTCCCATTATTTAGAAACTGATGTGTCTATGAGAGCTACTAAGAAAAGATTAAACTGAAATACCTTCTTTGGGAGAAATTTTCTGCACTCTAAATTTAAACATTTTGTAGAGATGGAATTATTAGCGGCCTTCCTAAATTCTCTATTTCAAGCTGACTATCACCAGAAAACATGCCTTGCTTCAAGGTTGCCCCAGTGCTCATGCTGTTCAGGGCACAGACTGGTGGGAACGTCAGGGCTGAAGCAATGTGCTGGTGTCTCATGGGATGCCAGGCTGTGCAGCCTCATGTAGACTCTGTTGAAGTTTGAAGTTCTGTTCCAAATCTGAAGTGCCAACTATTCAAAAAAATGGCAGTAACCTGCAGGAATATGCTTCCCCCACCATTTCACCAGTACTCTGCTTCCACAGCCATCAGAATTCTCCCTGTGTTACTGCTGCCGGGGCATTTTCCCATGTCCCACTGAGTGTCCCCATCAGTGCTGCAGTGGTGGCAGTCTATCACCTCTCCCATCCTGGAGAGCTGCTGGACCATGAGTGTGAGTGTCCACATAAGGAAGTGCCAAGAGCAGGTTACAGCTATAAGTGGCATCCCTCCCACCTCCTCCTTTCTTTCTTGCTTTTGTTTTCCCTTCAAAAATCTCTACTGTTCCAGATTGGAGAAGGTGAACCAAGAAGAGACTGCCTGCTACTTTTGTAGCAGTCTGACCATTCCTCCTGCAGCAGTACAGTTCTAGGCAGAAGCTAATACAAGAGTGTTTCCCAAAGCTCTAAGTCTCTCCGTTGCTTCTTACCTTTTGACAGCAAGACTCGTGAAAGCTCTTGGCCACTTTAAAGATATGAAAACACTGCTGTGTCAGCTACTAGCATCCCAAACCCTGAAGTATTCACAGAATCTCAGAATGGCAGGGGTTGGAAGGGACTTCAAGAGATCCAGTGAGTCCAATGCTAAAGCAGGTTCCCTACAACAGGTGGCACACGTAGACAGCTCAAGCATTCTCCCCGATGTGTGGCTGCCTGATCCTGTGGCTTTCTAGTGCCAAACACCACAGCTTCATCCTTTGCTCAGACCCCATTAGAGAGCTTCAGAGGTGAACTCACTTCCTGATCTCACTCTGAGCATTAAGGATATAACCGTTCTCCAAGTGACAGACAAGTGAGGCAAGCAGACCACCTCTGCTTGAGGGAGCAAAAAGTAGAGGGGGGCTGAAGTTGGTAGAAGGAGGTACATAATTCACATTCTGTTTTCATCCACCCCATAATCCCAGCAGCATTTTCATTTTATTTGTAATAACCTGCTTTCCTTCTGCCTGTAAAGGTGCACACACAAATTCAGGGGCAGCCCAATGACTAGAGTGGGTTCCAGGAATGACAGAGAAATGTTCAAATCTCAGGTAAAGTCACAGAGAAAGTTAAACTGGACCTGATGCTTAAAAAGAGAAGGATACTTTACCTTATCTGTGGTCATCACATATAGATATTCTTGGGTTTTGTCAAGGACCAGATCATTCTTTATGGGTTTATTTAGTTCAATAGTCAGAGAACTGTACTCAGTTACAGTGGATGACAGGAACACCTGTTCCATGGAAGAAAGAAGGGTGGTAAAGATTGCTGTTTTTTCAATTATCATGAATGAAAATGCTATGTTTGCTCAAGTTCACAAATTCATATTGGTGAAAACATTTCAATCTGAAGTATTTAGCATTAAAGGCAGCAAACACAGCAGAAAAATAATGGAAAAGAAATTGCTCACTGCTCACAACAGCTAGTATTTGCATTGATTTTTTTTTTTCCTAAATACTGATTTATTTGAGTGTTATAAAACTCAAATTCTCAACTTGGTGCCACTGCACTTGAAGGTGTTCAAATTTGCTGACCTCCCTTACAATAAGCAGCTGTATCAACTTCAAACTTCAAACAACATAGTGACACATGGCCATTACTTGTCTTCAGCAAAATAATACATACTGTGCGACAGTCTTCATAGTTTAACAGTATGGACACACAAACCCTTGAATCACGTGTTCCCACAGTCAAAGCTCCTGCTTTAGCTTTATATTGTTTTCTATATTCTGTTCTGAATGGCCACAATGATTACAAAATGAAAATGTGCTCTTAAATGAGTAGGGGCTTGTAACAGATATAAGGCCAGAGCAGATGTTAAATTACCTAGGGCTATTTTTATAAGGGTCCATGTAGGTATCTAAACCTTTGGGAGAAGTATCATTCAGTCAATGCTAATTCTACCTATGTACTGGAAAGCTGAGTTACACAAGAAGTAACCTGTCTTTATTTTTCTTTGAAAGTAAAGACACCGAGTGCCAAGAGAATCTGTTCCCGTTATGTGATCCTCTAAATCACGTTCACTTCCAGAGTATCAACACGTTATCAGAACAGTTTGCAACCTATTCAACACGCTCCAAGCTTTGAAGTCAGATTTGTTACCTTAAGAATTTTTCCATCTGAAGTCCCCAGAAAGGCCACGGTGTGCCCATTTTCCACAGTCACAGTAACAGCCGTGAGATTCATCCCTTCTTTTTGTAATACTGGCTTCTCTATAACACCATTTTTACTTCCCAAGAGGTATGGTAAGTGTTCAGAGCCACAGGGGAAATTTTTGCTTGCATTCTAATAAGGAATAGCAATACAGAGCGATGTTAAACATTCAGATCACTAATTCCCAGCTAAGAATGAAGTGTAACCCTGCTACCACAATATGATACCCTTCAGACATAGGAGAGCAGAAAGAGAGAAATGGGTTTCCTGGCCACGTTACCCAAGCCAACGAGCCACAGTCAGAAAGCAGTCTGCTAATTGCAAACTGCTTCAGTGCTATTGCTTTCCAGGAGACAGAGAGAGGAAATGGTCTTTGTTTCTGTTTCACTGCAGAAGCACAGATTAAAAAGTAACCAGTTAGTTTAATTAGTTAGTCATATAGATCATATAGATTGGTTTACCAATTTTGTTTTGAGGTCTGTTTTTTAAACTGTTTTGTTTTTTAATTTGCTGCACTCCATAGAAAAGCAGCCCACTGGCAATTGCCTCGTGAACATTCAACACTTTCAATATGCTTTAGTCTGAAACTGCAGAAAAAAGTTCATCCACACCTTGTCTTTCCTGCTACTCTGCTCTCTGATTGGAAATCCACATCTCACTTTTGCTGGAAGTCGAGGCCACTCCAATTCTCACAATCATAATTTGGTGCTCACCTCAGGTGCAGGGTACTGCAGTGAGAAATACTGGGGTTTGGAAGCAAAAAGTGTTTTGGCTTCTATTCCTTGTTAGAGATCTACTGCATGGCTGTGATTTCATGAGATGAAGGATTCTGGGTCAATACCAGTAATGACCTGGTATTCCCATGTCTCATCCCTTCAGATGTTCACTTCTACCCCTGGGCTGCAGCACACCAGTTTTCAAGCTGTGCTCAAGCAACTGCTTATGCAAGTGTGTAACTTACTTGCATTGGGGAATTAAGACATCTTTCTTCAAGTTTGCTGACTTATTTTTAAGGTGATTCAGTCCCTCAACCCAATTTACAGTTGGCTGCAGTAACAAATGGCATGCACAAGTGAGGACTGGGAATAGGTTGAGAGGCATGGACAAAAGCAAACATCTAACGGTGAAGCTGAAAACTGCACCATAAAGCCAGAGCCATAAATTGAAAATCACTATCTTGAAGGATGTCAGTGTCCTCCAGTATCCAAGGCAATGAAAAGCCACGAAAAGACATGCAAGGTCACCCTCATACTGAGGATCTATTTTGAGCCAGAGAAATATATGAAAGCCACCTGAATATAAGAAACATGCATATTTCCAATTATCTGAAAATTCAAATCCAAGTGAGAAACAACACTGAACTCCAGGTATCACCTTCAAGATCAATAATACCACTTAAAAACATTATAAATATGTCGGCTGTGAACAGAATTGTCTGTAGTAATCATCTGGAAGCTGAACATGGGGATAACAAATCACTGCTTATGACTCAGTAATTTCCACACCAGAAAGAACACTTTAAAAGAAATGCATTCATGAAACCAGATAATATTCGTCTTTTAGAAGACATCAACTCTTTTTCAAAATACTGTAAATTATAAATATCTTGTTGCTTCTTGCTTGATCTGTTTCACAACATTCCCAACCACATTCAATTTCTGTAGTAAATCCAGAGTGAACATAAAGTTCTCAATCATCTAATCTCACCAGATTTTATCTCAAAGCTACATAAAATACATGCAGTATATTTTCCACTATTCCTATCACAGATTATAATATTGATAACTGACATTACCTGCCCATGTGGTCCACATGGGTTTTCTACTGCAAAGAGTTTGTAAAACATGCTGGTATTCTTATTTGTGTAGCAATCATCCCGGTTTTTCTCCATTTTTTCATTGATGTGCCTCAACGAAAACACACACATGGCAGATTTTAGGGAGCCATTATCTTTGTTTACTTTGCTGAAGAGTGCAACGAGCACTTTGTCATCCGAGGCAAAATCTGTAGTTTGTCTTTGCTGAGCCATGCTCTTGGCCAGCTCTTCTCCTGGGGTGGTGACGTAAGCAGAATGACAGTGATCATAGGAACCGTCCTCATCTTTGCAACCCAAGTCCATTTCAAAGTAGGAGTAATAATGGGCATCATCTTTGCAAAGACGTGCAATTAGTGTGCGGTTATTGACAGGCTGCTTCTCTTGCTGGTTAAAAATGAAATAAACATAATTTTTATCCTCAAAGACTGTCACAAATTGCTGTGTGCTTGAAGAATGATATGCTGACTTAACAGCTGCCGAGTCCGAATACATTTCAAAAATGTCTTTCCCATCCTTCTCGTGGAGCTGCCGAGTGCTGATTATTATCCCATTATCATTTGGTCCGTTCCCTTTCCCAACAAACAGCACCTGATCATTGTCCAAGGAAGTGATCAGCCCCACTGTCGATACATTCTCATCGTTGCTTGCTACAAAGGACTTCTCTCCACTGGTTTCCACATAATGCGTAACTTTGGTAATGTTTTCTAGATCTCTGGTGGCACAAATCCCTTTAAAAAGGCTTCCGCACACCACAATTGTTTTATTTTCTTTGTTCAGCAACAATAATTTGTTGTAATTGTCAGTCAGTACTGCCTCTTTACATTGATTTTCTTCAATGGGAGGTGTGCATTTTTTGTTGTCCTTTCTTGGCCCCGTTTCCACATGTATCCGTACCACCAGATTTTCTGTAAGCTGATACAGAGCATTTACCACTCCTAAATAGATTATGCCAGTGTCATTATCTACCGTTAGATGATTTAGCTCTGTGGCACTCTGAAAAAACTTCAGTTCCTCACTTCTGGAAAAGGTGATGCAAAAGCAGCTCACAATGCTTAGTGTCCAGATCCATAAAGCCATCTCTACGTAATACCTAAAAAGGGAAAAGAAAACCGTGAAAATTAAAAAATAAAATTGACATGAAATTCAGTGATGTGAAGTTTTATTTAATGATTTTGGATACAAATATACTCACCCTTATGCTTGTGCAGACATTACAAAGATTATATAAAGCGTCAAATCTTGTTAATTGCCTAGCAATTTAATATGTTGGGGAAGGATGGAACAAGGTCACGTGTCCAAGTGTTGATCATATAACCAATTAGATAATCCCGTGCTAAAGCACAATGAGGTCAATGGACAATTTGAAACATAACAAGAAGTGGTAGCGCTTCTCCAGTTTCATACTGTGTGAATTGTTAATTACTGAGATTTGAAAAACAAGCCAGAGGAGTCTGGCATTTGAGGCAGAGGGAGAGAATCACAGAATCACAGAATCACAGAATGGCCAGGGTTGGAAGGGTCCTCAAGGATTATGAATCTCCAACCCCCCTGCCACAGGCAGGGCCACCGACCTCCCCATTTAATACTAGACCAGGCTGCCCAGGGCCCCATTCAACCTGGCCTTGAACACCTCCAGGGACAGGGCATCCACAACCTCTCTGGGCAGCCTGTTCCAGCACCTCACCACTCTCTCTGTAAAGAACTTCCCCCTGTCATCCAACCTAAATCTTTCCTCCCTCAGCTTAAAACCATTTCCCCTTGTCCTGCAGTTATCTACCCTTTCAAAGAGTTGATTCCCCTCCTGTTTGTAGGTTCCCTTTAGGTACTGAAAGGCTGCAATGAGGTCACCTTGCAGCCTTCTTTTCTCCAGGCTGAACAAGCCCAGCCCCCTCAGTCTGCCTTTGTAGGGGAGGTGCTTCTGTCCTCTGATCATTTTTGTGGATCTCCTCTGGACCTTCTCCAACAGCTCTCTGTCTTTCTTGTACTGGGGGCTCCAGACCTGGACACAGTACTCTAGTAACACTGGGGACATTTGGTGTTGCAGGACTTTCCTGATAAAGGAAAAAATCCTTCTGTTGACTACAAGGAGGTCTGCATCTGGCTTTTGCTCTTTGAGAATCCTCGACTGCTGTAAAGCTGCTTCCTATGCAATGCTGCCTATGATATTACTGGTATGCATTACAGTCTGACACTTCAATTCACTTTAGCACCGCAAGTGAACGGTTTTAAATCTGCCTTTAAAACAACATTTAATCACTGAGAGTTTTATGTGCTAAAGATGCTTTTATGTGTTGCATTGTTCAGCGCCCTCAAACCGTTTCTACTTCTAAAGCAGATTGCCTGGCTGTGTGAAATTAAGCAAACACTTTCTGAGACTTGTAGCCTGGCCTAATTTTAACTGTGGGACCTAAACAATGAGGCAAATCCAAACTGGATTCCTAACAACTGAATGATTTTCAGTGTTTTCTGAAAGTTTTTCACTCTGAGAGCATAAAACAGAAGGCTTGGACAGAAATGTTTGGGGGGAAAAATAAATTGTGTTTAGAGGAAATACTGAAAAAAAAAACCAAGTATGATCCACAGTTTTTTTAATTTTCAAAGTAAGTGATGGGACTCCATAGTCTGATGAGGAGACATTCTGTAAACTTACAGGGAATCTGGGGATAAATCTGGAAGTATCTGGAACTGTGAACAGAACTGGAAAAACGAAACCCACAAAAGACAAGAGATACATTCAACAAAGTAACCTAACGGGAAAGCCTGTCAGGAGGGGAAAACAGCAGAAAATACCAAAGGAAAAAAAATAAAATAAAAGGAGCACAACAATGAAGGAGCCCACCCTTCTGTGCCAGTTATAACTGCTGTTTTAGCAGCAGTTATAACAGACTGACTGACAGACAGCGTGATGGGAAGAATTGCCTGAATCACCATTTATACTGGATAACTAAACTTAATCATCAATCAATGGGGTTGCAACAGCTGGAGCAGGGAGGGAAGAACCTTGGTTGTGAGAAGGAGCCACCTGTTGAGTCCCAACACCAGCCCTCATCACCTGCCATTCTGCCTTCCTGTGCTGACCACGTTTTGCTCCTCAATGAAGAAAATGTGTGTAATGGTAAATCACTCTAAAAGTACAGTGATTCTAACTTTGAAAAAAAAAAAAAACCAAAAACTGACAAAATGTAACTCAGAATAATGATAAAGATCAAAAAAAAAAAAAAAAAGAAAAAACAAAAAAGTCTAACTTCGAACTCACATTGCTAGAGTCCTTATCACAAACCAGATCAGTTGGCAGCAAAATGAGGTCAAAGAAGAGCCAGCACATTACTAACAGCACAAGTCCAACTTCTAATGATAGGCTGACCTCATGTGACAGTGACCTGGAAAAACCTAAGAATTATACCCCATTCTTGAGACACATGGACTTCAGCACATGCCTTGCAAGGTAATGAGGTGTTGGACTTCTCTGCAACAACCTTAGACCTTGTCTAAGAAACTCAGAATGAATTCTGATATTATTTGTAAGAAACTCCTATTTCTTTCTGCTCCCAAGGACCTCAATTTTGCAAACAAGCTTTGGTCCCTGGTCACATCTCCACGGCTAAATGGTATGTCATCATGCATGTCATCTAATTTCAAAGATTGTCCCTGACATTTATCTGCAATGAAATAATAATAATAAAGAAAAACAGCTTGACACACTGCTGCAGTGTTGTTTCACAACAATTTTATCATTCCACCATCTATTGTGCAATGATCAAAAGCAGAAAAAAAACCAAATTTATTTGTTCATGTTTTTCCCACAAAGTAATTATTGTCATCTCTGATCGTAATCAAAAAGCCTTAAATAGCTCTCCTTAGAAAATATGCCTCAAATGAACGGATAGTAATTCATTGTACCTTAAGCTCTAGGCTTAGTTCACCCCCATGCCCATTTATTTCAGTGGATTAAAAAAATATAACGAAAGAGCAGAATGCATCTCTTTATTTCTAATTGTACTACAGGTACTGAATTGTAATGCAGCCATTAGGAATGGATTGCTTAGCAGCAGTCATCCATGCCATGTTTTGTCCACTCGGGGCACTCAGCTCATGGCACAGAGGCTGCACTGGCAATGCACACGCCTTCGTCCCTTGGGAGAACAAAGAGTCGTGCAGGTTCCTCCCAGAGCCAGAATTGAAGGAAAAAAAAAAGGAAAACAGAAAAAAAGAGAAAAGAAAAGAAAAAGATACTTACAGGAGTAACCCATCTGTACAAAAACGGGTAACACTTCCTACTACTTTCTTCCTTGTTTACTTCAGATGTAAAATATGAATGACAATGGCAGTTTCTTTCTAATCTGACTCCAGACAGCAGCTAGTAGATCATTCCAACTTCATTCTGGACTATGGTGTGAGAGTCACCAAGAAATTAATGACGGTTTGATCTCCATTAGGATATCCACATAGGTTGAAGACATTTAAATCCCATTAGACATTTTAGAGGAAACTGTCGTTTGCAAAACTGGGCAAACAAATCCTTTAAGGCACCAAAATTAAAAGTTTTATTTAAAGTATTCAGAACTACATGCATTTTCTATTCATTCTGCCTTTTTTTGTTTTTTAGCATTCACTGCCTATCGCTCTGCTCCCAGGTCAAACAGGACAAAGTTATCACACACAGAGTAGCAGTTCTTCACTGTCTATATTGGCTTTGGTTTCCCCCCCCCCCTTCATCAAGGGGAAAATAAACAAATAAGCTATGGAAAAGATCCAGACCTAAATCCCCACCCGCTTCCAAAAGACCAAACTTTGGGAAGAAAAAAGCCAACCAATTCAAACCAGTTGCAGTGCAACCACAGCTCCTTTCCACCTGACCTGAACTTTGACTATGGGAAGGGCAGCAGGAGGGGCCCTGCCACAGCCATCTGCTGGGCAGGACATCCAGGGCTGCTATTAACAAAGGTGCCCCACTGAGTGAGGTGCTGTGGAAATGTATCAAGGACCAGCTTCCTGCTGTGAAAAGCTGTTTTAAACGGATAAGTCAAGAAAATCTGAGATGAAATGAGTAAGAAAGGCAGGCTGGAGCATTGAATCTGAGACATCCAGCCAGGCAAATATATTTCCAATGGATTATTTACATAACTTTAATTATGCGTGGGCATGTATGGTTTACTCAAAGTCATGCTCTGATCATAGTGTTGTTAAGCAATGGAATGTCTTGGGTTGGAAGGTACCTTCAAGATCATCTGGTTCCAATCCCGTGAGACATGGTATACACCCTCTGACCAAGCACTTACTTTTAAGCACTTGGCAGATGTAGGATAAAAGAAGCCCAGCAGTGCAGCCGACCACATCACTGCTGTCACTCTCCGAGTCCTGCCTCCATCCTGCTTCTTGCTCCCCAATGATGATATTATCATCCCATCTTGCTCCCCTGTGATATCATCAAAGTAATCTTTACCACTGTCCCATCAGGATTACTTGAATTGCAAACTCTTCCTTTTTGGATTGCTCCTTTTTTCATCATTGCCTTCCCCACTCCTCCCGAACCTCAAAATACATCCTCCACTTCTGGCTCATGTACCTTATAGAGAATGATTTTTATGAAAATGGTAGTCCCGAAAAAAAAAAAAAAAACAGTATTATAAAAAAGTCCATGTTAATTAAAAAGAATGTGTGGGTGACACACAGCCCTGGTGCAGCCAGCTGGGGACTCAACAGGTGTCAGCATTATTTGGTGAGAGGGAAAAGGTGATTCAAGGCCAGGCTGGATGTGGCTCTGGGCAGCCTGGCTTAGTGGTTGGCGACCCTGCACACAGCAGGGGGGTTGAAACTCAATGATCATTGTGGTCCCTCTCAACCCAGGCCATTCTGTGATTCCATGATTCTATGTCAGCAACTGAGCACTTTAGAAGAAGCCCTCTGAAAACAAGCACAGTCATACTGCTTATGGTGAATACGAGACTCTGCAAGTTGTGTGCAGGAAACATAGAGCAATCAGGAGAAGGCTTCACACACAAAATTACAATAAAGTGATAGTGCTTAGGGACGACACAGCTACTGACACTGTCCCATTTCTAGCTAGATCGATTTTAATTTAAGTAAATGTAACTTCATGTCTTTCTACTCAAGCAAGACTGATAACCTTAAGTAACAGTCAATTCCTCAAAAGGCATGCAGAAAGTAATGAGCATCATACTGCAGAAGTGCAAAGTGTGCTTCAGATTGACTTCCCACAACTCCCATAAATACCCACAGGATCAGCACTAACAGCACACAGACACAGAAGGGACAACTGTTTTCCTCCTTTCCTGTACTTGCACACCTGAACCTTCAGCTCTTCAGCCACCCTCAGTTACCTTTCTTTCTGTCTTCAGTAGAATTTTAGCTTTGTTACTTCATTTCATACAATCATTTCTATTGAAGCAAAAGAATACCAAGCTTTACTTTAATCTGAATAACTATCAACTAAACATATGTCCCAAAACTACAGACAAAAAAGTCCAATGGATGAATAATTTTCCCAGTTCAGCTTCTGTGGTGTTTTTTTACAGAGTTGTGCCTTTCTAACCATACTGTACTGAACTGACTGGTACTTCATCTAGTCTACATGAAGTTTCCTGACTTGTAATGTTGGGTCTAGAGACAAATGCTTCTGCCAATGGATCAATCTGATGGGCTTTCAGAGTATGTGATGCAGCGAGCTGTGGTCCCTACAGAAAACCCTTCCCCAGTCAGAGAGAAAAAATCCCCAAACAGCAAAACAAAAAAGATACAAATCCAAAGGATGTACTCAAATGACTTGGAAATTTTGGGAAATGAGGAATTAAAATAAATTTCTCCTCTCTCTCATTTTATTAACTTGTGTTTAGCTTCAGGTGGGTTTTCCACAAGCCAAAAATAATTCACCTTTCATAATTAAGGTAAAAAAAATCAAAACAGAAATTGCAGAATGTGTGGATAAGGGATGAACAGATTTTCTGTGAGGATTTCAAAGTTTATGATTTTATGAGAAAGGCTTGTAAATATAAGCATCCTCCTTTACAGCCACAACTTTTATTACTACTCCCTAGATACAATCAAAGAGATACTTCACTGCTTCAGAAAAGGAATCACCTGGAAAAACACTGCAGAATTCAAGTGCACTTCCTAAGAGGAAGGCAACATGCTGGAAAGGCTTTGGAGAGGGAATAATTTCTTTTGTAGACTATGGCATTGGTCCAAGACTGTTTCTGTAGAATGAGAAGAGCAATCCCTGTGATGGGAGACCATCCTTTACTTCTGTTGGTTTGCTGCCAGCAGATGGGACACATGGGTTGGTGACTAGCGGGAAACTTCTTTGCAGAGGATGAAAACCCAACATTCAACATCTGTTTCATTAAAAGTTGTGATAACCTATACTGCTATTTTCCTTCTCTTTCACTGCTTCTCAAAATAAAATTTGCTAACATATCCTCAGATGGGACAAACTGTTCTACCTAATGAACCTGGAAACATGGCAAAAAATGGCAAATACTTATAATATAGATTTTACTCCTTACCTGGAAGACAAAGATTTTACTAGACAAGGAAAACTCTCTTAAAAAAAAAATAATAATAGCATAAAGTTTATTTTTAATATATATAATAATCATATTGATATGGGTCTTCTATAAGGCCTTTTGTAAGTTACAGAGTCGCAAAGGAAATAATGAATGTTATACCCTCAGCCACTGTGCATTCTGCAGGTGTTTTGCTGTGTAAAACAAATGGAAGACAGATGGGACCATAAACTCAGGTTACAGAAAAGCAGTGTTTCCTGTACCAGGTTTGACCTGGGCAGGAATGAGATGAATTCTGGGACCCATAGAGGGGTGAATTTATTGCTCAGGCCTGAAGCTTCAGAATAACCCAGTAGTAACCTAAAGGACATGAGAACATGTGGAGGATGGTGCATCTGGGAAAGGGGCACGGGAAAAAGATCCTTTTATCACCCTGAAGACTCTTATCCTTCAGAAGACCAGGGGTATCAGCAGCTGCTCCTGCAGCAAGAGCTCAGATAATTCACTCCCTGAGCAAGACCAAGAACCTGAGGATATGCTGTGAGGCATTCCACAACATGGACAGAGGGATAGGTGAAAGAGACAATTAGACAGGATGGAGCAGTGTGACATACAGAAACCTGCCCTCACTGAATGCTAAGGACTTTACTTGACATTTACCTACATGGTAATTCCCACCAAGCTTGCCACAACATCAGATGAGTTTGGGAGACTGTACCTCCAGCCATATCACTAAAACCCATCAAACCTGCCACCTGCTTTGTCTCTCACAGTCTCCAAGTGGAGAACACAGAAATTAAACAGGGCACCTTACCCAGCTCTAACTTAATCACTGGTAACCACAGAAAACAGCACTGCCATACAAAAATGGGCCAGCAACCCAGACAGCCCCTTGCTTCCAAAATGTTTACCTGTCCCTGCATGGAAACGGTTTCCCAAGGCACTGCAATTGAAGTGTTAATTAACAGCTGGGAGTGCAACAGCTTTCCACAGGAGGTTCAGTATCCACAGGGTTCATGCCATCAAACCACCAAGGACTCTCACAGACTTGTTGAAAAATTGGCACCAAGGACTGAGTTATAGGTTTAAATAAGACAAACAGCAAATTCAGAGCCTGCATTAATAATTATGTCATTAGATTCAAGCTAAATTAATAACACTATTGGTAGTCCGAATTGAAACCTTTCATCCACATATACCTGAGCTCCAAAGTGTTTAATATTCTGAGCCAGACCCAAATTCAGAGCAAGAGGGAGCAGGAAGAATGTGAGTCTTAATTTTTCAACTAGGAGTCACTCAAAAGAGCATTAAGAACAACTAATGAGACGGAGAAAATGCATACTTACATATTTTGCAATCCAACTCAAGAATTTCCAATAATGTGCTGTCTCTGCAACATCAGCAGGTAATCAAAACAAAAAAAAAATCAACACCCAAAAAACCAGATGCAATTTGCAGTTTTATTTGAACTCTTAGAAGCGGAGTTGTGCTATGCAAAGCTGAACTCTAATGATTTCTGTGGTTTATTACAGCCAGACTTGACAGCATTTGGATTTAGAAAATCTTCTACCATGGATACTGCCATAGTCCAAGTTGGCTTTTTTGTAGTTTTTTTTTACTGCTGTTTGGAATAATAAAAAAAAGAATCACTAAGTGAAAATATCTTCAAGAGTTCACAGTGCCAAGTAAATTAAAATATATTCACCAAGAAAAGCCATTGTAGAAAGACCTTCATCCCTAGCTCAGGCTACCAGCAATTGCTGAGTATGACACGCTCCGAGCTACAGGTAGGTAGCTTATACCAGAAAGGTCTCTTTAAATCCTGATTTTTATTATTGTAATTCTTATTATGAGGAAAAATGCACACATTATCACATCAGATGGCTGCATATACACAGTTCCAGTCTCATGGACTGGAGCATGCAAGGAAAAGGAGAATGCTGCAAGAGCTGGCTCCACACTGCTGCAGAAACTCGCCTTCTTGGACCACATCTCCCTTTTAGTCTGGCTTCTATATTCATCCCTCCATCTTTTTTTGTATTTTCTCTGTAGAAATGAAGCACACATTTTAATGAGGCCTCGCTTTCTCAGTTTTACAAAGATGCAGTTGATCTGCAAGAAAAGCAGCTGAGTGACGTGGTTAATAGCCAGCAGCTGACTCGGCAGGAATCTGAACCCACAGCATCCCCCCTTTGACCTGCTTCCTGGTTGGTTTCTGTGTGTTTTGTTTTAAACCACGACGTTTCCCACTAACAAAACTTCAGGTTTTTATCTTATTTTCTTCAGTCTTCACTGCACGCTATGCCTGGTAATGCCCAGAACATCTTTATGGACGAAAGCACATCTACATCAGTCTGCAGTCAGCACATGACCCCAGAGCCCATTCAGACACTCCTAAAAATGCAAACAGGCACCCATACACTCCTCAGTGCTGGAAAGAGGCAAGCCTATTTGGTGTAAATCCCTGCATCAGCTGAGCTGAGAGGGCTGTGGTATTCTGGTGCCATGGCTGAGCAGGGCAGGCACAGTAATAGGACACAAGATGGGAGTTGCAGCAGCACCACTGCCAGCACTGTGCTATTTTATACCCCAACACAGAAAGGCTTCTTACTTTCTTCTATCCAAAGAACCAATAGAAAATGTTAGAGAACTTAGAGCATGGGAAGGAACACCAGGGAGTTAGGACAGCTTTAATTCACTGCCTTTCCCTGCACTAGGGGTACTATGGCTGAAGGAAAAAAATGCATTTATGCTGATAGTAAAAGGACTCTGTGTCACCAGCTCCCTGCCACAACAAGGAATTGCTTGTTTGCAGTGCTAAGGTCATCTTCAAGGACTGCTTTCGGACTTCCCCTGGAAGAAACAAGAAGGAAGGCGAGTTTTTTCCAGTGTGGGGGAATCTGAACATAACCATGTGGAAACAAACACAAACTATTCTGCTCCTTGCTTGCCGGAACCAGCTCTCCCTTGTAATTAACCATTAATCATGTACACACATACAAAAATCAAATCGAAAGGATGACGTTTCCAGCATGCGCTACGTTTTCCTACCACTTGCACAAATGAGGCCAAGTTACACACAGGCAGTCCACCTCGCCCTGCTCCGCTCACAACAGAAGCAGTGAATCCCATCCTGCCTTACTAAGCTAAGGGGCATTTTGGCAAAAGCCAGAGCTGCTTTTTTTTTCTTCCTATTACATTATGTTATGGGACTTAATAGGATGATCGTGCATAAGCGTCAGTATGAAAGGCTTCATACTGAAAGCCTTGGTATGAAAGTAAAAAAACAGTGCCAAATTTATGCAACACAAATATAGCGAGTCACTCATTAAGCCCTACATGACTAAATCGCTTCTCCTTAACTCCTCCTCTCGCTGCACAGTGTTTGCTGAATGATCCAATCTCACTGTACTTCCACAGCCTTCTCTTTCTTGTAGTTTGTTTTCCCATTTGGGTTTACCAGGTCTCTACACTCTTCATTTTAAGGCAGCTTTCTGGCTGGTTTCTCTCGGCTATTTTGACAGGTAGGACAGAAGCTCTGTGAGAACTGGAATCTGCAAACCACACTGAATGGAGCACAACAACATCTATTGTGCTTAGGGCTGACAATGAAAGCCACAAAGAGAGACAAGCAGAAGAAGATGGGGAAAATTCTTGAAATGGAAAGTTTATTGAATGGTAGGAGCCAAGAGACACATAGCTGAGGGATGGAGAATTTTCCTGGCTTCTGCTGCTGGAGATAATTCACTGGCTTTTGTCTGGTTTCTCTGTCTTTAAATTCTCTCAACCTTCATTTGGACCATTTGTACATCCATATAGCAGTGTTATTCATTTTGATTGCTCAGAGATTGAAGATTTTTTTCTTTGCCCTTAAAATTAATGTTCATGATGCTTTTAAAAAAGCTCTTTTCTTTCTCTTCCCCTACACATCATCTTACAGCTCCTCCTCCCCCCACCGTTTTCTTCCCAAGCACAGCATCCAAGTTTTCCTCCCCTGCAGTTGCTGCTACTACCGCCTGAATACTTGTGTGGAATGTCTCTGATGACAAAGCAGAGGCAGAAGAAAAAGAAGAGAGGAAAAAAAGAACAAGAACCTCAGGTGATTTTCAGACTTCACTGGGGAGCTCAGACATTCCCACTGCCTCACTGACTTTCTATCTCTTTCCAGTCTTACCTGGGAACAAGTCTTGTTTCTCAACTACATTTTCTGCTTCCCTCCTTGTGCTTTTTCAAACAGGAGAAAGAAAAATGCAGCAAGAAACACTTAACTTTATGGCATTGTCTGATTTTACACACTGAGCGCTCACTCCAGCTTGGGGAGCAGACAGGGTAGGAACCACTCAGAGAATTGAGATGTAGCAAGAAAAGATGCATGGTAAATATTGGGTGAAGCTTTTAATGTAGTGGGATGTCTGAAAGAGAATTCACATGACAGAGGGCTTGCAGGAAATTGATTGTGCTAAAATAAATAGCACATGCAGTAGAAGGGTTAAGCACCCGATGTTTGCAAGTGTAGAACAGGCTGTGCACATCCAAGGTGCATTTGACTGCACCTACTTATTCATTTTGGTTGTTGGCTGCTGCAGGCGAGAAAAGACAAAATAGAATTTCAGCATTTTGACTTGTATTTACCTTTTCCTCTCCTCTCCTCTCCTCTCCTCTCCTCTCCTCTCCTCTCCTCTCCTCTCCTCTCCTCTCCTCTCCTCTCCTCTCCTCTCCTCTCCTCTCCTCTCCTCTCCTCTCCTCTCCTCTCCTCTCTTCTCCTCCTCTCCTTTCCTTTTCTTTTCCAAACACAGAAGGCTCAAATAAGTGACTGTAGTGTCCCTGAGTCTAGAAGAAGAGTGCTGGCTTGCATCAGTCCTATCCGCCTGGACAGACACTGTGTGCTCTTCTTTCATATTTCTATTCATTACATTTCACTCCAAATTCATATAGCCAGTTAGCCATTAACTTGCACAGGCCTGACAGCAGCATCTACCTGTGCCTGCCTATTTAATGGCTTGTCAGCAAAAGCATTATAAAATCCCTTTTTTATGGATGCATAACACGGTCATAAAATGTGTTTTCCTTGCTTCAAAATTGTCCAGCACGATTTCATCTCCATGAACACTTTATTTCAAAAAAGTAGCATGATACAACGTGTGATGAAAATATACTGCCAGGCATTTCCCACTGATCCCTGCCTACCCTTTCCAGAACAGAAGTCTTTCCTTAAGACTCCCAGACCCCAGCCATGATGAACAAAAGCTCTAGTCTCTGCAGAGCAGCTCTATCTATGTGTGGGGTAGGTTTAAATAAAACCAGCCCATATATACGAACAGCTCAGCATCCACTCCACTTGAACCCACCAACCAGTTCAGGAGGGACCAGGCTGCGTCCCCACAGATGGAAAAGTAAATACACAACATTGCGTAGCTGCCACCTACCTGTTTCACATGAGGCTCCTCATGGGAGCATTTCCACCCTCCTGAACTAATCAGAACAAATAGAAATAAGTGTCATTGAGCTGGATGCACTCCATGCTGTTGAAGAAGGAGAAATTTATCCCTACCATGACCCCTCCATGTTAGAGTCAACAGGTCCCTGTGCTGGGGGCTGAGCAGATTCAGGAGGCACATGAGTTTTCCACCAAAATCCTCTCTGCGGGGCACAATTTTTACATGGAAAGCTGCTGTGATGTAAGTGCTTGTGTGAGGGCTGCTCTGACAGTAATGTCTCCTATGTTACTATGTTGCCCCATGATGTCAGAGGTGGATGTTGGTGGTATGGCAATAGAGGTTGAACCTTCCCACCAATGTCCCATTACATTTTCTTGCCATGCAACAGATGACAGCACAGGAGCAGTCTGACAAAATGGTGTCTGACATGACATGCTTCCCCTTGCATGGGAAGCAAAGGTGTGTCAATGAAATCCTCCATGTGGAAAACATGGCATTCATTGACACTTGCTGAATGAAGACCAAACAGTGGATGTGAGCACAGTGAGGCAGTGGGTGGTGCATTTCAGCAGTGGTAGCAGTAACAGCGGCTCACCTCCACTGGTGTGGAGCTGAGAATATGATCTATCAAATAGTGCTTTTGTACTCTTTGTATCTGTTGTATTTTCCATGGAAATAAATAGGAGGCATTACTTTCGGAGTGACCCATAGAAATATATGTATGGTCCCTTGCACACTTGTCCTGAAAAAAATATAAGCCTAAGTCTTATCATTGATCCTCAAAATTACTAGTCCTAGATTTACATTTTTCTCCTGTCTCCTCAAAGGCATTCAAGAACCACAAGTCTTGTTTCTAAAGATCATGGGATACAATTTTGGCTGCATGGATGTAAAAAGCATCAGAAAAACAAACCAGCCCTTCCATTCCTACCAGTTGCAACCCATAGTTTGGGGGACTTTTTTTTTTGTCTCCCTGCTGATTTTAATATCAAACTATTCCAAAATTGTATTTTAACCTTGAACAACTGCAAGACGTAGAAAGGTATTTTTAAAGGAAAAAAAAGAAAGGGGGTATAAAGAGCACTGTTTGCACTGTAAATAAAACATCTGGTTTCAGTTTCCTAACACTCCAGACCTAATTCTTCCTAAATGTTGGTAACTCTGAACTCTCCCTATCCTTGATGGATGAGCTGGGCTAACCGCAGGCAAATGAAGGAATGGCATTTTTCATGCTTCTGGCAGCACGGCAAGTCTTTAATCTATCGCTTAAATGAATGCTCCCAATGAAAAAAACGCATGATAAAGGATGCAAACCCACAAGTCATGCCATGCACACTCTTAATGCTTTCTGACGGGATGAACCGCAGGACAAGCTGAGCAGAGCATTGACCTCATGTGCAGTCCTATGGAGATCCCATTTCCTGGCCTGAGCTTCACTTTATATTTGAACAAACACAAAGATCTACCCCATTAATGCTACCAAACAAAAAAGAGGCCTCAACCCAAGTTACTGGCTTTCTCCAGATCTGACATACAAAGCTCTGCATGTTCATGGGGACAAGACCCTGCACAAAGATGAGGCCTTCTGCTCCCAAGGGTTTATTCTCTGGTTGGTGCAGAGCACATTTCAGTTCCAGCTGTAACAAGATGACTTTCTTTTGCCTGTGACCTGACAGAGGCCGTGGTGAGCGGCTGCTCAACAGCTGGTGGGAACATTTTTCTTCTCACTGATAAGTGTATTTGGACACTTGATTTAGTAGAGCCAATAAGGGCTAACTATGTTATACGAGGCAAATAGGGAAAAGTGTAAATCCTCCTACTTGCATGACCAGTTTCATCCCACATGCCTAATTATTCAGGCAATCTCTAAGGACTTCTGTGGGCAGCCTTCATCATGCATCTTCTGAGCTCTTTGGCTAAATGTTTCTTTTATGGCACTCACTGATGTGGTTAAAAGGCCTAATCCAAGCCTATTTTACAATGTTTACTTTGTACATGGGGTGCTTCTGTATATATATCTATATATGAAATTTGAATTTACAGTGGCTACTCAAAGTATGTAGAAATGTTGTACGGTAGATAAACTCTAATTTCAAACACAGCCTGCACCCTTTCTAATGGAGAACACATACCTAGGAAATTCTTCAAACACGATCCCCACGCATAAGCACTTTTCTGCTTGAAACTGTTTGAAAGCAAAGAAATCGGAAATTTATAGGGCTACATTAAGACACGAAGTTTACAGTGCTGCTGCTTATGGATAATAGCAAATATGCCTCAGAGCACAACGTCACTGGATGAGAACTTGCACTTCCCAGGAAAGCAGCTGAAGGACAATCAGAATAATAATGCTCAATGCATATTAAGCGTCCTGAGGAGGGGATGTGGAGGGGGAGGTGTTGGGCTCCTCTCCCTGGGAACCAATGACAGGATGTGTAGATACAGCACAGAGCTGAACAGGTTTGGATATTAGGAGAAATTTCCTTAGCATGAGGGTGGTGTAACACTGGAACAGGCTTCCTAGTGAGATGGTGGATGCCCCATACCTGTCAGTGTTCAAGGGGAAATTGGGCAATGCCCTAAATAATACACTTAAACTTCTGCATAGCCCTGAAGTGCTCAGGCAGTTGGACTAGATAATCTTTGCAGGGCCCATCCAACCAAACTATTCTATTCCATAGCATAGGTAGCATAGGCTTCTGAAGCCTTTATTAAGCCTTATTTCCAAGTAACCAGGATGCACAGCTCACGGTTGTTTGAAGAATATTTCTGATACTACGTATGGTGCATACAGAAAAAACAAACTATTATTGCAATAGTCGAATAACATGCTTTTGTTCATGCTGTGCATTTCATGAGATAAATCATTCTATAGACTCAAGTTAAAAAGAATAATTTTATGGCCCAGTTTACTCTGTAAAATACTCTTTTTAATCCTTGTAAAAATAAGCTTTGCGTTAATCCTCCTGTCTGAGAGCAATTTTGCAGACGACTTTGAACATTTCTATCACATTTTATTAGCTTTAAGCTGATCTAATTTCTCTAATTTTCATCAGGTTTATTACGATCTGTCCAGATATCAGATTTTTATAGTTGATCTGGTTTTATATAAAACCCTCAATCTGGTACATTTTAATTTCCCCAGCAGACATCTGTCTTCATCCACATCTTGTAAAGAACTAAGCACCTTCTTGGCCCGTAATTAATTAGAAGCAATGACCCACGCATCAGGTAGTAATAGCATCCAATTAGTGGAAATGTATGATGCTTGCAGAAGCATTATCAGTCACATCAGAGCACAGAGAGATTTGTCTGTTCATGCTGCATGCCCTGGATGCGATGTACCAGCAATCTGTGTGCTAGCCCAGACTAAAAAATCCTACCCCTTGGTCTGGTCTTTTTAATGTGAATTTCTAAACACATGCAGATGCTAACATTTTGCACATCTATGACTGCCATCAGAAATGCCGTATCTTCAAGCTTTAAATATGCTTACCATCAAACTCATAGCAGTAAGATGGAGGTTTGTTAAACATGTGAGCTAGAACCTGCCGGGCACAGGAAGGCTTTGAAGCATTCACAATTCCCTTGTGGAAGACTCTTCCCTTCCTGAACAAAGCTGGAATCTGATCCCAGAGGCCAGAAACTTCCATGTCTGGGGGCTGCAGTCACAGTATGACCCAGTTCTCAACAACTGACAAATTTCCAATAGGTTTTTGTTGTATGTGCACAGATCCCACATGGCGTCACTCCGAGATATGAATGAATTGTGTATCTTGTGATGCTTTGCAAACGATTTTGTTAAAACAATCCACCATCAAGTAAATATGCAGTACCTCCCACATAAAACAGCAGGAGTTGCACATATGTATCATAGCAGTTTTTTCTCTCAATACCTTTCCGTTGGACTTAAACAGTGACACAGAAAAGTCAATAGGGAGCCCAAATTTACAATTTTCTGTTTGATGGGAGAAGAGTAGGCACAAATTGTAACTGACATTATAGAGAAGTTCAGAAATTACTGAAGTACTGAAACATGGCGATGTCTGGGATGATGAAGATTGTTCTTTGAGTATCTCTGAAATACGTTTGCTTGCTCTGAGAATTCACTTAATTGCAATTCACCGAGGCGGTGTCTCTGGACTAGCTCTGTATCAGCATCCATAAAAAGCTGGAGTTCATCCAGGCTGAGCACACTGCCACTTGATATAACTAACATGATTGGCAATTCAACTCCTAATATTGATTCAAGGAAAGATGGCACAGAAAAGAACTGGAGCTAAAAGATGGAACAAGACTTGACAAGGGGCTGCAGCAAGCAGGCTCCAGGAGGCTGAGGAAGCTGAAGCCTCAAGTGCTTCAGACTCTGGTCACCGAGACTAGGGGAAAGCCAGATGTTGAGCACTGAGCCTCCAGCTCTGCTACCTCATGCAGAAGGATGGAGCCTGGACTCTGCATCTCATTCTGCTCACCATCACCACCAGCACTCTGGCTTCATAGTAACACGGTGGGAAGGATTTGAATGCAGGCAAAGAAAGGGTGTAAGCGTTAACAATAATGGCTTCAGGTTTAACCATAAATTGTCATTAAAAAATGGTAAGCAAGAGTGCTTCTTTTGTGCATTTAGAAAGAACTATCACTGTGCAGAAAGAAAATTCATGCAAACTAGTCCATGTTGCCTGTATATGCCCAATCACCTCATACTCTCTGCTAATTTGATGACTGAAAGCACATCCTGTCATCAAAATGCCAAGAAATTCTCATAGAGTCTCATCCTATTAAAAAATCCCCAGAAGCTTCCTATTGATTTTAATGAAAGCAGAAAATGCCTTTAGAGAACAAAGATGAAACATTTTTAGACTCAACTTTCATAGATTTTCACTGCTTTTCCCATGGTGTGATATCCAGAAGGCTGTAGAAGTACACAGTTACATAATCACACTTGATCAGGATTTCACTTTACTTATTCTTATTCATCTCATTTCATTTTCAAGCAAGATTTTGAAATAAGGCACATTAAGGCTTTTAAGTCAATACTTAAAATTTAGGTTTATATAGATTTAGTCTAAATATTTATTTTGACCATTAGGCTTATGTCAAATAAGAGTATCCAGCTAAATTAATATAATCATTCAATAATATTAATCCAGTGTGTGAATTCAGACAAGCCTTCAAAAAGTAAAAGCATTAACAGAGCACCAAGCTTTGTGGAAAAGAATGAAATGAGAATGTGATGAGAAGAAATCATTTACTGCCATAAACTCTCTTGAGAAACTGGCCAGCTCCTGGGACAAACCCCCTTGATACGACCACCCACAGGACATGGGGACAAGGAAACTGCCTGTGAAAGGGAATGGGGAGAAGAACTGCCTATGTTTGGTGTATTTGTTATTTCACTGAAATAATTGATCCCTGATGCTAAAAGATAGCAGCACTGGTGGGATTCAAATACTCCAGACATTAATGAAGTCTCACTCTCTGGCAGTGGATTTAAACTGCATCTACTCTCACTGCACAGTGACTTCAGCAAGAGAGGCAATGGTTTAATATTAAAGTAAGGCAAATGTTCACAGTGAAGAAGTTATAATTCAAAGACCAAAGCAAGGTCACCTTGTTCAGCCTCACCAATACGTAAAGCATGCTTCTTGCCACAGGAAAAGCTACAGGAGTGGGACAGAACTCACATTTCAGTCTAAAAAAAAAAAACCCAAAACAACCCAACAATATAAAAATCCCCAACAAATCCAAGGCAACGGAACTGCTGATTTCAAAGGCCATTGCTCAGTCTGAGTACATCTGGAAAAAAATGCAGCTGGTCAATTAGGTGATTAAACAAACACCTCCCCCCTGAAAAACAGCTCTGCTCAGCAGGAACATTGTTTGCTTATTTGAAGAAGTTTCTTAACTTGTAATGTCTTTTTCATATCCTTCCAGTCTAGGTCAAATCCTGAGAAGTGTTTAATAACTGCTGACAGAGCAGTTTAACACACCTGTTAGAGGGCTTTAGATTTCACCCTGCCAGACACCCGAAACGCCATGCTCTGCACCCATCACATGGGCCACATCCAGAGTTCCTCCGCGTGGTAAGAACACATATATGGGCTCTAGGAAGTGCCGTAGGTATTTGACTGGTAGTACAAAAGAAACCTTTCATTAAGGTTTGAATAAGCTTTGAAACAATGACAGGAGGAAAAATACCTACTCGGAAGGAACAACCACCTTTGTGTAAAGGAATCAGTGGTCCTTGTCCCTTCCAGCACTGCTTCTAGGCAGCAGCATGCAATGGCCCTAAACCAGCAGGCAACATCATAATTCCTAGCATTCTTCTTAAGTGTATTAATAATATTATAATAATATAATAATAAAATAATAATAATATTCATATAGAACTTCCAGAGTGGTCTGGTTGGCCTGGTGGGGTTCAGCACTTCTATTAATAATGCTTTGCTTGAACTTCCTGGAACTGGTATTTGATTTATTAAGTCCTTCATAAGCTTTGGAGTGATATGCACAGGCACACTAATATCTGCGTGTAGAAGTTGCTTCATCTAGCCCTGAACAAGCAGAGTAACACAGCACCTGTTGTCTCTGCACTGCCAACCCTATACAACAACATCTTTTGACGTATGACCATGTTCAATTAAATAAAATGAACATTTTAAATACACAGAAGGTAATTATGAGGGCTGGATTGTGGCCAGCGCAATGAAGCAAGGGAACCATTCTTTGAAAGAAGCTGTATGTTGTTTAGGAAAGTTGAATGTCCGGAAGCTTTTGAGAGTTTTACGCTGCACTGCATGCAGTACTGGGACATTCACACATGTGGTGCTCCCTTCCCAACACAGTGTAAGACAGTCGCAAGGTCTTGGGTGAGACCATTTGTTTCAAAAGGGTATCTGGAAATAAATGGCTTTCTAACCTACTCCTTCTTAGCTGTAATCACCTCTATCTTAATTGGACCCTATTTATTTGAATCAAGAATAGATAAATGAGGAATGAGGACTGTGCTGCTACTGTCACATCATTATTTTTCCTTTCATCCCAGGGAATTACCAAATCCTGCTTCTTACAGAAGAATTTATATCATTCTTCACGATTCCTGTCTTCTTTGCCAGTGGCTTTTTTTTTTTTTTTTTAAGTGGAAGACAAAGTAGGAAGAAAGAGTTTGGTGAATAATAGGGTGAGATAACTCAGAAATAAGTCACTCCCTAATGGCTACATGACAATTACTAGAAGCACTACATTTCTACATGGTAAAGCTTTGATGCCAGGGCCCAGTGATAGCAGAGGGAGGAAAAAGGTCTTAGCTCTTCTGTGTGGGTATGGAGACTCAAAGACATTTTCTTTTTGTGCATTTAAAGTCTCATCTTTTTCTTCTATAAACCCCAGATGTAAGGCACTTCCAACTCCAACTGGCTCCCAGCTGAGCCTGTGCCACTGCATCCTCATCCCTCCCACCCACCCGAAGAATTTCAACATGAAAAGCTCCCTGACCTCTTTCAGAGGGAACAGGACACAGCAAAAATGAATGAAATATTTGTGATGGCCTCATCCTCTCCAAGTGCCCTTCCAAATCCCAGTCCTTCAATGGCTCTACAGTAAACTGAGCATTTTGTTCCTGGCATATCGGAAGGAGCTCTGAGCATTAGTTTTGCTTACTCTGGTAAATCACTCTTCAAATGCCTTTTTAAGCTTCCCTAAGTGCATTCAATCTTTTAAATTCAATCTGCCAGAGTTAGAGTCTCTTCTAATTTTTCTTCATTAGAGCAGGACACCAGTTTTTTGAATGATGCCTCTCATTCCTAATAACCTCCCTGAGCACAGTACAGATGCTGCACCTCTCCTCACTCCTGGCAGCACGCCCTGGCCTCTTTCTTTTTCTTTTTTTTAAGCTGAGTACAAATTTTCAAAAGTATTCCTAGTTTAGCTCAAGATAAGATAAAGTATAATGCAAAAAAAGTCCTGCATCCAGGTCTGCAGCCTCCAGTACAAGAAAACTGTTGAGCTGTCCAGAGGAGGCCCACAAAGATGATCAAAGGATTGGAGCACCTGAACGCTTCTGCTGTGAAAAAAGGCCAAGAGAGTTAGAGTTGTTTAGTTTGGAGAAAAGAAGACTCTGGGGAGACCACATTGCGACTTTCCAGTACTTAAAAGGAGCTTATAAACAGGAGAGAGATTGACTTTTTGCATGGTCTGATTGTGATAGGACAAGGGGGAATAGTTTTAAAAGATATGAGATTTAGGTTAGATCTGAGGGGGAAATTTTCTACTCAGAGAGTGGTAAGGCACTGCAACAAGTTGCTCAGAAGGGTTGTGGATGCCCCATCCCTGGAGGCTCTCAAGGCCATGTTGTATGGGGCTCTGGGCAGCCTGAGCTGGTGGGGGGCAGCCTGCCCATGGCAGGGGGTTGGAACTGGAAAGGCTTTAAGGTCCCTTCCAATCCAAACCACTCTATGATAATATGATAAAAGAAAAAAACTAATAACAAACAGCTGAGTACTGATGATGGAGAACTAGCACAGGTTGCCCAGAGAGACTGTGGAGTCTTCTTCTATGGAGATATTCAAGACCCACCTGATGCCTACCTGTGAGACCTACTGTAAGGTACCTGCTTTAGCAGGACAGTTGGACTCTATGGTATCTTAGGTCCCTTCCAACCCCTGTAATTCTGCAATCCTGTGATTCCTGCAGTCCCTGGGTGCAGCTGGCCCTCTTATAGCTTATCACAGTTATTATTTTATATCGTGATATCGCCCTGGTATGAGGCTGAACCAGCCATGGCAGCCAGGCAGAAGGCCCCATGACTGCAGACTGAAGCCGGTGCACTGCTAAGCGACACATAATGGACACGATGCTCAGCTCCATCAAATGCCTTTTGATGACAGCCTCCCCCAACCACAAGTACAGTTTACACATAGCTTACTAATGCTGTGGTATATATGAAAAACTGCTGAGAGAACTCATCTAATTTTGACCCTTGACATTATTTCAGTAAACTTTTTTGTTTTTTTTTCACTCATAGTTTGGACTAATTAGACAGCAGCTTACTTATCAAATGAGCAGTCTTTCCCCTTCCATTTTCATACCTCAAAGAGAAGGCTATTCAAACGACTTAGGTAGTATTAAAATTTGAGATTCCATCCAATTAAACATCGATACGGGAAGAAAATTATCCTTTTAAGAGATTACTAACAGAACACTGGTTTCTGTTGTCCACATGGGATCCTGAAAATTGACTGGCTGCATGGAGCTTGACATTTTATACTGCTTCAGTGTAGAAATGAAGCAGAATTAGGAAACAATTATTGGTAAGTATGCAACTGTGGCACCATAAAAGCCCCACGGGTAAGACCAATCTAAGGAGAAAGAAATGAAAAAATAACTTTCACTTTTTTTTTTTTCCATTTTCCTTGTCTGCACAGTAGGAAATCTATTCCCTGCTGTTCCATATTTCCTACACTGATTAAAAGTGTTACCTACTGCATTATTCTCTTCATGGTCTGGATTTTCCAGGTGAAAGCATCATTAGAAAGGAGGCTGAGGTAGGGAAACAGGGCTGAATAGAAGAATTCTTCTAAGTAGTAAAATGTATTTTTCCACATAATGTTCTAGCCACGGCAGAAATTGCTTCTCCACAACAAAGTCAAGATAAATTCAAATGAGTTAGTAGAAGAACCTCATGGATAAATAAGACCTTTACATTTTTTAGGAGCAAACAGACTTGTAACAAACAATGCTGAGTATTAATCGTGGTCAACATCAAAAGCTTCTTATTCTAGAAAAGCTTTTCTGCCCTTCTTTTCCTGCAGAGCCCTCTGGAAATGACAGGATTGATTGTAGCATATCCCCAGAGCATTATGCCTCTCAGCACAGGAGAAGAATCAGAAACCCTTTCTCTTTGAGCTGAAATTCTCACGTTGTGATCAGGAAGAAACTTTTCCAAAGAGCATCAGTTGTCTCATCACTATTCTAGTAACTGTGTTTGAGAGGTGAAAGGAGCAGTTTGAGTCTCTGCTGCGTTGCTTCTGCCTAACACAAGTTAGCACTAAGTATGCCATTAACTTGCTCAAAAATGTAAACAAGCTAATTTTAGTGATGATGACAAACGAAGATAAATAGACTGGACTCAATTAATGGAAGCTGCAGTAGAAAGTCAGCACTTCTTAAAACTGTTCATTCCACAAACTCCCAGTCATTTTATCCTGTTTACATTATGCATTCAGCAGAGTAGTGACACGCATACCCTTCCACATTTTTCTTTTAAATTTGCAGTTTAAAAACTTATGGCTCAGGTAAAACATTTTTTTATTTACTACATTCCTGTCAATTGTATTTGCAGTACAGTGGTTGCCTAGAACCACCACCAATAAATTCCTTTTTTCCTAACATTACATTTTAAAAACTTGTCTCGATGAAATCTTGGGAATGAGAATCTTCCAAAATGCAAGAATATGTTTTTCAGTCATGTTTTTAAGAGATGAACTTTACATAGGTAAACAAGAAGCTAAAATAACCCATGAACTTTGCTCGTCTTCACTGAGTCACTGTATTCTTTGGACAGCATTTACAGGAACATTTCAACACCCCTTAATCTGTTGCAGTTTTACTGCCTATAAATGGGTTAAAGTATGTGGCACAGCGTATAATTTTACTGCTTCTTTCAAAGAGACATGTGTGAGATTAATTAATTGCCTTTAGAAGGAAATTTGCTAATTTATTCCATGTTAATGGAATAAACCATTCGTAGTCCTTTAACTACAAAAAATGAAAGTAGCATTCTTAAGGTTTATCCATGGTACCAGAGTGCTATTCTTGCATCTTCTGCCTATGTATACCATTAGTTTTCTGTTTTTTTTCCAGTTAAATTCCCCCAAATTCTGTATCTTACAGAAGCAAAACTACCTTCCCCACTGTCAGAACTCTGCAGCTCTGCTCTTTTTCTCATGCTGAAGTCTGTCTGGGAACCTCAGACTAAACACTATTATATTCATCTCCACTAGAAGCTCAATCCAGGATTTAGAGCACTTAAGCACAGCGGTGGGGATTGCTGCACTTAGATGCCAGAGCCGCCTCCATTCAAAAATAAATGCAAACCTGTGGCTGGAGGGAGTGGAGGATGGAGAACACGCTAATAATGCTGCAGTGTTTGTACAGCAGCTCTGTAGCTGGAATACTTTTTTAGGAATTCGGAAATCTCAAGTTCAGGCTTTCTGCTGAGTGCACCCATCTGCACCTATCTCCCTAATGCTTCAATACCAGATGTCTTTGCCCTAAGGGGTTTCTTCCTCATCTCATTTAAAAAAAAAAAAACAAACAACAAAACAATGCTGCGCAGGAAACACTTGTTTCTTTCTACATTTATAGGAGCAGACAGAGGGATACCTGACTTGTAGGGTACTGAGTTGTTTGGGTAATTTGTGCTTCCTGGTGTAGGATCATCTTGTTCATTTTACCCAGTGATTAATACAGAGCATTTAACCCATTTTCAGAATGGGAACCAGATCTCATTTTTCCCGTTCTTTCTTCTTCTTTCTCAAACTGAGGAATGCAACAAACCCAGATGCCACACTTCTTCAGAACAGATGTAAAGGGAAGGGCACTATCATCAGCATCATGTTCTTTGTCCAAGACATTTCAGAAGAGAGAATAAGCTTTGCTCCATTTTTATTCTGAAGAGCAACACTGGAGATCTGATTGTGCAAGGGTCCAGGTTGTGAAACTAAGTTTGACGTTGGTATCTGTATGTAACCAAAAACGGGGGTGGGAAGACTCCCAGAAAAGATGACTTCAAATATAGTTTTCTCCTGGGCATTACTTGCTAACTATTTTGGGTGTTCTGCTCGGTGTCCCCGTTCATGAGTTGTGCCCGGACGGGTTTAGCACTTCCCATGCAGTAAATGGAAGTGGAGGCACTCTCTGATTATGCTTGAGTTAGTCACTGCTCTAAGCATTATTAGCTTTGTGTCTGGTGGGCTGTGATAGTACTAAAACCAAAACCAAATAAACATAGAAGAAAAATACACTTTTATCCAGTGTCAGTCAAATCCTGGTGCTGGAAAGAAACCACGCTCTTACAAGCACAGCCATGAAATACTTGGCTATGAAATAACTGCCTTGGATGTTTTCATCTTTTAGCCTAAGAAAAGATTTGGGAACAGCAGGATACAGGCACTCACCTCTTCTAAACTCTGCATCACATACTTTATGGAATATTTTATCATCAACTATCTTTAAGCTTTTACCAGGATAACAGTCTTTGCTTTGGCAACGGCTCCCACAGTAGTCTTGTAGGAGAATTAAGATGTAATAGACCAATATTAGAACTATATAGAATAAAAATAAGAATTTACAGTCTGCAAAGGGAAATCTCAGCAGTAGGCTATGAAAATGCTGGATGCTAATGCTGTACCTCAGTGAACAGTACTCTGTGTTCATCAGATTATGCAGGGAAACGTTTTTAAAAGACAAGGTACACAGATTTGCTGACTCTGTCCCTCTCACAGCTCAGTCCAGAAGTTCAGTGTCCATCAGAGCTCTCACAGGGATAACAGCCACGCTGCTCGAGCCTGCAGAATGCATTTTTCTGGGGGTTGCCATGGCGATCTATAGCACACTGATCCCCAGAGAGCTTCACTCAAAATTCATAGGGAACCAGAGCAGGACAAAGAAATGACACCCAAGCAAAGGCAACAGGGAAATTCTGTATATACTTCCATACCAAAGCTTTCAGAAAACATATATTCAGAATTGAAAGGTCTGTAGGCAAGAAGCACGGTCTTCACAGCCCTAACTCTAAACCAGGATGATCTAGTGAATAAAACTAAGAATTTCTGACCCTGTCTCATTCTGTGGATTGCTCCTTGGCACAGGTTAAATCCTCAGCTTCTGTACTGCAAAATCCTTATTTGTGCAGCATGGACAGAGATCAAATGATAACTATGCAGCCTAAATGACACAGATGTCTTTAATAACGTAACACTGTAGAGCAGTAATATTTACTACATAAAAAGTAAATGTCAGATTTTGCTCATAACGTTACTTTTCACTATTCCAAGAAAATAGTTAATACAACAATTCTTCAGTATTTGAGCAATTTAAATTCTCACAAAATACTTTATGTCATCTGTTGGCCCTTATGCCAGTTATGCTCTCTTAATGCATTCTCAACAAAAGAGAATTAAATTTGTCTGAACATGAAAGCAACACTCTGTCAAGTGATGTATGCTCTCAATATAGAGTTGAGAAACCTCTCGTATGGTCCTTTCACTCTCAGCATACAAAAGCACGATCTGGTCAGGCACTGCACTATAATGGCCAGATACACAGGAACAAACCGGCAAGAAGAGACACTAAAACTGAAAATCTGGGCCATGTCAGCTATGCCACAGTCCAGAAATAATACCAAATGAAAGTCAATCAATGTTTCGCTATTAGGCAGCGTGTTTCACTCAGAGCTTATTAACAGACACTGCCAGGCACTTTTGCACGCTAAAGAGCTCTGAAATCAGTTAATCCTACATTGGTTGATGTTCAGCCACTTGTGTACAGTGGCTTCTTTTCATAAAATACACAGTATTCTTTTTGTTTCTACCTGGATCTCTTATTTTTGTTATAATGGACACTAGCCTCTCCAAGTCATCACCCATTAGATCTTCCTCTATACACAAAAGTAATGCCTCCTATTTTATGATGGTGGCCCACAACATCAGAGCTGAATGTTGGTGGCACAGCAGAAGAATCTGACCCTTCCCACCAATATCCCATTACATCTTGTTGTTGTGTGACAGATGGCAGCAGAGGGGCAGTATGACAAAATGGCATCAGACGTAGAAGTGATGATTAAGCAAAGATGTGGAAATAAAACTCCTTCATGCAAAAAAAAAAAAATTGTACCCAACCCATTAACATTTACTGATGCTCGCTGAACATTTATGGAAACCAAACAGTGGATGTGAGCACAGTGAGGCGGTGGGTGGTGCATGTCAGCAGTGGTGACAGCATGGTAAAAGACAAGCCATGTTCCAGACAGCTGTGCACAGCTGTCACATCATGAAAGGAAGAGCATCTCAATCAGCTCACTCAAGCAAATCAGTGCATTATGACCAGGGAGCTGTGTAGTGAGCGAAATATTGGCTTCAAGCGTCAGGGGTGGCAATGCTGGAATATTGCAGAGTTTGCGCCAGGTGTGTTCCATGAATGCTCACACAGGAACAGATAGAACACCGTATGCAAGTTTGTCGGGACCTACTGAACCAACACGAGGCTGAAGGTGACCGTTTCCCCATTAAAGAAAAAGTTCAAGATACAGCTCTCAGTGGGTAAAGAGATGTGCACTGCCTTTCCTATCCACAGTGGGATAGGCAAGGGACAATCCTTTCGGATTTCCTGGAATCTGGATGAAACATCAAATCCGACCACTACATTTTGATTCTGACTAAGCTGAAGGCTCAAACTTCTGGAGCCGGGCTAGAGAGGAAGAAAACCTTTCTCTTGCAACACAGTAACAACAGACTCCATAACAGTTTGAAGACCATGGAGAATATTGCCAGTCTTGGCTGGTTGTCCTACCACATCCACCACACAGTCCGGATTGGGTGCTTTCCGACTTCCATCTGTTCAGGCTGATGAAAGATGGACTGCGTGGGCAACGTTTTCCTAAAACGCCATGAAAATGTGGGTCACCTCTGCTGGTGCACATTTTTATGAGCATGGCATACGGGCTCTTGTTCACTACTGGTGAAAATGCACAGCTAGTGGTGGTGATTATACTGAAAAATAGTGTTTTGTAGCTGAGAATTTTCTCTAGCAAACAGTGTTATTTTGCTCTTTGTACATGTTTTAGTTTCCATAGAAATAAATAGGAGGCATTACTTTTGGAGTAACTTATGTACATAATCATGTTAGGAAAAATGGCCACCTCCTGAATGAGAATGTAGCTTTTCGTTCAAATCCACTTCAGCTTTCATCAAGCCTCCACATCAAGTTCCTTCTACAGCAGGAACCACTTAACAGCCTTGCTCTGTTGCCATTCACCAAAATTTAGTGTGCAGTCTCTTACTTAGGACCACAGGCAGCAATTTACCTGCTGCCTTTGGGTTTGTGCCTGAAGCCCAACTAGTGTGCCATACTGACACTAATGCCCTTGGAAAGTGTTCTGGAAAGCCTGGTTTCTTTACTATATTCACATTCTCAAAGCCCTAGGATACCCACAGGATACCCATTTATATGGATATCCTTCAATGACTATGTGCATGGCGTGCAACATTTTACTCTATACACGTCTTTCTTAACTTTGGTTCCTTCATTAATCTTGCTTTGACATCCAGTCATGAGATGAATTCTCTGTGCTTCCCCAGATCATCAGCTGTCTGGTGTTCAAATCAGCACAGGACTAATCACTGCTGGCTGGAGGAAGAGCTGAGGGAGAGATCTAAACATCACCTTCCATACTTTCTTATCCGAGGCTCATTCTCTCCTCAAAGTTGCTTACAACAGTCTTGAGCAGTTTCCCTATACTTCAGCCTTTCTCCTTCCTGCAATACTCAAGTGATGAGGCAGAAAGTGGGGTTACTAACTATTCTGGTTATTGACAGCCATTTGCCTCTGCCCCACTCCTGTGCATGCCCACACACACAGCAGCAGTTCTGCCACTACGGGCAGAGCTCCCCGGCAGCTCCCACCAACAGGGACATCTCACAGTGGTGCCCATGTCCCATGCGAAATCACAAACTGTGCACCACAAACTATTCCTCACCACAGGTCAGCACAGCTTCCAGGCAAGGAGGTGAACTAAAAGCCATTACTTCAAGAAAATCTACTACTTACCGCTGCTGTCCACAGCCATAGTAAATGGCACCAGTGGGCTGGCAGGCACTGCTGAGCTGCTTTCTCTCTACTGACTGTAACTGGCTGCCTTTTCCTCAAACAGCTCCTGGAATACTTGGGCCCCTTTTTTCCATATGCTTTTACTTTTTCTGAGACTTTGCAAGCTGCTGATTCCTGAATAGGAGTGCTATAGCTTTTGGACATAAACACTCTTGATCTCCTTTAACAGTGCCTGATTTATTTGCTACATATACTAGTATTTCTGCTCCCTTGCAGGAAAAGAACTTGAACTTTAATGAAATCCCTACAAAAACACTGATTGCGGTAGGCATAATATTATGGTTCTTATTCTCTCATACCTTGATCCCTTCAGGGAAGAGGTTTTATTTACCAAGCATAAAGATGAAGGTTGACAGACAGCCTTCAAATCAAAGCACAAGCCAGAAAATGTCTGATTACTCCCGGAAGCAGCATTTAACGGCTTAACTTAGTCTTTATTTAGATATTACTTTGCATATTTCACCCATAATGAAAGCAAACTTGTTGTGAACAAAATCATTTGGTAATCTTATTTATCAGCATCACTCACACACTGACAGACAATAATTTTAATAAAGATTTCTCTTACAACATCAATTTGTTCAAATTTCCTTTTTTTAGATGTTTATGCATTTTTCAGGGCCAATGAATGGAAAAGAACAGAGATCCCAGTGCAATTCCAACCACTTCCAGAGAACACAGTGGTAAGCTGTGCTGTGCATCTGCCAAGGGAATATACTTAAAAAGCTCTACTCTCCTCACTTTAACAGCAGGCACCATGCCACCCACTACTTGTGTATGACAATATTTTACAAGGATACTGCAACTCTTTAAAGCACGAGGATGAATTAACTACACAGGGGCTGTCAGATATTTACCTTGCCCAAGAATGTTAGATGTATTAGAAATGCCAAAGATAATAAATGTAGTTCAACTTCAGAAGAGGAGTTGGCAGAACATGACAAAAAGCATCGTTGCAGAGATGCTTGCCTCAGTCGTGTGTCACAAAACATCAGACTTGCACCCCCTTCTCTTCCCTTTCCTCTCCCCAATTATTCAGCAATTGCAGTCACAGGCAAGGCTCCTGTCACCGCTTAAGAGACACAAGGGGAAGATCACAGCATGCCTAATACCTCACTTGGGACACCTTCTCTTTCCTCTACTGTCCCACAAGGTCAGAGTTGCAGTTTTATCTAGTGGATCTGACAGCATCTCTCCACAGGCTGCTCTGCCACTCAGTTCAAAGAAAGATCTTGGGTAAATGTTACATGTTGCCTAACATCTGTGCAGAACAGCTGATACCTTGTTCATCAATGGAGAGAAGATACTGAAAGGAAAGCATCTGCCTTGGGATGGTGCAAGCAAGCAAGCTCCAATTCTCTGCAAGCAAGAGAAGGTGTGAACACACTTATGGAGCTGCTCTAGCAGGAACTACCCAATTTTTGTCTCCTGGTCAAGTTAGTTTTCAGCTCTTTGCTCAGACTTGAGGTGTGGTTGCACACCTTATGCCACCCGTGGAAATGGTAGAAACAAGCAGGTAGGGGAGACTGGAGAACGAAATAACCTTGTGTGCACTGGGGCCCAGTGAAGCAACTGTGTCTTGACACAATTCAGGGAATGTACCTTCAGTAGGTGTCCTAGAATTGGAGAAAGAAATACTAGCTCTCGCCTTGTCAGAAAAAACAGGCAGGCTTTCTGGGAAGGGATGTTATCTCTGCTCATTCTTCTTTTGTGAGAATAAATGCCTGCTTTGTATAGGATGACTATTTTCAGGATACCACATTTGCTTACAATAATAGGTCAGTACATTCAATTTTGCTCAAGTTGTGCAAAATGGATGTATTGGGAATGCTTTCCTTTCTTTAGTTATTGGTTCCCATCCCCAGTCTACATTACTTACTTGTTCTCTTCCTCCAGGCCCTATATATACATCAAAGACATGTTTTCAAAGATCCATTTCTCTCAGCATAGCTTGCCCCCCAGCTGTAAAAGCTTTGCTCACATATACCTCCCCTAAGAGAGTTAACTTCTTTGCATAGAACTCCTTTAGGCAACATCTGCAGTCATGCAAACAGGTAGAAGGCTCCCATGTGGCGCAGCTCAAGAAGGAAACATACACATCCTGCAAAGCAAATCCAGGGTAGCCTCACAAATATTTATACATCAGATAAAATCTATATCCTGTAGCTTGGGCCACTATAAACAAATGCTACCCAATATATCTTTCAATTCAATCAACTGAAGAATTCACATGTGGATGGATGGCCTGATTTTAGTTCACCCAAGGGTATGAAAAATCTAGGAATGCAATAAATCCATTTACTCCTGAGTTACTGACCACACACTCCTTGCCTCCTCAGCACTTTGCAACAGCATCTTTTTGGCTTTGAGATCAACCAGACTTCTCAACAGTCACTCAGTTTCTGGATACTTGTGATGAAGCATTGGCAACCAATGCCACTGTAGAGAACAGACCAAACCAGCCCAGATAGGTTTCTCCTGTATGGACGGCATATGGCGTATCTCACGCTTTCCAAAGACACTAAAGGTAAGAAGGGCTGAAGGACTTCAGGAATCTACTCCATCATCCCTGACACCAGCTCCAATGCATGTTCTTGCTCATCTTAACAGAAATGGTATCATGACCCTTTTTTTCCCCCATGAGTACTCTGAAAAGCCAAATGCCCAGTAGTCTCTGTGATAAAGATTTTTGACTGTGCAACCGATGCAGAGGATGACAAAGCCAAAGCCATATACCAGCTATTTGTTCTGAGTGAAAGGACCATGGCACCTCTCGCCATGTCCCAGGACCACATGTCAGAGGATCACAGAAGGAAATGGCTCAAGAAAGAACAGTAGGAAGAGCAGGTCAGACCATAAATCCCCGTAACACTGCTCACAATTCATACTTTCGTTCCTTCCACACGAGTGGGAAACTAATCTTTTTTTTTATTATTATAAGAAATAAAGTTATACACAGCTCTGCGCTTATATAAGAATAACAACCAGGCAGAGTTCTCAAAGCTACGCACACCTCCTGCCTCCTGCAACCAGCACCTTCCTGCTTCCTTCAGGTTCAAACAACGGAGAACAAACTCTGAAAAACCTGCTTTTTGAAAATGAAAGTCTGCCTTTGAAGAAAACAGTGGCAGGTCCCTTCAGTTGTCTGGAAATTTCCAGACAGGTCTTAAAGAAATCATCAGCTGTGTATAAACACTGGAGTTACAGTGTTTTGCAAACTCAGAAATTCCCAGGAACTGTAATTTAATACAATTCATTAACTAGTCACAAATTAAACTGATGTCATTTTAAGTAAAAGCAGCAAGGATAAACAAGTCTGTATCTTGTGCATCTTTGGAGGACTTCTCTCTACTGTACTGACTTACTGAATGACAACAAGAAATCTGATGCCTAGCACAAGATATTCTTACTTCTTGACATACCTCATGACATTGTGCTCTATCAGACTGAGCGCTACAACAACAGGACTAGATTTCCAAAAGAATAGGCATTTTTTAAATGTGGTTTTTTTGCATGCATTGCATTAACTGAATCAAATAAGGCTGAGGTTTGCCTTGAATTTAGCTCTAAAAATTATTTAGAGGACAAGTATTTAATTCTTACTTTTATCCTTGTTAAATCCTTTAATTAAATGTAACATTAATTGAACTAAAGAATTTTGAAAAGGTTTTCCTCAACTAATACATTTAAATGCATTAAAACGGAGAAAAAAACAACAAAACAGGAACACAAGACAGGCTTATAAACAGATTCAGACAAAAGCATGAAGGAGGCAGCACCCTGTGAACACAGGGCATTTTTTTTTTACGTTTGCTAGCACAAGAGTAACAGCAAAGGTGAGGAGCAGCAGAGGTGGCGTATTCCATACAAATCAAGGTGCTAATGTGAATCGTCTCCATTTAACACAGCAATATATCAGGTCACGCATATCAACTCCTTAAACAATATGGCCGTTGTACAGCAACGGGATGATGGGTGGGAATGGTGCAGAAGTCCCACACCCTGTACTCAGACTGCTAGGTATGGGGAGACCTGTAACCCACTGCAGCCAGAGCATTCCTGCACCCAACCCCAAGGGATCAGCAGTATGAGGGCTCCAAATGCAGTCTTGCAGCTCTGCTCTGAAAGCCATGGGCTCAGATCCCACTGGAGGAAGTTTAGAAGCAGAGACTGCTGCTACAGCCTGACGGCAGAAGAGAACCACAGGGCAGCTGGTGTGAGGGGTTGGGCAGGGAGACTCCACAAAATGCTGCTTTTGGGTTCGGCAGGATTGGTGGAGCCAGAAATTAATTAGGTCTGAAGGGAATGAGGAGTCCTGAAATTATTCATTTATTGGCAATTGCAGCCACCACAGGCACAGCACTCAGATGCTTGCAGTGTGACAGCAAGCAGACAATGGCAGCAATGCTGTCAGTAAGGAAACCAGCAGAACAGGACCCTCAGAGCTTGCTCACTCACCTAAACCTGAAAAGAAGAGGATAAAGAAGATGATTTCATTGACTCCACCACCAGTAGCCACACAAAGGAGCTTACTTTGGCCTGGAATCAAAGGTTTATGGAGACAAAGCTAAAGTAGCATCTGAGAATAACACTAAATGACGTTCAAACTTCAGAATCAATGCTACAATCAATGCTGACAACTGATTTGCAACTGATTTGCAACAGTTCCAACCATCTGAACCATGTGTTTCTTTATCCAAATGGGGACAGTTCTTGATTTCAGTTGCTGAACACAAGAAACCAGGTGCCAACATCAATGTTCCTGTGTTTTCCAAAGGGGTACCACAGCTGCTTGCTCTACAACATCCCATGGGCTGTGCTTTGCTGGAGTTAAGTGTTACAGGAGGCCATGCACATCATAGGCAGTGAATTCTGAGATGTTGTAACAAAGTGGATGGTAGCAATGCAGCTGTGCTCATCAACATTTACAGGAAGGAAAAGAAGTACAGTTTAGGTACCTTCCACAGATATTTCTCTGTGAGTCTCCTCCATGCATTCCCCAGGAACTGAGATAACCCCACAACTTCACAATCTGCTTCAGCAGCACAAAGCACTGATGTGGTGCCCTGTTCCAGCACACCGAGCTCTGCTTCTAGAACTGGGTAAAGTGCTTTGTGCTTTCTCTTGATCTCCACAGGATGCAGCAGTCCTTGCCAAAAATAACTATGTTTTAATTTTCCTTCACAATTCCCTTGAAGAGGTCTGTGCTGTTTTAATGCTGGAGCATCACATATCCCTTTAATCCCTGCGTACACATTTTAACATTTCAAACACAAGGTTATTTATAAACGAAAAGCCACCAGGGCTTTGGTGAGGTAAAGTGGTTTAGTGGGGACTGCAAGTGGGGAGGGGTCTGGGAGGGTGAGTCATCATTTTCTGGTTTTAATCCCTCACTCCTCCTCTGGCTTTGTTATTAGCAGCAGCACTAAGTCTGAGCAAGACAGCAAAGAAGCTCTCTGAATGCAAAAGTGGGACAATACCAGCCACCAATTCAGTCGTGCAGTCCTGCTCCAGGCCCTTTTTGTAGCCCAGACTTCTCCCTCCCTAAGTGCCAAAACCCCCACCAAAAGCCTTTGGCTGCTGTTCTGTTTGCCCCCACCTGCTCATGCAAGAGTGAGAACAGACGGGACCAAAGTAACCCTGTTTGCTGAATTCTGTGCAGTATTCATGGCTGGGCATTAACACATTGAGTGGAGCTAACAGGGTACAGAAATTGTTTAGAGGGACAACGCAGTGGAAAGCCAGCCTCACTCCAACTAAAACAGTGCTTGGAACAAGTCGTGCTGCATACTGAAAGGGGACGCAGCAGTTGTTCCCAATCCCCTCTTCTTTTTGGTTGCTGCTGAACAGCATGGCAAAAATTTGTCCTCCAGCCCAGTTATACCATTCCGCTGAGGCTGGAACAAAAGGAGAAAGAGCTGTGGCAGAAATAACAAGGTAACCTGCATTTCTAATGGAAGCTACAGCAAGACGTAAAAACCTTAATGCCATCACATGCAACTTTTATTTGCGCTTTGAGCACCCTCTTGCTTTCTGAACACTTTTCCTCCAAAACAAATTCATTAGACTGACCCAAACCTTCTATAACCTCAAGTATTTTGCAGTTCCACTGAGAACTGTACAATCTCTTGCCTTAAGCCCTGGGCCTTGCAGGAGCCTGAGGCCAACCTGGCACCTGGGTAACATGCAGCATCCGGCTCCAGAATTTCTATGGGTGCTCAAGTTTGGAAAAAGTGGGTGAATTAAGTAGGCAACAATTGTGAAAACGTAATGTTAGGCATTATTTCAACTTCTTGGGATGGAAATGGATATAATTTTTACTTACCTGACAGGTGTGTCGTGAGAATCGGCTAATATTGACACTTTGATCTTTAAAGTGCTTTGCCAAGTATTAATTAAGCAAGGGTCATTTTGCACTTAAGAAAGCTAGTGTTTTGGAGTTGAACTTGTTTTCATCCCTCTCCTAAAATAGTAAAGAATCTACTATTTATTTTTCTACATATTCCCTGGGAGATAATTCTGGAGAATCAGAGGCGTGAGAAGTTGTCTGCATTTTGTTGGAGGAATCTGTTTTCCTATGGGTCTCATAGCCAGGCCTGTAGCCTGAGATCAAATGTTCCTGAACACAGGGAGAAGGGGAACTCCCCGTAATGAACATCTCCTTTATAGCTCACCTACTGATATTTCCTACAACGCATGTCACAAGGACACATACGAGAAGTTTATAAAACGCCACAGGTACTCAAGCACTGCAATTACTGGTAAAGCATTGCCTCATTTCTCCACAGGGGGAAAGCGCCAACATATGGGCAAAACAGTATTCCAATTTCATCTATAGTAAGTGACATGCAGCATGGCCAAAGCTGTGTGATTCTTTTTTTCCACAAGTCACCTGTGTAGAATGCTGCTAGAGACAGTGAGCAGAAGCTTGTTGCCAGAGCTGCCTTATTCCCAGACTTCCCATGCTCAATAATGAGGGCAGGATGTCCTTCGTGGGCACCCTTGTTACAAAGATCTAGGAGCAAAGGTGTGACATTTGGCCTTAAATAGCCCACTGAATATAAACCCATATTAGAGGGAAATAAAAGACTGTACTTAATAGCATATGGGAAAGTAGAAGCATAAATCTCCAGATGTGCTGCTTTGCACACCCCAGAGAGATCATTATAACAGGGCTTTCCTGCTGCTGATGGTTCCAGCCTGACCTGGTGTCACAGGCTACAGGTGGTGGCAGCACTGCAAGATCCTCTCTTCTTCATCCTCGCTAATTTCTTTACAGCCAGGCAACACAAAGACAGTATTGCCACAGAGGAAGGAAAAAAACACAGACAACACATTCTGGGATAGATGTCAGAAGGTAAAAGCACGAAGATAGGTGTAAATCCTGCGTACTTTCCTCAAACACTGTTTAGAGACTTGGGTTTTGGGGTGACACTAGCAAAACTTCTGTGAGAGCACATTGCAATCTGCACGTCTCATTCCCATCTGGTGCCCACCAGACACAGGAGATGTCGAACAATTGTTACCCAGCACTTCAGTAGCTTCTGTCCCATGGATCTAAAAGGAGGTCTTCCAGGTGATTCAGGGAGCTCAGCCTGATTGAGGTCACTCAAATTTTGCTATGTAAAAGAACTTGGGAATGTACTGGTAACAAAGCTAAATTCTAGCAGGAAAATACTAGAAGTAAAGTTCCTTATGTGAACTCTTTATGATAGTCCCTATGGTGAGAGGCTTTTTGCACAGTTCCCCTGCCTCATTTCATGCACAGTACAGACATTACTTAATAAACTAGCGACTCTTCAATATTTATTTTTCTCCTCATTATCTAGTGTGGCTCTATGCCTTATTTACCATACTATCCAAAGGCTGCCTAGAATTATTTAGTTTTCATGATAGAGTAGCCAAGTTCTTATTGAACAACAATTAGTTTTACAATCCCCAGCTGGATCCTGAATGAAAGTGGACATTAGGAGGGTGGTCATTCTTTTTAAGCAACTATTTTATAAACAAATAAGGCTAAAAGCATCTGTGTAGAGTTCCCAGAAAGAACCTGCCTGCCAGGAAGCAGAGCTTAGTGTGAGCATATGACATGACATGGTCCTCACCCTTCAGAAGTGTGTTGGAACCAGGCTATTTTTGGTGCTGGTGCACACATTTTGCATAGTAACTACCACCGAGAATGGAGAACAAAACTCTCTCAGTGTTTCTTTAAAGACTTATTCCAGGAATCTCAGATTACAAGACACACAGCAAGAAGCTAATTTTGGTATCTGATGAGGGCTGGGTGTTCTTCTACCCCCACCTTGTGCACCATCCTACCTGTGCTCTACTTGACAGTGCCTGCACCCAGTTCCCTAATGTGCACCTCCACTTCCTTCTGCTTTCATTCACTGCCTCAAGGTTATTACAAGCTATTACCAGCATAATGTGATACAGTTATCAGCTGATCATCCCCTCCAGTCCATTATACATTTTTTTCCCAGCCTTTCCTTACTACTTAAAACAACAACAATAACAACATCACTCCTGATCTTCTCTCTCTGCTCTTTACCAGGTGAAGAAACAAAGCAAAACAACATTTCCTAGATTCCTCCAGTATCTCAGTTTTGTCTTTCAGCTCTGTGAAAGATCAGTCAGGAAGTTTTTTGGAAAAGAATGGAGAAGTGACTGTTTCTGAAAGTTTATTCCACTTTTTAGCTCTATGGGTAATCAAAGCCCAAATCTTGCCAGCTCTTCTGCAAAACGTATTTCAAATCCAAGTTTAAGATTTCATTGTCAATAACCAATTGACATTTGAAAGTTATTGGAGTTCGGAAGGATAAAACTCTGATTTTCATGTCTGATAGCTGCAAAAGTCAGATCAGATAGAAGTTCCTCAGTTAGGAACTCAGTCTACACTTCTACAAAATTAAAATACCAGAAAAATAAGATCTACTGGAGATCATATCTGTTTTTACATCAAGAACAAGGTATTAAACTCTCTGCATGGATGGGTTTATTCCTCTGCCGTTTCATGGCCAGGCAGTAATCACATCATCTACATTGTCTATTACTACTGAACTATCTGAAACACAACTTTACACGTATTTTACTTGTTTTCATATATGCACACACATGAAACGATATTATGTTTAGAATTCAACTTATACTCAAATGGCTGCTAAATAAGCATTTAAAAAAAAAAAAAAACACAAATAAGACAGCCTTACTATCCTGCTTGTTACATAACTCTGAGGGAACTGATGATAACATTTTCCCAAGTTTCCCAGGTGAAACAGTTAAAAACTGAGTTGGTAACTATAATGTGAAAGTAAGTACAGGGAAACTTCTACAAAGACAAACTTATCATACGCACATGGAATTGATCAAGACATTCCATGGGCTAGAACACTCCAGAGATCCTAAAGCTAAAATTAGTTATTTGTTGTTTGTTTTGATTTGTTCAATTCCTACCGGGAGGTTTTAAAGACTTAATTTTATATCTAATAGGCATATACTCATTTCAAGCTGGGCCAGATATTAGAGATGTAGAGAGCCAATGCACAGTCTAGTCTGTAAATCCCTACCTTAGGTACAATGTTGTCAAATTGTGGGATCTCTATTTCAGACAACTCAGAATCAGCAGACAACAGAGAACATTTTGCTATGTATGTAGCACCTCACTGTTTTGGTGCTATTAGTCAGTTAGTAACTTTAGAGGACAACTTTACAAAGCCTAGAATTAAAACTGTTCCAGCATGTTAGACATTTAAGAGAGGATCATCATCCCGCTTGACATCTAAGTCATGAATTCTGTACTTTATCCAGCATTTGGAAAGACTTAGTTGACTGCTTCCAAACTCATCAGGCAAGCTCTGGGAAATGGAAGGTGAGATCGTGGGAAAAATGTAATACAAAAAAATACTGGAAACAGATTTGTGGCAGCTAGAAGTTTATGATTATCCCTGCTCTGCACACAAGAGACACTCGAAACCTCCTGGAGCATGACTTCCAGAGACAGGTCTTTGCTTCAGACACAAATACATGCGTACATATGCCCACACAGTTACAGAGTTCAGGTTCACAGAATCACAGAATCACAGAATCACCAAGGTTGGAAAAGACCTATAAGATCATCCAGTCCAACCATCCACCTATCACCCATGGTTCTTGCTAAACTATATCCCTCAACACAAAATCCAATTGTTCTTTGAACACCTCCAGGGTCGGTGACTCCACCACCTCCCTGGGCAGCCCATTCCAGTGCCTGACCACTCTTTCAGAGAAGTAGTATTTCCTAATATCCAGCCTGAATCTTCCCTGGCGCAGCTTGAAACCATTCCCCCTAGTCCTATCACCAGTTACACGAGAGAAGAGGCCGACCCCCAGCTCGCTACAACCTCCCCTCAGGTAGTTATAGAGAGTAATAAGGTCTCCCCTGAGCCTTCTCTTCTCCAGACTGAACAATCCCAGCTCCCTCAGCCGCTCCTCATAAGGCCTGTGCTCCAGACCCCTCACCAGTTTTGTTGCCCTTCTTTGAACACGCTCCAGGGCCTCAATGTCTTTCTTGCAGTGAGGGGCCCAGAACTGGACACAGTACTCAAGGTGCGGCCTCACCAGAGCTGAGTACAGGGGGACAATCACTTCCCTACTCCTGCTGGTCACACTGCTTCTGATACGAGCCAGGATGCCATTGGCCTTCTTGGCCACCCAGGCACACTGCTGGCTCATGTTTAGCCGAGCGTCAACCAACACCCCCAGGTCCATTTCCTCTACACAGTCTTCCAGCCACTCCGCCCCAAGCCTGTAGCGTTGCTTGGGGTTGTTGTGGCCAAAGTGTAGGACCCGGCATTTGGTCTTATTAAACCTCATCCCATTGGCTTCAGCCCAGCTATCCAGCCTGTCCAAATCCCTCTGTAGGGCCTCGCTACCCCCAGGCAGATCGACGCTTCCAGCCAACTTAGTGTCATCTGCAAACTTACTGAGGGTGCACTCAATGCCCTCATCCAGATCATCAATGAAGATATTGAAGAGGACAGGCCCCAGCACCGACCCCTGGGGAACCCCACTCGTGACCGGTCGCCAGCTGGATTTGGCTCCATTGACCACCACTCTCTGGGCCCGGCCCTCCAGCCAGCTCTTTACCCAGCCAAGAGTGTACCTGTCCAAGCCACGGACTGCCAGCTTCCGCAGGAGAATACTGTGGGAGACAGTGTCAAAGGCTTTGCTGAAGTCAAGGTAGACCACATCAACAGCCTTTCCCTCATCCACCAGGCGGGTCACTAGATCATAGAAGGAGATCAGGTTGGTCAAGCAGGACCTACCCTTCGTGAACCCATGCTGGCTAGGCCTGATCCCCCGGTTGTCCCGCACTTGCCGCGTGATCTCCCTCAAGACAATCTGTTCCATAACCTTCCCTGGCACCGAGGTCAGGCTAACAGGCCTGTAGTTCCCCGGGTCCTCCTTACAGCCCTTCTTGTAGATGGGAGTCACATTGGCAAGCTTCCAGTCTTCCGGTACTTCACCTGTCAACAAGGAGCACTGATAGATGATGGAAAGCGGCTTGGCTATCACCTCCGCCAGTTCCCTCAGCACTCTCGGGTTATTATGAAATACAGTTAGGGAAAGCAATGGCTTTAAGAAAAATAATGGGGTATTCAAGAGCAAAGTAACAGTTTCAAAAGGGTCTAGAAAATGAACCAAAGCTCTTATTGTTAGAGAACTATTGACTCCAGGTTTAAAAAAGTGACCTCAAGTGAGCAATGATGCACTTAGCCTGGAACTTGCAGCCGCTGTATTTCATCCCAAATTGAATTGCCAATCCACAGTGCAATCTTCTACTATCAGCTCACATATCTGGGGCAAGTACACAGAAAAATACTGTATAGTGGATGCATTATTCCAAGTTAGACAAATTTCTTCTGGAAATGGAAAATGTGTCTGTGTTACAGAACTTAAGGACTCCTTTGAGGTTGTTTGTTGGTTTTTTTTTTTCTTCTATGGGCATTTAGTGACAACTTCATGTTGGCATTTCTCCTTCAAACAGTTCATAAACATGCAAATACCTTTGGGCATGGCCCAGTTAATAGCATTTAGGTACACCTTGCCTACAGACCCACATTTAAAAACACAAAGAATACTTTATACATCTTACAGACATGTATAATGTTCAGATCCAGCATTCTCATAATAGAGAAAGTATTACGTTAAGTGGTATTTTAGGTAAATCAGTTTGTCAGTAACAAAAGCATCAATATCAATGTCTTGCAAACATAAATAACTGCCATCCGCATGCTATGAAATACTTACATTCACTTTTCTACTATGTCTTCTTCACTACAATCAGGTTATTTTTCAGGACAGCGTTTAATCTTCTTACTAAATAAAAATAAAAATAAGACAGTGATTAAAACAATATCCATATTCATTAAGCGATGTTCAATCATCTTAAATTTATGAACTTTGAAATATTGATTTAAGATCATCTATAGTGTTCCATAAACATATAATTTGTTTATATATAGTCAATTTTATTGCATTTAAAACAGTTTTAGCACACCATAACTTTCAATCCTGAGGCTAAATGGGGTAATATTCTGCATTTCAGTAGCTACTGAGATTATAAATCAGATGGACAGTTGCTCACAAATGTACAACTAATTACAACAGAACCGAGAGCTCAGCTGATATATCACCAGAAAGAATGCCTGGCATTACAGATGGGGTATTGTATGACTTGGCACTCTTCTAGTGAGAACTTGAACATGCTCTTATCAATGGCAGCACTCAGCACCTCCCACGATCAAACATTTAAGAATGGAAGAGAAACAGTGCTTGTCCCTCTAGGGAAGGATAAAATACCATCTGATACCATTTAACATTACTGTATATGCCAAAAAGTAATTAAAAAAGATTATTAATCTGGACTGTTCAACTTGAATATGAAGATGACAATTGTCCTCAAAGATTACCCACATCAATCCATGTAGTGAGCACTGAATGCCCCAACCATGTTCTTACATACTGATATTTATCACTACATTTTGTAAAGAATAAGATGCTCACTCAAGCACTTCACAGCAAATGCCAACACAGACACTAAAAGATCATCAAATGGAAGTCGAGCATGAAGCAAAGACCCAAACATTCAGCAAAATTCACCACCTTAATTTCCAAGCCATCTCATTTCAGTGCCAGCTGAAGCTGACTTTGAGACTTGCCTGACACTGGCTCCCTGGGGAGGTAGGAAATAAACCTCAGCAGGACTTTTATTTTCCTCTCCACGTGCCCTGAGGCTGCCCAGTACTGAAGTGTGCTTATTTCATTAATATTCAATGGGACTTAATTTCTTGTTTGCATTCCCCATATCTAGTTGCTGTGGTAACACATTCTTTAGGACTCCATACATTCATCTCCTCTTGACAATACAAATTGCTCGAAAGCAGCCAAGGTCCCAATGAAAAGCAGTCTGAAGAACCTGCATGCTCACAAAGATACTCAGCAAAACCGTGAGATGTAAAGCCATGGTGAGTGCTGTTAGCTTCAATATTTGCGTGTTCCATTATAAGTGTTTTCCACCCAAGACAGCTGAGTGGCTGTACTATGAAGAGAAGGCTGGGGCAGTAATGTAAAACAGAGCAAAGTGAGACAAAGATAGTGGTCAGACAGATGTAGAGAGAAGGTGAAAGGATCTTCTACCAGAAGCATGAAGTGAAGATGGAGAAGTAAACAATATCGGAATGAAGAGAAGAGTTCAGGTCAGGATTTCTCTATTTACATAAAGAAGGAAAGAGAGAAACATGGGAGAAGAGCGGGATGAGGTATTTGGACATCACCTGGATGACAGGACCTAAATGTAAAGAGAAGGTTTGGAGTGAATCTGAGAGACAGCACGGGAAGGGAGGCTTAAGTAAAGTGGCCAATCCATTAGACAGGCAAGAGTCTTGGATTTAGGACAAAGGGAAACAGATTGCTTTCTATGTCTTACTAACAGTGGAAATAATCTGGTGCAACACATGCACAGAAAGGAAAAGAAAATACAGAAGTAAAAGGAAGAGCAAGGGGTATGAAAAAGAATGACCTTTTCAACAACCATCAGGAAGGAAGGAGGTGGAGGTAAGTCAACAAGGAAACAAGATTTCATCCAGCTGGGAAGTTCTCTTTGTAAATCTCTTTGTACCTCTCTCCTTTAGAAGTTTTTTGCAAGCATTACTGAATAGTGATGTAGGCATTTCTTGAACAGTTGGCTCACATCTCAGCTTTGCAGTTGCAACAACTGAAGTGCCTGTAAATTGAAATTTGGCTAAGCTTGGAAAAGGAATCAGATCCTGAGCTTTCACAGTCATGTCCAGCCAGTTATTCCCCCAGTAACAAAAGTACGCATCCTGCTAAACTTTATTTATTGGGAAAACAGGCTCAACCACAACTGAGGAACTGGAAGAGAGCAATCAGACTGTGTATGCGTCAGTTCTCACATGTGTACACTTAACATTTTAGTCTATGGTTGGTAACAAGCTGTGCCAGAGAATGATGCCACCCAACTGTACTCAATTTTCTATGCTATAACATACAGATCCTTTTTCATAATAGGCCTGGGACACAAGCCAGAAATCTTACTCACTGTCTCCCTACTTATTCAAACTGAGTCATCAGATTTTCCAGGTTGCTCTGCTCTTAGCCGGCATGCTGCTTTGGCTAGGTTTGGATGGACGTCAGTGGTACCATCTGCCACAAAGCTTCCTGGTTTTGTTTAGTTTTTTCCTTTTAACTTCTGCTTGTAGCACAACAGCTCTTTTTCAGTATCTTACATAGAGCACTGCAAGGAATACATCTTCCATGGCATGAGTTGGCCAGCTGGTCAGCCCAAAGTGAGTGCTTGAACTACAGGAATTAAAATATACATTCCTATCAGAAATCTTTAAGCTGGAAATTCTTGCAGGCTGACTGAAAGTCAAAAGTACCTAGAAAACATAGCGAGGTTTTCTTTAAAGCTGACAGCAACCACGAGCACAAACAGAGCAAGTGTGGGGTGAGGAGATGCTCACACAAGCTAACTTCAGTCTAACAAGGTTGATCTTGACAGAACAGCAGAGGATGGAAGGGATTTCAGGGGGTCAGGTTGTCCCTTCTCTCTGCACTGGTTCAGGAGAGAAGGTTTTGCTATGGATCATCTTCTAGAGAAGGAATCAATCTTTGAACTGCTCTTTGGAGCATCCTCTCCCTCCATAACCCCCAGATAACAGTAGAGAGATGAGTGCCATTAGACCACATTTAGCTCTTGTCCTGTCCCATTCCAATCTGAATGCATTTAACTGCTCCTACCTTCTCATATGAAACAATTTCTGACTTTCAAATCTGAAGACTCCTCTAGGACAAAGAACACCACAGACATGTAACATAGCTAAGACTGTCAGGACATGTAAATAACCCAGCACAGCTGCATACAAACTCCCTATCCTGCAAGCACCCTATTCCTCATCTTGCAGCTGTGCTCTCTATCTAGGTTGAATGTCATAGGTACTGTCACTTCAAAAACATGGTTAGCTCAGGTTGAACAGCTGTGTTTACATTTTGAGCGTAGCCCCAGTGCAGCATCTCCTGTAGGGACAGTGGCTTTCTGAACACTGGAAGGAACAAACACAGCACTCATTTGATTGAGCAGCCAGTGCTGTTATAACTAAAAATGTTTTAAGTGCTATTTTTGCTTGTTTGCTTCTAGAGCTTTGGGGGGGGGGGGGGGGGGAAGAAAAAAAAAGAATCCAAATTTCTTTGAGGGAGGTTTTTGTTGGTTTGTTAGAAAGGGCACAGAGGGGTCAGGGACAGAAAGTTGTGCTATCCGGTTCCCAGACACAGGCCTTGCTCCCTTGAGCTTCAGTTATATGTAACATATTGAGTAAATGCTTTTCATATAGGCATTTATACACCCACGGGACATTTATTTGGCTGTTTAGCTAACAAGCACAGTGCACTCGATAGTTCTGAGCATATAGGATAACACTTTCAGTGTTTCTGTTTTGAACTTAATTTTGAAAATGGATCTTCACGTTTCATTGTGTCACAACACTGAGATCACGTCCATATGGAAACAGGATGTAGAATTTACTATTAAAAACTTTAGGCTGTTATTAAATGTCAGCTTAAGACCCCAAACATTATAGTATTTACATCACTAATTAACTAACATACTGCTACACTACAGTGTTCAGCTAATTCTGCATCTCTCCTTACCTTCAGCTCCCTACTCTACATTGTTCCTGGTCATTCCCTTCGTGCCTTCTACACCTCTTTGACCTCAGAGACACTGGTTTCACTTCCAGCATAGAATCTCCAAAGTCATCACTGACTTCCTTTCTATCTCCTCACTTGGCTACCTAAGGTTCAGTATAATCATTTTCTTGAAGCCGCTCCACATAGTTCTGCCTTCAGTATGCTTACACATAATACAGTTTAAACTCTTTTGCTTTGGTTTTCAGTCAGTCTCACATACTTTTGTCCACAAATTTATGTGCTATGAAAAGGCCCTGATCTCCTCTGCAAAAATTCACAGAATATTAACATGATGATGGAAGTGTTTAATATTGCTGGATGTACCTCAAAAGAACCACCACTTTCACTCAGCCCTTTCATTTTTCTCTTCCTGTAGTTTGCAGGGAAAAAAAAAAAAGAAAGAAAGAAAAAAGAAAAAAGCACACATGCTGGAGTTTTATGTTCTTAACATTTAAGTTAAAAGTCTCAGATCAAAATCTGAGTTTTACAGATATAATACAAGAAAAAAGACCAGCATAACTCAATACTGAAAACCAACAATTTGTACTCCTTCAGCCTTTCTGAATATCCTTCACTTCAGTATAAGGAGACTACATACCTCATCACTTTATAGACTTTTCCACAGAGACTTTTTGACTACAGAATTAAATGCACTAGCCACTTTCTCTGTTGTCCTTTCTGACCAGTATAGAAAGCCTACCTGTTCCTTGAACAGTATTTCATTGCAAAGATCAAATGGCAAGAATATTATCCTGTGAACTGGTTGACCTCCAGTAACTCACATATTAGGGCCAAGAACAGAAGCAATTACCAATGAAGGAGAGATGAGGTATATGCATTCCAGCATCTTCAGATCATTATTTATCAAAACCTAACAACTGATACTGAGCAAAATTATACCCTGCCTTATCACTCACAGAGGGCAAGAATCATTCTAACCAGTGTGGAGTCAGCAGTGATCCACCATAACTTGATACTCATCAAGTGGTCTGGTCTCTTGGATAAGGGTTTCATCCAATGCACAGCAACACAGAAGCAATCCCATTTTCTCAAAAGCTATTTAAGAAATTCTTAAATCTCAACTTCTTCATCTTCCAACAGCATATTTAGCTTGGTAACATAATAAGAATAAGAATACCACAAATAGTAGGAATAACTTTTAAGCCTAAAAAGCTATTTTAGAAATATCCTCAGCTGTGAGACATAAACAAGATGCCTGGTAGAGAGGTGTAATGCAAAAAAAAAAAAAAAAAAAAGAAGAAGAAAGAAAGAAAGAAAGAAAAAAGGCACATATTTGGGATGGCCCGTATAATTCACTAGTGCTTTTTTTAGTTGCAAATAAACCCGTTGTCCCAAACTGATACCATAAAAAGCATGCTAAAGAGTAACGTCAACTATACGAACTGTATGATTTACCCGAGGGTAACAGGAAAGGTAGATTTTTAACACAGTAATGGCTGCATATTTTTTTCATCCTGAAAATGAAACTTAGCAAATCTGATGAATTCCAAGCTGTGTTTAGTTTAAACATACCTACACTGACTCTGGCTTGTCTACGTGACAAGCTCAACACTGTGTGCAAAGCCAGAGAGCATACTTGCTAGAAAGATCAATACAGATTAGAGATATTCAAGCTTTTAGGTTGATTTTTTTCTTCTTGCTGTTTTTTAAACTCTCCAGCTTGTGTGCTGTGAAGTAAAGGTGATACAAAATCATAAACAGTACAGTCTATGTCCTTGACTTTTCAATGCCATTTGGCAAACTATTGCAAAATGAATATCATGAGAAGCAACTTCATATCCTGGGACAGGATGTTTACACTGTCCGGTGTCGGCATCTAATCAAACCTGCTAGTTTCTCTGATCTCAATACAGCCAAAGGAAAAAGGAAAACTCTTCCAGAAGGCAGCTTAAAGTGGGCTTCTTTCTCTTACTATTGGCTAGAAAAGCATTCCAGGTGCTCATGTTAGGAATCTAATTTGTTAAAGTGAATATCCTCTTTATGTAACAAAATAATGACTTGTCAATTTTGTGGCCCCTGGCTTAAAAAACAATAATTAGAAGCTCATGAAAAAATAATCAATGTTTTTTCTCTGATAAACTCCGCACAAACAGGCAGAGACAGTAAAGATCCTCTCTTCAGTTGCTTCACAAGGCCTTTTCAGTTCTTAAGATAACCACACACAGACTTCCAAAAGTCTTCTCCTTTGCCTTTTCTTTGAGTGATCTGCTTTCTCCAGGTCTGTCAGGAGACCAGAATGGACTTATCTGAAAATTCCTGAGACAGATTTTTCATTTATAACTCATACCACGTAATATAGTCTGCCTGAGAACAGGAATCAAACCTCTAACTCTTAAGTAAACAAATGCCATGGGCTTCACATTCTAGCTGAAGGTTAATCACTACATAGTTTACAAAATGTGCATTAATCTGAAAATCAAAGGTGAAATCCTATGGTCACTGAAGCAAGTGAAAGTTCCTGTAAGGCCAGAATTCCTGTCCAGATTACTTCATGCGTGTGCGTGTGCACACATAAGCTTTAAGAAGTTCACATCGTTTCACACAGAAAAAGGCTACAGATGCAACCCACATACTCTTGCACTTCCCCTGTCACCCAGTGAAATTTAGCTATAGCCTTGCTCGGTTGAAACACATTTCTGTGCATCTGCCCTTGAAGAGGACACTACGCTCCTGGTCCCAGACAGACGAGCCATTATTGTCCAAGGGGCACAGTGTAAGTAAGTTCAAACCCTCCTTGTGCTTTCTGTTACTTTTGTGGCTGAATTTGGACATCATTGCTTTCAAAATGTGAGGACGCAGAATTGCTCTGACAGCCCTCGGGGCCAAGGCTCGGTGCGCTGGGCAGGCTGCCAGCTCAGGGCCTGTGTGTGCAGCCTTCCCTCTCGCACTGAGGCTCTCCCATCAACATGAGGTGCTCCCCATGTCACTAACGTCAGCCAGAGCAGACAGCCACTAGCTCCCAGCACAGCAAAGTTTACTGTTAGTTTTCCAGGAATTCAACACAATGCTGACATGGCTACACACTGAAAATTTCCCAAAGCTTACAAGTTTAGTTTTCCCTTCACTTTTCTATTCCCTCAAAGACCAAAAATGACACTGCTGTTCTCCTCTGTTCTCAATTCTCTGATAATCCTATTTTTTTTCCCTCTTTGGACAGGGAAAAGAGGAAGCAGAGGGAGGTGTAATGAAAAATGAAGCAGACTGCTATCTATTTTTGAGCTGATTGTAAAGAACATTAAAAGCGCAGAGCAGTTAATGGACTAGCTCGCATTCACCTAAGTTGTTGAAGTACTGAAATAGCTCGATCATTTCAAAATACCAGTATTTCACTGACAAGAATTTTGTGGTATTCAAACTGTGCACAGACTCACAGGTAGCGCTGCTCTTGCCATAACATATTCTACAGCTGCTGCTCTGTCTTAGCACAACCCAGCAACAATCTTCCCCTAGCCTCCCCTCCACAAAACACAGCTGTTAACTGCAAACTGCAGAACACAAAAAAATCACCCAAATTGCCCAATGATCATTACTGTTCAATCAAGGTAAATTGTGAGACATTCACGGACACTGCATCAGAGCCTCCCACCTCAGAAAAGAAAATCAGTGTCTGTGGTATTACACCCACCCTTCATCTTCACGGAGCAGAAGGCATTCCACAGGCAGTTTTAGTTCTCAGAGCACTGATTTTCTATCGATCTGCTCTGGCCTGGATTTGAAATAGGATACCACATGAAATTGGATCCTGGGAGCCTCAAACAAGCCCAGACTTGCAGAGAAGGTTAAACAAAAGGAAAAAGAAGATTTTTTAAACACACGGTGGGAGTAAAACTAATTTTAAAATGCCCTCCATTTATTTCGAATGGAAGTAATATATTACCTCTATAAAGTCTTTTATGTAAAGCTCTTGAAATTCTTTATTACTTATACAATGCCATTGGTGCACACCTCGCTTTAGAAATACGCATTTTAATAGTCAACCAAAGGGATCCAAACCACTAAGGTAATTAAGACTGTTTTTAAATTGGCTTCGCTAGCAGACTTCTACCTTTCTCTGTGCAACTGACACGTTCTGCCCCAGTCCTGTAGTCCCTTAATCACATTGTCAGTGGGAGGACTTGCACAAGAATTTGACTATTTACTCCCTAAATTATGAAACACATCCTGCCTTATTGGAAAATAAACAGGCGTGACACTGGGAGCACAAAGAGGGAGAGGAAAAAATGTGAAGTGAAAAAGGTAGGTAAAAAGAAGAAAAAAGTGTTACTGCAGGGCTTTGGCTGGCGTGTGAGCCAGGCAGGCCTTTGCCAGAGCCCCAACAAAAGGTCTGATTGAATTTTTAGGTGTCTTCTTGACTTGATTTCTCTTGGGATAGCATGCCACATTGCACATTTTATATCTTTTGTTTGCTTTCAAAAGCACAAAAAAAGAAATTGTCACAAAACCTGCTTTGAAACTTAATGAAAATCTCACCTTTCCCATTAAGAAAGAAGAGAGGAATGTGAGGAATGTGTAAAATACAGAACCTTCTCATTAATACAACGCTAGCCTCTTGCCAGCCAGATCAGCAAGCATGAGAGCGATCCAGGTTTAAATACCAGGGATGTCTCATTTGTCCATCAAAATGGAGGAACAAAGCAACACTGCCTAATTATCAGCATTACAAGAACACTGCCCTCCTTCAAATCAAGCACAAGGGCTCTTCTCCATCTTCAGAGCTTCTCAGGGAATCAGCCAGCTACTTCTGAGCTCCCCTGCTTCCTCTGTGAGCTCTCTTCCTGATCTGGAGGCCGTCAGAGCTGGGAACCAGACCCCCTGCCTTGATTCCCATCATATGCACCTATTTAAGTCAGCAAGCCAGGCCAGCTGTCCTCCTGCATTCGCAAGAAGCACATGTACTCTGTTACTGTTCTGATCTTAAAGAAAATAAACATGAAAATAAGGAGTTCAGTAGAGTTTTGCCTACCTGGCTACAATTTGCTACCTACTCTGCAAGCTTAACCTACCTGGCTTTGAAGAAGCCTTCCCAGCTCCTGTCTCCAAGGTGCTGTGCCAGGGCAGATCCAAGGCCCCCCTGGGACATCCAGCCTGCAGAGCTGCAGCTTGCTCCTCTGCAAATAGCTCAAAGGAATTTCTGGACTGCAGGAAGAGGGCAAGCTTGTTGTTTCAACTTCACTATGAAAGATACATTCTTATTATTTTTCTAAAAGGAGCCATTCCAAACTGAGATATGAGCTGAGCTCAGACTGATACTGCCATATCTCATGGAGCAAGTCACAGCAGGCTCCATAAGCACAGACTGCAAACACTGATTTCAGGCCCCCCCCCCCCCCCCCCCCATAACCTCCCCCCGCAGGACCTTAACTTTCCCAACGCTCCTGTGCGCAACCAATGACTCCAAAGAACAAACGGGCTTGCAGAGTGCCAATGCAGGTCAGCTGCCAGCACACAGGGAATGCGAGCAGCAAGCAGCCAGCTGATGTGACGGCTCAACTCACCAACTGCAGTCATTTCCAGGCTAATAATCTGCTCCTTTTCTACAGAACTTCTTTCTTTCAGGCTTAGAAGAAAGAGCACAAACTACAGGAAAAAGTGTTGCTTGTTGAGTCCAAGCACTTTTTTCGACAAACTGAGGAAAACACATTTGGTTCCACATGAAGGGAAGACAGTATTTATAAAGGAAGTTCCCACACTTCCTGTTCAAACAAATCATTCCTTGCTGTTTTTGCAATTACAGCCCTACCGTAAAGAGAAGGGGAAAAAGAAGAGTCAGACATGTTATATTGTTTCCTTTTAAAGTCACTTATCTATGAAAAAGCAGCTTCCAGATTGGAAAGAGTTAAGCACGTGGGATAAACTGTCAAATTTTCAGTAACTAATTTACTCTTCCTGTAGACCTGGAGGAAATCCACAGCGGCCACAAATATTCCTCACTCCTTTCAATACAACTCTTTGTGAAATGAATTTTAATGGCCAACCAAAGGGATCCAAACCACAGATGTAATTAAAGCTGTTGAAACTGGCTCCACAAAGTGCTGAGAACTTCCCTGAAACCCCTTGTGGGGCCGTCTGGAAGCTCTCACCAGGCAGTCCCTCCTTGCCACGGCCACCGCTGTCACTAGAACATACCAGGAGCTCCCTTTCTTTTTGGTGTGCGCTTTCCTCCATGTATAGACACTTGGTGAGGAATATGAACCAGCAGTGTGCCCTAGCAACCCAAAGAACCAACTATACGTGATGGGAATGGAGGGGCAGTGCTGATCTCTGCTCTGTAGAACCAGGAGTTGGGCTCCTTGGGCTGCTCCTTGGGCCAGCAGGAAGAGGCTAAATGTTGGCTCTACCTCTGCTACCAGTGACCTGTCCAAGGCAGTGTCTGGATGTCTTCGGAGGTCAACATTGCTCTGGTGTTTAGAAGTACTTGCTCTCACACTGTGTCCATCTCAGGTACCACTCCCTGGGTTACAGAGAAAGTCGTGGCATCACCTCTCAGCCACCTGACAGCCCCACTGTGCTTGTTCATAATGTTGATGTTAAAAACTTTCCCATCCGCTGTAAAACTATTTGACAACCACACACAGTGATTAAAGTTGAAGCGTAGGAAATAGGGAGATTTCTGACAATCCATGGTAAATCAACTTCTTATTTGAACTGACAAATCTTAATTTCTTCTGCTGTGACTCAAAGCGGTGGCCTGCTTGAAAGGTCAGTAGCCACCTGGTACTGAAGTCTTTATTACAACCATATCCAACATATTCTCCCAATTCCTATCCAAAGGGGAGAGGATGGAAAACAAGCCCAATGTGCCCCGCTGAAAATAACTCTTGAGATAAAAGATTTGATTGCTTTGGCACTGGCGTCTCTCTCCTTCTTCCTGAATCACAGTGAGGTATGAAAGGCTTGGGGAACTCCCCACCTCTACTTCATGTCTTTTGTTCATGTTTAATTTTAGATTAGAGCACAATTGGATTTGGACTTAATTAACCTTTCATCCAAAGAAAATCCCTCACCTTTCATTTATTAATTTCACTCGATACCAGCTATAGAAAAATAACTCCCTGCTTTTGAAGTTAAATAATTCCCAGACTTTGTTTTCAAGAACCAGCTGCCCAGAACAAGGGTAAAGAACTTCCCCAAAAACTACATTTAATTTATGAACTAAAACCACTTTGAATGTTAAGATTAAAATCAATTAGTTTATGCAAACCCTAAACTGTATTACAGTGAAAGAAATTCATTGGCTAGTGAATAATTAATACAGCTTGTCATTTGTTCACCTCATGTGCCAAGTAACACAAAAGAAAAGTCATTAATACAAGTGGATTGTAGAGAACAAGTAGATCCTTGTAGATTTATAATCAGTAAGTCGAAAGTAGTTTACAAGGGGAAAAAACCTGACAAAATTAGGTTTGAAACAAACTTAAATCCACAGTTTTGTCATTTTGGATGAAACAGCAACAGAGGGAGAGGGAAAAAAAATAAACAAAAAACAAAAAGCAGAGCTTCATTTTACACTTGATAGCCACAGGTAAGACGTGTCGTCAGAAACAAGAAGTCAGGTCCTTCTCAGAAACCACTGTCTTTGGACCAATGAGCAACATGCAGAAAAGCAGCTGGCCCTACCGGCCTCCCATTCCTGGAAGCAAAACATCACTGGTTGGCCAAGTGCCTCTATGTGCTTACTATGGAGGCGTGCATTTTTCCAAACACACACATGCTTCTTCCTCTCTGACATTAAGAGCATTTTTCAAGTCTGACATTCCACAGGTCCCTTGGCAAAGTATGCTTATTCTCTAAAACAGTAGCTTTGGTAAACAACACACAGATTTCCTGGGGATTACCAGGAATACCCATCTCTTGTTAAATGGCATTGTAGTGAAATAAGATGATGTCAACATCATCTTAAGAACAGTGTAAATCATTAACTGCTGTACAATTAAAAACTGATCTAATTTACTGCATTTCTTAACTCAGATACTTGGGTTGGAACGAGTGACAATCACTTGGGTGAAACACAAGCAAGACATGTCATGTCACCAGTCTGATACTGCCCTGCTTTCATTCTACTTAACCATTTTTCTCTGGCTAAATCTTTGCATCATTTCAAAGGAAAAGTGGGACTTGAATTTCTTTTCCATTCTCAAAAGGGCTCAGAGATTTAAAAAGTAGCAGTATCAGGAGAATATTCATCACCTTTTAACCTTGAATTACAGTACAAAAGTTAAGAAATGAGGTAGGTGTTTTATCAAAGAGTTTCTCGCATGCTGTTACCAACTCCTTTGCTCGAGGCAACAGGGTAGCTATTTTTACACTGTGAAAACACTGACTTCGCATCAGATTTCCGCTCCAAATGGGAGGCTGACCTGCTTCCCCTCAACACACAAGACACCTTCTCCTTCCTTTTTCTCTTTCTCTGCCCTGTCCCTCCGCGCTTTTCCCCACAGCCTTCTCTGTGTCCTAGCTGGCTAAAACAGGATGTGCAGCCAGTAATGTTAGACTTGAACTTTCTGCTTCCCGACACCAGCGGACTCAGAAAGCTAAACAAAACAAGCCGTCCCGTTTCTAGACATTGTCTGTGCACTGGTTGTAGGACTGAAACCTTTTCCAGTCAGAGATGATAAATGATGTGACTTCATGAAAAATGATGCGAACGAGGCTTAGCCAACTGTGCTTTCCTGGGTCTGCCTTGTACACACATAACATGTAACCATGAAACTCATCTTTGCTTCTGATGGCCACTGTGGGTCTGCATATCACAGTGGTAAGGCCAGCAATCCATTCCAGAGTGATGCAAATTTGGACATCTCCTCACTCGTGTCTCACTCGTAACCTGACTTTAAAATACTTATTACCTCGAAAACGTAAATATCCTACCTGGGATTCCCAGAAGACTACCAGTTGCCTAGTTTTGTTCTATGGCTAACAGCCCTGCCTCCCAGCTAATACCAAAGCAGTTGTGGGCCTTACAGTTTGTTTGCTGCTGCCTACCTGGGCTATCTATCTGCTCCACACCACAGAGCACAGACAGGACACTCATGGAGAATCAGAGTTCCAGCCCACAGTGTGAGCTAAAGCCATCTGGAGGTGGTAGTTGGCTAGTTGGACTCAGTGGCTGTGCTTGAGCAGGGGTGTCTTGCAGAATCAGAAGATTTCCAGAGGTTCCTTCTAACCTCAACAGTTCTGTGATTCTTAAAAAAGGGGTAAATCCTGAGAGGCAGATGGCTTTACTCCCTGCTTCTTCACAATCATATCACACCTTACAGAATGGGAGTAATGTCATTTCACAGGAATTCACTTCACAGAGTGGGAAATACTTTGTAGTGTATTTTCCTTGCTGGAAATAACCTGCCTTCCATATAGAATCCTTGCTTGCTGGGTCTAAGCAGTCATTTTCACTTTCCAATTTTTTGTCTCCCACCAACATGCACTGCCATCAGCCCATTAGCACACATTTTAAATATCTCTTATACAGAATATCAAATTGACTTTTGGACAAAAATTACACTTGGTTTCGCGGTGTCCAATCCTGGGCATAGTGTTATTACTATAGACAGAGTGAGCATGCAAATATGCTTCATGTACTTGTAAAGATTTTCTCTGCTTTTACATGTCAACATAATGACATAAATATTCACAAAACAAGGTAGACTGCTAAAAAGCAGCAATAGCTCACTTGACTGAAATGAAAAAAAAAAAGGTTTTTTTGACTGAAAGATGCACTCTGCTCCACTGCATTCAGGCAGTGGTAGCTACACAGCTTCCTGTAGGAAGTGTGAACTGGAAGTGATGCCAGGAAGGCAATGCAATGCTCCTCTTGACATGAAACCTATTTATTTTGCAGCTTATGCTGAAAAAGCACTGCGTGTATTATGTTTTGGAAAATGCCTGTATAGCCTAAGATCATGCCCTGGCCAATTTTGATTGCTGGGTGTAGGCAGAAACCAAAGTAACTAGAAACAAGTATTTTTGCCTCTAATTACGGAGCATTATAGTGCAATGAGGTCTTTGGTGAATCTGGCTTATTATCCCTCTCTCTAAAGAAGCTGCAGCTTTGCTCAGTAGTTCCCTTCTGCAGAAATACCAAATTATGAATCTGCTCATAATCCACCCTTACTGCATAATACAGCATCCCACTGCAAAACCGTCTAACTGGCCACATATCTGCTCCTTTCGCCTCTGAACTATGGGAACAATTGGAAGCATTAATCCCCATTTTACAGAAGGCAATAGCCATTTAAGCAGGTCGGGTACCTAATGGGCTGTCAGGCTCAGGCAGTCTATCCACTCGCCTTCCCAGCTCCAAAATTGCCTAGGACCTGACTGACAGCCTCAGCAGCTGTGTACTTTGTTTCACTGCCAAAGCACTGTGAAAGTCTGCGCTTGCGGTGACTGAACTGCAAATGTAAGTTGGGATGGCATATTCTGATTTCAATGAAGAAGAGAAGAAGAAAAAAAAAGCAGCTGTGAAAAGCTACCAGAGAAATACAGTTCAGGTGCTATTTGTTCCTGTATTACCAACACAGTTGGATCTAATAGAATATGCCAGATGTCTGCATCATACCTCTTGATATGAATCCCACCATGACCACATTAGCTTTAGGATACCTTATAGCAAGGATAACTGTACTTACCATGGCACCAATAGAGTGCAAGGCATGGAACCGTGCACATTTTCCAGCCCTTTTTCTGTGCCAAAGGGCTAGGGTTTCAAAAAGTCCAGCCTGGAAAGCAGACACATTCCTGAAGCTCCCAGAAATTTCCAAGAGGTATGAGATGGGAGAGAGGCCTTTCCCTGCTCATTTAGCCATGACCTGCTGTGCAGTTTCTTTTGAACAGTCTCGTAAAACTGAAACATTTTTTTCCGAACAGATCACAGGTCACGTAGGCTTCCCAAAGGATATATTGGTTACAGATGTTTTCATGTAATAAAATATTCCACTCAACTGCAGTATTTCTAACTGATAATGCTAAAACTAAACCACCCTTGTCTAATGACTATGTCCCCATACTCCTTACCGTGGTCAACACCAGCTCATTTCTTACCATTAGCCAAAGTAATGTTTAATTTATTTTAAAACAGCATGTCACAAAGACAGGTTTGCAACCACAACATGATGTCTGAACTCTTCAAATACATATGAGAAGTTCATTTTTTGCTTATCTGCAGAGTTACTTATGCCTTAGTCTCAAAATTATCATATTGATTTGCATTTTAAAATAGTTTAATTTTTAAACATGAGTAATTTTAATAACTTTCCAAGATTCATTTTTTAACTTGGAGTTACTAAAAAACAATGTTTACTTGATTATCTGAATGGCACAGAGCTAATAACAAAACATTCTGTATGATTTCTTCCTTGCAGCGCTGCTATGAAAGGTTGTTGTGAGGATGTTTCTGCAATAATCATGTAGCTCACAATAAAAGTGGAATTAAAAAAAAAAAAAAAAAAGAGGGTGAGAAGGAGATGAACATTTGTATTCAACATACACCAGTAAAATCAGCTACGGACTTCCTCAAAAATGAAGTCTCTTCCATGAAAGTAAATAAATCTCCCTCAAACCAGGGCACCTTTTGCACTGTACTATGTCTCTGTGAAAATTCATAGAATCATAGAATGGCCTGGGTTGAAAAGGCCCTCAATGACCATCTAGTTTCAACAACCCTGCTATGTGCAGGGTCGCCAACCACCAGACCAGGCTGCCCAGAGCCACATCCAGCCTGGCGTTGAATGCCTGCAGGGATGGGGCATCCACAACCTCCTTGGGCAACCTGTTGCAGTGCATCACCACCCTCTGTGTGAAAAACTTCCTCCTAATATCTAACCTAAACCTCCCCTGTCTCAGTTTAAAACTATTCCCCCTTGTCCTATCACTATCCACCCTCGTAAACAGCCATTGCCCTTCCTGTTTATACACTCCCTTCAAGTACTGGAAGGCCACAATGAGGTCTCCCCAGAGCCAGTTCCCTCAACCTTTCTTCATAGGAAAGGTGCTCCAGCTCCCTGATCATCTTAGTGGACTAGAGCAGTATACTCAAAACATCCATTCCTCTTTGCTCTCCATATTGCACCACCTGGATGTCACTGCTCAGACTGCAATTACAAACACTAAGAACAACGGAACAAAGTGACTCCTGATATGACATTACCTCTTCTGTGTTGATGCTTCACAGATAAATTGAAGCTATTTTAATTAATTTCTAGAAGGACTGGAAATGTAATAGAAACTGAGCACTCTGAGGAGAGAGATGTAAGTTTCTGGAGCACAACTGGCCTTGCATCAAAAGTAGAATCTGTCCATTTTTTAGAAAATGCAGAAGTTAGAAAACCCTGAAAGTAGCATGTTTCAGCAAGATCAAACAGTCATTCTTCTCAAAACTATGCAATATCATGATCCAGATATTCACTATTTTAATGCTAATTTCCAATGTTTAACATCAGTAGAACACTTTATTTCTCTCAAGCTAACTACAATCACCAACCTTGATATGCAAGTTTTTCAGCTATCAAATTTAAATGTATGTTTGTGCCTGATAAAGAGATGTCACTTTGCATTCCTGCACCAATCAGAAGCATGCTTTAAAGACTCAGTAGAGAAAAAAATGGGAGATTACCCACAAAACCTCACACCCCAATTGAAAGGACAATTCAGTCTGCAGCCAGTGAAAGTAGGAAAATGTTATTCATATCAACAGAGATGCCTTCTGAACACAACAAGGGTGAATGTGGCTTCACTGGCTGGACAGTACTTGGAAGAGCTTGACTTTGTATGGCTCTGAGCATGCAACAGGAAAGCTTACACAGGGGACATTCTTTCCATATTCCCGCTAGCCTGCATATCACTGTACTTCTCATAGTCATATTGGATTAGCTGTATGGTTAACCTGGAGCTGATACAGCAGTTAAAACTGTCAGTGTGTGTGGGAGGCAATGCTGTCTCTCTGATGGCCCCAGCCCTCGGGAGTGAAGCCATGCTGCAACAGAGCAACTCTTGTGGCTGAGAATGATGACATCCAGGACAGGAATGGAGCACTGCATTGTGACTCGTCACTCTCTGAAAAAAATTGCAGTCCAGTTCTCCAAAGCATACAGTCACACACAAAAAATAGAAGCCTAATCTGCTGATATTTCTTTTTTTTTTTTTTTTTTTACTTTTTTAGCATTTTCAGGGCAATATGACTAAGCAACAAGAGCAGTGTTTGCTGAACACCAGTGACTTGAAAACAACGCAGCTAGTCTTTCAAACTCAAGTACTCCTCTTCTCTTCTTTTAAATGGCCACCAGCTTGGTAAACACCAGTAACATGCAGATATAGCTTCTTTAAGACCCAGCTCCCTGCAGTTAGATCACCCGGGCCCACCAGCAAACCTGAACTTCCAGCACTGCCCCAGAAGCTGTCTTCCTGCAGGACATGGCCGTCCACCTCCGGCTGCCACAGAACCTGAGGCTGTCTTCCCTTTCTGCATTAGGCCTTGTTATTTTTGCTGGCTGACATGACTCCCTGGGCAGCAAATCTGTATTTATTCAAGCGTGTGCATCATGTGAGTAGAAGCAAAAAGCACAAAGGCAACAATCTTGAAGACCATCTGCTGGTGGGGACGAAAGCAAAGCAAAACTCTTGAGATATTCTGCAACTCCTGACACAGACACAAACTTATAATTCTGCAGGGTGGAAAAATATTATCCTGAATCCACTTAGGGAATGTTTTGTGATATATCTTTGTCTTGCTCCGGTTGCTTAAGGACAGCACCCAGAAAGCACAGCTAACAAAGATTTGTAAGAGCGCCTGTTGCTCATCTGTCTCCCTTTCCCAGTGCCTTTATCTGCACAGCCAGTATCATATCCAGAGCTGCACACTGGCTTCCCTCAATGTTTTATTTTTTAAATAAATGTCTAATGAACTCATCCTTTATTTTCAACAATCCTATGCAGCAAAATGCTCCAATTAAAGGCGGAATGTCTACTAATTTAAGCCCAAAGGTTCTGCTAAGGCAATTTTTGTGAATTCTAAAAATAGAAATGCATTCATAATTTTTTCCTCTCTTTAATTAGGCTTTTTTTTTTGCCTTGAATTTAAATATCCCTCTGCAGCATCTTCAACTGCATTGCAGTAGTAGGAACGCAATGCAAAGCACAAGAAACAGAAGGTGGAAGATGACTTGTCTTCTTAGTTCAACAACTCAAAGATGAGTGTAAAGTGGAGGCATGTGTCCCCCAAAACAGAAATTCTGTAATTAAATAGGAAAGATTTCAGAAAGATGCAGCTCCCAGGACCAAAAGAAACTTCTGATTGATTTGTGTATAGAGTGATCTTGGTCCGCATCTAATCCATAGCCTTAAAGTGACATGGAAGAAAATAGCATTCTGGCAGTCAAGGTGAAGGTGATGTAACTAATGGTACAGTAGGCAGACTGAGGGCAAATCAGTTCTGAATGAACTGAAAAATACGCTAGATAGGGCTCTTTGAACATTACTTATAAGAGTAAGTCAGAATACAAGGTCATGCTTCTTCGCGTACAGGTTAAACTTGTAAGATGGTGAACTAATCTGGAAAGCAGCAACTTGAAGAATGACTTCAGGGCCATGGGGAGCTGCAACTAAAACTCCAGCAGTGATACAGTGCCTGAGACAATTAATGAGATCTTTCAATACATGAGCTATAGAAGACACAAAGTGAAAAACGTAGTACTTCAGAGGAACATTACCAGGAACAGGGGAAGTCAAGGTTAACCAGGGCAACAGGGTAGAAAGAAAAACATCTTTAAGTGGTAGTCACGAAGCTGCTGCCTGCTTTGCCTATGCCCAAGCTGAGCTTCCTCCTCTGGCTTCTGGCAGAAACAGCAATGGGAGGAGATGCAGGAACCAGATCCTCCCAGCCTTGACCACACTCACTCTTCCTTCCCTCTTCCTCTGCTGGGGTAGCAAGCCCAGATCTTCTGTGTGAATTTATCTTACCCTTACCCCTGCAGTGGCAAAAACTCAGCTTCTCTTATATGACTGAGAAGCCTGGGGCTGCTACTCTCACTTCATTCAGCAATACTGAAATGATTACAAGCATCCACACCCACGTCTGGCATCCATACTTCACAAAAGATATCAGCAGATTGGAAAGGGTTTAGGAAAGAGCTGCAAGGATTCAGTCAGGAAAATATGCTCTAAAGCAATAGTCAGAAGTAATTCAGCCTATTTAGTTTTACAAAGAGAAAGTTCAGCATGTCTTGATAAATACTTAATTAACAAGAGACATTTAATAAAAGAAACAACAAAATGCAAAGCTGAAAATGGAACTCTGAGACCAAATTCAGGCTAAAAACGAGGGGGAACTGTTAGAAGTGAATGCAATTAAGCCACTAGAACCTTTTATACTTGCATGCAGTAAATCTGCCATCACCTACAGTATTTAAAAAGTGAGATTGGATGGCTTTTTAAAATGATACTATTTAGTTCAAGCAGAACTTACAGGCTGAGTGAAGTAGTGAATTTGTATAAGTGTATAATATTATAGCTGTACTACCTAGATGATCGGAACATTATAAAACCTATAAGCATATATTTAGTTCTTGAGTGGGCTTCCACAAACCAGCTTTTCCTGTATCTTCTTTAAATGAATACAGCAGCTTTGCTGAACCCAACCTGAACTCCTAACTTGAGCCTTATGCTGTAAATGCAATACATAACCAGTTTCTCTCTCTTCAGATACCATGAAGAAGAAATCCAATTCATAAAGATGTGTGAACACAGAAAATTTCAAGACGGGAAGATGTCTACAAATTTTCAAATAGCTTCCCTAATCTAGAAGCCTGGAAACCTGACTTGCTTTCCAGGTGTACTTCTAAGGAAGCTTGGAACACTCTAGTATGTGAGATCAGATAGTGAGCAGAGACTCACTAGCTAGAGCTCCTTTTCCCTGGCTCCCCCAGTTATGCCAAGCAGGATAGTACAGAAGGTACCTTGGTATTTAAATACTCGTTGGCCTCGGAACAGGCAAGTATTTTCAATGGGAGTGCAATACAGAAGAACAAAACAAAGCAGAACAGCCTGGATATAGCCAAGTTTACACTAGCTAAATCCTGTACTTTTGTAAAAATCCCACTTGCTTTAGCTTAATTAAGGTATTAACACCTCAGACACGTTGTTATGAGATAGCAGCGTTTCTGAGCAGTCTGTGAACTTAAGAAATCATGTCTTCATGTGGACAGGAGACAAACATGAAAAAAATAAGGCATTATCTCACAGAAGAGCAGCACTAGGGGGGAAATTGTTTGCAAATCCGTAGTCCTTTCTTCTCTCTATCATGAGAGGCATTTATTTTTATGATCCCAGGAAGGAAAAATATTAATCGGAAACAGCAGCAACAATTTCTTTTTATTCTCAAATCTGTGTGGCATTAAGCATAATTATATAAATAACTGGAATGGCAGAAACAGACGATTGCTGGCTTTGTATGGGTATTGGAAAAGATTATACTGTTTTTATCATGTCTCTCAAATAATGGGTGTCTTCCAAGACTACTGTCAAGGAGGCTGCTTGCTGCTTTAATGCTGATATGAATATAATCTTGAAAAATACCGAGAAAGGGTCTTTCCACATACTTTCCATCAGGAAAGATTACTTAAATAAACCATTTAACCTGCTGTTGACCTAAAACCTAGTTACATAAATGTTTTAAAAATTACTTATCCATCTTCAGTAGATAAAAGTAATCCAGCGAAGTCAAGGATAACATAGGAAGTCCCTTAATGATGGCTGTATTCTCTACAGCCTCTCTCAGCATATGATTTTTCTGCTGGCAAAGCAGATAGATGGACTGCAAAAAATACAGGAGTGTGATAGCTCTTCCTCTTTGTGAAAAGCCGGAAGGAGACAGATGCATGCAAAAAACCTGAAAATTTGCAAGGTGTATGTATTTGTAATAAGTGATGCTTCACCTTCTCTTTGAAACCAATAGTGGAAATGACTGAGGCCATATAAAACGTGATTATTGAGAACATGCTCACCAACACCTGAGCTAATGTCATCTCAACGTTAAAAACTAATAATCAAAAAAGACCGTCTGAAAGACTGTATTTCTAGATTGCTGGACAAATGCTCAAAACCTACCGAGACAAAGTCAATTCAGCATGCTGGAGATACAAGCATCCAGCTGCAGAGCAGGCAGAAGTCAGTGGGTTTATCAAGCCTAACAAAGGCTATCTCAGAAAGACAGACAGCAGCTTCATCTACCAAAAGTAGATGTTTGGCTTTGCTGCTGTTGAATGTAACCACTCCACTCAGCGGTGTGGAACGAGCAGAGCCTCTCGGGTGCCTCTCCTTCTCCCGTCACTCCTCCCCTGCAATCAGATGCCAGATGTAAGTTTGGAAGTCTTCAGCATTTCGTCTGACAGAATAAATGTTATGTTTTTTCATGAACTGAGCTAGTCATCTGGTTCACTGCACGTTCTCACCACCTGCCTCCACTGAGCACGTGGGGCAGGATGGCTGCCAGTGCTTCAGCGACCAGAGTTATCACTGACACCAGCAGCTATGTCAGACCTTCACTGCAATAGTATCATCCAAACCTGTGTTTTTTCTGCCATACAGCTCACACCCTCAGCAAGCCTCTTCCACGCCTTAAGGAAGCAACTGACAGCCATGTGGTTTAGGGCAGTGTGCTGAAAAGAGTTGGGATGCTGCTCAAACTGCACGTGCAGCTGCAAAGGGCAGTGGCTGTACCAGGGGTGTTTCCTGGCTGTGAATGTGCCCATTCACCGCAGTGTCTGAAAACATTTTTTCCACATATGCCCATCATTTTCCCTTCCACTTCCTCTGGGAGGATGGTATTTAAATAAATAAAAAGGCCCTCATTAATAAATTTGTAATCTCACCAGCCACCTATATTTCCACCTCCTGAAGTGTTAAAAGAAAAAACAAACCAGCTCTTGATACTTCTGTCAATAAAGAGCATGCTCAGGATCAAAGGAATAAAAATGCTAATTATGGTGCACTCTGTAACACCTCTCTCCCGAGCCAAGTGCTCTGATTAAGTTAACCGTGGTGCTAATTATAACAGCGTTTAGCACAGCTGGGGCCAAAGAAAAGCCACCTTATACCAAAGCATGATGACTGGCCTCAAATGAGATGAAGCATATTTATACCCTAAAGGAAACTTACCTCCAATCCACGGAAATGGCCACTGCTCATTTTAATTACTCAAAAAATACCGAACTTCCCATAGGTTTTTTTCTATTATTTTCATTTAAAAAATTGTGGACACTTACAATTTTTTTAATTTATTTTTTGTCATGCTGGAGTCAGAAGCTTATTGCCTAGAAATTAAGTTACCAGCTCCTAAGGGAAGGCATAGTGGGATAACATATCTTTCCAATTTAAAGGAAAGCCTGTTCTTCTGCCTTTTCTTGGTCGATATTGCTGGGAAGCACTTCAGTAAAGAGAGAGGAAGACCACTCTATGTTTTCATTTAAAATGGAATAAAGTACCATGCAATTACTAGCAAAACCACCTGTCACATTTCAGCAGTACGTTTGGATAGAGAATGGGGGTGATAAACGATGGCTAAGTCTAAGTGAAAGTTAATCCTTCCCCCTGATTCCATGAAGGAGGGGGAAAAAATAAAATAAAATCAATACATTCCTACAGCTCTGAAAATTGCATCTTCAGTGGATGCTACAAACCTTGTTGCACGTAGCATAATTGAAAGAAAGATTTTTAAACGGTTATGCAGTTATAACTGTATCTTCCATTTGCCAATTCCCTCCTTGAAGAACTCATCAGCCTTACTGGCTGCATCTTTCAATGCACCTGGTTGAAGTATAAGATCTGCGTGCCATGAAGGAGCTAACAGAATTACCTGCACTTCAGTATTACTCCTCAAACCATTCAGCCTCCTGGAGCTTTTGAGTAGCAGTAGATGAACAGACTGTTTTCAGCATGAATTCAATAATTAACTCTGAATTAAACAAGTCATCTAAACACAATGATGCAACTAATGCTCCTGAGAGGATACGTGCTTTCTGAATTCCAGGAGTGCTCAGTGCATTCCTATTTTGCTCCACAGATTTGGCAATCACCAAACACCTTGTGTGGCACCTTCCTATTCACTTCTAATGTACTGCATTTGCTCAAACACACACCTATATGTACAAATACAGCATTGTTTTATGTAAATTGGTAATCTTTATCTAAATTCCTTACTGCTTTAGGCTGGTAAGGGTTTAAGTGTCTTTAATCCAATGTCTCACCAGAAGTTTATTACTGCATGTTTGGAAGAGAGAGAACAGGATCTTCAGAGGCAAGGCCCAATATAGTGGCTGAGCTGTTTGAGAAAGCAGAAATCTGGGAAGAGCACCTACTGAAAGGGTAAGGCTACTGCCAATATCATTACCAAGAACACAGTTATCAGGACACCATGCAGCATTAAAACCTTTGGACAGGAGTCAGCGTGTGGGACGTAGAGCTGTTCATGAGGAATGTCAGTCTGTCACACATAATAGAAAGTATGGCAATAAAGTTAAAATTAGGGCACTTGAATTCTCTGCTGTTTCAGTGACATTTATCTGCCTCTGCCTTCCTGCCTTTCACAGATCCTTCTGTATGTGGCTGCTCTGATTCAGCACCTTGCTCTGCAAATTCATGGATGGAAAGGACAGGCATGGGAGGATGAGCAGGGTGGGAAAGTAATATCAAAACCTTCCAATCCTTTTGTTTTGCAGCTGCCAAATGGCAATGGCCAGGCCCTGTGGAAGGATCAAGACATTATGGGGAGTCAGCAGAGACTATGGCTGGCTGGTGAAGAGTAATGCACAAGGCTGGTTACTTGGCTAACAGTTAGGGTGTCAGACACTGTTGTGTACGCTTACAGCGACAGTGTTACTTTACATTGTGGGTATCTTCCACTGCTGAGGTAAGTTTAAACATTAATTCTTATGTACTGCTTGCATTTCATGCCAAATTAATTTCCTCTCTGCATGCATACCTCCAGGACAAGTGGAGAAAAGATTATGCAGTAGATACTCATGTACCAAGATGATAAGTATAATAGGATAAAAAGAAGTAGTGGAATAATTGAGGAAGCAGAAGTGTAAATTGCATACTATAATGTTAAGACAGATCATTTCCTGGGATGACTTTATATGGGGTGCTTGTATCTCCTGCACCTAAAGTGTTCAGGAATTGAAGGTCACATTCTGCTGTCAGTTGAAGCTCTCAGATGAAAATGCAAAGGAAAGTAAACAGATCTGCCTAGTTTCTTTTTCTGGAGTTTTATTACAACAGTGTATTTTGACTGAGACAGAATTATTGCTATAAAAATGAACACATATGCTATCTAATTATCTCTGTTTATCATAAAGGAACCAGAGGCACTATTAAAGCATGGTCACCCAAATATTTAGATTTGGCTAAGTTTTAGAATACTAGTTACATGAACTTTAACTCTTGAAATAATATCAGCTAATGACATGTGCTTCGCTTGGTAGTTAAACACTTAAAGTAAAAAGCTCGTATCTGACAAATTGAAAGTAATTTCGCACTGAAGTAAATTAAACGGATTTCCCAGATGTTGCTATAAGAGACCGGAGGAGGTGAAATGAAAGTCACTGCTGATGCATTCAGACACTTGCCATAAAGTTTCCAAGAAGGAGACGCTTTAAAAGGTAACTGCAGAAAAGGACACATCTGAAGTGGGAGGCTTGTTTTCCACTGACAGTCTTCATCTGAGCCTCCTGTGGCTCTGCGTCATTTCAAAGGGAGTGGCCTACATTTGTGCACGAAACATGCTATGGAAACATTAGAGTGGAATGGCAAGTGAATGGTGACGTCCACAGACCAGCTACAGGTGTCCTTCCTTTCAGGGTCATCATATATTCTACAGATTGTCTGTACTTTTCTCTTTCAACTGTTTTCTCATCTACCTGTTCCTGGAGGCATTTGGAAATGCTGGAGATGTGGAACAAAGAAAACTTTTTCCATTTTTGACTCCAATCTTCAGCTTCACTCACAGATCAGGATTTTACACTACAAATATTCAAGAGCTATTTATGTTGAAGTTGTCAAGCTGTTCACACATTTCATTCATTTTTTGTCTTTTTTTTTTTTTTTGACAAGTTCTACTAAATTATCTTCCAATAAAGTGGAAAAATAATTTTATTAAAAGTAGTGATTATGTCAAGTTCATCCTCTTATTAGGATTACAGATTTTCTACAGTCTACTTGGCAATCTGCTTTAAAGTGCAACAGATGTCAGCTTTTCATGCTAGACTAATAAAAGCATCTATACCATTCTCATCTGGTGACCAAAGCAATGTACTAAGGGAAAAGAAAATACCTGAAGAGTAAAAGGGTGTCAATTTCCAGATTAAAAACACCCCAAAGTCTATCATGTAATACCATGGAAGAAGGAATATAGGGTTATAAAATCCCAAACCAACAAACATCTTTGATAGTCACATAAAAAGTTTTGGCTAGACAGTTACTGCTGCGACACTGATTTCTGCTTCCTGGGACACACCAATGTTACTCTCTTAACATATGAAAGATTGATAACCTTCTAGATTTGGTATCTATAAACAGAACATAATAAAATAGATTCTAAACTCCAGATGTATATTTCTAACCATTCTGGCAGACAGCTTGACAAACTGCTCCATAAATATTATTCCTATGTTTCACATTGACTGTCTTCAGATATACTCAGTGGTGTAGCACTAATAGCTAAACCACAATGATGGAATGCTAGTAGATCCTTTCATTGCAAGGAAAATTAATTCTAAATAACAAAAACACCCTGTTTTTTAAATATTATATAAGGCAGCAGGAAAAAAATGACTCCAAATGAAACTTTCACCAACACCTCAAACTCCATAAGTATCAGCAGTTCTCCTGAGAGACTCAGCTACAGGCCAATGCTCATTTATTTCACACTGCTCAAGCATAAGCACAAATTACTGGGGTTTGCAAGGAAACGTATCACACAGAAGTAGGTAACTTTAGCATTCCACAGAGGGATAAAGAGAAGCAGTTAAAAACCTTAATTTTACCACACCCTCTGGTTTTTTAATTTGGGAACATACTTCATATACCAGTGGATCTAAAATTTATCTAATTTGAAAATAACCGCTTTGGTTCACTTGGTAAGGAGCAAAAGCTAAATGAATAGCAGTGGGTACAGCAGCTCTTTCTCTGGGATTCTCTCTTAACATATTTTGGCAATGAGAGAAACTACGTTGCTCACAGTATTTCATCACTGTAAGGCAGTTCAATACAACACGCACAAGCCTTTTTTATTCAACATAAAGCTAAACTGAAAAGTAAGTATTTCTAAACAGGAGGAAAACATGCAAATAGGAAGAAAAGAAAAAGAGAAGACAACTCAGTGTAACCCCAAAGTATCCATATGCTGGTTATAAAGATGAATAAATCTTGGTGAGAGCTTCAGGTGCCAGTATTCAACAGATTTAAGCTATGTAGTTGGACTTACTGATCCTTGAGACTCTTTCAACCTGAGATATTCTATGATTCTACATATCAAAATATTAATTTCAGGCCATTTCAAATTCTTAAAAAGAGAAGAAAATCCCACACTTACCCACTTAGGGTGAGAATACTATTACACAGTCTCTTCTTCACTGTCGTAACTTAAGAAGGAGAAAAAGAAGTTCTGAAGGAAGACAGAGCTAAGCAAATGCTGCAAGGAAGCAAAACCTCCACGGATGATTTCTTTTAATAGTGATTTTTTTTTTTTTCCCCTTAGGTATGGATGCATTTCCTTTTACACTCCTCTCCCAAAGCTGCTCTGAGCCCATCACTGCACTGCATGTCAAGGTGATCTTTCCTTGGTGAAAGGAACCAGGACAATTTCGGTCTCTGCTCCCATGCCCTATGAGTGTGTTTCCTTGCTTTTTCTTGGCTGTGCAAAGTTCATATACATAAAGGAAGGGCGTTAGATAGCAGAAAAAAGAAGAAAAGCAAGAAAAAATTGAAAACTTCAGCAAAGACTTCAATCTGGACAAACAAGGGACTCATTTTTACCACCAAAAAGGTTAAGGTCACCAGACTAACGTTCACGCTTTCTTACTGCGGGGACAAAAGAATACACCACAAAGCAAGTAGCACACGTAGCACAATTGGCAGCTGGCTTGAAAATGCTCGCGTTCAGTTGACTATGAAGAATGAATTACCCTTATGTTTGAACAAAAAACCCCAACCTGATCTCACCAGGCCAGAAGTACAGCCACATTCCAGGCGCGATGTGTGACAGCGCACAGAATGTGAGTTTCAATTTATTCTGCGCATTTGAGCACACACAAAAGCCTATATGGTTCTCATTAAAATAAAAGATATCCCCAAACTTATAAAAGAGCACGGAATAATTTAGGTTCTTGCTCTCATGTGGAAGAAATAACTTTTCTTACCATTTGCCGTGATTTCTCTTGGATCTGTGATCAAAGTCACCTATATTATTTTCATATCTATAAACAACCACCAATGGATTAAAGATCTTCCTTGTTCCTTCTTTTTTCTTTTCTTTTCTTTTTTTTTTTTTTTTAATGGAAATTTCCTTGACAAAGGGCAACAAAGCATTCTCTCTCAAAGAAAGAGTGCTGTAGATACTCACCACTTTCAGCAAGGACATTTAGATGCAACTCCGCAGAGTTTACTTAGATTAGCCTCACAATGTTCTTAGAAAGGAGTTCTAAACCTTTCATGAAGATTATGTGTTAGCAGTGGAGCAGCTTTAACAAGCTCATTCATTAGTGACGGGTGTCTTTGGGTGCCATTCCAGCCTTCCCGCAGCAGGTGCTCGTGCTGCAGCCCTGCCTTACACGCTGTCTGGCACCTCCAGGCCCGGCAGCCCTGCCATGCAGCAGGGCCTGTCCCGCAGCCTACACTCCTCACAGGCTACTGCGTGCTGGAAGGACCACCCCATGCCCATCGTGGAGATGTCAGGAGCAAAATATCTGACAGAGAACGTGAGGGTTAGCTTTCTCCACGTTCATAAACTTACTGTGTGAAACAGTGATCGCAAATGCAAGGCAAATGCTGCATGAAATGTTTACTGTGGACCTGATACAGAAGGAACTCAGGTTAACTGTGAAGAACAGAGCTCAGAGGACCAGTGAGAGAAGTGTAATGTAAGACTGATTAAGAAAAGACACTGAGGAATTAGAAGAAGGCCATTTTATTTTGTTGCTCAGGTCCCAAACTGTGAAAGCCTCCTCCTGCTGGAACACCATCCCACCTCCCAGAGGCTGCCAACTGTGTACAAAAGTGACTATCGAGAGCATTTTGCCAAACTGTGCAAATGAGCCAGAGGGGTCTGAGGGACAGTGGGAATCTCAGAACACAATGACTTAAACAAAACTGATGTGCACACATCAGAAATCAAGAACCAGACATTTGCATCGACTGTAGGTGTTTATGAAAGACAACGATATCAGTGATCTTCATTTTATAAGGAAGCATTCTGGGTTGATTCATAATTAAAAAGGAATCTTAATGCATATAGCTACTTAAAAATTATGTAGCTACAATTTAGACAAGCTATTGTTTTAATTTAATTAAAAGCTAGTTATTTTATTAGTTTAGCATGCAACAATATGAATCTTTATAAGGAAGAAAACGCCATGAAATTAAATGAAAAATATGCTTTCTCATCGTACACCCCTCCAGCAAGCTTAATTCAAATGTTATTACTAAGTTTTTGCTGACATATCATCTGCAGACAAGACAGAAAGTATTGAAAAAAATGTTTGGCAAGAAGGATAATTAACTTTAGTTAAGTAAAAATGCTACCAAGAATTGCACTCCTAAATATTAAAGAGAACATTAACTTAGTAACCAATTTAACAGGAAGTATTTTAGTGATTGCAGCTAGGAACACAATAATTAAGAACAAAACATGCTGTAACAATATCAGTTCTCACTGGAACTGCTATAATGGGTATTTTCTGTTTGTTTGTTTCTCTAATGGAGAAATAAATATGTTAAATCTTAAATAGCATTTATGTGATATCTAAGTTTCTGGAGGAAAAAAAAAGGTAAATGAAAGCAAAACAAAACAAAAAACAGAAAACAAAAAAACCTAAAAAACCTAACTGGAATTTGTCTCTCCATATAAAACATCAATTTTTCATCACAAGAGCCAACAGCAGTGCCCATGGCCACATCACCTACCATGAACTTCAGAAAATTATTTTGCAAAATAAGACTGACCTTGCAAGTGACAAAGATGCTTTAGGTCCCTCTTCAGTTGTTACACATGAACTGTACACTGCAGTGATACTATAGGAAATCTATGAGTCTGCCAGTCTTGCAACAAGACAAACCAACTAAACAACCACAACAAAAACCCAAACAAACAAAAAGGAAGTTGAGAAGCAAGTATGAGCTAGAAGATAAGCTACCTTGAAAGATGGAGGAGAAATATTAAGATATCATGCTGACCAAAGCAGCACAGTTATTCCATCTGGGAAGTCAAGCACTGGCTCCATCTTCTTTACAGCCTTTCCCTCCAGGTGGCTTACTACAAAAGGCATGTTGCATTCCAAAAGGTAGTCATGTTATCTTTTTTTTTTTTCTTCTTTTTAAATGAAAGACACAGCATTGCTTTCTCTTCCCCTTGCAAATAGCTCTGAGCTGGAATGCAGAATAAATGCCTGAAAGACTACTCTGTGCTGGAGGGTTTAGCAGCAAAGCAGCAGTCTCAATATGAAACAGATGTGTCACAACAAGTTTTGGGTGGAGAAATGTGTTCACTCATGGTATGAGAATGCTCAGGAGGGACTGCCTCTCACCATGCAGACACTGAAAGAATTAAGAAAGGCAGGAGCAGGCTCAACAAAAGTCACCAACAGAAGGATTGATGCAGACTTTAAAGCATCACGACCACTCGTTCCTCAATACTTTAACAAGGCCCCAGTGAGGTATGCACAGCATTAGTTTGCATTAAATACATATTCTTGCAGTACCAAGAGCCAGAGTGATCTCAGAGCTTTTCTGTGAGGGTAAGTGGAATAAGATATATGATGATTTTGTCAGGAAAATCTGGAGTATCCTAAAGTTTATTATTATCTTCAAGCTGTAGTGCTCTCCCCAAAATCAGAACAGAGAAGTAGAATTTAATCCTGGCAGATGCATATCACTGGCTACACATAATTCAGAATTATTCTCTTATGACATAGATATGCACTTAAAGGCACTTAAAGAATATGTGCCTGCCCCAAGCAATCCAAGAATCTAATCTAGACCTAATTAGGAGTAGGCAAGTACTTAGGGAAATTAGTCATTAGTTTGCAAATTCAGACTTCTGTCTCTCAGCTACCAGCTTCCCTTTTATTTAGTTCTCTCTCCCTCTCCCCATCTTTTGTGGTGAAAGAGCACAGGAATAAAGCAGTAGAAATTTGGGAGGTCCTGCATAGCTCATCTCACAATTAGTTTCATTAGGTGGCATAGAAAGAAGAAAGTGTTCAGGAATAACTATTTCTAAAGTGAAAGAGAAGCAAACTAAAAACTCAAGGAAAGCAGAATGGTAGGAAGTCACACAAAATCAAAAAAGCTAGAAATGCAGGCTGTAGAAACATGTTAGGAAAGAGGGAGCAGGGAAAAATAAAACTTTTCTCCTCCCCCCACTCAGCAGTTTTGAATTTCAAAATAATATCCGAATGAACTTCCCTCCAGACTTTGTAATAATCTTACCAAGCCACCTGTAACAGGCAATCTGTCCTTCCAATACCTCTTTGCACATATTTCAGTTCCAAAACACAGAGAACAGACAATTAGCAAATGAGAACCTCAATCTGAAGGCAAGCATTTTTTAAAAATCCAGTTGTCATATGATATAAATACACAACCACAATAACACAAATAAAGATGCTAAGTACAAACCACTGCTCTGTAGTGTTGCAGGCTAAACTTGACTTGCTAGTCTCTGATGTGCCTATCGACTCAGCATCACCATATTAGCTGACTTTTTTTTTTTTTTTTTTTAGCAGAATATGAAAGCTCTGAAATGCTAGAGAATGCTGGAAATGTTTGTGGAGAGACTTCTGTTTTCCCATGAGGTCCTGAGCCCGTTTATAGGGCCCCCACGTGCCGTGGCAGTGAAGGCTGCAGCAAACACTTGAGCAATGCTTTGCTGCTGGCTGGGATCCCTCGGCTGACTCAGTGTGCAGCGGGTCTGTAAGAGTAGGACAGCCCATGTGGTGACAGTCAGAGCTTAAGAAAAGCCAGGTGCAGTTGTGCAGGGTAATTGGTAGGCAAGAGCTAAGTAAACAGAGTTTGCCAGGAGGAGAAACTCAAGCGTCTGTGACATTCCTTACCCATTACTTCAACAAGAAGCTGAGAGCAGCCTGGCATGATCAAAGCTGGGTGTGGGCCATGACAGCAGCTCTGTGGGCACAGTGGACAGAGGAAATGTTACAGGTCTTGCAAAAGCAGTGCCAAGCTCTGTTCCAGGCGCTCATGGCACAACTACTGCTCTCCTTGCGGGGAGTTTAGGGAGCCAGACAAGGAGCAACTGGCATACCCAGCTGGTACCCGTCATGGAAGGATACATACGCTTTGAATTTAAGTCTGTCTTCAAGCTCACTTCGTCCCTTTTTTCTCTCAAGCAAGCTATTTGGAAGGATGATCTGGATGGAAAACTGAGACAGACAGGGAAGTGTTTGGCACTGTCATGCATAGGGACATTTGATGCATTTGTTACAGGGTGAGCAGGCTCCTTAGCATGTGTACAGGGCAGCCCATTGCTCTCACTCAGCAAAGATTCATCTTTATGATATTTTAATACCTTAAAATCTGTGGTTAAAGCTCTGCTCTTGGGACATCCACTCTCATTCCCCATGCAGGGTGCACAAGGGGAGGACAGTACAAATAGTGCAAGATTTCTCACAAGAATCAAATGGAGAAAAGACAGTTCTGATTCATCACTGCGCTGCAAAAAGCAGGGAGCAAGGGTGCAGGAAAGCACCAAGAAATTCAACTCTCTGCCCAGCATCCTTTCACAAATTTACCCAGGTTTTGAGTAGCTCGGAAGATGCTCATGAATGACTTGGCTGTTCACACAGATTTATTGCAGGTGCCTCGTATGCAGCCAAAGAAGACTGCCTGTTATTATTCCTGTCCGCAGGCAGATGACGATGAAATCATTAGGGAGACCCACTTCTGAGGTCAGTGCTGGGAAATTTATTCATGAAGGATCAATTCAGCTAGGCTTCTTCAGCTCTTAGCTACTGGCTATTTGGGAGGATAACAAACCTGCTAACTAACTTACAAGTGCACGTTGTCAAAATTTCTTATCAACAGGGCTTGAAGTAAAACTAAAGGCTCAAACAACATGAATAATAAATGAAAATGACTTGTACTGGTACACTCAGCAAAACCCAGGGGTGGGAGGAAGTGGAGCTCTGCTTTGATTCAATCTCCCTTTCTTTCCATTTCTTTTTCTCCTGCTCTGTATTCCAAAACAGGTTACACAGTTTTGCTATGCCAGAGTATAAAACCTCTCTCGATGGCTTGTGCTTCTGCACAAAAGAGGATATGTGCAAATAAAGGATGGCACTAAAGAAATAATGCAACAAACCTAGAGAAATACATGCAATTATAGCACCCAGACACACAGACGTGGAACAGACACACATGCACATACATTCCAAAAAATTCATTCCCAGACGTGCATCTTTGTGAGTTGAACTGCTCCAACTGATAGATTCAGAAGACCAACAGAAAGAAGAAAAGTTAAGAAAAGAAATAAAAACGACATGTTGGGGTGCTCATCTGGCTGTCCTGGAAATCATTGCATACCAGCTGATTTTAGCTGCTGTGGTAAACTATAGTGACAATATTTTGTATACAGCTGTAACTCTGAATAGAGAGACTGCTGGAGTAGACGTAACCACCACCAGAAGTTTGGGACAGTAAATTTGTGCTTAAAACAACTGCAAATTATGTGCACGAGGGTTTTGCTAGGGGGACTTGTCTGACTGTATGACTATCATGTTCTGAACAAGGATAAAACATGCAGGGGGAAAAAAAAACTGAGCAAAAGAAAAGCAAAATAGAAAGCTGAAGAACAGGTAGAACAGGATCTGAACAGTTTCACTTCATTATAAAAGAATTCAGCACATAGCTGGAGGATAAATGCAGGCAGCACAAGTCTCGTAAAATGAAAAAGAAAAAAAACAACAAGAACCCCAAACAACAAAACCTGTCTAACTTAAGGAATTAACACGTTGACTTTTCACTTTGCCATATGGTACTCAACAATTTCTCAGCCTGACAAATGAGTTTGTGCGGGGTGTTTAGAAAACTGTCAGACTTGCATCTTTCCCTCTTTGGCCAGATAAAATTATTATTGCAATGTCAGAGATATTCTGAAAAGCTCTAAAATCCCCATGTTCTTTCAAAATCTTAATAACATAATCTGAGGTAAAGAGGGAAGGAGGCAAGCAAAGGGTTGGCTCTGTAGTACTATGTAAGACCACAAAGAACTATTAAATAAATTAAACAACAGAAGGCCCAATTCCTTCTGCTATCAACATGGATCAAAGAGTTCCCTTCAAAATACTTTTCCTCAAAGAGACTTGCAATTTACCCTGCTATGTTCACTTGAATTGACAGAAAATCTTAAAGAGGAGGACTGTAAGAAATTCTCTTGACAGTAAGCTAGACAATACCCTGAGCTGTATTTACCTATAAATAGCTTAAATTCCAGAAGCTTCAGTGGGGCGAGTGAAAGCTCCTCAGCTTTAGCAATAGAGATGCCATTGCTGCTCCATAATCTTAATGAACATCCTATGAAAGCTATGGTGGCTTCAACAAAGCTCTGAAATTCTGTGCTGAATCATAAAGTGAAGAAATGCAGCGATGGCACTGGTCTGCCATTTGGGCATCCCATGCCCAGCGTATGTGAAGGCTCCCAGCCTACCTAAAGGCACTCCATTGCCATACAAGGTGGCTATTTCAGAGCCTGAAAAGCAACAGCAGCAGAAAAAGCTGCATGACGTAGATTTTCTGTAGCCTTGAGTTTCCTGCAGTGCTGCTGCCCCTTGCTATGCTCTGGTGTTTGTACCTCTCATACCTCAGGGCAAGCCTGCTCACACAATGTGAGCGCTCACTGGCATGGAAAATGCTTGCATGGCCTTACTATCTGTCTGCTACAGAGGCTCCAGCCCAACAGGCTGAGATGCTTTTTCCAAGACAACTTAGTGGTTATGATCTCCACGATGATGCCAGAGCAATACCATGAAGCTGCTTTAAGTCACATTTATCCCGCTCCACCCCACTCAGAACCGCACTGCAACATTTCTAAGCTCCGTCTGGAAGACCTTTTGCTAACCCAAGCCTTTTTAAAACAGGAAATGATGAGCTTTCCCTGTGCAAGTGCTCATCTGTGGAATTAATCAAAACAACACAATCTCCAGTCAAGTAAAACTTGGGGTTTCATTGCCTGAGATGGAAAGGCTGGGAGATCACGTTTTCACATCTATAGTGACCACAACAAGCTGTTTAGCAACAAAGCCCTGCAACAATCTTTGTCTAAAAATGACATTTCCATCTTTCGTTTCATGGAAGTGATAAACAAGATTACTGAAGCTCTTAACTGCTTAAGTGGGAGGGCATTCAGAGAAGCTTTTTGTGGTTATTACTTTCCTACAGTATTTTCAGGGGTGAAAAAGAGCCCGGAATGAAAACAAGGAACTTCCAAGGGAAGCGACATCAAAAATGAGAAATCAGGAAACTGTCAGAAAAGAACCATCAAATAGAAATGTCTTCCAAAATAGAAGCGTCTACAAAACCACTGCAGTCAAATTATTCAAGTCAAAATTATGCACCTCTATTCAAACACTGGTGCCAGCCATTATTAGGTAAGAAATCTGAAAACTGCATTTTAAAGCACCTTCTGTTTTTCTCATCCTCCTCTCTCCTACTCTCTAACCAAGTGAACAAACCATGAAATTATCTAGCTCCAAATGAACCCATCCATGCAATTGCCTCACATTCCCCTGTTAAGTTTTATTGCCTGGTAAGAGTAAAAATTAAAAGCTTTCCTTAGAAACTGAGAAAGTTACCAAAAACATATTTTACAGTTTCAGACAAAATAGTATTGTTCAAATGTACTTGAGAGAGGTTCTACCATCGATGAAGACTCACAACAGTGGAAAGAGAATAAATCAGATCTGCAAAGTTACTCTGTAAGCACAAGTGTTCCAAACTGAATTAAAAAGAAAACCATGAGGATTTGCTTCTCCTGAAATAGGGCTCCTTATTCCTCTTTCTACCTGTTGTACACAACACAAACCAAACACCTGCAGATTACATGAGACCATAAGTTTACAAATGAATAACATAAAAACAACGCAAATAGAAACTTGCCAGGGTGAAAAAGAGACCTACAGAGCACAGAACTGTGTGGCATACAGTATTTTTCAGCCCTTTGTTCTTCCAGATAAAAATACAGTGCTAAGTAAGACACAACCAGACAATTAAATGAGAAGACAGAGCGTTACCAATGCCATGATAAAGAATGACTACCCTCAGCAGTTTGGCACCCACCACCAAGGAGGACAAAACAGTGTGTGCCGCAGAGCAGGTAGGGCTGCAGAGGGAAAGCCACAAGCTGACTCAAGAGAAGGGATGAGGAAATGTGGGGTGCAGCCATAGGTTTTGTGATCTTATGGGTTGCTTGGATTTCCCAATGGAAATCCCACTGGACTGCAGCCTTTCCCTGCACTGCGTGGGAGATATGGCTGTCCCACATATTGCACAGCCTCTCTGATCAGAGGGTAGCTCCTTACTCCATAATCTCTCCTCTCCATAGTACTCTAGCACAAACTCTGTTCAAATGGGGCTTTATAGAAACAGGATGCATTGCTCCACCAGAAAAAAAAAAAAAAAAAAACAGTCAAAAAAGTCAAAAAAAGCCACAGAGTAAGAATATGTCTAATGTCATTTTATTGTAATATAGGAGAAGCCTTTATCAGGAGACATACTTGCTTCACTGTCCCCTTTTTTAAATAAAATCTGGTTTGTCCCCAAGCAAAACTAGCCCTCTAAGAGATGCTGGCACTGTGCTACAGCCTTTTCTACTTAACCAGTGTCTGGGAAACAAGTTTTCAGTATCTACACAAGCTCTCAACAAAAATACAGATCAGCCTGCATTCTAGAGCCAGTGAATGATTAATGTCATTTGAAATCTAATCATAAAACCATTGACTATTTAAACACGATAATGGAACTGACAAGTAGAACATACACATTCAGCTAGAGAACTTGGGTGCATCACCTTTCTGCTGAGAAAGCCTTAGTTTTCACATAGACAAGCTAATACCTACAAAGAAGGGGAAAAAAGGAAGGAAAGCAAAACCATTTAAGATGAGTGACTGCAAGCTTTTATGCACATAAAGTCATGAAGACTTAATGCTTATTTTTAAAAAGGCTGTTCAATTGACTGAAAGAGGATGTAGTTTATTTATGGCATATTTTGCTTCTCCATATGCAGGCAAACTTGCAGCATAATATGTGCAATTATACTGATGAGGTCAGTGTGGTTTGGTGTGCCAGAAGCTGCCATCCACACCTCCTGGGAAACTCTTGTGCCGGAACTGTTTATAGGAGGGCAAGGAGATGGGGTCTTGCTGCTAAAGGACAGAAAGCTATTGATAAGGATTTACATCTGCCTGCAGGCTTTAAGCTAAAGGGATGACCAAACTGCTCTCCGGGCTGCAGTTCTTGCACATTCACACACCCCAGGGTGAATGTGGCAGCAGCATGCAGCGAGAGCACTGAATGAAGAATGTGGCTGGTTGTGCGCTCACACCTCCAAAACCAGATGTGAAATCTGGGAGGAATTCTTGACAACTACAAAATTTGGAGAACAGACAGATTTGTGTTGAAGGCACTATTCTCAAATTGACACAGAAGTTTCTATGCCACGCAACAAGTGAAAGCAGCAGCTAAAATTCCAAAGTCACAATACAGTATGATATCTGGCTTCCATATATCTGGGTATTATTACTGCTGTGGAGATGCCTAGCAGCTGGAGTTAAAACAGGTGGGCAGTGTGCTTCATGCTACTATGGAGAGCTTCCCTGCCCCTAGGGGTTCTCCATCCCAGAAACTAGAGAAAGCTAAAATCAACCCAAAGTTGCCCAGGGTCCCATGCAGCTTCCCACATCTTACATCTCTTAGTCACCTATTTTATCATTTAAGTGGTAGCATGTTCAGGAGAGCCGTGTGGCTTTTTAATGACAAAAAAAAAAGATCATCCCACTTTTGCTGGTAAGGCATTTTACAGTGCTCAGTATTAAGCATTACAGGTACTTAACATGACTTGAAGTGTACTTGTTTTAACATTAATGATTAATAATGTTATGTATTAAGCACTTATTAAGTACTAAGCCCACTGCCAAAAAAAGCTGGGGATTGATAAGTCTTGTCCCAGGGCTCTCAGTGCTAGTGAAGACTCTTTGCCTCCCTCTGGGCCATTAGGCCTCTAGGGCTCCCTGGAGGGCCTCTAGAACTCCAGGCCTCCCTGCAGGCTTCTTACAGCTCCCACACATAGCCCTGGCACTGCCACTGTGAGCTGTTACCTCTACAATGTCACTGAGGCAACCTGTATACATAGGAGATATGTTTGTCCTGCTAAAGACAATAAATGAGTGTCCTTGTCTGGAACACTGCAACATTGCTTCTCTGAAAGGAACGAGGAGCACGTGGCTGGTTCCTAACGCGTTATCCAGCAGGATGTGTGGTTGGAAAGAAAAGCATATAAAGATAGAAAAGAGACAGAAGGGGATGAGTGCAGATCGAGAACAAGAGACACTTCAACAGTACAGTGACAAGGAGCATATGAGCATCAACTGAAAAAAAAAAATAACAAAAATTATGTACATATGGGAATGAAAAGAAAGACACTTTATGTCAGAAAGGACAAATTTAACTTGCTTAATTAAACTAATGCCTATGCTTTCTCCTCTTCTCTTCCCGATCAGTCCTGCTATGCTGTATCTGCATTAGATGCAAGTGGAACAAAAAAATCTACTTCAGAGTATTGTTTGCTTACTTGCATATTCCCAGCTTCTATGAAAACAGAAGGGATCTAGCTAAGAAATTCAAGGGAAGGGAACAGGATGGCAGACATGTGGCTTGGCACTCTCCAAAATTTGCTCAAGCTTTCTGGCAGCTCCCCAATATGTTTTATAGGAAACGGTCCTTCTGAAGAGCTAGCTGGCACCTACAAATCTCGTAGACATCACTGCAGCTAAACGAGGCTCGTTTCTCATGCAGGGGATGGATTTCCCCTTCCTCCATTGCACACCACACGCTGACAGAAGGACAGCAGACAAAATTCTTTTTGCTTGTTTTCCACCCCTAAGCTTCCACAGAGCGACTGCTCCAAGATTACATACCTTAGCAATCTTCTGGTTGCACTATATGTTGGCAAGGATAGCTCTAATCTGGATAAAGTAATTTGTACCTCTCCAGCATAGTTTAATTTCTAATTTAATACCCTGACGTGATATAGTGTGGATTGCAGGCACTCATTTTTTTAAAGTGAAACATTTACTCTTGAGTAACTTGGATCTCTGGATAGCTACATTTTTTCATCATCTTCCATAAAATCAGATTTTGATGGAAAAAGGATGCTTTGAAAAACGTTGTTTATCTGTGTGAAAATACTGTAAGATATAATGTGACAATGTTTTGGTATTATATTCTCATAAAAAACATCTTTCTGAACTTTCACTTAGGACAATGGACTCCTCTAATTCCACAGAGGTGAATCTAGAAGATCAATAGGGTTTTTGCTGCTTACTTTAATGAATGCCCATAAATAATGAAGGCAGCTTATCTGTATATACTCCAGAGGGACTGTCATCCATCAAGCCAATAATATCTGGTCAAGCAACTTCCAGACATTAAATTAGATTCTCTTCACAGAGGATTCATCAGCTTTTGTATCTTCTCCCCTGCAAGAAACACAGTCCCTCCCTTACTGATCAGCAAAGGAGTTGACAGGAAAATATTCTCCCAACTGTTCAGTATTCTTGTTAGGATAACAGCAAAGAGGGAAATAATGCTTTTGCATAGGCGAAAACCACCTGGAAATCCCCTGGTAGCACTAAGATGCGAGGCAGCTATGAAAATAGACAAGATTGATACAAGAGTGTACAGTTAGCGAGTTTTAGGGAAAAAGCCCCTCATTCCCCAAAGGCACCAATAAGAGACTGAAATGGAATAAATAATGCATTTAGATGCTACATAAAATCATAATATTTTTGATAAGCAAAAAGGTGCCTGCCCTCAAGGGGTGCCCTAATATTGATGCTGTACATGTTTAAATACATATTTTGCTACAACAAAAATTGCTTACTAACATTAGACAAAATATTGTGAGGTTTTTTTTTATTTGGTTTTTAACATTGTCACTTCCCCACATCTTCACTTTTCAAAATGCCCTATTAATAAAATAAAAAATAAAAACAAAACCCAGTCTCCCTCTGCTACAACTTATTTCTCAATCTTGCAAGTTGTCTGGTGGAGAAACAATTTATGGCTTCCTTTCCCAATTAACCACTTAAGAGTTCCAAGCTTAATTTCAGAGCAATCTTCTTTTCAATCAAAAGGCAGCTGTGCAGAGGGCTGAGGATACTACAAGAGACTGGCAGGTATTATGGCACATTTCTTTAAAAACAAAAAGAGAATTAAAAATATTGATTTTTTTTTATTGGTGTTTATAAAGTCAAATGGCAGCACTTACGCTGTAACAACACAGAATAGGCAGAACATTGTTTTCCAATGATGAGTCTAAATCAGTAACAGTGGTGAACACTAAATACATAAATATTTTATTTCAAAACACTTCCACAGACTGTGGTTTACAGCTCATTCTAAGGAAGAAAGTTGCACATTGATAGCTGACCCGTGATGATTGAACCATAATATGCTAATTCTTATATATATTTAATCATACTCCAGCGTGCAGAAAACATTTCATAACCACAAAGAAATGTACTGTTCCACCTTAATTGTACATCTACGATAACAAGGCTGACTTGCAGTTTGCCATTACGCATTTCTTTTTCAAGAATGGTGAGGTAATCTGCTCTTACTTTTCACATCAGGCACTGCAATAGGTTGCTATCAGCCCTTGGAAGACAAACCGTGATGCAAAATTGGGATATCTGAGAGTAAGTTTAGGCCACTGAATCACAGTATGCTATTTTACCGTGTTTTCTGTTTTCCAGCAAGACAGTAATAATTATAAAAAGTGTTAACTTTCAGTGTATGCATTCAGTTTGATCTGCACACTTATTTGGATTACTGCTTCAAATCCAAAGCCGTCTTGAAAAAGAGAATAAGAATTGTACATCCTCCCTCACGCTAGGAGTATTTGTGCCTTCCCTTCCCCTCCTACAAAATTAGGGTGGTACTGCAGATTTTGAAACCATGAGTGACCTACTGGATGCACATAGCAGCAGACCTACACAGCTGCCATACTGCCCAGCTGCTTGCCTGCCTGCTCCAATGGTTGCAAATCCCCATCTTTAGGAGCAAAGGATGGTAGGAATGGAGTGCTTCTCCTAATTTTGGAAACTCTCCTCCTCTCTACTTGAGAAACTGTAGTTTTAAGAAGTGGTAAATCATCCCCAAGATTCCCAAAACAGGAACAAATCAAAGTAATGCTAAGTTGGGGTGGTTTCTCTCCAGCAAGGTGGCTCTATTATTACTCAGTGCTCAGTCTTATAAACATTTACTCAAGTCCTGCCTCTCCTCCCTCTCACATGTTGCAACAGTTTCATTACCAAAATGTGAAATAGATGCCCACCCTTCCTGTACAGGAGGATATGTTCAAAGGTGCCCTTCGAATTTTGAACATTTTGGAGAACTCGTTTTGGTGATGAACCTTTGACAATGACTTTTACTGAATAAATGTTAGCAATTTTGTGGAATTTATGAAACTATACAAATACTTGCACAAATGTAAGCACTGTTCATGCTTTACTCATGAGGTTTTTTCCTATCCAAAAAAGTTTTATGCATGCCGTTCAGTATCTAGTGTGGAGGGGGCAGGGAAGAAGAAAGAACCTCATTTCTTGCAGTAAGATTTAACCCCAGAATGCAATTACAATACATAGGAAAGCTGCTAATTTATCCAAACACTTGTCCCTCTTCTGAGGCTGCTTTCCAAAGTATAACTTCATAATAGGTTAGTCTGGAAAAAATTGCTAAGTCTCAAAAGCCAGCTGCAGGTTTCTGATGCTAGCCTGCTCAGCTAACAAGGCAGCATTCCCTTTCAATTAGTTCTCTAATCTTCCCAAGCAGTTAGCAGATATATACATCTTCATATTACCTGAGACGCCTTTCAAATTATTCCTGGGTATTTATGCTATTAAACTTCCCGTGAGCCAACCATCTGACATTGTTTTAACCACTTGTTACCCTTTCATCTGGTTTAACTATCACCACATTGAAAAAAAAAAAAAAAAAAAGAGAAAAGACGTGCCCAACCTACCGCTTTAATCCATGCAGTTCTGAAGCATTTGAGGGCTGTGATGGATTATCATCAACACTAGGCTGGTATCTTTATATCAAAAATGATGTGAGACCATATTAATATCCATCGCAGAGCCGACTGTTGAGCAGGAGGGCATGGTGAGCTGGCCGGCAGGCAATGCCTGCTCCAGCATCCCTAACAGTCACAGAAAAGGGAAAGGGATGGAGGCACAAGGAAAGCAAATAGAGCAAACTCAACGATTCCGAATTCCAGGGAAGGGTGGGCCAACTAAGGAGGAAAAGGAAAACAAGGAAGGGTGCTGAAGGGAGGTGGTGGGGATGCAGGAAGGAGCGGAGGTGGTGAGATGCTAGGAGAGGCAGAGCAGCCTGGGGAAGCCTAGTGTGCCTGGTGTTGCCTGTGTTTTTCCTCCACCTACAGCTGGCCCCAAGAACATTAATTTGGTGCTGTAGTAGGGTTGCATCTGCTTTGTAAAGGCTGTTCTGCTGCAGTCTTGAGATTCCTTTCAGCTTTCTTGCAGTGGACAGACTGTTTACTCTACTCCAACACTGTATCATACCTAGCAAGTTTAAAACAAACCCAGCTGTCCTTGAAGGGCTAGGTGATTTATGTGGATTAGTAACTTTGGAAACATATTTTAAAAGCAGGCAGGATCCCACAGATGCCTCAAAGTCCTCCTGCCTCTCAACTGTGCTCCAATTTTAGCTATGAAGCAAGCGCTCAAAATTGCAGTCACCCATAGGAAGCTTAACCCACATACTGCCTGCTGATAGACAAAAAACAGGTGAAAAAAATCAGCATCCCAAGAACAAAACCAGCAGGCTATGCCAGTTGAATTTATCATCATTGAAGAAAGCATTTTCATCATCACTTCCTCTCTGTCTAAGGCATCCTGAATGCAGTGTACTATCAAAATTACACTTAGCCAAGATCCCTTAGTAAAGTCCCTGGTTAGTGCCCCCACTTTTCAGGTTTGTGCTGCTCCAAGGGAAGCTGCAAGTTTGAAGAGGTATGAAACCAGAGTGCAGCACTCGGAGCAGGAACTTATTACACAACTTTATCAACTCTCATCTTCTAGGAATGGCTGCATAATATATTGCAACTTAGGTTTTACTACTGGCAAACGAATGTGCCTCGACCTGAAAACAGTTTCCTTCTTGTTTGTACAGCATGTTGACTTCATTATGTCAATTAAAATGATCCAGTTCTGTCAAGAACCTCAAAGTGCTCCTAAGCACACTAAATCTGTGGTTTCGGTACAATTTCTGGAACGCCATGGGCTAAGGTATTGATTGCTAACAGATGCAACATAGAAAATACATCTCCTGCTAGTCATAAATGAGCAATAGAAACACACCATCCTAAAAGAAAGTTTATGATGTTTAACACGTTGGGACTATCTGTTAAGGATCCCAAGATTCAGTGGGGTTTTAAGGTTCTCCTTGAGTAACCATCTTCTCAGCTGGGAATAAAGAGACCTCTCAAAATGAAGATAACCTCTCTCACTCGGCTGTAACAAAAGACACATGATGTGAAATTCTGAGCATCCCCAGAAACAAAACCAAAGCCTAGAACAAAGAGTAGACACTTATCTTCAGAGGCTGAGAGATTTTCTTGGGCTTCACATTATTTCAAGGAGATTTTTATCCTTCTTCCCTTTGTTTGCTTCTCTGACTTTCATTTTCCCTTTTCTCCTCCTGCACCATAATTCAGCCTTTTATATCAGTGCACAAGGTTGGCATCTTCTCTGCTCCAGCCTGCTCTTCTCACTGGAGGAAGCCACCAAACAGCTGCCTCTGGGTAAAGATGAAAAGTAGCCCCAGCTTATTCTCCAACTGTACCCATTATCTCTTCCTGGGCACAGCAATCCATCAGTCATCTCATGAAACTGTGGTTTTACTTTCATAGTGTACAATTGCTTCAGGGTTTGGAGTATCATCCCTGAAAGGAGTTTCTGCAGCAGTGTTTTCAACAAGGCTTGTTGCCACTTTTTAAAAAATGTTTTCCTGACTATTAGCTTTCCCACCTTTTTCTGTGTCAGTAAATTCTTAAACACAAAGATAAATAGACACTGCAGATACAAGAGCTGGTATAACGGCAGTGCAGGAGATATTATCCTCAGATGAATACTTTGATGAAACCAAATTGGTGCACCCATCACAAGGGCACATTTTGAATTACAAATTAAAATAGACAGCAACTGATTGATTTCTTGATATATAGAGATGATATGAACAAGGTGATCTGCAGCTTCACAAGTCATAACTTTTCTGTAATTTTATATAGTTTCCTTTCTCTTACTTTCCCAAATCAAGCAAACAAAACAACAAGGACAGCTGAATTGAATTAGCAAGCATCCAAAAATATCCAGTCCATGTTTCCTATACGCACACAAGAACGTTGCTGGTTTGCCAAAAAAGAAGCAATATTTTTAATTCTGCTACCCTCAAAGAAGCTGTCTCTTGGCGGTCTGAATTACAAACTACTGTCTTTGGCAGATAAAGCAGAGGATACGTGACTGTATGAAACTAACTACACAGGAAGCAGTCAGCAGCCATCTCTATGCTGCCCTACATCATGAAGTCCTAAAGTTTTTTCTAATTTTTACTTAAGCAAATAGCCTGTAAAGTCCACAGGATTTTGCCAGAGTAAAACCTGTAAAAAAAACAGGTGGGGTTTTTTTGTTTGTTTTATTTAAAACTTCACCTCTTATTAGCCAGCTGGGAGTCCCTGCAAGATATTTTTACTGTCCAAATGACTGAGCTGAATTTTTTCCATGTTATTAGTAGTAGAGAAAACAGCAGAAAAAAAAAAAAAAAGAATTGTTATTAATAGCAAAAGGACGGAGGGAGCAATCCTATTTAGCTAGAAACTTGGAAGTGATACACTGTTTACATACTTTTCTCAGCATCCATTATAGGTTTAACTGGAACATACATTTTCTCTACTGAGCCACTTTTAAGCTGAGAAATGCAAAGGAAACAAAAAATTTGGATGCACTAGAGTTGTGTTAGTTGACATCAGAAGAAACGGTTTTGTACAGTGTTGGGGTCCAGTGCAGACATATTTGAAGTGCTGGGCCTAGCCACTTTATTGTAACAAACATGTAGCTGAGTTTCAGGAACCTTAGCCATTGTGAACTACTATTCTGTGAGATAGGAGTAACATATGTTTAGGCCATATACAGAGAAAAGAAAAAAAAAAAGTCAGAGGGGCATCAGACATCATTAAGAGGTGGTTTGAACTGAAGGAAGTCCATGCATGAAGAAGTGAGAACTTTGGCCATGATCACCCTTCTCACAGGAAGAGACCAAAATAGAACCACCTCAACAGGTAACTGCAATGTGACACATCTGCAGATACCTCCTTGCAGATAAAACACACAGTACATACAAACAAAAATGAATTAAGCAAGAGCCTTTGTTGTTTCTCTGCTATTATCATTTCTGTTTTTAAATGTCTGAGCAGTGTTTGGAAACTATGGGTGAAAGGTAACTTGGGAGAGTGACAAACAGATTTGGACTCTGAGGTCGGGCAGGGCAGGACATTAAATTAAAGTCAAGTACTATCTTCCTACCACATAAATTTAGTTAGGTTTTGTGAGGGAAGAAAACAATAACATTAGTCTAGACTGAACTAAACAAGCTTTTACTGTCTCTCTAATGCCCAAGCATTGCATCTTTCTTCTTCATAGAATCACAGAATGGTTTGGATTGGAAAGGATGCTAAAGACCATCTAGTTACAACCTCCCTGCCATGGACAGGCTGCCACACACCAGCTCAGGCTGCCCAGGATCCCATCCAACCTGGCCTTGAATGCCTACAGGGATATGGCACCCACAGCTTCCCTGGGCAGCTGTGCCAGGGCCTGACAACCCCTCTGAGTGAAAAATTTCCTCCAAACATTTAACCTAAATCTCCTCTCTTTTCATTTAAAACTATTCTCCCTCTTGCTATCACTATCAGACCATGCAAAAAGTCAGTCTCCCTTCCATTTATAAGCTCCCCTTAAGTAATGGAAGGCCACAATGAGGTCTCCCTGGAGCCTTCACTTCCCCAGACTGAACAAGCCCAGTTCCCTCAGCCTTTCTTCATGTCCTGTTTTGTTTCATTGCCTGCCCAAACACACAGTTAAAAACCAGACGGAAGCCATAAAAAGTGAGTGAGGTACCTCAGCAGGAAAGGTAAAACAATGGCCAGTGCTTCCCCTCTGACAAATTAGCCAGGCTTATAGTTTTGAAAGACTCCTCAAGCCAATCCTGCTGGCAGGGCTGTTTGCCAAACCTGGGGAAAGGAGATCAAAGGAGACAGTGCTTTAGGAAAGGGGAGCTGCAATCAGCTTAGAAGGACTGCCCTAGGCCTAGAGAGACCTGCTGTGTGCTGGGAGAAGAAGGAAAAGGGCACCAACTGTTGTCTGATAAAAAGGTCACAAACAAACCAGAACTGTCAGAAATATGGGGAGAGGATCACAAGTAAAGATGTGTGCCCAAATCTCCTTTTGCTCTATTTAAGTCTAAAAAATAACTCTGCATGTTTAGGCCAGTGAATTAGGGGCAAGATGTGGGAGAACTCCCATCAGTCAGCTCAAATGAGACTCACAGGGAAACTGTACAGGTGCTGACCTCATCAGACCTGCTGGGCCACCCAGCTGGCTGACACCGCACCAAGTCATTTTTTCAGAGATCTTGACTTGGAGACAGGAACCAAAACTTCACATGTTAACCAAGGAGAGCCTGAGAGAAGGATGGGATGCAGATGATTCAGGAAACAGATTCCTTTCAAAAGGGAAAAGCAACACATCTAAGCTTTGTTCTGCTACTGTGTCTGCTGTATAAAATCAAGTGGCAAGCAGGTTGAGGGAGAGAGTGCTAATGGTTTTACACTGAAAGAGCAGAGATTTAGGTTAGATGTTTGGAGGAAATTCTTTACACAAGAGTGTGGTGAGGCCACAGCTGCCCACAGAAGCTGCGGGTGCTCCTTCCCTGGAGGTGTTCCAGAGCAGGCTGGATGGGGCCCTGGGCAGCCTGAGCTGGTGAGTGGCAGTCTGCCCGTGGCAGGGGTTGGAACTGGGTGGGCTTTAAGGATCCTTCCAACTTAAGCCATTCTATGATTCTACGAAATAAATCTGCCTGCAATCATGAGTCAGAGCCCTTAAATGAAATATTATAGACCTTTAGCTTTGGAAAAGTGCATTTCAGTGCTAAATGAATAAAATATATTAGCTTCATATACATATATCACTAGTTGATGTGTAATTAATTATAATCAAACACATGCAATGTAGCTCTGGAAAGCCTCCATAATGAAACGAAATTGAAAAGGCAACGATTATTTAGTTAAGAAAGAAAATGAATAAAATTAATTCACAAATAACACAGACCAAGTAAATCAACTTGTCTTGTAAAAATATGCAAACTAATTAAAAAAAAAAAAATTGAAAAGAATATACAATGCTAAATAGACTCTCTGTCATCAAGGCCAGCAAAGACAGGACATTTAGTGACCAGAAGAAAATCCTATACTGTAATAGAGGGAATTAAACCAGAAGTACCAGCCTTTAAGGACTGAAACTCACACATCACTGTCACTTTGGAACTCTCTTCCTTCAAACCATAGCTGGAGCTGTGCCACATCGCCACTTCCCACGATGTCTGGTGCCCTCAGCCAATGCAGCCAGAGGTGAGGAGTACTCAAAAGCCCCCCAGCCATTTTTCCACAAGGTTACTTCTTTGTCTGTCAAATAAATGATCTCCTTCTACTGCAATTCTCCTTAAGCACTGTGGTTGGTGAGAGGTCAGCTCAAATAACTCCAGGTGGCAGCAGGGCTGGCACTGAAGGGATGAGGAGGGCTTAGGCACCCTCTTCTGCCAGCTCTGCCTCCCAACGCTGATGGCCTCCAGCACCAAAGCTGTTTATAGCTTTAGCCTCAGGAGCACAACATTACTTACTGCATAATATAGAATATCATGTTCTCTCATTTAAGGAAATACAGTGCTCCTTGAGACTAAACATAGGCAGATAACTGCACTGATATGGAGGAAAACTCCTTTGTATGCATTACAAATATATAAATTGCTGCTGTCATATATATTCACCAGTCTTGCTTTCTGTGCAAAACTTGGGAGCACCTTTCGGACCATCTTCATTACATGTGTCAGACAACTTTGTTGTTGATAACCCTCAGCCTTCAATACAAATTCACGGAAGGCAGAAGTTATGATCATTTTCACCTTAAACAAGGCATACCATTCTCTGCTTTATTCTGAGTCAATTTGTATGGAGTTCTCCAAACACAGCTGGGAAAATGCTAATGTTAGAGAAAAAATAATTTGTTTACTATATATATTTGGTAAAGCTTTCTCAGCACTTGCATGCAGTATTTCTAGGGAAAGGAATAGCACAGCCTATTTGGTTTTGCAGTACTTCACCAGATCCAACTTCGTCTGAACAGTCAAAGTTTAAGGCAGTCTTTCTGTAGCAAGTTTGCATCCAAGGGAAAAAAAAAAAGAATAGGAAGGGGAAAGAGAGGACCCCACAGATCAACTTTGCAATGTGAACCTGGAACACGTGCAAAATTGCTTTTGGTCTCCTTCTGTTTGTTTTTAAATAGAAACACAGTGGAAGAGATGTGGTTCCTTGCTTAGCTGTGCTATTCATTGCTGAAACTGAAAATGCTGAAGAGCATCTTTCCTAAAATTACATAGCAACAGTGTGGAAATAGCTATCTCAGTGAGCCATCTAACCGCTGTTTATCAGCTGAGAAAAACAGGCACTTGTAGAATGCAATTAATCTTCTCCTAGGTGGAGAGCTAAAACTGTGTGCTAAGAAACAGTCCAGAAGTGCCTTTTTTTTTTTTTTTTTCCATTGACTGTAAGAAAATCAGAATTTTTCAGTTTCTTCTGTATTTATATTTTCACCAAGAAGCATTTCATTCATGAAGAGAGGGAAAAGGAAAAAAGAAAAAAAAAAAAGATAAGTAAATTTGTCTGTGATCAAAAACTGGAAAATTCTTGTAAAAGAATCTAACCCATTAAGCTAGCAAGATCGAGGAGACCCAATGTGAAAGAATATAAATAGGTAGCGATGATGACAAAAGAGTAGCTTGACAGTTTATTGACTGTGAATGGTTTTCCCATCAGGAAGAAAAGAATAAACATCATTTCTGAGTGCCAGATATGAGGCACGGTAATATAAGTAAGTATACAGCTGGCTGACTCTAGAGTAGACCTTGCAGATAACTGTAGGGTAGCATAGTAGTTTTAAATCATACAGTGCCTTTTAAGTAATTTACAGGCTTCTATCTCTGCAATTTATATTCTGCATAGAGAAAATTGAACGAATTTTCTCCCGGCCAGTGAATGTTGGCATATCCTAATGTCAAATTCACGCATGCCTGTCACCTGAAAGAACTAAGCTCACAGAGAACAGAACAGGAAACAGAAACATCTGGTAGGATAGGCTCTTTAAACACACAGAATTATAAAGTGAATTCTATTTATTCATACATAGTCTGGCAGAAAAGGATGAGGACAAAAACCCTGGCACATTAAGCCTAAGATAGTCAGCAGAATTTGTGTTCTTAAAGGTCTGAAGGACTGAAGTAAGAGATGTCATTCTGAGACCACACCTGAACTGCTCTCAGGACATACAATGGCAGTGCAGATGAATGTCCACCTCCAAGCTATCCAAGTTCAGTTGAATATGGACAAGTGGGAACCTAGAGTAGAGCAGCAGCAAAGTCTCCCCGGCACATACTAATGTGAGAATTTACTCTAACCGTCCGTTAAAGGTCATCTGCTCTTCTCTAGTATTAGTGGAATTTGAACAGAGTCCCTCAATTTTCCAAGGCATCACCCAACTCCTCAGACTGATGTGATCACCCCTTGTAAATGCTGGCATGGAACTTCTTTATAGACTAACAGGGTGGAGGTGCTGTTCTCAGATTTTCTTCTGTTCTAATTCTCTGCCCTGTACCTTATAGCAACATTTCTACTTCATATAACTGCATGTAAGGCGATGCTGGTGAGATAGAGGGAACAAAAGCATCTCACACACCACTACAAATAACACGAATGCTGTCTTTCATGAGGAATGTGACTTCACTGGATCCTGAACTCGAGATTTTAAACATAGTTGCCCAGATATTCCATCTACATGAAGATCTTTAGATGATGGTCACTGCCATCGCTACATCACTGCCAATTCCAGAGACACTGTTCTCTCTTCAGGGCACTCAGGTATTCGTTGCCAATAACTGCATCCTGGAAAGTCAATAATTCCCTTCCAAAAGGCCATCACAGGTTAGCATATAAGCAAGATTTCCATGAGGTTCCACCTTTCTTTGCATTACTTAAAGATTTACCACCTTTCTGAAGTGCTACCAAGTGACACAAAGTCCATGTAAAGAAGAGCAAAACACACTGAAGGTCCATGCTGGAGACTAATTCACTTCCACAGTTAGTGTAGTTTAATTTTAACCATTTTGCAGCAATTCTCAAGAGACTGAAACTGCATAGAAGGAAAGTTCTCCTTTTACAGCTTGCAGGTACTTTTTGGCAGTTCTAAACAAAGCCATCTTTAACCGGAGCTCGGAGAGCATCCTTAAGTAGGCTCTTTCATTCCTGTTCTGGAACCTGAACAATAGAAACCGCAATAAAAGCAACTTTCAGTCACAATAAATACATTGTTCCAGTTTAATTAGTGTTTTGCCAATACAATTGGTGTGTAAGAGGTCAGAGGAACAGAAAATTGTATACTGTAGAGCTCATGCTGTCAGGTAGCACATTAGAAATATTAAAAATGTTTTCCATGACTGTTCTGCAACATACCCACATTGGACCAGCAGAATAGCACGTGCACCAACCAATTCTTTGTAAGTGGGAAGCTGAACCCTGTAATCTCTTTATCATCCTGTCAGTGAGTTAATGGTCATTACCATGAACAGATTCTTATTTTATCAAGCAAGTCAAGGCATCACGGTGCTTTTCATATGATAATAACGACGTTTTACACCACAATTAAACAAGTACAAATTTTTCAGCTTTAGCACAGGCTTAGATGCAGCCATGCAACTTACAAACATCAACTTAAAATCTTATCAGACACTTCTGGATTATACTGCTCTCTTTATGACCAGATCTCTGTCATTCCCTCTCCTCCAAATACAATACAAAAAGATTAGAGGTGTAAACAACAGGGAAAACTCTCAGCTGAGAAAAAATCCTTCTTATATACTGTAACATTACCATCCAGTGCACAGACATGGAGCTCAACAAAGAGCTTAACATGTGTTTTCATTCAAGATTACCAAAATTCCAACGAATGCTGATTTTTGTTATCAGCACTAAAAATATTCTAACAAACATCCTCATGTCAACAGTTACATATTTTGAAAGCAAAAATCTCCCATTGGGCTTTATTTGTTATCAGCAAGAAGTAGTTTTGCAACATTTTGTTTCCACCTCCCCTTCCACAAACAACAATCACCACCACTGCTAATTTCTTAGATTGTTCAAAATATTTTACTGGTCTAAACAAGCACATAAATCAGTTTTCATTCAAGTATGAAGACCTCCAGAGTTAGATTTAAATTTTTTTGGCATTGTTTTTGTGCATTTTTTTTTTAAGATATCCATGTTTTTGAGTGGTAGTGGTGGTTTGGTTCGGTTCTCAAAGGATGATTCTAATCTTATCACTGTATAAAAACATAAATCAAGTGTGAGCACACAAACAACAGGGGAGAGACTGCGCATGCGGTGTTGATCTTGGACCCTAGAAGGAATTTTATTAAAAGTTCAATGATCTTCAAAGATGACTCCTGATTTTCTGTGTTATCTCAGGACACCTCATGTACAGCAAAGTAATAATAAAAAAAGAAATAGCGGAGTCTCAAGTCCACTTCTGTAATACCTCTCAGATAAGAACCGCTGTTTCCTTTTTTAAATTGGAAAAGTCTGGAGAACTGGAAGAAGAGAGAGAGAGCAAAGGGAAGAAACAGCTTCCCTCAGAGAAGCACTCCAAGCTCACGCTTACTGTACCGTAGTGCTCTCCCAGGACAGAAAACTCATTCACCACATAAATCTATTACATATGGGAGCTGATGAAAGATGTGAGAGCACTGGAGAAAAATAGGCTGTGACTGCTGCCAACGGTCCCTGTTTGCAATGGTTTCTCCTCCCAGGGTGGGCACACCAAAGAGATTGTGAGCTACCCATGATCAGTATACACCAACGTCAGTGCCATGTCCACTCTGGGCCAAAACCAAACCTATGATCAATGGGGAAAGGCTCTTTGGTTGAGTGCTGTCCTCCAGAGCCATTCCTCTTTACAAAACCACATTTAATTGGTATGAAATAAGGCGTTGCCAGATGGTAAGACACAATGCTAACATGCTGTATGGTAATCTAAGTATAAAAAAAGTTGAAGTCCAGATTTTAAAGTATAATTAATGATTTCAGGGTGCTCAGTTCAGCTTCCTCTGAAGAAATGCTGAGTTTAGCTTCTGGAGGAAATTAAAAAAACAAAAGCTGGCTCCCTTAACAACTCTTATGCTCAACCAGCTTTGGGTTGAGGTACCCAAATATCTTGTTTTGGGATGGTTGCCATGAGGCCCTCTTCAGAACAACCTTGGAAAATGAATTATGCCACAATACATCATGTATTAAAAAGCAAAACTTGTAGTCCTTGCAGCACTCCATAGTCCCTGCTCAGCCAGGCTCTGTGGGTGGGGTAAGCATACATCTATAAAAGTGGAGAAAAAAAAAAAAAAGAAAAAAAAAAGGCCATTCCTGGGGGCACAGGCTGGGCCAATGAGGTAAGCAGGGTATGAACTTGCTCTGGAGCTAGGGTGTGCTGCAACTCCCATGTGTGTGCAGCAGTAAGCCAACTAAAAGATTGGTTGAAAAGACTATCTAGATGTCTTTACGAGTCCTTGTTCAAAGTCTAGCCTACTGAATGGGGATTTACGGGAGCATATGACAGCTAAGCATAGTTGTTTGAGTTGGAGACTTGTGGTTCAAGTCTCCCCATACCTGACATCTAATACAAACTGAACTCTGCATGTAGAGGATCTGATGGGATAGCTACACTGGTTCTGCTGTTCATGAATCACAGAATCACAGAATTGTAGGGGTTGGAAGGGACCTCCAGAGATCATCGAGTCCAACCCCCCTGCCAAAGCAGGTTCCCTACACCAGATCGCACAAGTAGGCATCCAGGCGGGTCTTGAATATCTCCAGAGAAGGAGACTCCACAACCTCCCTGGGCAGCCTGTTCCAGTGCTCTGTCACCCTCACCGTAAAGAAGTTCTTGCGCACATTGGTGCGGAACTTCCTATGCTCCAGTTTTCGGCCATTTCCCCTTGTCCTGTGTCCACATGCCGCTGAAAAGAGTCTGGCCTCGCCACTCTGCCCCCCACACCTTAGATACTGATAGACCTGGATCAGGTCTCCTCTCAGTCTTCTCTTCTCAAGGCTAAACAGACCCAGCTCACTCAGCCTTTCCTCATAGGAGAGACGCTCCAGGCCTGTCACCATCTTTGTGGCTCTCCGCTGGACTCTTTCCAAGAGATCCCTGTCTTTTTTGTACTGGGGAGCCCAGAACTGGACACAGTACTCCAGATGAGGCCTTACCAGGGCAGAGTAGAAGGGGAGGATCACCTCCCTCGACCTGCTGGCCACGCTCTTTTTAATGCACCCCAGAATGCCGTTGGCCTTTTTGGCCACAAGGGCACACTGCTGGCTCATGGCCAACCTGTCGTCCACCAGGACACCCAGGTCCCTCTCTGCAGAGCTCCTCTCCAGCAGGTCATCCCCCAACCTGTACTGGTGCATGCGATTATTCCTCCCCAGATGCAAGACTCTACACTTGCTTTTGTTAAACCTCATCTGGTTTCTTACTGCCCAGCTCTCCAGCCTGTCCAGGTCTTGCTGAATGGCAGCACAGCCATCGGGTGTGTCAGCCAATCCTCCCAACTTCGTATCATCAGCAAACTTGCTGAGGGTGGCCACTATCCCCTCATCAAGGTCACTGATGAAGATGTTGAACAAGACCGGACCCAGCACCGACCCCTGGGGAACACTGCTAGTTACAGGCCTCCAACCAGACTCTGCACCACCAACAACAACCCTCTGCGCTCTGCCAGTCAGCCAGTTCTCAACCCACCTCACTGTCCACTCATCTATCCCACACTTCCTCAGCTTTGTTATAAGGATGTCGTGGGAGACAGTATCAAATGGCTTGCTGAAATCAAGGTAGACTACATCCACTGCTTTCCCCCCATCCACCCAGCCAGTGACAACATCATAGAAGGCTACCAGGTTGGTCAAGCATGACCTCCCCCTGGTGAACCCATGCTACTCCTGATAACCTCCTTTTCTTCCAGTTGTCTGGAGATGGCATCCAGCACAAGCTGCTCCATTACCTTTCCAGGGACAGAAGTGAGGCTGACTGGCCTATAATTGCCTGGATCTTCCTTTTTGCCCTTTTTGAAGACCGGAGTAACATTGGCTATCCTCCAGTCCTCAGGCACCTCCCCTGTTCTCCAAGACCTCTCAAAGATGACAGAGAGAGGTTCAGCAATCACCTCTGCCCGCTCCCTCAACACTCGTGGATGCATCCCATCGGGTCCCATGGATTTGTGAACAAGATACCAACAGCAAGAAGCGTGTAGGTCATCTCCTCTATCCTGGCGTTGCCTAACTGTCAGGCAACAGCAGAAAAAAGATGCTTCTTCTGTCTTAATATTTATCTGCTTTTGATGTGTTTACGGCTCAGCCTAAAATACCTGAAAGGAATTTGATTGTGAACTATGCACCTTAGTCCTACTGAGCGGAACCTAATCTTACGAGTGATACAAAAAGCAGCCTTCTTTCCACGCTCACACAAGATACACACTCAGAATTTAAAACAAAACAAAACAAAAAACAAAACAAAACAAAACCCCACAACAATAGTTCACGTGCTTTCTGCTAACCAAAGAATGCAAATCAATTGGTGCTGGCAGACTATATTCTTCCCTCAGCTCTAGAAAGATCTTCCATGCAGAAGATGCTGTATGTGCCCAAAGAATTCTGTCTTCCACAGCACTCTATTAAATTCTCAATCAGAAAATAAAATAGATAGTAACATTATACTAGCCATTTCCATGCAGTGGTCAACAATCTTCATTATATAATACTTACAGTGCAACTATCCACCAAAAAGAAACCTGAAATGTCTCAAATTACTGCTGCAGCGTTAAAGTGCGTGAACTGCCAAAGTAGTCAGGAAGTTAATAGATTTGTTTATGGACTAGACATAGCTTAATTAAATGAGGCAGCTCTGAAGAACAGTAAATCCTCTCTTCTCCTGTCTTCCCCCCCCCCATACCCCCCCTTTTTTTTTCTTCCCAGAGTATCTTTCTCCTAGTTGCATTCCTCTTCCTAATAATCCCATCACAAATGACAGATATGTTATCAGTCATCACTGGGATTTGACACATTCTTAATACCTGTCACGACAGCTCTGAAGTCTGCATGCTACCCCATTGTAGTCCACAGCAATTGCAGGAGGTAATGGACACATCAAATCGCAGTCATTGGACTGCTGAAGGTTTGCCGTATAGAAGCAGATGCTTAAAAAAAGCTAATCTATGATTATTCAAAATTACACACTGAATAAGTAAATACAAACCATTAACCACTACAAATAGATTTGCACTTTCTATGCCTAGGTTCATCCCAAGATGGATTGGCCATATTGTCAAATGCTATTATATTTCTATTGATAAGAATGGTTTTTTACTTTTTTTTTTTGAAATCCATAATAGTAACAGTAAAAAAAAGATCAATGAATCAAAGCCGTTATTAAAAGGATTGAAGTGTTACACTGGTAACATGGGAGTGTATTGCTGAATCATCTGATTTTGTCTTATTTTAGTACAGAATCTGATGCAAAGGTGAGGTGCAAGTCAAGGCTAGAGCCAGAGTTAATGTCAGAGATAAACATTTGAACTTACACAAAAACAGTGAGACCATGAAGTGTGTCATTCAAAGCAATGACAATGCCATAAAGGTGAGATGTGAGCACTGAGGAATACAAGTTTCAAAAGTGAGCAGAACCAGGAGGAGGGAGGAAGGGGACTCAGCATGGGAGAGCTCCATGACTGGTACACAAAACGAAGATGGAATCTTACCACTGAGCGATAAGGACAAGAACCACCAACAAGTAGGTGTATGAGTCCATTTCTAATGTCAGCTGATTTCTATGGACTTCTAGTTTGTTCAAGCCTTTAAAAGAACTGTGATAAACATGGACTCTACAGAACCAGTTCAATAGCAAAATCTTTTAACAGATACATTTTCTTTAAAACAAACTCAAATTTTCCTTCAGATGACCCTGGTCATCTGTGTACAATACCTTTCAGGCACAAAGTGAAATAACTTCTTACTGTAACATCTCTTCAGAGATGAAGACTTAAAGTCTTTCTTATTTTAGCTGAGCTGCTGCGAAGCACCATACAGCCAGTCCCTGCCAACAGCATATAAACTGCAAGGCAGCAGTGGGCCTCGCCATTAGTAAATGCAATCACTTCTTGTTCTCAATGCATTTACAGTTTTGCACAAAATTAAAAAAAAAAAAACAAAAAACAAACCACAACAAAAACAAAAACCCCACACAGATTAGAGACAATGCAGCCCTGTGCACACAAGTAACTTAAGGCCCTTTCAGCAAGGCAATAAAGCAAGAGCAGAACAGCGCGTAGCATGCTGGAGTCAAAAGGAAATGTCTTAGTGACATCAACGAGCTTTAGAGAAGGTCTGGAGTCAGTAAGACAAGCAACATACACTCAGCAACCTAAAGAACTGCACAACCTTTGGACAAAATTACCAAGCAATATTAACGGGTCTCAAAAGGTTGTTTGCATTTAGAAGAAATTTATGAACAGCCTATTGGTTGTTGGTGACTGTGGTTGATTTTTTGTTTGCTTGTTTAAAACCAGCGGAATTACCCAAGAGCAGATCTTGCACGTGTAAGCACTCAGGTGCAAAGCAATGGCATCTGGGGCAGTAGGGGCTCCAACCATGATGCGTCTTGACAGTATGCTAAATCCTGCCCTGTAGTAACAGCAGTATGAAGTGCTCTTAGAGAAGGTTAAGTCTGTAGCAGTGGGCTTCATACCATATCAGATATTGCCTGTTCCTCAGTAACCAATGTAAAAACACACCGTGAACACACTTGGCATCCCATCTTCCGATGTCAACCTTGTGCCAGAGTCTGTTCCGGGTCCCATGTATGCTGCTGGACTGCACGCAGCGGTGGCAGCCCCACCGCGAGGCCTTCCCAACAAGTACTGGATCTGGCCGCACTCCAAGGAGCATTACAGCTTCCCCTCTGCCTGAGCTCCCGGTTATTCCTTTCATATACACCCTCAGCTGTAAGCAAATCAACATGCCAATCGCTTGGGACACATGGCTTAGTTTATACTTAAGACTTGCCATTCGGGTTTGTGCTTTGGACATTGATTTCTATTGTCTCAGCTATCACTCAACAAAAGGGCATTTAATTGCAGTCTCATTTAGTCTGGGGGGAGGAGGGGAACAACTTTTACCAGCCCTCTGATTGATGGCAGTCATTAGCACCTTCCAGCACAATGCCACTTATTAGAAGCCCCATTTCCATGGGAAGTTCATTGCCACACAAGTGAACTGGGGCTGCTGCTGCACTCTTTAACAACTCCAGAGACGTGAAATGAGTCTGCAAAAATGCGTATGCCAGCCACCCATTTATAAAGGGGAAACTTTGAAGATTAATGAAGTTTGAAGAAAGCTTCTTGAAAGAAAAAAGAGAAAATTTAGGAGAAAACTCACTGTTTCTTTTCTCGAGCACCACTATGTAGTTACTTAAATGGTTGTAAGACGGCATCCAACCTGATCGACACTTAGGTACACACAGCTAACGCCAGGAAGCACTCAATATCCCCACACATCAAAGTTTATAATTGCATACCATGAAAGGCAGTGCTGAAGAATTCCATAAACTATTTTGCCCCTTATAAGAGCATTTTCTATTTCCTTTGTGATGGAGGAATGAAGAAATTTAATATCCACATTCAATATCCTACATGTTCTGTAGAGCAATGAGCCACACACGCAATGTTCTAGCCAAACTGCTGACCGTGGACTTTCAGTACTCAGTTCATTTTATTAAAAAGCACAGGGATGCTAATCTTCCTTTCAAAGGAACAGACCTCAAGAAACAACCAGATCAGTGAAGGCTTCTTGAAAAGGAAATACCATCTTTTATCAGTCTAGTTATGAGGAACTTGCAGTAATTTCAGTAAAAGTCTAATATCTGCTTTGAAAATTATAATGATGTGAGTTATCAAAACGTTTAATCATCGCAGAAACTAAGACCAAGCCCATTTTGAACATCAAACCTTCCAGCCAGGCGTACAAACACGCCACGTATTATCAGACAAGCCTTTGTGCAGTTTTGGAAGCCTTTTCCATCAGGGAGGCAGCTCGCTAAGGCTGACTGCAGGGAGCTGACACGTGGCCAAACACACAACTCAGTTGTGGGAGCGCTCACCCCAGCCTGGCACAGAGGCCTTTGCATCCACAGAAAAGTGCTCCTGGTTACTCTCAGAGCACACCCTGTGTTATCCACATAATTGATTTAAAATTTTATTGCAAAATTACAAAAACTGCTCTGCTATTATTTCCTTTTAGCAGGTCCACCCGTCCTCCGCAGGACGTTCCTCAGTGATACTCGTCTTCCCTCATGTATATTTCTAAGTGAGCTTAAATAGCTATTTTCATGCTTTCCCCTACATTTTGAAAAATCATGGTTTTAGGTAGATAAATGAATGTGCGTAGGAGGGAATATTTTTTTTTGTTTTAAAACAGCTGTCTTCATTGTTATTCATTTTGCAGCTCACATGCATGTAAAGCTGTATTTTGATCCCTCCCTTTCCCAATAGTTTCCAAGCGAAAGTAAAAACTTCGTACAAAGAAGCAGCATGTAAAAAACAAAAACCAAAGAACAAAAACTACTCCCAAACTGGCATGCAGCCAGTTGCCAGCTAAATGATATTATACACTTGGTTTTCTTAACAAGGCTCTTTGCAAATTTTATTTTCCTCTCCCATTGTTTTGTTTCTCTTCAGTGTCAGACAGGAGACACGTGTTTCTCTTTCTGTAAAGGCTAAGTGCTACCTTCCCAAAAGTATAGTCCGTGGATAATTATTACCAGTAGTGGAAGGCTGACGTTTCAGCTGCAGAGACAATTCCAGAGAAATGCTTCATGTTACCCTCCAACCTCATTCCAGACTGGAAGGAGCACTCCAGCAGCACTTCCAGGAATGTCACCAGTACCCAACAAGCAGTCTAAATGGTTTTAAACTGATTAGCAGCTAAAGAACAGACCAAGGACCATGTTTGAGTAACCCCTCTGTCATTCTTCACTTCAGGTCTCTTTGGATGCTTAAATTTAAAGAAAACTCTTAGCTGGACAAAGGGGTTTTACAAGCCAGTTTCTGAGAATCCTGTCAGGCCAACATAGGCTAATCAATGTGAACAGGTCCTGGAAAAGAACTGGATCGAATCTCTCTGATTGTCCACAGAGATGCAGTCAAACCTGAACACCTTCGAGATTCAGTTTAATCACACATCTGCTCAGTGTCCCAGTGGGAGACTCAGAACCTAAGTGCAAAATTAGGGCAAGTGCTAGCACAGCAGTCAGCCGGAGCATCTTGCTGGCAGTGGTACAAACCTGCTCTCCTAGCAAACATACCAGCTATAAATAGGTTTATGAATACAGAACCTCTGCCAAGCTGCTCCTTCTTTCTTTTCTTTTTTCTTTCTTCCTTTTTTTTTTTTCTTTTTGCTAATCTTTAATACCTCTTGCAAAATTGCCTCCTAAAAGTTTTATCTCCATTAATAGTAATAAACATTTATTATATGCTTCAGCAACATTTGAAAGTTTTGAAGAATAACAACAAATTTGCCGAGAAAAATAGAACAATAATGTCCCATTTAAAAAAGCCAAGTGTATTAAAAGAAAAAGCAAGCTTACCTGAAAAAATTCACATTAGAATTGCATGTGCACACCCTGCTTGGGAGAGAAGAGCTGACTTCTGCCAGGTCTTCAAGAGGGACACAGTGGTGTCTGGGGTTAATCGTGTCCAGCTGTGCTCCGAAGGTACCAGGCCAGCCCCAGATCTGAGCCCTGTGCTGTCACCGTCGGTCTTCTCAACTGGAACAACAGAAAATGATCTTAGCATGCAATGCTTCAGCTTCAAGACCCAATGATGGACATTTGCACTGGCTGCTAGAGATTCAGTACAGCCTTATACAAAGGGAAAGCCATTAACACTGCTGTTGTCAATAAGCACGGTTCTCGCTTGGCCTTTCCCAAGCAGAGGTGCCCTCTCAAGACATCTTGGGAAAATGTAAAGCCCTTGAAAGCTATTTACAAAGCATTCTAGCTCTCCCTTGGAAGGGTCATGTTTCTCGAAGATAATGATAAGTCCACAATAAACTTACTTAGACATCATCTGTGGCAAGAACACTTTATGATAAGAATTTGACTTTGAGCTGTCAATGCTGGGCTGACCAAATAAACCAGTGCTAATTTCAAACAGAGGCATTAAACAAAGACTTAAATTACCTTGTACTTTCATCTACTCTCATTCTCTTGTGTTCCTTTTTTCCCCCTTTTCCCTCCCTACCCCTACACAGTTCATCATCCATTTTCAAGGATGGATGCCTAAATGAAGCCCTTTATTAAGTCTCAATTTTTAAAAGCAATGTCACCTTGCAGTTTCTTTTCACTTCAGAAATTAAATTCCAGGAGCATATTCTTGAAAAGCCTACATCTATACTTATTTCAACTTTCTGGGGAATAATTGAGTATGGAAAGTAAGACTTAGCCTGATGAAAATTTTATTTCCATTTAAAAATAAAGGGGAATGCATAGAAAAGAACTTTTTCCCCTGTCTCCGTCCTTTTTTCTCTTCTGAAAGGTGAAGACAAAGGAGACGTATTACAATTCCATTTTTTCTCTATCAAAAATCTCACTCACCACCATGTACTTAAGTTTTCAGGTAGTAGAGCAGGCCGCCAAATACTATGCTACGTTCTTAGCAACCTGGCCTCGTGGGCCCTGCTCTGAGCAGGGTGTTGGACTGTATGTCCACCAGTAGGCCCTTCCCAATCTAAGTTATCCTGTGATTTTTTTCTGAACGACTTGTTCCAGCAGCCCAATTCCATGAGAATTTTACATATGAAATCTCTTAAGAAGATATTTTTAATCTTAAATTAGCAGAAGTATCTTCTCAGGTGTAATAAACTCAAAGGCCTTTAACATGTTTAGAGAAAACTAGCACTGTAAGAAAACTAAGAGAACAGATCGTAGGCCCTCACTTGGGCAGTGCTGAGAAAGAGCTTGGGGGAAAAATGGGCTAATATTTACTAGAGAAGAACTGCCACATTCACAAGAATACATTTTCTATCTGCGATTCGGGACATTGTTTTTAAAATCATCTCGAGCCCCAGTGTCACCTGGGTTGTGACAACTGTCACAACCATTTACAACAGAAGGAGTGGGATTGCACACCTCACACCTCTGCCTGCCCGTGGTTCCCCAGGAACTGGGGTCACACAGCCCACAGCTCCTGCACTTCTGCCCAACTCATGGTGACCTACACAGGCTGAGCCACAGAATTGGTTGGCAGGCTTACCGAGCAGCAAGGAGCTGACTTTTCAAAGAGACCCACAGAAGACAACTTGCTCATGACTTTTTTTCTCCCAAATCCTTAATTATATGTATATATTTTAAATAATACTAGACCCAAGGCATGTAATACAAAAGTTCCATTACTCTGTGCACCAGCTCTCATTGGAGAGGAATAAGAACATAAATTAAAAGATAGGCTATCCAGGGAATAAAATTCAAGAATTCCAGCCCTAAGACACCATAAAGACAAGACATTAAAATATAATTTTTTCTACCATTAAGGAGGAAGAATGCCACAGAAGTAGTTCTCCTCAAGTCCAGCCTAATCTGTGTTGCTCTTCAAAGCTTAATACTCATCTTCTCTATCCTTCTCTGTTTCCTTTCAGGAATTTCAGATACTTCTCCTTCTAGTCCCAGCACTAGGTACACTGGCCATCCAACTCCATCACTGCTGCCAGAACCACTGAGGCAAGAAAGGGCAAACACCCTCAACACACCACTAGACTGGGACTAACCAGAAGGGAGATGCACATCCTTGCTTCCTTCATTTTTCAAAAATCACAGGCACAATACAGCACATTTGCAGCTTCACTGTAATAACATGATTTCAAAGAAAAAATATCATCACCTGTTTTAAAGCTGAGCCTTTGCCTCAGAGTCTAAAAAGAACTGTTTGAAACGGAGGATTTTTTCTTCAATACTCTCCCTATCGTTTGCTTTGAAGCTCATTATATTAGTGAGAGCAGTTGAGGAGCTAAGTCAAATTTAGGAATCCTGAGGAGAGCTGTACGTGACGCACAGCTGGCATGTACATCTGTGGCAAGGATGCAGGTCAAATCACATCAGTAGGACTCCCAAGAGCACAGAGTGCCTCAGAGCACATGGGACAGACACCAGCTCACAGGCTGGCCCCCCAGCAGCTGGGAAGATGCTTTGCTCACTCCCCTGCAAAGGGGACAGACCAGGCTGCTCACACCTTCCAGGCTTACCCAGAAGATGAAGAGTACAGCATTATTATTTTTTTGTGTCCAATGCCATTTTTCAAATAAATTTAGGGGAATAAGCACCATTACACTTATAATCCACAATCACCTGCAGCGTGCCCTAAAGCAAGTCTCAGCTATTATTCTAGCTGGCTAGATGAAGGTCACTGACACTGCTAACACCTCTGACATTTTATAATCAATTGCCAGCATTTACAGAGGAGAAAATATCTCTGGCATTGAGCACACTTGGAAAGAAAGAAACTCATTTCAATTAATCTTAAGCTTGCTGTCTCTGATAGCCAAAACATGAAACGACGATGCAACCTAGCCAGCCAAATATTAGTGAGATTGGTTTCTGGCATCCAATGCCATATTCTGTTTGTATATAAACAACTGCAGTTTATCTGCCTCTTTAAAATAACTGCAATATGAATCATCATAAGGATAGCAGCAAAGAAACAGTCAAATACTTGTAATTGGAGAAAATATCATTTCATTCTCAAAGCAACTACTACAAATACCAGACAAGCTAGCACTGAACACCTACTGGAGCATTCTCATACCTTGTGTGGCCACTCTTGGAAGAAATGCTGACCCTTACGAAGCCCTCTGCTGCTAGAAAAGTCTGACATCACATATTCATCCAGTGCCTGCTTTCATCTTGAGGACAGGAACAGAGATTCCTGCCCTTTAAACTATCCTTGATTTTTAGTCAGATGTTATATTTCCCCCCCCCTAGAAGTGAGGACAGAGGACTTAGGAAGAGAGATTTCAAAACAATACTTTGTAAACAGTTCTCAAGTCCCCTTTGATTTATAAGCTGCCAAAATGTTGGATGAGTTCAGCAGCTGGGAAGCTCAAGATTTGACAGCTCTGCCCTTACTCAGTGGTTCAAAGTGGTTCAAAAGAATCACTTTGAATTAATGCAGAGCCTCAGAGAACATGGAGATCTCCAACTTAAAACCTCATAAAGACCACTGTTTCCGTTGAAATTCTTGTTTCTGAGAGTTCTTCCAGTGCTCCAGCTCCTAATACAAGCCATCACTCAGCTCTTGCTATTCACGGGAGCTAGTTGCCTTATGGGATAATGTTTGTGTCAAATACAATTGCTAAAGGCGCTCCAATTTACACTAATAATTGTCATTAGGAAAAGAAAAAAATGGTTGCATTTTTGTCAGAAAAGAACCATTTCCCAATGTTTAGCATAGGCTGGATAATGGTCACAGGCAGCATCTTGGCTCAGCGGGAAGAACTGGTAGGTGGTAAATGAGAGTGCTGCAGAGGGGACAGATATTTTTCAAGGGGGGAGAGGGAAAAGTGTCTGCCGAAGGAGGCACCCTGACGGCACGAGATTTATGCATCCGCCCTCATGTCAGTCAGGGAGGAGGGAATCATTATGCAGGGCCAGCTGCAGGGGTGTGCGCTGCTGTCTGGAGAAATTAGAAGTCTAGCAATGAAAGATAAAGAAGGGAGAAATGACAGAGTGAATGAAAACCCCATGATAAACCCATTTAGGCTCTCTTCTCCCCAGGATGAAAGATGAAGTGTAATCTTTTCGGCATATATCTAGGCTGAGACTCAAACAAATATGCCTAAACATACACATGTGCACACCCCAGAGATGCGCACTGCCACTGTCCACCAAGATGACCACTAACTTCAAAGAGTACTAAGCAGGACTTCTTCTCCTGCACGGTGAGTTATATTCTGGGGAAAGACCTGAGCATGCGAAAACACTTTTGATTCCAGGAAGTCTCATCTGCTGCCGAATGCCTTCTTTGTTTAAATACCTTCGAAGCAATCCTTCCATTTGAATACCTCAGGGGAGTGGCAGTGGAAGGAAAGGGAGTGGAGAGATGACAGAAACACAAGACGCTGAAAAGCAGCGGAGCTCAGGCTTTGTTGTTTGTCTTAGAAGTTTCCAATTTCACGTGGCATTCCTGCACTGAAGAGAATTTGTGTCCAAGTCAGGCAGTTCTGCATAACTTCTTGTCCTAGTTAAGACAGAGTTTCTTTTTCTCCCTCATCAGTATAGTCAAAGAAACAAAATACTCTTAATATTTTTCCATTATGTTTGTTAATAAAAACAGTGTTGAGTTAGGCTCTCGAGTCCTACTGGTATTGGCTAGCAAAGGAATAGCGAAAGAGTGAGCAAGAAAAACAATGGTCGTGAAAGCCCCTTGTTAAAATTCCACCCCTCAGCCTGCCAGGGGATGTGTTTGGTAATTTTTCCTTCTGCCTGTCTTGATCATTACTAAAGCCTCAGGGCCTGTGAAATTCTTCCAAGAATGCTAATGCCCTGCAAGAAGCAAAACAGTAAGAAAAGGAAACTGTTCAATGAACATGTTCCTGAGGCAGGAGGGAGGGAGGATGCACTCTGATATCTTATTTTCAAGGTACATACACTGACCAATGGTGTTAGCCTGATTCTTTACCAGGAACAGAAAAAATAAATTTTGCCCAGCATGACTTATGCCATTGTCTGTTCTTCAGCATAAGATCCATGAACAGTTTTATAAGAATGTTTTGTTCATGTACGAGCATAAGAATTATAGAAAACAAAACAAATCTACAGTAGAAGTCTTCCTTTTTGCAACGTATATATACATTCAGAAATGTGGGTATTTGCTTTTCTTTTAAAATACTTAGAAAAAAATCCCCTCTTGTTCTTTTTTTTTTTTTTTTTTTTTTTTTTTTTCCTTGTACAAGGCAGCTCTTTAGCAATATTCTTTCTGGCTCTATGATCTATCAAAAGTTAAAGAGGATTATGCTATCAGATTTCAGATTAATCACTGACCACATTTGTGACTACCTGCCATGTTACACAATCACTTACACCTTTACTCTGTGAGTCCAGCAGCTTAAAACACCCAGCCTTCAGATAAGTAATTCGACTCCCAACTCCATAGCTGGGGGAATTGAGACATTGAGTCATGGTGCAAATGAGGTACAAAAGTGGAGAACATGGCCCTCTGATGAATTAAAAACAAATGGAAATCACACACACATAGGCTGAGGAAACGTAACTCTGAAGGCCAGTGTTTCATCAATGTTACATAAAAAAGCAAAGGAATAAAACAGATTTTTACAGTGAACTACAAAATTAAAACTGCAAAATTCTTAAGCCACAAAACCATGTAATTGTCAAAGCACAAACTATACTTCTTACAGTAAGGCAGTTATGTTTCACACTTTTTCTAAGGAAAATAAGGATAGGCAAAGGTGTAATATTAATATCAATTCAGGAAATACGTTCCATAGTAAGATATCAAATATATTATGAAAGGAGAGAAAAGAAACATGGTTATTTATCTGGCTTGAAAATAGCACAGTGTCAAGTTAATTTAAAATTCAATTTCAGTTTAAAGCATTACAAGGAAGAGAGAACTCTATGTATCATAGGTTGTAAATTGAAATCCTAGCCAGGCTTTTGTCTGCCAACTAGTTGTGTATCAGCTATAAAGCCAGATTGTGGGCGCTTCTTTTAGGAGATTGGGCTGCAAGGCTCTCATAAACCACATTCAGAGAACTTTGTCATTTACTGTTTCCAAAGGCATTTTATTTAAAGTTTCTCATATTCAGTTACTTAACTGAAAACTGCTTTTACAATAACCCTGAGGTAACTTACACAACGTGAAGCGCAGCACAGAAAAGCGTGCAGGGCCCTACCCTTCAGGGGGAACCAGGAGGATCTCATAGGCATTCACACAAAACCAAATAAGCAAGAGCAATTTGTGAGCAAAAGCAGCTTTTAGCAGGACACAAAAAAAGGAGTGAGTCAAGGAGGAATTCTGTCTTCCAGCAGCCCCTCTCCAGCCCAGAGGCCTGGATGACGACAAAAATGCATGTATACCCCTGACCTCTGCTCCTCCAAACGGAAGGCAAAGAAAAGTGGCCCTGTACAGCAGCCATGGCTGTTTTTATTTAGTCTCATAGGCCTTCAATCTCACTGTACAAACGCTGCGAAATCTCCAAAGCTAGCTGAGGGAACAGACAACACCTTGGAAGGGTTTGTTTTTGGCGAAGTGGAATGTAAGGTGTACGCAAACCAGTACTCCAGAAAGGCACTGAAATTTATCTCCATTGACACATCCACAGCTGGGAACAGCGGGAGCAACTTTTTCACACTCACCTCACTCACTGCCATTTTGAAGATATGGGGAAAACACACTGGAGTTGATAGACAAGTGATTTTTAATTTCAATAATGTCTTTTATTCTGCCTTTGCAAATTACATAATTCTGCATTTGTTTAAGAATGCTCATTACATATAATTACATTTGCATTTTTTATAAAACAATAATTTCCAAAAATTGTGGAGGTTTAAGAAAGCAAAGGAGTGAGGAGTTTGATGGGGCATGAGATGGAAGAGAGTTATTTTCCTCTCCTTTTTAAAGAAATACATCCAGGCTTCCTCCTTCACCCACAGCCGAGTTTGAGACCATAGGTATGCTCCCCAGTCTGCTTCTCACTTATATCCTCACCACTGGAATAGTTTATTCACATTTTTGCCTTACTATGCATTTTTGGACCTACAGCTCTGAAGTGTTTTTTTATACACTTTTTTTCCCACTGGCACTTACTCTGGAAACTGCCATCACTGCACCAATATTTATACACGTGGTGATACAAAAATATGCCATTTGCTTTGATGTGCAGGATATTTAGCAGTGATAAGAAATCCTACTGACATCATCATTATATAGTGGTATAATCGAAAGCTTTATGTCTGAAATACTCATTCAGTGTCCCTTGCAGAATGGCCAAAACAAGCCCCAGTGTTGCTTAAATTTCTGCAGAAATTAGGAAATGTGGAAAAAAAAAAAAATCACCCAAACTACCCAAACTTAAAACTGCATCAGAACACAGCACAAGGACATTGCACACAAGAGCATACAATGCTTGCTTTCTTTCTGTGCTAGCCATTATGCAGCATGTGACTCTCCTTTCTAATGCTATTTTATTAAAACATTTTTGGTAGCCAGATGTTGCCAACACAAGTAAGGAGGAGCTGAAGCTGAAAATGCCAGCTACTCCTAGATATAATCAAGGGACTAAACCAGCCCCTGTCAGGGATGCTCCTCACGTGATGGTGGGAGCTTTCTGCAGAGGAGGCTTCAGTCTCTTTTGAGCCTGATGGAGGTTGGGAATTAGAGCTTTACTGGGCTCTGTACAAGCTGTTTGATACCACGTGATCACAAGATGGGCCCAAACATCCCACAAAGACGAGTAGAAATGATCTGACACAGACACAAAACATTATTAAAAGGCTTGCCCTTCAAAAAAGGTTGGGTAATATGATGAAATGCTGGATAAAACACCAGCCTACAGCGCATGTTAAAGAAAGCAGTAGCTCAGCAGAAGAGTGCCAGCAGACTAAGACTTAGCATTTTCAGTCCTTTCATCTTTAAAAACTAAACAGATTGCCTTTGTTTTAAAATGATTTTAAATGTTCTTTTTACTTTTGGTTTGCACACAAATAATAAAGAAACTTCATATGTTCCAATATTGTGCTAAAAAAGTGTTTAAAGTTTTTTACAAATTGGAAGTACTTCAGAAAAAAAAAAAAAAAAGAGATATATTAAAAAAAAAAACCCAAAATATATAATCAAGTTCTTTGAAGTCACTTTCTGCTCTACTCAGACTTTCATACTAATTGGTGAGTTTCTCATTTCATCTTCTCAGGCACAGATAATTTCTAAATGATTGAGATTTAGGATGCACTATTTTAATACTAATGGTGTACTTAAATGAGGTCAGATTTTAATAAAATTCTAGGCATTCATGATAGAGAAAGGCTTACACTTGGGGGTATATTTTTACAAAAAAAGAAAAGAAAGGTAGGCTGCTGTATTATAAAATGAGTCAACTCAGATAATTATGTAATCACTATTCATGATAATCCCACTACTAAGTGTCATGAAAAAACACCAAAAATATATAAACCCTCAATACTCACATGAAAAGCCTTGCAGGTCCATTCTTTCCTCATTCTTAGCTTATATGCAAAACCCTCAGTAAATAGATGCATTAGGGAGTGTTAACACAGGTTACTTGGGATTAACGGAATCAATTCTAATTTGGCCAGTAAAAACCTTGACCACTTCAAAACTTGTTCATTTTCCAAATTAACAGCAATTAAACCTCAATAAATTCAGCAAGGAGAAGTGCAAAGTCTTGCATCTGGAGAGGAACAAGTCCAAGCATCAGGACATGCCTGGGACCACCTAGAAAGCAACTCTGCAGAAAGGAGGGGCTTGGTGGACAACTAGTTGAACATGAGCCAGCAGTGTGCCCTTGCTACAAAAAAAAAGCTGATAGTACCCTGCTGTATTAAACAAAGCACTGCCACCAGGTTGAAGAGAGATCTTTCCCCTCTGTTCAGCACTAGTGAGGTCACTTCTGGAGTACCGTGTCCAATTCTGGGCTCTCCAAGACAAAAGATACATGGACATCCTGGAAAGAGTCCAATGTAGGGCCAGAAGATGATGATAAGACTGGAGCAGCTCTCCTCTGAGGAAAGGTTGAATGAGCTGGGCCTGTTCAGCCTGGAGAAGAGGAGAACTGGAGAGATCTCATCAATGTCTATGAATACTTAAAGGGAAGGTGCAGAGAAGACAGAGCCAGCAGTGCCCAGTGCCAGGACAAGAGGCAATGGGCACAAACTGGAACACAAGAAATGTCATCTGAACATCAGGAAGCTCTTCTGTGCTGTGCAGGTGATGGAGCACAGGTTGCCAAGAGGCTGTGGAATCTCCATGGAGATCTTCAAATGCCTGGATGTGGACCTGGGCACCCTGTTCTGGGTGTTCCTGCTGGAGCAGGGGTGGAAAAACAGACCTAGAGGTCCCTGCAAACCTCAGCCATTCTGTGAATTCAGGAGCCATGTTAGGACTAACATTCTAATTTTAGGATAAATATTTTAAAATCTGTACCTTGCCTTTGAAATACATAACGATGAAAAAATAATTTACTATTACTAGTGCACTGGTGCTAATACCTGCACAAATGTTGCAACAGACCTTTTTCAGTAGAGAATAATTTGCAGAGCTAGTTTAAGGTTGCAAATAAGACTGTAGTATGTCCAGAGGTTAGGCTTTAAACAGCTTAGCAATGGCCTAGAGATGTAATCTTTTAGAAGTATAGTAGCTTCAGCCTTGCACTGATTTTCCCACGGAAATGCAATCAATTAATATTTGAGTTTTAGTTGTATCCAAACCACTTCTTCAATAGTTTCAAGTGCCACAATCATTTCCAGCAGCTCTTTTTAAGCAGCTAACAACATGAAAAATTTAAACAGGCAAGAATGCTTTATTCCTTTGCCATTCCTGAGTGCATTGTGACTGCTGTTGCTGGGTGCTTTCCTCCTTCACTTGGGCCCTGTCCAGGTCCCCCTCTCTGGGAGGTATCCCTGACCCACATTCAAAGGAGGACTTTGTGGTGGGCTTCTGTGGTTTATGCAGAGAGCTGAGATCACCTGCAACTCTGCTCTCTCTGTGTTAAGGACAGAGCCTGCGATGACTGAGGCCTCAATGTAAAGCACTGTTTGTTCAAAACAGAAACAGTGCAAAGGAAAGTCCAAATGCAACAAGCAGTTAATACATCTGCATGGCTCACGAGGAGTCATATGCCTTCTGCATGAAAGTCCTGGAAGGGTTTCTCTGCTTGCTCAACTGTGAATTGGGATTGTGTCTCAGAGCTATCATTTGCTGCCGTTTGAAGTCCTCTTTCCACATCTTAAATGAGGGCAGAATATATCCTCCATAGGAAAAAGTGTTTTCAGAACCTACAGAAAGTGTTTTACCACCTCACATATCCTGGAGCACAAAGTCCAAGAAAGCCTAGAGAAACAGATGCAAGCGCAACCTGCCAGCGCTACAGGCGCCGACAATGCCGTGACTCCATAGCATCTGCTGCTGTCCATATTGATTGTGCCTGTTACCCTGAGTGAGGGGAACCTGTATTCTACACCTCTAACCCACCTGTTCCTGCAATACTGAAACACAAACTCAGATGGATTTTTGTATGTTCCTATCAGTCTAACAATTTCCATAGATACCACTGAGAAGTTAGTTGATGCACTACTTCAATCTTAATTTTCTCATAAATATTATGCAAAGGGATCATAGAAGAAAACCTATTAAATTCTCAGAACTGCACTACAAGTCAGTCTGAAGAGGTGTCCTCCTCTTGCCAAGTATTAACCAGCTCATGAGCACTGCGTGTCCAGCAAAGAAACTCTTGCTTAAGGCAAAGCATTATTGCCAGGGTACAAACATGTCATGACTGCACATTATTACGCTCCTTCAAACATAGCCTCACCTAATCTTGTGCTGAAATCTATTAGCTCCAGCTAGAGAATAAATGTTATTGTAATGAATAAATAAATATCCTCCAAATAAATAAGAAAGAGATGCTTTTGCCTTTGCCAAGGAACAATTACAGGGAACTTGCGTGCAGACAGCATGGCCATTCCTCGCTGCAGAACGCATCGCTGTCACAGCATATGACTCTCGTGTAATACTGCATTAGAGACAGAAAGTCAAATAATCTCTTTTGCTTTGATGAAAGCATGAGGAAGTGGACTCAGATAAAAGCAGGGAGTAATCTGTTTAAACAGCTTGGGTCCAAAGTTGAAATTAAACAAAATCAATAACAAATACAAGCTTGCTGCTGGAGAATCTGCTTTGAGCACGACGTAAAAAAGAGATGAAACGTGCCTACAAAGATATTTCATGTCATAATATCCTATACGAGAAGGGAGCACAGACGTTCCACTGCTTTAATTACATGTGTTTATTTATTTAGTTATGCCTCTGTACAATTTTCACTATTTGCCAGTAATGGTGCAGTTAAAGAAGCTTTTGGGTAATCGAGAGGTAATGATATTAGAGTAAATTAAGATTTATTAGAAGAACAAAGAAAGAAAACAGATAATGAAAGCCCTCATCTGTTTCCACTATTTAGCCCCAATCTTTGGTGGCACAGTTCTGGCACATATCTATTCAGGTCAGGTTTTTAGCTCAGCTACTGTTGTGTGCAGAGGTAGCACAGAAATGCTTGCATCTATGCTGTCACAAAATGGTTTTTAAAGAACTGGCCATGCACGCTTTGGGGAAGACACGGTTCAGCAAGTCTTTTGTGCTTTTTTAAGGGAAAGAAAAAATACGCAACTTCTGTTTACTTGGTAGGAGTAATAATATCTTCCCACTCCATGGAAGATTCGGTGTACATATCTATAAAGACGACAAAAGAAATGTTGACAGAACAAGTGAATATTGCATCTGCATTTGGATCGCTGTAACACATCCTTCCTATGCCTCAGTAGTCAAAGGGGTGAAAGTAGCTGCGAGGAAAGCAAACAATTGGTGTTTCAAGATAAATGTATTCCGGAAAGAAAGCAAAGCCTAAAACAATAATTGCAAGCTTCTGAGAAAAGACATGAGATGTTCATTGACATTTTCTACGTGAACAGCCTGTGAAAACTTCCCCGTTAGCCTCCCTTTTTCTGAGGTAAAACCAAAACAACAAAACTTTTTGAAAATATTTTTCGTAGAGAAAAGACCAGCACCACTAAATACAGTGTGCAGTGAGGACAGGCAAATAGAAGCATAGCAGCACTATTTACAGCATCTGGGAACACTGAGTTCACTATGTTCTTTAAAAAATGCAAAACGATTGCAATCCTAACAACAAAAAATATGTAGCACAAATCACCAACTTCATAACCTACTTCCTTCTAAAACCCAAGTGAAGATAGCTTTGCAGATTTTTATTGCTCTTCTCAGCAGCCAGCGAGGATGCTCCTCCTACAATTGAACTCTTGTACAGGCCAAAATTTTCCAGAAGGAAGCAGGATGATGACAACATGTAGGCTGGCCAAAATAAATAGCTTCTGATTCATTAAGTAGAAGACTGTTAATGGTATTTATATCCTTTGTAGCAATAAAATAAATAAGCTTCACATTCCTTGTACAGTGTTTGGTCCTTCTAAAAATTCGGAAAGGGACAGCTGAGCAGCAGCCCAGTGAGCACAGCAACTTGGGGTCTGTTTGTCACCGAGATCCAACCACTTGGATACAACACAACAGCCCCGTGGCTGAGGGTTTAAGCAACCTTTAACAACGAGCGAGTCCTCATGTTTCTTTGGAAGGCTTCGGCCTCAACAAGAAACAATTGCATCATGCCCTCCTTATTACTTCAGCGAGAGCTGGGATCCCTCTGCAAGGATTTCAGAGCATTCTGTAATTTGGAAAATTAAGGTGTTGCATGATCTTCCCCAGTCTTGACAGCAGAATTTTCTGCAGAGCTTATTTGAATTTGTTAAAGAGAGAAATAAAAGCATACAAAAATTAAGGATATACCAGGCATAAACTTTCAGATGTAGCACTGGTCTGCCATGTATGGCTTTCAAAAATGGCAGCAGTGTATTCCTGCTGCACTATTTTCCCCTGAAAGTCCATCTAACGTCGCTTCTGTGATAAGCAGATTTGTTATTTTCCCTCAGTAAGTAGCACCACAATTACTCTTGCCTCCTTGTAAAAATGAGCAGTCTCTGCAGAAGATGATCTATAAAGTTTCCTAACTTTCCTGGGAGGAATATATATTTTATTGTTCAATTTGGTTTCTCAATAACACATATCTCTGTCTTCGGTAGCGAAGTACAGGGAGCTCTGATCAAACATTTTAACATGGGGAAAAGAAAACTGTGTTTTATGGGGAATACATACATATAAGGACACGGACACACTACATGATTATGAGAAAAGGCTGCAGTTTCTTGTATTTATATGTATTTCCTTATAATACACGTATTTTTCCTTAGTTTATGCACAGGTGTGCTATTGTTATGCCAGCGCTTCCAATGGTACCTCACTGAGCTGTATCTCTTTTTCACTGTATACGCATTCCTGGAATGCAGTTAGTTACAAGGGCAGGCAAACATCTAATACACCAACATGTAGCTCTCATCTTTCAGGCTAGGCATGTATCGCTGGGTAATTTCATGCCAAAATGTAATAGTAAGCTCTGTACATTGATTCAGTATAAACTGAGGTTGGCCAGCATTTATGATAGAGCCTCATTGTAACATAAACTGCAGTTGGTGGCTGTTTACGTCTCCCCACTGAGTGGCAAAAAGCAGCAGCCCAGCAGCAGATGTCCTCTTGACAGACCCCACTGTGGGCTGCAGTTCCAGCACGGGGTCAAAACCTCTCCTCAGAGGAGTAAAAGCTGCAGTTTGCCCAGCTGCATCCACCTGGGTTGGGCAGCCTAAGACTTCTGTAAGTGGCTGGAGTCTGAACGTCAGAGAATAACAATGGCAAAAAGCACAGAAGCGTGTTTGCAACTATCTGCTGCTATCTGTGTATCTCTGCAACAATGTAATCCTGCTCCCAGCCCACTATCTTGAGGATTTTGCTGTCTCTGGCATTCGTTGCAAGGTTTTCATTCTACTTCTGTACACAATGCACTTTCCAGGAAACATTTGCTTACTTAATTCCCTAAAAAGATATTGCATATCTATTTTGCAAGTTGCAAACAAGCTCCCTCTCATTTACAGCTCAATTCCACGGCAAGCTCTGAGTGAGTGGACTGTGCTTGGCCCATAGGGATGTTCCTCATAGGCAGCTGTGCTTATTTCATTATAAATTGTAATGCAATACAATCCTACAGCTCTAAGGTAAAAGCACAACCAACTCATAAAGACACTTGAAGACTTAAATCCAATTCCTTGTCATGAGAGACTTTCAGCAGTTAAACTATCCATCTTCATCACCGTAATTCAACAGAAGGCTTCTTATTACGCAACAGTATGAAAACAAAGTCACAAGTAATTAACATTTAGGGGGATATGTGAATATAAGAACTGGCAGATCAAGCGCAGCATTATTTGTTCAACCGATGCCCTGAAATCAGTATTCTTGTGGTCAGAAGCAATTTGACTCATCTCAACTTCTACCTTGGTTGAATTTCTCTTTTGGTTTCTCTGTCAGGACCGTGGGGCAAGCAGCAAATTCATTTGTTTCCCCAGGGAGAGCATGAAGTGCAGCAGCTCTTTGGTGGCATACAAGAGACAACTTAGGCCATTTTTTTTTCTTGCAGTCTCAGGTCAGACCCATGGGTCATTCTGTGTACATGGGATTTTAAGTGGAGGTCAGCAGCCTGTCTGTTGCATGTAATTAAATTTGTTTTACAAGCTTATCTACGCAGTAAGTAATGAAATATCACTTCTCTCAGGATGAGATTTTCATTGTTCTGAATTGCCTGACAATAGGGCTTTTCTCAGTCTTTGTTACCAAGCAAATGTGAAATTTCAGAAGAGCTACGGCTAGTAAATCTACAAGAACAGCAAAGGACCATGCAGGGTCCAACTACCAACAGCCTTAATGATCATAATAATTAACTTAGGCATTTCTTAATGCCGCTTCCCAATCTGTACCCAGATTTTTCTCAACTTGTTAACAATAGCAATGTTAAAACACAGACAGGGAACATTCTATCTTTGTTCTTATGTTAGCCAAGATAACGTCCACGGAAAGATGTGAACAACATTTTTAAATTCAAATCCTTTTTTTTTCAAGTCAGAAATACATCAAAATCACCTTAACAATATCTGTAGATACTTTCCTAACTTAGAAAGCTCATTAATCAAATGCAAGGATTACACAACTTTAATCCAAGTACTATTTTAAATTATTTCTACTCTTTCACAACACTGAAGCATACTGAATTCACAAAAATTTGAGCACTCCCTGAATGAGCCATTATGAATCAAATTTTCCAAATGAGGGACAAACCCATTTTCAGACTCTGAATGTTTGCATACAGGCTAAAGAAGTATATGCCTGTTGTACACTTGTAGAACTGCCCCACACTTCTTTCTAGCTTTGATTACTATTCCTGAATTTCCAAATTAATCAGATGGGAGAACAGGAAGCAAAAAATCTGCCCCTCTGTGTAGTTACAGCAGTCTAAATCCACCTCTGAGAGCTATCCCTTTAAAGTGCCTTGGAAAGAGCATTTCTTCGACTTGGCTTAGCAATCACTTGGAAATGGGATTAGGATAACATGAAAGGGTGCTTCCTCACAGATTTACACCAAAACAACTTGGCTGATGCAAATTTGCAGAAGACAAAGGCAGAGTTTGAGAGAGAGGCCTCAGGATTTACTACTGCAAACAGAAACTTACTGGAGACTAAATAATTACCTTGCTTCTCCTCAAAATATTCAGCTAGATTTGACTACACAAAGTATGCTCCATGTCCTGAAAAAAAGCCATAGTGAAGAAAAATTTGCAACAAGTGCAGCAACATTTACATCAACAGACTTTTAGATACAAGACTATGTAGCCAAGCATGCAAGGCTGCAAAGGAGATGCAGAAGGATATGATCAAGGTCAAACAAATTGTAAGTACTCTAGAGAAAGTGAATAGAAAATGGTTTTCACCACATTTCACTATATGAAAAATCACAGAGCGCTCAAGAGAATCATCAGAGGTCAGATTTATAGAAGGCTTGTTTCAAGATCGCAGAAGGGAAAAAAAGTCTTAAATAATCTAGGAAAAGCCCATCACAAACTCTTCAGACAGCTTCATCAATATCTCCTAGCACCTGTCATCTGTGTAATAGAGACAGTTTACCCATACAGATTACTCAACCTACCCTTTGTTTCCACAGCAGAGCTTAGCAATTGTGATGGGTGGCAGACTGAGAACCTAAAAATTAAGTTCACATAATCCCTTAGACTGAGGTGACAAATCTGCACGGACACTGTTAAGCTGCAACAAGTGATTCCAATAATGAGTATATGTTTACCGTGTAATTACTGTCTCTATAAATCCCAGGGGAGCACTGTGCGAAGAATTACATAAAGTATTAATGCAGTTTAAAAAACGATCTGAATGCATATAGAGTTATGAGGCCCTTAAAAATCCTACTTACTTTTCAGATGTGTGTGTGCCCATTTGAGGTAAAACTACAAAGCAGCACACCCAATCATCACTATGAACTGCTGATTATAAAAAGAAACTAATCTGTTACATTATTTGTATTGTGACAATTATAATTTCTTTTAAGGGGCGTAATACCAGTTATGCAGGCTGTGATATAAATAAGAGACAGCATCAGCCGATTCACTGAAGCAGCTACATTCATCTACAATTACACACAAACACCCACAGAAGAAGGTACAAGTTCACCATCAGCTCATCTGATTTATCAACGATTATCAATTATTCACTGTGATAAACACAAATATCACCAGCAAGTTTTTGTCCCTACTAGCACCAAACCACACACTCTCCAAAACTCTTGCAGTTTTGCTGCTTACAACGTATTTTCCTCTGAAGGTTGTCTGAAATAGCCTGAATTCTCAGGTAGAACATTGGGAAATTTAAAATTACCTCAACCTTCTACTTCTTTCCTGGATTAATAATAATATTTAAGAGATTTCTAACCACACTTGAAAAGAGAGAACAGCTACGGTACTACTTCTTCCCTCCCTGCTCTCTGGAGAGAAAAATGTATGGAATGTATTTAAATAATGCAGTTGAACTTTTTACAAGCAAAAACCCCTTCTTCGTTTTGAATTACTTATTTGTAGTGAGTTACTTGTTCAACACCAGCCAAAATAAAGTTTATCCATTTAGAAAGAACTAACTGAGTCAAAACTCTTAAAGTTCTGTCTTAATGCTGTTCTTCTCCTATTGTTAATTCAGCAAGTTAAGAGAAAGGAAACTGATTTTAATTCATTTAACAGAATCCCAAAGACTAGATTGTTCTGTTATGAACAGATGCTTCAAAGATTTTCTGCCAGTGCTGTTTCCTCTCCAGCTGGGAATAAAGTTTTCCCCCCATTAATACAAGTCAATCATTCTCTGCCTCTCAAATTCATCTTTGAAGTTTCTAGCGATCTCAATGTTCCTTTCATGAATGCAGATTTCTTTTTAGCATGTAAGAAATTTCTCTTATTATATTTGTATTCATATTTGTTGATCGAGTTTAGAAAATGATACATTGAACTATACATTATATAACGTGTAGTAAAAGTACAGGCAATGACAGATGATGACTATATGCAATATGACGTCAAAGGACGTCATCTTGGTACTTTTAAGAGGATGACCCTGTTCTATGCAACATGCGTACCCCTCTGGTCATTCTGGTAATGTACATAGTGACACAATTTGTTTTACTTTGATCAGAGTACTGTGAAAGGTGATGGCAGCAAGGAAGGTTCTCCAACACCAGGAAAGTGGTGGAGAATAGCACAACTACTTCACACAACAGCCAGTTCACCTTGCAAATTAGAGCAGCGAAGTAATTACTTTCCATAAAGCAAAACACTGCAGGCTCAACAGCGCTCTCACCTCTGGAATTCAAGTCTAATACAAGAAATTGAAAGAGTGCCAGCATTTTGGGAGGTTGCTACTAAATCAAAGGTGGTAGCAAAAATACCTTTTGATGTAAACAACCAGTTTGATTAACAGTGTAATGGGGCAGAATGCTTCTCACTGTGTCTAACCTCATCACACTGAGTCTTTATATACTCTCTCCAAATTCTCCTTTGGGAAGATCAAGTTTGCCATATTTCATTCTGATATTAGTCTTCGAGCATAAATAATATATGGAGATGAGCTAAAATGCCTCATTGATTAAAATTCTAGACTGTGAGCTTGTCACATTTCAACGTGCAAATTGCTTCTGTCTGGCCTGCTTTCAGAAGTCACTCATCGAAATATATAGACGCTTGATTTTAAGTTTGGTATTACTGCTGCGATTTTTCTCTACAATGGATTTGTAAGTAATGAAGTATCTGGTCAACTGATTACCTAATGAGACGACAATATTACACAACATGGTTGCCTTCACACTGATGTGAATAACACAGCCACATATTGGGTTAAAAGCAAGTCCAGAGGTTTCTACCATGGCATTTTAACCATAGCTATAGCCCTTGGCCCAAGAAATCAAGCAGAAGTGGAAGATTGCGGATACCAAATCGGCGAAGTAATAACCTTTTACAGGCAATTCTTAAACACCAAATCCATCTACGTAGTTGCAGGCTTTCCTTGAAAAGCAAACACGAATATAAGCTCTAATAAGAACAAAGAATAACCATCTGACCTCAAGTACTTATGGTTTGTAATGCAGAGAGACTGCACACAAAATGCAAAGGCAGTTTGGGAGTCATGACATACAGCACCATGTCACATGTCTGAAACATTTGTTTATAGCCCAGTGTTCAAAGAATGAAACATTCCTCTTGAAAACAGTCGTCAGGTTTGCATCATTCACTGTATAGAAAAGAGGTGCCAGAGAACCCATACATCTGCCCTCTCACGGTAATCTATTTTTTATAATCACCTCGGGAGAAGAAAGAATTTCAAAGCGAGTGCAGCTATTTGAGAGCAACATGTTCATAAAGCTCTTGTTGCAGGAGTTTGCTTTCAGGCTGCAGCCCAGATAACCAGATTATTTACTAGATTCACAGGACCTCCAACAAACAGTGTTTTGCGTAATCCAAAAGCTGTAGCCAGAAGCTGAATGGAAGAAATACAGTCCTGCCTTGAACAGAAGCTGCTCTGTGAAGAAGCAGCCTATTAGTACTTCTCTTAGAAAGACGTGCTAATTCAAACATGGTATAGGTAGTAAAAGTGTTAATAACTGTAGGCAGCAGAAATGGAGGGGAAAAAAACATGTAAGCCACCATCATGCCTCAGGAGAAGAACTGAAGAAAAAGAATGTAGAAACATTCATCTGACTACAGAGGGTTTTTTAAATGTTTTTATTTTGCTTCTGTTTTTTTTTGCTGTTTAATAGTTCTAGGATCAAGTCTTCCATACCCTATTATAAGTTCGGATCAATTGTTGGGATTTTTAACTGCTGAATGTAAGGCAAGGCAAGGTCTCCATATCTGTCTCCTTAAAAAACAACAAAAAGCCAACAATGATATGGCAATGACGAAGAAGCATGGGAGGCAATTCTTCTACACAGGAAGGTTATTAAAACAAATTTTCTCCTGAACTATTATTATTATATTATTTTCTGTACCTCATTCTGTTTCAAAAAAATGCATATTTTGGGTCTTTCATTGTTACTTCATGCTGGCAACCTATGGATTTAAAGAAAAATAGAGCACCTGCAGAGCCTGCTTTCTCAAATGAGAATTTTAAACAACACACTTATTAGACATTATAAAATCTGTGATTTAGTTATTATTACATACCTATATAACAAAAGGGGAAGAAGCCACTCAAAACAGAAGGAATCTGTTGTATTATATTTGAATAGAGAAAAATTTCATGTGTGTAATATTTATAGCCCAAATACACACACAGAGAAAACCCGTCAACAAACAAACAGAAAAAGGGCAGATAATTTCAGATTATGCATGACACACTCTGGCATGTGCATCATACTGATATGCACAACAGTTTCATGTTTGTCCATTTAGCTGTGTGTGATGGGCAATGGTGCAGAAAGCAAGAGACATTTCAGGGAGGGAAATTGCATGGAAAGAAAGTCATTTTGATTGCCCAGCATTTTCTCGGGCTGAAGGCCATGCACTCTGACAGGATCTGAAGAAGACAGGACTGCTCCATAGCAGACCACAAGTACTGCATTTGACCCAGGTTATTAAGATAATGATATAGTAGCTATATTGACATTTTCAATGAATGCATAACCTAGATTTTCCACATTAGTATAAAATACTAAAAAGCTACCAGACAAACAAAACAATACAGTGGAAATGTCACAGTCAATTGACAAATTATAAAGCTATAAGGGAGTTTTGGCAGGCAATTGTCATCTCTTTAATTTTCGCTGCGCTATCAGTCATCAAGACACAAAACAAGGATACCTGAAATGGGTGAATTTGTGGGATGTGAAGGCATGTGTTTGCCAGACCTCTTTACAATGGGCAAGCCGCTATAGAACAGGCCATATAGGAGTGACTTTCATCAATCATGCCTACCTTCGCAGGGAATGGTAAATCCTGAAAACTAGACATTCATTTGACATTTATTTTTAAATTCTTCCCTTACACTTTGCAGTTTGTGTTAACATTAAATAACATGCTGTTACATGAAAACTGTACATTTACACGTCTTTAAAATGCCAAACACAGGCTAGCCTGCAAACAGATCATGGTTTATTCCCAGTGATTGGATCCTGAAAACAGCAGAGCTACAGAGATGAAGGCTAAAATGTTAATGACTGACAGCAACACATTCAGAGCTTTGGTAAAACCGGTCCTTTAACAGCAGCACATACCTCTAGATATCCGGAAGCTTCAAAACCTGTCTGATTTGAATTTATTTTATGGACCTGACAGAAAATGCTTCCCCACCTCCCACTTCTGTGAAGAAACAGAAAACGATTCTCAAAAATGCCTTCAATAGCACAAGTATTATAAGGTCTGCCCTATATGTGAAAAACAGTTAACACCACCAAAGCGCCATTTCTCAAAATGAAAGAAGGTGCTGGAAGCACTCTTTCAGCACATGAGCCTAAAACATGCTCATTCCCTTCCTAAAGACACGGGTGTAACCCATAGCAGTGTGACTGGCCACGTGCATCCTCAAAGCCACGAGTTTACCTCCCCCAGGCAAGAAGCAACTGCATCTGCTATACAGTGTAATCCCCAGTAATGAGCATGCTCTCTGTTGATGCAAGTATATAACACAAATAATTTAGTGAAAGCCCTTTGTGAGAGGCCACAAAGATCAGGCCCTGACCCTACCATAACGCAGTGTGGGCTTTATGAGCCGAAAGCAGTTCATGTCTAGTGGCAGATGCCACACCAAACTGTCAGTCCTGCCCTTCCTCCAGAGATTGCCATCCCTGGAAAAGGATGGCCAGCATATTTCAGTTTAAGTTAGAGTACCAGGCTGTGAGTGGGGATGAGCAGGAAGTCAGCTTTCATTTCCTTCAACCATCCCTGCTAAAGAAACATAGCTGACAGCTGGAGTGATAACCTCTTAAATCAATTCAGCGTGAAATTCCAGAGCACTTCTGTCAGTGCCCTCAGAAACTAGATGGTTTTAATCATTAGCTGGCTGCATTAGTGAAAGTAGATGGGCAAGGCAGCATGCTTGGTGTCAACGGTTTATGTTCCTTCTTGTTATCTCTTTAAACAGCAGCATCTGAAGGAATCAAAGTATTCATCAGATTCTGCCATGGTTTAGTCTACAAATGCTGCCTGCAGTTTGCAAGGATCTGGCTCTTTAATCTTCGCTAGGAAAGGATGAGTAACCAAACACACTGTAAATATACACAGCTCAAGCCTGTTTGTCCTTGCCAACTGAAAAGACTGGAAGCCTTCAGAATTCTGGATCTTCTCTATGAAATATCTGCAAAGGTTTTCAGGAGTTCAGATTGAGTTGCTGTGCAGTGTTTGAAAAATAGGCAATCTGAACAAAGTCTGAAACACTGTCTCCTTGAAATAGTTTTCAGCACAGGAAGTTCTGCCCAAACTATCATATCTCTGAATTGATAAACTTTCATTTCTCCTTCTCCTGTAGAGACACAGCAGACTTATATTTCACCTCAACTAATTTTTCCAAGTTTTGTTGACTTTAATTAACAGAAAAAATGAGCTACAACCATTTTTTAAAAAATCCATTTTACCACGAGGCAGAGGCATTTACTATTCTCACCAACTCATGAAAGCTGTAACTGTGAGATACAGAATTACTGAGCTGAAGAATAATATTTGCCGTAGCTCTGGCTTTAATATTTAAGGGTGAGGAATAACCTGTGTTGACAGCGGCTATACCTGGTATGACTAGGAAACAGAAATAGCTTCTCAGACATCCATTCTTTTTTACAGGTTGTAACACAAATGGTTTTATGAGCACTGGAATGAATGAAATTTGTTTTCTAAAAAGATTTGTCCTCTTGTGGTTGACTGACTGCTTTAACTAAATTGCACAAAAGTAAAGAATGTCCCCCAAACAAATATCAGAAAACCCACACTGAAAAGCGAGAGAGAAAGGCAAAAAGAGATTAGTGTTGTTTTCCTACAGGATAAGCCTCACTGAGTTTGCATCTTGGTGGGTACCCAAGAACGAATGCTTCGGGCATGGCTCTGCGGCAGCCAACCCAGATAATCCGCACCACCAAGCAGGGCAATCTTCTGCCCACACACAGCCTTCTCCCGTTCTCAGCCTGAACAGAGCAAGCCCAGCTCCTACCTTCAGCTGGCCCTCAGGAACAGACTGATTCAACTCACTAATCCAGCAAAAAACTCATTTGCTTTGCTTTGGTGAGCTTTCTGCCACACAAGACAGCTGAGCTGGCTGCCTGTGCAGACAGACACGCTCTGGAGGCCATATGGGGAAGACAGGGCAAGACCACCTCCTTTGGCATTAGGAGTCATCATGTTTGCCTCAGGCACTCTGTCTGACTTCTAAGCTGGCCCCTCTCTGGCGTGGACTTCTGCTTCTCTTGATCAGAAGTAGCCCTCTGTGTGAAGCCCCCCACGTGCGGTAAGGACTGAAGTCCCACCAAAAAAAACCAACACCCTGATGGGACGCTCCTGGGCTGCCTCCTCCACTGGCCTCCTGTTCTCACAGAGCTTGGTGAAGCCTAAAATTTTTAGTAGTTTTGATCAAAGTTGGTGATGGAGAAGGTGGCTGAGAAGATGTCTGAAGTAACACGGAGATGCCCCCAGCCCGCTTTTTTGACCGAGAAAAAAGAAAAGAAATAAAACATATACGTGATTGTACCCGAGGCATACCTCAGTCACCATTTTTAACCCTTACACCCAAATCAGGAAAAGCTCAGTGTTCCAACTGTGGTGGATCATTTCTTTTTATTTTCTCAGTGCAGCTGAACACAGACTGGAAGACGACTCCGTGCAGCCCCAAATGGACTCAGCTCTCCCTGCCTCTGCCAACCATGACAAACAAACAGGCGAGCCCAGGGACAGGGGTTCTTCAGATGTCTTCCAGAACATTTTCTTTTCAGACAGGCCAGTCCTAGGGCCAACAAATCCCTGGCAAATCTGAAGCAAGTTTTCTGGTGGATCCTGCTGAATAATCTGTCTTGGGACAAAGCGCTGCCAGGGCCCAGCTCTGGGAGAAGCCAGCGGGAGGCCGTCCTCATAAAGGCTGAGATCTGGTGAACAGCTGTAGGGGACCGCAGGACCCAGTGCACTCACAGCTTGCGATTTTTGTTGTTAGCTGAAGCTGGATCTGACCCAAGCAATTTGTTAGTGAACTGTAAACCACTGCCTTGCCACCTTCACAGGCATGCATTCCCCCCCAACAGCCATGCTGTTCCCGTCTCTTCCTCCCCAATGTCATACAGTTCATTTTAATGTGCACAGGCCCAAATAAGCGACAGATTTTTCCTCCTCTCCCAGCAGCTTCATGGGAGCTGATGTGGGAGCATTGTCTAAATCCTGAAACCACAGGGTAGGAACTGTATGTTTCATTTCCATTTGGCAGTCACACCATGTGATTTTGGTTAACTCTGTCCTTCTGCCGAAAAAGATCCCATCAGCCAAATTCACCAAGAAACCGTTAAGACTAAACTTAGTAAATGGTTTTTAAAATGCCTCCAAAGTCTTCTCAAAAGGCTTTTGCGAACACAATAAAAGGCCTTGTGCGGTAGTCTAAAGCCCTAATCCCTCAAATCTTGTGCTTTTGTGAGTCTGAATTTGACTCAAAAGTAATTTATGTATATTTTTCCAATTATTACAGGAATGGAAGGCTCCTGTCACACAGATTTTTACTTTATCCACAGTTCCTCTGATTTCTCTGATTTTGAACAGGTATGGGGTTTTAAAACTAATAAAAAAAAAAGAAAGCAGTTATTGACACATTAAAACTTAATAGCTCTTTGCGAGACACTGCATTTCATAATCAAAACCTCCCTAGAATTTTCATTAAAAAATGAAATCGCTGATCCAACAAACCATAACAGCTGCAAATTGGGTCTGGAAATAAATACTTATGCATAAAAAGCTACTTATTAATATTTTGATGAGGCTGAGGTCTGCATTTGAATGAAAAAAGGCACTCCATGATTAAAAACAAAACCAACATAAAACACGATTGACTTTCATAGCGGAACTCTCAAGTGATTTAGAAAGTTATCTCAAATGTAGTTATTAATGGCAAAGGTAACATCAAAAATGGAGATCTGATTCTTTTTGGCACCACAGAGAAAAAGAATCACCACAAAACCTCCAGAAAAGATATCGCCACACCCAATTGGATAAAACACAAAACAAAAACAAAACAAACCAACTCTACACTTTTTTTTATACTCTTGAACCTGAGAACTTGACCACAGCAAAGCAAGAAAAAAATGTCTCAGCATTGTCAGAACTAGCCTTTTAAAACACCACCTATGAAAAGTCAAACTTAGCTACTTAGTAGGGTTTCTCCTCGTAGGACTCTCCTAGCCCAGCACATTCCCCTGTGCCAGTGAATTATGGCACCACCTTCCTGCCCTGGTGAGATTCTATTAAAACCATTACAGGGAATCTGCAGCAGTGTGCTTGCTTCCTTTCCCCTAGAAGAAGCTTAGGGCCATTCTGCTTCACCTTTCCCACCTGAATTAGCAGGTTCTGGATCAGGAGTTCTGGCTGGAAAAAGCACCCCAGCAAAACAGTGTACTGAACCAGAGGGAAGTAAACATCCCCTTGGGCTCAGGCTGCAAGGATGCGTGCTGCCTCCACTGGGGGAGATCCTGGTCTTGGCAGTAGAGGTTGAACCCTCCCACCAATATCCCATTACATGTTGTTGCCGTATGACAGATGGCAGCAGAGGGACGGTCTGACAGCATGGCATCTGACATGGAAGTGCGTATGAAGCAAAGGTGTGTCACTGAATTTCTCCCTGCAGAAAAAAATGGCACCCGCTGATGTTCACAGATGCTTGCTGAGCATTTATGGAGTCCAAACAATGGATGTCACTGTGAGGTGATGGGTAGTGCATTTCAACAGCAACACCATCATAACCGCTGTGAAACAGTGGGTCACCTCTGCTAGTGCAGGTTTTTAGGAGGGCAGTGTGCAGGCTCTTGTTCATTGCTGGCAAAAATGCAGAGCTAATGGCAGTAACTGTGTTGAAAAGTAGTGTTTTGTAACTGAGAATCTGCTCTATCAAATAGTGGTATTGTGCTCCTTGTCGTAGTTTCCATGGCCATAAATAGGAGGCATTACTTTTAGAATTATCTGTATACATAATTAAAATGGTAACACTATTCACATACATACTACACATCTCTCACTTTCAAATACATTTCAGATCTGTTCCAGAAATGTGGTTTAAATCATGCGCACAGGCTGTGCACATCACACACAGTGATCAAGAAACTTTTAAACAGACTACAGAATACAGACAATTTCTTTTCAAATATCTGCCATCTTATCTTCCAATTATGTCTTCCAAAGCCAACAAATCAGATCACGTAATAAAAAGAAAAGAAAACATCTATTCAGTCTTCAATCATACTACTTCTTCTTGGAAAACAATTAGCAAAACTATCCCCCTGAAGCCCTCAAAACAGTCATTAGCACAAGCGTTGCTTGAAAATGACAGAAGGTCACAAACAGCAAACAAACTACATCTTCTGTAACATATTGAGACCTTATTGCTGGAAAACACAGCTGTCAAGCATTACCTGAAGTAATTTTGCTGTGGAGCTCAAGTAGTTTAAATTAGCCAAGTCCTCAGACTTTTACACTCTCTAATCATGACACTGAGTATCGGAGGGTTCTCAGGGTTGGTAATCTACATAATTTCCCACTCACAGTCAAGAAACTCAGACCGTATTTGAAGTAGCTCTTATTATTATTGGCATTTCTTTAAAAGAACACCTTTTTGCCAACAGGCATAAGAAAACCCTAGCTAATGTTTTCATATGTTAAGCCAAATAACACATGTTCATTGGACAGCAACCGTGTCTATTTTGTGGTCTCTTCACAAACTGGAGTGGCTTGCCTCCGGAGCACAAGGCATGAACCAGATCCAAAACACACAACCATGTGCTGCCTCAGCAGTTACCTGGCCACAAGGGAGGTAAAGGGAGCTGTGCAAAACAGCTGTGCAGGCAGTGTGCATGGAGCAGCTATGCTGTACTGCTAGACACCATCCACAACATTATCCACAGTCTCATTAACGCCTAGTTTGAGGAGTTCTTAAGAAAAGCAAGCTTGTTTTTGAGAGGTTTAATTTCACTACAGCAGTGTCCAAGCTTGCATTAGAGAATTAGATGGTACCACAAGTCAATAGGGGATTACAAAATGAGACAGATGAGGCCAATTCCTGTTTTCTCAATCCAAATTAAGCAGGCTTATAATAATTTCAAATATGGGAATGCCATGGAGATTATTGTCTAAATCAGACTGAACTATATTAGTGCCATTATCTAAAACTCAGTCCAAGAGCAAGTCACTGGATGACAGCAGTTCTCATTTCAAATGGTTGTTTTGTAGAGGCCAAATCTATGCTGATAGTAACTTCAAAGACTATTTCTTAATTTGGCAGGGAATGAAGGTCCAGGGAAAAAAACAAAATCTTCTGAATGACTTCTCCAAAATTAAGGAATTTATTAGCCTGGCCATAATGAAGGAGATGAAGCAGATTAATGAACACAAATGTTTGGCTGGAAGAACATACCAAAAATGAATTAATTATGAATTTACCTGTGAGAGAAAGAAAAGACATAATGAGCTCATTTTCCCACTGAACTAATTGGGAAAAGAGTATATGTCAATGTGGACCCATTTTTTCCTGTAAGAAAGACTGACAGGCGTAGCCAGTCCTTCTTGGTAAACAACAATACAAATCAAGAAAAGAACAAGTATGTAGTTTCACTTGCTTAGTGCGGTTGTTGTATCTGAAGGCAGGATCCAAGGAAAACAAAGACTTAATTTAAGTTTTATCCAAAATAAACCAACACCTCTGAAAGCAATAGTGGCAAATTACAACCAGGACCCACAGGTAAAACCTCGTTTTCTTCCCCACAAAGGGAGCAATGCAGCTTTGAGCAAAGGAAGTAGATTTTATCAGTTTGTTTTGGAGGGAGAACGTGGTTATCTCTCATGCACTGAGATGACCAGCAGCACAGCCTTAGGATGTTACTCCACGTGACAGATCCTCTGGAGATAAAGGTAGCTAGAAGGGTTTCCAGCCCTTTCTCTCATGCAGTGATTACTTCCTACACCCTTCACACCCTGTGCTAGAGGTTACCACTCCTCCAGCTCAAGTGCTTATCGAAGCACTTTACAGACATGATTTAAAGCCCAAAAGACACATATGAGGCCAAGGATTCACAATGTAGTTCCAGCAGCATTCTCTGTTTACAGCACTGCTGATGTACTCTACCTGCTGCCCACCTATGCTGCAACACTTGTTACCAAATGGGGGAGCAACCCAACCCAGAAAAAGGCTGCCAAAGGTGGAGAAAAAGTAGAGAAAATCTATTCTGTAGAAAACTTTTTTTTAAAAGAGTACAAAGGAAGGGTGTGTTCTTTTCTCACAGACATCCACGTACAGATGTATGCCAAAAGTTTTGTCCAACAAAAGCACAGGCCGAGGTGGTGGTGAACTTCAGCAGGGACAGGGGAGAAACCACAGAAGCTGGAAACTCTCCATCTGGTTCTGCTGAATTAAGACTCAGAAGGTCTAATTCCTCTTCCTACAGTATCACCACTTAAATGATCTTCCAGCTAATGATGCTTCAAGAAGCATTTCAGGTTGATATTCATACATGTCAGTGCCATGCTGGAAGAATATACTAATCTCATGAGACACAAAAAGACCAGCAGACCTTTTCTACCAATACCCTGACTAAAGTCTCTATTGATAACTGCATCTGCTATATCATCAAATTCTCCAGGAAGTTCTCCAGGAAGCATCAGCTGGATGTTTTGTGGATTAACTTCTCATAGCACTGAGATCTGTTATCAGGCCCAACTATATGCTTGCTGTTTTCCATCCACTAAGGTCTAAACTGAGGTGAATTCAGTGATGATTTTCCCTGAAACAGCCTCACTCAACACTCAACAACCTTTGGCAACCAGACATGGCAAATCCTCTTGGATTCTACAGCAACATAACAGCGCTATGTGTGCATGTTGCAACACAAAGTTAGAACTCTAAACTAGAAGCACATGCTTCCTGGGCTGACTACATTCCTACACAACTTCTTTAAGCATAACCTAAGAGAAACATGGGACAAGTTAAAGGCATCAGTCACAACCTGTAACCAGATAACAACTTCCACCTCCATCAGTTGAAGTAGCAACTGCTCCCAGCCCAGTGCTTCTGAGAGATTGCAGCGTGGGTTACCATCCCCTTAAAGCACCAGCAGAGCCATCTGGATAATTCTCCATTACCCATTTCTGCCAAAATCAACCAGCTGAGAGGAGACTTACTTAAACTGTTTAAACAAACCCTACTAATTCTGACCACAGGAACAGCTGACAGAGTTGCAGAGGGAGGAGGAGCTGTGATCTACCCAATAGCTCTTGATGTCAACACCTGTGACTCAGGAGAGTGAGAGAATAATAAAAACAAAAATAGACCTCCTCTTTTGTGCCCAAAAGAGCTATCTGACTATGTGCCAAAGAGTATTGGCAGCACACTTAGTTTTATGTTTTCAAGCAGTAATGGAAGGGAACAACTGCAAAAGCTATGAACTGAAGCACAAGACACCTATGGATTGCCTGTGTTTTCAGATGGAGTAACTGTGGCATAGCATATTCCTCAAAGTGGAAAAACTTTTACCTGATACCAGTGTTAGGCCAGTTACACCATAAAAAGCCAAGTGATTACAGAAAATACCCTTCCTAATGTTAAAGATTACTGAGGGGAAAAAGAAGTTAATTGAAAAAGGGGTAGATCCTGAGTTGCGCTGTATAAAATCATAAATGACCTCCCCAGAAAAGTCTCACAAATCTATCAAAGCTGCGTCCAGATCCATTTGGTTCCCTTTCCAAATATTTGTAATTTTTAAAGCAATACATTCAGCTCACTGCAAGGGGAAAAACTGCTGCTCGTACTACATATGAGTAGTGGTGAGGAAGGGGTTAAAATAAAACAAGCATATGTAATGGAAGAGAAAAGTGTTCATTGCTCTAAGGCTGGAGAAGGTCATATGGGATAGTGGCACATAACCAAAGATATGATAAATGGATTTGGCATCCACATTAACTTCTCAGTAAAATCCCAGGAAGACTTTTGCTGGCTTTTCTAACCATGTGTGCACAAATTCAACATGCGTTGCATTGATTCAGACCACAATGTTTTTATATATCTGTTGATCTATGTCCGAGACCTCATTTATTTCTCATATTTTTGCCTGCAAAAGTAAAAAAATCTGCTTTTCTTGCAAGCAAGACTGTTCCTGAAATGTAATTGTCAATCCAAAAATGCTTCCCAACCCTTCTTCTTGGTGAACAGAAAAGCAGCAAGTACTGCAAGGCAGTCAGAGTAGGAAACAAGCTGGAGAGAGCACTGCAAATGTTTGGGCTGGCCTCTCACATCACACTGCAACCTCAGCACAAGCTGAGCAAGTGCAGGTCCTCTGTTCCCCTGTTCAGGGACTGATTATTTTTACTGGATGTTTGTGATTATAAACCTATAAGGTGGTTGGTGGTTATCTTATCATAAGCAAGTAGAAAACATAAGTCATTAATATTGGCAAATTAGAGATTCTGCTAAAAACAGTATTTTCAATTAAGTTGGAGACTTGGTATGCTCTTCCCAAACTCAAAGACAAACAGCAGTAGTCTCTTGCTCTTTACAAACAAGAACAGCAGGCAATTTAACGGATTTGTGATGAGTTTAACAATAGTAGTAATGAAAAAGGCAAGAATCATGCCAATTACCAACTGCTGCTCTTTGGAAGAGCCATAGGGAACTGCTGAGAAATCTAAGAGGACTAGGCTAGTGGGCCAGGAGGGCTGAAGGGGCTGAGAAGGGAAATGGAGAAGCAGAGACTTCTCTTTCTGAAGACTCAGGGGAAGTATAAGGGAAATGCAGAACTTCAACACTTCAAGCTGTTCGGAGAACATAGATACAGATAAAATAATAGCATTTCCCTCTTAACACTTGGAAGAAGAATGAATAATAAAACTTTCAGGCACCTACTAGCAAGACAAAATGGACAGCAAATAGCCAGCGTTTAGTCCTCAAACATGGCCCAAGAATGACGGCACGGCCTGAGCCTCCCTGAACGCCTGCCTCCTGGGAGAGCTGATGGTTTCACATCCAGATGAGCATTGCTGGCTTTGCTCCTCATTTTCTGTTTGCTTTTCCTTTTCTCTGTATTGGTGTCAAGCTCACAAGTTGCCAAAAGCCAGGAATTTTCAGAATGGAACTTGGAAACTTGAGAATAGGCAGGAGAAGGTCTCCACAGCACAACAGTTAAATGGAATTACATTTGGAGATTTTTAAATAATAATAATTAGCTCCAGAAGGGTGAGGAAAAAATTCAGTCTCTTAGGGTGATAGCTGAAGCTCAACAGTTTGAGTATGAATGCAATAGGAAAGAACAGTTTGCTGAAAGTAATTGTTTCATGGGCCAGATGAAGAGGAGCTACAAGGACCATTTCAGATAAGTAACATTTAATAGCAAAATATTTTTTAAAAGGCAAGTATCTAATTTTCTTATTTAAGGAGAAGAACAGCTGGTATGTTTTAGAGAAGATAAACATCCAGACTCCATCCCTGCTGTTTGAGAGCTTGTCTTCTTTTAGCAGGTTTTTTTCTGTATTGGCTGATGCCTTCATCGTCAGCAGTTTGCAACAGAGTAAGAAGCTGCTGTGAAGCATGAACTAACAAATGCTGAAGTACCACATAGTGGCAATGTCAGAGGTGGATTTTTGTGGGTAACACACAAATTCAGAGAAAGGATACGAACTGTGGTGTAGCTGTAAGGCGGCAGGAAGGAATGAAGCAAGGAAGGAAGAAAGGAATGAGGAAAGGAGGGACACTGCAAGGTTTCCCCTTTATTTTAGGACTGTTTTTTGTTTGTTTTCCAGAAAAAGGTTTAACAATGCAAATAAAAAAAAACCAACTGATAATAAGATGAATGGCCACACCTTCTGGAAGTAAAATGGGTATTTTAAGATTCTATAGATGCAGACTGCATTTCCACATTAACTGCAACCTTTTCTGCAATTTATACTAGAGTTGGAAAATGCCAGGAATTGAAGGGTTACACAAGCTTTTTCTATGGAGCAGAAATTGGAAGGTGATTCCACATTTCTCTTCAAATTAAGATGAAGCCAAGAGATCAAATATATTCTAATTAATGGAAATTTTAAAAAGCTTTCTTTTCTATCAGACTGTTGTACAGTGGCTTCCTTCTCTGATCAGCTTAATAATCTTGATTGAATATCTCAGCTTGTTTTTTCCAAATGATCAAAACCCTACTCAGAAAAGTCCCCCACGTTCATGCACTAATCTTCAAGACATCAGCTTTTACTGCCGATATCAAAGCTGTTAGCATGAGAGGTTCCTACGCACCACCACACGACTGGTGGCTTTTTGAAAATGGATCTCATTCATTCTCCATGTTCCCCGTGGAGGTTGCACATGCCTCTGTTTACAGGTATGCTAGTATATATGATGTGCTTTCTTGTAACACCCACTCAGTCTAGCTGTTTGCCTAGAGAGACTTAGTATGTGGTGCCTGTCCCATCTCCTTGCTCTCCTCATTCATGCAAGAAGCCCTGTTCCTGTACCCCAGTCCTGTACCCCAGTGAGAGCAGCGGTCCCTTCCTGCCTGGTGCACCTTGCTCTTTACATGCTCATACTTCTGCAGAAGGCCATCATGGTTAGGTTCCAATCCATGCTCCATGGCTCCTGCTGGAAAACATAGGGCCTAAATGAAGAGTGTAATGCAACTAGTAGTGTTAGCAGCTGCTACCTACCATGTGCTTGCCAGCAGACATAGGCAAGAAAGCCAAGAATGTGTGTGTACATGGGCACATATGTTACTGTTCTCTCCTTTCCATTGTCATCTCTGGCCAGCTAGGTCAGTGGTGCAGGCGCCAAGAGAGTTTGAATGGCATACAGGCAGATCAGGGGCTTGGGGCCAGGGGATCTGCAAAAGGCAGCAGCTCCTGGCTCCTGCTAGATTTGAAGTGCCTCACCTGGAGACAAGGCACAACGGCCTCCAAAAACATGTTATCTTTTCAGGGAGCAAGGTTTCTCAGCTCCCATGATGATGGGCACAGCCTTTATGGGTCAGCCTCTCATCTGAATGAGCACAATATAACCTGGCATAGTCCTCTTCAGAGACTGCCAGCCTACAGCTGCTAATTTATGAATTACTAATTCATAAATGTGGAGCTTTGGGGAGGTCTCTGTGTCAGAAATGCAGCACAGACATTTTCTGAAAAGCAGAAGCAATATGCATGGGGCATGGGCTTACATGATGTACCCCCTGCCTGGTTGTCAGCACTGGTGTGCATGGCTTTTATTTTCTTTTCTGTTGAATGAAGATTCTCAGCTTCATGCCCTGCCCAACCTAGGACTGCTGCAGCTCCTGGTGAACTTTAATCCTTCCCCAACCCATTTGCCTTCATCAGATGAACATCAAAGCTTCCCCTGAAGTGTTTGGGAGAGAAAGTTAACATTTACTGTATATTAAATGTGATCTGGATACACCTCAGTTCACCTTTGCTTTCATATGCAAGTCAGAAGGTTGAATCATACTGGGACAGGACTGACCTACTCGGGTTTTGATCAGGCCCTTGAGGTTGCTTAGTTACTCTCTTTAAGACAGACGTTTTAGAGTTTGTCATATAAAAATGCAGAAGAACCTCAGTGTTTCTAAAAATCTCATTAGGCACCTACTACCAGTTTGAACACTCTGCCTTAATGTAAAAATACTTGACCTTTAGTAGACATGAGCTCTGCATAGGAGATGCTGTTGTGACAGCTCTGCCTTATCTCATATGGACATTCATAAATAGCCACATTAAAAACAGTGAAATGTTGTGTAGCTCCAATGCAGGAAGAGTAGAGGACAACACACAATAGGGATACAGTCAAGGCACTTCTTTCAGAGATTAGATATGCAGTAATTCACTCAGAAATGGCATGCCTGTGTACACGTCTGAGGCACTGCTGCACAGCCAGTGCCATTCCAACAGCTGACTGAGCCTCGAAGACGGAGGGAAAGACAGGAGAAAGCAGCAAGCTGGATTTTCTGCTCATCTGCCAGGCTTCTCCCTATAACTCCGTAAAAATGAAAACTTGACTCCTAAAGAATGAGCTTTTGTACAAGTGTGTTTTCAAGGCTGCGCACAGCAAATGCTTACCAGTAGCTCTGCAGCAGCAGCTCCTGCCATGGCAGAAATAGGGATCATAAAACCGAGGGAGGAAAAAAAATAAATAGTGATTCCTTACATTCTTGCTTCCTTACACGGCAGCTTAAGAGAGCACATCAGGATACTGAGCAACACATTTCTATTTTTCATGCTAAAGGCAAATAAATCGCATTATACACCAACTCCTTAAACACTTTGGACAGATTATAAGCACAGCTAGATCACTGCTGGCACACCCCAACAACTTTTAACAGCCCGTTTATTTAAAACCTGCACACTAGATTAGAGCCTTCTGTACAGTGAGCTCCAGTATGCCAAGTTCAACCTAAAGTGACTCTTGCTGCCATGCTATAAACCCCAGAAAATAGGACTAAGGGTTCATTATGAACCTGGTGACAGACTCCTAATTATAGTGGTGCTATCAAGCATGATAAAGGCTGGTTGGTTTTATTTTAGTCTCAACCAAAGACTTGTTGGATGTTGGATTAGCTCATCTTTTCACTCCCGTTGAATTGCCATATGTTTCTTTTTCTCCTTTATGTAGTATTTGGCAGGAGTTATTTGTCAGCATTTACAAAAAGAAAACGTCTACAGAAACTTCATTTCTACTTCCTTCCATGCTAAATTTCTTGTTTTGCCTGATAAAGCCTCAGAAATAGTATTTTCTTAGGTAAAGCAAAAATAGATAAGAAAATACTGCTATTAATAGGTGAAATGTGGGCACCTACACTTTCCTGGCCACAATACTGCGGCATAATGTTTCACTTCACTTCAAAGGAAAAGAACCTCAGTAAAGAACTGTCTATTTTTCCCTCTCCTTCCACATCAATTCTGCCACATTTCATATCCACTTCAAACATCTATAAGTAAATCAGAGCAAAACATAGCACTTTACTAGCATATTTGTTTGTTTGTTTATTTGCTACTACCATCTACCAACACTGCTGCAAAGATCCAGGTTGCACATTGCAAATCACAGGAATAAAAGTAACACTGATGCAAGTGCTTTCAAGAAAGTCTCTTCTTTGGCAGCTATAAACCCGCTGAATTTCACAATCTTATCTAACGCACCGCAGGAGAAAGGAGTTAATTGCTTTTTCTAATCCCAGAAGTCAGAGAGTTGGAAAGAGCTAAGCAGCACCTGTACGGGGACAAAACTGGAAACCAGTTAGCAGAATATATTCTGGGCAAAAAAGAGAGCCCCGCACAGTTGTTACTTGACTTTATAGGTATTATTTGCTCGGAGAAACATTGAAGCAACGGAAGAGCTTTGTGATGGCAGGCCAGAGCAGAAGCAGAGTTACTTCATCTGCTCTGCAGAACACCCAAGGGAGACAGAGGAGTGGTAGCACCATTGACACCAGTGACAGAGCAAAGAATCAGCCGTTTGGCTGCCCTCCGCGTTTTAAACCAGCTACACTCAAACCTTCCCTCATCTGCCTCAGCTTCCTCTTGTGAGGGCAATTCTGTAACGGCAAGTAAGCTATTTTTCCACAAACAGCTACTGTGAGTGACAACCTTTCCCAGTAAATGATATGGAATCTTCTCCAGATGGAAAGAAATACAGTTTATTTCAGAGGAGAAAAAAGAAGAAGCCTTGAAAGGCCCCAAAACGTGACCAAGAGGCAAGATAATGAGAACTAATAGAGCATTTCTGAAAAAGGGAAGGTCACCTGTCACAGCTGCTATTCAGCTCTGCTAAGTGGTTTTATTGATGGGTCATTAAAGGATTCCCATCCACCTTCAGCCTGAGAATGGTTTTACAAAGCAGATAATAAAAAAATAAATAAATAAAAAATAAAAAGGAGAAAACATCTTGCACCATTTCTTTAAAACTATATGCGTTTGACAGCCCTTTATTATATTCTCTTTATTTTTTTTTTCCCATAATTTCTTCTATCAGTGTGGGCTTCTCATGCAACCCAGGAAAGCTGGAGAAACACTGCCTGTTAATAAATTGTAACCATAAAAATAGAAAATTGCCTTAGGTTTAAAGTGTCTTAATCTGTTATCATTAGACACTAGGAAGGGAGGAGAGGTATGAGTCTTAATCAAATTTTCAAATGTTATTTTTAAATTTAAGTACAGTCTTCCTGCAGCCATGCCTCATCTCAATCCATAAGTTCATGTGTCTGGACTGCTGAACTCCATCATAACCCAGTTTGCCTAGAAGTAATGCAATTGATTCCATGATTCTCTGACACCAAACCCTTTGGTATAGGTTGGCCTGCCATTTGCAGTTGTAGATACGGAGTATATAACATGTAGAGCTACTTGTGCTGAATCTGTAGTTTTTAGGAGCTCTGCAAGACAAGTTATGAGAAGCTCCTGTAATTTCTATAGAAACAGAAATGGAACACTGAAAGGATAGGGCAGAAGCTAGATCACAGCTACTGTAACTGGTGAATTAGCAGCGTAGTTAAAAGCAGGAACTTTTCCCTGGCTGGCTAATGAGTGTTCAGTTCTTTCCTCTTCTCTGTCCCATCCTGGCCACTGTGTCTTGGTCTCTGTAGGGAAGCATCAAAATCTCACCAGAGCCCATAGGATCACACAGGCAGAAGTAGTACCCAATCTCAGTACTGTGCTTATAAGAAAGCAAAGATTAATTAAAGAGGCACATGTTATTTACGAAAAACCTACAGTGATTTTAGTCCTGAGCAAGATTAATTCACTTTTGATTGCCTATAATGTTCTACTGTAATAATCTGATGTCCACCATTACATCCAGAAAAAATAAAAAAAGAAGCCATTAACAAATGCTATTACCAAATTTGACTTTTGGCTTGTGTTTTATAGCTTAACATACATAACAGCTACAAGAAATGCATCAAGTTAATGGATATTGTGTAGGTACCTACACATCTACTACCTATTACTACCTCCACCTGTGAGCATATTACATCACCATAAAGCTCTGCAGAGCACCCAGGTACTGCTCTTCAGGTCACTATTGCACTTTGCCCCATTTAACTCATTCATTCTCCTCCTTTGCAAGGCCCAGGCTCAGCCAAGCATCCTGGGGAAGCTGGGCACAGTGTCTCCAGGCTCCTGCACACAGCCTTGCTAGGCTTCCAATGGCACATGGCCCACAGGCACCAACTCTTCGAGAAAATTAGCTGCTAAGCATTAAAGACCTGCTAGCTGGTGATAACAGAAATGTTTTGAGAACTCTGCACACCAGCTTATTTTGGTCAATATCCATAGAAAGAATATAAGCTTCTCTGACAGTGGCTCCCTCCTCTTGCCAAATCTTTCCTCTGAGCTGCTGAAAGAAAAGGTCACCTGAATTTAACAGGAGTAACAAGGTATTTTCCCAGCGCTCTTTCTTAGAAACAACTGAGCTGCTCTGGCTAAGCGCTGTTTTCTTTTTCTGAACAACAATAACGGGATATTCAGCAAGAGGCAGACACCAAGAAATCTCAGTGCAAGCTGTTAAAATTTGGCAAACTTGTAAGCGGCTGAAAATAGAGTCTTATAATGAGAAGTATCAAACAACCTTGATAATAGGCAGCATTACCAGTCCGCTCTATAGTTCTAAATTATGTTTTATTACAGTGTTAAATATGCCTGAACTCCATTTACCAGTTCCACCATTGCCAACCCGAGAGCAGCTGCTGGCCGATGGCAAATTAGCAAGTTGCAGTTTTCCTGGTGTAGACAAGAGCAGGGTTGTTTCTGGCTTTCAGCAGTCAGAGCAGGTTCATCTCAGCAGTCTTCATAGTGCTGAGCCTGTTGGCGTATGGCCATTAACATACTTCTCAGGTGGCTCCCTGCTGTAATGAGGTGGCTTGAACATAAGAGAAGTAAGCCAAAGTTAGACTGTTCCAGAAGCTGGTGTAGATGCAGCTAGCAGGTGATCTTTAAGAAAGCAGCACATACACATTCCAGATTTTTTGCTATTTCACTATAACCTCAGAACAAAAAAATAATCAAGTTTCCACTCAGGAAGCCCATGGCCTTTACTGTATCACAAGTAAGGTTGATAAGGCCAAGTCCAGAAGGGGGTCCAGGGCTGAGCTTTCTTCTGCTGCAAGGTAAGAAATGCACGCTATGAAGCCAAATCTTGAAGTTCATCAGTCTTTTTCATGGGAAAAATGACCTGTATGATTTCACATCCTAAAAGACCAGTACATTGCGGGAACTAAGGAGTTTCAGCCAGTCTCCAAAAAGCTTGTTAGATATATCGCGGTAAGTGGAAGAGATGTGCATGGTACCAGCCACCACCCAAGACCAGTCAGTCTTTAAGAAAGCCTGCCAGTTCAAGGATAGTCCACAACAATTCAAAGCTATTAAGACTACAATTCACATTATTCATATGGAAATAAAAAGAGGTCAGGGGGTGGACACAACACCTGCTCAGGCTGCACAGCTCAGGGAAGGCAAAATTTGGCTGTTGCAGCTCTGGAAGCAAACCACCAACTCAGAGCCCAGCTGCCCCCAGCTCCAGCAGCACACGGGGTAATGCTCTGCATGAGGATGGATTGGGAGAGCACAGAAGATGACGGCTGCCTGTCAGCGGCTGTGCATTGGGCACCTGCTGCTTCCCTTCCTGCTGTGGTCACTGCAGGTTGCTGAGGCAGCTGTCAGCACAGTGTCTCCAAACACGGGCAGTAAAAGAAATACAAGAAATCGACTTCCTGGCCCTCTGAATAAGATGAAGAAGGGGAATAAGAATGGGGCAAATCCCTGGGAACCAGCACCATAGGCTGTGCAGGGCAAGAGCGGCCTTTGAGACTGGCATTGCAGAGGAAAGGAGTTGTCTTGTGTCATCCTCCTCAGTGTGTAAGCAGTTCCCGAGGACTCTGGAAGAAGTCTCCTTTCTCTCAGGCAGTAGAAAAACACAACTTTAAAGAGACATATAGGTGAATTTTGTCTCTCTATCAGACTGCCAAAATTACTGTGCCACATTCCCTTCTGTTGCTTCCTCAGGCACCTTGGGACCAAGGACATGGCATGGTCAGGGTGTGAGCTCCTTCATCTCTCAGATGGCAATAGCACTTGTCTCTGTCACAGAGCTACAGATATGCCCTTCTGATTCATATATAGCACTCATATAATAGCTGCAGACAGAATTTTCCAAGCAACATCACAACACTACTGAACCGCTTTAACTACCAAGAACACACCGAAGCAAACAGCACTGCTCAGCCTTTTGCCATGGAGATTTCAGAAAGAGCACCACAGAACAGCTTGGGGAGAAACCGTCGCATTGCCTGGAAGCAGGCAAGCATGTGTTTCTGTGTGCCAGGGGCCAATTTCTAACTACTGGAGTGTCTGCTCCTTTTTTGCCTATATGTGCACCAGCTGAAATGTAAAATGGGCACTGGACATTTTTCAGAAAGATTAAATAATCTTCTGATCTAGAGAACAGAGGAGAGCAGCTTCAGAGGCTGCATGCTCATCCGGTTCTGATGATCAAGTCCCTTTGAGGCATCTCATAGAGGACATGCTCAAAACACCTGTCTGTAACCAGGGAGAATACAAATTTTTCTTCATCCTCTGTTACAACCCCTCAGCTTTGATCCACATTTCCCCCACTCCAGCAGCAAAACTCCATTTCTTTAATCCTTCCTGTATTTCTTCCAAAAAGCAAGATCCTCCACTAACCAATTCAACATGGCACCAGCACAAAGAACCAGCTGAACAACTTCCCTGCTTCAGGGACAATTGTTGTCAGTGCTTGAAGTGTACTCTGAAAAGGATCAAACCATCTAGAACAGGTGAGATTTTGCTTCAGTACCAGCCAGAACCAAGCTGTGAACTGCTGAACTCTCCAACGATCTGAAGAACATGGAAGAAAGGTAGAAACAAATTTCTTTCTAGTAGGAGGTAAATGAGACAAAGAAATAGATAAAACTTGGCCTAAAAATCCAAGTCTCTCTGCTACAAGGAAACAGTGAAAAAATAACTAACAGTTGTGCTGCTTGTTTCTGTGCAAGTTGTACCTCCAAATTAGTAGGACTGATGCTCATTGGACTATTCCTTCTCAGCAGGTTGGGCTAAAACAGAAGTTTTAGAGTCCAGGTAAAGCTATTCCCTTTACAGTGGTGTAGAGGGGGATGTCTCTGCCTATAGAAGGGGGGTTGGAACTAGATGATCTTAAAGATCCCTTCAACCCAAACCATTCTATGATTCTATGGTTGGCATTTACTTAATCTGCAGTTCTCACCTCTACCCCTCAGAAAACAATTGTATTAGAAAAATAGCCTTATGAGGCAGGTAGCAAAAAAAGTAGCAGTCTTTCTAAAGGCTCTAAATGATATCAAGTGATGCGGCTGAAGTCATATATTAGATCTTTTTAGGCAGCCAGCCTAGCTTAAGAAATTCCCACCTCTAATTACCTACATTGCCATATGCTTCTGTCTCAGCTGTGCCAGTCTTTGTGCCCAATGTTGTTACCTGGCATGTGAGGCAATGTGGATTTTAAAAAGTTAGAAGTTTTTGATATTTTAAAGAAAAGCAATAAAATAATTCATTATAGTATTGTTTTGTGGGTATGAGTGGCCAAGCAGGCACTCAGAGGAACAGAAACAGGGGGCACTGTCCTTAGGATGAGCCAGAGAGACACTTAAGGGAAAACTGTACGCTTCAGGGAATAGTACGCTATACCTCCAGACTGCAAAAATACATGAAGCTTGGAATGCAACTGGAACTTGATACACCTGCACTCCAGTTCTGTCTATTTTCCTGTACCACTGATATGTACGTAGCAGACAGGTCATTTAATGAATATCTTGCAGTGATTCAGTATGAAAGTATTGCTGGTAACTATGTCAGCCAAAGTTAAAAATAGAATATAACCATTAGTCACATGAGCACTGTCCAAAAAACTGGGCAACTCATTGCACGAAGATTCTCTGAGGAGAAAAGAAAATGACAATAACATCCAAGAGCTCTCAAAGCTAAGGCTCCTGAGATGGTATTTCTCATATATCTTCCTCTCCTACAGCACGATTTATGAAAATATATATATATTGTATACATATACAAATATCTCAATCTCTCAAAATTGGTAAGGATTTCTCCTTGCAAACCACTGTTTACTTCAAAGAAGCACCCTCCTCACTTGAGAAGTTCCTATTCATGCAGAAAAGTGCAAGAGAAACTGATTGCTTTGCATGAGAGGGGAGAAGTAGCTACTCTTTTCCAGCTCTCTCACTGACAAAGTGCTCTGCAAATTGAGACAGCTCGCATTTATTAATTGCTCATCACAGATTTCTTGCTGCAACTGAGTGGTTTCTATCAGAAATGTAGGAAGATTTGGGAGTCAGAACGGGAACGCAAGGGAAAACTCCAACATCAGCTCTACTAAGAAGCTGGAGAGACTGAACACAAAATAAAGAGCTGCAACAAAGCCCAGATGGAGCATACAGGAAACACAGCCAGTTTTGCTGGCCTAGAACAGAAAAAGAGTGGAGCCAGCAAGCACAGCAGCTCCCACATCTCCTCTGTGCTGGGCAGAGCACAGCCGCCTCCCAGCTCCCTCCCCTCCAAGCCCACAGACTTCCCAGTCTGTAAGCTCCCTTCCCTGCTGCTCTGGCAAGTGCTCTTCCTCCTTCATTCCTTCACCCCAGCATGTAAACAAACAAGGAAAAGCAGAACATGTCTACAGCAGGAAATGGGGCATGAGAAGATCCTGCACTGTGTTAACGAGCATTTCATGCAAGAACCACCTTTCTGATACTGTTGGAAAATCACTGCATGTTTATATATGTATTTATGTATATGGATACCCTTGTTTTCTCAGTTAACTTCCTACTTTGTTCCTCTCCCTTTCTCCAGCAACACAACCTTAAATGAAATGAACAGCCACTAGCAGTGCAAGAATATTACGACTCAACCAAAATAGGAAGCAGAATTGCAAAGTTAATATGCAAGAGCAAAATAACACAAAGCCATCTGAAATAGAACCACTATTTAGCTTTCTTAATGGCTAGCTGCAGTCTGTACCAAGATAAAAGGCATCCAGCAAGACTAAGTGATGCTAAGAGCAGGAGGGAAGAACTTCAAAGAACTTGCTTCATAAATATCTCTCAATATTGTAAGATATTACTCTCAAATTAAGTTAAATCAAACCACATCTGTGACATTAGACAATGGCTGAATTGCAGGTACCGAGAGCAGAAAAATACCCTACCCTGACTATGACAAGACTGTAGCTATGTGTTCATCTATCACCTTTCAGAAGCAAAGCTCCCATTACCATAGCCTGGGCTGCTGGGTACACCAGGCTCAGATGCCTCTGGTTTAGCATTGGCTTCTCACCACCAGTCTTCTTTCTGCTGGGAAACTGGAGGATTTCAAATACACTGAGACATGGGCTCTGTCACCTCCTCACCCTACAGCCACAGTATTTTATCTGAGCTTTGGCAGGTCACCATTTTCTCACCAAGTTACAGGAGAAGTTTAACAGCATTTGTTTAAAGTTAAAACGTTTAAGATTTGTTAGACTGAATCATTTGCTCCCACAAGTTTTTGAAGAGTAGGCCAAGAAGCCATTGGGGTTGATGGCTGATTAAATATCATATTCTAAGAAGAATTTAAAGGACAAGAAATGAAGGGCATTAATATTTTGGTAATATTTAGGAACTGTGAGTGAAGTCACTGTGGCAACTGCAGGCTGTTTAACTCAACACTGACCCCCAAGCAACAGAGCATATATGTTAACTGAAAATAAAGACTGTGCAGAACCCCTACTACAAATGGGCAATGTAGCGTCAGGAAAATCAAACCTATAATCCTATCTAGAAAGTGTCCCCAGCCTGACAAGTTTAGTTAATAAAGGTGCACTGTTTCTTTCAGCAAACCAAACATGATAAGTTTGGTTAATAAAGGTGCATTATATCTTTCAGCAAACCAAGCATGCATTAGCTTATTATAGCTAAACATTTCTATTTAAAAAACAATGCTATCCAAGTCAGCAAGGCATATTAAGCAGTTCATCGTTCTGGATATATCAGCTCCCCTGGTATTTATGGCAGCCAAGACCTGAAGAAAACTTCTATTTAAGAAAGCCAGTGATGGCATAAATCCATCATTTTCACATGACCTGCAAGAAAGGGCAAGCTGAGTTCAAAAGTGTGATGTGAATCTCATAGCACACTCAACCCAATTGAACAGTGGCATTATTACTGTAACTAAACAAGATTATACAAAAAGCAGACCCAAAATTTAGGTCACACTGTCAGAATGCAATTTAGAAGACGGTGATTTAAAAGACCATTAAGGTCACAGTGGTTTGCCTGCTTTCACAATCACTCTGTGGAGTGGAGAAAAAAAAATGTGATACTCCAATGCACAAAGCATCAAAGTACCACGTTTAAATAGTGAGAAGTAATCGCACCATTTTGCATTGGTTCTCCTAGAATGAATCTGCTCCTGACATCAACAGCCTACATCTAATGTCATTAAATCGGTAAGAGCTCAGAGGAAAGCAATAGGCTCTATTTATGGACTAGACTAATAGACAGATACTGTAGCCAATCCTTTTAATTTATCCAAGAGAAGGTACAGAAGTGATGATCGTTGTCTGTGTCAGCTTATAGGTGATAACTCTTTCTCCTAGAGCTGATTTGATCAGAGAATGCCAATCTGCTGGATCAAAGCTGCTCTCAGGAACTTGGTAGATTTGATAGGACTGATACAAAGACTCTCAGCTCCCTGATACTATTCTGACACCAATTAAACCCAGGGTTCTCCATTTAAATCATCTTTTCTTCTAAGCTGGAATAAAGTTTCCAAGCTCAGTCTTTCACGTCCAAACAACAAATTAAACCATCTTCCAAATCTTTGCTTTCTCCTAACTGTCAGAGCTACTTCACTTCACAAACAGAGCCAAGGAAAAATAGAAAAGAGAAAGAAGAGACTGATGGTGTAAGCTAGTGTGAGCCACTCAGATCAGGCTGAAAACACTCTGTGAGTGCAGGCATCCCTGCAATTAACTGATGAAAGCCATGAGGAATGACCACTGGCTACTCTAGTCAATTTTCTTCACCAAAAAGAAAAAAAAAAAAAGGCAAATTAAATTCTTAGGCTCACCTGGGTGTGAATTGAGGAAAGAATCCCATAATGCTTAGTTCATCTTAAAATTAACAACAGACTGTGAGTTTTCTTTTGTCTTGTTGTTTGGTTGGCTGTGGGTTTTGGGTTTTTTTTGACCAACCTCTCACTTTTCATGACCAGCCTCCCTGGTCATTGCTCCCTTCAAAGCAATGAGTACAGGAGCTCACTTCCATCAAGAGCTGACCCAGGCTTATTTCAGAGCCAGCCCAACAACTCCCTCTCTCAAGCCTTTGTTGTATTGACCTTCTTTCTCTTGCAACATTTACTCCTATCTAAGCAACGCCTGGAAAACCTCACATTTAAGACATGCCAGGGAAACTGAAAATATTACTTTAGCTCAGGAATAACTGAGAACCATTCAGAAATCATTAGACAGACATAGTAGAGACCAAGTAATATACTGAAACCAACTTCTCTAAAGTCACATTGTTGGCTTGAGAGCTTGATCACTACCGGAATATGGCACAGAATTTTTAATTATACTGCTACTATGAAGTGGTAATGAGCATTGGCTGATGACTCAGAATAATAATTACTAGGTGGTGCTATCATGAAGGTACAATTTTAGAAGCTGTGCAGGTGTTACTTTCTTGAATGATTCAAAAATTACAAGCAGCCAATCCTCCAGCTAATTGCAGATGGAAGTTATGAACATCTAAAATGCATTTTTTAAATGTCCAAAAGGGGCCTCTGAGGAGGTTGTGCCTTAATGCTGCTAAGCTGATTGATTTTCAGTGTCCAGAAATAATTCCCCTAGTACAATTTCTGGCTTTTTCACGATGTGTCAAATGTCTGTCTATTAAAAAGGTTAGGTTGCCTGTTCTTGGAGAAAGAAACATTTCAGGCTTGCTTCCATCTAAACCTCCCACGGTTCCCATTTCAGAGTGTCAGTCATTTTATATCAGTGGCAGCAGCAGCAATAAATGCCTACTTTCAACAACAGCATAAGGGTTTTTATATTACAGGGGCTTGTCATATTTTTTCATTTTCTTTAATGACAATAGGAAAGTATGTGTTTGAAAGCAATAAGTAACCCTGGTGAAACTGTTTAAAATATTCTTGTAGCGTTGAGTTTTGGTAACTTCTTAGAATATACCTGTGATGCAAGGCCTCTCTTCCCATCTGGCTTATTCTCCAGGTTACTCCACTGCACCGGAAATTGAATCAAGAGAAGTTTTCAATGTCTCAAATTCTAATGACAACACAGCTGACTGGGGATATATATATCACATTTGTACTACAGAGTGTTTCAACATTAGATTGTTTGTGACAGCAATTCAAAAGCACCGAATCTCCCAACTCTGTTCTCTCCTAGGTGCTTCAGTGGCTCTTTTTCAATCACTCTTGAAATAGCTGTATAATGGAGTTACGTGGGCCTTGCTATAGAAACGACAGAGAGCTGATAAGTGCAAAAAACCTCACTTTTAGCACATCGTATCCTCCCCCACATCACTGCTATTTGAACAATTCAATTAAAATTTTGGGTGATAGCGCACTCTTCATTTCTTCCTTAATTAACTGCATGATGCACAAATAGGTAGAATGAGGCTGAGTGAGAAATCCTTCCTCCAGAATTTGCAGGAAGCCCACGACAGAGGCAAGAAGCGAGGCAGGCTGGGTGTGCTGGGCCAGCTGTCAGGCCACAGAGATCTCTTGCCACAGGCACGCCTCCCGTGACTCAGGCCCTCGCGCCCCATGCCCCACGTCACGTTCACTGAGTGGTTACATCATTCCTAAGGCATCTGGTGCTAAGCTAGAAATCAAAACCTAGGGATAACACAGGCATGTACTGCTGCATGGAATAGCACTGACTGCTGTCAAAAGTAAAAAAAAAAAAAAAATCAGCCTTTTTAAATTAGAGCTGTGGAGTTTACCTGTTTACTACCTTGTCCTGACACCAAAAGCAGATGAATTATCCCACTGTTCAATCTAGCAATGCAGAAAAGACGTTTGTACCAGCAGATAGATGAGTTTCATTACTTTGGGACTGGTCTCTTGTACGGAGATGCTGTGTCGATATAAGGCCTTAATAACGCCAATCACCTTACTTGTTACCACTGCAAGTAATCTCCATGATCAGTCATATGATTAAGTTATCACATGTCAGATAACTGCTCTTGCAGATGACGTACACAAGTTGCCATGCCCCAAGCACAAGGCAACTTTCTGTTAGACTTTCCAGTTCCTTTATACACTGACTTCAGAGGCCCATGGTTGGCCTGGGCGGCTCAGCTGTACCACCAAGCACATCAAGGCTCAGCTCAGGATGCCCCAGCACAGACCTGTTGAGCTAGTTATTACTACATGTGGTCTACAGATAGCAACTTTTTAAGAAATTAATCACATTTGATTCTCTTGGGCACCAGTGAAACAGAAAATGTCATTACATTAATTAATGATATTTAAATGTTAATTTGTAACAATGTTTGCCCTTATTCCAGCAAGATTTGCTTCTGTTCCTACAAGCCCTTGAGCCCCCCATCAGGCAATGCTACCTCTGCTAGGAAACTGGAAGCAAGAGAAGAAGGTGGCACTAAGTCCAGGCATTCATTTTGGAGCCCCTCTCCACACGTATGCTGCCGACCAAGCTCAAAACCCACTTGAAAGCCTGTCCAACGTACCCACTGACATGGTGTTAAACCATTTTGAATTAAGGTCTATGACACACACCTACTTTGATGCACAGCTATTTTTTGTTGTTTATAAAGCTGAGAGCAATCTTTAGACAGACGAAACATCCCCTAGCCCAAGATGCTTCCCTGAGAATAGACTTCATCTCACTTTCTGCTGAGCAGTCAGCATGAACTAGTCATGAGTTTATTTCTGTTTTTAAGGAGAGGAAGCCTTCCCGGGGCAATTCAACTCCCCTATTTTAGGTGCTTATCTCAGGCTCGCATGAATCACCTCAGCCGCTCCCTCCCTCCCCACCCACTAACTATACAGGTAGCCTTAAATAACTGCACAGAACTAGACCTTAGGTGTCTTCTTGAGGACGATCAGGAAAGACAAACTAAATTTAACAGTGGCCAACAGCACCCACTGAGGATCACTCATTTTTTTCTCAAACATCCCAATTTTTCCATATTCCAGAAAAAATAGATTTCTAAATTTTCTGATTTGGAAGTTGCATCTTTAGAAATTACTAAGAGGATTTATTTTCCATATTACATACACCTGATCTCTGCAATGCATCATTGGTATCTGAAAGCTTTCTGCAGCAGTTTGATGATTTAACTTTGTCTTGAACAGAAGAAGGGCAGAAGAGGAAACTGGTCTTATTTTTCATTTAAGCCTGCTGTCTGATAATAGCACCGTTCCTACTGAGTACTTTTAAATTCCAGTCTTGCTTTCACTTTCATCATACTTTCTCTCTTCTCCTTCCCTCCCTCCCCCCAACTGAAAACATACAGCATATTTAGTCCTTTCTTCAAAGAAAAGTTGCCCCAATCATTTTTGCCCTAAGGTCACTTACTCTCTTCTTTTTCCATTTTTGTTTATGGGGGATAGACAGAACTCTCCACAGCACGTAAGAGGCAAATATTTATGTATCTAAAGCATCATAGGGATGATTTTGGTTTTGTTCTCTGCTCCTGTTCTAGTGCTTCTGATCATTCTGCTTAATAATCACCACTGCACACTGAGTTGATATTTATAAAGAATTATTCACAACAACTTCAAGAGGGTGGGGTTTTCACCCACTCAGCAAAACCGGGATTATTTCCTTTCCCAAGCATGCATTATTTTGCATCTGTTGACACTGGAATTTCATTTGCCAAGCCAGACTAAAAAGGCTGTCTGTAAGCCACTTCAGGCAGCTTCTAGTCAGATTATTATAAATAATTTTGTTATCCTCTGTCATCTACTTATAATAAAATCATTGATGAATACGTCGAACAGCTCAGACAATATCACAGATGTTTGAAAGACTTCATCCCAGCAATAGCTTCTATTGAACCAGGAAATTAATCAGGTATTCCAGTTCTTTGTTTCCTATTTTTAACCACTTATCAATCTGTGAGAAGACTTTTCCTTTTATTCCCTGATAATTGTGAATCTAACAGATTTCTGTAAAATACAGCCTGTACTTCAATTTTCAAAGAGTTTTTGACAAGGCATCAGCTAGACCTGCTGTATCCATGTTATAGTTTCCTGCAGAAACTTCAGTAGATTTGTGAGAAACAAATTCCCTTTACACTGTCTTTACACTGTCTTCTCTATGGTGCATCGTATTTCTTTGTTATCTATTAATTTAATTCTATTCCTATTATATTTCTATCAAACTGCCTAATACAGAAGTCAGATTTACTGATAATCTCCCTGCATGACCCCAAAAGCCCTTGCTAGATGGGTATATTATTGTTTTATTTAAGTGACAGAGTACGCTTAAATAAGACAGAGTACCATAAGCAAATTCTTGTTCTCATTCCTTTAGAGCTCTTGCACAAACAGCATCAAGCTCCAGTGCCCTGTTACCAGAATATCTTTTTTTTTTTTTTTGTGTGTGTGTGTGTGTAAAGCCTTTTAGAACTGACATTTCAAACACAGTCAGGTGACTATCAGACAGGCATGTCTGGTCCAGTGAAGGCAAGTCCCTGCAATTCAGCTGCCTTGAAGATACCAACAGTGGTTTTAGCAAAGTTAATGATCTGTAGTCTAAGGAGCAAAGGCATGAGAAAGGAGGGAGTACAAGGTAGAAAGGATAAGGTATGAGTCATACAATTTAAAATAACTGACATCTAAGTTTTCCTCATTGTGGCATCTAATAACATGCATGTCCTCAGCCCACTCACATTAGAGGATATGGGTGTAGTCAGGAGCTGTGCTGTAAATCTATTTCATGAAGTTGCCACCCTCAGTCTCTGCTTCTGCCCTTCTCCTCAGGCCTCTGGAAGGGAAAAAGCACTCCTGGTGTTTCAGCAGTCACCTGCCTTCATCCGCAGCACTGCTGACAAATGCAGGAAAGATGGAGGACTCTTTATCAGGGAGCACGGGGATAGAACAAGGAATAATGGTTTTAAACTAAAAGGGGGAGATTTGGATTAGATACAAGGAAGAAATTCTTTACTCAGAGGGTGGTGAGGCACTGGCACAGCTGCCCAGAGAAACTGTGGATGCCCCATTCCTGGAGGTGCTCAAAGCCAGGCTGGATGGGACCCTGGGCAGCCTGATCTAGTAGGAAGCTCATGGCAGGAGATCAGAACTAGGTGATCTTTAAGGCCCCTTCCAAGCCAAACCTTTCAATGATTCAGTGCTTTAATAGCGATTTAGCTACAGGTATTGAATTGAAGCTGAAGGCAAATAGGATGCTTTTGCACCCAGCACCCATCCAGCCTGGAAGATGCAGTCACACTGGGTTTCTGCACCACTTGACAAGGTGGAGATAAAAGCAAATATTTCCATAAACTTCAGTGCATGAGTTAGTCCTGCATTTAGAATGGTGACAGATATAGCTTACGCCCATCAGAAAACGAGGAAGGAGGTGGTCAGACTGGGTTTTGATGGGATCACCACTATTTACACTGGTGAATAGTATCATGGTTTGCAGCAGTTGTGCAAACCCCAAATGCTTCTAGAGCTATGATTCAGATGAATGTCTTCTCATTAAAAAAGAAAAACACAGTGCCAAAAGTACAAGAAGTATCTCCATTATCACGTTGTGATATTTGAGCAGCTATGTTCTTTTACTGTTTTTATTTGTCTTTTGTTACAGCTGTTGAAATGCAGGAATTTAATTGAAAGCTATAATTATTTCTAATATGACTCTGAGGTACTGCGTTTAAAAGTAAGTGAAATACTGCAAGATTCATGATAGATATCAGACTTCAGACCACACTAAGTGTGGCAACGCTGGAGGTTTGGTATTTGGATCGAGATGAAGTAGGCTTTCAGCTTTCAACTAAGTCTTTCAAAAATGCACTTGTACAAGCATTGCTCAACATCATGTCAGTTCAAAGAGGCCAGGATTTCCAAGGCTGAATCACTTTTACAGTCTCTATCAGAAAATATACAATTCAGGAAAGCCCAAGTACTGAGAATTAATTGGTTTTAGCAAAAGGTCCAAGCAGAATATAACTTTGCAATCCACTGCAAGAATTTAAACACCATCAACATAAAAAAAATTTAGTACTGCAATTATAACCACATATTTGGAATAGCACCCAAAAAGCTAGGAAAATTGTTATTATGCTCAGAGGATTGCTGATTCTTCTATATTGATGAAAAAAATGGGTTTAAGAAGCTAAATTGGTAGCACATAGCACAAGTAAGTAGATTTTAAAGAAGCTGTGGGAATTCTGCAAATTCATTTTTGTGAAGTACCCACATGGGATTGATCCACCGCCATGCTATATTAGCTTCATTAGCAAGGAGTTATAACAATATCCCAGAAAGATCAGAAGTGAGTTTTTTTTTCTTTTTCTCCCTTGCACATGGCTCTTCCAACAACTTCTTACCATGGGAATGAGAAGAAAAGTCTCCCTCTCCATAAAGAGAGCCAATGAGAAATTTTCTTCTTCCGATTAACAAAGATATAGGAGACAAAACTGATTACTCCATGAACGAGCAAGCAAAGTAGCTGTCAGTCAGACCAGGCAATCTTGGTACAAACAGAGGATGATTACTGCAAAACACATAGTTTGACATGCTGACAGAAATCACTCTTGTCAAGTCGTATTGGTATACAATGACTTGCAGGCTACTTTGGGTCCTCTACTTCCCTAAACTTATTTTATTTTCATGACTGTAAGTGCTGAGCGACATTTTTCGTATGTCCTCAACACTGTGGTTGGGTTTTTTTGATATGATTCATAATCAGATGCTTTGAAATATATATTTTTTTCCCTGATTGCTTAAATGAATGTGTCATTGTCACTTGGGAACAAGCAACAAAAAGCATGAACGAGAGCATGTTCAATGCTGTGAACAAGGCCAAATATTTTTGGATCTCTGTCTTCTAGCACTACCAGAAATATTTCAAAGTTTCTCCTCTAGACCTTGCTCTCTGCTGCAAACTTCTACCCCTTGCTGAGAATTCAGAATTGGATGTGCCAATTCAGCCTTTCATTTTAATTAAATCTAAGAATCGGGAGTTATTCAACATTATTTTATACTGCTTAGAGCCAGTAATTGGACTCCATGTGCCTCTTCGCTTTGCAGCCAAGGGCATAATTTTGGCAGGTTCACATAGCATTTGCTCATAAGCACAGAGTACACAGATCTTTTGAGCCAATTGGGACACAGCTAACAGATGCTCAGAGAGGATGTTTTCTCTTCTCCCCCCCCCCTCCTTAATATAAGGGCTAGGCTCTCTCTGGCTGTTAGACAGGATTCATCACTGAGGTGGGTGGAAAAATTAAGACCTAAATATAAGCTCGTTAGCAAAGCAATGGTAATGCAGTTAATGCCAAAGTCTTTTATTGGATTACAATAAACTTAGGTCCAGTGGAGTAAAAATGGCATCACTGGGGATGAGGATGGGCTGGGTGGGCCACCACTCTCCACACAGTCATCCATCTACTCGCCCAACCGCAGGAAAGCTGGGAGCATGTTTGTGCATGGAGGTTAAAATCAAACCTCCAAAAAAAAGCACTTTTAAAAAAAAAAAAAAAAAAAGCACCCCCAGATCAAAACCTTTCATTGAGTGCCTGGCTTAAAGTGCAGCCAATTGAGAAGCTGGACCAGCTGAGTGCGGAAACAGCTGCAGAATGATAGAGAGAGGCAGCAGAGAGTGGGGGCAGGGAAGAAACACTTTACTGTACCCCATCCCAAAAAGAAAGGGAGCAACGCTCTAACAGACAAAGAATGTCAACCATATTAGAAGTCCCCAGGCGCTAACCCCACCTGCTTAGTGCATACTTAAACATGATGTGCAGGTCTTGCCAGCAGTAAGCCTTTGTCGTCCTCTGTGTGCTGTTTCACACATAGGCCTGGCTACAAAGCAGTCAAAGTTCTAACCATACTAAAAACCTCAGCTATTCAGAAGAGATAAATAAGGCACAGTTTTGATTTTTAAGCACAGATTTAACTTGCTGCACCTTCTCAAGCTAATCTCAGGAATAGAGAAATTATTACTCTTCTAAGGAAATGCTGTGGCTCTCTCCAATTGCTTAACTCCAGAAACTGGCAATTTAAGCTAGGGATAAACTATTGAAAGATAACATACAGACCAGCAACAACCTTCGAGACATCTCTCCCTCTCCAAAGCTTCCCCAAACAACTGTCAACCAGCTTCTCTCGCAAACGTTGCTACACAGCATGTCCCCATGCTCCTCTCAGATACTGAGCAGCAGCCAGTCAAGATGGCTTTTAATCCCATCTCTCTATTGCTCATACTCTGTCACTAGTAATCTCACCTCAGGAAATAAAACCACATCAATCTGTCCCCTAACGTTTTAATCAATGGTGGTCAATATGAGCCAATGCCTAGACTAGGTTTCCCAAGCATGGTAAGAACCTCATCTTCAAGGTACAAAACAAGCAGTAAGCAGTGCACTTCATTCATGTCAGTAATCTCTAAAGAACCTCTTTTACTAGCTCTGGAAAACAGCACCATTGCTTCACTAGCTTGAAAAAAAGACTATGTACAGCCTGAACTAGCAAAAGAGTGTAATTGTCATTTGGACACTTGAAAGTAGGAAAGTTGGAGGAGACAGAATATCTATTGTTTCTAAATATCTATGAATATCTATGGCTTCCAAACCTGTCCCTGAGCCACCTCATGCCTGCTAGAGCATTTTGGAGCTAATCATTGCCAGAGATCCCATGAGCTGCTTCCTGGTGGGAAGCTGAGCTGCAGAGCCCTGGCCTCTGGCCAGCCCATCCTGGGACTACCCTCCCACAGCCAGCTCCAGCCGATGGGGCTGATCCATAAGCACAAGGCGCTTTCCTTGTCCTGAAGAGGAAATGGTGTCAGGTTGGTTGGACCCATCGCTCACTTCCCCACCACTGCTGAGCCATTTCTCTCTACCATCTTCCGATTTGCAGCTCATCTGTGCATAAAGGCAGAGTAATCATTTGCTTTGAGCAGAGAATCACAGAAGAAAGCCATGAAAACTATAAACTTTCTAAACATCCCTCCTGCCAACACCTGTCATCCACTTCCACATTTCCTATTTGCTCTGTTTTCATTTAAGGTATTATATGACTCAGACGAGGCCTCCACAGCTTCAAAAGAATTCCTATGTCTGACTGCCTCGGCTTTATTAAAAGTAACTGAGCCATTGATCATCATCAGAAGATGTATTCTCAGGAGAAATGATATCATTTGTACACAAATGATCCTGCAAGCACAAACACTCCACCAGCCTCAGATAACAGGAAAACGACTATGCGGGGGAGGAGAGAACCCCCCCAGCACACATTCAGATCATCTTAGGGATAACAAATGGAGAGAGTCGCACCTTTATGAGCAGATGGGCTAACAAGAAGATGCTCTTCCAAAGGAAGGGAGAGGGGGAGAAGTCATTTTCTTTTGCTGTTGTCAAGTCTTTAAAGGCAATTTCATGCTGCTGTCTAAGGAGGCAAGCAAGCAAGACTGTTGATCCCTAATACTACCAATTCCCTACTTTCAGAGAGGTTTTGTTGTTGTTTGTTTGCTTGCTTTTAATCTGACATTTTCTCTACACAGTCCTGTGTCCTCCATTTCATGGTTGACCAAAATGTGAGGGCTGGAGAAGGGGATGCATGACTGCATGGCAACACCTGTGAGAAATCTAACTATTTTCCTTCCTCTACCTCCGGCTAGCTACAGACAAACAGGATCAGCCTGTCTGGGATATGAAACTGACTTCTAGAGAAACACATGAATAAAGATCAGCACCATGGATTAGAACACATAAAGAGTGAAAGATGCTATATAAAAGTCCACTGAAGCATCTGCCAGCTACAATCACTCATTTTTCAGGAGTAATGGACTAAATATCCATAAAATAGATACAGAGACCTTTTTTTCTTTAAAATGCTTTCATGTGAAAGATCAATGTTTCATATTGGAAAACTTAATGGACAAATCCTGGCAAACATTTAACATGAATACAGTGCAGGGTCAACAGCTGCTGCTGCTGGAGTAAAGCAGCTATCACGCAATTTCGTTTTGTGGATACATAAAGATGTTGAAACCTGCACCAGATACTCTGTGTTCCCCAACCAAGAGTGTGTTTGGCATATCCAGCTTAAAACCTCACAAACCATAGAACCCGCTGAGATATGCAGAGGTTTGTCAGACAGAGAGCAGGCTTCTAATCAAGAATAGCCCCAAAGAATAGACAAAACTGAAGTTCTTCTGGTCTGCAGCCAGAATCCTCAGTTCTTAGAAATAATGACTTAGCAAGAATGTGTTTCTGAATCAGCTGTGGCAATTGTTTGCTCTTCCAAGAAAACCTGGGAAAGCATTCTTTGAAGAAACCATTATGCAAGGAGGGGAAAAGAGAAACAGACCTCAAGTTATCCTTACTGTTGGGAAAATACATCATGTGATCCAAAACATGTCAGCTAGCCACCGAAAAGGCCAGCTGAGTTGGTGCCCTGAGGTGAAATTCAGCTTACTTAGGTTTGAACAAAGTATGTGTATCAGGCGCTCAATGCTTTGGAGGCTGAGGATTCGCACTGGTGGATAAAGGTGCTGTAGGAGAGAAATGGCAGCACTGCCATGTGGTTTTTCAAAAGAAATGCTGTAGCAGTCAGCTCATCTAAACTCAAGCAGCTTCTCTAGGCGGTCTAGAGTTTCCTTTGAAGTATGTATCTACAAGCACATATGGTCCTGGAGCATATCCACACACATTCACCAGAAGGGAACGAGAGTGGGTGGAATACATAAGACTACCCCTAAGAAAGGGAGTAGGAAGAAGAGAGAATAAAAATTCTGACATAAACAAACAGCTGCTATTTCTAGCCCTTCTGGTTGGACCCCTCCTCCAGCCCTGATGCCACTCTGCAAGAAGCCTTGTTAAAGTTAAAAGACAACTGGAGAAATAAAAGCATTTTTACAACCCAGTTATGACCACTTAAAAACATACTGTAAATCTATTCACTGCTTAACACACCAGGTACATCCAGCAAATGCTTTTGCTCAGTGTGTATCCAATGTAGCTTGATACTCTCTGTGTAGCTTGAGTGTGCACATTCAAGCAATAAAAAATTAAATAAACCAAGTCTGGATTAAACTTAGTCCACAATAGCAAGGAAAAAAAAAAAGAGTAATTACTGACAGTGGCTTGGTTAAGCTTAGGAAAGCTTAACAGAAAAGGATTTTTCCATAATTGCCATCTCTAACCTTTTATCCAAGCTCAGTGGGTACATTACCTAAGTCAGCAGGAAGTTTAGCCACTCCACATGAAATTAATAACATTTATGGGCTGACCCATCACCCACAGCCTTCTCAAAGCTTTTTAGAGCAAGAGCTATGAAGATGTTTGTCCTCTCATCAGGAAATGGTCTGTGCCACACTTAGCTACTTAAAACAAAACAACCCCCTACTTCAGCAGGCAGCAATCCCCAGGGACCAAACCTCCCTCTCATGCAGTCTTGGGAGTAAATTAACTGTTCTGTCGAGCAAGCTTACCTACCTAATTACAGGAATGAAAACAAGCTTCTCAAGAGCAGCACATCCCAACCAATGTCCCACAAGGAGCCTGTGGGGTGGCTGCTCTAACCTCATCAGGTTATCTCCTACCATGCCCACTTGTCCCACAGAGCATCTGGTGTCCCAAAGTAGGAGCTTCACTGTTGACCTCAGCACAGCAACCTCCTGTCCTGGTAAACACAAGTTGGACCTTGTACCCATCCCTCCACAGAACAGAAGCTCACATTTAAGGATGAATTTAAAGCTTGGGTGCCAGCAAAATGGCTGTGGAGTCACCCCACACACCAAGCCACAGCTGTCAACTCGACTTGGTATTCAAGTAAGCAGAGAACAAGATAAACTCGTTTAACCAACATTGACCCAGTTTCACACTGGAAAGGAGCAAAACAGGCACAAGAACTTAAAATGTATTCCTTATGTGATGCTCTTCTATTTTGAAATGGCAAGCATAAAATATTTGAGTCCCTGTGATAAAATTCTAGCCAAAAAACAGGTTAGCGCTCTGACTTAACAAAATTATGTTGAAAACCATTAACACAGAAAACAGCACACATGCATTATAAGGTTGTGCTCTCTTTTCGATGTCATCGACCAAGAAGAGAACAAGAAAAATCAAAAGAAGGACAAACAAGGATGGCTGGGAATTGATTGCTGCCTTTGAAATGTTTAGTGGAACAGTTGGAATAAGAAGCTGACTGCGGCTGAACTGAAAAATCACTGTGTAGCTAGATTACTCATCTACTGTTAAACCAAATTAAAGTTTTCTTCCCACAGGCAATGCTGAAGATTTCAGAGAACCCATAATTTATAACACTGAAAAGTTTAGAAGAAAACTCTGCAAAACTGAAATGAATTTTGGACATAATGGGCAGGAAAATAGAGGACAGATGAAAAGTGATGATGCTTGATGCAATGAGGGCTGCACACAACATGCAGCAGGTAACTAGAGGAGGAGGCTGATGAGCTGCATTAGGAGGGTTCACCTTCCTCCCTTCCCAGCTCCAAACAACCTCCTTTTTCTCTTCAAGCTGTTTACAAGTTTTCATTTCAAGCTGCTACATGGTACCAGAGGCAGTAAGAATGAGCATTTTCAGCAACCGTACCCTTATTGTAGCCAACATAGGGAAGCACTATCAATAGGAATTTGAATAGGTGATTCTCCTTAGCATTTTTCATAATTAGGCAGCTAACTCATTCATACAAAGCATGAAAAGTGAGTGTGCAAGACCTTTTGGCTAAGCACTGCAGTAAGTGCTTTATTCCAATCTATTTTCCAGGAGCGATCACACTTTGGATGGAAGCCCACTTCAAACAATTTATTTTTCGTGTCTGGACAAGGCAATATAACTTCTACACAATTTAATCTCTTTGCTAAAAGATTTAGCCTTTATAGCTGAAATGCACAAGCTTAACAATAAGGTTAAAATACCCAGGATGCTTAAATCTGAGAAATGCGTTTGCTGGCTGTAGATCAGCACAAGCAGAAGCAGTTGGCTGCAGAACGGCGACTCGGTTGAGGCCTGCCAGGCGCTTCGCCTGACTCCTCGCTGTCGCCTACTGAAGAACAACCACTTCAAGCCGGGCACACAAGCGGCCACAAAACCCTGTAATTACCAGCAAAGCTCAGTCACCAAGGCTCCTCCAAAAAGTCGGGGAGCAGCCACCGCCAGCCCTGGCTCCTCGGGTCGGAAGGGCTGTGCAGAGGAGCCGCCGATCGCCTCATCCTTCATGCTTTCCCACATGGCTGTTTCCTTCTGTTCTCCAGCTGCAATGAGCAGGCTGCAATTTACCTCCTCGCCCTCACCCTGAAATTTGTTTGGATAAACAAGCTCGCCTTTGTTCTGAGCTGCTACTACATTTACACATTGTATTGTAAATCAGCCCGTATAAAGTGAGGCAGGCCCTTGAACAAGACACTAGCTTTTTTGTTCAGACTGGAATTAAACCAGTAAGAGGCACAGAACTCCTCTTATAAACAAGAGTCTGGAAACAATTGGTTTTTAAAAGGTGAGAGGTTTTAAAAAGTTTACTAAACAAACCTAGCTGGTTACAGCCTATGGAGTCAGCCTACAAACAAGTTCAAGGCCATATAAACTGCCAAAGCAGTACTATTTCTGAAGAAACATTTAACCAGTTTAAAAGCTTGCTTTCTCTGTCTTTCAGGAGCCCAAGAATTATTGGCAAGTGATTTAGCTTTTATTGAGTACACAGAGAGAAATTATTCGCAGAGGAAGGGAATTAACTATTTACCTTGTCTATTAAAGACAAGAGACCTAAATAGCATCCAGGTGATACAGGATAAACAGCAAGAAAAAAAAATCACAGTAATAATAGTTGAGCACAGGAATACACATCTGTAAAGCTCTTCCCATCAGAGGCCTGGAGTACAGGTCCAACAATATCTGTAAGAAATGGCTTAAATGCTGCTGACCAAGCCTTAAAGCAGAGAATGGACTCTGTATACAGCCTCTTTAAGACCATCACCAAACCTGCTTACTATTATTTTAAATAAAACTTGTTTGTCAAGCATTTCCCAGGAGTTCAGAAAGGTCCAGCAGAAAAGAGATCAAAAATGATCATTGCTTGATAGCTGCCCAGATTTTCTGGAAAGCTGCTTTTATAACCCCATAACTGAACACACATAACAAAAAATAAATAAAATTTGCCAGGAGTAAGTTGCATCTGATGTTGTCTGCAGTCCAGAACTGAGGCCCTCTGATGGGATGCTATGGAGAAGCAACTGGATGCAGGAGGTCATGCACCACTGCAGAAAGCCCTGCATCCTGCTTAAACATCACGCCCAAAAAATTAATCTCAAATGTAAGCATGACTGGAAAAAATATTTTTATCTCTTTCACTAATGTAAAGGAAGAAGGGACAGAAATGTTATGGATTTTGATTTAAAGTTATTTGCCCTGATATACAGTAAGCATGTTAAAATAAATAGTTTGCTACAGGCTCTTTTCTGTATATCTACCACCTGTGCTACAGAGAAACTCCATACTTCAGTAATTTCAGATTGAAAGAAGACCAGACAAAATGCATGCCCCTTGTTCCACATTCTGGAAGTTACGGTATCACTGCCCAAACTGCAATTCTTGTCATGATCCAACAGCACACACGCCCAACAGGCAAAGGAGGAACTGGGAGGTGGGTTCCAATGCCTCCTTGCCCAGCAGGGCAACACACAGCCTCTGCTCCACCACCAGCACCAATGGGCCTTCTTTCTTTATGCACTCCTGACAGCAGTGGCTGCTCCAGGAAAGTCCCTCACATCCCCACTGGGCAGAGGGTAGCAGAAGGACACGAAACCTTTCCATCTAGCACTGAGCACTGCATCCTGCTCTGCACTTCCACCCTGCCAGAACATGTTGCCTCTTGCTCAGTGATCTACCTTTTGTCCCACTTTTCGGTCTTCAAACAGGTCATTAGTGGATTAATCAGGACTGGAATGCATCTCTGGCGTCAATCATCTGTTGGAGCATGACCTCCTTCCTCTCCCGAGTTGCTCTTTGCACCCTCTCTCTGTTGTTTTCCTTTCCTCTCTCAATGGTGTTTTGTACAGGGACTCATTCATTTCATGCCTTTCACATGTATACAGAATCACAGAGGGGATAAGGTAGGAAAATACCTATGGGACACCCAGAGCATAAGCCCAGGACCATGTTGGGTATATTCAGAGGGAGACTCCACAACCTCCCCGGGCAGCTTGTGTCAGTGCTCTGTCACCAGCACAGTAAAGAAGCACTTGTTGGTGCTCATGTCACCTGAAGATGACAAAACAGATAGAGAGAGGCTCTTACAGGACAAGCAATGCTCTGACCTGAAGCCAGATCCATTTCCGAACAGAGCAAACACAGGCTACATAGAAATGGTGTTTAAGGGAATGAAAAGAAGCCATGAAACCATCAGCAGCCAAAGGTCTTTAAACCCTGTAATTTGTGCCATGAAGAGAGATTACAGCCCATCTGTCCCAGCTACAGCACAAAGGAATTCAGAGTTACTCCTGCTCCCCTTCCCCGCCTCTGCCAGCCCCCTGCCTAGACAGTGTGTAAAGTCAACATATACAATTATGTACCTAACTTCTTTGTGTGATTTGCCACTTCACCATTGCTTCTCTCCTCGCAGAAGCCTGGGCATTATGCTTGGAAATTAATACATTATCTAAAATAATTCCCTGAAATCTGCCATGGCATGTGCTTTTCCCAAGTTTTAGTCTGTGCTGATGGCACCGAGTGCTCCAGCATTACAATTTATTTTCCTGCGTGGAGATAGTGCTGCAAGAACATGGGAAAAACACATCCATGCACTCTGACAGTAAACTCTTGCACTAAGTATTGAGGTGACTCTGCCAAATTAAGGAGACTATAATATATTTTTAAATGCCTCAGTTCAAACACCCTCTCAAAATGTTACTCATAACAGGATTTTAAATACCTATTCTTTGATTTACATACATGATATCCGCCTACCCTTCCTTTTTGCTCCATTTTAGTTCAAAGTAGGTAATATTTACCAAATCCACTTGGTATTTTATTAGGCTCTGCAGAATTTGTGAGGACCCTCAGGGCACTGCAGGTCACCCACACGTTACCTGCATGAGGCCAACGCACACCCCCAGATCCCCCAGACATGAGGAAGGAGAAGCTTGAGCTGGATCTCCCAGAGAGCAAAACCTGCTGTCCCAATGGGCAGCACAGCCCAGCCCTCAGTCCTGGAACCCATCTCATCTTCTGGAAACTGTGAGTGTGGGGTGAGAATATGGATTTCTATTTTGAAACAGCACACAGCTCAGCCTGTCACTTCCTATTGTACGAATTTCTTATTCTGACAACCAGGGGAAAACTTGACCAAAAAGCTTATAACAGCAAGACCACACTGAGTCCTGAACAAAGAAAAACATGCTTAAAAGCTCTCAACTAGTATCACTGGGGTGCACGCAGACAATAAGCAGATTTAAGAAGCTTTTCTATGTTCTGTTTCTTTTCCTATAGAACGACTAAAATCCAGAGCAAAATTATTTAGCAAACAAACTGAAAATAAAAACAAATCAACATTCCCCACACCATTATCTCCACAAAGACACAAAGAAATAACTCTATTCATTTTTGTGGTTCCAAACAAAGGCAGGCAAGAAGAAAGCAGACAGCCTTGGAAGTGCTGGGAGCGGGCACTGCCAGAGGAAGGGACATCAGGCACCCAGCACCCGCCATGCCCCCATCTCGGCCTCGTGCTGGCCAAGTGACTTGAAATGCCCGGGGTCCAGGTTTGCACATCAGCAGAGTGGGGATAATAGCAGGTCTTTCCATCACAGGGGTGTTACAAAGATCAATTAGTTAATGTCTGAAAAGCGCTTTGAAGATATAGCAGGTGGTGAGCATTATTATGCAAATAATGTGACTTAAGAAAATCACAAGTGCTGGATTAATACTAATCCCTTTGATATTTAAAAGACACCATTTTTCATATTTTAAAGCAGCGCACATTTATGCTATACATTTACACTAGTGCTGTAACAACAAATTTTAACCTTTTCTTCTTGTACAGCTTAATACATAAAACTCTTCTGGAGACATCTTTACAGAATCGGATCTTGATTCAGAGCCGGAAATAGTGGCAGAAATTATGCGTGTTGATGAACTGGATAACTAAATCCCGTGCAGGAGTATTTCTCAGAGGATAGTGTGTCACAGGCCTAACTTGCTGTAACAAACATTGCAGGGTCTTTCGGTTTTAGGGCTTTTTTTGGAAGCATAGTAATTTCACGCATAGAAGCATTTGTAAAACAATGTAGCTGCTGTATAATTACGCCCTGTTATGTGGTGGAAAGAGGGGAGAAAAAGAGAAGGATACGGTTCTTTCACTCCTTCAAAGGATGTATTATTTGAATTGCAAAAAACAAAAAACAAAACAACCTCCTCCTCCTCCCCCCCCTTAAAAAAGAAACCCACAAAACAAACACCAACACCCTAATGTCTCATAATCTCATTTGGTGTTGTGCTTCAGATGCAAAGATCTGCAAGGGCCTCCCAGGCGATGAGACCTGGCAGCATCTGCTCCAACACTCAGCAAACATCTGCACAGCCCCTCCTGCACTAGGTGTGTGCAGGGAGGGGGTGGTGGCCCCAGGACATCCCACAAATCCAGCTCACATTTCCACTGCAGAATGAAACCAGAGACAGGCAAGTGCAAGGAAGCACAGGAGTTGAGACCAGAGATGGAAGATGGGACCAGGACAAAAATGTATCTGAGCAGAGTTGTCAGAAACCAAGGAGAGAGCAAAGCCAAAGAAAGACACCCCCCTGGTTTCCAACCTTGTATTTGAAACCAGTTCTCCTTTGAAAGCAAGACAATTGCCAGTGCAGAGAACTTCCCAGTACAATAAGGACTTGCACTGCCACCCCCCCTTCCCCTGAGGAAGCCTGTTTCTCGTCTCCTGTTCCGTAAAATTTAGTGCAAACCAGCTGGTGTGTTCTGCCTAGAAATCTGCAGAATATTGCAGTGATTAAAACCAGCTTAATACTAACCCTCTTTGGAATGCATGTCTGAAATTGATATTAATGAAACAAGATCAGATATTAATATTCTGTACAGCAGGTTCCTCAAGCTGTGCTGCAGCACCAAATCAAATCTTTTCCCAAGTTGACATCCCAAATACAAACAGAGCATGGCAGTTGTGTATTGACATGGGAGGAAGCAGCAGGAGTGTTTTAAAAGTTTAGAAGCTCTGAAGTTTGCAGTTATAAGAAGCTCAGCTTCCTTTCCTATCGCCTTTCCCATAGCAGCAATATTAATGGCTATTCAATGCAATAATAGGATCTGAACTATAAACTTCACTGTTGTTGTTGTCTTTTTAAATCTCTCAGTCAATATTAAAAGCATTTGGTATTCTTCAGGAGGGAGGAATGATTCTGCATTCTAGGAACAGCGAAATGTTTGCAGAGCTACCAGAGAACACTGGTGAAGGATTTACTTTACATCCTCTGCTCATAATTGATGTTGTGATAATTTATTTTAAACAGACCTGCTTCTACAGATTCACAATTTATTTTTATTGCACAAGCACACACTCAGTGTAATCTCAGCGCATTCTCATCAGCTGGAGTTACACAATTTACATACAATATAGGTCCAAACCACCACCGGAGGGTCATTCTTCAGCTAGGAGGAGACTCTTGAGAATCTCTGAACAGAGGACCAGTGATTCCCCTACTGCTGGGTCTGCCAGCACGGAGCAGTAAATCTACACTTTTGACCCTGGGCAAGTAAGAATAGCCCTGCCCTTCACTTCACTCTCCTGTAAAAGGACAGCAACTTCCCCCTCTGAATAAGAGCCAACAGGCCACCTGCTGCAGGACAGCACGCAGCCCAAGTGAAGGAGAAGGCAGCACGGTACTTCTTTTGTCATCACAGAGAATCAAAAAAAACCTGAAGGAGAAAGCGAGTTTCTCCCTTGAGTACCCCCAGCCTGGTTGACACAGAAGGTTTGGTGTCCCAATCTCTACACTTTAGATAATCCACCTTTTCTGAACGTTGGACAGCTGTTCCCTTGAGGAAAGCAATCTTATTTCTCTGTAAATAGCAATACAGTTTGAAGTTTTGGACTAGATGATCTTATAGGTCGTTTCCAACCTTGTGATTCTATGATTCTAAGCACATTGGTTCATCTTATTGAAGATCACGGATATTTATAATGAAGATTAGAAACCATAAACATTCTTAAGACTTTTGCATGTACAACCTTATCAGACCAAGGTGGAAAAAAAAAACAAAAAACAAAACACCACCACCAACATAGATGTCACCTATAAAAGATTTGTCTTCAGACTATATAGAAAAGCAGCTGTTGTAATTACAACAGAGAAGCAGATGAGACTCTGTCTTCCTTTCTGATCACAAAGCCTTTCACAACAGCCATTCAGAAGGTAACAGACCTGGGTGCCTACCTGGTTAACTTCGCACAAAACAAGCTGTGCAGGTACAGGCTGTCTCACTGAGTACCGATTCCTCAGAAAACGGGCAGAGAATGGGAGCTGGCACATACTGAAGAGATTACTCTGACAGACTCTGGAGCTCAACTATAAAGCTTCCGGACTGCTCATCTCCTGGGTTTGGTAACATCTGCATCATATTTGCATTGAATTTATCTGGATAGTTTTAACCTCATTAAGGATTCACAGGTAAAAAACAGATGCCGAATCAAATCTCACAAAGAAGCGTCTGCTTCTTGGAGGATAGACTAAGCAGAAGGCTACATCATGTCCTAATTTCTCTTAGGTTTGCAAAGTAGATAGTCATAATTTCACTTAGAAAAAATATATATGCCAGTTGAGCTGCAGTTTATTTGAACTAAAGAGCAAGAAATGTTACTGTGTGGTGTGGAATGCTTGATCTCGTGCTTTATTGAAGCACAGCTACTTAAAAATAAATTATTGCAAGAACACATCATCCTTACCTTGTGGCTCATAGATATACACATGACTAAGAAATGTGCTCTAATTGTAATATTTCCTCTCCCTTCAGGTAAACATGAAAGCTTAACATTAAACCTGTGTCAACGGTTTACGGGCTGGTTCGGCCCAGTTCCGTGACTAGCGGGGCGGAGGGATCCACAGATCCGCGCCTCCGGAAAAAGGGAACACGGGACCCCAAAATAATTAAAAACAGCGGCAACGATCTGAGGAGAAACAAACTAATTTACTAAATATAGTATCGGAATGCAAGATAACACACTATAATACAATATAATTAAAATTGAAGCTAATAAATCAAATATAATGAGAGAGAGAATGTCCGAAAGGTGGGTAGGCCTCACCACAACACGGAGGGCCGAGGTGAGATGCGCAGTCCAGTTGAGCAGCAGGGAGAAAAGGGCGGAGAGCCGACGAAAAGCAGGCAAAAGAAGAGCGCATCAGGTGACCTTGCCAGGAGTTATATCTCGAGACTCTCTGTGACCGCAAAGTCCCCTGGGGAATGTAGTTCTTCTTCTCTTCCAGGCAGGTACCCAGAGCTTGAGCAACAGTTAAACTCCCAGTGCCCCACATGATGTTATGATGTGGAATACCGAAAACCAAAAATCACAAAACCATGACAACCTGTACTAAAAAATTAATAAATCAGCTCATACATTGTAGGGACTACAAGTACAGCCAGATGAGGCCTTTGCCCTCACTGCTCATTTGGCACGAGCACAACTGAAATATTCCAGAAGAAGACAGAATTGTTACATTCTTTCAGATGTTTGAGTTAATGTTTATGGCACTCAAGGAATTTCTATTTAACAAAAAACCAGCAAGCCAACCTTCAGTGAGTTTCAAAATCTTTACTCATGATGGGAAAGTTTTCACACGCCAAAGCATACTTTCCTTTAAAAACACATTAATTGTAATTATGTTATATATTATGTATAATTACATATTATTTATCCCTGTATATAATACAGAACCTATTTCTGAAAAGAAATAGAGTGCACTCCATACATATGGCTACTTTTCTGAAGGGGTCAGAATCCCGTGAAGAAGAAATGGTAGGGGTTATTGCAATAGAGCCATTTGAAGCACGCCAAGGGAGTAAAGTCACTAATGAAGAGCCTTCTTCTGGGACAGGTGCCTCCAGCTTTCCATGGGTAAGCTTAAATTGAAGTCATGTTTGTGCTTGTGGCCTCATTAGATTATAACTCGATTGTTGACTTGAATTCTTGTAAGCCTTATACACGTGGGACTTGCCCTCTCTCATTTGGAGGGTATCACATAATGGATATTTATCTATAGAGATATGCCATCTCCTCATAGCCAAGCCTCAGGGTCAATAACCTCAGGTCTAGTTTTCACATTTAACAAATTTTCCTATTGCTCAATTGGCAGAGGCTGTTCAATACCTAGGCTGGAGCTGAGAAGATTAAATGTTAACCATTTCTTTGTCAAACTTTAAAGTCACATTCTTTTTAAAGTCAATTTTTTAAAAAAATATCTTCTCCCTTTTAAAATATTTTAAAATTAATTTGTAATACCGCTTCCTTGTATTAAAACAGTTGGAGGGCAGAGCTTGGTCATGCATATACATATCCTATGACAGGTATCACTCCCTGTGAGTGCTGTGTACCTGCCATTCCAGCAACGAGAGATACAGTTTTCAAATCAAACAAAAAAACAGAAGCAACCTGGAAATTCTTTTCAGTTACCTCCAAGAGCCTAAGAGGACTAAGAATTCTCATATTTCATCAAAATCTGCTTCAAAATCACGTTTTATTTATTTTTTATATTTATTTCCTTTCACTTCATCCTTGATATTTCGACTTTCTTTCACTGCAGCAAGCAATGAAACAGCTCTACATTCAATACATGGACTGGGGAGATTTTCAAAAGCCTCACATTTTAGAAGGTTTTCCTAAAGCTTCCCAAAGAAGAATATGAATAACCTGTGCAATGGCTCCATACATTAAAAGGCAATTTGGTGTAACAATTCCGTGTTCTCATTGCACTCATACTTTAAAAAGAGCCAAGAGACATCCTGGGATGCTTTCTAGCAGGAGGGGAGGTACAAAACTAATTTTCCAACTGCTCTGTTTACTTTGTATACCTTGTGGGCAAAAGTTGGCAAGAAACAACTGGAAGTTGTTTACTTTGAAATTATCACCCCATTTACAAGATTCAAGAGCAAGGTCTTCTAAAAGGAGGTAAGAGGGAAAAGGAAATGACTACATGCATGGTTTGCACTACACTACTAGCACAGTCCATGTGCTGGTAATGCACAGGAGGTCTAGATAAAAAAGAAAACCATTGGGCACTGAGAAAGCTGGACTATTCTCACACTCCTCCACAAAGTGCGTATAGACACCATGCTTAGAGCCATCCATTGAAAATAAAAGCCCTAGCAAGGTCCATGCAAAACGGCTGTATTCAATTTAAGGCCACCTCGTATTATTCCCAATGGAAGTGAACCACACAAGGGCACTGCTGTAATTGAATACACAAACTCAACACCCAAACTTTGTTCGTAAAAGCCTTCTTTTCCCTGACTAATAGGGCCACCCAGAAGGAGATGAGCAGGAAAGGATGACAGCAGCAGACACAGCCGTGGCTTGATAACACAAAGAATTTGGCAAAAATATCAGTTAAAGTGAGTCTTTAATAGTCTTTTTTTTCTTCTTTTTTTTTTTTTTTAACCCTTTCAGCTTCTCAATCCAACACTGCAAAGATGCACGTTTTGGTGTGGCCGTGCTGTAAAACACATCAGAGTTGCAATCAAGCTTTTAAAATAACTTCTTTCAAAGCCATAAAATAGCTACATGTAATAGAGTTTAATGCCAGATCAGCTCTTCTGTCCACTTCACAAAACAGTTGTGGTAGCAGAACCAAGCAGTTACCAGCTGCTGACAGTGGGAATAACTTACAGGAGAGCTGCCACCAATGCCTCCATATCACCAACTGATGGTCTATGCACGCTGATAACCCCCTGTGCCAAGCCACCTCATGGGTACAGAGAGCTTGAAGTAGAAGTGTTTTGCAGAAGGCTCTGCTCAAGCCAGTTAATCTGGGAATGCAGGTCTCCTCTCGCATTGGGGCTTCTGGAGAGAGGAGCAGGACAGATAACAAAGCTAGCAGGTCTTTATCCTTCCTGGTTGAGAAAGGACACTGTGGCATCCATTTGCCGTACTTACATACTAAGACAAAATGCTCATATTAAATTGGATTTTTCACCTTGGAATTCTGCAAAATTCCTTAAAAAGCAGCAATGAAAAAAAAAAAATCAGATAACTGAAATTATCTGCTAAATGTAAAACAAAACCAGAAGCCATTGAGTCACCGGTCAAGAAACCTACAAGACTCCACTGCATACAGCAGATCATATACATGGCACTCTGGCACCAAAAGCAGCTACACACAAAGCAGCCCAGACTTTGTGTATGCTAGCAAACAGGCCTGTTTGGTCTGGCAAATGCTATTAGCACAGTGAAGAGTTTTGGAAGGAGACACAGCACCAAACAACATGACCTTGTCATATTACTGTACATGAAAGATGTGGGTAAAATAGAAAAGACTCTGAGAGGGAGGGAAGGAATGCAGGTATGTAACCATGAATTTACAGCCTCTTCTTCTCCCAACAAGCTTAGTAGTAGTGTACAGAAAAGTCCTCATTGCTCCTTCATGAAAAAGCTCCAAACTTCTGATGCTATGAATTCTCTTCTGATATCAGAGCTCTCATTCAAGTATAATTGAAGTAGACTAATTATGCCACAAACAACAGAAAACGCAGCCTGCCTCTTCAGATTATCAGTAGGAGAAAATAGCATGAAGAATTTAGTTTCAAGGATACTGTTTACATTTCTAAAATGTACTTATTTATTTCACAGGCCCAAGGATCAAAATGAACAGATAAGAACTAATTGCTACAACTGGGAAAAGTAAATTGGGAAGTTCTTGCCAAGCACACCTGTACACAATAATTTGAAAAGCAGCAGTATAAGCAAGGCAGACTGTCAAAGTGCAATTAGACAAGTGGAAAGTGTTACTCTGAGCAACTGAGATACTATGTTTTGATAACTAAGTTACCTTGGAGATGACTCACACACACAAGTTGCTTAATGTCATTTTACACTATAGGTCCAGAAGGTATAAAAGTATGCATAAAAATCACTATGAAATCAGAGAGCATCAATCAGAAATGTAAAGTAAATACATTCTCCTGGCAGATTATTAAACTTAATTTGAGGTCACATTTCAACCTAAAGCCAAAGCAAATAAACCCCCCCATGGCCATCTCTTCTCTTGACACACCCAAGCAACCACACTGCAGAGCTCTACAAGAGGACCTCCTCTTCCTCAAGTGAGCAACACACCTCTTGGAAAGGAGAAAGAGAGATTTTATATATATATATATATATATATATATATATATTAGTGTCAATCCAAGCAAATCCTTAGCCCACCTGAGCAGCACGACCACCACTAGCGAGAGGGAGCTCTACTGCCTCAGGCTTCTGTGCAAATAGCTGCCAGGACAAAGCGCCTTTTGACGTGTACTTGTTCCTGCTGGGAGAGACGAAGAAAAGATGCTTTAGTTAAAATATAAGACAAGGGGCTGGACAGCATGCACAGCTGAAAAGAAATCACGTGCTCCGTGGGTTTCTTAGTATCTTAAGCAAAAAAGCATTTGTAACTGGCAGTTCAAGAAAATGAGGAATTTTCCAAGATGTCATTTGTATAAACGTAAAAGGAGGAAGAGTAAGGCAGGTGAAATCTATTGATTTCACACTGAATTCAGCAAGTGAAGACTTAACAATGTGTCAACAAACATCAAATCAATCAGATTTTAAGAACAGAATATAAAAAATACATGCCAAATAGATTAAAAAGCAGTTAAATCAGAGATCTCAGAGTTGTCATTGCTGAATAACATCACAATGCAACCGTAATACTCCTTGTGCAGTTCACAGAGACTGGAATTATGCTCTATATCTCTTATTAGTTTTATTGCCTGCCTGGAAATAAGCACATCTTCTGCAATAAAATTAATGGATTACATGGTTTAGTAGCATGGTAAATAATAATAGAAAGGATATCACACAGAGTTATCTCAATAATTTGTCAAGCTGAGCTCATTCCAGCCAAAACACTCTTAAGACATCTGAATGCAGATGTATCTATCTAGTAATAAGGAATGTGAGTAGGTTTGCAAATCAGAGGACTGTGAAGTTAAGAAGTAAGGAAACCAGAAAGGATAGAGAAGTCCTCATAGACACATAACCAAGCATCACACTAGGAGTGCATGTTGTTATTAAAGAGGCTAATGTGGTTGATTGATGCAAAGATACAAAAATAAATAGAAACACTGAATGTGGTAGGATAGCATGTAGCAATAATGAGCAACATGGCAACACTACACCCAGTTCCATAGCTGATGCTCAAAAAACCAAACCAAACCAAAATGTTGAACAACAAACCCAGAATGATATTGCTCTGCATTTTCACTAGTGTTACTGAACACTGCACCAATTGTACAGTGGACTATGAAATGCTTGCAGACCTTCCCACTGCTAAATGTCAAAAGAAGAGACCATCCGTTAATGAACATGAAAGGCATCTCCCTGCAGTAAGTAAATGCGTACCAGGGTTGTGGGGTTGCCAATATAAAGAAAATCTTTTGGGTTTTCAACTGAACAGTTTGGGTGGGCAGGAGGAGGCAACACCTGGAGCACACAGCACATGTATGCTGCTCACCCACAATATCCACTTTGCAGCTGTAGAACTATGGACTCCTGAGAAACTTCTTATGAGTACTCACAAGGACACTTTGTGTCTGAGTAAAAGCCTCCAAGATACAAGCTTATATCTTCATGTTCAGGAAGGAAAAAAAATAACCAAGAAGCAACCGGGTTTGGTTGGTTTCTTACGTTTGCAATTTGCACTCTGCAGATCTTTGTTTCTGCCTTGTGATCACACCTAGCACTTACATAGGCTGTCAGTTAATTCAGGAGGGAAAAAGTTTCCATTGCTGATGATCTGAATTAAAATTGCACACAAAATCTTTCTTTCTTTCTTTCTTTCTTTCTTTCTTTCTTTCTTTCTTTCTTTCTTTCTTTCTTTCTTCCTTTCTTCCTTTCTTCCTTTCTTCCTTTCTTCCTTTCTTCCTTTCTTCCTTTCTTCCTTTCTTCCTTTCTTCCTTTCTTCCTTTCTTCCTTTCTTCCTTTCTTCCTTTCTTCCTTTCTTTCTTTCTTTCTTTCTTTCTTTCTTTCTTTCTTTCTTTCTTTCTTTCTTTCTTTCAAACATTTTTTCCTTTTAAGATACTTATCACTCCCACCAGGCTGGAAATCAAATCATAGAATAGTTTGGGTTGAAAGAGACCTTAGAGACCATCTAGTTCCAATCCCCTGCCATGGGCAGGCTGCCACCCAGCAGCTCAGGCTGCCCAGGACCCCATCCAACCTGGCCTTGAGTGTCTCCAGGGATGGGGCATCCACAGCCTCTCTGGACAATTTGTTTCCAGTGCCTCACCATTCTCTAACTAAAAAAATTTCTCTCTAACATCTAACCTAAATCTCCCTCTTTCAATTTAAAGCCATTTCCCCTCTCCTCTCAGACCACATAAAAGGATGGTCTCCTTCCTGCTTATAAGCTCCCTTCAAGTACTGGAAGGCTTCAACGAGGACTCAACAGAGCCTTCTCTTCTCCAAGCTGAACAAGCCCAGTTCCCTCAGCCTTTCTTCCTAGGAGAGGTGCTCAAGCCCTCTGACTATCTTTGTGGCTCTCCTCTGGACCCAGTCCAGCAGCTCTGTCTTTCTGAAGATAGCTCTGTCTTTCCTGAAGAAGTTAAATTATTGCTTTTTTTTTTTTTTCCATAAAATTCAACAGGCTCACTGCTAAGTCTCAACCAATTTGTCTCATATTGATTAAATGAAGAAAACACACAAGTTCAACACATCACACCAACATATTAATGAATGACAAATTAACAATCTTCTCATGCATTTAAGAGAGATACAATGTATCTTGTAACTTCCAGTTACAATGAACACAATCAGAATCATTAAAGAGAAAGGACTGACTAAATAACTATGAAGAACTAAAGGAAACTGTAGCCTACTAATGTGAGCCAAGTATCACATCTTCAGGAAAGTAACTTTTATTTGCCATGTATGCCTACTGATGTCCAAGAAAAAGTTGACTGAACTGCCCCTTCTGACTCAGGGAAAACAGATAAAACTCTGGGAGATCTCACTCTGTATTTCAGTGGCACTTGTTTTACCAAATCAATATATTTCATTTTTTTCTATCCTTAACTTTCTTTCTGTGGCTGAAGACACTTGAATAATGATTATTTTTCAACATGGATTAAATAATTGGTCCATCCTCAATTCTAAATAGCGACACAAATAGGAATGCAAGTGCTGTATCTTTATATACAAGTATTATAGGTACATACATCTGTCAGGAAGAAGTACTGTCTCTTCTTAAGCTATATAGAAGCCGCAGGGAAAAGGATGCGAGGAGCATACTCTGGGAATTTCTATATATTTAAAACACAGCCAGTTAGTATAGCCAGAAGGTTAAGCTTGAAATGTGAGACTTTATTTGTATGTCACTTTTCCAGGAGCCCTGGGAGACTCAGCTATCACCCTAATGATCTCTAGACACGGGAAGATTACTGTTGGGTTTATGAGAATTCCCTTCAAACTGAGCTGACACGTAGAACTAATCCAGCTTATCTAGAAAGATGCTAGCCACATCTATTCAGCAATAAGCATCAACTTATCTTTTTCTTAAAAAAAAAAATGCAAGTTCTGTAACAATTAAGCTTAACTGCTAAAAATCACATGGACTTTATTTAAAAAAATTAAAGTTAAGTTGATCGTTGACAGTTCCTATGTACTTCATGCAGCAGAACACTCTTGATGGTCTACCAAAAGACAGGAAGGACAGATTGAGTGGCAAAGTTTCTCCACTTCTTTCCAGTTTGTTGTAGGATTGAGAAGGATTTAATAATTTCTAGCAGAAAGAAAGAGATGACATATCTGCAGCATAAAGAAAGTGACTGCTGTCACGCAACACAAAATCCATTCACTACAAATGACCAAAAAGCCTCTACTCTTCACTTGTGACCCTAAATTAGCAATATCAGTTACTGAGAAAAGCCAGCAAAACAGTAAATAGTGCTATAATTAGATAACCAACTTTCTAAAAACACACTTTGACTGAATAAAGCAAAATTCCTGTTTGCAGTTCTTTCAGCACCAAACCAAGCTGTTTGCCCATGGGCAGGAGGTGGAAGAGTCCATATCCAGCACCAGCCCAGGAAAACAAAATCTTGGCAGCTACCCATAGAGGTGGAGGACAGTCACTTACGAGGCACTTTGCTTTGTAAGGTGCTGGGTGAACTCTGTCCTCTGGCAACTGTCATGGAACTCAGAATGGAGCTAATCATCAAGCTGCCCCGGCGCCAGCACTGGCTCACAGAAGCTAGATTTCAAAGAGAAACTAAACAACCCAAGGAACACGTGGTGGTGACCATAGTTGTGCTGACACACTCCTGGGGTTGAACTCCACCTTGCACTGCAGCAGCCTGCAGCTGGGTGACTGAGCTTGGCTGGTTGCTCGGTGCTTGGCTTTGGTGTGTTTAACTGTTGTTGCTGATCTTTGTTAGGTATGGACACTTCAGGGAGTTATGAGGCTTCCCTCTAACAAGACAGAAAGAAGCTTAGAGAGATCCAAAAGCTATCTATTCCTAAAGAGACAGAAACCAAGAAATGCTCAGTTTTAACAGATACCCAAGAACTACCTGCCTAAGGACAAGTCCCAACCCTCCAGTGCTTAGGCAAGCACGTGTCCTCAGCCTCCTCCGTCCATTTGTTTCCTTTGAGTCTTCCCAGGCACAGGCTTCACAGCCTCCTTCTAAAGCCAAGCTTGGGCAATTTTCTGGACAGTTAGGGAGCTTCTCTGTAATACTAAACTACTGGTGGGTACATAAAATGACCATCCTTAACTTCTTACTTCTTCCTTTCCTTATTTCTACTTTGTCTATGCAAGTTTTGACCAAGCAGGGAGTAAGAGGTTAAAGACTTGCTGTCTAAATATTGCACTTCTAAAAGAGACACAATCTAAATGCCTTACTCAGGTTACATGTGCAGTGCTTTTGTTTGTTGGTTGGTTTTTAAATGAGAATTAAGAGATGAATATCAAATCCAAGCTGGCCCCATATTGAAACAAAACTAGTCAAGTAATACTTGACTAATTCTAGTTGCACCTGGCTTTATTATAGCTAGTGATTACTTTATCTTTTTTTTTTTTTTTTTTTTTAAATTCTAATGGAAACCATCTAAACACAAGAGGATCCTCTCTCACTTTAAACTGAGGATTCCATACTGGTTGAGAAAGCCTGCAAAAAAAGGGAAAATAGATATCCACTACTGAGTTGAAAAGACAAAGGTGAAAAAGGAGAAGGAATGCTTCATTAGAGTTGTTTGTTTACTTAATTCAATTTTTAATTGTTTAGACTCTCATCTCACTAAGACGTGCTAACTTTACTTAAAGAAGGCCCCACAGTTCTTATTTGCATAAATCAAGTGTGTTTAATGAAGTGCACATTAGCTCATCATCACATTGGTTCTGATGAGGAACTGCATAAGCGACAATGCCAAGCTATTTTGGGGAATATTCATTATATGTCTAAAGAACAATCTGACTGGAGGAAAGTGAGAACAAAATGACAGTAAAAAAATGGCAGCAATTACTTTACTAGCAGTTAACGTTGCCATTAAATGCTTGCTGGCAAGAGTTTAAAGTTGCAAACCCTAATTTAAGCTCGTTACCTTAATTTTACAGTTGTAATTCAATAGTCAGAATGTGGCACTGGTGTAATAAATATCTTCATTCAGTGCTTCATACAATAAACATTTTAAAAGTGAATTCAAAATTTCAAAATCTAGGTGTTACAGAAATAGAAACGATAAGTATCATGTCATCATTAGAAAAAATACATATGTACAAACAGTTTTCTTAAAAACAAGCCAGAATTCAAACATGTTAACAACAGGTCACTGGTATTTTTGTTATTCACAGGCATTCATGAAGAGAATCATAGAATGGCTTGTGTTGGAAGGGACCTCCCAGCTCCCAAAAAATCTCCCTTCAAATGTACGTTTGTATTTGGGGAGCTTATGCACCCATAGCAAACAGCCCCCAGTTTTGGAAAGCTATTTAAAGCCTGTATGCCACTTCCAATAATATCTGCAGGAAGTCTCAGGCAGCAAATGGCTGTGCCCTAAGTGAGGATATTTTATATACTGATATCTGTAGATTCTTCAGTTAGATGTACAAAGCAAGATTTGGTGAGAAGGGAAAACACGCCTTTCTCCTGCTAATTCCCAGAATCCATGTGGGAGGAAGGACGGGAAGAAGAAAGCTGCTCACTGCTACCTTCTGAAACCCAGCAAGGTGAGTGCCATGACCGACACCATCACAGCCTCCCCCTGCACAGAGCTGCCTCCTGCTGCTGATCCCCACAGGAATCGATAGGAAAATAGCTCAGCTAAGTCACATTTTTTAGGGAAAACACCATTTCCAAAGAACGTGAGTGCTGTCGGGCTCCAGTTCTCGATCACACCCGATTTAGCTGACCCCAGCTGTCTGCCTTGTCCCTCTGCCAGCACGGAGATGAGCAGGAGGCTTCATGCTACCGGACTTCCCCACATTACGCTCTAGCACGAACAGCCATACAGTGCAGCTTACATTCATGTGCCAGGCTGTAAACACTGGCACACTCGAGCTCCAATAGGAAACAAGGCTGGATGGCAAAGTAACCTCTGGCAAAAGGACAGGATGAACAGCTGGATGCTTCAGCTCCTGGAGCACAAGTCAGAGTCACAAGTGTAGTTATTATGCCATCCTTCCCATGTTGTCAGCAACCCGGGAGTATCAGAGAAATCTGGTTAACAGAACTGTTACAAGTGCTTATCAAGAGCATCCAAAGCTTCAGGTGCACGATTGGACTTCACTTTACTACTAAAAGCAGCATCAAGTTTAGCTGGATCAACACCAGCTTTTGCTCAGTTATATCAGATCACTGTAAAAGCATTTTAAAAAGAGAAGTTTCTATTCCGTCTTCAGTCAGACTCGGTTCCCACCACGCTTGGAAACCACAAGTATTCAAGGCAGCGGGGACAAGCCACGCCAGGCTCGGAAGCAGACTTCCTCCCTTTTGTTTTGGCTGGAAGCATGCTCTGTTCTGGCCTTTCCATACAGGCAGCAGCCCCCGCACCAGAGAGATGTGTGCAGGACCCAGGAGGATGGGTACAGAGTGCCGAGTTCACTCCTTGGAGCACAGGGAACGGGTCGCCCTGCTGTTCTCCCCACAGTCTGTATGCAGCCCTGCTCCACCAAAGCCAGTTACATACTGTAAAGTTTGGAAAGGCAGGAGAAAGAATTTCCAGCCCAGCTTTGGGGCTGACACCCCTAGAAAAGGAAAGCTCAGGGTAACACCAGGTACGTGCCAGCAGCCCATTACTTACCGATCCCAGCTTCCTTCTAGATTCCATTGTAATGAGAACATAAACAGCAGAACAAGCATATATCGCTCTTGAATGAATTACCTATTGAGAGTTCCCTCTGCTGTTCAAGAAGCTAATCATCACATTCAAGGTAACAACAACATTAGCTACAAAAGCACCAAGTTCCTCCACAAACAAGTTTTCATTCCATGGTGAGCGCAGCAATAGGGATGGGACCGCAGCCTTGCAACAAACCGATAACAAAGGCAACGCTATTCCCAATTGGGCACCAAAAACTTGCGGTTCATTCTCTGTACATTCACCCCGAGTCTGACTAAGGCAGGAAGAACCCCAGTTATTTATTCCCGATGCCTTCTGTCTCCGGGTGGCACCGCCACTGCAGCCTCAGAAGACAAAGTCACACGCTCAGGTACAGCCCATCGCAACAGGGAACGGCAGAGGTGCTCTGCACTGCCCCAATAACTATGCTTTGAGTCACGACTGTTTCGGGCCGGCACTTTCGTTCACCGGCACGAACCAGGAGCGAAACGCACTATATCTAATTAACAGTTTGGAAAGAAAGTTTAAAGCTGCCTCCGCGAAGAGACACAAACAAAACGCGGCTGAGCTCCCGAGCTGGAGCCGGCGGTGCGAGGGGCGGAACGCGGGGCCGGGGCCGCACCGTACCGAGCGTTGCGAAACCCGGGCGGAGAGCGGGTGCTCGGCGGGCACCGGGACAGCCGGCAGCGGGGAGCGGCAGCGGGGGGCCACAACGCCTGCACGGCGGCGGAGGAACCACGCCGGGAGCGCGGAGCCGCGGTTCGGGAGCCCCGTAACCAACCCCAGCCGGCCCCGTCCCTCCGCCCTGCCCGCGGCGGGGAAGGGTGAAGTTGCAGCGCCCGCGATCGGCGGCTGCAGGCGGGGGCAGAACGGGCAGCTCGCCCCCGGCCCGGCGCGCAGAGGCAGGGAAGGGGCTGCGTTACCTTCAACAGGTGCAGGCGCCGGCGGAGGCAGCCCGCGGCGCGGACGCTCGGCTCGGAGGCGGCTCCCGGCAGCCCGGGGCGGGCGGCGGCGCTGGGCGGAGGCGCTCCGGCAGCCCCCCGGCGGCCGCCCCTGCTCCCGGCGGGCCCCGCCGCCGCCTCGCCAGAGTCAGCGCGGAGGCGGCAGCGGCTGCGGCCACCTCGGAGAGGGGAGGGAGGGAGAGAGAAGGGAAGGAGAAGAGAGGAAGAGAGAGAGAGAGAGAGGGAGGGGAGGCAGCGAGAGAGCAGAGAGAAGCGCCCCGAGAGGGATCGATCGATCGATCGTCACATGGCGGTCGCGATCCACCGCCGCCCCCCGACAGCCGAAGCCTACGGCGGGGAGCCGGAGAAAAGCTGCGAGGAGGGGACACACCTGTAGGCGCAGCACATATCCGCTCTGAGCACAATGCGAGACAGGAAACTGAAAAAACAGCCCAGGGAAGGAGAGAGGCTCCCGTTCGTCCCTCCTTCCCTCGCTCCCTCCCTCCGTCCTCCTCCTCCTCCTCCTCCTCCTCCTGCTCTCTCCACCCCCTGCCCCTGGTCAGGCTCCGCTGTCTCCTGCAGGCAGAACCAGGCGGAGGGCCGGCGGGAGGAAGCAGTTGCACTTTCTCCCTTTGCCTTCCCTTCTTCTCATTGTTCCGCCCGCCGGCCAGGCGCGGCCAGGAGGCTCCCCCATGGGGCCGGTAGCCGCCGGGAGCCTCGAGCCGCGGCGGAGCGCGGCGCCGCAGGGAGCCGGGACCGGACCGGGCCGTGCCGGGGTCGCCGCTCCGGCGCCGGGAGCCGAGCGCCGGGCTGCCGCGGGGCCGGGAGCGGGGCGGCGGTCCTGCCGGGGCCGTGCCTGGCGGCGGGGCTGCGGGGGGTCTCCTTGCTTTTCTTTGGCCTTGGGGTAACCGGCGCGTTCCGGCGCTGTGTTGGAGAAGCTCCTGAATGTGTAGGAGCAGTAATTGCCTCCTCTCGTCCTCGGAGCAGGGAGAGCTGCTGCGGGGCTCCGGAGTTCGCCGCTCTCCCTGTCCCGTCGTTGGGAGCCCGGCGTATGTCACAGTCAACGTCTGTAGTGAACTGAAAGTACCGCGGGTTTATCCCGCTCAGGTAAACTCTGTGCGACCACAGTATCTGAAGGACTTTTCTCCCTCTTAGGCGCTTCTCCTTTTCTCCCCTAGAAACGCACAAACGAGAGCCGGTGTTTAAGCTCATTGCTTCGTTGCTCCGGCATCAGGATCTGCTCTGCACTCAGCTGTCAAGTTTGTCTTGACTCTAAGTAACGTAGGGATGGTCTATCGTAAAAGAGAGATGTTTTAGGAGGACGGCTAACATGAGCTTTAGGTAATTGTTTGGACTTGGCTGGTGGCTTTCCATCAGTCAGACGTGGAGCAAGGAGATGCAGGGAGTAATTAATGAGCTGCCGTTGGCACCCAGCCTCATTAAATGCTGTGTGCATTGGGCTTCCTGTTGAAATAACAGGAGTGAGTTGGTCAGAGTTGCGCTTCTCAAATGGCACGTGGGAAGTTGCTGAGGAGTTGTCATCACATCTCAGAACAGCAATACAAAACAAAACCCAGCTCCAAAGGTAAAAAGCAGTAGACTGCTGGAAGAGATGCTAACATGGGTGGCCTGCTGTTACAGCAGGATGAAACTGTCCTGCTGCCGTGGTGTTCTGCCTGTGTTCTGCTTGGAGGCTGGGTCCTGCCAGCCCAGCCCAGCTTTTTGCCAGGCTCCGGAAGGCTCTGAGCCCTGCTTGTTGGCCTTCCCGCTCCTTGTCTGGTGGGCTGAGCCACTGTAAGGTGAGAAGGAACAGCTCTGGCATCCTGGTGGAGCTTTTCTGGAGGTCTGGAGCCTCCCACTTTGTACTTCTTTGCTTGCTGGAAGAAAGCAGTGGAGTCTGAGGAGGAGAGAGATGGGACCTCCTGAAGAAAACTGGGTTAGTCACATCCCACAAGCGACTCCCTGAGGGAGGGATACAGGACAGAGGAACTTGCAGGCTGCTAATGGGCTAATGGGCTCACTTTCCAGGCTGCTCTTTCAATGTCTGGGCTTATGGTGAGGCTGTGCCCAACCTTTGGCAGCATGCCCTGGCATTACCGGCCGGGCAGCTCTCTGTGCACCCTGACTGTGGCTCCCTGCCTCCCAGCACTCTCTGCCTCTGGGCCTTGGCTGGGGTCCCTTCTGCCTGCCCCCACCCTGCCCACTCCAGACCCAGCACTCTGCTCCCTGCTCAGGGCAGGCCCACACCTGCTACCCCCGCTGGCTGCCACCCATGCCGCAGTGCTTGCTGTGCTGCTCTGCCTTGCAATGGGGGTCCCCAGGCCCGGCCTAGGCATCAGCCACCTCCCGGCGCTCCACATGGCTCCCTCTGGCTGGAATGCTTCCCTGTGGTCGCTGTTGGCTGTGTTTCTCAGAAACAAGCCTGTGGACACACATGGACAGAGCAGTGGTGACAGTTTATTTAATTTGGGAGAGGAGCCGGTGAAGTGAAGCCGTGCTAAATCCTTGACCCGTCCGTAGTGATTACGTGCTGTGCATTCAACCTTGCTTGGTGTGACAGGGATTATAAAGCTGAACTCAAGCTTGAGGTGGCCACAGAGCATCCCATCCCAGGGCGCTGTCTCGTTTGCTCAGCCTCTGTACCTTGCTTTTCTGCAGGGCACGTGCAGCAGTACTACAGCTGCAGCGGGGCCCACACTTCTGCACAGATGTGTGCAGCAGGACTTCTGTTATCCTGAAATGAAGCAGTGTGGCATCGCTCAGAGCTGGGCCTGCTTATGGAGGAGCAGCATGTTCACAGAACCATCTTCTGCCTCTTCTTTGTCCTGGAGGCAGTATGCTGTCCTCTGCCCCACAGCCAGGCATGTTAGCTTGCTCAGTTCCCCAAGTGTGTGGTACAGGGATTTACTCCCCAGTCAGCTCCGAGAAACTGCTGCACAAGAAAAACTGCTGTTTGCTGCTGAAGAACTCACTAAAAAAAAATCAAATCAAATCCTAAACACATAAATGCTTAGAAAGGAGCAACAAGTGATTGAATGATAAACAGTTTCCAAGCATCTTGGCAATCTTAACTATCAGTGGCACTTACACATACACAGTGTGCAGACTGAGGGGGAAAGTCTGCTTTGTCATTTCTGTGTAAGGACAGAGATAACCGGGCTGCATGCGCATAGGATGCTGATCCAGATTCCAGTTTCCTAATTATTTCCTCCCTCTGCACTCCCTCTTTCTCTCCCCACCTTGTTATCACCCACTCATTGTTATGCACGTCCTTCTGTTTCTCCTCTGCCTGTTGTCCTTTATGCCGGATGCACTGTACATGCCTCTTTCTTGCTTCCTTTCCCAGAAGTGTCAGTTCTCAATATTATCTGAGGCACGGCCATACGTGGTACCATTTGTAGTGCCAAAACCTTCAAGGCCCATAAAAAACAGGATTTCCACCTGTCATTATTAAAAACACCTCGCTCGCAAGCAGCAGGACTGATGAAACCTGGTTCCCTGTGGCTTTGCATCTGACTTGCTTATTGCCATAACCTTGTCTACCGTGTCTCCTTCATGTCCTGTGTGACATCTCTGCTTGGTGGCAGGAGGGACCAGGGCAGCGAGGCGAGCACACTGCCTGGCACAGCTGTCAACAGCTGCATTCCTTTCCCGTTTCTCTGCTGGAAATTGAATTTGAATCACTGGTACACTGACTCTATGAAACTTAATTATGTGTGAGACTTGTACGTCTTTTATGCATTTGTTTGCAAGTAGCCAATGTGTTCTGACATTTTTATGAGAGTCTGATGGGCAGATAAACAGCCGGATGATTGATTATTGGCCTTTAGAAAGGAAGGTTGTTGTCTTGTGGCCATGGAGATAACCTAAGAGCAAACCAAACAGCTAAAAGAGAACCTCAGATCTCTTAAAGTGATTAAAATTGCACTTTGTGCAGAAAATTTTGGTTGTCTCTGTTCCCACATGTCACAGTGATATCATTACAGGTGGCCTCAGGATCTTGCTCATCTCAGGTCTCTCATGAAGAGAGGGGAATGGAAATAAAGGGGAGAGTGTTCCTCCTGATGGAAGCAGTGCAGAAGCTGAGATTCAGGCTGGCTTTACACTTTTGATATTGCTATCCTTCATAATACTTTTGTACTGATGATGGAATGTGAAGAACTTGAGAAGTAGGACCCTACCTAAATGGTTTAAATCTTTTGATTAAGGTGTAAGCCTGGGCTCTACCAGATTTTTTTCATCCCCTGTCTGAGTGCAGAGCAGTTGGACGTCTTCAGTCCTGATAGGGCAGTGCTTTGTCTTCCACCATTGACTGAAATGACCCAAATATACATATTTATATGTTCACAGTCCATAAATCATCCTGGGATCTACTTTTTTGGGGCTGAGAAGTGCCAGATACATCTAAGGTGTTATTATTAGATTTGTGAAATGTCACTGCAAACATCCTGAGTTTCATGCCCTTTGCACCGAAGTGCTGTAACAGATCAATTTGTATATATTTCCCTATTGCTTGTGGCTGATGAGTTTTTCAACTCCCATTCTTCAGCAATCTAGAAAAAGATCCTTAATGGTGAAATAACCCCGAGTTAGTTGTAGGATTTCTTTCATGTTTAACTTTGGTGATGGACAATATACAAACCACATGGAATGGTTTTTTGGGACTTTTTGGTTTTTTTTTTTTTTTTTTTTTTTTTTTTTTTTTTTTTTAAATTTTCTAACCAGCCCTCACTCAGAAGATTTGTTTACCTCTGTGCAAAATATTACCCAGCCAGAATTTTGCTTTTGTTTAATTTAGCAGACATTTTGCATATACTTTGCTATAGATATAAATTACTGCAGAAAGGTATGAGATAGAAAAACAGCAGACCCTGGATAGGATTTCCATGTGGAATCTGTAGAAAGCCTTATATGGATGTGTGCAATGTGTAGATGCATGTGCAAAACTATTAAATGTATCAGCTTTTGCAGAGAGAACTTGACATACTGACATATCCCTGGTTATACCAGATTGCATGTGATACCAGTTAGGAGATCCTTGGATAATGAAGACGTTCATATGGGCAGTGTTTTTTTTTTTTTCAATTCAACCTTGATTTTTATGAGAAATTTATCTAAAAAACAGCAAAATATGGTAAGAAATTTTGGCAGATAATTCAGTCTTGCAGCCAAATGCTGCTAAAATGAAAATGAATGTAAAATGTTGATGAATTATATTTAGCCCTGCCTTTTTTTCTCCTCCTTTTTTTAGAGTAAGTGCTCCCCGTGCATGTGCCCAGTCACACACGTGTATGTATATACGAACCAGACAGGCCAACATTTCTAACTTCAGTGAGGGCAGCTGCCCAGCTACCTTGCAAGGACACTGTTCTGCTGTCACAGTTACCATGCTTTATAACCACAGCCTACACATGATGCTAATGCTATTTCTGCAACTGTTTGGGAGACTGACCATTGGAATTAGCTACCTGTCACGTGTGCTGCTATAAATATCTCTGTACTGTAGAAAAAAAATAATACAAGTTCATCTACTAATATCTAAACTAGTTTTATTATAGAGGATAGGCTGTGGGAAGACAATTACTATTAAGCATTCATGATTACAGCATTCTGTTCAGAAGTGGAAAACCAGAGTTAAGTATTTTATGCTGGAAACAATGCAGCTTTTTACACTAGTGTCCTCAGATAGCAGATAATTAATATTTTCAGAACATATATTGCAGATTTTTTGTGTTCATAATATTCAAGTGTATTTGGACTGTAGTAGCTAAGCATGCAGCTGAAACAGTAGGAATTTAATGTAGTACAACAAAGTTATAGAAGCATTTATCGCTTTAAAAGGTTTAGATCAATCAGAATTCATCAATGCCACCTCAGTTAAGATGATAGAAAAATAAAGTATTGACTACTAACACAGAGGCTGTATTTTACCTTTTTATTTGTAGGAAGATTCCAAGATAATGTAGGTATTTTAAATGACTAGCTGTGCTTCCATCATGTGATGGCAACTAATCAATAAATCATGTGTCATTGTTGTGGCTCAGCATGTCAAACAGCTGCATTTCAGTGTCCATATTTACAGGTTTTGAGCTTTTTTTTTTTTTTTTTTTTTTTTGTGTGTTGTTGTACATTTCTAGCTCATTAGGCCTGATTTTAAAAGTGGTTATTTTCACGTCAATGAAATCGGTAGAAAAATCACATCTTATCTGTTTCTGCCAAATGGAGGAGATGGAATGGGGTAATCAACGAGAAACTTCAGTTACTTACCATTGCTTGCTACCCCATGTGGGTTTACTAAAGCAGTTTTTCCTCACAGGCAATGTGAAAAATAAATACGCTGCATTCTGTGAGACACATTGGACGTTTTGATGCTCTTGGGAGATGGTAAAAGGATGAGTGCTTTCAAAAGCAGCTTTTGGTATGCATAAATCATGAGGTTTGTACTGAGGCCTGGGACATCCAACTCAAATGATTTTGGTTAGATATCAGCATGAAGATGAACTAATAGTGTTGTGATTGCCCTGCCCATCTCCATTTCTTTTGCTTTCCAGAATTCCAGAACCATATCACTCTGCCATGAATGAATATTGACTTGTGAACAGTTGAGCCTGCTGATCAGCACACATCCAGACCTGTGGTTTAAGGACAGTGGCAAACAGCTGAAAAAGCATTAATTACTGTCACAGTTTTCCACTGACATTAACTGCATTTTGAGCGCCTTTGCCAGTGTGCCCAAATACCTACAGAAGTGTTCTCAATGAAGGCACTTGGTTCAGCTTGGGCCCAGTTCAGAAGAAAGCAGTGTTTGTCCTCAGAGAGAAATATTACAAAGAATTGGCCAAAACGCACTCGCTGTCTCTTGTCTGGAGTAAACAGCCCTTGCTCATCAGGATATTGCAAAATCTCAATGTCTTCTTTGCATCGGTCTCAGAAATGCCTTCTTTCATGTTTTAGTTTATTAGAAGATTAAGTTATTTTCTTCTGGACAATGACTCAGGACATAATAACCCACATGTTTATCACAGCCGTGTCAGATAACTGGAACTCATGCTATCTGAAGTGAACTGTGGGGATTTGCGTAGGTTTCGGCAAGTATGAAACAGATGCTCTTCCCAGTGGCTCTGGTTTTTGTATGAACAGGCAGTGAGTCTGTGCTCATATTCCTTCCCTGGCTGCAGCATAAGCAAACCTCGATCTTCACTCCTGAAGAGATTAATAGTTCAAGTCGAGGCTGTATTTCACTCTTAATAATTCTTGTAGAAACTGTGCCCCTCTGAACAAGGAACAAAACAAAGTCTGGCATAAAATTTGTGAGAGCTGAACAAAATTCAGCTGAACCAAACCAGCTGTTGAACTGTTTTGCATAGTGGCTCCAGTAAATTGGGAATGTGATCACTTTTTAGATAGTGCTGAGGTTCCTTTCCCTTCAAGAAAACTGTTATGGCATAGATACATTTTTGTTCAGACTTCTCTTAAAAATCCCCAACGTTATCCCTCCTTTAGGCAGAACTTGAGTCTTGAAAGTACCAGAGACATCCCAAAGTTTGCTCTGATATTCATTTTATGTAAAAGAAGGTCTGATGCTGCAGCGAGGACTAAAATGGTGGAAACCACAGTTCACACATGCTTGATGTGAGACGCTCAACTGGCCTTCTCCTGCTGCTGGCCTTGTCGCACTGCTGGCCTTGTTGAGCTGCTGGCTCTGTTGAAACGCTGGCCTTGTTGCACTGCTGGCCTTGTCCATGTTGCTGGCCTTCTCCTGCTGCTGGGCTCCTGAGGAGCTGTGGAGCAAGAGGGAAGACCATAAGGTCCAGCCGTGGCCAGGCTCCTTGCCCAGCTCCTTGCCCACTTGCCCAGCTCCTTGCATACACAAGCCCTTCTGGCTGTACCAAATGCTTTCTTGCTGCATATTCTTTCTGCTGGGGACATATCTACGGTGTGATGTGCATGGCAGTTCACAGGCCGAGGGCTGCAGGGGACCTCTGAGCTATCAGAGCATCATAGCGTTATCATCTACACCTCCAGGCAAATTGTGACGTGTTTGTCTGCCTTCTGAAAATCTCCAGTGACAGAGGTCTGGCATTGTACAGACCAACTATCTACCGATTAACTGTTACCTTAATCCTAATAGCCTATTTGAATCTTCCTTATTTCTTATGCTTTCTAACCTTTTCAGGGAGCTGAAAATAGATAGGTTTTTTCTCCCTTCTCACAAAAACGCTGTATATTTGAAGACTGATCATACCTTCTTCCAGTCTTCATTTCTTTACACTTCTCCTCCCTCATTAAGCATCTCATGTAGGCAGTGCTTGCTGGGTCTCTGATTGTCTTCTGGACCTGCTTCATCCTCTAAAATGTGTTTCTAAACACCAGCCATGATCCTTTGGCTGAGCCCTTACCGGTAGTGAATAGTGAGGAAAGATCACCTCAGGTGCTTTGAAAGTTGTACTGCTGTTTTATGAAATTTGGAAGTCTGAACTAAGAGGACTGTGGGGAAATTGTGCACTGAGATGGAGGAGAAGTGAGCCATGCTGACAAGAGAAAGGCAAAACCTTGCAGTTGATGTTTTTGCTTTTTTAAGTACTGCAGTGCTTCCAGCAAAAGTAAAGCTTGGTATGATTAAATGACCAGTGTCAAGGTTATAGCACCCTGAAGATGTTTAGTCTTGCTGGAATTGTTTTGTTTTACATTTAGTCTTTTTTGTTGGTTTTGTTGTTGTTGTTTTCCTGTCTGAGGAGAACAAGCCTATAAAATAAAGTAGTAAAAATAACGTAAATTAACTAGTACAGTAAGTGTCTGGGATGATAAACTCCACTATCATTAGAGAAAATAATCAAACATGCATGTGGAGTTTGATCCAGACAAAACTAGACTCCTTTTACCTGATGGAATTAAGCCAAGTCCTGCTTAGCTGCTCAGTGCCCAAAGAAAAGTACCCTGTGAGTGCAACTGTATCCCAGCGGTATGATTCCTGGAGCAGCCATCTCATACCAGCAGCCTGTAGCCTGCACAGAGGGGCTTGTTAGGAAGCCGTGATCATCCAGACCTGAGCTAAAGCAGCAACCGGGGCTCATAGCCAGCTGCTCTCATCTCCAGAATCTTCACTCTGTAACTACACTGCATTACCTTCGGTGGCTCTCTCAAGCAGTACTCTCAGCATGGTGCTACATGGCAGTAATCACATGAATGCACCAGAGTAGCAAATGATGATTAATGAACAGCTTGCCTCTCTGTTACACCCTGCTTTCCCTCACAAGATGTCCTTGATAATTAATACCTCCAGGTGGGGTTTCACATTATAACTGAGCTATCTACACTTCTCTTTCCATGGCCAATGGTCCTCTCCAATCCCCTTCTTTGCTTCTGGCCATGTAAGCCTCCAGCATCTCTTGGTCCAGCTCTAGCATGCATCGTATGCTCTAGTGAGCCTGCCTGGGGAATCAGCCATGAGAAAATGACAGGAAAAGGTGGTGTATTGTTTCTGCTTCCCAAATCCATAACTATATCGCTCCTAGATCTGCTTCACCATGAGCTCAGGATGGTGCTAGCAGCAGCGCAAGGGTTAGAATGGGGTGAGGGAGCTAGACAGTAGGCAGTGGAGGAGGCAGTGGACCAGTAGATCAACCATGGGTTCAGATTTAATATGCTTGCTAGCTCACCAGGTGTTTCATTCTCCTGGAATCTTTGCTCCATTAGCAGTACCCGAGATTCAGCTCCTACCTTCCTCCCAAGCTGCAGCTGTCTGCACTTGATGCAGGTGGGAAGCTTAAGAATGAGAATACAACAAAAAAGACAATTCAATTTTAATTATAACTTTCTTTAAAGAAAATACTGGGAAGACTTTTTCCTTCTTTGATCATCTATTTTTCTGTAAGAACAGGCAGTTCCAGAAGAGAAGTCAATGATGCAGCAGGAATATTCATGTATCAAGCCTTTTCCTTGCCAGTTATTGCAGAGCAAGGCAGTGCTGTGTGTGCAGACTTCTGCTGCTCTCCTGCCTCTGCCAATCATTGAAGAATGGAAGCTGTGGGAGGTCGACAGAGACTGGAAACCACAGGGCATAAGAGGTGGCCAGAGAATTACCACAGAGGACTTGTAAGAGTCAAAATGTAAAGCTTTATTTCAGTTTTCCGTGTTAGGATGCTGTTAGGCTTCCTACAACAATGGCAAACCTGATATTATCTAAGCAATATTGTATGACTGAGGGCTGAATGAGGCTCTGTCAGGCGTTAGAATCTCTCCCTACTGTTTTGCTTCTGATATTCATGAAATCTTGTTCTGCACTTTTACCAGAAAAATCATTGTTTGAATAAAATAAACAACCAGACATTTGGCAAATACATTATTTTAATTATAAGTGTGGTAACTATTTGGAAATAGTTGATATTTTCTGGCAAGAACAGCGCACACATGTAGGCTATTAGTCACCCAATGCATTAGATTTGCATTATATATACTTCTTAAAATAGATTTGCTCAATGTTTAGAACTTTTGTCTTTTTTTAAATTCAATAAATCTCCCAAACTGGAGCATATGGAGAGGGGAAGAGCATTTTTGACCTTACAGTAGAATAGTGAGGTGGTACTTCAGTAAATAAGACTGTTAATAGCACTGTGTTCAAAATGGCTACTGCTGTGAATCATAGCACTGTATTACAGGCGTAAGTAAAGTGCTGCTGTAGAGCAAATCTAGTTTGATAAAGAAGGACAGAAGGAAAAGTAACTTCACGCACTACATCTACTCCAGAATCCTTTAGCAGTTTTTCTTTTCAAACAAATATGCATTCTTATTTTTACTGTTTTCCTAGGGAAATGTTTTTCTTATTTCCTAATTTCCCAGGGAGATAAGGCTTTTGCAGTGAGGGATTTTTATCTGTTCCCCCAAGACATATTTGGAACCATGACCCAACATCAGGTTTCATAGATATTAAAGTGCTGGAGATTTTGTAAATCCGGGTAGAAGAAACCCAAATTGGTGTCCTCATACAGGAAAATGAGATCCCAGAGCGGCTGTTCAGCAACAAATGTCTGAACCAGGAGATTTAGGTAGGCTTCAGGTATAGGAAAAGGCTCCAATGCTTCTGATTGATTTTGTTAATTTTATTATCCTTCTTTCTGTGTGAAATGCCCCTATAAGAAGGAAAGGGACTGTTCTGTGAATTCCCCAGGATAACAGAGAGAGGTCCCTTAAATTTTTAGCTGCTTTGGCAATTATTCACAACAGTACCAGCTTAAAACCAAAGTCTTGATTTTCTCTGACGTGTTTGTGATATGTAACCTACTGAGAACTTCTGCATGCTTTGTCTTCTCTGGTGGCTGTTATACAGTGGTTTCAGATCTTGATCTCAGCAGTGTTTTAACTCATGCAGATTGATAGCCCAAACAGGAGTATTTTCATAGGTTTAAGACAAAGCACATGTGTCAATGTTGGCAGAGTCCATTCCCAAGAGCTCAGTGTTTCTACCAACTAATGGAGCAGCTCTCTTAACACAGGTGAGGCTGACCTGGCTATGCTGCAGAAGGCTTAATTCACACCAACAGCTCATGTTAACAGCTAAGTTTTCACATTGTTTCTTCGATTTCACATTGTGCTTTGCTGGGTTATGAATGCCCTTATAATGGGGAATGTTGACAATTACTCACAAAAGCAATATTCATTGTCTTTTGAAAATGTGCTCTGCAGCAGCCCAAACCAGGAAACCAAAGGAGAGATTTCTTTAGGTGTGAAAAACACATCAATCTGTGCTAGCAGCAGATTTCAGCAGCCTCTTCTGTCTCATTCCTGAGGCCAGGGAAAGGATGGCTCTTTCTTTCCTCCAAGAAAATTGCCCCCCTAATGTTACTCTCAGGCAGGGTGAGGAGAGTGAAGAGGAAATTAGTATTTCTCCTCTTTTTGTCATTTTGTTGCACTCAAAGCCTGTTAGCAGCCAATGAAAGCAGTTGTGCTCCTGTTGGCTGGCTTCTTTGTGTATTAGGCAGAGGAAAATGACAGCCTGCTGTAAAGGAAGGGCCCTTTTCGCCAGAAATATTGAAATCCCCTTATCGTGGCCCTGAACAAGCAAGCAAAGAAACAGCAGCAGGAGACAATGTGATGCGTTGGCAACAGAGGGGAGCAGCCATGGAACAATCGATGTGAAAGCCCTTGTCCGGAAGCTGCATGGGGCTGTGCAGCTGCCAGCCGGGCCAGCTCAGCTCCAGTGAGGTATTTACACCTTTGGCAGAGTAAGAGAAGTGCTAAAAGAAAAAAAAAAAAAACAAACATGAGAGAATCGTTAGACTGTGTTTATTAACAACATGGTGCTTTATCTTCAAAGTGTTGTGCACAATTAACCAACGCATTCGGCAAAAGCAGTAAATGGATAGCATTCATTATCACCCAGTCACTCTCTCACAACACAGATTTCAAGTGACAAGAAGGAGATGAACTTGAAGGCTTGGGAAGGAAGATTTTTAACCTAGCATTTGAGCTGTTGCAACAGCATTTTAAACGCCTTCATCCCACCGTGTCCTCTTAGCCTCTGATTCATCAGGTGAGGATTACCCTCAGGGCAGAGAGGATATTTCAGTGTCCTCTTATATCACGTTGGGATCTCCCATTAGGAGCTTGAAAGAAATTAGCTCACTTCATAGACAGACCTGATTACTCTTGGATGATCGTCGTTGCTTCCAATCACTATCAAAAATGGTCCAAAACAAATATTTTATGTGGCCATCCTCACAGAGTGCACACCTGGCATCTGGAAAAAGGGGAAGCTGGATGCCAGCTGTACTTGATTGGAATCTAAAACATGACACCAGCTCCAGGTTAGGGGAGGGTGGGCATTCAATGGCATTTGGATCAGTCCCTAACTCCCTGGGTGAATTTAAGCCACCGGCAGCAGCGGCAGCAGCGACAGAAATCTATAGCCAGTCCTCTGAGGCAGCTGGATTCCAGTTAATTTCTGATTAGCTACAGAAATGATAGATAAAGTTAGGTATTCCTGCATGCTCTCACACAATAATTCATTGATTAGGAGACAAAATCAATCCTAGAAAGAGGATCGCAGAGAGCTCTTCTAACGTAAAATAAGCTAGCAATGCCGTTGGTCATCTGAGTATTGTCGTTTATAGAATAACAGATTTTTTCAAAGTCATCTTGTCATTCATAGGACAAAGTCACTTCAGTGTGGATGCACAAGTACCAGTTCTAAGAAATAGAACTGGCATTCTTTTCATTAAGGCTTTTTTTTCTCCTCTCTCTCCCTCCTGCCATCAATCTTTTTTTTTCCCCAAAGAAAGCACTGCACAATGGCAGCAAGAGGAAAAATCTGTGAAACTCCAGGTCAACAAGAAGGTCTCATTTCTATTAGATTTGTTGGGAACCTTTAGATTCTTTTTTGAAGAGTGTCCTTCTGGTGCTGCTTGCTTCTGCAGTCTTTGTAATTTTAGCCCATTTGAGCAGTCCTTTGGATGGACATTTTGTAGTGCTTTCTAAAGAAAATCTACTCATTATAAACATCAGTGGCTCCAGTAAAAATGGAACTTGAGCACATATACAAACGTACTTCCTCCTGCTTCTGTTATGTTTAGTTTCATGCGTGATAGTTAGATTATTTGTTCAGCTAGGATTTTATTTATAATAATAACTTGATAAGCAGTGATTAATTTATGTTTTTATTCAACTATCAAAGACTTGCAATATAAATACTGTGAATCAAAATGCTAAGAGCTGAGTAAATGCAAAAAAAAAGTAAAAATAAATAAATAAATAAGGCTTTAGGCTTTAGTCACTTTAGTGAAGTTTCTACCAGATAGGAATCTGGCAGTAGAGAAAGCTCTCAACAGGCTAAAGTGCAGGTGCAAACTGTGTCACAGATTCCTCTTCTGCTTTAGCTCACCGCTAGGAAATGCCTTCTCTAACCAGTGGCTGATGTGCAACGATTTGGTCTTCATATGCCCTAATCAGAAAGCAACAGCTAGTCCAGGACTGATATGGAGTCCTTGATGTTTCAACTGCTGGCTAAAATGGGCCAAGCTTGGCACGCAGGCTGGTTGAAATAACTCACAACAAAATGAGGTCTCTTGATTACACACATGCGTGGCAAATGGGAGCTGCACATGTAGGTGTGCAAGACATCCCACAGGGCAGCTGAGTTAACGTGATGTGGTAACTGCAATGTTTTACATTTCCTTCCAGCTGGAGCTAACTATCCCAAATGTATCATGTTGCTCACATCCACATGGTACTTTACAAATTAAAAACATGCATAGGACAAAATGCCTCTTTAATTGAAAATATTGTTTGTTTCTTTTATAGCTGTGATTTCACAAAAACATCCACTGTTGGTTTAGAAATGAATTGTAATCCACAAACTGTCACATGCCCAGAGTTTTTTTCCTTGGCAGGTCGGGAGAAAATAATCAGGCAGTTGGATTTAAAGCTATTGATTTTAAATCGCATGACAACAGGACCATAGCATTCTGTTCTTAAAATCTGCCATGGCCCATATAGGATTAAGTGCACAACTGCTGTGCCTAAACAGGCAAAACCTTGGACTATCACCATTCAGCCTTACTTCACAGTTCAGACACAAGTGAAAATCTTGGCAATCCAGAAGAATTATATATATATACATATGTGTATATATATGCTTATATATATGCATATGTACTTATATATATATACTTTCCCCCTTATATATTCTTGCACAGTACCATCCAGTTGAAGCTTAGGTGGATTTGGGGAATAGAAGATACACTGCAGCCACCTCATAACCACTGAGGAAGGAAAGGAATGACATTGTATGCTGCCAGGCCAAGGGCCAGGGGGAGAGTGGTTGTTAAGAGGAGGCAGCTCATTTTAGGCAAAATGCTTAGGAGCCAATACAGAAAAAGGTGTGAAGGACACAGTGTGAACTTCTTAGCAGGACTGTTGCCAGACTGCTTTGTTTCTTGCTTGTGGAATCATCTTGGATGTGCTTCTGAAGTGGAAATGTTTTGAACTGAAACGCCACTTCTCTGTGGGTGTCTGTTCTCCTGTAGTGCAACAGCAATCACACCCGGACACTCCTTCACTCCTGGTGGAGGCAGAACATCCTGGAGCAGGGGGGAAGCCAAGATGATCTGCAAGTAACACCTTTGGGACTATGGAAAATTACTGAAATTATAATTAGTCTTTGTCCCACTAGGATTCAGTCCAAGATGTCACAGCGAGGAATGATGAAACTGTTCTTGGTTGGCTTGAGTCATTGCCTTGTTCTGTTCTATCTGCATGCTTACCCACACAGGCTGGTGGGCTTCCACCATTGTGCACTGCTATAGAAGCTTCTTCTCTAGAAATCTGCAAGTGCCAACAGCTCCATAGGACTCCAAACTGCACTGTGATGGGCAAAACCAGAATGCAAAGGGCAAGCTCAGGGCTGGTGTCAGAGCAAAACCAGTGGTCATGACTAAGAGTGCTGCTGAGTTGTTTTATGTAGTGGTAGACTTTACAGTAAAACCAACAGTGTGATATGATGCGTGATGTTTAAGATAAATGTTCCAGTTCGGGCAAATATCCAAAGGGACAGAGGAGTCAGGTCTTGAATTTACATTTAAAGGAAACAAGGATCAGATAGGGAAATGACCTTTTGCTGAAGAAAGACGGAAGGGGCAAGAAAACTGAAAAAAATGCCTATAGGCAGCAATGGGAAAGCCAAAGACTGCAGCAGGCACAGATGATATCTGACTTACAATATCTGTGGGTACAAAGGCACTGTTTTTTCCAAGTTGATTTAAGCCTGCTGAATGACTTTACTCTGATCCAGACATTTGCATTCTGTGGCTTCAGTGTTTTTGACCTAGCACTTAGGATTTCTGAAACTGGGTTTGTGAGGGAACAAGGGTCCCAAACAGGCAGTTAAACAGCACATGATCAAGGTTCCATTTGATTTGTAGTGTGACTTACAATTGCTTTCTCACTTACTATTCCTCCAGGCAAACAGACTTTGTAATTCCTGTGGATTTCACAGGAAGATTTGCAGATCTGCCCTGAATGTTTGCTTCATCTCTCTGTTGTTAAGAAATATCAAGGACTTGAACTTGAATTCTCTGCCTGGAGACATTTTTGTTTGCTTAACAAAGGATCAGCCCATACAGTGTAATTCTGAACAAAGAACTTTCTGCAGCTCAAACTGCATTTTGTGTGTTCCTTTAAAGTTAGTTTTGTAATGTTCACGGATCTGTGCATTACACAGTAAATGATTTGTCCTGGCATAGAGTTCTTCATTAACATGGAAGGAGTGAGTTGTATTTCTTGGACAAAGACTCTTTTAGCCTTAGTTTTTTAGGCTCGGTTTTTTGAAAGCCATATCAGTCGCAATCTAATTGCACTAATTCAGCAGAGATGACATTTAAAGTATGTGATAATTCTACTATTTTAGACAACCACTATTTCAAGGACTATCTCACAGAAGTATTAAAGACCATCTAGACTGAAGTAAAAAGTGCTGAAGAACTGTCAGAGAAAAAAATAATAATCCACAGGCAAAATAATTGGGATTTGTTTATGCAAGATTTTGAGATAATCTACAGGGAAAATAGATTTGATATGCTTATGTGGGAATTTGAGATACTAACATTTAAAATATGCAAGTGGCCAGTCAGCCAGAAAGTTTTCAATTCTCAGAAATGCAAGTCTTCTTCATTCTACTGACATGATGTTACTGATAAGAAGACAGCCATGTCTGGTTTGGATGCTTTAAACAACAGATTGGAAAAAATGTCCAATGGATCCATCTTAATTCTCAAAAGATAACCAGCTTCAAAATCACTGTGCCCACCCCTACCACTCTCTGTGTTACAAGTCGCTTTTCACAGTAAAAGGTTGGAAGCAGAATAATGCATGTTCTTTGCCTGGAAGAGGGGATGCCAGGAGCTCCATGGGGTGGGGGCAAGGAAAAGGGAGCAGTCAGCAACTCTTCCCCTGCTCCTTCACAGATGAGCACTGATAACAATAAAACAAAATAAAACAACATAATCCAAACCAGCACTTTCTCAGCTTGGTTTTCAGCCAAGTCATATGTCAGCGAGTGTAGATCTCTGCCTCCCAAGGGCATTGCCTTCACTTTGCCTCTCTAAAAGGCTGTTCCTGAGGCTGTTCACTGCCTGCTTAACTGGGGGAAGAAAAAGCTGAACTAGTTTGGTGCTGGTGCAGGGTATTGCCTTCATATCTATTTGTTTGTTACTATTTTATAGCAGCATAGTTAACGTGTGCTTATTTGATTGTAAAAACAACCTTCCTTTTATATTCCGCTTTATATATAGCATAAGAGAATTATGATGCATTTTAAACATACTGGTGTTGTCCTTGCTTGAGGAGCTTTAAATGTAAAAACAAAAATAAGCTGAAGCAGATAAGCACAAGGTAAAGCAGAGGACAGCAGCAGAGGAGAGAGAGGAGAAGAGAAGCAGTTGTTTTGAGAGTTAAGATTTAGAGGGATTTTAAAGAAGAAAACCTGGAAGATGAAGACAGGATAATTATTCAATTTCAGGGACTCAAATAGACTGGGAAAATAGTGAAGCAAAATAATAAAGCAAAATGAGTAAGGGCAGAGAAATGAGGAGGAATGGAAAATGAAGTCAGACGTAGGCAGTTTCTAATGTATTTGGCTTTAAGGACCATTTCATACAATAGAAATTTTGTCTATGGAAGAAAGATGTAAACACCAGCCTAACACAGTTAAGGAGCTGGTCTCAACATCAGTAACATTTCAAGCCCGATCGCTGGACATGAAAAATAGCAGAGAACAAGTATGGAGATGGCACCATGTGGGGGAATGCTGGTCCTGTGGCTGGCTGCATTACTGGGCAGGCTTGCAGTGCCCTCCCAGCCGGTGTGGCTGTGGACATGCTGCACTTTCTCCTTGCGTCTCTGTTGTCCAGCTGCTCCCTTAACCCAGTATCATGAAAACACAGTGCAGGGGCCAAATAACTGTGTGAGTGGGTATGTGGATGCCCAAGACACACGTAAGCAGAGGCTGCACAAGAGCCAGATGGGCTGGGTCCAATTCTGCCATCCAGGTACTGCAGTCACTCAGGAAGGAGATTTGTTGGCAGAGGCACAAGTGTGGATGTAGTGCCAGCCCCGTCTTGCTGCGTCTCTCTTTAACAGCCTTTCTTTAATGCACTGGGAGTTGCTTACCAGTGATGACACCCAACTTAAAAATATAGAATTATATTTGTATAAATGTTGAGGAATGCAAAGGCTTTGAGCACTTCTACTGCGCTTCGGGAAAGAGGTGGAAACCACAGGAAGAACGCTGTTATTCAGGGTTGCTCATAGGCCTGGCTAGGATCACTTTAAAAGCACTGCCTCCTTTTGGGCCACATGATTTTAGGGGTGCATCTGCAACAGATCACTCAGATCACTTTAGTTCTTCATTGCAGATGAGGATGGAAAATCCTTTAAAGAGGGAGCAGTTGAGGTTGTACACTCTTGATTTTTTTATAGCTTTTCATGCAGCTTCACATGACATTCTCATAAGCAAATTTGAGAAATATGGTAATTTCATCTGAACTACCAGGTGAATACACAATGGTTGAAAAATCCTGCTTAGAGCAATTTAGAGTTTTATAGAATGCCAAGAAACGCAGAACATTCACTGTCATGAAAAGGTTGTTATGCAGCCACAGCTTTATTAATCAATAGCCTTATGTTAGAGGTAAGAGAATGATTAAAGAAGATGGAGTTCCATTATTTATGGGGAAGTAAGCAACTAATGGACAAAATAGGAGGAAGACTGAAACAAGCAGTACTTTTCTTTGTCTCCACTGTTGAAAAAAAACAACCCTAGCTGTAACCACAAATTATTGACTAAGAAAAGAGAAATGCTAGGGACAGTGAATAGGGAAATAATGGATTTAAAACAGTATTTATAAAGTTAAAATAAAGATATTGAAGCATGTTACTGAACAATAATTTGGGACTCCTAGATTTGTAAGAAAGAGCCAACATGCATTAACCAACACTCACATAGTGTCAGATCAATCAGGTTTCCTTTCTTGACAGGCTAACCAGCTGAGAGGATAAGGGAAAGCAGTAGAAATAGTACATTATACCTTGATTTTAGGATAAGTTGACATAGAATAGTGTGAAAGTCAGTCCGTGGAAATGGGATTAAGATGAATTTGCATCGAACTTTTAAGCATTCAGAGAAGTTATCAATGGCTCCTTCTCAAATTGTAAAGAATGGTTTTAGTACTATGCTTCTTCCACCAGCAGTGAATGCTGAGGTGGAGAAGAAATCTGTACAGATGAAAATTTGATGAGAAGCATTATATAATTGTGGAAGACAAGATCAGAATTCAGGATGAATTTGATAAGTGGGAGAAATGGTTCAAAATGGGTAAAAAGAAATTCAATGAAGGACAAAGTGCTATGCTTAGGGAGCAAAAGTTAGCTGACAAACATGACAGAAAGAGACAGCAAAATCAACACGAAGGTAATACCAGCAGTTGTTACTACTGTTGCATTTTATTTGCAGATATCAGGAGGCATCATATAAGAGAGCATGTACAGCTTGGATTCTACATTTTAAATGAGAGTAAATGAATTCAGAGAACTGCAGAAATGGTAAGAAGTTTAGAAAACATGATCTAGGCTGCAATTCTGAGAGAACTGGTTTCTGGTACTGAAAGAAGTAGATTGTGAGGCTGAGAAGAGTCTGGTGATACACTGATATTGACAGATTATCCTCAAAACCAAAATACTTATCAGATGTTTTCCATTTTTGTTGAGGACAGGGCAAAAACTAATCCATTTCATGTGCTCCGTAAAGTTATTTAGTAAGGACTGTTCTTTCTATCTGCTGTCTTATTTGTTAGGAACAGTGGAACAGAGTATGGGGAGGTTGTAGTATTGCTGTTGTTAAGGAATCAAAAAGGCATCTGTCACAAATGTTCAGATTACTGTTAATCCTGTTCCTGTGTGAGGGAACGGACGAGAGGTGGACATGCCTGGGGTGTATGCTGGCCCCACAGGTGTCTGAATCACCTCATCATGGGCCTTCACAGAGACCAGTGGGGCAGTGCTATGCCATGTGTAGGCTCCCATGCTGTATCTCCAAAGTTAACAAGGAAGATTTTCAGGCATTTGGGTCTTATCTAGTGTCAAGATCTATGCATAGCTCCCTTAGGTCCACTTTATCATTCCCCATTTCTCATTTTTAAGGACCAGTTGAATCCTGCTCCTTCTACCTTGGTGTGGATCTGCTAAGGGCACGATGCTGAGTGCCATTTTCCCTACAGCAAAGGCAGTTGAAGGAGTACTGTCATTCATCCTTTCACCCCGCCCTTCCCTGCATCTAATAGTATGCTTTCAGATGTATCACCAGGGAAACTACATAAGGTCAAAAGTAAGAGGTTTCTATTGCAGATGTTATATGGCACTTTTTGATATTTGTCTTTTGCGTGGCTCAAGCCTCATCTCTGGAGCAGCACAGAGAAAGATCCTTGTATGTGGAACATGAAATCCTACTTTTTACCCACCAGATTATGTCACTAAAACACAACAGCTTTTCCTCACAGAGTCCTCTTTTGACTGCATAGGAAGGTGTCAGCCCATTTCTGACATGTATCAGGTTGTAAGCATGGTATTCTCTCCTTGCTGGTGTCCATGCAGCTTCAGCTGCTATGAGAAAGCAAGTAGAGCAAGAAACACAGTGAAGGATCCTCTGGCTGAAATTTCCCAGATGACTGCTGTGCAGACAGAGAAGCTCAGAGTGCTCTGAGCCTCTCCCTTCTGTCAGTGCCTAGATCTGGTTTCCAGACTGGGGCTCCATTCAGGAGCTCTCTGAGAGCTGCAGTGCTTCTCAAGCCCTGGCTGCCCTGTCAGACACCTACTGGCCCACAGGCTCAGGAGACTTGCCAAACACACAGGCAAAGAAGTTGTGCAGATTTCCAGGCCTCCTGCTTTTCCTCAGAGGGAAAAACATGTGAGAGGCTCTTTGGATGCAGCCAGACAGTGCTGGGGGCCTGGGGCCTCACTCACATGCAGCTTCCATAGGGCAAACATGGCACCCGAGTGCCACTCAGGGAGGTGTTGGTAGACCGCCTGCCTGGTGTCTTCTTGCCAAAATCACCTTCTCCTTGCTTTCCCTAGCAGGAGCTAGTTCCTTGTGCAGGGTGATTACATTTCAGTGGGAGAGCACTTACGATAATTGCTCGGCATTGTTAGCCCTGTGCCAACATTCCTCTGGAGTTTTAGTTCAAAGACCTGTGTTGCAATCAAAATACTTTGCTGTTTGTCATTGATATATTCGGAGTTCATCAGCTTGAAGAGAATGACTGCATTGTATGGACAGAGTGCTTAAGTGCTGTCAGGGGAGCAGGTAACCAGCAGTACAGTCGGACTGCAAGATTCCTTCTTCAGGTTCTAGAACAGAGAGGCTTTTTTACTGCAGCTGTTGTTGTATCTAAAGGCCATCAACAGTGTACCTCCTCATCACCAAAATTTACTTTGTTGCTCAATTTCACTTCTTGATAAATGCCACAGGGATATTTATATCCAGTTCACTTGTTCGGTTTGCTAAGCCAGACAGAAGCAGAGAACTTGAGGGTGTTTCATTTGGTAGAATTCCCAGTCTAGTACAAAAAGAAAAAAGAAATCAGCAAAACTAAGTCTTTCTGTTTTTTGCAACGCATTCTTTGGATTTCTACTGTGAAATACTGTAACATCTATCAGCAAAGGTTCATGCAGACATTTTCTTGGGAAAGTGTGTGATGAATATGAAATTCACAGTCAGTACAAGGAGGGTATGGGTGGAATAATGGCTTTTTGGAGACAATAGTCTGTGAATCTTTGTAGAGAAAACAATGAGAAAATAATGAAAAATGTGTTTTCCTGATTTTTTTTCCTCTCTATTCAAATACAAATAATAGATTGTGTTGCTTTTCTAAAACATTGCTTTCATGGAGACCATGCATTGTATATGATAAATTAATTCAGCATATTTGTGTATGAAGACACATATGCTTCAGTATATATCACATCTTTTGTTGGTGACTCTCTTTTCCACCCAGGTAAAACTTGTAATGCTTTCCAAACTTTAAAACATATCAGGGGAGCCTTTACAGCCCATTTCTACAGGGAAGCTGTTTAGTGTGCAGCTATTCTGCACAGTAGTTTTGAGCAGAACAGCCAAGTGAAATTATGGTGGGAGTTTTCAGCAGACAGGCTGTAATTATCCAGTTTGGAATTTGACCAGAGTGAAATAGAAGCTTGCCTACCAATAAACATACTTGAAGTAACATGTTTTTTAACTTTTTAAACCAAGAAGCTTGTTTGGATGGTGAAAATGCAAGACGAGAGTCATAAAATCAGTGTTTCTGTGGCATAAACTTATGTGACTTATACTGTGAATTACTTAAGGTCTCCTTTCCCCTTTGTTTTTCATCAAAGAAGAACAATTGTATGGGGACTTACCACCACTTGCTCTCTTTATCCTGTATTACCTCGTTACCTTAGGAGCAATGCTGGAGCTGCAGAAGTCTCAGAGGCTCAGTTTCTTATGGTTGGTGCTAGCTGGTTGCTCCCTGGTGACTCCAGAATGGCCTTGCCTGTGCAGGGCTGGCTCCATTACCCTGGCGAGGACAATTGCGTGAGCGTCTGTCTGCAGTGACTCCACCCTGTGGAGTTATAATTTTAGTAATTATTTAATTTTCAAACCAGGGTTGTCATTATTTTTTTGTTTTAACTGAGTTTTTTTTCCCCATGGTATTTATTCTGTGGTGGCTGTGAGCTGCCCTGTGCAGACAACCCCCTTGCTTGGGACTTGTGGATGTTCACTTGGATCTTCGTGTGGAAACCAGTGAGAAGAATGAACTACTCTAAGGGAGCTACCTTTATAAAACAATCCAAAGCAATGTTTCAACTGTGAAATAGGCACATGAAAGTCAGTTATTGGTATCAAGTTTGCTCCATAATTTTCACACCAATATGCTTCATGTGATATTTGAAACTTCAGAGTTTTGTTGTCTATTCATTTGTCCATTAATTTCAGCTTATAGAAGAGATGGAGAGAGCCTTAGCAATGCACAGGACGAATCAATGTGTACATATATAGTTGAAGCAAGGCAGGGCAGAAGTGACAAAAGATTGATTTGCTCAGAGTTGACCTCAATTACTGGTCTGCTGCAAGGGACACACCAGGGTTAACTTTGCCATAAGTTTCATGACACGTGAAAGTGGCTGTACTGGATGGGTGAAGTGCCATCATGAAATGCAGAGGTGGGTAACTAACAGGAAAATATGAGAGAGCTACGAACACGTAGAGGCAAACCCAATAACCTCTCAGGCTCAGCTTCTTAATATGCTTCGAGAAAGCTCTGAAACTCAATGAAGTGGCCTCAGTTAAGCTGAAGTACCTGAAACTATACTTGGCATAATTAAGGTTTTATGACAAAAATCAGGTGCTTAACCAAACTATTAGTATTCATTGCAAACCTTATCAAGCTTGAAGGTTGCCTTTTCTTCAAAGAAGATCTTCCCTGGTGCCATTCTGAACCACAAATCTCTCCGGAAACGTTGTCAGGAGAGATCAGGAGACAGGCAGAGGCTGTCTGTCATGCACTGTGCTGCAGCCAGAAGCAGCACGGAAGCTCTTCCTGTTGCCACCTCTGTAGTGACAGGATTTTTTGGCGTGACCTAGAGAAAAGCACAAATTTCAGCCATGGGCTTTATGTGAGTTGAAAACACTCTTATTTAGATGGGGCAGATATTTAACTTTTGTGAAACAGAACCAAGCCATTTGTGCTATTAGCAGCCACACAGCTAAAAAGGCACTTAAATTCTTGTAGTCACCCTGAAAACATACCACACATACTTTCACATGAAACACTAGACATGTAACCTTTCCCCCTTGCATCGCTTCATTTTTTCCTACTATTTCACAAAGTAGCTGTGTTTTTGGTAAGAAAAAAATGTTACGAGTTTATCACTCAGCTCAGCACGCTGACATTCCTTCTTTGCATTGCTTCCAACCTAGTAGTTCCTCATTTTTCTTTAGATAGGATGTTATGTAAGGTTGGGTTCTGGTCCTGGTTTTTGTGGTAGACCTCTGGAGACATGTCACTGGCTGCAACATGCTTTCACAGATAATTAGGCAGCACTGTGCTTCTCAATTTTAAATATGACCATCCTGATTCAGATATCACATTCTATTATTTAAAGAAGTTAAATTGCTTCCATTTGCTGTCTAAGCAGTAAATACAGTAGCTGTATCGGCTAAGGGAAGACTGAGCTTCTTATAGCTGAGCACTAATTCACATTGCCACATATCTCACTGTCTTTTTGGGCTGACTGACAATGGCTAACTACCATGTCTGGATTTAAAGCGTTTCAAGATCTGCATTCCTGGTATTAATTCTGTTTATATTTACAGCACAACCTAGTCTCCGATTTGCTTGGTGCAGTAAAAGATTGATAGACTGTCTGTTACAAAGGAACACGCAGTACAATGAGCTCAGCTGCTGGCTGAAATATTCCAATCATAAAAAGTGCTGCTAATTTAGCTAGACGATAAATACATTAATTGAGAATATTTATGAAGACTTGTTTGTGCAGATGGCCAAAGACAATAAGGGAATGATATTTCCTTACAACACGAGGAGCTGATGTTTATCACATGGCAGGTATTTACACTGTTTACTTTTGGTCTGTACATTCAGATCTCCAGGTTAGGGGCCTTTTATCTCATCTGACTTCGGCACTTAACCAAGCTGAGTAAATCAGAAAGCAGAGCTGTTCTATTTTCCTTAAGTAATCAAAGTGTGGAGAAGGGGGAGAGTGAGTGAGAGAAAGAGGTCTGAGAAAATGCTTTGGTCCCCTGCAATCCATGTTGCTTTGGAGATTAGATAACTAGTTCTCAGGTGATCAGGGTAATTCAGTTAAGCGTCTGAAGTCATGAGGGATGTATCTGCATCACCCCTTAAAGCAGCTCATCTCTGTCTGCTGTGTGTGGAGAGTGCTCTCATAACACATTCATCCAGAGCCTGACAAAGTAAGTTTCATGAATAATCCTCTCCAGGTTAGCCCTGGTAAGATTGTTCTGAGGGTTATCCTGTTATCTTTTCCTCTAGGGTATTTGTCTTGAAGAAAGACCAATGATCGTACAATCACATCAGTGACGTGGACTTTGGTCCAGTGATCCTATCTTTGATCATTTGGTCCATCTGATCCCAATTCTGTGCCTTTTCTAAAAGCAGCTCCATGCTGTTCAGAAACAGCACTCTTACACCACATGTATGGTTCATATTGGTCTTCCCAAACCACTGCAGCCAGATGGACATATGGAGAGGTGTGAAATACTGTTTTCTGTTACTTCAGAATTGCCCGCATTGGAGGCTCTTTGAGAAGTTTAAGGAAGTTTCATGCTTCTGACAATCTTGCCTTTTATTTCCATAGTATATCTAATTGCAAAATGATATTAAGCACAGTAAAAACTGAAACAGACCACAGGGCTCACAACACCACATTATTCCTACTAGGCCAAGTGCTCTTTTATAGGGGTTGGATGGCAAGGGCACTTTCAGTATTTCAGGGTTTAAAATCTGGCCACGTCTAGATCATTTTGCAGTTTCATTATGTCCTTAAGTAGATGTATTCAATTGTGACTACAGCAATTCTATGCTTTCCATCAACACGTATTTTTGGGCAAATTGTCCGTATTCTGCCTGTGATATGTTTTTTCCAGAAAAAAAAAACCACCTGCATTGTACAGAATTCCCGTTCTTTTTAACCATGCTCATAAAAGCTCAATCAACCAGCTGTGCAATGCCGAAGCTCTCCTACTCTCACTTCTGTTTTAGAGGTTCCAGATATTTTGAGAGGACATACATGAACACTGAATGCCATTCCATCATTAAATGCTATTTTTTTCTCTTACAGATTTTCTGTGGAACTGATAAATTTCAAATAAAATCCCATTTTTCCTTTACCATGGGGAAAAGTAACGAGATTATAATTTATTAATATTAATTTAGTTCTATTTTAGTGCTCAGAGAAAAGATACTTTTAATTCACTTTGCTCTACCTGATGGTTTACAGCTCAAACCTGGTCTGTGGAATTCTTCCATCAGAGTAGAGAAGATGGAGACCAACTGTTCTTTTTAACGTACAGTTGCATTTTTTCACTCCCATTTTTTCAGAACTTGGAAAAAACACCACCCCTTCTCACATATAGTGTATTCAAATTTTCAAGTTATTCCTCCTGGAGACAAGAGAAACTCCAGCATAGCTAAAAGAGCTTGAAACTGAGGGCATGTGATTTAGACCTCTCCCTTGTTATTCATGTGATGGGCTGAAACTGAAGTTGGAAGAAATGAAAGTCTGGGCTACAAAAAAACAGAGTGCATGCAATGACTTAGAAAGAAAATGGATTAGGCTAAGAGTTTGTTTTGACAGCTTTTCAGGTAAAATTTGAGTCTGATAGGGAATGCAAGAACAATGACTTTTTGTTCCTTGTGCTGCCTCAAAAACAGGGTCAAGGAAAGAATTAGCATACAAATTTTCCTCTCAAATGTAGGATAGAAAAAATTCTTAAGTCATCATTTGTTCAAGTTAAAGAGAATTCAGAGACTAATTCTGATATTTTCTTTTGGATGTTGTTTAGCTACAGCTCAGGAGGGAGCACTGTGTTAATCGTGCTGAATAGAGCCCACTACTGTATTTCAAGGTGAACTACGTCCAACACTGTGCAAGCTGACACTGATTAAACTCCTCTTACCACTTTTAACTTTTTTACCATATTAAGAACAATATTAAAGCCATGTCAAAACGTGATAGCATCAACACTGTATGAACATCTGCAGCCTAATTCTTCTAAATCATTTTATGTACCTGTTAATATTGGATAAATCTTTCTCTTGGTACAACCTGGCTGTGTATTCAGTGTAGAATTATAGAAACGTAGAATGGTTTGGGTTAGCAGGGGCCTTTAAGATCACCTAGTTCCAATGCCCCTGCTATAGGCAGGGATACCTCCCTCTAGGCCGGGTTGCTCAAAGCCCCACTCAAGCCTGACGTTGAGTGCTTCCAGGGAAGGGGCATCCACAACCTCACTGAGCAACCTGTTCCAGTGTCTCATCACCCTCACGGTAAAGAATTTCTTCCTAATCTGTAGTCTAAATCTACTCTCTTCCAGTTTACAGCCAGTTCCCCTTGTCCTATTGCTACATGCCTTATAAAAAGACCCTACCCAGCTTTCCTGTAGGCCTCTTCAGGTACTGAGTAATCAGGAACTGTGTATTCTATGGCCCAGTTAACAAAAGCCTTGTAATTGCACACTGATCTCCAAGTGTTTGTGCTTATGAAAGATACAAGTCTGATTGTTCTAAAATTGAAATTTTTTGTCATCTCTGAGCAAGAATAGCAGAAAACTGCTACTATTCTAATGTACCAAAGTATGCAGATCCTGGCCTAAAAGGAGGTTCAGATTCATTCTCCCATGAAGCTTTTACAACTTGACCTCCAGCTGCCAAGCATGTGGAGTTTTTCTTTTAATGTGGACACCTGTCAGGAGTAAATGGCTCGAGACTGCTCTTTTATTTCCCATAAACTACTAAGAACCTCCTCAAATTTGTGCAATAAATAACACACAAATGACCTGGAAGAAAGTAGCATGCCATAGCATGTACTGCAAAACCGTATTTGAAGAAAGATTGGGAAGCTAATGGCAAGCAACTTCCAGGTACTCAAAGACCACAGCCTCCTCTTCAGAAAAAAAGGACAAAAAAACACAGAATCAAAAAGAGAAAGTATCATATGCTGAACCATAACTTTTTTTATACTGTGACTTCTTTTGTGTGTGTAATATGCATATTCACAACTTATTTCCTGGCTTCAGCTCTTGTCTGTTACTGATCACAGTGTGCAGCCCTTCTCTGGACTGTGTATTAATTCAGATGTCTCTGGCCTGCCATCATACTTCAGACAGTTTATGTACTTAAAAAGCATAAAAAAGCTTAAAAGAGATAAAGCTTAGCTTTGTCTCCTCTCTTGTCACAATTAAAAAAGAAAAAAAACAAAACAAACAAAAAAAAGGAACAAAGAAACAGTTCTAGCTTCCCCTTATTTATTTCTGGTTTTGTTTCTTTACTCTTTATTTTTCTCTTCTACATTTATCACAAAGCAAAAACTACATCGAAGACATAAAGTATTATATTTTTGCATTAAATCCCTCACAAAAGCTATTTGTTGCTCTATATAATTTTCTCACATTCATAGAATACTTTAAATGCAACTTCTCGTTCTGTTCCATCTTGCCTTATGTCTGTTTACTTCCCAAGGAAATAAACTGTATTGCCAATGGATGAAGGTCTTAAGTGAAAAACTTTCTGGCAAAATGAAAGGCAAATAAAAAGTTAAAAAATTTCACTGGATGAGGCTGTAAGAATAGGTAATAGGAATTCAAGGAAATAAGGAAAGCTAGATAAAGAAAGAAGAGATGCACAATTTGAGCTGAATGCTCTATTAGAGCAAGTTCATATTGATGGAAGTGTTTAAAAGTCTTCAAAAAGAGTTTTCAGGGGTAAGATTGTGCTTGATTCTGGCCCCCAGGACAATAAAACCTTACATTTAGAAATGTAACTTTCTCAATAAAATTAAAAATAGAAGAACAAACTATGTCAGGATATTTTCCACTGAATTGTGTTTACAGGAACAAAGATTGAAGTTTTATCGCCTCAGGTTAATTACTTATTTTGAACTAATGAATGAACGTTTTGAGCAAAAGAAGATTATTTCCTACAAATATTTAGCTTATGAAATGCTGAACTTTCTTCAACTCAACCTTAGAAACTTTTCATACAAACCAGAACTTCTCTGAAGTCAACCTAGATGTATTTGAACAACAATTTGAACAACATTGCAACACCTGCAATGAGTGAAGGAAGGGAAGACCTGCATGGCACTTTGCTACCAAACTCAGATTTTACTGCTAAGACCTCTGACCAACAGAGCGGTCACTTCCCACCTCAGCTGTGAGCTTCAGCCTTGTTTTCACTCATGCAAAATCTCCTCAGATGAAGACAATGATTTAAGAACTGTGAAACTGGTGATTTTGTAAGGTTTTCCAGTTTTCATGTTCACAACTAAATTCTTCCCTCTGTAACAATGTCTACAGGACTTTTTTTTTAAAGAACTATGCTTTTAAGGGTACTAAGAAGCAAGTTTACTGTATCTTAGAGAAGCATCATCTGCCACAGTACAGTCTTTTCTTTTGTGGGCCTAGATGATAAAGAGGATTCAGCAAGAAATAAAATTAGATTGTCAATAACTGAATTCATAAGCAGGAAATAAAAATGCAGGTACATTAAGTGAGGTTATTTTTGCCTGCTTTCAGCACTCCATAGAAAAGCAATGTTTCTGATGATTTGATTTACTGACCTACTTTGCAGGAATCTATAGAAAGCTGTCTGTAGTTGTTGAATTGCATTTTTTCAGATGAAGTGCTGCTTTTCTTTCTATGTACATAAACATCTAAATATGATAATGATGTATACACATAAAAGCCAACTTGACTCATGGAAATGGCTGGCGAAACTTCAGAAATGCAAGATCTAGTCTTGGGGAGTTGGTGGAGATATTGGGAAAGCAGAAATGTTCTGAATGAAAGGTTTGCAATAGCTGTCCCTACACCTCTCCTTTTAAAGCATATGCAGGCTACCATCCTGTGACATCCTGAAGGTGCTGCACTTTGTCTTATGTCTACCCAAGAAAGTTGGTAGTTCTAACCACCAAATCTAACGGTCTTTTAACTTGTGATATGATTTCCCTCGGAATACTCCTGTGGGGCAGAGGACTTGCTGTTATTTTTATTTTACAGAAGGAAAAGTGAACTATAGAGAAGGACTTCCTCCAGGGCCCACCTGTTTGTGTTAGGGTAGATGCTTGCAGCTAGGCTGGTGGTCTAAATGTGACGTGTTTTCTCCTGCTGTTCTCCTGCTTGCTGCATCCTCACAGCTGAAGAAAATGACGTATTCCTGGAGCAGTGCATGAGGGTTATGTTCAAACTGAGACTTGAGATGAGAAGCGAGACAAAAATCTACCAAATGTGTAATGCAACAGGCAGAAAGAAGAAAAAGGAGAACATCTTTTGTGCACCGATGCACTGCATCAAATAATAATACAAAAAAGGTAAATGTTAAAATGTTGCAATAAGAAATCGGATCCAGAGTTTGAAGTCTCCTCTAAGCTCAAAGTAAACTGAGCAGTCCTATTTTTTGACTGCTGCCCCTGCTATATTTTTCTGTTTTTCTTTCTGTAAATAGAAGGATGCTATTAACAGTCACATAACTCATTCTGGTTTATGACCTGGTAGAGGAAATCAGCTCTAATGCTTTATGGCACCAAAGCAGAATATTTTTTTCCGTGTAGTTCTCTTACACTGATTATCTGCACTGTAAGAACCATAAATCAGTATGTAGTACAACTTAAAACATTTGAAGGTTAACAATTAAACATTATCTCTCCCTGGGAGTAGACAAAAAATGTCAGAAATGCATCTGGAAAGTCTGATCTGCAATGCATTTAATTTTCACATCAATAAACATACAGGAATGTCCTCAATTTAGCTACTGAGATTTATAGAGCTGAGTGTGTGTGCGTATACATGCACATAAATATACACGCATATATGCATTATATTCAAACAAGAAATATAGTCTTCTTTTTTTTTTTTTTGCTTTACTGGCATCTTTAAGGGAAGATATTTTCCTCAAAAAGGGATAAGGTAGCAACAGTCTGAAAACAATGTGAAGACTAAAAGCTTTGAAAATGGGTAACTTTTGGTAAGGTTGTTTTAAATTAGAAGAGACAGTCTACCTTCCCCAAGCCTCCAAAAGCTCAGTCTAAAACAAATAATTTCCATGAGACAACTAGGCAATTAACAATTCTGCAGCATCATCTTTCCCGCTCATGGTTACCCATACAAAATCAGACTTAATCTCTCGGCCATGAGGACATGATTGCAGACTGGTATGACATGAGTAAAGGCTTGTGTCTGTTGAAGTCCTAGATTACCGAGGTGAGGTTGAGGCAGAGGTCAGGTGTTACAGAGATATGTCTTGTTATGCCTTCTGGAACATCACTTTTTGCTTTGACTGACCCAGAGGGCAAAGAGCTTGATGCAACGTGTAAATAATCCATGCTACGTATGACTTAAACATATACATAGGTGAGCATGTGGGATAAAAGCACCCATTTAGGAAGAACCTGTATGTTTTGAGACATATTTAGCTTTTGCAAGGAGAAACAAGATTCCCTAGAAGACATGCAACTGTGCTATTTTTAAATAAATTCTTCAATTTCTTCTGTACCCTGAGAGAATTCAGAGTCTTGTAAGACTGGTCATGGGTCAGAATATGCCTCTTAATGGGAAAGCTGTCCGAAATAATGTGCTAGCCAGGAGGACAGCTGCCACTCCCAGCTATTCACCTCTTTGCTAGCCTGGAAAATAACAGTTCTGTTCAGGCTTTCTTGGCTTTTACAAACGCTTTAGTAAACAGCGAATGACAACTTCAAGCTGTTAGCCCAGAATAGCCAAATGGTCAGCATAATGATGTCTGTCATATCACCTTATTAAGTTATCATTTCTGGTAATAAATTCATGTCCTGTTTACAGTCAACAGAAGTGCAGAGGAAGAGAAATCGGTAGAAAAACCTGGAAAAGAATAAGTATTTTTACCTAAGAAAGACTTTGAAATCAAGCTTTGAAGGCCATGCAGTTTATCAGTGAGTGAAATTAGCGAATGTAGGAACAAACTAATGAGAAGAAACAATTGGATCAATACCAGCATTTTCTATAAAGATTCCTGTTGGTCTGAAAGTATAGTGCTACTATGCTGTCAGCTGATAGAAGTCAAGAATGAAACTGTACTGCAGAGATACTTCCATTACTTGTGTAAAAATATTCATTGGTCACGGAAAAAAAGAAGTTGATATCATTCTGCAGGGCATTCTACAAAGAAAGAATGCTCCTTGTCAGTGTGTGTGAGCTGCTGCAAAAGCCTTGTAGGATGGACCAATATATATTAATAGAAAGTGGGATGTTGATCATAAGCATGAACCTAATAAACACAAAGAAACATCCCAGCTTTGTGGAAAAGAAAAAGATACATGAAAAGCTGTTAGAACTTCCTTGTTTTACTACAGAGGCCAGCTCACATACTGTCATGTAACTTGGAGACAGTGAGCTGTAGGCTTAGCTCTTGATCAGTCTGGGTGCAGAGCCAGGACATGAAATTGAGGAGAGGGGGATAAGAGAGTCTGTTTATAGCAGTGTGGTGGGGCCTTAGGGAGTCAAACAACAGCAGGACACTATGGAAGCCTGATGTTCCTAGGAGATAAATAGCATAAATTAAGAGAAAGCTGAAATCTTGGTAGTGATGGTGCTGTTTTTCAAGTACAAAGATGAGATGTGCTCTAACGTATGTAGGTTGCTCCAAAAGTACTGCCTCCTATTTATTTCCATGGAAACTGCAACAGATACAAATAGCACAAGAACACTGTTTGACAGAGCAAATTCTCAGCTACAAAACACTGTTTTTCAACATAGTCATCACCATTAGCTCATCATTTTCATCAGTGATGAGCAAGAGCCTGCATGCCACACTCATAAAAATCTGCACCAATGGAGGTGACCCACTGTTTCACAGCTGCTATGATGGCATTGTTGCTAAAATACACCACCCACCACCTCACTGCACTCACTTCCACTGTTTGATCTCCACAGACGTTCAGCAGGTGTCAATGAATGTCAGTGGGTACCATTTTTCCACATGGAGGAATACAGTGACACATCTTCATATGCACTGCCACATCAGATGCCATTCTGTCAGACTGCCCCTCTATTGCCATCTGTCACATGACAACAAAATGTAATGGAATATTGGTGGGAAGGTTCAACCTCTGCTGCCTTACCACCAATGTCCACCTCTGAGGCCGTCAGCGAATATAATAAAATAGGCAGCATTATTTTCAGAGCAGCTGATGTGTTACCACACTTCACATTCTAATAAAAGCTACTGGTTTCTGTGGCTTCACATCTCTTTCTTCTGCTTTCTGACTTCTGATTAAGTTTGAACTCATTTTGGATTTCCTGAAAAGTAGGGTGGGTCTACCACACTAATGCTTGCAAAGCAGTATGACGAAGAGAGGAAGCTGTGCTAGTATTAAGCCACACCAACACCATTGGTGACAGCGGAGGCCATGAGTGTTCATTTTATTGGGAGCTCTGGAAAGTATTTTCCAGTGTGTGAAGAAACAAACTTGATGAAGTACAGGGAACCAGGGCAGATTTAGGAACTTTTTCAGGTGCATAGGCTGGAGCCATGGCCCTGCTCCGTGTTGGGACCTCAGTGTTGTTGTCCATGCTCTGCTGCTTTGGCTGTGTGTGTGATGAGAGAGCTACCAGGCACTTCTTACCCAGGCCCTGGTCTGGGCAGCTGGAGGACTGTAATTTGAAGGGACAAACCTATGTCCCAGCTGGTCAGCTAGCACAGGCTGAAATGCCAGGCAACACCTCCAGGAGAACAAGACCCATGTCTAACATCCCACAGATATTCCACACACCTACCTACTCAATAGAGAGATTTTCTGCATTAAAAATTATATGAATGTACATTGTGATTGACAAATGTCAGCACTCAGCAAAATAGATGCAAACTTCATAACCTGACTATGTCACCAGAGAAAATGCCTGTGCCCTATGCCCCAAACCATTGCTTTGTGCAGATGGAGATTAAGAGAGAATGTATGTACACAAGTATGCCTTGCCTACATTATAGACATTTCGATGTTACGTTGAAACCTCATACATAAGATCAACAAAGAGGGGAAATCCACATGAGGAACAGCAACAGATGTGTGGCAGGATTGATCTCACCTAACTTTAGACGCCTAGAGTATCCATCTCCATCTGAACCAGCCAGCCTGTGCTCCTTTTGTAGCCAGGGGAAAGAAATAGACACTTCTAGGGCATGCTTCATCTGCTTTAGATTGCACCTACATTACAGCGAGATGAGATGCATCCTAGAAATGCCATTCTTACTCCATAGGTCATGAAAGGACCTTGCAGTGACTAACCTAAATATAAATTTGAATGCTGGCTAAATCAAGATAAAAAAGTTCAACAAGTTTTTTTTTTCTCTTTTCTTTTTTTCTTTTCCCCAAAGGGATATTTTTAAAGCTACCCTTGTTCTCTGCTTTCTCACTGTGTGGTCCCATGAGCAGCTCTCTGCCTCCATGTGAGGGCTGCCTTGCAGCATAGGCTTCTGAGCAAGTGACATGCACTATGAGGACAGGACTATCTCAAATCCCATTGCTACAGAGCACTCTGTGCCGTGAAACCTTGACACTGATGCTCAGTCCACACGGGGATGTAGGTACAAGCTTTACAAACGGAGGATGGGGTAGATTAACCCATCAGAAAAGGCAGAGGTTTATTTAGTTCAACATGCAGGAGATACGGACAATCTATACTGTAATTACCTCAGCGATGATCAGATTGACCAGCAGATCCCTAGGGTCAAATGGTTCTCCCGTTATTGAGTGGGCATATATCTGGCTAACAACATGTACTGGGTCTAGATTACTCTGTTACTGGTGCTGATAGCTACAGATTTAAAGCTGACAAAAAAATGGAAAAGAAGATCTTATCCCAAAGTACTCGGTTCTGTAAAACAGAGAAGCCTGAGTCTCCCAAATGCATGCAATATGAGAGATACCCCTGAAAAATTCAGTCTTCCTTAACAATGCTTTGTTCTGGGAGGATTAGAATGTCTGCATGGTGGTCTTTCTTGTGGGTTTTTGTTTCTGGCCCCCAAGGAGATTTTTGATGCAGGTATGCAGGGTACGCACTGTTTGCCTGCCCGCCGTGGGACCTTGCTGGACTGACATCCAGCAGCCAACCAGTGTGCCTGGAGCAGTGCTAAGGCAGCAGTGTGTGCCTGGTGGTTCTTCACTGAAAACCTGCCTTGTGGGGCAGGTGCAAGAACTTGTTCCCTTTGGCTACTTACTAGATGACTTATTAATTTTGTTTCTGAATTAAAAATATGATGAGCTACATGCTGTAGAAATCTAATTCAAAAACAAGAGGAACACCAGAAAATTCTCATTATTCAATACTTCATTTCATATTCTTTCAAATTAAAATTCTCCCTGGATATTTTTTCTGCCTTTCCATATCAGATTCAATGTCCATGATATTTAATTAGAGAAAGACCACACATTTAGCCTAAAGGAGAGAAAGTTTTTGACTCGGGATGTACATCATCTCTCCGTTGGTGGCAAATCATTTTGAGAAAATTCTTTCTTCTGAACACCCTCAGGTGAGTCACCCCTTCCCTGCAGTATGAGTCCCAGCAGCTGGAGCAGTCCATCTTCTTACACAACTTCACTGTAATCTGGACTTCTGGAAAGATTCAGTTTAGAAGCGTAAGTTACCAACACAGTTTACCCTGGATGCCAAAAACAACGTGTAACTACAACCTGATTCTACAGATTCAAAGCCAGAACTCCCCATCCAGCCATCAATTTGCCTATAAACCGAACACATCTTAGAGTCTGCTGTATGCAGAAAAATCAATGACAGACAGTAACTGCAGTTTCCTACAACGTTGTTTTACAAAATCACTTTACTGTCTACCACATCTGAAATAGTTTTTTGTTTTAACAGCATAATTTAAAACTTGCTTGAGGTGCATCAAATGAATAATAGGCTGGCAGCCAAAATATGCCAAAGGTATTAAAATTTACATTAAGCAGAGATTTGCAGGAAGCTCTGAACTATAAAATCTTCCTGATTAAAGTGTGGTTCTGGGCTGAAAACTATGTATGAAAATATGAAATACGGCACCTGCTTGATGTTTGCTTTAGAGATTAAGAATTTTCACTATAGCCTTGTTCTTGTTTCTGCTGCAAAGCATTCTCCGGCACAGAAAAGTAATTTGGATTTTCTTTACATTCCTGTATCCTTACAGTTATTAACTCAGCTTTAAATGTGGGGTTTGTTGTCCCTCCTGAAATTCTGCTGTTGCTGTTTGTTTGTACTAGATATTAGGACAGTGTATTTATTAGTACCTTGACTGGGTGCTAATAATCAAGGATCAGGTTTTCATTGTTCCAGTCTCTACCTGGGAGAGCTCAGATTTAAACAGAAAATAAAGACAGGGAGAATTCAGAGGCATAAGAAGATTTACTGATGTTTCCCATGTTTTGCAAGTGGGGCCAAAAGGGCCAGAGTAGGAATAAGAATCAGGTCCCCTGACTCCAGGCCCTATTCACTGAGCAATATTATTTTTCTGAGTAAATTTCATGACAAGTAGTCCCTGACCAAACCAGCTTAAAATTTAAGAACAGTATGAAAGCGAAAATGTGGTGTCTGGGAGGAAGCAGAACGACTGCAATGAGATGAATAGCAATTTACTCCAAGTAGTCTTCCTGCTTGTTCCCACCTACTCTTATTCTTTTCCATTTTCCACCTCCTTCCCACCTCCTGACACAGCCCCTCCTTGCTCATCAGTGCATCCTGCGAACTGGCAGAGCTCTGCTTTCTTTGGGATACCTTCCTGCCAGGAGGGCAAGTGAGATGCCACATGCAGGGCTGGAGTAACACCCAGTTTGGTGCAAGAGATGGGATTAAATTATGCCATCAGCAGAAGAGACTGAAAGCCTAGAAGCCAGAAACTGTTAGAGCAGTTCAGTCTTCCCTGTTGAACAGCACCCAAATGATAGCTTTTTTTTGTTTGTTTTTTAAAATTTTTTACCTTTCTGTTGTTGGCATTATTACTGAAGACTGTGATTGCCTCTCCACAGGAGAGTCATGAGACCATCCAGCACTCCCTCCCAGCATCTATCATCAGTCTTTGCAGAAATCCTCTTGTGGCTAAATATCTAAAGAGGAATTTTCAGCCCTGGAAATATCATTGCTAGTGATGCTATGAGAGCAGGAAAAATACTAGGCTGTAATTTTCAATCCCAGGTGAGCTTTGCAGAGATGGAAGTTCATTAAAACATCTTGTGAAAAGAGACTACTTGATCCTGAAGACATGCTGCCATGAACCTTAAAAGATGATGGCTGTCATTTTTCAAAATATCAGTACTTCCTTAGGTACCCACTTCCCTTCTGAAGGATTTTAGTCAGAGGGAGACTCATGTTCTAAGAGATGGACATCAACCAGTTTGGATAATGATCAGTATTGCAGTTTTACTCAGATCTAACTTGTTGCTTAAGAAAATGAGACTGAAATTTGGCCAGCTTAGAAAGCAATTTGGGAAACTTTATTGAAGTGACAAACTATGTGACTGCTAAGAAAATAGGCTCTTGTGCACAGGGAAACAAGTGTTAAAGTCAAAACCATGCGAGGCTTATTAAAATCGTATTGAGTGTTGGCAGTGAATAAGTGCAGATGGTTTTATGAAAGCAGCTTCCTGATGGTTAAAAGAATAGAAAATAAAGACAACACAAAAACAATTAACAAATTGCCATTATTGCTGAGGTAGAGAAGTAGGAAGACAGACAAAAGAAATTACCAAATGTCAGGGTAAATTTGCTAGTTGGCAGTGATGTTGCTTAAAAATGAAGTAGGTGAATGCACATTTACAAGTTCTCAGCTGCCAGCTGCCAAGAATGAAAGTCGCACATCTGGCTAATAAAATAGATTTGCTCCTGATTGACTGGTTTCTAATAGTTTTAGCTGGAGATGTAAAAATTCTGGAAAATGCTCTTAGCCCTAAGGAGTCTGTTCTATAACATGGACCAATATGAATCTTCTCACGTCTTTATGTCTGTGAGAAATTCTCTGTAAATTTCAGCACTTCCTTAAAAATGTTTTCTTCTGAAAGGATCAGAGTGTCTGTTTATTGGCCTTAGTCTTCCTTGTGCTTTCATCCTTCTTTCTACAGCCCCAGGGAGATATTTGGTATGCTGGCTTGCTCTGACCAATGAGGAACGAGCTCCTTCACAAGGTTCCTTTCTTCTCCGCCTATCCATCAGCTGACCTACAACACCTGGCACAGCAGAAAGCAGTAGAAAGGTTACATATTACAGTTCCTGTGTCCTCCAGATAAAGATGTGGGGCAAAAGAGAGCTGGGAGCATAGTATAACTGGATGAAGGGTGGGAAGAGAAGGGAAAACAGAGCTGCGATTCTGTGAAGTCGTGCAGGAACACAGGAGATCAAGGTCATAGTACTAGGGTGAAGGTCCTGGCTTAAAACTGATATCGCTGTTAAGGTATATGTAAAGGACATTGATTTTAGCATTGAGTTTTGACAGTTCCTTTGGTCATGGCACAACTCGTCTTCTCTTTAAAGAAATTTCTAGGGCTAAATCTTTCATTTTTTCTTGAGCTATTGGATCTCTTCACAGGGCCAGACTCATTTCTGATTCTCATGTTTGATTTCACTTTCTGATTCTGCAGATCAGCTTGCTCCTGTTTCACTGAGATGAAAAGGCATCCCCAGCCCAGGCGTGATCTTTATTCTTTCATGCCAAAGCAGTACGAGCTGACTGCCTATTTATCTCTCCTAAGACCCAAGAGTCAGGGTATTGCATATCCCAGAGTTGTCAATAAAGTCACTCATGTATCTGTGAACTACTTTTTGTTTCCTCTCACAGGCTCAGGCATTCACTATTTATTTAATACCACTTTGACAGTACATTTTAGTGAGGTTGGAAGTTGAACAGTTTTACTGCTGTTGAGCTACAGCCAATGATGCTTCTTTCTCATTTGGGAACAGAAAAAGACAGAAAGTGTAATAAACGTGTTTTCACTTTATTTCTCTATGTCAATCACAGCCATTGCATGTATAGAATAGCACAAGGCCACACAACCTCCTGGGCCACATGCGACTCACAAAGAGCTCCAGTGTGATTTCCAAGCTGAACATGCATTTTGTGACCAAGGGCTGTACTCGTATAATCCACATCTCTGCCTCTGAGAGGAATGGAGTTAAGGAACTGCTGAAACCGAGGTGCTGGGTTGTTCTGGGACTCAGCTGCATGTCCAGCTCAGGCAAATCTTAGAGTGAAGAAGTGGAGACTGTGACTATTCCACATGTTGTGTATATGACACTTCTGGTGGTATGTATCTTGATGAAGTTTGATTGGTGTGTAGTTTTGGTGAGTTTTTGGCATGTAGCTTGCAAGATCAGGAAAGTTTGTAGTTACAGCTTGCACAGGTGTGGAAGATGCATTGAGGCAAACAAGTTCTGCCCAAAGCAGCACTGAGGAGTTTGTCTGATTTTGGCCTGGGTTCACCCTTGCTGATTGAGGTTACATTAAGGAAACAAGGTTGCATTGTACCTTATCTACTTAGTAGAGAAATATATGAATATTCATAGGGCCATGGAGACCATCTATGATCTGAATTACCCTCTGAGTGACTAAAATGGTGAACAAATTCCTTCTACCTATTATCCTCAGGTTGAGACAAGTGTGAAGTGTGACACCATTAAGGGGTCACTTTAATCTTTATTTAAGAGGCACCTTTAGTTAAGAAGAATGTGATCAAATACAGTGAAAGCAAAGACGTCAGTATGTCAAGGAAATATAGCTCATACCACCGTCTATGTCAGATTATAACATAGATAATAGGATTTCTTGTAACTCGCTGATCGCTAAGGGGGTTGTTGGTGAACATGATGAGCTTTAGGGTAACTCTTCACAAGTACAATCACAGTTCTAAGCTAAGAATTTTTTATCTGACAGTCGGCCACTGCAGCTAAACAGGACAAACCATCAAGGCCCAGTGTATACATTCCTGCATGTAAGAGGAAAAGAATGAGTCACCTTAGGCTGTTTGGTTTATTTTCTCCATATTTACAGTGCTCTTGCAGACAGTGGGTTCAGTTACATGGAATTGATTTATGTACGTAAACTGTTAGCTGCTAGCTTCTGTGGGTGGATGGGGAAAGGAACGGTCAGAAAACCCTTGAGAAGTCTTGATGAACAGACGAGGAGATGATCTTCTGCCAGATGTAAGCTAAAGAAATGGAATGAGCATACTATACCAGAGCCCTCAACTGGCAAGAAGCCCTTCATACAAATGGCTGTAATGAGTAATGGAATGTCAGATGAAAATGTCTGCATTTTCTCTGACGTACTTGAAGTAGAAAGCAACTGGAAGCCCATGAAAGCAGCTGGTTGCAGAAAGGTCTCCAAGCCAGGGAATGTAAAATATGTGCATGTCCCTAAGACATGAAGGAAAATACAGAGGATAAGGTAATTTGACAGGTCTATAACATGGAAAAGTAAATTGCTGTGTTAGGAAATACTATAATCTTCTTGATGCTTAAAAGCCATAAAGATTTACAACGTACAGGTTAATGGGTAGCAAATGGAGTGGCAAAAGCAGGCAGACCTGCACAGCAGCAGCAAACAAATGAGGCCAGTCAGCAGTAGCCTAAACCAGACTAACAAGGACCTCCTTACCTTGTACTGGACTTATCAGTAACACCATCTGGCATATAGACTCCTGAGGTCTGAATGTTTTGTAGGGTCTGCCCTCCATTTGGACCTTTCTGAGGCTGCTCTGTGGGGAGGGGTGAGGAAGGAGCTGTGAGAGTTGCTCATCCACATACATATATAAGCCAACAAGGAGGCCAGGTCAATATTTTAATAGGAACATTGCCTATACAGTGCAGAAGATCTGTGTAATGATGTGTAGCTGTGTCCACACAACCATGTATCCTCATTTTCCACTTTGGGTCCTGTAGTCTTATTTACTCATGATTTAGTACTCAGTGTTTCCAACTTAATGTTTATTACACTTTTTCTTCCCCCCCCCTCCCTTGATAAAGCTCTATGGTTTAACACTTTGGATCCTGTGTCTGTCAGAGGTCAGATATAGTTCACAAGTTCTTATACTGTGATGCTCTCTTTTCTAGATATGCATGTGGGAGTTGGAGTCAGTTTTGCTTAAGATTCAGAGAAGCCTCTACTCTTGGGAACTAATCTTCTTTGCTGCTTAGCAGTGTCTTGCACAGGAATGACATAATGATGCCTTGAGAAGCTGTCAGTTGTACTGTCTCTTTCACTGTGCTGCTTGAGATAACAAAATTAAGAAGGAATATCATAAACTTCTTACTTAACATTCCATTACACCTCATAAAAACAATACCACCTTAGACATAACAGAAATTTTATTTTATTGACTTATTTGGCAGCTGAGGAACTCCATTCACAATCCTCCCTGGATTTTAGATGCAGTGTTTGTAGAGGCTGTTCACCAAAATGTCCAGCCCATTCCTTTATTGGAGATGGTTTGCCAGAATGGGCAGAATGGTTACTGTTTGGTATTGATGAAGCCTTCTCATTAGCTACTACAATTGAGTCTGGTATAGTAACATAGCCTAACATCAATGGCAGTTTAAATTACCTCACTGGCTAAGAACTGCAGCAGTGAAAACATCTTATTGACGATCCCTGGTGGATTACACTGTGGCAGCTGAAGAAGTTACTGCTCCAGCTGTGCGGGAGGTCACCACTCCAGCCTTGTGCAGCTGAATGTGACAAGGAAAATGAATCAAAGCTGCGAGACATTTTCCTCTAGTTTGGGGAGAGTTGTTTATCCAGGCTTTGTATTATACAATAAGTCTTGTGTATACTTTGAAGGCAGTTTGATGCTAGGCTCCATTCAGTATCAGCCACTCAGCATTCAGTGTTCCTTCTGCATCCTGCTGATCAAATTTTAGCGGAATGAATCTTTCATCAAAATTCACAGATAAAATAGCTTGTGCTCCCAGTCAACAAAAGTGTCTGCAGCTTTAATGCGTTTCCACCTACCACCTTGCTGAGTTTCACCACTGTCCAAAACATACAGCTTGCTTCTCAGCCCACAGTCTATTCCCAGAAGACAGGCTGAGCTAGTTGAAGTCTGCTTGCAGATCGTATTTGGTGCTGGCACTTGTGTCCCTCATTTCACCATTGCTGTTTGTATTAATCAACATCCATTCAAATTGCTGACACAATAGCCACTAAGGTGAATGTATCTCTTGACGTCATTCTGCTGTGCTGACTGGATTACAGCACAGCTTCCCATTCTTTCCTTTCTTTTCTTTCTGGCACTTTTTCATAGAGCCTTAGCAATATTAATCACTGGTTTGCTTTTACCAGTTACCAGTCTGCAATGCAGTGGCAATGTGCTAGAATTTCCACTTCCCGATACATCTTACAAATGTCACTAGAATTTATCACCCCAAACTGCTATTTAGGACACGCTGGGTATCTCTGTGATGTCCGGATCCCCAGAAGAGCAGTGATATTTAATTCTTCAGCCTCTCTGGATAAATAACAGCTAAAGACATTTGCTAATTTTCTCTTGTATTGTTTCCTCTCAGACTTTTCACCAGAGATGAAAGACCAGGTTTTCCTGTGCTTTTACTCTTGTTGCTTTTACTCTTTGCATCAGGTCAGAGTGCCCAGAAGGTCAGCAGAGTGGGATTCACCTAGCCCAATCCACTGAGTCACTCACCCCAGCTCTTTTAAAGTCTGGGGTAAAGTCTGGAAGTGAGAAATACATTTCCAATGTGTGATTCATCTCATCCTAATATAGAAATCCAAAACAGGTCAAGTGTATGCATTCTAGAAACTCCTGAAGTCAGATGAGCTGAAACTCTTCCCAAATGTCCTGAGAACTGCTGTCACTTGCAGTTCTGCTGGGGATACTTCTATTTATTTCCCTGGTGTTGCTGAGCATAATGTTGGGTGTCACTGCATCCGTTGCAGTTTCCTTTGTTGTCTTTGTGTTAATATGGTAAAATGCTTTGCATCCATTTGGATTTCCATGAACTGTAGCAGTCCATATTAGTGGTGAAACTTATATTTTTCGTTAGTAAATTGATCCCAAATTGTGCACCTTAACATGTAGAACTACTCAGTGCTACGCAAGTTAAGAGAAACTACTCATTCTTTTCTGTAATTCTTGTTTTTGACAACCAAAGTACAGAGAAAGAAGATCATTTCTAAGTCATGCACTTCTAAGTTCCCACTTCTAGCTGAAGGCACATGAGAACAATGTTTAAATATATGTAAATATGCAGTTTAGCTAATGCATTTTAGCTAAGTTTAGCAACAATACATTCTTTTTCCACTCACTTTATTATTCATGTATCTTTTTTCTTGTAATAGAATCACAAGTATGAGACAGCACTGTGGTTGGTGAATTGTTTTTATCTATTTCCAGGTAAAATATGTCCAGAAGACATGCCAGCCTCTGCATTCAACCTGCTACAACAATGCCGCAATATATTTCCAGGATATAGTTTTCATTTTCTTTATGGCATGAATTGTTTATACCCCATATAGCGTCAATATGCTTATTAATTCCTCTATTTCCACAGCACTTTCTGTACTACCTATAACATTAAACTTTCTCTTCCTTGGAACTGCTTGTCTCCCTGGTGTAGGCCATTTTAAAAGATTCCAATCAGTGCAGCCATGGCCAGTGGTGTTCCAAACAAGCAATCCCTGCTGATGGCCCCAGCAGGGAAGTACCAGTTCCCTTTCACTGGGCTATTCTGGCTGATGCTCAGTCACATTCACACAACTTATGGGAGATGTTTGTATGTCTCTAAATAAATGATGTCTCATCTCATTTATTATGTGATTAACCTCTTGGACTGTAAACCCTTTTATTCCTAACTGAATGGTACGCCCTTTGCCACGGAGGGACACAAGAAATTCACCGTGTTTTCTCAGAGTTAATTGAATCAAGAACCTTGGACTGAATTTATAGTTCTCTTCAGAGTTTGCAGAGTTTCCAAATGGAATTGTGAGGGTACCATTATATAATTTTAATCAGCCTCTGCTTGTTTGCTGTTCTGTTTTGAAATCTCCTGCAGTGCTATGGAAGAATTGTAACCTGGCATATTCACTGATGCCCCGTTGTCCATTCATTACTCAGTTTCCGGTTTGCTGTGTACTACAGCCTTGTCTTTGTATTTGCTGATAGAGCATTGAGACATTATTTTTCTGCTGCTGATCATGTGTCTCATCAAAACTTTGCTGGAAGTAATTTTCCTTATGGAGGCAATCAAACTTCAAAGATAGAAGAATAAGTGAGAAAAGAATGCTAGCTATCATACCCCTTCCCTTTCTGAGCATTTATAATATAGCCAGCAACTCCAAACAGTGCTTACTATTCATGATGCAGTGGTATGTGGCATTGAGAAGGAGTTGCTGCATGTTTTGTAGGTATATGATCTCTCTGGCCAAACCTTTAAATTTTTTTGTATGATTCTGAGAGGGGAGAATGGGGATTTTTTACTCCTTCTTTGTATAAGACTCTTATTCACAGTCCTTCTCTTCCCTAAGTGGGGTAGGATATACATATTCCTTTCTTTGTTCTTTTTATGCTCAATGATATAAAAAATTGAAGCAGAGAATAAAGACCAGTTTTCTGCATTTACATTATCATTTTGGTTTGCAGCAGTAAAACAGTTTTGAAGTCCTGCTTCTATCATGCTAAATTATTCGGTTATGTAGATAAAGCTATTGAATCTTAAATATCTTTCTATAAAGATACCAAAATAAGCACGGTCAGCGTGGCCTCAAATTCACTTGTACCATGTCAGTGTTGGTACTTAGTAACCACTGACTTTAAAAAATCCATTAGAAACGTTCTCCTTTGGCTGTGGCCTGAGAATATTGATTGCAAAACTAGAAAGTTTTAAATCAGATGGTTGCATGAGGACTTCCCACAAAAAAATGATCTCACTTTTAGGACTATGTGATCAATTTCACTTGAAACATTCCTGATTATTATAGCTGGCAGCACGTATCCTAGCAAAGCTAATCAATAAGCACTAACACACAGATTGATACCATCCTCTGTCAGGCAGTTAGGATATAATGTGTTTGCAGAACAGAGTCCTGGGAGTAAAAAATAAAAGAAAAATGTATTATTTTATTGACTGTGCTCTTATGACCTGTTCCCTATACATTTTCACTCCATCTGTCACAAGGCAGCTGGGTTAACCATATATGTCTGTGAAGCACTCCATGTCATAATAACAATTCTGCACTCAACTATAATTTGACTTTATAAAATATTAATATCAGAAGCTTGCAACCTAATCAGACTTAATTCTGGTATTTACAGAAATGTTCAAGGATACTTTTTCAACAAGGGCTTGCCACAAGCCAGATTGAAATGTCTTTAGTCGTTGCAATGGCAAATGTGTCCAATTATAGAGTTTTTTGAAATGGAAAAAGAATTTGTTTTCTTTACCATTCTCATGCTTCAAAGAGATAAAATCATTTTTACTGAAATTGAAAACAAATGAACCTCTAGTCAGGCTGCTTCTATTGTCAGTGGAAACTACCTGGAAAAAATGAGAGATTTACCTCAGCTTCCACCTTCACCTGCATACAGTAAATTCCAGTGGAGTGGGGAAAATACAGTTTGAAGGCAGCCTCTCCTCTGGCAATAGCAGACTTTAATGCACTGCATGTCCTAATGGCTCTAGATCAACTCAGGCAAAGGAGGTCAGCTCTGACCCCGTACAGAAATACATATGGTACTCTCCTCCATATCAATCTGAAACACAAGAAAAGTGTTTTCGGGTAGATAGTACAGAAATTAAATTAAATTGAAGAAGAGTGTAAGTACTGAAGACTTCAGCATGTTTCTGAGAAACTAATGGAACACTTCCTTAGAGATTAGACTGAGCTTGAGATCTAGAATGAATAATATGAAAAAGACTGTGAGGAAATTCACTGAAACCATTTGATGGGCCAATGAGAACTTGCCATGTTAAGACGGAAGGGTACTGACAATGGACATTTATGCGGACATTTTAGGCACAACAGGTTATTACCCAAACTAACAAAAGAAAACAGATCTGAAGCAGAAATACCTGTCCAATCTAGAACAATATTCAAGAAAAGTTAGCACTGAGATGAGGGTAACTGAGAAAAAGAACAATCTTCTCAGAACTTATGGCTAGTACAGAAACAACAGCTGTTCCTATGTGTGATCTTGTTTCTAGAGCCAAAGATCACGGCAGAGACACTGTATAAAAAACAACACATTTGCAGTCCTGAGAAGGTTAAGGATGCCTGTCATCTATAGCAAGCGTACAAGCTAAGCTAATAAAATGAACTGTGTTGATAGCACCAAAAAAAAAAAAAGACTTCTGGAGAAAAACAGATTTATCTGAGTTGTCCAAGGAAATGCTCTACTGATTCAATACACCATGTACTCATCCTAGAGAACTATTCTAATTGTGTAGATGCAGATTTACACTAGCAGATATGGGTACTAGGAGAACTGGGTAAGTAGCTATGCATACTAATACTGTTTCTCCCAAACATATTAGATTGGACATATTAAAGACTGTAAATGCACATGACATTTGTATTTCAACCCGTAATCCCTAATCCCTATTATTTTCAGTCTGACAGGCTAATGCAAAATTGGATTCATCATCTGTGAACCACTGTTTGCCTACTTCAGGTATTACTTTTACCATGAAAATAAGATTTAGAATTCTTGCAGCTTTTGATTTTTTTTTTTTTTTTTTTGACAAAAAAAGAAGTGATTGGGATTTGCAGAACAATGAAGGGACAGGTAAAGCTGAAGAAATATACACTCTCCTCTCAGCAAAATCAGCTGTTACCGTATTATGAATATGTTGCACACATATCTCTCATATCAGTCAATGGTTGCAGATATTTCTGTGCAATTTTTCTGTGGTTATATGCAGCTTTGACTAGAAATAAATTGATGGAACCTTCTCAGCCTTCCAGAGCAGGGGAGATAAGATGCCTCATATTGCTTGTTTGCACTAGAAAGTCTATTAAAAGGCCACAACTGCAGCAAGTACTGACTGTATCCCAAGATGTAATGGGTGACAAATCAAACAAACCAGGTCATAGTCTAGCCAGACATTAACGATTTTTGGGAGCCTTGGGACACTGTTAGTTGCCAAAAATTTGACATCTGATGCTGTCTATTTGTGCATATCCTCCCTTGCCTCCAGCTGTAGGATGTTTCTTAATGGATACTTTAGCATTCTTGTTCTTCTGAAAATCAACTAATTTTACTGAGTTCTGTTTCTTTGCCAGAAGGGATGTATTTATCTTGCCTCTTGCCTGGACTTAAAAAACTGTTATGCCCATTGTTAGTCAGTACTAACTCAAAGCATGGATTCAGCAATTTCAGTTTGGTGTCACTGTTTACTCTTTTCTTATGCATTCTTCTATCTTTGAAGTCTGACTTCCATTATAAGAAACATTTTTATATTACAGAGCTGCTGAATCATCAGGAAGAGAATAAGATTGTTTTTTTATTATTATTATTTCTAGGTCATGTTAAAATGTAGCAGTCACAAGTAACATTTTGGCAAAAGTAAAGTATTACTTCCCATTTAAATCCTCACCTTCATAGACCAAAGATTCCCTAGCGTACTGAATAGGAATTTTGCTTTTTACAGCTTACTGTCTTCATTTGCAGTAATTTACATTATTTCTTTTACAACTGTTATTTTATACGAGAAAAAGCAAATGTGTTCTCCTTAATATAAGGAAAGGTAGACAGTGTAAAGAGAATCACAGAATCGCAGAATCACAGAATTGCAGAATCACCAAGGTTGGAAAAGACCTTCAAGATCATCCAGTCCAACCATCCACCCATCACCAATAGCTCTCACTAAACCATGTCCCTCAATACAATGTCCAAATGTTCCTTGAACACCTCCAGGGTTGGTGACTCCACCACCTCCCTGGGCAGCCCATTCCAGTGCCTGACCACTCTTTCAGAAAAGTAGTATTTCCTAACGCCCAGCCTAAATCTCCCCTGGCGCAGCTTGAAGCCTTTCCCTCTAGTTCTACCACTAGTTACATGAGAGAAGAGGCTGACCCCCAGCTCACTACAACCTCCCTTCAGGTAGTTATAGAGAGCAATAAGGTCTCCCCTGAGCCTCCTCTTCTCCAGACTGAACAATCCCAGCTCCTTCAGCCACTCCTCATAAGACCTGTGCTCCAGACCCCTCACCAGCTTAGTTGCCCTTCTCTGAACTCGCTCCAGGGCCTCGATGTCTTTCTTACAGCGAGGGGCCCAAAACTGAATACAGTACTCAAGGTGCGGCCTCACCAGAGCTGAGTACAGGGGGACAATTACTTCCCTGTTCCTGCTGGCAACACCGTTTCTGATGCAACCAAGGATGCCATTGGCCTTCTTGGCCACCCAGGCACACTGCTGGCTCATGTTCAGCCGAGCATCAATCAATACCCCCAGGTCCATTTCCTCTACACAGTCTTCCAGCCACTTCGCCCAAAATCTGTAGCCTGGGGTTGTTGCGGCCAAAGTGCGGGATCTGGCATTTGGTCTTGTTGAAACTCATCCCATTGGCTTCAGCCCAGCTATCCAGCCTGATCCTTCTATCCAGAAGACCATATCAACCAGTATAAAACAAGATTGAACTGGAATGGCTGGCCTATGTTTCTAACTTACTGTGCTTGCAGGAGTGGGAATCTACTGAAGACAGAGGGAAAACATGACCATTAATATGATTCTGCTTAATATGTAGGTGACTAATTTTCTAAATGGGAAGCAAATACCAGATCTGTTGAAACTGACTAATTTTCTAAATGGAAAGTAAATACCAGATCTGTTGAAATCAGTGGGAGGTTAGATCCCGAAATATCCTCATGCATCTGGCACTTAAGGATATATTTATACAGTGTAAGTTCTACCTATATCCAAGTATCTTGTCAGTAGAGGAATGTTTCAGATCACCTATGTAAGCTGCCAGAGCTAGACAAGTGACAAGCAATATAAAACATTAGGCATGAAAATTTAAATAGAATTTAGACACCTGATCCGTGAAAACTTTTCTACCTCATTATACCAATCGGACATTAATTTTAAGAGGACTTTGTTACTTATTTCTTTTCTCAAAAAAGCAGAGGTCATTGCATTAACTTGAGTAGCTGAAGGAGAACAAGAGGGGCAAATAGGTTTTAGGCCACTACTGAGCTGAATCAACAATCCTAATAAGAAAGCTCTAGACATTATGAACCCGTAGACAGTTTTAAGATGTCAGTGCTATAAGACTGTTCTGGAGAGGGAAGCTGTGAAGTCCCTAAAACTCAAATAAAACAGGGTGGTGATTCACTGCAGGATGAGTCAATTCAGACTTGAGAAAGTAATTGAAACTAGCAATTCTAATACTGTTTCTGATCATACAGGGATGATCAAAATTCTTGAAGTATAGGTATGGAACCATTAGAGGTAAATTCCAGAAACTTCTTATGCTGTATTGAACAGGTTTTAGTCAACATTCAAATTATTCATTATTTATTTGCCCTCTCATTTATATTATATTTGGAACAGAAGCTAGTAGCTATAAGGACTCAAAATCAGTTCTAAAATACAGAGGAACTCTCCTTAGACTAGATATCTTTAATCAGATGTTTTGGTACCTACAGGTAAAACTGTACAAAGTTGTTATAAAAAATAAATGGAGATTCTTTCCCATTTCTCTGTGAACGTTGAAATTTTTGTTTTCAGCTTTTTATGCATAATCTATGGGAAATAAATGATGTGTCAGTACTCAAATGTGCCAAGAGAATGCTGATATATCATGTGTTTCACTCTCAATTATCCATGGACTGTTTATCCAGGTTGCAGATTAACTCTGTGAGGCAACAGAGCTGGCTCTCTGCACAGCTGGTTGGTTTTGGCTTGTGTCAGTGCAGGTGCAGTAGAAGCATTTCATCAGCTTTCATCTAACACAGACTCCACACCAATAACACTTGTAAATGTGACCTGGCTGCATGCAGACTTGCTGTGGATGTGACTCTTATTTCTATTACCTTCTGTGCAGTGCCAGTTCTCATCTGAGTGGCTTGGGTCAAATTTGGCTTCTCTGATCCCATTTAGAGCTGATACTACTGGAACCATGGTAATTTTGGCAAAGTCTTGTAGCCTCAGATTCTGAGAGAATCTGTCAGTTTGAACTCAGTACAGTGACGATATTCAGAGCAAATTTGGTGTGGTGATGTGCCTGAGTTAAGAAGCTCCCCCAGCTCAGCAGAACTGGAGAGGGGAGCACAACAGTAGGTAGTCTGAACAGGCCTGGCTCTTAGCCCCATCAGGATGCCTTTTCTTATCACATGTCCCAGGTTACACGATCTGGGATGAGCCCGGTCCCTGCTTCTGTGACTCTATGTACAGAAGGATTTTACAGGCTTAACTGTGCTACAGAACAAAGTCCTTACTTAATGCAAGATGCTAGAGCTACTGTATAAATTAGCATGAGCCATTTCAGCTTTCATGAGAGAAAATCTTCTTGGCTACTTCTCATTTTTCATTGCTTTCTCTTGTTTTTCTGGTTGCATAAGCCAAATAATAAATTTAAGTTTGCTTTATCAGCAAAACTGTCAATTACATCTGTGTTCCAGTAACCCAGTCAGCTAAAATAAGCTTCTTACTCCTGAGCCTTCTGTCCTCTCTTCAATCAGGGAATATGGGACAGATGTACTGTAGGGGTCATAGACTGCCCATTGGCACTGTCCATGAGGAATACGCATAGCTGTATAGCTGTTGCTACCATCATGTGGGATAAGTATATTCTCTCTTTCTTTCTCTAGCAGGTGGCTGTTTTTGGCTCTCCATTTTCATGCTTATACAGTAGTTCTTTCTCCTTCATTTTAAATCAAAGACTCAGTAAAAGCAAGGCTGAGTCTTGAAGTTTTTACCCTTTAAAATAGACCCTTTCAGTCCTTCTGCAACACTATAACAGGCTGGTGCCACAGTGTGCTATGAGCAGAGCTGCTGGAGTGGATACATGGAGTATTTTGTTTGGAGGAAAGACTAAGACAACTGCATGTTTCTGCAGAGCTGTGCACAGAGCCGGAGAAATTGCAAAGATCCTTTTTGTTTTCAATTTCATTTAAGGAAAATTGCAAGCAAAATGTAACAACTAGAATCACAGGAAATTATCCCATATTCTATTCCTATTTTGGAGAGAGAATGAGAGCTCCAATCTTCCACTTTTTAAAACAAGATATAGTTAGCAGGAATCTTCCATTCAGACACACTGGATTCCTTCTGACTTTCTGATAACTACCCAAGAGAGTGGCTCATTCTGGCTGCTAATCCTTCCTCACTGCTTCCCTTCTCTCTCCACTCTCCCCCACACAAGTTTGTCCACAGGGAAGATGATCAGGCCTGGTGTGCCCAGATCTGGACTCCTTAAGAAATTCTGATAGCAACAATCTAATTTATTTCCCACCATCAGTCAAATGCCCTCAGTCCACAGCTGGAAGATTGCATTTTTGTTTGTTGAGTCACTTAATCAATTTATGTAACTGAAATTATTGATAGCTGACAAAGTAAAAGAGATGAGCATGCCCACATAGGGAACTTCCCAACCATGACAATCTACTCTTTGACATAGAATGTGGGCCACACCATCACGCAATAGGACTACTGAGCCTAAATCTCCTGTAAACCTGCCACTCGTTACAAATTCCCCAAATGGGAGGAAAACTGACTGAAGCATAAAAGTGTAGGACTCAGGATCTAGTCAAACTACTGCGTTTCAAAGAGCTTACTGTGATGAACTGAGCTGTGGTAACTGAGTGCAGCAGAAGCAGCGTGACTTCACCTAACACCTTCCCAGTGCAGGCCAACAGTTTGCGCACCAGCCGAGCACGAGTTGTTAGGCCACAGAGACCCCATCAGGAGTAACTCCATGCAATTATTACTTAGTTTTCAATTGACATTATGGTTCAGATTCCTCCCTTTTTGAAGTGAAAAAATGAAAGTCTCTTGGCAGACAACATCTGACGTGAATTGGAGAAGACAAGAAAGGCCTGCTTGTCTTTTGTGAGCTGGTCTGAAGTTCCAGTCTGAGAAACTGTTTGTGCTTTCAGGACTGACTGTTTTTCATCAAAAACTGTTGGAGATTTAAAGAGTTATAAATAGCTCCTACTTCATTAGCTGAGATCTCAGACTTCCAGCACAGGTGCAGGGATTTCTACAGGGATGAGAGAGAAAAGATCACTCTCAGTGGAACTGCTGTGTCCTTGACAGTCTGAAAAATCACAAATCGCTTTTTCTTGTTGCTGAATGAAATATAACACTTACATGCTTCCTTGGTTTATTCTTGATTTTGAAATAATTTGGATGGAAGATAGTTTTAAATTGGTAATGTGAAAATATGTGAGGATCAGCACCCAAAAACTGAGAAAAATGGATTCATGAGAAGTATACTACCTGATCAGAATATTAGTAACCTCCTTCCCTTGTATTTTAGATCTGAAAAAAGAAACAGCAAACATTTTTTTAAAAGTTATTTCTGTCATGAACATCTGTTACCAGTCAAGCAAATGGTAACAACAGTAAGCAGCCTTTCTTTCATCCTATGCAGAGGTTCATCATTACACATCTCCAAGTTCAAAACGAAGGTCAGACTGCAAAGAGTCCTACAGCAAATACTGTGAAAAATTCAAGGTGAAAGCTCTGAGCTTTTCTCCCAAGTATCATTCTGATCTGTAGCTTGGAGAGATGTCACCTTCATAGTACAAACAGGAAAAGTTAGCATAGCAACAAAAACATAACAGCATCTAAGCAATTATTTTAATAAAGAAGAGAGCAATAAGAAGAGTCCAGCTAATGGCAGAAGAAGAGGAAGTCCGCACAGTCAAAGTACATCAGAGTCTTGAGAATCTGAACTTTGTTTTCTTTGCCTGAACTGAAAATTTTAAACTCTATTGAAGCCTATCAGGATTCAATATACTGTTAAAAATAAGTTAGTGATTGAAATTAAAATCTTAGGCAATTGAAATGTTTTGACTAGATTTGGAAACCAAAAGTAGGTCAAGATTCATAGCACCAAACAGGCTGAGACCATTACAGCAGTATGATGTAATTTAGCACTGTAGCTGTTTCAAATTTTCACAGCTATATCCAGATGCTTTGAAATATCAACATACCACTTGTTGCAATGTAGCCTTCCCTAATTTGTAAATTGATGTGGATTTTTTCTTTCATTGTAATCAGAAAGCTAAGCAAAAGAAATCAATGTTACACTTTGTTCTGGTGTGGTTGGAGATTGAGTTATTTCTTGAACATCCTTGCTCTCATTCTCTAAAAGTATATAAAAACAAGATATCTGAAGATAGCAATAGAGCACATGATTCTGGGAGGTGAGCCTGTTAGACTGGATATGTGAAGAAATACATATTTTAAATATAAGGTGTGAAAGAACTAAAATAATATTGCAGTGATGAATGAGAAAGCAAGCAAATATTTAGGTTGAATGACCTTATTTTACTGTGGTGGTACAGTAAGCTTAATTTAAACTTAGGTTTGTTTTCTACCTCTTCAAAATACTTCAACACTTAGAAAATTCACTAACAAAGAACTGCGAAGTTGCAGTATCAGTTCTGTAAATGCTGTTGGAATTCACTGACCATTAGCTTACGTGTTTGTGAGAAATTAAAAACAGAAAGGAATTTGAGAGGACACTTTCACTCTGGTGCATTTGGATAGTTACATAACAATTCAATTCAATTCAAATACTATGTAAAAACAGGTAAGATTTATTTTGCCAATATAAACTTCAGGCTATATAAACTTCTATTTCTAAGCTCAGTGGAATTTCTCTTATTTGAGCTTGTCGTTCTGAAACACAGATGATCAGTATTGTACACAGTACTCAAAGTGATGAAGTTTATACAATGACATTCAGACTCTTCTATTTTTTTACTGGAAATACTACCTGTTACGTCTTAGGTTCTTTGCTCTATATTAACAACTCAGAGCCCTCATCTGCTTAGATATCTAGCTTCATTTCATCCCTGACTTTTTGGTGTTGTTCTGCAACTGTATCATTTTGAAGCATCAACTTCTATAAAACTGCTGTTATGATAGTCCTCAGGGTCATGAGATACTGTGCGATAGCATGATATTACTCCATAATGCAGATGCTTTCCAATTTTGCATCACTAAGAGATACCTAGAAAAAGGCCCTTATGCCTTTCTGTTCTTGAATTCCTATTAGTCATTCTACCTTTCACTTCGCATTCTGAACTACAGTCATTAATGAAAACTGAGAAAATGATAGCTTATTTAGTTTTCAGAGAAACTGAGACTGTCATTGCTTAGTGACTTTTTTTTTCCCTGAGTTTTTTTTACATAGATGGCTAAAAAAATCCTGCTCCTTTTACTTTTTTGTCCTCTGCCAGGCCTTGTTCTTACTTTACCCCTAGGTTTCCTGGGATTGAAGGCAATTTTATCCTCATTCCCTTCCCTGTCAGTACAATTTTGCATTCCCTGTGGACTCTATTCTTCCTTCTAATTTTCCATAAGATAGCACCTGCTATCTTAGGATATTCTTTTTTTTCCTGATTTTGTCATGCTTTTAAAAAATTTCCTAGTGACTTGAAAACTTCAGTGACTATCTTTTAAGTGACTGAACATATTCTTCAACCAGGAGACTCAACCATATACATGTAGCTACATTCCCAGCGCTCAAATCGCAGCTTCATTTCATGAGTAGGGCCATGTCAACTGTCCCAGCATGAACTGTCCCAGACAATCAGTTAATTCTTCTGGTACTTTTCAGACATCTCTTTAACCTTACAGTCTCATCTAATTTTTATATTAAATGCATCTTGACAAGTAACACATTTTCTACTGGGTTTACTCAGGTGATAAGTCTACAGGATTCTTGGGTAACAAAATTCTTCCTCTACAGTAGGCTATTAAGAATCTTCTGTCATTTACTTTCTTCCTTCTTTCTGAGAGTCATATCTCCTTCTCAACATCTTGAAATCCATTTATTTTTCCCTTGTCCTCTCAGTCCTGACTTTTCTCAGTGAAGTTTTTCTTTTCTTCATAGCCATCTTGTTTTTTTTATTCATTTTATATTGCAGCAACTCAGTGTCACAGACCCTCTTACTTCAGCCCTCTCTCTCTCTGTCCTCATGGTGATGTTATCCTCTTCCTTTTTGACTGTTCTTCAGATTTTACTCTCTGTTTGAAAACCTGAAATTGTTTGTGGTTCTGACTGTCTTCCTTAATACACTCAAACACATACCTACACTGTGTTGATCACTGCGTGCACTCGAGCATTCAGGTCTTCTCCAGCATTAGAGTTCTGTCACTTGACAATGCACAAATTGACAAACTGCAAAGTTTTGATAATACAGGACAATATAAACCCTGAAACCTCCACGTCCAGTAATCTTGATTGCCTTGGCAAATCTTAAGGTTTTACTCACTAAAGGCTCAGCAACCACTGCAATTTTCTTACAAGTTCCAAGATTTAAAGAAAAAAAGATTATTCTTCTGTTTAAGCCTCTGTGCTCCAGACTTCATGCCTTTATATGCTTTGTCTAGGTCAATGCTGTCAGCTCGCTGAGACTTAGCAGTTAGTTATTTTTCAGCTGTGATCAGTCAAAAGCAGGAAGCTCTCTTAACACCATTAGCTGCAGCACCTCAGTCTTAGAAAACAAAGTTGTGATTTGAGAAGCTGGGAATATTCCAAAAAAGAAAAGAAGCAAAAGCTTTAAGAGTGTTACCTGAAAGGGACAAAAAACAGTGACAGAATAAAAAGCTAAACATTCTGGAATGTTCTACTAAATTAAACATACATGTTTAAAAAAGCATAAGACAGATTTATTTGAACTGAACAATATTTCATAAATCAATGAGATAATTTGACTGTGCTGGGCTACATTTCTTTTTTTTTTTTTTTTTTTGGCACAAGGTTTGTTTGTATTAAGATCTTTTTCTTTCATTTAAGCTAGTAAATTTGAAGTTCCAGTTTCCACTATCTTTTTTGTAATGGTGGTTCAATGTTTTATTTAGTTGGAAACAGAACCTTTGGCTAGGTTGTAACAATTACTGCTTGTCTTAAGTAAACAAGCACACAATTACTTTTTTGTAAAGACATAATTACTTTGCATACCAATGTCACCTGCCTCATTGCCAAATTCCAGATCTCTTATTACTTTACCATTTTTCAGCCATGGTTGATACCAAAAGAGCACTGGGTGTTCTCCTACTGAGCAATTACTTGGATCAGTTCCATTATTCTAATTCCTTTTATGCCCTAATTCCCTAATCCCCTCTTTTATAGTGTCCTGACAACCTGCATTTCCTTTGGCAAAAGGGAGGAAAGAAATCTCTGTATACTTACCTCAGATTTGATTTTTTTCAGAGCAGAACTCGTTTCTGCTTTTCCCAGAGGTGACCCATCAGCTTACCTCAAACTTCCTGTTATATGGAAGGCCATTAATTAACTTCAGTGTCAACCTTAAATATTGTATGTGGACGCATACACTTTACTAAAACACAGGGGAATTTCTACTTTTAATTCAAACTGAATGACAGGGAACTTTAGTGTTCCTTTCAAAACCCTCCTGAAATGTTTTGGTGTAGTTTTAGTTTTTATCTTCAGCTAAACATCAGGCTTGAATGACTGAAAATGAAACTGCTAGTTTTTTACATATATCTCTCTCTGTTTGCCTACATCTAGTACAAAAAACTTGATAATTTTTTTGGTTGTAGGAACAGAAATATTTCTTCCTCCTTTCTCCCAAGAATTATGCTGTCTACAGTTGATGTCAAATAGAATTATGGGATTATAGAATCCTTCAGAGGAGTGATATGATTGCAACAAATGCCCTAAATGAAGAGTTCAAGTCATGAACTGGGCCATTCCTGCTTGGTCTTAGGAAGAGACAGTAACATTACTGTTTTGTGGGAAATTTACTTTGAGTCTTAGTAGGCCTTGGGCTAAGTCCTCAGCTGGGCACAGCATGAGAGTTCATTAACTTACATTAAACTATCCTAGTTTATGCAGCTGGAAGAATCAGTCCATTATACTCTCTTTCAAACAGCTTAATATCACTGAAGTACATTTCTGGCATTTCCAAGACATTATGTGGAGAAAGGACAAGAAATATCAAAGCTAAGGCATCTGATTTATTTGATTTAATCACTTTTTTCTTTTTTTTTTTTTAATATGCCCTTTAGTATACTTCCAGCAAGAGATAAGAGTAATGGGAACACAGAATTACCAGCTGTTGCAATCAAGACAAGATACAAAAAGATGCTGCAGATTTCTCCATTCATTTACAACTGAAGATATGATCCATTGCCCAAGCATGGCAGCTGCAAAGGGGTATAATCATACTTTTGGCTCTAAATTCAAATGATTATGATGGGCTTATGGCAGTCCTGCTGTATTCACATGTTGAAGTAAGCATACAGCTAGGAAATGCATTTTAGAAGAATAGCTCTCTTCTGGGTGTTCTACAGATCCAAAGAAGACAAAGGAGTAGGCATTGTTGCAGAGTAAAAATGTGGCGGAGTTGCAAGGTGCACTGCTCCTTCAGCAGCACATCCATGAAGTCATGTTCACCCTCCACAGCTTCTTTCAAGGAAGGTTGAAGCCTGCAGTAATTACTGAATCCCACAGAAGTAGTTTTATCTCACTGATGCCAGAAGGTGCAATTTTAGTTAGTATGATTATAGCTCAGAAAGAAAAGGCCAGGCTCAGTCCAAAATAAGTCAGAGGAGTTGCATCTACTGTCATCTAAATGGATTTGGCCTCAGATATTCAAAGAAAGTATTACATGAAAAACCAGAGAAGATCATATGTTTATTACGTATGGCTTCCATTATATACGTAGTATGCATATTTTCTTTAGGTACTCTTATACACAAGCTGTGGATGCTCAATTTTTGGCTGTATATCTACTTGGAAATGTCCCATACTGTTTGAGAAGACCCAGATGGCAACCAGATGGCTCCATGTAACTCTTTGGAAGTGCTGCTGCAGACTGGGAGTAAGAAACTGAAGTAAGTCTACAAACAACTCCCTCTCTTTCTCGTGACTTCTATTAATAAAGAGTGAAGATTACCATACTGTATTCCATTCTTAAATAATGATAGAAGTTTAGGGGTTTGCAAATAATTTTACTATTTCGTGAATAACAAAATCACTCTGATCCAGAGTATAAGCATGTTGGTCTATTTGGTATACTATGCATTGTCGAATTGGAGACAGTCAAAAACTTGAAATTAATACCAAAATCCAAAATATGGAAAAATTCCAAGACTTTAGGAATATAGCAAATTCTGTTATGGTTGCCGCCTTTCTAAGAGCTCTCCCCTCGACCATCCATTTTTAAGGGGAAAGGTATGCTCACTTGCACTAAGCAACTAACAGAAGATGCATAGGCAAATAACATACAGCCAAACCCATCTTTTGGAAGTCTTGGCTCTGACACCAATGACTACGTCTCAAGAGAATTTCTGAATAAATGCTTATCCCAGATACAGTGATGCAAACAGAGAAATAACTTAGCTGCCCTTTGTTAATAATATCCCTTCCAAAACCAAGAATTACAAAAGAGTTGTAATATTTGTTCTACAGTACTTTTCCAGACATGATCTGTTTACGATAAGAAAGAGAAGTTATGGGATGGTGATGATTCATGCGATCACGGTATTTTCCAGTCACATGCAAAGGTAATAATTAAACTGCTTCTTCCAGTCACACATCAGGAAGTCATAGTAGAATTTAAGCCATTTTTTTTTTTTTTCATTTCTTAACTCTATTGGCTTCCCATGCACTTCTGTAAGTCACCACACTCTTCTCTTAAAAGAAAAAACCTATTATTAGGCAGAAGGGCTAAAAGATGATTTAGCATAACCTGTAACAGACATCTTTCTCCCTCTCTCACTCGCTGTTTTAGTTTGCAGTCAAAGAAAATACACTGATGGGAAGATTTAGAGATTTAAACAAGGCCTGAAGTATTTAAACATTGCTACTTTAATATTGCTACAGTGCCATGAAAAGTTAACATACCCTGGTTTCTAGATCCGTGGAAATTTTGTGTGCTTACAGGAATTTCTTTAGGAAGGTCTTTGGGTTACATTTTCTCATCCTACTAGTGCTTCCTAATGTTGGTCACCAAGTTACTGAGAAGTTTTTGTTTTACCTTAGTTTAGAACCTATAATGCATCCATCAATCATCACCTCTGCATTGTAAAATACAACAAACTACCTTCACGGTAATACCTGACACAAACATTTCAAAATCATTTGAGTGAAGCTTCTTGGAATCAAAATGTATTGTTCTGTGAGACATAAATTAAATAATTTTCAGCTCTGCAAACAAAGGATACATTATACTGGTTTGTAGTTAAACACATCAGACATCTATTAAGGAGAAAAACAATCACATGAGATAATGAATGTGCATTGATAGGGGAATGTATGTGTGTGTATGTATGAAGGAGATTCAGGATAGAGGATAGGATAGAAGGGAAATGTCTGTGGTGGATAACAGATTTAAATGCAGGAAAGTACTGCCACTCAGAATGAGAATCAACGTTTTCTTTTAAATATCATAACTGTCATTTTGATGAGAGAAGACCACAACACAATTACATTCACAGAAGCCTAAATCATTTAGTTGAACGCTAATATTTTTATGATTTGGTATTTTGAAACTGTCCAATCTTCTAATGAACTCCTGTCTAAAGGTTCCTTTCTTACCTCTACTATATAGTGTCAATATTGCATGTTTTAATGGTTTTTGCCCTGTCTTGAATATTTTTTCTCTGAGTGTTTCTCATTACTAACCATTCTGAATTTTAATTTTTATGTAGTTTAAGCTGCTCATATTTATTAAGAATGTAATAAAATCAGTAATAGGAAAGATCCAAAATAGCTGTGGAAAGTCCCTTCAGAAGCATTTGTTTTCTGCTTTCATACTGCCATCTTCAGTGTGAGTATTAAAACTACAGTTACTACATATCCTTACAGTCATGACTTTGTTTTCCTCCATTAAAATATGCTTTTACATACTCAAAAGTGGGTTTTAAATACTGCCAAATTAAAATAGTTGCACATTACAAACAAGGAGGCAAATACACGAAGGAGAACCAGGTTATCTGTGCTGACTGTTCTGTACACCGCAGCATCATGTTGAACAAACAGCTGTACATTATGTTTTGTTGCCTTGTCATATATATTGTCTAGAACAAGAATTTCCATTTTCATCGAAGTCCCGAAAATATTTGAATCAGGAATTCTTTGTTTGTTGCTTTCTCCATCATGAAGATTTATTTGTAGATCTTTGATTTCCAGGAGTATGATGAGAGGTTTCTAGTTTGTAAACACAGAAAAATTATTCCCCCATATTTTCATAAGTAGAGTATGTCCTGTTCTTTTTTTGTCACTGTGTTCCAGGAGTAAGGATCTGCCTCCTGGTGCCTAGCTTCCATTTTCAAAGTTGACTATTGATTTAGAAACTAACATAACCTGATTCTCAGAAAGCTTTGAGCTACTTGGTCCTCCATCAGACTACCTTTAGGGCATTCACAGACTGCTGGCTGAGGTGGTGGAGGTGCTGTGATTTAATAAATTATTGGTGATGAGCTGAACCTTACTGCTCATACAGCAAGTTGAAATAGCTGATCTTGTAGCAATAAGGACTCAATATGATAGTATGATAATGGGCAGGTCATTAGTATCTGTCTAAAAGGATAAAGCTTTGCAGTTCTTGTTTATCAAAGCTGTATTTGACAATATATCACCTGAAATACACGAGTTAATGTATTCAGAGATTACCACCTAGAAAATATGAAAAAGGACTATTTTCTATAGGGCTGCACTGAGCTAACAAGTGCAAATCAAGAAGCAGTATTCACGAACAGACAGTCCCTTGGAAGAAATAAAGACACAAACAAACAAAAAAGAAGAAAGAACAACAGAAAAAGAAATCTAAATCTTTGATATTTGCGCGAAGAGCATAGTATTGAATCTTTGTTTAGTTACGATTAAGAGTAACTTAGCTGTATTAAGAACAATAAAAGTCTGTGTGCAAGGAAAAGCCATATTCTAAAATTAAAAAAGTTGAGAGATTAAATCTTGTAAGCTCTCCAATTATCTCAGTCAAATATAATGACAGCTATTAGAGAATGATTGTAATTTTTGTGGTCATTCTGTCTTTCTAATAATATAATATATGTGCAGATCTCATTTTTTTAATCAGGTTTCCTTCTTCACTTAAGTGATTCATGAATTGACCCTGTGGAATTCAAGTTATATTCTTGCTTGCTTATTGTACTTGTGATTGTGCTTAAGACAGGCAGAAAATTCTAACTGAGCATTAAATATATAATCAAACAAAGCCCCTGACTAAATGGGCAGGCAAGGCAGATGGGTTATATCATTGTGAAGTTCCTCCTCAGCACAAAGAGAAGAAAAAAAAAAAAAAAAAGATTTTCTAGCAGATAGATAGCAAGGAGCATTCCAAAAGCTTCCCAAAAGATTAACCGGTGTTGTACCAAAAATATCTGACGTCAGCTTTCTGGGTCAAAATATAGGCATATAGGCATATTTCATTGCTTCTCATAATCTATGGCATACCTTGAAATGATTCTTGGCATTAATCACCTTTTCAAACTTACTTTTTTCCCCCTTTAAATGCCTATTTGAAAATAAACTTACTTTCTCAAAAGCACATATTTGAACAATTTGCTTTACATCCTCACATGTTAACTGACATATGTAATGAATTAGTCAATAGTTGACAGTAGCCTTTGGGAAATAAATGTTTGCTCAACAAGTTTGCCTGTGGAACATATTACATCTAGATTCCGTTCTTCCTGACAGTTGAGTGGTGGGTCTGAAGAGTACAACATCTATTCTTGGACGTGCTTTGAACTTTGGACAGAGATGGGCACAGCCGACAGAAGGCTGTTATTCTTCATGTAACCTGTGGAAAGGTAGGAGGTAAACCTATGCTAGAGAAGTGTGCTCTGTAAATAAATAATTTTGTATCACTTAAACTTGCTTTTATCCTGTAAATTGGCAAAAGAAGTGGCCTGTCCAGTTTTTAAAGTCATAGTAATTATATCATTGAATATAAATGAATAGCATAACATCATAAGGATTATGCAACTGCAGGATTGTCATCAAAAATTCCTTTAATTAAAGATAACCACACCTAAAGAAAACATATTATGAAGTTATGAATATTATTATTAAACTGTAGAAAATTGTGTGTACATTTATAACTACACCAAAGACAGCTCAGCTCCAGCTGCCTAGATCAAGTGGCTGTGTTTTCAAGCACTACACTTGCACTGTTCCAGCTGCTTAACAACTGTAAAAATCTGGTCAACCTTGTTAAGATTTATGTAGTATGAATCATTAAACAGTCAGACCTTTTTAAAATCAGCCCATGTTTACAGAGATTATATCCCTCACTCCCTCCCTTTCTATCTTTTGTTTACTGCAGTCTCTGGCTGCCACTGATAATTGTTGCCTTATTGCTTAACTGGAGTCTCTATCTATCTTTTTCCTATTTAGATTGTAAGTTTAGGGAGTAAGAATCATCTTTTTTTCTGTCTTCATACAGTGTCTAATACAAAGCAGGCCATAATCTATCTCTGCTATATACTTGAATAAGTAACTGCTCTTGCCCAACTAAGAAAAAAAATAGTTTACCCATTTACCTTCAAAAATAAAGAAAAAGAAATATTGGAATAATTACATTAAGAATTTGCAGGAACTATTCTCACAGTCTTACACAGACTGTGTTACATCTTCAGCAGTTGTGCTTTAAAGGGCAGAAATCAAACAGTGATAGTACTTCATTACAGGTACTCAATTTGACAGAAATGAAGACATGCTGGAGAGAATCCAAAAAGGACAAGATTTAGATGTTTAGAACTTGAAAGGAAGTGGAATAGTTAAATCTAAGAAACAGAGATCCAACAGAGTGCATATAATAACCTTCCAGGATGTAAAACAGTAAAGAAGATGACAGGAACAGTAAGGAATTCATTTTTGCTGAAGTTGGCACAATGGTCCAACTAGGATGATAAAACACTGGAGCTTAAGTGTGCTATGAAATCTCCAGTGGAGTGTCTCATGCAAACTTCCCAAAAATCTGGCAAATATCCCACCTTCTTCAGGTCAGCATCTGACCAAAATAATTTCTAACTGCTTATCTCTCTGTATTTCAGTGATGCCCAGGTGAGGATACACTGAGCTCCCAGTAATTTTTAGACTATCAGATCTGCAATGATTCCACTCTTTCTACTACATTTAACACTTTCAGTTTGCACAAAAGGATATGTTGTCCATATATAAATAATTACAGCTCCTCGGGGAGTAGAGGGGAGATGAAAATCAAGAAAAAGCTTAAAGATGTGTATTTAAATTATATATTGTTTTTAAGCATGTGCAGCAGATTCAAACCAGGACATAAAGGTCAAATCAGTGAACGATCAGGAGGAGGCAGTAACCTGTAGTAACAGCGATGGCAACGTTCCCACCTGCTGAGAGCTGTTAAACAACAGGATTATGATCTAACTTACAAGAAAACATCTGGGCTATGTGGGACCACATAAAGTCCTAGATCTCCACTGACACTGACCCAACAAAATATTACTACATAGATTCTTTTACAGTATGTTACTGCTGTGGAAAGACAGGCTAGGAAGGTTTGGAAAAGGTGGTCATATTAATATGTATTGGGAATTTATTTAAAACTCTGATCTGAAATATTCTGAATCACCTTGTTCTGTACTACACATTTTAAAGGGCAAAAAAAAACCAACCCCACAACAGTAGAGTAAGAGACAAAGTAAAAAAGGAAAATGGGGCTACCAAAAATTACAACAGTAATGAGCAGCAACAGTGCATCTAAATCTCCTCCAAATTCAAAGAACAAGAGGACATTCTATATAGGCCTCCAGTGAATATGCTCCTGCAGAATAAACTTTCATAAATATTCAAATGACAATTCTCTGCAGGAAACTGGAATAGTTGGTAGTGAAAATGCAGGCTGTCACGCTCTGAGACTGCATTGCATGCACTTTATTTATGTGTTCTTAAGTTTATACATAAATAATTTAAAAAACATCTTTCTAATTAAAATAAGTGTAAAATTTTCTGTGAAGGTAGTTAAATTACAAGTTTTCTACTTTCTTTCTAATATTCCGACAAATTAGCTCACTGGCAGGTCTGAAAAAAAAAACAACAGTTGTGAAATATTTAATATGAGAGGGAGCGCTAAAACATGAACACTCATTACAAAGGCTCACCTGATGTCGAAAAGATTTAATTTTTATATCTATGCAAAACTGAGCAACATCATTTCAATTTCAAAATGGATTCAGGGCTTGGCATGCTACTGTGCTGTGCTGCAGAGACCACTTGATGGTAGTGTTGTGCAGCAGCCATGGAAGTGCAGCCTGGGAGCAGGAAGCCAGGTCTCATTCTTTGCAGCTAGGACAATGAGTGTGAATGCAAGCAGCCTCACTGTTCTACAGCTTATGGCTGCCCACTAGCTAATAAATTGACAAAAAAAGCAAAGTATAACCAAACTCTACTCTATGGCCTTCTCGTTGGAACCAGAAATAACTGAGGTTCAGTTTGAAGTCATTTAAACAAATCTGTACTGGATCATACCCAGAGAGCGATGGTCAATGGCTCAATGTCTAGATGGAGATCAGTGACAAGTGGTGTCCCCCAGCAACAAATACTCTTTAATATCTTCATCAATGACATCAACAGTGGGATTGAGTGTATCCTCAGCAAGTTTGCTGATGACACCAGAGGGATACAAGCCCAGAGGGACCTAGACAAGCTTGAGCAGTGGGCCCAGAAAACCTCATGAGGTTCAACAAATACAAGTGCAAGCTCTTGCACCTGGGTTGAAGCCTATCAGTACAAGCCAGAGCACAAAAGGATTGAGCACAACTCTGTTGAAAAGGACTTGGGTGTACTAGCAGATGGCAAGCTGGATATGAGCCAGCAATGTGCCCTTTCAGCCTAGAAGGCCAACCATATCCTGAGCTGTGTGACCAGCAGATTGAGCAAAGTGAACCTGCCCCTCTACTCTGTCCAGATGTGGAGTACTCAGTACAGGAGAGACATGGACCTGTTGGAGTGTATCCAGAGAAGGACCACAAAAACGATCCATGAAATGGAACATCTCTCCTATGGGGACAGGCTGAGAGAGCTGGGGTTGTTCAGCCTGGAGAAGAGAAGGCTCCAAAGGGACCTGAGAGCAGTCTTTCAGTATCTAAAGGGAGGCTGTGCGAAAGAAAGGGACAGATTCTTTAGCAGTGTCTGTTGTGACAGGACAAGGGGAAATGGCTTCAAACTGAAAAAGGGGAGATTTAGACTGGATATAAGGAAGAATATTATTCTTAAAATAAAGGTAGTGAAGCACTGGAACAGGCTGCCCAGAGAGATGGTGGCTACCCCATCGCTGGAGTCATTTATGGTCAGACTGGAGGGAGCTCTGAGCAACCTGATCTAGATGTAGGTGTCCATTCATTGGAGGGGAGTTGGACTACATGACCTTTAAGGGTACCTTCCAGCTCAAATTATTGTGTAATTCTGTGATTTTGTACTGAGCATGAGAAATACATTTATGCAATTTCTTCTAGCTCTCTAAAGTGAATGAAATGTTTCAGACTCCTCACAAAACAATCCAAGCTGAAAATAAGCTAGGGGTTATTACTGATTGCTTTTCATATTGCCAAAGATACACAATCTACCTTTGACCTATCTTCTCTCTTTCTGTGGTTAATATTGTGTTGAAAAGGTTGCTGGGATAAGAAGAGCAACCTGGCAGAACAGGAAATCATTGCAGTCCTACCACTAATCCCACAGTGGGATAAATTGGCCAGGCCTGAACATGCTACTGCAACTGAGATGTGCAAAGTAGCATGAACTACCTCTACACTGGGACACTGACATACCCTCAATGTGTTGTGCCTACTAAGAAAAAATCACTTCAGTTTTACAGTGTATAGATTGCTCTAATGCTGGCAGCACTGCTTTAAGAAGCCTGGAGGCCTTGAGCACTATGCACAGACTTTCATCAGGAGCAGGAGGCAATCCCAGGAAGCTGGACATGGCTTCAAATTATGACAACTGTCTTAGACCTGAGAGTTTCAGATATTACAGTGCTTTGGTAGCTTGTGCTCAAAAATATGCAGTTTTTAAGAGCTGCAGAAATCTTGTAAAATCTCATGGGAAATTCCTACAATTCTGTAATTCTGTCTTCCATGCTAGCTGATAAGATCCATCATCTTTCTAAGCCGCTTACATCCTCACTTTTTTTTTTTTTTTTTTTTGACAGTGATCAGTGAAAAGGGGCAGAACATACAGGCATCCAACCAGCCAGCAGTGATGCTGTGGATAACATCTACTAGCCGTTCTTGTGTTGTAAATCCATTCAGCATAAAGTACCACATGAGAGTCTGTATGTCTATCGATGCCTCGCATTGCATTGAATGGTTCTCTACCTCCTCCTAGTGGATGTAACACTGCAGACTGCTGATGAAATGAGCAGTTTTACTTTTGTTCTTTGCTACACATTTGAGGGAAAGCTGACAAGCAAAAGGGGGCTAATTAACCACACAGCCCATCTGAATTGTAGCTCAGTAGTTTGATTTTAAAAAAGGCCATCTGACAATCCTGTCTGGCGTATGCAGGCAGTTTTTTCATATTCTCACAGGATATTTTTCTTTTAGCTAAATTAATTGAGAAATCAAGGCATACCTCAAGTTACAATCTCTGAGAGCTTGGAAATGTTACAGTGGATTCTGCAGAATCCACTGAATAGGTGGAAACTATTAGAAGAATATGTCTGGAGAAGAGCATCATTCAGCTATCAGGCACAGGAAGGTGCTGATGCTTGGCAGAAAACTTTCACAGGAAGATATCTTACTTTGGTCCTGTTTTAACATTAGTTCACTATCTGAGAGCAACAAAATGGGCTAAAGTGTATTAATGCACTTATAGTGCTAATCACTTCACTGAAGCATCTTATAAAATTGAGATATTGCTCTCAATTTCTTTAAGCTGAAGTAATGTGATGAGATGTTATAGAAAGTCATATATGATGGGAAGGGCATAAGTTTCAATCTTTACAATAGATAAAAAATCTACATGTAGAGACTGAATAAAAATATTATGATAGTGCTTAGAACATGTTACCAAGTTCTTGCATATAGATCTCAGCCTAGTACCAGTATATTCCCTTGGCTTTGCAACTGTAGCAAGGAGGAGAAGCATTATACAGTGGTATGACAATGGACAGAAATTGCACGCAAAGGCAACCACTGTTGCTTTCACACAGATACTGGATTAGTTCATTGGCCAGTGCACACCAGCAGCAGGTTTATCTCAGGGTCTCCTGTGACCTGTAAGAACAATCAGTAATCAAACAAGAAAGCAATTATCTAATATATGGAACCTAGTCAACATCCCCACCAAACCTTAATTAGTTCAGACTATAAAATTAGGAACACTTCAATGCTTGTGAAGTTACTGTTAGATGCCATAAATTATTGCATTTTGCTACTACTGTGGGTACCAAAAGATACCGGATTTGAAAAAAAAATATCCCTCATCTTTCAGGATCACTAAGCAAGAACTGATATGAAACAGTTATGAATGCTTGCCAAGTACCTGTATTCATCAACTCTATTCAGTAGGTTCATATATTTATGACAGTGACACACAGAATATGCTTCTTGGCATTCAAATTGGAAGATGAATGAGCTATAACATAATGGTGAAACTTACATTTATGACAGCAGTGGAGCAATAGAGCTTTTAACTAATCATTTCTGAACTGTTGTATTCATTTATGCTAGTTAAATTGGTGACTATCAGAATTAGATTTGGAGGCTGACCCCACATGAACTTCTGTGAACTTACCTTCTGAATGTCCTAAAATACAATGTCCCCAAATATGAATATTTTTTCCAGATTAATTAATAAATGATTCTTTAGAAGTATTTAGAAGTTACTGAAGCAAAATCTGAAGTCATCATTACTATGTAAATGAGTAGCAAAAAAAATTTTTTTTTTAAATTGTTTTCTCAGTTGTTCTGTTGTCAGCATCTTCTTCCCTTCCTCCTAACCAGAACTGGAGACCTGAGCTAATTTTTTATGATTATGTACAACTTCAGTGTAATGTTAGGATATTCTGTCTGGGACTGTTAGATGGTCTTATGGCAACAGTACTACTGAAGGCCCCTTTTTGACTTCATTTGTACTTTTGGAGCAAATTATGCTCCATAACATGCTCTACTTGAAGAAGACCTAAAAAATACTGTAGTCTGTTTGGTCACAAAGTCTGTGGTTTACTAAACTGGATCCTTTGTTTGAGGGAGACTGTAAATTGCCTTAAACATTTTCCCATACTAAAAGCTGCAGTTGGGATGTAGAGCCAGCAACAGATTTGCTTTCAGGTCAGACTTTTAACCTCTTTCTGCCCCAGCCAAACATAGAGTTTATACGCCCCATCGGTTTTAATCTGCAGTTCCTACAGTCGCGCGTGTTCTATAGTAGGCCTGTATTGTAAAACACAACTCTTGCGAATGGTATGGTTTACAATTTCAATCTTAAGCTGCAGCCAGTTAAATTTTCACACATTGTCAAAAGAAGCCACCACAACAGTAACAAATTCCCAGCAATACCATACATAGCTGCACAGGCTGTTTGCAGCAATAAGCACAAATAAACTTCCACAGTAGATGCTTAATTTACTGGAATCCAGTATCTGATTCTAGCAGTAATCATGAGGAGGTATTTCAAGGCACTTAGAAGGCCTTAGCCTGTATGAATTACTGCGGAGAAAGAAAGCAAACTTCCAGACAAAATTCCTTTAGAGATTTTCCCCCAGAGAATGCTTTATTGTCCACAAGGCAGTCATCGAGCCACATAACCGAACTAAAAACCACAGAGCAACCAGGCCAGGCAGAAAGGGAGTGCACCCTTTCTAACCCTGTTTCCCATTTCTTTTATAGTCTTTCCCCATAGTGGTAGGGCACATCAGCTGGAGCTGATTAACCCTCTACTATTTGAATGTTGTCAATCACTACATTGCCCAGAGAGGAAGTTTCCTTCTAATTTTGAAAGTTAATTTCTTTTTACTTTAAAGTCATAAAGCTTTTCAGCTTTTCTGTTTTGTTTTGTAATGCAATTCTGATAAAAATTATTAATCTAAAGCTAATGAGCATAAAATGTTAAATTCCCCCTATTTACTTTTCCTCTATTCACATCACTTAATTTCTCTTTTTTTAGGCTTGACTTGTTACCACCGGAACCCCTCTCTGCTTTTCCTTCACACACCTCCCTGTCAGAGTTTTGAAGATACAAAATACAGAATTAATACTCAAAAACCACAGTTCTGTTATGTAAGTAAGTGCAGAGTTTTACAGGTACTAATGAAGAGAAGGTTATATATCCTAGACAAAATCTGTATTTGTACAGAAATATTTGCAACATCAAGCACACTGTGATTCAGGAACAACCTAACTAAGGCACAGTTTTTATCTGATTTAGCATAGTCATTGTATATAGAACATTTACTTATTGTATATTTCAGTTTGGATTAAGAAGAAAAAAATTAAAACATTTCAAGCAGTTTCAATTTACTGGCATAGTCTCTACAAATTATTTAGCTATATAAATACTTGTAAATCTGAAAGTACAGTCAGGAATGCTTCTGTCCTTATGCTAGGAAGTTGCTCAGTTTAGCTCTAGCGATATAAAACATTGAAATCCTTGCCATGAAAACAAACTTACCAATGCATTTTATCTAATAACTACAATAAATGTAGCTTAATGTCATAATAATCAAATGCAAAAACCACAACCACCAAAAATTAATATTAATTTATTTTGTAACTTATGCCTTTTTTGTAATTTACGTCTTTCTCTACCATTACCATAGTTTACCCGCTGCCTTCTGTCTGCAGATTTCTCCAGCCCTCCTTTGCTTTTTCCCAACAAGGATTTTTCTCCCTTGCTCTCCTTTTCAACCAAAAAGCAGTCTCAGGAAAATTGAATGTTTTTCCCCAGGCTAGAGCTGCTCTTGTTTCCACAAAGAGTATTCCTTACAAATGCCAGCACGAGGAAACCCAAGCTACTATCAGCGCTGCTATTCTGTGTCTCCCAGATGCGTAACTTGCTGGTGGCTGTCCAGCTGCTCCTGACAGCAGTCCACGCATGCTGTACACCTACTGGAGTAGGGAGAAGCAAGCAATGCATTTGCTATTGCTACTATTTTGCTGATGGATATAAGTTTGGCCAGGATACAGCCATTTAAATTACCTTTGATATTTTACTGATTAAATAAAATTACTTCAAATGTGATGGCAGCTGTAGTGAGCTCATCAACCATCTCTTCAGTTAGCAGCTGGCCACCGTTCAGTATTGGGCTTCATAGCAGTGTGAAATGCAATCTCTCCAGTCCCCAGTTTCACATAACTTACAGCAATCCCTTCCTTAGCTCCCTCATGTCTCCCACACACCTTCCCTGAGGTGCACGCAGTTCCATACAGCACCTCCTACGTGGGCAGTGCAGGGAGAAAGAAGCTGAGCCCACTGACAAGACAGCCACCAGCTCTGTGGTTGTGTGAGGTGGGTTGAGCTGCTGATCTGGAAAGCAGCAGCCATGCCAGTATCCACAACTTTGCCACGGAGTGGCAGCCATCTTGTTGGTGGGCACAGCCTTACTGCAGAGTGGCGGCCATCTTATTGGAGGGCAGAATTTTGCAAAAAATTGTTTTGCAAAAAGCAAGTATCTTCTTACTTCAGCTCCTTCTGACAGGTGGATAGTTGCCACTATGCGTAAAGAAGCATGCAAGATGGCTGCTTTTCAGCTAGGTAAGAAACACAGCTAAGTTACGATAGCTGCAACATATCCCTGCGTGGTATCAGCCTCTGCTGTTGCTATGTAAATGCTTTACCAGGCAGTTGGCTTAATATGAAGTAAGTAGTGTAGAGGTAAGAGAAGACTTCCTCTGCACAGCTGTGGTCAGGAAGTTATAATTTCTTTAATGAAAATCCTCTCACAGTTGCTTTATTTTTGCCACAGTGTATTGCTTCTCTGTAATGCACCTAAGGTAAAATTGTATTTTAAAACAGTGATTTTGAAAAAATAAAATATACTCTACTACCTGCTTGCTCAAGAGGCAAATCAGCTCTGAGTATGTGCCCTGTGAGAGGCTGGGGCTACATCTCTGCCTCTGAAGGCTGTCTGAGGTGATGCTTTAGGCTTACTTATGAAATTCAAACTGAACATCTAACACAGATTTCAAGAGAAAGCAGGGGCAGGTTTGCAGCAAGTGCTTTCTGAAAAGCCTGTTTTGGCATCTGCTGTGCCTGTGCTGCACTGTTTAGGTGATGCTCACGTACAGGTGAGGAAGTAATGGGAGCACCTGAACCATGTTTGTGTTGTGGTAAGGTGTGGAGTATCATTTCTGTGTTCTTGAAATTTGTCAGCCAGGATTGGGTCCGGGAGCAGATCTGGCATTCAGTCATGTACAACAAAATCTGGTTGTTCTAGAGAGGAAGGATTTTCTTCATTTGCAACAGCTGGATGTTTTTACCTAAATTGCCTTGGCATATAGAAAAAGGGAATGAATGTACGTGGAACAGATAAGTAACTCATGTATCCAGGACAGACATGCCAGACCTCTTGGGAATATATTGATCTGTGCCTCATCTTCAGGAACAGAGAGATTCTGACTGGATTTACACATTGTTAACTTGTGCAAGTCCTCCCGAATGTGCACGACACTGCTGTCTGAGGCTGCAGGAGCCACTATTTAGAGATGTCCAGAGGCTTCCACAAAGTGCACAAACCTGTAAATAAAGCATTTCTAGGTATGAACTTGCTCTTTCCACACTTTGCGTTGATTAGGAGGATTATGTAAGTATTTCTCTAAAGATGCAGATGATATTTCTTTAAGCTGTAGGGAGGCCGAATGGACTCTCCAAATAGGCACAAACAAGCTCTGGGTTATGAACTATTATTTACAGTTCTGTATTTCATCCTCCTGTTATAAATGTCTTACTCTGTAAGGCTTTAATGAGCTGGAGATTTATTGATTGTATAGATCTGAAAACTAAATATTTGCTGGTTTATTAGGCTACTAGTTGGGAGAGAGATATGGTGGAAGAAGTAACTTATTTAATGGTGGGAGCACAAGTAACTTTAACATACAGCACAGACAGTCCTAGATAAAGACTGAAAAAAAAGGAAGAGAAATATTACAAGGCTTTGCATTACAGTGAGCTTACTACAGTGAGTAGTATTTGGTCATGTGTGCTTGAGCATACACTCAAAACTTTCATTGTTTTGTTGAGCCCAGTGAAGTGTGTGTGCTACAGTAATCTGAAGCTGAGCTTCATGTGTGGCCATTAAAAGGGTGAGATGACAACTGAACTGTTCTGTGGCCCTGTCTTGCCTTTCTGTTAGTTCTGGAGTCCACAGGAGATTTCTTGGTAAGAAACAGTAAATCACTCATTCAGAAATATCTGGACATTTGACTTTCTTCACTTTACCCTGAAAAGCAATTGTACCAAAAGGCTCACTCTAATGGTTAAAGCTGCAGTATAAAATATAAGATGCTGAACCCAGGAAGGAGAAAAGAATAACTGTACCATTTCAGTTGCTGTCAGTATTGCACTGTGAAGTCAACAAAGATCCTGTGCTGCCCTACAGGTGCATCTGGGAACACAAGGTGGGTGATTGGTCAAAGACAACTCCAAATGTTATCACTTTACATTGCTCTAAGGATGTTCAAAGAAAGAGCTAGTGCAGGGTAGTAAGTACATTGAAATTCTTACCAAAGCTTAAATTCTGCCTGCATCTCTATGTAAACAACTCCTTAGATTACTATATGTAAATTTCAAAGAATGGGTCATCAAAAGCAAAAGCAATGAATATTATTTAACTGGATTTTCTCATCTAGTTAAATCATGGGTAAATAAATTTTTCCATGTCTCTACTGTAATCTACAAAAAGCCAAAACCAAAAAAATATATCACAAAAGAAATACGAAGAATGCTGTATTTTTTTAGTGCCTTATTGTCTGATCAGTCAACAGCGAGGACATGCAAACTTTCCACAATTCTTGTGCAATGTAAAGATAAAAATGAGCTAGGTAACCTCCCAGACTGCAGAAGCGAAGAGAAATGCTATCACGTGACCACAGTGCTGGCAAGTTCCCCCTTGTGTTTTGCTTCTTGGGATAGGAAGGAATATTTTTTAGGACTAACTACATATATTGTCTCAGATGCTTAATTCAGTTCCAAGTCTGGTACTGTTGTACTGTTGTTTCCATCAGTGAGATGAAAATTCAAAGTATGTTTCTGGAAATTGCTCATCTATTCTTCCATCCACTTAAGATGCAGCCTACTTTAACCTTTCAGTCTAACCTATAAGATCCTGGGCAAGAACCAGCTATTGAATGCATGTAAGCATGCCTCAAATCAGGTTCTATGTAGAAGCTTGGTAAATATGATCATTTCTTTTGACTCGCAGAGTAAAAAGCCATCCCTAACATGGTAAGTTGATGTACATTATGATAAATTTCCAGAAGGCAGCAAGACAAACTGACTTCATTAGTTTAACTATGAAGTGACATTTGCTTCCAGAGGCTGCCAGACTACCTTGCCTTGCTGTGCTAGGATCTCAGGCTGTGCATTTTGCACAAGCCTGCTACTAAGATTGCATTGTTTGTCACGGGAGGATTAAATAATGGGGTAATAGTGGGAAGGAGAGTGAGATCAAGTGTGGGAAAACACAATCATTTTCTCCACTCTGTTATAATACCAGAGTGCAGCTCTCATCTCTCACCTTATCTTAGCTCTGCTGGATTTCCCCATCTTCTTTTGTCTGCACTGAGCTGGCACGGTGATTTTTTCCATTCAATTAAAACACTATGCATTACCTCTTTCTCCTCCTCTTTCACAACTCACCTCGTGTATTCCAGAATATATTTCCAGGAGATTTCTAGATAGAGTCTTTCAGCCCTCAGTTTGACTGGCTGTGCCATTTTGACTCAGGCCACTTTACCACAGCAGGTTTCTTCTTTGGATATCCCCTCCCATGACTCTGAATCTGAAGCATCTCCATGAAATATTCTGTGTAATATAATGAACATGGCTAAATCAAAATGAAATTGTAATGTTTTCACTTGACACTTTTCAGTGTATCTGTGAACATTTGGTGAAAAAAATGCAGGTTTGTAAGGTTACCAGCAATTATGTATTTCATACATATCTAAACATTTCTTTGTGAAATTGAAAGATACTGCCAGCCCACGTTTTTCATCAGTATAACTGGCTGACAAAAGCCTTCCTATGACTTCATTTCTGATTGTTAATACTGAAGGAAAACTACATAATATCTACAAAGTTACAATGGGAATGCAGTCAGAGAAAGCAGCGTAATTGATCATTTCACAGACATGGGGATTTCACCAAAGACAGACTTATGAATAGACAGTCTAAGGCAATAACAGCACTTAGAAACCTTGAAATCTAATGTTCTCACACTTACAACAGCAAATGAGAGAAGGAAAAGCCATCTCTAGGACAGATAATCAAGTATCTCAAGATCAGACTAAGCTTAATGCTCCGAAGGCTTTGGATCTTAGAAGAGTGTAAAATGACTGTGAAAACAGATTGATCTGAACATCTTTTCTTGTGTGACAGTTTAATTCCATTGATTTTGACAAACTTATTCCAGACTCATGCTAATGTAAGGTTAGAATGTGGCTTTATCACTTGTTAGCCTGTAGCTGTCTGTAAAATATCCATCTCATTACGCCTCACTGGCAACCACTTCCTTTTTTCTCTTCTTTTTTTACTCGTCAATATTCTCTTACACAGTCTGAAAATTGTGATTTAACCTGGACAGAACTGTTTAGAAATGTCTGTTTGTCATAGAAATGAGAGAAAATAAAATAGAAAATGCTGACAGCAGTAAAGTGCTGGTCATCTTCATTCTGAGCACATACAATAGAAATAACTTCAGTATACAAGAAAACACCCCCAAAACTTCACTAAGAGATGCACTAGTTTGTTAATAAGGACTTGCCAAAATTGGGTTTCAGCATTACCACACTGGATGTTACGTTGTTGGGTTATTAGCAACAGTACAAGGTAATGATCTCTTAGCTGCTCGTGGTAGAGCCAAGTTTTGCCATAACGCAGTCTCCTCTCTTCCTGCAATACTTTGGCAGTAGCAGACTTTCCTTTCTGACTTCCCCACTCCCTCTCTCCTTGCTGTATCACAGAGGGTTGCATTTCTTCTCTGGAGAAGATATCCGTGCAGTGAAGGTGGACAATATTCCGTGCCTTGTAGCAGAAGCTCGGCAGAGAAATCTGTGCAGCAGCCCGTCAGCAAAGCAGAAGAGAACGGTTGCTTGAGCAATATTCATTGCTTGAATGGTTGATCCTGCTCTCCATTAGGGAAACAGCAGTAGACTGGATAGAAACATCTCATCTGCTGGATGTTAACCAAAAGCTGTTAGCTGAATGTCATTACCTTTATAATGCACTGTAGCATTAGACTGTTAGTGAGCAGATCCATAAAATTCAGTAGACAGTGTGAAACTACCCCAAATAGGAACTTCTAAAGAAGGAGCAGATCTGAGCCTTTTCTCTTCATAGGGTTTAATTTCCAGTTTTCAGTTTACTTTTCTGTGGGCTAAAGGAAACATTCATTTCTGAATAGGTATTTGACAAAGGTCTTCTTTTTGGAGAACATTTATTGTTGGACTGATCAGTATTTTGGACTCTGAGAAATATTTTGGCATTTCTTTCAGGTCTTTTCCTTCTCTCTGTTAATCTATGTGAGATGTATTTCTGCCTGCATGAGAGGCTCAGAGTGCCCCCTGTAGAATAACCCGTGCTGCAATTTGCTTTTGCCTGGGGATGGTAATGCAGGTTCAAATCCCTTTGCCATCCCACGAGGGTGCTGTAACAGATTGAATGATTTAGCAAGCACACACTGCAGAAGCACTGCCTCATCTGGCTGTACTTTGTGCAGACTGTAATCTGATATGTGCAGCTACAGAATGCCTGTTGGATCAGACTTTGCAGGGATCCTGTGCTTGTGAATCCTGAGGGATTTACCCTATTATTGGCTTCCATATTGTGATCTGAATCTAGGAATGCTTACAAGATGACTCAGTGTATGGTTCTTTACTGTTGGCAATTAAGTATCTGTAAGTGGTTAGACACTTCCAGGATTAGATTGGGAAAAGAAAAAAAAAAAAAAAGAAAAAAAAGTGAGGCGTATGTTTGAAGGTCTTTATGTTTCAATTAGGTCGTTTTACAGATTGTTGAAAATCTAAAAGAGTCTTTGGGTCTAGCCCTGAGCACCTGGGCCTACAAACCTTTGTGCAACATAATGGATTTTCATGAAATTTTTCAAGCATGTTTACAGGATTAGAGTCTCATTGCCCGATGTACTGTCATTCTGTAAGTTTCTATGGGTTGAAACTACTTTTTAGCACTAAAATTGTTGCATTAACACAATAAATTCTATACCTTATGGTAAAGAAATGTTTGGGACAAACACTGATTGAAGCTTCCTTCTTTTCCTTGAACAAAGCAGCTCATTGGAAGCTTTTTTTTTTTTTTTTTTTTTCCTGGTATATTCCATACAAAGATGTGAGTACCTTCTTATAATTGACTTGAACAAACTCTTATTTCCATGAATATGTGGAATGACATGGAGATGTTCAAACCCCACAGATTTTTAAAAACTGAAACTGTTTGTAACTAAATATGAAATCTATGTTTTCTAACTGCAGACTTAAAACTTGCACCCTCCCAAAGTACACAGCAAAATTTCATTTACAGTTTACTTTTCACTTTCAATTTTTCACTGTTTCACTTACGATTTCACTGTTCTTGTTCCCAACAGCACAAATGAAAATAATGATTTTCATAATTGCAAGCTGCAAAACATGTTTTGTCTGCCAGTGTATTAATAACCTTTACAAATAATATACATTTATTACAAAGATTTTCCAGGCTTTTTTTTTCTCAGTGTGAGCTATTTCTATTTCCACGGGAACACTTTCTGGCTAATAACGCATAAACACTTATTCTGTAACACATGATTAGTAAATACACAAGTAGATCAGTTATATTAAAATGATACTGTTCAAAAATCCAGCCCCCATTGGAAGTGGCTAACAAAAGCATTCATCCAGTTTCATCCTACAGCAAATGACTTCAGTATTAGTTGCAGCTGCTCAGCTTTTCAGTGTGTCTTTCTCGGCCTGATGTGTCCTTTAAGAGGCAATGACACATATTGCTGCACGTGTTCAGTTGCTCTATCTTTGTGCTGCAGTTCTTTACTCCATAAAATGTTCTCGGTACACAAAAGCAGCTGCTGAAGAAATCGCTTCAGACCGAGGGTGAAAGAACTGATGGCAGCACCAATAAGAAACTCCAGTAGAGACTGAGGGAGTGAAACAGTGCAGAGACACCAAAGGAGCTTCTGTGAGAAACAAAAATATCAGCATTATTGCCTGTCATCAGAACCCCAGGTGAGACCGAAAAGCCACTTTTTGGCTGTAGATCTGTGGACCTGTGTTATGCTTATCTTGAGAGGGTTCACCTTAGATGCTGGAATAGACTACTTTGCAAAAACGATACCAGCGGCTTTCTCTTTTTCCTTTGCCTCACCATTGATGATAATGATAATTTTTTGCAACAGCAACAAAGTAGTTCTGGGGGGAATTTTCTGTACCTTTAGGAAGTTTCATAGCTGATTGTTAAGTGAATTAATTAAAAATTCCAATACACACAGACTTCAGAAATGTCTGTAGCTGGCTAAGTCTTCAGTGCCTCCTGAAATAGTGGCGGAAAGCCAAACAAGCAAAAAACTGATGCTTACTACTTAATTCACAGCCGTATATTTAAATATATTTTATTCTAATCATTTGCAGTGAGAGATTTACCCTGGAAGAGCCCTAAAATCTCCATGTGAAACATGCACAGTTAGTTCTGTCAGTGCTCTGACTTTATTTCAGCAGGTTTTTTTTGCATTGCTCTAGCCATACAGCGATCTGTAAAGGGAACCTACTCTGATACAGTTTGAAAAGTGCATTTTGTACTTGGCTCTCCCTTTGATCGAATTAATCTGGGCTTTTTTGTAGTTCTAAATGAGGCCTATGGGCTGACAATGTAGCTGTTTAAAGGGGATTTTAGGGGATAATAGCCAATGCAAATAGTGCCATGAGAATGGCAACTTGCTTTTGCACTTTCAATCACATAATAACAGCAAAGAAAGCTTTTAAAATGAATTGAAATTTTGTGGCATGCCATCTGGGATTATTTGGGGAAACAGTTCTGAATACTATGGTTGTGTAAAAGAATGGTACTATGGGGCACTCTTAAGCTGACATGTTTCAGATGGCACCCTTATGCTAACTGCTGCAAAGTTGGCTAGCATTTTTTTTATTATTTTCTTTCTTCTGGATTATCTGCAAAAAATTCTCTTTGCTGGTATTTGGGCCTGAAAAACTTTTCTATTGTTAAAGAATTCAATTCAAACCCCTTGCAGCTGCTGATCCCTTTATTGTTCCAAATGTTATGTATACGCGTCTCAGATGAATGTAGCCAAGCCTTTTAGTGCCTTAATAGGTGTCTGTATAAAGGTCATTTATTCTGCAGTACTTGTTTTAACAAAAGTTTATACACAAACAACAACTACAGCTAAAACATTCACATTAATCAATGTTCCTTGCAGTGTAAAATTCAGAGAGAAAAAACGTAACTGGAGAAAGTATGTCCAAACATGAGAACTCTTTCTGTGTTTAACAGTAAAGCAGCAGATATTTTAGCCTCCATCATCAAAAGCTGCATGAAAAATCATTTCAAAGCTGTTCTGAGCTGGGATGGATGATTCTCGACTTTTCAGAACAAGCGCGGCTTGAATGAGGTCACTGAAAGGTTTAATACATAGGAATGAGTGGAAATGTGGAAAAAATATATATCTGATTTCCCCAGTCCAATTAGTTTTGGAACTGAGCTTTAGGCTAGCCAGCACCTTGACATTTCAGTTGACATAGCTGCCTTTCCTTTTCCCTATCCCTCTGTCTGAGTTCCAACTGGCTGCCCTTATAAACACTCCTGGAGGAATTAGGGTGCCTGTAAGTCAGGTATCTCAGATGAGAAGAACTGAACGCACTCCACTGGCATGCAAGATTTTTCTTTTTATAGAAACATTAAAATACCATCTGTAAGGTTTAGGAATGTAGGTCGTGTCCATGGAGAGTTTAAATTTGAAGTTATGACAGATGTTGGATGGTGAATTAAAAATTTGGCTTCAAGTCTGTAAATTAACCGGGTTCCATTGACTTTCCTGGAGTTAGTTCTGCTGACACACATGTAATGAGATCAGATTCTGACTGTCTAAGTACTCAGTTGAGTGCTACGGAATATAAATCCATCAGTGAAATGAAGGATGGGGCTTGTCGGGAGCATAATGTGTGAGCTACGGTGGTACGTGTGAGGAACAGGGCCAAAGAAGCCCAAACCTCTGATAGAAGAAATTGCACAGCAAAATATATTTCCATATTTGTTCCTTGGAATTCTTTGTCATTCTTAACAACAAATATTGTGCTCCAATCTCTGATTGTGTGATCTTTAAATATATAGCAATTAAGCTATTCTTCCTGCTGCTGCTAGGGATGTTATTATACACCATTCCTGAAGCCTGGGTTAAGCTGTGTACAAGCATCACAGTAACTCTGTATGAAAAGCTGTATAAGGAGGCCTGAGAAAAGTTATGTGTATTCTTCTTTGTTGATCATTTGGGCAACAGCTGTGGACTCTGCTAGAAGAATGAAAAAACTGTAAAGACAGGGGCTGCAGTGAGAACAACTTACCTCTCAGCTCTCAGGTCATTAGTTAGGACGGTTCAGTTGCACTGTAATGCTACATGTAAGACTGAGCCCAGCAGAAGCCACTTCATACTCACTGAGCACTGTCAGTTCTGCTGCAGCCAAATGCAACTGGATGGAACATGCCGTGTTTGGGAAGTTGATGTAGTCCGTGCCTTGCAGCTGACATTGTTAATCTCACAGGCAGACACATACTGCTCTAGTTGTAGATTCCAGGTGGTCTTCAAAACTAGTCACGTATATAATGCTTGTAATAATCCCATTTGGCAACAACGTAGAGCCAGCTAACTGCTGTTAGGTCCTCAGCCAAGGGAAGTGTCTGCAGTCTTGCCAGGCAAGATGAGGTACCAACAACTAGTGACATGCCGGGTCAAAATCCCAAATCAGATAACCCAAATCCTTGTTTTGGTGGACAAATCCCATTGCCATAAATACTCTGAATACTGAATAATGATAATACAGTGATCCTGCTTAGGAGATGCTGAGTGGCCGTGGTGTGATGTCGCCAGGTGCTCTGTGGGAATACCAGGAGGGGAAGGGGAATGGGTTGTTTGGAAGCAGACAGAAAAGGTTTCTTCCTTCTGATAAATTTAATGAGGTTAATAAAAAATAATGAAGTAAATCAGAAAAAAATCAAACAAAACAGAACATGCTGCCAATTATGGAGGCATAAATTTTTCCTATATGTGAAACAGAATTTCTCAGCATCTGCTGAACTCAGCCCACCTTGGAAGGGTGGACTCCAGTAGGCAGTGTCCACTACAGAGACAAGATGTCATTAATTAGCTGCTTGGTGGTTTATTGCTTCATAGACAAGTGTGGCTCCTGGCCAGCATGCCTGCTGCTACTTGAAGGAACTCGTGGGCAACAGCATCTCACATCAGGTTTTTGAAAGCATTCTGGGTGACGTAGTTTTGCCCTACATTACTATGTGTTGGGTTTTTTTCTGGCGGGGAGGAGGAGAGGAGGTTGTTTGTTTGCTTGTTTTGGTTCAGTTTGTTGGGGTTTTTTTGGGCTTTTTTTTTTTTTTTTTTTAAAGGAAAAATTCTATTAGAGTAGGTTGTGTTTGTGCCTTATCACCTGACTTTGATCTGTGCAGATTGTGTATGTAGATTCAGAAACTCAACTTGAAAGACAAACTACTCGAGATATGCCTAAGAAATGAAGTCATGGGGTATTTATGATGTTCAATAAAAAATCCATGTAGTACTGCTACTTAATTTAGCATATATTGAATTTAAAACTAGAAGAGTTTTTGACAGCATCAGTGTGTGTCACATTAAGCAAAAGACAATTGCAACAGAGTAAAAAGAAACACACAAAAGGAAACGTACCATCAAGAAGCAGGAATCTTACCTCCATTCCTTTTAGCTTTCTGGCTGCTGTGCTAAGTGAGGGTAACTGCTACAGCACCACAGAAGCTGCTGACATTTATAGTGTTCCCATTAGGAAGCAATAGGTACGTCTGTAAGCAAATTGTTCCACCAGCCATTGTACACCAGTGAACTTGGTCTCCAGGAATTTTTCACTCACCCAGTACTACTAATTCTCTCCTCTGTCTCCTGAAACACTTTCAATTCTAATGGAAAGGACCAATCCTCCCATGAATAGCATGTGTCATGCAAGAGATCAAAACCTGTCCAAGTTGTTCTATTATATTATTTATGTCACGAGGAAGAGGCTATCCTCTGCCTTTTATTTGCATGTATTCCTTCTCCATTCTTTTACAGTAACAAGTGAAGCTGAGATTTCTACAGACATATGCTTATCTAATGTTCATAGTTTTTCTATAATCTATGATGGGGACATAGCTGAAACTTCACCCCATTGTTACAGAGTGACATGATCATGCCGTTTTCAAATAATTATTGATGTATTTTAAATCAGATAATTGCCAGATCAACACCAGTAATAATATTCGTTGCTCTGGATAGTTTACTAAATGTAAAATCATACACATTTTGTTTGAAAATGTGAAATGCTGGTAGGATATTGTTATGTCCATATCAGGCCTGCTCTCCTAAAATGAGGAATGGTTTTAAACTGAGACAGGGGAGATTTAGGTTGGATATTAGGAGGAAGTTTTTCACACAGACGTTGGTGACACTGGAACAGGTTGCCCAAGGAGGTTGTGGATGCCCCATCCCTGCAGGCATTCAAGGCCAGGCTGGATGTGGCTCTGGGCAGCCTGGTCTGGTGGTCGGTGACCCTGCACATAGCAGGGGGGTTGAAACTAGATGATCATTGTGGTCCTTTTCAACCCAGGCCATTCTATGATTCTGTGATGCTATGAATCAGTCAAATACATAAGTGGTTTTTACAGTGTATTTGCTGCCAAACCCTTAGCTGGGTTAAACTAAATATATTCTTTAATCTTGCTCTTCACGTTGTAAACCTGATTTCACTAATGCAGCAGGTGTAGGTGCAAATGGATCTGTCTTGTCCCCAAACAACACCTACAAACTTACAACTTGTTTCATCACTGAATCAGCTATAAGTGCCTCTATAGAAACAACAAAAATAACGATTAATAACAAAAATAACTAAAGTAAATACATAAAAATAATAACAATTAAAAAAAAATACAGTAATCTGAAAGAATGATTCCAAGTTATATGCTGGAGTGATCAGTAGCACAAAACATATATAGATTGTGAAGAACAGTGGTCATCTGATCAAAAGTTTAATATAAGTTTAAAAACTCCAAAAAATGCTCAACCACACAAATTTTCTGATTGGTGGTAGGCAGCTTTAATTTTTTGGAGGATAAATTTGTTAAATGTTGCATTCTTGTGTGTAGACTCACACAGTGTTATTAATCTTTGAGAACACTGTATTTTTCTAAGCAGCAAAGCTAATCGTTATGCGAAGTGCCCAGAATATATGCAATTATTTTGTCACTCACAAGTCAGTTACTTTAGTTCAGCACGAACAATGCATTTTGTCCTTAAAACACTACTTGCATAACTCTTTTATTAAAAAGGAAAACCACACACACACACACAATAAATATATAAATAATTCAAACAAAATCCCACAAAACTCTGCAACAGAAAATTTTGGCAAGAACTGTAATGGAAAAGAAGGCTATCACTGAACTGTTTGCAGCACACTGGAAGCAGCTGGCAGGCTGCGAACGAATTGCCCAAGTTTTGTTGGTACTTAATATTCTCACAGCTTTAGTCTCCAAATTCACTGATTAGATCTGTCAAATTGCAATTGGGGATGTTTCACAAACATCTGGTAATATGTGGGCCCTGCACTGATGAGCTTAAATATCTGCTAGTGTTGCCGGAGTATTGGAATGTGTTTTTGCAGCAAACTGACCATCCACAGATTATCTTTACAGAAGTTTTGAGTTGGGTGTTGTCGTTCTCTTCCTCTTTTCCCAGTCGCATTTGGAATATTTATTCTTTTGTGAACAGAAGGGTTGTAGGAATGGTTTTCATACTGTTCCTGGCACCTGCCTCAGTCCCTTAGCAGCATTAAGAGCTATGCAAGACCCAGGAGGCACTTATTTATCACGGTGGATCAAAACATCCATTGAAGTGGATAGAAAGGACCCTACTCTCACAGTCTTTCATGAGGGTAAATTCATGTAGACTCTTGTTGACAGGGATGGTATGGAACGTCTGTATAATACCGTGGGGATTCTAGGAAGAAAAGTGTTCTCTTAGACCTGTAATTACAGTTTTCACAGTAGTTTAACATCTGGAGGGCATGACAGGGTTGTAGAGAGTCCTCTTTACCTCCTGATATTATATGCTGTGCTTTTCTGTGATGTATCACAGAGTAAACTGAGTGCATGCAGTCTTTTGGTTTACTGGGCAATGTGAGTGTGATAGGTTAAAAGTTACTGACCCCTGTGATTGGATGTAGGAACACCATGTTCCCTTGTGACTCTCTGACTCCAATAGATCGTTATTACATGGATAATATTTGCCATAAAGACACCATTCTATCTACAGAATTCAGAGTTTTCGTTTTCTGATATTATACACAGATGTTGTAATCCAAAACTGTGTGACAGATTGACCTACAAAAAAAAAAAAAATCCAGCAAAATCCTATTTGAAGTTTTGATTATCTTGAATTCATGTGAGTGTTTTCCATTTTGTACTCTGCAACTCAAGTACAAGTGACTGGCACAGACAGTTTCCCCTGTGTAGATCACTACATGATTCACCTGGCGTGAAATCTTCTGGGGACTTATTCTGGGCTCAGTTCTGTTTAACCGACTGCATCCTGCCAATCTAACTTACTTGCTGCATAACTACATATCTAAGCTGATCCTATACCCAGTTCCCATTCCTGTACGTGCAGGCATTACAGTAGTGCGTGATGCACATATACAAGTTGGTGCTCCTTTGAGGAGATGTGGTGATGCCCCTTGATCAGGAGAGAATTCCTGCAAGGGAAGGAGGGCAAACAGGTCTCAGGGAGAGCACTAGAGCCCATACATGACATTAACTAGGAAGTGGGGGGGGAGGGGTTGAACTCTCATTTACCTTGGGAGAGGAATTGTTTTTTAATGTACTGAAGGCTGAATTAATTATTGAACTGTTGAAAGGGAGGCTACCAATCACTGGACAAGTGAAGACAAGACTGTTCTGTGACCTTGAATGACTACAGGATTTGTTGCTAGTTCAATTTAGCTTTTGATTTGTTGCTGATGTTGCTGCTTTTCAGAAGAATTGGAGTCAAGCAGTAAAAACATAGAGCACGTACTGAAACATAGCTTATTAGGTCATCTAGAGTTTAGGTGGCTGTTGCTAATGCAACATTTCACTTTGCTAAGTGCACCGTGGAATGGTGCTGAGAGTTGTTGTTGTCATCAGGAGCTGAGCTTGGAAAGTCTCAAATCACAGATTTTTGCTCTGGTGGGTTATAGCCAGTGACAGTAGTAGGACCTTATCCTCTATAAAGGTAGGCAGTAAGGAAGTAGGCAAGTTTGGTGCTATGCTGAATAACAAGAAGATCCAGTTGCCTCTTTGTTCAGTTTTCTGAGACTTATCTCCTCAATTAGTGATTCCTGATAATAAAGAAAGCTCAAGTCTCTCATCTGATGTGGGAAATCCCATACTTCGGTCTGTTATTGCTGTGGTCAAACACATTTCTCTTTTTTTTTTTTGCAGGAAGGAAGCATGAAAGTTATCACATTGTTGGTTTATTCTTGAACAGCGTTCATTTAAGTTGCTGTTGGCTGAAGATCAGTATTTCCTCTTCATGAACTTACACTTGTAAAATTCTATGTGGAAAAAACCTTTCTGTCTAAATTACATCCAGAAAAACACTGACAGACATATTGTATATGTTACTGCAGTTGGCTGATAGTGGAAGCTCTCAGTCACTAGACATGAAATACGTATCGGCGTGCACTGATGTATTGTAACTGGTTTTGGACTTCAGCTGTATACGGATCTTAGCAGATATGGATCTCTAATTTCAGAGATCTTATATTATGCTGATATTATTCTTATATTTGGTTCTTCGTATCTAGGTAACTTAAGTGTGGAGATGGGAGTGTGTTACGTAGGCTGAGTTCTTAGGTCTTCTGAAAATGTAGAGTTGTAAAAATGCAGTTATATTTTGTCATGCAAAGGGCCTTGGTGTCTTCTTCACAAACATTCTTGTTCTTGATTCCTCGTATGCCACATGCAAGCTATGAATTGTAGCAAAAATGTAGTTTCTGATCATAAATAAGGTAAGTGAAACTCCTGTGTTGTCTGAGCAAAATAGCTCAGCATCTGTATCTGTCTACAGACTTTCAGAATTCACAGTTTAGTTGTTTGTATGTCAATCAGCCCCATCTGACAGGGGTGATCTGAGCATATCTAATCCACAGAGGCATCACTGAATTCAGTTAAAGGCACAGAGCAAAGCACAAGATAATCTGCATTTCGCATATTTCATACGTGTGGCGGCAAAAACATTATTATTGTCTTTTTCTGTTTTCAGGAAGAAAAGAGTTTCTTCCTTACTTTGAGATTTTGTTGAGAGTTATTTTCCCATTTCTAATCCCATCTGCTATGACCTAACAGGCAGTTTACAACCTTCTGTCTGGGCCAGTCAGAATACTATTCATTTTTCAGTCTCTCTAGGAGTAACATTCTGGAAAAACACAAGGTCAGATCCTTTTAAAGTAGTTGGATTGATTTTAAAAAACTGTAGGTGCAGACAAAAAGGGAAAGTTTAACTGGGCATTCCACACAAAGACAAGTGCAAAGCAGAAGAGATGACTCACTTCTTTCCAGAAGTGGATAACCACAAAACACTAAGGTGTTAGTCATCAATTTAAGGTTGTCTTCTTCAGTAAAGCATTATATACTTTACTAAATAATTGCTACTGTATATCAGTTACCTGCTGCGACATGCTGACTTGATAAGATATACAGTGGTTATGAGGAAGTAAAAATCTTTACACTTGATACTCAAATGTCGACTGTCCATGCACTGAACTGTGCTCTACTGCATTGCTTAGATATTAGGAGGAAGTTTTCACACGGAGGGTGGTGATGCACTGCAACAGGTTGCCCAAGGAGGTTGTGGATGCCCCATCCCTGGAGGCATTCAAGGCCAGGCTGGACGTGGCTCTGGGCAGCCTGGTCTGGTGGTTGGCGACCCTGCACATAGCAGGGGGTTGCGAATAGGTGATCTTTGAGGTCCTTTTCAACCCAGGCTATTCTATGATTCTGTGATTGGCACCTTGAAAGAGAGATGCAGATGGCCTGTTGCATGTGTATGTAAGATAAATGAGTAAATATTCTCCAGTGCTACAGAACATCATGGAAAAGTTGAACTTGACAACAGAAGTTGACTGGCAAAAGGCAAAGAAGGATTTTTATTGCATTGTTTAGTGTAGACATTTGTGAAGAAATATGTGAAATAAGCAGGTTTATATTGCTGCTGCTGCTGCAGAACATATTTGCACTGTATGCATTAAAAAACAGTTCAACTGAAGTTAACTCTTGAGGATATTATACTCACTGTTGCTAAGATTAGCAAGAAAGTATTCATGTAAATGTTGGCTCTGTGACACATGAGCAAGTGTTTCACTGAGTGTATCTACTGGCTGTTAATGCTACATTATGTTTCTGATGGGTTTAACCCAGATTGGAATGGAAGCCCAGTGTCAGAGTTTAGATGGAAATCATAAAGGTTATGTGTTGGGTTAGCCCTGGCCAGCAGCCAAGAACCTACCCAGTTGCCTTCTCTCTTCTTTTTCCTACAGTACAGGGAGAAAATAGCAGGTAGGTGAACAGACTGTGGATGAAGACAAAGGCAGTTTAACAGGTGAAGCAAAAGCTGTACATGCAAGCAAAGAAAATATAACATTTATTCACTTTTTCCCACCTCCTGGAAATCAGAGTCTCAGTGCATGTAATGGGTACTTGGGAAGGCAAAAGACAAAACCACAAATGTCTCCCCTTTGTCATTTCCTGGAGCTGTTGCTGCTGAGCAAACATCATATGGTATGGGATAGCCCTTTGATCAGTTCAGGTCAGCTTTCCTGGGTGTGTGCCCTCCCAGTTCCTTGCCTTCCCTTAGTCTTCTTGCTGGTGGGAGGCAGAGTGAGGAAAACAATGAAAGCGCTGCTCAGATAGAGCTAAAATGCTGGTTTGTTATCAACTCTGTTTTAGTCAAAAGTCCAAGAAACATCATCATACAGGCTATGATGGACTCCACTCCAGGCAGACCCAGTACAACCTACCAGGACAGAAGAAGTAGGGCATGAAGAATTCAACAGAGAGTTGCACCTCCTCCTCCCTTTTGTGCTGCTGCTTAAAAAAAGTAGTGCTTTTGATAAGCCAAGACATGCACATCAATATTTGGTACTCTTCTCTGACAGAAAATGAGTGAAGGTTGTATGCTGGCTTTTGTGGCAAGACATCCTGACTGCAGTCATCTGAATCTTTTCTGCAATATCAGATGTCACATCTCTTCTTTTGAAGAATGGTAATTCCATAGGACATGCTGAAGCAAATTGAGCAGGAGTGTAGGTTCAGCTTTAATAAAAAAGACAGTAACATTACTTGCAACGTGTCATGTTTTCATCTGATATATTAAACCAAACTAAATGCAATATATAACTTCTGCCTTATTCATGTCAGAAGAAGTTATATATACAAAATGTTCTTACAAAAGCAAAAAGTACCGAAGTTGTTATATTACTATAAAAGAAGATTGATACAGTATAAATGATGAGTATAGGTGATTAGCATTTGTAATAAAGATGATAAAGCATAAGTTTTCTGGTTTCACATTGTTTTTTGTTGTTGGTAGATTTTTTTTTGTTTTAGGGTTCTGAATGCTATCAGGGAATTCTATCAGAGAATATGCACTTCATTTCTACAGTGAGTGTAACTACAGAAATAGCATTGGTACAATGCGTGCTTTACAGAGTACTAGATTTTAGATCACTTTGCTGGGAAATGAAATAGTATATTAATAACAATGTAAGGTAAGGGATTGAATTTCCCTTTTCTGAGTTCGCTCATTCAGCTACAGCTTCCTTGGTGGTACAGTGGTCACCACAGTCTTGACTAGTCCCTAAACCTATCACAGAGATTTCCAAGTATAAATTTCACTAAGGTTTTGGAATGTGTCATCCAAATTGAAGGGGAACTTCAAGCTGTTATAACTTGGTTTTCAAAGGAAATCAGATGTATGTACATACTCGACTATCTTTTCTCTGCAAATAATTTTCATGACTGGCCAGCTGACAAGAGTATGGGGATCTCTTAATCAAATTTTACATCTTAAAAAAAGCATGAGCTGGACAAGAGACAGATCTAGTTAATCTGACATTGGAAGAGCTGTTGCAGTGAGTGACCTACTGTGCTTAGTCTGTTAGCTGACCAGTCAGTCCTGACATGCAGATTGAGGTGTATGATTACCATTTTAATAGTCGGGAGCCATTTGAAATGAGTCCTTCCAGTCCAGATGGCAGTACAAGGCACTGGAGTGCGTTAGGGTGTGCTGTTGAACGGGAGAGTGAAAAAGACTTGGGTACTGCAACAGAAATGATATTGCAAAGATTATGTAGAATTTAGATTTGAGTTTGTTACTGCAAGGATGGTAAAGGGATGCTCCAAACATGTGCAGGAAATGATGGTTCATTAGTTTTGTTGTTCTAAGGCTGGTTTATTCTCCTTTTCTTTTCTTCCTTATCTGAATAGCTCTAGTCTCTTCAGCCTGTCTGAACAGCTCCTGCTCTCTGTATCTGAGTCCATCAGATGATACACAGTAATAGTCCTCTGAAGATTTGTAAAATCAGTATCATGGTTTACAATTAGAAGCATTTCTTAAACAATGAGGCATCTATCTTTGTCCTCGTATATTAGCAGTGTTCTGTATTTTTGAAAATTTTTACTGTAACTAGCGTTGTACATGAAGAATAACACAGCATTATTCCTCATAATAGGAGAAACTTGGAGTTTTTCATGTTGAAAGCCAAAGCAAGGCATCAGTTTTCTACTAAAGAGGAAAGAGCAATTTAATGTTATTTACTGTGCAGTAACTTTCAAATATATTGTCCTTCCTTGTACAAGCATCGTTAATTTCTCCAGCACGTCTTTATTTACTTTTGGTTGCATACCCTCAAATGTAAATGCGGTATGAGAAATCTAGCTCATTATTTGTCAGAGTTTTTACTGGTTCATTTTCTTTAAGTCATACGCATTTTCAATTACTTTGTACAAAACATGATTATTTCAACTGCTTCTGCTCTGTTAACGTAACTTTGTTTTTAATGTTAAATTCAAGATTAAAATACTAAATTGTGCAAATGAGAAAGTGAGGACAAATTACCCTGCAAGTCAAATGAAATATTAACAAAACATTTTGAAAATAATGAATGTCTGCTGGAGAAAATTATATAGAGTGCAATCACTATCTTGAGACAAATTATATATTTTGCTGTATTCTAGAAGCTGTTTATTTACACTGACTAGAAGACATGTACAGCAACACTTTTTTTTTTTTTTTTTTTTAAATTAACAGATGCTTTTCCCTTAGGATTCCCTTTTCTAGATTTCTTTAAAATATATATTAATATACATTAAGAAAAACCCCAAAACTTCAGAAAAATAGTCACAGAAAGAGTATATGTGAACACTACAGGATAGCATTCCCTTAGCTTCTCGGTTTCCACAAGAAGTAAATAATAAGAAGTTTTAGATGTACAGCTGTGTATATGCACTTCTTTGGAAATGGAAGTTTGTTGCACTTCAAGAAATTCTGACTGGGCCTGATTGTATGTAAGAGATTGGCTGTATATCAGCAGAATTTCCATTGAAGTTGGATGGAAAAGGAAACTCTGTTTGATTGTTGTCCAAAAGTGCTGTTTGGTAACCATGTGCCTAAGATATTTGCTAAACCACTCCTAGGAATTTTGTTTCCAATCGTTCCTAAGGGCAACATATTTTCTGTGCTTTCAAATGCCCTTGCTGCTAAAAAAGCTAACAGTACTTTTGGCTGCATTAAGCAGAGTGTTGCCAGAAGGTCTAGGGAGGCAATCATTCCCTCCTGCTCAGAACTGGTGAGGCAACATCCTGGCTGCTGTATGTATCTGTGGGCTCCATTGTACAGCAGAAATGTGGACGTAGTGGAATGAATACAAGAACCACAAGGGTGGTGAAGGGACTGGAGCAGCACTCCTATGAGGAATGGCTGAGAGAGCTGGGGCTGTTCAACTTGGAGAGGGGGAGGCTCTGGGGAGATCTCATCAGATATCTCCTAGCACCCAGAACTAGGCTGGTTCTCTGTGTATTTGCCTTTGGATCAGCGCAGTACATGTGTTGCTGACTCTTGTTTGTCTGCGTCCATGTGTTAGCCTTCAATCCTATCAAGTAGAAAGCCTGATGTTTCTCATCCATTCAGTTTTGTCCGAATGGTCCCAGGTTGCACCAAGTGACAGCATTGTTTCTGGTCAGCAATCTGTTAATGTGGACTAATTTAATTATTATTTCTATGATGTTACCTTAAGAGGGCTGCATTCAGCTACCTTTATCAGCCAAAAATTAAAAGAATCACCAAGGTGGGAAACACAGATGAAAAATAATATCAACCAGCTGTATGGAATTATGAGGAAAAAAGCATGAAATTAACTTAAAATGCCACGAGTTATTCTTAGAAATTCAGATTTGAAAATCTTTCAAATTACCGGCTTAATTAATCCAGAATAATTGCTAACGAGGGCCAAAAGGCAGCTGTGTAGGGTATAACTCTAACCACAGCATTAGGTCCATAAAATGTAGATCAGTTGCCAAGTCTACCTTCCTGCCAGCCCCAAAAGCCTTCGGTAGCAGCAGCAACAGTTTCTCACTCTTACCTGCTGGTTTTGAATCATACTGTTAATAGTGTGGCAGTGAAAATGCAGTGTCAGTAGCTGTCCTCCAATGGCAATAGTGCACATGCTTTGGAAACACTGCCACCTTCTAATTTAGAGAATTCAAAGGGTCTTAGAATTTGGCTTATATGAAGAAGAGTAATGTGAGACATTAAATCTATGCGTTTGATGCTAGAAAATGAATTGCATTTTGACCACTTTTATAATGAGAACTGTACTTGCACGGATGCAAGCATGAAGTTAATGCAATTCAGAGAATTACAGTTCATTCTCCAGGAAGTTACTCCCCACCATAATTCACTGACTTAGTCTATTGCAGTGGCAAGTAAAATGGTTTACTTAAACTTAAATGCATTCCTTCTAGATTGAACTGTCATGAGAATAGGTCACAGCCTTAGTAGCCTTTCAATGAGATGAGATATATTTTAAAGATTAACTTTCTTGCTGAAAGAAGGTAACAGTAATACTGTGTTTTGAACCTATTTATTATTGAGATGCTTTTTTCCAGTGTATCATTTCAGTGTACCAATTAAATATCATTTTCTTGACAAGTCTTTTCATCTTGGCTATTTTTAGGTGTATAATCCTCCACAAGTGATACAATAGCTTTTTTTTTTTTCATGGATACAGACTGGGATGCGTCAAACTTGATATTATGGTCTCTTAATGTCAACAATCTGAAGAAACATATGTTTTGAAGCAGAGAGCTGCTAATTAAAATGCAGTTAGTACAAACTGAATTCACCAGAGAATGTAAAAAGAAAAGGTTCTTCTCTTACAATGAAATAAAAACAAATTATTTTCTTAAATTTTAAAATGTATTTCAAAAGGAGGGAAGAAGTCAGGATGCAAGACATAAGAATTTGTCAGGTGAAAAGTGCTAAAGTTCACAAGAAGTCAACACAGTTTTCTTGAGTCTTGTATTCTTTTTCCTGGTGGGACTGAAAGTTGGAATTCTCCCTTTGACTTTTTTGGAGATGTGTTTTAGCACAAAGAACAGAGTCTGAAGGGAAATTCATCCTGTAGAATGGAGAAGATATATATAAAGTAGGTAAAGAGGAGAAGAATAAAGACCTCCATAACTACTGGGGCTTGGACAAGAAATAGCTGTAAATTCCAAAAAAGAAATCTAGATTAAACACAGGATTTTTTTTTAGCAGTCAGAATAGATAAGCTCTAAGACAATTTGCCAAAGGCAGATGTAGAATTAGTGATTTTTAAGTAGGGCTTCAACAAGATATTTAAAGAAGTTAGACAAGATTTTAAAGAAGAGGTTAAACAACTGTGAGAAATGATTTAGGTCTAGGTGATTCTGCTGAAAGATCTAGGCTGGTTAGGTGGCCTGTTTGGTTCTTAAATCATTTGCTGAAAACACTTCTAGACAGGCCTGTTCTGCACTATTGCTGTCTTCTGCCAGGATAAGGCTAAATGAGAGGCTTCAATTCAGGCTTAGAAAACAAAATGGGGATAATTTTGTGCCATCTTTGACTTGGTAGAGACAAGCAAAATGAAATCTAGAATAGGACACATTCAAAAGATCTCTGCCAGAGTTAAAATGAAATATGTTTCATTTATCATGCATTATTCCTTTGACTCTGAGGTCTCAATATACTCTACAGAAAAGAAAATGCTCTTTTTCACTCACCTTTCATTCTGCACAGAAGAATATGTACAAGTTTGGGATTACTGAGAAATAGATCTAACTGTAAAGTAGTATCAAAACTTTGCCTGCCTTTTTTTTTCTTCTCATTTTTAGAATAAATTAATTTGAGATCACAGGGACAGTGTTACAGAGCTGAATGTATGCTTTTTATGAGCTTTTGTATACTGAAGAGGAGGAAAAGAAAGTTCAATGAGATAAAACTCAGTTCCTAGTCCCTCTGAGGCTACTTATTTTTGGGTGAAGGAGGATAAAAGTTACAGCAGTTTGAACATGCATTGACTTAAGTAATTTCCTGTTTTCCAGGCTTAGTTTTGCTGTTTCTTTGTTTATTCTTCCCAGGCAGATGGTGTGAGTGTTTGGAGCAGCAGAAATTATGCCACAGTTGTGTTAACACTATTTTCATCTTTTCTTTGATGTTGCCAACTGTTCTTCTTACAGTGAGCATCTCGTCACTGGTATGTGATATAGTTGAAAGTCATTTTCAGAAATTTTCTGGAAAACAATACAGCACTGAGGTAGAATCTACCTTGTGTGTAATTTTTCTCTGTGTTCTTTTGGAAAGACTGACAATTCACTGGTGACTGGGGGACGAAGTTCTTATTTTTCCCTCTTATTGTTTCTTAACATAGAAACTACCGCTTCTCTTACCACACATGGATTATTTTGAATTATCATAGAATGAATCGCAGAATCATAGAATGGCCTGGGTTGAAAAGGACCTCAAAGATCATATAGTTTCAACCCTCCTGCTATGTGCATGGTTGCCAACCACCAGACCAGGCTGCCCAGAGCCACATCCAGCCTGGCCTTGAATGCCTGCAGGGATGGGGCATCCACAACCTCCTTGGGCAACCTGTTCCAGTGCGTCACCACCCTCCGTGTGAAAAACTTCCTCCTAATATCTAACCTAAACCTCCCCTGTCTCAGTTTAAAACCATTCCTCCTTGTTCTATCACTATCCACTCTTGTAAACGGCCGTTGCTCTCCTTTTTGTATGCTCCCTTCAAATACTGGAAATTTTGGAAAAAGACAAATGAGAAGAATTTAACCTATATTTCTTGGGCTTCGATTATATTTCTGATTTGCTTTAATGCAAATACAAAATTTTACTTATATCAAAGAGTCTGCAGATTTTAATTTCAAATATTAAAATAACCTTTGAAAATGGTGACCTTAAAAATACACATTTCCCCGCTTTCAGGAATTTTCCAAGTAATCCTAAACAGAAGGTACACCACGACACATAGTCTTGAAGAAAATGGTATCTGACAGCTTCAAAAAAATTATGTAGGAGGAAAAAATATATCATTTTAATTGTCAAAGCACTGCATGAGAGTGCTTCGGGGTTGAACTGTGTACAGAACATCAGCATGCAGATAATGAGTGCAGTGAAAAGGCATCACTATTCAGGTATTATCAAATTATTTTTTTGCTTTGCTTAATTGAAAAAATAGAGTTTGATCTCAATAAATATCCTACATTTAATCTATAAAGACATGTTAAAATTAAAGAGTGAAAAAATAGAAGAGATGTGTATTACTGGTGCTTTGGGATTATTCTCTCTGGTATTTTGTGATGGCAGGAATGTTCACAATAATGTTAACTTTGAAGTGCAAAATGATAGAGAGTATTTGATCAATATATGTTTTGAATTTATAAGTACATTTTCATGTCAAATGCTGGATTCTAAGAGTAATACTCATACTGGCAGGAGTCAGATCCAATAATATGTGACCCACATAAGCAATGAAATCTAATTGAAACAATTCAAATTGCAAATGTTGGTATGAAATGCTTGTGAACAACCTTCAGAGGAAAACTCGTTCATCTAATTATCCACTGGGTAACTCTGAATAACAAACAAAATTGAGCAAACTGTAAGCTTCTCTTCAACAGTTCTTCAAAAGAAAGATGCTTTATCTGTCCAATTATTCACAATGTATTTGTTCAGCTGTAATAGCAATGATATATGCAGAGGTTCCCTCTGGCAAATTATATCACCACTAATATGGTTCTATGCTTGCTGGGCTTTTTCATACAAAGTTCCTCCTAATGTCTACTAATGTCTACGGAATGCTGAAGAAAAAGCTGAGGATTAGGTTGTTGTGACTGTGATGAAGAGCTGCAGAAATGAGTTTGCAGTGTCCTTTGCTGCACAACATTTTGTGTTAAAATGCAGTTTTGCAGTCAGCAGTAGACTATGAGACCTTTCTACTGCTTGTGTCTTGTTATCATGGACATTACAAATATTCTTTTCCTTGCTCTAAATCTCAGTTGTTATTTTGAAAATTATGGCATATCTAGCAGAGAAATGTTGGAAGTTTTTGTGCTTTCTGTAGGCATTGTATGAGAGAAAACATTTGATCTTTTAGACCCTCGGGTCCAGATGTCAAGCACAGTATCCTTATGCCTGTATGGACCCACTTGTTGGATGTTCCATTTATGATTCCTACACGTTCTAGCCCTGCTGATAACTCTGTGTGATAGTAGGTGTGGGTTGATTTGAGCTCCATGTGACTGAGTTTGGTGGTAGGCCAATGATTTTGGTGGTAGGCCTACATTCTGCTGCTTTCCATTATATCTAAAATATAGTTTACTCTTTCATATTTCCCTAGTTATTGTGTTGATTCTGGCCAATGTATGTTTACATCACATAACACGTTTACTTTCTTGTAATTTCAAGATAATATACATAAAACTTTCTCATAATATTTTTCTCATTAATATCCTTTGTTATCCTGTCTGTCATGAGGTATCTTTAATAACTTGTCTTCTCTAAATCTCTTTAATTGTTTTCATTATACCATCATCTGAATAAAAGTTGTATTCTCTTGAGAAAATAAGGAAGCTGTGGATCACAGAATCATGGAATTTTAGGGGTTAGAAGGGACTTCTGGAGATCATCTATTTCACCCCCACTGCTAATGCACATTGGTGGCAGAAGAGATTACTGATTCTCTAACCTGTACATTTTGAATGTAATGTGTTGTGTGTCTGTGCCCAAGTGGTGGCAGGGGCCTCTGTGAAGAGAGGCTGGGGCTCCCTGTGCTGGACACAGCCAGTGCCAGTTGGCTCCAATGACCCCGGCTCATAGTGATGCCATGCCCCACTGCCAACACAGCAGTGCCTTGGAGAAATGGGTTTGAGAAAGGTTCAGAATGCTGTGTGTCAGTGAGGAGTGAGGAAAAAAAAAATATGAGAAATAGCCCTGCAAACACCAAAGTTGGATAAAAAGGTCAGGGAGGAGGTGCTATGGGTAGAGGAGCCCAGGTTCTCCTGTAGCCATGGTGCAGGAGGAGAACATGGTGGAGAAGGCACAGAGAAGCCTGCCATGCCAGGGCAGGTGGATATTTCCTGAAGGAACTGCAGCCCACAGAGAGCCCATAGAAAAGTAGGTTTATCCTGAAGGACTGCAGTCTGTGGAAAACAACCCTGGAGCAGGAGAAAGGTGTGAGGGGGAAGGAATAGCAGAAAGGACCATAATCCTATCACCCTGCCTGTGCTCCTAGGTGGGTTAGAGAAGTCAAGAATGAAAGGAGTGTGGTAGAGCCTGGGGAAAGGGGATGGATAGGAAGAAAATGTTGTAATTTCTCTCCTTTTTTTTTTTTCACAATTCAAATATTTTGTCATTAAATGAGTTTTGCCTAAGTTGAGTTTGTTTAGCCCTGATGGTAATTGCTAAGTGATCGCTTTGTCCTTATCTTGACCCATGACTACTTTTATATTCCTCCCGTGTACTGGTTAGGAGGGGCAGTGAGTGGGCAGCTGAGTAGGTGTCAGGCAGCTGGACAAGTTTAATTTACCACACAGATAAGCTCATGAAGTCAAAAGTGCTTTCATTTAATAAGTATTTTTCTTTAAATACTTAACACTTAAGTATTTAAAGTAGTACTTTAACTCTTGAAGTGTGTTTTATGAAATATACGAAGTCTCCATACACCTAGGATCCAGTGTGGTTTGGGAGGACTTTCCATGTTGCCCAGCAGGTGGATAGATAATCTCCACTGTACCCTGCCTTTTGAGTTATCAAACTTTTCTGAGGTTGTAGTACTACTTCCAAGGTTTGCAAGTGACCAGAAAATCTGATAAGTGGCTGTTGTGTGTAGTCCTCTTTACTTGATTCTATCAGTCTTCAAACTGACCTTCAAAAAAAAGATTGCATGGCAAGCAGGGAAATACTTTTTTGGTACAAAACCTATGATTTTTTCCCCATGGAAACATTTTTTATGTTCTACTAACAAGAAGATTTTCATGTTGAAAATCTTCATATGATGTCAACAAAAGCAAGAACTGTGAAGAAAAATTTACTCTGCTGGTGAGCAGAAGAAGGTGGAAATGAGATGAGGTCTTTTACTACTGACTCTAGGCTATTTTAAGAACAATTGCTACCGAGTTGACTGATGAGATAGGTGATATATTTTAAATCTCTATGTATGAGATTTTATTTTTTAATGTCTGTAATTCTTATTTTCTATTTCTGTTTGTCTTTTTAGGTACCCTTCATAATAAAGAAAAAGAAACAGGAAAGCAAGGAGATGCAGGACGGCCTTGTGACAGACACATTTGGGGAGGGAGGAAGAGAAGTCTCGAGCCTTCTGGAGACATAAATATATGTAAGATTAATGTTTGTTTGCACATCATCTTCATACGGAATATACAATCTCATTAATAAGATATTCTCCTTATATACTGTTAAAGAGAGAAGAGAAAAGCTTGATAAACTTGCCAAGTCCGCCTTTTTGAAATATCATAGCCTTTCAAAAGAACTACTATCATTAGAATTATATGACTTCGTACACTCCGCTGAAAGACTGATTTTATTAACAGTTTTACAGACCTGTTATTCTGCTGGCATAAGTAGCAGAATGTTTTGTATTGTTGTTGTTGTCATGTTTTTCAAAGATGTTCCATAATGCATGAGCAAATGGGACTTAATGATTGGAATGTCTCATATGCTTTGAAGAAATTAAAGGATTTTATCATCATACTTAGGATATGTGATAGCAGTTTGCAGTATGGAATTCACTTCTGTACGTCGGTTTCAGCAGTGGCTTTTGAAAGGATGCTGACATATTTGAGACACTAAAAATATTATCCAAGACAGGGAGACCTATGACTTTATGAGAACTTCCTTACTTGAGCATTGATCAGGAGACCAGGAACACAACAGTGAAATCTACATTGTCTCCAAAGCACCACATAATGATCTTTAGGACCTGTACATACAGCAGAAGAATTGTGCATAGATCTTACAAAAATATGCATGGCTAAGTCAAATTCAGCTTGAAACTTAACATGAGTAATAAGCATAAACTTCACTAGGATTCAGCATAAGAACACATTGCATAATTTTAAAGACCCTAAAGGGAGCAATAATACCATCTTTCAAAATATTGTTCCATATGCACCAAAGAAAAAGACAGCTTTCAAATATTTCTGTATGTTTCTAATTTCACACGTCGCTACTTGAGAATAACATTTCAATATTGTTCTTTTAAATTAGACAGGAATATCTACAGTCCTGAGGCATGTAGTACTTCACAAGACTATGCTAGTAAGGATAGTCCATTTGGATTTTTCAAGGTAAAATCAGTAAAATAAATGATCTTTTCACTAAAATGGTATTAGGAAGAGGCTTTAAAGCAAAAATAAATAAATAAATAAAAAATAATAATAAAAAAATCAAATATAAGTAAAGCGTTTCCCTAGATGGCAGCAGCAATCATGGAATCCATCAAGAGCTGGTTCTAGACAATGCCAAGTTTAGGAGTTTATGCCCCATAAATTTCAAAGTATGCTTAATAGCCCTGATTCATAGATTATAACTGCAAATTCCAGCAGATGCCTTCTGTAGCTGGTAGTGGAAGGCCTCATCAATAGGCTCCACTTGATTGGGTGGCCTGTAGTAGATTCTAATCACAAGGTTCCCTTTGTTGCCTTGTTCTCTAACTGTCACCCATAGGCTTTTGAATTGCTCCTGTCCTTTAGGGACAGCTCTTCACCTTCAATTCCTTTCCTGATATAGATAGCAACATCCCTTCCCCTGCTTCCTCACCTGTCTCTTCTGAACAGTCTGTAGCCATCGATAACCACTCTCCAGTCATGGGAATAATCCCACCAGGTTTCAGTGATGGCAACTGTATCCTGGTTTTCTAGAACAGTAGTGCAATAGCTTGTATCTCCTCCTGTTTATTTCCCAAGCTGTTTGCACTGTAGAGGCACTTCAACTGAAATTTGCAGGCACTGTTTCTAAGCTAAAGAAAGACATTTCTTTTCCTTATGCTTTAGAGCCTCATTGTTATCTTTAGGATGTTAGGATAATTCTGCTTATCATATATATATATATGATATATATATATATATATATATTCTGCAATAAGCAGAATAGGGACTAAAATAGTCCTAATATCATCTATGTATGATGTAGAATCAATTTTGAGAGATTAAGTAGGATTCAGATGATGCATATGTGTTGTGCTAATTCTTTACATTGGGTACATTTAATCACATATCAACCACATTTGTTTGAAAACACCAAGAGACTCAAAAAACAGCCACATAGGGGCAGCACACATTTACGGTCAACTGATGCAAGGCTTGCATGCTTTCCTCACCAGATCTGTGCTCTCTTTAAATAAAAACAAATCAAAACACAAACAGCAGCCCTGGTCAGTCGTCAATCTAGGCTTTTCCACTGATAAGCACAATCTCACGATCACTTCCTTTCTGAAAATATTGTAAAAAAGCTAGGGAAAAAATGCATGCTTACAGGCAAGAACCTTTTTTTTCATAATTTTATTTAAATTATTAGTGGGTTTTTTTAGCCATCTTTTTGAAGAAAATGTGGTGCTTAATATTGAAGTCTAGTCCTAATATATTACATGTATAGCTTTTGATTTTTCAGAGATAGTTGGCTGTTAAAAGAACACACAAAAAAGTACTCATCCTCAGTGGCAGAGAAATTGCTGGCTTTTGTTGTTTCTGAACTGAAGGTATCAAACAAAAGCTCTGAAAACTCCTCGAACAAGTAATTTCCCACATAACATATTTTTTTTTTTTTTGCTACTGATAAGAAGATTAAATGTCAGTTCTAGTATGAGTCTCCTTCAGTGTAAGAGAAACAAAAGTCACATTTATGAACATCTTTGCCTGTCTGTTGATTTTCAGGATAGAAACTTGAAGGTATTTTGGTGAACATCTTGCATATGGATGTAGTTCAAATTTAATTTTCATTATGTATTTTCTGTTGTTTACATTGTGAGTTCTTTGTTCTACTGCAGAAACTACTATTTGCAATAGTGTGCAGGCAACGAAGAGGTGATTATTTTATATAATTAATAATGGTAATTACACATAATTATGATTCTATTTAAAAATAGCAGCTTATGTACACTTTCGTAGGGAAGTAGCAGTAGTCTAACTTGCATGGGACTTTATCATAACATTCAAATAACCTTATGATACACGCCTGTGTATCTTTTCCTGAAACTTACTCAAAATGGCTTATATGCAACATTTTATTTTTTGCATTAAATATATTGCTATCTGTTGGAATTATAGACCTTTAAATAAAGGGATTCTGGATTTTTACACCTTCATTTTCAGCAACTCAGTTTTTCCAGAAAGTGACTATATCTGCTGAAAACTCTTATGTTTGTTCATTCAAATGTGAACATTTCTCCAAAGTTAAAGGGAAATAAATTTTGCTCGTTTTTAATGATCTGAGTATTGTAAGATTGTTGTGGTTCTCATACTTCCAGAAAATTGCTCAGATGTTATCTGTTCTTGGATAACTCAGAAATGGATTGATTGTAAGACTTGGCACGAACAAAATTACTAAGGTGACATATGAGTTTTAATAAAGGTAAATTGTAATAGTAAAAAAATTCAAGCTCTACATATACAGGCTCTACATATAGCACACTGCACATACTCAGTTTGTAGTTTTCTGTCTTATCTTCATGTTTTGATTGTGCAGGCACTGGTACCAGCGTATCAAGCAATAAGCTTAGTACTGTCCCAAGCAGCTAAGCTAATAAAGTTCATTAAGGAGGTACCACTCTTCTCTTAAACACATTATAGCAATAAAATTATGTCGCAGATATTTCCCCACTCCATTGGCTTGAACTGTTTTCCTACATGCTACCCACATGGACTGTTCAAGTTGGAGGAGAAATGTAGTGTTATTCCCCATTAAGAAGGACTTTCACCCTGTTTAAACCCTGAGGGTGCTGGCAAATACATTGCTAATGTAAAATCCACCGTGCCCTTGTTTGGCTGCACTGAAGATGTAACTTATCTCTGTCACTTCTCCTTCTGGCTTTTATGATTTGCAAAAGATCATATTACTGTCAAATCTGATATTATACCACAAATGAAAAGAATTGAAAAAGCAGGTGATGCATTTCCTATGACCAATTTCAGAAGATTTGTTTCAAGATTAATCTGTACTGAAACCATCATTTAGGATACTTTGAGTTAATTTTTTTTCTGGCGCTTGCTCTGAATAAAGAGCAAATAGCAGTGACCTACAGTAGCCTAGCTAAAGCAAGAGTGACCACACTGTGATGATACAGCTCCAAAGAGTGATTTGATTAGCAGCTCAAAATGTTAGCAATTCAATTAAGTTAGACCCCGCTGGTATGAACTCAGTACCTGTATCTGCACAGACTTACTGTTCACCTATTCCTCTACAGTATAGCCGTGTAATGACTTTCCATCCTGTTGCTCCCTCATTTGTGCTGTGACACTTGCTTGCGGATTCATACAGTAAATCAGATTAGAGAACTGAATAGCTGTTCTTCTTGCCAAATTATATTTCAGTTGCATCAGTGAACTGATCCAGTTTTCCATGCAGCCTTGCAAACCTTTGGCCAACCAAAGCTCACTGAATAAATGCTTACTGCTAGTGAAGATGACTTCCTAAAGCCTCATTGCTGCTGAGAAAATGGTGCATAAATGAGCAATAGGAAGAGTTTCATCCAAAGCCCATCGTGGTTATGGCACTAACAGATACACAAACAGTGGCCCAATAGATATAACTGGAGCACATCACACTTATGACTGCTGCTTACAAAAGGTGAGCTGTGCCTCTAAAAGCATGAAAAAGGAGTAGGGTATGGATTGAAAGGCGTACAATTAAAATGTGATAAAATTGCCTCTGATTCTTTCAAGGGTAAATTTGTTTCTGCTAGAGGAGGGTCATATTATTTCTAGGGGTTGAATCGTATGGATTTTAAAAATTTGTGCAGCGCAAAATACTCGAATCATGGAATCATTTGAGTTGGAAGGGACCTTTGAAGGTCATCTAGTTCAACTCCCGTGCTATGAATGGGGGCATCCACAGCTAGATCAGGGTGCTCAGGGCCCTATCCAGTCTCTCCTGGATCTGTGGACATTCTCCACAGATCCAGAACATTCTCTGTAGAAATAGTAAGCTATTGTTAAGGTAGGTAGCCCAGGTGCTTCCAGTGATCTGGGTAACCAGCCACTTGAACACCTTGAACATTTTAGCTACTATTGTTAATATCTGTAGTAGCAGTACATGAAGGGAAAAAATAGATTACAGCTATTTACAGAAAGTAAAGACGTAAGAAGAAGCCCTCAGAAATAAAAAGAAGTGTTATTGAAAGCTATGCAGAAAATACATGCAGCCTACAGTATGACTTTCTGAAGAGAAATACTTCTCACATGAAGGACTTTCACCAAAGAAATTCAGCCCAAAGTACTCTGGATGTTTTTTATTTACTAAAATAGCATCAGCATGGCCAGAACCAGAAATGAGATCTACAGTGATAAAAAAAAAAAAAAGTAACAGAGTGTTCTCACAGGTCTATGAAGTTTTTTCTTTGTAAGAACAAGAGCATCTTGTCCACACGTGTGTTGGTCATGAGTGGAGCATGAAATTGGCTTTATGTTTGAAGATCTCTGTTGAATTACCAGTGCTAACAGCTGTGCTGTTGTAGATGACGTGTATTTGTCCCTGAATGTCTTGCAGTATCATCTTAATTAATATATAGGTGTTATTTACCAAATGGCTCAATTGAACAGATTTTATCTTAGATTGCTAATAACCTGCTCAAACATTTTTGAGCAATTTTGCTAATTGTACTCAGTTGTGAAGTACAAGTTTGTTACTGTATCAGTGCCACAAGATGAAGGTAGCTGTACTTTCATACTAGTATATCAGCAGCTGAACAAACTTGTTTGCATGTGACAGTATCTTAGGAAGAACAGCAATTTCTCTATAGCTGCAATGAGCAAACCTTATTTTCCATAAATGCCAAGAAACAGTTAATAATAAGGGTTAGTAAAAGGATCAGAAAAAAACAAATGTTTGGAATTCAAGTGAAGGCTCATGAATACTGCCTCGCTAAATGCCATGCCACATTTATGACTTCAGGGCAAAATATATGAACACCAGACAATGTGAACATATTAATTAATGCTAATTACATCTCTGCAGTACAGATGGGGTCTATTCTCTTGACATGAGTATGTAATATATTTGGCATAAATGTGATTTAATATATTTATGCAGAAAGAATATTCTGTAGTTTGCAAATACACAATCAGCTGTCTTTTACTGGTGAACATGTTATGTGCTGTAGCCCATGCACATTGACCTGCAGTATGAATGGTCATCACCATATTTGTCACATATTTACTGTGTTACAATGACTCTCGGGGATTCTTAAGCTTTCTGCTGTTCCTGCTGTGTGACTTTTAGCAATGCAGATGCAGATGGAATACAGGCAGAGGTTGTATAGTCCTAATCGTATCACATAACTAAGGATAAGAGGAGGACAGATTTTCTTTAAAATCTGCTTTCTGAAATTCACCCCTGGTACAGGCACCAAACCTAAGTCATAGAATCATAGAATCATGGAATGATTTGGGTTGGAAGAGACCCTTAAGATCATCCAGTTCCAACCCCCCTGCTATAGGCAGGGACACCTCCCTCCAGACCAGGTTGCTCAAAGGCCCATGCAGCCTGGCCTTGAATGCTTCCAGGGAGGGGGCATCCACAGCCTCACTGGGCAACCTGTTCCAGTGTCTCACCACCCTCACAGTATCAGTCTAAATGTACCCTCTTTCAATTTAAAGCCATTTCCCCTCATCCTGTTGCTACATGCCCTTATAAAAAGTCCCTCCTCAGCTTTTCTGTAGGCACTTCAGGTACTAGAAGGTTGCTATAAATTCCCCCTGGAGCCTTCTTTTCTCCAGGCTGAAAAGTCCCAGCTCTCTCAGCCTTTTGTCAGAGGGAAGGTGCTCCAGGATTCCCAGATGTATCCACACTGATGTTACTGGTGGATGTTCCTATTCTAGGTCATATGCATACCAGCTGATGATACTCTCTGCTGCAGATAGGAGGCAGGATTTCTGTCTGCAGCTCCACCCTTCAGGAGTTCAGTGCATCACCATGACTGACCTCAAACAAGTGGTTTGTTCTGTGGCTTAGGGAAGTTTAAGGTCTACAGCTGTGTCCAGCCTTTATATGCAGATACAGAATAGTAAAAAACCAACCAACAGTGAACAATGAATAAAAATAGACTTTTTTTTTTTTTTTACAGTTTACTGTAATATCTTCCAAGGTTTGGAACAGAGTGGCTCTTTGTCCTTGTTTTGTGATATGCTTGTAAATGTTCTCCAGAGAATTTCAGCAGTGCTGTGAATGAGATTTGCCTCTTGGATAAATGTATATGTATATATTATTTTTCTTTTTGCCCCAGAATATCCCTACAAGGCCATGGTGTGGAATTCCGTATAAGAGAACACAATTACCTGTATCCTACTCCTGTGTAATTTATTTTATCCCCCCCCCACCCTCTGTTTGGCATAATTTCCCTTTCCCTTTGGAGGGAGCATAGATGACAAACATTAGATTTCAGATGTTCTAGAAATAGTATACATTAATTGGGAAACTGACATTTACTAATTGTCTGGCAAATTGTTACTGTGTAATTCTAAAAACATTTCCAGCTATTCAGTAATGAGCACTTTCCATGTAATGCATTCCAGTTTTCCATTCCAGTACAGATCTGAAATGCAGTGCTGAGACTGAATACATACTCAGAATTCCTCTTCCAGCGCAACCATTATTGAAGGAAGCTGATTAATTTAGCTTAATATAATGTTATGTAACACATAAATTTCAATTAAAACATCTTGTTAAAAGATTATTAAAAGAGATGATTAAAAATACACATTTTGGCTTTTTAGAACAAGAGCTATTATACTAAAATGTTATTGGGCATTTTTCCACTGACTTATCAACCTGATGGCTGTGAGAATTTTGCCTTGAAACAGGCATGTAAAATTAGGCCCTCATCATTTGTTTGATGACTAGCAATTATTTTTAATACTTTCAGAGCTCTTAGGAGATGACAGTTTGACATTAATAGTTCTTACTATCTTAGGTTTGGGAAATGCCTCTCTTTAACTGGCTTTAAATAATTATTTGCAACATGAGAAGCTTCACTACAGAGATCATTCATCATTATTTCAGTGTGCTACAGTTTAAGGCATGCTGGATATTGTCTCTAGTATTTTCTGGGTTGTTCATGTTGGATAAAATTATTTGTCTTTCCCTCTAACTCGATCTCTTCTATCATTTGTGCTATTGTAATTGCTCATACTTTATCTCACCTGTTATTAGGTTTCTTCATTCTCTATACACAACTATTATGTATGAGTTGCAATTTTTTTTTCTTTAACACTCTCTTTGATGTGTATTGTTTTCTAGTGAGCATCACAGCTAAATCTATAGTGTAAGGTAACAGCATATATTTTCCTGCTACTCAGTTTTTTTTTTCCTAACCTTGAGCACTTCTACCTTTTCTTGATCACATTCCTCCGAAAGATCATTTTTTGTGACATTATCTATGTGGCCATTCTCTATGGGATTCTTTTCCATTAGAACCTAGTTATGGTTGTAACTTTTTTTTGTTTGTTTGTTTTGTTTCAACCAGCTTTCTTGTTTCCTCCATCAGAATGCAAATATCTACATCTGCTTGTGAATGACAGCAGATTTCACCACCCAGTTGTTGAGATTTCAGAGAAAAACCTTACTTGTTACATTCCATCTGCCCTGCATGATGGAAAAGAGATCTTTGTACATACCTGGAACCACTTCAATACCTATAGTCCTTGTTATTTATTTTTATTTTTTAGATTTTTAGCAATGAGCTACTAGTTGAAAGACTTGACACTGCAGGGTTATTGTGCTGTTATCACTGCTTGTCACATTGTCTCCTGTTCCCACCCCTTTGTCATTAGCTACCAATTCTGTGGTTATTTTGTCTTATATCTCTTTTTTTTTGTGAAAGGATCATATTTTGTTACACTGCTACAAGCCAAAGTCTAAGCTACTGAAATTAGAATACAAAATAATGCTACTTAATTATATTAAAAATTGCAGTGATTTTATCTATCTTGAAATCATGTAGCTAAAACTTCTAGTGCTGCTTTTCTGCTCACATAAGAGTTATTCTGGCAGTGCAGTGAAGGTCAGAGAACTAGACTGTGAACAGTGCAACAAAGAAATAAGAAGCATTCACCATCTGTCCTTTGAAATAATTCCCAGAATTATAGCAGCAAAATTCAAAAAAGTCAATCAAATAGTAAAAATCATAAGTAATGATTGCCTGTTGATTCACTTGTGAAATAAAATGCAAATTGAAAGATTTGATATATAATCATGCCACATGCATATTTTACCACCTGGTATGATAACTGTGACACAACAGTCATAGAGATGCCAGCTACTGATTTCATTATGTGTGTTATTGCAGTAGAACTCTGTTATCCCTATCCATTAATTAATTAACTATCACTATATTCATAATATTAACAAGGAAATTCTCTTTGTCAAGACTTGAAAGCATTTTACAAACGTTAATAAATAAAGCACATACGAGTGTTTTATTGCTTCTGATCAATGTAGTTCAGCCAATAGACCATGAACTGAAGCTACCACCCAGTACATTTCCATCTGTCTGCTTTCCCAGAGAGGATGGGAAAAGCTGTTTAGCAAACAAACACCTTCCAAATACTTAAATATTCCTTCCTGTGTTTGCAGTTCGAAGCAGACTTAGCATCTCATCTTGGTGGCAGTAGCAACCTTCCTGATGCTCTTCTCCCCACTCAATCACACACAATCTCCACTGCAGCATTTCTTCTGTGAAGGCAGTGGAGATTGTGTTAAATCACCTTTTGCTGCTTCATGTATGGGATGGAGAGAGATATGGGGTATTTGAATTTTTGGATATTTGACAGGCTGCAGATTCTTGAAGAATGAAGGCTGAGTGTACTGACTTGCCTGCAAGATTACTAGCAAGACCTCATCAGAGCTGGCTCTAGAACTCAGCTGCAGAAGAGAAATTGCTTTTGAGATGAAGAATTCCTTTTCAAAGGATTTAAAAAAACAAGGAACAACAACAAAACAACCAGCAAGAGCAGAGAAGGAAAAGAAAGCATCCTCTTTCTGATGGAATATGTGTGATGTGTGGAAATCTTTTTGAAAAATGGAAGTTCTTAAGTTCATACAAATTTCTATGAATTTACAAAATCAAAGTGCAGATCAGAACAAGATCCGAATAAGAATTAACACTACATCCTGGTACATAACATCTTCTTTTTCAAAAGTTCTGGACACAAACTGACATCTGTTTGTCTTTATAATGCTTGAGCCTTTCTAGAACTTTTGCAGTTTTGAAAACTCAATTAGATTTTCAGGAATACTTACATAAGAGACGCATGTAAATTAAACCGCAAGCAATTTGTGCTTCCGTGTAATTTTGTGGAAAGCAAGCCTCAGCATGGCTAATGTTTACATGCTTTCCTTTCCTTCAAAAAATGCTCTGTCAGACAACAAGATCCATGAGCTCAGTTGTTCTGACTGCAGTTTGAAAGAGCTCTTCCTTTCTCTTAGATCCCCTCTTGTTTGTTTCTATCTCCAGTGAGGGTGCTGGGACTCATGTCAAATCATTTCAGCCCAAGGTCACTGACTGGAGACAGAAATAATCATGAGGAAAGAATTACAATTACCATTTGGGACAGTTTCCATGTGGCTGGGGGAACTGAACTTCACACTTCTTCCAGGTCCTGCCTTAACAATGTAGTCTACATGTCCATATGAGTTCATACAGCAGAGAAGCCCCTTCACCATAAGAGAGAGGCAACCAGTTCTCTCCCCTCACCACTGCCTTCCTTCTCTCTTCACTATCAGGTCACTTTGTACTTTTTGCGTGGTACTGGAGCTTGTCTAATGCACTGCAATAGGAAAACACAGCTTTCCAGCTCAGTGGAAACAGAGAAGGAGACAGAGGCTAATGGGATTAGGAAAGCTCCTGGCTCTATAATTATGTTGTACAGACACTTCCCATTGCTACAATATTATTAAGTCAGACATCTCTCCGTTTGTAACAGCAAGATTTTATTTCTCTATATCACATAGCAAATATTAACCACTTGAGCTCATATTTGCTGCCGAAGACTGACTAGGAAGAACTATTCCAGTAAAAAAAGCAAAGGAAAATGGTATTTTTGACTTTCCTAAAAAGCCTACTGATGGTTTGAAAAGTTCTACTGTATTACTACTTTGGTGCAGAATTCTTGAAATTTAGTATGCAGTTGATGTTTATATCTGCTGACAGCTGGTTGTACAGCTTTTTGAAAAACTGCCAGCCCACCTATATGACCAGATATGTAAATAGGACTCTTAGCCAAAGTTCCCAAAGATGCTGTGGGGGCATCTCTGGCCCAAACTAAGAAGGGCTTTTCTGAAGAGGTAGTTCATATCAAATAGGTGAGATGATTCTGAACAAGGTTTCCTCCTGTCAGGTATCATTTTTATACTTTCAACATTCATGCTTGGACATCACAGAAGAGGACATCTACTAAATTAATTGTCGATAGACCAAGAGTAGAAATCTGACAGGGATGTGGGAAGACAAGAGAATGAAGCAAGGGGTGTGCAAGGGAACAACCAAGCCAGCTGAGTTTTTGAGGTGAAAGAAGGGAGGAAACAGGCTTTTGAGTGCTGGAGTGACACAGTATCACAGAACTGCAGGGGTCGGAAGGGACTTTTGGATATTATCTAGTCCACTTCCCCTGCTATAGCAGGTTCCCAAGAGTAGGTTACACAGGAAAGTGTCTCCAAATGGATTTTTAATATCTGCAGAAGAGACTCTACAAACTTTTTGGGCAGCTTGTTCCAGTGCTCTGTCACCTTCAGAGTAAATAAGTTCTTTCTCACATTCCTATGGAACTTCTTTTGTTCCTTCCTGTGCCCATTGCCCTTTGTTCTGTCACTGAAAAGAACAAGGGCCCCACCTACAGGACACCTCTCCTTTAGATATTTGTAAGCATTATTAAGATCCACTCTCAGTCTTTCCTCATACTGGAGATGCTCCAGCCCCTTCATCATCTTTGTGGCCCTCCACTGGACTCTCTCTAGAAGTTCTTGTCTTTCTTGAACTGAAGAGACCAGAACTGGACAAAGTAGTCCAGCTGTTGCCAGGGCAGAGTAGAGGGGGACCATCAATTCCCTCGACCTACTGGCCATGTTCTTTGTAATGCACCCCAGGATACCATTGGCCTTCTTAGCCACAAGGACACGATGCTGGCTCATGGCCAACCTGTTGTCCACCAGCAGTGCCTGGGAAGGCTGAACAGACTCTCTAGGCAGACTGGAAGTAGTTGATGAAAAGTGAAGAGGATGGCCTACAGCCAAAGGACAAACAGTTGGACCAACATTTTTTAAGGGATATATAGGTTTTCAAACATTGAGTGGTATCTTGTATGCTATGGGCTGCATAGATCTTACTTTAACAAGGGTATCAGTGTTTTGTTACTGGAGATTACTAAAGATTGTTCTGCAAGGACTGGCTGGATCCTCAGGAAGCCATTAACATATCCTAGAGTTCTCCAGATGTTGTTACTCACTGTTTCTTTTGACATATGGTTTATACGATCCCCAAAGGGTGGCTATTCTTGCAGTAAATGGTAGAAGATAAGCTATTCAATGAAGGAGACAGGGCTGTAAAGGAAAGAGGCAGCAAGAAATTGGGCTGGTCCAATGAGGCAGCATTAGATAACTGAGACATTTACTTTCTGTCTGTTGTCATATACTAGACACTACACAACTATCTTTAACTAGGCTTCTCTTACCTTAGATGGTCATCCATTTTGTAATTGTTTTATGGATATTGGACTTGAAGTACTGCAGCCTCATTGGAAAGAGTGCTCATAGCAGCCTCTGAAGTTAACAGAGGCATTCTGAATCTAATGAAGCCTGTATTATGCTGCATACACTGAAAAATCATATTGTGTCTCAAACTGAGAAACCGAAATTAGTAAGTACTTTTGACCTTAGTGTCTCTGTGCATTTCATAGTCAGCAACAGAGAGAGAATAATATCTCTAATCTCATGGAGTTTTTGTAAAAATAAATGTTTTGAAAGTATTCGGTTCCTATACACATGTGCTTTATGGAAGAACCTCTAAGTTAATTCAGTGCAGGAGGTGCATTATGTGCAATAAAAAGGGCACAGACTACACTGCACAATTAGGAGAAAAAAGTGTATAAGAAAATCAGTCACTGAAGGAATTCAGGGCATTATGAGTGCTGTGTGAATATATGCTTCACAACCTCAGAGTTTTTTTAATGTAATTGTTATGTTTAATTTCTGCAGCAGTAGTATGAAACACTTCTAGCAGGATTAGGCTTAGAGCTCTAGGAGGTGGTGTTTAGAATCAAATTTTTAAATTAGAATAATTTTAGTCAGTAGAAGTTATAGGAGATAATTTCATGACCTGTTTTACTGCATAGACAATTCTTCCGCAAAATAGGTTTCTGAAGTTCCTCTAATCTCCATATATACTTTACCATTTTGTGATCTATGCATAAAACCAAAGTTATCTCTCTCTTAAAAATAAGTGAGATAATTCTTTTAATTACAGAGACCACAGAATAAGTGGAATTGCAGTATAACTGCAGGTATGAAAAAGTTAAGGAACCATAGCAAAGAATCATTTTTAAGTCCTTTCCTGTTACTCTTTTATTCTTGTCACTAACCCATATTTGTGTGGTTTCTGTAATGAACAGACACTTCAGGGAAAGGTCTGGTGCCTTTTTACATACATTATTGTAAGTATTCTTCTGCAGAACCGGGCAACACTGGATCTGACATTTATGTAATTGTCTGTTAAAATCATGCAAAATTAAGCAATAACTAAGGAAGTTAAAGAATGTTCAGGACTAACTTTAAGGAAGGAAAAAACTTAAAAACATTTATCATCTTTGAGAGTTAACATGAATGGTTGGTTTGAGGTAGATGTATACACTTCTGCTTTCCCTGGGCATTTATATGAATCAGCTTTTTGGGGTGTTTTTTTAGGGACATTATCTTTCACCGATTGCAGGGTTGGTTAATGCAGCCATATAGGAATGGGTGCCATAAAACCATCTACATGAAATCTAAGTGAAAACCTTTTTCTTTTAAGGGATGAAAACAATAAGGTTAAATAAACAAAACTTCCAAGAATCAAAGGGAAGACATTCAAAGACCTTGATCTTAGTGGGCTGCAACAAGGGAGTGAATTACGAAACTAAACCTCTTCTGCCACAACAATATCACTGCCAATCAACAAAAAGGGAGAAACGGCACATGTAATCAAGGAACATTAAGCATGTCAGGGGATTACGTACGTTGAGCGGGACAACAATAAAAATAAGTCCTCTGATCCTCTAGTGAAGTTAGCCCAAATTTCTTCCAGTCTATATCACCAGGCATGATGTTGTCTCCTTCACAGTTTTTATGCCATCATTTGCTACATCTTGGCTTGTTGTAAAGCAAAGGATTGAGCAAGACATTCATCTACACAATTCTGCTTTAATTTAAAGGTCTTGCACAGTATGTCTCTTTCTGCCTTTGCTTCTCAGAAATGAGTTTTTCTCCAACCATTTGAAGACTTTCGTACTTTTAAGAAACAAATTTTTTAAAAAAATTTGTTTTTTGAAATAATCAGTTTGGAACAGAGCAGCTACAGAACTGTTATTTTCCACGTAGCTCTACACAAAAACAAACTTTGGTGGTATAAATTCCTGTTTATGGAAATGGCACTGTGCTCTCAGATCATGGTTCTGCAGGTAACTGTGTGAATAGATACCTGCTCCCTTGAATAATAATCAAGACAGTTGTAATAAGGGCTAGATTATCAGGGAAGCAGGGATAAACATCCTTGAAAAACTGATCACTTTCATGGATTCTGCTCTCAAAGTACCTGATAGTGAAGATTTTGAAAATAATCATCTTGGTTTTCTTCTGTTAAGGAACATAGGCGATCCATTTCCTCCTCAAAAGCATGTTGCAGCTCTCTTCTACAACTGCTTCTGTCACTGTGAGTATTAAGAATTATGCTCACCTAGAGCCTGTTGATCTGCACACTCTGCTGTAATGTGCCAGAGTCATGCCCAGACTCTGCCTGTGTGGGCTGAGGGAATCCACCTTATGCAGAGGAAAACATGCCATCACTACAGTGCTGTGCCATCATGGCTGTTCTGTGCCGTCACGGAGGTGCCATGTCATCATTGTGGTGCTGTGCCATCACAAAGGTTCCGTGCCTTCGTGGTGGTGATGTGTCAGTGTTTTGGTGCTCTGCAATTATGGCAGTGCCATGCCATCACAATGGTTCTGGGCCATCCCTGAGCTGCCATGTCATCACAGAGGTTCCCTGCCATCATGACAGTGCCATGCCACCATGGTGGTATGCGTTGTGCCACCAAGCAATGGAGCTTGGGCTCCACTGCTTCATTTTGGGCAAAAAGATCCACTGTTGGCATAACCACCACTGGCAGCTGTTAGTGCCAGGGATCAGGAAGTGCCTTTAAACAGTTGTCACCTCTGCATGTAGCTTTATTCTTTAAGCCTTACCTTAGTGTATAAATGCTTCCAACAGCTTGCACTAAATTTAAAGCACAAACTGTTTCTTCCCTGAAAAGGATTAAGCAAAAGATTTCAGTGAGCTGACCTGAACTTTTAGCCAATGTAGCACATATTTCCTCAGAGAAAATACTAAATAAGGTGATTGTATCTACCTTAATATGACACGCTCAATTGTTATATATCTGGATTTTAAAAATAAATAAGTAAAAGGAAATTTGAAATTGTCCTTATAAAACTAAGAATGGATCACCACTGACTGAAAAATGAGCAGGGGAATATGATAGAATACAGGAAATAAGACTAAACAGTGATTGGCAAGCCATGGAATGGATTATGGATGTGAGGAACAGTAGCTGAGTATTTAAATAAAATTATAGACAGTGTGAGAGATAGTGAGAGATGGAATGAGGAAGAAAATAAAACCACACAAAGACAGCATGCACTGCTGTCCAGTCAGAATAATATCAATTTACCAAATCAAACAATCCAGTCCTCAAATGTCTGAAAAAACAGGGCTCTAAGGGATGCTGAATGCTAATATAGTCTACTGACCTCTCTAAATCAGAATGATCTGTACTTAAACTTTTAAGATCTAGATCTAACAGATGTCTTTAAAAAATCTAGGATGATAGAAACTCTACAATTTCCTAGCAATTCACACCAATATTAGGAGTGTTGTCAAAAAGTCTTTCCTAAGGTCTAGTCTAAATCTTGTATGGAACAGCTTAAGCTTTCTGCATTCTTTTCCTTCAGTAGATGCCCAATGACCCAGTGAACAAATTTTCTTCCTTCTTTGATGCTGCCTTTTAAATATTGGAAATTTCCTGTCTAAATAAAAGCTCCATAATTCCTCTTATGTTTCCCATAGGTCATATGTTTTTGACATTTTTTACACTTGTAGTTTTGTTCTGTATCACCTTGAAAATGCAATAACAAAACTTGGCCAGCGTTTTAGCTAAGGATTTACCAATTGAGCTGAGCAGAAATACTCCTTTGCATTCATGTTTATACTTCAGCACTTGATGCTTTTCATTTTCTGGAGCAGCATAACATTGTTGAGTCTTGTTCTGCTTGTCATTCACTGTACCCCCAAGATACTTTCCTGTAGAATTCCCATCTAGCAAATTGTTGCAATACTGCATTTGTGTATTTCATAGGAACCTCTGTCCTTTCGTGCTAGACTGAAAGAACCAGGTTCACTACAGAAGCCAGTACATGAAATTTTTAGGAAGAACATGAAAGTGATCCTTCCTCTACTGTATCTTCTCAGCTCAAGAGCTCCCCAGACTGAAGGTTATCATGATTTACAGCCACAGATGTAGTCCTTTGCCTCCATTTATACGTCACTTTTGGAACACATCTGTACTTTTGTTTTCTTCTTATTATTTTTCCTGTGGCAGTGAGGCCTATAATTTAGTTACATATTATATTAAAATGTACTGTGTTTAATTTGCTGCCTGATAATTTTCTGAAGGGCCTGAAAGTTTTTGTTTGTTTGTTTGTTTGTTTTTGTGACGTTATAAATAATTACTAAGCAATTCATCTTATTCAAACTATTTACAGTTTAATAGCCCTATATCATATACTTCTCCACCATCTTTTCTGCATGCTCAGAAATGCTTAATCTGTTGTACTGAAGCTGTCATTCATCTGAACAACTGACTCTTTTTTGCAGGTTTTTTTTTTTTAATTCTGTTTCATGTCTTCTGAAAAGATAGAACTGCATCAAGTATTTGAAAGGAGGTTTGAGAGGAGCTAGTATGGTATATATATACATAATAAAATTTTATTTTGTTCTCTCTTTTCCTTGTAATTTCTAATATTCTTTTTATCAGTTACTTTTTCACTATTATTAGTTTCAGATCTCTTTCTGAGAGATAATGGATATCACAGTGAACCACCCTATCATGTATCTATAATTAGGGTACTTTTAAGTTGTCTGCGTGGTATTATACTTGTCAAGATTTAGTTCAGTTGTTTTTATTGGAAGTCTTTCAATATTTTGAGAAACCTCTGGATTTCTTTTCAGTCAGCTTTATGTTTGTCTAACTTGCATAATATTATATCATCACAAAATTCTGTCCTTTTGTAATCCAACCCTTTTCCATATGGTTATGAATGCACTAAAACCAACAAAAAAGCTGGCTCAGATTCTGAGGTATCCCAGGGTAATATCTTCTCATTATAAAATCTGATTATTAAACCTTACTCTTAGTTTTCTGTCTTATGTTTGACAGAGTAACTTCTTTAAGAGCCTTTGTATGAATCTCTGTGAAAAACACATCAATTAGGTGACATTTATCTTATGAACTCCTCCAGAGATATCTAATAAATTTGTGACGTAGGAGTCCTCAACAGAACTTCTGCTAACTCCTTACCAGTACATTATATTTAATATACTTAATTACATAGAATAATTATGTAGAAGAAAAGCTGATTGAAAATATCAATCAGATTTATGGTCTAGTAGTACCCAGAATTTCTCCTGGAGTTTGTTTTAAGCTTGATAATACGTTTGTCACTGACCTTTGGCCCTCAAGATTGATTTAAACCATAGGTTACCTACCACAGTATCACTGCTCAGCAGTTTTATATTTGCATTTCTTTACAACTCTGGGATGATTACCGTCCATCATGTCCCTGTAATTTAATATAGTGAATTTTATTAGTTTGTCCTTTTATTAATATTTTAATTGAGATAGCTCCTCAGGTTCACCACTTGTGAAGAATTGCTTTAAGAGCTGCCCTGACCTTCTCTTTAATGAAAACTGATGCATTCTGATATAGTTTATCTACCTTCAGAGCTGCTCATGGCCAATGATCAGTTTTACTGCTGGTCTGGTGAGCCACTTCTTTCTGATATAGCTAAAAAGATGTTGAGCATTTAGTTAGGGCTTCTTCAAAATGGGTTTTTGTACTAATCTGTGATTTTACACTTAAGATCACTTAACTGTCCTTCTGGTTTTTCCCTCTTTTGGACATGATTACTGTTTTTAGGAGCTTATTTCTGTATTTTCGTATCTTCCCAGCAATTTCTTCACACTACTGTGTTGCTTTTAAATGCTTCTGATACCCTCTTAACTGAGGCTATTCAAGGACTCCTGGCCTATACTATGATGTTACATAAAGCCTCCATCCCAAAGTAATGTTTGTTATTCCAACTTTTCATTTCCTTTTCAAAATGTGAATTTTGCCATTGAAGAAGTCTAATATCCTTTTGTCTGTACCTTTACCATCACAAGATGGGCCAGTCATACTTGCTTCTTGATTGCTGAGAACTGTAATCTCACTGTAGCAAGTAATTGGAGTCTCCTAATCATTTTTGCCTCGGTAATGTTTTTAGACTTTTGTGGTAAGTGTCAACACTCTGGTAATCTGGCAGACTGTAGCTCTACTACCACACATCTCCTATTTATAATATAGTTCAAAGAAATTTGTGTATATATTAACACTGATAATTATTGCCCTTTACTACAAATGCATGTTTATTACCTACACAGTATCTATTCTTACCTGAGCAGTTATTTCTCAGTGCCAAACTAACAATGTCCTATTTTTGTAGACTATTCTTCCAATTCACCAAACTCATTTAAAACTCTCATTTTGTCCCTCTCTGCTCTTACAGATCCTTCAGCATGAAATCTTTGACAGATTTAACAAATACACCAAGTTATGAGTTAAAATATTTAATGGCATTGGACCAGGATAGAATCTTAAAACAGTCCTCTACTTTGACAGTAAATCATTGATATATTTCTTTTTCAGTCAATGTAGTTTGCATATAAATGAGCAAACCACATAAGAAAACATCAAAATCCTTCCTGAAATCCTGCTAGATTCCACTTCTCATTTTCTCTAGTCCTATTAATCATTATGAAGGAAATTAGATGGCTTGTCACAATTCTTACTTGGCAGGTACATGTTGTCTTTCACATATTCCTCCTGTCTTCTAAATGCTTAATAATACTGTCTCCCATTATTTGCTTCAGTATTTGGGATAACTGAGGGCAAACAGGTTTTTTAAATCCTGAGCTTCTCTTTTTCCTTCTTTAAATACAAGTAGAGTGTTTACTTTATTCCAATATTTTTGTCTTACATACAAGATGAGTTAACATCAGTGTTAAATGGATGGAATCTAACTACTCTTCCTGTGTAATGGCTCAGAGCAGCTACAATCCTCTATGGGCTGTTGCTTGTTTCTTTGCACATAGCTAACTGAAAACACTACTTGCCTGGGACCTCGTCTGTGCTATATATTCTTTACCATAAAAATGGGGAGCTACAGCATATTTACTTACCTAGTGATAAGATCGAATGCATTCAATTTGCAGAACTATTCTCCAGTATCTACACTGCTTAATTCAGTATGATATATTAACCATGCAATGAATTCAAGAAGATGTATTAAAAGTGAAGCGAATGATAGAGTTAATTTACCTGGGAGGCAGCTGGTATGCTGGCGGACAATATGTTTTGATTGGCCAATTAAACATCACATCATAATTTATCTGTGAGTATTAAAAAGTGTTCTGAGCTGATGCATGAATAAAATACAAAACCTTTTCTTTAATACATAAAAAAAAAAAAAGGGAAAAGCTGTGGGATAAGAAGAGTTTGAGCAACTGTCATTATGTCCTCCTTCCCAGTCAAAATATTCTCTGTTAAAGTGTCCTTTGCCAAAATATCCTGTGTCAGTCTCATTTCAGTTAAATTTCATTAGCCTGGAAGCCACACAGATACTGACAAAAAGTTAGAGAGAGACACAGTATGTTGGCATCAGAGCAGGTGAGCCCTGCTCATTATATGGATTCACTTTGTGTTTGAGTTTTGATTCCTTGAGACTATTTGTCATTGCTGTCTGTTTCCAAGCTGAGAGGAGACCGCTGAAATTATGTTTCTTGACGTAACTGCCTGCTTCTCTTATTGCTGAATAACACTTCTGTCATCACTTCTAAATCTTCTGCTGCTTGACTTTTTAGTGTATATCTTTCTTATGCATTAATGGATTTTGAACACTGAAATAGAAACAGCCTAGTGACAATCCCTTCTGTCACACTTGTTTCACAATCTCTTTTGTCCAGGTTTGTGTTTTGCTTTGTACCTCCCAATTTGTACCTTTTGTTCATTGTCATTGACTTTATTTTAACAGAAGTGTCCTTTATTTTGGCCTTCTAGTTCAAATTAGACATGCCATGTACTGCTATCCGAGAAGCCAATTTAAATTGCAGTCCAAATGCAAACTGTGTTTAGCTTTAATGTAGTGGCAGTCAACTGTCTACTTGAATTAATTTCATCTCTTTTCGCTTTTTTATATTTCTAGCCTCCCTTGTTCAGGAAGCGAGATTTACTCAGTTGTACTTTCTGTCATTCTGAGCCTTGCAATTTCTTTGGAACTTTCTTGAAAATTTCAGCCAATTCTGAGAGTGCTCAAGGTCTCAGTGTTACAACAAGTGAATGGAGCCAAGCAGTCTCCCACTGAGGGCAGAGATGCAGTTCAGCTCATTTATTCGGACATGTACTGTATACATAAAGAATACTGCTTAGCTTCCATCCAAAAGAGAAGATTCCATTAATGCTTGTTCTCTCTTAGACACATGTAGACTGGCTTATCAGCTACCTGTTACTGGTATTAAGCAATGCACACTTCCATTTTTCTTTCATCACGTCGTTTATCATTTGTCGTCCTTCTTTATATGAAATAGCATTTTTATGCTGACTGGGATAATTGTATTTAGCTAGTTTACATACAGGATTTCTACAAATTCTTGTCCTTAGGCTTTTTGATAGCATTGTTTTGAAATTCAGTTTTTTTGTTTGTTTGTTTTCATGGTTTTTCCTTTGACATCTCGTATTTATTTGATGTTGAGTAATATCTTGCAAATTTGCTAATGAAATCAGAATTTCCCTAACAAAATTTAAAAGCTTGCCATTATCCTGCAATATGCAACTTGATATACTAAGGGATGCATATACTTTATGAATAAGCTCATGAAAATTGTATTTTCCTTTTTAGTAGAAATAATCTTATTATTTGTGGATTTGCTCTAATTAGACCTAGGGCCTACATTTATGCTTATACTACATGTTTCCTTTTGCTGCAAATCCTGAGAAAATAATAAGCACGTAAGATAGTCTTATTCCAAGTTACAAAACCACAGGAAACTTGGCTGCATACATTCTACTGCTTGTTCACTGTTCCTTGACCTCCTACCTCTTCCTACCTTTTTTCAGTTATGCTTCTTCTGTCTGTTTTTTCTGCATTAATTTTAAGCTACTGCATCTAAATATCCCTTTTCAAAATTCTTTCTCCCCTCTTCTCATAAATCTCTATCATTTACATTTCCTTCTTCAAAATACCTCCCAAATACATTTCTCTTACTCTGCTATTACTCCAAGCTACCTTGCCTGCTTCCCACAATCATCACACATCATATCTGATCTAGAGGGATCTCTATACCTGATCGTAGTGTCCCTGCCTATAGCAGTGGGATGGAACTAGATGATCTTAAAGGTCCCTTCCAAGCCAAACCATTTTGTGATTCTATGATTCTATGTGCATAGGACTGCAACTGTATGTATACACACTTATTTTCTAAACACACAAAGAAAAACAATTTTTTTCCATGTCTGATTTTCTCTGATACCTTTCTCTTATGATCATGTTTAGGGATAAGTTTAGGAATATTTTTTTTTCCACTGAAACAATTTAGAAATCTAATTTTTCCTCTCCTTTCTCTTCTGCATTCTCGTCTGTATCTTTTGCTATCAGCCACAGAAGAAAGAGACAGCTGTTTATGTTTTATACTGATTGCAAACCTCACTATACTCATGGGTATGATAGTTTTTATATACACCACATGGTACATAGACATAATCACTTTGTGGCTTAACATGCTGGACCAGGTATGTATTCTGCTCCATATTACTTATCCAGATGTATTTTCCTCTATTTCTTAGTCTACACCATCGCAGATGGTCATAGAAATCAAATAGAAATCACAGAATCATAGAATGGCTTGGGTTGGAAGGGACCTCAAGGATCATCAGGTTTCAACCTTTCTGCCTCAGGCAGTGTTGCCAGCCACTAGATCAAGTACTAGATCAGATTGCCCAGGGGCCCATCCAACCTGGCCTCGAACACATCCAGGGAGGGGGCATCCAAAACCTGGGCAATCTGTTCCAGCATCTCACCATCCTATCAGTGAAAAAAATCCCCTTGATGTCTAATCTAAATCTTCCTTCCCTTAGTTTAAAATAATTTCCCCTTTTACTATCACTATCTACCAGTGTAAGAAGTTGATTTCCCTCCTGTTTATAATCTCCATTTAAATACTGGAAGACCACAATGAGGTCTCCCTGCAGCCTTCTCCAGACTGAACAAGTCCAGCTCCTTCAGCCAGTCTTCATAGGATAGGTGCTCCAGCTCTCTGATCATCTCTGTGACCCTCCTCTTGACCCTCTTAACTCTTAAAATACATATCTCAATTAAATTATTTATGGAAGTATGCATCTCACTGTGTTGCGTATATGTATTTTCTATTTATCAGGTTAATCAAGGATGAAAACATGAATTAAATTAACTTTATTTTTCTTCTATAGGAAGACTGTGCAAGGAAAAAATCACTGGACTGAAAACTGAATGTGGTAAGAAGATGCAAATTCAGTTTATGATAGTGTAAGCAAGTCTTTCGTGCTTCCTAATGTATTTGATAAAGTTTTTTTTTTTTTAATGTTTGGTAAGTACTGTGAGAAGAATGCTTTTTTCTTTTTTTTTCCCCCCAAGCTGGATAGGTAACAGTAAATTAAAGAGGAACAAAAAGTAAGAAGGGAAGACTATTTATATAGAATGATGTCTTTTCACACAGAATCACACAGAATGGCCCAGGTTGGAAGGGACCTCAAGGATCATGAACCTCCAACCCCCCTGCCACAGGCAGGGCCACCAACCTCCCCATTTAATACTAGACCAGGCTGCCTAAGGCCCCATCCGACCTGGTCTTGAACACTTCCAGGGATGGGGCATCCACAACCTCTCTGGGCAGCCTGTTCCAGTACCTCACCACCCTCTCTGTAAAGAACTTCTCTCTGACATCCTACCTAAATCTTCCCTCCCTCAAAACCATTTCTCCTTCACCTGCTGTTATCTATTCTTTCAAACAATTGATTCCCCTACTGTTTGTAGGCTCCCTTTAGGTACTTCAAGGCTGCAATGAGGTCACCCCACAGCCTTCTTTTCTCCAGGCTGAACAAGCCCAGCTCCCTCAGCCTGTCTTCGTAAGGGAGGTGCTCCAGCCCTCTGATCATCTTTGTGGCTCTCTGGACTCTCTCCAACAGCTTTTATAAAGAAACCTATGTGAAACAGATCATTCTTTAGTTGAAAATCATGCCATACCTGCTAGAAATCCATAAGGAGGAAAGAAAAATAATGGAACTTCTTGGACAATGGAAGTAGGTTTGCAATAGGGAAGTAGACATGTGCCCAAGTCCCACTCATAAACTAAGCTATGTCTTCAATGCAGTTATGCTTTTTCTTCCTTGTTTCTTGTGTAAAAGAGGATTACTGACCACGCTGTAATTCAGAATGTCTTCAGTGTCTGCTTCTTGACCCCTGCAGTATGCTGGAGCTTTTCTCCTCAGTTGTTCCCCACTATATATTATTTTTTCTTCCAAAAGGTGTTTACTTCGTATGCTACTGAACTCTTCTGCCAGAAAGCATTGTCATAAGAGGGTGCATCAGTGAAATGGGAAATCTGGATTCTAATCCTCATGCATTCCTGCTTTAACCTGAACCACCTGTGCATGCTTTCCAGGAATACACTGTAATCACAAGCTAAGTAGAATTAGAATCATAGAATTATTAACATTGGAAAAGATCTCTAAGATCATCTTGTCCAACTATCCACCTACCACCAATATTGCCCACTGAATCATATTCCTTAGTAACACACCTACACATTTCTTGAATGCCTCCAGGAACAGTGACACAACCACCTCCCTGGGCAGTCCATTCCAGTACTTGACCACTCTTTTGGAGAAGAAATTTTTCCTAGTATCCAACCTGAATCTCCCCTGGTGCTACTAGAGGCCACCCCCTCTCATCCTATTGCTGGTTTCCTGGAAGAAGAGGCTGACTCCCACCTTGTCACAGTCTCCCTTCAGGTACTTGCAGAGGGCCTCCTATTCCCCAGTTCCATCAGCTGCTGCTTATAAGTCTTATGTTCCAAGCCATCTCACAAGCTTTGTTGTCCTTCTCTGGATATGTTCCAGGATCTCCATGTCTTTCTTGTAGTAATGAGCTCAAAACTGACCACAGTACTCAAGATGTAGCCTCACCAGAGCTGAGTACAGGGAAATGATCTCCTCTCTGCTCCTGCTTGCTACACTATTTGTGATACAAGCCAGGATGACATCGGTCTTCACGGCTGGCACACTGCTGGCTCATGTTCAGCTGAGTGTTGTCCAGCACCCCCAAATTCTTTTCCTCTGCACAGTCTTCCAGCCATTCCCTCCCAAACCAACAGCATTGCCTAGGGTTGTTGTGATCAAAGTGCAGGACCTGGCACTTGGTCATGTTGAACTTCATCTCACCGGCCTCAGCCCAGCCGTCCAGCCTGTCCATATTCCTCTGAAGGGCCTTCAGGCACATTGACACTTCCTCCCAACTTGGTTTCACCTGCAAACTTAATGAGAGTGCACTCTCTTCATCCAGGTCATCAATGAAGATATTAAACAGGACAGGCCCTAATACCAACCCTTGGGAACAGCACTCATGACCTGTCACCAGCTGAATTTAACTCCATTCACCATCATTCTCTGGGGCCAGCCCTTCAGCCAGTTCTTTACCCAGCAAACAGTGTACCTGTCCAAGCCACAAAAGCCAAAAGAAAGCTGTGATCACAGAATCACAGAATGGCCAGGGTTGGAAGGGACCTCAAGGATCATGAATCTCCAATAATGTAATTCTGTGGTAGAATTCCTTCATGCCTCCATGCGAAGTTGGATCACTGTGCAACTAGGAATCTAAGCTGAAGGGTACAAAAGAAAAAATAAAAGAGGTTGAATCTGTGATCAGGTGATGACACGAGTCTCCTAGGGGAGAGATGCATTGCAAATTGTTCCGTTTGCTGAACTTTATACCAGTGCGCCAGAAAGAACAGAAGGAAATTAGAGCCCATGAGAGGTCTAGTTAATTATGAGTTTCACTAACTCTGTAAATAAATGAATTATGGGTAAGATAATACACATAGCAGTTTATTTTTATCCCCAAAGGGTAATGAAGCTTTGTGTTAATTGGGGAACAGAGCATGCAGCCGCTTGTTAGACTGGAGTATATATTGACTAAGATTCAGAAGGTCTAGAACATCTAGAATATATCTAGAATATCTGTAAGATTGTACCAAGGCTAAGTTATAAGGGTAGTGTAAACTTTGCAATCATGAAAATGTAGAACTTATGCAAATATAAATGAATTTAATTTTGGGATCTCATCAAAATCAGGAGCATACAAATATATGCAGTTTAAAACTGGGTATACTGTAAGCAAGTTGTATCTGAGCTATGTTATGGGGATAACTAGTTCACTTGTAATGCATGAAAACTCTTAATGTACTTTTTCATAGTGACTGATCCAAGACAAAGAGTTGTCTCAATGATCCCACCTTTATCTGAAAGTCAACATGTCTGTGCTCTAAAGACTTGTTTATGCATTTCCCATTTAAGCATCAGTGGATATAAATAAATAAACAGCTCTGGGAATTGCAAGCAGATCTCAGTATTGTTTTCTCCCTCTCCAAGTTAATCGCATTCTCAATAGATTCAGCCTGTCTTTGTTAGTCTCTTTTTAGCCCCCTAGCTCCTGCATTCCTGATTGAACTGCGCCTTGTGCTTAACAAAAGGGGTCTCTAACTTGTAGTTTAGGATTTAGAAATCAAGGTCTTCTTCTTCCTTGGTGAATGTTCCACCCATCTGGCCATCATGGATGCAGAGACACTAACAAAGGAGCCTTAATGTGCCTGAAACAGCCTGAATTGCTCTCAGACTTCCATGTCTAAAATTTGTTTAATCTGGAGTTTATGAACAGTTCATCGAAGGATGCCATCAGTAAGAACAGCATATGAGGCCACACCAAGTCAGTAATACAAATGAAGAGCAATGTATTAAGGAATGCTAGAATATCTGTATATGCAGTAAAACATTTTATGACTGGGATCCATGATACTGTTTGACTAGAGTACATTTTGTGAGAGATATTCAGAATTTATGAACTCTACCTTTATCTCTGCAAAGCTGAGCTCGGCTCAGTGCAGTTCATTCCAACTTAGCTTAGAATTACTTTCTAGTAGGGAAAGCTATTGTGAAGTTAGGTGCTTCATCCAAAATACACCCAAATACAGAAAAAAAATAGTGGTCATAGAATATGAGCAAAAGTTTTAATAATCCAATCTTATGGCTCGTGGATGTATAAACAGATGGCAAGATATCTCAGCAGGTGTTGCTACCAGCCCTTTGGCAGAACAAAACCTCTCAGTGGACACTAAACCTACTTAAAAAACTATTTGAAACAATGCTTCGACATCCTCTACTAAAAAATACCTCCCTTGCTAGAATAGCTCATTATACATCTTGGAAACACAATCCAGTAACTAAGAGAAATTGCTCTGAATTTTGGATTTCTCAAAGCCATTAACCATAAGAGAAACAACTTTAAAAGAATTTGATCATCAAGTTGTAACAGAACTCTCAGATCTAAACATGTCCCCAGTTCCATATCATGTAAAAGGCAATAAACAGAGATGCTGTTTAAAAGCCTAAAAGTTATGCTGAGAACATTGCTCAGAGGAAAAAAGCTCAAAAAATCTACCCAATAACTTACTTTATGTCCAGAATTTACATGAAATGAATCAAGAGGATTTTCATCCTTGTCTTGGTTATATGGAAGAGCTTCCTCTGCTTTTTAACAATATGAGTGGTTTAGCTGAGAAATATGAGTGTTCTTTGGATACCATACATATTTTTAAAGATTTCCCCTTACAAATGATACCACAGAACTACCAAAGCCAGGGAGAATGGCAGCCAGGACAGCTTCAGTGCACAGGAAGATTAATTAAACCAGAACTCCCAGTCTGTATAACTGGCAACTTAGCTGGGATAGAATAAAATCTTAGGCACTACGGAGGGCTGCTGAACGTGTTGTTAAGTAGAATATCTGTGGTTTCCTTTTTCTACTGATTCTTGCAAGAATATTTCATAAATAATTTTGGCAGGAACTCCTACAGGAAATAGTAGGCAACTAATTTATCAGGAAGCATATTTGACACATAAAGAAATCCACAAGTACTTAAATTTGCAGAAGTCATTGCCACAGGTTGCTTTGGATGCTAAAAGTGTATTAGTTCTCTCAGGTATAAATAGAAAAAATCATGAATGACAGGTGCTTCATTTGAGACTGCGGTGGTCCAAATAAAAGTGCTGGTTTGCTCACAAACAGCAAATAAGTATAGAATAATTTGAGAATATCTATTATGAATTTTCAGGACTTACGAACAGCACCTGACAAGTCAGAAAAATGATCTGAATGTCATATTTTGTTAGTTGAAGTATTAAGAAGGATGTTCAAGAGAAAATATAGCACTCGTAATCTAATGTTTAGATTATCATTACTTGAGGCTCTGTCCCTTCAAGTTTAGAAAGCAAAAGTGGGCAAACCTGGAGAATGCAATATAGCAGCAGCAACTTGGGTGCTGTGGAAGGGAACAGCAGTAACAAAGCTTATACTATTCTTTCTTTTGATATGCTTGGCTATATAAGTAAGTTTGTCATAAGGAAGTCAGAGAAAAAAAAAACAAAAGAGACTTAGCAAGCTGGACTGCCCTGTGGCTTAGCTGCCTAGGCGTACTGTCTGGGACGTGCTCTCAGATCTACCAAAACCTACACTGACGCTATATCATGGGCATTCACCTCTTAGCAGCATCTATGAAAACATTAAAAGGAAGTGAGTCAAACCCCAGCTCCAACTGTAGTGGATTCTTAGCCTAGATATAGGCATTAATTAATTAGCAGCAACTATCCTAAGTTAACTAGTTAGCAGTTAGTACAGTCTTTATGTTCAGTGTCATAAATGGTAAAATGTTTCAAAGTTGGGAAATATCATCTACTTATTTTTTAATTAAACAATGGAACTGAAATTGAATGCGGGCTCCCATTTACCCTGTTGCATTGCCAGCTGCAGCAGTGCGTTGTTAGACTGTAACAGTCGTTTCGCACTGGACTGGCTATCTGACTGATCAAAGCTTGGGTGTGTTTGCTTAACCATTCTAATTGATTATTTTATGAAGTATATAATGACTTAAATGTAACAATGTACAAATGAGCACCTTCCAGCCAGAAACAAATTGTAAGCATGACAGCTTAGATACAGATTCATACAAGCATGCAACACTTCCATTGTTTTCTGATCTTAAGATTAGGATACAAAGTTATGAATCTGCATTTAAGACAAAAGGATCCTCCTCTTTTGACACTTGTATCCAGTGGCACTGCAGGAATAGGAGGTGATCTTATTTTTGACCAGATATTGACCTCTCCTAGGAGGTGGGGGATGTTAATTCTCTAAGTTCATTACTTCTTGGGCAAATGCTGCTGTCAGGGGGCAGTTGCACAGAAAGGAGTAGATGGCTGTGTTCTTGGCACTCTGTTATCCACGAGCAGTGCAGTGTTACCCAAGTGTGCTGTGTGTGGACTGAGCGCAGTGACACGGTTGGGTGGAGTTCAACCTTTTTCCTGTCTGTGTGAAAATGCAGCAGAGCTCAGGATGTAGCTAAGCTCATCAAGATAAGAGCACTTCTGGATATACACCAAGACCCATTTTTGAATGAGTAGCGTGAAGGTTTCAGCCGAGGTCTGCTGGGATCTTTCCTGACACGAGACTGCTCAAACTGTTCTCTGAAATGTAGGGTGCCTCAAGTTCATTAATCGAGCCCCAAATGGACTTCGCAGGGTTTGAATTTTGCCTCTTGTGCTTCAGAAACAGATGAGTTACTGGAGATCTGTTATTAAATACAAATACCCGCATTTAATAAAAAGACTGCACTGCTTACACATGGTGGCTGGAGATGGCAAAAACTCCCAGAGGCTGCTGTGAAGAACAGCATGACCGAGGCATGGCATAGACAGCAGGTTCGACTTTGAACCGTCTGAAGCCGTGAATCCCGTCTCCACTGCGCAGCAATTCCACACAAGCAGAAGCCTGACCCATCATTTCCGCGGCGGTACCATCCCTCAGCCAATAAATGCGTTTATTTCTTGCATTTCCTAACAAATGATTATTCTTACGCAAAGGAAGGTTTTCACGACGAGGAAGAAGTCTCACTCGTTTGACAAACTTTTTGGCGAAAATCGATTAGCGCCATTCCAATCTCCGGCTGCCGAAGTTTGCATTGCACGTCGCGGAAACCTCTCAGCGAATCACTCCGTCCTCCAGGCGTGGAAATCATCGATTCACGCTGCTTCTCGGCAACTCAACCGCAACAACAACTTTTTCAAACGACGCGGGCCGGGCTGCGACGGGGCAGCGGCACCGCCGCGAGCGAGGGCGGCCGCTCCCGCCAACGTCCGGACGGCGGCACGCCGGAGCGCCGCTGCGCAGCGCCGGCTGCGGGCAGGACGCCGGAATCCCTCGGCCGCCGAGCCGCTCGCGCCGCAGCCCGGCGCCAACGGCCGCGTGCCGCCGCCCGGCACCTGTGCGGCACGGGCGGGGGAGCGGCGGCGAGAGGCGCCTGCGCACTGCGCGCCGCGCGGCCCCTCGCCGCCACGGCCGCAGTCACTTCCTGCCCCTGTGCCCATCCGGCTCCGGGGTCAGCGGCCGCCGCTCTGGCGGGACAGGGGCGAATAAAGTGGAGTTCGGGGCGGGGGAGGCCGCCCGTCCGCTCCCAGGTAGGGGACGGCGAGCGGCGGTCCCGCGGCGGTCCGCCCGCCGCTCCCTGCAGCTGCCGCCGGCGGCGTTCGGCGCCCGCTGTCACCTGCCGCCCGTCCCTTCCTCCCCGCGGCTGGCGCGTGGCGGCCCGGCGGGCTCTCCCGGCCGCGGCTCCGCGCCGCTCGCTCCGCTCCGTTCCCTCGCGCCCGGCCCGGCACAGCGAGCTGCCGGCCGCGCGGTTCCGCTCCCTCCGTCGCGCGGGAGCTGCGAGGTGGCGGCGGGGAGCGGCGCGGGGCTGCGAGCGCGGCCGAGGGGAGAGGAGAAGGGCGGGATGGAGGGAGGGAAGGAAGGAAGGAAGGGAGCGCGGCGGGGCGGCCGGGGCGCAGGTGGCGGCGGGCGGGCGCGGGGCTGGAGCGGGCCGGGCCGCGCGGGAGCGGCGGGGCCGTGCGCTCCGGGGGAGACGCTGCGAACAATGGAAGGGCCGAGCGCAGGGGGCCGCCGCGGAGCCGGGTGCGCGGCGTTCGCGCTTTCGCTCCGCGGAGCTGACGGCCGTCTGCTCGTTTCGGCAGGAGCGAGCCGCCGCATGTAGAAGGACCGCGGGTCGTGCGCACGGAAAATGCCTCTGCGGGACAAGTGCTGTCAGACGGAGCACCACCACCACGGCTGCTGCGAGCCAGGTACGGCGCGGGGGCGGCCGTGCGGAGCTGCGGGAGCCCGGGGGTGACAGCTGTGCGTCGTCGGGGGGCGGCCGGGGCGTGCCGCGGTTCTGATTCTGCTGGAGCTGTCCGTAGGGACCTCGAGTTCAGCCTGCTCTGTGGGATAACTCCTCGTTGTAACCCGTGGCTCCAGGTGGGCGCTGTGTGCCTGTCAGAGGCAGGCGAGAAAACACGTGAAGACTCCGAGTGTTCTTGTTCTGAGAAGTAGAGTATCTTGGTCTGTCTTCAGTTTCTTTTCTTGTTAAATGACGTTTGTGGCAATCTCGTGCATTCTTTGAGTATCCCTTTACTTTGTCCCTCCGCTGATGAGCATAAGGATCTTCTTGTCGAGCGGGGGGGAAAAACCCCTGAAAGTCCTAAACCTCCTGTCGGCATCCCGCTGCTGTGTGACGTGGGAGATGCTGCCAGTAGAAAGTGCATGGAAGTTTCAGCTAGCTCGCTTGATTTTCTGTATTTGTTATGCCCGCTGTTACAATTGGTAGCCTAAAATTAAACTTGATTCCTTTCTTCTTGCCTTACTGTAGAATTTGTTATTTGGATGCTTTTCACTTGCATTTGAGAAAGAAAGGCATCTGTTTTTGGAATTAGTACTTGAAAGTCTGCGTGTGGCAGCTTGATAATACTCCTTTAATTAAATGTAATTTGAGAGAAGGTACTGTTCAGCTAGGAGAAACACTTTTTCTGTTTAAGATGAAATGGCTTTGAGTTGTTTTCATGTTTTATAAAGGCTAAAATACTTTTCTTGCCCTACAAATGACAGTGATGTGTGATGCCTGCTTCGTGTATGTTGCTCCTTGATGTCAGTGGCTGTTGCATATGCATGTTAGGGGCAGTGTGCAACCCGAAGTACACTATTTTGGAGAAGATGGAATGGGCTAGTAGAATACAATATGTCATTGTGTTAGAAATCCCTAAACGATTAGCTGATTTGTAATGGTTGTTACGTGTTCATATATAACAGTATATTATGGGGCCAGCACAGTTGCATGGTGTGTTCATTTTATCATTTCTTTCTTAGACTGCTTTTTTGTTCTGATGTTCTTTTCGGTTTGAATTTACTTATAACCTTACATCCTGCATTTCCTGCATTTAGTCTATTTGCAGTTGGTAAACTTAAATGGTTTTTCACAATGCTGTTAGTGCTCTTTACTAAAACATAAATTTCTTAGAGCTGCTTTGTGCTGCCATTAGAAATGGGCTGATTGCCTCATAGAATGGGCAATGGAGGAGCCAACGGGGGAGCTACAAGTTTAGTTTTGCTAATAACAAAGATGACTGAAGTGATTTTTGCAAACTTGTGCTTGAGTAAGTGCTGGTATTCGTGTAAATTTGGTATTCCATCTGAGCAAGGCTTGGTTGGTTTTTGAATATGCAGCAACAGAATGCTGTTAATTCTGTGTGCATGAGCGCTGCGTATCAGAATAAGTAATAATCTTTTTGCTGGGTAAATCTTATAATAGGTTTTATGAAGATTCCAATGTAACATGAGATTTCAAATTGTTACTTCTGCAGTTTGCTTGAACCAGAAGCATTTTTTGAATGCGGTTTTATTGTGGAAAACTATTATGGTACCTGTCTTTGGACCGTACTAGTTAGATATGCTTGTTCTTTGTTCTGATCATGGTGGAATGGATGTGAATTCAGGGGGTAGTGGCAGCACTGAATGTAGTACGTTCAGAAGAGGTGTTTAGTAATTTTTTGTACATCTGCTTTGTTGTTTTGGTTTGAAAGATGGGAGTCAGGTAGGCTGTTTTGGGGAACTGCCTTAACTGATGGAAACTTCTGATGAGTCAGCATGGTTTAGTATGTTTATGTTTGACACTCATAGCTTTGAATACATTCTTGATTTGACTAATCAAGATGACAGCATACTCTCAGAAGGTGTCATGTCTGGAACAGTTACTATCTGATTTTTTTTTTAATTCACTGTTGAGGATTTTTGCCTAAGAGAACTTGTACTGCATTCTTGGCCTTTCTCTTTAGCTAGCTTACTCTATGCTTTGAAAATCTATAATTTAATAACAATCGTATTTGCTTTCTCAAATGACTTATTATCTTTTATGTATTTCAGTGCATATATTGGAACCTGGTGATCCTCCATTATTACAGCAGCCTTTGCAAACATCAAAATCTGGTATTCAACAAATCATCGAGTGTTTTCGATCAGGTATAAAGCTGTGGCTTAACTCTTAGAAAAGTTTATTTCTTTGTTTTAACAGTTATTTATTTAGGGTATATTTAGTGTATATTTAAACAAAACAAAAAATCAAACCAGACTTTCTACATATTTGTAAAATATTGATGGGTTTTTGGTATTAAATGATATTTTTTTTTGTCTGGATTTCCATGTACGCTGGTCAAGTTATAGTTCCTGCTGTATAATCATCTTTAAAAACCATTTTTTAAAAAAGAAATAGCTTGTTCTTCTGCTTTATGTCATCCCTCCAGCTGTTATTAATGAATTCATCCTAAAACTCTTGAGTGGCAGACAAAATTCAGTATTTGCCTTGAACTTTTTAGTACTGCCGTATCATATTACTTTTATGGTGTTCCTTGACTTTTTTTTGGAGTTGCAGTTCATAGCAGTGAGCCTAAGGATAACAGCTGAGTGTTTGGATGAGCGTACCAAGGGTGATTGAAACCTGTAATGCTTTCAAGCTGGTTCTACAGTTCTGATGTGGCAAAGCAAACTTAGTGCAAGAACACTGAGTTTGTACTTTTAAGCAGTTATATAAAAAGATTTTACGTAAAGCAACAGAGCTTTATGTCTATGAAGTAGATGTTTCACGTATAAGTCATTGCTGGTATGCAATGGGGTGCATGTCTGGTCTGAGTCTTGTAGAATGACACAGTATTGTGTATGTTCTCCACCTGCATTTAAAAACTTCGTACAAAAAAGAAAACTGGATATGAGAGTCATCATTAGCAATCTTATTTATAAGCATGAGTATTTGAATGAAATTGGCATAAAGCCTCAAATATGTGTGGCAGGCCTCTTTGACTTGAAGCAGGCTATGGTATTTCAGTTGGCAGTAGCACTGCAAGTAGTCTGTCTCAAGGCAGCTTCTAGATTGTCCTTTCTGGCATTTGTTAAATTGATAGCTTACCTTGTTTTCTTCATGGCAGTTGCACAGAAGGCAAAACGACTTGGAACAAGATTTTGCAAGTTAGTTTTGAACACACAACTTTTCATTTTGCTAAGGAGCTCTTTCGATTCTTATGGTAACCTTAAAGAAACAGAGCTTAAAGCCACAAGCAGTTTTAGCAGGAGGCTCCTCCAGTCTTACAGAGCGTTAAGGATAACAAATTAACGAGTAACTCCTTTCTAATTATGTTAGATTCAAATACAACAAAATCATAATATAGTAAACAGCATTCTTGTATGAATCACACAATGAATCACAGAATGGCCTGGGTTGAAAAGGACCACAATGATCATCCAGTTTCAACCCCCCTGCTATGTGCAGGGTCACCAACCACCACACCAGGCTGCCCAGAGCCACATCCAGCCTGGCCTTGAAGTTCTGGACTCTGTAGTGCTGTTATAGAATAGAATGTTCTCCTATGAGAAAGTGAACTGCTGAAAAGTGAAATTGCTTGCTGAAGGCCTAACCTTGGCTGTTTCTGCCAGAGAATTGTTTGCAGTGACCGATACTCTGTATCAGTTTCTTTTGACAGTGATGCATTCTGCCACCTACATCTACAGCTATTAACATGATTCAGTGTAGTATTGCTTGCCCCAGTGAAATGCAACTATGAAATAAAGCTATGGTAAGCTGGAGGAAGCATGTGCTGGCAGAAAACTGTCTGCTCCTTGCTACAATCAGTTGTTGGTGAAGAATGTGCAGATGCTTGCTTTTTCTCTGCCTGATGAGTCAACAAAACCAGTATTTGCTTTAACTTATTATCTGTTTCCAGGAGGTTTGGAAGGGTCTATTGTATAATCCACAAGGACCTATTAATAATAAGTAATTAACTCGTATGAAAACTTCACGGCATAAAAAAGATTTGAAGCCAGAGAACTTCTGCATCATCTAGTCTGACCTCTAGTATAAGTCCTTAAAATTCCTAAGACTCATAGTTTGAATTAGACAGTCTTTCAGTACTGAGTGGAAGAGAATGAATTTTCATTATTACTTGAGAGAGGGATTGAGGGATTGATTAAGAAGGAGAGGTAAATTAGATGATTTTCTTCATTCGAAGGGTATATTTGTGTCTAGGACATGCACTGACAGCACAAGTCAAATTTTATTTCATGGTGTACTGACACCAAGCTTGAGGCCTTTTATTTGGATTATAGGTAGTGACTTATTGGAATTTCATCTACATGGAGCACGTTCAGTTCTGTTCAGCCGTGTTTTCATGTTATTTTCTTTATATGCAGGAATTGAAGTATTTGTGGGAGAGATTTCAGTAAATAATGTTTCCTTAGGAGAGCTCTATGCAGTTGTCAAATTTGGAATCTTTCAGTAAATGCAAGTATTTTTCCAGTGGTCTGTTGTCCGTAGAAATGCAGGTCAGATGAAGATTAGGTTGGTAACACTTGAGGGAAAGAGCAGTGAGAGAAAAAGACAAGAACCTAGGACAGTGGCCCAGGAAAGGCATATGCAGAGAAAAAAATTGGATGGTAGTCTCAGATAGTCAAGTTTGGGTCCTGGTTTTAAGCAACTGAAGAAGGTACTGTGCTTTACTAAAATGCAGTTATAAAAAGATTTATAGCATTATTGTTAGGCCAAGAAATAGAAAGTTAACTAGCTGAAGTCTGTTCACGTTGAAGAACAATTATGGAATTATTTATATTTGAACAAGCTTTTTGTTTAGAACATAATTCTGCAGTGTGACTAAGTTTGATCTTTAAGTGGAATCCTTAATTGTCCACATTGACCAAACAAAACCTTGAGCTTCTGCTTCAGCTGGAAGTATGTATCTTGATGCTATTTCTGCTGTTTCTTAGTTGTCAGTTACACACTTGATACTTTGCCAACTTTCATTATAGTTTTGCTGTTTTGACTTATTTAGATTAATTTTGTTTTGTTCCTCCATTAAAAATAAAATCAAGTTAGAGCAAATAGCTGAATTTGTTTAGCCAGTGTTTCCTTCTGGTTTGGCATGCTAAGTATTCATCATTCAGTAATTCATTGCTCATTGTGGACATTATGTTCATAGTTTTAGTGAGATGTGAAATGAAGGAATGAATTTGAAGTGTAATGTAAACAAAAGATCCAAAGTTTAAGCAAGGCAGGAGCTGGAAAACACCTACAGTGCTGGATAGAATTTCTTGTGTGTTTGGATTTTTTATTTTTGAATATACAATGCATGTGTATACAGCAGTCTGGAAAACCTGCACATTTTGTTGAGCAATGTGTGTTGGAAGGGAAAATTTTCAGAGTTATTTTATTCTTTTTGCAGGCTAAAATATGCCTCCAGTTCTATTTTCTTTCAAAAGTATGATCACCTTTATCTTGTATCACATGCCTGGATGTAGTAACACTGATGTTAGCTCTTTGTGCTTCATTATACACTGCATAGTTTTTTTTTTTCTTACTTCGTAATTTATTATGTGAGATAGCTGCATATTTATTGCTTTCTTAACATGGTGAGCTTTTTTAAACTCTCTAGGTGCTTATTCCCTCCTCCTAGAAAATTGTATTACAGCAACCAGATATTGTATCATGGAATCCCTATTAACGTTAGCTGTTGGTTTTGGGCTAAGTCATTCTTCTCTCTGTTTGCTGTAAACTGTAATATGTGTAAACTTTAATTTTTATGTGTTTATTTCAAACTAGGCTTATTTTCATAATGGAAGTTGATTACATATCATAAACTGTGGAGTGAAATAGCATTAATGCAAGATGAAATGCTGATATGATTGTATTATGAAATGCTTTTGCTTTCATGTGATGATGTGAGTTAAAAAATGAACAGAAAACCTTCCTTAAATATAATGTTTCTTTTATTACAGGAACTAAACAACTTAAGCATATCTTGTTGAAAGATGTGGACACCATTTTTGAGTGTAAATTGTGCCGGAGTCTCTTCAGGGGATTACCAAATTTAATTACTCATAAAAAGTTTTATTGTCCTCCAAGTCTTCAGATGGATGATAGTAAGTTTTCCTAATTGTAGTATCTAATAAAGCCACCTGAAATTGAGAAACTTCCCTTTTTGTACCATTCGTACAAATGCACAAAAAAAAAGATGCAGAAAACTGATGTGGAATTAAATTTAAACGGTAACGTTGATAACCTTTATGGTAGAAAAGAAGCTACAGTGCTGAATGAATATGCATTAACAGCAAGACCCGTAAAATAATCAAACATGAATATAATCAGGCATGAATATAGGTCCAGTGCTTTAATGAAAGATGTCACTGTTAATGATTTTTAATTCTTTTTTAATTCTTCCACTTTTTCTTCTTTGTTTTTTCCTCTTTTTATTGTGGAAGATAATGAAAAGCTACCGTGGTTTGGGAAACTGAATCTCATAGAAAAGCTTGGAGCTAAGCAGGCATTTTGGTTTTATATCAGTAGAGTTCAAAAAGTTTGGCTGGATCATGTAGAGTGATGTGTGTCATTTTTTCCTGTACTTGGGAAGTATTTGGTAATCACAGATGTAATCCTTCATTGTTAGTCATGAAACACAGACTGAGAAGTCACCCTTTTTGAAGACTTTTTCTTCAGTTGTACTGTATTCCTTTCTCACTACTTCATTCCATCTTCCCTCTGGGAACCAGACAGGATACCTGCACAGCACAAAACTGCACTGGGGAAGTTCAGACCAGACATTAAGAAAAATTTCTTTACCATGAGGGTGGTCAAACATCTCTCATGCTTGCTAGACAAGTAGCTGATGTCCCCAAGCCTGTCAGCATTCAGGAGGCATTTGGACAATACCCCTTAATGATATGCTTTAACTTTTGGTTAGCCCTGATGTGCTCAGGCAGTTGAACTTGATGATCTTTGAAGGTCCCTTCCAACTGAACTATTCTGTATTCTTGGGGCACTTCTGTGATCATGTCTAGCCCACTTTCTTTTTTGTAGAGAGTAAACTTTATTATTAGAAGTAATTAAAAGGAAAAAAAAAAATGTATCTGCATTAAAAAAAAAAAACCAACTACTAAATATTCATTTCAAGTGATGATGATTTGTTGATCTCAGTAAAGCTGAATAACTGGGAAACGTGCCAGCATCTAAAGTGTTTTGTAAAGCTTTTTTTGTTATCATGGTTGTCTTTGTTGGCTTCATCAACGTTGGTGTGATGATGATTTTTCTTTCTTAGTGTCTTTGTACCTCAATATTTCAAAAACTATGGAATTATAAGTACATGTGACTTAAATGCAGGAATATCTAAGCAAAATAAGATGAACCTGTCTAGCTGTTGACTAGCTTTCCTTTAATTGGTTGCTTGGCTGATACAGTTCACTGTTCACTAGGAAAGGTACAAATGAAAACAATAATGCTATGTGCTCCAAATGAAAAGAATAATACTAGATGCTCTGAATTAAGTTGCTGCCATGAAGGAGATCTTCAAATCATTGTGGGGAATTTCAAATGGTATCATCTCAGTGCCTCATGTTTTTATGGTAGTGCACTGGGACTGTAGTTGTGCCAGTGCTGATGTTTGGCCTGCAGTGCTGGAAACTAGATCATTGAACTTACTTGGCATTTAAAAACAGAATGTTTCTCGGGGCTGTGATATCATCAATAGCTTGTAAGCAAATGGGATTTTCTTTTAATCTCGTTTTTCATTTCATAATACAAAACCTGTAGGGTATCTCTCTCTCTCTCTCAAAAAAAAAAAAAAGGCAGTAAGATTATCAGTACTTTTGCTTTTAAAAAATACAATACACATAACATCACTGCAGTAGCCAAAATGTAAATGGTTCAAAAAAACATTGGAATGAACTTTTTTGAGAGTAAGTGTATTAAAACAGTACTTCAGGGGCAAACTTGCAAAGTTTCCTTTTTTGCTTATGCCAATAAAGGAGAACCACTGTATCTTCTTTTCTTGCTTTTTTTTTTTTTTTTTTTTTTTTTTTAAGTCTGTTTCAACTCATTGTCAGGGCAGACCATAATACGAACTTTTGGAGAAGCTCAGTGGAGTCATTTCTTGAAGTAAATCCTTTCATGGAATTGTTTTGAGAAATTAGTAGGAAAAAAATAATCCAAAATAATACAGAATTTTTCTGTCCTTACGTTTGTTGCTAAGTCTGTCAAGTGTTTTGGTAGTCCTAACAGTTTTCACTGCCCCAGAAGTTAAGTTCTGTCTCATCTATGTCTGTCCTCATGCATTGCTCAGGTTACGCAGACATTTCGTTGGCTCTGAAGGACTGCTCAGAGTTCATGGCAAAGAGCTTGTTTCCAGAATTGGATTCATTTATTGAGGATGCCTGTTTCCAGCAGTAGGAAAATTGGTTTTTAATTATACTTCAGACTTAGCTGCACACCTAAGAACAAGCGCAATCTTATGACCTTAGTTTTGCAATTGATAGTGAGTTCTAGAGAACAATTTAATTTGAAGCAAATTAGTTTTTAGTTTAGGTGGCTTCCACTGGAAGGATGTAGTTCCACAGTTGGCTTCTAATAAGAGAGTCACTTATTAAAAATGATTACTCAAAGCCTTTATGTATGAAAGATCAGAAAAATAGTAACAATTGTGCACATTTGGTGTCTGAATTGATGTAGTGGTGGAAAGTCACTTTGAATTTTGTGAAACTTAATTCAAAATTGCCAAATCATTTAAAAATGTCTTTGCTTTTTTTTTTTTTTTTTTTCCCTCCCAGACCTTCCAGATATAAATGACAAACAGAGTCAAGCCATAAGTGACCTCCTGGAAGCAATCTATCCAAGAGTAGATAAGCAAGAATATATAGTTAGATTAGACCCTATAGAAACGAATCAGAATGCTGTATTTCAGTATGTGTCAAGGACTGATAGCCCAGATGAGAACACAGAAAGTAGTAGTGCTCCTGATCAAGCTCCAGTACCAATACAGGAAGCCGGCACTGAACCACCCAAGGCTGTTTCAGCTCCGGCTCCGGCTGGGGAGACTGTGGAATTACCTCCTGCTGATCCTGTAACAAACAAGGTGACCCCTACTCCTGAAGAACAGCCCCCAGCAGTAACACCTGAGGTGGACTCTTTGGATAATTCTGATTTTGGCCACCAGTTGATTTGTTGTCTTTGTAGAAAAGAATTTCATTCTAGACGCAGTGTACGCCGGCATATTAGAAAAGTACACAAAAAAAAGATGGAAGAGCTGAAGAAGTACATAGAAACAAAAAAGAAACCAAATCTGTGCTCTGCAAAAGGCCGAAATAAGAACGTTCTTGTAGCATTAGGTAGAAGTTGTCCTGTATGTTATAAATCATTTGCCACAAAAGCCAACGTAAGAAGGCATTTTGATGAAGTCCATAGAGGATTAAGAAGGGATTCCATTACTCCTGATATAGCTACAAAGCCTGGGCAACCTTTGTTCTTGGATACAGTTTCTGCTAAAAAATCTTTTAAGACCCGAAAACAAAAGTCGTCTTCAAAGGCTGAATACAATTTAACTGCATGCAAATGCCTTCTGTGCAAGAGAAAATATAGTTCACAAATAATGCTGAAAAGGCACATGCAAATTGTTCACAAGATAACTCTTTCTGGAAAGAACTCTAAAAGAGAGAAAGGGCCCAACAATACTGCCAATGGAACAGAAATAAAACTAAAAGTTGAACCAGCAGATTCTGTAGAACCTTCACCCCCTTCCATCGCTCTTTCTCCACAGAATGAATTAAAGGGAACAAATCATTCAAATGAGAAAAAGAACACACCGTCAGCACAGAAAAATAAAGTTAAACAGGACTTTGAAAACCCTAAATCAACCTCTAAGTCAACCACTAAATCAACCTGTAAATCAACTACTAAATCAACTTCTAAGTCAACCAATGCATCTGCTGCAGGTGGCCAGCAAAAAACCAGGAAGCCAAAACTTTCAGCTGGCTTTGACTTCAAGCAGCTTTACTGTAAACTCTGTAAACGCCAGTTTACTTCGAAACAGAACTTGACAAAGCACATTGAATTACACACAGATGGAAATAACATTTATGTTAAATACTACAGGTGTCCTCTCTGCTCTTATGAAACACGTCGCAAACGTGATGTGATAAGGCATATAACTGTAGTTCATAAAAAGTCACCACGCTACCTTGGGAAAATAACTGCAAGTTTAGAAATTAGAGCAATAAAAAAGCCAATTGATCTGGTTCTAAATAAGGTGACAAAAAGAGGCCCTCAGAGGGATGAAACAAAACAGATTGGTTCAAAACACGATGTCACCTCTAATTCGCCCAATAAAAAGTATGAAGGAGCTGATGTTGGCATTGAAGTAAAAGTAACAAAAAACTTTTCTCTTCACCGATGCAATAAGTGTGGGAAAGCATTTGCCAGAAAAGCTTTTCTAGAACATCATAAGAAAACCCACAAGGCGAATGTATCTCATTCACCTGAAGAAAACAAAACCAAAGGCAGAAGTACGAGATCTAAAGCTGTTGTCTGGTGAGGAAAATATAGTGTTTTGTCTTTTCTTTTTCCCCAAACAAAATGGAAAGCACTGCCTTTTATGTTCTTTGTTGATATATTGCCAAAAACATATTGTTCCATAGATTTTATGGTTTAGCATTTTAAATACTGTGATATATGTCTGAATTGTTTATTATTATTATTATTTTTTTAGAGTTTAGGAAAAGAGTTAATTTCTAATTTTATCATGGCAGGAAGTTGGAGTAGAATATAGATTAACCTGTACCAAGTTGACTTGTCAAATTGCCTTAAGGCATCTATTATAATCAAGCTAACGTAAGGACGTTTCTAAAATAGCATGGTTTCAAATTATCAGTGCCTTTGGTTCATTTGAATTACTTAGCCTGTTAATGAACATCTCGGTAACCTCACTGAAGAAGCACTAAAAGTACCATGGTAAAAGCTGTTGGCAGAAAGTTTCTCTATGGATATATTAGAATTACCATTTTATAAATATGTATATATAATGTGTATTGTCTGTGTTCTGTCCACAGAAAGACATAGAACAGTTTCTTTGAATGTAATTTGGATGCTTAATTTCTTTGGTTTAAAATGAGTTTGAGTTAGGTTCCTAAGGACACTTCTAAAAATTGTCAGATTTAGGATTTGATCCTGGTAGTATTTATTTATATAAGCACAAGTTTGGAGACTTCTGGTGATTCATTTTTTAAAATGTTTGAACCTCATAATTTTTTTTGTCTGTTTTAGCCTAAATATTTATACAAGTCTGGCCAAGAGTTTTCTTAATTTCTGCCTCTACAGAACACTGGGATTTTTTTTACACTTGGGGGATTTGTATTTGTATTTTCTTAGTTTTCTGTTGTCTTCATATTAAGGATTAGAGATGGTCTGATTTTTAAGAGAACCTTTTAAAAAGGGAAATTATATACGTAAGTGATAATTTTGTATTACATAATGACTGAGTGATGCCTGAAGGTTTGGGGATTGTACGAAAATGAACTGGAGGGACGTTAGTGATACCTATAAGAGTTTTTAAAGTCTTTATTCAGAAATATCCCTTTAGCATATTTGGTGAAAAGAAAACCAAGTTATATGTGCCTTATTTCATCTTTTTACTCTGAAATGCTGTATCCCAGAAGGTAATTTGATTCGAGTTTAGCTTTTGTAGTAAATTGCTACCTAGCTATGTTAAAACATAATGTGAAACATGCGTGACTTCCTAGCAAATCTGGGCTAAATGGGTTGGAACTTCAAAAAATGAGCTGAGCTGGACCTTGAATTATGGTGATTTTAAGAGGTCTTTTGTATTTTGATGGCAAATTAAAAATTTGAGCTTATACGTTATTTATGTTGTGTAATTTAAAACAGGATTGTACCGGTAAATGCAAAGTATTAATTTATTCCCATTTCTTCTCAGATAGGTTCAAGTGATGTTCGGAAAATTTGGAGTTCATTTGCATGAAAAAGACTTTAATGTGGTGTTGGAACTGCTAATATCTTGATAATGGTACTATAAGGAGGAAATATCTTCATAAGCTGTTGTTTTCTTACTAAATTACATCCATTCTGACTGCATGTTGTTAGTGCCTCCTCCCAAAACACTGCTGTAGTTGAAATGCACTTGTGCTTCTAAATTAGCAGTTAACTGTGCTTATCTCTATACAGTTGAGGTTTGACACGAACTTTCTGAACTTAAAAAACCAATACAGAGGCAACTTGACAAACAACAGCTTTGGAAGAAGACTTTTGTTCCTCATTTAGGAAATCATCTTCAGAGAGCTCATCGTACTGTTCCTCCCTGATAGTGCTAATTGATGAACAGCTCTGACTTCTTTTGTGATATCCTACTTTGACAATTGTTGTTATATACTGTTTTAAACTTATTACAAATGAATGTATGAGAGCAAACATGTAGTGTATATTGGCTGAATTGTACTAATTTTTAGTATTTGCCATAACATCAGTTTGTTCATATAGACTAATTTCCCAGTTCTGGGACGTTCTGAATTTCATTATACCACAGTCGCTTCAAAGATGTCCATATTTTTTCCATGTGTGGTTCATTGGACAACTTGATAAACATCTAGGATGTTTACAAGAATATCCACATTCCTCTATTCTTTATTATTTTTTAAAAAAAATTATACAACAAGCACTTTAATGATAGTTGCAGTTTATTTTTTCAATTTATTTTTTGAAAGATCAACACACTAATGTTAATATGAAGGTAGTGAATATTCGTCGATGTGTTATAGACAGACAATCTGTGCACAACCACTTATAATGTTAGTTTATTTCATTAAATATTAATAAAAAGGGAGGATAGTATGAGAGAAACTCCGAGTAATTTTTCTCTCAATATGATAAATGACCACTATAGATAGCACTTGAATTTGTATAATTTGGAAAATGTTTTAGATCCTTTTTATTTTAACCTTTTAACCAGGACTTTAGGAAACCTGTTGCATGCCTGCCATTATGGAATTCTTGGTGGGTTTCGTGCAACAGTGGTTGTTTTGTTTTGATTTTTTATTTTATTTTATTTTATTTTGTGTTTTAGAAAATGTTTAGTGATTTGTGTCAAATTGCTACAGTTTGAAAGGTACTGTACATCAGAAGAAATACCGTGTTTTTTATATAGGTTTACTCCTTTACTTAGGGAGCTGCCTCGTGTTCATATATACTTTTTGTATAAAATATATCTAAAATTGTTGATCACAAGATCAGGAGTAAAAAATACTTTTATGGATAGAGAACTATTTGGCCCTGTTAGTGCATTGCACTACAAGTACTGTGAATGGGAACTGGACCGTAGCTGTTGCTCAAAATGTTCTATGTTGAATGTACATGCTTTTGTTTGGATAAATGTACTGTATTTGGTTGAAAATAAAGCAGACTGGAAATCACTTTTAAGTGTGCACAAACAGAAAGATGTTTTTGTAAACCTGGAGTATCTGTCATTCCACAATCAGAAAGTACAATTTTGCATTTTTTGTAAAGCTTACCATCTGATCATGGAAACTAGTTGTTTGTAATATTCTGTTGTAATAAATGTTTTTTGTTTTGATATTAAAAGTTTGGCATTTGTGGAGTGAATGTTTCTCCACCTTATGGTTGACCCTTTGGTACTGACTTTTTGTCATTTGTAAAGGTATCTCCTTTTAAATTAAGCAACGTTTGCTTTTACGATCCTTTTAAAACAAAACTGAATACAGATATTGAAGGAGATAGGCTGTGTGTTTACTTGTTACTAAGAAAATTGAGTTCTCTAGTTTGCATTGTGAATTATGTTGGTGGCCAGAGAATGTTAACTCTTCGTGTGGTTGGAATACAAGATCTGCCATAATTGTTGCTTATTCTTCTGAAAAGGAAGAATTTCTTGCTTTTTAAGTGCAATTTAAGTAATGTTCCTGAATACCTATGGGTTAAGATTAAGAAGTTAAAAAGCTGGAATAGTGATAGAATAACAGTTCGTTTTTCAGCTACCTTGTGGTTTCTGTGGTCTGTTCTGGATACGTGAGCAGTCTGCATCTTGAAATTCTAGAAGGTAAATTTATAGCTGTTTCAAAGAAGCTTTCTGCAAAAGGATCTCCAGTTCTGCATCCATGTAGAAAAATCGTTTTGTTCCACTTGAGATTGTGAGTAGTGTATTTCTTTTTGAAGATGTAGCTTAATAATTAGCAATTGTCACACCATTTTTTAAAAATTAAATCTTCCATTAAGTTAAATCTGCTGCAAAGCTCTTTTGATGCATGAGACTCCTTTCTGTCTTGTGGATTAGGTTCACTTTCTTTTTTCATGTAAGGAAAATGAATATGAATATGATAGACCTGTTCAAATCAGTGATTTTTAAAATTTTTTTTGTTGTTGCTATCTTGAAGGGGGGGGGGGGAACAGGGAGTGTACAGAGGAGGGGGAAAGGATTGCTGTAATTCTTATGTTTTCTAATGCCAAGGCTTTGAGAGGCTAGCTTGAATGTCAAATTGATGTAAAATCTTACGTAACCAGCAAGTGAAACTTACACTTGATGAGACTTGCTGAAGTTCCCAGTCTAGTAGAACATTGAGTTCTAACTCTAAACCACTTTTTCATTAGTTAGTCTTCTGTTAGTTGTATTATTTATTAGTTATATTTTTAATTTTGGAGTGTTTTCTATTCTTCTGCTTCACTTGCCTTTTCTCTCTGAAACCTCAGTTTGCGGGGCTTAAAATCCTTGTAGTGTTTGGTTCACTCAGTTTTAGGAGAGAATTAAGTTATAGCTGAGATAGTTGCTGGTCATTGTCACAATTCATGTTTTGCTGGATTCCGGTGAGATGGACTTGAAGCTGCTGCGCATAGAATTTATGTGACTAGTCAAATGCCTGAAGTACTTTGGAAAGGGGCGATTGGTTTTGATTGCTTGTTGTAAGAACCTGTGGGTAGATATTTTATGTGTTTCATAGAATCATAGAATCACAAGGTTGGAAACGACCTATAAGATCATCTAGTCCAACCGTCTTCACACTGCCACTGCTATCACAAGCACTAAACCAGATCTCGCAGCTCCTTGTTCAGATGCCTCTTGAACACTGCCAGGGACGATAACTCCACCACCTCCCTTGGCAGGCCATTCCAGTGCCTGACCACTCTCTGAGAGAAAAAGTTCTTCCTCATGTCTAACCTAAACCTCCTCTGGTACAACTTGCAGCCATTTCCCCAGGACTTTCACTTCTGCTGAATAGTAAATTACAGCAGTTGGATAGCCACAGATATGTATGTTAGCTGGGAAATGAGTAATAGAAAGGAAATCAAGTTGCTTATTTGGATATCCAAGAATTTAAATATTTCCTGTAGAAACAAGTCTGTTGTGCTATGGATTGGAGCAGTGGATTACTTCTTTATGCTTAAAAGTCACAATCACATGATGTGATAGTTCCCTTTCTGATACTATCTTTATTTTTCCTTTTCTGCTACTTTCACTCATTTCCATTGTTTTGAAATTCCAATGTTATGCTTGTATCATTCAGAAATCATTAAATATTATTAGCTACACCTATTCCATTAGATAATTATGGATTTGTTTGTACAGCTTTCAGAATTTAATTTTATTGTGAATTATTTATGTTGTAGGATTTATATATAGAACCTAGGAATGTGGTATAAATGAGGATTTTTGTTTTAATGCTAGAAGTCATCAGAGTGATTAACTTGTCTCCGTGTTTTCTATGTCATTACAGCTGTACAAGTGCTCAGCTTTTGTTTTAAAAGGCCAGGAGAATAAATGTGTTGAAAGCAAATTTTGAGAATGAAGATCTTTGGAGAAAGGCAGAGGGGTTTATGATAAAGACTGTTTTAAGGACAATAGGGAAGAGATAATTTAAATTGGTTTCAAACCAGTAGTCCAGATCACAATAGGAGACCTTAGTAATTGTTGAAGAACCCCTGCTGTTTGTAAAAGTAAGGAGACTTTCACGAGGGACTGCTGGCTAGGTACAAAGATTCTGTACCTATACTGAAAAAGAGAGTGGAGAGGAAGTGAATTATGTGGAATACTTCTTAGTTTCCTTTTGTTTTGAGCTTGCAGAATGTGTTTTCTGGTACGCCACAGTTACAGTCTTGAAGCGGTAATTCAAGTGGAATGTAATTTGAGAAGTTATGATTGCCTGAGTTCAGCGATCCCTTGGGGGATTGGCAAGATATTGGTAATCTTAATAAAAATGTTGTGTGCTTGGAACAATATCTCCAATGAGGAAACAATATCACTGACTTCGGAGGACATAGTAGGAAATAAAGATAGCCTGAGCCTTTGATAGTACATAAGGCCAAATACATTTTTCTTCAAAATAGATTAAACTATGAACTATTTTGCTGTGTTGCCAGGAGCGATGCCGACAAGGTTGTGAAGGCCGAATGACAGAAGACTGTGCTGCTTTATCTCTAGAAGTAGATTTCATAGTGCTTTACCTTAGTTAGGGATGAGATTGAAGTTCTCTGCGTCAGTGATTCATTGTGCTGTCTATTGGCACCTGGTAATACTGGTAGTTTGTGGTTGTAGTGGTGGTCTTCCTGCCATGTCAATCGAAAGAAGTTCTGACCTCTCAGCACCAAGCTGCTCATTCAGCTCTGTTGGCTGAACAGGATTTGCCTTTCCACATTACTTAAGCTCTTTGATCCCGGGACTCTGTTCCTTTATTAGAAGCAAAAGAATCTGCTTTAATAATCTTTCTACAGCCATTAATGCTTCCTAGAAGAGTCCAGAGGGCTCTGCTGCAGGATGTAAATCAATAAACGTAATCTAGTTTTATTCTCCAGGATGTTGTGGTTTTACAGTTCTCCCCAGCTTGCAATGTGTGGTAAAGGAAGGGATTAGTAAGACCACTGGAACAATGGTTTCAAGTCACTGTCTTGTGGCAAGGCAGGTTGTTTGCAGCTTGGATTTGAAATAGGTGTGGAAATGCAAAACAGTGATGGAAAAGGCTGCCCAGAGAGGTTTTGGGATCTCCTTCTGTGGGGACTTTAAAACCCACCTGGATGCATTCCTGTGTGACCTAATCTAGGTGCTCCTGCTCTGGCAGGGGGATTGGACTAGGTGATCTTTTGAGGTCCCTTCCAATCCCTGACATTCTGTGATTCTGTGAATCATTGTGCTTCTTTACATGTCTAAATCTGAGCTTTCTTTCTTTGAAGAAGCATAGTTACCTAACAAGCCTGAAATTGACACATTCCATCATTAAGGGTGTGTAAGCCACGTTTTCTGTCAAAAATACTTTCCTAATATTATCAGGTCACTGATTTCTCTTAGATATTAAAGTGGGAAGGGCTTTCCAAAATCATTGAGAGATTTTCCTGCAGTGTGTCCAATTGGTAGTAGATTAGGTGGTATCTGACTTTACACGGTGTAACTTCTGGAGTCTGGACTGCTTCAGGGCACTTGTTCCCATCTCAGTATAAATGAGGAAAACAAAAGTGCACACACCTCTGTAGGCCTAGATCAGAACTGAACAGGCTATGGGTGACTTTTTTTTATTAAGCCTCAGTAGTTGAGCAGCTCTATCTTCCTTGCTTCTGCTTGCCTAGGGCAGTGACAGCAGTTATCTCATGGTAACTCAATGTCTTTTCTTTTTCTTCCAGAAGTAGCCTATGCTATTGTCTGTGTGGAGACAGAGCTATGGTGTAGATGTATTTGAAGACTGTTGGCAAAGCTGCCTCTGAGGGACAACTTTGGAGACTTGCACTGACTGACCCTTTCCTCTCATTGTCTAAAGCTAGAATTATCATGGATAGTGATACCATTCTGAGAGAACGGCCTCAGCCCAGCATTGTGTTACTATCACAATAGACAGCAGGCATACTCTTTCTTTGGTCCCATCATTCACATACAAGTTGTGCCAAGGTGGACTGTTTTGGTTGAAGTCTCCAGGAATTTAAAATACAGTCCATGTTTTGGACTTCTAGAAACATAGTATGTTATTTATTTATTTATAGACAGTGTGTATTTTCTTAATTAAAAGGCTAATTCTCTGAATTTGCTTTCAACACATTGGTCTGAATCTCAATAAGGTAATTGATCCATGTTATGCATTAATGATTTCAGAATACTGATTACCTTGACTAGATGCACAAACTTCTGGCTTTAATGATTTTTTGCTGAAAATGCCATTCCTAGAAACTGAAGCCAACTGTTTGGGGATTCTTACGAGTGAAAATGTTTGCAGCTGGTACAGAAACCATGTAGGAAACATGCTTGGAACTACCAGCAAATTAAGCTGGTAGTGAATCATGAAAATAGACGTGCATGCTTAAAAAGTTTCATGGACTAATTCTTAAATGTTAATGTCTAGAATCTCAGGCTGAGATAAATTCCATTTCTGCCATCTTTTTCACAGCACAACAAAATGCAAGCATCTCATAAACTCTACACAATCTACTGTTGATTTTCTGAGTTACAGTTAAATTATCATTATTTCATGTTTCTAACTTGATAATTTACTTTTCTTCTACTCAAGGTGATACTGAAATATCATGCTTTGATTTGAAAATTTATCAGCTTATCAAGATTCAAAAATACAATGTTTGTTTTCCATGTCATCTTGCTGTAAATATTAAGGCAACTAACTGATTGCAGCAATGCAGAGTCAGGTGCTTGGTTGTGTTTGAAAGATTTTCCTTTAAAAAGAAGTTTCATCTCAGGAAAGCACATACTGAGAAGCATGGAGAACAGCTTTGAAACACTTTGTGAATGCATGCACAGCCATGCACTGACTCAGTGTGGTAGGAAATAGCAAGCAACATATTAACATTCTTGGCTTCAAAGCCAGACTAACAGACTAAGATACTGCTGTATCTTGAAGTACCAAACATTATATTTTTGTATCTTGGAAATATTTTTTTCATCTCGGTAGATTGATTCCTTATGCTTGCAGTGAAAGGCAGTGTAATCTGAAGATAGCAGAATCATCAAAGTCAGTATTTGAATGGGTTTTGGGGGACAAGATGAAGTAAGGATCTCTTCCAGCAAGTAGTGAGGTGCTCATCTGCTTACGTAGCTGTGTAGCCCCAGGGTTGTTTTCTCAGCATTTCACTGTTCGGCTGTAGTTGAACTGTGCTTTATTATTATTTACCTGCTTATCATTTTAGCTTTTAAAAAGCACTTATCAACTTAATGGCAGCAGGACTTTTTGACCTACTTTGATTTTCAGAGGTGAGAGTAAGATTATGTGAGATGTAACTCTATGCAAATTAAGATTTTTGTCTCTGTGTTTTGAAACTGATTGGCATTTGATAGTGTTGAGTCAGTGGTTTTTGTTTTTTTTTTCCTTTCTGGAGAGCAAAGTGGTACAAACATCACCAATCTGGGAGTCTAAAATTTGGCTACAAAGTTTCCTAGAAGATGATTTTGAAAAAAACAGGGCAGAGGTCCAGGCAGGAATAATGTGGATCCTCTTATATTTATGCCTTTAAAAATAGATTGGAGGAGCAGTTGCCAAGAGTAACATTTGTCTGTGCGCTACACACCTAGTAAGTGGCCTGAGATCTCAAGCTCTATCCAGCCCTATTCTCCTCACTTTTTCCATGTTGGAATTGGAAAGGAAGTGCTTGTTTTTCTCTTGCCACCTCTCCCCCACCTCCAGGTGAGGTTTGGTGCACTTGAATCATTTTCTCCATAGTCACTAAGTTGTTCTGAGACAGTGAATGACAGCGTGTACCTAAATTCAAATCGTTAGGAATCCTTGTCTCCTGGTGCTGGGCTTGCTGCTGTGGAGCTGCACGTTTTTATTTTTGGGGCAAACAAAAATAAAGGAAACCCGAAATGTTTAGCAGAATAACCCTGTAGCTGCGGTAAGTCTCAGGAAAGCACCTGCGGTAGCGGTGTTTGGTTGACTCACCTTGTGCCAAGCACATGTGGGAAGAACGTGGTAGTTCCTGCCATGAGGAGCTCCACAGGCTTCAAAAATTGCCCTTTGGTCTTCACTTATGTATAAAGAGCGAAGGGTTTTGGACAAGTGTTCCAAGTGTGGGCAGGAGGGAGGCCAGGGCTATGGCGGCCGCTGAGCTGTGTCTGTGCTGTCAGACTGCTGCGTCCTCTTCTGTCCCAGGCCGAGGTCAGAAGGGAAACACAGACCCTGAGCCAGGAGGGAGCCTGGCTTTTGGGATGGTGACTGCAAGCAGAGTGGCACAAAATCAAAATGTCAGGGGTGGAGAGGAGTGAGTATGAAGCAAACTGCTCCTGCTGGAGGCCCACCTGCACCTCCAGCCTTCTCCCAGCACGGTGAGGGCGAGGCGGGCAATTGGGCCACACAGCTGCGGCTCCTGCCCCTCTGACTACCAGGGGACTGCATGGAAATCACTTCTAGTTTGTTTTCAAAAAAGGCATTTGCCGTGTTCCTGCTGCCTGTTCCCATGTGTCTCAGGGCTCTCGCAGGGCTGTGACAGCCCCTTTTTGCTGGGCTGAGCCTTGCTTCACAACCATTGTGTGGCAATATGTGTTTTGCTGCTGTGAGAGGGCTCCAGGTGAGTGCTGGAGACAGCAAAGCCACGTGGGCTTTGGGTAGAGCATGTCTGTGTGCAGTGAAATAGTAAAAGAAAATAAATGGATATTCTGACAGTGAAGACAAATGACTGCAGAAAGGTCAGCCTTGGTCAAGTCTGTGTCAAAGGAATGAGTCATTAATGTGAAAACAGCTTCTAGGTGGTGGTATTTGAAGTTCCTGAGCGATGTCTGTAGGACTTCCATTTTGGTTGACTGTGTTCATTGTGGTTCCAGGGCACTGGAGTAGCACTGGGCTGTGTTCCCATGCTGGGTGTCTCTGCTCAGGCACTTGCAGGGTTAATGCATCAAGAACATGTGCAGATCAACAGCATTTCAGCTCAGTGCTATTACTTAATCCTTTACGGAATATCAATAGAGAAACTACTTTATTAATGTGTTACCTCCTCCAATCTTCATTTAACTCATCTCTGCTTTTAAAAAGCAAAATACTGACAGCAAAATTACCTCTACCTTTTAAAATGTTAAAACTTTATCTGGGGGATGATGAAAGAGATATTGTAAATAGAAATTGCTGCATTCTTCTGTTATTATCATCTGTAAGCGTGCTGTTTTCAGACCTTGCATACTATTGTGCTCTCAGACATATCATTCAGAAAGGAGAAGCACCGGTCGTGTCTGCAGGTAGATACCATCTCCTCGAGGTTTTGGCAAAGATGAGTATCTAATTTTAAGTTAGCAAAGTTTCTCCTAAGAGAAAAACAAACAAACAAACAAAAAAATCATAGAATTAACATTTTTTTCTAACCCCCCCAGTGAAGGAGGAAATAACTCAATACCTTGTGTTCAGAGGAGTAACTGCTGGGAGTGCAATAACGTGTTGATAGCTTTGACGAGCCATATACAGGTCAGTGTATGTATGGTACAGTGACTGTTCTATGTCTTTCTGATGGCTAAAACCAGGAGTGCCATTGCAGAGCCCTTTGCTTTCACAGCTTGAATTCTGCTTGGGAAGAAATATTTGTGTATGCAATTTAAAATGCATGCAGTGAGCTCAGTTTTTCTCTTTGTATGCCATCAGATCAGATCTCCTCAGGACATGCTGGATTTAATGCACAGATGCTGATCAGTTGTCTGTGGGCCCATTTGCATGTGTGAGCGCTTTCCAGCACTTTGTGTCAAATTTGTTGGATCCACACAGCGCTGCTTAAATTTAGTCCTATACAAAATGATGCCATTGCTTCAAATGAGTGTTATGCGATGGTTATATCTGCAGTTCTGCACATCTAGAAATCTTGAATGAAAGTACTAAAAGCCTAAATTGTGCACTAATACGTAGTCCTGCATGGCTATTGGGAGAGAAAGTTTAGACAGTGAGAGGCTCACCACTATTGCCATCAGCCCCATCCCAGCTCACCTTCCTCTGAGGAGCGGTCCCATTTTTGGTGTCCCGTGGTGTCCCTGCCACCAGCACTTGCTACTAATGCAATACATCTGCCAGCTTTCCTGGCACCGTGGTGCTTTATGCCCACAAGGGAAGATGTGCCATGTGTAATTCCCAAGAATGCTTCTCCTCTCCTTCCTTCTGCTCATCTCTTAATTGCAGAACAGCACTCCCTCCCAGGTCAGACTTCTTCCTCCTTCAAACATTTACAAGTAGCTGATTCACAAGTAGGTGAAGCTTCAGCTCTGTAGAGTGAAGGGTAAGCTCTGGGCTTAAAGAGCATCACTTGGAGGATTGTTCCTTGTATCTGCTCCATGGTGTCCTTATACAGCTGTTGCAGTTTCTACATATGCTCACAACCAAATGATGTAATCAAATATCTGACAGCATAGTAGAGTGTTTTGGGAATGCACCGATAGTAGAACAGATTATTATTTTCCTACAGAATTCTATGTGTTTCTCTTCTGTTAGTGAAATGTTATCAGCTCCAGCATGAAGTTTCTGCTTTTCTTTCTTCAATATTCACTTGAATTTTGCAGATCTTTCTGTTCTAGCTGAAAACAGATGAAGTTCAACATTTATAGATAAATGGTGCCCTCTGATTTTTAGTGAAGATGCTGTGTTCCATTAAAATATTCAGTTTTTGTCTCGAAAGAAAGGAGTTCATCTCTTTAAGGGAATGAGCTCTTTCTCGTCTTTCTGATCCTATCGGCGATGACCAGTTACAGGCATTAGGGAGAAGCTGTTCATCCAACATGCAGCATATTTTTATCTGCAGAGGAAATGAATTACCAGGATGCTCCATCTGCCAGATTCACTCTCATGGTTTCACTGCCAGCTCATCTATGGGACTAGACACTCCTTAAGGACCTCTCAGCATTTGATGAGTCCTGAGAAGGCCCTGTTGTGTAATTTTCCCTCTTGTTTGCTGACAGAGGGAGCCCCAGTGCTGTACAATCAATGCCTGGCTTTCAAAGGGGTCTCACGTGGAGCTGCGGGCAGACAAGTCTGCCCATGGTGTTGCAGGACCTGCCTGACAGGTGTGATGCGCTCAGAGCTGTGGGTCACATCTGCATTCCTCTGTCAAAATGGACTGCAAAGGAGAGCTGGTGTCTCCTGTAACAGTAGAGGAGATGTGAATGGTCATGGGAGGGCTTCTGACCGCAGTGTACTGTAATGCTGTGTGTTGTAGGACCCTGGGGCCTCCTTGAGATGTACCGAATTTCTTCATGAGATCTTCCCTCCCTTTTTCTCCCCCTTCCCAAGCCATTTCCACCACAGTGGATACTTCAGAGAGAACTCAACTTTGATGCTGATAGAAGTAAGCAAGTTAATATATGTTGCAATTTTCCCGAGGGCAAAAGGTCAGGCTGTATTAACAACTACATAGAGATTTCCTCCCCCGTTGAGTTGTACTGCGAAATATCTACATCAGATCCATACAGAGAAGTGTATGCAATGTCTATGGCTTTCAGGCATTGTTCTGATGCTAGAGATCTGTAGAGCAGATCATAAAGGAATGGCATGTAGCTGTGTCAGGGGAATCAGGTTGGGTGTTAGGCAAAGGTTCTTCACCAGAGTGTGGTCAGGCCCTGGATCAGGCTGCTTATGGCAGTAGGCACAGCCCCAAGCTGCTGGAATTCAAGGATCATTTGGACAGCACTCTCAGACACAGGGTTTGATTTTGGGTGGTCCTGTGTGGAGCTGGAGTTGGACTCAATGATCGCTGTAGATCCCATCCAATTGAGGTTATTCTTTGACTGTATGTTAACCCCATGCTATCCTATGGCAGAAGGGTCAAAGCCATTTTGGCATAGTCCTGTAGTTTTCAGAAAGATGCTCCCTGTGAATTATATTACTTTTTGTGAAAACTGGCAGAGGAGTAAATGTTTGGATAGAGATGTCAAGAAACAGCTATGATTTTTATGTATTGCATGTGCTATCATAATAATGTTTTAAGTTTTTTAGTTCAACGTAGGTTTACAACTTTCCTTGATTTTGTGCTTAGTATTCACTTTTGTCTTTATACAGGTGTCATTTAGATTTATGAGCCTGGAAAAGACCATTATGATCAGGTAATCTGACTTGAATACACTAACAAAGCTTGTGCGTACATTAGACCTGTCCCCTCCATGGCTGACTTCCAGCAAGCTACTGAGAAAGATCTTGCCTTGATTTTAATGTTAACCTCCTGTTGTTTGTTCTTGCTCTCTCTCCCCCACCCTCTCTTTTGTTATGTTCTCTGTTACCTGTCTCCTGCTCCTTTAGGCAATTTCTATCATGCTTCATGCAGATGGCGCACCTTTAATCTTTAGTTAATTGCTTTCCTGTTCTTCTAATAAAGCCCGAAGACCTCTTTTTCAGTAAGGAAAAAGATGTTGTGTTAATTAGCCTTTGTGCATATGTTTAGAGAAAAAATTTCCTGGCTTTGTGTGGTGGGATGGTAGGAGTCCTGAATCTAATCTGTTTTATAAGTCAAGGATTCATGGAGCTGTCATATACCATAATTAATTTCAAGTTTCATTTTCCATAGCAGGTGAAATACTTCTTAGTCCAGAGGTCCAGCTGTAGAAGAAACTGTTTTTCTGATTTCTGTGTCAATTATTTTTTCCTCTTGATAAATAATACAAAATTGAAAAAAAAATATATATATAGTAAGTACATCTAGACTTTGCTGCATGATAGCTACATATGGACTTTGAAGTGCTGCATCTTGAATATATTTAAAGTTTACTGAGCAGTGGTGGTGTGGGGGAGCATTTTGCCTACCTATCTGAAGCTCTCATTTTAAGTTTAAGTCACAAGTACACGGAGTACCAGGACTCCTAGAAGTGGTCCTAAATTCTGATCTAATCAAGGAAAAGATGTAGGTGGCTTTAATGACCTCCAGACAGAGGTCATGTTTGCCCTAAGTTTTGTCATCTAAGCCATCCACAAGATATGGACAGACGCCCTTCTAGACAGGCAACACAGCCACTTATTATCACAAGATTGTTTAGCCAGCTGAAAATAGACATTTAAATTAATTACAGAACAAGACTACTTTGTATATCAAACAAAAGTGGAGACTGAATTCAGTGCTCTTTGGACATTAAGCAAATAAGAGGACTGCATTTTCATTACAACAAGAGTTAAGGTGCCTCAGATAAAAGTGTTTTTTGATGTCATCTTTTCTAATTAGTAAAGGCTAGTAGGTATTGCACATGCAGACTGGATATCTGTACTGTGCAAACGTTGCTTATAAATGCTAGCTCCTTATTTTGTCATTTAATTTACATAAACACCATATGGCAGCAGTCCATCTACCACATACTGGCTGTAACTAATCTTAACATTATTATTCATCTTTCTTCCAATAACAGAAGGAAAGAGCTTCTGCTGTTTGAAACTGTATGCATTAACCAATGTGTTGTAAAGCGGTGTTTTCTCCCTTAGCTATAATGCAGTCTCATCATTGCAGAGCTGAAAATTAGAAAATCAAATGCATAAAACTGGAAAATTGGACTAATTCCTGAACTGCTTCTGTGTCTCTATGACATTTTCTTTTGATCTGTGTTTAAGGTTTATCTGCGTATCCTTGGGGGACGCAGTGGTGATGGTCTGTTGAACAAAGTGGTGCAGCTCAGTAATAGGTGTCTGAAGAGGTGGTTAATAATGGAGAAGAATGATTGAAAGAATGAAGGATGTTGAGCTGAATAGTCACTTTGTCTGTTGGAAAGAGCAGACGAGAAGCTGGCCAAGATCTAGATTAGCTGACTGATCTATAAGATGTCGTTTCTAAGCCAAATCATTAAGACTTGAAAGCTAGCTATTAATCATCCATAAAGGTTTTTGTGTCCTCCGTGGAGTATTGCTTAGAGGAAGCAGAAATAGCCTTGGCGTACGCACAGGAAATTGCAGAGTTCAGGTAGCAGCTCTGGAGCAAGTAAAACCTATGTGCTGATCTGAATAGGGCAGATAAGTGAAGACACAACAAGGCATAGTTATCTAAGCAGGGACAGAGACTGGCTACTCACAGGGAGGAGATTACTTCTGTAAGGTATAAGATATTCTCTGTCTCTTTTTTTCTTTTTTCTTTCTTTTTTCTTTTTTTTTAATTTATAGGCAAACTGAGATTGATAGGGCTGAAAGGGGCATTTGGACTTCATCTTTACTCACTCCAAGGAAGGGTCAGTTATATCTCATATCTTTCTCAGTGAAAGTTTGTCTGACCTCTTCTTCAGGCAATCTATTTCCACGTTTCATTGTTTTTGCCAACAGAATATTCTCCTGGCTTCAGATGTAATCCTCGCTGTTAAAATTAAAGGCTGTTTCTTTCTCCCCCTCCTGGATGGACATGAAGAACTACCCATTCAATTCCTCCTCACAGCAGCATTTTATGTGCTTGAGGGCTGTTATTATGTCATGCCTTGGTCTTATGTTCTTTAGATTAAAAAACTTACTGCTCCATCTTTCTTCTAGAATCATGTTTCTCAGCATTGTTTTTGTAGCTCTCTTCTGGATTCCTTTCAGTTGACCCACTTTATATATTTACTATTATATTTTGAGAACAAAGCAGTATCAAAACTGCACTCCATAGTACAGAGCACAACAGTTAAATCACGTGTTTTGCATGCTATGTTCAGGCTCTTGGGTGCACCAGGAATCCTGCTGGTACCTAAAGGAACCTGTCCTGTGGTAGTGTGATGTTGACTTATGTTTGGTTCCTTTTTTTTGTATAATTCCAGGTCCTTTTCTACAGAACTGATTTCTAACCAGTTTTTTCATCCTATGTATTCATCGCTAAATCACAAAGTGCTTAGGATTGGAAGAGACCTCTGGGTCCACCTCTCTAACCACTGTTCCAGCAGGGACATCCAGACCAGGATGCCCAGGCCTAAGCCTAGGCAGTTTCTGAAAATCTCCATGGAGGAGACTCCACAGCATCTGGACAACCCGTGCCAGTGTTGATGCACTGGCTCTCCTGCTGCTCTCTACTGGATATGTAGTTGTTAATACAGCCTGACCTTTTGCCCTCGGGAAAATTGCAACATATATTAACTTGCTTACTTCTATCAGCATCAAAGTTGAGTTCTCTCTGAAGCATCCACTGTGGTGGAAATGGCTTGGGAAGGGGGAGAAAAAGGGAGGGAAGATCTCATGAAGAAATTCGGTACATCTCAAGGAGGCCCCAGGGTCCTACAACACACAGCATTACAGTACACTGCGGTCAGAAGCCCTCCCATGACCATTCACATCTTTTCTACTCTTACAGGAGACACCAGCTCTCCTTCGCAGTCCATTTTGACAGAGGAATGCAGATGTGACCCACAGCTCTGAGCACATCACACCTGTCAGGCAGGTCCTGCAACACCATGGGCAGACTTGTCTGCCCGCAGCTCCACGTGAGACCCCTTTGAAAGCCAGGCATTGATTGTACAGCACTGGGGCTCCCTCTGTCAGCAAACAGGAGGGAAAATGACACAACAGGGCCTTCTCAGGACTCATCAAATGCTGAGAGGTCCTTAAGGAGTGTGCCAGTTCTCCATCCTCAGCACAGTAAAGAAATGCTTCTTGGTGTTCAAATTTGTGCTCATTGCCTCTTGCTCTTGCACTGGGCACTGTTAAAAAGAGCCTGATTGTTTTCAGAGCAGTTCAGGTATTTATAGATATCCCTCTGAGCCTCCTTTTTTTGCAGGCTGAGAAGTACTAGCTCTCTCAGCCACTCCTCATAGGAGAGATGCTCCAGTTCCTTGATTCCCTCGGCCCTCAGCTGGACTCTCTTGCCCTTGGGCCCTCAGCTGGACACAGTGCTCTAGGTATGGCCTCACCAGTGCTGAATAGGAGCACTAATGATCATTTGTGTCATTAGCTTTTATAATATCTTCAGTTTGTCCCTATTTGTTCTTCTCCCACTTATTTCCATTTTGGTGAGAATATTTTGGTCCTTTCCAATACTTTCGTTTCCTCCTAGGTTCTTGCCATCTGTAAACTTAATATACAGTACCTGAATCATGAACTGTGTTGCAGCCAGGACAGACCCCTGGAGAACCCTGTGTGACACATCTCTGTCCATTCTTGTGGTTACTCACATATGGAATAGATGCACACCTCTGCTCCCAGTCTGAGAATTTACTGGCCACAGGATTGTCATTTTGGCTTGTTCCTTGCTTTATGTCCTTAATTAATTCTATCTTTTTGATTTGGGGTAATAAAAATATGAGCAATCATACCGTCTGGAAGGATGCAAAAGTTGAAAAAGTATTAGTCATAGGTAGAACCAGTACTTTCAAATGTAGACCTCAGCCTTTATTCTTCCCCCCTGAGGAAAGGAAGTTTTGCTGCTGCATATTGTTCAGGTCTGCTTGCAAAGGCCAAACTGACTGAGACGCTGGAAGAAAATGAAGGAATGATGGTGGTGTTTGAGCACCCCTGCCCTACAACTATAATATCTCTGCTGAGATAAACTGTATTTCATTCAGCAGTAGGTCCAGCAAACTAAAATGAAGGTGAGCTTTGTGGCTAAAAAAGGGGTCTGTGGGTTTTTTTTTTAAATTTTGCTTTAACTTTCCAGTTTTTCATCAATATAGTTAAAAATTTTGTCTATCTTATAGTGCTACCCCTTTCTAACTGTTCTTAAAGGGGAGATGCAAAAACACGTCTCTGTCCAGGTGTTAATTATTAAGAAGGACTTTTTTTCTTTTTTTGAAGATAAAACTTGGAAAGGAAAGCTACTTGTTTCGGTGCATGATCTGTTATTTCATACCATTCCCCATGGTTCCAGAACATTTTTCTCCGACCTTTGTCACCTTTCTAAGACTATCTCGCATCATCTTATCTGAGCAGTAGCTATCTCCTCACTCTTAAAAGTAAGGAGATAATTTGCTTGTTTTGGGATAATTGGGAGCATGCTGAAAGGGAAAGACCTACTTGTATTGTTCAGTTGCTCTTCTGTTCTGCTTTTGCTGCCAACAGTCTTGTCATTCCCAGCTTTCCTTCATCTTTCATTTCATTTTTTGCTGTTCTCCTTGAATACTCCCCTGCTTTTCCTCTTCATTCCCTTTCGTTTGTTCTCTTTTGCACCTGTCCTCCCGGCAGGAGGGACATTTGGTGTGTGGGGAGGTGAGGAGGTATGATTCAAAATATCTCCCATTTTTCCGCTCCATTCCTCCTTTCACACTTACTGCTCCACTTCTGACAGTGGTGAAGCCTCCTAATGTGAAAGTCTCCATCCTTGCTCCTGCTGCAGGGATGGTGCTGGAGGCAGGCCTCTCACTGTCCCTGCAGTGTGTGATGGGTCACACAGAGTTTTCAGGTGGGTTTCCATCCTGTATTAAGTGCTCTCAAAATGTTAAGGTTTTTTTTTTTTTTTTCTTTTTTCTTTTTGGTAACCTCAAAGTAAGCTTTATTTGAATAAAACCAAGGAAGGAGGGAAGGAGGAAAGATTTAGGTTGGATGTCACGGGGAAGTTCTTTACAGAGAGAGTGGTGAGGTGCTAGAACAGGCTGCCCAGAGAGGTTGTGGATGCTCCGTCCCTGGAGGTGTTCAAGGCCAGACTGGATGGAACCCTGGGCAGCCTGGTCTAGTATTAAATGGGGAGGTTGGTGGCCTTGCCTGTGGCAGGGGGGTTATAGACCTTCATATCCCTTGAGGTCCCTTCCAACCCGAGCCATTCTGTGATTCTGTGAAATTAAGTTTTCAAATAGAGTGAACTTAAAATATCTTAAACAAAATAAAAAGGGAGTGAAAAAAAGAGATCAATAAGGGCTCAGTGATACCATTCCTTGTTTTGGGCATCTCAGTGGTCTGCTTGCTCTCCTCTTCCCTGGGAAGTTCTCAGTTTCCTACCTGAGTGCAGGTTGGCTCCTCGCTGCCTTCTCTTTACATCATCTGTTAACTTAAGCATCTCTTAAGCACAATGAACAGCACCCTAAAGAAGGTTCATGTTCTTCCCTCTTAAGATCTGGCTGTCACCGTATTGTAAAAAGAAAATAACAGCAACTTGGAAGCAGCAAATAAAACAGAATCTATCACACAGCATTTGAGAAAGAGTGAGCTTGTTTCAAGCATCAGCAGGTGCATCAGGAAAGGGTCTGTGAGCTTGCCATGTGGAGCTGCTTTTTTATTTTGCTGGAAGGAAACTTCTAATGAAACAAGATAAATGAAATCCAGGATTCCGAACATCATTGCTCATCTGGGATCTTGGACAAGGAGCTTAATAGTTAAAGCAGAGTGTAGTTTTACTTAAATGTCTCCAGTGACTACAGCATTATTATTTATTTATGAGGTGCCCACAGTTTGCTGAACACTTTCCAAATATTCAGAAAAAGTCAGTTCCTGGTCTGAGAGCTTGCAGTCTAAGGACAGGGAAAGGTGGATAGATGGAACTTATATGTATTTACCAAATTTTGAACAGATCTGAAAGATGATTGCTTTTCTGACACTAATGCAAGCATCTAATTATGACAGATTTATTGTGTAAGAATATGGTTGGGTTTTTTGGGGGGCTGGAATTGAGAAACATTTCTTATACTCTTGTACAGCTTCACAATTACTTCTATTTTTGTAATAGTTTCAGTATTAATAGGTTTGTTGTCTGAAATAAGCATTATACAGAGATTAGCAATATGTGGAAATGTATTTCTTCATTTGAAGCCACAAGACAAAAGCATTACTGCTATGGACTTACTGTTCTGTCTGATGTATTTTAAATAAGAGAATTTGCAATTGCACTTGATGGTCTGACAAGGGAACAAGGAAGGAGGCTGAGGCAGAGCACAGTGCTGGTGATCTGCACGGGAAGGATTCTGTCTTGGGTTGTATAATGCTCAGTGTGCTGTAGGAGCATGCATTGCTTCTCTTTTCCTTTTACTTCTCCAGGCATCAGTTTTTAACTCTTGTACAGTTTCCCTAGAGATAGTGCTGGGTTGTAGGCTGGAATTTTTTTGACCACTGGGTCTTGTTCAGAGAACTCCCCCTCTCATTTTATTTATGAACATTATTTTTTTTTTCCTTTTTATCTCTTTCATAGAAAGATTGGAGACATAAAAAGTGCTTTTCCTACAGTGCTGTACCTGTAACTGTCTGGCTGCACTTGTTTTAGAGCATCTTGTCTTGCCTGAGCAGGTCATTTCATCTGTAGAGTGCATTGCGCTGCAGAGCTGGCCTCCTACTTTTGAGGGTTTTTTCCTTCTTGGCCTCATTCTACCCCATCAGATTATTGGCAAGCAGTGCTTGTTCTTACAAATGTATGTTGCTTATGGCAGGCAGCTGCTTGAACTGAGCAGCGTCTGATTGCTGTTTTAGTTCCTTCCCGTATTCACAGGCTTAAAACCAGGAGCTGTGATCACAGAATCACAGAATGGTTGAGTTGGCAGGGTCTGACCCACTGCTCAAGCAGGGCCAGCTAGGGAAGGTTGCCCAGAATGATCTCCTCACAGCAGGAGCTGCAGGACCTTCACTCAGAGACGATCCTACATTTGTAACTGAGCAACAAGCATTCTTTGTAGCAAACTATCTCAAATAATGAGACTACAAAAGTGATTCCAAATAATGAATGACTCCAAATAAATTGACTCAAAATAATGAATGATTTATGATACTCCTAACTTTTACCATTGTAATGGGAAATAATGGTGTTCACTTAGTTTCTAATTGGAATTCTTTTTGCTTTTGGTTCTCATGTTAGGTCTTCTGCATTTTAAGGTTAGTGAGTTATGGAAACACTCAAGATCCAGTTTTCAAACTGTGTTTTAAAGAAATCCAACTCCAGATCCTTCCTGTAGCTTGTTTATAACGTGTCCTGGCTTCTTATATTTTTCAGATATTGACATTGAGCTCAGGTTGCAATATTTGTATATGAAAGAAAATAGAGGATATCAGAGACTCCCTCTCCAGAATCAAAGCAAAAAGAGATCTTAACAGTTTCTGCAGCTGTAGGCTCAAAAGTAGTCTTACAGCAAACGTGATCAATATTTCATTAGTTTGGCTTTTAATAATTTCCATTTTTTATTTTTAATATGATGTTACCCAAGAGGTGAGGACACTAAATTTAAGAACAAAACATATATTGAAATATATTTAAAAATACAAGAGAGGTGTTGTGGAAATCATAACCTTCTCCCACTTCTTTTTATCATAACCTTCTTCTACTTTATATTTAAATTCCACCTCCCTGTGAGTATGTGAAATTTTCTGATGAAAAATATGTCAGGAAAAAAATATCCCAGATACCTCTTCTCGGTTGGGTGGTACACAGTCTCCCTGCTTCTAGCAGATTCATTCTTGTTTACACATATGAGCATCCTGGTAATCACACAGTCATGTTATGAGCTTATTTAATGTGCCATTTCCCTTAAACGAGAGTTCTTCTTAAAATCATTGAATTACAGGATAGGGCTCCTCCATATCTGAATGTTTGACCTACTTTCTTTGTTCAAATGAAACGAATGCTTCTAGTGCCACAGACTGTGTTGAGCTGATCCATTGTGATCATTTAGCATGCTGCCAGAGTTTGTTCTTCAGCAGCAGCAATTCTTTTGTGTTCAGTCCAATAACAAAGGTATTTTATAGTTTTCATCCAAGAATAGAAATTTTATGTGATACTATTTAAAACGCTCCTTTTTGGAAATGTTTAAATCCAATTTCCATTTGAAATCCATTTCATATTCAAGCATTTGCAACTCGATGATGAACTAGATAGTCTTACAAAGCTTTTTCATCTTATTTTTCTTATAATGCTACACTCCTTTTTGTACAAATGTTATTTTTAAGCAGAAAGTCCCGCAGCACGATGTAAAATACCTTGTCAAAACCTGTTATGTCAGTATAATTACTTTTATCGCCCAAACTTCTAATCTCCTCCAGTAATGATATTTGTGTGACACAATCTGTTCCCCAAAATTCTTACTGAATGGCATTAATTATGCTACCATACTTTTATTTGCAGCAAATGGCATCCCTATCAGCCTTCCATCACATTGTATGCGATCGATATCAGTTCATCCCTTTAGCTCATCCTTTTAAACTATCTTAATATCTAATTAGCTTTTTGCAGTTCTTTCTTCTTTTCACATTATAACAATATTTCTTAAAAATCAATGTCTGTCTTCTCCCAGACTTTCTTGTTTGTTGAAGAAGCTCAAGGACAAAGCTCTTTTAATTCACAGGGAATGCTGAAGCTTTATGAACTATTCATTCAGGTCCCATTGCCAGATGCTGAGGAGACATTTGAGAAGTAGCTGTATTACACTTGGTTTTACACAGCAGGGAAATGTGTTTCAGGTGAAACTTTCCAGGGGATGTGAAAACTGCATACTTGATTGACTGTAATTTGGAGAAAGAGATTAGTCTGTAACGCCTTGAACTTTTTAAAGTGGTGTTGGCAAGACTGTACATCAAGTCATCTCTCATGGTAATGGCAACACTCCATCAGCCAGATAGAAGGATAAAGCAGCATGAGAAAGGCAGAGTGTTCTAGGTCCCTGAGCGTGGCCCCAGGCTGGGAGATGAGATCTGTCCCATGTCCCGGATGACTTCTGCCACGCTTTTCATTGGATTTTATGTAACTTGCTTTCAGATAACAAACTTACTATTTCCATATCTGAAAAGATGGCATCTATGCCTGCCTTGAATATATCAAATACCTGAGCTGAAAATATTATCTACAAATTGTGCACCTACCTCTTTGCTTTGTTCCTGCATGTGAGTCCATGACTCTCCCTCATAGTAAAAGAGGCAGAACCTGTAGCCACATAATGTTTGCAAGTGCTTGGAGAACCTAACAAAAGATTCCAAGGATTGTCCGTCATGAAACGGCATGCAGACAGCAGGGATGACTTTCCTTGACTTTGAAGGTGCTTGAATTATAGCAGCTTTGACCTACTGTAAGAAGGACCTTGTTGTGGTAACTTAAAGTATAATCAGTATAAAAATAATAAAGTATAATAAAGTATAATCACTGTTAAGTGCAATTTGAGAACAGACTGATGAGAAGACGACACTAAGAAAACATCAGCTAGCTGATGCCATCTTAGGCTCAACTGACTTGTATTGGAGTCAATGGGTTAACATGCAAAAGCCAATCAGTTACCACACCAGGTCAGCATGCAGTAGAAATGCATAATGATTTTCAATTTTTCTTGCTGTTTTTGTGAATCATACACTACTGGCTTCTTAATCTCCTCTGGTGTGAGGAATTCATGTCTTAATAATAATCCAAACAAGAAAATCTGTTAAGTATTATGAATCCATTTAGAGACATAATTTTCTGAGTTGGGTCCTATTTATTCTGTCAGTGTTATTTACTGCACATGGCAAAAATTTTGATTAACCAGATTAAAGTTCAGTGCTATCTATGAGCCAAATGTTGCTAAACTGTTAGCTTCAAAATGCTCAGAATTTACATGGTTAGATTTTTAATAATCCAGTGTTCCTGAAGTACATGCGAATAAATAATTTTAAAAAATCAATCCCCTTGAAGACAATAGAAAAAAAGCTTAAGATTGGTTGGCCCCAGTTCCTATTGATTTCATACCAGCATGCTGATGTTCTTCTTGCTCACATTTCTCAGTTGCAGAAAAATTAATGTCTTGCTATCTGTTTTATAATTGAGTTTGACTTCTCTGTGAGTCTTATCTAGCAGCTGTGTCCAAGATCAGCTTTTGTATCTGGAAAAGAAAAAAAAAAAGAAAGTTTTCTGACTACTCAGCCTGATATGATGTCATCTTTGACTTCACTCCCGCTGCTGTTTGTCTGCAGGAGAAATCTGAGATCCTTATGGCACTGGTTTTGGCTGGATACATTGAAGGCAATAGTATGTAAAGCTGCTGCTGTCACACAATATCTAAGCTGGTTGTATTGTACTCTAGCCCTCATCTGCCTATTTTATGTCTGCTCTGGAACCACGGATGTCATCTGGTTTGAGAGCATGTTCACTCTAACTACGCTTGCCATGGGCTTTGCCAAGCTGAACAGCAACTGACAAAAACCTCCTTCATCGTGTGTCCAAAACAAGCAGCCTGCTGGGCTAAGAGTTTGATCCCAAAGCTGTGCCTGCTTTCTTTTTGCCTGTAAATCTGCTCAGTTGGGCATTCACTCTAGAAAGAGTTATTTTTCTCAGAAAGACCTGTGAATGTATTTCTCTGTCCAGACAACTGTAAACCATTATATGATCTGTTTGACTTTTAAAAAGAGAGTGGAAACTAGAGGCAGCTGAATCTACTTCCCTGTAATTCTCACTTCCCACCAATTTTACAATATGCAGCTGAAGAACCAGTTCTATGCTTTGGCATGGACTGTTTACCATAACATTTTATTAGTGTAATAAAATATACAGGGGATCTCACATTTTCAGATTGTTTTCACCTCTTGCTAGTTAGTATTTATTGCTCCTGGTGGTATCTTTCTCTCAGTGTACCAGAGGCTAGAAGCAAGGCCTAAGATTTTCATGCCAAATATGGGATTTAGTCATCATAGACATATATGCTTGTTTTAGTTGTTAAAATGTAGGCATCCAGTTCCATTTATGAGGCTACTGGGTATCTACTGGCCTTCTGCTTCCACTCCAGAAAAGCAGAGGTCTCCCATGCAACTTCTATCATGTCTCCCAGCTGCCCCTCACTGGGGGCATGCCCCAGACGTGACCAATGGTGCTAAAGATCAGTAGAGCTGAGGTCTCAGTACTTTTAATCCAAACATCCCTAACTGACTGCTTTCCTTTCTAGATACTTTTGAAGCTCTTCTATTCAGCTTGCTGCCCCAGCTTCAATGGATCCTGAAACTGGAGAAATCCAAGCAAAATCCTGTTTGCCTCATGCACTGCTAAAGCAGGGTCCCTTTCAAGTGTTAATTACACATTAAGGCATTTCTAATGAATATCTCATGCCTAATAATTCAGGTTGGGGATTAGGAAAAGGTTCTTCACCAGACGGTGGTCAGGCACTGGAAGGGGCTGCCCTGGGTAGTCATCATGGCACAATGCTGCTGAGTTCAAGAAGCATTTGGATAGTGCTCACAGACACAGGGTTTGGTTTTTGGGTGGTCTGTGTGGAGCCAGGCGTTGGACTCAGTCATCCTTGTGAGTCCTTTCCAAATCGGGATATTCTGTGATTCTATGATTCTAATATTCTAATCATGTGGGAGGAGCACTCATCCAGCAGGCAGAAACATGGATGGGATGTCCTCACCCTGAATGACTTCAGGCTGCTGCTCTCACAGCAGAGCATGGCAGTCAGTGGGCAGGGTGAGCCTCCTGGTGAGATGCAGAAGTGAGTAAGGCTCAGCAGCCTCCTGAGGATTTAGTTGTGGAGCTGTTGAAAGTGCAATGATGAGACCCGGGTTCTCATCTCTGTGCATAGTGTTTAGTTTTTCCTGCCGAGTGGCCTATCTTGAATTTTGGGGGGAGATCAGGTGTCTGGATCTGAATTTCAATATGAAAGCCAGTCTTAAAATTAGGCGCTACAGCCCTTTAAATCCTTTACTGAACCCAACTCCAAGTGAATAAGAAAAATATTTTAACAGCTCTGTAGGTCTAATGATCTCATAAATGTCTTTGCAATTCTTCACACTGTAATTTTGATCGGTAAATGTCTATGCTGCCAATTCTTGTGATTTTGATCATGTGTCTTATGAAATATGTAACCATTTGTAAAGACCTGGACAAATAACAGGGAGCACTAAGTTTCCGTAAAAGCAAAGCAAACACCACGTTTTTTCTCTAGTTGTCATAAAAACCTTGAAAATTTGTCTTTGGTGGAAAGCTGAGACCCAGAAGACAAGTATGACTCCAAATGTAAGGAATGACCAGCATTCCTAATTTCAGCTAATGTAGCTCTGAGCTCTGACATGACTTTTAATTGTATTGTAGCTGCAGAACTGAACCTGAGTTTTAGGTAGGTCTACCAACCACTGGAAGAAGGAAATGTGTCAGAAGAATCAGGTTGTATCAAAATGGATCAATTTTTCATTCACCTGATATTACAGATCAGTTAATCCCAGCTAAACCACTATCTGGAAAACTTATAAATGAGGCTTTGTTTCGTGCTTAACAGGAGCATTAACTGTTTCTGCCCTGAGGATGTATCCAAGGGTCATTTTGCAAGGACTCTGTCCACACACAAGGGCTTTCTTTTTCTCTCTCTTCTCCTTGCAGTTTTATATCATGTTGGTTTCATGTTTCTTTATGCTGGAGTGGAGATGTGTTACACGGAGCACACGCAGGCACTGCAATATGGAGTACATGCATAATGCTGTAGTTGTGCTGTTAGTGCCAGGTATGTCACCAGCAGCTGCTGAGGAGTGAACTATTTTTAAATTCTAAAAACATTGGCAAAATGCTGTAATCATTGCACAAACAAGCAGTACCAGCAGATTAAAACAGGCTCTTTTAGCAGAGCCATTTCTCACAGCAAGGATATTAATGGATGCTAATTTAATAACCTAGGGCTTATTTTAAGTTTTTAAATACGTTGCATGTACTCTAAATACTCACTGAAGACAGAGGTATTTTGATGGGTGGTTGGTAAGAAAGTTCTTAAGCATCAAATGCATGAAGAAAAAAAAAGTCTCTATTAGCTGTTCATTTAATCTCACAAATAAAATTGACTCCAGTGAGGAAAAGCTTTAAAAATTATTCAGATTAACCCAATTGGCTTCTCTAGAGATTCTAAATTTAATTGTAGAAGTGTATTTTTAACTGGCAGATACCAGATCAAATTACATTTTATTTTAGTAACAGTGTATATGTTTTAATCTTCATTTCCTTTCATTCAATTAAACTCTTCATGGTTGATGTGACAACATTAAATATCACAGCTTGGAAGCAGAAGCATTTCGGAATGCTGACGCGGTGTGCTAGCTGAGCAGCCCTATGCAAGGCTGCAATTAGGAGCACTAAGCATTAAAATCCTGTTTATACAATAGCTCGTTCACGAGAGAGAGCTGTATTGCACTGAGAAACCTGCATCCAAATTGCTTCCCTTCTGGAATTCCACATGTGCAGGCAAACACTGGAAGTTTTCCAGATAATCGAGATGAGTTGAACGTGAGTACCAGCTTGCTTCAATTTCAGATTCCTCTCTGGAAGGTGTCATACAAAGAGAGAGAAGTTTTCATGGCCCCCATGAGACTGCAGAAAGAAAGAAAACACCTGTGCTGATTCAGGGTAAAATCTTGTTCCCATTTAAGTCCTGTGCTTGTATTTCATCTCTGCAGGACAAGCGGGAGCTGCAGAGCTCCTCTAGTTCGGCAGTGTGGCTACAAAAATATCCGTGCTGACATAGGTCTAGATTAGGCAGAGAGGCAGGACTTAGCTGGAGACTTTCACAAAAAGCGCTTGTGCTGACATGGGGTCAGCCTGGAAAAGAGGAGGTTGCAGGGATACCTCTTTGCAGCCTTCCAATATCTAAAGGGAGCTTATAAACATGAGGGAAATCAATTTTTTACACTGGTAGATAGTGATAGGACAAAGGGAGGGGAGGGGAGGGGATGGTTTTAAACTAAAGGAAGGGAGATTTAGATTAGATGTCGGGGAAGTTTTTTACTGAGGAAGTGGTGAGGTGCTGGAACAGGCTGCCCGGAGAGGCTGTGCATGCCCCATCCCTGGAGGTATTCAAAGCCAGTTTGGATGGGGGCCTGGGCAGCCTGGTCTGGTACATGACCTAGTGGCTGGCTGTCCTGATCCTTGAGGTCCCTTCCATCACAAGCCAGTCTGATTTTGTGATTTTCATCTTGCAACTGAAGGGAGAAACATGGCCTACTTTGGCAGAGGCAGCCCTGGTGGCAGCCATGACCACGTTACCTTGCTCCCTACACTGGGGTGAACAGCATGTCCATGCTGTCCTGGGGGCAACAGAGTGCTGTGGGGCAGGGCTGTCCTCCCCTCTCCAGAACCTCCAGTTTGAGGCCAAGGTTTTCCTGAAGAACGGTGACTCCGGAGTAGGAACATACAAGCTGTTTGCACTGGGAAGGGATACTGAAGGTTACTGGGGAAGGGCAAACCCCTCTGGACCCTCCCACCAGGGAATCTTCATCTGAAACAGTAGGAAAGACCTCTGATTTTATTATCTTTTCTGTTAGCAGTTTTGTTCCTTAAGATGCGGCTATAGGTGCCTAAAGCTAGTTTCCCTCTGTTAGTCCCTGAGATGCCTCTGTGATCAATGGACAGACCATGCCTAGAAGTCAATTTACCTACAAAATGAAGTGTAGTGTTACTATTCTATGTCTAAATGAGCTGTTAAATGGCTGTGCCAACAAGGCACCTCAGTCTTGGCCTGCAAACGCCATGGGTGACCACTGTCAGTCCCCAGAAGATATCACAGATGATGATGTACAACACAACCCTTGGCTTAGAGGTAAATACACATTGCATGCTCCTCACCTGCAAAGCTCAGCCTGAAAACCACAGATTCCATTTACTAGCACATACTGGCAAGGCACTGTAAAACCAGCATTGCTCCATCAACAAAGGCAAGTTCACTCTGCTTGTGCTTGGTTAGTGGATGTTACTTTGGCTCATTGCTTCATGTGCTTGATATTTAAAACACAGTTCGGTGTTAAGATTTAAAACTAATAAGTAATAATGATACTTTACTTTGCTACTTTAATCCAATTCTTTTTCATTTTAAAATAAATATGTAGCATAGCCTTTATTTAGTAATGTTAATTTTCTAGGAGTATAGCTTCCAAACCTTAGTGAGCACAGTTTACAGTTGTATCAGCATACAGTGCAACTGCAGAGAGGTAATTTTAAAGTCCTTGACTTTATAAATCTGTTGATATGCCACTGAAATAATATGGTTAACAATGTTTCTTTTCGATGATCCACAAACTGGTGCTTTTGTAAACTGTCATTTGGTGTTTACTACGATTTTTTCCTGTTAGGAAATAGAAGTGGCAAAAGGAAATGGGCTATTGACTCGCAGCCATTGCTTCTATGGGCTCTCATCCAGCAGTTAGCAATAGTGCTTATAGGGTTCTATCTATACAAAATGAGTTTCTGACAGAGCTGCCAGAAACTTGATCCTCCTCCCCCCACCCCACCTCCTCAACACTTTTTTTGTGGAAAAATGCTACCATTTTGAAACATCCCTTCTTTTTTCTTTTCTTTTCTTTTTTTTTTTTTTCCTTCTTTTCTATTTTCCTCCTGTTTGAAAAAGATTACAAACTTTATTTTTTAATATATATATTTTTTTCTGAGAATCAAAAGTAATAAAAAGAGATGTCTGGGACAACTCACCACACAGTCTTTTTTTTTTTTTTCCTGGATAAGATATATATCCTGTCCTGAAACTGGAAAAACTTGATTTTTTTCTCAATGCTTACAGAGCATTTCTTCAACTAGTCTGCTGAAGTGATAATATCCCGGGCAGCAGGGAACTTGGGCAATTTTGCTGCAGCCCCCTGAGCTGCAAAAAGTGCTAAATATCCTCCTGTCAGCATTGATCTGGGCTCATGCTTGAACACTCTGTGACCCAATGGATATTTTTTTGATCTGAGGCAGAAAGCGCTGCACAAGAGAGAGGTTGATAAAACATGCAGAGCAGGTCATGTACCATCTGCGGCACAGATCCATAGGGTGGGCACTGATGGCACTATGTCCACCCAGAACCTCTGGAGTCTGGGAGCCTGGTGAGACTGGATAACAGCTTGCATTTTGGCTTCATCCCTGTGTGTGATCTTGTCCTGTTTGTTGGTGTGAGACAGCTTAGAGTCACAATCTAAAGTGCTGTAAATAGGGATGGAAGAGAGATTTGCCTCAAAATAGCACTCCTAATTCAAGAAAGAATACTTGTGTAGACATATGCATCAAAACCCATCCTGGAGCATGCCTGTGATTAGGGCAGCCTCTTGATGCTAGGTTTCAGTCACATGTAGCAATGATTCCAAAGGAGAACGTCTGCATCAGCTTCTTTTGTAGCAAATTAATAGCTTGCAATAGGGGTTGAATCTCATGACTTTCTCCTCTTGCATATCCGTTACCATCCACTGTCAGATTATTTCCATTGATTTTTTATTTTTTTAAATGTTGAATTAAAATTACAGCCCCCTCCCCAGCAGCAACTCCCGTGACAAACTAGCATGTAGGAAGTCAAATTTTAAAAAGTGAGGGAGCAAAATTTTTATCTGATCCTAAATTACTCATTTTAATTTGATTTCATTCAGTTATACTGTTTGTTTCACTGCCTTGTCTTATTTGTATTTTATTCTCTGAAGAAGTGTTATCCTATAGACTTTTTCAACTATATTGTCCCCTGTGATCGAAATCTAGAGATCATATATTTCCAATGGAATATCTTATTTTATGAAAACCGGTTAATAATTCTATTGAGGGAAAGGATTTAGTATGAGTTCAAAGCCTTTTTGTTCCTTTGTACATGACCCTGTTCAAAGAGCATGTGCACAGGTCTTTTATTGGCTGCAGAATTCTGGCTACTATTGAGGAACTAATATAGAGGAGAAACACAAGGTAATCTTGAAGGAAGCAGTTAGAAACATTAAGCAATAAATTTTATGTTGATTTTACAATTGCTATAACAGGAATGTGAATATTAATTACTTCAGCACATTGCATCAATCCATTAGAACTCTCCTTGGACCCACTAGGCAATAGAATGCTTAAGGCAGGGACAAATCACTGAGCCTTCTCTCACTACATTTTCTGCGTATGAGCATACGTCCTCCTCGCAGCATCTTTGTGACTATGCTAATGAAAATGCCACCTATACACATCTTAGACTCCTGGCTCAATACAAGTTGTAGGGTGAAAGTGTAGGGATAAGTATTTTGGCATCTAACATAGTGCTTGTAATAGTGGTAATTCACATCAAACAGCTCTAAGCCTATTGCCTGTCCAGAGCTGCCCTACAAGAAGAGCAATGAGGTGGCAGTTCAGAACTGTAAATGTTTCTGCTGCAGATCTGTCCCTACTCATTAACTGTCTGGTACAACACTCACTTAATTCTACCATTAGTGATTACCAATCTTTAGATGATAGTTAAGCAACGAAGCACAAGAAGGAAAGAATCGTTAACCTTAATACCAACAACATAACGAAGTGGCTTTTAGATATCTGAGGCGATTTTTTTATAAGACAAGAAAATGCTACTATCATAAGAATACATTGCAATTGGTCTTTCTTGATTAAAATAGTCATTGATTGTTCTGTGCTTTAAGGAGAGCTTAAGTAATGAACAGATTTATTAAGATCACCTTACAATTGATAAATGAAGGTAATTCCTGAGCTGCAGATGCAGAGCAGGATGCTGGATGAATGTTGCATTGTTGTACTTTAATCTTTTTCCCAGTAACACTGAAAGGGAGCTCTCTATTATTTCAGTAGCACAGAACTCACAGCAAATGTAATTGCACATACATTTTCTGATTCCCATTGTGTTAAAAGAGCTCACTTTACACACGTGAAGACAGAAGTCTTCACTTCACATGTACAAGATAGAATCATGTACATCACTTAGAACTTAAGTGAATTTAGTAACCTTTCAAGAAGGTGTGAAACTTCCTGGTGAAACATTCCACAGACCATCCTAGCATTTAATTAGTTACAAGATCTAGCTATCTTAGAACTTCAGTCTGGTCATACAACTCTGGCTCTTAGGAGGACCGTTTTCAAGACTGAAATCTCAATCCAGTACTGGCTATGCCTATCTTTAAAAGCAGTGTGGAGCAGTTCAGGTCTATAGAAACAAACTTCAGTTGCTGAGAAGCTGATGGCCACACTATATTTGATACGGAGAGTCACTTCAGACTAGCTTTAGTTTGGTCTGTTAGCAGTTGTAGCACTTTATGTACGTTCCTAGAGTGCAAATTCTAGGTTGATTTCCTCTAGAGAGGAATCCAGTCCACGAGTCGAAGTCTGCTCTTCTACATTAACCAAAGCATATAGTAAGTGGGGACAACTGGGAGGTTTACTTCAAATGTGTGCTTATGATCCAAGCAGAAATGTTAATGTGAACTCCCCCACAGAATGCCATATGGATGTAAAAAGTCATCATATGCATATCTTGAGCTTCAGCTCAGTTATACCTCGTTCATCTGAAAGTTGAGCAGGAAAAAAAAAACAACCACGGCCATTCCTATTTACATAGGCAATTAACTGAAATTACTGCTTAACTTCATTTCAATTATTATTTTATTTTATTTTGTTAGGAATATTTTGCAAAGTTATTTCTATCTAGGTGCATACCTTTTAATAAATACAAAGTATTTTTTTTCTGAGGCCTTTTCACTTTGGAATACTTGGCACACAGTTGGTCTGCTTTTTAAGACAACTTTTAATATTTGTCAGACACTTACTGGGAGGAAAGAAATGGGAGAGGAACAGAGTCATCACTACTGGAGTATGACCTGCCAGCGGAACAGATATAATGAGAACTAAGCTGGTGACAAACTGGTGATGTGTGTTCCCAGTACTGGAACCTGACCTGTTGTCTTTATTGCTGTCTTTACCATCTGCTTCTTCCCATGCTCCAGAGGTGGATATACTTCACCTCACTCTGATCATCTACAATGCAGACATTTACATCTGAGCCAGTTGTCTAGACTCTTTTTATAGTCTGTAGAGAGAAAAACACACTTCTCAGGCGTGATTTAGATGTTCTATTTAGACATCTATGGTAATATCAGATGACTCACTGCCTGGAAAGTAGCTATTTCTTTCCATTTCCATATTTTGCATTTACACAGAGAGCCTAGAAGAATATTTAAAATACAGGAGTTTACACTTTAAATGTTTGAGGACTTGCTCTGAGGACCTGTGTATGTTGCCCCTCTAAGAAAATTCACCTCAATTTTTAACGTCTTCTAAATAAGAACCTTACAATTATTTACATTATTCTAAAGAAAAGCTTCAGGTACAATAGTTATTAGGACACATTCACATGCTTACTGTGAGGTTATGGGTCTGGGAAGATCAGGTGACACCGCAATCTACTTAACATCATTCCTTTGAGTTTCTCAGAGAATGACCACAGGCTGAATGTGAAGTTGGCCGTACACGGGCAGCCTATATGGGCACTGTGGTTTTAGGGGAATTCTCAGAACCTTTTCAAAAAGTTTTTCCTATGCAACACGATTTAACAGTGGGTCTCATGACGTTTAAAAATGCAATCACATTTAAGCAAAGTATTTGATTACCTCAGGTGAGTCTTTGTTCGTGGTTGTGATGATTCCTACTTGTGCAGTTCTATTGCTTCTGCAGTAAGCCATGAAAAGAAATGTTTGGCTTTGCAGTGCAGTGCCTTGAACTCTAGACGATGGATTAATGGTTTGTTTTCTTTCTTTCTAACACACAGTATTAAAAGGAGAATCGAGTTTACCTTATATTGAACCTTGAGTACTTTTTTCATCTAGGGAGTATGCAGGTCATTTCATGCACTTAGTTTAGAAAACAGTCTTCTGATGAATTCTGCTGTCCCCCAAAATAATGGCAACACCAGACCTGAGGATTAGCTATTTCCATGCACTGCTAACCTCAGAAGATTTTGCCAACAGTCTACAAAGCGGAACAAGGCAGAGCATGATCAGCTCTACTTGTTGTTTGGCAAATGATATTTCTGCAAATAATTTCTTTGGAAGGGTACAGAAATGCAAAGATTTGTTTTTGTGTAAAATAGCTGTGTTCATCTGCTATCATGTAAGAGGTAAAGTTATGGCTCACACTTTGAAAAGGTAATGTGGCTTTACTTCCTGATTTATAAACCCTTTTTGTACCTCGCCTCAAAGATGTCAGCATTTCAAAGACTGGTGAAGTAATCACTAAATATAGCTATCTATCAGTTTAAGTAGTCTAGAATGAAAGGCACCCTTAAACATGGTTTCATTTTTTCCATTAGTGAAGGACAAAATGAAAGACTAAGTTTTTAGAAGCTGCAGAACTTAGTATCTATATAGGCACTTTATTAGATATAGACATAAAACCACACAGTCATTATCCTAGAGGACATGCTAGTGGAGACTGTCCCCATTATAAAAGTATAACAATGCATAACTCCCTCTGTGGGTGTTGTAATTTTTAGTTAATTAGGACTGAGTCTCTCTTCTCTTTAGCAAATATTACGTTGCTTCACGACTGTCTCTGCTGACTTCAATGTTCTAACTTGTGTGGGAGAGGATTTCGCAGGCTCATCATCCACTGCTAGTTTGGAAACATGGTATTTGATTATAAATATACTGTATCTTTTACTTAAATTTGCTATGGGTCCACCAACTCTGGCTTCTGGATGGACCCCTTTCATATTTCAATCACACTGCTGTACTTCAAGAAAGTTGATAGAGTTTTATGACAGTGTTGAGGACAGATCTGTCACTGCCATCCTGAGCAGAAAAGGGTGACGAAGGAGAATACGGTGCAGATTTAGACCAGTATGAATGCCAGGGCCATCTCCTGCTCTCTCCTATGGGTTTGGCTGCTTTTGCTTGAGGCAGTTGGAACGTGGTGCAGCCATGTGGCATGGCTGCTGAAAAGAAATATTTGTGAGAAAGCTGTAGGAAACCTTGTTATGGCATCCCCATAGTCTCTTGGGAAATTATTTAAGCCCTGGCACTCTTTCTTTGCCCTCTCCTCAGCTGCTGCAACTGTATGATTTTCCACGTAGCTCTGATAAAGATCCTCATCCTCCAGCTTGACATCCCAGCCTGACCTCAGACTTGTCTCACGACTGTGAACTTGTCCTGGTTTCTGCCACCAGACCTGCTCTGTCCTGTCGTTTGGCTGCTGTGGCAGTGCATCTCTTGTCAAGGACACCATCCCATCCTGCTATACACCCTTACTCACCATGCAGAGCAGCTGGTGCTTGCTTCCTGCTCAACACGGACCCAAAACCCCACCCACAGGATGAGACTCTTGTGCCACTCCTTCCAGCAGAGGGATGGTTTCCAAATGCTCAATCTTCCAGCATAGTGGACTTTGTGAGACACGTTTGGAAATTAAGACACTAAAAATATTCTGATTCTGAAAGTAAGAGTGCTACCTATCCTACAGAATAGCTATCTTCCTTTTTATGGTTTAAGCCTTGACATCCATCGTTCGCTGCTGAAAAGTTTATGTGAAATAAGTCACAACTGGGGCCTTCCAAAGGTATTTTATATTTTACAGATGAATGCTCACTTTCTTTGGCCTCCAGATAATACTTTTTGTCATAGTTAATACCATGAAATGCATTTTCTCCCCCTTTCATTTTTTCACCATGTAACATATATAGTGCAGAAATATTAGCCTTAGAGAAATGCACACAAGACAAAAGTTCTTTCTTTAGGGATTATATGTTCTTGATAAATTTTGATACCCATCTTTCAACACATCTTACAACTCAGAACCCAGCACCCACCATCACTTAAGTGGAAATCACTGGCTTTGTGGCCTCCATATTCCTTGGTAGCTATTAATCAGCGTGCCTTTGCCTAACAGTGATTATTCAAGTGGTTTTACTACCTCTCTCAATTTAATTCTGTGTTTGTATAACCCCAAAAGTTGCATTTCTGTCTGTTGGGTAGAAATAATAATAATAATAATAATAATAATAATAATAATAATATAAAGCCTCTAGAACTCAGAGTGCCTTACTTTGCACTATTTCAAAGTTGCAAAAATCATCCCTATTGGAATGTCATTAATATCTGTAAGTGCTATTATGGAGTGATGTTTCTCCAACGTGAACTGCTCAGCCCAAACCATTCCTTGGCTACCTGGGGTATAACATCTTTTCTGGAGAAGTAGAAGCACGGAGAAGGGCTGGTGCATTTGCTCTTGCTTGGCTTTGGAGAGATATTCAGAGTGAGCATTTATTCAATGCAGTAATTAAAACTTAAGTTTCTCAGGCCATATCTCCGTAGAATCATAGAAAGGCTTGGGTTGGAAAGAACCTTAAAGACCATCTAGTTCCATCCCCATGCCGTGGGCAGTTGCCACCCACTAGATCTATGGCCCTGACATTTTACTGTTCCCTTTAATCCATGCCTGTGACCTAACATGTAAGATGCTCCCCCTGAGAACGAGGCCTTCCCACTCAAGTAAAGGTCATTTAAGAGCTTCTTTATGGTAGCTTGGTGTCCAGAACTGGGTTTCTTCCACCTGAGTTAGTAGTGCAGGCAGCTGTGTCACCAGACCTCACATAAGTCTTCTGTACAATCTGACATCAGCTGCCATCGGGCTTGAATCAGAGGGATCCTACTCAAAGAATGATGGATGAATATTGCCTCTCTTTTGTGTCATATATCCTCGGGAAACATAACCGTTTCTTGCAAAGCTTCTCATTCTTTTCTTCCTGCCTGTCCCCAAATATTTATCTTCTCTGCTTGCATTTAGTCAAAACACAACACTCATCTCTTCGGTTATGGGTTTATTTATCATACTCCTGCCTGAGACTCAGTAAGCTACTTGCTGTAAGCATATGGAATAAGATACAGCCCCCACCTCCCCAAAACTGTACTCTTGAAAAGATGTGGCTGAGATGGAAGGGGAGAGGCAACAGATCTCATTCAGGCTGGAAACACATTGGAGGTTTCTTTATCCCAGTCTTCTGTCCTGAGCATGCATCTCTAGCTGCAAGATGCACACCAAGGCTCAAGCAGAACATTGCTGCTTTTGTTGACCTTTTGTTGAAGCTGCAGAGTGTAAATGGAACTGGAAATGAGCCTGCCGGGCAGTACATACCTCAGGTGGAGCACTTTTTCCTGATGGGGTTAAGGAGGGTCTCTAAGGTGGGATTTCTCATGGCTGAACATCAGGGTTTAACCCATGGATTTCTGCTACTGAAATCACAGCTTGTCAGTCTGCTCTCATGGAAAGGTTAGAGACAAATAAATTCTGTCTACGGCCTGGCCAATTTCCAGCCAATTTCCATTGACCAACAGAGAAAGATCTTTTCTACAGGAGAAGTCAAAGGCTTGAAAGATACATCGGACACCGTCAGCCTGTGTTGGACTGCAGCTGACCTGGGATAAACTTCTAGCACATAAATTTGGGCAGTAGCACCCAACAAAGACGATGGTGGCAGCGCTGGCTGGACATATGGGAGCACACTCGGACTTATTTCTCCGAGCACACTCGGACTTATTTCTCCTTCCAGCTCCACGTTTCATTAAGCGAGACAGCTCTGGGTAAAGCGATACAAAGCGATGCTCTGCTTATTAGTAAGGAAAGCGCTCGGCCTGGCCTGGAGCAGGAGCGGGAAGCGCCCGGCTCGGCGTCGGGGGCCCCGGAGAGCCCTCCCTGCGCGGCAGCCCGGACCGCGCCGCGCGAGCTGCAGTAGCACCGGGCGCCCTCGAGGTGGAACCTTCTCACCGAGGCTGCGCCGGGCGCTGCCGGGCGGGTGCGGCCCCGCCGCTGCGGCCCCGGGCGAGAGCCGCGTCCCTCCCGGTGCGGGCGGGAAAGGGTCCGGGGAGGAGAAGCTCGGCGCGGGGGGCAGCGCACCTGTTGCGGCGCGGCTCTGCCGGCCGCGTCCGTCGGCCGAAACCACCCCGGTGTGCGGGAATGGACGGGAAGCCCCCCCGGTCGGCGAACGAGGGGACGAGACAAAAAGTGTAGGGAAACCGCCCCCGTGACATCGGTGCGGGGAGGGCGGGCACGGCTCGGCGGGCGTGAGGAAACCTCGGCGGGGCCGCGTTCAACAGCTCCAGCCCCGCCGCGGCCCCCGGAGCCGTGCCGAGCGGTGCCGAACCGTGCCACCTTCAGCACCGAGAACAGCTACAAGTGCGGTGCCGCGCCGGGCAGCGCTTTTTGGAGCTGAGCCGAGCCGAGCCGTGCCCGCCCTGCCCTGCCCTGCCCCGCCCCGCCCTGCCCGCCCCGCGGTACGCGCCGCTGCGGGCGGGGGTCGGGCTGCGGGAGGCGGTGGGCGGTATCTCCCGGCCCGGCCCGGCCGGAGCGGCGCGGGGCTGTCCCCAGCCGAGCGGCGCGGGAGGGTGGAGAGCATCACGGGGCTGCGCCGCCGCTCCCAAAAAGTTGTGGTTTTTTTTTTTTTTTTAAGGAGAGGGGGAGGAGGAGTGAGGAAGGAGACAGTGCGAGGTTCGGCGGATCGCGGGTGTCTGCAGCGCCGCCGGACCGCGCTCCGTCCCCGTCCCAGGCTGGGGGCAGTGCGGGCTGCGGGATTACCTCACGCTCCTCCGATCGGCGCCGCTGTTAATTCCAGTGACCTCCGCAGCACTGTGGATGTGCAACTCCTTCCCTGCGAGGTATCCGTGTGCGGGCGGTGTGCGTCTACTCCGGTTCGTGTGCTGAGGGGCGAGAAGCCCACGGATAGCGCAAGTTTCCCCTCCGCGAGCGATGCGGGGCACGGCGATCCTCCCCGTCCGGGGGGATGGGGCGGCTTTTGTATGTGATTGTGGTTTTTTTTTTTTTTTTTTTTTTTTTACTTTAATTATTTATCGTTATATTGCCGATATTATCACCCGCCAGCCCCAGCGCACGGGGTTCCGGCACAGCGCGAGCTCAGGGCGGACCGCTGCTCACAGCGGGACCGCTGCGCGCCGCGGGGCTCTCCCGCTCCCGTCGCCCCGTCTCCCCTCTCCGGCCCGCGGGGCAGCCCTGCCCGCCGCCAGCCTCCGCCTCGCCGGGAGGGCTGGGAGCTGGGGGTGGACACGGGGAACCCCGAGGACGGGAGGGGGCGCGGAACCGCGGGGTTCCCCGTGCGGGGCGGCGGTGCGAGCTGCCGGGAGCGGAGTGCCGCAGGTGAGCGCGGAACGCGGCTGGAAAGCCCAGAGCGGAACCCCCCACCATCCGAGTAATGGAAATCGATCGGTGACCCAAGTGCACGCAATCCGGCGCTGGCATTTAGGAGTTTGCGGGCTTCTGACCTCCGGGACCGAGGGTTCATTAAGAGAGAGTCAGATTTGCTGATTTGCTTTGAGGGGAAAGCGGGCGCGTGAAGGCTGAGCAGCAGAGGAAGGAATCGCCGGCGTCTGGAAATTAAAGGCGACGTTCGTTGTGGTGCTTCTTTTTTTTTTTTTTTTTTCTTGCTACAGCGCTTCCGGAAGGTGCGGGACTCGGGGCCGGGAGCAGCCCGGGGCGGCGAGGCGGGGGGGGCACAACGCGGGGCGAGGCGGCACGGAGCGGGCCCGGCCCGGAGCTGCGGGAGCCGACCGAGGGGCTGCGCCGGAATTCCTGAGCTCCGGGCGCCGGCTGGGGTAGGGATGAGCCTGGGAAGGGAGGGAAGGAAAAACAGCTCGGCGAAGTAAAGAGGAGAACAATAGGGGGCTCCCTTCCGTGGAGAAGCGCGGCGGCGATGGGCGATGCCGGGGGGCGGCTCCCCCGGCCCCGGGTGTTCCCCGAGACCCCCGGGGCCGCGCAGCCGAGGGGTGCCCACGGGTCCCGGCCCGGCTGCGGGCCGCAGGTCGCGGGGCGGCGGGGCGGGGGGGATCCCCGGGCGGGGGTTGGCCGGGGGGCTGCGCGGCGCCGTTCGCCCTGAACTCGGCGGGGCCGGCTGAGGGCTGGAGGAGGGTTGGGAGAGGGGGAAGTGAGAACCAAAACAGCAGGGAAAGCTGTTCCAGGCTGCCTGGGCAAATCTCCTTGATCGTCACTTGCCGGCCCGGAGGTGAAGTCAACTCTAAAGGTGTGAATACTGATGGGGCTCATTCATCTGTGCGACCAGGCAAGGACAGAGGGAGATATTTAATGCAGTTTTTCTCTTGAAAGAGTAAGCTTCCCTTAGTCTCACCCTGGCAAGAGAACTGGAGCTGCTCTGGCAGCGGAGCTTGTTTGGAAGATGTATTTTTGCAGGGAAGAAAGTGAAGGCAGGCACTCTGGGGTGCTTGAAAAGCGGCTGATCGTAGTGAGGGGAGATATTTCCCTCGTGGTGTGCTGGGAAGAGACAGCTCCTGTAAGTGCGGTGCTGAGGGCAGCTCAGCAAAGTACTGCTTGCTGTATAGAGGTTTCCGTGGTGGCAGGGCACAGAGAGACACAACAGAGGGGCTGGGGAAGATAACACTGCTTACATCAGTGAGGAGTTCTCCTGCAAGTTAGGAGCTGCGATACCAAGGCCTAAGGTTGTCTGAATTCCCTTCTGTTGTCAGCAAACCCCATTAATCATCTCTCTGTGTCAGGGTGCTGTATGCAGGTGGCAATTCCTTACCTGCTCCGTGCTGAAATCTGGCTGTTTGATCACTGCCGAACGCTCTGTAGGAGGCACAGGCGACTTTAATGGGCACTACAATGAGCAGAGCCAGGCAGATGGTATCTGAGAGTTCAGAAGTAACATTAGCAGTAAGAAGTCAAAATAACCACAGTTTTGCATTAATTTTTCTTCCTGGAACTTCAGAATGGAAGATACTGTTGCTTTGCTTTCATTCAGTGAAACCAGATGTGCTGTGCAGTGAGGGGCATCCGATGGATGTGAGCAAGTAGAAATGGATCTTCTCCCTAAATCTCCTCCTTTTCTAAGTCACAGATGATTACTTTTATTTCATTTTAGGAAAGTGCCGGCCATGCATCAACGCCACGACAAATGCATTTTTTGTCATTGTACACATTTTTCACAGACATTTTCCCCCATCATTTCTCAGTCTGTCAGTAAAGGTTCACGTGTGTCTGGCTGGCAGCCTCAATTAGAAATGTCCCTTGAAGTTCAGCGAACCCGTTGTCCTGCCCGTGATGCAGGAATAGCCTTTGTTCCTGCATCTGTCTGTGGTTGGGAGATTTCTCAAAAGCATTTCCAGGTGATACGAAACCTTGCTGTGATTTTCAGCCCCAACTTCATTGCTACCTGGAGATTGTTCTTTCTGGAGGTCTGTTACCAAAAGACCCAGCCTACATTTATGTAATTACTTATCCATCGCATTCAGCTCGCTACTTAGATATCCTAGCACAGAGACCTTCAGCACGGAGCCCCTCTCGGTGCTCTGTGTTGGAGCAGTGAGGTCCCAGCAGTGCCACGGTACAGCCGTGCCCGTCCGTGTGCTCCGATGTCTGGCAGCGCCGAGTGCCGTCACGAGGAAGCATTGCCAGAGCCAGACTCGATGAGCAGAAGTTCCACGTCCGCTGTCTTGCAGCACCCCACCTCCTTAGGTTTAAAAATAAATAGACATTCAAGCAGAAGGAGTGGAGGTCTGTGCTGAAATGCTGACTTTAAAAATAGCAGTATGTTCCGATAGTGCCAGATATTTTTAATGAATTAAAACCAAAAGGGGCATGCATTTCAAGGTGACTGGAGGCAAGGCTTCGTGGTGTGCTCACTCTGGAACTGTGCTGGGGAAGTGTGTGAACATCTTCACAGAGGTCGTGTTTCCAGTGAGCAGTGACTACTACAGAGGGGGAACCAGTAAACTGAGAACAGATTTGCATTAATTGGAACTTTTATGGTCAGTCTGAGAAGGACAGCATTTTACTTCAAATGAGATCTCAGCGCATGAGGAAAAGCTCATTCAGACTTTATAGCTCAGCAGCCCATGCTTTCCCACAGAAATTCATTGATAAAAATGGGATTCATTTATCTCACGTGCTTCCTGCTTAGCAACGTGGGCTTGCAGCGTTCTCTAAAAGTTGGTGTTAATCAATATATGGAAAGCAGCGTGGCATGAATAAATTAGGCAGAGTAATGAAAGCTTTTATTTCGTAGGTAACATAAAAATAGACTAAAAGGTCTTAAATTTTTAAAAAGAACATTTTAAAATTTTATTTCTGCTTTATAGACAAGCTGTGGACACTTGCAGTAAAGAAACATGCAGGCTGAGGCAGAGCCATTAGTGCTTATGTAGACTGTAATGTTGAAAAATGCTTATTGTCAATTCATTTAAATTTCCCCCATTTCCAGATAAGGTTTTGCAGTCAGCATACCGGGTTCATTTTAGCTTCTCCAATGTTGTTGGAATTTGGGTCGCAATAGTTGTATTCATCACTGTTTATACAGAGTTGCTTTAATTTTCTGGCATTCTTTGGCTGTAAGGGATTGACCTGAGACTGAGCAATAGAAAAAGCAGTGTTTTTCCCTTCCTGATATTTTTCACTTTTGCAGTGGTGCCTTCTTGTTCTCCACACAGTGTTAAATAGGAGCTGACATCCTTTATTGCCTCAGAGGATCACTCCCTGCACGGGCTGTAGGAACACGTGGAGCCTAATGGGCTCGTTGTTCACAATGGAACCAGAGAGGAAATAGCATCTATTTTAGGTGTAGCTGCATCTTTCACTTGCTGCTTTGAGCCCCTAGCTGTGTTTTTCCAATAAGGCAATCAAGCCGTCAGCCAGTGGTAGCTAGTTAATAGTTAATGCAATCTTTACTCTATGGCCTGGGCCGGATTCTGTCCTTACGCACCATCCCATGAGACTGGATCAACTCGTAGGGAGCCAGTGGTGTTCCTTCAGTTCCTCCATTTGTAACTGAGGCTGAGTTTGGCTCTCGAGGCTGACGTCTGAGCAGATTTGTAAACTCTGTGCCCAAAAGGAGCTGAAGGAGAATGATGGTCTTATCAGGGGAAACAGCACAGCCTTTTTTCATTAAGGTTCAACCCTGAGCCAAACTCAAGCAAAGCTAAATATTAAGAAGCGCTGAAAGTCTTGTGCTCTGCTGTTCCCAACTGCAATGATTTTATTCACACCAATTAAAAAAGTTTCATTTTCAAGTCACTGCTCTGCTACCAGATCACAGTGAGATACCTTTTCATTAAATAGAAGGCTTCCCATGGTGAATATTTTTCTCAGGTCTTCAAACTGTTTTAAAACTCTTCTTTGGCTCTTGTGAGCTCGGTATTATTGTTTGGGGGAAAAAAAAATAAACTGAAGATGTTCAGTTTCAAGCCTTATAGAATCACATTTTGAGTTTTGTTACCACAGAATATATAAACAACTTGTGGAAAATAATTTAAAACGTCTCTGAGAAATGGTATGGATGGATCAATTCTCTTCTAATTCAGCGATATTTTGGTAGGAACCATCAGATCGCTTGGGGTTAGGTACATACCTACAGAGTTCAGTGTGATTCATGTCATCAGAAATTAAAGAGGGGTTTTTTATTCGTTTATTTATTAACAAAGAATGTTCAGGTGAGCTGCACCATAGAATGTCCTCTGCTCTGTGAAGCCTCTAATAGGTGCCCCTAGGAGAGATGGATTCAGGTGCGGCTTCCCAGAGTGTGCATATCTAATTTTAGGTGAAATTCTCTCTCTCTCAGAGATCTAAAAAATTACTCAAGCATGTGCAGTTTTGTTAAATGTTAAAATAAATAAATGCCACTAACTTGGGAGTTGACCATTTGGAGATTTTTATAGCAGGCATTCAGATACTTAGGATGAATTCCTGGCCTCATTAAAATCAGTGGGACTTTTCCAGATGTCAGTGGGGGCACATCATTCTTCTTATTTTTTGTGGTCCAAATGCAGGCAGAGAACAGAGACCTTGTTAATGTTGGACCTCAGATCAAGTAAAATGTCAGAAAAGGAATGTTGGATGTTCAGCTGTTTTCCCAGCAGAACACGCTGTGCTCTTTTCGCTTAGGAAACCGGCTACCTTTTCAAAAAAGTAATATAGCTTTTGAAATGATCTGGCGGACATTTTATATATATAGTGAACCCAGAAAAGAGTGAATTCCACTGGAAAAATAATCAGTTTAATATCCAAATGAATTGAGCGTGCTCTTACTGCAGCGGCTGAAGAGCACACTTAAATTCAGGAGCTCTGATTACTCCATTGTCACACACGGAGCCTCTCAGCGAGTGCAAGTGTTAGGAGCTATTGCACTTCTGCGGGCTGGAACAGAATGATACAGCAAAACAGAAAATACATGTTATGGATCAGATCTCGTTTTGGATGTCACACAGTGCAAAGGTAAATAGGAATTACAGGTCAGACTGTGAAAATCAAGCTAAGTGTAGTTGCCCTGATTTGGCTTTTGCTCTGCTGGAATCATCAATTTCTTGGCTGGTAGTACAGTGCACCAGGTGTTCAAATTCACAGAAGGCCAAGAATTACTCTCTTACATAGCACCAAAAGTAAAACCTAGGCAAAGTAACTCTTTTGCAAAAGTAAATACACTGTGTGACAGGTTTAAAACTGCTGAACTGAATGGTATTTTTCACTCTTTTTTTTTCCAGAAGTACCTCAGCTGCAGGGCGCAATAGAAGGATGTGAGTTACTGACTTCCTCACAGCATCTGGACCAGAAATACTACCCTGTGTTTCACCATCAATTAGGAGCAGTTGAAAACCACCTCTTGAAAAGCCGATCAGCCGATGACATCAGTGGACACCTTTTGTAAAGCACGTTTTATGTACTTCTGCTGAGATCGTTTTTCTACCCTCCGTATGGTTCTATATCACTTACTGGGAACTGATGGTAGCCTCCAGAAAGTGCAGTTTCAAATGGTCAACCTCAATCTTTAGCAAGAAGAAAATCTGGAAACTGGATAGCAACAACATCTTCAGAGAAAATGGTATACGAAGGAAAACGATTAGTTTCCTGCCATTGTTTCTTCCTGTTAACAGCCAAATTCTGCTGGATTCTCACCCTGATGCAAAGAACTTATGGCCAGGAATATGCCCACTCCATCCGACTGGATGGGGACATCATCCTGGGAGGACTGTTCCCCGTCCATGCAAAAGGGGATAGAGGGGTGCCTTGTGGGGAGCTCAAGAAGGAAAAAGGGATCCACAGACTAGAGGCAATGCTGTACGCAATTGATCAGATTAATAAAGACCCCGATCTTCTTGCCAATATCACCTTAGGTGTCCGGATCCTTGATACGTGTTCCAGGGACACTTATGCATTGGAGCAATCCTTAACATTTGTACAAGCGTTGATAGAGAAAGATGGTTCAGACGTGAAGTGTGCTAATGGCGACCCACCAATTTTCACTAAGCCAGACAAGATATCAGGTGTGATAGGTGCTGCAGCAAGTTCCGTGTCCATTATGGTTGCAAATATTTTAAGACTTTTTAAGGTAAGGAATATTTTCTACTTTTCTTTTGAATTTTAAGTTCAAGGAAGTATGTGAGGAGATTGTGTTTCTTACTTTCAAATAACAAACAGACTGAAATCTGAAATGACTTGCTTTCCAAGAAAACAAACAAACAAACAAGCAAAAGCGACGATTGCAAACCCTAATTTAAGCTTCCAAATGCCTCTTTTAAAGTTCTAAGCAATCAGAGCAGGTTTGAATCCTTTAGGGACTTGTGGTTTTGTTTTTTTGCTGCTCACATTGATTGCTTATACTCATCAAGACTAGGCTGAGATTTGTTTTGCAGATGTAAAGGATAATGAAATATAAGGTTTAAGCACAAATCCTTTTTTAGGAGAACCAGATAATTTTCCTAAATGGAAAGATATACCAGTATTAATCTAGTGCTAATGATGTGCATGCCTAGACAGATATCTTTGATTTCCTTGAAGTCTTAACCTTCTCCATATTTTTCACTAAGAGATAATTTTTTTTTCCAGTCTTTGCTATCACTTTGAGGGAGATTACTTTTGGACAACAGTTCTATTGTCATAGTTTTCATTTCCTTCCACATACCTTATTAAGTTCAGCTCTTACGAATGACAAAAAAGCAAGGCTGCCACTCTTAAACTTCCTAAGTCGGATGGGAAGAGGAATACATTCTAATCAATCATCTTAGCTGTAACAGATCAGGCAGCAGACATTTAATTTTTAATCCTGTGTATTGGTAAATAGATTATGGTAAACTGTGCACTTTTGCTCTATGCAGAAAATGACTTTTCCTCTGAATCTATCACTTTATCACTGCCCTGCTCCCCTGTGTTATTCAGACAGATTCTTGCCATTCAGGAATCTTGTCTCACGTCCCACAGCTTCACAACCACTGAAGCCCATTTATTTGACTTTGGCAAAGACAGTTCTGGTAATGTTAAATATTGCTGTCAGGGATTTTGAAAAGCGTTGCTGTTCTCTAACTGTGACTGAAAATTTGAATAGAAGTAAAGAAAGATTGTCCTGTTTTGAAAGTTTCTCAAACTGACAAAGAGTGTTTTGGTCATCTAAAGGGAGACTGCTGTCCTCCCTTCTGGTTCTTCTATGAAGGGCACAATGATTTACAGCTCAACAGAGGAGCAAAACGTCTGGTGGGTTGTGGTCAGATATTCATCACAGTCTCAAGGCTCATCCCTTGCTGTAGGCACTTCACATTTGAGATACTGAACTTGTTCCAGCTGCATTGTTTGCTTGTGAAAATTAAGTAAACAAAATGAGGCTGTCTTAAAAATGTTCTATGTGGAGAATACCTCTGAAGCCATGCTTGGTGGGGGAAGCCTGTCCTTCCCAGGAGTAATCATGCATGCTGCAGGAAGTAACTATTTTTAATTCCACATGTCTTTTTTTTGGAAATTGTTTTACCCTTTTAAATAATGCATGGCTCTGAAGTAATGATAGATGGAACAGTCACTTTAATACCAATCATAATGCAAAGCCACATTTATTCACAGATTTGAGCTGAATACAGTATAGTGGACTGATTTAAGAAACTAAGCCTTGTAAGACATGTATTAACTGTGAATTAAGAGCAACAAGAAGGAAAGAGGCCTATGAATTGCCTAAGATACCAGTAATTTGTCTTCTGAAACCATGACAGCTACCTCCTTATTTCCATTATACAATAAGATTGCAAATAACGTTCTACTGCAGTCTTAATCAATAGAAAGTCATGTGATATCCCCTCTGGGGAAAGATCTTATTTACTCATTTAATTGATGTAACACAGCTGCTGGCAAAAGGAGGAGACATCTCTTTTAGTTTTAATTATAGATCCTGCACAAATATTCCTAATAATGTAAAAAACGACAAATGGCACCCTTTAACATCTCATCTTGGACCTGCATCTGTGTCTGCTCTTACACCTTCCTCTCAGAAGTAGCTCTGCTATTTTCTTCTGAGTGAAGGCTTCTGTATAAAGCCCTGGTTTAGTGGCACAATATAAACCACTAGCAATGGAAAAGTCCTTCGCCAGAAATGCAGAAGTATAATCCAGATTGGGTTGTACTTAGGTCAAAGACATGGGCTGAAATTGTCAGCTGATGTAGCCCTAACTGCTCTGATGTAGAGGGCCAAGACCTTAGTACATGCTCATAAAGGCTCCGGGTATGAAATCTCTGTTTACTGCTTGTTCATGTCAGTCAAGGTTGGGCACTCAGCTGGTATAAATCTCTTACTGTCAGTGATCACCATCATGCAAAAGTGTCTGTTTCCACTATCTGCAGGATTACTTAATTCATCTGTATCTCTGTCCAGCAGTTCTCTTCAGCAAGCTGAACCTGTAATTTCAAGTTCAGCATTGCTTTAATATCTATTCTGAAGTTCCTGTATGTAAAGGACTACCTATTTTCTGAGAACATTGTATCCAGTTAGATTTTAATCTGTGATGAAATTGTGAGAAGTATATTGTATCACTCAATGAGAATATATATACAAACAAAAGCAATCTGAGAAATACCATGCTGAGCAGCTTGGATTTTTATGCTGCTATTTTTCTTCTTCTTGTTTTTTTTTTTCCTTTTCTTTCTTTTATTGATTTTACAACATAAAACATTACAGGTCAATAGTCTTATCTGATGATCTGGTGGATAGTGTAAGCTGATTGATAGTCATGGTATCCTTTTATCTAAGTGTTTTCATGAGAAGAGGGGAAAGAGGGCAGTACGGAACATGGCCTTGATCTATATAACCTTTCTTTTGGCCACATGGCTCACCTTGAATTCTTCTCTATCCTTTTGTGAATATCCAGGAGACACTGCTACTGAGGAGGTTACTTTCTGTCCTTAATAGGTCTGCAACATTAAGGTCCTAATTTGGACAGCTTAAATTTCATCTGTTGATGGCTTTACACCTCTAAGGAGCACTTTGCAGCAAGGTAAAAAGGGAGCAAGACACAAATTGGAGACACAGCCTCATCTGAATGAGAACAAAACAGGTCTGGCCATGTAACATGGTTCAGCCAACAATCTAGTGATTGTGAGACAAGCTCATAGTGATGGGGTTCAAAGTCAGCGAGAAGGTCAGTCTCAGCAGCAATGCAAGGTCATGGTCAGCAAGGTACAAGGCCAGTGGCATAGCTTTGGGACCCAAGGGAAAGGGCCAGAGCTGAGAAGCAGCAGTCAAATGAAGAACAGGTATAGAGGTCTCTCTGAGGCTCTCCCTCACAACATAGCTGAATCCTGGGCTGATTCAGGGTCAAATACTTCTACTCTGTCAAATCTTGAACACATGCAACCAAACCCAGGACTGGGAATGAGAAGATGTTGCAGAGCCTATTGGTGCGTTCAGAGCCTCAGCAGTTCTTTAGTATTTCTCATAGGAGTAACTCTGGAAATAGGACAGACAGACACAGGCCTTCCTCTTTCTTCTGGTGAGCCAGAAGCTACTCTTTCCTCTGTGTAGATGTTTGGTTGTTATTATTGCCAGTTTGGAAGTCCTGCTGCCAAACTGGTTTGCGTTTGGCTGGCAAGATCTATTGAGGGCCTGCCTGTCCCAGCTGGCCAGCTCTCACTAGTGCGAAGGCAACTTTTCTGTTGACTGCATCATTCAAGCATAACATCTTACTCCTTCCCGAGTTTGTCTTATGGAACTTTTTGCTTCATATAGGGTGCTCAGATACAGCCAAGTGATGCTCTTATCTGTGTAAAGTGTATAAGCACTGGGCTGTTCCCAGTCCCTCAAAACTCATCCTGGAGAAACAAGAGTCTGTAACTCATCTCACTTCATGTTCCCCATACTTAAAGCTTTTACTTAATATAGAATGCTTTGGATTGGAAAAAAACTTAAAAAATCATCTTGTCCAAACCCCTTGGCTGGGGGGCTGGGACATCTTCCACTAGATCTGGTTTCTCAAAGCCAAAGCCAACCTGACCTTGAATACTTCCAGGGATGGCATATCCACAGCTTCTCTGGGTAATCTGTTCTAATATCTCACCACCCTCATCATGAAAAGTATTTCTTTTTTATATCCAGTCTGTATCTGGCTTCCTTCAGTTTAAAACCATTACTCTTTGTCCTATTACTACAAGCCCCAGGAAAAAGTCTCTCTCCATCATTCTTATAAACCTACTTTTATGTATCAAAAGGCCACAATGAGGCCTCCCCGGAGCCTTCTCTGCTCCAGATTGAATCTCAACTATCTCAGCCTCTTTTTGGAGAGGTGCTCCAGCCCTCTGATCTTTTTTATAGCCCTCCTCAGGACCTGCTCTAACGTGTCCACAGCTGTCTTGTGCTGGGAGCCTCTGAGCTGCTTGCAGTAATGTTGTCTGACTAACTCATATCAGTGGTTAAAATCTGTTGGAAAGAATAGAGATATTTTCTTATTCTACCATCTAAAAGCTTTACGCTATTTCTGAACTCCTCGGTGCACTCCATCTGTCACCTTCACACATCTAGCCAATGTCACACTGAGAGCAGCGAAGGGACGGTGGCTTGCATGTGAATTGAGATAGGTGGAAAGTATGCTTGATGAATTGTGATCTTAAGCTTCTATGTGTGTGTTTATGTACGTGCATGTAAAGCCAAAATGGTAATAGACAGTTTTGTTCTTTTCCTTGCCTTTTGCCTTGCCTTGCCTTTTGTTTTGCTGTATGTTTTCTGCTCTTTTCTAAAACACTTTTCTAAAGTGCTTTTTGCCTTTTTTTGGTCAAATTCTCTTCTTTCTGCACTACTGTAATCCATTTTAATAGCTGCTGTCTGAAGGGACTAATATTTACTTCATGCACATTTGCCTTATATATTTCATACACATTTACTTCTTCAGAAGCTCATAGTACAAATGACGTTCTGGAGTTACTCTTTCTACTTTATGTGCAGCCATCCAAAATGCAAGGCACAGTTTCTTTCAATAAATCTGGAAGTAAAGGTATCAGTTCCCCCAGCATTTTTTTGTAATTTGCTTTTCTGCTTGCTTGTATCCTTCTGGGTGTTAGTGGATATCCATGGCTGGCAGCCTTGTGCAGCTAGCAGCGCTGTACCTGGTTGATGCTTTTTCAGGCTTGGTGGCAGGTCTTTTTACATTTGGCTGCCATGAGATGCTCCTGTTGCCTTGTGATCCAGACTCAGATAGGCCTCCCAGGAATGTGGGAACTGTGGAGCCTAACCTCACTGAACTTCATAATTAAGGAGCTGCATATTTAATTGTGGCAATAGTGTGCATTTCATGACTGGATGGAATATGACACGAGTAAAGTGCAGTAACATTTTACCATATGATTTCAGAGAGTATGCACAAGCTTTTTGAGGCAGTCTGAAATACATGCAGATCCTGATTCTGACTCTATGGAAATTTTGCATCTTCTGAACATCACTGTCTTGAAAGTCTTGAAGGAGATGTAGGAATCGGCCTTTCTCACGTGGCTGCATGGCCTTTCCGTAATGGGAAGAATTTTACCATTTACTTTGTAATAAGTAAAGAACAGTCTCAAGAAGTTTACCCAACAGACTGGCATTCATTAATAAAAAAATGTACCTCACTGATTAAAACAGATCCATCTTCTGTTCACTGTGTCACACTACATTTGTCAATAGTGTTTTGTGCAGTATAGCATTTGAGATTTGCAATGAGTTATGATTTTTTGTGGTTAAAACATAAGTAGAAAATCAAGACTGAAGTGTGAAGAAAAATTGTTCGTAGTGAGAATTAGACTGAAACATTTTGAAATCGGCTTTTAAGAGGAACAGATTTGTTTTACATTTATTCTAGATAATATTTTCACTTTCTGAATCATTTTTAATTATAAAAGGAAGCCATTGCCAATACATCCCATTTAATTTTACAGTGTTTTTTGTTGCTTTTTACAAGCACTTATCTGTTTAGTGCCTGAGCATTTTGTCTTGTTATTGGTTGGAAAATACCTTGTAATCATAATATATATATATATATATATATATCCTCCTTTTTTTTTTCCTCACAACTCAGCTTCTGTGAGAAACAGCTTTCGTATCTCTGTGTATTTCCATGGTAGTAGATACTTGGATTATGGAAAAGACTCTTTTAATTCAGCTGTGATGTTTCTGCCAGTGCAGTGTTAAATGTGTCTCAGACAAGAAGGGCAAATGGCAGGTCAACACCGTGATAAAATTATATGTACATCAGATACTTTGTGAGTATCAATAATGAAATTGTTGGGAAATTCTTTAGCTGCAGCCAGAGGAAATAATAGATTTCCAGATTCTGTGAAAACTGCTAGGACTGATTAGCATCAAATTTTATTTGTGCTAAGCTGCTTGAGGCAAGGGAGTACAAAAGCAACTTAATGCATTCATTTAGGATTTTACAGTATATTAGTTCCTTAAATATTCCCCTAAAGATCTAGTATTTTTAGTCTTCTCCCATTCCTAGATGAAGCTATAAGTAGTGGTTAGAGCAAAGCAGCAATTTGTTTTTCTGTATTATTTTCTGTATTTGTCATTGGTTTGCTACAAGGCTTTAGAAGCATTTCTTGACCTTTTTGAACTTCCCTTTTGTCATTTTGGTTTGATCGTGTTTAATCATTTCATAGGAAAAACTAGAAGGTTGATTAATGTTTATTAAAAGATACGAGATATCTCCCCTGTTTTTGTAGGTAAGCTGATGTTGTCTTAAATGTTGAGGTGTTTATGCCATTCCCTAACCACATATGGGAGTACCTTACCAAGAGATTGTAGCTATTAAAGATCGGTGGTCTGATTTGCTTTCTAATTCCTTGATGGCAGTTTAGGCTGTATATGTATTTATCCCTCACATGAACACATGAAAGAAATTGCATATGCTAAGAGAATTAGTTCACCCTTTCATGGCTGAGTTGTTACCACTGTATGAAAGTTGTTTGCATGTGGCAGAGACCCCAAGTTATTTGTTACGTAATGCCTATATTGATATAGATATCAACTGTAATTCTACAAAAGAGAGGACTGAAAGGCTAAGGAGAAGAGCAGTTCAGCAAGAGCTGACATGTTCACATAAAGACAAATTCTACAATGGACTTTATTAAAGATCTCATATTAGGAGGCACTTTTTATCTTTGCTAGTAAACAAGTAAACCTGGCACAGTTCTCTAGCACTGAGGCCAGCTGACACAAATAATCCACCTCTGTACAATAAACTCACATTTCCCTAAATCGTGGGTCTGCATTCAAGCTACTGGAAGGGAATGATTCCTGACCCATGTTAACTTCTGAAGCCTGTCTGGAAGAGGCTGTTGGCTGGCACAGGGCACAGCCCAGCTGAGGACTGTCCTAGAAGCTCAGCAGAGGAGGTAGTCTTCCCATGCTCAGGAGTATGCTCTGGAAAGATGCATGCTATGTATCAAGTGGATACTAGGGCAAGACAGAGTTCCTCTGCTCCTATGTCATGCTGAAGGGAAGTCAAGACACTGCTAAGGATCATCAAAACCGTTGCGGTGTTTTAGTACAATGATGTTAGTTTTATTAGCCATGATGAGAACTAAATAAAGACTTTTTTCCCTGGTGATAATTGTTTCAGTACAGTGACAGCTGTGCCATATGAATAGTCTTGCATTCCGACTGTCAACAGAAACCAGGCAGTATTGTGTGTTACAGCCAACTGGTAGATCTTGTGGTTTTGTGTATTTCCATCCTCATTATTTTCCCTAATGCACATTGTGCTTTTAGGATTAAACTGGTTTATGGTTCTTAAATGTACATCCTTGTGTTTACTAGCATTTATCAGAGAAAAATAGTCATCTAAACAAAAGTCTTACTGAAAGACACAGATTCCAGTTGAACAAATTTAATAGCCAAGAGCAAAATGCTCCTCTGGGCAAGGATCTACATATGCTCCTAGATCAGAAAAGCATGATATTATATCCTCTATCCTTCTGACAGGACAATTAAGCATTTAAGTCAAGCCTTAAATGAGGAAGCTGCTTGCCCTTGACTGCCTGTGTCCTAAATAGAGAGTGTGAAATGCTTTCAGAGCAAGATAGAATCAGCTCTGTGAGTGTGAGTGCGTCTTTCATGTTTAGCAAAAAGAGGATTGTTTGCTACATGCTTGCACTTTGACCATGCAGAACCTCTTCTCATTGCATGTTCTCCAAGCAGTGTTTTTGTCAGACACACTGCACGAACAGGACTCTGACTCACTCTGTTTCTATGAGTTACAAAGGTGTCTGGATCAGCAGGAGGAAGCGCTGGAGATTGGTTCTCTAAGTGGGACCCTGTGTTTGTGGGGTAACAGGAAATAAGGGACGTGCTTCTTGAGAAAAGGAAAAGATGTCCTTTTTTTTACTCCACGGTGGGATTTCTTGTTTGGGACTTCAGATAGATACCTGGATCTGAGTCTTCTCTGAAATAAGTTACTGCTGTTAGAAATGCTGGGATTGTGGGAGCTCTCTTCCTATTACATTTCTTTAATAGCTTGGGACTCTGAGAAAGATGTAAAAGTGATTTCTGTAAGTTGGAATAATTCCCATTTAGAGATTTGACTTTTGTTCTTTCATACAAGGTGCTCACAGTATTTAACTCTGTGACAGAAGTATTTCTAAAGGCAGAATCAGAATCTGTATATTCTCTTTTCTGATACACATATGCACATAATTTTACAGAGTAGAAAAAAGTAGCAAAAGGACAATAGCACATTTTGTGTATAATTCCACAGTGTGCTCCTAATAATTTTCATTAGTTTTATACTTTGCTTATGCTTTGTCACATTTGCAGTGTCATTATGATCTTGCAAGCTGGCTAAAATTTTGTCCAATAACTCCATGGTGTTATAATAACACTGATCACCCATAGTAATTCTTACTCTTATTCAAATAAATTTACTTTTTTTTTTTGTTTGTTTGTAAAGACTTTTGAAATATTAACATCTTAGTGAAAAAGTGTAATCACAAGTAATACTAAGTCTACACATCAGAGAAACATTTCAAAGAGGCTATGAATTCTGCAGTAATTCTCGAGCTGGATGCTTCCAAAATGTATCCTCCTAAAACAGCAGAAGAATGGGCTAGCTTTCTCACTCTTCTTCTTACTTCACATGGTGCCACGAGTATGCTTTTCTCACTAGTGCTGAAACACAGAAAGTCCCTTCCAAAAAAGCTTAGTTCCTTGGGGGCTACCACATAGACAAGGACTCACAGTCTAAAAGGCGTACTTTAATGAACACACATGGAGCCACAGGGAGCCTCGAGACTTGCCTGTTCAGATGATGTGTGGAAGGATAATTAAGTGAAGTTGAAAAGGAACTAAAATGTGAAGAAGTACTGTTTATACATAAGTCATATTTCCATGGAAGCAACAACAGATACAAAGAGCACAACAGCACTATTTGATAGAGCAAATTCTCAGCTACAAAACACTCTTTTTCAACATAACCATCATTAACTCTGCATTCTTGCCAGCAATGAACAAGAGCCTGCATGTCACCCTTGTAAAAATCTGTACCAGTGGAGGTGACCCATTGTTTCATAGCTGCTGTGGCAGCATGATTGCTAGGAAAATGCTGCCCATGCAATCCATCTTTCATCTAAACAGATGGAAGTCAGGAAGGATCAAATCCTTATTACACTGTGGCTGTGGTAGGACAATCCAGCCAAGACTGGCAATGTTCTCCACGTTCTTCAGACTGGTATGGTGTTATCATGTTGCAAGAAAGAGATTGTCTTCTGTTCTGACCTAACACAGGAGATTTGTGTCTTTAGCTTAGTCAGTGTTGTGATGTAGTGGTCAAAGTTGATGGCTTGTCCAGTTCAGGAAATCAGGAGGGATCGCCTCTTTTCTATCCCAACAGACCGTGCATAATACTTTTCCCATTGAGGGCTGTGTCTTGAACTTTTTCTTTGATCACATAGACTGCTGTTTTGACTCTGACTTGTAGTGGTGATACCACATCTTATCACTGGTAATGATGTGATCCAGGTGACTGTCACCATCAGCCTCTTATTGGTTCAGTAAGTCCTGACAAACTTGCTTACGGTGCTCTTTCTGTTCCTGTGTTAGCATTCATGGGATCTACCTGGTGCAAACTTCAGGGTATTCCAGCCTCATTGCCACCATCATTTCCAACACATTGAAGCCAGTATTCAGCTCTGAACACAGTTCTGTCGTTGTAATCCATGGATAAACAGATCGGGATGCTCTTCCTTTTATGGCGTGACAGCCGTGCATGGCTGTCCAGAATGTGGCTTGTCTTTCAGGTTGCTGTTATCACAGCTGAAATGCACTGCCCATTATCTCACTGTATTCATATCCACTGTTTGGTCTCCATAACTGTTCAGCAAGCATTGATGAATGTCAGTGAGTGCAGTATTTTCTGTATGGAGTAATTCAGTGACACAACTTTGTTTCATATGCACTTCTTCGTCAGATGCTGTTTTATCAGACTGCCCCTCTGCTGCCATCTATCACATGGCAACAAAATATAACAGGATGTTGGTGGGAAGGTTGAACTTCTACTGTCATACCACCAGCATTCCTCTCTGACTTTGTGAGCCAACAGAATAAAATAGAAGGCATTACTTTTGGAGCAGTCTTTGTAGACTGCAGTACGAGTTGGCTAGTAGTGGAAAAGAGGAGATCTGTAAGGGCTGTGTGTATGTTTTAACACATTTATATTTTCTATATTATTATATTACCATTGTCTATGAACTCCCTCATCCAAACAACCTTTGAAGAGAGCGGTGTAGGGAAAGAGAATTTATCTTGATAAATTAGATGAGAAACTCAGTAATCATTTGGAGTAGCATAAAAAGTCCTAGAGGTTATTCTCATTGCAGTGTTGTCTGGGACACAAGAACAAGTTCTGCAGAAAGAGATGACCTACCAGGTCTGGTATCATACAGTGAATGGAAAGTGCAGAGGGCTGGGAATCCCAAGACTGCAGAAGACTGCTTGTACTCTGATTCAGGCCAAGAGCAGCACATGAGTAGCATAAGTGACTAAATTCTTCTGCTGCCATCTAGGCTCTCTTTCTTGAATTTTACTTACTCAAAAGAGAAATAGAGTCTGATTTTTGTGTCACTTAGACTTGCTTAAAGGAGAAGGAATTCCCGGGAAAGCAATGCATTGCAGGGAAGCCAGTGGATGATGCAGCTGTAAAGCTGGATTTATCCAGAGGGATATAATATCCTGTTGGTTTTACTGTTAGTAGGTTTCCTTTTCCACTAACAGATTTTCTGGTGCGCAGCAAAGGCAGATGTGGCTCCTCTATTACTTTGTGATGTTTTCAGAAATGACCATGGTGATGCTCTTTTGGTGTCAGCCTGCAAGGAGTTCTGGATGTGTTTATTTGGAAGAGAAGTGGTTTGTTTCCACAGGATGGAGTGATCTTGAATGAGCTGGCTGTCTGATATCCACAGGCAAGCTTCTGCAGCACATCCTTTCTCATATGGACTAACTATGAAAATAACACCCCAAATTCGACTTAAAGAGCAATTAGCAGAGTACATACATGTATACCACACTATTATTTCAAGGGGGAACATTTATGTTCACTATTAGAAAAAATATTGCAAGAAATATTCTGTTATACATTGTCTAAAGATTAATTTGATTGTGTAGGATAGGAGAAATGTCAGACTTCCCATTGCTTGGATTTCTGAAAATTACACTGGACAGAGTATGAAAATGTGTTTTTGTAACAGCAGGAAAGTGAGCTAGGTAAAGTAGTCAGTGTTTTCCACTCCTAAATTCGATAGTTCTGTTTTACATGCTTTGTGTAACAAAGAACAGGATTTAAAAGTTACCAGCTGCTATATTTACTTGCTAAAGTGTGAAGAAAATATGTATTGTCCTGAGGATTAAAGGGCTGATTCTCTTTGTGTTCAGTTCAGGCAGAACTGAAGCATTTGTAATGAAAGTAAAAGGTACTAGAAAGCATGAAAAAGGAGAGAAAAAAAAAATCTGTTTATGTCTTCTTTGTTGGACCAGATTTGATGATGCCCTTTGAAAGCTTAAATGTAAACATTCATCTTATTAACCACTGTTTCATTCTTTTTCTGCATGTTAAACAATTTCAGTTGTAAAATCTTAATGCAGTTGAAGCTGTTGTTTCATCCTAATGGAAACCATCTTGCCAAACTGAAAAGCAAAAACTCATCATCTGTGAACTAGGGGACACCTCCAGTAACAGCTGGACAGCATTTTGGAAACTGGATATGTAAGGTATTTGGGACAAGATGCACCACAGAGAAAGAATAATGTTGCAAAGGTAGTCCTAGGGATGGAAATATGAACGAGAGTAGCTGTGCTGAATACAGGAGTATGAAAAATGCACACTTGGAACAGATGCTAAGAGTGCCCTGTGACTCAAGGTATGATTTCCTGCCGTTCCTGCCAAGTTTCAAAGATTGTGTTTTTCTATCCTTCTCCCCCCCCCCCCTTTATTTCTATTTTTAGGCTGGATAGCAAAGGACTTGTGATACAGGAATGAAGATTCACAGTTCTAGTTCTACCTATTTTATTGCCTCTTTGCTTAAGATCAAATCACTTTTGTTTCTGGTGTCCAGGAGAGAATGAGAGTAAAGATGTCAAAAGCTGAAGAAAACAGACTATTTCTGAGATGGGTCAAATAATCTCTTGGCTCAATGGCTTTGTCTGCTTTGCAGAGCTTTGTCTGAGTATGACAGACTGCCCTCGCTGTGCATTACTGCCTGCTGAAGCCTTACGTCCTGTATCTTGCTGCAGCGCAGAGCTCTGCGACCTTGGCAAGTCAGGCAGAACCAAATCCTCAGCCTGAGCGCCGCTAGCCATAGGTGCCTGGGTGTCCCTGGGGGCTGATGTGCAGGGTCCCCAGCCTCTGCTCCAGGTGCCTCAAGGGATTTTGTGAATATAAAGGCTCCTTGCTAATCAGATATAGAATGAGGGCTGGGGGCATACCTCCTACAGCGAGTTCTTAATGAGGGATTCCTTGTATCCTCTTACACAGCTCCCTCCCCTGGGTTTTGCTATGAAAGGGGATTATCTGACTCTGTATGATCTAAATATGCAAGTCATCAGTCTCTGGAGCAAGTGATGAAACCTGTCTGACCACAATCAAAGGCTGCATATTCCCTCCATGAAACCATGATATTCTAAGAAAGGGAGTCTGAAAATCAGGCAAAAACCATTTGGATCATTGCCCAGTAAAACAAAAATTGTTAAAACTCATCTCTGCAATCTATACTTGGGTGATTAGGAAGAACGAATTCCTGTTGTTACTAAAACAGAACATGAAATTATGCGATGTAGAATAGAAGAAAATTAAGACAGGTGCATGCAAATATGTGATCTACTTTAGATGAGTGGATTTTTTTTCTTAAATGCTTGAGAAGAATCAGTTTTGAAAAAGATTGTCAGCTGATGCTTATTCCAATTTTTTCTTGGTGGCACAGGAGCCCTGCTTTTGTTTCTTTTCCTAGTTCATTTTTTCATGCTAATTCCATTGAAAGTTTGATTGCTTCCATGTAGTTTGATGAAGAACCTTATTAACAGTGCAGCATCTGGTAGCTGGGTGTCAAATGTTTGCCTCATTGGTTTACCAGGAGCAGATCAGGAGCTAAGAGAGCTTTTTGTACCTTTCGCATCTGTAATTTTTTATCCTTTTGAGTTGTTTTTTAGTGTAACTAAAGCATGGAGGCCATACTGTGATCAGGACTGTACAAATAATTAGTCAGTTTGACAGCTGAATTGAAAAATAATCATTCATTTTAATCTGAACTGAAATGATCATGTTGAATTGGAATTTGGGGGCTCTTTGATTTTTTATTTTTATGAAGGCTCCCCCAGAATGCCTTGTTTTATGTTAAATGATAACATAATCCATTTGGAATGAAATATTTTAATTCTATTTTGGATATTTTACAATTTAAAATTAAAAAAAAAAAAAAACCAAAAAAAACAGGTTTGAAATGCCTGTCTTGGGTACCAGTAATTTAGTAGTAGTGCCCCTGTTCGTATCACTGCACAGAGCACTTCCTCGTGACGCATAACACTCGTGAACAAGTTCTTCCTTTTGGATTCGGAGCAGGGCATCAAATATGGTTAAGGAGATGGGACAACAGGACTCCTGTCCCCACAGCAACAGATGGAATTACCTTACAGTAAAATTAAGAGTTGCATTCCTTCCCGGGCCTGCAGTGCACTCTGTGTGGGTTAGCCTTCCCACACTTCCAGCCCCGTGACTTTTTTCTCCGTTGCAGTGGGTCTTGTCCTGCCAGACTTCTCATGCAGGGGCTTCCCTGGGGAGGTCTCATCTCAAAACTGTTGTCAGAGCAGCCCTGTTTGAAAGCTGCTTCCTGCTCTTCTCCCTCTGAGCAGCTGTATGGGAGTTAACACTGCTGTTGCCAGATGCTGTCTATTCACTGCTGACAAGCTTTCACAATGGGAACATTTTATTTAATCTATGCTAGAATTCATTAAATATTCATTTCAGCAACTATTTGAACTTACCTATCCCTGTTCCTTGCTGAATAGTGGACTATGGAGTGAATTACTCTCAGGCAGGTCCAATGGAAGCTTAATTGTTTATGAAAACACAAACAGATTCAGCAGGAGAGACTTTCATGTCCAAAAACTCCATAACTCAATGGTTAGTTGCTCCCAGCTGAGTACTCTAGCCACCAGGCTATTAAGTATAATGTAGGCAGCCACTACAGCCTCATTTTTTCTTTTGGAACATGCTGGTGCATTATGAGGATAAATTTACAAAAAAAGACAGATATGTGGTGATGTCAGAGACCAGAACCAGTGGGAGATCTTTAAAGAACTCAGCTGAATGCCACGGGGAGACCTGACAGTAAACCATGTTTGGATACTGAAACATTCATTTAGATGTTTTAGCCATGGATTTATTAGCTTTTATCCATGAAAAGTTTGGTGGTCTTGCCCAGAACATAGGATTTGTCCTAGCTGCCTATTTGGATGTAGTCCTCAAGAACAGACACTTGCATTCCCATGGATGTCTGCATCATGCTCCATGAGTCTGAAGTGTGAGTGGACTTCTGGAAGTGGCTATTTGTGCTCACTGGTGTTAGAAGACCTAATGACTTCCAAAGGCTAAGAATTTCTACCTCCCTCCTGCTTTAAGATAATAAGCATCTCACTTCTGAATGGTCCAGATGTTGAGCAGGTGCACTCGTCCTTCAGTATGCAGGGCTAAGCTTTTTGCAGTGCAAAACCCGTGCCATGAACTGTCTAGTTTTCACACTCTCATAAAATATAGATTGTTTATCTCCTTGACACACTGGCTTGTAATTACTTCTGATTTGTTTTTCACATAGAGCTTTATGTAAAAGCTGTACAGCTTTTTTATTTCGAATATGGAAAATTGGAGCACACTCTCACAGCAGCTACTGGCAGTATTATTTGTCATTCTTCTTCACTCACTACTGTGAGTATCATGGATACCACAGTTATTTAGGCAGACTGACATCAAAATAATAAATAATGCTGTATTTTACTTTATAGCTCCTATTTGTAGCAGTGCTCCAGGCGCCTCCCTATAATACACTAATGACCATTAAAATATTAAAGCATACAGCAAATGAACCATAAAAACAATGCCAAGTGGACAAATAAAATAATTGAACTGTGATGGGAGCTTTTTTTTCCCCTCCAAATCTAACATACAGGTTTCTCTGAACTGTTTAGGTCTGAAAGCTCAGGCGAGGACTGCATGCAACCAACATTTTCTGCAAGTCATAGTGAAAGAGTACAGTAGTTATGACTTTCACTGGGATACTTTTCACATCCAATGACTGAAAAAAAAAAGAAGAGTTATAAAGCCAGATGTCAATATACATTATTCTCGCTGATTTTACTAAAAGCTCCTGTTGAAAAGATTGAGGGGAAAATAGTTGTTAGGGAACATCATTTGTTCCCATTTTTTAAGAGCTGAATTCTGCACTCCCTGCCTGGTACCACATGCTGAGGAGAACAGAAAGTTCTCAGGAGCTGAATCCTGTGACTGGGCGGCTGTGCGTGGTCTGCTGACGTTCCTGGACAGTGTGTGAGAAATGCAAAGCCCACAGCTCAAAGCGGCTCTGCTTTTGGAGATGCAGAATTGACCTAGACCTCAAACCAGCTAGAGCATATGCTACTATTAGCAAAAAAAAATTATTTGGATATATATCAAGTAGGGACTTTGGTTAATAAAGACTGGCCATGTGTTCTTTGTTGTGCTGGAGCATCTTACTCTAAGCCAGCAAGTTAAAGTACATTCACCCTGCTTGCAGTTGTCCTTCATACCAGGAAAGCCTCCAGCAGCTGAACATTGGCTTTTGCGGGAAAGAGATCTCAACTTGTGGGCCAAGCGTGCACTTACAGGCACTAGTTCAATTTCTATCAATATCAATGAGAATGTCAAAAGTTGATTTAGGGCTTGAAGTGACTTGTGGGGATTTAGTGCCAAATGGTGCACGTACATTTCCTTTTCCTTTGGTCACTGCTGGAAGGCAGTCCAGAATGATCTAAATTGGGAAACATTTGTTGTTACTTTAGAAAAAAACATTGAACACTTTGGTGTTCTCATTGCACGGGCCAGCATAGCGCTTTGGCTGATGATCATACCAGTGACTTGGAAATTATCTTTAGAAAGCCACTACACCAATCTTTATAGTAATATTACAGTTTGTAAAATGCAGTTACAGATTTCTCCTAGAAAAGCTGAACAATAGTTAATGCACTTTTATGCAAGGGATTATGAAGTAGGATATGCAGCAGAAAGGCAAAGCTAGTAAAATTTGGTTGCAGGTAAGAATTTCTAAAACTAAAAGTAGCATCAGTTCCAAACATCTTTGATCATTTTACAGTGCTACATGTATTTTGTGTAGAACAATTTGACTTGCCGTAAATGATGTCTGAACTGGCCATCTATCACTGCACAGTTTGTCTGCAGTACTTACAAATCTAACACCCAGAATGACAAGTGTAATTACATGCTTCCATAACATATGCTGTAATTTATGGATATTAAGGAAGTGTAAACAAGAGATCAAATCCTAGTGTAAGCAGTCATCCAAGAAATCATCTTGACATTTATTTCATTAAAACCTTTCTTTCACTACGACAACCAGAACATACCTGAGCAGCACTATCAGCACATCTGCAGCCACTTGCCAATTATTGCACGTTTGCAAAGCAAAAGATCAGGTACATGCATACAGTTAACACTTAATTTTCAGTTACATTTCTCGCACGTAGTTGTATAGAGGTTTATCATGCTCCATTATTAGCCACAAGAGATTAATATACAGGACCTAAAGAGAAACAGATCTTTTTACCCATTAGTTTTAGATACTGTGTGTATCTTAGCATTCAGTGTAATTTGAATGAGAGGACTGCTAAAAAAGCTCAAGACTGGGTAAAAGGTTCTGGGTCTCTCCCCTTGCAAGGGCTAGCTGCTGATGTGGACACAGGAGCAACTACACCCGAATTCCCAGTGGGTATCTTCCACATCCTGTATCTTACGGGTCTACTGAGAAGGCAGTGGGGTTGCTTATTTTGTGGAAAATGCAAACCTGATTTCTATTTCCTGTCAGCATCAACCCCAAGACTCTGCATCTGCCTTATCCCTCCTGCTAAGCACTGCTTTCCTCCGCAAACACTGCCAGGGAAATCTGAGAATTAGAATAAGCCAATATTTTGAAAAGGAAAAGAATTTAAAAAAAAATTAAAAAAAGCAATTCTGGCAACCAATCTCTGCTAGGGGCAAAATAGTGCAACAGCTGATATAAAACAGTATTAATGTAGAATGAAAGTATCGTGAATGCTAGCCCACATGCAGTGATGGAAAATAGGTCTTGGCAAATAAACCCGATTATATTTATAGGAAGATTTTGAGTTGTAAAGTAATGGCATTGACTTTTGTAAAATTTAGTGCCCCAAGTTATTCTGTAAGGTACTGAGTCAGCTTTAACTTTATCTTATTTAGTGAGACCATCACATATATATTTTTTTAAGTTCAGTTCTTCACAGGAACACCAGTGGTATCTTAGGCTGGATAAGCTTTTGCTTGGGGATGGGAAGATTCATGGAGAAAAGTTGTTTTCCAGTGACCTACTGCTGATATTGCTCATATGGCAATGACTGATCACAGAATCACAGAATCACAGAATGGCCAGGGTTGGAAGGGCCCTCAAGAATCATGAATCTCCAACCCCCCTGCCACGTGCAGGGCCACCAACCTCCCCATTTAATACTAGACCAGGCTGCCCAGGGCCCCATCCAATCTGGCCTTGAACACCTCCAGGGATGGGGCATCCAAAACCTCTCTGGGCAGCCTGTTCCAGCACCTCACCACTCTCTTTGTAAAGAATTTCCCCCTGATGTCCAACCTAAATCTTCCCTCCCTCAACTTAAAACCATTTCCCCTTGTCCTGCTGTTATCTACCCTTTCAGAGAATTGATTCCCCTCCTGTTTGTAGGCTCCCTTTAGGTACTGAAAGGCTGCAATGAGGTCACCCCGCAGACTTCTTTTCTCCAGGCTGAACAAGCCCAGTCCCCTCAGCCTGTTTTCATAGTGGAGATGCTCCAGCCCCCTGATCATCTTTGTGGCCCTCCTATGGACCTTCTCCAACAGCTCTCTGTCTTTCTTGTACTGGGGGCTCCAGACCTAGAGACTAGTACTCCAGATGGGGCCTCACAAGAGCAGAGTAGAGGGAGACAATCACATCCCTGTCCCTGCTGGCCAGCCCTGATTCAGTGAATCATAGAATCATAGAATCACAGAATAACGAAGTTTGGAAAAGACCCACAGGATCACCCAGTCCAACTGCCCACCTATCACCAATAGCTCTCACTAACCCATGTCCCTCAACACAATGTCTAAATGTTCCTTGAACACCTCCAGGGTCCATGACACCACCACCTCCCTGGGCAGCCCATTCCAGTGCCTGACCACTCATTCAGAGAAGTAGTATTTCCTAACATCCAGCCTGAATTTCCCCTGGCTCAGCTTGAAGCCATGTGAAGGAAATGCTTCTTCCTGAAATTGACAGTGCTCCCCTACAACCCCTCTGAACTCCTCTTTCCTGGTTGTGAGCCAGAAACTATGGGGTTGTGGCCAGTTTCCCTTGAATCTCTCTAAGTATCCAGCTTGTTTCTGAGGGTTTCTTGGCAACTCTTTGAGGCATAAACAAAGTACACTGGTGGGAGCTGACGTCTCTTTGTTTGCCAGGAGCTCTCTGATGGCCTCTGAGAGAGGATAACAACACGGAGGGTGGGCGAGGAAATTGCATGTGACATTGAAGGAAATAAGGCTGTGTCAGGGGAGGCAACCTGCTGACAAATTACAGAACGTTTGCACGGTTGCTTTAGCTAAGCAACTGGGAGAAGTGGGTCGAGGAGTTCAGCAAACACTGTGAGTGCAGTGAAGAAAACCACATTGAAAATCATTAGAACTGGTGTGTAACGTTGCAGTTCACACAGAGAAGTTGATGAGGGTACATTTGTTTTGTCTTTTTTAGATATTTGTGGTCATATACTCTGTCAGCCCTACTGTAAACCTACAGAAGCTCCAAGATGAGGCATTTCTTTTCAGAATGATAACCACAGAATGATAATCTCCTACTGCCTGTCTGTTTTACTCTTCCTTTTCATATATTACATTATATTTCACATTTTACTTCTTTCCTTTGCTTGGTCGCAAGTCCCAGAAATAGCCCACTCCTGCACCAGGAGCATTTCCCTCACTGACAGGCTCCTCAGGCCTTTGGCTAGCACTTTGCAGATGCCTTAGGGCATGGCCCTGTGTTTAAGCTGTAGCCTGTGCTGCCTGACCTGCCTCTGTGCAACACGCTGCTCAGGCACTGGTGCCTTTGTGCTCCCTGCCAGCTTACGAAGCTGATAGCGATTGTATTGTATCATTTGAATTTATTGTTACCCTGTTAGTTCAGTTACCCAAACCATCTCAAGATATACGCACTGAACCAAAAGAAATGGGATCTCTTGACAAAGATTATTTCTGTTCTGTGTGGTGCAATAAAAATCCTGGCTTTGTAGCTTAAGAAATATCAAGCAAATGGTTTATCTGGAGGTCATTGCTAAAACTGTCCTGTAGGGAACTTGAGCACAACTGTGATGGTTTATCATGAGATTAGGAGAATAGCTACTGCTGAGTTCATGCTTTGGCCCTTGTGATCAGTAGGAAATAGCAGATGGAGAAGGAGTAGCCAGGAAGAATATCTGAAAATTAGACTAATCTTATAGAGTATATTCTTGAAAAACTTCTGGATAGGAGTCAAAGTTGAGAGAGCACAGTAATGTTGGCATTACTGCTATTTCAGCAGGAGGCTGAAGAGAGACTTCCATTTCAGCCTATTTGCAGCAAGCATGTGTGCAACACTAACTTTCTGCTATATTGTGGCCTGCAGGGTCCTTAGCCAGAGAACTGCTTAAAAGATTAATTGTCTGTAAAGCATTCCTTACCTGAAATCTATCTCTGCTGCTTGACTTTCAGATGGATAAAGTCTCAGATCCTTCGCACTTGAAATGTCTTTTCAGGCTGGAAACACTCCATTTCTCAAAATACACAGAAAATGTGCTTGCTTATAACCAAACATTATATTGTAAAGGAGGTATGGAATTATCATGGTTAGTGTTCTCTTTGCCGCATCTTTTCCACTTTCTTGGGCAGGTGCTCTGCTCAGAAAATTAATTGCCCTATAATTTTCTACACTTACTGGATGTATTCAAGAATAACATTCTTGCTATTCTTGATAAGCCTATCAACATCTTCTTAGATTATTATTCATTTTACCTGGGAAGTTTCTGGTGTATGTAGGGCCGTAAAATAGGAGATTGTTTGCTAAAATCATGGTCCCTCTGCAACTTTCCTTTACAAATGAAGTAGTATTATTAATGTTGCTGTCTTAGTCCATTCCCTGTAAGATAATATTATCAGACTCTTCTAGTACCATGAACTTTACTGGCACAAACAAAATTTGCTTTGGGAATCCCTAGCTTTAACAGAGCCTATTCATTATTCTTTTGTTATTCAACAAAAAGCTGTTGGATTTTGAAGTACTTTACACCACTCTGGAGTTGGCTGCAGAGCAATCAAGCACGGTGTAATTTGCCATCATACTCATTACCTATTTAGCTCTTTGACAACTCTCTTGGCTACACCTGCAGTATGGCGGAATATTACTTCCTGCTTTTAAAGAGTGCATGAAGCAAGTCCTAGATTCATCTGTATGTGCTGACACCATGAATGAGAGCATGACAGTGGTCCTGTTCCACCCATCATCCTGTAAAGCTCAGTGGCTTTAGTGTATGATAAGCTTTTAAATCCATTTTGTTCAGTTACAACAATGCTTACGCTTCATGGTAGGAATTGATAGACTCGTAAAGGTCTTCAGTAAAATGTGAGCCTGGTGGAGCCTCCTGTGAGGAGGAGATATTGGTTGCAGAGGAAAATTCTTGAGAGACCCCTTTTTATTATTCAGTTCCCGGCAGTCGGAATCTTCCAACCCACTCTGTCAGACGTGCAGTTATTTTTGTTGTTGACAGACTTCAGAAAGTAAAGAAGTTAGGGATTAAATTGGAAGGAAAACACAAATATATACTGTGTCAGCCCTTCACAACAAATAATGTGTTTTTACTAAAGAAAAGAAGAAAAGCTCTGTCATCTTTATTGATATTTCTGTTTAACTTTTTATGTTCAGGCATAGAACAAAAAAATCATGTGTCCTTTTCCTGCATCCTAACGTTCCCTATCCCAGATATTCTGTACGGCTCTTATCATTTGCTTGCTTCATAGGACCCATTTCAATATCATTTGCAGCAAAACTTCGCATGTGATTTATTTTTCTGAGTTTTAAAAATAAACCAAACAAAATGCTATCTGCTTGGTTTGCTTATGGAAATTTATACATGAATGGAAAAAAGGAGAAAATTCAGTGTACGTGGCTAATAAATTAGCAGCCTGTGCTCTGGAGAGAAATGGAAAATTGTGGCATTAAATCAGTTTTATGTGGTAACATACCAAAACAACAGATTGTTTGGGGTACTTGAGGTAACCACCTTTCCCTGGTAATATATGACTGTCAGTAACACTTAGGAACACATTCTTCATCAAGTTTATAGTGAAAATTTCTGACAGTGGCAGGTGAGGAATTAGTTTTAAGGATGATGTCCTTCTGGTGGCTCATGCCGAGAATGATATTATTTATATTAACTGACAAAATAGCCTGGCAGCACACAGGCAATTACCTCAATTTTATGTTTAGTGCTCTTCTCATAAATCTGTGTAATGATGGCATCTCTGTTATGAGCTTACATTAACTTACTGGTTACAGTAATTGTATAGAAACAAGTCAATGTCCACTCTGTGATGAAGGCAGTACAGTTACAGTATTCCAAATAAATAATTACTTCAGATACATTTATAAGAAGAACAGATAAGGACTTTATGAAAGGAAATTTTAAGAGTACAATTAACTAGATCTTAGGTAGTGATCTTTCTTGTGTGTATGTGTGAATTTGTTTTCCATTAAGGACTTGGTCTCAAGAAGGTGAAGTGCACATTATTCATTTGTCTGCTAGGTCCTGTCCTTTGATGTCTAAAGCCATTGCTAGAGGTGAAGCAAAATGTGGTGGATGTCCCCTTGGCCTTGCCAAAATATATTTTTTTCCCTTCAAGACAGCTTAATCTGAGACCATCCCTGAAGATGGAAGGCCAGAAGTTTGGCAGTTTGTCTTACTTTTTCCTGAGGTGTTTGTTATTCACCAGTGTCAAAGATGCCCATCGGTTTTAACCTCATGTGGTTGTTTTTTCATGAGTTGCTGTAAGAGGAACTGAAGAAGTTTCTGTGGGAGCTTATGTTTGACTTAAAGCTGGAATTTACCACAGTGTATAACCAAAGCGTCAGGCCAAGCTGAAATCACACTTCATGTGCAAAAAAGCATAGTGCTTTGTCAACTTATACATGGGGTGTTTTCTTAAAATGTATAAAATCTTTGTTTGGGTGTCCTGGTCAGAAGGGAAACAGGATATCCTTGCATTCTTTCAAATATTCCCGTGTTAGTTAATAAAGAAGAATTGTAACTTCAGTTGTGTTAAGTGAAAAGTTAAAAACATATTTCCTCCTCCCATGACCGCTGGAAATTCATCTTAATGTACTGACCTTGGTTGTGGGCATTTAAAACAGATCCATTAAGATAAAAATAGCTTTTGAATTACCCAATTTGTAGACTACTTGACCTGTTAAGTACCTGCAAAAAATTCATTCAGGTGTCCTATGTCCAATGTGCTTTATTATCTGATGGCAACTACTTGGGCTGAGCTGTCAGTAGGCTTTAGCAAAAAATATTAGAAAAGTTCAGAAAACATTAGATTTAGGGCATTTGACCTACAATTCCTGTGTGCCAAAGTCAATGTAGAAGGAAACAACAAAATGAGATTTGCCATGGGCAGGGAATAAGACAGACTGCTTGGAGACCCTCTGTGTTGACTCAAAAATAATGGTGGCCCTTTACTTATGAGTAATGCTGAATAAATAGACTCTGTGCCCTGGAGATGCATTTGTAAGCAGGATACCTGAGGGATGCTGCAGTTCATGGAGACCATTACTGGCAAAGGTTTGGAATTCCCCATTTTTATTAAGCAAGTGCATAGGTAGCTGTGTGTCAGCCAGGAAACAGCAACTCCTTGCTGGTATCCTCAGGTACTTTTGACATTCCTCCTGATCTTGCTGCTCTGCAGTGTCCCTGGAAAGTTGTGCTTTTGGGTTGATTCATTAAGGTCATTCAGCATGGCTGAAGGGTTATGCTATTGGGGACCGGCAGTTTTGGAAATAGTGTGAGGGACTCAAGTATTCAGAACATAAGAAAGGAGTTTGAAAGGACTGGTTTTGATCTCTGTTCAGCCTTACTGTTTGCATGACGGCTTGGGAAAGGGGAAAAGCCAAAGATGCTGCCTGTTTTTTAAAGGTATGGGAATTCATAGGCGAATCAGCTATCAGAAATGTTCAGCGCTGAAATTCTAGCCATTGCCTCTTGTTTGCTGAGAAGCAGCTGGCAGAAAAGGGTGAACATCACAGGACCAGCTCCTAAAGGGATTGATCTATATTTTGAGGACAAGGCTGAAATAAGCGGAAGAGAAAGACTATAGAAATGGTGGGATAGGTACAGCAGTAGATAGAGGGAGTGAATTTAAATGAACACATATTAGAAACATGGGGATTATTTTTGGTTTACGTCCGTCAGATAATAATAATAAAAATGATAATATTATGGTTGCAGCATCAATAGGAGGAATGTCACTGTGATCTTTCAGCTAGTCAAATGGCATGGCTTAGAAATTAAAGCTAGTGACTGCTTTGATGTGAGTGAATTTTCTTCCTTAAAGAGTACCTTTCTGAAAATAGATTTATCTCTGCTAAGCAGAAAAGCAGATTCAATATCCCACAGCATTCAGAGATACTGTGAGGTTATTACTGCAACATGTATCATTTCATCAAGAAATGTTATTCTCTGAACTGTCTGGGCTGCTTCTTGTCAAAGGAATTTGTCTCTGAACTAGCAGCACGACAGGACTCCACAAGCTCTACTTTATGCACTGGCTGCTCTTTTCCCTGGTTTATCTGTCTCAGATAAGCCGGCTAGGTTTCTCTCCCCAGCCAAATGAAAAAGGACTTTCTCCACCAGGAGATCCTTTCCCATAACAGCTCATTTGGTTGCCTTAAACACTGCCTATTACTAAAATGGCTGGTTTACATTTGTATTGCTGCACGTGACTTGAAAAGTTACTGCATTTTCTTTGTTGGTATGGCTTGAATCTGCTGATCTCACAAATGAAGTTTTATTTTTTTCATTTTTAACAGTCAGATGTTTACTGACAGACACTAAGCCAAAGTCAATGGAAGGATATCCTGAAGGCAAGTGTTCTTTGGCTTGGGTCACAATACTGTACAAACACAATGTGAAAGAACAGTATTTGGCACTTAAATTTCTGTAGACCTTTTGCATCCATTTTGGGCTTAAAAAGAAGCAACTGATCAAGGATATGTCAATAGCATCATTGTTACCTTTGCCTTTGCCAACCTGTCAGTGATAGCAGCAGCCCAAAAGCTCTCACTGGAGACAGAGAGAACTGAGACATGGTAAATAAGAAGAAGTATAAAGAGAGTGTTGGCTGGAGCAGCGGTCACTGAGGTGGATAAGGGGAAGCCTTTAAGCTGCAGATTGCATTGAAAGATAAACAGGTGGATCTTCACGTATGAAAAGCAGAGGAAGGAGAGTAATCCTTCTGCATAGCACTGTTGCTTTTAGTTTTCATATCAGTGAGATCCTTAAAAAATACTGAGAAATAGAAGAAGATTCATAGGGGGGTAGCTGAGCAGTTTGACCCTCAGGGATGACTTGGAATCATACAAGGCTTTCAGGAAAAAAAAGTAAGGAAACTTGAAAAATAGATTACACAAAAAGAGAGCTAAAAAATAAATAAGAAGCAGACAAAATGAAATGTGATTAAAAAATATCCAGGGAGTTTATGCCATTTTCCAATACTGCCTTTAAAAGGAAATGGAAAGAAAGAAGTCTAGGCAATTAGAAGACAATTGAGATCTTCTAAAAAGATCTATTGATAAAAAACAGACTTGGGAATACTTGGAAAATATAAACAGAGTCAGATGTTCCAGACAATATTTAATATCTGAAACTGCACCTGACCACTTGCAAAGACCACTACTAACAGCTGGGATGGCACCCAGAAAACTTGAGAAAAGACAGGACATTACCCAGCTCCAGGAAATGAAAAAAAGAAAGAGTAATAACAGCAATTTCTATCAAAGAGGAACAACAAATTAGCTGTATACATACACTGTGATAAAGCTGTAGAAAGGGACAGTGCATTTTTGATATGTTTTCATGGCAGGATATTACCATATCACAGAGAAAAGGAAGTAGCAGTTTATATCAAAATTTGTATAGTTATTCACCATTTTTCCTCACTATACTCTATTTGTATGGTATATTGGTATAATTTGGTATACCATAAAATTTTCAAAGGTGAACAAAAGAAAATACTGTGATTGGGGGAAGTCACAATCAGAAAAGATTTTGAGAACTAAATATGTACAGAAGTTAAATAATGGTTAAAAGAATGAAATGCAGCAAGAAATGATGACTATTTGCAAGACTGGGAAGAAAACCAGGGATAAGTCTGTGTCAAGATGCTGATTAGGTCACAAGAGTTACATGCATGTTCCTTTTTCCTGGCAGATTGTCAGGTAAGAAAATTCTGTGAATCTTGTCTGTCCCTACCTCTGGTAGGTGTGATTTGCCAACATATTGTTCAGTTGAACTAACAATAAGATAGACCTCTGGAGATCAGGTATTAAACAGAAATCCTCATAGTGAATAGAACTGAATGGCTTTCTTGTTCCATGTAAAATTATGACCCAAAAATTGTTTTGGGTCATTTTGTCTTTCTTTTATGGCCTTTAAATTTTTCTGTCCATCCGTTTGTCTGTTTGTCTGTCTGTCCATCTACCTTTTGTGCCAGAAGCTCACATCCATATAGCTAAATTACATTTCTGCCAAGATGACCAGTCCCTGGCTCATTTTATTCCCCGGGTTAAGTCTGGACACATTCTGGGATGGTAGCTGTTGATTGAAGCCAAAGCTGTGCCATGGGACATGCTGACATTTCTGCTATACAGACAGTTGAGTGCCAGTCTGTCCTTAGCCGTGTTATGTTTATTCCAGAGGCTGCAAAAGGACTTCTAGATAACCAGCAGAATACCAGCCAAGGTTTAGATGGAGTTGGAGCACCCCTTTTGTCAAATAACTGCACGGTCCTTGGGAAACAGAGAAGGAAACTTCCTGTGCCTCTGAATAAAAGAAAATAAATGATCTGTATAGTTAAGTCAGAGGGATCCATTTGTAGATCCGGTGTGGCTGTTCTCTGCCTTCAGAAAGCTGATGGAAGATCCATGCACACTCCCAAATGGGGGAATCTTTTCATCCCTGCTGTCCCTCAGTGAAGCTCATTGTAGTTCATCTGTGCAGCAGATCTGAGATTTCCACCTTAAATGCCTAAAGGATATTAAACTATTTAATTTAAGAAGCCTTTTAACTGTGGCTTCAAAAAGCCAATTGTTGATCTTGGCACAACTGCACACTGAGGCAAGGAATCTGGGTGCTGGTAAAGCTTTTTTAAAATCATTCACAGAACCCTAGTTTTTGTGTGAACTCAAGTAGCCTTTTGACGTGAGAATTTAGTAACCAGACTGCAAGTGCAAGGTAGTAATAAATGACTAGGTAATGCATTATGAGTTGTCTAGCAGGATGCCAGAGAGATTATATTGCTCTTTCTTATACAAAATGATCTGAGGGAAAGGATTGGTAGCAAACCGATGACATTATCAGATGATAGTAAGCAGAAAAGAAGTGAAAGGCATGTTTAAAACTAAGTAGGAATAGAAGAAAATGAAAAGGGAAGTGCATCAGTATTTTTGGAGTTGCAAAAAATGAACTGGATTTAATATGTTGGAAGACGCAAGTTTGGAACAGAAAACAAATCTGATGAATCTGATGAGTGGCTGCAGTGTACAAATACCAAGTGGGACTGAGCAGCATCAAATATCATGGTGGAGTATATCAGCTCCTTTTCGGGTGCTGCTTCATCAGCAAGGCGACTGCGGTTTCAGGTGGTGTAGCCACATAAGAAACTTGCACACAGGGAAACTCCAGTTAAGAAACCAGAGAAATAATAGAAACAGAAGGTTGATCAATTTGAAAAGAAAATTTTCAGCAGTTAATCAGCCTGAATCCTAGGTTTCTAAGAAAGTTATTTCAAGACACCTTGACTCATTGTCATAGACATAGACATAGAGTCCAGTGAGAAGCAGTAATTCTGGCAATACCTGTTAGAAAGTTCATGTGATGGGGGGAGATTGTGGCCCTCTGGATTTGTCAGCAGGAAGATAAGATTTCACTCACTGCGTATTTGCAGGTAAATAATTTTAAATGACTTAGAGTGGTCTTAGAGTTTATAAGAAGTAATTAAATGAAATGAAGAAAATGGTCATTGACCTTGACTATTTTCTTTTATGGCTGCAATACTTCCAGAGACAAACTGGCCTCCTGAGGATGGAATATGTCATAGCTCATGCCACATCTGAACCTTGGTGGAACAAAGTGCCAGAAAATGCCCTTTTAAAAGATAATCCTATCCTGACATGTGGACGGAGTTGCTAGTAATAATACATTTTAATGATATGTGATAAGCTTATAGCAGATAATAGCTCTTTTTGGTTTTAATTTATTCAGTTCCACAGTTCAAAATACTACATGTAGTGAAATCAGGGAATTGTGCAGGCAGACCTGAGGACAGAATGAGGCCCCGTTGTTCTTTCCTGCTCCTCTTGTTCAGTTTGGGCACGTTGTCTCAGTGTTGAGTCTTTAAATTCAATCATACTCAGGCATGTCCTTCTCATCTCAAACATAAACAATTCAAGTTTGGAAGCATTAGATGCAGAAGTGAAAGGCTTATGAATCTGTTTTCAGTAATGAAAGTGCATTCAAAAGGAAATGAAGATGAGCTAAAATATCAGCATTTCAATGAAAACAAAGCAGTTCTTTTAAAAGTGTTTCAGGGCCTCTGCATCTGAAAACAGCATGACTTGGGCTCATTTATTTGTCATTTGGAAGCCTTTAAATCTGCACTGGGCTTTTGCTCATTTTCAATTTCCCGGAACACTCAGATCCGTTTCTTACAGGCGGTCTATACATGTCAGCAGTAGATCAGAGGAAACAATGGTGAGTCATGGTAGGGGGAAAGGGACTGTTGACTCTGCACTTCTCTTGGGTTAATGATCCGGGAAACAGAGCTGGGGATGAAACGTGAAGTCCGGGAGACTCCTACAGTTGATCAGCTTTACTCCGAGGTTGTTCACCTTGCTACTAAAGCTTTTACTGGAAATTAATGAGTATGCTAGACTTAAGATTGAAGGAAGAAAACTAGAAAGTACAGTTACGAGTATTTGGCAGATGCACAATTACCTTACGAATTGTATGATTTTTTTTTTCTTTATTAATTGGAACACACAATTGCTTGAATTGTTGAGTTAATGTCACAGCAGAGAGGATCTAAATTTGTATGCTCTTAAGAAGTTAAATCTTAAGAAGTTAATTCTTAAGCAGCTAATGTCTAAGCTTTTTAAGTTTCCTAATCAGAGTGTCTGTAGATTCTGCATATAATGAAAAAAGCTGAAGGAAAAGAAAGGATGTGAATAGAAGCCATTCTATTGATCACAAAAAATTCCACAGAACGAAGAAATTCTCTCAATTGCTTTAAGTCCCTTATCCATCAATTTACATAGCTTTTGGCTCTTAAACAGGAATATTTTCTCAAAAAATTATTGACATGACATTTGAGCCTTGAATTTTAGTATTTCACTACATCATTCCTTCAGAGTATGCTCTTGTAACTTTTCCAAATCCAATATTGTATTTTGTTTTTCCATGGTGTTGACATCATGGACAAGCTGTGCCCAAGCAGCTGGACTGTCTTCATCTGAGGCACCACAGGTTCACCTATGGGGCAGCTCAGTGCAAAGTGTTTGTAAGTGAACTGAGAGATAGAGAGGAGAGATGCCATCCTCAAGTAGATAAGGTAAACCAGGAACCTTGGTTAACCTCTTTCATGATAAATAACCTATGAGACTGCACAGTGGCATATGATGTTAGCAGGGTATCCACATGCATTGTTGGGAAATGGCTTTCAAACCTCAGAACTGCTGTTAGAGAAATATTTACAGTGAAAGGTACCAGGCAACTCTGAAAATTGCCTCATCATTCAATGCTCAAAAGCAAACTTACAGGAACTTCTTTAGATTCCTTATGGAGTATACTTATGTGAAAACAGAGTACCTCTTGATGTAAAATCATCTGTTTGTACTGTACAATATATAAGAAAATCCATTTAAAGTGAGGGGGTGAACCATCTGGTCTTGTGAGCCTGCTGAACCCTGCCATTGTTACCATGTGCTCAGAGATGGCATTACCTCAGGTAAACTCAGCCAGCTGGTACCAGTTCACCCTCAGGATTTTTGGCCATGCAACCCCCAGCCCTCCAGTTGTCTCAGCCGTGCCAACACACCTCCCTTTACTGAAGCTTCGTCTTGCCTTTGCTGTGCCAGATGAAATTCTCATTTCCCTGGGAGATTTTTCTTGCTGAAGTCCTCAGGGTCATGCTGATACGTGCAGTTCTGTTCTGCTGAGTCTTCTGTAGTGCCAGCATCTCAAACTGTTTTAAAGAAGAATGCACCACTATTTGCTGGTAAAGATATAACGCCAGTTTCCAGGCACATTCCCAGAACAAATGTTCCACGAGGCAGATAGACTCCTGTACATAAATACATGGGTGCTTCAAGAAGCACACCTAGATCGGGCTGCCAAAAGTTTCATTTTGTTTTTCCAAATACATAGAAGCATGTAGGAAGTACTTCAGAATTAACTTTATTTGGGCAAATCTGCATGAAAACAAGTGATGTGTCCACAGATGATCTGTGAATACATTTGCTATAGGTGATATTTAATAAAGAGACACTGGTCACAGTTCTGGAAAGTAAATGGAAGTGTAGATCCCTTAAATTTGGAATTGTTGCTCATTTGCTTCTGAATTTCGGGACAATTGTGGGAAATAATAACGGTTTCAAAATCTGCACCAGTTTTGGTAAAAATGCTGATGGTTCCAGAGCCACCCCATAGCATCTACTTCAGTGTCAATATCACAGAAGCCCCAGATACTGGATCTGATACTGTAGTGCTTGATTATTATTGTTATGCACTGTAATCAATAGGAATATTGCCTGTACACAGTACTTTCTTGGCGTAACCGGAGTAAAGCATATTCAGAGGCTGAGAAAGATAGAAGAAAGCCATCTCAGTCACGCAGCTGTAAGATATGAAAAACTGCTTTTCAGTGGGAAATAAGCTTATCCTTTTCTAATGAAATGAATAGCACTGTAAGTTGACAATTGCAGTATTTCAACCAATACTCAGAATAGGAGATTATTCATTTGTTATAGGCAACATAATGCTCTTAAAAAAATATCCAATCCTTCTGTTTTTATTATTAGCCTTTGCCATTGTTCTTTAAAAAGATAATTACATTCAGAGAAACAAAGATCCAGTCAAAGCATTTCACATGTTAAATAATACACAAACAAAAACAGTGCACAGGCCAATTCGTCACTTCTATAATTGGTGCATTATATGAAGGTTAATGCTGGGTTACTTGGGCTTTGACAACATGGCCAGGTTTTGGTATAAAAATATTTTAGTTACAAAAGCAGCCATATTTAAATGTGTAAGAACAGTTTACAGTAGGTAGAGTGTGAACAGTAGGTGTGAACACAGAAGTCAGTTGTGCAACACAAAAAGTGTGTTCTGGCATAAATCAGTAACTGCTTATGTGAATAAGCATTAAGGTTGGAGGATAAAGATCTTATCCTTCCTTTCAGGAAGACTTCTCCATCCTGTTTCAATCTTTCTTAAGAACTGGATAAAGCCACCTGATAGACCAAAACCAAACATGACCTTAACTCTGTCTTGCTTAATTTGCCTCCTTTCTAACACAGGCAGCTTTCTAGATGACCCATTTCCTGAGTTTACTCTGTTGTGGCTTAGATTCTTTTTTCTTTCTTTTTTTTCTTTTCCCCTCCTTTACTTGCAAATTGTTTTTGCTCAGCTGTCACTTCTATTCGTTGCTTTAAATAGCGATAAGAATCTGTAATTATACTGATGGAATAAAGGTAAGGGAAGAAGTAACAAAATGACAGTACTAATTCTCAGGAAAATTTCTGGGCTAAACCAGCCTCTAGCAGAATTTCTTTCAATTTCCTATGGATAAAATGAATGCAAGTTTATGTCAATAAATTAAGCCTCAGATACAGTTTCCCTGGACATTTCCCAGGTCCAGTAGTGATGGTTCACAGCCTGAGGAGTTAGGGACATAAAAGAATGGCTGTTTATAGCTATGCTTTCTGCACTGATGTCCAGAGGTGCAGTGGTGCCTGTTAGGTGCTGCTCACAGGGGCTGTGAGAAAAGAAGAGTGAGATGTTCAGCTCATCCTCTGTCTTGAACTGTATTTTCAGCACAGTCAGAAGAGCACTTGTGACTTTTAACAAGGAGCCCAATGAACGAATCCATCCTACTGAGGTAAAATGATGAGCAACCAGGATCTTAGCATGTTTGGCGAAGATCATGCAGCTTATTACCAGTTGTTTAAACCTAATCTGGCACACCATAGTCATCAGTGAACTGTGGTACACTGTTTGCCTTGTTTGTTGCTGACATAAAGGCAGAGGGTGCATAATCTGTTCTGCAGAAAGCACATATTCTGCTCACTGAATCTGCTTATAGAATACATGTGCAGTGTGTGCGTATATCCTAGCTGAGTGCAGTATTTGTTCCTGTTCCTACAACACAACAAAACTCTTTTCTGACCATGGCATCCCAGACACTGACAGTGAGTTGACAGTGGCCTGGGGGTGGATGGCAGGGGACCTCTCTCTGCCTCTGTGTGAGTTGTTTGCTTGTCTGCATTGCTTGAGCCCATGTTTCACACCCGTCCAGAGGTGGCCGTCTAGAAATAAAAAGCACTTGAGAAGAGAAATAAAATTGTTCCTTACTACGTTTAAGTATGAACTATTGTTGATAGAGGTGATCAGATGCTCTGCTCTTGATAAAAGTGAAGAGTGGTATGTGTCTATGTTTTGTGAGTGCACATTCACAGAGAACAGACTGAATTTGAACTAGAGAGAACTCTAATAGGAGGAGAAAGTTGCATCTAGAGTTCATAAGGATTTTATTAGAGCCTGTATATGAAGACTACAAAAGGCAGGGCATTTACATCAATATCTATAAAAGATAGTCTCCTTTATCAGAAAGAAAAGATGTTGGCCACCAGGGGGCAATAATTTCTTCTGTTCCTCAAAAGTAGAAATAATCTATTTTGAGTCAGAGTCAGTTGTTAATACAACCTCCTGACATTTGTGAGCTTTATAGTATGGATACTTTCACCTCTAAGTTCAAAACTGGCTGCTGTTTCTAGTGACTAAAAATTCTTCACTTTTGAAAGTTAACTGATGTAAGTGAAACAACTTTGGTCTTTTCTGCTCATTTTTTTTTGACACAGTTGTCTGCAACACAGAATTGATAGTTAGCCCCTGTTCTGGCAGGTCAATTAAGATCAAATGAAAAACCTAATGGGAAAAGTAGAGAAAAAATAACTTTAAAAAATATCCTCTCGACATGCAAGGATTAAAAATGTCTTTTCCTCAGATTTCCTTAATCATTTAAATTTACAGTGATCCATCAGTCAATCTGTCTGTCTACACAGAAACATCTAAGCTCTCTACATTTCAACTGAATAGATTCCATTTTTACTAAAGAGCATATTAAAATTATTTTCATACGTGATAGCTGAATGTGAATTAATTTGAATAAGTTTTATCCCTGATATATATTTCCCATTAAGTTATTTTTTCTAACTAGATTTTGAGTTGTTATCATAGCTTTCAATTAAAATTTCAATAGGAAGAGTTAGTAGCTATTCAGGGAAAAGCTATTGAAGGATATTATTTTGGTCTTGTAAACAAATTTCATGCCAGAAGATTTAGCAGACAAGCTGCCAGAAAGCTCTGGCTTTCTTGCCACAGTGCTCCTAGAGATATCACAGAATAACTGTGGTCAGCAGATCTGAAGTCTTTTCAGTGTTTTAAAGCATTTTGAGTGAAGGCACTCTTAGAGCATGAATGACTAATGGATTCATCCTGTACAGTGTTATTCATCATGGCCTGTTTTGCAGATTCTGAGTGGTCAGCTGTCCCATTGTGGTGACCAGGCTTCCAGAAATAAGGCCACTTGTCTGAAGTGGAGCACACATATGGATGTCATTTAAGAGAGACTCCTAGTATTTTGGTGGAATTATGATTTGAGCTATGTGGAACAGATATAAATAGCATCATTCTGGTTTCTCCAGTATGTCCTTGCTGTTTCCATTTGCTCCATCTACTAGAACCTCTACAGACAGAAGGGAGGAATGTGTCTGCAAGAGAAGGAAAGTTTAGCATCTGCTTTGGAGCAGATGCTCAGCATCATGTGCTACCCAAATTAGCTGGCCATCAGCCTCAACCTTGCTGGAGTCAGCTTCTGTCCTAATATTTGGAAGAACAATACCTTGCAGTGGGAACCCTTGCTGAGAGACCTGTGGATTTATTAATTACAAATCAAGCTGAGCTGTCACATGAGCCTTCTGTTCCTGTGTTCAAAGCCATAAAAGTTTTCACTTAGGAGGTACTGACTGCAGCTAACATACTCTGCGAGATCCTTCATTGATACTGCTCCTATAACACATGCAGTGTTATAGTTTGGAGAAATGGTTATTGTAGAGAAGCTTAACAGATTGCTAAAAAAAAGAAGGTAAAACTGCAAGCATTTAGACAAGAAGTGATTTTCAGAATTACCAGAATAGTTTTATAGTTGGCATGTCAGGTTTTAAAGTCCTTGTGTGCTGAGACTCAAATCTGTACGAATCCCTGCTAGGCCGTGTGCATAGTCTCAGAGCACAAAGATTTAATATATGTAATGTGATTCATACATTTTCCATTCTAGAACCACCTCTGCTGCTGCATCAGAAAGGTGATGAAGGAGAATGAACACTGATTACAAGGGTTCTGGGAGGGAATATCCAAATGCTGGAAAAATTGTTCTGTGGCTATAGCTATCGTTCTGCTTCCCCATTTATCCCCTAGCACAGTGACCCAGGAAAGGTAAGAGCTCTAAGTACCAGTGCCCTGGTGAAAGCCTTGTGCAAAGAGACCGACAGAGATCAGAGAGGGCTCTAAGTGGAAACTTGATTGACACCTCCACGTTATGTCCTGCAGAGACTATAGCATAGCAATTTGTAAAATATCTCAGTTTGTCTAAAAAACTCCTCTAACCTGGATGAATCAGCCTAGTTATTTTTAAATTGTGACAGTTTCATGATGTACACTGAGAATATCCTTACAGTCAATTGATCAGTTACTTGATCAGTATTGATTCGTGCTGCCACCACCTCAGAGAAACAGGTAGCAGATGATTTGTTCAAGTGGCTGCACAAAATGGTATTATTAACTAAGGCCACAGAGACAATCCATAACAATGTATAGCATTCATTAAGAGTGACCAGAAACCACAAAAATTACAGTGACTGAGCATGAAAGCTCTCTCTGAGGTTTTAAAAAATTAAGAGAGAAGATGGCAGAGGAAGAGAAAAGGGATAAGATAGGTCTTCCTCAACCTGGCCACGACCTGGCTACTCATCATCTCCTCCACCTTCAAGAGGCATGGGACAAACCATCAGCCTATAATTCATTGTCAGTGCAACAAATGCCAGCTTCACAGGATGAAAGGAGCTGGAACAGAGTCAATCTGACTGCAATTAAGATAGCTGCCAGTGCCCTTGTTTTTGTGAAGTTTTTGTGTAGTTTTTCTCCCATGGTAACATTGTGCAAAATGGAGAAATGTTTCAAACAGTGCCCTACTGGATTGCACCCTACTGGAAAGACAGGTTCTCTGACACCGTCTCTCCTCTCCATACGTGCTTCTGAATGGCCAGAACACTTGCCTCAAAGTACGAGATGCATTTAAACCTAGCCAGACTGATTTCACAAAAGTTCTGCAGGCACCAGTGCCTAAATTAGTCGTTCTGGAGGTGGGCTTATATTCTGTAACAAAAAAAAAAAGCAGACTAAAAATAAATCAGTGTAAAGAAGTAGATTCAGAAAGTTAGCTGTGCATTAACAACATTCTGGATACTTAATATAAAAACTTTAAAGCTTTTCTCGAAAAAAAGAAAGCAATGCAGAAGATCTTGGGTGCTGCTGACAGTTTTTAATAATAGGAAAAATGAATTAAAATCTGTTTGCGATACCTAATGATGTGAAACTGATGCATGCTTATATTATCCCCACTATTATTTTGCTCTATAGGTTCATTGCATGCAACTTTTCTGGCCTCCTCTAGCGACAGTGAGCTTTGCTGTGTCTGCAAGACAGCCTTTTCCATGATTACAACAGTTTCTATTTTCTTTGCATGCAATAAATGAATGAAAGGGCAATTCTGTGACTGATTTTATAATACAGAATTTCCTACTAGGCTATTATGCAATATTATACAAATCATATAGAATACACCCTTTTAATAAGTTGCTTTTGATCTTGTGATTACTATGGTCTAATGTACAAAGTGGGAAAGTGGTTTCTCCAGTGAGTTAATCTCCTTTTTGAAAGCATCAAAAGGGGAGCTCTCATTAGTTCATGAGTCATAATGTTGACTATGTCTAATGAGAGAGCTCGTATGAGAGAACCATAGGCTGAAACTGACGACAGTTTTGTTTTGATTGATAATTGATTAACTTACTGCAGAATAATAACAACAAAAATAAATAATAGTAATAATGATAAAACATATAAAAATGACTACTATATCAAAATTTGGGTACAAGCAACTATTGCTCCTCTAGAATTTTGTGAACTTTGCCTTCTTTTGGTTAAAAATGATGACTTATTGAGCCAAACAATGTAATGGCATTCTACAGTTTTTCTAAATCAGTTTTCCGGATCTGGTAAGCAGTCTTCCTGTACCTTCCACATAGCCTCCAATCCTACATGAAATATCAGTGAATCCCTTTTCAGTTTCAAGTTAGACGCTTAACTTTGGTTTTCCACATCTTAGAAATGTTAGAAACATCCCATATGTTAAATCATTGATTCTCGTCTTTATTATTTCTATTATTTCTTTTAATATATTTTGAAATCTTGACATTATCAGTGAGTTAGGGAAGTCTTTTCCCACCCAGCTTTGGCAGCACCGAGTTGCAAACTATTTTAATGAACATGTGTTGTATTCATTGCATTAGTACTGAAAATAGCTTTAGAGTTTTGTAATGATCTTCAAGTGCCATTATCTTTATTTCTAATTGCAAAGACTTCTTTGTTTATAATTTCTTTCATGCATCCATGCACCCACAACAGAAAAGAACAGCACGACATATACAAAAAAGCAAATAGGAATTTGTTCTCTAATCTAAATGGTCCATGTAAGAACAATATGCTTTGTAGTTGTGCTGTGAAAAGTGACAGTTCAGAAGTGTAATGATGAATATTGATGTTATGTGCAGTATGAGAACAACTGTGGCTTTCCCTCCGAAGGTAATGCCTCCTATTTTATGATGTTGGCCCACGATGTGAGAGGTGGATGTTGGTGGCACAGCAGTAGAGGCTGAACCTTCCCACCAATATCCCATTACATCTTGTTGCTGTGCAACAGATGGCAGCAGAGAGGCAGTCTGACAAAATGGCGTCTGACATGGAAGTGCGTATGAAGGAAAGGCGTGACATTGAATTCCTCCATGTGGAAAAAATTGCACCCATCGACATTCATTGACACTTGCTGAATGTATATGGACACCAAACAGCAGATATGGCATAGTGGGGGGTGGGTGTGCATTACAGCAGTGGTGACAGTGACAGGGGTCACCTTCACTGGTGCTGATTTTTACGAGTGCAGCATGCAAGCTCTTGTTCATTGCTGGTGAAAATGCACAGCTGATGGTGGTGACTGTGCTGAAAATGAGTGTTTTGTAGTTGAGACTTTGCTCTGTCAAATATTGTTATTGTGCTTTTGGTATCTGTCGTAGTCTCCACGGAAAGAAATAGAAAACATTACTTTCAGAGCATCCTACATGCTAAGTATGTGTTTCATTGCAGGTATGTTCCTATGGAATACATACTTTAGACACTGCAGGAACTTTTAGACCAAGCAGAAGTTTATTTAGAGAATTACACACATAGGTTGGAGGGCTGAATTGCTATCGGAAGAGTGAAGGAAGTTCATATCTTTGAATTCTGGTTTAGACAGGGTTTAGGAGAGCAGCATATGACCTACAATCTAAACTGTGATATTCCAGGCTATCAGCATGTACCTAAATTTTCAAACTTGCATGTGGAATGTGTCAAATATGTTGAACAGTAAACTAAAATGGAATCACTTTGATAGGAAAATCTTCAGAATGCTTAATGTTTCGGAACTGAATACTCCCTCTTTGTTCACTTTTTCTGCAGTGCCAAAAGGACACTATTAATGTTGCTATAATGCTCTTTATGCCATACTGACTTGAAGAAGTAAGCAATCCACAACAGAGGAAATCGATACTGTAGCTTGAAGATTGCTATTTGTCTTCTAGCCCTAAAGAAGTGTTTTGTGCATAAAACATGGCTACATTTTTGGCTACAGCACCATACTCGAAATGTGATGGATCTGCTTAAGGAGATCAATGTTTTCTGAATACCCATACAGCACATTTATCTTTGTGCTGTGAGCTCCTTATTCGTGCCATAGTAAATATGGTCACTTCCAACTTCTTGCTTTTTCACTCTTACATAGCATCTGTAGGGACTGAAAACAATCCTTCAGGGGATGAGTTGCCTTAAGAGGACAGAGAGAGAATAAATGGATTAGTGAGAAAGACGGAAACTGAAGTGCTCATCCGTTGTGAGTATATAATTTAAGATTTCTATTAGATAGTACAAAGATTGTGAAAAAATAAACAAAATTTCAGTACCAGTGTAACTTCAGGATCTCTCAGTCAGGCACAACCTCAAATTACATATGTATGACTGCACATTTGTAATCACATATGCAAATCCTTACAGATAGATTGGTTGATGGGGACTGATTTGCCTAACTGCGTTATGATTATTTCTCAGCAGCTCTATCACACATAAATCCCTTACAGTCATTTGTCACTATGACCTAATCAAAGCAAAAATATTTGCAGTAACAGTGATTATGGAAGTTTCTAATTTTATAATCATTGGCACCCAGACAGCTGTTGGTTCCAGTTCTAATTTTCCTTGGTTCAAGACAGTGAGTAGCAGGGCTCAGCCCACTGATGAGCTGAGCAGTGATGAAAGCCTGGCTTAGGGCACCCTTAGAGAGAGAGCAGGCTTTGTCAAGAGAGTCCTCGTCTCTCGGAAGCGTTTTACCAAAAGCATTTTGCCAAAGGCAATCTGCTTAGCAGGAGGTTCGTCTTGGGAGACATTCCCTGGAAGTATTTTCCCTTGCAGGGGCTTGTCTGTAGAACTGTTCCCCGAGGCTTTTCCCCAAGCATGAGGACTTATCTGTCATAATCTTAATGTTCTAACAACACTCTTTTTTAATTATTATTATTTTTATATATACATATGTATATGTGTGTAACAGATTAACTGTAGTCTTACACTGCTGCAGTATATGTCACAAATAGATTTCTTCAGCTCTCTCTAAAATTTAAGATCTTCAGATCTGTGCTAGCTACAAAAATGGCCACCTCAGCTTCTCACTTCTTCCATATAGAGCAAAACTGCCGCCACCTTCTCACACTCCAGATTGCATATACAGACTCAGAATTGTTACACCCTCACTGCATACGCACACATAGCACTCATTTCTGCTGACAGGAATCACACTTACAGCCCGAGCAGGAAGGTACCATTCTACATTTAGTTCTCTCAGTCAGCGGTACAAAGACTGAATTCCTGTTCTCTTTTTGGGCTTACTGTTTTCTCTTGAAACTGATCTTCTGGGTGAAATGCTCTACTGTATTTTGCAGTCTGTAAAAACTCATCTGTCACCTTTTAGTGAGTATGGAAAACATCTCTGCCTTGTTTTTAGCATATGCCGCTTTGCAGACAATGTGTATGGATGTGATGGAAATTACTAATACTTGCAAGTGAAATGTGCACCTGCCAGATTTCCTTTCTGACTAGGTTTACAGCAGCTTACTCTGCTGATTTCAACAAACTCTTTGCTTACACCGCTACAAATGGAGAATTAAGCAAAAGAGTTCAGAGTAGGAAATAGAGCATCTCCTTTGCGGCTTCTGAACCGCCTGCAATATCTCCCAGGGCCTAATCTTTGAGGTATTTAAATATGTAGAGTCAGAGAGACAACTCCGTGCTCAGCATTAGGTACACAGGAAAGGACTTGGTTGGAATAGAGTCCTGAGGGTTTTTACTCCAGTCCTCAAAGCAGTTAGCTGTAGATAATACCCTAATTTTGGAGACAAAGTGCCTTCAAAAGTAAGGTAATTCTCTTTTTCAATGTACTGCATGGCAGTTATGTTTTAGACAGCTGCATCTTTTCATTGCTACGCAGTATTTACCATCCTCTTTCCCAAGATTCCCTTGCCCTATTTTCAGAAGTTTGCCTTGAAGTACTACTGATTTTCTTTGGCCTTGAATATTATGCATTATAAATATGATTTGCTTAGAAGTTTGTAATGCCTTTTTATCAGCGGTTGGTATGACTGTGCAGCTGTTTGGCAATTACATACTATGGAGCTGAACAGAAACTTTAAGACATGAAGCATTTCTAGGGAAGTTTGATAGTTGAAAAAAACCTGACCTAAAAGTGAAATCTCAAATACTGGAAAAAAGGAAATAGACTTTTCTCTGCAAATGCTATGATGTTTTTGAATGTCAATGCATTTGAAGGAATATCCACCAGGAGATCACTGTTCTTAGCACCATTTTGTATCGTATTTCCTCCGGTAGCGAAAATTAATTTTAAATGTCATCTGTTTAATTGTTTGTTATGCCTAATTAAAACTGGTAATTTATTTGATTTATTTGTAGCCTACTTAGTGCATTGCTTTCTCTAAAAAATTACAGGAATTTGATTTGTAATTACAAAGATTGTATTTCCTAAAATATCTCTTTCACAGTGTTTTTACCCTGGACAAAAATAACGCCATTTTGGTAATGGGGAGTTCTATCATTCTTGAAAGATGGATCATGGACAAAGGGAGTTTTGTATCTTAATGACAAATTATTCTTACTCTACAGATGGTAAACATGATATCAAGAAAATGCGCTTTCTTACCTTCAGAAAGATTTAGCAGCCTGTGCCCTTGTTTATTTTCCCAGTGACTTAGCCAGAGCTTATGTTGTGGACTGGGGCATGCAGCACAAATGGAGGTGCATTGGGCTGGAGAGGCCAGAACTAAAGTGCATTCCCTGGAGCAGTAGTTGTAAAGGCTCATGATGGAAAGCAAAATAAATCTGAAGCAGTGTATTCTGGGGGAAGGAGTAGGTGCTTATAAAAATTAATAAAAAATTCCAAGATCTGTTTAGTGATGTGGTATTTAAGAAAAAGAAATTGATTAGATAAGATGGGCATTTTTCACAATGAACATTTTCAAACTAATGTGGAAAGGGCAAAAATACAGAGGTTTTTCATCTTTCTTTGCTGATGCAAAATTGACCTTTTTAGCGGGCTGTTTTGTGCGTCAAAAATTACTTCTGGACAAATACTTAAGCAGCATATTGCTAAAATATCTTGAATTTGTAGACATTTGTACACAGTGAGAGCTGTCAATCTCAGTAAGGTTCTGCTCTCCTAGTGGTCTTTAGAGCTAGTGGTGACTCTCATGTGAGAATGATGTGACTCTGAAAACTGACCCTTAGCAGGGAGAGGGGCACACTTGTCTAATCGTATTTAGTGCTCATATTGTGAGATCAAAATCAGGGTGCATGAAGAAGCCAAAAAAGTCCTTGGCATCTTGCTAGTGAGGGGCAATTACATCCACCAGAGCTGCTGCAGTGTGGAGTGGAGTCCTCTACTGACAGGAATCATAGAATCATAGAATGGCCTGGGTTGAAATGGACCACAATGACCATCTAGTTTCAACCCCCCTGCTATGTGCAGGGTCACCAACCACCAGACCAGGCTGCCCAGAGCCACATCCAGCCTGGCCTTGAATGCCTCCAGGGATGGGGCATCCACAACCTCCTTGGGCAACCTGTTCCAGTGTGTCACCACCCTCTGTGTGGAAAACTTCCTCCTAATGTCTAACCTAAACCTCCCCTGTCTCAGTTTAAAATCATTCCCCCTTGTCCTATCACTATCCACCCTCGTGAACAGCCATTCCCCTTCCTGTTTATATGCTCCCTTCAAGTACTGGAAGGCCACAATGAAGAAGTCTTACCAGAGCCTTCTCTTCTCCAAGCTGAACAAGCTCAGTTCCCTCAACATTTCCTCATAGGAGAGGTGCTCCAGCCCTCTGATCATCTTAGTGGCCCTCCTTTGGACCCGCTCCAAGAGCTCCATGTCCTTCCTGTACTGGGGGCCTGGATGCAGTACTCCAGATGGGGCCTCACAGGAGCCGAGTAGAGGGAGACAATCACCTCCCTCTCCCTGCTGGCCACCCCTTTTTTAATGCAGCCCAGAACACAGATGGCCTTCCGAGCTGCAGGCACACACTGCTGGCTCATGTCCAGTTTCTCATCCACCGAGACCCCCAAGTCCTTCCCGCAGGGATGTTCTCCAGGAGATCTTCCCCCAGTTTGTACAAATAACTGGGATTGCCCCAGCTCACATGCAGCACCCTGCACTTGGCCTTATTGAACCTCACTAGGTTTTCATGGGCCTGCTTTTCCAGCCTGTCCAGGTCCCTCTGGATGGCTTCCCTTCCTTCCAGTGTATCAACTGAGGAACTGGACATCAGTTCTTGCTGTGGTCCATTACTACACTCTTAAGTGTGTGCATGTATGCACTTTTTAAGAGAGCTCATGGGAGCTTATTACTTGGTGAATGCAAATTCCCCTTTTCGTGCTGTTGCAGAATGCTATGTTTGCACAGACAGTTGAAAGTTTATTTACTGCAAAATATTTCAAGTATGTTTGCTTTTTAAGGCTTGGCAATATCTTGTCAATTTTCTTTATCATTTTAATGATTAACTGAAAGAGATTTAATATACCTTTTTTTCCCCATAGGGAATCTTACAGAAAGTAACACCAACACCCCATTGTGCAGCTGCAATTCCTGAGGTAGCAACAAAATCTGTATAGGTTTATGTTCTTATCTGTTTGCACTGACTGTGTTATATTTACTTTCCTTTCTCAGGACTTAGAGAAAGACTAAAATTAGGTCAGATGATGCCTCCTTTCATTTAAATTCTAAATGCAAACAAGAATTGAAACAAATATTTGCTGGCTTTTTGTAAACAGTAAGATATTTGAATATTTTTGAGGCCATGACTTTAGTTTAAGCCCCCTCTACAGTCACTAGAGATAAACAGGTCTCCAGTACAGGTTTATCAGTCCATTTAGGTGTGAATTGTTCACTGGAAGGACCTGTCTCTCTTTATTGACTACAGAGAACAGTAGGGCAAATAAATTCAAAGCTCAGTCCTGTCACCTGTAGGATGACATGAACCAGCCTATCGCTCAAAGCAATGTCAGCTGTGAGATCAGCCCAAATGGCTTTTACCCACTTGGATCCTGAAGACCCCTGGTGTCTGAGAGGGACTCTCTGGATGGCACGTTACAGTGTCTGACTGTTTTCATGGTGAAAAAGTTTATCTTCTTATCAGTCTGAATCACATTTCAAATTTTGCCTGCTGTCTTACACCACGTCACCATGCATGGCTGTGGAGAGCCGGGCCCCTCTTCTAACTCTGGAGGGCTGCTCTTTGGCTTCCCCGAAGCCATCTCTCCTTAAGGCAGAACAGGCCCTGTTCCCTCAGCATCTCCTCACAGGGCAGGAGCTCCAAGCCCCCAACCATCACGGTAGTTGCACATAGTCTGGTTTATCCATATTGTTCTTGTACTCATCACTGAACTCATTTACCACTATTGATTTTCATCTTTAAATCCTTTCACTAAACTCAGAAACAAAACACTGCTAGCAAAGAAAGGTAGAGACACTGAGTGCTTACCTGTTTTGGCTTTTACTAAATCACCCATGCCATCCAGCAACGAGTCCACATTATGCTAGTTCAGCATGTTGCTATGAATGTACTAGCACGAGCTCTTTTTGCTGTTTTTAACGTATTTTCCAGTTTCTATCACAGGTAACCTTTGGCTTTTCTGACACCATTCCAACGTGCTGAAGTAATGTTTTTAAATTCCGTACTTGTCCTTCTTCCTGTGTATTACCTCTTACTGTTGCCTCTGTGCGGAAAGTCCCCTGGTTAGTCAAGCCAATTTTCTGGTATTTTTGCTAGTCTTCCTGAATATTGGGAAGGACTGCTCTTAGTAGGACATGGTCCTGAAAGATTTGCTAGCTTCCTCCAACTGCTTTACCTGCTGCCATAGGATCACACCTGGCATTTTCCTAAATAAGTTGAAGTCTACTGTTCTGAAATTTCAGGTCTTTACTCTGCTATCTTGCACTAAATATCAAGAAGTAAAGCCCAGCACAGTTTTCCAGCTTACATTCAGCATGAAATATCTTTATCTTATTTAAGCCCTAATTTTTCTACTTCTCTTATTTTGGTTAATGGATCACACCATTATTTTGTTTATATAAGCGAATAAGTTTTTTATTATTGAAAGACACTAATATCTTAGGCAATCAAATCACCTCTTGATCCTTATTTGTTGAATTCATTCTTATCTCAGTTTCAAGGCACCACCATTAGGAAGCAGCTGTACGAACAGGTGACTCATGCAAGCAGGTGGAAATTATCTGGAATATAGGAAGGTTTCCTGAAGCAGATATAATTAAGCATTAGAGCAGAGAGAGTGTTTAGAGAGCTGCTAGAGGTATAATCTGTTTGAGGTAGAAGGAGGAAAAAGAAAGAACAAAGCACAGAAACCTTGGGTTTATATTTTGTTACTGTTAGAGTTAACAATAAAAGTCAAAGCTTAGGGAGTGAGTAAGTTTTGACTCTATAGAGCATCTGTTGACTAATCAAAGTAGGTATTCTAGACTTTACCTTCCAACTGTTCTTTAGATTGAATGTTTACAGTCAATAAAAAGATAATATATTTTTTTCACTCTGAGAGGGATTTTGGTATTTAACTGGTTGCTTTTTGCATTCTAAGTGGAGTAAATTAACTCATTTTCAGTACACATCAAGAATTTATTATTAACTGTTAGGCTTGAACATGCTGATTTTTTTTCTTAGATTTTACTTCTGTAGCAGGTATGAGCTGAAATGAGATTCTTCTCACACTGCATCAATTTCCACATCTTATCTCAAGCGCTTTTTATTTCTTGAGAGTATGTAGGCGTGTATATAGAAGCTTTGAAAAAAAAAATGTGTGTGAGAAGATCACATTTCTGATGATCTGTTTGATTCTTCAGCTGTTGTTTTCAGGTGAAGTTCCATGTCTGTGAAAAGCTTCCTTAACTTAATAAGGACTTGGTTAATGAATGTACTGAGTTTGGGACTTCAGTCTCGTATTTTCTGAGAAGTCATATTAAGGAATAAAATAAACATGCATTAGTTTTGTTTTATAGCTTCAAGGCTGTAATAAGAAGCTGATGCTCTCCTGACATGAGAGCCTGATTGTTGTTGTTCTAGAAGCTTCTTTCATAGAGCTGAGATTTCCAAAGTCTGTGGTGAAATGATAGTGTGACTATCCAGTAATTTTCCATACAGGGAGGCTTCTAGCTGGCACTTTCTGTGCTGTGTGACCCGTGTGTATCCAAACTGTGAAATGAAGATCTGAAGGGGATTTGGCAAAGAGGTTTTTTTTCTATTTGCTTCTTTGTTTTTAGGAAAAAATGAGAAAATGCAATTAGTAATAACAGTAGTTCATGCTTTAAAGTGAGCGCTCCTTTATGGGAAGAGATGGCAGTGGAGCTAGTATTCCACCTGAATTGTACAAGCATGGAAGAGCTTTTCATTCTCGAAGTGCCAAGAAACTTGTGGAGCCCTTGTCTCCGCTACAGGAAGGTGAGCTGTTCCTGCCTGCTGTGTTGTGACAGTTGTGCTCTGCTTTCTGCAAGCCTGCACTGAGCTGAGCAGTGCCACTATGCCTGTTGTCCCTTCCATCCTTGCTTGGGACTAAGGGCCTTGAGCCCACAAGTCCGTGGGTGGGAGTATAATGGATTTTCCTTCTCTGCTGTTTAGAAGATGCTAAAGCAAGGAAGCCTCTGGGGGAAGGGGCAGAGGCTAATAATCTTCCCTGGTGTTTCCTAATGATGATTATATAGGCTCTTTGGGAGAGTGCTTTTTGTCTTGAGAACTCCATTTCTAGCTGTTTTTCTCCATCTGTTGTCCTGTTAGGCTAAGCACTGAAGATGAGGATGTGTTTCTGCAGCTAATTGCCCATGTGATACCAAGGTCCTGCTCTGCTGTGGGCTGCAAGGCACTGCAGGCTCTGGAGACTCCAAACCTTAGGCTTTGATCCACCAGTCGGTGTGAAGAGCAAGCTGGCCTTGTTAAGGTGCCTTTGCTTTGATACCATAAACAACAGAGCTCGGGGGCTACTGGCCACCAAGGCAGGCACTGATTATTTAGTTCTGGTTTGTGTTTTCTGTACAGTGTCCTTTGTATGTGAAGCAGTATAATTGAAACCATTCTTTTTGTTAGTCTGACTGTTGTGACATCTGTGAATATAAAGGCATTTTTTTAATCTCTCAAGTAAAATATTGTTAATTGCTGGCTCAGACAGATTAAGTGAGTAGAAAGGATAACATGTGCAGGGAACTATACTCAGAAATAACAGATAAGACCCTGATTGATATACAAATGTATAGTAAACTTAATTGTATGGGGTACTGTGTCTAGCATAATTTTCTCATCCTAATAGGGAATGAAACCACATTTCTTTAGAAATCAGATAAAGAAAAATATAACAGGTCATTTTAGAAACTTCTGCATAATACTCTCAGACCCCCTAATTGTTCTCATAAATGCAGAGTTATATTTGGACTACCTAGCCCAGATAAAATAAGACCTCACACAACCCTCTTATGTGCCAAAAGTGGCACTCAGACATCACAGTCTGTGATCTGTGAAGATGTTCTTGGATCTGTGAAACTTCTGGTGTCTAATTTTGGTCAGTAAATTTCCCTTAGTGTTTACAGTTCGTCAACTGCGTTAACCCACAAGGGCTGCCTCCATACGAATTAGCTTATTGCCAAAATGTTTGGTGGGTAGTATTACATTCAGTGTTAAATAAGTTCCTCAAGAAGTAAAGACCAGATCCTGGGACCTGTGATGCACAAGCCCTGCATAAAAGAATGTTGCAGTGAAGAGTAATAGTGCAAAATGTGGCTTCAGGACAGCTAGCATTTCCAAAGGGGAAATTAAAAAGGAAAAAAAAAAAGGAGGGAAGTGGATAGGGGAAGAAAGCAGCTAGAGATAATAACATTGTCCTTCTTCTCTAAATATGTTTTAAAAGAGAAGCATAAACCAATCTTATGTACAGAGGTAGCTGTGGGCTATTCAGTGCTGTCTTGGTTCCAACCTGGATATGATTTGGACATGTCTTGAATCATGGAATCATTTGAGTTGGAAGGTACCCTTAAAGGTCATCTAGTCCAACTCCCCTGCAATCAACTGCAGCACCTACAGCTAGGTCAGGTTGCTTAGAGCCTGATCCAACCTGAACTTGAATGCCTGCGGGTATGGGGCATCCACCACATCTCTGGGCAACCTGTTCTAGTGCTTCACTGCTGTTATTGTTGGCGAAAAAAAAAACCAAGCCCTTCTTCCTTATATCCAATTTAAGTCTCCCCTTTTTCAATTTGAAACTCTTCAGTTTGGAGGGAGTTCAGATGAGGGCCATGAGAATGATCAGAGGGCAGGAGCACCTCCCCTATAAAGACAGACTGAGGGAGCTGGGCTTGTTCAGCCTGAAGAAGAGAAGGCTGTGAGGAGACCTCACTGCAGCCCTCCAGTATTTAAAAGGGGTTTATAAGCAGAAGGGGACTCAACTTTTTATGGGTATAGACAGTGATAGGACAAAGGGGAATGGTTTTAAGCTCAAGGAGGGAAGGTTTATATTGGATTGGATGCCTGAGGAAGTTCTTTACAGAGAGAGTGGTGAGGTGCTGGAACAGGCTGCCCAGAGATTGTGGTTGCTCTGTCTCTGAAGTTTTTAAGAGCAGGTTGGACAACCTGATCTAGTACCAGATCTGGAAGTTGGTGGCCCTACCTGTTGCGGGAGGGGCTGGAACTTGGTGATCCTTGGGGTCCTTTCCAAGTTAAGCCATTCTATGAAATTATTTCCTATTTTTTTGTGTCCCTGTCACCACAGACCCTGCTAAAGAGTCCATCCCCTTCTTTCTTACAGCTCCGCTTTAGATACTGAAAGGCCACTCTGAAGTCTCCCCAGAGCTGTCTCTTCTCCAGGCTGAACAGCCCAAGGTCTCTCAGCCTGTCTTTGTAGGGGAGGTGATCCATCCCTTGGATCATTTTTGTGGCCTTTGCTTGGTATTTCCTACTGGCTAGTTCAAGAAGTATGTAAATCCCATTTCAAGGTGCTCAACTTCACCATATCCTGCATAGGCAGCCCTGGTACAAGACAGAGATCACGAATTCTATTCCAATAATAGAATTTGTTGGTTGAAGTTGTCTGCAATCTGTGAAGGAGAAGATAGACTTAAGACATCAAAAGCAAATGTTTTCAAAGTTCTGTTTTTTTTTCTTAATTTTATTTTTACTTTTATTTTTTAAGGAAATGTAGATGACATTGATACTCTACAGAAAAATATGTTGATTCTTTCAGTTGACGGTTTTATACCAAATTATTCAGTGCCTAGGAGTGGATAGGTGACACTGATATGCAGAAATACTTTTGTGAACCACTTTCAATAAATAGATGGAAATGGAATTGTATCAGGTTCAGCACGGGCTGGTGTTCTCACACCACTTGCCATCAGGAGCATCCACTCAGGTTTTTGATGTCTCCAATGTTTATTCAATACTCTTGACACTTTTAAATCTAGTTTAGTGTAATTTTGCTTTTTATGGGGTCTTTTAACATATGCAGCAACAGACTGAAGGAGGACAATTTCAAAATAAAAGATGTTCACTCATCAAAAGCTACTCTAGTATTCAGAAGTAGTGCAAGGTACTCTAGTTCCTAATACAAATTGTCTGTGCACAGTATATGGAAGATTTCCAAAGACTACTGATCAGAACATCAATATACTGCATACAGTGCTGTGCACTGGAACAGTCTGGTAAATGCGGAGTTATCTTGGAAATCTGTAATTGAATTGAATTCTTAAAAGCAAATGTGTTGCATCTGTCAAAAAAAAAAAAAATTCAGAATTCAAAGTCTCCCAGGATTCCCAGTAATTAGCTGGAGTAGGAGTGGTTGACTTTTTTTTTTTTACCTAAATGAAGGCGCTGAATTATGTGTAATAGTTTGTAGGTTGCTCTGGGCATTTTCACTGCCCTTTTAGGAAAAAGCAAACATTTGTCTGGAATCCCAAGGCTGAAGTTCCCTTCCCTGCCCACATAAGCACTCCGTAGTTGTGTGGATAATTACAGGTGTGAACCTGGCTGGCGGAGCTCCCGAGCCCCTTCTCTGAGCAGCAGAAAGCAGTTGCCAGTGACCTCTCCCTCTGACTACTGGCATCCTGACAGAAATATCTTCTGTTTCTGGGAATGCTGAAATGGGAAAAAAATGAGCGATGGAGCTTTTCTGGCTTATTGAAAGCTCCTCATGCTCCCTTAATTCAGCATCCTGTGGAGCTGCTGAAGTATGTCGTTTGTGGTGGGACCAGACTTACAGGATCAAGCTAACTGAGGAGAACTTTTAAGAACTTTCAAAAGGGCTTATATATCATCTGCATTTGGGTTTAGAGATATTGGAGAGTCACGCTAGGAAGAAATCTCCATCACACTAACCAGGAAGGCTAAGGCTAGCACTCAAACAAGGCTGTATGGTGTTGATAACAGTAAACTGATTTATACTTAAATTGCAATGAATAAAAATAGGAAAAAGGAGAATTTACAGGAATGATATGAAATGCTCATCCAATATAAGCTATTTTCCTGCACCAAGTATTGCTTTTGCTGACTTTGTGGATGTTTTCTCAATATAAATGGAGAGAAAAAATGTATATCGTGGAGAATGAAGCCTAACTCAGTAGACTAGAGTGAGTAGTGAGCCCCTCTAGGATATATCACAGAAGAAGAGTTCCCTTTTGTCCCTTCTGCTGGTCCAGGTGGAAATACCTTTGAACCATTAGCTGCCAAAAGGGAGAAGCAGAGCTGCAGCTGAGAAGCCTAGATCAGCTGGTCAAAGTTGTGGTTGAAAACAGAGGAGGGAGTAAGATGAGTCAGGGAAAGCCAGTAGTGAAGGCAAATGGCTGTCTGGAAATAGGTTATAGAATCATAGAATCACCAAGGATGGAAAAGACCTACAAGATCATCCAGTCCAATCATCCACCTATCACCAATAGTTCTCACTAAACCACGTCCCTCAGCACAATGTCTGAATGTTCCTTGAACGCCTCCAGGGTCGATGACTCCACCACCTCCCTGGGCAGCCCATTCCAGTGCCTGACCACTCTTTCAGAGAAGTAGTATTTCCTAACATCCAACCTCAATCTCCCGTGGTGCAACTTGAGGCCATTCCCTCTAGCCCTGTCACTACTTACACGAGAGAAGAGGCCGACTCCCAGCTCCCTGCAATCTCCTTTCAGGAAGTTGTAGAGAGTGATAACGTCTCCCCTAAGCTTCGTTTCCCCACACCAAATAATCCCAGCTACCTCAGTCACTCCTCATAAGGCCTGCACTCCAGACTCCTCACCAGCTTCGTTGCCCTTCTCTGAACACATTCCAGAGCCTCAATATCTTTCTTGTAGTGAGGAGCCCAAAACTGGACACAGTACTCGAGATGCGGCCTCACCAGTGCTAAGTACAGGGGGACAATTGCTTCCTTGCTGCTGCTGGCAACACTTTCTGATACAAGCCAGGATGCCATTGGCTGCCTTGGCCACTTGCGCACACTGCTGGCTTATGTTCAGCTGAGCAGTCAATATCCCCAGGGCCATTTTCTCTACATAGTCTTCCAGCTACTCCACCCCAACCTGTAACATTGCGTGGGGTTGCTGTGGCCGAAGTGCAGAACCTGGCACTGCACTCAAAAGAAAGAGAAATGTAGAAAAGGTAATAGGTAGAAAATGTAAGTTGTTGAAATATCTGAAGAAAGAAAGCACAAGCTATAGGAAGCATGAGGAAAAAACTATCAGGAAAAATTATTTATTTATCTATCTATCTGTTTATCCTTATAAGGAACATATGTTGGCTGCTCTGAAAGTAATGCCTTCTATTTATTCCATGAAAAATACAACAGATACTAAGAGCAAAAGAACACTATTTGATAGAGCAAAATCCTAGCCAATACTACCATTAGCAGTGCATTTTTGCCAGTAATGAAATAGAGCCTGCATGCTATATCTATATGCAAGCATCTTTTTAAGATCTGAACTTTCAGTGCTGTCCTATTCTTTGCGAGATTTTGCTAGTGACTGCTGGCAGAGTCAAAACAAATGATGAACAAGTTTGTGCTTGTACCTCTGATGTGCTGGATCATGGGCACAACCTCCTGCTGCTCGATTTGTTTGTTTGCTTTATGATTTTAATGTTGTGCCTTTCTTACGTGTATGACAACATTTATGAAATACTGGTATGTTTGAAAACTGATTGTTAGGTTTTCTGTTTGCTACCATCTATTATTATGAATATACTATGGAGACTATTTGCGTGCTTTTTATTTTTTGGTGTAGGCTCCATTTCTTGATAGTTCTTGATCTCATTACCCTGTTAGGCTCTGAGCACAGTTTGTGCTGCTCTGACTTCTTGTCTGTGGAGCACTCTCCAAAACACCAGCCGCTCTGTAAATACCTTGCAGACTGTTTGCAAAATGCTTCAGTGACAATGTGAACTATCCCCAAACGGCAGATAATGTGTTCACATCCACTGTTCAGTGCTACAAAGCTGGGATTTTCAAAATGGTCACAGAAGACTAGCACACTGGCAACCAGTTTGACCTTCAAGGATTCCAGTTTCAGACACTACTAGACACAAGGAAACAAAGCAGTAGGTCATTCCTGTTATTTGAAACAAGTTTGGCCACATGATGAATTTATGTCAGCATCTTTTTGGCTTTATGTTGTTCCCTTCTCACCCCATGTCACTTCTTCATTGCCGGTGCACTTGACCAGTTTATTGAGTTTAAATATTGGGACTGTCACAACTTTCTGAAATTCTGTAGGAGTTGTGGAAAATCTGCAAACCTGTGGCAGCATGGTCCTACTTTGTGTGCTCTCACTGGGTTTGCCTGGATTTTAATCTCTCTGCTTGCCCTTATGCTTTTCATGACATAATCCATGGATCAATACAGTGATAAACCTCAGGGTTTAAGTCAGAGATCAGAATAAAAATCTGGTAATGATGGAACAGAGGAGACATTGCCATATGTTGTTCAGGAGCCATGTGGAGGAGGATGCCTTTTGTACTCGGCCACCCTATTTTTAAATGTAGTACATTTTGAATAGGAAGGAAGGATATCAGTCCTGTGAGCCTCAGAGCTTAGTTCATAGATGACTCCCAGTCTTTTGATTGGAAAAGTTTTGCATTTTTCTTCAACTTTTCTACTAGTAGCAAAGGGACTTTGCTCCAGATTCACATTACCACCTCACTGGTAATGTGAAAAACACTTAATTCTTTGGAAATGGCTGGGAATGCAGATTCACATTTTCTTGTAGCTTTTAAGGTTAAAAACACAACGTAAAACTGCTGTTTACCAATGCTGATTATTTTTTAGAAAAGTAGAAAAATCATCTGAAATCAAAATAAAAAAAAAACAGCTGACATTTCTCTTTTCCAAGTCTGTAATATATGGATTTAAAACTATGTTTTATAATCCTATATGAATTGGCTATACTCCAGAAGGAATCCCTAGCTGTGGTGAATCACAGGGATTCCCTTAATGTGCTCTGATATGATGAGGTGTCCAAGGCATTAGTGCAGGGCAGACAGATTACAGGGAATCTGGGCTTTCTGGAGGAACAGCTGAAGTGTTGCATGCCCTAAAACACATGAAGGATGTGCAGATGTGTCCGGGCAACTGAGCACTGTCTACATACACTGATGTTCTCCACAGCTGTGGAGAATGCTGTAAACAGTACAAAACTCACTTTCTCTCCCCACGTTATCTTTTCAGAGATTTGTATCTGATGATTGTAAGCCGACAACATGGGTAACAGAAGGGTAGCACTACTGCTCAGCCAGTGGTATAAAGGGTACTGGTCTTGCAGTGTTGAAGAGTGAATGCAAAAACCAGAATTGTCCATTAAGCAGAGCACCCATCTTGCATCTTGCTGAGAGCACTTCCTCCACAGTGATGTTCTCTATAATCAGGAAAAACTCCTGTGATGACTGCATGTCCTCATGGGTGAGTGAAGATGGCTGCTGTGCTCTCTGTGGTTCTAATTAGTAAATGAAGATAAAGAAAAACTGAAGAGGCTACAGTTGCTGCCAGCACTGACATGACAGAGCCTAGTGAGGAAAGTGGGAATAAAAAAGCTTTAAAATATCAGAGTTCACGCTTTGCTCAGTAGAGATTGACACAAGTTTAACGTATTGATACACACAATTAAGTGAGAGTTTTCCAACAAGCAGAAAAAGAGGTTTAGTAGTTGAAGTCCCTAAAGCTATCTGCCCATCCTTGGCTTCCCATTTGATCTGATGAGTGGAGAACATAAGATGCTGTAAATGAAGGACTAACAGCTGTTCCCAAGGTTAAGATCCCCCACTCCCCATGTAGTGATTTGATCTCAGTATGAAAATATTACTCATTTGATCTGCTGTTTCTCCCATTTATCATTCAGTGCTTTGACCTCAGCTGGGTTTAAAATATTTGGAAAGAAGCTGCCTCCAAATGGTGGATAATTTAATGTGGAATTGCTTATTGTAGCTGGCTTTTCAGAGAGGCATATCCAGGACTTAAAGGGATGTGGAAATAACAGAATAGAGCTTCCTTGCTGAGAAAATGCCATTGTTAAACATTTATCAATAGATTCTGTTGCACAAAACATTGATGACATTTCAAGCACTCCTTAGATGGATTCTTGTCCTCCCGGAGTTACACGGCAGTGCACAGTGTGACAAGATGTGTTTCAGCTGTAAAAACGTTCATAATGCATAAATATCCTTTTAATGTTTTTGCCCTAAAGTGCATCACAGAGCACAAAGGCCTGTACTTTGCAGAGTGGTAAATTTGTTTTGTAGATGCTGCATCTATTGAGGGATTTGAAATTGTAATATCACTTTTTTTTTTCTTTCTTATGTACTATTCCTTGTGTGTGATTAAAAATAATTACTTCTAATGAGTCCCTGACCTACTTCAACCCAATGGAAGCAAACTATTTATCAAATTCAAATGCTTTATATTATACACATTCCTTCTTTTTGCACCCTGTTGTATGAAGGCTGCACAAAGGTCACAAACTAAAATAGCCTTGCTGTAACACATCTGGTTAAACTTTAGGAAAGGTATTTTCTGGCTGGTGGAGGTGGAATGAAATGCCGTGTAAGTTTAGTATTTTGTCATCCCACACCTGATGCTGTACAAATATGTGTTTTAGCTATAAGAAGCGACTTTCTTTAGGGTAATTCACTTTATGCAGAATACCTTAGTTGCCAATGGATTTGCCCTCCAGAGGTAATCTCAGAAAGAGGTACAATATTTCGTTTCTGTTTTTGTGGTTGGTGAAAAAAGACAATCAGTAATGAAGGAGGATGTGCATATTTGGCCTTGCCTCTGTATTTCTATTAATTTTAGTGATTACATCTGACTCCATTATGTTTCAAAAACCAGGCCAACCTGTGGTGGTTGCAGAAATAATTTTGTTGACCACGATCTGCCCTGTTGCTTCGCACCTATGTCTTTTTCTCATGAAAACTTCAGTGTAGCTCATAGAAGGTATATGCTTCTCAGGAATATGTCTTTAGAATGTATCAAAAGAGGTAAAACCAGTGGAAGAGTAATAGGAGGTGAAAAGAAAGAGTAAAATAATTTACCCATGCCAACTCAGAAACATTTAGGTGTGATGGATCACTTCTGTCTGTGTATCTGGAGAAAAGAATAGGAATAGATGTATTAGATTTAATCATGAAGGCCATATTTCTGCACAAAAACATATAAGTGCAGAGGAATTTTCAAAAAAACTGACATTACCTTATCATTAGCTCCTTTTCAAGAGGTGTACGAGTTGCAAGCAGCCTTGAAAGAAACCATTATGATAGTTAGTGCCAATAGAATGACTTGGAGTAACTCAAATTGTTTTTTTTTTTTTTTTTTTTTAATCCTGCCTTCTAAGGGAAATCTGCTAATGTCAGCTTTCAGATTATACTTCTATTCTTTCCCTTTCCAAAGTTTTAAATTTTTTTCTCTTTTTTTTTTTTTTCCTCTTTTCATCTAAATGCATTTTAAGTCATATCCATCTAGGTAAAAAGTGTAACTGTTGTTAATGTGTTTGCTCTAGCAGGTATTTTTTGGGAACATCTATGTCAGTTCCTGACCAGAATACCTTACTGGACACATGATGAATACTGTGGTTAGCAGATGTCTCTCAGATGGTATCATAGTCCTAAACATTAAGAGAGAACATACACTGTGTCTTTCTGAATAAATAAAATTTACAAATACACATTTTTAAATGTAAATACATCAAATATACATCTAATGTGAACACAAATAGCAACAGAATGGTCTTTTGCATGGTAAAATCCATGGAAAAAGGTTGAATTGAAAATTTCACCTGCTGAACCTTCTTCTCAACGTGAGCTGTAGGGGGTTTGTAGTCAGTGGAGCTGGCAAGGAATCAACCTGCTCTGAGCCCTGAAAGGGTCATTTCACATCTCCAATGCATGAGTGAGTCTTAACAGGTTATATCTTTCCAGAATGTTCTCTAGTTTTAGTTTATTCTCAAAATGAATGAAATAAGGTCTCTAGTAATGCATGGGTAACCTATTCAGTATTTGCCATAGATGGACAGATGAAGGCGTTTCAGAAGAAAATTGATAGTTGTGCTAATCATCATGTGTTGCTAAAATGAATGGGATAGTGAGATTCAGCAGAAGACTTGTAGCTGTTTACAATAATACTCTAAATTGCATACGTAACAGTTAAGTTTATCTCCCAGGCTCCCTTTAGTGTCAGTGGAGGGAAATGGGCAGTTTCAGGGTGCATTTCATCTCCTACGGTTGGTAACAAGATGGAGCAGTTTAAATCTTTTTTGGTATAGTTCAAGATATTATTAAACCTCATCAAACTCTTTTAAATCTTGTATGTCTAACCTCAGTGAGCTTAGCATTACTGCACTGCAGGCTGACACACATTTTCTGAAGTGCAAGCAGGCTAGGATGATGCTCCAGCTAATGGCAATTTACAAATGTGTCTAATAGCTGAAAGACAGTGACCTCAGCTCTCATTCAGCAACTGTTCAATATCTAAGCCCTGAGGATTCATTTCACTGCTGTGATTTTTTTTTTTTTTTTTTTTTTACTCACAGGGAACTCTCTCTTGCTGTACATAAGAGGGAATAAAAATCTTGAAAAGACAGAACTATTAATGATTAATGGTAGATACTTAAAATTCAGAAAATCACTAAGATGAAAACGTGTTTCCAAAGTCAAATTTTATTTCAAGCACACTTACTGCTTTGCAAGATTTATTAGTTGATGGTAAAATACCAGCTAATGCTGACCAATAATGAACCTAAAGCTTACTGGCTTTGTTACTTTGTTTGTTTAGATTATTATTGTTTTTAATGTGTTATTGCTAATAGTTCACAAAAAAAAAAAAAAAAAAAAAAAAAACCCCACAAAAAACCTGCTCACTGGTGAGAGAAGGAAAAGGGAAATAAAAAAAGGTTATTGATATGTTAAAGTTAGAAGTGATAGGACTGAGTGGGTAGTGAAACTGAAGATGTGAGTTATTTAAGCCCATTATGCTGCGTGACTGTATTGCATGGTTACTTCTGTGAGTGTAACTCATTATCAGTAATGTTCAAAATTACTGGTGATTTCTTTCTTGGGTCTTTTTTTGTATGAGTTTAGCTCATTTTGCTGTCTGCTACTCTGCTCCCAAATCATGCTTCCAGCTGAAAGGCTGCATAAAGGAAGATGGCACTCAAAGTGACCGGCTGATACTATACACTGACAAATGCAGCAAGCAAATGGATTTGAGAGCTCAGTAAGGAAGATTCCACTGACCTTTTGTACTTAATTTGGACAGAATGTCATAGAAGAGAAGGCATATTGGCAGAGAGCTGCCTGCTGTGTTCAAGATTCTTTACTGGAAGGGCAAATTGATCTCAGTTTTCTTTGCTGTTCTTAGTGCAACACCGGTGTCGGTTTAGATCCCTGCATTGGACCCACCAAACACATCCGAAGTCATAATTGCTGATGGATAGTAGTTGGGAGTTGGCTTTTTTTTTTTTTCGTTCTTTCTTTCTTTTTTTTTTTTTTCCCCAGTGTATTGGAGACTGGAAGTGGTTCACCAGTTGAGTGAAATAAATGACATACAATGTTAGCTGCTTTTGGCTCTTCTGAAATTGCTCACACCTGCTCCATCAGGAAGCAGCAGTCTGTTCTGTAGTAATGCTTGGTAGATATGTCATACAGATATTCTCTCTTTGAAGTGCTGCCGCAATTACAGCTTTTGGACAGCTAGTTCTGACGTAACTGCTCTGTCTTCTTTGATCCTCTTGGAAGAGGAGATCTTTAGAGACTGATTTTAAATCAACTTGGAGATGTGCCCCAAAAGATCCAGGAAAAAAACAGAGTACGCTTGACTGATGATTTTGGCTTGAATCTGTGTTGCAGACTTAGCCTTTCTACTTAGTGATAAGCTGTTGTTTTATTTGTCTTTTTTTGTCCCCTCCTTTTTTTCTTCATTTGTTTTTTTCCCCAAACATATGGAATCATATGTCTGTGACTGTGGATAATAGACAAAATGAATTGCTGGTAGTTTTAGCTGCAGCCCAGGATGCACTAAGATTATGATCAGTCCATACTAAAACTGGATATTATTTCAAATCCAGACGTTGTAGTTAAAGTGCCACGCTATAAATGTTTGTCTTCAAATTACATTAGGGTTTTTAATAGATCAGCTTAAGCTTAAAAATAAAAATAAGGCTTTTAGGAATTTCTCTGCATAATAATTTCAAAGAGTTCAAGAATGTCACTCACTGGAAGTAGAGAGTTTATCAGATCATAGGTTAACAGGAGAGCGGCCTAACCATAGGAAGAATAGGAAAAAAATCATCAGTGAACATTCATACAGAAATGCTTCCAGCCCTTCCCAGGGAATGTGACAGCTGTCGTGTGACAACTCATTCGAATGTAGTTATACAATCCTTTGTTTTTTTCCTTTTGTCCCCTAAAGAACTGAAGTTTTATTGACAGTGCTACATAACATATAAATACAATGCAAATGTTGAGTGAATTGTATTTAATTTTGAAAATTTAGTCTGATAAATTTAGAATGGAAAATATAGGAGCAAGAGACCTTACACAGGTCTCTTTCAAAAAGCAAATTTACATCTCAAGGGGCCAATAGAACCTGAAGTATAAATGCAGAATGTATTTAGGGAGTTTTTAAAACACATATTACTGAATTGATAGAGCATAACAGTTCCTTTGCTTAGGCAGCATTATGCTCTGTCTTGTAAAATGTACTTGGGGACATGTAAAACGGTTTATTAAACATACAGTCCATGACTAGGGTTGATACATTTTAATGTATATATTTTTTGTTCATGGGTTATTGAACCACTAAATCCTAGCACTTTTTCCTTGTGCCAAACAATGTCTGAGTGTTGTTTGGAGTGTCTTCAAGGAACTGTATTACTGTACGATAAAAAGAAATAACCTGAATATTCCATTGCATGAGCCTTTTTTCTTGAAATTTAGGCGTGGCTTTCTTCTTAGGCAATGTTTCCCCTCCTTTTATTTCATGCTGGCGATAAGTTGGCAGGAGCAATAAAGCTGTGGTAGCTTAAGGTGCATCCAGTGATTTCAGGGGTGTTTGGTTTTGGACCGTTATTTACCTTCCCTTCCCTTCCACTGTTATTAGAAATAACTCTAGGGAAGAAGCTGAGCTACAGGGAGCTGAAAAGTAGGAAAATTGCTTCTCTTCTCTGCCTTTTCCATGGCCTCAAATCAGCGACACTCACTGAAAATGAAATATCTCTATTGATCTGAAGAATATCATTGCAAAGTTGTACCAACAGCTCTCCTACCCATATCTAGGATTTGTTATTCATCTCATGTCTGAAGAGGAAGAAGAACTGAGAATGTTAATGGGTATATAATGCTCTGGTCTGACCTTTACATTTTTCAACAACAAAATATCTGTCTGAAAGATCTCTCGCTGGTGTTGATTTTATACTTGTTATCAATGAAATAACTTTCCTCAAAGCAACAACCCCATAGTTTTTGTGAAATGACACACTGAGGTGCAAAATGACACACAAAAGTTGCCTTTACTTTTTTTCTACCTAGAAAAAGCTGATGGTTTTAAACAGTAATAGAGCAGATTTTGAAAGGGAATGATATGTGCTCTAAATGCGCATAATTGTGTTGTTGGAGAACAGAATCTGTTCTCTGTAAAGAGATAAAGATGTTTCAAATATTTTCTGAAAGAAAGGGAACTTATGCAAGACAACTTTTGTAAGGAGATTTCATCTTGTTTTTTCTTGGTGGGTCTTTGTTATGTTAGGAATACTGATATGTATGAGATATAACCTTTAACTTGCTTTATCTGCGATCCTCCCTTTTTTCTGTTCTCTCTGATTGTTATTATTCCAATATTTCAGATTGTTTATTGTAAGGCTTCTCCATGAGTAGAAAATTTCTTAAAGAAATGTATAGTCAAGATATGTAAGAGTTGTTTTTTTTTTTCTGACTGAGAAATGATTTTGCCACCCCTTAGGCTATAAGCTGCTTTTTTTCAGGTTGTAGGAATCTGTGCTGCTTATAAAGGCAGGGTAAGTGACCAGAATGTTAATAGCATACATTTAAAAAAAAAATAAAATTGAGTAAACACTACATAGGATGCAAGTGTTCCACTGAAATCATCTACCATAGCATCTAATGTAACAGTGGGCATTTGTTGGATGACTTGTTAGCAAGAACTGTTAAATGTAGTTCTCATAACAATCAGTTTAGAATTGATATCAGATTAGGAACTCTTACTATTGCTTCATTGAAGGCTATTTTATATTTCATAGAATGTACATTAAGCACCTATTGTTAACAGAAATTATAAACCATTTACTGAAGATAGGAGTGCTAATTTATTTCTAAAGTGTATTTCAATTATTTACTGGATGTATTGTCTATTTTTTTTGTTTATTTGTTTCCACAAAGACTACTGAAATGGAGGACTACAAACCTTCATTGCAACCTTTTTCCTTCTCTGAATTTATATTGTATAGAGACTATATACATATATGCAGTTGTGTATTTTTTATCAGATAGCATTTGGTATCCAGAAAGAAAATGGAAAAACATGCATTTAGGTATGTACATAGACAAAACAAGAATGTGAAAATAATCTACATTTTACTCATTGAGTTGAAGTGTGGCATCTTTAAGAGTCAGACACTAATAATGTGACCTTCTTACCTTCTGTAGTAGTACTAAGCGTTCCTCCTTTAAAAAAATCTGTTCCTGTCACGGCCAGGCTCACAAAAGAAGTTGTTACGCTTACACGTCAACAATCGTGACATCTAGAGCAAAGCAGAATACAATATTTCTTACTAAGAGTGTTATTTAAGACTTGACTGGCATTTTACAAAATCTGAGCAGCTTTCTGATCAGTTGATTTAATTAAAAACAAGATATTCAGTTTTGCAGAGTGCATGTGCATAATCTCTTTTAAGCCTTTTGAACACATACATATATAGAGGGAAAAGATACTATATAGTCATGCATTACTTGTCGTTTTATTTCTAGATACCTCAAATCAGCTATGCATCTACAGCTCCAGAACTGAGTGACAACACCAGGTATGACTTCTTCTCTCGAGTGGTCCCACCTGATTCCTACCAAGCGCAGGCCATGGTTGACATCGTGACAGCTCTTGGGTGGAACTATGTGTCAACTTTGGCTTCCGAAGGAAACTACGGAGAGAGCGGCGTGGAGGCATTCACCCAGATCTCTAGGGAAATCGGTAAGTGTATGCTTGTCAGTTTTGTATTTATAGCTGGCAGATCATCACTGAGCTCTGCTTGGTTCTGCGCAGGATGATCAGAACACCTGTAGGTGTGTGCTGTGGACTCAAGTGGAGGGGGTTACAGATGATTTTGCTGTTTGTCAGTCTGCCAAGGTAATAGTTCTAGTACTAATTTAAGAACAGCTTGAGAGAGGCAAAAAACGCATGCCTCATACCCCTTTTGGAAAAGAGAAACTTCTTGGTAGAGTTGGCAAGTACGATAGGTCTCACTATAGTCACAAGGTTAATTTATAATTTATACTAACAAACTATTAACTGAGGCAGAAGGCAACCACCGAATGTATTAGAGCCAGATTAGAGGAAGTGCAATTGAGTTAGCTTAGGAAAATCGTATTCCAGTGAGACTTCATTTTCCTTGTTCCAGCATGGATACATTTTGAGTTTTTATTTTTGGTGAATTTGAGCAACAAGAAGAAGTCTGTGAAGTACAAACATGTGCTCTCATTGTTTTTCCTTTAGGATGAAATGTGCTGTGTAAATACAGACATTATTATGAGAATTATTTTTACATTCTTTTGATCTTTTTTTTTTTTTTTTTTTTCCCCCTCACTACTGTAGTTATTTCTGGCCTGTAAAATTGATTATTTCTCTGGAGCAGTAGGTTCTGGACACCAAGGAATAAAGATGACAAGTAGCAGATGGTTTGATAGAAGGATAAATTGGTCTTCCACTAATTAAAATGTTAAATGGCAAAATAGTATCCTTTTTAAAAAAACACAGTAATTTGCAAGCAGCCTTCTTGTCCTTCATAGCCTGGGTTAATTTACTGAGTTTGATTTTCAGGGCATGTACTTATGAACTCTGTCTCTTTCAAGTCAGTTTGGGTGAGAAAATATTCCATCTCAATCATATGGATAACATCTCAATCATATGGAAAGCTGTATGTGCATTTCAGGTACTTACACTTGAACCATAAAATTTGCTGATTGACTGCAACTTGGCAGTAAGATGAAAATGCAGCAATTCATGCCACTTAGGGAAGTCATGTGTATAACATACTGGATCAGTTAACCAATAAATATTCTGTTTCTACCTTCAAATCAGTACTGCTAGATCCTAGGTATCTTCATGAGTGAGCCAAACTACACTGCAGTGGTTTGACTTGGGGTTAGCAAAGGCATGGGTGATTCATCCACACTGCACATCAGAAAGACAAGGTTCATCTGTTGTGTCAAATACTGTATTGACTAGATTGGCTCTTCCAGAAATTCACAGAGTAGTTCATTGGCTGAAAAAATCTAATATATAGAATATATATAGCAATATAATTGCTTGTTAGCTGTAGAAGAAACACTTAGGGTCATGTTTTTTAATTTAGTAGTGTTTTTAAACTGTTGCATACAGCATTCTCCTAAGCAAATTTGGGAACAGTGATCAGATAAAAACATTATATGCTGGATGCAGGCCTATTTAGAAGACTGCTCAGAGAGTAATTATTAGTGGCTTCTGTTTTAAAGGAAGAATGCATTGAGTGGTATTTGGCTTGGGTTTTTACTGGATCAGATAGTAGCCAATATTTTCATGTTTAGTCCAGATGGACTTGGAATGAAGAATGTACTTGCAAAATCTGGAGGTAACTTCAAGCCGGGAAAGACTAGGAATGTATTAGAAGAGAGAGTAAGAGTATGAAACTGTGGTCTTTAAAAATAGCATAGATTTAAAAGACAAATGCAAGGCACTGTGCTTCAGCAACAAGTGTCTGTACAATGAGGAAAGGCAAAAGATTGCTTAGACAATGCTATCTCAAAAATGATCTAAGTGTGATAGGAAATTATAATCTGCCTATATTTCTCCTGTCATACTGAGACATGCAGACAAGAGTATCATCTTTAAAATAATTTGAGTAATCACCTAATTTGCCTGGCAATTATGAAACTTCATTTTGACACGATACAGATTTTAACTCTCACTTCACAATAGGTGAGAGAATCCACAAGTGAGAACAAGGCCTAGATCTTGAAAATGTGGTCATTACAGAACAGCTGAGTGACATGGTTTGTTAGTCTGAAGAAGAGCTGATTAGGTAGATGATGGAAAATAATGTTTTCAAACAGACAGATTGCTTTTACGAAAAGGTAGAGGAACACGCATTCATCCAAAGCCAGTGTGTCTGAAGAGAAATAATGGAACTAATCTCCAGCATTAGAGATCAGTTTAGATTTAGTTCAGTTTAGATTTGAAGAAAGCCCCTTTTAATGGTTAAGATATTAAAGCATTAGACCAGATGGCTTGGGGTTGTTTTTGAGCCTCCATCACTGAGAATCTAGGAGAATGCATTAGGCAAACACCTGCCCAAGGATTATATAAGTGTACTTACTTAGCTTTTCCTTGAGGCTGGGAGGTGGATTGGATGATTTTTTAATGTTCCTTTCAGCCTAATTCTATTATTCACTGTCCTCTGACTTTTCACCTAAACCAGAGGGCTGGAAACACTTTTAAAATGGAAAGTTCAAGTAGCATCTAATTACAAGACCTGAGATTATACAGTGTAAGTAGGTAGGTTTATAAAAATCATCACGTGGTATACAACTGGACAGAAAATGGGAAAACATACGAGCTCCATGTTAATAAAATGTGTGTTAAGAACCTAGTAAGGTTCTTACAATGCGTACAAATGCGTAGGACAGCTTTATGAGTACCTTCCTTCTGAAGGAAAGTAACCAACAACTGAAAGAAAAATAAATGTAAAGATAAACACAATGGAAAGCAATAAATTTGAGAAGGGTATGTGAAAGTAATTCACTTCTGAAAAAATTTCAGTGCCTGTGAGGACATGAGAGATAGCAGTTTTGAAATTATAGATGTGCAAGCGTGCATCTGCTTTTTTTTCTTTTCTTTTCCATTTTTTTTTCCTCCAGGCTGTTAAGAAGAAATAATAGGTAAAAATATTTCCAGAATAGAAAATAATTTTGCATACTTATTTCAAGCACTTGTTTGTCGTGATCTTGAGTCCTTACATCTAACTTACAGTTTGATGGGTTTTCTGCTCAACTTCTATTTCTTGATCAGTACAGAAGCAAAATGGAACAGGCTCCCAAATGAAATGTGGAGTACTGAAAAGGTCAGAGTGGTACCACCGTGACATGTCACAGAATATATTACATATCAAAATCTGCCCTCATTTTAATGACAAAAATCCTGTCTGGGACAACGGATAGCTGGAAATTAAGTAATTTACATGGCAACAATTGCAAGGAGAATTGAGAATGATACTTATTCCAACTTGCTCTTCCATGCATTATTGTTTGAAGACAAGATTATAGTATTTTTACTCCCATTACAAAGTTGATCAATTATATTACTATAATCATTTTGGCATCATAATCAAATCATTTTGGTACATTGACTAAAGGAGTGGATTGGTATGGTAATGCTTTAGAGTTAAGCACCAAGTGGAGAGAAACTGGCTCACTGAGAGAAATTGAAAAGAAGAAGGAATGGAAGCAAGGATGTCTTACCAAGTCCTCATTAAACTGTCATGCTGAATACTGTTTTTCTATTTGCTTTGCTGTTAATGACGTTTGACAAAATAGATGTTGAGAAGTTTCTAATCATACATTCTTTTAGTAGTTCATTCTCCCTGCTGTTATGAACCAAATGAATCTACCTACCATCAGAAATAAAGTCACGGCCCTCTTTTATTCAGAAAAATCTGTTTGGGATCAGAATACTCACTTGGTTAGTGCAGTGGTTGTACTGAAAAATGGAAGAAATCCATGAACAGTATTTGAAATGCTACATGAGAGATTTAATCCTATGAGTGGTCAATGAAAAACTGACACAAGTGCTGCTGGGTAGTTGTGGTGGAACACTTAAAAAATCGTATTGGAAGAGTAGGTAAAGATGATAAAAGAAGGGAACTGTAGCTGCTCATTAAGAATAGATGAGGAAATTTAGCATTGCTTGCCTGTTTTATCTTGTCTGTTTGTATTGCACATCTTGCCAGAGGTGTACAAACTGTAGCAAAGAGAATTTTGGACCACATCTTAGTCTGAGGAAAAATGACAGCTTTGTTGCAGCTTTGCCTCAGAAGGAAACTGTGTACTTCATATCAAAATACACTCTTGCTTGCTTGCTTTTTAGAAACATAATTTTGTAGTTTTACCTACCTTTTATCCTGATATATTGCAGTTAATAGCATTTTTCTGAGGGGGACAACAGTTTATGGTCCCTCATAATGTTTTACCATTATAATCACACTGATAACTATATACTTAATTTAAAGAAATACATTTACTAAATGAATGTGACAGGAGCTTTATTGAAATTGTTCCAGATTTCAGCACATCTAGCTGTGTTTTATTTACATGGAGAACTGTCTGTGAAAATGTTTGTCTTCAGTGAGGTTCTTAGGTCACCTTGTCTCTGTTGTTTTGTGTTTATCTACAGTTGTTCAGTGTATCTACTAAAAAAATTGTGATTACTTCAAACATTTAATATCTTTTGTACTTCTAAGGTTTCAGTGGATAAATTGAAAGTTTAGCAGCAAGGGAGGAGGGAGGGACATACAGGAAAATAGACCTCCGAAGTGTATAACCTTTCCTCTCTACTTAGATGATTCACTGATAATTTAGAAATAAGCAAGATTGATTGTTATTTAGATTAATTCAATTCAAGCAATCTTTTTTATGCTTCTGGTATCAAGCTAAAGTTTTTTGTATCTTATTAGGTAAGCTGATGAATAGATTCATTTTTCTGCCCTCCCTCTTCCCCCCTCCACCCAAATGGTATTTAAGAGGAGAAATCTTGCAGCACGAAGACTGAAGAAATACAATATATAAAATGTAACCTTTTTCCCAGAGATATTTCTGCTTTAAATGCTGAATTCACGCTCAACTAATTTTCCCACCTAATACCATTCCAACATGGTTTTACAAAGAGGAAACAGTTTAATTCAATTTTAAGTTTTCCTTTTATATTTATGCAGCTGAACTCTATTGATAACACTTTATTTCAAGCTGCAAGTTGTAATTAATAATAGCACTACATAATTGGGTACAGGATCTTCAAAGAAAAAATATGAAATCTGATGGTAGGTGTATTAATATTGTAGTAGCTGGAAAATAATTCCAGTATTTTTTAATATTTGTACTAATTAGTACCTGATAAAGGGATTTGCAATGAAAGACCAATTTGGTTTCTCTCACAGATCTTAATCAATATGGTATTCTTCAGGTTCAACTTTATCTGTTTGTCTATCTATCTCAATAACTTTAAGTACCTCAGAGCAGTAAGCACACTGGCACTTCTCTGTTACGCTTTGACCCTCCTGTGATTGTTAGAAGAGGGGCTTCTTTATCTTTAATAGCTCTTGAGGACTTCATACTTCGGTGAGTGAATTGAGGTACTTTTTAAACATGTAGAAAGTTCACTAGCTGCAGTGGGGAAAAAAAGACAGAAAGCTTCTGTAGATCTGAGTTTTTTTAACCTTTTTTCCCTGAAGAATATGTACTATCCAGTGGACTGTGTTGAAGATGTTAGCTAAACCTTAACTGGCATGGCACCAATAATCTTGGTAAGAGTTGTATTTCATTCAGATTCCTTATACTTGTGACAAATTCAGGAAATAATATCCCTCAAACAAATATTTTTTTAAGCAACTGGGACAAAAAGTATATTTAAACTTCTGGGAACCATTGCAAAGAAAGCTGGAGATGCTCTGCAGGTAATTTACAGACAGTGTAATTTGCTCAGAGGTTATGTAAGCAATGTGGTCACGTGTTCAAAAGCACCATTATGCTTTAACACTTCTGAAGTGAATGAAGTTGTTATGCAAGCTGGCAGAGGGGGTCCCAAGGAGACTTTATATTGGAGCTGGTGATAGATATTGTCTCTGTCCTCCAAGAGATAACGTTGTATGCTCTTCTTCTCCTACTAGTACAAGTAATTTCTGTTCCACAGAAGACAATTTGCAATTTGATTCTGGAAAGCAGTCCTGTGTAAGAAGTGGAGACTTGTGTACTGTGCTCAAAACTGAAAGAAGTCATTACATACTTCCCTGAACATGGGGTTTAGCAAAGGATTCCATGCACAGGAAGATCACTTCTGGGTGTGCCAACAAGGCTTGGAGTATGAAGACCTTACGCTTCCTGCTTGTCTTGTCCACTGATGTTTATTGTCTCAAGCCAACTGGTGTGTGAACTGAGATCAAGACTCAGTTCATTACCTCCTTTTATGTGATACAGTTGCCAAATAGCTGTGATATTCAATCTCATCTGTGTCTGAAGCTGATTTCATTTTTCTTATAGCAGTCAGCCCTTGGAGAGCAGAGACAAATAAGCTCCTCAGAGCAAGGACACTATGCTTTCATAGTGATGCCTACTGTGGAATTTACTGTGAATTTAGAAAACTCCACAAATTAAATGTTAAAAAACTCATTATAGTATGCAGGAACTCTGCACCTTTATGTGTACATTATATTGAACTTTACTGTTGTAAGGACTAGGGAAGGTCTTGGATTATCTGATGTCTTTTTTTTTCTTTTTACTTCACTTGAAAACCATACTCCATTTAAATATTAGATATTTGCATTGATTGTAAGCATAAATTCAAAGAACATTAAAAATATCCTGGAAGCCAGCTTGTATCGTGGAAGCACTTTTAGTGCAATGATTTATTTGTAGAACCATTTAACTTAGTCAGATTACTTAGTTCAAGATTTGTAAATGTAGAAATGCAAATAAAAATATACATGTGTCAGTGCTAATTTTAAGAGAGCAACCCAACTAGATTAAAAGCATGCTTCATTGAAATGCAATTAGTGGTGATCAAAGTGAATATGAATTTTCATAGGTGATTTTTCAGATGTAGTGGTCTTTGCCGCAGTGGTTGGGAATTACAGATCTCAGTGACCATAAACAAGTCAGTAGTTTAAAGGGGAAACAATTTGAAATAAGATGTAAGGTGTACTTTCTAGTGTCAGATATGTATAAGCATTAAGGAACACTAAGGAATACTGATATATTTTTTTGGTGTTTAAATCAGTAGGAAAGATCTCTCTAGAAGGAAGTTCACTACAACATGTTGGGCCAAAAAGAAATTTCTGCTTAAACTTTAGTATGTGTTATACCTGAGATCAGATCTCTGTGATTATTAAAAAGGACGGGCACTTTCTGGACATATGACCTATTATTAAAACTTCTGAAATAACAGATAGGACAAAAATATATACATATATATATGTGTATAAATACATATATATAAATACATATTTAAGTTTACTACCAGATCTTTATGATAACTGAAGTTTAATTTCTCAAGCGTTTCTCTTCTTTTATTAGTGTGTATTACTGCAGCATCTGCAGCTTCTCTTACATTCTGCAACTCCTGTTTGCTAGAAAGAGTCCCAGAGAAAATGATTCACACATAATGAAAAAGGTTCAGTGAAAGCAAATTCAGGAAACTATGATCTAAAATGTAGCCGTTCAGTTGTTTATGACAAAATTTCACACAATCCCATTAACAGGAAGTAGATTTTAACAAAGTTAATCCCAGCAAACGTTATTGTTTTAAGTGGAAACAAATGTAAAGGAGATGCTACAAGGTGAAGCATGAACAACACACAGTGTGATTTGCAGTCTGAATAAGCGTTTGTTTTTTTTTTTATATACGTTGTGATTTTCATGTGGTGTAAGACAGAAGAGAACTGCGGGAAATACTTTACAGTTTATTTTCATGGTGGTTATGCTTAACCTGTAAAGGAAATTCTGTCCCAGATGCTTCACAGATTCTGTATCGAGTGAGACTGGTTGTTCTTCGGTACTGGGACAGGCTGCCCAGAGAGGCTGTGGATGCCCCATCCCTGGTAGTGTTCAAGGCCAGATTGGATGGGGCCCTGGGCAGCCTGGTCTAGCATTAGGTGGGAAGGTTGGTGGCCCTGCATGTGGCAGGGGGGTTGGAGATTCATGATCCTCGAGTTCCCTTCCAACCCTGGCAATTCTGTGATTCTGTGATTCTTTGTAAGGAACTAAGATCTCCTTTGTCCTGTATTTGTTACAAATTTATGCTATTGTCACTTCCACAGAGGTGGTGCGAATAATTGCATTGAGTCCAACTTGAATCAGAGTTGAAATATGTAGACATTGGCATGTTCTTGACGAAAGACTGTGTGAGCAAACTTTGCCAAGATAACGTTTAAGAGATCTGCTTTCCCAGCATATAAAAATTTCGGTAAGGAGCATCTTGATAAAAGGCACCATCTGAGCATAGGTGAAAGGAAAAAGCATGGAAATGTGGACTTGGACTGTATTATGTCAGCACATCAGAGGGCTCACAGTATTGGGACTGTAATCTTGCTTGTGCTTCACTGGTTTTCAGTCAGTAGTCTTATTGATGTTAAGAAATCAAATTGGTAAAGAAAAGTTCTGCCAATTGAGTTTGCTTAGAAAACTGCATTTTCTGTTTGTCCGCTGTCCCAAGTTCCATTGTTTTCTAATAGTTTTAAACATTTCGCATTTTTGCAGGTTTGCTTTCTACATTTTAAAAGAGAAGAGTCTCTCTTAGCTGTCATTTGTGAGAAATGCCTGTGATTGAGTATTGGCAAGGTTTTCTTTGCATCAGCACTTTCAAGATCTATACCTGCGGTTTAAACAATGAAACGCTGAAACTGTTGGGCTGAGTCTGACACTGCAGTTCAATACCTTGTCTCCAGTGGTGGCCTCAGTGAGACTTCTCAGTCACTGGCAGAATTACCTATCCAAATAGTGTTCTGTAACCCTGGGTATTTAGTAGCTGGTACATAGATTTCCCAAAACGTGGCAGTTTATATGCATTTAAATCCATAAATTCCTCTTTTTAACTTTACTTGTCTTCTTGTTTTGATATCAGAAGTGGTAGGTAGGAGAATCCAGTTTATCTCCTTAGAAACATACCTTTCTACTTAACTCTAAGTTGTAATATATAAAATAATTGCAGCATAACAGTTTTTACTGTCAGTTTCTGGATTTCTTATTTCGTTTGTATTTATGTTAAGCTTTGTAGCCATAGCTGAACACTCCAAGTGAAGACTTGCTTTTGATTTATGTAGTGTCATTGTAATCTCATTCTCAGCCCCATTCTTTATGTATCCTGACAAATTATAAGCTTCTTCTGTAGGCTGCTGGGTATCAAGCAAATTATTTCCAAAAGCTATCTGTTCTGATACTCAAGGTTTATTAACAAATGGCTACAGCTGATTTAGAGCTCAGTGATGTGTATGAACAATACCAGGTATTCCTGCCAGTGTATACTCCCTTGCGTTTGTCAATAGTCAGTAATTTTTCACTGATATAGTTGTTTATCAAGCTTTGAAACTAATCTGTCTCCTCTCCCTGGTTCTTTATTATTTCAAATAATTTCATATCATCTTCAAATTTCCCCATCACTCTGCTCAGTATTCTTGCCTCCCTTCCCTCTCCTGAAGAATGTTGTGTCATAAAGCACAAGCCATGGCAGGCAGTACCACTGCACACATTTTTTAGTCTTGTCCAGTAATGACTTTTGATTCTTTCTGTTCATTGCTTTATAAAGTAGAGGAGTCTTCCTCCACTCCCTTTTTTTCTTTCACCACCATATTTCTGCCTGTTGATTCCATATTCCTGGAATATTTCTTTTGAAAGTTCTGTTATGAACTTTGAAATTCTATATGCAAGACTGATATTGTCTGTTTTGGTAATAATTACCAAATATATTTGAAGCAACAGACTTAGTCACCTAGAAAGCCTATGTAACTGGATGGAAGTCTTCCAAGTTTTAGGTTAGCCCTAAACACAGCTTGGGATTTCTCTTTTTGAGAAATCCTGGCTACTGATAATCTCACCATGAATTGATGCAAAATATTGCATTAAGCTTTTTTGTGCAATTTTTTTTGGTGCTAATGTTCAAGTGAATGATGTTTTGTTCAGATTTCATTATAATTTTATTAAAAAAAGACAACTGTGAAATAGAAAGGTTGTATTTAATCTGATGTCTTTGCAACAGTATATTCTGATACAAAAAAGACAAAAAAAATGAACAAGTAAAATGGAAGCTATTTGTTTTCAAAACATGCTTCAATTTAGGCTAAATAGTAATCTCTGTCAGAAAAGAAATCATAAAGGTTATTGTCCCCTAAGAATCAGCTTTCCTTCCTTTCTTCCTTTGACTGTATGCCAAATTTCTGTACTGAAAATAATTAAAAAATCTTCATGTGTGTGATAAGTCATCTGTATTTCTGGGCAGTTCTACCAAGACCTAGGAAACTGTTAGAGCTGATGAACTGTGATTGTTTTTTTTTTTTCTTCATTTCTTTCTTTCTTTTTTTTTTTTTATTCTCTGAAAAGAAATCATTATTATTTCCTATTTTTCCCCTTACAGTGTAGAAGTATCCATGGCCTATATGAGAAACAGCATTTTGCATTTGTCACTGACTGCTGTACAAGGCACTTAAGCTTTGCTCATCTTCATGATGCAGAAGAGCTGAGTGAGTCAAATGTATAATAATGACAATGTACTTCCAAGATTATAAGACAAAAATGTCTGATTGAAAAATTCAAATCAAACTTCTGTTTAATTATGTTTCATTTCTTTCTTGTCTTGAAGAGTGGAGGACCATACTGTGCTCTGAGTCAAAGTAAGCTGATATTTGTTAATCAACTTGTAGTGGTGTAACTTAGCAGTAGCTCTCTCTTGGATGCTTGCATGAGCCTGCACATGTTCAGAACAGGGTAACCCATTTAGTCAGCTACAAGTCATTCCTTCAATTCTGTAACCTAGTTAATTGCCCACAAAGCTCCAAAGAATTCTGTTCAAAGAATACAACATTTCAAAGAACTACTATTACTCATTACAGAAAAAAAGCAAGCATATGTGTATGCTTCACTAATAGTTGGAAATACTCCTACATCAAGTTTTTTTCTTTTAGAGATGTGTGATTTTTATGCAAATTACAAGCTGTAATGCTATACTAAAAATTTGGATGGCAGTAATATGTATATTGTGAAACTTTGCTGATTAGAAAAAAGTTATTTTTTCTCACTTTGGTCAAAATGTATTCTCTCAAGGACTTTCTATGACGGAGAAAGTGTTGCTTATTCCTCTACCTTTTAGCATTTATTCAGTATAGAATGATGAGTGAATTTTCATCATTTTTTTAGAAGCAACTGAAATGGAGCTAATTGTTTCAAGTGCTGATATTCTGACAAAATGCCAGTCTCTTTCTTTAACAGTGTTAATTAAAGTAGGATATTTTGACTAGACAATTAATCAAGGGAATGAATTACAAAACAATACCCTTGAGTAGCAGAGGTGTCATGCAGATAAACCCCTGTGTACTGTTGTGGCTGTACGCTTCTAGAAGAACTCTACCACGTACATATTAAGCATAATATTCAGACCTGCAGCATACCCTTCAGTGGCCTTCGTAAGTCAGCTTCTCCTTAGGTTGTTGCCAAAATGCTGTGATTGGTTATAGGTGGAGGAACAAAAATTCATCAACTTTGCAAACCAAAGAATGAGGCATTTGTTCTTTTCCAAATTGAGAGCGGAGACCATTCCAGTGTATGCGTATATGGACTTTGTTAATGTTTAAGAAGGGGTTGAACAAGAAAAACAAAAGTATCCCAAGACTCAATGATTCCTGCAAACATTTATACCAGTAGCTTGCTGAATGTTATTAAACCCTGTGGACAGTAACCACACCTATTTTCAGCAAGGCAAGATTTGTTTTCTTTCAAGAATGGTAACAGAAAGTCCTAATTAATTTTCATGAGAAGTTACTTGTTTTTGTAGTTACTCCCACCTTCCTTTTTCCTCCTTTTATTTTAAGGGGTTCTTTGTGTTTCCCATTTGCACTGTCTGCTCTTATAAGACAGCATACACATGCCAGGACATCAGTGTAGCCTATAACCTTTGAGAGAACTGTGGGTTATTATTAGACTTCAACAGTGGTATCTGGGATGCAGAGAAACTCTTAGTGGCACCTTTTGTTGCCACTATGGCTCCAAATGTGACTGAATGATTTTGCACAGTCCCAGGAAATAAAAACGTTTTGTTTTTATCAAAGTTTAAGCTCATGTTTGGCATGAGTACTGTTAAAGCTGCTCCATGTAGAATGAGGGGCCATGTATCTCAGCAGAACCTGTGCATGTCTTTAGGGACATCACTCTTGCATAAAATGACTTTTTAAGAATTTCCTATGGACAACCAGTGTAAACACAAATCTGTAAGCCGGGGACACTATTCACTAATGTGCTCAGATAGTAGCCGAAAGAATGCAGAACTTTACTGTGCACTTCAGTTTACTGTGCAGGTATACTGTAATATATTTTGTTAGAATATTGGTTTGTGGTGAGATGCATCTCAACATTTTCTAAGTCCAGTAACTTGAGTGATGTGATTATAAGTATTTTATCCAACATCTTAATGCACTTAATGAAGTGCAGATAATAGCACTGTTCAATTTATGAGAATTGTCAGACCTCAAAATTGCTTCCATTATATTGTAGCATTTTATTTATTAAATCCTTTCAGAACTTATTCAGGAAGTAGGAATATTTTTTAATTTCAGTTAAATTATTTTAATTGGTTAATGGTTTTTTTTTTTTTTTTTTAGTTATTTCTTTTTTCTTTTTCTTTCTTTTTTTTTTTTAAATCTATTTCTTTTTTCTTTTTCTTTTTCTTTTTCTTTTTTTTTCCAAAATATAATGTCCCTTTCATGGAATTGAGAAGATGAAGCCATCCTGGTGGATGCTCTTGCTTACTGTAACATATAGGACAGAATATATGGTATTTCATGCCAGTAATCAAGACTCCCTCATCAGTGCATGGGCATCTAAAAAAGAATATCTATAGCTGCACTCTGCTTAAAATATAAAAATATTTTAATATTTTTAAATAATATTTTAATATGCTTAAAATATTAAAATATAAAAATATAAAAATAGTGTCAAAAATGAATGAAACTATCAAATACATGGAAGCTGGACCTAGATCAAGAACTTTTCACAGAGATGTCACATGAGAATGCTGACATTTTGCTGCAAGAAAATTAAGGGAGGAGTTTATAGAAATTAGGTAATGATGGTTTGAATTTTTTATTGAGTTTTTTTTCTGTATTAAAGTGCATGAGATTTCAAGGAATAACAACCCAAGTGACAAGTTAAGCTGTTACTAAGTAGGACCCTAAAGAAGCTAGTAGATACAATACATTGAATGAAATTTTAATTATTTAGCAGGGTTAGCAAGACAAGCAATTGTATCAGCAAGATATATTCTTTTGTTGCTAAAATATGTAAAAAAATATATGGATTTTTTTTTTTCTTTCAGTTAAATGCAAAGATTGCTATTTTATTTTAAGTAACCCACTGAACAATATTGGTGACACGGAGGAGAGTTTTTGCAGGCCTAGTTTGGACTTCTGATTGATGTTTATGGGCATTTCATGACTAAATTGCTTCACCGTTTTGATGCTTTAGTTAATCACGTGTACATGAGTTAATAGTGATATCTGCAGGGAGATGAATTCACAGGACTTTGAAGATGATTTTCTTCAATGTGGACCATGGTAAGGTCTAAGCACAGTGGGGGAAAAGGATTTCAAGAAAAGGCAAGTGTTCAATTCAGATGTGGAATGACTTTGTAATTAGAGAGTAATAGTAATGGTCAGTTCTCTGTAGTACCGTCCTTGAAATTATAAGGTTCAGTAACTAAGGTCATTTTAACTGGAGCTGTCTTAGCTTTCTTTGTCTTTCTGTGATAAGTAATTACAAAAGAGGCAGTTTTCTGAAAGATGGACATTTGGTTGGGTTCAGAAAATGTGTTAGTTGACAGAAGAGCATCAGTTCCCATATGTATACTTGCCACAGGCATCACAAGCTTATGACAAATCCCTTTGGGCTACCTGTTCCTCAGGTGCCTCTCAGGAGAAGTGGTGAAAGGCATTCAAGGACTTCTGTGGTGAGTAGAGAGCTGCATTCTGTTTTCTTCTTTTGCTCATTTTCTACTTCATTTATTATACAGACAGAAAAAATTTGCAGGCTGTGTCCAAATACCTTTTTCATTATCCTGTACCAGAAAGTCTACATAGAATAGAGAGAAAAAAGAGAAAAAGAGAAATGAAAGAAAGGAGAGAAAAAAATAAAAATGGGGGAAAAAGCAGAATAGATTTCTTCTATTATCCATTATAAACCTTTAGTTTACATTATGTTCATCTGGAACTCAATGATCCTTGTGAGTCCTTTCCAGTTTGAGAAATTCTATGGTAACAATAAAACACTTAACAAAATGGCGTTATGTTTTCCTAAGGAGTGTATTTTAATGCTGTGCTGAATAGGGTTCCTGAATTCAGTATGATTTATTTATTCATGAGAAGGATAACACAGTGTAAGGGAACTGTTATGTCACAGCCTGAACTGATGATTGAGCACCTGGTAAAGCAGGGAGGGGGAAGGGAGGTGGCTGGCCCAGGAAGTACAAATGCAAGCAATTCACCTGTGTTTCACAGGTGACTGAACTCAAGGTCCACCCCACCCTGGGCTCATTTAAGGGCTAGCCTCTAAAAGGAGAATGTTTTCTAGGTTAAGGCTACTTCCTTATAAGAAGTGTTTTATAGCTAGAGATTATTCCCAGTTGGATGAGTTAACTTTTTCCAATATATGATTATTGATATCTCTCATGATGTTTTTGCTAGTATTGTGAAAAACTTATCAGAAGCAATTTTACTGCTTCCGAGGACTAGAAGACAAAGAAGTCTCAAATTGGCCCTTCATCAATTTATGAAAGGGACTGTGCTGTGCATTTGCTTAATGTAATGTGGGATTAGCTGTAAGCACTGGAGGATCCCTTTGCATGCTGTATCGTTCTCAGTCTTCGTCTCTGGAAACTGAGTGATTGTACAGGTTCCTAGTTTGAAGGTCAAGTTTGGCTTCCATATACACTGTCCTATTTTGCTCAAGACATGAATTTACCGCTTCTTTTGGATGGTATCCTGATTGATGGCTGTGTAATTTTTCTTTCATCTGAAGTGGATTTATTCAAGTGAAATCACTAGTCTTCAGTAAATGTTTCTCTTGGTGATGCACATAATCTCTGCTCTAGCTTGCTCTGTCTTGGCACTGCAAGAGTAACTAACAGTAGTGAAATATCACAAATATGGTTTATCTCTTCAAATACAACTAAGAATGGAGATTCATTGATTCTGAGTGTGTGTTTTTATGCTGTCACTTTTTAAATTACAAAAGTGTAGATTGTGACTCTTTCCTACTGGAACAAGTACAGTTTTATGGACTACAGGACAGATTAGTTTTTATCTCAGTGACTGCATTTTTGGATTTCTGGTTAATTAAATAAACCCTAAAACATAGACAAGACTTATGAAACACCAAGCATTCACCTCTGCAAGTGAGCTCAACTCACCTGAAAGAACTTGTTTGTCTCCAAATTTCCTATCAGGAGCTATTCTTGTATAAGAAGATCTTCACAATTTATCATTTTAGCAACCTATGCCAGTATGGTCAGTGTTTACAAAGCATTATTGCTTTTTGCTTACTTAAAGTTATTAACTTTCCGCTTCTAGTAGTGGAATTCCCACTACTATTCTAATTCTAATTCTAATTCACATATGTGAATTCCCACCATTCTAATTTCCACATATGTGAATAACTATTTTAGAGCAAGAAGGAATACAGGTAACACTGATGCCACTGACAGTCAGCCTGATGAGATCCCAAGACTAGCCTCAGCCTTTCCCTGATTAATTTGCTGAATCAACCTTTTATTCTTACTGAAAATATTGTTCACTTACCACCAAAGGGAAAAAGAAAGCAATCATTCCATTACAGTCAGTGAGGGGATGGATGGCAAGAACCTACCATTTATGTATTAATCGTAAAACCAGTGAGTTTTTCTCTGAGGTCCTTTAGGACTAAGGTAATGCATGCGCACAACAGAAGTGCTAAAATAGCATATATTCATCTCTGATTTGTATGTAATGTAGGTTTATTATAAAAATGAATATCAGGCTTAAATACTCAACTTTTGGTTGCTGGCAGTCAGCAAGAGGCATACAATTATCAAAGAAAAAGAACTTTTGAAAATCGAAACAGAGCTGATATTAGGTCATCCATGACAGCCTTATAAAACGGGGGAAGTAAAGGTATATTGGGAACTTCCACTGTTTTTATAGCTGAAGCTGTCAGAATCTTCTGTTGCAGTTATTTTCTATGTAGCTTTAGATGCAACATTGTGTTACTACTTCTTTGAAGAGCTGAATCATTTCTGCCTTCATAGGGTAAAGATAATTCATCTGGTTTTTGATTCATTGTTTTGAGTTCTTGAACTTAAGAAGAATATGTATACATATTTGTGAGAGTGGTGCAAGGAGTGGAACGGTGCTGATTGAAGGCAGAGACAGGGTTTGTACTCCCAAAGCTGATGACAAAGTAGTAGGGGAAATGAAAACACAGCAGGTGCTATATGTTACGAGGTCTTTGTGTGGAGGAGAAAAGTACATTCATTTCACTTTTTATTCATAATGGTCTTTTGGAGGGGAAAAAAAAAAAGCTCAAAAGCGGGGTAGTGGAGGGAGAGCACTGTGAGTTGTAGGTCATTGATGATGGTGTAAAACTAAAGATGAAAAGTAGAAAATGTGTCTTGTAGTAAATGATGATGCGAGTTTAATCCCTTTCAACCTTTCAGAGCCCTATATGGTCTTTCCAAGATGTCCTAGCTCTTAGACATTCAAACTCATTCCTTTGAATGCTCCTGATGGAGGTTGTTGGCTGTGAGCGGGCAATGTCCTCAGCTTAGCTGCAGTCTTCAGAGTAGCCTGAAATACTGGTTGTGATCAGGAGGGTGACTTACTTTTATCTGATGCTGTGGACATCCCCTGCATTAGTGCAAGAGCTGACTGTGGTACCAGAAGGTGGTGATGTTTGGAGACTTGTGAATACTCCCTGTCAAAAGTCAGAGCACACCTGGCTGGGGGGTTGTTGATAGATGTAGGGCTTTTGCATGCAACTGTGAGCCATGTGCATGCTCAGAGTGAAAAAAAAAAAAAAAAAAAAAAAAAAAAAAAAAAAGATTAGGGAAAGTTCAAATAGTGCCTATGGATGTGGACTGTCAACAGTTGAAGGTAGCAAGTCTGTAGGCTAAGATCCAAATTCTCAGACACTAAAAAATCACAGTATTCATAAGTTCAATGTTTTACTTGACAGAAAGTAAAATACAGGAATGTGAATGCACATGCACACCTGCTTTTTTAGAGGGTTCCTTAAAAATAGTTTATTTTAAATCAAGATTTCTACTGTGAACAAAGAATTATATCTACAGTCAATTCTTTGTTACTTTAGTAAGTCCCGATTTCATCAAATAGGAATTATAGCCCCAGGAATTCCTTTGACAAAAGGTTGCCCCCAGAGTCTGGAAGATTATCCAATTACAATGTCAAGAAATTTAGAGCAAGGATGACTGACTAAAGATAAGCATCTGAGAGCGTCTGGAAAAGAGAGAAAGGGGAATACATGTGAGAAAGAGTACTTTATATGAATAGAGGCAGTAGTAAAAGTTTCTTTTCCAGAGAGTCGTCAGGTACTGGAACAGTACCCAGGCAGTGGTCTCGATACCAAGCTGCGAGAGTTCAGGAAGTTTGGACTGTGCTTTGAGAAATATAGTTTGAATTTTGATGGTTCAGTGGGAAGGCTGGAGTTGGACTCAGTGGTCCTTGTGGGTCTCCTCCAACTTGGGGTAATTCTGTATGTTAACAAAAAGTAGTTCAGTATTCTGCAGCACTCCTCTGTGTTAGGAGAATAGGTCGTCCTCTGCAGATTTTCTTTTGAGTGCCTAAACTCTCTAGAGAGTCAGTTTAAGTAGGCTGAGAAGTCCTCATTTGGGCCCAGACATTTGCAGTTTCAATCAGGCTGTGCCTTAATCATCTCGTTAGCAGGATTGTTCTTCATCCCATGTGTATTCTGTGCCAATAGAAGAACTCTTGCAGGAAAGGAAACATGGAGTTTTGATCAATCTGTTATTTCACATTATCACCAAAAATGCAGACAGCATTTCATTTAAGTGAAGGTATAACAAATGTCTGAGTTTTTTCTTGGAAGAGAGGTCAATGAAATTTAATTTTGGTTGAAGTATATAATTATCCAGAATTTGCTGAACACGAGAGCCTTAATGCGGCTGAATGGGATCTAATCAAAGATCCAGCTAGCTCAGGTCTCTGTCTCTGACAAAAGCATTTGGTGGGAGTACCTAAGAAACAGGGTGCCAAGTATGTGCCAGTATGTGCCAAGTGATGCACCAAGATTTCCTATAACATGGAGTGTAGCTGTAACCATTCTATTTAATAGCTGTTTAATCATTCTGTGCTCCTTGAATTTATTAAAGGCCTGGGGGATTTAGGAGACCTGGAGGGGTTTCTAAACTGCAGGTAACTGAGGTTCTAAACAGTGAGGAAGCAAGCACTTCTGTGAACGAGGACATAATGCAGTGTCATTAACTGTAACTTGGTATTTCATGACTGACTTGGTCAAGAATTCTGATTAAAGTTTTAACTGTTGTTGGAGTGTTTAGAATGGCTTTGTCCTGCGTGGATGCTGTGGGGTCTAACTAAAGCTAAAATTAACTTTTCTCTCGGTGAGAGCACTTAATAGATTTCTCTTCCCTAGTCAGTGTTTTGCTATCACAGAAGATAAATGTACTTAAGCTTTTGGACCTGTATCTCTGTCAAATTTGGCAGAACTGTGTGGAAAGCCAGTAAGCTTCATGCAGTGTGCCTGAGAGATGGAGACAACTACATGCATCCATACACAATTTGTCAGTATGATTGTACAAGCTTTGTTTCTTTAGGAAAAAGAATATTAAAAGACTGGAGTAAGTACAGCTGGCCAATAATGTGGTCAGAACTTGATTTTCAGTGTTAAGGGAGTGGTCCCTTATTTGCCTATGAAATTAAAGCTCTTGTAGATACTGGTTTTATTCCTTACGAATCTATATATTCCAAAGACAACAAGAAAAAATAAATCAAATGCAAGATTTTATTTTTCAATGAATTATATGTTGTTTATAATAAACTGAAAACCATCAATGCCTCCATCTTTCATGTAGGGCAACATATAACTTCTGTATAGCATTCAGAACTCAGTGTGGCATGGTGTCAGTGTCACAGTAACAGTAAGTACTGTGTGTGGTGAATGTCAAGATTTTAATTGCACTTACTAAGCCATTTTGTTTTGTATTGCTTGTTTGGAAGAAGCACGTAATGAGCATCTCCCCAGGAAATTACATGATGAAGGGATTCATCAACATAGTTTACCTCATGTCACTCTATGGATGAGGTTGTTAGTATGCAGCTTTAGGATGTTAAAAACAGAACCTGTAGAATAGAAAAAGAAATAGAGAAGTGTGTTCTGGTGGTAGTGTCCCTCCCATGTACGTGCAATTTATTATCAGGACAGTTAAATAAATTGCCTTTACCATAACGTGCATTTGACAAGATGAAACCTAACATTTACAGGGTATCAATAAAGATGTCATTGTGAAAGACTGCAAAAAGAAACAAATAAGAGAGAAATTTAACACTCTGAATTCATCTCAGCTGGTTTAGATTTTTTTTTTTTGTCGACTGTGGATGAAACTTACTGTACAGGTCTGCCCAGGTTCCTCATAGACCTGACTTTTCAGAGATCTGCATCGCCCATTTTCTGCCTGAGACAGGCCAGTTTGTACTGGAGCAGGTAAAGGTCTCAGCAGTGTGCTAAGCTCAAAATTCTGCACTGTTTCTATCACTGCAGTTAATAATGACTAAGGTGAATCTCTTGTAGGAGTTTGCTGCTGATACAGTTGCAGTTGACTGAACATTATCACCTTTCTTTGGTACCACAGATGAGAAAATGCTCTTTTACCTGAATCTTTTTTCAGTACCCCTTTCTCACCTTTTCTTAATTTTCAAGTGCCAGAGAGCATAATGCTTTTCCTCTGGACTGATCTTGTCTTAGGTGAAGATTCACTGAGAGGCTATAGTAGTTTTTGTCTTTTCTTCACGTTAGCCTGCACTGTCCGTTGTTCCTATGTTAGCAGTCTGTGCATGTGTGGGCTTTGCCTCAGCTCCTCAGTAGCGAAGTGTTGAGCTGTGGTTCACATCTGTTTTTGTGTCATGTTTGTTCCTTGCGTTCACGAGGATGTGAAAAAACAAACCTGAACCTTAGGAAGAGATGCCTGAGAAAGCATGCTTGCAACTGAGCTGCAAAATTTCCATGTAAGCTGTCAACCCCTGTCAGTGGCTTTCATGTGCTCATCCCAGAGGCAACATTGTGCTACAGGCATTTTATGTTCTTCTGTTGCATTACGTGAATTGCAGGAATGCTTTGCTGTTACTTCTTCAGGTTGCTGGTTTTGTTTTTTTTTTTTTTTTTTTTTTGAAAGGCTTGAAACAGATCCTAAACTTCTGGCTGTTAATGAATGGTGATGGTGGCCCATAGTAGTGTTTGGTGGATCTGTTGTATAACTTTTGCTCTCACTGGGAATGAACTTGAGGACCTACCCATTTTCATCTAATCCCATGTTCCTGTGCACCTGAGCATACTGTTCTCTCCATGATAGAGAGATACAGCAGTGCTATTCTTTTTCTTGGGCAAGCACAGATTTTCCAGCTTTATTAGGATTTCTCAGGGGAGTTAAGTCTGTTTCAAGTGACCAGAAAAATATTAATTATGCAGGTCATATTTTCATGTGAGCATTTCATGAGATTTTTTTCATAACATTTAAATGATAATATTATTTCTTTTCCTAATTGCATTATACATCATCATCTGACCACGTGAAGGAAGATGTGCTGAAATCTAGAGATGGATGAAAATAAGTGCTTGGGTTACTCCCATAGCATAATTTGTTATAGAAAAAAAAAAATTAATTCTTTACATCACTGTAGAAGAAGGAAAACTGAATTATATTTATATGTATTATAATTCTGCCCCAGTGACTTTCAGCACATTGCTTTGTTGTATTAGGTGCTCCTATTTGATTATGGAAATACTGTTTTAGGAAGTAGTACTTAATGACATGTATAGAAGATATGAAGGAAACCAGCTGGAGATCATTGTAAGGTAGCAGATGGAAATAGAATAAAAAATTAAGTGATAATATTAAGGTATTCTCTGAGTTATAATTGGATTCTGGTTCAGAAACAGTCTTTCTGGTATACATATTTTAACAGATATTGCAAGTGCTTTTTGCTATGAACTGAATTGGGATCCCCATGTCTGGCTGCACTGAGCAAATTGGCCAGACAGTTTTCTGCATCAACGCTGTTCAACGACCACTAAGTACATCCTGATTTTCAGAAGCTAGTGGAAGCCAGGGCAACAGTATAAATGTAAATACCATGCTTTGCAGTTTAATTAATAACACTGTGTTCTGATGATCAAGTGTGTCTAGATGATTTCTTAAGACTGATTATTTTCTTTGTGTAAGGAAGGAGAGACACGATACACTCTTATGCTACTCTAAACTAGGTACAAATTACTTTGTAGGAAAGCAGTGTTGTGAAGAAAAGGGCCTTCTGAATTCCATTGAAACTAAGGGAGAAAATAGAGTTTAAAAGGCTTTCTCAGCGTGTCATGATTGATACCAACCAAGTATTGCAGTGAGATAAAAGGTATGTCCTTTAACTGCCTTTCACAGGCAATGTGGCAAATGTTAATAATGGTATCCCCTAACTGCAATAGTGGCAGAAGACCAGGCGTATGGCATTCATTTGTGTTCCTGCTGAGGCACATACATCATGCAGAATCCCCTGTTGCATTCTTGGGGAATAAGAGCTCTTGATGACAGTGAGAGTGACCCAACTCGATACAAGTGTTTAGGGTATCTGACATAATGAAATAGGCTGCACAGGAAACTTGTTATCTCAAAGTTTATTGAATATGTCTGACCTTTCTGCCAGTTGAAACACCGGTATTCTGATGTTGTCAGTAAGCACAATTCATATGGAAACTGCCTATCAAGAAATATTCGTGGAAATTAGTTGGCTATACCAGTACGAGTCTGAACTGCAGACTGGTTGTCTCTTCTTATGCTTGAATGCTAACAAAAAATTCAGTGAATAAATGATTCGTCATTAATGACTGCTGTTTCATGGGCACTCAGGGTATGATTGGCACATGCAAAACTTGCCCAAAGATTGTCATAAAAGAATGTGTTCTTGATTACTGTGTGAATATTAGGTGAAGTTAGGAGCGAGAAAATAATAGACATACCTTATTGGAAGTATTTTAGATTTTTTTTCAAGCTAAATCTCTCAGCTATTTTCTCTCTACAATCCCTTTTGTCTCACCCAACCTAACTTGTTTTCTTCCAGTGTACCTGCCTGCTCTTCCAATCTCCATCCTGAGATGCTCCTGCAAAGCTCCAGGCAGTTCCTGCCTTCTGAAGCGATGCAGTGTATCTGAATGCATGTGCTGCTACTTTTTTGTGGATGTGGCAAAATAAATGGGTTTTTCAGAATTACGGGATATTATCCAGTAGAATTATGGATTGTGCATCCAACCTTCATATGGTTATTCTTAAAGTAACATTGTCCAAATGTTATTTTGTGGAGATTAACTTTTTACAGTTTTGTCTGCCTGAAACCTTTCTACCATCAATAACACTCTTGCTCTTGAGGTGTTGGTGTTTCTGTAAAGAGTATTCAAGGCTTATCCAGATCAGGGTTTTGTATGGTTAGGGAACTAAACCACAGTGAATTCCAGTACTTTAATGCATTTAATGTTGCTGTCATTTGAACAAAATGATCAGCTACATGCACAAATTTGTAGCATTTAATTTTGTTTGTGGTGATTACCATAGCCAGTATGCACGCTGATGCCATGTGTAGCAGCTGTCACACAGTATCTCTGGGAACAAATTTTACTGTGATTGCAGAAGATGAACTGCCACTAGAGAAAATGTAGAGCTGGGATATAATCTGAGAAAATACAAACTATGATGAATTTGGATCCTTTCTGGCAGGCAGAGAAATAGTGCACCTGTTCATATCTGGTGATAGAAAAGCACAAATTTTAATTCGAACGGATATGGCTTCCTTGAAGTGCTATGATTTATGGCTTTATAATCTAATGCGACTGCCTCTTGAAAATTTTAGTAAAAAAGAAGAAGTGGTTGTGTGATGAACTATGGTGGGAACAGTGTTTGTTTCTGCAGTTCAAATCTTAATCTTTGAGTTCAATTGTACAACTTAGAAATGTAGACTAAATGGAGACAACATTTAGAATCTTCACTTTAAAGTTAAACTGGACTTAAAAAAAAAAAAAAAAAAACCTGGAAGAAGATGGCATGGTTAAAGAACTGCAGCTCTTCATAGGAGTGAACGTGAAGAGTCTTGGAAGAGTGCTGGACTATATAAAATAGATCATTTCTGCCACTGCAAAAATCAGTTAACCACAGGTGCCCATTCTTTTGGCCACTGTTATCACCATCAGTACAGTAATTGTCTAAGGCCTGATTTGCGCCTCAGTTATGTTGGATGCTTGTTGAGCTTGTATTTGGATGAGATCCTCACTGGAGTCTGAACACATCAATATTTGAGATAGTTAATATTAAGATTTTGGGTTTTTTTAAACACAGACAGTATTTATACTCTCTCCAGTAAGAATGGATGAAGACACTTGACCGTCTTGACTTTGCAATTCTGTATAATTCTTAGTTCAAAATAAAGCAAAGCGATCATCCCTTGGGTCTGCTGAGGGTACTCTACCCTCATTGGTTACATTGAGGAATATCCTCAGTATAGGGGAAAAAAGTGTAAAAATGTTGTGTGTAGGACATAATGGCTTTCTGATATTTTTGGTTGTATGAGTATTGTTTTAACCCAGCAGCTCAACACCACACAGTCATTTGCTCACTCCCCACTTCCAATGCGATGAGGGAGATAACTGGGAGGGGGAGGGGGGAGCAGGTGGTGGTGGTGCTGGTGGGAGGGAAGGTAGAACTCATGGATTGAGTTGTGAAGATAGGAAAGGAAGAGTGGGGGGGGGAAAGGTAATGGTTGTAAATGTATTTATTTACAAAACAAAGGTACACTACACAATTGCTCACCACCCACTGACTGATGCCCAACCAGTTCCCAAGCAGTGGCTGCCCTCCTTCCCCCTCCAGCCAACTCCCCTCAGTTTTCTAAAATGTTTTTTGCATGATATTATATAGTATAGTTTAGATCAGTGTCCTGGTTCTGTCCCTTCACAGCTCCCTTGCTAACGAGACAGTACCAGAAGCTGAAATACCCTTGTCTCTTTGTGGCATTACTCAGTGAGAGCAAAAACATTGGTGTGTTATCTACGTTGTTTTTTTCCCAAAGCATCATACCAGACACTGATGGAAAAATCTACTCTGTTCCAACTGAAACCTGGACAATGAGACTTTTGGGAACTGTAGTTAATTGTGGTAAATTGTTTCTGGTGTTGTTGCTCGATGTTTTCCGGGTGCAAGAGTTTCAACCCGTGCCTTAAACACTGTAGTGTTTCCTGAATACTGAACAGATGTTATGTCTTTGAAGTATCAGAAAAGACAATAAAACAAAGCACTCTCACATTTACTGAAAATGGGAAGTTTTAAATGGCGAAATGAAAATACTGCTGAAAGCCAGCACATTTCTAAGAAAATACCTCAAATTCTCTGAATAGCAAACTATGTGTGTTCTTGCACCTGTTAGTAGGGTAACCGTTGTTTTGAAGATAACCTTTTCTGTAGTAAATCACCTGAAAATGAAAATTAAAATACCCTGAGAACGAGGAGGTGAAGTATGTATTGAAGATTCCATTAAATACAATATCTTTGTAGAATGATCTTCATGAAGACCTAGCTTCTTTTGTCCTTTGTTAAATTTAGTAGTCCCCTCCTTTTTTAATGTGCTTTATTTCTTGAAATATATTTGACAGTGCAAACCCTATCATTTTCTTTACATATGTTCATGAAATATTCCTCATGATAAGAAATTAAAATGTGGTAAATGAGAATTATTAAGGCAGCAGCTGGACAGTGAATAAAAGCTATGAATATTGGGTCTGATAGGCAAAACATGGCCGTGAACCTTAGGGATTTGTTGTTTTAGTTTTCAAGTTCTTATTGTAGTATACTACAAGGAGCTACAAAGATTAGAATCATGAAAAAACATGGAAACTTAATTATAAATTGTTTCAACAAGTGACAAATTTGATGCTCTCTGAGCAGAAGGTTACTTGTCTAGTTCAAGTGTATGTTTTACTATCCAGCGTGACTGCTATACATCTGTGTGTCCTAAAAGTGTTAAATGACAAAAGGGAAGTCAACACAGTATTTTTTAATTTTTTGAAGCAAGAATAACTGGTGTTCTTGTTTAAGATTACCTTTCCTTCAAAAAAGGGTTTATTGTTTATACCAAAAGTGAGGTACAAAATAAGAGCAAAGAAGTGATACAACTGATATTTCTAAGGTCTAGAGTACTTGAGCATCCTGACCTTCTAGGTATGTGATTATGGCAATTAAAAAAACTTTTCATAAACTGAACTGGCAGTAGACTTACAAATCTATCAAAGGCTAGGAAAGGAAAGAATACAAATTGTTCTTTAATACTTGAATGTTTCATTCATGGCACAGATTGTATTTCAGTTTAACTGTCTTGTTAGAATTACAAAGGTTTTTGTTGCCTAAAAAAAATCCAAAGGAAACTGCAGAAGGGAAATAGAAATATTTTGCTTTAAGTTTTGGGAATATCTGTGTCAGTTTAAGTCACTGTATGTTTCTGTTACTTTTTTTTTTTTTTTTTTCCTGTCTTAGTAATGATAACTTGCTGTAGGTACACAAATAGCAAACAGGTCTGTTTCCCGAGGAACCTGTTTAGTCATAAGATACCATAAGGCTTGTTTTAATGGCATATGTCTTGCCCCAGGTCATTCTGTTCAGTGCTTTGGAGTAGCAGTAGTAGACCATGATAAGTAGTTGAAAAACCTTGATGTGGGGTAGAGATGTTCAAATGTTCGGCCCACCAAGTGTTTGGTTTGCTGCTGGGAAGGGACTTCTCCAGGAACGGATATCACTGCTTTCATTTGGCAGTCAACAAGTTCTTCTCGTGGGCTGACTTGTTTTCCCTGTTTGTCCTTTCCTTCCTTCTGATCCTTTTCTTTCCTCATTGTCCTCCTTCCCTTCTCTTTAACTTTTTACCCTTTTAACTTGTCTCTTTCCTTCTGACTGGCACACCAAAGGCTGTCATTATGCCTGTAGCTCTTCTGTATGTTGTATACATTCTCCATGGTTTTTGTCTTGATATTTTCATGATTCAGGGATCAACAGAGCAGATAGTGTGTTCGCGTACACAGTAAAATGGCACTGCCCTGTAGATGGTACCAAAATGTAAATAACTGCATGAATAACTGTTCCTTTTTTCTTGTCTAAAGGTCAGGAAGCTGGAACTCATTGTGAATGCAAAAGACAGCTCTGTAGGTAATGATATTCATGTACATGGTATTCTAAGTGCCACAGTAACAAATTAAATAAGAGCTATCGTAGGAAACTGTATGAAAACAGGGTGACAGCAATGCAGTTACGGCAGTAGTCTTCGTTGTCTCACTGACGTTTGTATCAGAAGAATGTAGGGTGAGAAATGAGGCTGGTTATAAATAGTGAGGGAAACTTTATCTCAAGCATTTCCAATATTAAGAGCATGTCTACAGCATACAGTGTGGAAAGGCAGGCATATGGAGCTGTATTTACCTCTCCTGTGTTAAGGGTTCAAACACTGCTTATTTGTGACAGCATTAGTTATCATAAGCTATTCGTAGACAGCACAGAAAGATGAAGGCATCCTCTGATGATAATTTATTGTCTTACCTTACATTTCTGTAATAGAATGAAGTGAACAGTACTCCAGTGTGACATGTTTCTCCCAAACAACTACAAACAGATCTGGATGGCTACCCTGTATTCTGTTATCTAACATTCAGACACCGAAATGTAGGTGATACTGCTGTCAGCAGTGATTACCTGATTTACATGCACTTTCTGGGGAACAGGCAAAATATTCCGGCCTAAGGCTGGTGGAACATTTTGGCTTTTTTCTCCCCATGCAAACTTGCTCTACACAAATTGCTTCACAGCACAGTGAAAATAAAGGTCTGCATGGAACAATCAGCTGAGTGCCTTTTGGCACTGACAGATGTTCTGTGGTACAGAGCACATAATCAGAGTGGACTTTGATTTTGATTTGTGTAGGACACAGTCTCCTGCTTTCCACAGCTGTTGCCCCAATACCAATGCTATATAACAAGGTTCCTACAGTCAGAATAGCTGAAAGGGTTGTGTTTATGAGTGTCAGCCATACCTATGGCCAAATCATGCTCTATCAATAAACCACTGATAAACATGCATTGTACTTGTGTTTTGTCTCTGCACTGCGGTAAGCATAACTTAAGGAATTAAGACTTAAGTCTTAAAGAAAAGTATCTTGTTTAGGAGCACCTATAATGAAATTTTAAAAGTAAAAACACAGTCATTTATTGACAGGGTTGCCTGTGGGACAGGCAGAATTGGTTGGGAAGCTACCTGTGCCTCCATCTTACCGGGCAGGCACTCAGACCGAATCCAAGTTTGTATTTTGCTAATGGATGCTATCCTCTTATTTACAGTGCAAAACCACGAAGCTGTAATGCTTTGTATATTTCAGCTATATGGCCTGATACTTCACTTTTATTTAGTAGATTGAGCTGTCATAAATTATTTATTGTTAGTTTCAAGCTTGGGGATTAGATCTGGTCAAACTGGAATCATATAGTCTAGTAAACACCCATAAAAAGTGTTTTTGGTTGTTCCTATCAAGTTTCAGAAGATGTCAAGAGAGATCAATGAAGCGTCTTGGAGAAGGAATAGGAACAGTACAGTGGTGATGTAAGGTGAGGTAAATTGACCTTGAGCTATCTGTGATTCTTCCTTTGCAGGAATAATTGTCCGGCTTAGACATCACCAGAGCCCATCAAGCCCAGTTTCCTACTGGGATAACTGTCAAGGTTGTGTTACTTCAATTGAGTGAAGGAAGAAGCTGCTCTTTCAGTAATGAGGAAGGTTGTACAAGGACTCATCTGAAAATAATGCCTCCTGAGTTATAATGTTGGCCCATGATATCAGAGGCAGATGGTGATGGTGTGGCAACAGAGGTTGAACCTTCCCACCAATATTCCGTTATGTTTTGTTGCATTCTGATGGATGGCAGCAGAGGGACAGTCTGGCAAAATGATATTTGATGTGGAAGTGTGTGTGAAGCAAAGGTGTGTCACTGAATGCTTTCATGGAGAAAAATTTGCACCTATTGACATACGTTTATGCTTACTGAATGTTTATGGAGAACAGACAGTGGAGCACTGAGCACTGTGAGGTACTTTTAGTAGTGGTGACAGCAACAGTAGGTCATCTCTGCTAGTACAGATTTTTACAGGTGCAGCACGCAGGCTGTTGTTCATTGCTGGTGAAAATGCACAGCTAATTGGTGGTGATGTTGAAAAATAGAATTCTGTAGCTGAGACTTTGCTCTATCAAATAGTGTTATTGTGCTTTTTGTATCTTGTTTCTGTGGAAATAAATAAGAGGCATTAGTTTCAGAGTGACAAGAGTCATAGAATCACTATGGAAAAAAAACTATGAAAAGAAACTACCTTTCTGCTGTTTTTCAAATGCAATAAATTTTTTTTAGAGAAATTTGGATTCTTTGAATGTTGTTTTCAGGACTGACTTTAGTGGCTCTGTGTGTCTGAATTTTCAAAACAAGTCTCTATGAGCAGTAGTGGAGAGTGTGTCTAAAAATCAGTTTAAGTAGAGTTCCTTTATATTTCAGTCTTTGTTTTGTTTTCTTTTGGAGTTTCTTTGTGAAGAATCGGTTAAAACAGGATTGCATTTATAAGGCAGAGCAGTACTTCTCTTTCATTCGAATCAGCTATGTAAGATGTTGATATGACACAGAATGATGGACATTATTCCTGGATCGTTTCTTGAAACAAGAAACATCTTGAAACTTTTAATAAGCTTGCTGTGGAAAATCTCAAAGGTATGCCTTTAGTTATGTCCATGTTTCTTAGTTGTGTCTCAAGACTCAGATGGTAATATTCCTCTGGCAGCACTGCAAGCACTCCAGCAAGTTATCTCTATCTTCATGATTTCATCGTTTTTTGAAGATGTCACTTTAGATAAATGCACGTGAACAAATTACTGGGGACATAAATTTAGTGCATCTTTCATGATACTGCAGTAGTGGTGTGAACACATGCTGCTACCCTTAATATGATGTATCTTATCTTTGTAGCATGTATGAGAGCATTTACTGCGGAGCAGTGACAAATATTCTTTAGAATACTGTGCCAAGAAAATATCTGATTGTAATTTATCTGAGTTCCTGTCCTTAGAAAACCAAATAATATGTATACAGTCCAAGTCTGAATCTTTACAGAGTTTTTTCACAGTGTCCTGACTCCTTTCCTATAAGTACCATAATTACTTGTTCGCCTAGTGTTTGCATGTCACAGTTGTCATCCAGAAATGAGGAAGAGTCATTGTGCTCCCTTTGCCTGTATACTGGAGAGCACAGGTACTGTAAGTGAGAGAATCTCTAACATAGATAGCACAGGCTGGGGAACACAGACTGTGAGGTAGAAAGGGTTGTAAAAATGCATAAATGTGGATTAAAACAGAAACTAAGAAATGCTATTGTTGCTGTTCTGGGAGTTCTGTTGCAGGGTATTTAGGAAGCACATTTGGTTGAATTGTTCTGAGTTTAGATTTGCAAGTATGCTCAGGAATTTCACGTTTCTTGTAAATGAATTAGTAAGAGCATGAACTGTTTATAAAGAAGAGAGAGAAGATAAGGTTAATGTTATCTGTGAGGAGAAGTGCATCATAACTTTCCAGTTTTTATTCTCTCAGGCTGTTTTGAGCTACTTAGAAATGATTCAAAATAAGATTCTCAAGCTTCTGTTCTTAAGGCCATCATGGATCAAGAAGCTTGTTTTCTTGGGTTGCTTTGTAAGACTGTAATCTTTCTGTAGCTAGATTTCATGATTGTAGTTCTCCTTTTTTGTTAATAACATCGAAAGTTTTCCATCAAATCTGGCATCCTGACGTTGTATTCACTGTATTGATGAAAAGACAGTCCCTACCTCAAGACTGCGTAGCATATGGAAACAGGATATGGATTGTTACAAATGATCTCTAGGATGGAAGTAAGAAATGAGAATAGACATAGAGGTAGCCCTCTGTACACCTCAGTTATTTCATGGTAGGTAATATAAATATAGGAAGGCCTTTCTACTGAGCAGATTGACATTACTAATCATCAGATTATCTTACAGAGACTCTAGCTAAGGTGTAGACTGAGTAGGTCCTCCAGAGAGAAGAGGGAGATAGTCTAGTGGATTTCGTTCAGAGATATTGTGAAAAAGGAAAAATCACAGAAAAACGTTGACTGTTGCTTATGAGACATGTCTTTAGAGAGTAGGCTTCTCAAAATGAATAGCAGAGTTTGAATGCATTGCTGTAGTTGAGATACTAGAAATTGTTTCATTCCATATTCATCTATTTGTTTAAAATAAGATGCAGAATTTCAGTGTCTTATTTTGACTAGAACTTGATTAGAGAAAATAGTGGTGTACTCTGCACTCATTACTGAGACTTCATTAAGACTTGCATAAAGGTATAGATCTTGTGGTGGAAGCCTGCGGAGAAACTCTAGTTCAGAGAGATGTGCTACAGTTTAAGACTAAGTTTGATACATAGCATGTAGCTCTCTATTTAAAAAGAATTAAAAACTTCGTAATGATAAAATAACCCATTGTCATCAATACCAAAGAGAAAATCAAAATCAAAAGAAAACGAAGAATGAATTATCCTGTTTATAGAAGTTACATTAGCAGAGAAGTTATAGAAGTGTCATTTGAAATAAAATAGTACCTTGGCAAAGCTCTATTGGACTATTTTGGTTAATGCTATTATTATATCAAGAACCAGCTCAAAAAGAAAGTATCGGAAACACTAGAAAATCTGTTTCACAGACTTCATGGAGATATATTTCTTATTCATAATAATGAAAACCTTGAAAAATCCAAGGTTTTAAGTGCCTAAGAGCAAATGAATACTCAAAAAAGTTTTGTAACAGTAAAAAGATGACTGAAATATGTTGCCATTACATTAGGTCTTTGAGGAAGTGTTGAGTGTTCAGTACTCTCTGATGTTGAATAAGACTGTGGCTACCTTCTGAATTGCTAAGCAGGAGGCTGCCAGAGATGAGGGAACTGTTGGTCCACGGCAGGTGGTTCTCTGATTCCCTGCTATTACTTCGGAAATGTGTAGGTGTCTAGTGTGGCCTTCTTAACTTATTGCTGTGCTATGCCTGACGTGACCTGGTGAGCAGGACCATGTAATGCTGTTCACTTAGTGTGGGCTGTACTTCTCCATCTGTGCTGAGATGGAACAATCCCAGTTTTTGTTGAAATACAGATAAGTGTCATTGGCTGCAAGTAACCTTGTAGTGCTGCTCTACCTCTTTGAATAGTGATCTATATCTTTCTAGAGCAGATCATTTTTTTTTTCTGAAAAGATTATAAATGCATAATTAATAATTTTCAGTATGTTCTTTTCCATGTTAAAAACAGTGAGATAGCATTTCACAATACCGTAGTGGCAGGTACCTAGAGAAGATGTAAAGAATGAGCCAGAAGGAAGATTGATTGTATCTTGAGAAAATTACTGCTAACACCTTCAACAGCAAGAAGATTGATGAAGATCAATAATGTTGAAAAACAGACTTATGGGTGATAATAGACAATTAGGTATAGGTTTGTTGTGAAATATGGCAGCAAAAAGTCAAAGCGGTTTAGAATTGCAGCATATTTAGAGACATCACAGCTAGAACAGAAGGTGATAATGCCCCTATCTAAGATATGTTAACACTACAACTAGAAAAAAATTCATCAGAACTAGGCTTTTCAGAACAAGAAAGATGCTAAAAATCAAGAAAGTGCTGTGGATAGCAATTGCTGTGGTGAAGAACCTGAAACTATTACCTATAAGTAATAATACATATTATGTAAATACAGAATAAATACAAAATTATTTTTGACTGGTGTGATATGAAAAAGACATATTTTCTGAAGGAAAAATACAACTATATGTATAAAAACTTAATTTATCTTCATTGGGATAGATCTTCATTTATTGGAACTTCTTACATTAGTTGTGTTTAGAAAAGTATATGATATTGGAGTACCAGAAAATACATCAGTGCACTCTATTTTTGTTTGTTAAACCACAGTTTTATATTTTACACGATGGCTTTTATGATATCAGAAAAAAGACAGAGTACAACAGGTGAAAGGGAATTACTTAGTGATGTTTACATGCATTATTGCTTCCAGCCACAGTTCCTGGAAAAGCACGGGGGGTTCTCTTGCTCTTGTTCTGCACCAGCCAGTACAGAGACAGTATCTCAGGACCACAGGTGCACTTAAAGCGCCCAAAAAAAGCACTGGGTGTCCATGTATGGGTGACTGATGCTTACCTGAAGCCTTCATGTGAAATCATTTCAATTTCTTTGTACTGCTTGCTTTCTTAAATTCTTTTCCGAAAGAAGTTGGAAAAAAAAAAAAAACAAAAAAAAAAACAAACCAAAACAACAACAAAGAACGAAGCCAAAAAACAAATGAAAAAACTCAGCATAATAAATAAAAGTCCTCTATAAAGAGCTGAAATTCCTGAACAGAAACTGTCTCAATGTCTGATAAATTAAGGGAGTAATGAAGAGATTAACTGCAGTGTCTAAGAAACTGAATGTGGCGAATCCAAATAACTGTTAGGGAAGCTTTACGTACTTAGGGGTAGTGGTGGATGGAAGTGGCCAGGAGCCAGCAATGTGCCCTCACAGTCCAGAAAGTCAACTGTATCCTGGATTGCATCAAAAGAAGCATGGCCAGCAGGGTGAGGGAGGTGATTCTGCCCCTCTACTCTGCACTGTGAGGCCTCACCTCACCTGGAGTACTGCGTCCAGATATGGAGTCCTCAGTACAGGAGAGATGTGGACCTGTTAGAGTGCATCCAGGGGAGGGCCACGGAAATGATCCAAGGGATGGAACACCTCTCCTATGAGGACAGGCTGAGGGAGCTGGGGCTGTTCAGCCTGGATAAGAGAAGCCTCCAGGGAGACGTGGGAGTGGCCCTTCAGTATCTAATGGGATGCTGTAAGAAGGAGGGAGATAGGCTCCTCAGGAGGTTCTGTTGTGATAGGATAAAGGGAAAGGGTTTTAAACTGAAAAGGGAGAGTTTTAGACTGGATATAAGGAAGAACTTCTTTATGGTGAAAGTAGTGAAGCACTGGAACAGGTTGTCCAGAGTTTAGATGTGGAAGTCCTTGTTGTCCTGCACAGCTTGGATGGGGGGTGGGGGAAGGTGCTTTTTGTTTGCTTCTATTTTCTCACTGCTGTAGTCTGTTAATAATGGGCAATGAATTACATTAACCTCCCTATGCTATGTCTGTTTTGTCCATGCTGGTAATTGGCAAGTGATCTTCCTGTCATTATCTCAACCCTTCAGCACTTCTTATTGCACTTTATTCCCCTATTTGAGGGGAGGAGTGAGAAAATGGTGTGTTGGAGTTAAGTTAGCCATCAGTGTGAAACCACCACACCACATCTACAACTGTCCTTGCCTTTTCACATACAAGATATTTGGAATATTGTTCACCAGTTTCTTAGAAGTATCTGTGTGACGAAACAGCCACCACAGTGGCATTGGTGCATCTGGAATATCAGTAGTATCTGTAATGTACATGTTGCATTTGAGGAGACAGTGACAGTGTTATTAGAACCTTAGTGATAAAGATAGGAATCAAGAGATTTCATGTGTGCAGAGACCAGATGACATAGAGACACAGCTGTACAGTTATTGTTGTATTGTGTATTTGTCATATTTAGATGTATCAGTTCTTTCCCTCTTTCCATCCACTCCACATGCCAAGTCAGAATGTCAGCTTAATGACAGAAACGCCCGGATTGGAAGGGACCTCAAGGATCATGAATCTCCAATCCCCCTGCCACAGGCAGGGCCACCAACCTCCACATTTAATACTAGACCAGGCTGCCCAGGGCCCCATCCAACCTGGCCTTGAACACCAGTTCCCTGATCATCTTAGTGACCCTCCTCTGGACCCTCTCCAACAGCTCTCTGTCTTTCTTGTACTGGGGGCTCCAGGCCTGGACGCAGTACTAGAGCTGAGACCTCACAAGAGCAGAGTAGAGGGGGACAATCATCACCCTGTCCCTGCTGGCCACCCCTCTTCTGATGGAGCCCAGGATACCATTTGCTTTCTGAGCTGCAAGAGCACACTGCTGGCTCATATTAAACTTTTCATCCATCAGGACCCCCAGGTCCTTCTCTGCAGGGCTGCTCTCAAGGACTCTTCCTTTCAGTCTGCATAGATGCTGGGAGTATTCTGGCCCAAGTGCAAAATATTGCACGTTGCTGTGTTGAACCTCATTAGGTTCACCCAGGCCCACCTTTCTAGCCTCTCGAGGTCCCTCTGAATGGCATCCCTTCCTTCTACTGTGTCAACTGCACCACTCAGCTTGGTGTCATCAGCAAACTTGCTGAGGGTGCACTTGATTCTGTTGTCAGTGTCATTGATAAAGATGTTAAAGAGCACTGGTCCCAAGACAGACCCCTAGGAGATGCTGCTCATTATTGGCCTTCATCTGGATGTAGAATCATTGATGACCACCCTCTGTCTGCAGCCTTTCAACCAATTTCTTATCCATCGAGTGATCCACCCATCAAATCCCCATTCCTCCAACTTGGAGATAAGGATGTGGTGGGGGACCATGTCAAAGGCCTTGCTCAAGCCCAGGTAAATGACATCAGTTGCCTTTCCCTTGTCCACTGATGCCGCCATTCCATCATAAAAGGCCACCAGATTGGTCAAGCATGACCTTCCCCTAGTGAAGCCGTGCTGGCTGTCTCGTATCACATGCTCATTCCTCATGTGATCAAAAAAGCCAAAATGATAGTATCTAAGAGGGGGGAAAAAAAAAAAAAGAGTTCTGAGAAAGGGATGAATCATAGAGAAACAAATTGTTTTCTCTTTCTGTCTGTGTATGCATCTTAAGTACACTTAAATTTTTTGTGGGAGTGTATCCTTGTGTGGTTGTTCCTCATTTCTTTAGAAGCATTTATGATTGCTATCATTTTTTTTTTTTAGAGTGCCAGAAGATAATAAATGAACATTAGCATCATATAAACTCTTGTTTTCTTAAAATATTGAGTGAAAACAATTGATTGCTATTTTTCTCAGACAGATACCACTCCCAGACAAAAGGAATGGTATTTGTTAAATATATTTAATTGAGCAGTATTCCTCTAGTCTAATTAATCTTTCTGTATGTGAGGATTGGAGTAAAGGTGATAAAAGATAAATGTTGAAAACTGAGATGTCTTGATGGAGTTTGCTACATGAACTACTAGTAATGCAAAGAATATTTAAATTTCTTTAAACAAAAAGAGAAATCATGAAGGCAGTTTGTACTGTATTGATGTGTTGTTAGTCTATGAAATGTTTTCACATGCATGACTAAACAGGAAGAGTACTTATGTTTTTAAGTTTTGTCATGTGAAACCTTTTTCTATAATCACATATATCAATTTGTACAATATCAAAGGATAAATATTATTTAGGAGGATTTTTACTTTTATTCACAATCTTTTCATGTTACTCTATGTATACCAGTTTAGAGTTGAGAGATCTGCAATGTAGCATACAAGTATTTAAGGTGCTGGAGGATTGCTCAGCATCATCAACTCCTATTGACATCTTCTCACCTTCAGGAAACTTAGAACTGTAAAATGGAACGTGTTCCTAGTCATAATTACTATGATGAGCAAGGCTAAGAAGAGGTGTCTTTTGAGCTTTCAGTTATCTCTTTCAATCATCTTCCAAACAATAACAAATGCATATTTGTCTAATAAATGCTCAGTTTCTTTGTCTTTGAGACTGTATAGTTGAACAAATATTCATTTGGTGAGCATCTTTGTAGGATCTACACAAATACAATGGTCTCCCGTATGTGCTTACTTGTGGCTCTTGAACAGAATGTAAGCAACACTTGTGGTTGTGGAGAATGAGTTTAAAAAAAGCAATAATGAGATAAAACAGGACTCCTGAATGGGAAGAGTATGTTAGATTAGCTGATTACTTGAACTCTGTTCCTGAATTTAATTTAATCATTTTCACTTGATGAAATACAGCTGATTTTTGCTATGTTGGTTTTATTTTGATGAGGTTAATAATCTGGGATACAAAATGTTTCCAGTACCTGATCTTGGAATGCCAAGTGTTACTTCCTAATCTCAGTTGCCAAATTCCACATGGATTTTGCCTTTTCTACATGTGTATGTGACTGTGTTTGTGCATATGATACATACATGGTACAATCACTTGCAGATACTTGAGTGCGAGCGTACTGCAAGACCATTCATCAAAAGCATTAACCAGGAATTGAACTTTTCATTCCAACATGATGGATTTAAGGACTTTTTTATTTAAGACAGACAAAGTAAATCAGATCTCCTCAGAACTTATTTTGCAAAAATGGATAAGGACCTGGACTTTAAGCTGGGAGCCAAACTAGTGTTCTAGTTGTTTGTGTGGTTGCTGTTGCCTCTTTCATCTCAGTAAGTCTCTTGCAAATGAATCCTAACCTACTTTCTCAGCTATTTCTGTAGAAACAAGGGTGAAGGCTGTGTCATAGAAATGTGCTATCATTGCACAGGTGTTTTGTCACATTGAAAAGACTGTACACGTTGAGACAGGAGGAGGAAAAGAAAATCTTCCAATCTAACGTTCGTCATTCTTGGTCGAGGTAAAAGGTTAATCTGTCTAGGTGACCTATGACATCTGAGAAAAGGTTGTTTTCTTCTGGAAGTTTATTCAGTATGGGGAGTGTAACTTCCTTGATATAAACCTTTCATTGATATCTAAACTCTGGCCATATGGAGGACGTATAGTGTGTAATCAGAAGGACTTGCTTAACTCATTGAGCAGTAACTTGGTGAAAATTTATTAAGAATCACGTTTTCATTTGACCAGAAGTGCTTCCTATGTATAGAAATTAAAATTTGAGATGAGTATTTGGGAATCTGATTATAATTAAAGGTAATTCAAAGAATAATGAAGTGATAAAGTAAGTGCTAAAATGTTGAGGACAGATCATACCTATAAACAGTCCTAATCACATGGAAAAGATGGAGGCACTCAAGCTATAGTAAGTTGAAGCTAGGTGAGTTTAAATGCAGGGCCAAACTTGATTAAACAATAGTAAAGAGTGTCCAATAAAGTGTTTTGGCTAAATGGGATAAAGAAATCATTGGGTGTGTCATTGGGTTGAAAAGGACCACAGCGATCATCTGGTTTCAACCCCCTGCTATGTGCAGGGTCGCCAACCACCAGACCAGGCTGCCCAGAGCCACGTCCAGCCTGGCCTTGAATGCCTCCAGGGATGGGGCATCCACAACCTCCTCGGGCAACCTGTTCCAGTGTCACCAAACTCTGTGTGAAAAACTTCCTCCTAATATCTAACCTAAACCTCCCCGTCTCTGTTTAAAACTGTTCCCATGTCAGTGAGGTAATACTGGTAACAGCAAAGTGATATTACCTCTATGCATGTAGTAAAGAGGAATATTTAACTAGTGTAATCAGTTTTGAGTTCTGAAGTTAAAACATTGATGATTCAGAGAAGAAATTTTAAGATGGGAGACAAAAGGAGCTTGCTGAGGAGAAGATGATTTGAACTAGCCTGCATGTAACTCAAGAAGAAAAATTATTCTTTATAGATTAAAAGGTATTGTTATATTTGGGAGCTAGGAATGGTGCTGAACAAGTTCAAGGAGAAACATTTTATTTACCAGTGGCATTATCTAAGATACAGAAGGTTCAGCAAGTGATGCTAAACAGTTCCACTGCTAACTATCGTCAGCCAAATCTAGAGGTTTTTATAGCTGAATGCTGTAGAGCACTGGTGATGTGGTAGCTGTTCTACAGAAGGTTGATAATCTGCACCTGAGAGTTTAGAGACTTAAGCAGAAAACATGAGAAAATAGAATTCACAGTTCAATGTATGGATCTGAGTTTAAAATTTCTGGGAGATGTTAGGTATGCTGCGCAGCAGATAATAGCAAGTGTTAGAAATAAGTTGATATATTCTTTTAAATCAAAGAATTAGAACTCAGAATAGGAACTGCATGGAAAAAAATGTGCCCCTTTTCATTTTAGAAAATATCTGATAGTGGCTGCTGAAAGAGGAGAGTGATCAGATGTGAAAGAAAAATAGAAGCTTTGTGATCACAAAGTGTTAGGGCTCCTTCAGTGTATCTCCTTCACTGAATACTTGCATAACTGTGTTGTAACAAGTAGATTATCACTTGCAGAATGCTTCCATAATCTCTTAAACTGGGTTTGTTGTATATCTAGCAAAAGAGAAGTGTGTCTGACTTCTATAGCTTAAAAATATCTAAATAAAAAAAAAAAGAGTCCTTCACTACTGAGGATTTTATTTTCCTTAAGCGTTAAATCAACAAGTTCTGAAAAATTCTGTTGGGATTAATTTCTTTTCTGTTTTCAGAATTTTTTCTGCAGCAGCAGCAGAGGAGAATTGTTCCTCTTAAAATGTTAACAGGAGTGCGTGCACTCTGCTTGACAGACAGGGGGTTGTTTTTGGTCTTCTTGATGCAAGATGAAGGTTGAATTAGGCATAAAATATCAGTGTCTCAGTTGTTGCATATTTTATAGAAAAAGCGGTAGGATATTAACTGAATCATGTCACTGAGGAAAGTGACAGCTGTAACTATTTTGTGGAAAGCCCTGTTCTGTTAGCCCAGGAATGCTATTTTGGTTCAGATCCCTTGAGGGACTTTAATGGGAAGCAGAACTCAGGTTTGATTCTAATAGCTTTTTGTTTGACATTGTTTCTGATCTGTTTAAGCCTGTCAAGGATGAGATGGTGGTAGGCATGAGCAGAAGTGGGCTCTAGGCCACAGGGAGCTGCAGCACCACTTACAATGGCTTCTGTAGGGATGAAGTTTCAGCAGAGGTAAGAATGAAGTAGATGTTTTTTTCTACATTTCCTGTTTTGGATTTAAACACACGTTCCACCAAAAAGCCTTTTGGATCCTTTCGTTATCTTTCATTATGTTTAGAGTATTATTAAATACCGAGAAATGTGTCACAAAGAACAAGATAGAACATCTCATGCATCTTTGTTGATATTTTGAAACTTCAGGAATTAGGAAATCTCTGATGTACAAGCAGGAGTAGGGAGACTGTTTTTTTTTTTTTTTTTTTTTTTTCAGTGTCACAGAATTATGTATGTCCATTCATTCATAAAAAACATTGCCTCATTTATTTGGAAAACATCACAGATGTGAAAATACTGTGATTTAAAACTCCACTGTTTCACTTTTTAGTTTCCCCCATCTTCACACTGAACATCATTGAAAGTTTCCAATCTTACTCATTCTGTCACTAGCGTGGGCTTTATTGATCAAATGTCTGTGGAAGTAAACAGTCACTTAAGGATGACAATGAAGTAGTTAGCTGATGTCACAAGATGCTAATTTATTTCTGAAATATGCTAAATGACTTTAACTCACTCTCCAGCTACCAGCAAGAGCTCATAAACCTGTCTGCAGACAGAAAAGCCTGAGAACTTTGCCAGGTAGGGCCACAACACAGGGAAACTGCATAAAGTATCAATGCAACCTGGAAAGAAATTAGTAAAATAATTACTTTCTAAGGATTTAATTTATATTCAGGAAAATTGGAACCATGAAATGTTGCCTTAATATACTGACAAGTATTAAATGTCCAGATATGGAAGTATAGCTTTAACCACGTATTGTGTCATCAGAACCTGTCCAAGATTTACTAAAATGAACGGGAAGAAAAAACTAATACGGAAGCTGGAGAAGGAAACAGTTGAACACTAAAACAAGGGGGAGAAGAATATATTTTGAAGATGCCCCTAAGCCAGGTTCTTACTGTACTTTAGATCTGTGGCTATGTGTGCAATCCACTGTCTTTTCTGTCACTACTTCCTATATCAATGTCAGCAAAGGGAGAATTGTGTTCATTGTGTATATCCCAAGAAATTTCTGTCTTAACTCCTAAAACAGAGATCTGCAGTGACATGCAGACCATGTTTACACGGACAGATTTGGACAGCTATGCTTCTGTTCCATCTGTGCTCTTAGACAGCTGGGTGCAAGCCAACAGCACGTGTTATTGCAGTGCTAATCCTGAAATAATAAACCAAGGTGGCATGGATCTGTACTTTTTGAACTGGAGCTGGCTTATATCCAGCCAGTTCTGACCTCAAGTGAACAAGTGATGGCACCTGCTAATATGGATATTCTTGCACAGTCACACAGGATTTTGTGCAGCTTTGCATTCCCGGGATGTACATATTTGATATTACCATTCGTTTCTTTCTATCTGGTGTAGAATTTAAGTGGAAAATTAGCTCTACAAAAAACAAAACCACTAACACTGTGTTGACAATAACTCTAAGCTGATTTTAAACTTTTTATGCATTTTACTTGATGTTAAGTATGGTGCATTTTATCTCATCAGTGGCTCTTTATCATTCTCTCAGTGAAGGAAAGAGGAGGAAAAAGATCAATAAGCCCTTGGTTATCTTGAATTGTCAATGAACAGCATATTTCTAGCTCAGATTATTTCAATAGATGTATTTTTTGAAGATGGCACTTGAATATGTGCACATAAAGACTGCAGATTTTGTTTCTTTTTAAAAAGTTGTCAGTAATATTTCTTTAAGTGATAGGCTGATAGAATAATTGGTGATAAGTTAGGAGGCAGTTTAATCAAGACGTAACACAGCTGCTTGCTTTCATCTTCTCTGATGTGTGGATACAGAGTAATTTTTCTCAGCCAGCTCTGAACTGTGCCCTAGTGGGTGAAATTATGGCTTTCAGACGTGGGACTCTTCTGATCACCAGGATCTGTCACTACTGAGCTTTGTTGATAATCTTACAGTGTTTAAAAGGAGTAAAACTAAAAAATAAACAGATAATCAAATAATTAGTTGAGTATGTGAGTTGGTTTACAGTTTACGTATTTCCCTGTAAGTGTTAAATGAAACTATCCCAGGAGCAGCAAGATAGAAGGAAACTTTCAGGATATTTATTGACCTCTGTTCCCACAGAGAAGGAAAATGTGGGTGAGAACAGCAAGATGATGCAGTGCTGTGTTGCAGGGAGTTACGGCACTAGGTAAGGGGGTGATTCAGGGCTGAGGAGAATGCGAGTTGCAGCAGATACTGCCTTGGTGCAGATTACCTGGCTATAGGAGCCAGTGGCACTGAAGTTCAATATGAGCGACAGACTAATAGCCAATACTGGGAAAGAACTGTCCCTCTAAGCCTTGTTGCAAGATGATGCTCAAGTACACTGGGAACAGTTTGGAACATGAAGATTTAGTTTGCAATTTTCAGGGAAACAAACTGTGGAACACAGTAAGTAGCTCTATGAGTTTTATCTGGCATTAGTTGAAGATGGTTGGTAGGCTTGAAATGCTCGGTGGCCAGCAAATAGTCCTGCTAAGTTAGGAATTTTTTTTTTAAAGGAATGTCATATTTCTTTAATTATTTGACATACGTACTTTTCTCAAGAGTGGTTTTTAATGTGCTGTTTATGCAGAGTGTTGCTTATTGTGATGAAGCAACAGATGAAGCCTGTATTTGTCTGAATAAACATGCGCCCGATATACAGTGAAACATAATACCAACTGCAATTGGGGATATCTGGTAGAACTGGAACAATCCTAGCATTTTGTAAGTATAGGGCTTGCAGGCAGCATGACAAGGAGCGAATGGTAGGGCTAACAAACTAGCTAATCTTTGAATTGCTCTTTCAGAACCAGTATGAGTCCCCCTAGTAATAAACAGAATAAAAATTTCACTTTTGCCTTACAGTAAGCAATACCTAAGCTGAATTATTTCTAAACAGATGCTAATAAACTTGAGATGATCAGAAAAGGTTGAATAGCATGGTGAAAGGTTAGGCCAGGCTTATAAATGAATACAGATTAAAGAGATTTAGGTCTTTTAATTTAGAGAGAACAGCAAAGTGTGAGATCATAGAAATAGTTTGAAACCATGACGGTTTCAAATGAGACTGGAAAGTTTGTTCTAAGCTTATAATAAAAGAACTAGTGAACGTGCAGTGAAACTATGTTGCAGTAAATTTACTGTAGATATATTTGAAAAAGGCTTGCCTTTGAATGAAATAGCTAATGTGAAATTTATTTCCATAAGGAAATTTAGTCAACGAATTTTAATGAAATTTCAATAGAATTGGAATGGATCTGTAAGGAGCTACAGGAAAGGCAATTAAACCAAGTGTAGATGAGTAGTTAAACAACTGGGTGGCAGGGCAAGGCAAATGCTCTCTCTGCCTTCTGAATTATAATGGTTATGTGTAAGAAAAAGTAATCTCCAATAAAATCAAATGATTGCTCACACTCAGTGTCTTCCTTTCTTCTGAAATAGAATACATGTTCTCAGGATGTGGGTAGAATAGTTAATGAGACAGTTGGTGCTTTCTTTATCTCCCTTTCTGTAGAAAAATGTGAAAATGCACAGTTATAGTCTTGGAATTTCATAATTTTCCAGTGTTAACTAGACTAGAAATTTCATTCCAGAGGTAAAAAAAAGGTCAATTAGACTGTACAGAGTCTCAAGTCATCCTAATATGATCATCCTTAGTGCAAGTCTTCTGAAAGGCAGAGGCCTGTCTTTGGTTGCAAATACTAAATACTAATCTTATTTTTCTGAAATTTTATTTTTCTGAAATATGCAAAATCTAGGCTGCTTTTTCCATACAGATATAAAGCTGTGGATGATGTATATTTTGAACTGACAAAGTTGGTTTTGTGCAAGTGAATATACCAAAACATCATCAGAACTAGGATCATTCTAGAAATCCAAAGAAAGTGTATATCCAGTTGAAAAATTTTGAGTAATGATAGAGCTATGAGCAGCAGAGACAAAACTTAAAAGAAAGGTCTCTACTAACTTCAAATTAGTATTTCAAACTTCATAAGAAAATTATTTTTCTTGGGGGGGAAAATAAAACTACTATGAGTTCATATTTTCTTATGCTGCATTTGAGAAAGCTAATAAAGTAAATTATAATTAAAGTAATTGTAATTAAAGTAAATGGCCTCATCCCTGCAATACTGATCAACTAACTCAGTTTTTATAAGATTAATTAAATATATATAAGAATTAATGTTGTCACAAGTAAAGATGCAAATGCAAACCTTTTGTAGGTTAAGTCGGAATCCTACTCACCTGATCCTGCTATTTTGTAGTAATTTTCCCCAAATTACAAATTATTTCAGAAATACGAATTCAAGGATATGATTAACATTTATGATACATGCCTTGTACTATAAAAGAAATAGCCTTTACAAGTCTTGCCCACCTTTGACTAGAGTATTTAGCAATTTCTCTGAGCTTACATCATTCAGTAATTGAGAGTCATCAATAACGTAGGGTGGAGTCACTGTGGAATAGAAAGCATAATATCAGCTGTTACTGTGGAACTCCAATCAGCCCAATTTTCAGATGAAGAAACACTTTGAGATGAACTATTGTTCACATTGGTGTTTTTCTAACACATTTTATGTTTGTATCAGCGGACAAAAGACTCATCCAGACGCAAGCAATTTATTTAAGTGTTGAGTGCCCATTAAAGCTTAGTTTGTATGCAGACATTGACCATGAGTCTTTTGGGACTTCAGGAGTGTTGAAGAGCTAGGCACCTGCTTGTCATTTGTGCCCTGAAAATGGTAAGTATGTGTATCATATGGCTATATTTATACTAGGTATGTTCCTTCAGTTCTACAACTGAGCAATTTGGATAATCTTTTTCTTGCTTTTTCTTGCTTTTTTTTTTTCCCTTAGTTTGTGTAGAAGCACAGTCAAAAAGGATGTTTCATTGATTTTATTTGTCTTTGATGTTTCAGTGCTATCCTCCTTTTTAAGAAAACCTTGCTGTTGGTACTTTGAATTGTAGTACAAAAGCAACAACACAGCTGTGTTTGGCAGAAGTTTTCAGAATAGAAGGAGGGAGATTTTTTTGCCCTTCAGAGTAAATTAATTTTTAGTAAATGTGACTTACGAATTTTGAATGTGATTATTCCTGCTGTTACTCTTTAGAATTTAAAAGATTAATTGAAAATTCATTTTTTTAAACTTTACTTGAAGGGGGCACAAACCCACATTCATTAGCTATATTATTTCTGACACTAAAGTGCAGTAGGAGCTAGGAGGAGACTGGGCAGATATTTCTTGTTTTCTGTCATCACTTGAGAATATCTGAAAGCTGTTTTCAGAGAAGACAGAGGTACTACAAGACCCAGGCTATCACTCTAACCCACCCTAAGGCATCCCAATTAACAAAAGTTACTGTCCCCATCATGAAAGTCATTGCCAGTGAGTATCATTGGACTTAGATGTGTTCACTGGGAGACATCCTGATTAAGGAGAACTCCTAAGTGTGTATCCTAATTAAGTAGTGCATCTAATAATAGACATTGTAACAGGTCACTGGTTGGATGACAGGATATTCCCACTGAGCAGGAATCTTGAAATTTGGTTTATTCATTGAGCTGTTGAGAACAGAAAACAAGATCACCCTGTGTAATGAATTATAAATTTTTCAGAAAACATTTAAATTATTTTATTTGGCTTATTGTGTTCACATAACTGTAGTGTAATTAGAAGATTCCAAATCAGAGATTAATTACAACATATATTAGTAATAGCAATTGGATTTCACTCAAGCAAATTTCCAAAAAATTGTTGAATCAACAATAAAAATATGGTAGTAAGTGTCTAGAAAGGATAGCCTTTACTGAAACTACATTATGGCAAGTGACAAGTATATTACATATGTCAGGTAATAAAATCTTGTTTTCCTATATTTATAGGACTACAAAATAAAGTTTATTTGTAGGAAAATTATTGACCATTCAGAGCAAGGGCAGTCTGTATGTTCTACAACTTTAATGAGATGTAACATCTGTATTACTGCCAGCTTATGAGCAGTGAGGGAGAGTATGGTTCAGCTGATGACAGGAACGTGCTGGAAATCAGGAGCATCCTCAGTTTTGGTGGGCCAAGGAGAGTTTTACAGGGGCTTAGTGGGAGCTGGGGACTGTACAGAATTCCCTATCCCTTTCAATGCCATTGAACTGTCTGAAGTCAAAGCTGACATCAGACAGCTGTCAGTGGGCTGGTAATAGGTGGGGTCTTGTGAGTCAGGGACACGTGATCTTTTTAAATAATTTTATAAGGAAAAAATCTTGATAGATCCAACCAAAGCTCAGTCTAATGGGGTGGGAAGTAGTAGTGGGGAAGTTTCTTTGCAGTTCCAGAGCTAACACTTGGAATAGTTGCTTGAAAATGAACAAGTGGGAAGAGGGCAGATAGAAAAATGGAAAATCTGGGTTGGAAGGGACCTCAGAGATCACTGGTCCAACATTTTGTCGCCTACAAATGCCCCCTAGGCATGATCATCTTAACACCTTGTCTAGCTGAACCTTAAGAGTCTAAAATGTGGGAGAAATCACCACAGAAGTTGTAAAAGTTGTAAGAACGTTTCAAGGGCAGAGCAGTAATGGAAAAAGAAGTTGGCAGGAAAGATGTAAGAAGTGGTTAAATATTGAAATGTGGAAGCTGTGATTTGAAGTAATGAAAAAAAAGCAACAAAGAAGTACAACAAAACTGTATGATTGTCAGTCCTGTTTTTACATAGATATTTCAAATTTGTTTTGTTTTTTAGGAAAAGTCTCAGGTCAAGAAACAAGGTTGCAGAGCAATACTTAGGATGTACAATAAAAAGAAGTTCCAAGCTGTAATGTATTGAAAAAACAGCTGTGAAGGAAATACTGAGATGTAATGGTAAAGAGGGGAAGAACATTCAGCGTGTAGTGAACAATGTCAGTAGTATACATAGCAGGATTTTCTGTAGTAACATCTTTTTTTTTTTTTACTATTTTGTCTTCCTTTGTGCTTTTCTTCTCAGGATCACACTTTTATGTGGATTTATGGGTCTGTTTAAAGAATTTTCCCTTTAAATACCGGTACTTACATTCTGGCCTTGGGAATTCAAGCGTATGTTGCCATTTCTTAAACTGAAGGAACATAATCACATTTGGAGTTCTTGGTGATTAGAGTAAAAGACAACAACAAAAAATCCAAATTCAGAAACTAAGTTATAAAAATCATTTGTTTTCAGCCATTGTGTATACCCATTTCTATCTCTCTTTTGCCCCAGCCTCTTCCATACTTGGGTGGTCAGGGAGATTAAGAAGAAACAAGCATGAAAATTGGCAAATCTTGCCCTCATGCTTGCATGTACAACTTTAAATATAAACATTACACATTTTTCACCTTCCTTGTAACATATATATGAGAGCAAATAATTGTTTACATAAATGCAGGGGAGGAAAAAATGCTCTTGTAGAGATATTATGTATATTTATATAACATATGAGGTACCTTTATGTGTTTAACATGAGATCACTCTGTCTTCTGTTTCTCTTATGAAACTATTTCACACTTATTTTCTTCATATTTTATTTTCTGACATTGTTTTCTATATTACTGCTGGTGTTGGACTACTCAACGTAATACCTGTGGTTCCTTTCTTTGTAATTCTAGACAGTTGAAATAATCACACCTTTTGTGATTGTCAATAGGGAATTTAGGGAATTTGTAGTAATTTACCTTAACCTCATGCATGCTGGTTTTTTTTATTTTTTTTATTTTTTTTAATGAAATTGAAGATTAGCTATAGTGCTTTTTAAAGACAGATTCAGAATGTGGTCTGATTCAAGATTTTGTTTTGGATTGGGTTCAGATTCTAATGTCTTCCAGTGCTCAGACTCTATGTTTTGCAGAGGGTTTGTAGAAACATTTAATCCATGTTGATTACAGTTGCATATAAAAGCCCTTATTCTTCCCACCTGATCTTATATCCCCTTACCCTTTATGACTGAGAAAGATACCTTTTCTGCTTTTAAATGGTTTGATACTTGTGAACAATGCTTGTTATTTTTGTACTGTTAATGAATAGAAAAGATTGATAAGGGGCTTAATGTAGGCATTTAATTTGTTGCATACTTTAAGTTAGACTTAATGGTCTTTGTCCCTGCCTAAACAAATGAGCATTTAGTCTGAATGATCTAAAGGAGTAAAAGAGAAGTAAAGAAATAAAGATTGAGGTAAAGGAATATCTGACTGGCAAAGATTTACAGATTTTTATTGAGAGCATGAGCAAGCCAATTGCCCAACATTTGGAAAAATAGCTATAAATGTAATGGAAAATCATTTTTCAGAGTTATGTTAGTTACAAAGTTGTGCTAAGAATGTCTGTGTGGTATTTGAAATGCTTGTAGTTAGACTAATTGATCATTCTCTTCTCTTACTATGAAGTCTCGTTCCTATCAATTAACTGAACTATACACATTCAGCTCTTTTAGGAAATAAATTTTTTGTGCTGCTCCTACTGTTCCTTCCTTCATAGATATCTTGAATGTAGCAAGAAAGCTATTGTGTTTTAGTTTTTTCCTTTCCATTTCATTTTTTCCTTTTCCATTACTCTTTTATGGGGTAAGGCAAAGAAAAATATTATTACATCCAAGTCATTATCTGACATAAAAAGGGAGTTTCCTCATTGTACCGATATTCTTATAGAATCATAGAATGGCCTGGGTTGAAAAGGACCTTAAAGATCATCTAGTTTCAATACCCTGCTGTGGGGAGGGTTGCCAACCACTAGACCAGACTGCCCATGGATTATATACTTCATGAGTTGGGTTTGATCTTCTACTGAGAACTATACTCTGCATGAAAATGAATTAATAAATTAAAAAAAATAATAAATGCAATTGAAGAGGCATGTGTAAAGTCTAATACTGTTTTCCAGAAACAAAAGTCTGTGGGTATAATGAGCAATTAGGCTGAGACTATTGAAAGGATAGGATATAGTATAAATTCTGCTGCCCTTTTAGCCTGCAAAGATCAGCAGAAAATTTTCTTGTGCACTTTTTCTTTTTTCCCTAATAGGAAAAAAATTGTGCTAAGCAATGAACACACTGCAGTTCATGACGTGATGAGGTATTCCCTGGAATACTCTTAAATTAAGTGGTTTAAATTACTGGTTTGAGAATCAACAGAACATCTTTACTAGAGTATCTGAAGTAGCCAAATTAAATTTTAATCTTTGATCAACCCATCTTTAATCTGATCATTTCTGTAATTGAAAATCTAACATTTAATTATAGAGGCTTACATTAAAGTATTGAATACCAAAGGGTTCTACTGATCTTTTCTAGGCAGCTTCTTTTGCAGCTGTCATCAGAGAACTTTTGTTAGCTTCTCTGATTCCATAAAGCAGGCAATTTGTCCATGATCTTTATGCACAAAAATTGCTGCCTTAAAAAAAAAAAAAAAAAAAAAAAAAAGATTTAGCCTTGTATTTAGGTATTGTAACCTGAAAATAGGGCTAGAATACAGTAATGACTACGTTCTATATGCCAGAGGTTAGGAGTAACAAAAAGAAATTACTCTGTATGAAAGAATTCTTAGTAAGTCTTGTAAAGCAATAAAAGAAAAAAAGAAAAAAAGTGGTATGGGATAACTGTATTTGTGGTTGGATGTCTGTTTACATCTATTTAAAGGAAGATGTTGCAAGACAGGGCTACTGTTAAACCTCAAGAGATGTCATACTAAGTTGCATTTCACCCAGTGCAAAAAAGGGCATAATCATCTTTCCTTGCTTCTTTGTGGCCTGAACACCTTTTTCAACTCTTGGCAGGCCACCTATCTGTGTTTCTCGTTTCTTTCACCCCTTCAGGTTATCTATCCCAATGTTATCCTCTAATCGTAATGAACTCAGATTGAGCTGGACTACTGCAAATAATGTAAATAGCCGTTTACCTTTGCCTCACTGTTACTATGAGAATAGTGCAAAAGCTTGGATCCTGTGTTTGGATTGGGTTATTATTGTTGTGCCACTGTAGAAACAGCTGCACTGGCAGATCAGACAATGCAGTGAACATGCAAGTGTTGCTTGTGGGCATGTGTGCGGGTGGTGAGGTCCTCTGCTGGAGCTCAGTCTGTGCTGTCGCTGCTGTGTTGCACCTGGCTCCCTGGGACATGAGATTTTCAGACACTCAGATTTCTTTGGGCTACTTGCCTCCTCATGGTCATGGGTATGCTTTCAACGTTCTTCTAGTACATCTCAGATGTTTCTGGCATCAAAATATGTAGCCAAAGTTATGAAAATAATCAATGCATAGAAGAGAGATGTCTAAGACACTTTGTATAAGTCAGTTCTGCTTTCATGGATATCTTAATGAGATCTTGCTATTATGAATAACAATAATATTAAGGAGTGTTATGTCGGGTAATGTTTCTGGCATGATGATCTTTATGCTTACATCTTTTCACCAAAGATGTGTTATTTTTATGTGTTTCTAAAACCCACACAGAAAAGAGCTGTAGAAGGCAAATTCCTTGTCAGTTGTACTATGGTTATATCTAATGTTACTTTTTTTCCCTTCCTTTCCTCGCTCTCTGCTTTAAAAGTATCAGTTCCCTGGGGGCACACATTCTGCTAATAGGTGCTGAAAGAATGAAATGGGCTCTAGAGATGAGCTCAGATAATAATTTAGTATAGGAAACTTTTTTTAGTCCCAGCACTGAAGTTTTCTGTCTCTCCTGCACATTCTAGATTACTATGGATAGAAAACCCTACAAGAAGTTATTTTGTCCATCTCACTCATGCTAAGATTGACAAGACCTATAACACTTCAAGGTCGATTTTTGTTTCTACTCTTAGGTACCTCTAATAACAGAAATGTCACAGCACCCCCAAGCACCTGGTTTGAATGTTGTAACTGCCCTGATTGTGTGAATGCTTTTCCTGTTTCTAACCGAGTCTTTCTTGCTGCAATTTAATTACATTACTTGGTGTCCTTTATACCATGGGTGCAAAGGACATCTCCATCTTTCATATAAGATATTTTATTTAATACTGCATTACCATTATTACTTATTTTTATGAATTGACAGATAGGTGTAATCTTTTTTAAGACTAATTTGACTGGAGGATTGCTGTTATAAATGTGTGAGAAAGAAAGAACCGTAGGCAAGATATTTGCTAAAACCACAAGACTTACATGGCCATTTAATGATAAGAAATATCAGTGAAAACCTAAGATGCTGCTGACTACTAGAAGCCTGCATGATAACAAATATTAAGAGAGTATTTTTCACTGGATCCAAATGATTTGTTGGGAAAAGGGTACGACTGGTATAAAGGAATATCTGTCAAGGATCAGAGACCTTAGACTTTTTGTTTCTGTGGTTTCTGTAAAAGTTAAATATCTGGATCAAATAAATAGCTAATCTTAGGAAAACAAGATGTTTATGAGCTCCTCTCTTGTTAATAGGCAAATGTATCTCTACTTGTTTAGGGTGTTTTTAAATGTGTGTATATTAAAAAAAAATAAAAAAATCTAATGTTCCCCTTATCAAAAGACTTGGTGATTATTGAGATGGAAGGTAACAGTCATCCATTCTCAACCCCTTGCCATGGGCAGTGCCACCCACTAGCTCAGGTAGCCCAGGACCCCATCCAGCCTGGCCTTGAACATCTCCAGGGATGGGGCACCTACAGCTTTTCTGGGCAGCTGTGCCAGTGCCTCACTTCTGTCTGAATAAGTAATTTCTTCCTAACATGTATCCTATGATTTTAAAACCATGTATAAACTGTGATGGACCAAGGAAAAAAAAAAAAAACAACACCACAATATGATTTTAAAAGTTCCAGTAACAGGATTTCCCTGCACTGATCCTCAGTTGTTCATAGCACCTAGATATTGGAGGCAGTCAATTAAGCTCTGACAGCGTTTGGAAGGGGGGTTTAAGAAGTAGTGATGCTAACACAGAGCAGATTAAATGTGGATTTCAGGAGTTGCATTCATGTGCATCCATGGTGCTGAAACATACTTGGTAATCTTCACTGCTTCCCAATACAACTTGGCATGCACAGTGAACCTTCTGTTACCTGTAAGCATAAAGTAACTATCTTTTTTTCAAGTCTGGGGAAGAGAGGTTTTTCTGCCTCTTGTACTCTGGATGTTAGATTATCATGTTTCACCATGAATCTCACAGACATGTTTGAAGAAAAAGAATAATAAATGGTGGAGTTGTATCATTAGCAAAATTCCTTTTCTGAGAAGGAATTCTGCAGCCCTTCTGCTCTGCAGAGCTGTTGTGAATCTGAAAGGTTGTTCATTAAGGAACACCGGTCCCTTTCTATGTCATAGATTTGTGAGTCTGCAGACTGCTGAAATTTTTTTAGCTCTACTGTGCAGTTTCACAGTAGTTTTCCTGGGAAAGGCTGAAAATAGTTTGTAGAAGTATTTCTTGCACTATTTCTGGATTTTCTGCTGATGTGATACAGTGCTTTGATGTCCCTTGCTACTTAACGACATAATGTCATCTGCAATGACTTCACACTACAGAGAAAATATGGAAGTTTGCAATTGTTTGCCTGCTGTGCATGTTGATGGAAAGTTTTGCGCTGGAGTAACTCATACTGTTTGTCATGGCTCCCATTAATCTGAGACACACTCTACAGCTGTGTTGGCAACACTTCAAACAAAGGAGACTCAGACCTCTGTAATTTCAAATGAAATTTCAACTGAATTTTTGCTAATAATATAATATTGAAAGTGGTATAACCTTCATTAGCACATTTTCAGCATGCATTTTATGGAGGAAAAAAATAAATTATCCTGAGCTAATTTGCAAAAACGTCACTAATTATGCTACCTATGTGGGTGCACTCACCTTGGGAAAGGTGATAAAGCCAGTATCTATTAGCAATGTGGGAATATTTCTGCTATGCAGCTCTGTTTTAATAGAGTGCTGACAAATGTATTCAACATATTTTCATGCTGTCCTATATTTAGTGATTCTCTGTAGTATTTGCAGCCAGTGGCTGTATGCCTTTAGATATGCTATGCAGAAAAGAAGGAAAATATGAAGGTAGGGAAGAAAACATTCTTTTAAAATAGATTTTCTTTGGTGGAACAAAGACATTTTCGTGCTGATAAGTGGAGCAAATAAAAGTGATGTGATACAGAACGAGTGTTTTCTTCTCTCTAGCACATTTGCCTTTTTAATTAAAATAAGTTAACAACTAGTACTATTTAAAGCTCTTCTGCACATGCCACAGGGCTTTTAGTGTCCTGTCATGATGAATCAGCACGTATTGAAACATTGCTATGTCTGGCAGAATTTGCTGTTTTGCAATAGTGTTGATTCAGCAAATATGAGATCGGAAGTCAGACAGCAGGGTACCATTAAAACATGAACCAAATAGTTTCTGAGGCTCCTTGTTACCTTAATGACATGAGCAGCTGGCAGAATGGATTTGCATTCATAGTATGAAGAGTAAGTAACCACTCAGTCCTCCACTCAGTCCCATTTTGCACACTCATAGGCCTCATGGCATTTGACTGTGCAAAATATGTCCTCAAAATAAGGAGTGAAACTCTAATTATTAAAAGAATCAATATGTTTTGTTAGTGGATTAGGAATAGAGATGTGACAGCTCTTAAGGAATGACAAAACTGATGTTGACTTTGCTCGGACATCTTGGTTTGTAAAAATCAATGATGCTAAAAGAACAGATGGGTAAAAATTTGAGGTATACGGAGATGCTATTCTAGCAGTCTTAATTAGTGTTATCTCACAGCAAAGAATCTGCTTTTAACAGTTTCTTGTAGATGAGTAGATAAACTGTAGCCTTATGATGCAGAAATTTGAGTGTGGATGTTAAAATAAGATAATTTCTGTGCTCAATATCTGGCACTTTAATTGATATCCCCATTATATGACATATGTATAGCAGGACCAAAGTTTATCTGTCTTTGGCAGTACTTTCATAAAATGATTTAGTTTAATTACCATCTGTGTAATCAGTGGGAGTTTTATGTAAATAAGAGAGAGAGAGAGAGATGGGTATGTAGCACTGAGGAAAAAATGTAGTTTTTTAATGAATGACGGGTTTAGACTTGAATTGCTATGTTTGCATTCCTTGTGCATTTGCTTTCAGAAGTGCTACATTGAGTTCTGTGAGTATCCGTATGGGGACTTCAGGCCAGTCACCATAATTAATATTGTGATCAGAGTAGAAGTAAATGTGTGTTGGGTATGTAAGCCTATAATGAGGCCTATAAATTACATGATGGAGCACCCTGAGAACAAAATCAGAGATGACTTTACATCTTCCTTGCATGAATAGTGTCATGGCCTCCTATCTTCCTTGACTCTGAAATAGCTTGTTAAGCAAGACAGAGACTTTTCTGTTTTCTGTTTCACAGCACAGATGTTCGAAGGAGCACACAGTTGATCTCTTGTTAAAAATTACATGTGCTTTGAGAACTCTTAAAAACCAGACCAAAGCTAATAAATAAACATGGCCACTCCCAATCACCCACTTCCATTTCTGTCGTGTGTAGAAAGAAGCAGATGCATACAGCTGCATGTCTCATTGTAATTGCAGAAAGAAATTGTCCTTGCTGGAAATTTCTGAGAATGGTAGCATCAGAAACATGTGTTTGTTTAGCTCACATATTTATTTCAAAACAATTTGGGTTTGGAAAAAAGAAGAACGTAATGGGTTTATGCCTAGCCTCCTGTTAGACTTCAGCAGCTCTAACTTTTAGGCTTCTGAATCTGTGATTCTGGGGAGGATTCAGAAGCTGAACTGCCTTCCTGTTAGGAATGAGTGCTTCCTGAGAAATTGGGATCAGAGAAAATGCTATTTCACCACTGCTATTAGCAGTAAAAAAGATGGGAACATAAGTTTCAGTGAGCAGATGCTCTGTCTGCTCACAGTAGGCAAATATCAGCTTCAAACCCAAATTTAGATAAGGAATCTAAATTTCTTGATAACCAGACATATTGTGTTTATCTGTCTAGTCCTAGCTTCTGTCATTACTGTAAGCATTTCAGATAAAAAGAAGCATGTGCTTTCCATGTAAATAAGAGATTAATGGCAGGTTTTCACCACTGAAGCTATTCTTCAGTTTGTAATAGCAGTCAAAGGGCTCCCGCAATTTAACTTCTTAATATAGCTTTTCCTCTCCCTCTTGTTCTTCCATTTCCTCCCCTTAGAAATTCAGCACAAGTGTCTATGACTTGTACTCAGCTAAGTGCTCTTCTCCAGATATACTTACAGAGAATGCAGTTTTTCTAGAAAAGATTAGTCTCAGCATATGGTTGGAATGTAAAAGTTCTCTCCCATCATCTTTAGCAGTCTTGTTTTTGTTTCTTAGGGAGGTATTAAATCCAAGTCATGGTTTCATACTGAGGAAGTTTTATTTTCTCTTTCCTCAGTCACCATCACAAATAATTTTATACTAAAGCACTTTACTTTATTCTTGAGTTAAAAGATAATGTGGATTAATTGTACAGGATTTGTACAGTAATGTACAGTAAATGTACAGGAGTTGGATAGTAATTATACTGGGTTTTCATTCATAAATGCTTAGCTCATAGGAAGTTCAGATGAATCAATGAAACCTAATTTTCAGGAGCTGTTCCATTGTTAGCTCTTGCTCTTTGTCCTGTTAGTAATGGTTTTGTATTTGGAGTAATAAAATCACCAGTTTGTTCCTAAATTGAAGCATAATAGGAGATTTGCTTGTGGAAGTTGCTGTTTTGCTGAATTGACTATGATATTTTGAATTCTTTTGCATGGGGTCTAGTCTGGAAAGCAATCTGTTCTCAGAGAGTTATACATCAAAAACTGCCTTTATTTTCTCAAAATGGGAAGACATTAAGAGGTATAGAATTTGTACGCTGTATTGCCAGTTCATATGGCAACCATTTAAGAAAACAACAACAAAACAAACAAACAAAAACCCCACACCCAAACAACCAAGAATATAGCATTGCAATATAAAGGGAAGGGACAAAAAAGAAAGAAGGTTGCCATCTATCTTTAAGGATTCTCCATCCTTCTATGCCTCCTTATTCTGTTAGTTTTTAGTAAAGCAGTTATTGTGGAAATGTTTCTGCATGTAGAAATATTTCTGTATTTTCAAGAGCAGTGGTGAATATAATCTCTTCTTGTAAACAGAGAAATACTCAGTTTGGGGAAGTTAGGAAAATAATAAAGATTAAACTAATTTTATAAGGCTGCCTCAGTTTTCTCAATGGGTTTATTAATGGTGAAAGTTTATACTGTAATCGCAGCAGAGCAATGCCTCATCATTTAAAGGGCAGGAGTAGAACAGTGAGAAGAAATGTAGAAAACTGACTAAGCTGTAGTTCAACATACTTAAAATTTTAAATCTACGATGAGCAAGTTAGCAGGAAAATCCTTTGGGTTTTATTCATGTGTCAGTAAGGTTGGTGGTATGGTAGTATGAATAAATTGTTTAGAAAATTTTCAAACTTTGTATTTTAGCTGCAAGCATTTTTCCCTGCTGGCAGGAGCTAAAATTAGAGTAGATACATTTATATTGTTATATAAATGCACATTTCGCAACAACTGCAGATGCTGACTGTCCTTGCAGCAGCTCAAAGAGACATCTGTAGGTACATGTGATGATTAGGGCAACTTGCATATGATACATGGATAGCAATCAAGATTACGGATTTATTATGTAATTGTGAAAATTGATCTATTGTGAATACTTCTTGGTAAATGTTTACCCACATTTATTGACAAAGTTTCCAACATATACTCTGCAGCCTGGGCACCATACTTAAAATTTAATGACTGCTTTCATCAAGAATGAATATTTATTGCCCATATGTGGGGAGAGAGTGGAAAATTACTGAATATGGAATGAAGTAACTTGTGTGTCTGTGGTTCATTCCTAATGTGAACTGTGTCCATGGCTTTCCCCAATGTGAACTGGGCTGAAAAGACCCCAGAGCTCACTAGTTATTTCCAGGTGTGCCAAAATGTCATGAAGACAAGCTTAAGTTAAGGGGATGCCGAACTGCATATTTACAAGATCTACCTATATCTGCAGCCATGTATTTTTTCACGCTTCAGTAACAAAACAATTTTACTTAAATGTCTGTTTGTTTAATGTTTCTCTTGAGATGTGGTTTTATGTTAAGAAGCTTTCCTGCCTCTTTGGCAAGCAATCTGGGGAGTGGAGTGTTTGGTGGTCAGGTTGGCACAGGAGTAAGTGCAGGAAGGCTAATTCTCTGGCAAATGCTCCTAAATGTGCCCTGGAAAGGATCTGGACTGGAGAAGGCTGGTAAATGTCCTACCAGACAGAGCTCGATTGAATCCATGATGGAGCTCATCAGTGGGACTGCAGCTGCTGCATGCTTGAATGTCTCTGAAAAACAGAGCTTTAGAGGCTCTTCAGATTTTTGCCTTTATATATAAGAGGAAGAGACACTTGAAATACTACCCATGTCAAAAGATCTTGTAAAAGATAAGGTGCCATCTGATGATTTTATGATTCAGTGGACGGCTGAAAATAATGCTGTTGCTAAATCAATCTCTTGCTTGATTGCAGCAATGTGATGATATTTTGCAACTGCAAGTACTTCTGCAGTTGGTAGGCAGCCATATTTTTTATGACTACATTTACTGTTTTAGCTTACATATACACTAGCAGCCAAGTGGGTCAGAAAGACTCAGTAACATGTATTTCTCTCTGAAAATTTATCTGCACATCTCATTGTCCTGCTTTCTGCAGAGAGCAGGCAGACACTCCTGGGTAGCTTTAACCTGAACAAGTAGTTATTTTCTGATAGGATGAAGATCCTGTACCTCCTAATGAATAACCTGGCTCAGTAGGGTGAGAGGCTGACTCTGTAGCTCTGCAATTCACCTGAGAGACAGTAGGCTTTGATCTTGACTTTTTCTCTGCTTACCCCCATTCACAGAAAAGTACACGCATCTGGACAAAATTGCATAAACCTTGTTTGAACAGGCACTGGGGAATACAGGGGGCTATCTTAGGCTGATGCTGTTATATGATTCTATTATGATATTTGCACACAAGAATTGGCCAAGCAAATGCATTGTCAGAACAATAAGTTCAGCTTCTGTCAATATCAGTTGCTTTGCTAACTGCAACGATGTCAGATTGCTCCTACTTTGGGTTCGGATCATCTCCAAAACAACAGGTTCTCATCTGAATTACCTTGAGTTAGAGGTAAAAGAAACCAATGTCTAAATTGCATTGAGACACATTTAGTGTGCTGGAAATCCCCTGAGAACAGTCCTTTTCTACAAGGCTTTGATAGGGAAAAACATCGTAACTGGCTTTGATAGTGCTTTTAGATTTGACAGATCATCACTCCAGGTAGGTAGCATCTTTTATTTTGTGTGGTTTCCTGAGCAGTAGTCAAATGCTATTTGCTCAGAGACTTGCTTTAGCATACCACTTTAACACCCCTAAGGATGATTTGTGCTTGCTTACTGCTCAGTTTAAATGAGAAGCATGGCCTTTGACAAGGTCGCAGAGACATTCTTTCACCTTTCTTATGTAAACTTTAATATGCAGAGAAAGTTCACTCTTCACAGTACCTTTCTAATTCAACAGAAGTAAGCCTTAAGTTGTTTAGCCTTGTATCTGAAACTGTGGTAAGGCAAAAGAAGTGAATGAAAAAACTGATTCATATCTCCAAAGAGCAAGGAAACAAATCACAAAGCTTTTCTTAAGTTTATACTGGATACTGGATGTTACTGAGGCTTGTTTAAATGGTATAATAGTTTTTTTTTTTTAATTTCATTTTTTTTAAAAAAGCTGTCCAGTGGTGATACAAAGGAAAACCTTGGATTTTGGGTTTTTGAGGGTTTGCTTGAATTTCTGTTCTACACGGTAAAGTCTCATTATTTGAGTAATGAATGAGAATTTCTGCTCAATAGCTTCTTTTTTACAGAAAAAAGTTATTCCTATTGGCCTGTATTTTTGCATTTCTGTCATAGTTATATAGAATCATTTTTCTAAATTAACTGGGCATTATGCAGTACCAATAGTGGATATGCTAAATGAGCACTGGACCTTTAAGGTTAGTTGATTGCTGGCTGACTCGCATATTTTAATCTTTAGCTAATGCTGTGTTTGCGTGGCTGACTGTACTTTAGGTTGCTTAATAATGACTAAAATTGCCTTTACTCAAATGAGTTTTAATTGTGGTTCCCTATAGGCCAAACTACAGTATCAAAGTATGTGAGTCTGAGTGTTTTATGATTTTTTTTTCTGTATAATGAGCAGAGGCGAAGTCTTTAACACAAATGGATTACAATTCCCAATACTAGATGAGAATGCTTTAGAACTGCAGCATGCTTTTCTTTTGTTTGACATCCCCTTGTCCTCAATGTTTTTCTAATCCTATTATTTCCTTTCTTCAGAAGTACAGAATACAGTAGCTGCATCCCTCAGAGGAAAGGACAAACTGACAAGATCACTTGCTGCATTATGCTGTGTTGATAGATTGTTTAAATCCTGCATTCGTAATGCAGATGGAAATAAACAGATTCTGAGCAAAAGCTGATTAAAGAATTTAGCTAGAATTTTGTATCACAAAGAAATTGCTTACTAAAGTAAAAATAAAAACAATGATGGGACCCAAGTGATTAAGCAAAGAAATCAACAAAACAACACCAACAAACCATCCAAACAAAAGAACAAAGAAAAGCAGTAAGAAACACAAAAACCTCACCTGGTGCAGTCCTCCAGAGTAACCTATCACTCAATGCAGTGCATTCACTCAACACTACCACAGGAACATGAAGGGAAGTGATGCTGAAATGGGATCATGTGGCACATAGCAGCCTGAAACTTCAGTTCTGTGAAGGGAAGGGAGCCCTGTGGTAAGGATTACACTAACAAGCTCTACAGTAGGATGTGTTTCAAGAGGAACAACTTGGTGAATCAACTGTGTGTGTTTAAAAAAGCAAAACAAACAAAAAAACAAGCTTCCTTTGTTTTCTGTTATTGTGCACATGCAGAAGCTGTGGATGTAGATGAGATACTCGGCTCCTAATTAGAGCTGAACCCTTCTACTCTCTTGACCTTTTGGCAGATTTGGGCTAAGAGTACAAGTCCTGTATTGATTTTTTTTTTTTTTTTTTTTGATTATTTGAGTTACCCTTGGTTTCTGTGTGGGGGTATTAGAATTCCAAGCAGACATGGGTGTGAGCTGTTATTAGGTCAATAGTGATCTGGTTTCTGATCTGTTGTTTCTACAGTACTGCCTACTATCTACTAATAAACCAATAAGGCATATTTATTGCATTTAGGTTATTTTCTTGAATTTGCTGGAGCCTTCCCTTCTTCCAGTAATCCTGTATTTATAAACTTTCATAATAAAGATCTGATCTGGTCTTTAATATACTGTTTTTGCTTATTTAGGGTCATCCTCTGAAATGCCTCACAGGGACCTGTATTTTTACTTCATTTTCTTTTAACACTGTTTAACACTGGAGGCAGTCTGTGAATTTTCAGCTATTTGCTGACTCCAGATGAAAAATATATATTAAAAAATCTTAATTGAATAAGATACTCAAAAAAACAGCGATCATAGGGAAAATACAGAAGAATATAGACTACTTTAGGTAGCAACAGGTGGACAATTTTATACATAGCTTTTTGGTATTTTGGCTGACTGTTGAATGCAGTACTAATCTTCGTGCTTTCTTCTGGCAAGTCAGTGATGACAAAGCATGTGCCAGGCCGTACCAAACCAGCAGGTTTTTGGAAAACTGCTGGAGCACTGGCCCCAGACTCAAAAGAAGCTGCGATGGTGAGAGTGCAGCTGTCCTTTGATGTAGCAACCGGAGGCAGTGCAGTGCCTCCAAGCAGAGCAGATGAAGCTGAATTTTGTTTGTTGGCAGTGCCTGAGGGGCCTGCCCTCAGCCCTGCTGCTCCTAACAGGGGTCAGAGAGGAGAAGGATGTTGAACCAGAAGGCTGATGGGGAAGCCCAGAGAGTTGTTTTTGATGCTGAGTTATGAAAGGCAGAGGACATCAGTCCAAAGCTGCCCCCAGCCAGACCTCCTGCTGCACATCATCCCTCCTTTTTGTTCAGCAGCTGCTGTGCAGCCCAGGGCTCCCACTTGGACTCAGGAAGCAGCAGGAGCACAGGCACGACATCATCGTTGCTGCCTGCTGCTGTATGCAGCTTCCTTGTCTGTTTCTCTGTGTCCTCTGTGCAGTGCTTCTGACACCTGGCCTGAAGCACAATGCCAGCTAGGTGTGCTAGTGGGGCTCAGCAACCTGCGCCTGTAAAAATGGAGCTTTTAGATTAAAAGCACTCTGTGATGTTACTTACGTGATCTTTGCCACCTTATTCTATAAGATCTTTGCAGTATTGATCCTTGTACTCACCTCTGGTGGTGTTAAGTATATCATTTCGTCAAGCATGAAAAAATTTTGGGACAGAGCTGTGCCTAAGGAAATGCAAGAGGTAGAACAGCAGAGCAGGAAGCTGAATCCAGGCCACAGACTTGCCTCCTGTCCAGGAGGATCATTCATGTTTGCTTGCAGCATTGCCTGTCTTCCTGCATCTGCAGCGAAGCGCTGTGGGTCTCTGTTAGCATCCCTAATTCTGACCTGAGATCCCAGAATGTCTCTGCTGTTTTGCAGGATTTTTGTAGGCAGAAAGATCCAAGTAACTTTAAAAATGCTCATTTTAAAGGCACTCACAGATCCACTCTTTTGTAGGTAGGTATTTTGCTATCTCATACAATGCAGCTATTTGCAGCTTTGATGCATCTTAGCCTTGAGAGTCCTTTTTTATTAGACTTTATTAGTTTTGTTTGCTCATTTACCCAGAAGGCCAATGGTATCCTGGGTTTCACAAGAAGAGGGCTGGCCAGCAGGGACAGGGAGGTGATTGTCCCCCTCTACTCTGCCCTTGTGAGGCCCCATCTGGAGTACTGTGTCCAGGTCTGGGACCCCCAGTACAGGAAAGATGTTGAGCTTTTGGAGTGGGTCCAGAGGAAAGCCATGAAGATGATCGAGGGGCTGGAGAACCTCTCTTATCAGGACAGACTGAAGGAACTGGGCTTGTTCAGCCTGGAAAAGAGAAGGGTGTAGGGAGACCTAATTATGGCCTTCCAGTATTTAAAGGGAGTTTATAAACATGAGGGAAATCAACCTTTTATAGGGGTAGATAATGATAGGACAGTGGGAATGGTTTTAAACTAAAGGAAGGGAGATTTAGATTAGATTCTGGGGGAAGTTTTTCACTGAGAGAGTGGTGAGATGCTCAAACAGGTTGTCCATAGAGGCTGTGAATGCTCTATCCCTGGAGATGTTTAAGGTCAAACTCAGTAGGCCATGGACAATTTAATCTAGTGCTTGATCTAGCGGTTGGCAGTCCTGCCTGTGCAGGGGGCTTGGAACTTGATGTCCTTGAGGTCCCTTCAAGCCCAAACCATTTTATGATTGTATTCTATGATTTTTAATATAATTTAAAAGCATGACATTGTACAAAAGCTGAGTATAGGTTGGTATCTGGTTATATGTTTACTGGCACAGTGGCCCTAAGTATTTGAAAAACCTGAGTCACTGATTGAGAGTGTGAATAGCAATTTTTAGGTGTCTCCACTTTCACCATGCAGGAAAATGGCTTAAAATAATAATAGTTTACCAAAGGTCATGGGAGTCTGGGGAGATTCCTACTTGCTGGAAGCTAGTCAGTTCCATACCCATCTACACAAAGGGCATGAGAGATGACCCAGGAAACTACAGACCTCACAGTTTAGCCTCAGTGCCTGGAAAAGTTATGGAGAAGATTTTCTTCAGTGCAATTGAAAGGCATGTAAAGAACAAAGCTATTATCAGATATAGTTAGCATAGATTCACAAAGGGAAGGTCCTGACTTAGTAATGTGATCTCCTTTTGTGATAAGGTCACCTCCCTGGTGGATGAAGGAGAGGTGGTGAGTGTAATCTTTCTAGCTTTTATTAAGGCCTTTGATACCATCCGTTACAGCATCCTTCTGGACAAATTGTCCAACTGTGAGATAAACAAATTCACGCTACAATGGGTGATGAACTGGCTCAGTGGTCAATCTCAAAGGATTTTAGTGAATGGGGCTACATCTGTCTGGCAGATGGTCACTAGTGGTGTCACTAGGGACAGTTCTGTTCAATATTTTTAACAGTGATCTGAATGCAGAAGTGGAATGCTTGATGCAGAAGTGGAACTTGCTGGTGACTTGAAACTGGGAGCTGCTGTTGAATCCCTGAAGGGATGAGAGGCCTTTTAGAGGGATCTGAATAGATAAGAGCATTGGGAAATCAGCCATGATGTGAACTTCATCAAAAGAAAATGCTGGGTGGTCCTGCACCAGGAAAAGATCATTGCTGGACACAGGCACAGGCTGGGAGACAAGTGACTGGAAAGCAGAAAGAGATCTGTAGGTGCTGGTGACAGCAGGCTCAGCATGAGCCAGAAGTGTGCCCTGGCAGTCAAGAGAGCAAAGGATGTTTTCGGAAGTATTAAACGTTTTGTAACCATATGCCTAAAAGTAGTGATTCTCCCAGTACATTTAGAATTGGTGCAGTTTCACCTTGAATACTGTGCGGTTCTGGTCTGCACAGTATAAAAACGATGCTAACATTCTTGTATGTGTCCAGAAGAGTGTAACCAAGCTGGTAACAGGACTGGAAGGTGTCACCAATGAGGAGAGGCTGAGGACACTTGTGTTGTAGTCTGGAGGAAAGAAGACTGAGTTGCTCTCTGCAACTTCCTGCGGAAGGGAAGTGCAGAAGGACGTGCTGGGCTCTACTCCCTGGGAACCAACAACAGGACGTGTGGGAATGGAACAAAGCTGTGCCAATAAAGGTTCAAACTAGACATAAGGAAAAAATTCTTTGCTCTGAGAGCAGTCAAGCACAGAACAGGCTTCCTAGTGATATGGTTGGTGCCCCATACCTGTCATTATTCAAGAGCCATTAGAACAGCCCCCTTGAGAATATGCTTTAGGTTTTGATTAGCCCCAAAGTGATCAGACAGTTGGACTAGATGATCTTTGAAGGTCCCTTTCAACCGAACTATCCTATCATCAATGTGATGCTTTGCTTGAAAATTAAATCACTTCTTCCCTGGTTGAGAATGTGACTCGTGCAGTCCAACCCTCAGTGTGTGTGGCTGACCTGCAGTTGCTAGCTTTGAAGTGTTTGTAGGCTGAACGTCTCTTGCCTACATCATTTGCTGTCATGAGACTTTCAAAGCACTAGAATTTTTTAGACTTCTTTTTAATGAATAGAATGAATTTATCCTGGGCTTAAGTATTCATCAAATGCAAACGTGATAGTGAGAAGGGCATGTAGCACATTACCTGCACAAATCTCTAATATGCTTTTGGCTATTGTTGCTGATACTGAGGTCTTTCAACTTTCACCTTCCAATATCAGTGGGACTCAATTTGAATTTAAGGAATAAGAATATCTGTTGAATAAGATGATAGAAATGATCCTTCTGGCAGCAGAGACAGTGTAACTGTAATGACTATTTTTAATATAGCCTATAAATATGCAATACAAACTCATATACTTGGTGCAATTTCTAGACTATTTCAAAAGAAAAAATGTATGCTTGATTCTGAATTATTAGTTTAACCCTCTGGGTGTTGGTTTTAAAACATGTCATTTAAGAAATAGTAATATAATTTAAGCACACTTAGATCTGGTTTAGATTTTGCATATGCCTTAAGGTCCAGAAGAATCTCGAACAATTGAAATGAAGAAGCAATGTAATGAGGAGTTTGTATTAAATTATTATTATTATGTAGTGCTAGTATTCTTGCTCCCAAAATTTTGTGTTATACAAGCCTACCAACTAAAGCTAAATGGGATGGTTGAAGAAAGGAGTAGGTGGGGGTAAAACTTTTCCACAAGCAATCTGGAAGAAAGGGAGGGATGAACACAAGAGGAGGCGAAAGAAAATGCAGTGAAAGATGAAAGTTCTGGCTGTATAGATTAAACTGTCCCAGGGGCTGTTTTTCCTGATGTATGGTGATTACTCTTCTAAATCATGATGCAAACTCTTCTGAAACGTGTAAGAGTTTTGCATGCATAAGAGGGGCAGGATTTAGCCCCATATGGTTTATCACTTTGATCTTCAAAGGTCAATTTTGTATTGCTGAAGCAGTTCTTCATAAGTCCCCAATTAATTAGGAAGAGAAAACACTTCTCTGCAGAAAAATACATGCATCTGCTCAGTGTTTTTTTTTTTTTTTTTTTTTCCCTTCTTTTTTTCCCAGTTCAGAAATTACTGATGGGGCAAATAAAACGGTATTTCCCATTCTGTATTAGTATTGCAGAGTACGCCATCACTAGCTTTTCCTACTTTCTCATCATGCAACCCCTCATGAATGAATACTGTAGTAGATACATTTTGTCTTAGAGAGCTCTGTTGTCTTTTGGTAGAAAGAAATTTGATTATCCTTAGTCTTTTACGGAGCATCTTTCATATAAACTATTTTGTGAAACACATTGCAGAATAACAACAGCAACATCAAAGAAAGGAAAAACTAAAATAGGGAATACTAGCAATAGACAAGGGAGAAAATGAAGTCTGAAAAGAAATAACATGTTAATGAGGTAGGTTATAAATTTCATGTGGCAGAAAAAGCATTTTCACACCTAAAAATACTGACAGAGTGAAGAAGTAGAAAAAGCCCTCAGTTCCTCAGTAGATGAACTGAGGAAAATGAGAGTTAATAATACCTTTGGATAAATTTGCTATATGCATAAGCAGAAATTCTTTGAAATATATAGACTCTGCTTACCAGTATCTTCTAGGTGCTTTACAGTGCTCAGGTGTTTTGTGTGCATAGGAAAGCCATTTAGTTTTAGATGTTATTTTTTTCATTGTGTATACTCATATATGTATGTATCATATATACACACACACACCAGAGCTGCTCTGAAAATAATGTCTCCTATTTTACCATGGTGGCCCATGAAGTCAGAGGCAGATGTTGGTGGTATGGCAGTAGAGGCTGAACCTTTCTAACAGTGTTCTGCTACATTTTGTTGCTGTGCAACAGATGGCAGCAGAGTGGCAGTCTGATCAAATGGTATCTGACATGGAAGCGCATATGATGCAAGGGTCTGGAATGGAATTCTTCCGTGTGGAAAAAAATGCACCCATTGACATTCATCAACACTTGCTGGATATTTGTGGAGATCAAACAGTGGTTGTGAACACATTGAGGCAGTGGATGAAACGTTTCAGCAGTGCTGACAGTGACATGAAAGACTAGACACATTCCAGATGGCCATGAACAGCTTTCACAGCACAAAATGAAAAGTGCCTTGATCGGTTCATCTATTGACATGAATCAACAGATTATGACCTGAGAACTGTGTATTGGCTTCAATGCATTTGAAAATGATGATGGTAACATTGGGATATTGCAAAGTTTGCACCAGATATGTCTCACAAATGCTCATATAGGAACAGAAACAACACTGCCTATGTGTTTTTACCTGTTGATCCAATATGAGGGTGCAGGTGACAATTTCAAGGATCCCATCGTTACCCATGATGAGATGTGGTGTCAACACTACAAGCCAGAGTCATATGAATTGGTGACGTGAGTCCCCCATCAAAGAAAACGTTAATACAGCCCTCAGAGGGTAAAGCAATGTGTACTGTTTTTTGGGATAGGAAAGGAGTGTTCCTTATGGATTTCCTTGAACCTAGACAGAATATCAACTCTGGCTGCTACATGGTGGCACTGACTATGCTGAAGGCTTGAAGAAGACAGTATTTCCCATGCAGCATGTTACCATCAGGCTCCATACCAGTTTGAAGACTGTGGAGCAAATTGCCTGTCTTTGCTGCACTGTCATACTGCATCCACCATACAGTCCAGATTTGGTGCCTTCTGATTTCCATCTATTCAAGCCAATGAAAGATAGACTGTGTGAGCAACCTTTTCCTACCAGTGCCATCATAGCAGCTGTGAAACTATAGTGCAGCATAAAGGCTCTTGTTCCTTGCTGGCAAAAATACACAGCTACAGGTGGTGACTGTGTTGAAAAAGAGTGTTTTGTAGCTGAGAATTTAAATAATTATTAATTATTAAATAATGTTATTGTGCTTTTTAACTGTTGTAGTTTCCATAGAAATAAATAGGAGGCATTACTTTCAGAACAACCTACATATATGTGTGTGTGTATATATATATATCAACTTTACTCTGATACTGTCAATAATCAACATTACCTTAACATGATTGGTTTATGTGTGAATTCCTCCATTTTTACAGATGGAGGAAGAAGAGGTTATGATTCTCCAGAGCTGCATATAGCACAGCTAGAAACACATCTTCAATCTTTTGACTAAAATGAGATTAAAAAGCATTTCTTCTCCCACGGGTTACTTTCCCAATTGGCTTTACATGTCAAGTGAATGAAATAGTGTTGTTAGCAGACGTATTTTGCATGAACCAAGCTGAGAAGTTGCACTTTGTTTATGTCAGACTGTGCAGAATTTGGACTTTATAAAGCCTGTGCTTGAATCTTCTTGCACCGAAAGTCAACTTGAGACAGTAGGCTGAACAATAAATGCTACAGATTTAAGACCCATTCAGCAGGGGACTTATGTGCACATTACTTTAGATGTATTCAGAATCTCACAGATGATTCCAGTGCCTGCATGTTCACATGCTGGGAAAAAATCAAGTAAAGAAGTCAATCTGAGATTTATGATAATACTACTACTGAAGACTTCTGAAGGAGGAATGCAGTGTGATCCTATTTCATGTTTGAATGCTCTAGAAGAATATACTGTGGGGCATTCTGCGTAATCGGGACTACTGTTTTTCCCAACACAAAATGTGTGAGGAGGAGTAAAGGAGAAATATGAAGTTAGAAAGGAATATTCACATTGAATTGAGCTCAGCTGGTTGCTCTAGAAGGTATGATTTACTCTAATCACAGGTATTTCAAATGAGGAGATTCTGAGTGCTTTGAGTAGGAATTTACCAAAGAAGATTTGGCCACAATAGGAAATTGCTAACTATGAGTTGTTTAAACACAATGTGCACAACTCAATTACTATGAAAATTCTTGCAGTTGAGCAGAATATATGACTACATTATCACCAGTCTTGGAATTATGGTACTGGAGTTGCCTCACTTATCAGAATGATAAGATCTAGTCAAATGGTTTAAGATAATTAAAATTGCTTTGAGTATTGCCACAGTAATTACTTGTTTTGGAGCAAAAGCAAAGATAAATTGGCTCTTGAATCAGTGGACTCCTAGGTAATGGTCTTTTTGTATTCTGTGTACTTCCTAGGAATGCAGTGGTGCAAATGAGTTCCTAAATGCAAATCATTTTGTATGATGTGCTATAATGATGAATCAAGGATAATTTGATTCGCATGGCATTTTTCCACACACCTACTCATCTCAAGGAAGAAGGAGAAACTTATCTGCCTTTCCACCTACGTAACAACACAAGGCTTAGATAAAATAAGCTCCTGGTGTTGATTTAGTTGCTTGGATAGGTATATTTATTGTGCTCTAAGTAAATGTGAAAGAAAAAGCATGAAAATGTGTGCTGTCCCAACGATGGGTTCAGAAGTACAAATGTCTAAATCCGCACTTATGCTTCTTTCCCTTTCAACAAGCATCAGCAGGGCAGTATTGGAGTTTTTAGCAAAAAAAGTAACCCAAGTCACTTCTCTTTTCATTTTTAGTATGTTAGCATAGTGTGAACTCCTCTTTCCTGTTATTGTTAAGGCACAGTGAACTGAAAGGCTTTAAAAAAAGTTCTGACTTTGAACCTCCTTTCTTTAAAATACAGCTTTGTGACAATTATTTTTCCTGCTATTATTTAGCATTTCCAATGAAACTCTAAATAGTGGACTAGGTTTTGTTCTAAACTTGCAGAGCTATAGTTGCACGTTGTGCACCATGAGATTCTGAGTAGATATATAGAAAGTAGGATGGCATCTCAAAGACAAGGGTGCTTCAGAAATCAGATCACTTTTGTTCATTCTGCAAGCACAGCCCCCTTGAAGACCATGCAAGAGTTACAATTAATTAAATACACATTTATGTGTCTGAGCAGCATTTCTTTAATTCGTTTCTCTTAGCAGACAGACAAAGCTTAACAAGAAAGCTCTCCTATTTGAAGTTATCTAGCAGTTTTTGCTGTAGGACTTGTTAAGGTGAACATCAGCAGTGCTCGGTGCCTGATTAGCAGATGGAAGGGAGCAATTAGAAGAAATTCCCTGCCGTTATATTTTAAATTGTACAATCTTACTCATCTGCCTCTAATGACCATATATTTGCTGTGCTTTGCTTTCAGTTTGAATTGCTATTTTGCTTTTTGTTGGGTGAAAGGCTTGTCTTACTGTATACAGTCACTTTGGAGTCTCAGGAAAACTTTAAATCACTTTCTGTCTCCATTTATTTCCTTTCTTATGATTTATCTGAGCACTTATTTGAGGTTGAGCTTACTAGCAGAGTAAGATAGAAGCCAAAGAGGAAGGAAGGAAGAGACAAGGAATTTTATAAGATAAATTCACTGATAAATTGGTGAAAAGATATAATGGTATTAAACAATAAGGTGCATTTGGGCTGCAGCAAATGAGGAACACCTTTGAGTTAAAGGACAGTCAAACTAATGAACACTTTTGAAACAGTTAATCCTGGTGTTTTGTAGAGACACTTTGATCAGTGCCTACAGTGGATAAAGGGTTTTGCTTCTTCCAATGTTTTTTTTTTTTTTTTCTTTTCTGAAGTCTGTTAAGAACAAGGTAGATAATTGTACGCATTTCATTTTATATGTTTAACCTTTCTACGTGTAAAAAAAGGATTTCCCTTGTCTTCATTTACTGTAATCTTTGGATAAATTAGATCAATACAGTTTCAGAAATTGCACATTTTTTCTGCTTTAGATACAAGGATACTACTGAAAGAGAAGATAATTTATGCTTTCAAATGTAAATGTATTTATGGGTGGTATGTAGATAGGAAATTGTCTTACTTAAAAAAAATGGTGATTTTATATTTTCCAAAGACTAAAATGAGTAGGAAATAGAAAATGCCACTCACATGCCAGAAAATGCCATCAGATGTTCCAGCTGATGGAGGATTACATGAACAATACTGAGAGCAGTTTGGAATGAGGAAGTGCTGTGAAAGTCACTGTAGCAAGGGTGGCAGGCAGAGATATGGCTTTACAGCACGCTGAAAATCTGGGCCAAGGAATTGCGGTACCAGATCTTGTCCAGTTTTCATCTGAAGGGATGCTTTGAAGGAAGATACTTAACATTCAGTTGTGTTCTTTTCAAAGTATCTTGTCCATGGGCAAAGCTTCTGTCTAACCCTATAAATTACTGTTTGGCTTATGCCCCGGAGTATAAGAGTTTACTGCCCTATGAAATTGTTTTTGTTCTTTCTAGTGTAACGTACTTTGCTCTCATTTTTCATATAAATATCTAATGAACATTCCAAACTATGAAAAATGAAGCTCTTTCGGTGACTTCAGTGAGAACTATGCAGTGTGAAATAGTACTTCATGAAAAAATTTAATGAAATTGATAAACTCAAACCAGTAACCAATTGTGTCTTGTACAATTTATTGTTATAAATACAATTATTCCAGATTTATGGGAAAAGGTTTTGGTTTTTTGGCATACTGGTCTGAGAACTCTACCTTAAAACAGTGTGATTACTAGAGACTTAATATCTAGTCAGCACTTAGTATCCAGTCAACACTACTGACAATCTACAGCCGACATAATCCAGGAAATCACCTTACTTGAATATATAATATATAGCCATTCAATATGTAAGTACAGGATGAACTTTTAAGCCATTTTTAATAACCTTCGAAAACATTATGCCTGGGATTATTCTTTAATTAATATTTTGGTTCATTTATTAAAAAAAAATAAGATTCTCTCAATTCCAGAACACCAAATTGCTTGTCACATATATCTGATGCCTTGATTTAAGTTATCCTAGAAACGCAAGAACTTCAAAAAGACTTTCATACAGCCTTAGAGATTTATGTATCTGCTTGTACATTCAGATTCTGGCGTATGCTATTCTTCTTGGCCAGTTTTCTAAGGTCTGTGAAAAAACTCTGCAGACGCACATATGGGAATATAAAAATATGCTTACAGTTTTAGAGCTATTCGAATATTCTGAGAAGCTCCTTAGAAATTTACCTAAATATGTTATGCAGATCTGTTCATAAAGGAAGACAAAAAATGTGTATATTAGATGTGTTGGACCAGTAGTTCAACAGGAAGACAGAGTTGAAAGGAACATGTGAAAGTTAAAGACTTTGTTGTGGTACTAGCAGAATGAAACTATGATTTTTGAAGCTTAAGGCTGTAGCGATGGAGAAAGTCAAAGGAAAATTGATCTTTAGAAACTGGGAGGCTTTAGGCTTGAAGTGATGTTGAGGGAGCACCTGGAACATCTAATCAAGTTTTCACCCATATTTGTACTCACTAGATGTGTTAATAGAGAAAAAAATCTCTATTCTTCTGCAGCAAATGAGGAACATCTTTGAATTAAAGGACAGTCAAACTAATGAACACTTTTGAAACAGAGTGGTGCAGTTGATACACTGGAAGGAAGAGAAGCCATACAGAGGGACCTGGACAGGGTGCTGCACTTGGGTCGGATCAATCCCAGGTATTTGTACAAACTGGGGGAAGATCACGTTGAGAGCAGCCCTGCGGAGAAGGAGAAACTTGGGGTTTCTGGTGGAGAAGAAGCTGTGTGCGCTTGTAGCCCGGAAGGCCAACTGTGTTCTGGGCTGAATTAAAAAAGGGGTGGCCAGCAGGAGAGGGAGGTGATTGTCCCCCTCTACTAAGCTCTTGTGAGGCCCCATCTGTAGTACTGCATCCAGGCCTGGGGCCCCCAGTACAAGAAGGACGTGGAGCTCTTGGAGCGGGTCCAGAAGAGGGCCACTAAGATGATCAGGGGGCTGGAGGACCTCTCTTATGAAGAAAGGTTGAGCGAGACCTCATTGTGGCCTTCCAATACTTGAAGGGAGAGTATAAACAGGAAGGAGAACGGCTGTTTCCAAGGGTGGATAGTGATAAGACAGGGGGGAATGGTTTTAAACTGAGACAGGGGAGGTTTAGGTTAGATATTAGGAGGAAGTTTTTCACACAGAGGGTGGTGACATTCTGGAATAGTTTGCCTGAGGAGGTTGTGGATGCCCCATCCCTGGAGGCATTCAAGGCCAGGCTGGATGTGGCTCTGGACAGCCTGGTCTGGTGGTTGGCGACCCTGCACATAGCAGGGGGGTTGAAACTAGATGATCATTGAGGTTATTTTCAACTCAGGCCATTCTATGATTCTATGATATGGTGATACTAAAATATGGAGATGCAAAAAGGAAGAAGTAATGCTTTATCACAGAGAATTAGACAAACTTGGAAGCAAACGTTACGTCCATTGTGGTAATAGATAGATAAGAATTCTGTAGATAACAGGTATATAAGAATTGTACTGTCATCAGTACAGTTTTATTAGTAGGGAAGCATTTTGGTCTTCAATCAAAATAATAGTACCCTTTCTTCGTAGTCCATTCAGTGACAAATCAAGTGCAATACATAATTAATTACTTAAGCTTATCTAATCTGTCTTCATTAATTACCAAGAAACAGGTGTTTTCTGCTCATGCTTGGTCTGAGAAATGCTGGTGAGAGTTTTATTCTCTCTGGGAAGTTACTGTGAAATAAAATGGGGATGAATTTATTTTCAAACTCCACTGTAACTGTCTATGTACATGCTGTTTTCCTGTAAAAACAAGTTTTCTTTTTGAGAGAGTAGACTTATCCATTGTTTATAGCAGATGGAAATCTGCATACTCTTCAACCTTACAGTGGTGTTTCTTTCTTTCCTTTTTTTTTTTTTTTTTTTTTCTCCAGTCATATCATCTCTGGGAAAATTGTATTTGAGTGAGTAATTTAAGTCTCATTGTACCGATTCATTGTCTGAAAAGATGATACTGGGCTTTGTGTATAGGAGTGCTGGAAGAAGTCTTTGAGACTTGGAGAGAGATTTCAACAGATGGTCTAAAAATAGTAAGAATGTGCTCAATTGAAAATACCAGGGATTGCTGGATAAGTAAAATATTTTCTTTCCCCTTGCTAGATTTAGTCCTTTAGAGAAGCTGGGCTTCCTTTCGACTAGGTGTGAGAATGAAATCTCAGTCATCTTTTAGGGCAAGATCTTGATTGTTCTTTAGAATTTATGAATATGTCTCCTAATTCCTAGTTTCCTTGTGACTTTCTTTGCCTTTTTGATGGACCTATGCTGACTGTATTTTCTCCAGTGCCATAAACATGTTTTTACAGTGCGTGTTGACTTTAAATCATGCTGTCAATGTGCCCAAGTTAGACTTGGCTTGCAGTACCAATCTGAGACATTCAACTTGTAGGAAAGCATAGCAATGCTGTGCGAGCATTGATTCAACTTAAGATATCCCATGTGAAATTGTCCGTGAGCTTTTATCATGAACGTCATTGCCCTTCTGCTTCTTGAGGACCGACCTAACTACAGCAGCCACACAGGTAGTGAAAGGTTTTATTTTCCAATAAAAAATCAACAGCCTCAGAGAACTGATCAGTGATTAATTCCATTTCACAAAGTGTAGCACTCTTAATGTCCTTTTCACATAAAGGATTTTACTCCAAATACCTTTGCAGTATTGCAGCTGGACGAGTCTCTTTAACTAACTATCGCAATATATTTCCTTCATGAAATGCTTTTAGTCTTGACCACTGTTGCACTGATGGTGAGAAAACTAAGCAACTAATACCCAACACAGAGTTGTAGTATTTTGGCTGCTATTGGAATTCAAGATCTGAAAAATTAACATGTCAAAGTTCACATTTCTAGTAGCTTTCATTGAGCTCTTCTGGGATTTGAAAACATACATCTCCCTGGAGTATTTCAGTGCAAACTACCAAAGTATCATTATCATTTACAATTTGGGAAGAGCTACATGCCATGCTTGTTCCTCTCCTCTTTCTCTTAACAAAAGTATGTGTATTTCATTGATGAAACTTCTTCAATAGGCAGGGAAAGAAAGTTCTCTGAAAATCTGGGGAATAAAGGATCTATTCCTACTGTGTATTCTTTCCACTTCAAAACTTGACAATGATTAATCATAAGGCATTGCAAACAAAGGTGCATTATTATTTTAGCACTAGACATTTGCAGAAGATTTTGTTTTAGGATCAGTGCTATTATTTGTGCAATGAACAGTGAGTGAATGTAGCACAGCTCTCCAGTCCTTACTTGCTTTATTATCTTCCCTTTGTCTTCTGTGTTCATTTTTTATTCTCATTTGCCACTTTCATCAAGTAATATAGACTGGATTTTTTTGTTACTGCAAGGTTCTTTCTTATGAGTCATATATTTTTATCAGGATGTAACTCAGAGTAAATTGAAGTACCTTCATTTTTCATCTGTTGCATCTTTTGACAGATTTGATGGGCAGTGCATTTCAAAATTAGTTAATTTTGAAAACATTTATGACTACATTTTTCTATTGTAGTGAGTGAGATGTAAGTGCTCCGTGGATAATAGTTTTTTGTCTGGTATAATTTTTGAAAGATTTAGGTTAAAAAAAACCCACAACACAACATAATGAAGGATGCTTAAAAAATTTATATATTTTTTATAGAAGAGTCTTATCAAATTATTGAAACCATGGGATCAGATGAGTAGCATGGACATAGAAAAATCCATCAGGCCCTTATAGGGATGGTCTGTTGATCAAAATTCTATGTAGAGACTGGATTCATGTTAGAATAGGCTTTTATTTCAGCCTGTATTAACAGCATAATGATGACCACTATACTGCAATGTTCAGTAAAAGTAATTTTGTACTTAGTGATAGTAGGTTTTTTGTGTAATTGCTTTTTTGGGGGGGATTTTTTTTCCTTCATTGTCTGTATAATATAGTCAATCTCTTAAGCATTTTATTAGAAAGGAGTGAGCTGTAGACATCTTTTGCCCGTTACTAAGTATCTTCAATTCCTAATTTATTACAAAGCAAGTACTTCCATTTCGTTTTCCAGTTAATGATGACTTCTTGTAGCAAGGCTATTATTTGTATGGGTCTGTACTCTTTTAATTTTGAAACATTAAAATCTATGCAGTACCAAAGCCTGAAAATCACTCGCAAAGTTGACTGGTAGAAAAAAACCCACATCCATGCCAAGGGCTGATCTGTGATCCAACCACCTTCCCAGTTTTCAGTCTGTTTTCTGTATTCTAGTCCTTCCTTGACTTACAGACATTACTTTTCAGATATTTGACAGCTACATTATGAAAGGAATCTAGATTTCTCTTTTTATTGTGATTTCCTATTAGCACATTTAATTGTATTCACAGCTGCATTCATACATCTCATGTCAATGAAGAGCCTTGACTGAGGTTGACTGAGATGTACTTACTCTGGCCAAGCTCTTCAGAATTTGGCTTAGGTGAACAAAGGCTCTTCCTCCCAGTAATTGCCATTTTTTACATGTGATTTTAACTGAGGACTTTAATGGAAGGAGTAGGTTTCCTCCTGTTCTTTCCTGCATGTGTAAAGGCTTTCTCCTTATGTTTATTTCTTTGGTGCTTGATAGAGCCTTTGTTCCTTTCAGAATGTCTAGGAAATGTGAAGCTATATTTTACCACCTGAAAAAAAAGGACTGTCAAGATAATACCCTGTCCTAGTACAACTACTGACAGGCTACATAAAAGTGGACTTTGATCCTACTTTTTAGTCAATTCCCAACAAGCCAAGGCAAGGAGAAGGCTTCACGAAGAACAGGCAATTAAAGAAATGCATTACAATTGTGCCCTACGTAACTACCATAGAGAGCTGAGCACAAGCAGAGGAGGAGGTTAATAGGCAGACTTGCAAGGGTTTCAGAAAAGCTTAAGATTTTCACTGCTTGTTAAAGATTCATGCAAGCCAGCAAGGAGTGCATTCCCTCTTAGAAATAAGAGAGTAGACGTGCATCAAATTATTTATCATACCTGATCCAGAGTCCTTTATCTAGTAATGTCTGAATATAACCATCTTTTAGTGGTTCAACATACAGTGTTTCTACCTCTGTTCTCACTCAGTCCTTATTCAGGAAAATGTGCATATATGTCTAGTGTATAATTTACAAACCATTGCTAATCTAGAAGATCAATATCTGTGTGCTCAAACAAAAGCCCAGTGTGAATCATTAGACAGTAAAAGCATCCAATTCTATATTTCTGTTTTGTATTTTTTATATACATAGGTCATTTCTTTCATCCCAGAACAGAAAAATACCTTTACAGAAGTTATTATTCCATTGAATTAAAACCATTGTATTTTTACCACCATTTCTACATTGGTACTACACGTCTGAAAGCACACTAACTCATGTTTGATTTACATGCTCTCTTTTAGAGCATGCATGGATCTTCTGAACACTTTCCTACTTCTTTCTTTTTCTTTTTCTAAATTCTGAAACTTATTTCCACTTTCTGAGTGCATTTCCGGATTATTAACTTTGGACTTGATGACATTTCTACAGAGGTGCTGTATGAATTAAGCTATTCATTCATCCCAACAAGCTAGAAGGAAAGGCTTTATTAGATGCACTAACTGCTAAGCTTCCTCTCAAGAGATCTGCTACCAGTTAGTATTAAATACACAGAGTCATCACACTCCTCTGATTGTTTTCTGATCCAAATTGTAGAATCATGGTTGGAGTTGGAAGGGACCTTAAAGTTCTAATCCCCTGCCTTGTGCAGGGACACTTTCCACTAGGTAAGCTGCGCACAGCCTCATCCACTGTGACCTTGAACACTTCCAGGGATCCACACCTTTTCTGGGCAGTCAGTTTTAGTGCCTCACTATCCTCTGTGTAAAAAATTTCTTCCTAATATCAAATTTAAATTTCCTCTTAGTTTAAAACCATTACCCCTTCTCCTGTCACTACAATACCTGACAAAGAATCCCCCGGCAGCTTGTAGCCCCCCTTTAAGTGTTGGATGGCCACTATAATGTCTCCTTTGAACTTTTTCTTCTCTAGTCTGGATGGCTCCAACTCACTCAGCCTGTCTTCACAGGAGAGGAGCTCCAGCCCTCATAGCCCTTTGCTTTACCATTTTCTTAGAAAAGTATTGCTATTTCTTAACAGTGCTATGTCTTCAACTTGTGTTTGGAAACATGAAAACTGGAAGCAATATACCAGACTTATTTTTATCCCTACATGTATTACTACCTCCAATAGTAAGAAATTAGTAGATAAATTTCCTTATAATTTTTAGATCCTGAATGGTGTTCTTACCCAAGTGTTCCCCTCTCAAAATACTTCAAAGTGAGATAAATATAATTAGGTTATAGAGCTATAACCTAGATATATTAACTTTGTATTTAACCTGCAGTCTAGATACCAAATTAAGTGAACTCATCCTTCCTAGCTTATATAAAAGAAGGTTACTTATTTTATAACTTAGTCATAATGTACAAGTTGTTCCATTGGGAAAAATGAAAGAGATAGATTTTCAAGAAAAATAGTGTAAGCAAGTCCAGCTTACTTAAATTAGAAGAGTTAAACTAGTGAAAAGGAACATTTTTTCAGTAATGAGAATTAAACTCATTACTGTGGATGTGGCAGACAATACCTTGAAATGTTAATTTTATTAGCTAAATACACTCCATCTTGAGTGGAAATGAGCTGATATTCAGATATGATAGGATAATGTACTTAGATTTATCATTGCTGCTGTTTTTCTTGGAAGGGGAGATTAAAAGTCAGGTTTCTCTGCCTGCATACAGCATTTAATTGTAAAGGCAAACCCTGAACACCTAATATCAAGAAGAAGCTTGCAAGGGAAAAATAGAACACTAACCTACCATTAAAATCAGACAATCCAGAAGAATGTGACTGAAAAGTGTCTTAGTATTTAAAATAAATGGGAAAAGGAGTGATATAAAAAATACCTAACAGAAGATCCCCATGGGGAGAAAAACCACCTTCAGAGAAGAAAGGCTATATTTATTTAAAAATATATATATGTTTTTTATAAAATCCAGCTGTTCTTGGGCTGGAGTTTCTTTTTCTGCCTAAACATATTCTAAGGAATGCTGGAAACTTATGCGTCATGTTTGTGATGCTAGATGCATTCACTGAGTATGCAGATTTGGGATTGTGGCTCCAGGCAGCAGCATTCAGTGAAGGATCTCTCCAGTGCTGTGCAGTGCACTGGACCTCAGAAACTGAGTCCCATGTCAGAGAGTGATAACAAGGAGGCACACCACTGCGGGCACTACATCTATTAATACAGCATCAAGTTTTAACAAAGACCTTTTAGGATGCAGCAGTTGGGACCATGCGTGGAATTCTCTTGGTGGTGAACTGTTATTTTCACACCCGATCCATCCCCAGAACTTCTTGAAGCATCTATTTACATCTATACTCCCTTAAACACTGAATCCAAACCTTTACTGTGGAAATCAGACCCATTAGTACTAAGAATTTTAGAGAAAAGGAGGAAAGAATAAGAGCCACATTCAAACAAGGAAAATATCCAACAGGTAGAAGCCAGAGTTGGAGTTCACAGTGTTACTTAGTTGTGAATCAGAATTGGTATTAATTTAAAACCAAACCAACAAACCCAAAACAAACAAATAAAAGAAAAACAGTTTGAAAATATTTTAGAATTCAGGCATTTATGAAATTCCTTGTCATAAAAAGTGTTTCCCTGGTCCTTAGATAACAAAACAAAGGGGATCTGCTTTGTCATTAAGGAAGTACTAGCTTCAAGCCAGAAAGTGGAAAATAGCAGTGTATTTCTTTTTTTCATATTATGCCTCTAGAAGTTCTAAATCTGCAAGTAGGAAAGCCCACATTTCCCCTGAGGGAGACCTTTATATCCACTGTGATGATAAAAAAGGATATAGTTCTGAAAGCATCACAACAACTGATTGGTAAGTGAAAACAATTTCCAATTAAGATTCTTTTGGCCACAGAGTGTTTTGAACTTTGACTGGGCATCTCCTCTTCCTTGTGAAATATAAAGTGATTCACTGTTGAGAGGAAAATTCCTCTCACAGCTTTCTAGAACTCATTTTTTTACAATCTTTCCACCCTCCCTACCCCATTTTTTTCCCCCCAGATATTTAATTTTTGCCTATTCACAAACATCTTTACTACAGATGAATTTTTCTTCTTAGCTACTTTTTTTCAGGGCTGAAATGAAAATTGACTTTCATTTACACAAATGCACAAATATCACTAAATAGTCAAAGGATGAATATGTGGGTGTTTTGTTGTTGTTTGTTTGTTTGTTTTTTGATGTTTCAGTGTTTTTTTTAATTATTTTTTTGTCCTGCAGGTTTGGTGAGAATATCCGTTGCAGTTAATTTCCACCAGATTAGTAGAAGCTGTAATGATACATTCATACTGCTTCTTCAGAGAAAAAAAATTACTCTTGAAAGTGGAAATATAAAATAACAGACATTTCTTGCTTCATGTCACCGTAGGGATAGACTAATCTATGAAGCCAATAGCCAGTATGGAGCTGTAGTGGTTTTTTTTCCTTTCTTCTTGTCCTATTTTAGAATTAACATCTGTTTTGCCCATGATGTAACTACCTGTGTGAGTGCGTGTGTTCTTGAAATACGCATGGCTGTATGCTTATGAATTCATATAGGAATGTAAAATACAGTTATAAAAGAAATGAGTGAAATGCTTTTGTCCAAAACTTTTGTGTTCTTTCATGGTTTCCTTAAGGACGCTTTCTTTTTTTTTTTTTTTTCCACAATAAGGGAATAAAAGATCCAACCAAAACATTGCTAAAACACCTTTGCTAAAACACTGCAAGAAATGAGACTTGGATCTCTTAAAGTTTTGAGTTGAAAAGCTCATGACTGTAGCTGACTAGTCGCTGAACAAAACATCACTGAGTCACTGGTGCATTAAAAGCATCTTTGTCATAAATACTAAGGGGGTTTGAAAATTTTTTGTTTTTACTTGACTGAAGAAGGAAAGAGCAAACTCTAGGATCAAAATACTAATTGTTTTTGTCTCTTATGAAACAAGATCTCACAAGGTTTTCCATGATGTTTTAGTGTGCTGGATGTTGTCTCTTTTGAGCATTCAAAGCAAAGTATTACTTAGATTATTTATTTTTTAACTTTTTCTCTCAGTTACCTTACACCAAAAACTATTTCCATTGTTGGCTGAAGAATTGACCATGAAGAGTAGATGAATTGTTTGTTGAGGCATTTGGTGAGTTTATGAGGAAGTAAAAAGCCACAAGAATTTAGGGTATATCTTTAATGCAGATAGTTGGTGACTGCAACAGAATAGGCATAGTAGAATGAGATTTAACTAAATTTGGAAATGAATAGCAGTGAAGGTGTTGCAGCATGGACTTCAGTGCAAGCAGTAGAACCTACAAAGTACTTGGGTTTTAATATATAAAGCTGAGCTACCCTGAAGTCTGTATAAAACCACATTGGTGTCCATATTGTTTTTTTTCGGTAGCTAAACGAAAGTAGCTCTGGAAAGAATTGCATGGCTGCATTTATACCTCAGTCGCAGTAATTTTAGGTTAAGGAAAATGCTTACATTCTGAAAAAATATTGCTTGTGAAATTTGATCTTGAACTTGTAACTGTATGTTCCTAGGTGCTACTCCCTCTTGACTCCTATTCTAGTAAATTATCGTTAAGAGCATCTGGGGATACAGAAAGAATGGCAATATGCTGATTGTTGTTTAAATAATGGTTTCTAAAAGTTCCTCATTGTCATAATCAGTGAAAGCGTGATGCAAAGTAGTCACTTACCTTATTTTTCTGTTATATTCAGGTTCTTTTTTTCCATCCAAAATTATCAAATAATGAACTCTGTCTGCTTAGAAAGAAAGTCTTCAAGGATTCACTGCTTCTTGTCACCAGAACTTGAGTGTGCAGTATCATGTTTGCAATTTTTCCAACTACCTTCAGATTGAACACAATTCCTGGCAATTGGAACAGATTTTCAATACAGACAGGCCTAGGGAAGAACTGGAAGAGGAGGAGAAATCTAATCGTTTTTCCTCATGTTCTCATGCATGATGTGGTAATGTCAGAAATGTACAGTCTGCTATCAGATCGAGGCTGTGTCTGCCTGTGACAGTGCCCTGCTTGCCTCACAGGAGAATTTCTTCTGATGAGGCTTTTTCTGAGTCTCTGACATCTGTTCTGCTTATTGGAATTAGAACTTCTGTGTCTTCACATATTTCTGCAATGTCTTTTGGAAGGTTTCCATAGACTTGCCTTTCTGTTTTCTTGACCTAGTGACCAGTGACATATAATTAATCTTAAAAAATTAAATCTACACTTGGAGGCATCCGAGGATGTCCTACCAGGTGGGACTGGATATGCTCTGGCTATTAATCTTCAGCTTTTTCAGGAAATAGTTGATGTGTGATGAAGCTTACAATGAGTTACAGTGAGCCAGGTGAGGTATGTTTTCTAATTCTAGGAATGAAGACAAAGCAAACGTGTACCATGATCTCTTCCCCTTCCATGATAATAGGGCTAAGTACATAAATGAGAAGATAAATTAGAGGGTAAATTAGAGGATTCTGAATTGTGTGGTTCTGGACCCATCGTGGAACACACTTGAACTGAAAAGTCTGACATTACTTTTTTTTTGGTGCAAAGACAGTGCTTATTCCTAGTATCTCCTGTGGTTGATCCATAGTGTAGTGCTGGATCCTACCCAGAGAATTAGATAATATGGCCCTTGTAGTTACATTTAGCTTAATCTTTCAGTTTTTAATTTAGAAAATTCATTTGTTAGTGCTAGTTTTCTAGCAAGTCTGCTCACTATTTTCCAAACACGTGTTCTCTTCCTCTGACACCCACCTCCACATACTTGAGTATTTAATGGTTTACAATTAGCATGCCATCTTGTGACTACAGAACCCCTGAGAGGTAAAATGAATATTTATCATTTTAAAATGAACACAAGTTTAACCATCAAAATGATGTAAGTACTACGTTTACCTTTCATTTAACTTTTTTTCCTTACTGGAATCACTGTAGGATAAGAAAGGAAAAAGCCTATTGATCCATCATACTGACAATATCTTCAAAATCTACCAGTTTTTCTTTGGTGATATCCTATTTCCCACCTGTGTTATACAGGTGTAAGCAAGTCTAGCCTAGCATGGAAAAATTTAGAGTGCATTTTTTTTATCACAGTGGAGGAAACGACTCAACATATCACTGTAGATGGGGGCTGCTTATGTCTTGGTTTTTAAAGCACAAGAGTTATGAGCTGTTGACTGTGATGCCGAGTGGCTGGACTGAGCTGTGGATTATGAATGGACAGAGAATGCATTGAGCCCAATTTCCAGCTCTCAGCTCTGCTTTCCTTCCTTCATGGTTCCCTGGCCCCAGGTGCTGGATATCACACCGAATAGCTGTTAGACAGAAGGCAGATAGATAGTTATCATCATAGCGTTTGTATTAACTGCTTTATTCCTCACATCAAGCTCTGGGATGATTGAGTAATGCCTTAGTTTTGCAGATCTGAGAACAGACAATAATACTGATTGTGTGCTAAGTCTATTTTATTTTCCTTGGAGGAGGTGAAGAACCACCATTTATCAGTCCTGTCTTAATGTTTTTAAACTGTTTGGCAAACCTTCAATTTCATCTTCTATGTCATATATTATTAAAGATACAAGAATGGTTACAATTACCAGTCCATATTCCTACTAGAACTAACTGAAATGAGTCTGTCTGGCTGATTTTCTTGGTCTCAATAGTACCTTCTAGTGAAAATCTCTCTGAAACCTATTATAATCCTTTTCACTGACCAGGTTTGAATACAGCTTTTCCTTTCAGTAACGAAACAGTTAGCTTTCATTTCTTCATGAAAACATCAGGCAAGTTATAATTTTAACTGAGGGAAATTTGGAGCAAAGTAGTTCTGTAGGTAGATCTCTGGAGATTGAAGGATACCAAACCTTTGGAAACAGGCTTTTGGCTTTTTGGCTGCAACCACCTTTTAAATGTGGGAAGTAATAGTACGTGAATACACACTGCTAGAAAGGTGTGTATAGAAGACAGCAACAGGAACAAGCAGTCATCTTGCCAAATCAGTGAGAAAAGCTGACAGGGTGAAACACGTAGGCATGATTTGTTTTTATGATTCAGAACCATAAATCCTCCATTGGCACTTGGTGCCTGAACTGTCTGTCCTTTGACACCTGTGAAGCAAATGATAAATATATTGCTATCACATACAAGGCACCTGTTCTCAAACCTTCTTTCATCTCAGTTTGGGAAGATCTTTCTTTGCTCACCTGTAACCTAAATACTGGATTTAGAACCTGTCCTCAGTAGCTTTGCTAGCTATTTTGGAGCTAGCTCTAATTATTCCTTATACAGTCTTCTGCCTCCTATGAATCCTATTCCTAGACACTCTGCTCTCGGTGTGTCTGGGCATCTAGCCCAGGCTGTAGATTTCAAAGGCAGCAGGGTGCTGAGAGGTTAGGTACTGTAATGTTTTAAGTACCTTTGAGGATCTAGCATTTCTTCATTACTTGAAAACTGATACTCTGTTATTTGTTTGAGCTGTGTTTGCAATATATAGTTATGGGCATATGCAGAATGTTTTGTATGCCTGAGATAATTTACACAATTAATTACAAGTGCAGCAACAAGGCTGAAGTACATTTTATTTTGTTTCTATTAGTACTTAACACATTCTTCATTGAGAGAAGCTGAGATGTGCGGTACCGTTGTGATTGAACTTGCTGCTTCAATGATGGAATTGTATTTCTTCTACAACATTTTGATTGAAAATAGCTTTTTTTTGAGATACTGCAGTTTTCCATCGCTTGATATACATTTCACACACCTTGTAGAAGGCAGTATGCAGTACATTACATATACACATTTTGTAATATTTGCATTTGAATTTCATGTGGAGAAAATGTTCTGTTTTTTCCTTTTCTTTTTTTTTTTTTTCTGAGGGCCATTGCATGGACAGAAATTGTTGAAAAATATGCTCTCAAAATTTATGAGGTAACAAATTGGTGCTTTATATCATTTTTTAGGATCTGTTTTGCTTCTCGTGCCTGAGCTTAGCATTGTTTTCCAGTTTTTTACTTTACACGATGCTTGCTACATATTTCCCTTGCATTTCATTTTCATATTTCATTGACAGATTGGAAGCCCCATTACTTGAGAAAGAGGTTGCAGTAAAGAACTTTTGAGTGTGTATCACCTTACCTTAATATCAGTTTAGAAAGTTTACTAAAGCTTTTCATAGTATGATGAAGAGATATAAATATCATCTCTGAGTTTGTGTTCATTTGTTAATTAACAATTTAGAGTTTTCAGTGATAACTCACACCTCTTAAATAATTAAGCTAACTTAATTATGAATGTTAACAGTTTGAAGAAATCTGTATCTATTCAGTCATATATTAACACTTCAAATTCTGTATTTGATGCTGTAACCAGAGTATTGCTAACCTTATATTATAGTTCCTGACTCTAAAGAACCACACTCTGAACATATGATAGCTGTTAAACTGCAGGTTCGTGCTTACATGCAATCTTGTGGCAAGTTTGGCTTCTCAACTGTGAGTTCTGTGGAGCGGAGTCCAGCTGAGCCACGGCTCAGCACTCACAGATCTGGCTCAGGATGTTGTTTTAATTTCTATATAAAAAATAAAATAATAGGTAGCCGAGCTGTAATCTTTAATTCAGTATTAAGTGTGCACGTCTGTAAAAGGTATTCTTCAAAATGCATAAATAAGGTAACTTTTGGCTGGCTGTGCTGCCTATTATCAGGTGAGCAACTTGCTTGCTTTGCCTGCCTGCTCAACAATTCTTCCCTTCCCTCTTCTCTCCTTTTTCCTCTCTTCCTCCCTCCTCTCCCTTTTTTTTTTTTTTTTTTTGTCCTTTTAATTTCTTTCAGGAGGTGTTTGCATTGCTCAGTCGCTCAAAATTCCTCGGGAACCAAGACCAGGAGAATTTGAAAAGATCATCAAACGCTTATTAGAAACTCCAAATGCTCGAGCGGTGATCATGTTTGCGAATGAAGATGATATTAGGTGACTGTTTCTTAATTTTGTTTGTTGAATATGTTTTCTCTTCACAAATTTGCACAATTGACAGGAGAAGAATAGAGCAGAAAGGGGGGATTTAAATTTAAACCAGTGAAAAAATGGTTGGAAATTTGGTATATAAGTAATTCAGTTGCAGTCAGATATTGCTCTGTTCCTTTGTATCATGGAGAACTGGAATCTTAGAATAATCTAGGTTGGAAAATACCCTTAAGATCATCAAATCCAACACTGCCTAATACTGCCAAATTCCGTCACTAAACCATGTACCTTATCACCATGTCCATACTGTTAAGTACCTCCAAGGATTGCAACTCCTGCACTTCCCTGGGCGGCCTGTTATAATGCCTAACCACCATTTCTGTGCATGAATTCTTCCTCATTCTAAACCTTCCCTGGTGCACTTTGGAGCTTTTTTCTTACATCCTATCTCTTCTCACCTAAGAAAAGAGACTAACACCCTCCTTGTTGCAACCCCCTTTTAAATAGTTCGGGAGAGTGATAAGGTCTTCCCTCAGTCTCCTTTTCTCCAGACTAAACAGCCCAAATTCTCTTAGCAACTCCTCATAAGTCTTGGTTTATCAAGAGCTTCATTGCTTTTCTCTGACTGTGTTTGAGCAAATCAGTAATCTTGCAGTAAGGGGCCCTAAACTGAACACAGTATTTAAGTTGTCTTGCCAATGGCACATAGAAGTCTGTCACTCTCTAGTTCTTCTGGCCATACTATTTCTGTTACAGACCAGAATGCTGTTGGCTGTCTGAGCACACTGTTGGCTTATGTTCTGCTGGCTGTTGACCTGCACCTGGAGGTCCTTTTCTAATGGGCAACTTTTGAGCCACTGCTCCCTGAGCCCATAGTGCTGCATGGAGTTGTTCCGACTGCAGCAACTGACTCTTAACCTTGTTGAATGCCATACGATTGGATACACTCCATTGATCCAGCCCATCCAGATCCCTCCATAGATCCTTCCTACTCTTAAGCAGATCAGCAGTCTAGCCTAACTTGGTGATGTCTGCAAACCTAGTTAGGGTACACTCGATTCCCTCATCAGGTTAATTGATGAAAATATTAAACAAAACTTGTCCCAGTACAATAGAGGAGCCCTTGGGAACACCACTTATTACTGGACTTCAGTCAGATTTAACTCCATTCACAGCAACCCATTGGGCATGGCTTTCTAGTTATTTTTTTATCCAGTGAATCTATTCCAAGTTCCTAACTAAAAGTATAGCTTTAATAGATTGTTTGGCAACTGAAAGGAAAGAAACCAGTAAGAATGCTAGAAAACTATGTCTAAAAATGAAAAAAAAAATCAAAAGGTACAGCACTGTATGCTAAGTTCAGGACACTAGTTGTTAAGTATATTTGAGACTGCCCAAATCAGAGCCTATTTGGTTCATATGAGCTTACTTATGGGATTCTAAAATTCTTTGTACATGCAGTTTATTTAATTAGGCATTTGTTTATTTATTTACAGGCGAATACTGGAAGCAGCCAAAAAAGCTAATCAGTCTGGACATTTCCTATGGATTGGCTCAGATAGTTGGGGGTCAAAAATTTCACCAGTTCAGCATCAGGAAGAAATTGCAGAAGGAGCAGTAACCATCCTACCTAAAAGAACATCTATAGATGGTAGGAATGCAATGGGACAAAACCCAGTTCTCCAATAATGTTCAAACATCCTAGTTCTCTTAAAAATATATTGGGGGAAAAAAAAAAAAAAAAGTGTTTCTGGAGCTCAAGGAAAGCTGTGCAAATAAATATTTTGAGTTAACTCTACCAATATTCATTTAGTGCCTCAATTGAATTCACATGGGATTAAGTCCTTGAATTCAATGTACATCTCTCTACTTGGGATTTGGTAACATAAAGATTTCTAGATCTTGATTTTTCTATTTATTAAGAGCTTAGTCAAGTTAAGAACTTAAGTTCTGCAGCATTCAGATTTTAACTTTCCACTTTTTTGTCCTCAAGGTAGACCACAAACTTAGGTACCTAATTCTCTTATCAGGGCAGGTGTAGAGTTAAATGTCTCCAAGCACTGAGCAAACTACCAGAAGAAAACTGAGCATAAGGCTGTCTGAAATCTCTCTGTTCTCTGGACATGTGCAAAACTTCAACTAGGTGAAGTTTCCATTCCCTCAGGGATAGATCCCGGAGGGATTTTTTTGTTCAAAAAGATAAGTAATTCTTCTGTTAAGGAACTGAGGAAGTTTGTTTTAATGGCTTTTGTTTGCTTTGAATATAGCTCAAAGCCAAGGAGATGTTGAATCTGCAATTAAGCAGTCTTATAATGGTCTAATAACTACAGCACATGTGGAGGAGAGCTTCTTAACAATAGTGTGGTGATTCTTAGTGCAAAAAAAAAAGAGCAACAGATGGATGTTAATGAATTGGCTTATTCTCATGGGAGGAGATGCATCTAGGATCTGCTTTCCTCTCCTAAACTTCTTATAAATTTTTCTTTAAGAAGTCACTGTATTAACAAAGTTTATGATGTGGAGTGTGAGACACTTTTCTGGCAAGTGGAAATTGTTTCTTTGTACCGCCTGCGGGGGTAACGGCCATAGTAAGTCCTGGACTTAAGTGCTCTAAGCTGGGAAATGATTAGAAAAATGGCACTATTGATACTGTTTGGAGAATTTACCCTGACAGAAGTATTTATGAAGAGCTTAATCCTATTGGTATGTTGGGCATGATTTTATTAAATCTCCTGGATTGATGGAGTAATACTGGTGCAGAATCTAATCAGATTTAAGGGGCAATCTTTAGTTTCCCAGCTTGGTGGGCAATTTATGTGACTTGGAAGACTTCAGCTTCAACAGAGGGGTGAATTTAGGTGGCCACAAAGAGAAATTTATTTGAATCTTGGCACTTGAGTCAGTTTGTCTAATTTCTTGTAGGTAGCAGGTAGCTAATACTTTATTTGGGTCATCCGCTGTATTAAAAATTAAGTTCCCTTAGCCATCTGCATGGCATTATTTTTTATTATAGAATTGTGCTGTAGATTTAGAGATGCTGTAACTGCTGTAGGTATTTAAAAATATATTTTTCTACAGCAAGTATGGAATTGTAATAAATATACTATTATTTATTCCTTAGATATGCACATAAAATATTATTCTAAATAGTACCTATAGTTCTTTCTTGTTATGGAATTCATACAAAATGCATTATAGTCTTTAAATGACTACCTGTATGCTGTATGATATTTTAATGCCTTTTTCTCTTTCTCTCTTTCTTAAATGTAGGATTCGATAGATATTTTCGGAGCCGAACACTTGCTAACAATCGAAGAAACGTATGGTTTGCAGAATTTTGGGAGGAGAACTTTGGATGCAAGTTAGGATCCCATGGAAAAAGAAATAGCAACATAAAGAAATGCACAGGTAACAGTGATGGTAAAACATTATTCATAAGTCGTTTATTGGAGTGCTGGAAAGGAACAGCTTCCTGTTAACCTTTATTGCGTCTCTCTTCAGTTCTCCTATATAAACCTCTACAGTAAAAAAAAGTGTGACATTTTCCCTCAAACCCAAAGAAAAGTTTCATGGGCAATATTTGAGAAAGTTTGTAGTTAATTCGTGCAAATTCAATGAAGGTACAGATTTTCTTAAAGACCTGTGACTGTGGTTCAGTTCCATTCCTGTTTTCAGTGACCTTTTCTCTCACCCCATGTATAGTTGTCTATGTGCATTTTGTAGAGAACAGGTACATCACAGCAATTTTCATATTATTATCCCTGAAAAACATAGAGCACAAATTAAATTACTTTTTGAACTACTGAGGTCTTGATGGTAGGTCAAGTCATGAACTCCTTATTTAGTTTACAATCTGCGCATGAGGATGGAGTAAAAATCAAATCAGTATGTCCTTAGTGCTTGTCCTTATGTGAAAAGAACAGGATTCTGTATTGTTTTATAAAGCTGAATGTCTCTATGAAGTTTAAACAAAATTTGTATGCAACTGGAACTGGTTTTCTTGCTCAGGCATCATGTTAAGACACATTAGTCATGACAGATAATAGGGCAGTCACATTAGTAACTCTAAGTTTCGTCTCACCTGAAAGCTGGCTTTTTGTTGTCCCTTGCAGAGCTTTCTATATATTTGTTACCTTTAGTCTTCTGTGACTACAGCGGGCTGTTTATTTCCTTATATATGTATATTTCTGGCGTCATTTGCTTAATTACTGCTGTTACTACCAGTACTGGTACGGACCTCTGTCTCTAACTAGTAGTACCAGCAATACCAGTTTTTTGAACTGTGAGTGTAAGTTATCCATGTACCTTGACTTTTGATGCAGTGTTTTCTTTCATCAAAAATTATTTTTCATATGGAACGTGAACATTTTTGTTTGCTTGCTGTTCCAGCTTTTCTGGCTGGGTGATGATCCAGTCATGCGCCCTTTGTTATAGGACTGCTGCACCAAACTTTCTCAAAACACAAGCTTTGTGCCAGCACCCCAGTTTTTCTAGGATGTTCAGACACACTGTGCAGTCTCCAAGGACATGCACCACAAGTCCCACTGACCCCAAACCATCAGATTTATGTATTTGTCCTATACCACTGACTCAGAGACTTACTGCTTCATAATGCACAGATATATCACACCGAAGTGTGAGAACCATGAACATGCTCACTCATTTCAATAGTGATACCTTGTCCTCTGCCTTTTGCCATGATCTCCACCAAAACAAACAAACAGAAAAGGATGAAAAACCGTGTCTCACTGAGCGAAATGATAGCTCACTACTCTAATCTTCTACTCTTCGTTCTTAATTTGTGTAGAAGGCTGTGTAGCTACCCATGGCTGGAAAGAGATTATTATCCATTTATTATTTTAAGAGGAAAATAGATGCTTTTTTGATATTCTTCCAGAAGAATGAGTAGTATATAGACTGTGGTTTGGGAAACTCTAAATGTTGCCACAGATGGGCTTCTGACTTGTTGCAGCTCACATCTGTCAAATTTAAGTACTAAGTGAAAAGTAGCATATAAAATGCATAGTCTATATCTTAATAGTCAAAAACCAAACTTGGCAAAAACAAAAACATCGGTGTACTGTTTAACACTGTCCTGTTTAACAGTGTCCCAACTGAAATCAGGACATCCTAGTTTTCTCATCTTTTGTCTAGGAAACGCTGATAAAAAGATCTTCTTTGTCTTTTGCTCTTTTGCCCACCACCTAAATTTGTGTATATCTGTAGCTGTGGATAAATCTGAAAGAAACCCAAGATCTTGAGATGCAGGAATGGGTTTTGTTAGGCATAAATCCAGCTTTTGGTTTTTAGCCTCTTATCAGGCAGGTTTCTGGACTATATGGCTCTTATGAAATGTGCAGAAGTATGAATACAAAGATTTGAAAATGAAACAAATATATCACAGAGTACTCTTAAAAAAACTGCACTGAACTTTGGATCTGACAATATTCATGTCACTCCTTCAGAGAACCAAACCTCAGTGATCAAAATAGAAAGCAGCAATTGTAATTAAGATTTAAGGGAGTATGGTAAGAATTAAATGAAATTTACTTCCATTAACCTCAAAGAACGTTCGTGTTTTATTCCACTCTAACTGAAAATTCTGAAGAAGTCCTCTTTGCATATAGTAGAGTGTATGTGTATATAGACAGTTCTTCATGTTTGTATACATAAACACACGGAAAGCTGACATTAAATAAAGTTGCTTACTGTACCATTTTAACATGTGCAATGGGAGTCTCAAATTCCAATCTGACATAATGAAATATAGTTCTAGGGAGATTTGTTTCCCCATAGCATTGCTTCAAGGCGTGTATTTATCACACTGTTTTCAGTCTTCAAACAGTGAAGTGTGGTCCTTTAATAAAACATCAACAAAAATGTTAATTAAAAAAAACCCTTCATACATCCTTTACAGTTACAGTAGTCTCTCTTTCTGTTTTGTATGGTTAGCATTTTAACTGCTCTGCCAACCTAATGAGCCTTTAACTGCCTATAATAACTGACTGCACTGCTAAAAATAAAGATGGAAGAAGAGTTTCCAAAAGCATGTGGAAGTCTGTGTAAATTAGTCTAATTTCAATTTGATCTATCAAACTGAACTATTAATTTCTCTGAAAAAAATCTCAGCACAGTGTAAGAGATCTTTATCTGGAAACTTTACAGGTACATTACTTGTTTTCTCTTAACTAACCTATTTGAAAATATAATTGTACACCTACAGTATCAATAGAAGGAGATTTACTTGTGTATATATGTTTATATATATAAAACCCTGTTCTGAGGAATGTAGAAAACAAATTTAAAATTTCAGTAGCAGGTTGTGCATCTTCTGAAGGAGAAGTGCATTGCTCTCTATTTAGTTTGGGTAGCAGTTTCATTCTCAAAAAAACTCTCATACTTTAGTAAGGTTTTTTCTTCAGTGAGATTTATGAAAAGTTTAAAAAATCAGCACAGGTACAATATAGATGTTATACAATTTACTAGTCAATATTTTTCAGTTGTACCACAATTCTCAAAAGGTGCTAAGGTTTAAGAGGGACTGTTCCACATACAGAAGGAGTTGCGTGCTCCTCTACTTTGTGCAGCTTGTGTGTGGTGACCAGTACATGTAGGCATGAAAGGTAGAAAGACTAATTATTACTTTCTCTTCCTTTTCTGTTTGCCATTTTCTTGTGTCTTATGTGAAATGCTGCTTATGAATGTAACATATAAATCCTTTGCAGAAGAATTTTTGACTTTTTATTCACATTTATAAAACGTCTATTGCTATTTTGCCTAAGTACAATCGTACGAAGTAAAGATTACATTAGACAGATTGTGCTTCTGCAGTACTAAGCAAGAGCTAAGATGGTTGTGGAATCTTTGTGACCCATCACATCATTTGGATAGGTGAGACTTTGAGGACTGTTTGTTGTACTTACGTCAATTGTTTATTACTTTCCTTTTGACTTTAACTCAAAATTATGAAAATTTGATCAAATTAAACACATTTGGTCCTCCTGTAGAGGACCACTTCCAGCCCTTACTCCTGAAAATGCAGAAGAATTCCAGAAGATTCAAGTTGTATTTAGCTAATGTGCAAAAATATTACTCAGTAAGTCTGAAGGCCATCACATCAGGTGACCTAACTATGCTGAACATTCATTGATTTAATTCCATCATTTCACTTGCTGTTATCTGTTTTGTTATTTCACCAGATAGTTCTTTCAAATCTCTTTATAATATATCCAGTGGATTGTCGCTTCTCAATCTAGCTGTCAAATGTAAGATTCAGTTACAAACCATGTCATTTTAGAAAGCTGCTTATTCTATTATGAAAAGGAAATTGTTGATGTACTCCCTAGACATCTTTGTTTCTCTATAGTTTTATTCATAAATAGGAATTCAAGTCTTGTATTCTGTTGGGAAATGTTATCGATTTTGGATTTAGAATGTTTTATAAAGTAATGAGTCATATTCCACTCCACAGTAGTTTAGTGTATGTTGCCATATGAAATTTGATACAATTGCTGCCAAGTTGGAACACTTGTAGTGTGCATATGTACGTGCACATGTGTATGTGTGTTCACAGTGACTTATGGGTCCAGAAATTCTAATTCCACCTCGGACCTCTGCAAAACAGGCATAACCCAGTGAATGAATTGTTGCTTCAAATACAATTCTATCTGAATTTTGGAACTGCACCTTCTAAAGTATAGCCTCAGAAAACCAGCAAATGATGTTACTAGATCTAACTTAGCTTAGATCTAACACATGTAAGAATGTCATCCGTATGAAATCCTTGTTCCTGGGAGGCAATAAGAATTTACTCTGTTATTTCCAGTACCTGCTCAACCTCCTTGAAAAGATTCTAGTCAAAGAAAATCAATAGTTGAAATGTTAAATGTTGCGTTCCATTCTTCACCAGTTTGCTCTTCTTCTCTGCCACAAACAAGTCCTTGCTGTAATGGGAAGATGGGCTCTGTACAAACCTGGCTCCTATATATTCCTCTTCAGGTAGGAAGGATATCTTTTGTTTTTCATGATGAGGAACTCGTAATCCTGTCTTCTGAGGGGAATGAAAAATTGTTTTAGTTTTGTATACGCATCTTTGTCATTATTCAAGCATTTGTATGTATGCAAAGCATTTATAGATAGATAGATAGCAGATATATACTTGCTACCTGACCAGATATTCATTCAAATAAAACAATAAAAAATAGTTCGGATCTTAAAAAGAATGTCAGCTGCATAATTGTCAGTGTCCTTGGATTTGGCCAGACAGACTGATCTGCTCGTTACTAATGTCTATAGGAGGTTACTCATCTTTCAGACTTGTTGCCCGCTGTCCAAACATTCTAGTACTGTTCTGTCAATGGAAGAATTTGGAGCTGAAACTTCATTAGCAAAATTGGCAGTAGGCGTGTTAAAGTGATTGAAAAGATTCTCCACTGACCACAGGTCAGTGATCAGAGGACGTGATACATTTTCTCCTGATCTGTTGCCTGGGGAGTTGGACAGGGAGAGAGTGGCTTCACCAAGGTACCTTTTCCACCCAGGTACCTTGTGACCTTGTCTGTGTTACCAAATAGTGCAGGTCAAAGCAGTTAGTTCTGAATGTCAGAGATCCTCACTGTTCTTTCAGACGATTTTACTTCAGGTTGGCTGTAGTATTGTTCTTTGATCTGAAGGGCTATAACTGTATTCCCACTGCTTGTTCTTATTCTTTTCTTCTGGAAGGAACTGAGATTGGATGCAGTGAAACTGCTCTGCCATGTGAAAGTGGAGACAGTCAGGAAATTTGTTCCAAAAGTGTGTTCCTTAGCCAAATTAAACATGAGTGTAGCTGCATTCAAGGAACTGAGCAGGTAGAGTTGAAGACATGGGGAAGAAAATCTCCTTCTAATGTTTTCAGAGTCTGCATGACAAGGAAAAACACCTCCTCATGATATTGATTCCTTCAAGTAAGTCAGTAGGATATACAGTCTTCTCTATGCTCAATTCCTGGGGGAAAAAAAAAAAAAAAAGACTGAACTTTGTCCTTATTTGCAGAAGACTATTAACTACGAATTACCATCATATTATTCCACTGATAAGCTATTCTGAAGGGAAAAAAAAGCCTATTTAGTATGTAGTGCAATATTTATAGTCTACCTTTTTATATTCCAGGAATATGCAGTAATTCAATATATATATTTAAAGTTTACATACATTCTCAGTAGATTCCCAGAAAGGTAGCTTGTTTGTCCTGTTTAATGACTACAGAAAAATGTCATCTGCATATATGCAGGAATAGAGACTGACTTCTATTATAGACTGCATGTACAGAACTGCCTTCCAAACAACTTCTTCTTTAGTTGTTAATACTTAATTTGCAAGTTTTGCAACAAATTAAGAGGACAAGGGAAAATAAAGTAGTAAAATAAAGAGAATTGTGTGATCTTTCTATTGTGATATTTCTACCGATTAATTATGTTTGATATCTTGAAAGTTTCAACTTATTCAGATGTTAGATACCACCAATATCCTAAATAAATCTACCTGTGTTACATTTCTACAATAGATTTGTCATATTATTAGTATAGGTAAAATAAGTGGTTTCATAATTTCATGAAGCAACAATGAAAATACTTATCATGAACTGCTTTTCGATCATGAATATTTTCAATATATTGATGATAAATTATCCACCTGTATAATCAATTTCATTTATAAGTAATTGCTCACCTTTTGAGAAAGGGAGTTCAAACTGGTCATCTGTAAGCAGAAGCAGATGTTTTTTAATCTACTGAGTAGAATTTTATTGCACAAATAAGCCTAGCAAAATCAATGGGGCATACGTAATGGGCTGTGGAATAAATCAGCGTAGAAAAGGAGGTCAGAATTTGGCTTTTAATGGAAAAGCATATCCATTAAATGTACCAGTTATAGTTCAATATTTCCAGAATCTTGTTTCCAATATTTGAGATAAATATTTTTGTATGATGCGTTCTTAGGAAAGGTCAGGTAGAAGTCCAAGTGTTCTCATTTTGTGTTACAATCAGTGCCCAGGGGAGGAGAGGTATATTTGTTACATTAAACTTATACTGGTTAACTGCATGGCTGGACATAAAGATTTTGATGCAGATCCTAGCTCTCAACTAGTATTTGTTCAGGGCTTCCTTGGGTGGAGCTCATGAGCTCAAAAGAAAAGATTAACCAATTGTTTAATTACTGACAGGCAACCTTTATCATAGTAAGCTGTTCAGGCTGGTATGACTTATCATCAATGAAGATAGCTAACTCTCTTCATTGGTTCTGATGAAGACAGACTTAGATGACCCATTTGGACGAGGTGACTCATGTTGCTCAAGTCAAGTGAAATGGGTCTCATTACGTGGTTGCATGGATCACCACCTTCTCTGAATGAATATATGTGACCGTTTGCCTACTGATAATATAACAGGATGTTGTATTCTGTGGAATTACCTAAAATACTTAAAAGGAGTTATTGTATGAGGTTTATCAGGTTTATGGAATCACAGAATGGCTTAGGTTGAAAGAGTCCTAAAAATATAATCTAGTTCCAACCCCCGGCCATCAGCAGGGTTACCAGCCACTAGGTCAGAGTACCCAGTGCCCCATCCAACCTGGCCTTGAATACCTCCAGGGATGGGGCATCCACAGGTTCTCTGGGCAGCCTGTGCTACTGGCTCACTGTCCTCTGAGTAAAGAATTTCTTCCTAACATCTTGCCTAAATTTCCCCTCTTTTACTTTAAAACCATTCTTACTTGTCCTATCACTATCAGGTCGTGAAAAATGTAGGTATACCTCCTGTTATAAACTCCCTTCAAGTACTGTAAGGTCACAATGAGGTCTCTCCAGAACTTCCTCAATCTTTCTTCATCAGAGGGGCCCTCCAGTACTCTGATAATCTTCATGGCCCTTCTTTGGACCTGTTTCAAAAGTTCTTGTGCTGGACTGTCCAGGCCTGGACACGGATTGAGCTTCACAGGAGCAGAGTAGAGGGGAACAATCACCTTCTTCACTCTGCTAGCCATTCGAGATTTATTTAAAGACTGAATATTGAAACTTTCTAGACTAGATCCTTTTATCCCAAGATAAAATAATCCCAGGAGATAGACAAACTAAGTCTTTAAAATCTTTGATGAAAAAAACAGGGAAAAGAGAGACAGACAGACAGATACTCAAACACAGCAAAGCAAAGCGTTTCACCACTCCTAGATCCAGCGATGTCAGGTGCTGATCTTCAGAGGTGATTGGTGGTTGGAGGTTGTATTGTTCAGTTGACAATGACTACAGAACAAACTCTTACTTATAGTCTGAAGAGGCCGAATCACCTCTTTTGAAGTGACAGCTTTTGGCTTAGGGATCTCAGCAGGAACTCCTTTGTTCCCATGTTCCAGGCTTTGCAAATTTAAGTCAGCAGATAAGAGGAAGCAAGGAAACACCAGCTTGTGTTTTACCTTCACAGGATACAATGGTACCATCTCCAGTCTTCTGTATCAACCGAGTTTTATTTGCTCCCCAGACGTGTGTTCAGCCAATAAATACTCCTGAGCTGTCCCTTTTGAAGACAAACAACTCCAAAGAAACACTTTCAAATGTAAAACTGTCCACAGTGGACAGATTTGAGACATTCCTTACCAATTTCAGACAAAATGTACATGATCAAAACTGCTAATGTTGTGATGTATCATGCTACGTACCCCCTGAAAAATAAATTACTTTGAATTATTAATTAGCTGAATCATTAAACAATAGGTGACACATGGGGTTCTACTGTATCTTCTGGCTTTAAGTTTTGGTGGCCAGTAGTGGTCTTGGTTGATTTGTTACTATCTTAGATAAATTTCATGATTGTGAAATAGAAGGTCAGTCCACTACAGACGTTCCAAAACCCCAGAATACTTGTAATCGGCTAGATGCCTTCAAAATATTTGGAGTCATGTCAGCTGATGCTATAGAATACTGTATAATGCTGCTTACGTTTTTTCTTCTATACCTTGTACTCAAGTGTAAAGTCTTTGGGCCAGACGGCAATATTTATTTTATTTTATTTTATTTTATTTTATTTTATTTTATTTTATTTTATTTTATTTTATTTTACTGCACTTTGGTTTCCTGTTCTATTCTTTCAAGCAAAGAAGAAAAATGAGCTCGTGTTTGCACATTATAAACCTGTTTGGAAGAGTCTGGTGGAATATAAGCACCGCATAAACATTGTTCGGCTTATAAAATAAGGGTGCTTTTTCACTCTCACTGTTTAGTTCTGACTAAACAGACTTTGTCCAGAGCAATATCCTTGAAAGAGCTGTTCATCAATGACCCTCGATCAACAATTATTCTCTCGTCTTGAAATGAACAAGTCATTTCCAGATCCAGAAGCACCTCAAGCTAACATTTTAAATCGTCTTTTACCATGACTTTTTTAACTACAATAAAAAAGAAATGAATTATTTTTATTCCTTACATATTTTGAAATTGAGGCTAAGACTCTAAAAGTATGTAGGTTGCTCCAAAAGTTGCTCCTATTTATTTCCATAGAAACTGCAATAGATACAAAGAACACAGTAACCTATTTGATAGAGCCAAGTCTCAGCTACAAAATGCTATTTTTCAACATAGCCAATTTAGCTTTATGTTTTCACCAGCAGTGAACAAGAGCCTGCATGCTGGACTCTTGAGAATCTGCACCAGTGGAGGTGACCCACTGTTGCTGTCACCACTTCTGAAATGCACCATCCACTGCATCACTGTGCTGGCATACACTGTTGGGTCTCCATAAATGTTCAGAGAATATCAATGTCAGTGGCTGCAACCTTTTTTTCAGCAGGGAGAAATTTAGTGCCACACCTTTGCTTCATCCACACTTCCCTGCCAATTTGTCAAACTGCCCCCCAGCTGCTATCAGTCACAGTAACAAAATATAACAGGATATTGCTGGGAAGGTTCTGCCTCTGCTTCCGTATCACCAACGTCTGCCTCTGACATCATTGTGGGACAACATAATAAAATGGGAGGCTTTACTTTTGGAGCAGCCCTCAGAGTAGTTTTAGGAACACTATGTTATCTTGGACAGTGATAGAATAAACTCTACAATTCACTGACCCTTCTTCCTGAAAATAAACCTGAAAACACAACAAATAGTCTATTTGTATGGATTACTAGAATAAGTTCTTTTTTTTTTTTGTAACTTTAGTGACAAAAATGTCACCAAATGACTTCATTAGATAACAACAATTTGCAAAAGTGACTAATTAGTGGTATTTACCTGACTATGAAACAAAAAAGCTGTTATTTGTCCTGCACTTCTATTTAGAAATGTGTAATGCTCCTTAAGTTCTAGACAAGCACTAAGCAAAGAACAGTGTATAGATCACAAATTAGCCAAGGAGTCTGGAATTAATAGTTCCAAATAAATAGCTTACTTAAGATTACTAATGTTTTTCACACAGTTTGGAAAGCAAAAAGAAGGCTAAGTTTGCTGTATAAATTGATCATTATTTACTGATAGAAAAAGCGCTTGCATTCATGGTTTCATTCCTGGAACTCATCTTATTGCTTTGATTTTTTAATTAGACTGGTTATCATTCTAACATTTCTGCAAAATTGGAGTCAGATTTTCACAGGAAGAAGCTTACTTATGAACTTTCAGTACCACGCCATTGGATTTGAGATGGAACCTGTATTTGCAAATGTGTTATACAATGGAGAGGGGAAAAATATTAAAAGAAGAATTAATGCACTTTTTTAGATTGTACAAAATCTTCATGTCAGATACCAGAATTGGAAGTGGGTATGTGAAGGTCTTACAATTGCAATTTCTATGTGAAGTAGAATAATGTAGAATGTAAAGATTGACACCTTACAGCCTGGCAGAGAAAAAACAAGTAAATCTACATATTATGCCATACCTTCAGCACTTTTGCAGCAGAGCTATGTATGGCCAGGATATCAGGATATGGTAAAATTTTCCTGGAGCTCTGTGTTAAACATTGTTCTTTTACACAGCCTCTGACTAAGCTCTATCCTTGTAAACTACAGTATGAGACTTTCATGTCTGCAAAAGATTTGAGTTGAATTTTAGATGAGAATTAGTGTTATTTTCCATTATATCTGAAATATTTTCTCAAACACCTCTGTGAATTTTTCTTTTATATAATCTAATAATAAAGGAAGCAAGGTTTGTGATATTAGGGCAAATATTTTGCAAATTAGTTGCACAGAAATAAAATATAAAGTACGTGTAATAGCCAAATCTTCAATACGTTACAGGAGTGTTGCTTTATTGACATGAAGAGGTATGAGATTTGAGAGGAGATGGCCTCCGAATGAGAGTAATAACCTGATTTTGTGTAGAAATCACAGTGAGGTCAGTAATCAAAGACTGTGTAGGATAAGAAAAGCTTTAAAGGAATGATCAGAAAGGAAGCTACATTGCTTTTCACTTCAGAAGACAAGTTTTAGATCTTAAAAGGACAAAAATGAGCAGATCTTTATAGACAGGTTATACAGAGCCTTGAAATAAAGACAAGAAGTTTGAACATCCTGTAAAAAGGGTAACCAACCAAGAATTTGGCCTCAGCAATACTATATTCTAAAACTCTCTAGTATTGATGAAAGGAAAATTGTACGTGGGAGAGAACTGAAGTGCATATTACTCCTTGAAATCCCTTTTGGTCTGCTGTTAAGTGGTTCTATTTTCCACAGTTTATCCTTTTTGTATCTCTCAACTGAGCATGAATCACTCTTCTGAAATTAAAAAAAAATAATATTGCAGCCTCCTTCACTGTGATACTATATCATGTTGGCCTTTGCTTTTAGAATCTTTACAATTAGGACTGTATGGTCACTTTCAGTTCTACATGTGACATAAAGAAAAATGCTTTCAGAATTTAGTGCTTTTACCAGCCTCCTTGACTTTTTGTAATGTCCCTTTAAAAACCAAGGGAACTAACAAACAATAGCACAGGTTTCTTGTATTCTTTATTTTATTTTCTTAGAAAGATATAATCTCTGACCATATTTGCTTTGCAATTATAAAGAAGCTCATTCATAGTCCTATCTGGAGCTGGATCTGATGCTCTCTGCCAGATAAAACCAAATGCCATTTTTCGTCTTGGGGTTCTTTGCTTTGTTGTTTGTACTGGTCCTTTACTGTATCTCTGACTGATGCTCTTTTGTGGTATTTACATATCTGAAATTCTGGCCCTGGAGTGTGTCCAGAGAAGTGCAACAAAGCTGGTGAGGGAACTGGAGCACAAGTATTAGGAGGAGCAGCTGAGGGAATGGGGATTGTTCAGTCTGGAGAAGAGGAGGCTCAAGGGAGATCTTATCGCTCTCTGCAAATACATGGAGGTTGTGGTGAGGTGGGCAGAGTGATAGAACAAGAGGGAATGGCTTCAAGTTGCTCAAGTGGAGGTTCAGGTTGCATGCTAGGAAAAACTTCTATGAAAGAGTAGTCAGTCACTCGAGTGGGCTGGCCAGGGAGGTGGAGGAGTCACCATCCCTGGAGGTGTTCAAGAAATGTGTGGATGTGATACTATGGAGCATGGTTTAATGGGCAAATATTGGTGGTAGGTGGACAGCTGGACTAGATGGTCTTAGAGGTGTTTTCCAACCTCAATGATGTTATGATTCTATGGTTCACATTTGCTGTAGTTTAGTACATTAAGTCCTTTATTAGCAAGTTTTTCACAAGGTTTATGTTTTTCAAAGTACTTTCTTAAATGGAATTTTGAATGCTAGTCCAAATTATTTCCCATCTGAGGGTGAAGAGTTTAATTACACTGTGATTAGGCATTTCATTTGTAATTGTGCCTTCAATCAATCTGCTGTGCAGTATTTAGAAATATAGCTCCAAAATGCAGGTAAGTCATATGAGTCCTACTTGTGCATCTGTGCAGGATCACACTAAAATCAGGAGAGTTTTCACAGCTGAAAGGACTTAAGAATTATTATGGCACCATGCAGCATGTCTTCAGTGTATTTTCTATCGATGTAAAACTATTTCATGGCTAGTTCTATAAAGAAATAGTAATTTGAAGAGCTTGTATTATGCTTTTTAATGATATTTCTCTGGAGAGTACATTATTTCAATGGTCATATTTTCAGCTTTGTATATTGAAAAGAAATAGGGAAAGAAAGGGACAGACTCTTTGGCAGGGTCTGTAGTGAATAGAACAAGGGGAAATGGCTTCAAGCTCAGGGAGGATAGATTTTGGTTAGGTATAAGGAAAAAATCTTTTACAGTGAGGGTGGTGAGACATTGGAACAGGTTGCCTAGTGTCATAGTTGATGCCCCATTCTTGGAGACCTTCAAGGCGAGTCTGGATAAGGCCCTGGGCAACCTGGTCTAGCTGTGGTGTCCTTGTTCATTGCTGGGGAGTGATGGCCTTCAGAGATCCCTTCCAACTCTAAGGATTCTATGATTCTGTGAGATTCATTTCTGAATCAAAAGGATGATGTTATAACCCTGTCCATTGGCTTTTGACATCCATGCAGATCTACTCTCTGATTAATTCCACTTTTTAATATTACTGCAGTGTGCAGCATAGATGTATGTTTGTCTCTGGTAGCAATTATTCTCACTATATAAAACCTCCCTTACCTCTGCCTTAACTCTGATATCGTTCCTTCGTATATGTAAGGCCACAGAGGATGCTGCTGGAGCAAAATATTCTCCCCTTTCCATCCCATTCCCCTCTCTTAAGTCTTTATGTTACTGATCTTTAATTCAGCATAGGAGCTCTAAGCAGGATGTGAAGAACAGCTGAGGGAGTTATTAGGAGTCAGAGCAGTCTGCAAGAGAGGGAGGAACTGTGGGATCTGGAACTCGGGGCTGAACCTCTTGGTATTGACAGGGACTGGCAGGCAACGGGGGAGATGTTCACAGTCCCCTCTTCCTCACTCCCAATCTCAGATGATATGTTTAAACTCTTCAAGAAAATGGAGCATTTCCAATGTCTGCTCTTATACATTCAGGACCTCTTTCAGAAAGTAGAAAAAAAATTACAATAAGGGTCAAAACCTTTATTCTTAATTTATTATTCAGAAAATTCTCTTGAGAAGCAGAACTGTAAAGATCAATCTTCTATTTCACAAAGGATTTTCACATTTGGAATTGAAATTAAAACAGGCTATTTTAAAGTTCCAAGCAAATGAGAATTACCCTTATTCTACATCAATGAAATGATTACAGTGCTATTTTATCTAACAAAAGATCAACTACATGTAAACAGAAGTTTGAAATTAATTCAGTTCTAAAATGTAAAAGTCACACAAAGTCTCAACAAACTGCTAATTTCATTTTTTTTTTTTCCTGCAAACTGAATACAGGTTTTAGATGAATACATGTTTTAGAAAGTCTTTTTTTTTTATGATGGAAATACTTTCCCTAGTGGAAAGTAACTGTAAAAAAGCATTCTAGTAAGTCTGTGGTTTGAGAAGGAACAGGTGATTTGGAACCCAGAAAAATACTTTTTATCAGAGTATTGTTTAACAGTTGATTGTGTACAGCATGTATGTGAACAGTTTCCTGTGTAAATGTTTACCTAGTTGATGATGGATACAATAATGACAGCAGATATAGAGGACATGTTGATTATGATGAATCATACAGATAAATACTGTGACATTGATGTTTCGTAATTTTCCATATCTCTGGACAGTGGATTTATCTTTCTATAGAGCTATTTTTCAGAGGAGGATATCTAATCTATGCATTTAGTCTCTTCCTTGAAAAAATCAAAGGTGTCATTGTAGAAGTGGATAATGTCAAGTGGAGCGGGGTGTACTGAACATTCATGTATTTTGTGAAACCCAAGCAATGTCAGTAAGTATAACAGATTGATGATCTCTGGAAGATGCAGAACTGGTGCTTTTAAATTATTATTACTATTTTATTTTTATTTTTACTTATTTCCCAAAATTTCAGCAATTCTCTTATTTTATCCTGGTCTGTGGATGTTGAAAAAAAATTGGGATAAAAACTTTAACAAGCTACTGCTCAAGAAACACAGGAACATGTTGACATTTTTGCAGCACTATCATGATATTAGGACTGAAATAGTTCTGTTTCATGACAAATTATTGTGAAAGCTGTGTTTTTCACTGTTTGTTTTTAATTCGAAATACATAAATTGTTGTGGAAATCTTATCTCTAATCTAAGGCTTTCTTCTTCAGAGGATACCTTAATTTTTTTCCTTAATTGTGGAGATAATTCTATTGTTCTGACATTTAGAAAAAAGGTTATTGATGGATAACATTCAGTTGTCTGTGGAGCATGTCTCTCTTTCCTCGTCGCTATTCATACTGTACAACAGAAAAAATCCTGGTTATTCATGAGGAACCCACGCTAAGAACACACTCAACTACCTGAACATAGATTTTTTTTCCTGGCTGTGACTGTGTCAGCTGGCAAGCTGTGGTGGAGATGAAGGATCTGGAGACTGTGAAGGTTAGGCAGTTGTCACAGCTCTAAGCAAAGCCAAATCTCCGGATGTACCCTGTTTGAGAAGCATGCATTGTATGCATGTAGTTTTTATGCAATCTCAGTTATTGATAATTTAAATGCAGAAATTTCCTCATAATTTGAAATTGAGATGTAATCTGTTGATTGCTAGTTCAAATATGGACAGATTGTTAATATTTAAGGGTTTGATATTGATTATTAACGCGCTGGCTTGTGAACAGAATTATGCTACAAAAACCTAGGCCCATTGTCTATTCCTACTAACTGAAAAAAAAAGATGAATAGAAAAAGAAAGAAAATGTTACATCTGTCCTGCCCCAAATAATATATTTCCAACTTATTCGATTACTTATACATTGTGTGCAGTAAATTAACAATAATAACCTGGTCAATAAATCCCTACTACCGCATAAAAAGCATTTACACCTTAGGTGCTGATTTGTCATCTTCCACTTCCTTTGGGGTATGTCCCTTACATGAACTGAGCTTAATTATTCTCAGGTGAATTGGATTAGACTTCAACTGTGAGAAGACCTAGAGGACTGATGCGAAAGTAGAAACCTGGTGAAGCTGTACATCCCACCGCAGGCTTCCTGACATTGTGCTGTGGTGCTTTCAGATCTGTGATGTGCTTCCCCCTCTGATTTCTCTTGATTGCAGTATGCGGCTCCATGTTACACCAAATTGTTCTAGTCCCAAGGGAAAGGCAATAATACTTCGAACGTGCATTTCACAGTCTATTAAAAAATCTTGTTCGTAGAATACAGGATATGTCATTTATAACTCAGGTGCTGAACTCATCCTGTCTGAGATACAAGAGAACTTTGAAAAAATCTTAAAGTTCAAAGAAGTCTGGCTACACTGGCACTTGAAATGTGTACGGAACAGAAACGCAGATAATTCTGACAAATGATGGAGGCACATCAGTTGGCTGAGGTTGATGCCTGAAACACAAATAGTAATTTGTATCAAATGTAAAATGGACTCTAGATCATATAGGAAGAATTATAGCAAAATCATATCATTAAATACATTTTTTTGCAAGAAAGGGATAAAGGAAATAATTTCTTTTTTATTATTATTCTAAATGTTGCCTTTGTGTTTAATGATTTTATTTCTCTGTTATTAGCTCTGTTATTTATCTTCCATTCTCCTTTCTCCTTTACTTTGATATGCGGAGTTTATTGAATCACTCTATGGAAGCAACTTTTGGATCAGCTCTTGTTTGTTAGGTCTTAGACTATAGTAGTTAGGTGTGTTCAGGTAGGCTTGAAAAGGAACAATTAATATGAGTTTATTCTGCAGCTATTCAGCATGAGAGTCTGAATTGTTTTGACCATTCTCACTTACAGATGCCAGTAGTTTTGTTGGTGGCAACCGATCCCCGGTTGAGACTTGTTGTCCTTTACAGATGGAGTGCACAACTTGTTTCCACTGGCAGGGTCAGGGTGTTTAAAATCAACTTGCAATTTTGTTTCACCTACATAGTGACTCAGTGGTAAAATCCATTAATAATCGTTTAGAAATAATAATGGTATTTACACTTGGATATAGCACACTTTGAGGATGTGCCTTAATAGTGTCACAAAAGTGGTGAAGGTTCACAGGAATAGATTTATTTCTTATGCTCTGCTAAATTTCCTGTGGAATGCTGAGTGCATTAGGATCCATGGTAACCGTGCCTGCTGCAGCCTCGTATTACTTTGCTGTTGATAATGCAAGTCCATCTAATTAGGACCAAATGTCAGGGTACTAAGAGGAGCAGGTGGCACCATTTGTATCTGAAGTAAATACAAACACTATTTATGTGCAAAATCAGACAAAATAAAGGCTTTTGTGAAATCTATTATAGCTGGTTTGTCTGATGAATAAGATCTGAGACAGGAGAGAATTACAAACGGTGACCCATTGATGTAATGGATAATGTCAACTCCAGGCTGAAATAAATGCTATTGACAGGAAATATTTGGAGCTTGAAACCTTAAAGAAACAAAATGTATTATCTTTGGAACTGAGACTATAATTTTCAGCATTTGAAAATCCTGTGGTTAATTTTGGGCTCATGTTCTATTTTAAAAGTTGCTAGGAATAATGACAATTATGAATTATAAGAAGTTGGAGAATTTTAATAACCTTGATTTTTCATGAAATACTAAGAATCGTGAATAAGAGCCCTAAGCTGTGCCTTTAGGTGGACTATAAATACCTAAATCTCCCAGTGACTCAGAGTCTAAATAACTATAGTGTGAATGGGCCCGAAGTGAAAGGACTTGTTAGTGATCTGCAGATGGCTTTGTCTAGGCTCCTAGCTTTGTCTCTGTATTTGTGTAGAGACAGTAGCTTCAGAAATCTAACAAAGATCATTATCTGGAGGTGGCTTACATCTCCAGGACGGATAGAAGTTATGGGTCCTCAGAAAAACTTCACTATAATCCATGTTTATGGCTCAAAGCATCACAAGGCCAGAGACCAGGGATAGGATTTCAAATGCATATCTGTCTTCTTTTCTGAGGGAAAACAAATAGCATTTCTCACTTGTCAGATATCAGGACAGAATTGGTGTCAGGAACAAAACAGGCCAAGATGCCATGGTACCTTGTGTCTCATACCTGTTCCTGTTAATGACGCCCAGGTGTCCAGGGCAGGACCTTGTGTGGGGCCCTGCCAAGCTGCAGCTAAAACATTGCTTGGGCACCACCTTTATGGCTGTGTAGAAAGTCAGAAACTGAAGGATACGGGGCCTTTTATGTGGGTCATCTACAACCATGCAAATTTCACCGACAGTGACTTCATTGGTGATCTCTGGACTGCAAAGACAAAGTTTCATTTCCGCATTGTGCCAGTCTTTTTATTTTTTGGGTATAGAAGTAGTCACTATGGTGACATATACATTCTATATTTAAATTTTAAGCTTTTTTTTTCTTTCTAAAATAGCTTAGTTAATCTGACAACAAATACATAAATAAGATTTACAGTTCCAATCTAGAATGTAAAAAGGTGTGGTTTTTTACATTATTGCAATTTAATAAAAATTTTCACTCCCTTCCATTTATGAGTGAAATAATAACTCTTATTTTTCCTTTTTTAAAGGTAATTTAATTATGAGAAAGAAAATGAGACTGTGATGAATGTATTTTGTGAAAAGCCTAGAGCTTGCAGCATACAGTACCAAATTTTAAGGAGGAATAATTTAAAGAGGGGGAACTTTTCAGGAGAGATAATTAAGTAAAATTTGTATCTAGCAGATCTGGAAGTACAGAACATACTGTACAAGGAGAAAGAATAAATAAACCTCCAGATGAAAAGAACACCCAAACATATTCCAAAAAGATTAAGAGACTAGGGGAAGTAATAAAGAAAGAATATAAAAAGCAACATTTCTAAAAATAATAACATAGTTCTCTTTAGAGCCATATAAAAGTACAAAAGAGCCAAGCAACTTAACGGGGGAAAAAAATGATGCTGGGCTGAAAAAAGCAAGAAAAGCTAGTTTTTTAAATAATAAAATAGTCTTAAAATAAAATAAATATTTAAATTCAAAGCCATTTAAAAACTCAGTCAAAACCTTAAAATAATATCCAGCAAAATTATCTCCAGCATAAAATATCGGTTGATTTGTGAAGAAAATAAAAGCAACTAATTACGTTGTATCAGTCCAGCCTGTTCCAGTAGCACAGTTGTCATTTGCTCGTATGTCAGCCTGCAGTAACGGACTGCGTGCTCTTGGGACGCTCTGGTGCAGTCAGGGAGAAGGAAGGACATGGTAGGTCATGCTTACTTTTTGCTACTTTGGAAAGGGTAAACTCTAGTTAGTCTAAGTATAGAGTAGTTAGTCTAGTATTTTTATGTGTTGATATAAAAAATGCTTCAAGTGACAGTCCCTGTCTCCCGCAGTATCTTCATGTGTTTCTGAGACAAGAGAAGCCCTACTTCCTTTGGTGTGAAGATACTGGTGATTGATTGCACCTTGCCTCTTCATGAGGGTACAGTCCTCTGTTCATGGGAAACGAGGCCATTCTGTTTGCACAAAGTAAATCTTATGTTCTTGCAAAAATGATATTCTGTTCCTACCAGAGGCCATGGTTGCCCAACGTTCTCCTGCTGCCGGAAAGTGTTGATCAAATCAGCTGAAAACAGTGTCCTCCTTGCCTGTAAGAAATACAAATTTCCAGCCTGTTTTGTCCTATAGAATCCTTAGAAACCTAAAAAGAACAGGTGGTTGCTCTTTGGGCACAACTGCTACTTTGGCTGAGACTCTACAGTCAATATTAATGTGGTTGTTCCCTTTCTCCACCCCTAAAGAAATCAATGATACTCTAAATTTTAAAATAATGGGAATGGGAGCTTGTCGTGCAAATATGTACTATTTGCACAAAGACCATATCAGTCACTGTATATAACTGCGATAAGTGAAACCTTTTGTACCATGTATGTGTGTGTACACATACCATTTAAAGAAGAAGATACGGCTGAGCAGCAGGCAAAAAGGCTGCCTGTTGACTATGCTCAGACTGCTTCAGTGCTGCCACTGGTATTGTGGTGCCAGCAGGAGAGAGGGGAAATTGCTCTTTCCCTGGGGACAGCAGAACATGGGCATAGGGGAGAGGATTCTGGCATGGAGGGTAAGACAGATGAAGATTGGCAGAGCCACGAGTAGAGATGCTGCTGTGCAGGAGTGCTGGCTGGGAGACTTCTGAGGAGAGCATAGAGCTGGCATAAAATCTTCAAGGGGGTTCATGGAAACACTCCTTGCAGAAAAGAGGATACTGCTGGGGACCCCAGGTAGATTGTGTGGACTTTGTTGGAGTGCTAGACACTGTTCAGAATTACTGAACTAGAAAATGAGAATGGAAGGACCTACCCAGCAAGGCACAGTGAATAAGGGGAGGATTTGTTTCAACCCTTTTATTTTACTCTTCCTTACCATATTACATTTAACTGAGCATGTGAAAGTTGCTTGTTTTAGTGCATGTTTTAATAAATCACTAAGGTTACAAACCTTTTTAGTCTGGTCACTTTTCAGGGAAGAGTACAGTGGTTCCAACTTCAGAGTTATAGCCAGCTGAGAGCCTGTCACAATAATTTTCCAGTCACTCTCTATCCTGTCCTGCTCACTTGCACAAGGGCAAAAAGCAATGGCTTTGCAAAACCTATTAGCCTCTCCTGTACCACTTTAGTGCACTGCCTAAAGAAATAAAGGATCTCTTTATGACTCCAAGTATTTATTTGCATCTTACTGTGCAGAAATGTAACTATCAGGCTTTCATATGGATAAAAATAAACTTAACTGTATGCAAAGTCACATAAAGAGATCATAGCAGAAATGCAGAAATGTGTAGAGATTCTCACTGATGTGTGCCTGTGCTTTGAATCAGATGAAAGCCACCTCCGAATGAAAATGACTAAACTGTAAAAGATAATGGCCACCTTTTAGTGCAAGAAGAAATCACTGACCTGTCATCCGTGCGAAAAACCTACAAATGTGCTTTAGGTCACAGATCCATCAACAATGATATTCAAACGCAAGTTACTTTAAAACAAATATACCAGCTCTTGTAATTTCAGCCCAGACCCTACAGTGTTCACAGAATTTGAGCAAGAGAAAAAAATGCTGGGCCCCAAATCTGTCATTTGTGTTGCTAGTGTTTCATGTGCATATTCTTTGAGGATGTCACAGTGGATTCAAGTGTATGAATCTAATAACAGGCGAATCATTTGGCTCTACTATACAGAAAGTGATGCGTCTTGCAAAGAAGTATGAAACAGTACATTTAAACTTATGTAATAGATACGTAAGTTTAATTCAAAGTTATTTAGTAAAAATAAAAAAGCAGAGACTTCCTCCGAAGTGTGAAATGAGGAATGTTGTGCTTATTTAACCTGCATTTTTGTGATCCACCTCTAAACAGAAGGAGGAGAGACAATGAAATTATTTCCACTCAATATATGCAGTTAACTCTACTATGCAGTATTACTTGCCTAGCAAATTAGTATTCTTTAAATAAATGCCAAAATTTCATAATCTCTTAATGAAGTGTATTTCTATATGAATACCCTGTGAATATTAGTTAAGATACCTTAAGAACTTCAGTAGTTCTGACACTTGAGATGATGAAATCAGCCATCACCTTCATATTGAGAAGACTATAGGTAGCTTAGATGCTAGTGGTAGGATAGTTGGTTCATATACACTGAAGGTAGTGATTAGGCCCTTAATGTAGATAGAGGAGATTTCAACAAGCCTTCTCCCTCACTTTTGGTATAAATCTTGATTGCCTGTTCTGCTGATAAAAAATCTAAGAGTGTTGAAAGACGGAAGGAGAGTGTTCCTGCTCCTCTTCTGAGCCAACCTGGGCTGAACAGGGAAGGTTTGACTTCGGATAAGGATTGTACAATGTTCAAGGAAGGAGATTAATTAATTAATTAAGTGTGGTATGTGGTGTCCAGAAGTAGGTGTTAGAATGTTGCCACTGAGAAGGATGCACCACATACTAACTAGTAACAAAACCGAGTCAGCTGTCTGTGAAGTAGTGCAAATACTTTATTTAAAATGTGTTTTATTTACTATTTTAAAAACTTAATTTCCTATTCTTAATCAAACATTTAACATCTTCCTCTGGTAAATTAAAGCTTAGCATTAGCTAGTTACAGAAATGACCTTTAAAACTGAGCACTTTACTGCTTTAGAAGCAACACAAGTTAAGAGTGCAGCAGAGTACGCACTTGCTCTGGACATGGTTTCTGAAGAGTGTCAGGTGCTGGGGATTATTTTCCTACAAAGTTGTGAGAGTCAGTTTGAATTTTACTAATACCAACAGAGAGGAATTGCCTTGAGTGGGTTTGAATCAGTATAAACAGCACACACAGTAAGACAATTTCCAGTCCAGGGAATAAATCACAGATACCATAAATTTCTTTCAGTAAATTGTTATCTTTGTCATCCCTGTCATGACATTTATAAATGGCGATTGGCTGTCAAAAGGACTGAGGAAGAAAGGATGACTGGAAGAAATAGATGGATTTAACACTTAAGAAAGCAGATCTGACAAACTTTGTGTACCTGCTTCTTGGAAAAGTTTAAAAAAACGTGAACATAGAATCACAGAATTGCTCAGGTTGGAAAAGACCTTAAAGATCATCGAGTCCAACCATGACCTAACCATGACCTAACCATGACCTATCCTAACTCTAACAACCCTCTGCTAAATCATGTCCGAGCACCACATCAAAACGGCTTTTAAACACTTCCAGGGATGGTGACTCAACCACCTCCCTGGGGAGCCTATTCCAGTGCTTAACACCCTTTCTGTAAAGAAGTATTTCCTGATATCCAACCTAAACTTACCCTGGTGTAACTTAAGGCCATTTCCCCTTGTCTTGTCACCTGTCACCAGTGAGAAGAGACCAGCCCCACTGTGAGAAAAGACCAGCCCCACTCTCGCTGTAAGCATCTTTCAAGTGTTTGAAGGGAGCAATAAGGTCTCTCCTCAGCCTCCTTTCCCCCAGACTAAACAGCCCCAGTTCCTCCAGTCTCTCTTCATAGGGCATATTCTCCAAGCCCTTCACAAGCCTTGTTGCCCTTCTTTGGACCTGCTCCAGCACCTCAATGTCCCTTCTGTACTGAGGTGCCCAAAACTGAACACAGTACTCAAGGTGAGGCCTCAGCAGAGCCAAGTACAGGGGCAGTAGTCCATTTTAGGTCTTGTGTTTTCTAAATAGGCCAAGAAAGTATTAATTTTACAATATATGGATTAAAAGTGCAAGAGTGGAGTAGAAATTAATCTTGAAGGAGACAAGTAACAATAGAAAATAAAAAAAAAGTAGTTTTCTTTATATTTAGTTTGTTCAACTGAAAGGACAGGAGAAAAACAGAAAATGGGACAGTCATTTGTTCTCAGTTTTTAAAGAGGGTGTATAAGTGAGGAATCCAATTAATAAACCTTTGCAAAAGGTGATTCAAATATCAGATGGCTTTAAGAATAAAATCATTTCCTCATTTGTTTTTGAACTTATTATTAGCCTTATCTAGAGGTTTTAATATGTAGTAAGAGGAGGAAAAAATCTGATAAGAAAAAAAACCTCTTGCCATGATGTTCATTTGGTTCGCCATACCAAATTAAAGAATAATTACAATATAAAATATAGTGTGCACTATAGAATACTAATTATTTTCTTTGCATATATATTAGTATGAGAATCTTGCCATGAAAATTCTCAACTAATATGGAATCTATTGGTCTTGCTTATTTTCTACATATTGGAACTCTATCTTTCACACAAGTATAGAGAGCCACATTTGCATTGGAAGGCTTTAAAAAGAGCCGCCGTGTAATGTCAGTCATTTGTATCAATTTTCTTATTCTTTCTCCAGTATATTATGTTCTTAATCTATTATTAAGGTCTGTTATTATGCTCTTGTTAATGTTAGTTCATTTTGGAACAGAGTGTCTATAGGACATGAGAACTAATCATTTTCGAACACTTTTAGTCTACTTAGCTGGTAGCTGTAGTCTATCACACTCCTTTAGCAATATCCTTCATAGTCCCTTTTTGTAAAGACGACATAGCTACCTTTGCAGCTTTTGAACTGCAGACTGAGTATCTTTGATTTGCTGCAATACTGCTTGAATGATGAAAATGTCAAGCAGGATGACAGCTAATGAACTGAGTGTTCAATAGTTCATCACCTTGGTTTTACCAAAAATCATTTAGCAACATGTTTGAAATAATTTTCTTTGGTAGAGTGCGATCACTTGCCTTTTCTGATACAACCGTTGACAGAAGTTAGTTTGACAACATATCCTGCAAGGGGTAGATCTAACATTCATGACACAGTGTTATGTGAGAAAAACTAGCACTAGGGTGTTGCCAGACCCCAGCTTTGTCTTCAAGCAGCGTCCCAGCTCTTACTCATAGATACTTAAACAGAGAGGGAGAGGACAGGCACACCAGTACTGCGCACTAGTGTTGCTCCAATCACCAAAATACCCAGAGCAGCTTTAAGCAGGAGTCTGAGAAAAAAATGATATTGCATTATAATTAGGAACTATTGTGCTTTGAACAATTAGGAACACAATTAGTTCCTAATTATAAGTGGTTTGCACTTCCTCATGGGAATGCATTTCTAAGTTCTTGTTGCTCCCTTTCACTTGTACTGATAGAAAAATGTATCTTACTCAGTATCAATATTAAGGATGCCAAGATGCCCTTCCAGGTGCTTTTACTGCCTTGATTTTCTGAGCACTCCTCTGCCATTCCAGTGAGTGGGAGATGTTTATTGATTCAGTTAAGAGCACATGATAAATGTCCAAAGAATTAAAAAAAAAAAATAGAAGAATTTTAGGAGGAAGTTCTTCACACAGAGGGTGATGACACACTGGAACAGGTTGCCCAAAAAGGTTGTGGATGCCCCATCCCTGGAGGCCTTCAAGGCCAGGCTGAATGTGGCTCTGGGCAGCCTGGTCTGGTGGTTGGTGACCCTGCACATAGCAGGGGGGTTGACTAGATTATCATTGAGGTCCTTTTCAACCCAGGCCATTCTATGATTCTATGATTGTATAGTAAAGTATTACTCTTCTCTCTGTATCCTTGGGAGTTCCTGTTCCGTTATCGTCCATTGCCCACAACAGTCAGAAAAAATAGCTATGTATGAGAAAAGCTCTAGAAGAGGACTCATGGGTCAATGATTCAAGTTCCCTGTAAATGCAGGCGCTTGGATCACAGAGTATAATTTAGAAATAATGTTGTGGTTTTTTTCCAACTGTAATATTTTTTCTCTCGTTCTCTTTTGCCTGATTTGGATGAAGGGGAGGTTGGAATGTTCCAAATCCAACTCTCTGTAATGAAGAGAAACATTTTTTCAGTCTTCTGCCTTTCATTTTACTCCCAGCTTGTGTACTTCCTGTTGCATAGGGTTGTTCCTCTCTAGGTGAAGGACTTTGCATTTCCTTTTCTCTAAGTAGGTTCCTGACAGCCTATCAAGCTCCCTCTGGATGGCAGCACAACCCTTCGGCTATCAGCCACTCCTCTGAGCATTGTGTCATTGGTGAACTTTCTGCCCCATTATCTAGTTCATTAATGAAAATCTTGAAGAGTGTTGGATCCAGTATTGACTGCAGGGGTTCACCACAAGTTGCTGGCTTGCAATTAGACTTCACACCACAGATTGCCACTGTCTGAGCCATTCAGGCAGTTTTCAGTCTGTTTCACTGTCTGCTCCAACCATACTTAAACAGCTTCTCTATGAGGATCTGATGGGAGACAGTGTTGAAAGCCTTACTGAAGTACGTATGGACAATATCTGTGGCTCTCCCCTTGTGTACCAAGCAGTCATTTTATCTTAGGAGGCTATCAAGATTTGTCAAGCATTAATTCCGCGTTGTGAAATCAAGTCCTGAAAGATGAGGAATGGAATTGTGATCATAATACATTATTTAGAAACAGCTTATTTCTTCTTTGGACTTCTCCTGTAGTTGTATCATTCCTTTAGTTTTGTCCCATGTAATACAGTTTCTTTCATTAGTGTGAGTGGTCTGTTTGGCAGAGGAACCAACCTGACAGATTAAAGCATATTTTCTCCAAAAGATAGCAGCTCTGCAAAAATCTCAAACCAGATATCCTTTGAAATTGCAATTTTTGTTTCTTTCTCTGACATATGTAAGGCTAGCAATTAGCAGAAATGCTATCCAAAAAGGATTGATTTGGCTTTGGTTGTTTCAGTGTTCACATATCTATTTGTACCAACTGGGAGTCTTTCTCCTTCTCATGTTTTACTGTTTGTATTATGACCTAAGAGACAGGAAAAATAAGCGTATAAATTTTTGAGTGAGATTTGTAGTGGAAATGCTAAGTCACAGCTTGAACCAGTGATTGAGCACCTGGTGGGAAGGCGGGGCCAACCCAGGGGAGCTCAGGTGCATGCAGTGCATCTGAGTGATGGAAGGGCTGCAGCCAGGATCCACCCCTCCAGACCTCATTTAAGAGTTGGCAGTGGAGGCAAGGCTGTCTTGCTGGACTTCTCTGTGTATGTGAGGCCTTCTGAAGCTAAGTAGCTTCTTTCCTCTATTTCTATGCCCACAGCTGTTGAATTTGATCAACTCTTCACTTGTTGCAGCCTAGGACATTGCTGTTCTGCTGTCATTGCTGCACTTTCTGTCGCGTTACAAGATTCCAGAAAATTTCTAATAGTACTCCTTTGCTTAATATGTCACTTGTCTCAAGATTAATAATTTTGAGGATAAATACTATTTTCTTATTATTAAACTTGATGGTTTGATATAATAGTATATTAAAAGAAAAAAAAGTGTCGTAGTCTGTGAAATGCTTGCTAGTTGATTACTGTCAGTCAAAATTTCTGACATCAGAGGGACTTAAATTTCTAGTCTCTTCTAGTATGTGATTTCTTTCTAATCTGTTAGCATGGCAACGTGCAGCATTTGGTAGATACTTACTTATGTTTTAACACTTAAGTTAAAATGTGCTCTTTGTTCTAGACCTTCTCTTCCTTTCTAGTATTTGCCTAGAATGATTCATAAAAGCCAGTGAAGTACCCAGTGAACAAGTACTCTCAAGTTATTTCATATTCTTTCTTAGATTGCAGTTGTATAGATTGTTAAAGTGTTTTTTTCCTTTTTTTCCACCTCCCCCCAATAAAGAAATTGTAGTTAATCTTGTCTTTATGGATATCAGTATAGGTTTTAACACAATGGTAGAGGATGAATAATGAGTTTAAAATGAAGAATATGGGTATTAATAAGAGCTATAAAAATTCAAACTCTCAAATGTAACTGTATTATAAATCTCATATAACTGGCTAAGGAAGAGGAAGGAGTCATATTCAAAATAATGTCAAGATAAATGACTAACAGAATATTTCAGACATTGACCCTATGATTCATCTTATTTTAACCTTGACCAGATTACAAATATGAAGATTTTGTCAAGGAAATCAAGTAATGAAGCACACCTGTGAAGTGCTACCAATATGTAGGAAGATTGGCACCTCAAATGTTTGTGAGAAATAGAGCTGGAACGTAAATTAATAGGTACTGTTAATAAAAAACTAGCAAGCATGTATATTCCAGTGCAAGAGTTCACTTAATGGAAGAAACAGAGATGGAAGGCTGGATTTTTTATTCTGTTGAGGAATGGTTGTGAATTACTAATGTGGTCAGACTTTGAAAAAGGCAAATGCAATCCTAGGAAGTTTCAGAGGAAGTATTTCTGATAGAAAGTTGAATCATCCCTACAGTTCACAACTCTCCTAACAGCAAAAGACCATTTAGGGAGACTGCGAGAATTACATTCATGTAGTAACTTCTTCACATCCTAGCTATGTCAGAGTGAGAGTTTCTCTGACAATCCTGTATAACTTTTCAAGAGATACCACGATGAGGTCAGTGAGATCAAGTTCTATATTTATGTAACAGCCTGATAGACCAAGGATGTATGGTTAGATCTGAAATCTCAAAACAAACTTATGGAGTTAAATCCATGTGCTTTGTAAATTCTTGCATAATCAGGTAGAACAGTCGTTTTTTTTGCACCTGAGTCAGTCAGTGAAGTTATCTATACACAGGTCATCTGAGATACTCAGTGTCCATGTATCTGTAACACAACTGACTGGAGTGATGTGTCCTCTTCTGGAGTGACAGCTAAAGCAACTATTCCTATGTGGGTGCCACTGAATTGAGACTCAGAAGTGGATTCATTTCCTGATTCGTACATGTAAATTTAGATATTCTTCACAGTTAACAGAGCTAATCAAAAGTCTAGAGTGTTATTCAGTTCAGTGAATGGAGGTATCTTTTTTTGTGGGATGATCTGGGAGGTTTATTAAGCTCCATTGCATTGACTTGATTGTCTAGAACTTTTGTGAGCTCAAAGAAGCAAGATAGCTCACTTGTATGGAAACATCTAAGTTCAAGGTATATAGGTATCTGCATCCAGATGGTGATCCGAGTCATAAAAATAACAGTCAAGTGCATGAAAGCCAAAAACAAAAACAACAAAGCAAACTTTAGGAATGGGCAAAAGTTAATTATTTTTTCATTTTTGAAATTCAAGAACAGATTGCCTGTGAAATTTTTGTCATTAAAAATACATTTATTTTGACGACAAACAAAAACTTACTGGGGAGGGCATTTACAGTTATTGTATTCCTATTTATTTCTTCTCATTCAATTTTAGGCACTTTGGTGAAAAAGAAAAAAAAAAAGTATGAAATGATAGTACAAGTTGTGCTATTGCCGTAGCAGGGGAGAGATGTTTCTGGCCAGCTTGGTATAGGAAGGAATTGCCTTGACACAAACATACAGTTGTTAGAATGGCAGATGAAGGCTTTTCCATGCTTGATGTTCAGAACAAGGAAGGATGTCACTGCACAAGCCTGGATTTATGAGAGTGAGTAATAGGAGGGATGCATTTCCTTTCTTCCTGCAAATGCTCCCAAATCCAACTATTGCATTTGTGTTTGGGTAACATAGATGCAGCAGTGCAGGTACCTGGCTACTCCATTCAGCTCACCACTGTGTCTGTCCCTTCTGCTGAAACTCTCCCATCTGCTGCTTGCTCTTTTCTCTTGACATTGAGCATTTTGAAAGCTATGATAATTATTTTTTTCTTTCTTGCTTGTCATTATACATTCGATTTAGCTGTATGGACATTTTTCTCTCCCGTACCCCCAAGTTGTTTTTTTTTTTTTTTTTTTTCCTTTCACCCTTCCTGAAATGGCATTCCTCTTCCTTAAGTTTAATAAAATGTAAGACTCCACAGTTTGTGAATATAGTGTATATATTTGCACCGGAGAAGAAAAAAGAGCAGAGATGGGGGAAAAAAGTTCTTGAAGAGCAAGATCACTAAATATGGTATTTCTAAGTGCATCTGTTGTTCAGAAACATGGAGGTGTGATGTGCTGTGTGGTACATAACTCAGTGAGTGACAATCACAGAACAGAATCCAGTGCTGTAAATAATAGAGGATGACACCAAAACCCAGCTCCGCCTTTGCTTGCCTCTTTTGTCTTGAGTATGATTCAGCTCTTCCTTTCTGTGATGGCTCACTTCAGTGCAGCAGTGATTTGGTCACTTTGCATCCAATGGAAGTATCTGCAGACCTTCCATTTCTGCTCTCTCTGTACTCCTTTCTCCTGTCCTTTGCTGGGCTGAGAAGCATGGTTTTTATTGAAATTTGAGATTCTGAAAGACCTTGAAAAAATCTTTATTAATTTATTTTTTGTTTTAATTATCTCCCCTTCAGCTCATAAATATGGAACTTTTAAATTAGACGACTCATCAGAACTTTATTGTTTTTGTTGTTTTAAAATAAAATTAAGTAATTAAGAAGATTCTGACAAATTTACATAGCTTTGCACTTTTTAAAATTTTCTTGTTGCTATGACTTGACTTTTCAGCCTGCACCATTTGTTTTTACATTTGAAGCAAGCTTTTCATCTACTGTGATGTGTACCTGATACTAATCATAAACAATACATCAAAGGAACAGGCTCCTTTCCTTAGAATTTGGCTGTCTTCTAAAATGCTTGGAAATCTGATTGGTAAAGTTAAACAGAAACTATGCTATGCTTAAGACTGGCAAGAGTTTTAAGAATATTAACCACCTGTCTTCCTGTTGAAGAAGTTTCTGTTATAAACACACATACAGCAGGTAGGGGGATACTTACAGGTATACATTTTTATGATCTCTATGGTTGAACGTATGGACAATTTGCTCCTCTGTACTAAATAGAACTGTAGTAATATCTGTTGAATTCCTCCCTCTGAAAGACTGCCTGAACAGATATGAAACTGCCCCAAATCCAGATTTGCTTTCTTTTTCTAACTCCAACACTTCTACTCCGTGTACTGACTTTCTTCTGTACTTTTATTCTACCTTTCCTTTCTTAAGCTCTGTTTTCTACAGAACAAGGACTGCCTTTTTTTTCCTCAACAGAATTTTAAAGTATTTAGCACAGTGGTTTAAATTTCTGTACATACCCATGAAGTGCTGTAAAGCTGTGGGCAGAGACACCTGAGCTATCAGCCTACGGTGAACCTGGGAGAGGTAACAACACTGTGATGATAGTGTGTGCTAGGTAATAAAGTCGGGTTTTTCCACATCCCAGGTAAGACCTGGACGGTGAAGCTACTGTGTAGAAAGGAGCAACAGCACCACCACCAGGTGTTGCAACAAAAGAACAGTTTTAGAAGATTCAGCCTTGATGAAGCTAGGATGAGCCAAAATGGAAGGTGCCAGTCAGCAGCTCTGGCTCATTCCTGCATTTCTCCTACTATCAGGAGAAATATATCTCCTACTATTCTTTTTTTCTTAAAGATGAAATCTTATCATTTTGCATCCCTAAATGTGAAGTATTTTGTTATGAGTGCTCCTATTACCCAGTGTTAAAAGCATCTTTGACTACTAGATGTAGAAAGTCAACTAGTTTGACTTTCAGGCACCGCAACTTTCAGTATTTAACCAAAGTCATCTTTTTCTTCAGACTTGTTTTTTTAAATTGCCATTATTTCCTGGACCTCATATTTTTTCCTTTTTGATTCCTTTTACTTTGATGATTGATGGTTATGATAGATACATAGTAATGTAAAAGGTGACACAATGGATTGCATATTGTGCCTCTATCACTGAAATGACAGTTAGAGCCTAATGCTCAGAGAAGCAGCCTACATTCATGATATAAGCTATCAAGATTCCTTTCCTTTTGTCATATTTATAAAAAAAAATACAGAGTAGTCCAACTGCTTTGTTATGACTCAGTCTTTTCAACATTTATTGCCATATGTTGTTGCAGAGCCTACAATTTCCATCCTTTATGAAGGCAGAACAGACAAATGTAAAATCTCACCTTGATAGCTCTGTAGTTGATGGCTAAAATTTTTGGAGCTGTCTTTATCTTTGATTATCCTGTTCCCAGTAGAATGACAAGTTGTGAGGCTTCTGTTAAACTACATATAGTTTTACAGATGCATGACTATGGATGGTAAAACTCAGTTATCACACCGAAGTCTCAGGGGAGGTTGATGACATTCTTGAATAGACAGGCACCACTGTGGGGATGATTTCACTTTTTTCCTTTAGTCCTTACCTTTGGACTTCAGTGACTGATGAAGTGATTACAAATCACAATCACCGAAGAAGCATCTTTATTTGATGTTTACTTTGATTAAACAAAAAAAAAAAAAAAAAAGGAAAAAAGAAAAAAGAAAAGGCACAGAGGATTGGGGTTGCTGAGTTGAGGCTACACACAAATTTGGAAGGTGCTTGAAATTCTGCTGATGTGTTGCCAGGATATGTTTCAAGATATAGCAATTTGTGCCTTAAATAAGTTCGGATTTTTTTTTTTTATCAGGACAATGTCATGTTACAGCATTATACCACAACTACAGTACAAATAAAATTGAAATTGAATCATCTCTAAAGGAGAGGCACTGAGTTAAAAAGCCAGTTTTGCATTAGATTAAAAAAAAAAAAAAAAACACAAAAAACTAAACAGTAAATACACAAATGTCCTCCTCTTCAGGAATTAGTGTTGGATGCAATCTGGATTTGGCAGGGATGTAAACATTCAAAAGGTATGGTAGACAAACTCTAGATAGCTTCAAAACATTGTGCACACATAAAAGGTCATTTAAAAATAAATGTGTTGACATCCAGATGAGTCTGTAATTTACAAAACTTGATTGCTGCATATTTATTAAAAGAATTTGAAGATCTGTACAGAAATGTAATAAATATCTAATTGATGATGATTAGAGGCGTTTGGTAGAAATAATGTCCTTTAGGTGAACTTCTTAGAGTGAGTCAAGACAAGCACTACCACATTATATTTTCAGTCTATTAATCAGAGGTGATATGTCAGTGAGATAAGCACTCATAACATTTTCTGAAGAACTAGGGTTAGAAATTATATTATTATATGTTCAAAAGAACTAAATCCAGAGCAGCAATACAGCCCACCTCCTTGAGTGGTATAAGGCTGACATATTTGGTACCAACATATCTACTGTCTGTAATTTCTTTACTATTAGCTCCCCACACATACCTTAGAAACAGTTCTTGGATCATCATAATTTCTACTTACCAAGATAATGTATTCTTTCTTCCTTCATCATAGAAAAATAAGAAATTATTCTGGGAAAAGCAATAAACAATACTAGTTGGTATGTTCAGTATGGCTAATAGCTTAGTTAATTGTTTTGATTATTTCTGGCTCTTTGGAATGAAAAATAAATATTATCTCCAAATAGCACATCATTTAACTCTGACACCATATTCATGTATCCATATTCAATGTAATTTAGTTAAGCATGGCTGAGTTTCTTTCTTTCTCTACCAAAGCTAAATAGATGGCACTAGAGATTTTTGCAAGAACTTAATCTCCCTCAGGCTCCATCATTGCTCTGTGGTACAATTATTTATAAATTCAGCTTGACTGGCTGCTTCTGGGCTTATTCTACAGAATCCTTAGGATGCAATTGTGTTAATTGTACCCTAAATTGTAGGAAGAAGAGGAAGTGTAACCAGGATAGTTCTGATTCTCCAATTGCCAAAACATCTAGAAAACAGCAGGAACTTCTTAGTTTCATCAGGCGAGTGTTTCTTGAGGGCCGGGCAGGACAGCCATACTGGTTTATGAGACTACTTAAATTCATCTAATATTTTCTAAAACAAAATAATTGTGCAGTAATTTTGTCAGCCTGAATAATCTATGCAAGGTGGAAATATGATATAAGGTTGAAAAGAATGAAAAAATTCAGCAGGTCAGTGCAGTAGAAAGCCTTGCATTTAGCACTCAAGCCATTTGTAACAGTTATATTGACTTTTCCATGACTGGAGTCTTCACAGAGAATCCTTTTGTAAAAGGGCAGGTTAATGAGATCATCCTCCCTGCTAAGAGACCTTATTTCTCTGGAAGAGTTCAAGGGGAAATGGAATTCAAATGTATGCATATGTTTGTATATTTATTACAACTTTCAGAGTACTGTAGCTGAATTAATCTAGCCCCCTGAATTGGAAAGAAATTTGATACTGAGAGAGGTAGGCCAGAAACCATGGAGGATATGTCAGGTACCGTGAAGAATTTATGATGACTAATGCAACTGTAAGTCGGAATAGTTTGTTTTTCCAGATCTTCACTTCATTGCTTTTTGTATTACCTTTAAGTCTACCTGAGTCTATGGAGGTAGTAAAATAGGGAAAGCTGTGGTTACTTTCCTTAAGTATCTTCTCTTGAGATGAATCAAATCCAGTGATAATAGTCTTATTGAGTAAAGAAAGGTGAACTGAAAGCACCCAGAGATGCTGAAGAGCTATGTTATGCCTCCTGATGGCATAGGATAGATATACTTAGCCCTGTGTCATTGACATCTCTCATAGAATCATAGAATATCCCAAGCTACAAGAGACCCACAAGGATCATTGAGTCCAAATGAGTTGCTGATGGCAGCCACTGCGAGAAGACCACTCCTGTTGGAGAAGCAGCAGAACGACACCATGCTCCTAGTGAATGATGCATCAGAGGCACATCCCACGAGGGAGTTTGTTTTAAATGTGTAGCCTCATTGCATGGGATTGCATTTAATGTTGGATGGAGATCCAAGAAGTTGTAAAAGTTTAAAGCGATGCCTGTCATGTAATACTCAAATACTCTTCAACTCAAATTATATAAAAAGAGTGGAGCATATGCTTAATAAATGACAGCAGAATTAATCTGTATTACATTTTCGGCTCATTCTAGTCTTACGTAGCCAAATACTGGTTTACCTACGTTGAAGCTTTGATTCATGAACAAGCTACAGAAAACACTAATTTATACTGCTGTGTGCAGTTTGTACAATAATGATATCAGCTTCTCTCTTTTAATTCCAAATCCTTTTACATCCATATACCATCACAAGCTCTCAAATATATGATTCAGTTTGCAAGTAAGTAAATATTAATACTGTAATACAAATGCAAAAGAAACAAAATTCTTTCTTTAACAGTAATATTTTCCAAATATGAACAGTAAATGAAGCACAGCATCTTAGAAAGACGTTCTTTTGAAAAACATGGTACTTTCCACTAGGAACACCAGCGTTAAAAAAAAAAAAAAAAGTTCTAATGAAAATAATTGAGCAATAACTGCCCTTTCTATGTCAGTTCTGTATGGCCCATTAATTCTGGCAAATCTGTGTTAGAGTCACTATTATCAGCTGCACAAAGACAATCAAGCATTAATCCTACATCAGTAGCTCATTATTTTTGAACTCAACTTATTTTATGACCAAGAAGTTGACTTAGAGGATGTAGAAAGGTCCTCCTTGCCTTCTGATGAGTGAAAGATTTTACTTTAGAATGGAGTGAAAAATAACAGAGTCCTGCCAGTGTATTTTATTAGTGCTTCTCGGGGCACTTTGTAATCAGGAATTTTGCCAAGAGAATATAAATATTTCTCTTTTCTTTTTATCTTTTTTTCTTTCATGATTAGAGAAAGAATATCTCCTCATAATATCATCAAAAGTTTCAGAAGAGTTAAAGCTGAAGGAATTTCTGCAATAGTAGCTGAACTAACTGCTAACTGAATGGATTAATGGCAATAAAGAATGTAAATGAATTTGAGGTTTGTTTTACTACAGATGTTCAAAGTGTGTCATTCAGATGCTAGGTAAGGCATAGCTGGTAAATCAGTGATGCTCAGGAATTCTATTACTGATACAGTTATCCTTTCTGAAATGTACTTTAGTTAAAATCTGTGAGTACAGGCAGCATAAAGAGAAGAAATGATATTGTTGCTCTTTCCATATGGCTGGTTTCTGAAAGTCAGTTTCTCTTTAGTGAGGAGTTATTTAGATGGTGTAAAACAAATAGCAGGAAAGTCGGTATTTTTTATTTTTCCATTTCTCCTACAAGTAAGGATGACGTTTGTTTCAGAAAACTGCTAGGGATCTACTTTGTTGGGAAGCAGCAGGAGCTGTACTGGTGCTTCAGCCATCCCCCAGCTCCCAGGTAGGGAAAGCAGAACAAGGAGGTGGTAGCAGCAGGTTCCATTCAGCAATCTTCATGCACAGTTGTTCTATCCAACGTCAGTCCTGGCAGTGTTGTTACCAGACTTGATCGACAGACTCCTATTGGCATACTAAAGGCAGGGGCTAAGCTGAAATGAACCATGGGCAGGACTTAAAGACTCTGCCAATATGGAGTAGCATGTCCCTGCAGCTTAACTTTGTTACCTTCTCACGTGGAAATGGCTATTTCCCAACAGCATATGGTAACAACGTGACCAGGCATTATCGGCAGTGCAGATAACTGTACTAATGCTTGGGCTGCTTTGTTTACAGTTTGAATGTAGAAGAAATCTACTTCACTTGTCCTATTTTACATTCAAAATTTGTGCAAATGAAATCAGCATCTCAACCAGGAATCCATGAGAGAAAAATTGAAGTTCTTAACAGTACATCTTTACAGAAAAACATAGCACATCTCCTATGTGCTGAATTCCTTCCTTCAGATGAAATTTCTGATCCATGTCCTTCAGTCATTTATCACCTACTTGTTTTGAGCTTTGAGGTTGGATGTTCTGAAGAAATATTTCTATGACAGGTTCACAAAGCTGATGGCTTTTGATGAAGGACGGTATTCTGTAGACTGTGTAGCTATCTAAAAGTATTTACCTCAAATACAACTCAGTTATCAATGATTTCCACATTGGTATCAAGAAACATCCTTTTAGATTCAAAAGAGAAATAAGGAATGAAACTGTGTGCACACTTATGCTGATAAAGGATACTAATTTTATGACAGTAATAGGTTATATCTTTCTCACAGAAGTTTCAGTTTAATTAACAGGAACATTACCAGTAAATAGCAACTAAAATCCAAAGTGAAGCAATTTTTCAGAACTGAAAAAAAAAAAAAAAAAAAGTTCATCTTCCAGTGAAACCATGTGGTAACAGCTCCAAATGAGTTGAATTAATATTGCTTTCAGAAGTGTAGTATTTATACCAATAAGCAAAATGTAAATTTGTTGAATTCATTTCCATTGTCCAAGACAGAGAAGAGTAAAAGCTTAAATGACAAGGTGCAGTCAGATGGCAAATTATACATCTATCATTTTAGTCTCTGTATTGTCATTAATGCATTTGATAGAGTTTGCTTAATCATTACACTACAAGGACTGTTATTTAATCCTTTAGGATTATATCTTTTTAGGGCCCGTTCTCTTTAATGTTTTCATCAATGACTTGGATGCAGAACTTGAAGGACTAAGTGACTTTGTGAATGACACTCAACTGGGAGGAACTCTTGACTCTCTCAAAGGTAGAGAGGCCTTGTAGAGAGATCTCAGGAAATTAAAGAGCTGGACAATCAACTGCATGTTGTATAACGAGCAAGAGCTGTATTCTGCACCTGTTACAAGGTGCAGAATATACATAGAGTATGGGGGACAAGAGGCTGTAGAGCAACCGTACAGAAGGTGATCTGTGGGTTCTCATTGAATCTGAGTCAGCAGTGAGTCCTGACAGCCCAAGTGGCCAACCGTACTCTGGGGTGCACCAGGCCCTGCACTGGCACTGGGCAAGGGGACGAGTTGTTGGGAAGATGGTAAATGGTCTGTCTAGAGGGCAAGATATGTGGTCTAGATAATCTCAGAATTGGACATCCAACCCCTATGATTCTGTGATTCTGTGAACTTGTACAATTTTTATGATACTGGCAAACCAAAGTCTATTGTTGGAGAGTTCTAGTCATTTTCATTGAAACTGGTATTTTAGATAAATTTAAGAGTATGTACAAAGAAATAGTCTAGTGGAAAAAAAAAAAAAAAAGATCTTGTTCAATTGTATTTCGGTTTCACTGGGACAAACAGTAGATTTGTCATGGTTAGTTTTTTCTCTATTCAGATGATGTTCCATCATTTAATTGAAGTGTTTGTATCCTTTAACTTATCCTGTCCCTAAGAGGAAAATTAATCTTCCAGGCACTGAGAAGTGACCTGAGTAACCCTGGAGAGCAGGAAAATTGACACTAACCAGTTGAGACTAGTAGTAATCTCATGCTGTGCAGAAGGTCTAAGAGAACAGTCTACAAGGTTAATGTGTTAGTACTTCAACACAATGTCCTAGGAAAAAAAAAAAAAAAAAAAAAAAAAAAAAGGAGATAATTAACTCTGCCGGAGCCACAGGCTATTTTGGGTTTCTGCTGTCATTATGATGATAGAGATAGACTAAACAGACTTTCTCTTTTGAGAGTCTGTGCTCTGATGAATTATAAGGGCTCAAATCAGAACAGTGCTTGTCTATGAACTTAATGCAGTTAAACAGGAGTAGAGCAGAGGGATGTTCCCAGACTTTTCCTTCATGAAGTGTTTGAGTCTCCTGTTAGCAGAAGAGGTAACTTTCTTTAATGTGCTGCTTTCCTAGCATCAGAGGGACAAACACATTAGATTTACAGTTATTACAGTTGTGCACTAGAGTAAGTCTGTCTTGAAATTGCAACAAAGGTTTATATAGAAGAATAAAAAGTTCAGGTCCTCAAGATTATAGGTCTTTAAGAAGAGTCTAGAACAGAGAGAAATAAAATTCCACTAACAGGGACAATAGAAATAAAATTAAAAAAAAAATTCCATATCCTGTTTCCTGTCTTAAATACTGAGTTTCAGCAAGAGCTCTCAGTTGTGGAATCTTAAAAAAAAAGAAGAATCTTGTTATTCATTGCATTCATTGTGTATGTGATGTTGCCAAAGGAGATTGTGAGTGGTGTTGAAATTAAATGTTACCAGTATTCTAGTGACATCAGGATCATCAGGCCCATCTAGTGATACAAGTGATTACTTTTGAGTTAGCAATTGAGAAGAACTCTGACCTGGATAAGTAGCTTTATTTCAGTCCCATGAGGCAAGGGTGATGGAAAGGCAGTTTTATGCAGTTATGTTATAGGGGATTTATAGATGGAAGCTACGGCAAAAATGACGCATTGATCCTTTTGTCATAGCTCCCATCTACACATTGTCTGTAGGCCTTCAAAGAAGGTCTCCCCAGTGCTCCATTACTGGCATGTTGTTCCCATTTAGCAGGAGTTGTTTGTTGATAGCATTCAGGGAGACTATTGCCTGACTAAATAGAATTCCCTGTGCAGTATGTTTTTATATCACTTACGCTTTTGTTACCGTTTCACTGAAACCTGACCACTTGTAGAAGTACGCTTGCAGTTATCACAAATCATAGTGGGAATATATTTTAAGTGTTCCTACTTAGCTACTTTTTGTAAATGCCTCTGCATGTTCCTGCTGCCCAGAAACTTGGAGAGCCAAACTGGTTGCTGCCAGCTCCCATGTGAGTGACAAGAAACAATGACTTCAGCTAAAAAGTGGATGAAGTTACTTTTGATTGTAGTAAATGCTCTTCCTGTCCTTTCCATCTCCTGGTGCAAATATTAAGAACAAGACTAATTTTTTCAGGACTGCAAGATTTCTGTCTTTCCTTCCCTTGCTTCATACACACTTCCATGTCAGAACCATTTTGTCAGACTGCCCCTCTGCAACACGGCAACAGAACGTAATGGAATACTGACAGAAAGGTTCCACTTCTACTGCCATACCACCAACATCTACCTGTGATGTCATGGGCCAACATGATAAAATAAAAGGCATAGCTAAAAGGGGGAGCAGCCCTTTTAACTATACTTTCATTTATTTTGAGCAAATAACAAATCAAGTCTTATTTCCATTAAGCTCCCACAAAAATAATATGAAATATAGACTGAATTCTTCAGTTCCTTCCTATGCAAAGCTGCTTCATTGATTTGTTAGAGATTCCTTACAAGATAGATGATCAAGCTTATAAAATAGTTCCCAACAAGAATGCAGAGTAAAAGTATTGGTCACAGTCTCTGAAGCTGTAATAAAGTGTATATTCCTTCCAGGCAAGAAAAAGAGGGAAAAAAAAGTTCAATATGTATTATTCATTTGGTGTTTGCAAATATGTCATGAGCATTTAATTTTAATCTTCTGAAAGTACTTTTAAGGAGGAATTGCTCTACTGTAACAGTGTAGTGCCATTTATATTTTTATATCTTTCCTTGTCTAAAATAAGATTTTTACAGCAATGGGAAAATGTATAATAAAACCAATTTCACCCTGCTTAACCAATTACCAAAATATCCAGTTTTAACATTATTTATGTGGAATACATTTTGTTCACTTTTTAATTTTTCCATGAATAATGATATTAGATGTTATTAGATAGTATCTAACAAGGATAAATTAATTGGTTTATTCCCCCCCAGTAAAAAATAAAAAACAGCTACCAATTATTATTGGCCAGATCTTTGCCAATCAGTGTGGGATGGCACATACATAGCCTTCACTAAGATCTGATTATTTTTCCTTCAGTGTCCTTCAGTACCTAAAGGGAGCCTACAAACAGGAGGGGAATCATCTCTTTGAAAGGATTGATAACAGCAGGACATGGGGAAATGGTTTTAAGTTGAGGGGCCGAAGATTTAGGTTGGATGTCAGGGGGAACATTCTTAACAGAGTGGTGAGGTGCTGGAACAGGCTGCCCAGAGAGGTTGTGGATGCCCCGTCCCTGGAAGTGTTCAAGGCCAGATGGCTGCCTGGGCCCTGGGCAGCCTGCTCTAGTATTGAATGGGGAGTTTGGTGGCCCTGCATGTGGCAGGGGGGTTGGAGATTCATGATCCTTGAGGTCCCTTCCAACCTGGGCCATTCTGTGATTCTGTGATTCTAACCAAGTAATATGTAGATATCAAAGGGGCAAATAAAATTTTGAAAAAATTCTGTTGGTATGAAAGCCAAAGATGAAGTCTATGTTTTACTTTGTTTGACAAGTCTCTCTTGAAGTCAAAAAATCAAAAAATTTAAATGATAGCATAAGATAACCAGATGCCCCTTTCGATAAATGGTTGCATCTAAAAGACTGTGATGTAGATTCATTATTTAATTTTGAAAAAAATATATATTTTTGTTTGTTATTGAATTTCTCATGCACAAAACAGGTAACCACTTTATTCTCTTGATTTGCTTTGTTTAAAATAAATGAATGAATAAATAAGAATTTGTCATTATCCGTGGCACTTTTGAAAAATGAACTGGCTTCTCCAGAGGCATTAAAGTGTATCTCTGGTTGATGATGCTACTGATGAAGAGAGCTGCAGACTAAAAAATGCATCTTTCCAGTTGTACATAAGAGCAATGAAGATAAAAAGGTGGAAGAGACCACAGACTTATAGCGTGGAACAAGATGCTGGTTTCTTGTTGCTTCTTTATGTTTTGCCTTGTTTGTGTGGTCATAATTATACATTGATTACAGCTAGAAAAAGTCTCTGTTGTTCTCCATCCTGAATAGTAATTACTGCGTTGCTGTGTTTCAGTACCATCCCTTTCTTTTTCTCTTTTTGAACATTATCAGATCTGTTTCAGATTTTAATACAGCATTTGGGAAAAAGAAGTTAAAAAATATTGTTTAGATTTGTTACAGTGAATGATCATATTGTAAATTACATATTGGCTATTATATATTAGTAAATAATTTGGTTTAACAAAGTGTGCATATCCATAAGATTGGAGAATGTTAAAATGAGAGGGAGACTACAGCTTCTCTGAATTATATGACTTAGCTTGTGTATGAATTTCTGTATCTTCAGGTACTCTCTCTTCAATTAAATGAAAATAGAGAATGTCAGTGCGAGTCTTCTGAAAGGAAAGAATCAGTCTACTGTAACAGAAAATAGTGCAGTTTGTCTTAAAGTAAAATTCTTGTCATTACTCCTCTGACATTCTTGTAACACCACAGATTTTGAAGTAAAATTGGAGGGGCTGTATAAATAGACTTCCTTTTGAACTTAGTTTAGCAGAAGAGGTCAGTGCCAACAGCTTAAAATTGATCTTGGCAAAATACATTTTGGCTTTTCTTTCTGTTTTTGGAAGTTTGGCATCCATTGAGTTTACAGTGGGCAAACTGTATACTGATTAAAATGTTTAAAACTACATAAAATGAGACCAAGAATTTTACCACCGCTTTCTATCAGTTAATTTTTCTTTACTTCCATTGTCAAAAAAACTCCAGCCTCATGGGGAAGAGTGAAAATGACTGAGTTATACCATTCTGGCAGTAAACAATACAGTACTCACAATAAAATGCACTCAACTTGGCAACATTAAGTGTATTTTAATTCTGTATGTCTTATGTCCTTAAAGGTGGAGACATTTGACACACGATCAAATCTACAGGTATTTTCCATGCAGGTCATTTTCTTTTTGCCATGACCTGTTCTTAATTATCCAGGGACTCAGAAAGAAATCAACAAAAGGCCTGTTTGTCAGAACCCTTGCTATTGAAACCTGCCTGTTGTGTCCAAGACAAGGTGAGGGGGGGGAATAGTTCACCTAGGATTCCCCCAGAGCCTCTTCCCAAATGAACTTCATATAGATTATTGAGGATTGGCACATGCTCATCTGCAAGAGTACATGCATTTGTACATATGCAAATGCACATATACACTTGAAATTGTTAAACTGCATTTACTGAGATGTCTTTTTTTGCATCTGAATTGAATCATGTGACAGTTCAGTTTGGAAGACCTCTAGTCCATCCTTCTTCTCAAAGCAGGGTCAGATTGGGCTAAAGCCAATCAGGTCTTGAAAATCTCCAAACATAGAATCATACAATCCTTAGGGTTGGAAGGGACCTCTGAAGGCCATCTAGTCCCAACTATTCTGCAGTGAACAGGGACACTACAGCTAGATCAGATTGCCAGGGCAATCAGGGCTTTATCCAGCCTTGCCTTGAAAATCTCCAGGGATGAGGCATCAACCACATCACTGGGCAACCAGTTCCAGTGCCTCAGCACTCTCACTGTAAAAGATTTTTACTCTCTTTGAGCTTGAAGCCATTTCCCCTTGCTCTGTCACAGCAGACCCTGATAAAGAGTCTGTCCCCTTCTTTCCTTTAGCTCTCCTTTAGATACTGAAAGGCCACAGTCAGGTCACCTTGGAGCCTTTACTCTAGGCTGAACAGACCCAGCACTCCTAGCCTGTCCTCATAGGAGAGGTGTTCCATTCCGTGAATCATTTTTGTGGCCCTCCTCTGGATTTGCTCCAGCAGGTCCATGTCTCTCCTGTAGTGAGGACTCCACACCTGGACACAGTACTCCAGGTGAGGCCTTAGAAGCACGGAGTAGAGGAGATGGATCACTTCCCTCACCCTGCTGGCTACACTTCTTTAGCTCACGTCCAGCTTCCATCCACCAGCAACCCCATGGTATTTTTTGTCAGAGTTTTGCTCAATCCTTTCATCCCCCAGCTTGTATTGGTAATGGAATGGATGTTGCCTTGACCCAGGTGCAAGACCTTACATCCCTCTGGATGGCATTGTGTCCCTCTGGTGTGACGACCACCCTCACAGCTTGGTGTCACTGGCAAACTTGCTGAGGGTGCACTTGACCCCACTGTTGATGTCATTTATGAAGATATTAAAGAGTATTGGTCCCTGACTGACAGCACTGACTCCTGGGGGACACCACTCGACACCAGTCTCCATCCAGACATTACACCATTGACCACCAGTCTCTGGACTTGATCCTGCAGCCAGTTCCTCATCCATTGGAGAATCCATCCATCAAATCCATCTTTCCAAATTGGAGAGAAGGATGTTGTGGAATACCGCGTTAAAGGCCTTTCTGAAGTCAAGGTAGATGACATCATCAGTGGCTCTTCCCCTGCCAATTGATGCAGTGACACCATCATAGAAGGCCGCTAGATTGGTCAGCGTGATTTTCCTTTGATGAAGCCATGCTTGTTCTCCCGTATCACCCCTCCCTGCCTTTCTTGTGCCTCAGCAGTGCTTCTAGGATGATCTGTTCCATGATCTTCCCTGGCACAGAGGTGTGACTGACAGCTCGATAGAGAGACTGCACGTCATCTCTTGGGAGGCTGTTCTGCAGCCTGACCATTATCATAGGAAAAAACGGTTCTTCTGCTCTAAACCTCTTATTTCAATTATGTCAATTTCTTGTCCTTGCACCATGCACCATTGTGTAGAGCCCAAGTCCATCTCCCTGTAAGCACTGAGGGCTGCTCCTCAACGAGGTTAACACTGAAGCTGTATCTTCTCAAGACTGGACAAACCCATCTCCCCCACCCTCTCCTCACAGGGCAAGGTCCCAAGCCTTCTAGACCTCTTTTTTTTTTTTTTCTCTTTGCCAAGCCTTCTCCAGATTGTTGATATATTTCTTACATAGAGGGACATAAAACAGAAAGCATAAAAAATGTTTCTATGTCTAATGGACTGGTGAAACACTGAAATGATTTTGAGCATTTGTCTTTAGTCTATAAGCTAAAGTTTATGATACAAGTTATGAAAATAAGGAGAAATGAAACAGCTTTGGTAAGATGAGATCAAACTGCGCTTGGTAAATTGGAACATGAACTGCACATGATTGTGACATTTTATGGAGGAGTTTTGATTTCTTCAAAAATTGTACCGACAATTGTAAAATGTATTGTAAGGAAGTAGATGGGAGTGGTGCAATTTTTGTTCAAGATCAGGTGAAAAATCGTTTTTTACCAACTTTAGGTTATTCTAATAGGCTTATGATATTATGATGGCTATGACTAGTGGTCTTTTCTTTCAGCACAGGAATCAGAATATCTGCAAAGCTCTGTACTTTCTCATTTTACTTCAGAGAGCCAGAGAACAACCAAACAGATGCTCACTGTCTTGAGATTACAGTGATAGGTATAATATACTGAAGATGTATTTTTTTGGATGTGTATTGTCAATATTAACTGATAAAAATGAAGCTTCAGAATCAGAACAATGTTATAACACTGTGAATGCAGTGAATTGCAAATCTGAAGAATTGTGCTCATAACAAATAACAACAGGGCTTTTGATGATAGAAGTATGTAAAGTGTGACAATTTGAGTACATTCCATTAAGAGAAAGCTGATGCTTAAACAGTAGTTAACATGTTTATTATGTTATAATTACTAGTGTTTTTAGCACCTGAGGAGGCAAGTAGAGCAAATTGGTACTCTGTATCTGAAATGCTTTGCAGTATCTACCAGGGAACTTCAAGACTGTGATTGTCAGTTTTGCCCTGGTGAGGGCAGGATATGTGTAACTGTAAAAGTGCTGGAGCAAAACCCCTAATGTCCCTAATTTAACAATGAAACCTATCAGTTCTCATTAGTTTGTGATTAAAGAACTAGCAGTGGGAATATAGTGTCGGCAGGTAAAGTATCTTCCTGTTCTAAACTGAAATCCCCTTCCAGAAGCCAATTGTGTATGTGCTATTCATGGTATCAAGCAGTCCATTAACTAGTTGCTTACTTCTAATTTATGGTGCTTTTATTTTTAGCAGGACCTGAAAAACATCATTAATTAGAACAGTGAGTAAATTACAAATTTCAAATGCAGATTTTCACCTGTTGAAATCTTATGTTTCAGCTGTTGCCTGTATGCGTGCTTATTTAGAAATAATTTACTTCGATAATTTAATATTATAACTTGTAGCAATTCAAAGATCTTGAACCCACTTTTCCCATTCTAACCACCAAAAAACACCTTTTTTCTTACAGAAAAGTGGAAAATGGAAGAAGAATAATTATTTAGGTTTTTTGTGATATAGTATTTTTCCTACTGGTTACACGGGTGAAATAAACTATTTCTTTACTCATCATGTCCTACTTATAGTGTGATGACATCATAAAAATGGGACGCAGCAGGAAGAGAGAGTGGATAGGGCAAATGGAAAAGTCAGTGCAACATTTTCTTTAGCTTTTAATGTTGGATCTTTTCACACACTTAAATTGGCAGTTGTGCCTTTTTCACAAGAAGCGTCCTTTCCCTCTCCCTCTCCCTCTCCCTCTCCCTCTCCCTCTCCCTCTCCCTCTCCCTCTCCCTCTCCCTCTCCCTCTCCCTCTCCCTCTCCCTCTCCCTCTCCCTCTCCCTCTCCCTCTCCCTCTCCCCCTCCCCCTCCCCCTCCCCCTCCCCCTCCCTCTCCCCTCCCCTCCCCTCCCCTCCCCTCCCCTCCCCTCCTCTCCCCTCCTCTCCTCTCCTCTCCTCTCCTCTCCTCTCCTCTCCTCTCCTCTCCTCTCCTCTCCTCTCCTCTCCTCTCCTCTCCTCTCCTCTCCTCTCCTCTCCTCTCCTCTCCTCTCCTCTCCTCTCCTCTCCTCTCCTCTCCTCTCCTCTCCTCTCCTCTCCTCTCCTCTCCTCTCCTCTCCTCTCCTCTCCTCTCCATTGCAGTTTAAAAAATTCACCCTCACATGGAAACTCCTTCATAACTACTTCTGTTTTGTCCAGCTCCAAAAACTTCCTCTTGGAGGTTTACTAGTGTGAATACATACCAAGTAATACCTCAAAGTGAAATTATCTTATGATTTATTATATTTATTTTCATTTATTCATTTTATTTTCATTGGATTTCATTGCATTTTTATTGAAATATTTTTTTTCATAATTGTAGCATGCAGTCTTGTAAGTTGATCCAAATATACCATATTTTCTCAAAGCTATACTCTATCCTTGCAGCCACTGTGAGAAAAAATAAGCACAACTGATTTTTTGTTGTGCTGGATCTGAGTCTCTGTCCCCATGGCAGCAAACTGCTCAGGAGACAATGTGTGAGCCACTGCTTTATAAGAGGAATAGGCTTCATCTGAAGACAGATTAGTTGTTCCTTCAAGAAAAAGTTAAAGATGGTGACAGAATAAGCAAAGGAAAATAATTCAGACCCAGGCCACTGAGGATGAGCAAAAGAAGTGAGATGAGTGGGCCTGTGGCTGAGAGAATATCAGATCTTGGGTTAAGTGAGAGATAACTGGCAAAATGGAATGTATGTGGCTAGAGAAGGTAAACACTGATGAAGATGCCGTTCACCAATGGAAACGCTGGACACTACAGTGAATTTACTTAGGTCTTGATGAAAGGGATGTGTTGTTCGTTGAGCTACTGTTTGAATAAGATTAGTGAAAGATGCTTAAGTTGCTTTTTTTTTTTTTTTTTTTTTGGCTTGGATCTTCCTTAATATTAGTTTTCTAACAGTTAAATATGTATCTAAGTCACACAAGAACAAGAACAAGTTCAGGAGGACAATTTAACCCATTTCCTTAGATGCTTCCTTTCCAGAGACGGTGAGATGAATTATTAGTTAGAAACCCCTTAAATCTTGACAGTGAAAAAGCTTTCATTAGGTGAGACTACTAAATGCTAGACCCCTAAAACTGTGTGAGATACATCCTACCCTAAGCAACCAATAGCAAAGGAACACCAAAAATTACCTGATAATTGCTGTGAAATCATTACATTGGAGCATTTAGTCAAAGTGGACATCTGCCATCCGTTGCAAATATGTATTTAAATTTTCTACATACTCAAGCTATCAAATATTTATTTCAGAAATGGCCCTGACAGAATGTTACTACCCCTTGGCTTGGAAACTTCATGCCACATCATCACACATAGTCCTTATTTGATGCAGGAGCAGATCATTCGGCTCAGGTTTCCAGTAATCATAGAAGAGACTGCTTCATAAAGCCCTGTCCATTAACTGAGCTGAGAAAGTCTTAAATTCCTGTGGAAGGATTAGTAACAAGTACTAATGGGTGATGAAAATAGAATAATAACATCTCAAACTGATAGTCTTTCTTTGTTAAATAGCTGACTACGAACTCTTTGTGGCCTGCATTAGTTTGCTTTTGTGGAATTTCTCATCAAACTGAAGGAAAACACTTGAATTAACTCCAGTCAGTAGTCATTAAAATAAGTAGTTCAGATGTTACAATTATGGGGCCAAATCTTGTAACTTAATTCTTTTTTTTTCCCCTGAAAAGACTCCTATCAAATAATAACCATAAATACTTAAGAAACCTATGTGCTTGGATGCCTCTGTTTATACTTCCAGCAAGTGCTTTCCAATTACAAGAAAGGCCATTCCCTACCAAGGTCTCAATCAAGTTTGTAACTAAAAATAATAATCCTGAGGACAAAAGTCCCTGGAGTTTCTAGTCTGAAGCTTAAACTTAAAAGCTCTCACAGTCAATAAGCAGAGGAAAAATTTTTATACATACGGTTGCTATGCACCTAAGGTCTTCTGAGATTAAATACTGACAGACAATGAATAAATTCAGTTGCTTGTACTGAAGCTTTTCTGAACCTGATAGCCATTGCTGTAGGCTTTGTAGTTATACACTGAAGTCTGCATTAGAAGTGCTCACATCCTTTGGGGTTTTAGAGTGATATCAGTTATTTCCAGATATGTGCATTGACTAGTACACCAGCAATTGCTTCCCCATAGTTTGAAATTCTCATGGATAATCTATGTTAGAAAATGTAGGCTCTTTCTGCATGCTCACCTCCAGATCTGAAATAATGATTTTATTTTTTTTAAGCTAGAAAAATTTAGCAAATTACTTTGTTGACTGGTCATAGTAAACCTCATTGGTATACTGACCCTATTTTGAAAGATAAATAAATTCATAATTTCTCCAGAATGTTATGTTTTCGCTTAGTAGGTTGTAAATACCTGAAGGAGAGTCCTAGGCTACCAAAGTGTATGACTTAGTTGCTGAGAAGTAATCAAATGAAAAGGATACAAAACAGTGGCAAATTTTTATAGACTTTATAGGGGTAGGATGAGGACTGAGAAATGATTCCATGTTATTGTGTTCTTTTAATTGTTATTATTAGTGAAAACACATTTATGGGTAAAGAAATTCAAAGTAGAGTCAAAAAGTTTAAGCTGACTTTGAGACTTAAAGTCTGAGTAACATTTAAAATATATCTTTGATCAAGTAGTTCTTAGATCCCTGAATTAGCAAATAACAAGCAAGTTTTCTCCTTTATCTTCCTGTTATTCTGTTCAGAAAGGTCAAATGAAAAGGTTGACCTGCTTTAATTATGACAAACACTTCTTTTTATGATCTAATTTAATGGATTTTTTTCCTGTACAATTTTGATTTGATCAAAAACCAAGCAAATAAGATTTCTCATTTACAAATGCAACTGATAACTTTTGTGGCTGATTTTTTTTTTTTTTTGTATTTTTTGTATATATAAATATTTTTTGTAGAATTTATGGAATGGTAGTTAGCTCATGGTTTTACATTTGCAGCTCATTGTGTAAATATCTAGGAAACCTGCAAAATCATAGAATTATAATGGTTTGGTTTGGAAGGAACCCTTAAATATCATCTACTCCAACCCTTCTTATGTGGTCAGGGTCCTTTTTCACCATGTCAGGTTGCCTAAAGCCCCATCTAAACTGACTTTGAATACTTCCAGTAATGAGTCTTCCACAGCTTCTCTAGGCAACCTGTTCCAGCTTAATCATGACAAATTTCTCCCTTATATACATTGAATGAATGATAAATAATTTTGCTAAATTTGACAGTGGTTTGCTCTCCAGGCATAAAATCTGGGGAAAATGTAACACAACCCACTATAAAGTCAGATTTATTAATTTCTCAATGCTCGAATTCTCTTTTTTATTCAAACTCCTGCAGTGTTTTTTTTGTTTTTTTTTTTTCCTGTAAGTATTACTGGAAAAGGTATGTGCTCTCATGTTGTCAGATGTGTTGCAGCCAGAACCAGTACAAATGAATGGAGGTCTGCCAGACCACCATTTTTTGGAGGGCAAATATCTTCTTGGAATAGCATTGATAATTCTCTGCCTGCAGTTTAAAAGCTGCAGTCTGTTGATAATACAGACATCAAACTTTCTGAAATGTTACATGTAGCTTTGAGTTTTGTCCACACTAAGTTATATATTCCAACACAAGCAGTTCCATTAATACTTAGTACTGATATACCTGAAATAGAGATTTTTATTCCACTGTATTTTTGGTGCATCTTTTGATTAACGTGTGTGGCATGGCTCTTATCTAGATTTATGGAAACCACATCCAACAATGTCTAATCATTATGTGATTGCTGTCAGTGCTTCTTAGTGAAATATACACATCAAAGCAAATCTTGGATCAACAAGACAGTATTTTACACAATATTGCCACTGTCAGATGTAATAAACTAAAATTTTAAATGTTTGAGAGTTCTGAATGCCTGCACTCTCCAACTTTTTATACAGTGTTTCAAGGAATTACAATTAAGCAATACAAAAACACTAAGTAGAAAAGGGAAAGTTTTTCACTGTGGTAAGAATATTTAAATTATTGTCAGAGACTCAGTGCAGAGAAATGAGCAATGCAGCTTCATTTTGTTTTTTGAAAACATTCTTCTGAACTTCACACAGCTCTAAGAACAAAATGTACCCACCCAATAAAAACAAAACAAAAAATAATGTGATAAGAATTACAGTTTATTTCAACTTGGGTATATAGAAGGGCTACTCTAGAAGTAATGATGTCAGAGCCAGATGCTGGTGGTATGGCAGTAGAAGTTGAACCTTCCTGCCAATATTCCATTGTGTGTTATTGCTGTGTGACAGATGGCAGCAGAGAAGCAGTCTGAAAAAATGGCATCTGACATGGAAGTGTGTGTGAAACAAGGGTGTGGCATTGAATTCCTCCTTGTGGCAAAAACTGCACCCACTGACATTCATCAGTGTTTTCTGAATGTTTATGGAGACCAAACACTGGATGAGAGTACAGTGAGGTGGTGGGTGATATGTTTCAGCAACACTGGCAACGATGTGATAGACAAGCCATATTCTGGATGGCCATGCACAACTGTCACACCACAAAATGGAGAGTGTCTCAGTCAGCTCACATGTGTGAATTGTTGGATTATGACCAGGGAACTGCATATGGAAGTGAATATTGGCTTCAGTGCACTGAAAACAGTGGTTACAGTGTTGGAATATTGCAAAGCTAGGTGAGTCCCATGAAGGCTCACATGAGAACATAAAGAGCTCTGTATGCAAGTTTGTCAGGATCTGTTGAACCAATATGATTGAAGATGGCAGTTTCCTGCGTCACATCATTACTGGTGACAAGACATGATGTCACCACTATGAACTGGAGTCAAAACAGCAGTCCATAGAGTGGTGACAAGTCAGTTCCTCACTGAAGAAAAAGTTCAAGATGCTGCCCTCAGTGGATATAACTGTGCACTGTCTTTTGGGATAGGAAAAGGTTCTGTTTCTCCTGCAACCTGGACAGACCAACAACTCCGACTGCTACATTGCCAGTCTTGGGTGGACTGTCCTACAGCACCCACTGTATACTATGGATTTGATGCCTTTTGACTTCCATTTATTTGAGCTGATGAAAGATGGACCATGTGGGCAATGTTTTACTAGCAACAATACCGTCATAGCAACTGTGAAACAGTGGGTCACCTCTGCTGCAAATTTTTATGAGTGCAGCATTCAGGCTCTTGCTTATCACTAGTGAAAATGCAACATGATAATGGTGGTGACTGTGTTGAAAAATAGCATTTTGTAGCTGAGAATTTGCTCTATTAAGTAGTGTTCTTGTGTTCTTTGTATCTGTTGTTTCCGTGGACATTAATTGGAGGCATTACTTTTAGACTGACCTACATAGAATTGTGCATTATTCATGTTTTGCTGAAAAAAAAATCTGATTTACTGCAGAGGCTGGGAAAAGCATTATGGTGTTATCCGTGAGAAATATCTGTGTTCAGGGAAAATTTTTTTTTTTCAGTGCTCCATTTAAAGAGCCAGGCAAAGGAAAAGATGTAGTTTCTCATTTAAAGTGAAGTTAAAGGGAAAGTTATTGGAACATGTTGACTTACCTGAAATATTTTTTTGCTATTCTGTTTACAGTGTGTTTGAAAATTGTGAGCCCTCTTCTGGGTAGGAACTATTTTAAAATTCCACATTTTCCTAGGTAGGGATTAGAAAACTGGTTTTCATTTTCCCTCTCAGACCTTTGCCAATTGGTCCTTCCATATATATATTTGAATATTTAATTTTGGTGAATTGGCTTAAACCATAACTTTTCAAAAATTACATCAGCAACCAGTTCACAGTATCTCATCTGTCAGTCGTTGAAGAATAGAGTCAAACTGTTTCATTTCACTATCATTGCTTTTACATTCTCATATTCTTGTTTGGAATGGCTGAGAAAATAGATATAATCCTTAACTTACTCTCTGAATTGCTTTCTAAACTGACATTGTACTATTGCAGAAGAGCCACAGATTTTTTGAGGCTCTCTGCTGACTAACAATGCACAAATCAAGCATCACTGTTACCATGTGGCTACTAGAAAGCTCAACTCCTCCACCATAATAGTACATCATCCCCTTGAATTTCAGTAACTGGAGATGATGATCTCTATTGCATTATTTGTTCTGGGAGATCAAACTGTCTGTAGTGTGTGAGGAAAGCCGCTGAATAATCAGGGAAGACTGCAGTAGCAGCAACATACACCCCTTGTGCTTCCTGCTGAGACTGTAAAATGGCTTAGAGTTATAGATGACAACTTTCTAAGGAAAAACTGATGCTACAAAGATGGGTTCTTACAAATCCTGACAAAGTAGGGAACTATCATGTCTGAGCTAAGGAGTGCCTGTGATTTAGCTGTGATTATGATTGGCATTCAGAGAAAGATCAATCTCAACACAATAATATTTATCTTTGATTTTGTTTGCTTCCAAGTGTAGCTTAACTAAAACTGCTTTGTGAGCCAAATATAGGAGGCAAAATGTAAAAAATGTGCATTATAACTGTGAACTGACAAAATGTTACTAGCTATCCAACATCCAGACTTGTAAACACATGAATCTGAAAAACATAATAAGAAGTTGCACAGATGCACTAACTGGCTTTACACAGTAATTACTCTTGAGCATATAAGAAATGCCAGTAAAGGGAAACTAATTGAATATGTGGTTCACTGGTAAGCATTTTGTGTATTATCATTTTCAGTAATCATTTTTATTTTCACCTTCTGCCCCCAAAATTGTTGTCCCACTATTGCCCCAGAGAGTGGTAATCACAACAGTCCCTAGAAAAGTATATTTCTTGCTCAGCTCACGTGAGAGAGGACAGGACAAAAGAACGGATGGCAGTGTGGAAAGGCAGGAGGGATACAAACTCTTGGAAAGGGAATTTTTTCCTCTTGGTGGTGAATTCATGTTTAGGAGATTCCAATCGTTCTGCAGCAGAATTTCTGTCACTGTAAATCACAGAATCACAGAATCATAGGGGTTAGACGGGACTTCCAGAGATCATCGAGTCCAACCTCCCCGCCAAAGCAGGTTCCCTACACCAGGTCGCACAAGTAGGTGTCCAGGCAGGTCTTGAATATCTTCAGAGAAGGAGACTCCACAACCTCCCTGGGCAGCCTGTTCCAGTGCTCCGTCACCCTCACCGTAAAGAAGTTCTTGCACAGAACTTCCTATGCTCCAGTTTCTGGCCATTTCCCAGAAATGTAAAGCCAGTTATCCACATTGTTCTGTTCTAACTGAAGGATAAGACATACAAGCCTTGTGTTGTTTTGTGTCTTTTTTTTTGTTTGTTTTTTTAATAATTTTTTATTTCTGGATAAATTATGATTTTTCCAGAAATTACCAACCCTAAGAGTAAGGTACATTAATCAAGTAATAACAAACATCACAATAAATGGATTAAAACAGTGTAAATGGAAATCTGCTGTTACAATTTTCTCAAATGAGCTTTTCAAGCAGAAGTCTATAAATAATAGTGCAAAAAGATCAAAAGTATTACATTAATATTATTAGATTAGTGAAATAAATGATGTAGCACTACCAGACGATAGTGACAAAGTAATTTCCATTTCAACTAAAAGAAACAAGCATTCTTTATAACTTAGATGTGAGAGTTTTCAGAGAGCTGGCTGCATGTTTTCTGAGCTGTTAATATTGATTTTTTATAAGCTTTGAAGTATCAGTACCAAAAACAGTGGAAGAGTGCTTGCAGTGAGCCAATATTTGAACTGAACATGAAAGGTGAGCCGGCCAATTGTGCTCCAGTCAGTCCTAAACAAAACAAAGATAAAATGATAATAAAGGAGAGATTAATTAAAAAACAGCATGGACACCAGTAAGCACTGAGAAATCAAAATAGATATTTTTAGGTTGATTAATAAAAGTGGTAGTTCTTGTATACACTTCCATGAACTCTGAGCGTTGATTTTGATTAACAATCTAAAATGTTAGAAATCAAGATGGTTCAAATGAAAGTAGTTGAAAAATGGGTTGCTGATAGACTTCAAAAAGGAATATCTCCTTCAGTTGGTTAATGATTAGGGAAGCAAGACATCTTCTTGAAACGTCTCATTTCCTAAGTGGGGCTCTAGTTATGTGTCTCGTCTTTCTTGTCTCTGACTGCACTCCTTTTCTAAGCTTGGAACCTGAATTTATTATGATTACTCTATCATATGTTTTACTTCTCAGGATTAGGATCCTATTCCTTGTACACTGCATCCCCATACCACAGATTTCTATTATCCTAAGTGGACCCCCTCTCCCATTTCTCAGCTCTCCAATACATGAAACCTTTCTTAGGGGACTTCAAGTCTGGAGCTCTAACTAGTTGTTGTATACAATGTCTTTAATTTTAAACTATGGTCTTCAAGTAGCATAAATTAAAGTTTTAGCTATGTATAAAGGATGTAGTTTTGAAAACATAGAAGTATGTGAGATAATGAAGGTTGTGATTTTATACAAATTGTTTCAATAATACAAACTGGAACCTGAAAGATTGGTAAGACAACATGAGTAGTATTGATGAGAAATATAAAGCAAACTGGGAATTTCTAGAACCACTGCAGTTAATAATCAAATTAATTAACTAAATTTCCCTATATCACAAACTGTGAAACGGGTATATCCAATTTTGCCTTATCTATAATTGTTTTTTATTTATTCATAAGACAATAAGAAATAAGAAATCTGCTCTTTGCTCCTCCTGTTGCCTCTGGCATTTGCAAAAGAATTTCACCTACAAGTACCCTAAGATCACTATTAAAAAGCCAGTCTAAAACATAGGTGAATTGTATAACACTTATCTCCCATCACATTAGGCAGTTGGTGAGATCAACAACTTAAATTTTGGTTGCTTTGTATCCCTAACGTGATAACACCACCCAAGTATGAATTCATTGTTTTTGCTCTAATATATTAATCTTTATTTATTTACTATGTTATTAAATTTTTAATTAAGATATAATTTCTTGTTGTAAATAAAAATGTTGTGTTCCCTGAAGTGTCTTGATTTGCAATTCATGCACAGGGAATTGGTGATGTCAGTGCTGCTTCTTCCCTCGTAAACTTATCTACCTAATATACATCTCACCTTATGTTCATTATCCTTCCCTGCCATAGCAAAGTTCTACCATCCTGAGCAGGAAATGATTATTCATACTGTATAGGAACTACCAGGAGCAAAGGGGTAAATGATTACAAATTATAGCGACAGTACCAGCTAACATAGGCTGGCTTGTCACTCCTGCTCAGGAAATGCAAGAATAGCTATGACAACATTCTCCAGCTCTTCTGAGATCATTGATGATCTCACTTCAGGATTCCTGTAATAGATTCCAAATAAAGACCGCCAGGAGCAGTTGACACTTCTTCTGGGCTAATGATGCCTCATCTCTCCTAGCTCTTCTCCAGCCCAAGATGATAACACTAGTCATATAGCTATGGATTTTATCCATTGGTCAGGGAAAGTCTCGACATCTCGCTGTAATTCCCCACAAGCACTTTTCAACAGTTGGATTGGAAGACCTGCTGGAAAATACCATGTTATATTTACTTGAAATTCCTTCGTATGGAAATCAGAGTAGAGAGGAATGGTGTCAGCACGGTTCTTGTCTCAGTTCTTGGCACACTGTCAGCAGGTATTAAGTGCCCGAGTTCAAGAGTCATAATCATCCTCCCCAACAATGCAGCCTCAGTAATTTCTTTTGGAGTAAAAACTGTGAGATTAGAAATTGAAGTGATCATAAAAAGGCATTAAGGAATTTTGTTAACGAGATGTGTATAGTTACACTCTTTCAAGTCATCCTTGTGTTTGTGTGTGTATGTGTAAGCATGCTTTGTAGAGCTTATATATAATGTGATCAGATTTAGCAGACGTTTAAGCTGATGAGTTCTGGTCATCTTTATAAGTTTTGGAAACAGAAAATGAAGAGAAACTTCCAAAAGAAATAGCACGTAATTCAATTTGTTGATTTTCATTTATTTTGTGTGTGTTTTTTTTTATTAAATTATTTCTTTGTTGTTGAAAGCAGAGACTTCTCTTCTATTGCCTTTTGAGATTGCTAGATTTGAAACTGATAATTCTGTGAGGTTGCACAGCCCCTCATAATTAAGGAAACACATTCAGTGGTAATATGTTCATTTTTAGTCTGTAATTTATATGATAAATTAGTTTTTGAGAAATTAGTTCCTGTAATTTATATGATAAATTATTTCTGAAGAGTAAAGGTGAAATGTTATACTGCGGAATAAGTTTATATAAATCCTGCATATGCTTAAACTACAGTGAAATGCAAGGGACTGTAGTACTCATTTTTTTCTTTTATAATTTTTTACCACTTACTACAATGTATTTGCAGAAGTATTTGCAGCGTTCAAGACTCTATGACTTAGCACTTATTATAGAAGATAATTTCTTTCTGTCTTTCACCAGCCCTCCACCTTTCAACATACATCTTCGTCTGTCTGATGTGTGAGGGGAATTACATTTGGCTTGGAAACAAAAAGAGATGTATCTCCTTCAAACATATTCTGTCCTGGCCATCCCACTTAGAGGATGAGGAAGCTCTTGGGAACATGTGTGGGTTATTGACTGCTGTGTGCCTGCAGCAGCTCTGTAAGCCCTGCCCTTCACTTCTTGTCTGGCAGTCTTAACCAGGCAGGAACAATTAAGGGAGGGATCCTGAGCTGTGCCTGTCAATTAATGTTGAAAGCTAGTTTGCAAATCAAGTAATTTAATAGAGTTGCAATCTCACTGAGCTGTGTCTTACATCTTTTATACCTGTCACGTCTAAGCAGTGTTTTTCAAGTAATTGTGCAAATTTCAGTATGTGCAAGGAAATGTTTTTCTGTTTGCTTGGTTTCTGTAACGCCACACAATTTACTAATTACTTGCCAGTCATTAGATAGTATGCCTTGTAAAATGTCAATTGAGTTATTTGTGGTAAGTTACAGAGTTATATGCTTTCCTCTCATAGTCAGTTATGGTCAGTACAAGAAATAAGGAAGTTTTGTTTTGTTTTCTTTTTTTAACTGTCTCATGAGGAGAAATAACCTTGGTTTTAATTTTGTGTTCACTGAGTCAATGGAGGCTTGGCTGTAGACATCAGCAGAGCAGATTTCAAGCCAAAATCTGCAGAGACCATTTTCCCGTTGTAAAAGAAAATGCTAAGCCTTAGAAATCAGTGGCTGAATTCACATATAGGACATGCTGGTTGTCTGCATAAAATATAATTTTCCTGGACTTTATTTTTAACTTTTCCACTTGGTGCTATCACTGCTGAACATAAAAGGTATGTCTGGATTTGCACATAGATGATTAATGTAGGCAGTCCCTGCAGAATCAAAATCTCATAATGTATTGATTTTCTCTGTATACCCACTGTAGGAAAAATGTTCCTGTAGGAAACAGCAGACAGTACGTAGCTCTCAATGTGAAACATAATTCACTAATAAATACAGGGAAAAGTCTCAGAATAAGCACTTTTCAGTATGGAGACAGATGGCCACATCACTTTGCAAACATTCAGCTTTTTTTTCCCTGACATGCTTAAATAATCTTTATCAAGCAGTAGACATAGATAAAAATTGAGGTAGCCTTAAATTTATCTAAAAAAGAATGACAAGCTACTGTAGAAGTGTCCTATAAATAACTACAGCTAGCTATTGAATGAAAGTCAATAAGCTGTGGAGTAGACTTCTACTGGATTGTAGAAATACATATACATATATATTTCTTGTAATGAAATGCTCTGTCCTCTTTCCCAACCCAGGGACTCAACATGGTGTTTATATACTTGGCACAACATACAAGGATTAGAGGCACAACCAGATGGCCGTACTTTATCTTGTCTTGTTTATTTAGGTGATGGATAGCAGTCCTGACTTTACCTATTTGTCTGACCATGATCATTTATGTTCTACTGTGGATTTCTGCACACACATGGACACAAATGGAAGTAAACAGACTCTTTTTCTCTTTATTCCTTAGGCTTAGAAAGAATTGCAAGAGATTCAGCCTATGAGCAAGAAGGAAAAGTTCAGTTTGTAATTGATGCAGTATATTCCATGGCCTATGCACTACATAACATGCACAAAGATCTCTGTCCTGGATATATTGGTCTGTGTCCAAGGATGAGCACAATTGATGGTAAAGAACTACTTACCTATATCCGAGCAGTAAACTTTAATGGTAAGTTATATATGTACTCTTTTTTTTTCTTTCTATCTTGTTCTTTAAATGTTTCAGAAGTGACAAGATGTGTTTTCTTCTATATATAGGATACTTTAAGGCACAGTGGAAAACACAAGATTAGAAGCAGTTCTCATTCAGTCAGAACTGTGAGTTTTTCCACCTGCTTTGAAACCCCAAGTGTATTTTTCATCTTAACATTAAGCTGCTCCCACAGGATGCAGATGTTAAAAATAAGAATCTGTCAATCAAAATATTTCAGTGAAAAGCTGCTATTATAGAAACAAGTTGAGGACTCATGCAGCCCTATTGACAGATTAAAATCCTTAGATGGAGGTTACTCATGTGTTTACAAGAGAATGAATTGAAAATATACCCTTTTGAAAATTGCATTCTTTTGAAATTACTGTTAACAGTTTCTTTACATAATTGAATAGTGGAATTTTCTTTCAGCTTGTGTGTTTAATTCTCAATTAAAGGACTTACTAGAATTTACAGCTTCTTTTCCTTATCATTGTTTTCCATTCAGTGATATAATCAGTTTTAACACAACTGCAATACGCATTTTTAAACAATAGTACATAATATTCTCTGCAGCTGGGATTTGCTGCTGGAGAAATACAGTTACTGTTTCCCGTGCTGTCAACAGTAGCGACCAATAAAGAACAGGCTTAATTTATGAATGTAGAATTGAAAAGGGTAGAACATGCTTGATGGTGAAATGAAGTTGTTGAAAACTTAGATTGTTTTGTGAATTTCATAGCTGTTGTAGGCTATATTTCCCATTATTTTACAAGGAAATTGAACAGTGTTCTTTGCTGTGTTTTCTTTTTCTTTCTATTCTTTTTCCCCTATGTGGCAGGTAATTCACATACTAGCAATGCCTTCTAACTATAGAGAGAAGCACTGTCTATCACAATTCACTCCTGTGACCTCAGCTGCCAGCCTTTTGAAAAAAGCACAAGGTCATTTTGAATTTAGCTTCCAAGTGGAAGCAATTTTTTGCTCTAGGTAATGTACCAGACCATTTGGTTGATATGAATATTGGCTGTAGTTCACAGTTTGTTTCCTCTTTTAAATCTTTCTTCTTCTGCAACATTCATAAAAAGGGAATCCCTGTCTCCTGGAATACAGAAGAAAGATAGGAGTTAAAATGATTCTTTAGTGATTTTAAAGAAAACCTGGAACAAAATATGTAGCTAACAAATGGGAATGTTGCTGTGATGACAGAGGTAGGCAACATATTGTAAGGTCTGCAGTGATAATTATCTACATTTCCAACACATATGCTTTTGAGTCTGTGTTGTTAAAGTGTAAAGAAAGTGATCAATTTTCGTTTGGTTAGCATGAAGGATTAGCATAAAAAGATAAGATGTACACACTATATAAAACCTTTTCCTCCCTAAAGATTGTTGTGCTTCATCAATAACTGTCTTCATTTCACTGGCTGACTATTGAAACAACAAGGGGAGATGAAAGGGTGGGATTGAGCATTCGGACACTAATGAAAAAGGATGCTTTTGAAATAGCAGTCTTTCAGTATCAAAAGGGGGGCTATAAGAAAGAAGGGGATGGACTCTTTAGCAGGATCTGTTGCAATAGGACAACAGGATATGGTTTACATACTAAAAACAGTGGAGATTTATAATATAAGGAAGTGGGGTTTTTTTATGATAAGGGTTGTGAACCCTGGAACAGGTGGTGCAGGGAGGTGGTGGATGCTCCATCACTAGAGAGACTCAAGTTGGGCTGAACGAGGCTCTGAGCAACCTAATCTGGCTGTGGGTTTATTGCAGGGAAATTGGACTAGTTGACCTTTAAGAGTCCCTTCCAATTCAAATGATTCTATGATTTACTGAAATAGGGAAGAAAAAATAAAATAAATATTTATGTGATTTTAAATTTCTGTCTTGTGGGATGCATAAAATCTTCTCTGTGTTAGGCTGGTCCGTGTTATGTACTAGTGTACCAATTTTTTGTGTATATCACATGATCCAGTATTTCCCTTTTTGAAGTCATGAATTGGGAGGCATTATCAAAAGACAGTCTTTGATCCTGTGCCTTTTCCTACAAAGCTTAAATTCCTGCTCCTCAGAAAAGCACAGTAGCTGTGTCTGACTTGGTTTACTGAGATGAATAGCTATGCGGGTTGCTAGACCTCATGTAGTGGGAGATGATTGTGGTGCTGCATGTTAATTTTGACATGAGTTCCTGGTTCAAATCACTGATAATGTAGTAGTCTAAAAGTGAGCTGATACATGAAAGGGAAGCCCTGGCTTTGAAAGCCATTCAAGGTAACATTTTTCTGTCCTAGTAATAAAAGGATCACAGCATTGCTGAAAGTTGGCAGGAACCCCTGGTGATTCCCTGCTTAGATCTGGTTCAGCTAGATCAGGTTGCTCAGGACCACAACCTGTCAGGTTTTAAATATATCCAAGTATGGAAAAGCCTGCAAAATTTTCTCCGAGCAATCATTTTCAATGTTTGATCATCCTCACAGTAAAAAGTTCTTTTTTTATGCTTAAACAATATTACCTCTGTTTTAGAATTAAACTACTGTGCTTTAGGGTTATAATAATCCTTCTTAACCAATATAGTAATGAGTGGGTGCAACTGCAATTGATATGTTCCTGCATTTAAGTCAGTGGGTTTCATCTCACAGATTGTGACCTGTGTTATGAAGGACACCTTTCTGTCTTGTGGAGAGCCTTTGCAAGGGGAGGAAAACATGCATATCTCTGGTTATTGGAGTTATTGCTCTGATTTTGATTGCAAGCAATTGCTTTGAAATGTGTTGTTTTTTATTTACTCTGTTTAGTCTTATTTACAAATGATAAAGAAGATTTATTCTCCTGAAGGATTAGTCTGTATAATATTCCATGATACCTTCATGACTAAAGAGTGGTAATAACCACCAGTGCACAGCATACTGATATAACTGATACGACATTTGCTTCTGCTTGGATATTCTTCTGCCAGTTCTATGTTAAGTGCAGAAAATATCACTGTTCAGCAGTTGAAAGGAACAGAACTTTATTTTCACTTGAAATTACTGCTGAGTGCAGTCTCCTATCTTACTATTGCCTTTGTTTCTCTTAAAACAAATATCAAAGCATAGTGTCTGTAAACAATTGCTTTTCATTTACAGTGGGCATTTTAATTATTAATTTCAATTCATAGAGGAAGAAATGACTAGTGTGTAATTCTGCAGCCTATTGCAGTGTGTGTAGAAATTATAAGTTTTTAAGAAAGAGATACATTTTAAGACTCATGTTTACAAGCCAGTGCAATGAGGCATGGTCCACTTAGATCACTGTGTTCTCAGTGGGCATTTCCAGCTATTTGTTCAATGAATACTTAGAAATATCAGAATTTTCATGTTCCTTCTTATCTTGGTTTCTCTCTGGCAACAAATGAATATGCTGTCACTCGATGGCATTCTTTTAAATAGAGGCACCACATTTGAAAGATCTTCCCTGTCAGTTTTTGTATCTAAACAGCATGAGATATTTATGTGAAATTGGTGTTTAATGTTTAAAATTATCTAAAGCAAATATGTTTTTCTGTAAATTAGGTTTATAAATAGTAAACTGTCATGGTTTAATTGTGTCATGACTCAGTAGATCTCCTTTCATATTTCTACTGTGTTCTTACTGTGACTTCATTTTTCTGCCTACAAATAAGCAGAGGTTTTCTAAGAGTTTTTACCCTAGCATGTGCTAAGTTTTCTTTTTAATGAGAAATGCTCATCTTTTATCAGTAATGAAACCTGTATTCATAGTGGCTGGAGGTGTTTCAAAGTGTGTTGTTCTCTTGTTGCTCTTCTATTCATTTGTTATTGTTGGTGGTGATTGGTTTTATTTTGAATTAAAAGATTGATTTTGCTTTTTCTTGGATAGGAATAAACCACAGAGTGACAAGATTGATCAGTGTCGGCCTTCCTTGTTGTCCCACTTCAGATGATCAGAATTCATGGTTGAATTCCAAAACAAAAGTCATTACTCATATTGTACATTAAGCATTTCTTACAGAAGAAAACTCATTCTTTCTATATAGAATGATTTGTAGCGAATATATGGTGCTATGTAGCTGTTTTTATGCCTATCTTTTGGCATATATTTTTATTTACATTAATACACTGTAATAGGTCAAAGGATAAATACTTAGCAAATTTCACACACTAAACCACAGTATATTTACATCCGTTATGAGTCTTTCACTAAACTTGAAAGTAAGGGCAAGACCTGCACTCTCATACAGGCAAGCAGGCATCTGTCTGCCTATCTGTCTGCTTATCTATCTATCTATCTATCTATTTACACTGATGGTCTACTTGTCTCGCTCTGGCATCTTTCCTGGCGAAGAGATAGAAGGGAGCAGAGAACAGGTGAAAACAGCTGAAAGCCTGTACTGGCAGTGCCTAGTTCAATGTCCATTTCTGCCAGAGTTCACTGCAACATCACTTCCCCCTTCTGGTGAAAAGGAGACAGTAAGTAAATTCCAGTTCTGATTGTAGCCTTTCCTTTAGTCTTCTCTGGGACTATGTAAAACAATTGTGTTTCTTGCTGGGATTTTGTGACAAATTTACAGTGGCACTGGGCCAGACTGACCAGAGATGTTACAGAGTCTCCATCCTCAGAGGTAATCAAAAGCTGTAGAGTTTTCTCTAGCTGTCCCTCATTGTAAGCAGAGGGATTGGACTAGGTGATCTCCAGAGCTTCCTTCCTGCCTCAGCCACTCTCAGATTCTGTAGCTCAAACTGGACTCAAAATAAAAGTAAACACTCACCCTCGCTTTAAGCGTTTTAAATGAATGTATGTTACATTTACTCTATTCTTCCGGCACTAATTTCATAGGCTGTATGGATTTGCTGCTCCTTGCTGCTATTTGTGTTATAAATCTGGTAATCAAATGCCTTTGAGAAAAGAGTGATTTTGTCTGCATGCACATGAAGCCTCATCCCCACTTAAAAAGCAAACATACAAAATTTCATCCTAAAAAGTTAGGATGGTACCAGACAGTGAGAGCGTAAGAACAGAAACTGTCAGGCAAACTTAAAACAAAGCACTGATAATTATGTAGAACAAATTAATTATCATTGCACACTGTAATATACTTTATTTATTTATTTACTTACTTATTTATTTCCCCCAGAAAGCATTATCTATAGAGGGCAGTTTTTTAAAAAATGAAGATTTGAGTTCCTCGTGGAGAATTTTGAACCCTTCAGAAAATCATTATTTTGGGATCAGCTGTTTACCAAATTCATCTGCTACTGCTGTCTTCTCTAAGACATTAATCTGATCTTGATTTAGTAGTCAGCTCAGACAGTTTTAAATGTTTTCTTCAAGAAAGCTGACACCTCTCTATTCTTTCACTAAGTACAAAATTTGCATTCTCAAATCATTATTTATCATTAAAACAGAAGCTTTAAAGTGGGTGCCCTTTGAAGTTGACATGTTTTGTCATTTTTTAAGGCGTTAAGCACAATAGAACTAAATGTCCCACTTAAAATGTACAGGAGCTATGCTCCTAATTTATTATTTTTAATTAAGTGCTCAAGTCTACAGCTACAGATAGAGAAAAAAACAACTTTTTGATATATTTGAACACATCTGTGATTTTTATTTAAGAATATTGTCAGTTCATTATTTAGGGACTTGTACTGTCAGAAACACTTAGCATCATGTGATGCCATGTTCTGATTATTATTATCCTAATATCTAGTTTCCAGTGCCTTTGTGTTAAATTAAAAAAGGAATAGTTACCTCTGTTCATTTCTTGCTGGCAATGATTTCAAATAAGTTCTGTTTTGTCATGTTAATTATTGTAATGGAATTAATCTAGGTGGCTGTACAAGAAACTGAAATAGCACATTGGTTTGAATCACTCTGAAGAGGCTTGTGTAGCATATGGTTATAATAGGTCTGGTGGGCAAAGCTCAGAACTGCTATGATGCTCAGGTACCTCACAAATCCATGTGATTCAGAGCTTATGAAAATGTAAGGTATGAAACTGGAAGGTAGAACCTAAAAGCAAATGCAATTTATTGCTATGCTTTTGCCATGTATGGATCTTAAGTACTGATTAGTTGAGCAATATATTTGCTTCACAGTATTGATTGATGTCAATACTTCGTTTTGAAGAACAAGGTCTAGTTCATAAGGTGTTGCAGGATATTCAGATATATTACAGTTTTCTGCTAAGATGAAGTGGAAAACTCAAGCTATAGTGAGAAGCAGTAGAAACTCTTGCCACTCTGAGTGGAAAGGTCTCTGCGTGCAAAGAAATGGAATCCATAACATGTATCATTTTTAGCTTTTAGTCAGTGTAAGAAACATCACAGCTAAAGTTCTGTCTAGTTATAAAGCCCTTCAGATATGCTTTTTACCTTAATTACCAGGCAGAAGGCCAGCCACATGTTTTAAGGAAAATCTTACTTTGTCGATCTTCTTAACTTGAGTGGTAAAATTGAAAATATCCTATTAAACCTATAAAATCAAGTGAGAATGTCTATACAAATTATTAATGCTTCTGTATATTGATTTATGGCCCACTTGGTAAGACAAGACTTCTGCAAGTCAGAAGGACAGTCATGAAGGGCACTGAATTGTTCTTTCAGTGCTTTGGTGACAGAATCGCATAAAACTTTTTCATTTTCCTACAGCACATTTCAGATCTCTTATGAAATAGACATATTGAAGAGAATACAATGAAAAAAAAGTGACAAGGATTTCATGAAGGATATTTGGTATTATAAATAAACCCCACTTAGAGTTCATTCATGTAAGAAGTGATCTAACTGGTAATATCTTGTAAGCGACTAACAGAAAACAAAGCCATACTTCAGAGGAGTTGCTGTCAGTGAAACTGCCTTGACAAGTCTTAGATTCTTATATGAGGAGGAAAAAAAACAGTTTTTGTATGTTGGAGAGAATGATGGAAAAGTGGGTAATAATTCCTGAGCAGGAATACAGAAAGGAGAGAATAATTTTATAATTAACAGACATTGCCTACATCGGTATCTCTCTAGGGAAATGTAGTATTCACCAAAATCAAGTCTATGGTTAAGCAGCACTGGATTCAAGAGCAAGTTAGACATGTTAGATCTTGTACTCAGATGTGATCTTAAGCAAAACCAGGGAGAATCTGAGGAAAGTAAACATGATGTTTAAAAGGAAATGATGAGAATCAGGTCATTTGTCACAGGCAGATAGTTTTCCCTCAGTTTCAGTAGCTGATGTAATCTAAAGTAAGTGTCTAGTTCTCCATACAGCTGAAGGGAAAGGCTGATACCTCTAAAGGCTACCAGAGAGCTACCCTGTCCATTAGCATTTAGACACCATAGCAACTCATCTACTTCTGTGCATTTTACCTCAAGAAACTATGAGTCAGAGAGATTATCTCAAAGGCTGGTTAAAGCATTTTAATAGCATGAAATATTAAATATGCAGAAGATAGTTTATCTTAGAAGCTTCTCTAATTTACTTTGGTAGAGGAAGCATTTGCTGCTATTCCTGAGGATTAAGGTATCCAATCATTTTAGGCACACAGCAGGTTGTGTTTTATGCTGAACAGACTGAGCCCAAAATGTTGCTCCCCATAGTCTTAGCCAAATCTCTCTCTTCTGAGCTTCAGGTAAAATGGATCTGATACACAAATTCCTGAGGTGTTCTATTTTAAATAGAGACTGTTTCTCTTAATTCTCCTGTGACCTCCATCATAAAAATGGAATCTTTGATAATTTAGAATAAAGTCATTTGTAGTAGAGATTTTAGTGGCAATTTTGTGGATTCTGTGCATAGCTCAAAATCAGAGTGATGATGCATTAGTTCTTGTGCTAACATTTTTCAAATTGTGCCAATTTCATTAGGTTATTAACTTGTATAATTGCTTTAGCATTTAATAAAAAAAAAAACTTTCAGTAGACAGAATATTCTTTACTAGTAGTTTTACTTGGAAGGCTAAACAATTTTAAGCGAAGTTATAGGAGCTGGATGAATTGCAAAATGGCACTTCTCTGTTTTACTTGCATCTCTGTTAGCGAATTGGCAGTTTGGCTGGTACTTGAATATGGTTTTATTTGCTGGTAGTTGAGCTCTTCATGTATGGTAGGATTGCTGACAGAGACTCAGCTACATTTCAGAGCCTTAAAACCTGGATGTGTTTTTAGCTACTATATAAAATCTTACAGGCCAATGATAACTTCCTCCTTTGGCCCACCTGTTATGAGTGAGATTCATATCCAAGATGGAGAAATTTTATATTGACTCGTTTATATTTTAAGTGTTCAGCATAAGTAAAAAGGATATGATACAGCCCTTTTATGTTAAGTCGAAGATAAGAAATTTATTCCTCTGAAGATTTCCAGAAGGGTATTAGAATATACAAGTGCTAATGCTGTTTGGGGATGAGAATGATGGAAGCATTGAAGTTTGATCTTCCTCCCAGACTTTTCATATTGGTCTAGGATTAGGTTGTTCAGTAAGAAATAAAGGATCCGATTTTTAAGACTTTATCCAAAGGAGACTGAAACCATGCACCAGAATTCCGAGAAATCCTACCAAAATGGACTCCTAATATCTCATCTAAGTGTCACCCTGTCCTCATTTTTCAAAGAGAACAAAAGTTGAAAGAAACGCAGAAGAAAAAGCAGAAGACATTCCTTATGCCAAAATTCAAAAACATGTGCAGAAGGTTGAAACAGATCCAACAGAAAATAAAGTGACTAAGAGATATGTCATTCCTTGAACTCAGTCAGCCAGACCAGAAGGAATTTTAAAGCACGTTACAGATGCAATTTAGACATATTCAGTTGGAACTTTTGATAGTAGCAGTATAATACATATTGCCAAAAGTACTTCTGCTGATATTACTTCAAATGACACTTTTTTAAGCATGTTTCATTCCTGCTAAAACAGTGAGTAACTATAACTACTTTTTCAAAAAAATACCCCACAGAATGGAGAAGGAAAGTCCGGGTTAAAATCTGAAATAGGAGAAATACGTATGTGTCAGAGTGCAATTATCTTTTTAATTCTGAAAAGAGCCTGCAGCACTCCTAAATTAATTAATTAATTAACTAAAGTTGATAGATTGTAGCAAGAATACACACTGAAAGCTGACTGTTAGTTTACATATGTCACGGAGTTAACTAGATCAATTTATGCCCGTGACAGGGGGCAGTAGGCCCCTGCCCCCCCACCCCCCCTGGCCTCACAAAATGGGAAGGAAAGAAGGGAGGAAAAAAAACAGCGGCAACAATCTATGGAGGAAAACTTATTTTACCAACTATGATATCGGAATGCAAGATAACACAATATAATATAAGCTAATTGAGACTAATAAATCAAATAAGATAGGAGAGAGAGAGTTCGTGAGACTGAGTCGAACCTGAAAAGCTTGGAACGGCTAGGAAAGCACCCTCCAGCACCCACTGCCAGGCAGTAAGAGTCCGCCCCACCCAGAAGGGTCAGATCCCATGACTTCCGTAATGTATAGGGATGGTTGTCTGGAATTGGAGCATTAACACTTTAATTCCAGTACACTACATGATGTTTTGATGTGGAATTCTGAAAACCAAAAAACATAAAACCATGACAACATATAAGTCATAGTCTCTAATGTATTTTTAATCTAGTGAAACCAGAATCAAACCAGTTAGAAATATATGACTCCATACTTCTACTGAGCCAGCACTGAAGCATGAAATCTCAGTGCAGATTAATTTCATGAATTGTTGAAAGGCTTTTTATTATACAACATAGGAAAAGAAAGAAGCAACCTATCATCAACATCTAAATTGGTTTTGGTTTTCATTCAAATGAAAATTTGCTGTTTTATAGAAGATAAATTACAATTTATCCTTTGGGACTAAGGGTTAGAGAAGCTAGCATAATTTTCAAACATTATTTATTGCTGTTCAATAATAAAAAAAAAAATAAAAAAGTAACCAAACAATCTCATTTAGAGAAAGAGACTATCAATATGCTATCACAGTTTTAATATAAGTGAGAAAATTTTGGCTTAGAAACAAAAAAAGTTTTCATGTAATACTGATGGTTAATTATTCCATCACTCACTTTTATGTTGTTTCAATTAATAGCAAGTCAGGTGTCATGCTATCATGAAATGACTGTTTTTCATGTTTCAAATATGCAAAATACAGCTTGTTTTGATAACATCTTGATGAAAAGAATTTTCACAGAATTGGGATTGACTAGTTAACTCCATTTCTTATGAAAAATCACAGTTTTTCAAGCAATAGATTTAAGTCTCTATTCCTAGAGTTAGTTTTTACAATTGTATGTCCATGTTATTTACATATCTCCTTTTAATTTTTCCATGGGTTTTAAGATAAATAAGGATTTGAAATTGCTAAAGAAAATAATGAATTCAATTTACCAGTATAACCAACAACAAAGCAGAAATTCTACTCTATTCTAATCTATTCATATATTTAACTAATTAGTGAAAAAGGTTCTTCAGTTATGATTGCAAGAAATAATCTTTATTCTGTGATCTTGTCCTAGTGTACAATAAAATGCAAATGCCATGTCACAGAGCAGTTAATGGTGATTATTCCAGTCAGATGTTGCCAGTGCCTGGAAGAATTACGTACCACTGAATCAACCTGAATGCACTGATGTTATGAGGACTTAACTACTTTGTTAAATTAGTTCAAATTAGTTCACCTTTTTTTTTTACCTTATATAATGGAATGTCACTCAGTTTACTGAAATATGTATTGAAAAGTAGGTAACAAGTGTCACCTGTTATGAAAAAGGAGAATTCTTTAGCTAACCACTAAAATGCAAAAATATTATGTTTATCAACCATACTGGAAATAAAGTCTAAAAAAGTAGCCACCCTAACAGTTTTAAAGAATTAATAAAAATCAGCTAAAGCAAAATCACAGTCAGTTGTGAAGCAAACTGATCAAAAAACACTTGAAATTGCTATTCCTTATTATGAGCATTACATAGTCACCTAGGTGTAACTTCAAGCTTATGTATTGCACTTGCTCTGTACAGAAAGACAATTTCTGAGCTTGGAAGACATCCTGGTAAAATAATGTGCTGACAGTTGTGCTGTCTGTAACATACGTTTATTTGCAGCAGTAGGAGAACTAAGCAGTAAGAAACATATCTTTGCTGTTCAATAAATAAGTATTCGCCTTGGAGCTATGTATTTTTCAGTGGAATGGGGAAGGAGTCTGTGTTTGCGTGTGGTGGGCAAAGGTGGCCATTCTATACAGACTTGGAAAGTTAACTGCTATTTGTTATCTGTGCTATTTGTTATCTGTGTTCTGGTACGTCTTTAGAATTTCTGTTCTTTCAAAGTTCAACATACATGTACCCATCAAATTCTTTAAATAGCTAGAAACCCTCAGTGCTCTCTGTTGTATCTTAATGAATAGGAGCACAGAGACTTCAATAGTAGATGCTTTCCTTTTACTGTAAAGCTAAGCAAACATAATCACGGATGACACATTATTGCTCACTCGGAGCTCCAGCTGGATCAGCATTTGAGTTTCTTGTTTGGCCCTGCAGCCACTCTGGCCTACCCTGGTTTTGCTCCAGCATAGTTTGATCCTGAGTTGAGAGACAAAAATGTATTGGCACTGTTCCTGTGCCACACATAATCACATTTTGTAAATATATCCCTAGGTAGCATCAAGTCACTACTCGTAATATGGTCATTTAGGGAAGCTGTGTCCCACTTTTTGGAAGAAATTATTATGCATTCAAACGAAAGTGAATGTGATGTATGGAGCCTCAAGTCATCGTCTGTGTGTGAGATACGCAGCTGCAGGGCAGTCGGACTCTTCAGAACATACCAGTCTGCAAACTTGAAAGGTTTATTTAGTGCAGTTTCTGTGGAACTTGGTTCTTCCAAGTTCCTACCCAGAGATCTGAAAAGAAAGCCTCAGGATACGAGAGTCCAGTGCTTATCATGTTGGAGAAAAACAACTAAGGGTGATTAGAAATAACCCTTATATTGACATACAGCCACTGTGGGAAGGTTTCTACTAAGCCAGCTGGTGTTTAAAGGCTCTAGCTCTTGATAGTTACAAATTGCTGTATTGATCTTCCTTTATGCGTGCACTTACTGCAGCTCAAACACTGATAATTTTTTCTGTTTTGTACTTTCATTGTTTCTTACCAGCAAGAGATACTGCTCATGCACAAAGTGTTTAGGCAGGATTTCTTGCTCACCTGAGCATAAAATGCAGGCAGTTTTGTTCTTATAGTGAGTTGTCCTGAGCCTCATGCAGTCAGTCAGAAAATTCTAAGGAATGTATAGAACAAAAAGAAAGTAACATATGAGCAGATGTTTGCAAACCCAAGAACATTGTTGATTTTTTACTTCCAGCTATGGGTAAATGTTCAGGTTGTTCCTAATTTCAGCTGATGTGCTCTAGAGTCAAATTGACCTTTTTAAGATTCCTCTTGTTTCTGTGTTGTTTACCTGACCAGATGATGATTTGGAGTGAAAACATCATGGAAATTGGTTTCAGGAATGAAATCTCTTAGCTTCCAATATTGCCAGCCTTCAGGGCAAGCCTGTCTGAAGTGTGGGCTGGTCTTCCTTGTGCCGAGGTAGTGCTACGTCAGCAGAGTTGCGTCCCTCAGCAGCCGTGATCTCCATGAGTTTGTAAATGCACTCCTCTTTAGTTTTGCCCAGAGAGGACAGATCGGATCAGAGACGTAATCAAAAATAGGAGTCTCTTCTAGGTCTGAGCTGCATTGATGAAAAGGCAGCTGTGTGCCTCACATCTTAGGAGCTTCTGTAAATGCTTCAGACACTCAGAGGTGCAAATCAGTGCCACTTGAAAGGTTCTTAGACAAATAAACTCACTACAGTTCTTGATCACCAAAATAGATAATTAAAATGTTGTCCTTGTTATTGATTTTTGTCCTATAAAAAGATCTTCCTGTTTCATGTGGAAAATTTTCAGACTGTGGAATTTGGGGTCTGTGGCCATGTAGACCTGGTAAATTTATATGTATTGGGATTAAATGGGAGGTGGTCAAGAAAAGGAACAGTTCTCATGGAGTTCAGTGTTTTAAGAGATTACATACAGATCTTTAATTGAAGGTTTATATGAAGCATGAATACAGTTCTACTGTTATAAATGTTCACCTTTATTTTCAAGATTTAGTGTAAACATCTGTTACTCTTCATACGTTGTAAAGATGGCTATAAATATTCATTATTTTTCCCTTGTTACAGCTACAAGTTTTTCTTTGTCCTCGCTTAGAGGTTCCTCTGCCAGGACCCTTAGCATCCAGATCAATGGAATATTTTTGAAAGTGTAAATTGTTCTGGACTTTGTAGTCCAGACTTGCTAATGATTTGTAATGAAGTATTTAACAGAAATGAGCACAGACCTTGATGTGAATTGCCAGCCAGATATTTAACAAGAGAGATTCTGAGAAAAGAAGTGTAGAAGGATAATGAAGCCTGACAATAATAAGAAGCCATGGACGAAGTACTGAGGGTTAGAACAAAGGAACATGTCTCCCAGAGCAGGGTCAGATGTTAGTGCCTGAATCATATGATGAAAAGTAACAAGGTTAGGCAGAGAAAACCAGAAGGACTGATAGCTTCAGCAGCTTGACATGTTACAAATATTGAGCAGTGGATAGATTAGAGACAAGCGCTATTTATAACAGTAGTGCTTTTTTTTTTTTTTTTTTTCCTTTTTTTTCCCCATGAGAAATAGCAGCAAACAGTATGGACACTTGATGTAAGTGATGAAAGATGCAGTTTTTCTTAGTATTGTGTAAGATGGTAGCAAAACTACTAGTATCTATTTGGTCACCTTATTTTGTGTGTGTCATATAACTAGATAAAATGGGAGGGAAAACAAACATAAAATTGAGTGATACAGGGACTCATAAATTTTACCAATTAATAAAGCCAAATAGTATAAGAATTGAATTCAATTTATTTCATATTAGATATCTACAGTCCAGATGTCTGCACATGAACCAGTTGATGAGACTGCTTTTGTACTGAATGGAGAGAAAGTTCCTTAGTGGGACATGGTTCAATGAATCATTTACTTGTCTAAAATAAGCCAGAGAAATTGTAGTGTAGAGATGCCACTGCTGACAACAAAGCAAATCTGCTTTAGATGTGTATGGTGCAGACTTCTAAAGGCAGGTGGACAGAATCCAGTCCTCTGTCAGTCAGGGGAAAATTGAGCTTGAGATGGGAAACTAGGAATAAGTCATGAGTTATCATTATTGTGTCACCTCTTTCCACTAGATGAAAGAAGAAGAAATGGCAGAAATGTCGAGTTGATGCAAAAGTCACATGATAAAAATGCTTTTCAGTGAGATGTTAATCTAATTATCAAGAGTAGCAGAAGACATACATTATTTGATAGTAACATCAGACTACTGTTTTGTATCTGTATTAAAATCAGCATAAGGGGAAGGAGTTGGTATGGAGAGTTCTCCCTCATATACAAAGAGATTGAAAAGGCTTCTTTTTTTTACAGTGTGCTGATTTTAATAATGACAATTCCAAATTATAAAGTCTCCTTACCAATAAAAGAGTTAACACTGAAAAAAGATAGTTAAGATGTACTTTGCCAAGCAAGATTTTAAATTACACCATTATGGAAACAACTTTAAAGCTGAAAAAGGCTTGAGGTTATAAAGCTGATAATGGGAAAAGAGGAGTGGAAGAAATACGAATAAAGAATAACATCTGGAAAAGTAGAAATAAAATTGGTTTCAAAGAATCTAGTAAAGCCAGTAGAGAAAAATGTTAAGGGCATATAAATACCAAATATAATGTATCTCTGTACAGCAGTAAGGCAAGTAATTGTGACAATAAATGATGTGTTGACAAGGCTGGGGAACTCAATATTAAACAAACAAAACAACAACAACAACAAAGAAAATATATCTTTACATGGAAGCAAGCACTACTTACTTCCAAGATTTTTTATTATTATGAACGCAAGTGATCTGGTGAAATTGACTAGGAAAAATAACTAGGTGTGGTGGAAAAGTTTTCCATTTAATTCTAGAGGCTTTATGGAACAGAATAAGATAATGTAAAATTTAGTTGTCAGTTGTCAGCATTCTGCTAAGAGTGGGAAGGACTCTGAAAATCATGGGTATAGAATGAGGAAATTGGCTATATATGTTACTGTCCTGTAGCACTCATCCACTTCATCATTATGGTCTCTATTGGTCCAATGCAAATAACCACAGATTTTCTGTGAAGAATTAAATATATTTTCAGAAGTTTGTGTAAAATAATTTGAGATGTGACTGAGAAAGAAATCAGAATGAAAATGTAGACAGAAAACAGGAAACTAGATTTAAAAGAGATGAATTTGGAAGTTTAATAAGAGGTTGTCTTTCATGACTTAGTGTGATGGCCTGTTTAGGGATCTGAGGAGATCCATATCAAATCCTTTAAAGACTTACTACCCTAAAAAATAAGATTGGGAAAAGTTTGGATAATATAAAGAATCTCATGGTAATTACAATAGATATAAGAATATGAAATAAAAAATAATTTTGTATTATGAAGGTAGAATTATGAGGGAAGATAATGGATTCTTAATGTGCTTGAAGCGGATAAGGACAAAGACAGGAACCCAGGATGAGATTTATAAGAAATGGTAAACACTTTATTTCTTTTATGGTATCTGGAAACGTATGTACTCCATTTTGTTAGAAATCTTATAGTTATTAGCCTGTAAATCAGATTACACATATAATTTTATTTTTATTGTCTTAATTCCTAAGATTACCCAAATTCTGCCATGTCGTGCCATATTGCTTGGTATTACTTACACATTCCATCTTCACACTATTAATATGTTACATTAACACATTCTTAATTTGCAGGTATAGTCGCTGGTGAAAACACTACCTAAATTTTTTCAAGGCAGTCTTTGAAGAACTGTACTGTGAACCCATGAATACCCAGGAAGTTTCAGCACAATCTGTTTGATGTCCTTTTTTATTAGTTCCTTGTCCACTTTATAGTCCAGCATGTTCTTCACAGATCCAAATCTTCTCAGTTTTAATCAGTCATTTCCCATAGAATTAAATCTGAAATCCAGAGAGATTATATCTGTCGTCTTTCACTTGTGAAGTAAATAACTTAATTGTCAAAGAAAGCAGAATCATTAGCATGATTCATTTCTGAAAAATGTACACAACTTTTATTCTTATTTGCATTTCTATCCATGTGTACTACAGAGATTACTATGGGTAGAATAGCTATTAATCCTGCAAATGCAGCATGAAGTAATATATCAATAAAGTATAATAAGACAAAAAATCCATTTAAAGAAATAAGAGGTTTACTTGTAGCTAAATGATTCTAGCACAAAACACGTTTTACCTTTTGTGTATCTAGAATCCAAACAACATGTTAGGAAACCTGACCTCAGTGTTTTTGTAGTTTTTTTCTCCAGAGGACAGCAGACAGTAAACAAGGTTTTCTGAAGCACTAATTTCAGAGCTGAATCTGCCTGTTGGCAAACTGGATTTAACCAGTGGTACCTGGAGACACGTTAATGAATTTCAGATTAACACAAGTGCTAAACCTAATGCCATAATTAAGGAAGGACTGCCAATCACTGCCTCGTTTTCACTGGCACAATTTATTCTGTAGATTTCTGTTGGAACAATGTCATCTAGTGAGGATTGCATTAACTTTAATTGCAAATTGATCTGCAATAATTTATATTAACCTGTCCATTGTCATTCCTGAAAGCAGGTCTCCTAAAAAGCTGCACTTAAAATGATGTCAATTTACAGTTAAAATTACCCATACTCTGAGCAGCATTCGTTTCTGGCAACATTCGGCGCATTATCAAGAATTATCCATAACACAAGATCTGTGGAATTTCAACAAAGCTTTTCAGTCTCTGTGATGTGATTTGTTTTATCTTTTCATTGATGTGTGTTGTGTTGTCCAACTCTTTTTCTGACACATCAGTTGAAATTGCCAGTAATATTGTCAGCTTCATTCCACTGTGGTTATATCTAGCTTTTATAAGATTTAAAAAAAAATAGAAGAAAATTTCCTATCTGTTTCCAATTATGATCTACGGCTACATTTTTATAGAGACGGAGAGATTTGCTTCTATTTAAACATACATTCAAAAATCTAGTTTATTATTCAATTTTTACTTGCTTCTAAAGAGAAGGCTTTATACATTACCATATCAGAATAAACATAAGAACCATGCACATCGTAACAGTACCTTGGCTACAGGTCTAATTTCTTAAATGACTGATCCTTTGTTAGCTCCTCTAACATGGCTATTGAAGGCTGAGCTCTTGAAGCATTTCCAATGGACTGACAACAATTAATGATGTGACTATTTCATGGATCACCTCCCTTTCTCATTCTGGACTGTGTACACTGGATTGCATAACAACACACAGACATTGCATGCATAGAATTATAATATCCCTTTGCATTTAGAGATGAGGCTCATGAAACATATTAGGATGATTTTTCATATATTCTTTGTTGATACTTAACTGTGGGAAATGAGGCATCAAAGATAGCTCTCTGTGGCTGTTTTACACCTGTCCTTGGTTGGCGATGCAGCCAAATGGCTACAAATATTCATGTCATTTGCACTGGTCATTTGCAGTTTTCTAAAATTCTAGGGTCACTAGAGCTCAGAAACAAGGCTGCTTCTATCAGAATTACAGAGCAATTGAATACTGAACAGGCTGGCCTCTAGTGGTATCTAATCTAGTGTAGGCTGACCCATAGCAATTTGCTCAGGTCTACATTCTGAGGAGACTCCACAACCTCTCTGGGCAACCTATTCCACTGTGCGATTTTGCACACTAAAAACACTTTTGCTTTAGCAGATTTTCCTTTCTTTCAGCATGTGTCCGTCCACTGCCTCTTGCCACATCACTAGCTATCACTGAAGAGAGTCTCTATCTATCTTCTTTATTTCCCCAAAAGACATTTAGATAAAATGAAGAGATTCATTCCCACACCTTCTCTTCTCTAGGGCAAATGATTCCATCTATCTCAGCCTTTCCTCATAGGAGAGATGCTCCATTTCCTTTACTATCTTTGTGGGCCTCCACTGGACTTTCCCAAGTCTGTCCTTGTCCACGGGAGCCCAGAAATGGACACAGCAGTCCAGCTTTGGTATCATCAGTGTTCAAGAAAGGGGAAAGATCACCCCATTACTTTTGTGCTTAAGCTCAGCACTTCGTTGGCTGCCAGGGCACTGACCCTGTTCTGTAGTTGAAGATCTGCAGGTAGAGAAGGAACTTTGCTTCTGCTGTTGGAAGTCTCCAGCTTCACCATCCTGGCAGTCTCCACTTCTAAACCCAGTAAGAGCAGACTCTTCCTGCTTCCCCTCTGGCACAGCTCCTCTACTTGGTGGCACGGAAGCTCACCAGCATACAACTGCTGCAGGCAGGGAGACCATCTCTTTCTGCCCACAGCCTCAGCAAAAGACTGAAGAGAGGCGTCCACTGTTAGTATCTATCTGTCTGTACCTCTGATGCACTGGGATATTTGCTCAGATGCTTGCTGGGAACACACCCCCAACACTGCTGAGCACACGAATGCTTCCTTTAGCCACAGAATTTCTGGCCCTCTTTTGTGTACCTTCTGCAGAAAACTATTCTGGGATTGCACCCTGGGCTGGCCCTTACATCCACCTCTCCCAGCACGTGCTGAATGGGTGTCTGACCCTCTCTACTTGGAGCCAGCTCAAAGCACCTTTGCTTCACTCAGGAACAGCATCTGAAATTTCTAGTGTTTGCTGGAAGTTTCAGCTCCAACAAAGCTGTCTGCCCCTGGAGCAGCAAGCACCCTGCCATTTCAGCAGGAGTCCCTAGGAGTCCCCAGCCATGCCTGGAGGACTTCCCAGAAAATGTAAAAACAGAGCCCAAAAAATGTTGAGCAAACTGCTGCATCTACTGGCTACTCTGCTGATATTTCTGTTCCTTTGATACGTTTTTACTCCAAGAATAGATGAACCATAAGAAATCTACATCCCTATTTTTGTCTGGTTTTAGGTTTTTCAATGTTGCTGCAATATTTATTGAGTTTCATAGGCATATGAAGACTATATGGTATTATATCAAGTAATTGCAAGACATTGGTAAATAGACTATAGACTTTTTATTTACACAGAAACAAACTACTTCACTATGCTTTGTGATCAGTAGTGCCTTAACTACAATGCTGGAGGTTTTATGGGAAATATCAGGTAATATCTGCAAACATACTCAAATTTTTATCTATGATACTGATGTTGCTGATGAAATGTTGAGACTAATACCATTATGCAGTATTGTTGTACAGTTCTGGAGTGTTATGATATTATCACCCCATGATCATTTAATTTACTTGGTAAATCTTTTAGTAGTCTTAGAGGAAAATGAATTTCAAGCTTTTCTTTTGGAATATCAAATTATATTAAATCAGATTTAAAAATCAAGGTGAAAAACCTTTCTTCTAGTCAAGCACTTAAGAATTTCCTTGAGGCATAAAATTGCAGTTATCAAGCAAGTCATCTATTGTTTCGCCAAATGTAATGACACAGCCCACATAAAGATATGCATGTGCCTAATTATTTTCTTAAATTTCATCTTAATGGAACTGTATGTAGTACACAGCTAGAAAGTATGTAATAAGGATGCATTTTAAGCATAAAAACAACTACTCATTTGAACAAATTGAAAGAGTTGTGATGGGAAACTTCCTGGAAGTAATGTCTTGAATATCTTTTCCTTCAGGAAGATATAACAAAAGAGATATGTATATATATATGTATATACAAGATAAATGAATAGAAGTTCTAAAGATCATTATACTACTTCAGCTGAAAAATACTTTTTATCTTTTTATGGATAGATGTTATCTGTTCAATGCTTACAGCTGAGAGACTTCATACGGAATTGAAGATATGTCCTTAATTAACTTGCTTTCACGTTAATAATGAAAGGCCCTAAGTTCTAATGTAAAGCTAAAGTGGTTTTTGGACAGACTTATATATTTCCCATGGATTCACATCAGACATAGAGGTGTTTCAGTTAGCAGTGGGGCAATGGCTGAAATCTAAATCTGAATCAGCTTCAAGACTTGTCAGATAGCTATCTTCAGGTTGTGAACAGTGGAATATTTCTGTTCCTGTTCCAGATATGCAATACTGTGCATCTCCAAATGGTTGTTTTTTGTTGGTGGTGGTGGTGTGTTTTTTTTTAAGATGATGATTTTTTTTTAATGGAATTGCTGTTACAGTACATTAAGAAGTAAAGTGCAAATGTAACTCTAAGGCCAAATGATACTGTTCACCATACATTAGTTATATTCTTTAGTAGAAACCATATTTTACCTTCACATTCTTGTTCCTCACTTCTGTGTTAAAAATTCTCATTTCATGATTTTCACAGTTTCTGACCTTAAGTAAATGTGCTGGTCAAGTTTCACCAAGGGTGAACATGCAAGTTCGTTTTACCAATTGTTATTAAAAGTATGCTACTTTATTGTACACCTCTTGGTCAAGAGCTTTTGTTTGTGTAGTGACAGATAATAAGCAATCAGTGTAACATAGAGAAATTGTTATAAGATGAATTTGGAAATGATATTAAAGAATTACCTGGTCTGTCCCACTACCAAAACCAGCATTACTATACTGTTATAGTCCTGGCAGCTGGTTGCCCACCCTGTTCTTGGCAAAAGTATGCTAGGGAGATTTCACAGCCCTTGAAGGTAATCTACGTTCTGCTAGAGTTTTTCCTTAGGTATAACTTAAATGTTCATTCTTGCAAATGGAAGTTATTATTCCATGTCTTGGAATTATGATCTTATGTTTCCAACTTATTTTAAACTTATATCCACAGTGGAAAAAAGTTTTTTGACAAATTGTTCCTCGCTTTTATATTTTTGAATATTATCATATCGTCTCTCAGTCTTCTTTGACTAAATGGAAATGGTTCCTTAATCCTTTTATGACAGTTTTTGTTTTCTTAATCTTTCTTCTTAAGCTTCACTTGCTGTTCTATATCTTTAGTAAAATATTATTCTCAAAATTGGTACAGTATTTCAGTTAAGGTCATCCCGGTGTTGAACAAAATGGAAGAGCAGTCCTTCATTTTAAACAGAAAATGATCTCTATACCTCTAAGACGATCCTTTTTCTTAACACAACAACATAAACAGCTTTTTTTTTTTTTTTTTTTGGTCGAGGTGCTCGGCTCTGGAACGGATGCATTCCACACCAAAGCAGGTAATTGCCTTGGCTGGTTGAGGGATAGCCTGTCAGGGAGCATCTACCAGGCATCATTGCCACTTAGCAGCGGCATTTTGATGTCATGGAGGTAGAGCCAGGATCCCAGCAGCAGTGGGATCACCTCCTGTGCTTATAAAACCTGCCAGAAGGGAGCAGGAAGAAACAGGACACAAATGGGTCATGGCGTGACAGTTTGCACAAGCAGTTCGACAAAGGGCAGGCAAGCAGGGAGGGCAAGGAGTGCAGAGTACCTCTGTCCACTCAGGAGACTGACTCACCTGTCAGTTGCCTCCCAGACAAATCTAGCCATGGTCTCCACTAGGTAGAAAGCTCTGGCAAGAAAGACTGTGGTGACTCAGATAGAGTGCCTGCCTAAAAATGTGGCAGTTCAAGTCTCTGGCTCAGCGAGTACCTGAGCCTGTTGGTACCTGTGAAGGGCAGCAGGGATTCTGCCTGCGTGAGGTGTGAGCAGGTGGCTTGTCTGCTCGGTGCGATGGTGAACCTGAAGGAGGAGGTGCAGAGATTAAGGAGTATCAGAAAGTGCAAGCAGGAGTTAGATTGCTGGAGTAACACTGTTGAACTTGCAAGAAAGACACTGGGGTGATACCCACTAGTGGTGGTGGATCCCCTCCTATGCTGTTGTTGAGCAGAGGGAGACAATTTAAGGGAAGAGAAGGAATGGAAACAGGCCCCAGCTCAGAATCACAGGCAACCTCCATCGTGACTTATTTCGGTTCCCCAGGTGCCACTTCATAACAGGCTCTGGAACTAGAAGGAGAGGTAAGTGAGGTTGCAGTGGGAGGTCTGCCTTTGAGGTTGTCTAGGATGAGGCAGTCAGCTCCGCACCTCGAGACTGCCTCTGCCAAGAAGGACAGAAGGGTGATTGTTGTAGGCAACTCCCTGCTGAGAGGAATGGAGCTCCCTGCCCACAGGAAACTGTGCTGCCTCCTTGGGGAGGGATTTTTCTACAAAACTTAATAGTCTGATTCGCCCCTCTGATTATTAACATTTATTGATAGTTCAGACCGGCAGTGATGAAGTCACTGAGAGAAGCCTGAGGATTATCAAAAAGACTTCAGGGGACTGGTATAGTTAATGGTTGGAGAGGGCGTACAGGTTGTATTTTCCTCTATCCATTCAATGGCAGGGAAGGATACTGAAACCCATCTCATACATACATGGCTGTGAGGCTAGTGCAAACACAAGAATTTTTTTTGACGATGGGACAGTTCACTCAGAACCTGGCCTGACAGCTGTGGATGGATCTCACCTATCTCAAAGGGGGAAACGGATCCTAGCCCAGGAGGTGGCAGGTTGCTGAAAGAGCTTTAAACTAGATATGAAGGGAGAAAGGGATAAAACCAGGCCATCTAGAGATGAGCAAGGGAAACAATGATGGGACTGGGGATGAGGCAAGGGGCTCAGCTGAAGTGCGTCTACACCAATGCACACAGCATGAGCAACAGGAGGAGCTGGAAGCAATGGTGTGGCAGGCAAACTATGACTTAGTTATTACGGAAATGTGATGGGATTGCTCCCACGACTGGACTTACGCAGTGAATGGCTATAAGCTCTTCAGAAGGAACAGGCAAGGAAGAAGGAGTGGTGGCGTGGTTCTCCATGTCAGAGAGTGCTTTGATGTTGTTGAGCTTAGGGCTGGGAATGATAAAATTGAGTTTCTATGGGTAAGGATCAGGGAAAGGGCCAACAAGGCAGGCATCCTAGTGGGGGTCTGTTATAGACCGCCTAACCAGGGTGAAGAGACAGATGAACTGTTCTACAAATAGCTGGCAGAAATTGTGTGGAAAGAGGGAAGGGCTGTTGACGTAGTCTACCTAGACTTCAGCAAAGCCTTTGACACCATATTCTCCTGGAGAAGCTGTCAGCCTGTAGCTTAAACAAATAATCTCTTTGCTGAGTAAAGAGCTAGCTGGATGGCGGTGGTACATGGAGTTGCATCCAGCTGGTAAGCAGTCATGAGTGGTGTTCCCCAGCAGTCGGTGCTGGGGCCTGTCTTGTTCAGTATCTTTATTGATGTCCAGAATGAGGGTATTGAATGCATCCTCAGCAAGTTTGCAAGTGACATGAAGTTGGGAGGAAGTGTTGATCTGTCTGGGAGTAGGAAGGCCCTACAGAGGGATCTGGACACTCTCTACCACTTGTTCCTGTTCTGCAGTGATGTGGTTGATTTTTCTACCATGTCCATCATCTATCAGTGCTCCTTGTTGATGGGTGAGGTCCCAGAAGACTGGAGGCTTCCCAATGTGACTCCCATCTATAAGAAGGGCTGCAGGGAGGATCTGGGGAACTACAGGCCTGTTAGCCTGACCTCGGTGCCAGGGAAGGTTACGGAGCAGATTGTCTTGAGGGAGATCACACGGCATGTGTGGGACAACCGGGGGATCAGGCCTAGCCAGCATGGGTCACGAAGGGCAGGTCCTGCTTGACCAACCTGATCTCCTTCTATGACCTAGTGACCCATCTGGTGGATGAGGGAAAGGCTGTTGATGTAGTCTACCTTGACTTCAGCAAAGCCTTCGACACTGTCTCCCACAGCATTCTCCTACAGAAGCTGGCAGTCCATGGCTTGGACAGGTACACTCTTGGCTGGGTAAGGAACTGGCTGGAGGGCTGGGCCCAGAGAGTGGTGGTGAATGGAGTTAAATCCAGCTGGTGACCGGTTACGAGTGGAGTTTCCCAGGGGTCGGTGCTGGGGCCTGTCCTCTTCAATATCTTTATTGATGATCTGGATGAGGGCATTGAGTGCACCCTCAGTAAGTTTGCAGATGACACCAAGCTGGCTGGAAGTGTCGATCTGCCTGAGGGTAGCGAGGCCCTACAGAGGGATCTGGATAGGCTGGATAGCCAATGGGATGAGGTTCAACAAGGCCAAATGCCGGGTCCTGCACTTTGGCCATAATAACCCCAGGCAACGCTACAGGCTTGGGGCAGAATGCTGGAAGACTGTGTAGAGGAAATGGACTTGGGGTGTTGATTGATGCTAGACTGAACATGAGTCAGCATGTGTGCCCAGGTGGCCAAGAAGGCCAATGGTATCCTGGCTTGTATCAGAAGTAGTGTGACCAGCAGGAACAGGGAAGTAATTGTCCCCCTGTACTCAGCACTGGTGAGGCCGCACCTCGAGTACTGTGTCCAGTTTTGGGCCCCTCGCTGTAAGAAAGACATCGAGGCCCTGGAGCGAGTTCAGAGAAGGGCAGCTAAGCTGGTGAGGGGTCTGGAGCACAGGTCTTACGAGGAGCGGCTGAGGGAGCTGGGATTGTTCAGCCTGGAGAAGAGGAGGCTCAGGGGAGACTGTATTGCTCTCTATAACTACCTGAAGGGAGATTGTAGTGAGCTGGGAGTCGGCCTCTTCTCTCGTGTGACTAGTGATAGGACTAGAGGGAATGACTCCAAGCTGCGCCAGGGAAGGTTCAGACTGGACGTTAGGAAATACTACTTCTCTGAAAGAGTGGTCGGGTGCTGGAATGGGCTGCCCAGAGAGGTGGTGGAGTCACCGACCCTGGAGGTGTTCAGGGAACATTTGGATGTTGTGTTGAGGGACATGGTTTAGCGAGAACCATTGGTGATGGATGAATGGTTGGACTGGATGATCCTGTGGGTCTTTTCCAACCTTAGTGATTCTATGATTCTATAAATGAACTGTTTGCCCTGAACTGAATTTATTTGTCAGGGGTTATGGGTTTTCCAGTTTACTGGGACCATTTTGATCCAATGTGTTTGCAGCTCTCTCAGCATAATGTCATCTTCCAGATGTAATAACCATGCTTTTGATTTTTTGGGGGGCAGTTAATGGAAATTGTGTTAATAACAACACCAAGTGCTTATTCCATACAGACAGTGTTTCCCTAGTTCGCTTACCAAAATGTGATGTGACAGAGCATCAGAGACTTCCTACAGTGAAGTTATATGACAGTATAGCTTTTCTCCATCAATAAGGCCTATTATGCTACCATGGAAGAAAGTTAGATTATTTTGACATGATTTATTCTTGAAGAATACATTGTCAATGTTACTCATCTTCCTTTTTTTTTTTTTTTTTAACTTGTGGGTGCTCAGACGCTGATTATTTGTTCTAGAACTTTTTAGGAAATGAAATGGCACTGATTGGTCCTCAATTGTTTGTCTTTCCCCCATTTCTCGTAGTTTAGGACTGGAAGTACATTTATCCAGTTTCACTTTCTTAGAATCTGATCTTCCAACACTGCTTATTAAGAATGTTATCTTAAAAAGGAGAAGTGTAATTTTTTACAATTTAGCATATTTTCGAACTGTGAGAGCAAACATTGTTTAAAAAACAATAATTATAGTGAAGCTCATCTACTATTTATAGTTCTCTAAATTCTGACATTTACAAATGTGAGAAATGAGGTAATGCACTATTCCATATAGCACATTGCTATATATGATAAATTGTTTGGAAAATCTTAGAATTGTTTTAGAACAATCAAATCTTTAGGACATGCTTAAGAATCATGGAAGATGCAATAATAAGGCTAAAATAGAAGTGCTCAAGTCTGACAGTAATAAGGTTGACATTTAGGGTCTAATTTTTCAAAGGATGGAAACATCTGTGGTTCTCATAAAACTGGCATCAAACTGAATTTTGTGACCAACTGTTGTAAAAAAAATCTGTCAATAAAACTTTCCTTCTTACGCTATTCCAGAAAATTTCAGTGCTGATTTGCTTTTCAGCTTCCTTACAGTGCACTTGCAGAGTATGCATATTCAAACTTAATAAGCACACGGGTTATAGGCTGGACAACAACTATGACTTATGAACTTATATATTTTTATAACACCTAATAGAAATGTGCATATTTCTGTTATAGCACACAGCATTTATAAAAGGAGCAGTCTCTAAAAGTTAATCTTTCAGTGCCATTAAAAAAAAACCAAAAACAACACGAAAACATGTATTCATCAAAAACTGTATTCATCAGTAACTAAAATAAGCAAACAAACAAAGAGGTAAAGTTGCAGTCATTCTGAAGGTACAGTGAGTTGTCAAATAGGTGAAACATGTAATATCTGTCCATGATTATCATTCTGCATCTCTGCAGTGTTAGCTCTACTCATTTCAGATATCATTTAAAAACATGCTCACTACAGTTCTCTGGGAATGAACAGAAAAGAAAAATGGCATTTCAGTCATTTTCTTTGCTTGATGTTTTCAACTGTGACGTTGAATGATTTTAAAATGATAGTACTAAATGATGATATGAACACCGAGTTTATTAAAACAACAATAACAACGATATGATTAAACATTTATTTATTCTAATCTTATGCTAAATTTCCTTACTCTTTGCTTTTGTAAGACCCTGTGTTATACTTCTTATATGTTTTGTCTTTTGTGTGGCTGGGAAGCAGAAACTAATATAGGAAAAAATGATTGTATTCACTATTATAACGAATAGGTGGAATTATAATTGTTAAAGCCAGCACCTATGTCAAAACTGTTTTATGATACCTATTCATAACTGTTCTGGCATGGGAATTTTAATGCAGAACACTGATAAATAAGTAATTAAATAAATAAAACAAACAACAAAAAACAGTGAAATGACACCAATCCATCATTTTTACAAAATTTCTGATGGCTGAGGAGAGGTAATGATTCTGTTCATAGTGACGTTATGTTTGACTAGCAAAACATTCGAGCTGTAGAGAGTCTGTGATGTGAATTTTTATGACTGAGTTCTTTGTGAAATCATCCATGTGAATGTTTGCTAAGCTGTCACCCTGATGTTACTGATGCACTACCAACTACTATTCAGAACCTTTGCAATCTGCAATATATTGTCTTTAAGTACTCTGTATTCCTGTACCTAATTTTCATCGTGACTGTTTTCTCTAAAACTTACAAACCCTCTATCTCTACACAGAGAGGGTTAAAACCAGAATGAAAAGGAAATGGAAACTTATTTAATTGCTTTAGGTAGTTTTTGGAGCAGCAAATTATTTTAGATGGACATTTTAATAGATTTTGCTTCTATATTTTCAGAGCTTCAGGCAAAATTTTTTTAAAATAAAGTATCACATTGGATTTCTGTAGGAAGCATTTCAGAATAGGCTTGCTTTTAATTTTGGCCTGCTATCATCATCAATATTTTTCTTAAATACCTTTTTATGCTCTGCACTTTCATAGTGTTTACTGCATTTGTAATCTCAAAAATGCTAAAAGCATACATAGAGAAGATTTTCAAGATTTTCATATCTCAAGCAAAAATACATGCAAAATTTTGCATGTTATCTTCCCTGTAGATATGGGAGGTGAGCATGCATGGAGTTTTATACGTGTTATAGTAATAAATAATAATCCTTTACCTCTAATAGTTTAAACTGGATTTGGTTCTTTTCTGAGTACACTTATAAGTATGTAAGCTTGTGCTTAATCTCCCTTCAGGTTTAAAGAACAGCAATAAAAACTGAATCCACTTTCTACTAAGCTAACAAATAGACAAGAGGGAATACGTGCATGCTTTTAAGAGGAGAAATATCCCTATTTTTCCAATAAGAAATGGCTTTGCATACTAATGTGAAGACAGCTGCCAACCTGCTGGAGGTGAGGGGGATTAGCATCAGCACTCGTTTGAACACTCATTTGAGCATTGCCTGTCTGAAGTCATGTGCTGAGAATCCAGTGCAGCAAGTCCATAATTCCAGTGCAGCCACTCCTTGCCAGCTGTATTCTGAAGCTTTTTTTCTCACCTGATTTCTCTTCTTCAGTTTCTGAGTATTGTTTAAATCGATGAACAAACAACCTAAAACCTTCCATTCTGTTCTAGATTATTATTCGGAGAATAATGAGTATGGTAGATCTATAGCTGTTAGAGTAATAAGCTATCATTGTAGCTCATCATTGTTAAAATAACTCATTAATTAGAGATGAGTGGCTCTATACGATGTCTCAGATAGACGTACATGGATGAATAAGAGCCCTAAGTCTTAGACCAGGGGTTTTCTTGTTTCCACAAGACCATTCTGTTTTTGGGATGAAATAGTATGCATTGCCTAACTTTACTACCGTGTCCCAGTGTGTTCTGGGATAGCCCCATTTTCAAATAGGATGCACAGACGAGATTGAGAAAATTTTGAAAAAACCTTTTTCACTTTAAAATCTTAATGTTTTATTTGAAGTCCCAGTATGATTTTAAAAGTAATTACAGCTCTACATGTGCTGTGAACAGTGGCAATGGTTACATATGTGCTGTAAATCTTGTCCTCTTCCTCTAAAGGAATAAAATAGACATTACAGTTGTTTATTTTCTGAGTTTCACAGAAAATCAAATTCTCATTAATTTTATTTCCTAAAGATGTGCTACAATTCCTTGTGTTTGAGGAACAGGAAAAAGTAATAATTTTTCATTGCACAAAAATTCTGAAGAAAGCACAAGAAATATTTTATGGTGAGGAGTGGAGACTGAGTTAACATAGAGCCCCTGGTAAAGTTTACTGGACTGCTTTATCTTTTTGGGACGCTTCGTATCATTTATGTCACATTGCATGAGAGAACTACAATGATTTAAATGGATATCATTATTGACTTTAGTTCAGAGATTCAACATGACAGGAAATGTCTAGAATAATCTTGGGGCAGGAGGAATCAATTATAGTGCTCCTATTCAGAAAGCAACTTCACTGCTTTTCTGTGAGGTATGTGGATTCTCCAAGCACTTTATTAATATTTTAATGCTTATATATAACTGATGTTACACTGTCATAATTTTGCACTTCTCATGGTGTATTTGTAGTTTTTTTTTCTGTTGTCTCTCTGAACATTTACATCAAAATTACATCAAAATGCACTCAACTCCGTCATCGATGTCACTGATAAAGATGTTGTGCTCTTTAACGTCTTTATCAATGACACTGATGACAGAATTGAGTGCACCCTCAGCAAGTTTGCTGATGACACCAAGCTGAGTGGTGCAGTCGACACGATTGAAGGAAGGGATGCCATTCAGAGGGACCTCGAGAGGCTAGAAAGGTGGGCCCGGGTGAACCTGATGAGGTTCAACACAGCAAAGTGCAGAGTTTTGCACTTGGGCCGAAGGAATCCCAGGCATCCCTACAGACTGGAAGGAGCGGTCCTTGAGAGCACTCCTATGGAGAAGGACCTGGGGGTCCTGATGGATGAAAAACTTAATATGAACTAGCAGTATGTTATAGCGGCTCGGAAGGCAAATGGTATCCAGGGCTCTATCAAAGGAGGTGTGGCCAGCAGGGACAAGGAGGTGATTGTTCCCCTCTACTCTGCTCTTGTGAGGCCCCATCTGGAATACTGCGTCCAAGTGTGAAGCCCCCAGTACAAAAAAGACAAAGAGCTGTTGGAGAGGGTCCAGAGGAGGGCCACAAAGATGATCAGGGGACTGGAGCACCTCCCCTACGAGGACAGGCTGAAGGAGCTGGGCTTGTTCAGCCTGAAGAAAAGAAGGCTGCGGGGTGACCTCATTGCAGCCTTTCAGTACCTAAAGAGAGCCTACAAACAGAAGGGGAATCAACTCTTTGAAAGGGTTGATAACAGCAGGACAAGGGGAAATAGTTTTAAGTTGAGGGAGGGGAGTGTCATGGTTTTGTGATTTTTGGTTTTCGGTATTCCACATCATAACATCATGTGGGGCACTGGGAGTTTTACTGTTAATGCTTAAGCTCTGGGTACCTGCCTGGAAGAGAAGAAGAACTGCATTCCCCAGGGGACTCTGCAGTCACAGAGAGTCTCAAGATATAACTCCTGGCAAGGTCACCTGATGCACTCTTCTTCGCCTGCTTTTCGTTTGCTCTCCTCCTTTTTTTCTCCCTGCTGCTCAACTGGACGGCGCATCTCACCTCAGCATTGTGGTGAGGCCTATCCACCTTTCGGACATTCTCTCTCTCATTATGTTTATTAGCTTCAATTTTAATTATATGGTATTATAGTGTGTTATCTTGCATTCCGATAATATTTTTAGTAAATTAGTTTGTTTCTCCTCATAGAAACAATGCCACTGTTTCTAATTATTTTGGAGTCCCCTGTTCCCTTTTTCCGGAGGCGCGGATCTGCGGATCCCTCCACCCCGCTAGTCACGGAACTGGGCTGAACCAGCCCGTAAACTGTTTGACAGGGAGATTTAGGTTGGACAGCAGGGGGAAGCTCTTTACAGAGAGAGTGATGAGGTACAGGAACAGGTTGCCCAGAGAGGTTGTGGATGCCCCGTCCCTGGAAGTGTTCAAGGCCAGATTGGATGGGGCTCTGGGCAGCCTGATCTAGCATTAAATGAGAAGGTTGGTGGCCCTGCATGTGGCAGGGGGGTTGGAGATTCATGATCCTTGAGGTCCCTTCCAACCCTGGCCATTCTGTGATTCTGTGATTCTGTGATTCTGTGAAATTCTCATTCATCTACACAGGACTATGCATTTGTGCACAGCATTCTGTGTAGTGATAGTGGAAGGAAAAATGTGTTTCTCAGGATGCAACTGATATTTGCAGATCAAACAACATCAAACTTCTGTAATAATCTATAAAATCATTTCTTGTGTTGCACAGTCTTTGGACTTCACATTCATTAGTTTCTCTTTGCTCTGTCTCTAATGCCTTGAAAATGCCTTTTCTCCCCTAGAAACACAGAGCTCTTTTTTGCAGTTGCAGAATTCTCACTTGAAAATCAACACAGTTTGCTCAGGGGGAATAAAACACTCGTGTCTGCACATTTGTAAGTGCTTTATGTGCATCTCAAAAGATACGCGCTCTTAAATGTAGGCAATATGTATATTTATTTATTTTTGAAAAAAAGATTTGTCTTTGAAAAAATGGAGCAGCAGAATAGTAACTGCACTTCCAAAGTGCAGTTTCACCATGAGGTATAAGGATGAGTAGACTCAGTAGTGAAGAAATGAGGTTTGTGTTATTCCTTTAACTGATTGTTTCCAAACAAAGTATGTATATTTCAGCCAAATTTTGCACTTGGGCTGGAAAACATAGCTGGCCTAATTCTGATCACGTTAGTCTACTTGAAGTGACACTATTCAAGTCAGGAGTGGGATCTAGAGTGTCAGGATGCCATATGTATTACATCTGTCCATTTATCTTCAAAAGACATTACATTCATTGCATTCGTTTTAACTGCTTTCATTCTCCTTCTCTGAGGAAGCCCTTGAGCAGAAACCGTATGTTGTCAAGACATAGACCTAATTAATGTCATTAATTCACCACACAGAATGTAAAAGCCCAGTGTCTCAGATTGGAAAGGGGATGTCACTGGAGTTATTACTAAGTGTTTTAAAAAGCAGACTGAAAGCTGTAATAGCCACTGATTGCATAGATATCACATCTAATGAAGAAGGGGATATTATGATAAACTGATGCTAAGGGTGTCAATGAAGATAATTTTATGAATGATTCATCATCTGAGACCGCAGTCTAATTTTTCCAAATCTGAGAAGTCTGAAGAAATTCAGTCACTGCATAATTTTCTTGAATTTTTCTCAGACATGAAAACGTCTTTTTTCCCAGCAGCTTCTTGATGTAAAGTTACACCCGCTTGTTGCAAACATATGTTTGTATGACAGCATGTTTGTCATGCTGGTGCTCAACAGGGTTGCTCATGCAGTGAGCAGTCCTCAGCAGAGGTGTGAAAGAGCTGCTAGCACTGATGGCTGTCAGTGGTCTTTGTTTAAACTGAGGTGGACATGAACATCTGTGAAGGCTTGTTTCTGAGCTGACACCAGCGTACATCAGACATAATCATCAGGCTCAGTATAGTTATACCAAAATACTGACAGCGTTGCTTGTTACGGGATAATAAGGCCCGACCTTGTCCTGTGTCTGTGATTTCAGCTTGTGGAGCGTTGAATAAAACCTAATTTGCACATTTTTTGCCTGTTCTAATTACATAGTGTTTATATGATTACATTTTATTAAAGATTGCAAAGATCTCCAAGATACTGACTGCTATGGAGAGAGGTGTTAGCGTTACGATAATTAATTTACTCTCCTCATTTATGTGATGCTAGCAAAGCTCAGAGAAGAACCAGATAAATATATTCTCGTAGAAACAGGCAGCTTGGATACAGCCAGAAATGCCTGAATTGTTACATTCTGGCTTTGATCTCTGATATACGAATTAATGAGAGTTTTGATGGTTGTATTTTTTACTCATAGTGATAACTGTTGTAGTGACCTAAGATGTGTTTTGTGCACCGAGGGAACACATAGCAATTTAAGTTTTGAATTTAATTTCTGAATTCTGAAATACTTTTTGGAAAAGGTAGTTGCCATGTTATTAATGTCTTTGAATATTTTGTAGACTCTGTGATAATATGGAAAAATACTAACCAGTTGGTCCTTTTTATCTTTAAGTTATAATATTTCCCCTGGATTTGTGAAGTTTCCTATTTTGGGCCCTGCAACGAATTTCAACTTATGGTAATGGGAGGACAGAAGTTCTCTTATTTCAGTCCTCAGCTTTCCTCCTGACTTCTAACAGCCCTGTCATTTTCTAAAAGTGGCTTCCTTGCCCAAATAATACTTTAAATTGCATGAAAATAAGGATCAATATTTGCAGTTGTGTCTTCTTCCTCACTCCTAAGGTAATAATCTTTTTATCTGAATTTTATCTCCCCGTAATAACCTAATGTGCACTTTGGGCTCCTTTGCTTTCCTTAATGCTGAAAACGAGACATCCTGGCAATTCTTAAACAATTTAAGGTTAACACAGAAAGTGTTTACACTAGAAATTGTGATACAATTTCTTTATAGGTTTCCATTCTGCTTTTACTCATTTGCCTACAGTTATATATCAAACGCAGTGGCCGAAAATTTTGACTGTTGTGGGAAAAATAATTAGAATAGTATGCGGATAGTATGTTTCAGTAATGGTTATTTCTCCATATAATATAAATGTAAAATAAAGTTGATATGATAAACTTCTGGGTAATACCTGTGAATTACTTTTTCCTTTATGGTGTTCACGTAGTGGTGTTAGAAAACAGAGGAAGGTGAATATCAAGAGGTTTACTCTGCTTTTCTACAACTGGGCACAGGAAGTGTGTTTGAAAAATCCAGTAATGGAAACTCCACAGTCTGTCTCAGGTAGTTAAGTGCTGTGCTTAATTAGCCAGTGTCACAGAATGGTTATAAAACATTCTTCATCCTCAGCCTGCCTTTACCACGTTTAACTGTTTAAGTCAAATGAACTGTCACCTGCAAACAAGGTACTGCCCTGCTTGAAATTAAGTCATGTTTGATGCTAAATATATTTTACAGTGCTTTCCCTGAAAACTCTGGCAGTACTCTATTACTGGATTTTAAACTCTTCAACCGTATTTCAGAAACCCATTGTGGAATTATTGTCACTTGGATGTCAAACCTTTTATCACTACCATCCTGGAGAAACAGAATAGTGTTTAAGACAGAGCCTTGAAAATCTAATTTTGCACAAACAATTCTTGCTTGAGCCAGAATGAGTTTTCTGTTACCCTAAGCAGAACTCTGAAGGAAGCTTGCGCATAAAAATACTAATCAGAATGAGCTACAAGGAGAAGAAAGAAGTGAGGAAGGAATAAGGAAGGAGCAGGAACTGACAACTGAAATAAATTTTTAATTTAACTTCAGGAGGTCTAGATTTTTCTTCTTATATAACTTAGTGCAACTTGTCACTGAAGTGCACTGAGATTTTTACTTTAGCAAGAAGTTTAATCTTGTTATCTAGTTCAGTCAGGTCACAAGGTGAATCTGTAGCAATACTTGTTAACTGGATTCAGATTACAGTGTGTTATACTTCATACTAACAATTCAGTTGAGAGTGTAAATACAAATAGGAATACAATTCTGTTACGTGTCACTAACCATAAAAAAAAAAAATAAAAATAATCATATGGGAAAAAAGATAAAAAAGAATTAAATATTGGTTCTGATTGATTGATTAGGAGAGCAACAAAACTGCAGTGCTGCTGTTTCATGCTAAAGGTAAAGGAATTTCATTCTAAGGAGCTGCTGTTCACATCCCCTTGGCTTTTCCTCTTGCTTTAGCCAGGGTCTTCAAAGGCATTGACTGAACTGGATGAAGCAGAGAGAAGCCTCTGGGGCAACAGAGAGAGCAACAGTATACAGTTCTCTTGTAATTATTTTTTTGCTTACTTAGACATTTACATTTATTACAAAACTATGTCATGTTTGCTTTTTTTCCAGATTGGCCCGCTTAAGAGTTGTTATAAAATATGTTCACCTGAAATGCTGCAGTGATTTAAGACCTAATTGTGCAGTTATGCTCCTGCAATCACAGTTCAATAAAGTGATTAATTGCATAATGCTTTTTTATAAAGATGACTTGCAACGTGGAAAAATACCATAAAATTCTTTGGCAATCATACTTTACAAATAAATCAATGTCAATAGTGCCTGGTTAGGATAATACTTCTTGCAGTTTTTAATAGACTTTTCTTATGCTATTGTGCTTAGCCTATGTTTCTTTGTGTTTACACACACTGTAAGCTATATTTTATAAAAACATTTTTTTATAATAATTAATGTATATATAACAAATATTGTTTCTATTGTGCCAGCATGTGATTTCAGAGCTAAATATGAGTCTTCAAATAGTTGTATTTTGTTTCTTGAACAGATTTGGTATTAATTAGCCTGAAAACACTTACCTTTAAATTACTTTTTACTGTTATGAAAATGTGTAAGAATGCTATCCAGGTCTTTTCTTTTACACACATAACAAGGAAAAAAAATCCTGCTGACTTTCAACTCTGTGGTTGGGATATTTTCTGTTCAAACACATCAGAAAACTTGGACTCCTAAAATACTGTGATGTACACTTGCTTAAAAACAGCCTAAGAACTAACTTTGCTTAGATCTTAGAGGAATTAGAATGCTGAGCCTTTTTAGTAAGTTATTACATATGTTTAAGTTATTACCTTTGTAGAGAGTAAATTTTTAATCCACCCACCTGGAGAAAGTAGATAAAATGACATTCTATAACAGGAGTGCCATAGCCCTGATTGTCGTGTGCAGTGCTTCCAACATTGGTATTTATTACTGCTTTTTATTCAGAGAAGCCATTCTTAAAACAGAAAGAAACACTAAGGAATAAAAAAGAGGAAAGTGCAACTGGTCATTTTAATTAATGATAATCTATATAGGTTGCTCCAAAAGCAATGTTTCCTATTTATTTCCATTAAAATCATAGTAATACTGTTGACAGAGAAAATTCTTAGCTACAAAACTCTCTTTTTCAGCATAGTCACCACCATTAGCTATGCGCTTTCTCCAGCAACGAACAATAGCCTTCATGCTGCACTCATAAAAATTTGCTGTAGCAAAAGTGACCCAATGTTTCACAGTTGCTATTATGTCATTCTTAGGAAAGCACTGTCTATGCAGTCCATCTTTTGTTAGCTCAAAAACATGGAAGTCAGAAGGCACCCAGTCTGGATTATACAGTGGATGTGGTAGGATAGTCCAGCAAAGATTGACAATGGGCTCAATGGTTATCAAACTGGAATGAGGCCTGGCATTATTGTGTTGCAAGAGAAAAGGCTGTCTTCTTCTTTGGCCAGTTCTTTACCCAGGAAAGATTATAGATGTCCAAACCACAGGCTGCCAGCTTCTGTAGGAGAATACTGTGAGGTAGAAGAATACAGTGTCAAAGGCTTTGCTGATGTCTGGGTTCCCTCATTCACCAGAAGGTTTACTCAATCAGAGAAGGAGATCACACTGGTCAAGCAGGACCTAAGCTTTGTGAATCCATGCTGGCTGGGCCTGATCCCCTAGCTGTCCTGCACATGCTGGGTAGATTATATGCTGAACGTTAGTTCATGGTCAGAAAGAATCTACTAAGAAATCAAATGTGTTTCTAAATGTTTAAATAGAAAAGTGTAGATAAAACTATTGTCTTCAAAATTTCTGGTTTTATCACTGGAAGTTGTCCTTTACTGCTATTCATTGTTTAAAAATGATGCTTGCATATTGCAGAGACATAGGTATGTTAGAAGGCTTTAATGCAATTTTTTATTAACTTTTTTTTTTTACAATGAGAATCTTGAGAAGCTTTATCTAATGAAAGGATAAGAGGTATTTTGATTTCTCTTTTCTCATAACGTAATATACTCTGATAGGGGAGAACTTACTTAATTTTTTTTTTTTTGTAACTTTGCATGCAGGGCATGGTTTGAAAGCTGAATCTGGACAAATTGAAAGTACAATTACCATAATATTTTCAGAGTATGAGGTTTTTGTGTGTCCCTAATGGCAAGAAACTTGGGAAGAAATCAGGTACAAGTTGAAATTAAAATCTACTACAGGGAATGAAAAAACAGAAAAAGAAAAGAAAATGATAAGCGAATGTGGAGAGAATCATATCTACAGGAGGCAACAGCAGAGTCTCTGGCACTTGCCAGAAACTGGTAGGTAGAATGGGTGGACGGTGAAGGGCTTGCGTGATGAACAGAAAATTCATGTTGCTCTGCCTCAGTTGGAGAAGGCTGAGAGCTGGTGCGTTTCCCCATCAGTTGAAGCCTTAAAGCAACATCAGGTTCCCAACTTAGGGGCATACTCTGATCCAGAATTATACAGTTGATACAAGAATCACGTGATCAAATTCTCCAGTATTCTTCAGGTGGAACATTACTCTTCTTTTGGTATTTGGCTTTCTCAGGACCACTTCCAGAATATCTGAGTAACCAGCACTAAACTAGTGTGCTGAATGGTTGTTTATAGTTTACTGCATTCTATGATGTTATGCATTTGTTAAGAATTTTTTCTTTCTCATGTTTACAGGCTGCTTCTCAGTGGCTTATATTTTTGGTGTAGATTATAATATATATCTAAGATTATATATATAATTGTATAGTAATTCTAAGTTGGTAGGGTTTCAGTGTTCTTGTATCCAGACAAAATGTTGTCAGCAGAATGTCTAGTGAAAAGAGAATAGAGTGTGAGACAGTATATCTCAAGTCCAATAGATCATTTCATTTAATGCATCCCAGACAGAAAAATGTGCCTCCCTTGTTTCAAATTAAAAATGAATTAACTTAACTAAATTCACTTAATTATGGGCAAATTAAGCCATGCGTTTACTTATTTTCATTCATCAGCAGCTGACAGAAGTCTACAGGTAGTTTGCTGTGTATAAGATAAATAAGTTAACATTTTACTCTTTTATTCCTCAATTTTTTTTATTTTTTTTTTTATTTAAGGCAGTCAAAGGCAAATCAACATTTCAGTTTGGGAGTTACTTTTGTGTAGCTGAAATGTGAATACAGTGAACTGTATTCCCTACACTAGAGAGTGTATAATCTGGGGAGTCTTCTCTAGTGTTTAATTTAGGCAACACCCCACATATCCTCTTTCAGTGTTTTAATGTTTTGTCACTTTGAAATCTACTTGAAAATGGTATTTCAGCCTCAGAAATGCGTGGCCTGAGATGACTGGCATAGTCCCTGATGTTCCTTTTTTTGCACCATAATTAACTGCAGCACACACAGAGAGACAACAGAAATATCAAAAGTGGGCAATTACTGGACTTTCTTGGGTAGAAATCTAGGTATATTAAAAAATTTACCAATTTCAGTTGTGTTTTATGCAAAACATACATCCAAAACAAACTACGTCATCATGATATGGTTATGCATGTTCATCAAGGGAAAGTTTATGTTAATATCTCTCCTGTTAGCTTCCCTGTGTCTTCTTTATAGGTATTTTCTGGGAAAAATAATTTTAAGTGATATTTTAAATAAACAGTTTATTTTAAATGTATTGTGCTTTTGAAATTGTAAAATATAATACATCAGAAGGAAAGAAAGTAGGGGTAAGAGAGCAGTTAAAAAAAAAAAAAAACCAACAGATTTTCCTATTAGTGAACTAATGCAGGAGGAAAGGTTAAAATAAATGTATTATTTAAAGTTTTGTTTGTCAGTGATTTTGTATGTTAGTGTCTGATTTGTTTTTTAAATTATGTCCATAATGATCTTCTGCAGCAGATCATGCTTTATTCTGATCGTAAAATTAATTTACAAACAACGTGATTGACTGTGTCTAAAATATAGTCATGATAAATAGAAAGAAAATTGCTATGTTGTTGTTTGCTTCAAGATTATTGAAAGCCTGTTAGGTTAATAAAAGTTATTTATATGATAGATATATATTGTGGGTACAGATGAGTAACTTGGTAATAAATTTATTACTTTTTAAAAATCATGATTTTTAGGGCTTATAAATAAAATCATTATGCTTGTCATCCTGAATTACCTGATATTGAGCAAGAATCCTTCTTGAACATCAACATACTTTATCTTTTAAATATGTTAAATCATTTCAACGTCTTTCAGCATTCAACTTAAAAACATTTTAGATAATCTTGTTTACAAGTGACTGTATTTGCATAAATCTTTTTTTTTTTTTTTTTTGAAATAATCTAGTATATAAAGTTTAATGTAACAAAAATTTAAAAAATCCCAAACATCTTCACATTTTTATGTGGTAATGAAACAGCAGCTTTCCTATTTGTGGAGGAAAAAAACCCAATTTGTATTAACAATGGTGAAGTGAGAATTTTGGTACTGTAGAGGTGTAAACTTTCAGATCTCAGGTTCAAATATAAAATGAGAGAGAAAGTAAAATAAATTACAGGCTTCAAAAGACTACCAGAATAATTTTCTTGACAATACTCTCTGCTGCAGCCTTCTCTTCTGCCTTCTCTTTCTCCCAAAGACTTTTTGCTTTAACTCCATGATTCATTATTTACAATACAAACTCTACAGAAGGCATTAAGGATGAAAAAATGTTAGATAATTTTCTTCTTTTCTCTGCAGTCTTCCATTTAAGAGTTGACGTAATTGGTTTGTGTGGGACAAAGATCAATGTGAATCCAAAATGGCTAGGAGAAACTGTTTGGTATAATTTGAAGTATTTGGATTTTAAGCTTTTTTTAAGGAACTGATATTACCCTAAGTGCATAGTGAGGTTTTGTTTTGTTTTGTTTTGTTTTTTTCCACTTGTCCTTCTATGTAGTACCTTCACATTTAATGACCTCATTTAATAGCTTGTTATTCAATCTGTATTAAATATTTTTGGTTTAAATTACAGTCATTTGACACTGTTCCTCAAGAAGAGTGCTGGTAAACAGAAGAATGATTGATCTTGACTAGAAAAGCTTCTTCTAATGGTAGATTTTACATGCAATGTTTGATGTGAAAAAAATACTTGTTTATTTTACTTTCTTCTTTCAACTCACTTGGGACTGCTTGAAGAATGATGTGGTCCAGAAGGTACCTTATGCATGTATGTTGCGTGTATTTAGACAACTGATCAGAATTACCTCATCCTAGTGGTCCCTGCTCATTTTACCTCATATAACATACAGAAGAGAGTGGATATTTTAAGTTATGCTGGCAACCATTGCTAAGACTTTGCTGAGGATAAACTCAGCATCACTGAGGTTTGAACATTACGAAAAAGTCTTAATTCTCCTACTTTGTCTTACTTTGTGATCCTCTGTATCAGCACAATTGCCTGTAAGATGTGCAATGGAATTAGCTACATGTGCTGGAAGTTAATACAACTGCTTCAGTATATCATTCAATAATAATTTTTGTTGTTAAGTTTAAAGTTGCAGTATTTAAATGCTGGCTTAGAGGATGTTAAAGAACTTCATTGTCCATCTCAGTGTTCAACAGCCTATATTTTCTGGTATACAGCGATGCAATCATGTCATCGGTGTAAAAGCTTATAAAATTGAAAATGAAAGAAGGGAGTGAAAAAAGTTTCTTTCATTTTTCTTTTTTCTTTTTTTCTTTCACCTTCCTACTTAATTCAGTTTTCACATAATCAATTTTTGTTTTGTTTGAAATGTTCACTTTCATGTTATTATTTGGAACATGTTTGGGTATCCTTATGATAAAATAAATATTTTTGTGATTTTTTATATTTACAATGGAACATAAAAAGTAAATCCAAATATGCTTTAACTTCCATCAAACTTAAGAAGAAATACTCATCACTTTCCACTGAGAATTACAGCAATTTTTCTGCCCATGGGTATTTAATTTTTCATCAGCTGGCAAGTATCACAACTTCTTGAATTTCTGTTCTAGCGTCTGCAACACTGGAGGCAAATAGTGATTATCAAGAAGGCATTACTTCATACTTTGTTTCAGAGAAAGTACATAAAATTTATTTTTATTTTGTACATCCAATGGTTTTCTTTTTTTCCTTGAAAAAAAATTTAACAGCACCATTCTAAAATAGAAATATTGTTGAAAATTAGTTTTAGCACATTAGACATCTAAAAGAGGTGAGCGATCTAAACAGGACTACCCTATTTAGATGGGTACCTGGGACATGTGTTTTTTTTACCACTGTGCCTGCAGAAACCCTTTGCAAAGAGGAAATATGTGGTAAAATTTATCAACACATCATTTTGAATTCTGCTTTCTTTCACCACACCATGGGTAACTTGGATTTATTTGATTAGCCTTTGTGTGAGTTTTACCCATATTCTTATGGGCCTATTTCTGTGGTTTAGTATTAAAGATGCTGACACAGAAAAATGATATCTGAAAGGACTGCTTTTGTTTGTATTTGAAAAACATTATCTGAAATTGAAAGAGATGTCTTCTATTTCTGTATTTTGTTGACTATGTGTTTTCTACGTTTGATAGTTCACTGCATAGAAACCAAACATCAAAATCTCAGAGATTAGGATTTTTCAGTTAAGAATTAAATTATCGACATATGGTTTTCTTAAGTTGAAACAGAATTTGTCTGAACCATTTCTGATACCTTGCAGGACAGCCAGACAATTTGCTTCATTTATTTTTACTTCTTGCAGAAATGCGATACATGTGACATCCTTGTTAGTATGAAGTGGGTTAATGTAATAGGTCATAACAAGCGCTTTAATGGTTCATTAATACATCCTTAGGGAAAATTAGGAGACCAGATAAATGGAGTTTCATGCCTTTGATGACCAGAAACATATAATAATGTGCTGGTAAAATGTCATCCAAAGTGCCTAATGGTGCTAAAATAAAAAGTAAGTATATGAAAGTTTAGATGCTGTACGTAATTCAGGAAAGCTTATAAAGATTCTTCTGCTCAACCTAAGGTTAACCCAACCTTCTACCTATGGATTAGTGTACAAATCTTGACAGTATGAGAGCATGAGGTTTACTTCCTTGATTTCTGATATTCTCAAGGTTTCTGCTATACTGTTAAGAAAGACTTACTTACTATGAAATCTCTTACTGTGAAACACTAGATTGTCTAACATTCTTTTAAATTCTTTATTATATATTTCCAGGCTTATTTAGTTTAAGACTAATACTTCTTTCTTTATAAGGACACACAACTTCACAACTTGATTTCCTTGTCTTCAAATGTATACAGTATTTATTCATCAACGGTACGTTAATATATTGTCTTATTTTTTTTCAGAAGCCTTTTACATTTTCACTGAAAAAACAACTATTTTTTTCAACAACAAAAAAATGTTTTCATTCAAAAGCACTCTTGGTTAACGGCTTTTATAATAAAAATAGCATTTTTCTTTAACTCTATTTTTAAGTTTTTACAGGAAGAGTTGTTTGATAGGCATTTCACTATCTTTAAAAATACTTGTTGCAGGATTTTTTTAAATATATAAAAAGTATTAGAAAGAGGAATTTGGCAATAATATATTCTACGTTTAAATCTGGTTCCATTATTTATATGTTACCATGAGATTCAGAGGGCTTTACAGCTTAACTATATTGCTATAGATAATTTTGTTTTATTTTATTTTTCACCATGAAATCAAGCAATTCTGGAAAAGGGTATTTAATTTTGTACATTAACATTTATATTCCATGACAATTTAAAGACAGAGGGTTAAATCTGTTTGCCAGTAATAAATGAAAAAATTCCATAGATGTCAGAGAAGTTTCTGAGCTAGAAGAAAGATTTCCATATGAACCTTGGAGGAATATTTACTTAAGCAGAATGTGATTAATTGGACTGGACTTGTAGTCTAATTCCTGCAACAAATCACAGGTGAGATGCATTGCTCCAGGTGGTAAAGGCTATGTTTTCATATTTTACTGTGCATCACTGATTGGATTTAGGTTACTGTATCGGGAAATGATCATTTTATACTTAGATGCTCTCTTTGTGGTGTTTCAAGTCATTATTCCACTCTTATGAACATAGTTCATTACTTTACCTTCTCAATTCTGAAAAGGCCATTACAAAAGTGTTATTTATAGAGTTTACAATACTTATGGAGTTTTTATGCAAGGGAGCTTGTATAAAAAAATCTGAAGTCTTTTTAATATATTGCATTGTTTCTGAAAAGAAAATGTTCTCAGTGACCAAGCGATTGTAAGTGTCTGTTTCTGAAACACAAAAGGTGTTGTTTTGTCCCTTACTTTAATGCCTTACCATCTGGACACAAGTTGAAACTTATGATACTGAGAATAAACTGTTTTCTGCACAGATTTTTCAAAAGGGTCATGAGTGATGTATCAGAAGTTATGAGCATTACTTTGCTCAATGAAGCACAGTTCCTCATACATTTAAATGAGTCCATCTGATTATCATACAGTGGAAATCAGTGTAGTTGCACAAATTTCAGAAGAATGTTTTGGTGTTCACACTTCAGTTATGCCTATAAGAATTTCTTATGAAGCTCACAGCTCTGTGCTGTGATCTGATTTAGTTCAGAGGGATAGTAAATAATGAATCAAAAAATGCAACAAGAAATTAAAACAGAGCATAAAAAGAATGGAGTGGCCAAAGTTGGATTTTATGGTCTTTAAATAATTTCACAGTGAGAAGCAGAGTGAAAAGTCAACAATCGTTGCAGTCATCGGGTGAGACAACTCCAACTGAACCTTAGCTTGGGAATGCATAGCCCCTAACTACAGCAACAGAAGTGAAAATGTTCAGTCTAGCACCTTTGCACCTGGAGAATTCACACTGATTGCAAGAGAACCTATAAATCCTGTAGAACTAGGATTTCAGATATGAGAGTGCAGATGAGAATGGAGCATGAGCATTACAATTTTCTTGAATATTGGACTGGAATATGTTTGTAGTTAAGTAGCTATATCTGTTAGTTTTCAATTACAGGAACAGAAATACTAATTATTTAGTTTGTGCAGTGTGCCTGAAATACCTTTACATAGTGGCACCAGGCAACGCTTTCTGTTCACGCAGTTTAAGAATAACTATGATCCTACTAAAAACTATAGTCAGAAGTCTTGCTATATGATTAAATATCTTCCTTAGAGCTGTGCTGTATGTATTTTACAGAACAGGCAGAGGGCATGGCTATTTCAAAGTCCTCCTTGTGGCTTCAGCAGCTATGCACCAATACACTCCTTCTCTCACTGCCCGTCCTTAGAAAGATGCGGGGAGAAAAAAATGATAAAAAAAAAAGAAAAGCTTGTGGGTGGAGATAAGAAACTGTTGAATAAAAGTTAAAAAAAGCAAAACCCTCACAGAAGCAAAAGGAGAAAAAATATTATCTATTTCCAATCAGCAAGCAGTGTTCAGCTATGTCTTATTAACCAGGGTCTCTGTACACATAGTAGTTGCTCTTGAAGATAAACACAATCTTAATGTGAGTTCCCCTTTCCTTTCATATCTTTTATGGCTGAGAGTGACATCATATGGTGTGGAATACCCTCAGTTTAGGTCAGCTGTGTCCTCTCCTCATCTCTTGCCTACCCCCAGCCTGCTGGCCTTCACTGGCTGGGGGCTCTGATGCCAGGGCTGCTCAGCAGTAAACAAAAAAGTTGGTTCAGTGCTGTCCTAGCTACAAACACAGAGCACAGCGTTGTATGGGCTATTGTGAGGAGAGTTAATTCTATCCCAGACAGATCCAGTACCTCAGTAAACAAACAGCCAGTACTGAAGGAAACTTCAGTAGGCCTAATATATGGGCATAATAACCCAATCAACAATTTCTCCAAGTCTGTTGAACAAATGTTGAAAAACACTGGCATGAATATAGTCTTTTTTGTTTGTTTTTCTGTTTTGTGATTTTGTTTATTCATTTAGGACTGCTTTTCAACTGTGTTCAGCCCTCAACCTGCCAATATTTAAAGCAGCTTAAAAATATACTTTATGTGAATGAGATAATGTCATTACTGTGGTAGAATATGAGATGAGAGAAGAGTATCCATTTCTGTAGCCCAGCGGTGGCAATAATCTCTTTGCTAGGATTTAATCAAAAACTGACATGTTAAAAACCTTGATAACTATTGCAAAAGAAAATATATGGAATTATGTTTTTTATAATTTTCATTTTATAGCATAAACTGTAAATATTTATCCTGGAGATTTTCAGCCAAATACATTTATAAAATCCTATTGTTTTTGCTTTTTTTTTTTTCTTTCTATTATGTTGTTTCCACAATTCAAAATAGCTGCAAAACAAATTTAAGTTAATAGTTAAAGAGAATTTATGTCTTCATTATGATAGTGCAGAAAAAAGCCAGGATTGAATGATGAATATGTCTTCTAGTCATCACACATTTTAGTTATATAGAGAAGATTATGTCAAGATTTCAAAAATGTCAGTTAACATTTTCCATTACATTACTTACTAGCATTTCAGTATTTTGAGCTCAGTTTCCTTGAGTCTGTCTTCCAAAGAAGCCTTTAAATTCTTAACTTAAAAATAGTCCTGGAGCAGTTCTTTTGTACTCTTTTGTTTGTTTGTTTTTGTTTGTTTGTTTGCTTGTTTTTTTTTGGTTTTTTTTGCAAATGTAAATTTTTCTTTGTAACTCTGAGGATTCAGAAATTTTTAACGAAAGCTAATGTGATTATTCCGCATTTACATGAACATTTCAGGGATTTGAAAAAAAAAAAAAAAAGGTTTTGTAATGTTTATCATAAAATGTCATTAATGCTAAAAATATTAATGGTTAGTATTTTTACTTGTAGAAATAAAATAGAAAAGTGAATTTATCATAATAGTAGACCGGGTTGAAGTAGATCACTTTTCTGAATTTATGGTCTCAAGCTTTACTGCATTAGCAACATGTCCTGTGTTATTCACTAACATCAGTGCAGAACTGTATCTGTAAAAATGTGTTAATGAAGTACACTCATTGTCAGTCTCCCTAAATTGAGAGATTAGCCATTTCAAGGATATATCATTACTCTCGTATATATTCATTACGCTGTTAAAAAAAAGAACAACAGCATAAACAAGCAAACAAAAAAGTCCACAATGCAAACCACCTTCTTATTTGTATTCAGTAGAAGTTGCTTTTCTAGATATTTTAATAGTTTGTTATATGCTTTATGTAAAGAGGTGAATAATCTCCTTTTATCTTTAGCAAAAGAGCCAGTAAAAAAAAGTTCAGATACACTTTTTCATAGCACCCCAAAATATATACAGGTAGACAGTAGCGTAGACTGTGCTATAAAAGCTTCTCAAAAGTATTTAAAAATGCGCTTGGCATCCCAAAACATCCATTGTGATTTCTTGTCAAGGATTTATGGGCTGGTTCAGCCCGGTTCCGCGACTAGCGGGGCGGAGGGATCCGCAGATCCGCGCCTCCGAAAAAAGGGAACAGGGGACCCCAAAATAGTTAAAAATGGCAACGATCTGAGGAGAAACAAACTAATTTACTAAATATAGTATCGGAATGCAAGATAACACGCTATAATACAATATAATTGAAATTGAAGCTAATAAATCAAATATATTGAGAGAGAGAATGTCCGAAAGGTGGATAGGCCTCACCACAATGCTGAGGTGAGATGCGCAGTCCAGTTGAGCAGCAGGGAGAAAAGGGAGGAGAGCCGACGAAAAGCAGGCGAAGAAGAGCGCATCAGGTGACCTTGCCAGGAGTTGTATCTCGAGACTCTCTGTGACCGCAAAGTCCCCTGGGGAATGTAGTTCTTCTTCTCTTCCAGGCAGGTACCCAGAGCTTGAGCATTAACAGTAAAACTCCCAGTGCCCCACATGATGTTATGATGTGGAATACCGAAAACCAAAAATCACAAAACCATGACATTCCACCCCTTATTCTACGTCACTACATCATGCTTAATATATACAAACAAAATGTAATTACCAAACATGAAACACGCGCACACACAATCCTACATATATATACATGGAATAACTGACTGCACTCCCCCAGCACCAAATTCCCTTGTGGTACACATTGAACATCCCCGTTTTTATGCATCACCCATCAAGTGGACCCAGGTCCCTGGGCAAAAACAGAAACTGGAAAGACCCAAACCGCTTTTCCCAACATGTTCTTTACCTGTACTACAGGGACCTTATCTCCCTTGACAGTATGTAGGAAGCTTGCAGGACCATCACGATTGATCAATCCTCTAGTATTGACCAACCAGGTGGCTTCTGCCAAATGCTTCTCCCAATGCTTAATCGTTCCGCCTCCCATTGCTTTCAACATGGTTTTTAACAACCCACTGTAGCATTCAATTTTACCAGAAGCTGGTGCATGATAAGGGATATGATAAATCCACTCAATGCCATGATTTTTGGCCCAAGTATTTACAAGAGAGTCTAAAATGTGGGAAGTGTAAGAGTACATATACGTGTTAAAGATGCATTAAATGACTTCAAATGTAAGTCACTTACTGAGAAGGGCTGTGACATATAAAGTGCTCAGAAAACACTGTAAATTAAAATGACTTCTTAAATGTTTTGTAGATATTGCATTTTTGTCATACAGTGTCTTTGAAAATTAACAACTAATTACCTAAAAAATTAATTACCTAAAAAAAAAAATATGACAACAGAATAAATTTTCAGTAGGTACCAGTTACTAATGGTCACTGTAATTATGAAGAAACAAAACAAAACAAAACAAAAAAAGTAATGACTTGTTATCTTTTGCACCGAATGTGTTAATTATTGCTGCTATGCAGAGTTTGAAGGACTCGAGAAATATCAAGCATTATTTTCCTTGCTATAACATCTCAGACTACTCTGTAACTACTCTGAGAGTCTGTCCCTTTTTGGCACAATACCTTAATGAATAACGTAGGATTTGATATGAATTAAATTAGACAGTTTTGAATTCTAGTTACATCAAACAGTAAGCTCTGACAAGGTCATGAGACTGAAATAACGTCACCTTGGATACTTCAGAAAATATGAAGCTGTGATTCAGACAACAGCATCACTACTTGATACCTCTCTTCAATTTCTTTGTGATAATTGAAGTGTGACCTGCTCTGTGTGTTTGTATGTGTGCTGATTGTGTGGGTTAGTTTGTCTTTGATGCAGAGCGTACAAAAGAAATCTTGCTACATAATGGTTTATGGATGTTTGACAATTCCTCTTTGGAGCTGTATCCACTCTAAATACCAGAGTTTCAGCCCTGAAGCATTGGAGAGAGGGCTGCCTGTGGTCTCTGACAACAGCTCACAATCAATACTAGAAAATCAACTAATATTTTCTTACTCTGCTTAATTATCACAAAACTTACTGCACTTGGGAAACAAGAAATAACTTAATATGTCAAATATGATTTTGTTCAACAAGATGAAGTGGTTTCATGGATCACTGATGGTATGTTGTTCATACTAACTGGCATGTGAAAGAAAATATTAATTGGACTGTGGGTTAAACACAGAAGAAAGCGACATTTATATTGCAGATGTCTGCTAAAAGTGTTAACATATTAATGGCTGCAAACTAAGAACAATCCTAATGGGACAGAGTTATGGATGCAGATATGTCTTGTTTGAGAAATCTGAATTTAACTGTATGCTTTCAGAACTTCACCATAGTTAATAGCTTCACGATTTCTGGATTTTTTTTTTAATGCTATTTCATTTCATTTTAAAGTTATTAATCAACTCCACCTTATTGAAAATTGTATAGCGACTACATTTCCTTTTTAATCCATTATTTCAACTGAGATTATGTGACAGTGTTGGTTTTTTTTTTGCTTGATTTGTGTTAATTTTCATTCTTGCAATATGTAATTTTAGAAAAAAAGAATGAAGTCTTAGACATGAAACAATCAGTATTAATATGATAAATCAAGTTTAAATATCTGAGAACTGAGATTATCATTTAAGTTACCTAAGGGAGTGACTGTTGTCTGCATCAGGTGGAGTCTTCCAGAGAACAGCATAGAGGCAGAAGACCAGAATCACAAATAAAACCTATTCTGTTATTGGGAAAGATATTCCTGTACTTGAGATGATGACGGTAGCTGGCACTCTTCCATTTTGATGTCATTTTAACAGTTGATCTGAAGATGGAGTTACCTTTCCTGACCAGGATGCTGCCTAGATGTGGCAAAGCAAATTTTGTTTCCCTCCCTTGAGCTTCAGGGATTTGTATTAAAGTCTCCAAAATTCTGTGAAACAGCAGCTGGAAACATAGGAGGCTTGTATGACACAGTGCTAGGCCCCATAACATTTTGAAGACCATGGAGCACATTGGCAGTCTTGGTTGGACTGTCCCACCACACCCACCATATAGTCAGGATTTAGTGACTTCTGACTTCCATCTGTTTGGGCAGATGAAAGATGGACTGTATGGGCAATGTTTTCGTAGCAATGTCACCATCTTAGCAGATGTAAAATAATGAATCACTTCTGCTGGTGTAGATATTTGGGAGCATGACATACAGGCTCTTGTTCCTTGCTGGTGAAAATGCACAGCTTATAGAGGTGATTGTTGAAAACTAGTGTTTTGTTGCTGAGAATTTCCTCTATCGTAAGTGTTATTCTGCTCTTTGTATCTATTGTAGTTTCCATGGAAATAAATAGGAGGCATTATTTTCAGAACAACTTATGTAGTACAACTGAGAAGAGTTGCTCACTCCTGAGAAAATGAGCTTATTAACCAAATGAAGAAGGAGGAGTTTTATGAAGCCAGATTTTCATGCAAAATCATTGTCAGAACTCTTTGAAAGATTAGGATAATGAAAGAGAGAAATGGATATTTATACTTGCAATTTTTGCAACAGGGACCACACTGTAGAATGATTTATTTACAGTGATCCAGTAGGCAATTTTTTTTTCTCATACAATGCAGTGTGCTAGATAGGACGGTGTGAGCATGGCAGGTGACCCCCATTACGGAAGCGCTATAAATGCCATGACGGAGGTTCTGAAATTATTAGGGACTAGTTTAGAAAACATAAATAAAGGTGGTGAAGCACTCAAATGCTGTGCCTCCCTCCCCTGAATAATGCAGAAGATCTAGATAGAGATGAAAAAACACAAAGTCAAAAACAGGAAAAGGTAGAATAGGAGGATCTTCAGTTATTTACAGAGATAAAGACAGGGTGCAGGCAGGGTCTTCATATTGTGGAGTTCTCACATATGTCACCCTGAGTGAAACTGCTGAGCAGATTTATGGTCAGGAGAGAGTTGTTTCATGCTTCTTAGTAACATATTAATTACAGTTTTAGGCAACAAAAACTGCTAATGAGAAAGTTCATGAACACTCCTGATATCCTCACTCTCTTCTGATCTCTTCCTCTAATATTGTATAGCTACAGATGCTTGAAATAGGATTTTTTTTTTTTTTTGCCTCTTCATCATGAAAATGAAAACAAATGATGTGAAGATCCTTTTAAAGTAAATATCTATTGTATGACTGTGTTGCTGGGGACTGGCAGTGCTGTTGCTTACACAGAGAAATGCACATTCACTTGAAATGTGTTCATCTTCACAATATCATAACAAAAGAATTGCAGTTATATTTGTAGTAAAGATTCCTCTCACTTTCACTCCCACTTACATCCCACTGTATGTCTAAGATAGAGAGTGGTCTTTATTTTCTTGTTTTCTTGTGGAAAACTTAACCTCAGACTCTTCTCAGGAGGATTACAACAAATGTACTTGCTATTACAGTTATTTCAAGTTACATTTTAAAAGAAATTTTTATTTTAAATATAAGCATAGGCTTAATGACATTAAAATGAGTGTTTCCTACCCAAGAGCATTTGATAGCATTCAGTCTGTAATGTCATACAAAAACGAATGGTGGATGTGACACAGTGAGGTGGTGGGATGGTGTCTTTCAGCAGTGATGACAGTGTTATGAGAGATGAGGCAAGTTCCAGATAGCTATGCAGATTTTTACGAGCATGGCATTCAGGCTCATGGTCATCATTGGATAATGGTGGTGACCTTGTCAAAAAGCAGTGTTTTGTAGCTCAGAATTTGCTCTGTCAGATAGTGTTACTGTGATCTTTATATCTGTTGTAGTTTCCATGGAAATGAATAGGAAGGATTTCTTTAAGAGAAATTTATGTAAATTGAGATCTGTGGCACTGTTGTGTCTTGTATATATGCATGGTCTGTTATTAGACTTAAGGAGTTGTAAGAAGAGAAGCAAGAGTTACGTTATTTTATATTGTGACTTGAGTATTTGTAGAGGATATAAACAACATTTCATCAGTGTGACATGCTTTCTGAGAGTGGCCAGTAGCAGATAGTCAGGGAAAGTAGCAAAGAAAATGTGAAACATTTTTAACAATTATTTTCTTCTTGCAATTATTGCCTGGAAGGCTGAATGAACTGGAGTTGGATCTAGATCACTGCTAAAAGGAATAGATAGGAACGATAGGCAAATCTTTTAAATATACCTACGCTGTTGGCTGCAGTCATTTCTTTCTCTTCCTCAAATTTTACTCATTCTTGGGTAGACTTTATGACACATCACATCTCTGGCGTTTTTGTGGTAAGAAGTTCTAATACTGAGTTGAATTCTGAGAGGAAAAAAGTACTGCTTTTTGTTTGATATTTTAAATACCATATGCTCATGATACTCACCCTGACCAACATTCTCATGCGTGGGTGGAGTGAACTCTTCCTTTCACAGAAGTATGCCTTTCTAATCATTAACTGAGGACCAAGGCATCAAAAAATTATTTCCATCTCTGAAAAATCATCCTTACAATCCATCAGAATCAATAATACAAAGCTGTAGTATCTGACATGGAATTTATTTATATCACATTATTTTAATACTAGATTCTTCACTTTTTCTAAGCCTTCCAGTGAGTACTACCATAATTTATATAATACATGCCCTAAGTCTGTATATTATGCATTTTCTGCATACTGTGTTTCCCTTTGGTTTCTGTTTTGTGCTTTCATACGTGAACAGCCAGAATCTGCCCTGTGGTAAGTAAGATAAATTGCTTAACATGGGCATTGAATGCTGTTTCAGATAACCCTAGGGTATCCATCTGGCCTCCAGCTGCTGCCTCAGCAAGGCACAGGATCTCTGTCATAAGCATATTCTGCATATCTATGTGGATGTTCCCAGTATCTAAGGATATTTAAAACAACAGTACGTTTATGGCAACTGGATACAATTCTATTTTATTTTCTTAATCATGAACTCTGATATTTTAGAGCAAGCATAAAGAAGCATCTTTTCATATTTTGAATGTGTGTAAGAGAATCATCTTTTTCTTTCTTCAGTCACAACATTGTTCTTAATTTGAAAACGTCTGCTGTATGGACATTGAGCATATAATTGTTTCATTTATCACCAACTTTACATAGCCTGATATAGCGTATCTACCAGTCTCACTTTCTCTTTCACAAATTAGCTCTTATTAGTTCTACTTAACTGCTTATAATTCTCTCTGCTTTTTATTTTCAAGTATTAAATATTTTAATAGTCCGTGTTTACTTGTTCCATTCATTCCATTTCAACTTTCTATTTCATTTGTCTCAATGAGGTATTTATCACTGACAAATTCCTGTGTAATTTTACAGATAAATTCTTGTTCTCTGGGAATTCTAAGTACTGAAAATTGAAATGGTTACCTCTTTCTACTTAAGTGAGAACAATTTAAATTATGTACATCTCTGCAGCACTTTTTAGCAGCTAATTAAAATGAAATGCTAATTAAAAAAAGTTCCTTCAACATTTAGTGCTTGAAAGTAATTATATAAATTAATGGAATAAGAGTTGATCCTATAAATTTGAAGAGTCTTCCAGTGATGCCAAATTCTAACAGATGGTGCATTCTGAAGTTTTTGACACACAACAGTTAACTGTGTTAGAGGGTACAATAAACTTTTTTTTACTTCTATTCACCTAATCAGAGCCTTGAATCCCTGGTGACTGCAGTGGGTTTCATAAAAGATAAAGCAGCCTATATGGACAGTTCAAAGGATGAAGATTTAGCTTAAGCAAATTTTCATTTCATATTGGAAAATGAAATGAATATCAAACTACTGAAATCTGGTAAAATACCATAGCAAGCTTTGTAATGGAATCAGCTTCATTGCTGTTGGAATATTCTGTAGGTCACATTTCTGGGGCTTATCACTGTTCTGCACTTCTGTCACTGAAGTAGCAGTGCCTCATGATACCTAACTTTAATAAAGTTTTTTTTTTTTTGTTTGCTTTTTATGTATGGGAAATCCAAAGTTGTTTATTTAATTTAACAGGTATTTTTAATTCTTTCTTAAAAAAATTTAAAAAAAGTCTTTAAAAACTTACTATTATTCTTATTTTAGGTTCCAAATTAATCATTTTAATATATAGTCAGCTACTACTGCACATGAATTTGTTTTATTGTCATTCCACTAATTGAGATATACAGAGAGCAACTTCACTGGAGTTCACTGGACAAGATTGTTTGATAATCCTACAAGGAACTAAGATCACAACTTGCATTAGAAGAGAGGAGTTTTTAGGTCCACATGAAAAGAAACTTGATAAAGCAGGCACAGCAGGCAGTTGCTGACCAGCATCTAAAGAATTTCAAGGTACATGTTTAAGGGTTTCTTCAGAAAAAGTTGAATTTTCAAGTTCAGTGTACAGAGGGCTTGTCATAAACCAGTTGTTTATCAAAAACAGTCTTCCTTAACATTAGTGTAAGGCAATAAACATTCAGAAAGATCTAATTTATCCTTGATTCTGAATTAATAAGCTCATGCGTTTTTTGTTGTTGTTGTTGTTGGTTTTTTTTTGTTTTTTTTTTTTTTTCTGTTGAACATTTTTGGATAGTTTAAGCTTTGTTTTGAAAGACTCTTAAGCTACCGATGTCACAGACACATTACTTTGGTAATGCTTATCTTAAGTACTAGTTGAACACCCATCATTGTTTAATGCTGCTGGCTATGGAGCAGAAAGGAGGAGGAATTCACATTATCACTTAATATCTACAATAAGTAAGTGTGTCTTCAAGCCTAATAAATTGTAACCTATTCTTTTATGCTGTGGATATGGATTATCTTGAGTTGAATAACAGAACTATTTGTCAGTGCATCCAAATATAGATTTTAAAGAAAACTATTTGATTTGTTTGATTATGGAATGATTTTTAATCAATGTCTATTTATTAGTAATTCAGTCCATCAAAAACTAGGGGGGACTTGATATGCAGTGCATAAAAGAAAGTGAAGCTTTTAGATGACCTCCTCATATATACCTACATGAGTATTAAAATTATATTGAGTAGTAGACAAATGCCTTCTTCGGAACATGAGAAACTCAGAGTTGTTCAGAAACACCCAGTATTTCTTCATCTGTCTTTTCTTTGTCTTTTAAACCACAGCATCGCACATAGAAAAAGCTCTGCTTTTAGAGTGCTGTAATCAGTTCAGAACTACTCACTGCCTCCCAGCAGTGAGGCATCCACAGTTTGATCTCAATAAATGCTAAGGAAGCATTGACAAATATCAATGGGCGTCATTTTTTTCCACATAGTGGAATTCAGTGACACACCTTTGCTTCATACGTGCTTCCATGTTAGATGCCATTTGTCAGATCGCCCCTCTGCTGCCATCTGTTGCATGGCAACAACATGTAACAGGATATTGGTGGGAAGATTCAGCCTCTACTGCCATACCACCACCATCTGCCTCTGATGTCTTAAGCCAACATAATAAATACGAGACATTACTTTCGGAACAGACTTTGTAGTTTCTATAAAGTGAAATGAGCAATTTAAACCTATGCTAACCATGGGACTCAACCTCTCAACTTTTCTTCTTAGTCTGAGTATGTTAAATAAGTTCATTTTACTCTTTTGTTGTACTTTTTCAAATAAAAAAGAATAGGATTTCAAAACAAGTCTGAAAACCATTTGAACAATGCTTCACTATACTTTGTTATAAAATTTAAAATTTTTCTTCCACTTATCAGTATATAGTTAAACATTTATAATAATTATAATAATAATCTAAAAGTAGCTTGGAATCACTCAGCAAAGATAAGCATCAGAAATGAATATCATCATAAGTTAGTAGCAAATCTTACAAAAATAAATTAAAAGAGGTGGCTGTAAGGAAAGATGAAGCTTCACCCATATTTTCAATACTTAGCCAAACTTGTCATGTATTCTTGAAATTTTGCCGTATACTTATGTTTTAGTCAATCATGGGTTAAAATGATACATAATAACATAACTGCACAGAATAAAATGTGAAAAAGTACATTTCCCTCACTGCTCTTTGACTATCTTGCTAGTTGATTGCTGTAAAGTTATAAGAAAAATGATTATGAAATTAGTGAAATAATTTAAAAAAGCATAGGCTGCCATTTATTCACTGAATTATCCTAGACAAACATTGCAGGGACGTTTTTTTCATAAGCAAAAGTAACATTTTTCAGATGAAGGTACCTAATAAATGTAGTTCCTGAACGAGGATATCTGCATTTCGTCTCTAAAGTAAATATTCTTTCTAAGAACTATTCAATGAGGTTTCCCAGAATCTTTTTATGTAAGCTGGAGTTTATAAAATCTGGACTGATTCCTTCAGGTAGGGCGTTGTTTTCTATATTGCTTTCTGACCGAAATGTGTTATGTTTTGATTTAGCAGCCAGTCCTCAACATCCATTAAATGGAACAGTAATCACTCAGTGTCTTGAACTAATACTAAAATGCAATTCCCTGTAATGGCAATAATACTGTACAAGCACACATGCTGGTATACAATTGCATATAGTAGAGGATGTTAAGAGTACATAATTCTTCTTGTCAGGTTGTCATAAAAGGAGGTGTGCTTGTACAACTTAGTGAGGTTTCTTAAAGTGCCTGAATCTGGATGTGTCTCCGCTGACATGATAAGTTACAGTCAGGCTCAGTGTTTCCCCAGATGGGTTTATCATCTTGTTTCTATACAATGCTAGGCAGTTTTTCCACAGATACATTCACTTTAATTTGGTAAACTATATATTTAATGGGTTATCCAAACAAAGTATATTTTCTTAGGTAAAGTATTTCCTTTTTGTTTTTTGACTAGCCTGATTTAGATTCATCTAAATCATCCATCAGGTCATAATATTCTTCAGAGAAGGTTAACATTCTTTTAAGAACACTGATTAATTGTTGATGATTTGTTTATAGCATCGAGAACTCTAGTTTCATTCTCTGCTTACACTTCCAAAGCTTCTGCTAAAATCTTGCTAAACATCCTGAGATTCTCCTGAGCCTACTATTTCAACCTGTCTAGGTCTCTCTGATTGCATCCCATCCCTTGGTTGTGCCAGCTGCACTACACAGATTGTTGTCATCTGCAAACTTGCTAAGAGTTCACTTGATCCCACTGTCAATGTCACTGATAAAGATCATAAAGAGCATCTATCCCAGTACTGATTCTTGAAGGACACCATTTATCTCTGATCTCCATCCAGACATTGAGACATTGACCACTACTCTCTGGGTACAATCTTCCTTGTCTGATCAACAGTCCACCCATCAAATCCATATCTTCCCAATTTAGAAAGGAGGAAGTTCTGGAGGACCGAGTCAAAGACCTCTCTTAAATCCAGATAGATGACATCAATAGCTCTTTCCTTGTTCATTGGTGCAGCTGCACCGTAATAGAAGGCCACAAGTTTGGTCAGGCAGGACCTGTGCTTGGTGAAGCCTTGCTGGTTGTTTCAGATCACCTTCCTCTCCTTTATGTGCTTCAGTGTAGTTTCCAGGATGATCTGCTCCGTGATCTTCTCCAGCACAGAGGTGAGACTGACAGGTCAGTAGTTCCCTGGGTAAAAATGGATGTGACGTTGCCTTTTTTCTAGTCACAAGGGATTTCATCTGACTGCCATGAATTTACAAATGTTGTCAAGAATGTTTTGGCACCTACATTGATCAATTCCGTCAGGACTTTGGGATGCATCTCATCAAGACCCATAGATTTACGGATGTTTAGGTTACTCAGCTGGTCACAAACTTAATCTTCTCCTACATCAGGAGAGATGTTTCTCCCCCATTTCCCACCTTCTGACTTATCTGTTCGAAGGGTGTGTGAAGAGCAGTTGCAACTTCTGCTGTAAGAGAGATTGTGTTGGACTCAATTAAGTGACAGATGAATTGAGCAGAATTTTTGCCACTGTCAGCTGAGGAGGGCAGTGTGAAATGCTCTAATTGAAAACATGACTATATCAAAGAAGAAGATAGTTACCGTTTGTACTGTGTTATGTAGTCTTTGTACATGATATTTCTAGAAAAAGAAAAAAGCAGTAGATTTTAAGCTCACTTTTGCTGAGCATAAAAATGACTGAAGTCCCGATTGATCTTTGGAACAAATGACACTTTGCACCTATTGGTAAAAGATACTTGCTCTTTCCATGAGCTGCTTACATGCTGCTGAGTAGAAAGATGAATCTTATTGCTACTTGAGAGCAACAGCCTGAAGGTTACTTCAATAGCTACTCAGTAAAACTGCTGAGTTTGTGTTTATTCTATGAAAAAATTTTATTGGATCAACCATTTATTTGTGCAGTGAAGAATAATTCCACTGCTTATAAAAGACTGTAGACTGCCATTTTTCTTGCAGTTCATTCTGTCAAAGGAATTGAAGGCAAAACATGAAGAGATTTCCAATATTTTGTATTGAGTCTCTTGTATTTTAATGGGGTCCTAAGTATTTATCATACATAATCTGTTGATACTCCTTTTTCATAGTTACTCATATCTAATTTTTGCTGCCAAAGTTTTGCTGGCAGAACTGTGAAATTGGCACAGTGATTAATGTGCCAGTTGTCACTCAGAAAGCTCTGTTTATTTCACTGGTTATCAGTTTTGTATAAAAACTGTTATACAAAGCAGAAGAACATAACAGTTTAGGGATGACAGAGATAAAGGAAGTATTTATGCTGAAATTCTGGGGTATATAGACTGCTACCCCCATTTCCACTGGCTAACTTCTATGTAATATTTACAGACTTCCAAGCTTTTTTTTTTTTTGCCATTCTCTGGAAGACACTCATGCAGTGGACTTAGTACCTCTAAGTATTGCATTAACAAGGTTATACTGTAGGATTTTAGTATGAACAAGATACTTTCTTTTTATCATTATTCATATGGAGAGATGTAAAAACACTGTTGTTTTGTGTTTTTGTTTATTTGTTCTTTTACTCTGTAAACATGTATTCCATTTTCCAGTTACTGAAAAATAACTTTAAGATAGTTCCATTTTGTGTCAGTGGACCTCAATTATAAATTTATTTCCTCTATACTGGTGAATATAACATTCTTTGTGCAGTTTTCAAAAAGCCTCTGTCGAAGTGCAGATCCTTGAAGGTGATGTCACCTTGTGGAAATTCATCAAAACATGTTCTAATTTGGCTGGCCCAGTTTCCAAGGTAGACATGTATTTTTCAATCTTTGAACATTTTGTTGATCGAAGTAAGAACAGAGTGCCGATTTATAACTTTTGACAGCTCCAGCAATGGACCTTTCTATCTGACAGTGTCGTGTACAGAAGAGAGAGCAACAAACACAGCTGCTAACCTCAGTTTATTTTGATAAAACGCTTTTACACAGGTGGTCACTGCTACAAGCTGATTGCATTAATTGAGACCAGATTTAGACGCTTGTTCCTCAAGGTCTTTTATAAGCATTGGCACTTACATTGAACGTATTCATTTGTTTTCATACTTAACAGAGTTCTTTAAGGAGTTTGTTCCAAGATTGCTATTTGAGTCTACTGCACTATATTCAAATCCAAAAATGAAATTGTATCCTTTTGCATGCCAAAAGTAACTCTTCCACAACTGATGTTTGGATTTTTTTTCAGTGTTGTTTTAGTTAATTTACATATAAGGGAGATTTTGTTATAATATCACACATTTTCTTTATGAGATGTTTTGAATTTATTACAATAGTAGCATTGCATTAAGAAGAACCTACTCATTGTCATCAACTTCCTCTAATTAGTACTCTAATTACATACTCTTCCAGAGTATGTATTTTTCTGGAAAATTACTGTAAAGGTATTTATCCTAATTGCTTTTTAATTTTTTTCAGGGAGTGCTGGAACACCTGTTATCTTCAATGAAAATGGAGATGCTCCAGGACGTTATGATATTTTTCAGTATCAGATCACCAACAAGAGTACAGAATACAAAATAATTGGTCATTGGACCAATCAACTTCATCTAAATGTAAGTGATAGTTTAACTATGATGCAGACATTGGAGAAATACAACCATTTGTATATTACATTATTACACTTCAGAAATGTTGAGGATTTCTATTAGTTGGCAGAGAAAAGTTATTCCATTCTCTTTTTGGGAAGACTGCAAAAAAATAACATAAAAAATGAATATATTTTTTTTAAAGTTGTGTTACATATTCTCCTGCTGCTTTAAATTATATTTTAGAATCATTATATATCTGATATTCCTTGGTTTGACTATGAAGTTAGGCAGAGAAATAATAATTCATAGTTCAAAAGAAGGTGTCAGACAAAATATTTCACACATATATATTGCTTGGGTCTTTCAAATATGAACAGAATGCAAAGGGATAGAAATGTACTTTGTAAAAGGGACATTTGGACTATATGACCACTTCCGATTTGGTTGAAACACTGTGATGCTGAACTATTGAGATAAATATATTTCTTGAATATAAAGGGAGAATTTGGAGTTTTTAGATGTAGTTAGCCATTATTACATAACAACAGAGGAAATAAACTACTCTTCCTTTGGAAGTGTTTCTAATTTATGCTTTACTGTATTCTGCAAGCTTTCTGGTAATTAAACTCCTCATGTGCATTGAACCATATTTGTTTCTAAATTCACCATTCCAATAAGGTTCAGAGAATAGTTTATGAAAGAATATTTCAATGACAGCTAAGCATTAAGGCATAGCTGTAACTCAAGAAGTTTTGGGGATCAGGAAAGCTGCAGTCCTGAGAACAGGGAAGTTAAGCCAATCCATCTTATACAGGGTTTACCTTAGCTCTTCAAATTTGAAATATCAGTTGTTGTTTTGCTAAAGGATGGTATGAACTGATGACTGGATTCACCAAGAGGAGTTTATTCAGTGATTTCAATCAAATCACAAAGAGCAAGTTTCTAACAGTTCATATAAGATGTTCCTGATGAAATGTAAGAAAGACAGTATTGTAAATATGTACAAATGATTCTCATGTTGAGACTACTTTGCAAATAATTGTTTGAGTGCTACCATTAGTAATACATGTAGTAACTCCTCATTCGCAGGCCCAGCTGTTAAACCACTTTATCATATTGTTATTTTATATCTGTAAGTATTTGGTAAGGTCTCATTAATTTAATTATTCGGCCCAAATAGAAGAAACAAAAAAACCCCGCCCTACAACAGAAATTATATATAGCATATTGTGTAGCAGCATTAACTCCTTCCAGTAACCTGATATCTATCTGTTGAAAGGCATGAAAGGAAAAAAAAAGCATCCTAAATACATTTAAAGATTAATACTAAACAGTAATTTCTGGAAAGTATTAGATTTAGATCCATATTATAACTGTTATATGTTCATGATCTTCTTAATTGCTATAGTTTTCTGAATAGTAACAGTATTTATAAAAAAGCTGAAAAACCAATGTGTACATTTTGTACATATTAGCACTAAAAGAGCAGTTATATAGTAAGAGCTATCTTAGAATTTGCTTCAATTTTAATTCCATTCCAGTTTGCACTTTTCTATCCCCACCAAGGCTGCTCAATTTTTCATTAATCTGTAGATCTTCCATCCCATTATTTCTGCCTGATGTATGTGTACTGCAGAGAGTTCTCTGACATACCAATGGATTGGTTTCTATTCAGACTGCTGAGACCGCACCATGCTAAAGCACATTGACCAAAAAAGGTACCAGGAAAGGATTTAACAACACCTCTTTGTAGGTCTCACTGATAATGGATGTATTAGAATGTACCTGTGGCTCTTTTAACTGCTGTGAGATCACTCACTGGACATCATAATGTGTCCAAATTCACCGACGAGCTACCTAGATTGTGAATGGTAGAGATGTCAAATTGTTGGTGCAGTGTCCTGCTGCCGGTGTTTGAGCTCGTAGCTTCTCTCACCCCATGTTCATCTGGCCTGTATGCTCCTGTGGGTTGCCCATGCAGCTGGATTCAATGAGATTTTTCTCTCCTATCTTTCACCTATTTCTGGACTTATTCATCTTGGAGGACCTCAAAAAGGAAGATTGAACTTTATAGTTTTTGCTTTGTCAGGGCTTAAGATGCTGAATTTCTAATTATCGTTATAGACGATTGAACACACCCTGTTGGTGTGTACAGGTACTGGTACAGTAACAGTAAACAAGGAAGTCATAAAACGGGGGAATGCAGTTTGTTTCCCTCTGTTTCTGTATGCACTGAACTTGTTTAATCACGTCAGTGATTCTTATGCTACATGGTGATCTGCTGTGACAGTCCTACTGTCACATCTCACTAGATGAAGGGTATTGAAACCAAGTAATCCTTGTGGGTGATTGTCAATACTCCGAATAATCATACTTGCAAATTAGAGCCTTTGATTGGCAATAGATCTGAGGGAACACAGTGAATATTTTCAGTGGTTTCAAATAAAACTTTTATATTTATTGAAGACAAAGAAGTACTTTTTACCTTTTTCTTCTAAACAGGGGATGTTTCTTAAATATAGTACTTTTCCCACTGTATCCTTATTTCTCCTGCAGAGCTTCATCTTGATAAAGATGCTGTGTTAGCTAGATATCTTCTATAGATACTTCTAATCCTACTGCTACAGATGTTTCTACTTCAAATTATATGGTAACATGCCATAAGCCACTTATGATTTTGTTGATCTATATAGCTTATAGCTTTTTTTCATTTATTTATTTTCTGTGACAGGAAATTAAATCATGGAAATGCTGAGTTTGCAGTACAGTAAGCCTTTTGAACAATTACTTAAAAAAAGATTAGAAGATGTCTTGTACCTAACTAGTTGAGTCAAAAGTTTCCTTTTTCCCTTTCTATGTATTTTTATTTCCTTTCTCATAGGGAACTTAGTGATATTTTCACTGCTGAGTCTTGACTGCAGGTCACTGTTGTGTCATCACCTGGTAGCAAGCCCTGTTTGTTCTGAACACAACTCTCAGGATTCCTCTTTTATTCTCTGGCTCCTCAGAGTTTTCACTGCCTCTTCAGGTCCTCGTGGTCAAGCTTTGGACTTGTTCCTTCCTGCTGCAATGCTGGCTTCCACTTTGAGCAGAAAGTGCCAACCCTGGATAGCTAAAGACTGTGTCTTGCTCCCTGAGTGCTTCTTTGTCAGCAGATCTCACTACTGATGTAAATGCTTCTAGCTGGGATACTGGTCTCTCCCTGTAGTCCTCAGTAACATTAATGCTCTCCTTTAGGCAGGCTGACCTTTCAGATTTCCTCTGAAGCAGCTATAGGTTCCGGATATAGAAACTTCATGATTACTGCTACAAGTGTGCTTGTAATCCTTACAAAACACAGACGTGTGATAAGGTGATGTGTGGTATAAAAGCTAAATTTGCAAAGAGTTAAAATCTTCAAAATTTAAACTTTTACATGGTTTTTAAGTCTGAATAAAGTATCTTTGACGGATGTAAGGCAATTCTGAGGGCAGATATTTGGAAGCGTCAAACTACAGCATCAAAGAATCTTAGCTGACTTCTATATAATTATCATTTTACAAGATTCTAGCAATGTAAATTTGTATTCCTTTTAAAGTCATTTTCCTCTCTAAAGTTGCTTGAATTTAAATATTCCTAATGTACTGTAAATAATCAGACCTGAGAAGTTTGGCTTTTTTAAATCACTTTGATAGAAAAAAATCTTTGGTTTAGATTATAGGTTAAGCTAATATAGTTTATGGTTGTTTGCTTTCTTCATTTTCTTTCCTTTATTAGTAGAAAAAGATAACATATTTTCAGGCAACTTTGGTAGTTTTCACTCCAAAATATTCTTCTTTTTATAATGAATTAAAAAAAAAAAAAAGTAAAGCAGTTTTTGTGTGTTTGTTTGTTTTTTTTTTTTTAAACAAAAGTTATGTTTTATTCATAGTGCAACAATATTTTGCATACCAGGTCACACATAATCGTTTTCTACAAATGTGTGGGTTTACAAATTTGGGCTCTCAACCATATAATCTCAGTGGGAGGAAAGTTAAAAACAAGCTTTCTTTTCCTAGCACTTATGATTTGAAATCGACTTGCTTGCATCACTAATAATGAATGTCCTCTTAGAAATCGTGTTCTGTATTGCTCATATTGTAATAAGGGCTAGAAAGATGTGTTAACTGATGGCTTTTTATTTTAGTGGCAAAAATGGAAATAGTTCCAGTCCTGAAGTTTCAATAATAATTTTCTCAGTTACCTTTATGACTTAGTAACCTATCAGTTGTTTTTGGTTCATTTTTGAGAGGCTTTTTCCTCTTTAAAAATGTTGTAGATTTCATTTCAAGCTAATACATTGTTTTTGTCTATCAAAATCTGTATTGAAAGAACCTAATCTGAAAAACTATGTAGATACAAATGTATATTTTTCTAAGTTGATCATCTTTTAGTGATGTGGCAGGCACAATTAGTGGTGCTTTCACAATCAGACATTTAGCTAAAGCAGTTAAGAAGCTTGAGTAGAGATCCAATGATATTAACTTAGTTCTTAAGGAAAAAAATGAATATCAAAGCACTGTAACTCCCAAGTAAAAATGTAGTCAAATTCTTAAGATGGAATTCACTTTTTTTTTTTTTTTTTTCCACAAAAGCACAGGAATTCAGATGAACAGAAAATGAAATTTTACAATATCTGACTTTTAACTTCCTCTTAGAAATAATAGGATGCATAAGCTCTCTGATTTATAGAGTGAATGCACTGATGAGATATATGACTCAGGGGCAGCAATTTTTTTCTGTGATGGTCTTGATTTATAACTAAGAAATCCATAAATTAAAATTACACTGATGCGATGAACTATCAGAGACAGCCATAATCACCATCAGCCTTAAGCACAGTGTTTGGTGAACTAGTAAAATTTGGGAACTCCGCATCAAGAATGAGCTTCCCTTCAGGCAGCCATATCACAGGAAGATTTAAATCAGTGTTTGATTTCTCTTCTTTGCTAGGAGTCTTGTAAATTATGTATCTAATCCTGGAGGAAACTATCAACACTGACATTAGTCAATTCTTTTTAGAAGTAACAGATTCAAAATGTATTAGTTCCCTTTCTTCTGACATGATAAGAGAAAATGATTCAAGAAGCTTGTGGTATTTTCTCTAACTGCGGCAAACAAGTTTCAAGCTTTGCTGTAGGCCACAGTATTTCATTAAAGAAGCCAAAGTTCCTTTGGTAACTATTATATAATCTATATATTTCAAACTGCTGAACATAACCTCTGTGTCTAACAAAAAACACTGCCATGAAATAAACAACGGGAACACTTAGTGCCATATATGATTTTAACTGTAAACAAAATATGACAAAAAATATTGCCTGCAGGATATTCTTCTGCCCACAGGGCAATAAAGTTCAAACTTTCACTGTCTCCATGTTATCTGCCTGAAAATTGTTGATTCTGGGGTAAGAATAAGTCACCGAGACAAGTAGAAGTGTTTGGGTTCTTCTATTTTTCTCAAAATTATATTGCCATCTTCCTTTATTCCATAAAGGGCTAGAAGTCAAGAAGAAAGAGACTATCATGGTTTTTTGAAGAGTACTTATGACTTACGTTTTACAAGGCTAGTCTTGGTCTTAGTACTGGTCAGTAAGTATGACTCAGGATTCATTCTTCTTTACTGTCCAAATCAATATAGTTCAATATAGAAATTGTAGTCACTGTAGAAACTGTAGTTCAATATGGAAACTGTAGTCACTAAGGACAAATGCTGCACTCAAGAGATCGGTCAGCATTATGCTGCAGTAAATGAAGACTGTACCAGCCAGCGAAGCATGTAAAACATAAAATAGAAATGGGATTTTATGGTTTTGAAAAACTGCATGTGGTATTATGCAAAAAATAAAATAAAATAAAATAAAATAAAATAAAATAAAATAAAATAAATTAAAAAGGTGAAAAAAAGTGCTGAAGATCCATGGCCATTGGGAGAACCCAAGAATAATGACAGTTTGTCTTCTTTCTGAAGCTTTTTTTCTGTGTTAGTCTTAGCAGTAATTTTTTTTAGTGAAACAGACATTTTGACTGACTCTCTAAAGAAAAAAAAACTGGAAAAAACAAAAGCTGCTAAGAAAATTTCCTGAATTTGGATAATCATTTGTTTTTCATTAGAATGATACCAGATTGCCGTTGAAACAACCTCTACTTGAGAGTTAGTATGCATAGGGATTTTTCCCACATTGTCAGAGTGAGTGAAAGCCGGGTTTTTCAAATGAAAAATGGAGCTGCAATTACAAATTTGGCTGTAAATTCTTCATAGGTTTCTTGAGTAGAAAACTCATAGGATTTTTTTTTTTTTCCTGTGATAATTCTGTGTAGGGATTGTTATTAGAATAAAATATTCTTTAAATAGTCACAACCAAGACTGCAGAGTATTCTTGGTTTTTTCAGAAAGCAGAAAGGAAGTATTACCATTCATGACGAATAAAATTAATCACTTTTGTTTTAAAATAATATTTTTTTTTTCATAGAATTACAGAATCATAGAATGACTTGGGTTGGAAGAAACCTTGAAGACCATCTAGTTCCAAGTCTCCCGCCATGGGCAGGCTTTCCTTCACCAGCTCAGGCTGCCCAGGGCCCCATCCAATTTGGCCTTGAGTGTCTCCAGGAATGGGGTATCCAGAGCTTCTCTGGGCAGCAGTACCAATGCCTCACTATCCTCTAACATCTAACCTAAATCTCCTCTCTTTTGTTTTAAAATATTCCTCCTTCTCCTATCACAATCAGACCATGTAAAAGTTGCTCCCCCTCCTGCTTATAAGCTCCCTTCAAGTACTGGAAGGCTGCAAGGAGGTCTCCCCAAAGCCATCTCATCTGCAAGCTGAGCAAGTCCAGGTCCTCAGCCTTTCTTCATAGCAGATCTGCTCTAGCCCTTTGATCATGTTTATGGCTCTCCTCTTTCACATTAAAAGCAAATGTGCAATAATAGAACAATATGAAATCAGAATCTTTTATATGTATTCTTGGAGAGCTTTGCATTCAAATATAGAACTTCAGAGCTGCACCTGTTTTACTCTGCAGTGGTGTGGCTTTTAGCATAAACAAACATTACTGGGCATTTAGATTAAGCACAGCCAGCAGCAAGTCTTCAGTGAGTTGCTTTGTGAGGTACCAGTGTGAAACGTGGACTATCAGCTTTTTTTTTTCCCCAGTCCTTTCCATTTTTCTCCTCTCCCACACAGCAATTTGTATATGTATTATAATTTAAAGACTGAGCTGCCCTTTAAACCTAGAAGCAAAATGTTCATGCTTAAAAGCTTAAAAATGGTAGATTAAATGATATTTAATTATTGTGCATTTGTGTTACGTAATGGCATTCTGCTACTAAATTAAAAATTCATTAAATAGAAAATGAATCAGACATTCAGTACTTTTGAGATGTTGAAAGAGAATAACCAACAGTTAGTAGTACATTACCGTCTTTTTTTTCTGTTTGCTTTCTTGTAATTTGTCTTCATTTCATTATTAATATAATTTCTTTAGCATACTCATCTAATATTTATTTCACTCCTGATAAGTCCTCAACCATCTTCTTTTCAGCTGTGAAAGATAAGAAGTGAATCATTTAGCCCATTTCCAAAATGTTTCATCACTGCTCTTAGTGGTGATATTGTGACGTTAATTACAGTTTAAGACAGGGAATGGAAAATGATGGCTAATCTCATTGTAACTTTATTTCACAGTAAACAGACTTAGTGGGGAGTGGGACAATAAAATGTGCCAGGAGTGATTGGGACACTGCAATAAGGATTTCAGTAACTTGGTAAATTTCCCCTTTTACGGAAAGCAGAGGTTTTGCAGTGATTAACTGAGATTTGCATTGCCAGATCCTATTGCTGCAGTGAATTCATGAATGAATGATGTAATCCATCTTTTCTCTTCCCCATTGCTATGACCTCAGTAGCAAAACTGTGACTTCACTTCCAGAAGTAGACTATCAGGAAAGTGTCCAGATGCAAACAGTGAGAATGATCAACCTTCTAAAAGTATGCATGTGGGGAAAGGTTGAACAGAGTAGGACTGCTTAGTCTATAAAAGACTGAACTGAAGGAAGTTATGCTAATCTCTTTCAATACTGAAATCAGAAAAATAATGTATTGTTAGTTCATTTGGCTGTTAGAAAAAGCGGATTTGAGTTACAGTAAAAGTGTTTTAATATGAGCATGCAGGAAAATTTTAAAGTTGAGGATAATTAAGCATTGGGTTGCACTGCCTGCCAAGCTGGGCAATCTTCATCACCATGGGCTGGTTGGAGCACATGAACTGTGCAGATTGATTTTGACATAACTCATGCAGATGTGGGGTCAGAGGAGTACTCCAGAGATCTCAGTCAGACACGATTTCTTAAGGTTTCTAGATTTTGTTTGTTTTGTTTGATTTTCTAGTAATCCCCTCAAAGGCAGATTTCTTGTATGCATTCGGCAAATACTGGGAAAGACACACACAACTGAACTTAACACGTAAAGTTTCTCAATTGAATGCAAGACTATATATTTAGCAAGAACACTAGAAGAATGCTGAAACAGATTTATTAGCTTATAAACTTAGTTACTTGCTTAAGATTCCCTATTGCTTCTATCCCTCAGGTTGTGTATTCCATTAGTAGATAAGGACAGATTTTCTATGAATTCACAAAGTGCTTTCTATCCACACATAAGACTTTAGACTGGTCTTGTTTTTTAATGAAAGAATATATAGCATTTCCCAAATTAATAATTAGTTAATTAATTAATTTTTTATGTCTATGTAGAAAAGCTTACTATTGTGACAGTGGTGATTTCTTTTACCCTACCATATCTCAGCAAAGCATTTTTCCTGTAGTGAAAAGCAACACAGAAACTCTACCCTTAAAAATATTTAAAATGCATTATTAAGTATTATTCTTATAAATATAAAAAATAGTTCCTTAAATAGGCATTCTTTAAAACCATAAAAACAGTCTAAAGACATTTAGCTCTTACGAGAATGCATTGCGATGTTTCTATTTGTCTGATCCAGTTATGATCTGTTTTTTTTATTTGTGTTCAAAATATGTAGTACCTGAAATCTGCCATATTGTGCTACAGGAGAAGGCAGCGAAAGGGTTCTCAAGAGACTATTTAGCCCTTACATAAAGATAGTATCTTGTGGCTCCAAGGATGAAGACTTTACAGCCTCTGAGGACATTCTGTTCCATTTGTTAACTACCCTTATAACTCTGAAGTATCTTATAAATACCCAGTTAGTTCTCATTGCTGTAATTTAAGCCCTTTACATCTTGTTCATTGTTCATGGAGTGGAGCACATCCTCATCCTTTTTATGTATTTGAAGATGGTTGTTTTACCCCCTAGACTGAATAATTTCTCCAGGCTGTACAACCTGAAGTTATTCAGTTTAGTTCCTCAGATCATGTTTTATAGAAACGTATGTGATCTTTGCTGATTTCCTCTGGACTTCACATCTGATTTTAATTCAGACTGAACCACAGTGATCCAACTTTCATAAAGCGCTCTGTCTGATCTCACTAGCCGAGAGTGTAGGAGAAACTTCATTTAATGTACTCACTGGTGGAGAGTAAATGTGAAAGATTATTTTATCTGTCTGTGCCTTTCAGGATGGCATATGGCTTTTTTTGGTAATATTTAATATTGATCAACATGTGATCTACATCATAGCTCTGAAATCTCAATTTATGAAGTGCTGCTATCTCTCTGTACTTCCTACCTTGTAAAGCTTTACCTTGTTAAACTGCTTGCTTCTTTTTTTCTCAGATCCTTTTCAGTTAGGCAGTGTTATGCGGATTAAGTACTCTGACCTTCAGTGTAGCTCCAACCTTGTTCTATCTAGTGTTACTACTCAAATTTTGTCACTATATATTCTGTTTTATCATCCAAACTTTATTAAATGTTTTTTACAAGTATTGAATGAAAGCAGACTGAGAACAAGTTCTTTCCAGGCCCCACCTTATACCATCCCTTCCATTCTGACAGCAAATCAATGACATGTTTTATCTTTCCAGAGTTTTCTGATATAATTCACACTCAGCCCTTCGGGGCTAGGTCTGTTTCAATAGGTTGCTTATGACTGAGAGTGTAATTTGAGATGGTGTCAAAAATCTTTCTAATGTTAAGATAAATGACAACTACCCGCTTGTCTCTCATCCACGATGCCTGTTATCTTCCCACAGAAGGAAATGTGACAGCTTATTGTTGACAGATCCCTGTTGGCTATTATTTGTCTTGTTTATTTGTTTTATCTGTTTTCAAAATGTGTTTGTTTATTTCTTTTGGGATTTTTTCTGGGAATTCAAGTTAGACCAATAATTCAGTTAATTTGATAAATTCTTGACTTTTTGTCCCCTTTTCATAGCATAAACACTATATCTGTGGATGCCCCATTCCTGGAGATGTTCAAGGCTGACACTGGGCAGCCTGAGCTGGTGGGTGGCAGCCCTGCCCACACCAGAGGTCTGGAACTGAGTGGGCTTTTTGATCCCTTGCAACCAAAGCCATTCAATGATTCCATGGTTTACAATTTGCAAGTTTTCCATACTTTCCCATAGAATCTAAATTGTTTTCCAACTCCTCAGTTAGTTATTCGTGTATCATAGAATAAATCTCAATATGCTTAGTCTTTATGGAAGTCCCTGACTTCCTGAAGTGCTCTTATTTAGAATGTTTATCATTCTTTCCTTAGCAACAAGGATTATTTCTCTCCTCCTCACCCTTAGTAAATGCACTGGGTAGTGTTTTCTCTAGCTTAAACTTCTTCCTCATTGAGCTTATTTTTTTCTGAAATAGAGTTAATTTTCCTCCTAATAGCTATTTTGGTGCTCATTTTGGGATTTAGGATGAGAATAATGTTGATAAGACATTGATCTAGTTATTGCAAAGCAGCGCTAGAAGTCGAGGATGTTTCAGCTTCTAATGCTGCCCTGCCAGCAAGGGGGCAGAGGTGTGCACATGGAGCAGGGAGGGGACAGAACCAGAAAAGCTGACCCAAATAGGACATCCCACACCATGTGATGTCATATTGAAGAAGGAGTGGTTGGGAGAGCTGGTGCTGCTTGGAGTCTGGCTGGGGCATCAGTTGGCAGGTGGTGAGTAATTGCATTGTGTGTCACTTTTTTTGTACACCTTTTTGTCATTATTCTTTTTCTTTTCCATCCTATTAAACTATCTTTATCTCAACCCATGTGATCTACCTTTTTAAATTTTCTCTCCCCATCCCACTGGGGCAAGAGGTTGAGCAAATAGCTGCATGGTGCTGAGCTGCCTGCCAGTTTAAACCACAAAACACATGCTTGTTTTTTTGCCTGCCAGATCACTAAGTCTCTCTGCAGAATTTTCAATTCAGTTATTGACACTTCATTCTTAACTTCAGCAGAGGCTTGGCAGAGAGCTCTCCCCCTGCTGCTGAAAATCTTAGTATAAATCACAGTCTGTTTGTTGCCATTTCTGAAATAGCTCAGACTTTCAGACTTTCTACATGTGATTTTGTTACCTGGATGGAGCTATGTTTGAAAGCTCTCTGTGATTTCCTTTTTTTATGTAGTGCTGAAAATCTAAAATGAGTAGAATGGAAAGATCTGACTTTTCCCTAAATGGAGCTGACAAAGGTGGCACGAGCTATTATAGTGCAAGCTACCTTAGAGGAATGTCAAAATCTACATCTCAGTGTTTAGGACTTTACAGTGCTTCAGAGTAGAAGATACTGCACGCATTAGCAGCTATTTTCCTTAAAAAAGGTTAGACAAATAAATCAGGAATGGTTTAGTGATACTTCTCTTGAAGTGGGGAAATAAACTTGATCCCCACATTTCAATCAGACTTGTCTGTTCCTCTGTCACAGTGAATTGTGTTGCAGTTCTGCTGAGGAGAGAGCACCTTTGATCAAAATTTCAAGTGCTTCACTTTGCTGAAATGCTTTTCGGAGGTTGAGGACCATAAGATCACATGACCTTCCAGTTCTGTTTCCTGTTATTCTTCGGGTGGTCAACTTTGTGCTTTCTGTCTTGCTGACACTAGTGCTTGAATGGAAATATTTGGAAAAAATATATATATATGTTTGGCTAATTTATAGTTTAAAAGAAATAAATACTTAAGTAATATTAAAGATGTATAAATTTATGCTCTTGTTGCCAAAACTTCACTGAAGTTATTGGACTGGTCTAAATCTGCATGAGTTCTAGTGCAGGACATAGTATCTATCAAGAAGTCCATCATGAACGCACTGGGGACAAAATTTCCCAGTGACTAAATATATGTTATGTGACTCCTTTTTTCATTAGAATAGGGATCCTTCAGTGAATTAGCCAGCAACTAAAGATGAAGGCCTTTTACATTCAGATGGTATTTGTGATTAAACCCTTGTCTTCTTTCTTTTAACTTTGAGGAGTGAAAGTGAAGGAGAATCCAAGCACCACTGAGAATGAAAATTATCTACAAATTGATGGGAATATAGCTCTGAAGAACTGGGTTGGACAGATCTGATTCAAACAGTAATTGAGGCAACTTTAAGTAAGAGCAATAGGTTTGATAGGGAGCAAGTTTGTTATGGATATTAGAAGCTTTATCAATAAATGCAACTACTCCATTAAACTAATGATAGCATGGAACTCATGCAGAGCTAAAAATACTCCCTGAACACATAGGAAATGATGTTAAGGAAATCTTTGCCAGGGCTGAACTCCTTTTATTTTCTCAAAGTGCTACATTTTTGAAGTATGTTACAGGCTGTTTCTGCTTGATCTACAAGAAAAAGAATATTCCCAAACCTTGTGGTTCAAACAGACTTAATACTGGTAAAATCTTATCACTTGACAGAAAAAGGATGAAGGTGAAGATTGAGGGTTTCCTTTCAAAGTAGCATTTTTCCTTAAAAAAAAAAACTGACTATGATAAGGGTTGTGGGTTTGTTTCTTTGTTGTTTTTGTTTGTTTCTTTCTTTTATTTTGAGAGTTTTTAAACATACTTTATTTATAGGTAGTTATGAGTTGATCTGCTTTTAGTAGAATATAATGATTTCAGTCCCCATGTGTGCATCATAACTTACATAGGAATAGGGCACCAAAATGCTCATTAAAATCTCTCAAGTCCATGTAAAGGCAGTGAGACTTTCTGAGTAATAATATTCCATAGAAGCTGTCTATTTGAAAGTGATCTGCATAAAGAATAACTTTAGAAACCTGATTTGCAGTCTGATCCCTTCATAATAATGATATATTTTTGAAATACATACGAGTACTTGCAAATTACTTTCAAAAAATCTGAAGTCTGCTGATGTCATCTTGAATAGGATATTTGTATGTCATAAAACTATTAAGGAAATGACTGGGAGGAGGGGGAGGACATGGTCTTGTTCGGAAATAAAGAGCCTATCTCCAGAGGCAGTTGCTTTAGTAGTAATTAAGATTCATGTTTCCAAAAGAAAAAATATATTGCTTGTATTAAATAGAAGTGCCTACAAGGTTGCAGTAAATTTCCATCTAATATTTGAACTGAGCAGTAACAGTAGCTGTTTACGTGATGACCTGCTAATTGCTACTGTTTGTGCCAGTCTACTTCCCAAGACACCTGAGAATAAAGTGATTTTCCTTGCATTGTGTGTGCACTAATAAATCTGGCGTCTAGCAAATCAAAGAGAATATATTCCAGCTCCTACTTTTGTATTAGCAGTCTATTAGAACTGTAGAATAGCTTGGGTTGGAAAGGACCTTAGAGATCATCTAGTTCCAACCCTCTGCCATAGACAGGGTTGCCCACATCATTTAGTGTCAGTACTTCCGGAGCCCACAAGTGCCAGCCAAATCAGAGTTAGAGAAAAGCAGTCTTTAACGTAAACAGATCCTGAACTGTGTGCAAAGACAGCATCTTAAGGCTGGGGTTTAAAGTCTGTAAAATACTACTCTCTTTAGACTGTGATACAATGGTGTGATTATTCCTCGTTTATGATTTTCACACTATCCTCTCCCATGTAAATAGTGTATGATTTAACTAGCACGGCTGGTTTCTTAAAGTCTCAGCACACTGAGTGTGCTATCAGTGGAACATACTTCCGTTGATAAAGCAAGACTGATATTTAACCTTTTCTATTTATGATCACAATAAACTTGATATCTTTTTGCACTATTTTCTCTTTGCATGTATCATCTCCTTTATTTACTTATTTGTTTGCTTTGCCTCAGCTGAGACTAACTTGTCAGTGCAGACAGAAGATTAAAAATACATTCTCTTAGATAGAGACTGTGGCTACAGGAAGCTGGAGATGAGAAGAAAGATGTTGACATGCTGAGGAAGCAAAACAGTTATAATGTTTCTTGTGTAAATTCTTTGAATTATATTGCTCACTTTTAAAAGAAAAAAAGTGTTTTAATCATGCATTCTGATATAAGTACTTGCCAGGCAAAAGCCCTTTTAGAGCTGAGAGATGGAGATAAGTTTAGGCTCTGGCATCACTGAGATTCAGAAAATGAAATATCTCTACTTAAAGATTTTATCACATTTTAAACTTAAGTGCCTTACTGCTCTTGTCTGCATGACAGCTTCCCTCCAGACTGAGGGAAAGCTGAGCAAAGCTGAGGTTCAAGCAGGTTAAGTAACTTGCCCAAGGTCACCAAGAAAGTCAGATTGTAACAGAGCTATATATACTCTAAGCAAATCATAGAATCATAGAATCACTGAGGTTGGAAAAGACTTTCAAGATCTTCAAGTCCAAGCACAACCAAACCATACTACCCTAACAACCTTCTGCTAAATCATATTCCTGAGCATCACATCCAAATGGATTTCAAACACATTCAGGAATGGTAACCCTAACCCTAACCACTCTAACCCTGGCCCTCAACCACCTTCCTGGGGAGTCTATTCCAGTGCTTAACAACTCTTTCTGTAAAGTTTTTCCTGATATCTAAACTAAACCTCCCCTGGAGCAACTTGAATGACATTAAAGACCAAATCTGTGCAACCATTCTGCAGCACTACTTTCAAATAATGTATATTTTACCTTCCCTCCTGGTGTTTTTCCCTCTTTGCATACAGTCAGGCTTCTCAGGCTCTTCTTCAGTCATGTCTGACATTTGACTGCATTAATTTTCAACTGGTTTGGTAAAAACAAAGAAACGTCCCATGTTCTTTACAAATATTTAGGAATATCTGTGCCTTGAGTTCCAGAGAAAAATGTCTTAGTTTTTAGGAAAACATCTGTATGTGGTGAGCGAGGTAAATAATTCTAAGAAATTACAGAAAAATTCGTAATGATAGTGATTTGAGACTGCATTTGACAATCTGAATTCACTCTAGTTTATTTTCTAGTGTTTTCCTTTCAAGTATATTTTTTGCCCTTGACTTATTTCCATTCTACATGTGCTTGCTTAAATGTTTGTAAGTTTAGTCTGTAAGTATGCCCAGCTATTCTCTAGAGGGATAAAATCTGTCTAGCAGGCTGAATGCAATGATCATTATATTTAAGCTCATAATGAATTCACTTTAGTTGAACCAGTTTCAGTTTAATTTTGGTGTGCGATGGTTCAGATGACTTGATTGGACAAGGTACATTAGAGACTGGAACTTCTACTCTGAGAGTAGATGCATTAGACAATTCAAAAAGCTAAATATTGGACTAAATTGCCTTAACTCATTTACTTGCTGTGCTCCTCTGATGAACCTTTTTGTCAGAAGGGAAATACTTCCAGAAACTTGAGGCAGACGTAAGTATAGCTCTTAGTAACAGCAGCAGGGGATGTTTCAAACCTTTGTCATTTTTTATAACTGAGAATCTGAATATGTTTTAAAAGACATATGAAGCTGTATGTGAGAGCCTTTATGCTTCTGAAGATCTTTGCTAAGTAGTCAAATAAGATGTTAACTTGCTTCTATATTTCTTGCAGAATGCACTGTTTACATTCCCCTGTCCATATTTTGCATAATTCTATTCATTAGAATAATATTCGTAAGCATGTATTTTTCATTTTTAGATACATTTCTAGCTCTGAGATAAGACTTCAAACATGGAAATTACTGCAGTTGATAGTGCAACGTAATCCAAAACATTAAAATACTGTCCAGCTAAGTCCTCGATATAAATCCTCTGAAGTTTATCGAAGTGCTTTGTATTATCACCCCTTGGTGAATTATGTAATTGATAATTATTGCCTTTGTCATAAAGAATGAAAAACAGAGTGTTCTTGTATGTTTAAATGGTTCAGAAATTGTATGTGACCTATTAACAGTATTTTGGTCGGTCTCCTTCAGTTGCTTGGAGCATTGCTAGATGAATGAACTGCTCAGTTGTTGGAGGAATATAGGTGCCAGGAATGTGAATGTGCTTTTTGTACAGTGGCATGTAAATCTCATCTTGTTTGATCCCATTTCTCAAATCATTAATTTTGAGCTTTGTTATTAGATATTAGAGAAAACTGTATTTGTAATGTTCATGAAGGATAGAGGTGTTTACTCAATTTTGATATGAAATAGTATTTCCTCGGTGTTTTGATGGTTTAGTGAACTGTGAACCTTAGTGCTGCAAATTAAAGCAAATTGCCACTCCATCAGGCAGATATCTCACATAAGGATGATTTTTATGTCTATTTAAATAGCAATGAAGCCATTCTCTTTCTGTATCGTGATGCATTTTGTAAAAATTGAATATGTGCCTTACAGACATGCTGTCACACTCTTTCAGATATTTTTACTGTAGTAAGTATTGGAATTGTTGAAAACAAAATCTGGTGATAGGGGAACGTGAAGTATTCCATGACAGCGCATCTATCTATCAGACAATGCAAATTCAGTGCAGCTACTACAATGAAGTTGATAATAATCACTATTAAATTAATTATATTAATGATAATAAATACAGATCCAGCCAACCCAGTCCATCTGATCTTAAAAATATATTTTACACTGAATTTAGTCTTTTCATATGTCACACTGTAGTGAAAACCAGCTAGCAGATGTCACATGAAAATGAAAGTTACAAAAATAAGTCTTCTACAATCCAAGTTTACCTAAGGCTATTTAAAGAGCTGAGACTCACACAGCCCTAGCAGGTTCTGAGCAGTATAAAGACTGCTAAAGACCGAGAAATTTTGATCAATAAGGGCTGAAGACCTGCATGGCTTTCTCGTATTTTCTTTTCATGTCAAAAAAACCCTTCTCTTATTCCATTTTTCCATTTTTTTCTTGTCATTTTCATTCACCCATGAGAATCCTGTTTAAAAGTGTATGACTAAAGTTAAGCTATTCTGATGTTAGTTTTGCAGTATTTGAATTTATAAATCACTTTGGAGCAGGTTTTCCAAAGCATTTAGATGATAAAAACTGCATATGGAAAAAGAGTAGGATTTTCAAAAAGAGATAAAGCGTATAGGCTCCCATTTAAATTAATTAACTGAACTGAACAATTTCCCCTTGGCAATTTTGAAAATTCCACTGCTACGTATTTCTGTCTACTTTAAAAAATCTGGTTTTTGAAGGAGGCTAAGCATTCAGAAACTCCTTTTGAATTTGATGACAATTATAGGTATTCAGCAGTTCTGAAAATTATACAGTATGCATGACTGTATGTTCCAGAATGTCTCTGATGATCCTCCTCTTTCTTGTATATCAGTTCCTACTATCATATATTTTCTAAATTTAATCTCAGAGAAGATGTGGGTTCACTAGTGCTGTAACCTATGGATAGAAAAATAATGACACGGGTGAATATTCTGCACAGATTCAAGAACCCAGGAAGCTGACACATACATTTGATAACTGGAAAAACGGATAGAGCTTTAAGAACTTTGTTGTAATAAACAGTCTTTGGCTGTTTTTCTTTATTAAATTCACATCATGGAAAAAAAAAAAAAAAAAAAAGTAGACCAAGAATACAGACAAGGAGTGCTGCGTGTTATGGATATGTGGGAATTACTGCAATAACCAAAAGTAGCATGGCTTTTCAGTGAACTGGATTGCTTCTGGCTGAAATGAAAACAGAAGATACTCCCCAGAAGGACATCTCAGTCTTCTTTAATCATTACTCAGTTTAGTCATTAATCAGTCCCAAATCAGCTGATGTCCTTAAATGACTCAGGGGTCTCACTGAGTTGCCCGTGTGGGCATGTTCCCCTTCATTACCATGTGGTCACTTGTTTGCCCTTTTGCGTGTCAAATGCTAGTCAAGTCCTGCACTGTGCAGAAGAAGGGACAAAGGAGACAAAGAGCCAGTCTGCATGCTTCTCTTGTATTGAGCCTGTGTAGTACAGTGACATGGTACTCAAAGGAAGAAAGAGAAGGCTGGACATGCTACATTGTGGTTTTCTCTCAAGTCTGTTGAAAAACGACTGGAAAAATAAACCTTTAAGGCCAAAATTATCCCTCTTGATAAGCTGTCCCCATTCTGTCTTCCTCCAGAAGGAGCTGAAAACACTCCTGACACGTGAAGTTTTGTTACTGCTATTTCACTTATAAATAAAACCTCTAAATTGAATGAAAGTGCTAAGTACTTAGTAGACAAGAACAAGGTGAGTCCTTCATGTTCGAGTGCCTACTGCCTAACAAAGGAATAAAAGATGGAAAATGGTAGCATGGCAGGGCGAATCTGGTGCCTGTAAGAAATTATTTGCTCTGCATACCGCTCTGGATCACTCGGTGTGACCTCTTGCAGAACACACTGTTACTAAGGGTGGGCTAAGGGTTGCTGGGACTAACTTGAGTGATAATTTTAAGCCAGAGACACTTTAAATCTGTTAATTTCCCATAAAGGTTTTATGTGGGGAATATGCATGAAGAATAGACAAGAGCATGAAAAGAAAAGCATATTTATTTCGTTAATGCTCTGCTGCGAGAAATTTGGGACTTCCAAAGAAAGACTGCACTGTGTGCATCTGCTTTATACTACAAAAAGAATCTTGGAATTTTTAAATCAGGAGAATTAAAGTGTAGTCATGACATCTTTTTCCATTATCATTCAGAAAGCAGTATATATTCTGGAAATGAAAACAAAACTCCTTTGTGAATTTTCAAACTCAGAAAGTAAAAAAGTGTGAAATACCAACTTTCATGGAAGACATGGCATTATATTTCCTATATATTGATGTTTTGTTCTGACAAAACTGATGCAAGGAGATTTCAATCTTTTTCTTCACTGTGCCGAAAATTTGAAACTCATGTAGCCTTATTTTGTAATTAAATGTTTGAGAACTAGTGGTACTTATATTTGCATATGATTAACTTTTAAAGCGCTGTGTACAGGGTTTTTTGCTTTTAAAGCAGCCATGAGTCAATAAATATCCTTGCAGATGTCAATTTGGTCAGCAGTAAAGAGGTAAATAGAAACTAATGACACTCATCGAGCCAGTGGCATGAATGATTTATTGGACACAACCATTTAACACTTTCATAAAGTCAATACATGGGGAAGAAACAGGTTTCTTATTATGGTAAACTGCATTTGAACTGTCAGCATGTAGTGATTTATGACGAACGTGTGGCCAGGATTAGGATATTATAAATGGGAGTAAATAGAAGGCTCATTAATTTTTTATACCCGCAGGTAGAAGACATGCAGTGGGCTAATAGAGAGCACACTCATCCGGCATCTGTCTGCAGCCTACCCTGTAAAGCTGGGGAAAGAAAGAAAACCGTGAAGGGGGTGCCCTGCTGCTGGCACTGTGAACGCTGCGAAGGGTACCACTACCAGGTGGATGAATTCAATTGTGAACTGTGCCCCATCAATAAGAGACCGAATGCCAACCGTACAGATTGCCAGCTTATCCCCATAATCAAACTGGAGTGGCATTCCCCATGGGCCATTGTGCCTGTCTTCATAGCTATCCTTGGTATAATTGCCACCACCTTCGTCATCGTGACGTTTGTCCGGTACAATGATACTCCGATTGTCAGGGCCTCTGGACGGGAGCTCAGTTATGTGCTCTTGACTGGGATTTTTCTCTGTTATTCCATTACTTTTTTAATGATTGCCACTCCTGATACAGTGATCTGCTCATTTCGGAGGATCTTCCTAGGACTTGGCATGTGTTTCAGCTATGCTGCCTTGCTTACCAAAACAAATAGAATTCACAGAATATTTGAACAGGGTAAGAAATCAGTCACAGCTCCCAAATTTATTAGTCCAGCTTCCCAGCTGGTGATCACTTTCAGTCTCATATCCTTGCAGCTTATTGGAGTCTTCATCTGGTTTGCTATTGATCCACCACACACCATAGTAGATTATGGAGAGCAGAGGACTCTTGAACCAGAAAATGCCAGGGGAGTTCTCAAATGTGACATTTCAGATCTGTCTCTCATTTGCTCTCTTGGATACAGTATTCTCTTGATGGTCACGTGTACTGTTTATGCTATTAAAACAAGAGGGGTTCCAGAGACCTTCAATGAAGCAAAACCCATTGGATTTACTATGTACACAACCTGCATAATTTGGTTAGCTTTTATTCCAATCTTTTTTGGTACGGCCCAGTCGGCAGAGAAGGTAAGTGGTGAATTTACAAATCAAATACTGTACTCTCTTTATTTTTCGTCTTGCAATACTTGTAAAACTGCAACATTTTCACTCGAAAGATTTAGTAGTTCTAAGTGCTAATTACGAACAGTCTCAGGATTCATAGAAAATAAAATATGTGATTGAAATGGTAGGTTTCCTGCATTTCAACACAAGGTACTGAATGTTACTGTGGATAATAATGTTGGCATTTTCTTGCTATATCCTTACTTTAAATGACTGTTTCTGTTGGTGCTCATTACTGCCCTTCTCTGATGCTCCAGCCTGTTACATGAAGCCTATAAATCTTTATAATCCACAGATCTGATAGCAACGGCTATGTTTCAAAACTCCAAGAAGATCAATGTACATTTGTAAAAAATAATAAAGAAGAATGCCTGGACAGAATGAAAACAATTATTATTCCCTCTGATTGACACATATAATTTAAATAAGATGAGTGAATGAAGCATATGTGAAATCACCTAAGGCACTTATTATTGTCTCAGAGGGAAAACTTTATCCGGATTTTTTAATGAGAAGTTCAACATTGCGCGCTTGGTTATGTGCTATTCCTTTTTCAGTTGGCCCAGTTCTTTCCTGGTATCAGTCATGCTGAGACCATACAAATCATATCATTTAACTCTCCTTCTCTCTGTTCTAATGGGAAGACAAGGATAAATATATATTGTGTGTAGTCAGCTGATAGTGATGAAGAGAACGAGTTAGGCAGGAAAGAGCAATACTAGCAATATCATTCTTCAAAACTGCAAAGCTGTAAGATTTGGAAAAATCATAAAATAAGAAAATAAAGTCTTCACTCCTTTACTTTTCACTCCTTTAATTCTTTTCCCTTTTACCAGGTGATTTTTATAATGTTTTTAAGTACATGTATTGAATTTAATTAATTCAGTTGGAAAAGTTAGCATGTATCCACTTTTAATTGCTCAAAAGTTTAACATGTTCCTGGTTCAGGTGACACTCTTGCTTGTAGAATAAAGAAATAGATCCATATGTGTTAAAAAAAAAAAAAGTCTGTTAATTCACATGGATTAACTGTATGGTGAAAAGTGTGTGGCAGAAACAAACATTTTCCACACTAAGAAATGAAGTAAGCAGGCTTACCGAATTGGATAAGGCTTGATTTCCACAGCAATTTGTATTAAATCAGAATAAATGAGTAATAAGATAATGCCATATTATAGACACACCAGATTTAAAAAGGTCTGTTTGATGTAAGAAAACAGATTCAGGTGCATTGTATTTTAAATTCTGAATTTCTGTGAGTGTGCTTAGTTTTAAGTCAGAAAAAGACTTTTAGCACATTTGTTTTAACAGCTTGGTCCAGTAAGTTTTATGGTAAGTACCTATAACAATACAAATGCATTTCTGAGTATTGAAACACAGAAAATATTACTTGGCTGGAAACTTGGTAGTGAGGTCCGATTTACACCATCGTTTCATCTTAGCTTGTAGTAAAGGATGATTTTGGTTTTGACATCTGTAGATGGGATTAATGAATACATTAATTTGTCATATGAAACCCAAGACTAAATACATAAATTATACTAAATCACACAGCTTCTACACTAAATTTCACTTCTTAGTTGTTTTCTTTAAAGATAATTTCTTATTCTTCATATAACTTTCAGGAGAAATAAAAGCAAATTAATATGCTAATACAGTAGTCTTGTAATTCAAATAATTATTTTCACAGTGTTTCTATTTTTGGCTGCAAATAAAAACATATTTCCACGCAGAGTATTACAGACATAATCATAATAGCTTGTGCATTCATACAGTTAATTGTTTATTTGAAGAGGAAAAAAAGTAGTAGCTTAATGCACACGTACATATATTGTCTGAATATACTTCAACTTGGAAGGGACCTTAAATATCATGAAGTTCCAGCCCCCTTGCCCTGGGCAGGTTGCCACTGACTGGATCAGCCTGCCTAGGGCCCCATCCAACCTGGTCTTGAGTGCCTCTAGGGATGGGGCATCCACAGCTTCTCTGAGCAGCCTGTGCCAGTGCCTCACTGTCCAGTGAGTAAATAATTTCCTTCTAACATCTAACTTAAATTTCTCCTCTTTTTGTTTAAAAGTGTTTCCCCTTGTCCTGTCAACATCTACCCTTGTAAAAAGTCAGTCTCCCTCCTGTTTTTAAACACCATTTAATTACTGGAAGGCTGCGTTGATGTCTCAGCAGAGCCTTCTCCAGGCTGAACAAGCCCAGCTCCTTCAGTCTTTCGTCATAAGAGAGTTGCTCCAGCTCTGAAGCGCTCTGATACCTTTGTGGTGTTCTCTGGACCCACTCCAGCAGCTCTATGTCTTTCATGTGCTGGGACCCAAGCAAGGCCTGGGTGGTGGTTTCTCAGTATTATACAGCACCTACAAAAGCATTTTTAAACCAAACAAATATGTTATTGAACGTCTTCCTGGAGATTTTTTATATTGTTAATCTTGAAGGCCTTTTCTAATCTAATTGATTCGAAGATTTTATGATCTTTTCTGAAGACTGAAGAAATTAAATTAAAAAAGCAGACTTTTTTTTATGCTTACACATTTTCCCATTGATTTTAAAATCTATTTTTTAATGGGTTGAATTTGTTTGGAGAGAATGAGCAATAAGTTGAGGAACTTCAAATACTCTTTAAAGCAATGGTTCCTTTTTTGAAATGTTGACTGTAATAAAATTTAACATAGCATTCATTACAAGGCAGGTGTATTTCAGAATATCATTTAATTGTGCTTTTGAGTTTAAACATACTACTTTTGAAATAGAGTAGGCAAAATTTCTCCAAAATGTTTTCAAGTACTTCTGTTCTCTTAAATATTAGTAGAACTTTCAACAGTAGGAGAAATCATTATGCATATGTGGAAAAAGATTTCATATTAATAAACTATGCTATGAACACAGATTAAATAGAATGCTTTGAGAATCATTTTTATTTCACTGTCAGAATATTTCCACGAATAAATGAAAATATACAGTAACTAAATGGTAAACACGGGTGTCTGGATCCAAAATTCATAAATAATTATGGAAAAGTTATCTTTATATTTAGTGGTTATTGAATAATTTCCCCCAAATATAACATTGCTCAAAGATTCTGAATGGAATGTAAGAGTCTAAGCCAGACTACGACTCTTGGTTTCTGTCAGACAACAGACATGCATGTTGAAGAAGATGTAAATAAACATAAGTATTTTTCTGCAGACAGACTCTGTATCTTCCAACTCAAACCAGTCTATGATTCTATGGTCTTGCTCATGTTTTGGTTATGTAACATGGGCTGGGGAAAATATCTCTCGTTGCTGGTTAGTATATCTGAATTAAATATCTGAATATGCATGGTGTGACACATCCATAAGGGAAAACATGCTAAAAAGCTGGTATAATTTGAAAAGGCTGAGTAAGAATATTGATTTATAGTCTTGACACTGGTAACGTTTTTAGTAGCACTTTCCAACATAAATCATTTTTATGCATAAGTTATGTAAATTTACATAAGCTTAAAACTAATACAAAATTGAGAAAAAGACTAAATAGTAATCGATGAAAGATTAAAAAAAAAGATCCAAAATAACCTTCACACCCCAAGTTTAGTGGCTTTTATGGATCTCCATGTTCATTGTTTGTCCTTGTTCTCAAGTAGAAGAACAAAAAAAAGCATGTATGATTAAGCATGACATTTTAGGTTATTTCTGTGGATGTTCTACAGAGAACTATATGAGCATTGACTTTATGTCCCTTTATGTCCTGTGTGATTTTTTTCATTTGTGGTTTTGTTTGTTCATGATCAGACCATTTTGACAGCTACTATTGTTAAGAAAAGAATTTACTATCAATAGTTAAATTATTCCAGTGCATCATTGAACTGAACGGAAAAAAAAAAAAAAAAAAAAAGCAAAAAAAAAGCCCTGTCATAAAGCAATAAAGCACTATTTTCCTAACACTTGCATAAAAGTTAGTGAGGTGCACTACTAAAGGAAATGAAGTTCTGTGAGAAGCATGCTGTCAGTATAAGCTTCCAACTGCATCGATAAGCAGCAAGACACTTAAGTACTGGGATCATCTGGAACAGAGATGTCTAAAATGTCATGACTGGAATGCCGCAAAAAAAGTGAAATCAGCTGAGTGATTAAAACAGATGTTTGAACCTCTGGGTAAAATGAAGTTACAGCAGCAGACAACACACACAAAACAAACAAACAAACAAACAAACAAAAAACAACACTGAGGATTAATGTCTCTCTAAAGTACGTTTATATTTTATAAACAAAGCTATTTAATTTTCCTTCTTCCAGTATTGACAGGTAGATCACGTTCATTCAGAAATAATACAGACATCATTTGTTATATTAACCTGGAAATATTCTGTTTTAAATGAGAAGATGAATGGTTTTTTTCCCATACTGCAAAGTAAAACAGATTGTACTCTCTGCTACAAAAAGAGGACCATAGAAAATGCTGAAATATTTCCTTCTTCCATGCCTCATGGAAACAATTGCAAAGTGTAATCTAGCAAGGCAGATTAATTTTATCACATTTTTGAGTTATTCTGACAACTTTGATCTTTCTTTTCATAACTGCAGCAGAAATAAGGCCAGTAATAATGTAAGGTAGATGTCTTACCATAAATTATTATCCATATGTCCTTACTATTCCATCTGTTTTCATCCCAGATTTCTTGACCAAGTGGCTCTTCTGTGTATATATAGCCATTAATTACATTAAAAGGAGCTAGACACTCTGCTAAAAGCATCTTAATATTAATTTGACTTGTAAGCAACTGGCATAGTTTTCAAAAGGAAAATGCTCAGTTCTCAAGTTCTCAGTGGGAAGCAGAAGTGATTCTATCAGCCTACAGATGTGTTCCATCAGATATAAATTCTTTAGCATACAAACAAACCAACCAACCCAAAACAAAGCCCTGCTAATAAGAATTCAAGTAGAAATGCTGTACGTCCCCCACATTTCAACAAAGCCACTTTTATTTTCTTTCCTTTTTTTCCCCCCTTACATTATGAATTCCTTGCTAAATATGTTCCTGTGTCTGTAAGAAAACAAAGCATCTTAATGATGCTTCAGGCTGCGTTAATGAAGCAGACTGAACTGAGCCTTTTCTGCACCTCAAGGCATTCTCTTTTAATTCCAATCACACTCAGACATCTATCTCTGCAGGTAGTGTACATCACAAGAAAAAATTAAGAAAGGCAACTTATCATGTTAGTATTTATTTAATTTTATGAATAATGTTTGGCTTAATATTTGATTAAACCAGAATCTTAAGTATCTCTTCAGAGGGATATTTAGAATAGTTTTACTTTTTATTTTTATGGAATCCAAAATTAGAAGGTGGCTGAAATACTTTCCACGTTCCATAGATTATCATTTTTCAAACTGATTTCTGTACTTTTGATTTTTTTTTTTTTTGAATCATTTTTTTGAATTTTTTGAGACTGTAGAAGGACTCAAAAGCTGGTTACAAAACTATAAATACTTAAATTTTTGCATATTTTGGAACTACTAGATTGTTGGACAGAAACCTCCCTCACTGTTACTGGAAATTGTGTGTTAAGAAGGAGGTAGCTTTCCATAATGTTTTTCTCATTTCTTTTTTTTTTTTTTTTTCCAAACAAATCTCCTTTTTTCAAAAATATCTCATAAACTAAAGTGTTTCTAAACTTGATAATTTCCTTAGGATTTTTCTAGCCCTCATCAGGAATGAGAACTTTATTGCTCTGGTGTTGAAACAATGTTGGAAAAAATACCTAAGTGAGAATACAACTGAGTATACCCATTCTTCCTCTGCTCCATTCCCTGCTGGGACAAAAGTGCCTCACAGAAGTGCCTCACTCCTTGCACATCCCCAAGGCAGCATGTTTCTCTCCAGCTGGTGAATTTATTCAGTATCATCAACATTACTGGGTCAATTCTTTGGCTTAATAAATTGTAGTTAAAGCAGCCCTATAAATCCATTCTTTGCATCCAGACTTCCATGAGCTGGTGTGAAAGAAAAAGGTGTTTTTACTTTTCTGATGTGGGTGGATAAACTGCAAAATGTGCCTCCAATGAGACACCAGTTAAATTTATAGATTCTCTTTCATTTCAAAAGTCATTTTGTAGGATTCCGTTGCACAACCTTTTTTCTTTGGAAAAACTGTACAGTATCTTCTAGAATAAAAAGTAAAAGCTGTAAAAAAAATAGGGAAAAGAGGTGGACTGGCACATTCTGAATACTGTGAACATTCAGAAAACTTTTTTCAGTTTCAGATTTTTCTTTGTTTTCTTTTGAGTTGAACTTGAATTTGGGAAGCAAGGCACTTTTGAAATTGATTAAATTTACAACTTTTATACTGATCCCTCTTAAGGTGAAAATGTTCAGAGTTTACTGTAAACTGTAACACCTGACTTGGCTTTCAAAAAAAAAAACCCCAAACCTTAACTCATAATATTTCTAAGTGCATTTGTGACAAATAATGACTTTCATAGAAATTGAACTATCCTATACTATAATTATCTACACTGCAGTAAGAGATAATTAATTATGAAATCAGAAGGGGTTGATATAGTCAGTCAAGTTGGCCTCTTGTGCAAAAAGATATCCTGAGCTCTATTCACCTAAATATTGTATATTGTACAGAGCACAGACGCTTTTGCCTCCCTTTCAAAACTTATACATTGAAGGTTGCAATTCACATGCAACACATAGTATTTCTGTTGCTGTACAGTTCTAAGAGGGAACTAGTTTGGTGTTATTTTCAAGACGTAAAAAGTCTTTAGATGATCATTTGCAAATTTCTTATTTGTATCCATGTTGGTAACATACTCTGCCCTAGATAACATAATCACCTAGAGACTGTAGATGATACCTTGAGCACATTAGTGCATAAAAAATCATACATCTAACTTTGTGCTTTCAGACAATAATCGATTTTTAGCATGTCCATTTTTTATATGATAATTGATTTTAAATGAATAAAATGATTACAGTTCATCAATCTTCTTTTCTTTTGTACTAGTTCAGAGGTACAACACAACATACATTGTATGTATAGAGTATTCCACCACAGGTCAGTTCTGGGACCAATACTTTTTAATAATTTTATCGATATCACTGACAGTGGGGGAGAGTGCACCCTCAGCCAGTTTGCCGATGATACCAAGCTGTGGGATGTGATTGACAAACCTGAGGGTTGGGATGCCTTCAGAGGAACCTAGACAGGCTAGACATGTCTATCTATGCTAGACAGACTTGAGCAGTAGGCCCAGGAGAACCTCTTGAGGTTCAACAAATCCAAATGCAAGATCTTGCACCTGGGTTGAAGCAAGCCCCATTACCAATACAAAAATAGTTTCAAGCTTAAGGAGAGGGTAGATTTGCATTAGACATAAGGAAAAAGTCTTTTCAGTGAGGGTGCTGAGGCACTCTAATAGACTGCTCAGTAATGTGGTTGATGCCGCATCCCTAGAGACTTTCAAGATGGGGCTAGATCAGGCCCTTTGGTGACCTGATCTAGCTGTGCATGTCCCTTTTCATTGCAGGGAAATTGGACTACACGAGCTCTAAACATCCCTTCCAAATCTAGGAATTCTATGGTTCTATGAATTGCTACATACTTTCCTTATTGCATTGTTTGATATGTTAACCTATGAAATATAGATTTATTATTGTGAATAAGTAGCTTTAAAATAAATTGCAGATTCATGCACAAAAAGTAAATGAAGATTTTAGCTTTCTCTGTTGGGCAGTTAGATTTGCCCCATAGATTTGCTACTTTGCTCCAAAAATGAGTGGTTAAAGGATAAAGAAGCAAAGCTCCAAATTATTCCAAGTTATTTTGACCTGAAATGCATATGCAAAAGTTTGTGGAAGCCTTCCTAGATTTCTTATTAGGTACTGCAAAGAAAAGTTCCTTCTGTTCTGTCCGAACCTAATATGTAGGTATGACTTTCCACCTTACTTTACATGAAAGCTAGGTAGAAGATTACTTTCAGGCTGTGCTTCTCACTCAGCAAAACCTTGTGGAGAATTGAATATACTTACATTAAAATATTCTAGCCTCTGTATAGTTTTCTTGTTATTCAGCATGAGTTTGAGACATTGTTTTACTTGGTGAATGATGGGCTTAATACCTGGTTAGTCAATGCATAATTCAAAAAACTCAACTTTATTGTTATATGATATGCCTGCAGCCTTTAAGTTGTAATTTCATTTATCTGTTGACTTTAATATTATTTAAGCCATTTATTTAATAAAGTAAACACTTTTCAGTTGTTCAGTGGATCACTTATGAACATTCCTGAACGTTGTATCCACTCTTTTCTCCTGCATGGCTGCATGTCTGTTCTAATATCAGTATGGAACAAGTGTACCTGACTGCATACAGAGAAGAGATATACACCTGTCACAAAATGGAGAACATCAGTGTTTTGCTTGTCTGACATGTTTTGCTTCTGGCTCAGTGAAGAATGGTAGCTTCAGGGTCTTTGGGAGAGGAGGACACAGGAAATGAGCTGCCAAAAAAAATTACATTACCTTGTGATCTTCATCATACCCTATTCGGGGGATTGTCAGAGAGTTGTTGATGTATGAAGATGGAGTGCTTGCTAGGAAATTTTTGAATATATTTTTTGGATACTTGCTGGCTTGTGTGATAAATTCCTCATTGTAAATGAGAAACAGAAAAAAACATTTTGGAGCACAGGTAACTAAATAACTTCTCCATCTTCATCCACTTTAGATAATATTCCAAAATTATGCATGGCAGTTTCTCAAATACCGTAGAAGTCTCACAGTGATGATTTTGGAAAGAAATAAAACCGACATATGATTTAACTACCATATTTCCAAGTTCACCTCATTAAAATGTTGGTCATTTCCCTCTGGTTTGTTCACTGCCAAAAAACTGGTCATTGCTGACAAATGCAGTTAAAAGGAAATCCTTCCAGGTGTCCTGGGTTTTCATTTCATAATAAGAAAAAGATTAGTCTTTGGGATTCAGTTGTGTTTCATCTACAAGTCTAACTGTGAAATGGGGTCCTCTATGTAATTATTATACATATGACAGCATCCAATTCACTGTTTTGTATAAAAAGAAAAGGCAGGTAATACGTCTTACAATTTAATTATGTTCTCAACTACTTCATGATGTGATGGTCAAGCACTGAAATTGGTGTCCCCCACAGTGCATTTGAATAGGATCATGGACAATTCCATTGTTCATTAGAAGCAGAAGATTTGACCAACTACAGACCTCCATTTGCAACAAAAATACATTCAGGGGATGCATATGAAATGTTGTATCATGAGACCTTATCAAGAAAATGTATTTAGACAAATGCAGCTTCTGCCTCTTGTTTAAAATTCTGTGCAGTTCTTTATTCTGCATTCAAAGTAATGGGATATGTAACAATGTTTATACTGAGCTGCCTAGAATGGAACTTATCCTTACAGAAGCATATATATGTTCCAACAAACTCATGCAGGTGTCCATTTCAAATTGAAATATGTTCTTAAATTTAGACCAGAACATGTTAATGTGTTACTGGCAGATGAGTCCTTCATGAGCATGTTCAATGCTGTTTTGAGGTCTAAAAGAATCACATTCCTTTCAGCTATCATTCAAGCAATGACGTAACTTGCACTTTATACATTCTTAGGTAGCTAGGGCACTGGGAGGACTGGTTTCTTTTGGACAAGGCAAAAATAGTGATATCACAAAGAGTATAAAAAACTTTTAATCTTATCACAATAAAGATTTGAATTTAGTAAGCTTTAATATATATATATGTATGTATGTATTTCAAATAACGATATGACAAATACATGAAGAGAAAATGTACCTATGGATACAAGAAAGTTAATTACAACTATCTTTTCCATCCAATAAAAACAAGATCCAGCCCAGAAATTTAATTCCTTATCAGCCCATTATAATTTGTGATGAATTTGTTATATACAATAAGATATTACAATTTAATATAGGGAACAATAAATGTTAAACATGGAAATATTAGGAACTAGAAAATGTTTGTTGGAAGTCTGATTTCACATGGACTAGTGAGCTTTATGCTTACTCTTAAAAAGCCAAACCAACCCTTTTATGGGTATTATGGGATCACATCATTAATTAGATCATTAACTCTGAATATGTATGTGAATGTGTGTCTATAAGTGTTCAATTTTACATAACTGTATGCTCTTTTTTGCATGGAAAAAGAACAGTTAGCTTAAATGACTAACTAAAAGCACTAATGCCAATAAATATATGACCACCCTCTGCAAAACAAAGACTTTAATTCCTCTATTTAAAAAAAAAAACACATTTTTTATTTCCATTTACAGGATCATAATGCATAAAAGGACAATTGAGAAAACCATATCAGCTAAGCTGCGAGGGTCAGAATTTAACATTTTGAAACATATGGATAGGATTAAAGTGATGTTATCAGAATCACTGATAGAACTGATGTCATCACATCATAGTTTGGTTTTATAGAGAAAAGGTCCTCCTCTGTACCGCAGTATAACAAAAATAGCAGAACTGTGAAGAGGAGGAAAGGACAGGATTTTATTGTTCTTTTTTTAACTGCTCTGAACTCATGCAGAAGATAAGCAAATATTCAGAGGTATTGTGCTTGCCATTCACAGGTACTGCACAGTATTTCACAGTTAGTCAGGAAGGTCAGAAGGAGTTTAGAAAAGAAGCTTAAAAGAGAGTATTTGATAGCAAATACAGAAAAAGACTTGTACATCTGAAGCTGAGGGACACATGGCATTATGAAAATGCCCTTTATACTAAACAAGCACATGTAATTGAGTGGGGTATAGCAGAAGAGCTCACAGCAGGTAAAGCATCTATCTTCTAATCTAGTCATCAAAAAGACATGGACAAACCAATGTGGCATGATACAGAAATCAGTCCCAAAGCTCCAAACTACTTTTCAAATAGTCTCTGTAAGGGAATTGTTTGCACCATATGTTTTCCTGAAAAGCTTATCTAATAAAATATTGCTTTAGTAGAAGTACTACACATACAGTGCAGCATGGTACAGTTGAAAGTAGCATTCTCCGGAACTCATCACCTTCTATCTCATTGAGTCATCTCAATGCATAAGATTTTATTAATCTAAAAAGATCACATATCTCCATTAAAGCTTGAAGATTTCCAAGTTGGAATTTTCTTTGCTATTCCCTCAGTACTATTTACCTTGTCAGTGAGGTTTTTAATTACTGTTTCTAATCACCACTAACATCATCACCGTTGTCCTTACCAACCTTCATTTTTTGTTACTGTTTATATAGTTTCCCCTTTTCTTAACTTATAATTTGTCCAAGATAGGAGAGTCATTCTGGACAATGCCACTTTTTTCCATGATATCCAAAATCTTAGTTCTTTCTTTCAAGACTGAGATGCCACAGTTATCCCAGTGTCTCTTCCTTTTCTCATTGACAATGACGCTGACATTTTGTTGGTCAAGTTTGTACTCTCACCCTTGGGCTTAGGACAGTATTTTTCTGACTTGTCTGTATAAAATGCTTTCTTTCTTTCCGTTTGAATACACCCACAGTTCTGAAATCTGTCCAAGTTTTAGTTTATTTTTTAGTGCTCCATTTCTGAAAAATTCAGGTAAAGACACAATCCAGTTCAAATGAATGGGAGTTTTGCCAGTGATGTCAAGAAACATATAACTGACCCAGTTGGTGTTAACTTGTCCTTGAATCCTTAATTTTTATGGATTCCTTTTATTTTTCAAACTGTTGGAAGCTTTTTTAAAGTGGTATGTGTAATTTAGAATTTTGTACATCTGTTATGAAAAAAAGAAATTTTGGAATTTTTCAGTGTATTTTTCTTTGTTTGCCTAACATAGCTCATAGGCTCAAGTATGACTTAGCGTTTCCTTGAGCTCATTATTTTGTGTACTTTCAGTAAATAATCTCATAAGTCTTTGCATTCCTTCCCAGAGGAATCTGAGAAAGGAAAAAATAGTATAAAAATGTACGGTAGACAGGTTTGATTTTCTAAACATTCAAACCAGGAAAGATACTAAAAATATAACGTCTTCAGACAGTGTCACACATTGTTTCACTGACACAGCAGAACTTTGTAAACATGAAGGAGGTTTTTCATGTAGGAAATATAAATACGTTGTGTTTTCCTTCTGTCTCCTTGGTAGGGATTTAAGAAGTAGTTCTTGTTGACTGTTTGCTTTTTTGGCCTTTCTCTTTGCTTTCATGTAGATACGTGGAATACTTGGGCAGGTTTCATGCTAGACTGTGGGCTAGAGGGAAGCAATGTATGCTGGCATTGCTCCAGCTGCACTTGCTGTAAGAAGATGGTTCAGAGCCAGATATTCTAGTGTCACAGCAAGGTGTTTTTGCATTTGACTATATCCATATTCTCTTAAGATCACCAGAATATATAAGAAATGGCAAAACTGCACTTGAACAGGTCTCTTTTGTATGACAGGCTCATGTGGTTTCTACATCTCTCTGCTGGAAAAAGTTCCTATGTTTCAAAACAGTAACAGTAAACTGAAGTGATCTTTTTTTTTTTTTTTTTTTTTAATATTATTAGAAGAAAGATAATACAAAGAGATTTTTTAAATGCTGTGATTTTCATATGATGGAATGTACTAGTGCATTGCAAAACACTGACTGTAAGGCTAATTAAATAATATCTATTTCTTATGAATGAGTGAAATAAAAGCTTTGTAAAATGATGCTAGACTTTTTATCTGCAGAATGAGAATTATTAAGTGTGATTTTAATTGTGACATATGAATACTAGCATAAACTCTTTGGGCATTTTTGCCCATGGATGAGCACACTTATTTCTCTTAATGTTATGGAAGTTGTGCACACATACTGACAGGAGACTCGACCCCTATGGTTGCAAAATGAAACTGTGGGCACCTCTCCAATACATGTAATGCCTCTGAGTCAATGCCAAGACTTATTTTTGCTGCAGTTAGTGCTACCATGCTGTTTAAAATGACAGAGTATAAGCAAGTAACTTAGATCTAACCTGTCAGGTTAGTCAGCAGTGATGCGTTTCACTGCACCGCTGTGCTTCTTTTCCCTGAGATTTTTTTTAGCTTGTCAGCTCTGGTAAACAATACTCTCTTCCTCCTACAAAGCCATCTACTTAGGTGAAGTAAATTTTACAGAGAGCCTACATTCTGTGCTTTACTGACTTCGTATAGAAATCACTTTTTCAATTTATTCACTTTTCATCTCTCTTGTTTATTTAAGCATGGTCTATTTCACTTATGTGGAAGAATCACACCCTCATTTCTTAGAGATTTAAATGTGCATGTTTTCTTACTGAAATGATGACTGCATTTTGTTCATGATAGAATTAAAGCGTGTGAGCAGTTTCATAGTTATGAAAGGAGAGAGAAGAAGGAACGAAAATCCTCTGTTGCTTCCTAAAAGTTTAAAGTACCCACATTTGACAAAGAACATTAAAGGAACTACTTGTCATTTTCAAAGATAAGATTTGTCCTATTTCTTCACTTACACAAATCATCCACTGTTGCAGTCTATTAACAATCAACTTGAAATTTCATAGATCGTGTCTGTTTATTTCAGAAAATTAAACATTTATCTGCTAGGAGGTGTAGGCTCCAGATCAGATCCAGAACAAATGTTTTAGCAAACAATGATTTGGTCATATTTAGGGAGCAGTTTTGCAGGCTAACAATGCTAGAGAGAAGGTTAAGAAAATGGTATGGAGCTACTGGTTTGGAAAAAGTAGAAATTTAAAATTTGAGTATGTCCAAGACACTACAGTAAATCCAGCCACATAGTACTTATTCTCCTAATCCAGACAATTTTGTACCTAGTAGAACCAGTTCATCCTAAGACCAGCCCCTTAATCATGTGTTTACTTTTTGGCTCAATGTAAACAAAATATTTCTTCCTTGTCTTTGTCACACACATGAAATTATCCTTCAGTATTATGGCAAATTTTGAAAAGTAACAAAGCATCTATTAGTTGTTTGGGAAAGTTTATAGAGGCAGCAAGTTTCTGTTTTCATTGCATCATACAATCATCTCAGCTAAACAACTCAGCATTGTCAATTGTTCAACCTTTCCCAGCAATAAACGTCAACACTATAGCTTCTACACTTTTATATAGAGTGCTGCTGTGGTAGATTATTTCTTTCTCAGAGGAAGAGTATTTCCATTCTCTTTCTTTTTGGTTATCAGAAGACAAATGACTTGATACGGCTGCCAGATAATAATACCTTTTCATGTCTCTTATATTCTATATTACTTTACTATGATTAGTTTCTTCCCCATACAGTTTCAATCAGCCTTATTTTTACACATGTAATGTCTCTTTAAAATTCTTTTTTTTTTGTAAAGATCCTTTAACAACCACTAACTGATAGTCTGTAGCTCTGAATTATATCTCACTTATTTGTATTGACAAGAAAGGAAAAGGAAACATTTGTGAAAATGGTGTAGAGAATGTGGTGGCAGAAATATTAGTCAGCTTTGGAAATGCACTGGCAGAATGCTTTGTTGGCAGAAGGGGAACTTGGAAGCAAACTCCTAATTTTGTTATCAAAACATTAAAAAAAAGCGTGACTGCTGAGGAATCACTGAGTTTTTGAAGAATGAAAATGAGCATATTTTTAACCCCCAAAATGACATTGGGTGAAAACTCCCACAGAGTGATATTCATAGGAAAAGGGAAACTTGAAAGTAATGCTAGCTTGAAAGATTTTCACTGAAGAGGCAGTTATGATTTTAAAATACACTGAAACCCATAACTGAGACTTTTAAAAGTGTTAACATAGTATGGTTATTATGTTATAACTATTAATTTCAAGTACATTGGTGGAGTTGTGTTTATTTTGCAATGGATGGCAAAGCTAGAGAGACTTTCTCATGTCACCCCTCATGATAGCAACACTATTCCCCCTTCCAGCGGGGAATACTAAAGACAATATGGTAAAATTCAGAAAGAAGAATGGTCATGTAATTGCTTGTGCTTAAGTGGAAGATGGCCATCATATAGCCTGGTGAAAGCAGTACAGACATAAACATCCAACATTTAAGGAAACGACTTTAAATGCAGCATCAGAAATAATGCTTAGGGTAGGGATGGGAAGTGGGCAGTCAAATGTTGACAAGTGAGATGACAATAGAATTTGATACCATTAAAGAAAACGTCCTTCAGGGCTATAGGATTAATGCGTTGCAAACATTCACAGACTGAATGTTTGTTAAAAAATCTTTTAATTTGCTGACATTTGTTGCGTAGAGTAATCCTCATTTGGGGAATTAAATCTCTCAAAGAAGTTGAGTTACCACTGTCCACCACTGTCCATGTACTTGCAATGGCATTTTCAAATCTATTGTGTTTTTTTTTTTTTTCTTTTTTTTCTGTGCTTATCTCTTCAGCAAATGCATGTGTTTTCCCATTTTTCAACTATTTATAAAACATCTCTCCTTACTATATTTCTTTACAAATGACTGTCCTATATTACCTAGTAAGAAAACATACAAATTTCCCTACAGCAACAGAGTCTCTAGAATTCCAATATGTTGTCCTGTAACAATTAGCCGAAGGTATTGTTGTTCAGTCAGCCACCTTGTCTCAGGTGACTCTATTGTCTCCAGTTAGTCTATTGTTCTATCAGCAGGGCTGATTTTGAACTGCCCTGAGAAATGATGACTAAGTATGCTGCATAAGCACAGAAACATATGCACATGCACTGACTACACCAAAATTATATGTACAGGACTAACCTGAATTTTACCTTCATTTTAACTTGATTTTCACTAGTTCTTTTTTAAATTTCAGGCTTAGCCTTTTTCTGTGAAATGCATGTGAATAAGCCACTAAAAGTAAAAATGGAGCCGAGCGCTGCAGATAACATTTACATAACACACATTGCTTTGAAATCCTCAAATACATTTTCCTGCCCTGCTGAGCCAAGATGAAGAAGCACATATGGTGAGGAAAGCCACTCACAGTTGGGAGACCTCTGCATTCCCTCTGCACAGGGAGGAACAATTTAGCCTCATTCCTCACTCTCTCCTGCTAATTTGGCACAAATCAAATGCAGGAAACAGAACTTGAATGTTCTTATAAGTGAGAAGATGCATTTTTCTTGTCTCATGTGGCTAAATGTTTGTTGTTAAGGTCTAGAGCTGAGCAAACAGTGTAATAGTATATTCATGATTCTGTGTATGTGACTTGTAGTCCAGGAAGGGGCTTCTCCCTGTTTTCTTGCATTGTCCTAACACACTTCTACAAAAGCTGTAGTTTAGCTTGGAGTTTGTATATCCAGAGTAAATGGGTTTTCAGCATGTCTTTGGAATTTCATGAAAATGAAGGAAGACTGTCAGTATTATGGATAGGAAAATGACATTATTGACAGATACCTATTTATCGAGCAAAAAATATACAATACAACGTCAGCTGAGGAATAAAAAGGATCACGCACATATGAGCAACATAAAAATTACAAGTGAGGTTTGTATACTTCCTTTTTTCTTAACGGTTTGATATAAAAGATCACTATTTGAGGGCAGATGCTCCATGGAAAACTTTAAAGACCTCAAATATGCCTTGGACACATGAAAGCCAGGGGCCAGTCATCTGCATGAATAGAAACAACAGAGGAAAGTTGCGAATGGTGACAGAAATAGCAACTAATTACTAAGAAAATGGCAAGAGAAAAAAGTCTGCAAAATTTGCTAAACATCATGTCTTATTTAGATCTCACTCTTCCTTTTGGAAGGGAGGAACGCAGCTAACATAAACTCTAGGGTTCACATTTGCAGCCAAAAATAAACCTCATGCAAACAGCAAAAAACGTTACTGGAGTAGATGTAGGAGCTGTGAGGAAGGACAGGAAATTATTTTTAAAGTCCTAAGTGTTCCTATGTTTACTGTCTCTTACTATAACCTTCATTCTAAAGCACTCTTAGCCTTCACCTGAATAGACTCAGGGCATTAATAATTATTTCATTCAGTGCTCCTGCTGGCAAAAATTAGGTCATCCAGTCAGGGAAAGCAGTGAAGCCAGGGTACTATGCCAGTGATGTAGGCAACCTGTCAGATAATAAAAATCTAAAAACTGCTTTCAGAGTTACAGGTGAAAGAGATTACAAGGTAGGACACAGGGAAACAAAGGAAGTGGTGTGAGCTAAGGGTTTATTCTAGCAGGTTCAGCAGAGAGGCAATGATTTAGGGCAATTTTTGACTGTTAGAGGATTTGAGTGGCTAGAGTGGGCTCCGAGCACCCTGATCTAGCTGTAGATGTCCCTGTTCATTGCAGAGCAGTTGGACTAGATGATCTTTAAAGGTCCTTTCTAACAAACAATTCTATGATTCTAAATAACAGGATTTGCATTTTCATATTTATTTTATCATGTACCACATATTATTTTGCCTTTTAGTGAAGCTCAATAGATGTAACATGATGGTTTTATTAGCTGTGTTACACCAATAGTATATTTTGTTTAAAATTGTCACGGGCCATCTGTTACTTCCATCCAAAATATTTCTTCTTAGTATTATAACCTGTCACAAACACAATTTACACAAACCACTACTGCATACAAACAATAGTGTACTAAATTTGACTTGACAGTTCCTACTCCAGGCTAGATTATTTATACAGTTATAAAGCTAAATAATGAGTAAAATAACATCCTGTTGCATCGTGTTTATTCTTTGTTTACTGTTAGTGCTGATTTGCAAAGCATGAAAAAAACACCCTCTTTCTTTCAGGAAATGAAAATTGTAGATGTCTTCATTACAAGGCCAGCCTTGCTAACCACTGATTAAACAACAGTAATTTTAATTCTCCCGGTTTACATCAGTGACAGGAGGAAATGCAGTAAAATCTGTCTTGCTTACAAAGGTTTTAGTGAGGTTTTGCCAGACAGAGTGAAGTATGGACAGTAAGTGCAGTTGTATATCAAAGTCCTTTAGATCAACCCTTCTCATCTTAATTCTAGCACAGAATTAAAAATAAAATAAAATAAAATAAAATAAAATAAAATAAAAAGTGGTGTCCAGTTTCAGCCAACTTTTAGGTAGAAGTGATTGTCCTCTGAATTACATGAAAATGACAGAGAAGAGAGCAACAAGTCATAGTGTGAACTAAAACATATTAGATATCAGAGAACAGCTTGATTGCAGAAGAAATCCTGTGATTATTTCAACAAGTGACAAATTTCAAACTCAGACTGCAACTTCTTTGGCTCTCTAAGCCAACAGTTATGAGTAACTTATTTCCAATTTGTTTGTTACGAAGTCAAATGGAATTTTATAAGCCCCAGGACCCCTTTTCTAATCCTTATCTGCTGTTTAATAAATACTTTATAGATGAAAGTCATTATTGGATATCATGATCATTAATAGTAACATTCTTGTGCCTCATCTACAAAGATTTGCCAGTAAACCTAGGATAGAAAACTATAAAAACAAACAAAAACATCACCAAAACAAACAAAAACCCTCATACACACACACACACTGAAACTGACTGACATATTTATACTGGCAAAACCTCAATGTGTGGGTATGCCAACTGAGGAAAGCTAATGTTAGTTCTGCATCTGTCATTCGCTGAGGTGATGTAACTGTGCTGGCAGGAGAGCGTCTCTTCTTGGCATGCATCAAGAAGCTTTGACAGCGTGGCCCCAACAGATTGGCTAGTGACAGAGGCTCTTTATTTTAAACAAGCACTAAATTTTGCATTAAAAAACAATTGGGTGATCTGGCAAGATAGAGCATTTTATTTGGAATAGCACAACAAAGCTGTTAAGGGAACCAATGACATTGCCTCTTTTTTCTGTCCACCATCTTGCAGGCTGCAGAGAGTATTCCAGCACATTGATTCAAGTCCTCTGAAAGGAGATGATATAGCTCTTTTCATCAGTTTAAAAGTACTCAAAGTACTCAAAGTGTGGGCCCTTTATTTAGAGGCATTGGAACCACAGCTAACAAATCTAGTGATGATTTTTAATTTATTCTTTTTAATGACAGAAAATTATTGTTTAATAATGTAACTGTGCAGTCATATTCCTTTCAGCATGCAACTGTTCTCTGTCATTTAGTTATAGAGTTACAGGTATTAATTACAGTTTGAAAGTAGATAAAACAGTGTCTTTTTTTTTTTTTCTTTTTTCTTTTTAAAAGAAGGGGAAGAAAAGCTGCCTTTAGTCCTTTCACTTAATTGAGTTGGTTTTTCCCCAGAGATGGAATGTCCTATTTAATCATTACAGCAGATGTGCAATGACAAACTGAATATATGGGAACGTAAACCAAAGGGATTTTCTGTTTAAAACATTGGCAGCATCTTAAAAATAAGCAATCTGTTGAATTCTTGGTTGGCTTTGAGTACTGGAAGCATAGTATTGAAGAGGCTTTACTTTATATTAATAATTAACATTTATAAAATGCCTCAAGGGATAGAACCTCTTAATTTATATAATGTAGTCAACTAAATTATAGTATAAAAAATTACAGATTATTAATTGAGCTGACCTGAATCCCATATACGTTACACAGGTTTCACCATATTTTATCATTTTATTTTGAATACTAATTCGTTATTGATATTGTTATTATTTAGGCTATTTAAATATCCATAATGTGCAAATTAGAGCATGTTAAAATAAATTAAAATATAGTTCCTGCCTCAGTCCTTATTTAGTTCAGAAAGGCAGAACAAGGAATATTAAGAAGTCAAGAAGATACGACACAGAGGGAAGAAGACACCTCTCAATTATTATTGCAGCTAGGTTTTTCATATAATTATACTACTGTAATTCAAGACCTGAGTAGATGAGACATCCCTAACTAGATAAAGGCCTGAACAACATGATCTAACCTCAAGGCTGACCTTGCTTTGAGGAGGTTGGACTAGATACCTAATGTTCTTTCTGACCTGAACCAACTCTTCTTATAAATTAAGAAAAATATTTTTAAAATAACTGGTGTGGAATTTAGTGTATTTGTGTGGATTTCTTGTTTGAGAAAAAGTCAATGATAAGTCTTGAACAAGACCTCCTTCTGACTGAGAATGTTCACAAAATGGATAAGCTGCTTCCCTCTCAGCAGCAATGCAGAGGCACTCTTGCAGAAAAAAAAGCAGATCAAAGAGCGCTGCAGTTGTTTAAATGTTGGAAGGCAATTTTACATCATCTTCATGGTTCAGACCAACTCACCATCAAGTCTATAGTTCAAATCTGAACAGTAGGAAAGTGAGATCTTTTAGTAGATATGCCTCATATTTTTTTTGTTTCTAGGACAAGTCTATCCTTGTAGCCATTATCTTTCCAAGTTGACAACAAATCTTTCCTTCTCTTGTGTCAGATGATAACAATTAAGTACCCCGTAGTTCTAAAGAAAAGTGCACTGCCTTATCTTCTCTTTATGTTATCATAGCAAGAATAAGTGGATATTATTGATCCCCATGTGCCAGATCTACCTGGTGTGATTAATTGCATTTGGGCAGTGATGTAAATTTTGAGGTCATTCATAGTTCACCTGCCTATTATCAATCAAAGCACCCTTGAGTCAGATTTGAATCAGTTGAAAATCCAGCGTGGTGCTTTTTCTGAAGTGCAGTTTAGACACATATAGGCTACATAACTTTCACACACAAGTTGCCACTTTCTGGTATCGCCCCCATAAAAATTAATGTTAGATTTTATTTCATGATTAAAAAGCTCAACAGATATGAATAATACCTATGTCTATAGGTCTGACCCACCCCCCTATTCAAGCAGAGACACCTGCAGCTGTTTGCCCAGGACCAGGTCTAGGCTGCTTTTGAAGATCTCCAAGGAAGGAGACTCCACAACCTCTCTGGACAATTTCTTTTTCTATGCATATGCCATATTTGATAGATACAACTACTTGTGAGTCATAAAAATTGGCAGTGTCTGATAAATGGAGCTATTCAGTAGCAATGTATCTTGGTATTGCAATGAAAATGTGTCAAAGGACTGATGGGAGAAAAAAGGATAAGCTAAAGTTACGAAACTTCACAAGGCTATGCTATTGAGGTAACACAATGGGATAAATAAGATACATTTGTCCTGCTGTACCCTTAGTAAATCTGCCCCTGGACAGACATATGAAATAATGGTGAACAGTTCTGCTCTCTAGGAAGAACATAGAGAAAGGAAACCATAATAATAAAAACAGTGCTTATAAAAACCAAATAGACTGCTGCATAACCTACAGCAAATTATTATTTCGTTTCTCAGACGGCATATTCGGATAATTTTAGATGTTAGGTGCACGGACAGTAGGGGCAAAGTGCTAAGATTTTGCATTTACGTATCCATCTGAGCTTAAAGAAACATTGTCAATCACTTCGCTAGTCCTCCTGGCCACACCATTGCTTATGCAGGTCAGGATGCCCATTCGCCTTCTTGGCTACTTGGGCATCCTGGTTTAGAGGCAGCATACAATATATAGTGTATACCATTCAGCACACCCTCTGCACTCAGCACTACAGCTAGGAAATGGCTCTAAAATCTATTTCAAATTACTGTGGGTTTCTTACTGAATAAGTAGGGGATTCACAATTCCTTTCTGCAGTGAATGAAATCTGATAGAAAAACTTTACAGAAATTATGAAACCAAATTTCAGATAAACAGTCATAAGAATTTAAATAGATTAGTTGTAAGAGAGGGAAATACTTTGATAGGGCACATATTTTAAAATCTATGTAGGCTGCTAGTACAACAGGTATATATCTTTTGCTAAAAAAATAGGAGAGAAAAATAATGAAATATTTTTATTAGCTTATATGTTTTGGAGCAATTCAGTGTACACTCACTGAAGTCAAAGAAGAAACCATATGTGTATTACACTTATTCTTATAAAAGGAATAAACTCAGCAAACATTTCTAGATAAGGCTTGTACCTGAGTACAGCCACTGTAAGAATTCTGTTAACAAATTGCAATAGAAATGCCTGCTAAGGGCTGAAGGGACTTGTTTGATTGTTTGTTTTTCTTTTGTCATTTCATTTTAGATGCTTCCTTGCTCATTACACTGTTCCCATTAGCATAATGTATTGGTTGTGTTTGCACAGCTTTCCCTGCCAAAGGCTGCCCTGCAGTTGTAGAGCCATTGGGGTAACCAGCTGTTACTTATTTAAACCTCCATCATTTTGTGTGACGGAGTAACTTAATTATGTCCTGCTTGAAAATGCTAAATAAAATTATCTTCTGAACAAGTGTACTTCATTTAATATTTGTCTCTATCAGGTACTTGAACTCTCACACGTAAAACCTAATGCACAAAATAGACAAACACATTCTAGAACTAAACCTGCCAGAAAGTTATTTATTAAAGCACTCGAGGTTATTTTATAGTATTCCTGGTGCATGGTTATCACTCTATCTAAGGTACAATGCATATTTGAACTTCAGAAAACAGATTAAAATGTAGTTAGTAGGATAAGGATCCAGACGTTAAGGTTATGCTTTTCCTGTGTTTTATGAATAAGGAAAACAGACAGCCAGTATTGGTCATTTTAAAAAGTCAGAATTGTAATATTCTGCAAATTTTAAATCTGAACAACAAATAGGACTGCTTTCTACTCAGCAGTACGTTCTACTTCTAAGATTGTTTCAGTCAGTGATAATGGTCTCTGTGTTGTAGGAAACCATGTCATTTTTATTTTGAACCTGTAGTATTAAGTCAAAGCACCATTTTTATTATTATTATTTTTTTTTTTGGTAACATCTCTCATCCTTTATAAAACGGCTTTCTTCCTTTTAGATTTTCTTCACTAGAAAATTATGCATATGAAAGCAACAATTTCAGGCTTGCCAACTGGCTTCTAAAATTTTGAGTGTTCCAAAATGTCAGCCCTCATTTTTTCAAATGAATTATAATTGAAGATCTACATGAGTCTATTTTGAATTGTTGCCCACCTGCCACATTTTTTAGTTCATTTAGCCTTTGGGCAAATGCAGTCTACATTCAAAGTAGATACCTGAAAAAAAAAAATAAATGTCCCATGATAAATAAATTTCATTAAAAATTATAAATAAATAAAATGATTCTCTAGATTTTTCTATATCTTATATAGGTGAATTGATCTATGTATAGCAAATTAGAATGTATTTGACCAAAGACAGAATTTTCTAAGTATTTGAAAGACATCTGAAACTGATTTACAGGTTGGACTACAAATTTAGTAGGAAATCTGTAGCAATCTTAGAGTAAAATAATATTTTTTATTAAATAAAATTGGAAAGAGTGAGATTAACAGAATACCCAGCTGTATTCTCTTCAAAATGACTACAAGGAGGAGGCCACAGGCTTTGTACTGACCTGTCAGTGATGGCTGTTGGGATATATTTGGGCTTGTATCCTGAGCTTGTGCTGGTTGTAGTAACAACTGTCCAGCAATCAGGAGACTATTGCTTAACTCATTTCAGCTTACCTCACTGAATAGTGTACACAATGAAGATCTAATAAACGTGTGAAGTCTGTGCATAACAAACACTAGGACTTAATCTCATTTAGGCTGTGATATTACATGAGTATGATGAGAAGTTAATGAGTGAGGGTAGATTGGTTGTATCCAGGAATTAATTTTTAAAAAGAACAGATAAGCAGACAGCGCTAAAAAATGCCTAAAAGTCAACTCTAATTAACCCAAGATTAAGGAGGTACAAGTCTCACCATCAATATCATGCAACTTCTCCTGCTGAAGGACTTGGCATTCTGATGACTCGACATAAACCCCTCTTCCTTATATTCTTCTAGTGGCAGGATGAATCTGTAGTGCTTAAGAAAAACAAAAGGAGTACTGAAAGGAATCACTGACCACTGGAGGAGAGCTATTAATACTGGAAAATTTGTGTATAACAGGTTTAGTTACATGGTTAATGGGTTTTTCTTGTAGTGTAATAAAATGTAGCTAGTAAATACTGGTATCATTATAATTGGTTTAATAATTATGTTTGCTGTAATTTTGATTAAGCTGTTAGGATTTTGATTAGAATAACAATGAATTTTTACTTGGTATTTTGCCTCTAAAAAAATCTTACGTGTAGCATAGCATAACATACTATAAAAATCCTAATTCTACATTACGTTGAAGATTCAGTATATATGTAACATAAGAACTACTTCTGAATAATCTTATGCTTCAGGGTTTTTTTATGATGCAGATTTTTTTCTGATGTAGGTATTTAATTGTAGTATTGCTTTTATTGGGTTTTGAAGATTTCTTTAGATTAACAGATTGTGAGTAATCACTTTCTCTGACTTAATTTTAGGAGTTCAGCACTCTTGAACACAGAGACTGCCGTATGTGTTACAAAAGATCTGGTGTAAAGATGGATCATTTATCACTGATTGACTGTGACTTTGTTTATAGCAAGGATGATTAGATAAATGAATAACAGGGTCTTTGATAAAAACATAATACTTCAATACACAGGGGTCATGAGATGTAGATAAAGTATGTGATTCTGTGATATCTGGCCTAACTCATGAGAACAAAGCAGAATCAAATTGCTTACTGATATTTTAAATTTGAAGATCTTCAAGGCAATGGATAGCATTTTCCATGAAACCTGTGTTCTGAAATTTAAAGGATGGACAAAATAAAGAAACAGGCTTTAGTTTATGGGTTCGAAATAAAGAACTGTGATAAATGAAATAAAGCTGAACTATGATTGTTTTAATTTCAAAAATGTTACTCCTTCCCAATGAGCAGAATATTTGATAATTGCAGTACTTGTTTCAGTCTAATCTTCTCCATCTTCCACCACAAAACAGCATAATTTCTGATGCCAATGTTCTGTGATGTTATCTGTGAAGCTGCAGACTAGGTCTACAGGGGTTACACATCAACAGATAGCTCAAGTGTAGCAATTACAGGTGAACTAAAGTATCTGAAACTTGAAATAAAGAGAAACTAAGTGAATGAGTTCTAGGAATTTAAGCAGACGAAAATCTAATTTTATAGGATCTTATGGTAGAGGTGACATTGACTAACAGCAGTGACAACTGGCATTAATGCTCACCAAAGTATTGTGTTGCCTTCCTAGTTTCTGCCTGGACTAGTTATGATACATCGCTAACAGTTCTAAAAACTATTAGGCTACTTGGCTTGTTTGATAATATTAAAATCTTAGCCTCACAGCAAGAACATAGTAGTCATATCAGTGTTACCCAGTGGGAATAGCACCAGACTGTGGCCAAACTCCTGGAAACAGTTAAGGAGACTACAGATTGGTCTAGGATCAAGCCCTCTTGTGCTGAGAGTACACTAACAAAGGAACATTGCAGGCAGTAAAGTCCCAGCATGCAGGCCTACACCTCAGCATGGTTTTATTTCCTGCTGTCGATACAGTAGTATTGTATTTATATTATTTGCTGTCCAACCCTAGAGATCAACTATTCCTCCTTTCATTTGATACAATCAGGTGATATCCTGATAGCCTTTGTATAACAAAGGAATCATGTTTTATTAGGAAATTAGATGAAGAAACATACAGAGTTGAATGATCATTAATGATCAGTAAGAATCTGCTTTGAAATTACAGGACAGATTAGCAAAGTTTGGTGAAGTGAATGTCATCAGACTCCCCGTATCTGAACTCCAGGACTTGTATGTATGTAGGATAAGAGGTGTTCTACTCCATGGTAAAATTAGATATTGAGAAGTCACTGAAAAGTGCCTGGAAAATCTGAGGTTAGTATTAAGCAGGTGATTTAAAACAAAAGCACTTTGTGGAGGAAACTTTGCAATGAAAATTTTACAATGTGCAATTGTACATACTTGCAGTGAGCAGCTGACGGGTCTTACTTACACTAATATATACAACGCTAAAAAAAAGACCTAGTAAAGTCATTCGACTCTTTGCATAAAATAATTTATGAGTAGAAAGGGAACACTTATAAATATTGCTGGAAAGGTCTAAATTAGACTTCAAGAGTAAAAGCTGAACAGCGATATCATTACCATAATTCAGTTTTTGAAATGCAGGTATATTCATCTTCCACTGAGGCCTCATGCTTTTATAGCTCCTCTAATGTCTCAGCTTTTATGAAAATTCATGCTTTTTAAAGCTGACAAACATTTACTTTGAAATCTGTAATTAGATTTGGCCTTTATCTGAAAATTTCTGAAATAAACTGGATGTACAAATGAAAATAAAGAGTGTTTGTTTTCTCGGTTTTCTTTGTAAGGTACAGAGTCACATCCTACATTTACTGATTGAGATTATAAACTCATGAATGTGGTACTTTCATGCTTGTGAAAAGGCTTTGAATTTTTGTCTTTCAGCATTATTTTAATTCATATTTTGTACAAAGTTTATCTTATACCTTGCAAATATTCTTGTTATATCAATGTGAGAAAACCATTAATGACTGACATGCACTTGTAATGCTTTTCCTCAAGAGGATATGAATTTTTTTACCACTGGTCCAGGCAGCAAATGTTGTGCAATGAACAGAGTAAAAATCTATAGGTGTAAGCTTATGGGGATGTAGGTTCTGTGGAGCAGTATGAATCTTGGTATTAATTATTGGCTTCTCACCAACATTGTTACATTCTTGTTTGTAATGTTTCCTGGTTTCTAATATATTTGCCTCCAGCCAGACTTTTCCATGTTCATTTTTTGTGTGGAATTGATTCCATGGTATTTCTTTCGTGAAACCATAAGTGATGTCATCCAATCAACATTTTAGCATGCTGCAACCCAGCAGCACAAATTCATAAAGAAGCAAGGAATTTTTTTTTTTTTTTTTTTTTTTTTAGTACTCATGTTCTGGGAAGGAAGAAAAATGACTGTCAGTGCTTGTGTTTTACTGAGATGAAAATACCCTTGCTCTGCCCACTACAAAGTGAGAGTCTTTCTGTATTTCCCAATTTGTAGCATGCATGCCGATAAATGACATTTATATTTATTGTACCATGTATCATTTATCCTCTGGCTATGAATGATCTGATAATGATCCCAACATCTGGGAGTTGAAGCAAGATTGGTGGGACAAACTGATAGCAAAAAACCATTATGGGAAATAATTCTTACTACAGTTCTGGCCTTAAAAATATGAAGTTAGCTTAAGGGACTGAGAAGATTCATAGAAAAGACATAAAGTACTTGATAGCAAGGATAAGGAAAACATGAAACCATAATTCGATCTTCAGTTCTGTTACTGGTGGTGTGGGACATCAAGAGTGCCTGTCTGGATATGCTAGTCTCATCAGGATGGTTTAGACTCCAGTGTTCAGTGTTGAGTCTGCTTCCTTGGTCTGCACTTCTAAAGGGCAGATTGTGTAGTTAGCCAATAAGAGGCATAAGACCAACTGCATCTTTTAAACAATCATTTCTTTTTGGAGTACAGGGAGCTGACTTAAATCTACATGAGGCACCCACATATCCTGTGATGTACAAAGCCTTCCTGTATAGCTTTACTTCTTTGAGTACCAGAATTGCTTATCTTTTGTGCTGTATCTACTAGCAGTTAGAGAACTTGCACCAAGGTGGAAAACATGGATTCAGTTCACTCAAGAAGTCACAATAGCTATATCGCCCACCCCTCTACGTTATACTGTTAAAATCAGAGAATAGACTGGGTGAAAAGTATCCTCTCTTTTATCTACTAAAACTAAGTAGAAAGGAAAAATGAATAGGATAAGAAAAGCAATAAGTTGGGGGAGAAGCAGTATGGACAAAAGTTTGACATTACCACTATTTCTGTTCTCTAATTAAAACAGTTGCTTTATGGTGAATTGAAGGCATGTTATGTGCATGATATGGTCTCAGCAAGCATGAAACAGGTGGGGACCTAGGTGATTTTTTAAATTCTAAGCAGGTAGGCTGAGATGAGAGTTACTCATTCTGCTACCTGAACTGGGAAACTTTCTTTGGTGCATACATGAACTTTTTTTCACAGAAATTTTTCATGTTACCAGGGAGACAGTTTAGTTTCAAGTACTTCCAACTCAAGGAAGTCACTGGAGCATATATGCTTTTCTGAAATATCCTTGAATACCCCAATGTTTCCTATGTCAGAGTTTCTGTAGAAAGAAGGAGGTAGATCTTGCAGACATAGTAGAAGATGGAAAATCGCTGAATATCCAAATAACTATTATCTGTTTTAGCTGCTGAGGCAGTCAGAGGCTGTGTTACCATCCTTCTGATGAGGAAAGGGTCATGGTCATTTGCTAGGTATGGAAATACTGTACCTGAGTGGGGACAGGGGGACAGCGTCTGCATCATTAACATGAGACACAGTCTCATGAGGGATCTTTCAATTACAAAAGTAGAAGACAGTACATAAGAAGCCTGGGATCAATTCTGGTGTATAGGTGCGTTGGTGGATGAAGTTGGGAAGGTATTTAAGTGTCAAGTTTTTCCCATCATGTAAGGAGAAGCAAGATTTTTTTGTGTGCACCACTGTGATTTTAGTTTTCTATCTTATAAGTTTACACTGTCGTGAACAAGGAGAATAGACATAGCAGACCTTGTTATATCTGTGAAAAGCTTTATTGGACAAAAAGGTTGTAGTTCAGAAGGGATTTCAGTGTGTGGAGTACTGAAATTCATTTCTGTGTAACCATGAATTGTGACAAAGGGACTTTATTCTCCTGTATCTTAAAGTGAGATACAACTGTAAGATGTATTCATACCTTGTATTAAACTGAAATATTTTTGTTGCAACTTGAATTTTAGGGAATCAGACAAAAGTCAAACCAAATTGTTCTTCTATCACAAGTATGCAGCCTCCTGTTTGCTAGACTAGGCCTGCAGGAAGGAGGATTCCAAAGATGGAAAGAATTAACATGTTCCTGTCCTGTATAGACTCTCAGCTTTGAAACTGACTATTTAAAAAGAAATAGAAAATGTAATCAGTCCCAGACTGTGTAGTAATCAATTACAGTGCCATCTACCTGGACTTCTGCAAAGCTTTTGACGTGGTTCCTCACCACATCCTTCTCTCTACATTGGAGAGGTGTGGATTTGAAGGATGGACTGTTTGATGGATTAAGAACTGGTTGGCTGGTCACAGCCAAAGAGTTGTGATCGACAGTCCTGTGTCATGGTAGAGGCCGGTTACAAGTGATGTCCCACAAGAGCTTGGTCTTGGGACTGGTGCTCTTCAACATCTTTATCAATGACATAGATGATGTCATCAAGTGCACCCTCAGCAAGTTTGCAGATGACACCAAGCTGAGTGGTGCAGTCAATACATTGGAAGGAAGGAAAGTCATCCAGAGGGACCTGGACAGGCTGGTGAAGTAGGCCCATGAAAACCAAAAGAGGTTAAACAGGGCCAAATGCAAGGTGCTGCACTTGGGCTGGTGCAATCCCAGGTATTTTGCTGGGGAAAGAACACCTTGAGAGCAGCCCTGCAAGAAGGACTCGGGGGTCTTGGTGGACGAGAAGAGAAGGCTACTGGGAGACCTCATTGTGGCCTTCCAGTATTTGAAGGGAGTGTATAAACAGGAGGAGGAACAGCTGTTTAAATGGGTTGATAGTGATAGGAAAAGGGGGAATGGTTTTAAACTGAGATAGGGGAGGTTTAGGTTAGATATTAGGAGGAAATTATTCACAAAGAGGGTGGTGACATTCTGGAACAGCTTGCCCAAGAGCGTTATGGATGCCCCATCCCTGAAGGCAGTCAAGGCCAGGCTGGATGTGGCTCTGGGCAGCCTGGTCTGGTGGCTGGCGACCCTGCACACAGCAGAATGTTGAAACTAGATGATCACTGTGACCCTTTTCAACCCAAACCATTCTATGATACTATGATACAGTTGGAGTATAAAGTCAGATTGATGTACATACCACATATAATATGCAGGTATAAATACATATTCAAAACCTTTCTCTCAAATTCTAGAGAATTTCTGGAAGCCATTCTTTCTCATAAATTTTATTGAAGAGTAAGTGACAAGGGCAATTCATGCAAAACAGGATCCCTGAGGCCTAAACTTAGTAAAGTCTGTATTCATTCTTTGAAAATCATCCTATTAGAAAATTTCCAACTTGCACAATTATCAGTGTTTCAATATGTCTAGTAAATGTTTCAAAAATACAGCCATCATTAGAAATAAATCTCATTGTATATGAACTGTGATCTGCAACAACAAAGAATCTGTAATTTAGGTATTTTTCAAATAGGCTTTTGTGCTAGACATTTCAACTAAATCCACAGAAACAACCTTAGATGTAATGAAAAACATCTGAAAAACACATGGAAAACATTTGTACTAAGTATGTTGAAATCCATGAGCTCTCATTATTGCAGTGAATATATGGTCATACTTAGCTCACTTACAAAATTTACTTTCAGGTTCAGTAAACTTTCGGATAGATATTGTTTCTCTTCTATATTTGTAGGAGCTTAACATCATCGGACTTCTTATCTCAACAAGAACTTTAAGATCTACTATGATGCAAATATCTGTTGCTAATGTGCCAAATCTATGTGTTTTACCCTATAACATTCAGTGATTCTTTATGTTTTTGCTTTTTTTAATATATTGACTATATTGACCCATGAGAGAAAAATAAAAAAAGATGTAACTATGGGTCAGGTATTTGAAAAAGACTTAAAAAAAGAGGAATCATTAGGAATTGTTTGGTTAGCAAGCAAAATATTTTTACTTTTGGTCACCTGTATGGTAACTGTTGAGTCACAGCCTGAACCACTGATTGAGCACCTGGAAAAAGAGACCGGGTCATCCTTGGGAGCACAGGTGAAGGTGATTCACCTGCAAGATTGCAAGGGCTGTAGCCTGGCTCCACCTCTCTTTGACCTCATTTAAGGGCTGACTTCCACTGAGGAAGGATCTTTTGCTGGGGGTCTGTTATTTGTGGTGTTTTTTAGCAAGCCTAGATCTTTGGAGATGGGAGAGCATTCTTCTTTTTGTAACATCTTCTCATTGGGCTGTTCTGGCTTTCGTTGCATTGCTAATTGTTGTAGTGCCTAACTTTAAAAAGCCAATGTTGTAACAGTTTAACTGTAGAACAGTCAGTTTTGTTCAGAGGTCAGTATACATCTGCATAGAACTTCCACAGAAGTCTGGAAAAAAAAATAAGTCTAATGATGTAACGGTGTAAGGTTTTCATTAGAAGTACTCATGCTAAGTCAATATTTGTTTTCAGGGAAACTTAAAAGGAGTTTGGGAGATTGAATTGAATAGAGCTTTTTTACTGTAGACTCTGTAATATTTATTTCCTGGTGTACTCTCTTGCTGTATCATTAAAACAAAGTGTTGCTCCTATACATCTCCTCAGCACAACAAGAAATCCTGATTATCTTTCCAGTCTCATACTGTCTTCAGACTTACATTCAAATCCTTACAGACTTTGAAGCATTGTCTGTCTATTCTTAAAGAGTAGATCAGGGTTTCTCTCATTTTATGTGAGAATTTGGCAGAATTATACTGATGCTTTGCAGAGTGGTTCACAGTGGGAGTCCACTCTTTAGAAATATATTTTGAAGATTTCATAGACTATCCCCAGTTGGAAGGGACCCTCCGGATCATCAAGTCCAAATCCAGCCTCCACACAGGACAACCCCAAAATAAAACCATATGTCACAGATTCATACAAAAAATGTAAGATATTTTTTATTTTCATGAGGTATTGAAATCTTTTGTAATCTACCTTTCTGGTTCCCTGATTTCCTATTTAGGACAAATTAAAAAATTGTCTATACTTTTAAGTCTTCGGTAGGGAAACTTAGATTAAGCTTGAAACTTAAACAACTTTTTCATTATGCCACAGTTGCTATGGAATCTCGATTGTTTTCATGAGAATGAAGTTTAATAAACACTGTCGTTTCTAGTGTCTACATTTAAGGTTAAAAAAAAAACTGTATGGCAGCTGTACTCAGCTATAAAGGCAAATGAAGTCGAGGGTCTTTCTGAAGTATGTGCAGAAGAGTGGTGGTGTTTCCATTTTCCTCCTTGTATTTTTAATAAAATTACTTTATCTGCCTTCATATGTTAAATCCAAATAGCAATGATTTTTATGTTGTTGTTTCTTTCCTTCCCCAGATGTACATCCAGACAACAACACTTACTGTCTCCATGAGTTTAAGTGCTTCTGTGTCTCTGGGCATGCTCTACATGCCCAAGGTTTATATTATCATTTTTCATCCAGAGCAGAATGTTCAAAAACGGAAGAGGAGCTTCAAGGCTGTAGTGACAGCTGCCACAATGCAAAGCAAACTGACCCAAAAAGGAAATGACAGACCAAATGGCGAGGTCAAAACTGAACTCTGTGAAAGTCTTGAAACCAACAGTAAGTCATCTGTAGACTTTCCCATGGTCAAGAGTGGCAGCACTTCCTAATAGATGTACGTTCACAAGAATGCACTTTATTGTAATAACGAACTTTATTCTTTTTATTACTCATGCATGAATCCAGAGATGTGTCGGAATTCATATACAGTTGAAAGCATAAAGTTGAAAATAATTATTTATATCTTTCCTCCTTAATATGTTTTGTTGTTCCTTTATCACAACTCATGAGCACTAACAGCTCCCATTTAAATGCTTCCCATCTGAGTATTTGTTGTGGTTTAATTCATTTTGGTACAAAAACATGGTAATTCCTATACAGCTTTATCATTACATGTTCCAGTTTGTCATGGGTTAGCACTAGGAAGTTCTTTCCTGTGTCAGAAAAGCTCTTGAATCTTGCCACTTCTCTAAAGTACTCTGATATAGAAGAGAAGAGAGGTTATATCTTCCATTGTGCTGCATGACACACAAGCTGATAAACTGAACTTCATAATAATGACTTTAATAAAATGTGAGTACAACTGATAACTTAACCCCCAGAACTCAGCAGTAGTGGAGAATCAGTACAGAATTTATTGAGGAGGTAAATGACACATGGATTATACAGAAGCTCTTGAAGACTAATTTTTCAAGCATTTTACCATAAATGAGATTTTCTGAAATTTCCTTACTTTCTGGTGATGTTGACAGAAAACTGAATAGTACTGAATAGTATGCTTTTGCTTGAGCACTTTCAGAGAAGTACCAAGTTTGAAGCAAAATGTCAACTTATTTAATAAAAATTCAGTTCCTACTGAATCAACCAGTGCTTGCCAAATTGAAGAATATGTATGAATATTCCATGGGTTTACTGTGCTATAGTTGCTGAGTGCAAACTAATTCTCTTGCAAAACCCATGACCCTTCAAAATGCATAAATTCACCGGATTGAGGTATGTGTTTATACAGCTTCAGATTTGCACATATGACAAAAGACAGAGAAAATGTTGAAATTGCTTGTGGATGAAATTACATCATGGAAATGTAAAGAACTCATAATTTCTAAAATCTTCAGGAGTGTCCAAGAGAAAATTCAGAAGGGAAAGAGAAATGGATTTTACTGAGTTTGGAAAATGGTCAGCTTCTGAGGAAAGGCCAAAGGAGGGATTCCACAGTAGGGTGAAAGGGAGAGCAGGAAATATAGTCTTGAGTATCTGATACTTATCTACTGTATTATCTAATTAAGAAATGCTGTGTCTGGTATTCTTTAAACTATGATTATGCATAATTCATGGAAACAGCTGCTGTTGGAATCAAGTCTGCTCCTCCAGTAGCGTGATGTATGCAGGATAATGAGTGTTTACTGGGCTCTGAATGCGATTTTGACAGTAGCACATCAATATAATTTTGAGCTCGCTAGGAGCTCTTGACTAGGCTTTGATCCAGGCATCATAATGGTCCATAGGCAAAAATTCAACTCAAGTCATTTGCACTCCAGACTGCTGTCCCTCTATAATTGAGCTTTGGCCTTAAGATGGGTTTCTGTCTTCTCAGAGTGTTCTCTGCTATTAGAATTTGTTCATCTGTTTCTGCCAAAATAGATACTGTCAAAACTTTTGGAGATTCCTATGAGTTCCTGGTGCACAATGAGAGATTAATCCTTTTCACTAGGTCAGCAGTGACAGGTTCTCAACATTGCAGAATTTCTTCTACTGTCACAATTTGAGAAATCAGTCACAGCATATGAAACTGAAGCAGGCTATTCCTAGTATTCCAGAAGTGGGTAGTGAGTGGTTTCTTCTCTTTCCTAATCATAAATACTGATAGAAATAATTATCCACACAACAAGATGAAAAACAAGATAAGATGGTCGGTTAATTCCTTTAGTTTCCTGTCCATCTCTGCTCACTCGGGTTCATCATTTTCCATGTAAATAGCCTCCTTTCCCCTCATGAACTGACACCTTTTTCTGGAAACACATTCATAATCAGTGGAAAACAAAATATATCTGGTAAATGAAATGACAAAGAAATCACAGAATTGTTGGGGTTGAAAGGAACCAAGACTATCGAGTCTAACACCCCAAATAATAAATAAATTTAAAAAACAAAACAACAACACAAAACAATCTAGAAACAACTATAGAAGGCATAATAATGATAAGTACTTTAGATTCATATAGGTCAATTCCCAATAATAGTTCTAAAATACTTTAGATCCTCTTTTCATTTTGTTCTTTTTCTTCTTTGTCTTATTCCCACAGTGGTGTAGTAACTTGAACTAGAAAAGAATGTTCACTCCCTGATATATTCTGAGCCAAGTTGTTGCCTTTTCTGGCTAAGCTTGCCAAAATATGATGTGTTTTATTGCTGTGAAATGCTCACCGTCTTAAAGAGCAGGACACCAGCTGCAGAAGCTTTCAGATTGCCACACAGGCACTATAGGCTTATTACAGTGAACTTTAAAGATCATTTAAGTATTAAACAAGTGATAAAAATGTTTGTATACTATATTAAATTTGACAGATTTTGAACTAGGATCTATACTAACTTCTTTTGTTGTCATTCTATTAAAGTATCGATGCTCAGAACTCAGCAGGATAATTTTTGTTTCATGTTAATTTTGTCAAAAATGTTGAGTTTCCGACATACAGTCAAAATGGTGGCAAATTAACAAGGTAATTAATTAATTAACAATTAACAATGCTCTTAATCAATTGAGGTAACTATTTATTTTTGTGTTCTGAGCTTCTTGAAAATGTATTCAAATAATTCAGCTTACTGAGTTGTGATAAATCTGATTATATTGTATCACTGTGGGCTCAAAACAAACACATGAAAAGTTACAGAACTCAGCTGATACAGGGTAATGTGTTAAACTAGCTTAACCTGATCGCTTATCTGAGCTTATGTTCAGAGTGAAGGAAAAAATAAGCTCTGCTTCCTCCATCCTTTTGTTCCCAAATGTGCAGAATTTGCAGATGCTCCTTTATTTCTTATTTCTATTGTGGGGACAAAAGCTTGTTATGCTCTAAGGATCTTGATGCCATTTCAGCTGTCCTATATTATTCTCAGAAGGAACTTAAAGGGACAAAGGGAAAAAACAGAAACCACTCGGAAATCCAGCTGTGGGAGCATGGGAGAGTTTAGATGGCAGGCTTGCATCCCATCTGAAAGATCTGAAATTTGTAAAAGGTTGTATTTACTTTGAGTGTCCCAGTATATATTAAAGCTGTTTCATGTTGGTGCTGGAATACTGTGATTGATCAGCAGACTTGTTTCAAAGATTTGCTTCATATGCCTGGAGCAAGCTTGAATTAGCTTTCCCAGACACAAAGTACTTCCAGACATGAAGTTCTCCAGTACACTGGAGCTACGTGTGCAAATGAGAGTAAAAAATATTTCATTTTGCATCTTCCTTTCAGTTATTAATTCCTGAATATAAATAATTAGGGGAGGGAGGGAAATGTAGTGAAGAATTACAATGGCCTGATTCTATTTTGTATTAAAAAAAAAAAAAAAGAGAGAGAGAAATGCAATATTAGAATTGAATTGAATTTCTCAGAAACTCTAATAAAAATGTAAAGGAAATAGCAAGCATAATTATTTATATTATGAAATAATATTTTACAGTAATTTTAGCCAATGGAGGTGCCATTTCTTGGTGTATATATTGTGCTCTTTCAAAAGCATCAGATCATCTTATCAGGCTAGATTTAAGAGATGACGTGAAGAATTATTTTCCTATTTCAGATGTTCCCATTAGAATCTACATAGGAAAAAAAAAAAAAAAAAAAGAAGAAGAAGAAGAAAGAAAGAAATTAAGATAGGGAAATAGAGTTAAAATCTTTGAATCTGTAGGCCCAAACATTTTTGTGCCATCAAATTACTTTCATACTGCCAGCTTCAGTCTTCAGTGTCCTAAGAACATGTCTGTAGCATATGAAATATAAAACATACTTGGGGAACAACATTGATCTTTATGTACCCTGACCTAAACCTTATAAAGACAAAGCAGGGGGAGAGAGAGAGAGAGAAACAGAGACAGAGAGAAACTGGACTCCCAGCAATCTCTCTTCCATGTACCCAACTGGTTTGCAGACAGGGAGCCACCTGTGAGACCTGATATACCTGACTTTCTTCTTCCCATAACTATGTTTATACAGCAGTAGAAACTTGGGTCATGTTCTTTTATGGCAAAAGGATAAACTATAAGGGCTAGAAGCTAACGTAAAATTCCATGTAAAATTCATGGTTGTTACTTTTTGATACTGTTTTTAAATGTCTCAATTTATTGCTTCATTTTGAATGAGAAATATCAGCTTAACCCAATGGCAAAAATGACCATCAGCATAAGAACATCATAATAGTATGGCAGCTTTAAAACACAAGGCATTTTTGCTGGAGATGTTTTGTGTTTGAAGGCTATACAGAGAACAGGTGCTGTATTGCTGTAGACACTAGCTACTAGTTTCGACAACTAGGTGGACAGTCCAACACTACCTGCAAAGTTGTCTGCAACTAGCAGAAGAACGAGGAAAAAAAAAAACAAAATACAAACAACAACAAAAAACAACAATCCAAAAAACTTTATATTTAAAAGTCTGTATAGAATTAACCAAAATAATACTTGACAAACTGTAAGCTGAAATTCTTTTAAAGGAATTCTGAAACCAGTAGTAAAACATAGCTACTAAAAATTCTGATGATAGATACAGAAAAATCAAAATACTTTAGAAAAAGTTCCCCAAGTCATAAACAAAAGTTATCATAATGAACACAAAAACCATCTTATTGCTTACGTACATGCTTGAACTTTCTTAATTTTTTCCATGAACATTTGGAAATACACTGAAATGCTGAATTCAAATACTAAATTTATTTCTTTCTCTCTTCTTTCTAAAAAAACCTGAACTTTTGTTTGTTTGTTTTGTTTTATTTCTTTGTTTCTTTACAGCCTCCTCTACCAAGACAACTTATGTCAGTTACAGCAATCAGGCAAACTGAGCAGGGATGAAATTAAATGGAAGACCTCCAGGATGGGATCTTGCAAAGAAAGACTTTACCATCACCAGAATTCAGTCCTGGAAATATCAGTAGTCTACATTCAAATCAATAGTCAGTCTCCTAAAGAACAAGGATTAAACAAGAGGCAAAAGGCAAAAAGAGACAGGGGAAGGAAAAGTCCTGTTTTATATCATATGTAGACAGTGTCAAATCTCTGAACTGTTCACTCACAAAAGGAAGTAAATCACAAAAGGAAAACAAATGTTAGCTTGTGAAAAAAATGCTGTTGAAATAAATCATGTCTGATGTTATATTTGTAAGTACTTTTTTGTGATTGTGACAATTTCCTTTCCTGTCCTACATTGTTCAACTTGTAAAAGAAGAAGAGTTTGTTTCTTGTGATGGCTGACTGAATTAAGTCCTGGGTTATGCTAAAATAAATGCAATGGTCAACGCATGCTAATTTTTATACAAAATAATTTATTTCTAATAATAAAGGAATGTTTTGCAAATGTTGAGACTTGTTTTGTTGCAGTTTTAAGAAAAAAAGAAGTCCTTACACTGTTGTCTATTGTTTGTTTAGAATGTGCAGTAAAGGTGGGTGTACAAATAAAGTAATAATCATGGCATCAGAAGAATGCAGTGTAAACTCTAAGCATATGTGCGTGTGTATGTATGTGTGCACGTGTGTGGGTGTATGTACGTGCATGCCTGCATGCATGTGTGTGTGTACTCTGCAGTGTGTGAATTTATTTGTTCAAAATTTTGTAACTATATTTTCTAATGGAAGGATTTCCCCCCCCTTCTGACCCTCAAAGTAAGTGCATTTTATATGTTTGTAAAGTGAACGAGTCTTGATGGTGATTATTTTGTATGATTGTATTATATTTTTGAACCTCAACTGATAACTCTGATCCTCTTCATTTATGGAACTTACAATTTGTAAGAATATATGGTAGCTAGACTGGATTAATCTTAAAATTTATTCAGCCTAGTATTTTGTCTTTGACAGGGAATGTAGCAGATGCTTATCTCAATAAAGGTGACTTTGAAATTACAGGAGAGAAATCAATTGAAAATTTGGAAAGCAGTAAACTAGTGGATATAAACATTGTTGCCCAATGAACGCATAAAAATCAAAGAAATAGACGCCCATCAAAAAATTTCACATCTACTAACCTACCATGTTAAATGATTGTGTGTGCATTAGGAATGATTACAAAAAGAGATAAATTCATATAGATATCTATTATGTTAATAAGCCCTTCCAAAGAATATTAAAAGAGACAGCTAGGGACTTTCAGTTATTACCGTATCTGTGATGACTTTTTCAGTCCAGCATTTACCACCCATCAGGCCAATGGATCTTCACAATCAGTTGGTTATTAAATGTTCTTTCTCCTGAATTTGTCTGGATGGCTCCTTGTGCTTTTTTTTCTCATATCCTCTCAAATACAGGAGCTGTATTTGAAGCATAGCCTACAGAAGACATCTAAATCCTCAATTATATTTTTTGATGAATTAAAGTATCTGAAACTGAATCGCTTCCTTTTGCAATGTCAAATACCAGCACAGTTGGTAAACGTCAGTGGATTTTGATTTTCAAAATACCAAAGAGAAGACATAGGTTTTTTGTTGTTGTTCTTTTATTGTTTTTGTTTTCTTTTCCCCAGTATTTATATTAAATCATTGACTGAGAAATGCTATGGCATATTGTGGTATAGTGTAGCATAATGTGCCTGGTATTGTCTTATTTCTTGATTCTTATTTCTTTTCACAAGTACACCAATCCCAACCCTAACTTATGCTCAATGTAAAGCCTACAATTAATGAAGCTAATATAATGAGATTTACTTATATGACCAAAACTAAACTGATCTGGGAGAAAAAAAGGTCCTCATAACCCTATTTGTTGTTTTTGACCAGCAAATATCAAATTGAACTATCTTGTGTAAATGGACTAGGTCAAAGTTTTTTCAGACAGATTTCCATATTTATGATAAACTTCCTAAGACAGATTTTTTTTTTTTTTTTTTAATTTGAAAACCAGTGTCTTGGTACAATTTCTTTTAAAATAAACATTTGAAAAAATTGCTTTTCAGTTCACAATAAAACAAGTTTCAAATTTTTTGTCTATTACATCTCTATATGATAACATGTATAACAGTATGCATCCAAAAGAAAAACAGTTTACAAGAAATGCATTTTTGACACACTTCATTTTAGCATAAATATGTTATGAATAAACATAAACATATTTTATATGCAGGTAAAGATTAGTATGTGAATCTTCTAGTTTCACAGTAGCCCAAAGAAAATGTTTTGAATTGATTTACCAATGCACACAATTTTTTAGTTGAAAAGTAGGGTAGAAGTAGCCTGTAATGCACATTATTCTGCATTTTCTGTCTTTCTGTCTAAAACACAGAGTATATGAGGGTTTACTAGTCTCGCTAGTATTAATAACTTACTAGAAAAATGAGCCCACAATCATTACATAATAAACAGCTCATATGCACAATGCGACATAACAGTACTAGTCCACAGGTTTCACTTCCACAGGGTGGTTATGTGCAGTTTATCTATGTCCATAGAACACTGCATGCCTGTCCCCAGTAACTGTAATCAAAAGCCCGTTTCTTCTTGTATCACTTTACTGCTGTGGATGAGCAATACATGTTATTTCAGAAGTGAAGTTCATCTTTGTTCTTTTCAGTTTGGAAGACTTTTCATACACAGATAACTGTAGTACCTAAGATTAATTAATTATTTTTTTTCTGGCAACCTCTTATGAGTTCAAGATAGAGTCTTCAGGTGTCTGTAAATCCCACTTTTTTGCATTTGATCTACAAGTCCTACCTTGCTGGCTCATTCAGCATTATTAATTTTTGTGACCCCATACGAGCTCTGCTTGAGGGACAGTTGCCTTAGAAGTCTGCAGCCTCTGATGTACCTTTCTCAGCATCATTGGTGAATACAAATGTTTCAGAGGAAGGAACAAGATATTGACAACAATTAGTTCTAATTAAGTTTTGTGGTCCTTATTGATCTTTTTCCCCATTTTATCTGTTCCCATAAAAAGTGACCTCCTAGAAAAAAGAACATCTATGAGAAAAGAAACAGAATAGTATAATAGTTGGGGAAAAAAAAAAAAAATTAAAAAGCTATAATTTTGGAACACAGGTGTAAAAAAGGGTGAACTTCAGAAAAAATGCTTCCACTGTTCCGTACTTTTTATATTACAAGGTCCATTTTTTATGAGAAGATTGGGGGAATTCAGTCAGCAATGAGAAGAGAAATCCCTGCAGAGTCTGTTGTTATTGTGCCTTTGAATACTCACACAGCTGCCTCATTTTTCTTCTCTCTGTGAAATAGCCATCACTTATTCTTTTTCTACAGATACTTCACTGCTTTTTTAAAAAAGCCTCTGATTCTTGATCTACCTCTTTCTGCTCTTTATTATATTGCAGTTCAATTCATGAAGCTGCAGTTAAAGCATTATAAACATTTCCATTGTGAATGGTGACATCTAACACATAAAGATTCTGCAGCTTGAAACATGGCATGCATTGTCTTTCTCCATATGTTTTCCCATTTAAACTTTTATTAACATTTTTAAAATCATTACAATTAATGAAAGTCTTGCCTTTAAATTAACAGATTTGAGATCAGCCATCAGATTATTAATCATTAAAGTAAACTGTAGCTTTTAAAAACTATTAACTTTGAATAAATTGTTGACAAGTGAAGCTACATTACTACGTATCAACTTTAATTATATTTTTGTTGATGTTTGTAACCCTTAATACTCCTTATGCGTACGCATGACTCTGGTGTGTACGTAACTTGGGTTTTTAAAAATATCTGTGCAAGTTAGGTTTTATTAAATGGTGTTATGGGAATGCTAAGCTGGATCTTCTTTTGGCCTTACTTTCAGAGACACAGACCACTCTTAAATACCTTGTCTTTACTAGCATCTAAAAGTGTACAATAGCTAGAATTTCAGAGGATCATTTTTAACTGATGTATTACAAATGTTGTGGGGAAAGAGCCAAATCATTCAAGGAATGTAGACATTGGTGGCCTCAGTATTGTTTGGAGTGACTGAAGCTGAACACCTCAGTACCTAGATGAAGGCCTGGGTTGGTGTCCAAAAAGAGGAAACAGGATGAGCCATTTGTTAAAGGCACTTTCTTTCAACAGTGAAGAGGTTCCAGTGTATTCCATCTTGTGCATAGGGTTCTCTTTGGTAAAGATTTACTCTCTCCCACTCTACCATAATCTCATGCAGACCCCAACAATACACTGTATTCTAAAGTGTTGATCCAAAGCCAAGTTCACGGTACGAGACATTAGTCAGAATCACCCGTAGGGACTGGATTATTTCTAGCCCAGGTGGTAACCTGAAATCCCACAACAACTTATAAATCAGATGGGGAATACACAGTTGGGCAATACATTCCAACCTAGTTTTCTTTGGAAGAAACTACAGTTGCTATGAATGAGAATCTGGTGGAAAGGCAAAAAGCCAGCATAGTGACTGAAGAATTATGTTAATATGAGCCTGAGGGATGTGGCTTATGCATGTTTGTGAGATAGTGTCTGAAATACTGGTTATACAAGTTTTGTTAAACACGAAGGAAGGAACAGTAAGGAACTAACAGTAGCTGAGATCTTGAAGTTTAGTAACTAAACTTTTGTGTAGGCACAGTAAGACTTTTTTTTTTTTTTTGTCATACAAAAATTATAGAAAATCTTCAATGTATAACCTTAGGGTTTAGTTCTGATCATGGGAAAGATCAGAATATAGTTTTAGAATTACTTTTACTAGTCTTTTATGTACAAGTGTGCTGAAGCAACTCCATTAGGACACAAAGCTTTATTTTTCTGAAATCAGAAACAAGTCCTTAATGTTGTTTTGTGACTGCAGGAAAGATACAATGAGATCTGAATGACTCTATGTATCAGCTCAATGAACCAGAAATTAAACAGAATTTATAGGCAATACTTTAACAGTTCTATAGAAAGAGTAATAGGCCACTTTGTTGGAAATCCCCCTTTCAAGAAATGCCTGAATAGCAATTTCCACAGCAGGGTTTTTAACTAATAGTACTAGCTCTCTTCCAATGAATAGATATTTTTTATTACTAACTAAGGATAAAATGAACAAAAGCCTTCTTAACATCTACAGTTTGTATATGTATTGTGTTTGAACACAATTTTCTTATTTATGCCTCTACTTGAAGTAAAATATGAGAGCAGAAGATAAAGCATCATGAAAAAAATTTTCTCCTGCAGCATTCTTTTGTTATGCTTTAGTTTTAAAATTCACATGAATGATCCAAAATGTTTCATCATTACATCAGCCATTAAATAGAATATATTTTATCATTATACCTTCAGATACGTTGCATGTCATGTAATTAAGACGTTATATATGGATGCACATATTCTGGTTAAATTTCAAAGAGCCAAAAACTCTGTTATAGAATAGGCAAGCATTACTTTTCCTGGTTTCAGTGATATGATACTTTGGCCCAATTGGTGCTATAATTTCATACTTCAGTAGCATGTTTCATTTGCTGTGGATGATAATCTACAAACTAATTGTGAAGTGGCCATCTTCTCAGAGAAAAATACTTTCTTCGTGACTTTCTCTTGGAATTTCAGTAGCCACTGGGAGAGCAACATATATGTGCCAATCATCCTTATTACCTTTCCCAGAGGAAGAAATGGCTGTGATTAATGGAATACAGCAAATGTAGGAATAAATAGATCTTATCTGTGGACTTCATCCATAGTTCTGACTATATGTAAGTCATGTTGTCTCCTTTTTTCTTCTTATTTGGCTTACATTCACAGTTCAGATCATGGGAACTGTGAAGTACATTTGGTGAAAATAATCTGTTGAGTCTATGCAATGAAAATAAATTGGATGGTGTGAAAGACATTTATCCGGCAGTATTTTGGTTTTGATAATTTAAAGAAAATGGGATATCTTAATTGTTCTATTAATTTTATCATCAGGAAATGATTTGAAGATTAGTAGTGAGTTAAAATTCTTTCAGCAACAATTTCTGAATATTTTCAATGTCTATAAAAGGTCATTGTGAAAATCTTTGTACATTTCGTGGATGTTGATAACTCTGTGTCTTTTCCCATCACATTGAAGTACTGAACAAATGGAGAGAGACAGTTTTTCTTGTTTGGCATTATAGAATGACAGCAGGTGGTTAGCTCCCAGGAACTCAATATTTTCAATGGTATGGCAGCAGGAAAGGGAAAAGAAAACAGCAGTGTCCCCCAGAGCTGAAACAAGTAAAATGCACAATATCCTGAATGGCAAATGAAGCTTTTGTTTATACTACATAATGTAATGTCTCTGAGTGAAAGTCGAGTAATATGACATGCAGAGAGACAGAAGTATGAACATGAGGGGGGAATCAAAAAAGAGCATCAACAAAACCTAAAACTCTACTGGAAGCAGCAGACAGCATTGGAAAGTTCCACTGTCAAAGAACCAGGTCAGCTCCAAGGAATCCATGCTGTCCTCTGTCAAGGGCACATGCCTTTTCCAGACTGTGTGTTAATCTTACATATGCCACAGAACTGCAGTGGGCAAGCATGACAAAATAATTGATGGAAGTCATCAGAACTAATATTGGATGAGTTACCATAGAATCATTTTTCTTTGAAATCCAAGAAAGTATTACGATGGTGTCCAAGGAATATACTCTACTTCTGCAGAGACCTGCAAAGACAAGCTTGTTAACTATTTCTTAAGAAGGTGCAGGATGGAATAAAGGTTGCAAAATGTCTTGGATATAGTTGGACATCTGTCATTCTGCAGATGAATCAGCTCTTTTTGTTTTGTTTTGTCAATAACTAATTCAGTGTTCGGATTTCCGAAAGCCTCTGTAGCCTTCCCAGTCCATTGCATCATAGGGAAGTGGAAATTATTTGCCAGAAGAAGTGGAAAGTTTCTCTGTAAAACTGAAACTCTATTTTGTAAAAATGTTATTTTGTGGGATATGCTATCTTTAAAAAAAAAATTAAAAATTAAAAAAAAATCAGAATTTCCAGCTCACTATTACATTAATATGTTCAACAGAAGGTATCTGATAACTTTAATTGCTATCTGTTAGAAGACATTTTTCTTTATTGGTCAGATATAGAAGAATTAAACATTCACCTAGTGCCCCATTCCCCAGTGGCATTTAATATTTACAGTATTCCAAGAACACTGGTCCCAAAGGAAACAAAACATAATTTGCATTGCTGGTACCTTGTCCAGATACCTTGTGCAGATATACCTTTGATAAAATGAAGTTTAGTATTGCTCTGCAGAACACTTCTGCAAGATTGTTACCATAAAAAAAAAAGTCTATACACAATTCTACTTCCAAAATCTCTTTTTCATTCATCTGATAGAGCACGTACTCCACTTCTGGGAAGTTATTCTAAGTTAGTTACAGTGTTTTTACTCTCTTTGTAATCAATCATTGACTAACAATACTAAGAATAATCTTTCAAAGTATTCCTTTTTTCATGCATAATTTTTTTTCTAGTCTTGCCGGAGTGTCTTTTCCCAATAGATAAGTTTTGATGTATAGTTGATCACTTCCTTTCTACAACACTACTTTTGGTACTTTTCCTGAGCTCCCTCTACAGTATTGAGTATTATGGAAGGAAACATACTAGTGGAGAAAATCTGTAGCAGCAAATAGTCAACAGGGTGAAACAGGAGTAACTGTCAAAAGTGGTTCATGGAGGTAAGATAACTTCAGAGAACATTCCTGGTTGAAGAGATGAATGATTGCTTTCTTCTTAGGAACCAAAGAATCAAATATAAAGACAATTTCTACAGGCAGTAGCTGGAAGTTTTCCTCAGTGGTTTACTATTTTCTTAGAAAATCTCAACAGCTGGATATGTCTTGAATAATACCCATAATCCTTAGAGAGATAATATTAATAAAATCTTGGAAAGGTAGAACAAGAGAGAGTATACAGGTGGAAAAGAATATTGGAGATGAATACAATATATTTAACTGCCAAACTTTTAGAGACTTGTCTTTTACAAGAATATGAAATCTTCATTTGAGACAAACCTATCCATGCACTTATTTATCTATCTCTGTATGTATCCCACATATTACAGACTGTAAAGAATAAAAATCAACATCGTCTGCCTACTATATTTAACTCATATTTGCAGTTCTTACTATGCGCATAATTTAGAGATGATGCAGTCGTAAACGGTATCCATATATTCTTCCTCTGCTTCCTTTAGTTTTTCATCAGTAACGATAGGCATTTCTAAAAACAATTCTGTTTGTATCTTCATTTCTATAATTCACACAGTTATCTGAAAATGCAGAACAAGTTACAAGCATTTTTATATACGGCGCTTATAGTTTCTAGTGAGAATTTTCATCTGCTGCCATCATTTCCAGTGTGACACTGCACAAGGAATGACAGAAATGACAGTTTTATATGAAATTCAGGGTATTTTTCACTGAATGACAGATATGAAGTGTACTATTTGCAAGATAAAATAACAAAAATTATTTCAAATGCCAGATTGATGGTATTTTATAAGTTATTGCCTAAAGCATTGAAAGTTTAGGACAGATACTTGGAAAGTATGTTCTGCAGATAGCCTCAAAGAATGGTGTTTCAGAACCTTTTTCTTTACCTAAGAAAAATGTACTGTTACTTCTAGAAACAGCTCACATAAAGTCAGAAAAGCGAGAAACAACAGCACTAGCAACAACATAAATATTACATTTGTTATCTCAGGAAGTCTGACTAATTCAGGTCATTTTATAGCTGTGCATATTGCTTTGCCAAGGAAACAGAAATGAGAAAGTAGACGTAACACACTCACTAAAAGAAATCAAGTCATACTTTGTGGTTATTCTATGTACAGAACGATGCTACAAATATTTTAACTCTCTAGTTCAGTAGTGCTATATCCTCCATGGATTTTTTTCTCTTGGAAGAGCAAAACAGTTCTCCTATAATAGATATCCTTAAGACACAATATGCTGTGCTTTTGAGAATAAGGAAGGTCAGACATTCACAGTGAGAAGACCTCTTTCTAAACAATCCTTTGTGTACATTTAAAATGATACTGCAGGGTCTTGCAAATTTTCCACCACTGAATCCTGCTGAATAACTCTTGGTGCCAAGGTACATGACACAGCCCCTGACCTATGTTTGATGAGGTTGTGTCTGAAAGCCAGACTTTCCCCAAGCAGCACTAATGACAGCAGAATGTTTTCTGTGGTCTGAAAATGCAATTGGAACTGTTTCCATCTGGGTGAATTTCCCACAGATATGAAGTCAGGGATCAAAGCATGTCATTTTCCCGAGAGCAAAAGTGTAATGTCAGCTTTCCTGCCAGGTACAGTGGGGTTGAGCTTCCAGCTGCCAGGGCCAAAGGCCTGGTGTTCTGCTGCATCAGAGACTTGGGGCTCTGTGGTGTGGGGGAGTAACAGAACTTATTCAAAATATATTTGCATAATGTGTGACCTGCAATACTTGCAGTGTATCTGGACCTAGGATGCGTTACAGTTTATCTGGTAAAATGACAGTAACAGGTAGATTGTGTTTTTTGTTTCTTTCATATTTTGAAATTCCTACTACATAAATCCCTTCCAACCCCTTTAGGGTTTATAAAGTTTATTTTACAGTTAATGAATTCAAAATTTGTTGGAGGCTGAAAAGACTGATATCAGGTCATTTTCAAGTATTCACAAGGTTTTCGTTCACATCTGTTTCCCACACTGAATTCATCAGCAGAAAATGCAACAAACACTCAATATTACAAATTTTGCATTGCCTTTTGGATAAACTGAGTCAAGTTCTCAGAAAATAAGACAGAGGAGAAAAAAAGGAAGGCAGACTGATTTTCCAGTTTTCTATTGAAATATAAAATGCAATGTTCTGACATGTAAAAAGATCAAAGAATTCAGACAGGCTCATCTTTGCTGAGCAATTAAATGAGTCTACAGAGGTACTGTTCCTATCCTGAAAAAAAAAAAAAAGAAAGAAAGAAAAATGTAAACAAATTATCAAATGTTTTGTGAAAATATATCATTATTATATCTACAAAGAATTGCTGTTATATTTTGTACATTAGAATTTCCACATCTCTATTTTCCTATTAAATTTCTACCTCGTATTTAGAAATGTTTAACTTACAACAGCTTATAAAAGGGCATGAGCAGAAGTGGATCTATTTGAGGCCTGTTTGCCAGAAATCAAGATAACTCAGCATATCCAAGTGAGTCCTCAGAGACTCATAACTGATGACGAGTTTGAGCTGTTGCTTCCTTTCTACTTGAGTCTGTATCGACACTCCAAAATGCCAGATTCTGGCATGCTCAGAAGCTGACTAATGAACAGAAATCCGTGCAATCTGTTCTACAAAATACAGTCTAGCAGAAGAAGAGGTGCATGCACTGTTCAATTCATTTAAATGCTATCACTTTTCTTTTTGACCATGAAGGTGTTCATAGATGGAATATTGTAACAGGATAATGTATACCAATTTCATTACTTGAGAACTTAGTAAGAACATTACATGGCAGAAGTACCTGGAATCACAGAAAGACAATCTGTCTAGAGTACAGTTGGTGAACCATGCGTAAAGATAATGGTAGCAATACTGAGATGCTCAGATCATTTTTCATTGCTCAGCACTTCAATTCTGATTCAATTCTTAAGGAAAATCTCAGATTTCATTTGATTTTGGAAACACTTTTTCTTTCTCCAAACTACCAATTACACCACTAGCCTGCAGTTGGGAGATACTCACTTTGAAGCATTCTGTGTGTGTGTAATTTACTGAAAACAGGGAAGAAGTCATTGGTATACCTCAGTTCAATTCTTTAACACAGATGTTGACTTTGCTTTGTTCAGAAATGTTGACAGAACCCAGGGCTAAAAAGTTTCTCAAAATTAAATGTTTGAAAACACCTGTAACCTGTTAATTAAAGTTGCCAGTGGGATGAAAAACTTCATCCCAATGAGATGAAATGACAAAGTTAATAATCCCTCACATACCATATATGTTTTTTAAAAAATTACTGTTGGTACTTAAGTAAGCCAAAAAAATGTTATATGGTTTCTCTTTAATCTCTGCCAAACAAAATTAGCAACTTATCTTGAGCAGTCAAAATGATTAATCTTGTTTGACAGAAATATGTAGGTGAAATTATCTGAATTATTTGTCTAGTAGGCCTCAAGTGTCAATAATCACTTGTCAATGTTAATGATATGGCCATAACATTTCAACACACGCACATTTCACGTAAAATGAACTTGGTTTATAATCACTTTCTATGTATGGTGATTTTAGGGAAATGTCAGCATATTATGAAATCTTTATAATTTCCTACTGACTAGAAAAGGAATTGAGGGTCTCACTTAAGCAGTTTTCTTAACTAGAAACATTGCTTTGAAGGGTAGTTTAGGGGCGCTGGTCACTCCAGTATACAGACTGGACCCCTCTGTGAATAACAATCATATTTCTGTTTGTGGCAGAATTTCAGTCTCTAAACACACAGTTATACTTTACATCATTTTAACAAGCTGAACCAAAAAGCAACTATACCAGTATTTCCAGGTTATTCATATTTCATTAATATTCTACTAGGAGAATTTAATAAAACTAAATGGTTGTGTTATTTACACAGAATTTATTATGAATAGTTTTGGGGCTTAAAAATGTTTATGAGCTTTTATCCTTCACTTGATAGCTTTCTTTCAATAGATCAGCACTATAAGATTCCCTATTACAATGATACAGGTTTTTGCTTTTGTTAAACTTCTATTACTACAGTTCTCCTGCCATGTTTACTATCAGATGTACACAACGATTTGATTAAAATGAAAATTTAAAAAAAATGAGAGAAGTTAGAGATCATATATTTAAGCAGTAAGAAATATATATATATATTTAAAGAAAAGAGTGATGAGAGGGAAGAATTATAGAAGATATGCAACAAGTAAAAAAAATAAATACTGACCTTAACGGATGTCAAAAGATCATTGATTGACTTGGGTTGGAAGGAGCCTTAACGATCACCTAGTTCTAACCCTCTCTGCCATGGGCAGGGTTACCAACTAGCAAATCAGGCATCAGATCAGTCTGCCCTGGGCTCCATTCAACCTGGCCTTGAGCACCTCTAGGGATAAGGCATCCACAGCTTCTCTGGGCAGCTTGTTCCTGTTCCTCACGATCATCTGAGTAAAAAATTTCCACCTAATATCTGATCTAAATCTCTCTTTACTATAAAAATATTCTTCCTTGTCCTGTCACTATCTGCCAGTGTAAAAAGTCTGTGTCTTTCCTGATGATAAGCTATCTTTATGTACATGCATATAATTTACTCTGCTTTTCCCTTGTATATACAGACACTAAAAAGTACTGTATCACTTTGAAAAAGATAATTTGACGATGATATCTCAAAAAGAATTCATTGTAATGCAGACGTCTGTAACACTTTTTTTATAACATTAAGTTGGACAGTTAACCAATTTTGTGACCTACACATTTTTCTGATTGTTTATTTAGAAGAACTCAAACCTGTCAAAGTCAGGCTGACCTTTCTGTAACTGGCATTTATTAATATACCATTTAATCGCAACTTGTGCTTTGATGATGTAAAATACTGTTTCTTAACGATAGTATGCATCTCAGATCTGTAGGTGTACACATCACAATGTTTAATAGATAAGAAGCTTAGGGGCTGAAGGCTTTTCATCCTATCGGAATTTATTTCTTCTTCAGAGTTCCAGTCACCCCAGGGAATCATCTAATGTAATTGTTTTTTGAATGGCTTCAGTGATTTTGCTTTAATGACAATGCCCACTGGGCTGCTCCATGCACTTCTTATCTTTTCCTGAAATGAAAAAAATTCTTCCTCATAGTTTGCTTTTTTTTAAGTTTACTTTTGTTTAGTTTGTTTCTGGGAAACAAAAAAAAAACAAACCAAAACAAAAAAAAAACAACCATCTTTTGATATGATGAAGACTTCATGTGTATTATGTGGTCAAATAACATGCTTTAATAGTGTCTAATATGACATTATTTGATAATGCATACCTCTATCTGCATAAGATGTGTGGTAGATAGTGATTGTTGATTATAATTTGCTGAAAAATACTCAATACATAGCAATGTATTTTTTTACATAGCAAATGGAACTGGATTTATCAATTAAAAGCAACCACAAGCACTAGATTCTTGTCAGTATGAGGTTAATCTGAGATTTTCTGTGAGATATCTGTGTCCTAAAGTCTTCTAGGCAGCTGAGGTCATCCATGTCTCAATAAAATGACAAGAAGCCTACAAAATGAAATGAGAAGACTGATTTTCATATCACTAAATTATCACTGTGTAAAAAATAAATCTGTCTGTAAAAATACCCACCTTCCACATCGATTTTTGCTCTATTTTTCTGAAGAATATGGAAATGAGCAGAGAATGAATAGCTGTGAACAGTGATGGGTTATGACTTGGGCAGTTCCTCATATTGTATCAGTTCCACAAAGTTGCTGTTACTTTGAGGAAAATCCACAAAGAAATTTAGGTATTATACTGCTACCCAAAGAAGGTCAGACTGAAAACCAATATCAAACTCAACTGAAAAAAACAGTACAAATGAGCCTATAACTTGATTTTAAATATCCCTGACCTGGAGTGAAATTCTTTGCTGAACACAAAATAAAAAGAAAACAATATTTTCTATTTATGCATTAAAATAGTACAGCTAAAACTGCATGATGATTCTCAAGCTATGTGATGATCCAAAGGGAAGATGTTTTTGGATGTTTTCTCCATGTATATATGCATTTCTGTCCACGCATAGATTCATCAGGGGCTTGAAGACAGGATTTTCTACCTTTCCTAGTTAGACTTTATCTCCCAATTCTCTGCTTCAGAGCCCTATTCCCTATTTCAGCCTAAGGTAACAATTTCTATTTCATCAATCCTGATTAACAGATACTGGGATATAAGTAGAAGGAATTAGACTGCGCCAACTTTTCCCATTTGCCCAGTTTTCACTAAACAAGGTCAGAAGGCTGGCATTTCCTCTGTTATATAACCTCTTGCAGTTTTAATTGCGGAACTTTTCAACTAAGATGATCTGAAGAAGTTTAAAGTTAATGAAACAGTTAATGACCCACTGATTACCTGAAATGAAAACAGACAGTAACAAGTTCAGGTACGTGTGAATCTGTAAGGTGACTGAGCCCGAAATACAATCTCAGATCTTAGCCTGATGACACCATGCTATACCATGGAATTCATAGACACAGAGCTAGACATTCAGATTTTCAGACATTTCTTTGGATTCACACAATTCTGCACAAATAGAAGAGCTGAAGGGAAGTAGATCAATAAATAAAAAAAAACGGGTCTGATTTCTTTGATTTAAACAGACAAATAAACAAACAAAAAACGCCCAGGAAAACCAGAACAAGAACGTATGATATTCTAACAGTTCAACCTGAGTCAAATGATCTAACATATGGAAATCCAATGTTGTGATGTCTGCTCTTTTCTCTAATTTCCCCTTCATATCAATACTCCTGTCTTTGTACGCTCGATATTTTACGCAAGGTAGAGAAGAAAAATGTTATGCAGGAAACCCTGAAAAAATAAAATCCTGCAATAATCTACTAGTGACAGAACTCTGTAACTATTAAAAGGAAGGCCTGCAAGATGTTTTGTAATAAATGATCCTTGAAGAAATATGTTTATACATATCTCCACGCACTGAAGCACTGAAGTTTGAAGTCTATTTTGTATAATAACTGCCAATCTGCAGTACACAATGAACAACTTCCTGGCTCTGGGAAGGGCAGCCAATGGCATTCTGAACAGGTGAGTGTTATCCTCAGAAAGTGACACTCCTTGGAAGACTGGCACTTAAATATCATCAAGACAGAAAATTTCAACATTTTTCAAGGCTTTTCAGACTGTTAGCAAACTTTTTTTTTTTAACAGAACTGACTGAATCAAGTAATATCTAGATTCATCCCAACACAGAAAGAGATAGAGTGTAAGGAGACAGTGAGTGGAATGGGATTGTGGAGGAAAATCAATACATAAACTGAGCAAAAGTGTGACACTATTGATGAAATGACTAATTTCGTGTATGTTGGTTGTGTGTTACAAGTTCTATGACTCACGATTCCTTTCCATGAATGGAATATCTGGAAAAAAATTGTACCTATTTAGACAGATTTAAATGTTAAAAATATATCTATGTGGAGAATTTATATGATTCCAGGATGAGTTCAGTGAAAATTTAGAGCTCCTGTATTTGGGTGAAGTTAAATTCTTTGTGGACAAATGTCTATAGATATTTTAATTAGACACGTCTCTCTAGCATGCATCTCTAGTGCTGTCAGTGCATACCCTAAGAAAACCCTTTTGCTAATCAAAGATTTGCATAAGGATTTCTGTATAAGCTCTGAGGTTTTAATATATTACAAATAAACTTGTTCTACAGTGAGAATCCTACCTTTCAGTTAATTTTCTAATAGTTGCATTTTTTGTTACAATATTAAAATAACTTTTGTTCAGTAAAAATAGATACTTGCAGAATTTGTACACTAAGATAATCTTTTTGAAGGAGAGGGTAGATATTTCCACTGTTAATACAGTTATAATTAATCCATATATAACCTGCCTGGATAAGAAAATTCTCTTTGGAACAGAATGAAATATGCTGTCAGTAATGGGGTAGATTAAGCACAAGGAAGTGATACTGGAATTAAGTTACGTGAAGAAATGATGACTAAGAATCTACAGCTTGAAAATCATAGTTAAGATAACTTTAAGCATGACAAAATTTTGATCTTTAAAAAACAAAAATTCAATGATTGATTCAGTTAGCAGTCCTACAACTTATATATAATGCATTAATGAAAAAATGCACAGTGAATTAAAGAATTAAAATCTTAAAACTTACTGCATATAAAGGTTTTCTTCGTTAGGAAATTGTTTGCAACTAGATCTGAAATTATCCATCATTTCAAAAAGCAACTTAATTAGTTTGAGATGATATTGTTTGAAATGTTCATTAAAAATTGTCTAAGTTTATTTAAAAATAAAGGCAAAACGTCAGATACAGCAATGATAATCATAAATTATTACGTAGGAGTAATCAAGATTAAATTAAAAATATTTGCTGTGCAATATTTCCTTTCCAAATTATCTGCTACTTCCCAAACATCACCTCTGCAATTTGTATAAAGCAGTAAAAATGCCAAAACAACTATTTCAAAGCAAATATATGAATGTGCATCAATACATGTGAAAATCTGAAGTGTTTACCTTTGGGAAAAGAGTCATGAGAATATCTTTGCAACTTAGAAGATGTTTTGAAATCCTGGCAAGTTTTCAGTTAAAGTCTCATTTTTCTTCTGACTAGTGTAGCAGAAATGCAGACATCTGGCAGCTTAAGTACGTTCAAAGTCTCTGGAATTCACCACAGCTAAGTTTTACTTTAAGAGTTTACTAGAGGATGTTGCCATAAATTCATACATTGGGGTATGGAAGTGAATTTTACTTAAAAGTTGTCCTGGTTTTGGCTAGGAGACTAGCTGGTGTGGTGCTGTGCTTTCTATTTAGGATGAGAATTATGTTGATAAAATACCAGTGCTTGTTTCTAAGCAGTTCTTACACTAAGTCAAGGACATTTCAACCTCTGTCAGCAAAAATGCTGGGGGTGCACTATAAGCTGTGAAGGGACAGAACCAGGACAGCTGATTCAAACCAGCCAAAGAGATATCCTGTAACATATGGCGCCATGCTGAACTGGAGGGGAGTTAACTGTGGGCTGCCATATCTTGGAGATTGCATGGGCATTGATCAGCTGGTGGTGAGCAACTGGGTTGTGCATCACTTACTATGCATATTCTTTTTGTTGTTGCTGTTTTTTGTCTGACTGCTTTTATTTACTTTTTTTTTTTTCCTGTCTTATTTATGAGTCCTTATCTCAACCCACAAGTTCTCGCACTTTTATATTTTTCAGTTTTCTGCCCCATCCCACTGCAAGGAGTGGGGAGTGAGCAAGCAGCCATATGGTGATTTGCTGTCTGCTGGGTTAAATTGTAACAGATTCAGAAGACAAATACAAATTATTTTTTTATTCAAACAGTTCAGGTTAAAATCTCTAACTGTGATAACCCTGGAGCCTTTGAGATTTCATTAAAAAAGGTAGACAGCCCAATGTGACCTCCTTTGATCATTCTTCACATGCTTGTTATAGTCTATATATTTATTTGTTTATTAACTAGAAAATGTTCAGAAATATTCAAGATTCATCATCAAGATACATTTTACATATAGAAGAAAAGCTGCTAAGAATAAGATCAGATAATTGACTGATGGTGAATAAGATTTTGAATATCTAAAGTAATAAACATTTTAAGGAAAAAAAAAAAAATACTAGTATTGAATTGTTAAATCAGTGAAGTAAGACTTTCTTTCCACAAAAGAATGATCAGTTTAATTTCAAAGAGGAAAACAGCTTAAGTATATAAAACATTAAAGAGGCAAGATGTTCTACTATAGACTTTAGAAGGAGTGGTGCAGTTATCTGTATGCTTGTACATTTTACTGGATCACATAAAGGAATGCTTTAGCAGGTACACGCTCAGGCATCATGAGATGTTCATACTGCCAAGTGAATGGAAATTACAGTGAAACTGGATTTCAAGGACATAATGGAGTTTAGAGTACTGCTTTGAGTCTTCAAAGATAGTATATACTAACTTTTTTGCTTTACTGAAATACCTTTTAATTTTAAAGGTCTAGAAATCCTTGTAGAACTACCTCCTAGAATTTGTGACCATAAAATAGAGATGGCCATATTTTCCTGTTCTGAACTGATGTGATCAAGGTAAGCAAATAAAGGCAATAAGACATTCTAATACTGTAGTAAGTGAATGAATGAGAAAACTGACATAAAAGAGACAATACAATTATTTTTCTGTGGATACAATAGCTGAAGTCATAAGATGGCCTTCAACATGAAAAACTGTGCTATGTTTTCTGGTACTAGAAGATCTAAATATACGAAAAGGTTGAACTTCACTGAAATTAATATATTTCTTTCAGATTATTTATGGTTGAATTGACAATACTAATTTTGTCTTCTGACATAGCAATCCCTCTCTTCTTCCTCTTCTGTGAAGGCTCATATTCATGACTTCTCCTTGGTGATGGGAAAGGAAGTTGTTTTATTTAAAAGATTTTTTACATGTATTGCTTGAACTTCTACAAAGGGGTGGTCTATTATGTACCTGGAATTCTGAAGCTAACAAAATTGATGCTTTCAATAAAAAAGAAGGAAAATAACTGCCTGCCTAGCTGATGATTTAGCACAGCAAAATTTGAACATTTTAATATTTCAAAGAGTTTTCATTCAAGAGTACTAAACTTGGCATAAATTTACATAAGAAATAATAATAAATGTTCTTTCTATAAAGTACCTGGGTTAAAATTTTGTAAAAAAAAAAAAAAAAAAAAGCTAAAGAGAGAGGCCATTTCCATAGAATTCAAGGCTATTGAATTTGTATAAATCTAGCTTTCTCTATGTTCTTTAATATGTCACTTTCTAATTATTCAGTTCTAGCAGATTAGTTGAACATCTGGGAATACATGCAATTTTTTTTTTTTTCTTGTAGACTTAGCAAGCTGTCAATCTGTCAGTGAGAGTTTACTGATACAAAAAGGATACAGAAGAGATTTTCATTCAAAGCAACCACCAACAAAAGCTGCTCCAAAAGTATTGCCTCTTACTTTATTATGTTGAATCATGACATCAGAGACAGATGTCTGAGGTATGGCAGTAGACATTGAGCCTTCCTGATAATATTCTGTTGTATTTTGTTGCCATGTGACAGATGGCATCAGAAGGGCAGTCTGACAAAGTGGCGTCTGACATGGAAGTGCATGTGAAACAATGGTATAAAATCAAATTCCTCCACGTGGAAAAAATTGCACCCATTGACATTCACTGATGCTTGCTGAATGTTTCTGTAGACCAAAATGTGGATATGAGTACAGTGAGGCAGTGGGTAGTACTTTGGATCAACAATGCTACCATAGCATCTGTGAAACAGTGAATTCTGCTGGTGCAGAAACAAAAAAAAGAGGTTGCTCTAATATTAAAAGTCAGCCCATGAAACATATCAGCATACATGCCCTATAGATTCTGCTTATTCAGAAATAAAGAGAGAGCTCTATTAAAGAAAAAAAAAAAGATATACTTTTAATCATCAATTTAGATAATGCGCATCTCAATGTGCCAGACTGGTAATTGAAAAATTTGAAAGTGGAAATGTGATAGGACATGACATTATGCATATGCTTAGAGAAAAAAGAAGTTAGATCATAGAACCAAAATAATTTAAGATGATATTCATGTTGACAAAATAGTCAACAAAATTGCAGTCAACTGAAAAAAAATCAAAAACTCAAAAAATGCATATGCACCAAATTTCCATTAAAGAGATGTAGTATTCCTGGAAAAATTTAGGTCATCTTGATGTGGTTATCAGAGTAGGGCACTATGAAATAACAGAAGCAAGTACCAAAGCCTAGCCTGATTTCTGAAAAACCAACTTTATTTATTGTATTTACAAAAGAAACTGAAGGAGGTTTTCAAATAAACCAAGAGGAGACAGACACACTTTCCATTTTCCTTGATAACCACAAATGGCAAAGCTGATGTATTTTGTTCAGAAAATCCGTATGCAGCATTGTACTTCATATACCGAGTGTTATGAGGTATAGAAGAGGGAAAAAATAGCTGCACAAGATTTCTGAAACACTATGTTTTTGAAGTCATGACAAGTTAGGATGTGAAAGAAAGCTGAAGAATAACAATACTTCAGTACCAATTTAACATATTCCTTTTTAATGCAAATATCTAAACTTTTTATGTTTGTTTTTTTGTTTATTTGTTTGTTTTGTTTTTCCTACTTCAAACTCAGCCCCCTGAGAGAAATGGAGAAATGGAACTTATGGGTAAAGATCATAAACTCTTTATTCAAACTAAGAGTTTATTTTCATGTGCCAGATTAAGATGCAGTCTGATGTTTCTATGTGATGAATTGATTTTCAACACTTCAGGAAAGATCTGAGAATATGAAATTGGAAGAAAAATACAAAGGAAAAGAAAACTATGGATTCTAGATCCTCGAAGAAGTCATTAAAAGGCACCTATTAAACAGAAAATATAGTTGGTATGATAGTGATTAAATCAGAGGTCAGACATCTGAATCAAAATGGGGAAGTACATTGAAAGTGATCTGAAAAGATAATAAAAATCACTGCAAAAGAAAACAGATTAAAAAAGTTTTAAAACAGATGTAATTTTGTACAGATACTACAGGTGGGGGTTTTTTGCCTTTACATATTAAATGTGGATTATCAGTATGAATAGCAGAATTAAGCAAGAGAATTTTTGCCATTATACAATAAACATAAGTTTGAATGTCATAGAGAATGTATCTTATCATCAGGAAAAAAATGATGGCTATATTGTCAGCACAATTTGATGTTATATTAATAGATTAATAGATTACACATCAAGAAAGGGTCATGTAGTCTGACCAGTAAAAGGGATAGAACCATCTTAGGTTAATTCCTTTTTGAACTGGAACAAATCTTCTGGAAAAATAAAGATCTTAATTTAAACATTCAAAGTCATGATAAATCTATCACTCCTCTTGATAATGTGTTTGAAATGTTAATATCCTCACTGTTAAAAAAAAGTTCTTTTTTTTTTTCTTGCCTGAATATATCTATAATTTCTGCTATATATTTTCTGCTTAGATGTACTGGTACAGTGTCATCTGTGGGCTCCTTATAACTACTTGCAAACTACAATGAGGTTGCCTCTTAACTTCCCTCTTGTTAAGCTAAAGAGGTAGATCTTCTAGAACCTTTCGGATTGTGACTTAAAGTCAAGGTAGATCTTCTAGGCTATAGGAACCAAACTTAATGCAATTTTACTTGTTTTCCCTGTACAGAATAGTCTCTTGAGCAACCTAACCTTAGTTACATCTAAGTTTTATCCAGGAGGAACCTGCTGTCTGGCTTCTAATGACAGTTAGGGAATGAGCCAGATTATGAATAGAATATATCAGGAAATGACGTCCATATGAACAAAGTTATTTGACAAGATCCTATGATCTATGTATGTTCTTTCACATGAAAAACCTGTGCTAACCTATTTGCCTTTACAAAAATTCCATTAGAAGCCTAAAGGATCAACTGCTTCCCAAAATAGTGTCTCTCATACTGTCAAGACACCTTAGAGAATAGTTCACAATTGCACTGTGAAAACTGTTTTTCTCTGTTTGGTCCTATATATATTTGTCTAATGGGAAAATTGACCTAGAACATTGTCCAGTTGTTGTCAATCAGATGGAGCAAGAGTGGTAGTCTCATATCTTTTAAAGTAAGGTGAAAATAGATTATCTGACTTACTTATACTTTTGATCATTTTTCTCCCAAACTAGCACAAGTACTATATCTAAACTGCAAGCTATCTGCCTGATTTCATATTTTGAGGCTTTCCTGTTCAAAGGAAAATCTTGCTCAATTGGAGGAGGATTCTTGAGGCATTTGTGGTCTCCTTATAACTACTTGCAGACTACAATGAGGGTTGCCTCTTAACCTCCCTCGTGTTGAGCTAAAGAGGTAGATCTTCTAGAGTTTTTTAATAATATATAATAACAAGAATTATTTTCCCTTTATCACAGATTGTCCAGATGTATTTGATTGTCATTCAAGAAAGTATTTACAACCTGGCAAGCAGTTCATCTTTGTTATTAGGTCCTCTTGTAAGTAACGAAGTATTCAAGGCTTGAAGTGCCTGTCGCACTTCATTGTGGTATCAGAGGCAAAAGTGAGGCCTACATATTATATGTGGCATTATATTTAGCACAAACTATCCTCTTTTTTCTTTTTTTTATGAGATTGAATCAGTCTTTTCTTTAGGAGAATCTGTAAAAATAGTATGAGAAATAGAGAAGTACTCACATGTAAAAAAAAAAATAGTTTCAGCAACAACAGAAAATTAGGAAGTTTTAGCAAATCTAAAGAGTAGGTATTTGTTTTAGAAGTAAAATTCATAGCTCTGCAATATACCTATCTGCTCCATGATATTAACACTACCCAGAAACTCAGGCCCAAAGTAGCTTTCACTGTTCAATCTATAAAATTTAAGGCAGAAGAACTCATAGAATTACCTGAAGTATAAGCATACCTTAAATGTCCCAGAAAGTATAGCTTATTTGACTACAACTAATTTTCTATGCTTAGAGTCCACACTGTGAACTCTTTCCAAGTAAAAAAGATGGGACAGTCTCATCTAAAATCTGATATTAACTACATCTGCTTCTGAGCTATCCATACAAAATTCCCTTTATCATTAAATTGAAAGAATAATCTCCTCTTAAAGAAGATATTTCAAATGTGTTAGGAGTCCTTCACTTATATCTATCCTTTGACTATGAAGGAATCTGTGTGACTACCTTCAGTGCACATATTCACACTGAGTCATGCAAATCCCTCTGTGAAGGTAAGAATGTCCTTTAAGCAGTGAAAAGAAATTATGATTTTGTTTTGATTTTTGCCTCAAAGTAATGAAGATGATCTATACTTTTCTCCCATCTTTACCCACAGGTAGTGTCCTATAGTTATACAACAATACATAATTCACCTGGTACTTGGCAATTTGCAGAGCGAATGTTCAAAAGGTGGCCTTCTGGATGAACTCTGATGGTGTGCTCATAGTAAATAAGGAAGTAAAATGCTGTATAGGGAATGATTTAGCACCTATTTCCCCAGTGTTTGCCGGTGCACTATTTCTCTTATTACGTCTAGTGTCGTCACACAGTAACTCTTCCATTATAATGTAAAAACAATAATATGCAAAATATTTTAATGCTTTTAGCTCTTACATGCATGCACATCAATCTCTTTGGCTTCTTGATAGTTGACTTTATGAAATGGCTCCAAGACAACATGCTTTGCAAATTTGTGGGCATTTTCTAGAGGTACTGCAGTAAAGTGGTTAGAGCATCATACTTATAACAGTGACTGATGTGAAAACTGTGTTAGGTAATGGGAAACAGATGCATCTTCTGCTTGCAAGAATATTTGTGTATCAAATCTACTTCTCTGTAGGTATTTGTAAAGGGCAAGTTCATTGTTACCTCAAGACTGCTTTTAAAACACTTTCAGACTTTCTGCTCCAGTTGAAATCCATTCATTTCAGCCATAAGCAAGGCAAAGTGACAAACACCACCTGTTGTGACACTTCATGAGGCAAATCGTTCCTCAGGAAATATAAAATGATGAGAAATCCTTCACTTTGATAAAAGAATATGTACTTTGAAACTGGAATGGAAGATTTACAAAAGTATGTCCTGTTACCCTGTCACTTGTGCCACTATAGTGATAAGTAAAGAAATCCAACACAGAAAATTAAGTACTTGTTTACTAGCTTTATGGCAGTAAAATACTCCAAACTTTCAAAGATTTAAGCATATGTGATATTTTTTGTCTATTTCTGACACAAAGTATATGCCTCATCAGCCTGTTCATAAATACTTTTTTTCTCACTGAAAAGTCTGTGCTCTGTCAGTTTTGATGACTTCTGTATTACCAGCAGATTTGATTAGTTTCTTGTATGCTTTTTGGTTATCTGAAGGCAACACAGGCTCAAACAGTGATACCTTGTAATACCTGGCAATGGTGATTACATGGAACCATGTTAGACAAAGTTTATGTTTTTCATCCTTTTTGCTGTTTTTCTGTATCTTAGGCTTTCAAATTCTCTTCCTGTTGCTGTCTTGCCACAGATGAACATTCAAACTTTGATACAGCTACATTCTCAGAAAATGATGCATCAGAAAAAATTACCAGTGGAAGAAAGGAAATCTTTGGTAGGACTCACAGTATGCAACATCATCCATCCCAACAAGGAACCAAGAGTGGTGTATGAGGCTCTACTTGTACTCAGACCAGAGCCCAGCCAGCTCCACAGCACAATGCCATGGGGCTGAAAGAGGTGCCCCTTCTCCCTGATGGTAGTGAATGCCTGCACACGAAGATTCTTACACGCTGACCAGGCAGGTGCTTAGACCCGGACAGAGCAGAAAAAGCCAGCACAGAGAGTGATCTGAATAAACACCTCCTCAGCTTCACCAGCTTAGTCAGGATCCACTCCACCTGAGCCTCCATGCACATTTTGGGTTAAGCACAGCTCTTGGAGAATGGAAGTGGCAGCTTAAAATTAGATTCCACTGTTGCCAGTGGTTACTACTAGATCTGCGGAAGCTGGAAGCCCTGTTGGAAGTCTTCCTTTCTTGAGCAGCACTGGAGGTGCTCACCAATTGGGGCAGCCAGGTAAAGAAGTGACACTGTCTGCTCACTGGTCCTTCCCTACAGAGGCAGAGGAACACTACAGTGGCAGCAACAGTTTTTGCTCACCTTTGCACCTTAGTGTATAGAGTGAATAGAATGGCATACTACATTATCAGTCACTTACAGTGACTGATTGATATGCGAGGGTCAGGATACAGGACATGTAAAATAAACTTTACGTACTGGTCTATGGAAATCCCATTCTTGTAACTATTCCTTTCAGTTCAAGTGTCAGAACCATCTTCCTTTTCTTTTCCTCTTTACTGCCATACTCCCATCAATCATTCAAGGTGCTATACTAAACTAATTCAGAGGCTTTATCCACCTGCTATAGTCAACTTCTTCTCCCAACTTGTCCTAATTCTGGAACCTTCCCAATCCTCCTATATGTTTTACAGTACCATTTATGTTTAATTAAAATCATATGGCCTTTGTTACAAGGCCAGTTTTTCTCTCTTCTGTATCTACCCTCCTAGTGGTCAGGTTGTTTCAGATAATACATCACAGTCCAAAAAATACAAGGTTTTTCCAAAAGTAATACCTCGTATTTTATTATGTTGGTCCACATTGTCAGAGGCAGATGTTGCTGGTACGGCAGTAGAGGTTGAACCTTCCACCAAAATTCCATTACGTTTTGTTGCCGTGTAACATATGGCAGCAGAAGGGCAGTCTGAGAGAATGGTGTCTGACAAAGAAGTGCTTATGAAGGAGAGGCACGTCACTGAATTTCTCCATGCAGAAACAATTGTACCCGATGACATTCATCAATGCTTGCTGAACATTTATGGAGACCAAACAGTGTGTGTGAGCACAGTGAGGTGTTGAACGGTGTGTTTCGGCAGTGGTGACAGCAACAGTGGGTCACCTCCAGTGGTGCAGATTTTTAGGAGCACAGCATGCAGACCATTGTTCATTTCTGGTGAAAGTGCATAACTACTTGTTGTGACCATGCTGAAAAATTGTGGTTTGTAGCTGATAATTTGTTCTATCAACCAGTGTTATTAAGCTCTTCGTATTTGCTGTAGTTTCTATGAAAATAAATAGGAGACATTACTTTTGGAGTGATCTACATAATAATTACCATTGATTATATAACACAAGCAACAACTTGTGGTGTGCTGCAAAGACCCTTTGGAAATATGAGTCTACACTCCGAAATTCAGGAAAACTGATAAGCAGCAGGAAAATGTTGGACAGAGAAGAAGTTAATGTGTGCAAGAGAACCTATAATGGTTACAAAATCATTGCATTTCATGAAACATTCAAAAGAAGAGGTCAATAAACACCTTTTGAGCTAATAGTGCACTCTTTTGGACAAACATAGCTTAACTCCCCACATCCCACATTTCCCGCGAGTGAGAAAATTTAGTCTGCTAACTGAATATCCTGTTTCCCTGCACAGGGTTGTAATAGCAGAGATATCATATAAAAAGATGAATGCAAACAGATCAAAGAATTACAGAATCATTAAGGTTGGAAAGACCTCTAAGATCATATAGTCAAATTATTCACTTATCATCAATATTACCCACTTGTTCCTTAGTGCCACATCTGAACGTTTCTTGAACACCTCCAGGGGCAGTGACTCAAACATCTTCCTGGGCAGTCCATTCCAGTGCATGACCACTCTTTAGGAGAAGTTTATCCTAATATCCAACCTGAACCTCCACTGGTACAAGATAACGATAGAGACTTTTTCCTGGAAGTTATAGAGTTGCTACAATTGGTTGTTTACTCTGTTTTATATTTTCCTAAATAATTTTGTCTGTTGCATGTACTTAGGAAGGATATGTAAGGCCTCAACCATGTGCTTGTTAATAGTTCTGAATACTAGCTTTTCTCCATTTCATAAAGCACTGTAGTTTGTTGCATGAATTATTTACTCCTGTCAGAAACACAATACACTCTGTGGCTCTTCAATTTTTTTCATGTTCATATTTGGAAGGACAATGTTGATGATATTTTTACTTTGAAAATTAATACTTTCCCCCAAAACAAAATTTTTCTAAATCTACAAACAAGCAATAAATAGTACAGGACATACAGAGTAAATTTCAGAGTACTTACAGAAAGTTATTATTAATAAATTGACAATTTATTGTAATTATATATTTTTTTCATTATGTCAAGTATATTCGTCCCAACTGTAAAGCAGGGTAGCATGTATATATATAAATTGTTTGTATTTTATTCTTTAGTTTTGATGAAGAGGCACTTACTGCACAGAAATGAGATATATCCAAGTTCAGATCTGAGAGTTAAACAGTATTTTGGTCAATGATCTCAATTTTTCTATCAATAAACTCCAGCTATCTAGAAAGAAGATTGCTTTGCTGTATCTGGAAATGTGTGTGACAATGTCCATTGTCCCAGGTGACCAGATATAAACCAGTGCTCAGGGAAAACATGAGGGGAGCACAACACATAGGTTCCAACCCAAGGGAATTTCCTCATTTCTGTCTGTTAGCAACAAAGACATACTCCAACATTAGCGGTCTTTATTTTTTAAAGGAAAGAAAAAACCCAGGCAATTCTGAAAAGGTGAAAAGATTATGGAAGACAACTATTTGGGAAACCAGTCATCTTAGTGGCAGAAAGGGGCTGACACTTGCTTTTTGCCCTTTAATTCTCCTCAGGATAATTGCTTTTGCTTGGAATTCAGTGAGCTGATGTCTGTGGCACTGCTAGGTAAGGAGACAAAATATCTGAAATTGTGAAATATTGAAGAAAGGAGGGTTGGAAGAGTTTATTAAATTACCTCCCAGTTCATCATCTGCTCTACAGCTCCATGAGGCAGCTTAGTTTCTTTGACAGTCTGACCTTTGTGCTTAAATAGGTTGGCCTGCCATGAAGACTGCCTTTTGGGGCTTTTGAGGCCACGTATACTTTGTGCTTAGTAAGACATTTGAAGCTAAAACTTCCATTTGTACTCATTCAGCTTATTTTGAACTGTCATTCACCACTTCCACTTACCCTTGCTTGTCCAGCCTTGCTGATTTCTTTCTTAATATTTTTATGCATTTCTTGCCCAGATAACTTCCAGGAAAAAAGTCAAGATCAAGCATGGAAAATTGCAATGACTTCAGGCAGTGGCTACTTCTTTTCCCAGTTATCTGACAGTCAAGATGTAAAAATCCTTCCCTACTTGCCAATAGAAAACTCAGTAATGACTCAAGTATCTTTCCTGGCAAGTTAATTCACTTTTTCCAAACTTTTTCCAAATATGAGATTTTATGTTTAAGAATGAGTATGTCATTTTCTGTTCATGCTGCTGCATGATTTATATCTAAGAGGGAACCACATGCACACATGCAGATATATGTGTATATAAATATAATTCTAAGGATCTTTTTAGTAGAAATATATGGTTAGGAGTTTGGAAACATATATATATTTCTACTAACTTGACAAATGCCTTTGTTCAGTGTTACATCTTTGGAACAAGATATTTCACCAGGAGAAAAACAAAATAATAAAAAAAAAAGACAAAACAAATAATCAAACAAAACAAAACACCACAAACACACATGAAAAATCCCTCAACAAAAGCCCTCCCCCAGACTCACATAATAAGTAATCTCACAGCACAGCCATAGCACTTAGCAGACAAGAACATTAAGGGATTAATTAAAATGTTGGCCAAATCATTCCTAACTGCATCAACTGTCAGGAATAGTACGTAGTCCAATCACATTTAGAAATAATTAATGGAATTACTAGTAAATTAACATAATAAATAACATTGTATAATTACAGGAACAATACATACAATTGCTAAAGGAATAATCATTAGTAGATCTTTGTTACTGCATTTGTGTTTATGTAATTCACAGTTGTAATACTCAGTGAAAGTTATTTCCAGACAAATGGCAGATAACTACTACCAAAAATCTGCAGATCAGTATTCCTGGCATATTCACAGAATCATAGTGGAGTTAGATGATATATGTTTCCAGATAAATTTCCCAAACAAAGAAATCCCTCAGCAGACACAGATTTTCCACTTTCCTAATGTTATTTGGACTGAAGAAGTAGTATTTTGTGCTTCTTATTCAGCAAGTCAACAGACAGAGTGCTATACAGCTCAGAATCAATAAGGGTCACATTTTTAACCAATACTTAAATCCTTGTTGCCAGTGTACTCAGATGCATCTCACCATATGCTGTTATTACTTTTCTGTGCAGGGGGTGGATAAATGACTCTATAACCAACTCTACTGGATCACTGCATATGTTGTCTTTCCATTTGAAGCAAGGAATGTGTAAATAGTAGAACTCAGGTCTTCTGTGTTCTATACCTGCAGTATATCCTAGTCCTACATACTTTGCAAGTACCAGATTTGACATTTTCTAAAAGGAGGGACAGAGAAGCCATTCATCAGTGGTTAAAAATCAAAGTTAAAATCTTTTGTTCCTCTAATTCAGGAGAGAGAGCTGAGTCTTTCTTTTCATACATTTTAATAGAAGAGGGTATCATGGGACATAATAACTTTAATTATTTCCTCTTAGATTTTCTTCAGTTTATGGAAAATGCTTATGTTGTTATTCTGATCTCCATGGAAAGCTCAGACCTTAAATATACTTTTTTCCAGTGTTTCAAGAAAATTCTCTTTTCCCATCTCTCAATAAGATATTTCATTTACTCAGAAGAAAAAAAATCATAACCACATTACAATAAATTATATTATTTCTATTATATTTTCAATCTATTATCTATATTGAAACTTTCAAGTCACTAATTAAAAATAACCTGTTGGAATTCAATAATGGGAAACACAGAATCAGTTGTAGGTTGTTTATTTCCTCTCTGCATAATGAGGTTCTGGGGATGTATAGAAGATTATATCTAAAGCTGTTGAATCAAGATTAGGTTTTCCTTTATTTTCTGCATTTTACCTTCTGCTTGGTGACTTTTCCATTGGCTTGTAATGGAAGAATTGGGTCATTAAAAATAAATGGTTACTTTCATGAAAATGACCACACACCTCCGTGTTTTAGTTGTTTTTTGTTTTGCTTTCTTTTTTTTTTTTTCAATTTATCTTCAAAAAATTTATTTAAAGTCTAAAACAAACATGGACAAAAAGTGAAAAGTGGGTGATGATGTAAATAAAAAAGATCTTTCTCACTTTTAGAGAAAATTAATATAGGTTTTCAGTAATATTCATGGGTAATATATTGCTGCTGTTCCATAATAATTAAAACATCTCAAAAATCTTCATGCTATGCTACTTTTTTTTGCCCACAGTTGCCCCTAATGGCCCCCATTGTTACAATGGTACTCTTTAATTCCTACATAAGAGCTAAAAATAAATAACATAGGGTCACTTGAATATTTCCTAATTTTGATACTTGATTCAGCTAGATCAGGTAGTCAGCCAAGATCCCTGTACAACTGCTGGAAGAAAATTACCACAGAGTAACTTCAAAAATCTCTGGAGAAACATCTTTTGATCTGTTGATAATAAAGATGACCTATGGAGAGAGTCTAGGCAACTCAATAATTTCGGTGATCAAGACAGAGTGGTATCAACACTTATTCCTATTTCAAAACACAACATGAGAAACTGGGTCTGAACTCAATGAATATTAAGTATTCTTTTGAAATAGCCTTGAGGTTCCAGTGCCTGCTGTTTCCTTGTTTTCCACTTCCCTTCTATCAAAATTATTGTAAGTGTTGAAGAAGATTTTAGGGTTATTTAAGTGCCTAGAGAGACAGTCTGGTGTTTAATGACATTTTCAAGCGTGCTTATCTTCAGATGAATTCAACTACAAAGCGGATGATCTTGAAAGAAATCTGGGAAGAGAATTTTTCTTCACATCAGTGAAAGCTGGAACAGTCTCATGCATCAACCATCTACCTCTCTAGGTAACTAAATCTCTACTAGTCCATTCTAGAGCCCTTTGCAATGATTCTCCTGCACACTGCTGAATTGATATTTTCCCAGATTTAACCAGAGATCTCCAAAGAGGTTTTCAGAAGTGTGTTTTCAGTGATTGCTGCAGCAGCATGGTGTGTTTCATTATATTTTTAAGCAGCAAGATTAGAAAGAGACAAAAAAGAGGTAATCAAAAGGGGCCAGTGGGGGATATTTCCTCCTCAAAATGAGAATGAAGTAGAGTTGTGTACATGCTGATACCTTAGAAATAAATCAGAAGAATTACCTTGAACAGACTTGAATAGAAAAGTCTTTCCTGGGACTTCATGCTGTATTTCACAGTAGAACATAGTCTAGTTTCATTCTTTTTTTTTTCAGAAAAAATTGGAACTGACAAATCAACAACACCAAATTATGTGCTGTGATCTTTCATCCATGTTTCTGCTTTTATTTTCTATCATAATGGACTCCACAGAGAATTCTTGGTTAGGCAGGAATGTAATCATGAGCAATATGATAAATTATAAACTGCTAGGCAGCAGAAAACCTACTGTACAGCATAACCTATCAGTTCTTCTGGTTTAAAGTCATGGCCAACCAGATTTTAGTATTGAATAATAGAAAAGGCCCTACTGCTGTATCAGAAGAATAGTCTTTCTTGTTTCTATAAAGAACTTTAAAGTTAGCTTATTTGTTGGGTTTTGTTTGTTTGCTTTTGTAGATATAAGACACTTCACTCACCCTAGTTGTTTTCTGACATTGCTAATCCTTTTGCAGTAGCTATGTAGCACTTTTTCAATTAGCTTTGCAGAGAAAAATCTGTCACCCCTTATGTGGAACAGGCTCTTGAGCACTCAAGACTTTGTTTCCGCCTGGGAAAGTGAATTACTTTGGAGAAACTTCCAGCAGGTCAGGGCAATACAAGGAGCTCATGAAACTTTAGAAAGTACAAGAACTAGATCATCACAGGAGTAGGTGATGCAGATGAAAAGGCATGGGTATGTTTTGTTGCCCAGGTCACATGCCAGATTTAGAAGCAGTTAATGTATCTTATCCTCAGAATTAATTAAAATATATATATATATTGACTGATTGAATAAATAATGTAAGAGTTGCTAAAAGAATTGTTGGAATTCAAAGGAGCAGATGAATTTTAGATTTCCTTTAAGTCCTTATCCAGTTAGTGGAGAAACTATAATTCTGAGAAAATAGACTACAGGACTGTTCTTCATTGTTTCCTGTAATTTGCTCAGAAAGAAAGCAGAGAAATCAACTACTTATTCCGAATTGCATCAGTTCTTAAGTCTTTAAAGTACTAGAGACTGATATTAAGAGCACAGGGAAAAGCATGTTTCTTTTTCTAAAGAGTGGATGGTCAGTTTGCAGACAAGGAGGCTCAATGGGAAGTAATGAGCCCTAAAGGTCCTATGCAATGGCTACCTATAGTGAAGGGAAAATACATAAAAGAAAAACTTTGTCTTGGTGGGCAAGTTCTGTTGTTATCATCTATTAAACATCCATTTTTGCATTTCCTTTTTTTGTCCTTTTTTTTTTTTTTTCCTCAGGTTGTGACTAATTTATAGCAAGTTAGTTAAATTTAATTGTTTTTTGTGGTTACTTCAGTATGAAAATCCACAACTTTTCTAGTTTTTGTCTCAATTCTGTCTTTGGAGCTGTGCAGAAGTGTTCACTCTAATCACTTAAAACAACATCTTTACCTCACAATATAATTACAATAGATTAACAAGCTTGCTTTACCATGTTTGACATGCAAAGTTTTTTCTCAGGCTAGCAAAAAAATTATATAAAACATTATCAACTTTGGATTCTTATTAATGACAATTTATTCAGCTAACAGTATAACAATATTTGTTAATTAAATCTTTGTATTTCTGTGTTCCTTTTGAGCTCAAAACAACCTGAAGTTATTTGTATTTAGAGGCAGTTTGCAGATTTCTGTAGGCCTCTATTATGGTAATTGTAGTGAGCCCTTATCGGCAAATTATTTGCAGAAAACAGAAAGGTTTGGCAGAAAGGAGAAAAAGTACTGAGGAGGAAAAAATTCTCAGAGTAGGAAAATATAAGATTAATACAAATCTCAGAATTTCTATGTCAGGCAACGTATGGAAATACTTATTCTACAGTCATTGTTTCAATAAAAGCTAGCGTGGAAGACTTTGTTTTGGAATAGCTTTTTTTGTTGTATTTCCAGCTAACAGTAGACTTAAGAGCGAGAGAAAACTCAGTTGTATTTTAGGAACTTTGAATCTGTTGTCATTCTAGTAATAGCTAGTGAACTAAGTACAAGAAGTCTGGATACTTAAAAAATAAAACCCACAAAACTCGCTGTCCTAAAAGGACTAGCTCAACAGCTACAGATGCAATAGATGTAACAGTCCTGTTAATTCTGTTTAGTCTAATAATGAGATCAAGCTTCTGTGGTACAGAAATACTGTGACAATACACCCTTAGCAATTTAAAATATGAAAGTCCAAAAGATTTTAAAAGATTATTATTCCACTGAATGTAGTTTGTAATTGATACATGAATCTTTGCATGCTTACCTACAATTGAAATAGAACCAACATTTTCTTTGTTAAAATGATATTTTTTTCTTGATGTTGGGTCAGCTTGAACTCGTTCTGTGGACCGGGTAAGGTAACAAAGAGGACTGCAAATCTCTGTACTGTTTACATACTACTCTTGTTTATTTAAGAAAGTTAATGTATTTTTTATTAAATAAAAATAGAAGCAGGGATTACAAAAAGCATAAATGTTTCTATGAAGAAGAGTTACAGAACTTTGTTCATCCTCCTCTTATCACTAAGTAAACACTTTTATTGTTGGATCAGACAATTGATTGTCCTTATGCTTGCTTTTTCTTCCTCTGCAATCCTTTAACATTCCGAGGAAAGGTGAATATCTGATTTGTTTCTTTTTAAATTTCTTAATGGTATCAAACTGATCTTAGTGAGCTGAAGATATGAGTTTAATTCCCACCAAGAATAGAGAGGATTTGTTGCAGGTCTACAACTGCCTATCTAAATCTAGCTGTTGAACTGTTGGCTAAAATCACTTGACCTCAATTTGAAGGAAACGCTTGACCTCTGCTTCTGTCAGAAAGAGTGCAGGCTGCATACATCACGGGAGATTTAGGTGCCATAAGACCTGAGTGGAGTACAGAGCTCCTTACAGTTCAGAGATGCCTTGAGAGGATTCATGCAGTCTCATCAGTCAAGAAGGCTAGCTTGCATCCTCCTAGTGGGACCCCAGCTTCTTCCAAACATGTGCAACAGGAGCTGGTGTGATTCTGAACCTCCAGAAATGAATAAAGAGAGGAAGAGGTATTTAGCTGGACTATATTAGTAAAAAAATTTCCATAGTCACTATTTTTTCCAAACAGTCCTTGCTCATAATGTTGACTTTGATAAATTCTTTGCTGAGTTAGCGGATTCTTGCCCTGTGTATTTTGCTTTGGTAACTCCTGTACCATTTCCTTTCTAAATCCAAACTTTGGATTTCTTCAGAAACTAAAGATGTGGGACTTATAAATGCAACTGAATCCTGATCGTTAATTGCTCAAGAGTGTTTTTGCATGATTTTGCATGTTTCCTTAGTCTACTGGTAACAGTTTCATATTGTGCTATTAAGGTGAATCAATGAAATGATACTAGTTTTATAAATTATTATTTTTATGATGTGAAATGCTCACTGGTGATTGAAATCTCTAGAGAATGAGCTGTGAAATGAAAACAAAAAGCCCACGGGAAGGACTTCTCTCTTTTCCTCCAGCTTCCTTGTACAGCTTCAAATGAGACTTTATTTGTTAATTCGATATCTAATTTTTAACTAAATAGAGAGACTTCTTAAGTCTCGGCACTCAAACTGAGTGCCTTAGTTATTTCTAAATCAGAGGATGTACTAAGTATGGAAAGTGTGTAGTTTCTACTGAATTTTAAAATGTGAAATTCGTGTTATTTCCATATGGGTCTTGCCTGAAATGTTTACTGAAACGTTATTTTCTCTGCCAGAAATAAAGTGTATCCCATGTAGTATAATAAATAAATATGTGTATTTTAAACTGAAAATAAAATATTCTACTCAGCAGTTTGAAATATTGTTTTTTATGTATGAACCAGTAGGGTATAGTATGGATAAACACAACACTGTCTTTGCCAGAAAATAATCATAAGTTTTGAAACAGCACAGCAATAATGATGCTGTGATAAGATCTTCTAAATAGCGATGAAAAAGAAAAAAAAAAAGAAAAAAAATTAGATGATAAATAATAAAATGTTTAATCTAGTATTGCTAAAAGGAAATAACCTTTTCATTGCTTGATATAAATATTCTAAACACTACGCTTTTGATGTTCAGTCATCTGTACTGGACAAAATACTGTTCCTTTAGTTCTTTTATAACTACAGATGTATCTTCAATAAAAGACAAACTAATGTAGTTGTTTAAGAATGGGGGGGAGAAATAGATCCAAAGTGTGTTGCAAAGTCACAATCACACAGAGACATTTTTTGCTGTTGATAATTCCCCTGTGGATATCAAGAAAAGCTTCTTCACCTTTTTCGGCACTGAAACAGGCTGCCCAGGGCAGTGGTCAGGACACCAAGGTGCAGGAGTTCAAGAAGTGTTTGCACAGCACTCTCTTAGACATAAAGTTTAAAAATTGAGTGCTCCTATGTGGAGCCAGGAGTTGAACTCAATGATCCTTTTGTAGGTCTTTATCAACCTTGGTGTCCTATGATTCTATGATCTTTGCCAGTTTCTCCTAACTCAGAATATTCTATGATTCTGCATTAAAAAAAAAAAAAGGCAAAAACAAACCAAACCCCACGTTGATAAAAGTACCATCAGAGATGAAATGTTAATGAGGATTTTTGGGGATGGTGATCCTTGGCACTTCTAAATCAGTAACAATTAATGTTTTAAAGGCAGAAAATGTAAGCCAACCAAATTTGTATTTGAAATATAAAAAATGTCTTTTAGTGTACATATTCAGATGAAAAGAGTAGACAGGAAAATTAACTTACACCTCTGAATAGGCAATATTCTTTCATTTAAAGTAAACATATAGGATAGTAGAGAAGTATTTGTTCAAGTATTTGTTCATGATACAAAGCATTTGACTAAAGCTTGCTTTATGAAAAACAGAAAGCTTGGTTATTTGATGCATTGTTTTAGATTGCTTGAATATTACACTATTGCAATTTTGATTAAGCAGAGAAATAGCCTGCCAATTTATAGGTCTCTAGTCTACTATATCAAGATCAATAAAATGTACCAATATGCCAATAAACCATTTAAACAGTCTGAGAGCAGGATTTTTTTTTTTTTTTGTCTTGAGCCATGCAATATGATGTTCAGGCTATCAGAGAAATAAAAGCGAAGATTTCATTTGAGATATTAAAAAGAATAGCTCTCTGTATCATGACACCCAATTGTGAACTTTATTAAAATGCTAACAATAGCCCGCAGTTACTGCAGAATGGAACATAATGATAGATTTCTTCTTTGTGTGGAATAGGAAGACTGGTAGAGAGACCTTTAAAATACATTTGTACAGAACTACTTTGTTTTATTGTTTTCTAGAAAAGGCAATGCAAAAGTAAAATACTTTGCCTATTGGAAAAATACTATGCCTCAAAATTAAAGCATAAGACTGAATCTTCTCCGTGAACCTTTTTTCAAATAGTATTATTGGACTGGGGAAAATCTGGCCCATTTTCATAAAAATTGTTACATATCCAAATATACATGAAAATTCAAATCTATAAAGGTGAAATACCACAAAAGGCATTTGTCTTTGGAGATGGACATATTTATTGGAAACTACTTAAATGACAGTATGCACCTGTAACAAGCTGCAATATCTAAAATTGCTTATATATTTATTCCATCTGTAACAGTATCTCAGAAAACCAAAACAGAAACTAGAGTTTTATCTCCAATGAAAAACTAGACATTCAAAATGTTTATGAGATCTGTGTTTTTTAAGCAAATAAATTTCTACCAAGTACTGAGTTTTCACTGAATTTATTCATGACGAACACATCTGATATGCAATAATATCTTCAGGTGCATTCATAGAGTTATTCAAAATAGTACTTGCTGCATCGTAGATCTTTCTGGAATAGGTGAAAGAGGAAAAAAAATGAATACAACAAATCAATAAATGATTTCAGAACTGGTAGCTAGGTGACTCACCAGGGTCAAGCTGAGGGAAAAAAAAGTTTTACTGCAGACCTTCTACCTTCTATTCGCTTGATGACACCTTTTTTTTGTTGTTGTTGCTAGTTTCTTAAGCTGTCCTTTTGTCTGCAGTATAGCCAGAGCATGGACACTTGTCACCTTATGGTCTATTTTCTCTGACAATTATAACAGAATACATGAAGTAGAAAAGAAAGTAAGAAAAAGGGGAAGGGGAAGGGGAAGGGGAAGGGGGAGGGGGAGGGGGAGGGGGGGGGAGGGGGAGGGGAAGAGGAAGGGGAAGGGGAAGGGGAAGGGGAAAGGGGAAAGGGGAAGGGGAAAAGGGGAAAAGGGGAAGGGGAAAGGGGAAAGGGGAAAGGGGAAAAGGAAAAAGGGGAAGGGGGAAGGGGGAGGGGGAGGGGGAGGGGAAAGGGAAAGGAAAGGGAAAGGGAAAGGGAAAGGGAAAGGGAAAGGGAAAGGGAAAGGGAAAGGGAAAGGGAAAGGGAAAGGGAAAGGGAAAGGGAAAGGGAAAGGGAAAGGGAAAGGGAAAGGGAAAGGAAAGGAAAGGAAAGGAAAGGAAAGGAAAGGAAAGGAAAGGAAAGGAAAGGAAAGGAAAGGAAAGGAAAGGAAAGGAAAGGAAAGGAAAGGAAAGGAAAGGAAAGGGAAAGGGAAAGGAAAGGGAAAGGAAAGGGAAAGGAAAGGGAAAGGAAAGGGAAAGGAAAGGGAAAGGATCATCATATCACAGTTTGTGGTCACTTGTAAGAGATTAGCAGTTCTTTGTTATTTGCCAGTTATCGGGGGGAATAAGATCAAAAAAACACAAATAAAACAACCAAGCGTATAAAATCCCTATTTGGTTTAATTTATGACAATTAGCAGATTACTTCTGTTAAATCTCCTTATTTTTGCAAAGAAAATGAAAAACTATATTCTCATGGCTCTGAGCACTATGTGTGTGTGAGTGTGGTTTGAAGGAGGTATTCAAGGCCAGGCTACATGGGGCTTTGAGCATCCTGGTCTAGAGGGAGGTGTCCCTGCCTATAGCAGGGGGGCTGGAACTAGATGATCTTAAAGGTACTTTCCAATCCAAACCATTCTATGACTGATATCATTAAAAGTTTAATGGCTATTCAGATAAAAATAACTCCATTAATTACATCTGTGTTGCTTAATTTTGCTGCCAGTCCATACTATGGGAGTTGTGTTTCTGACTTCCAACACAGGATGGACAGGTTTGGTTTTCTTATTTCTACATTTCTGTGAGGCATATATAAAATACCAATTTGCGTGACTTCAAAGGAAAAATAATATAACAGAAAGAAAAGGCTTGTCAGACAGGAAGAAAATATCCACTCCTAAAAGGCCATGTTAAATGTGGTTAACAAGGCTCTGGCCCAATACAGGAAAAATAGTTGTGCAAAAATAACATAAATATGTAAAGTAGTAATATTAAGTACTTACTATACATGCATACATGGTAATATAAAAAAGCAGTAGTTGTGACCAGTTCCTAATGTAGTGATGTTTATAGTTGTGGCTACGTCATCTTTGAAATCTTGGCAGGCTTTGGCTCTATCCCAGCTCCATGGAGAGAGCAGACTGCTCTGAGCATTACTTCATCATGCGTGAGTTTTATTCTGAAGGAAGCCAGGAATGTTAGTAAGGAGGGAAAGCTGGAAAGATCTTGTGGGTCTTCTGGCACGGAAAAGGCCTAGAGGATACAATTCCAGAGATGCAGATGAGGACACAGAGTCAAGCAGGACAACAAATTGCATTCATCCATGGATTCTGAACGTGTTTGGTTATTTGTTTGTTCCACACCTAATGATTGTTTATAAACATTCACTATATTGAAAAAGAAAATTTGACAAGGTTTTATTTTTTATCTTCTCCAGAGAATTACCATAAATTAATTATTGCCCTCCAGCACCTTCTACTAGAAAAAACCCAAATGCAGCATAATCTGCTGCAGAAAACCAGGTTGAGAATAATGCATGTGATGAAAGAACACAACAGCAACATAAAGGAAAATGTTTCTGCATTGCAGAATGAAACAGATAATTTTCCTTGAGTTCTTTCAGAGTATGTTATAGGATGCTTGCTTACTTAACAGCATCTTCAGAGCCCTGTACAATGCTACAGTGCTATGGGAAGAGAATGGGATTCCTTTTTTTTTTTTTTTTTTTTTTTTTTAAACAAAGAAATCAAATACATAGGAAACATTACAATCAGAGAGCTTTAATTCCACCTTTAAGCCCAAGTGCCCATTCAGACATGCATACTGATAGACATTCTTAGATTAACTGTCATCTTCCCAGAAACTGATGTAGGGTGATTCCTTCTGAAACTCCCACAGGTATATATACTTCTATACCTTCTCTAATATTGGTTGATGATTCTGTATTACATGTGCCACTAACTTTGAAATTCATTTTTTTAATGCAGCATACTGAATCCACTACTTTCATACTTGTTCAAAGAATCTTTAACTTGGATTTCCTGGTTTGGTTCTTTTTTGTTCGTTTGTTTGTTTGTTTTAATTCATTACTGATCTGTAGGTGCTGAGGATATTTTCTATTTGTAAAGCTTTCACTGGCCATAATATATACCATTGCCTGTATGCATCATTTAGAGAGATGAAGTTCACAGCAATTTTGTGATTTACTAACATGCCAACTGCATGAGGGACAGTAGAAATCAGACTACATAACCTATTCAGAGTGTCTTCTAGTTAGGTATCCCAGGCAAAAAAAGGTAACTCCCTCTCCTATAGCTGTATAGGCAACTTAGATACTCCAGAAAATTGAATCTTTGGTCATATAATATATAAAACTGTTCATTTCCTAATGGTCCTCCAATTTTTTAAAGGTCATTCTTTGGAACAATATATTATATTCTGTTAAATGTAAGGGCTGGTGATTGACAAGGTCTAAGCTCTATGAATGTTTTTGACTATTCACACTTAAAAAGTAGGACACCTGGATATTTTAGTCATGGTTTCTTGTGTATCACTGGCTACCTTGATTAAAGCAGGTAAGATTCAGATTTTAGAGTGCACCAGTCAGAGAAAAGCAGAGGCTATGAAACCACCGTTTGAAAGAAGGTGCAGTCAAACACTCCAAGGAAATGATTCAAGTCTTTGGCACCAAAATGGTGATTCCTCTGCCAACCTGAATTTAAGGAAATATTGTTTTCAATTCCTATTTGGAATTCATAACATGTGGAATCAGCTAAAGGGATGAAGTGTTTGAGACAGGGTCATGTACTGTCTCTGAGAGGTTCATAGTGAGTACTCCTTAATGTCTCAAACAGAAGAAAAAAAAAAGAGAGAAGAAAAACTGATTAAGTCAGAACTGCAGTAATAGAAGACAAAAAATACAAGAAAAACAAAAATACTGAAATAACAAGAAATTAACTGAAGGCATGAGCCATAAGATTTTATTATTATTGTCCATATACAGAGCAGCTACAAGTTTGCTAGCACCATGGGTTGTCCCTGGAGTCCACAAAGAATACTGACCTATTCACAGTTACAAATAATAGAAAAGACTTACAGGAGTACAAAATACAATGTGGGACAAATGACTATGGAATACAAAAGGGACATCTTTATCAGATGAGTATTATAAGACACATGGTAGTGCAGATTTTTTAAATGTCACAAAAAAAGGTAACTGAAAAGAATACCAGAATTTTAAGTGTAACCAGTGAAATTAAATATGTATTCTGTCATAGCAGTTTGAATAAGGTATGTATAGAGTTTGATAGATTTTTCTGTCATGCTAAATAGCATGAAATTGCCATTGAAGAATAAATTGAAGAAGCTGTGTGTATAATTAGACATTTTATTATTCCCATTTTATTATTATATTTATAATTAGAAATTGTGTCTTATATTTAAGATATTTTATTATCTTTTTAGCTGATTGTTCTTAAAGTATTAGAATACATAAATGTTCATTATCTGAATCACATTTAAGAATATGAAGCTTCATAGTATTCTACAAAGCTGGATTTTTTGTATTTCTTCATAGTTTTTTTCTGCTTGATATTTGATCCCCAAAATAAAAACAAACAACAACAACAAAAAACAACAAAAAACCCACCCACCTTATTTGATTTTATTTTGAATACAATATAGCATATTCAAATAAGGTTTTTTGATTCATCACACTGAAGAACCAAAAGTAACTGCAGGATTTAGGAGATCAGTTCTGCTTACTTACTGGGACAAAATATGCATTCATTTTCAAGGGAAAATTCCATAAAGAAGGAATTCTAGATCAGATTGGGATGCAATGTATTATATAGCAGACATGCTTCTGAAGATAGATGTGTTATTGAAATCATAACCAGGAAGATCATGTCCAGATATAGGTCTGGAGCAATGAAATCACTCACACAAGCCTTCGGTTCTTCCTGTCGTGGTTGTGACGAATGGAGACATTGGTATAAATCTTTTCTTCTGTAGTGTTCCCACCAAGATCCGATTTGAGTTTGTACACCAATCCCATATGAAATACCCATTATTAGTCCTATAAAGACTTACAGTAATTAAAATTTTTTAAAAATTAAGAAATATATATTTTTCATAGCTTCAGAGTTAATTAAAAACATTTCCCTAGTGGGCCTTTCAGATAATGTTATTAATCCTTTCACACATTCTGAATTTCATGCAAATAGTTTCATGCATATAGAGATATCTTTAAAAACAAATCCCAAGGTATGTCCTAAAGTTGCATTTCCCAGAAACTTACTTAATCAAGAATGATTCCATTTTTATATTTTAAATTTCCTGTGTAGACAACATTAATAAAGTAATTCTTATGTTCAAGGACTAAATCACCATTGATACAGGCAGGGGACAGGAAATGCCTTTGTGCTGTTTCCTTTATCATAGCACTGCTATGGTCAGTATGGTCGATGTAGGCAGGTCTTAGGGAGACTCACTTGCTGTTTTCTAGGACATATGTGTTGACAGTGAGAAATTAAACAAGGGTCTCTAGTACTCAGAGTGTAGAATCCAGTATAGCCTCTGCTGCTGTCTGTTCAGGAACACCTGGAAGTAGATGTGTTCTATTTTTATGACTTATCAGATTTTCTAATTTTTGTTTACATATTTTGTACCTAAGTTTCACAAAATGCTTTCTGAAATTAAAATTGGATTCTCCAGTTATTGTTACCTTGACACTTGAGAGAAATCCTCACCACTATAAAGGTGAAATATAAATATTTAAATATACAAAAAAACATTTTTATTAACTATCTCACCTATTAACTAAAAATAAAGAATTACCGATGAGCATCCTTCTGAACAGGTTAGCCAAGTAACATATGTGGTCCAGAAGGTCCACAAAGAATGTAGTGTCACAGAAATTTCATTTTCTGTTACAGGTCAATTTTGAAGAGAGTTGGATTGCAGTGCTTATAATTAAGTTATTGCTGGGTACCACTGAGAAGAGTCTGGCCCCGTCTTCTCAAAACCCTCCCTTCAGATATTTGTGCAAATAGATCAGCTCCTCCTGAGCCTTCTCTTCTCCAGGCTGAATGGGGACAGCTCCCTTGGCCTTTCTTCACCTGAGAGATACTCCAGTCCATTATCAATTTCAGTAGCCCTTTGATGGACTAACTCCAGGTGCTCTCCACATCTCTCTTGTACTGAGAGGCCCAGAACTGAATCACAGAATCACAGAATCACAGAATGGCCAAGGTTGGAAGGGACCTCAAGGGTCATGAATCTCCAATCCCCTGCCACATGCAGGGCCACCAACCTCTGTATGGATGCCTGGGATTCCTCCAGCCCAAGTGCAAAACTCTGCACTTTGCTGTGTTGAACCTCATCAAGGTGCACCCAGGCCCACCTTTCTAGCCTCTCGAGGTCCCTCTGAATGGCATCCCTTCCTTCAACCGTGTCAACCACAGCACTCAGCTTGGTGTCATCAGCAAACTTGCTGAGGGTGCACTCGATTCCGTCATTGATGTCATTGATAAAGATGTTAAAGAGTACCGGCCCCAAGACAGACCCCTGGGGGATGCTGCTCGTTACTGATCTCCACCTGGACATAGAGCCATTGATGACCACCCTCTGTCTGCGGCCTTTTAACCAATTTCTTATCCATCGAGTGGTCCACCCATCAAATCCACATCCCTCCAATTTGGAGATAAGGATGTGGTGGAGGACCATGACAAAGGCTTTGCAATCTTGTAAAAAAGGCCTTGTAATCCTCACTAATACTTAGAAACTAAATTTTGCAATCTCTATTCATGCTGTGAGAAAATATGCAGATAAAAACTTCTGTCTTACTTATGTATTAGTAGTACTACATATGAAATCTAAAGTGATAATGTTCTGAACATTTAAATATAAAAGAATCATCTGAAATAGGATTAGAAGAACCAGAACAGCCCTAGGCTGTGATGAGAAAAAATATTGCACAACTGGGGAAAAAAAAGATTATATTTCCCACTTTCAAACGGTCTCCACATTAAAAAAACAAACAAACAAACAAAAAAAGAAACAAAACAAAAAAAACCAGAAAGAACGGAGAGGATTCATTATGGAAGATGAGGAAGAATTAAATTCAACAGCAAAATTATTTTGCCTATGACAGTTCAAACAACAGGCAACTAATAAGGAAATTCAATAGAAAAATCTAAATTATTTTAATATGGTAAATAGAAGAGATGAAAAACATAAAACAGGAGTATCTAGATGTGTAGAAAATGTAAAATAAATCTCCTTGACAATAATGCATATTTGTTTATGAAATACCTCTTTTCACATAGCTGCAGTGTTGTAAATTCCCGTTTTCTACTTGCAGGATTTATTGGCTTAAATAGAAATCAGTCTGTATGAAATTTCCCGTTAAACAGGTGGTACTTTCAGGCTCTATAATTGTACGGTCTAATGGAGCGAAATTATAGCTCTTCTTAAGAGAATGAAAAAACTCCCTCCTGGTTAACTTAAAAAGTACAGGCTTCCTCTTTGTGAGAGCAGATCTTCCACTTATTTCTTTCTCTTTTTGCCAATTCTTTTTTTTTTTTTTTTTTTTTTTATAAGGTATCACTATGATCTTATATTTATCATGGGAACCAGGAAGAGCAGGCGTGGATGATGTATTTTTTTCTAGAAATATCTGCCAAAGGCACAGTGACTCAGTGATCCTGCTTCAGAAAAGTTCTTCCTTAGTTCCCCATGAATTCAAAAAGGAAAAAATGTGCCTAGTGTAGGAAAGACTCTTACTACCCTTTCTTCGCAGATACATAGGGAGAGGAAATAGAGACAAATTATCCCATTCAGTCCTATGCTCCTTAAGATGGTTTCCCACTCAATCGCTTCTAGATGTCTCTGAAGACTACAGAGTATTCTCAGTAAATGATAAAGTAAAATATAAGTAAAGAGCTTATCAGTGAATCACTAGGTTTATTGTCCTGCTTAACAGGTACGAAAGTAGAATTTCTTTTAAAAGACATAAAATATTTCTGATGTTCTTTGTTGTTTTCATAATTTTGTACAACTGGAATTGTTAACATCAATTCTCACATACAGATCAGAGTCAACAGAGTACCGTGACAGGACTATATGTGAAAACTATTATTAAAATTAAGATTCCTTACAGTACAAAGTTCTTAATCAGAAAGCATGATTACTAATCGTTTCAATTTGCCAGTTGTGTTCGCAAACATAATATCTAGCCGCATTTTAGGGGTCTGATATCTCTTCATTAGTATTAATTGAATACAATGGCTTTTTGTAGTCTAAAGTCAAATATATGCATTGTGGCAAAACTAATAGCACTTCACCTTCATTATACTAGCGTGGCCTTAGGAGATAAGTATTTAGAATGTTGTTATAAATAGGCGCTGTGAAAATAAGGATAATTAACAAGAAAATTACTATGAATGGAAGCTAGTTAGAGAGCCACCAGAAGAACGTATTGTTACTGTTCAATCAATTAGTCTAATCATTTCTTGAGTAGATGGAGTATTAAATATTTGCTTTTGTTTTTCTTCTGCAGTCCCAAATAATACAGTAAAACAATTACTTGAAAATTACGCACCTTATCATTCTAAAAAGTTCCTTTCCAGTTTCTAGTAATCTCTTACATAAAAAATACAGTAAGTTAATTTCTGGCACTTTTTAGATGTTATGAAATGTAGAATACGTATTTAATCAATGTATGGGAAACACTTTCAAAGTTCACAGACACTACATAATCATAAGGGCAATGGAGAGCTGCATAAATATTTCTAAATCTTTCTCTTATTGATATAGATATCAATTTGCCAAGCTTCAAGGAATTTATTGTTAATAATTAATCTTGATGTTACCTCACTGTGAAGGGATCATTACATTACTGAAGTTTTCAAGATATCAAAGGTGCAGTGGTTGAGAATTAAGCACTACAATGACAAATGTGCAAGCCATTCATATTGGCAATAACTGCAGTTCGCACTTACCCTATCTTTCCCATTTCTGATAGCCAGACTTCATTTAACACCTACTGAGAATTATTCAGGCACTCAAATTTTCTTGTTCAAATTTACTTGGATAATTTCTACAGCTACCTTGCCTAAGAATGGCCAGACTAAGCAACTTAAAATTTTGGAACTTGTCAGCAGCTAAGAATATCAGAAATGCAACGTTTACATATAATGGCTTGCACAATGCAAATATAATTAGAATGCTTAGTTCTATTGCAATGCAAAGAAAGGAATAACATTAAGTGATTAAGATTTTCCTCCCTTCAAGGGGGAGACCTTATCCATGTATACAAATGCTTGAAGGAAAGCTTTAAAGAAGTCAAGCTGTCTTCAGTGAAATCCAGATACAGGATAGCATGAATCTGATGGACAGAAGCACCCAAGTGATTCCTTCCTCCCAGTGCTCCAGATCACAGCAAGAAGACTGCATACATTTTCCCAGCAGACATGGACATGTGCACACAGTTATTAGTCACACTCAGCAATGCCTTTTATTCTGGGTAGTAGTTTCTCATGCTCTGCTCAGTTAGCATAGCCTCAACCAGGTCTAAAGGTCTCACAGCCTTTACAGAATCACAGAATGCTTAAAGTTGAAAGGGATCACTTTGCATCATTTTGTCCAATCCCCCTCATTTCAAGTAGGATCACTAGAGCACATTGCCAAGGATCGTGACCAGGCAGGGTTTGAATATCTCCAGAAAAAGATACTCTGCAATATCTGTAGGCAGTCTGTCCCAAAACTCTGTCACCCTCACAGCGAAGAATGTGCGGATAGAGCTTCCTGAGTTTCAGTTTGAGCTTGCTGCCTCTTTTCCTGTTGCCAGGCAACACAGAAAACAGCGTGGCACCATTCCGCTGATATTTGTACACAGTAACAAGATCTTCTCTCATTCTTCTCTTCTCCAGGCTGGGCAGGCTCAGTTCTCTCAGCCTTTCCTCATAGCAGAGACGCTCCAGCCGCTTAATCATCTTTGTAACTCTACGCTCAGCACATTGCCTTACACTGAAATGGCACAGTTTGAGCTGTGGTTTCAAGTACTAATGCAGGATTCTAAGGAATCAATATTGTCATTTTGTACTATGATATTGCACGATATTTCCTTGAAATGAGAGGATGTACTTTCAGCAGCTTCTGATACCTCAGTCATGCATACCTGCTCAGCTTCTCCAGAACAGGAGTCTATTTGTTCTGCTTGAAAAAATGGCTAAGATGCTGCAATACCTGAACCAAATACATATCCACAGAAAGGTTCAGGTTTCATTCCTTATCTTCTCAGGCTCTTCCACTGAGGAAGTGGACAAGTGACCTCAGAATGTTTCTTCTGCTGATTTCAAAAGAGCCTCAGTGTCTACTGCACTGCTTCTGCTTTCATTGAATTTCTTTTTTTCACTGGGTAAGATCAAGAATGTCCAACTTTTTTTCCAGTGTACTGCCTTTCCTTTTGGTCAAAGTCCTTGATTCAATTTTATTGGAATTTAGGTGTGCACAGACTTGAACTAGGACATTCTGAGCGGAGATAAGATTCTGTATTTAGCTGTTCAGAACACTTCTAGAGTGAATGCAGTTATTTAACTGGAAATTCATATATATATACAAAGTTTTGTGCTTTTTATGCTGTTACAATTAGAAGCTGCTCATATCCATCACTACTTTTTTCATCATGCAAATCATGCTTCAAAAATGCTTCCAGCCATTTTTGTTGTGACCTCTTACCAAACCCTATTTCTTGAATAAGGGTTTGACTAGAAAAGGAACTAGCTATATAAAAAAAATTGCATGTGAGACATACATTTACTCTTGCTACCATCTATTCCCATAGATTTCAATTAGACAAATCCTTACTGTAAAGTCCTCAGATACCTGTTCACAATACACTTGATCCCTTACATCTGCTCAGACATTTTTTCCCCACTTAACTACTCAAGGCTTTTTTTGTTTGTTTGTTTGTTTTTGTTATTAATCAGACACACATCTGTGATTTCTTATATCTTTTACTAAACTTTTCATTTGAAGCAGTGAGGCATAACTCCCCTTCTATTCAACTAGGTATTTTTAATTGACCTAACCAGATGCAAGTTCCTAGCCAGCTATCTAATTTCTTCAGTTAATGAAACCAGCTGTCTCACAGTCATGTTATTGATCATTTTCAAGTCGAAGCATCTGTTATTCTAAGCATTTTAATGGCCATTTCCTATTGGCTCAGATATCAATGAACATAATCATTACACTATTTTTTAAATTTCATTAATATCAGACGTCTCCACTTCTTTTATCACTCTAACACTCCGAATTGTTCTTTAGAAGCACACTCCCATGGGTAGTAAACAAAAAGTTATTATTGCATTCTCTCTCAATTTTTTCTTTCAGAACACACTGCCAGCATGATGCCTAGAAAAACTTTGCTTTGTAAGAGGCTACTGAATTCATTTTTTAAACCAAATATTATTTCCGTTTTCCTTCCAACTGCTTATGGCTTTCCTTACTATATTATTAAATATTTATGTTCGACACTCTTTCAGTAGTAAAACTGAAAATCAACAATCAACAATCAACAAGCAGCAACTTCAATTGCTGTTAAGGTCCAAAATAATTTACAGGAAGAATGTTCAAGTAGTTGGAACACTCTTGAATTTAGGAGACAAGAATACAGACAACTTCTACTCATGAAGCTCAATAATTCTGACCACTGGGACATAAGAGATGATAGAGATACTAAATTTACACCTAATATCTTCTAGCTGTTAGAGGCCAAGTCTACCTTCACTATAAATCCTGTCAGTGCTTTCTTATCGAAGGAATGAAAAAAAAATGAAAATATAAAGGAATTGCATGAGAAGCTGAAATTACAATGAATACACAACCTTACCTACAAAATCAAAATGTTGAAAAAGAGGAATGGATTGTATATCTGCATCTTGGACACAATTACTTTACTTTTTACAGTAATACTTACATGTTATCTTCTAAAAGTGTTCCTTTTTTGCAAATGCAAGATAAAAAAATAAATAAAGGTATTTAAATAATGTGAAAATAAAATTTTCCGCTCTGAATCCAAAGTTAGCAGAATATTGCTAAGAAGTTTCAATCGCTATGGCTATACAACCACCTTTGATGATGTGGGCCAACACCACTAAACACGAGGCATTTTTCTCAAAGCAGCTTATGTATAAAACCTTGAAAAACACTCTTTATTCTGAGCGTATGCTAAAAAGTATATGTTAGTATACAAAAGATGGCAATGTAGTGGTGACTCTTAAAGGTTAAACTAAAAGACATCTTCAGCTGAAAAAAAAAAAGGAAAGAAATAATAAAAATGTGTGGAAATGTGTGGTACTCTCCTTGTAAACTGCAATTTCAAATGAGATGTATCAAAGATCGAAACTCCAATATAATGATTTGACAATAAGCCTGTGTAAAGAAGGAAATGTGAGCACTTCAATAAAACTGCGTTGTTCAGTCAATGTTGTGAATACCTAATGCTGATAATTTAATTAGTTGTTGATTGCTGCGTGACATCGTTCAGGTATAAGCTAATATTCCCAGTTTCAATGGTTGCAGTTAACCCTATTAAAATGCTGTTACTGATTAATTATCTCTAGAAGCATTTATTGCTGATAAAGATGGAAAGCATAATACTATGAAATGACTATGTCAGTAGCACGCAGCCTTTAGTCACATCAGAAGGTTACACTTAGGGTAAAATATTATTCAAATAAAGATGAGGATTAAGTGAGAAACCAAATACACAGCAATTCTTAACATAAATATGACACAACCCAGGTAATGCTGAATACATATGAACTAAATTTCATGGATATGTTGGATAAAGGTAAGAGGCAACTCCACATTTTTCTAGGTAAAACTAGCAATAGAATTATAGACTATGTAATATATGGCAGTATTCAGTGTTGTTATTTGCAACATATATTTATGCTGCTAGTGCTCATATTGTGTCCTTCAGTGCATCCAAATGTCTACTGAAGCAAAAGATATTAGTCTGACAAATTTTAAATTCCTGATGCATAGATCACTCATGTTGTCCAATGTTATTTTCTTATTAAATTACTCATGTGCCATTGCAAATCAGCAGTTAGGATTGCTTTAGGTAGAAATCTCTACAATATTTCATGATATACATCAACAAACAGTGTTAGATAAAAACACTTGTTAAAACTTTGTGATTAACCTTTCCTTTAAAAGATAATACTGTAAAGTCTCTATGGCCAGAGGAATTGCACAGATTCTGCTGACACTAGAACGGGTCATGGCTGTTCTAGATGCTAAATGCATCTGACCTAACAAAGTTTCACTGGAAATAAATCACAGAACAACACAATCACAGAAAAAAACCAAAATATTTTAATGGTGTTTTTGGTGGATACTGTATCCGAAATAATTCAGCAGCCCGTGAATCTTAGTTCTTTTTTTTTTTTTTAATTCTCACATCACTTGCAGTATTGTCAAATACAAACATTTCTGAAGCTCAGTGTTTGAAAAATTTTTGAATTGAGTCTTATCTGAAAAAATATCAAACAGAAAAGGATGAGTGTAAAATGTGTTCCCTGTAAAAGCCAAAGAAGAACAATTCAAACACAGAGGTTTTTTCCATGAAAGAGTCTCATCACTGTTTAGTACATTAATATTTTCTATACCAATCAGTAGCTCTTACCATTTTCCAAGCATTAAAAAAAAAAACACCCAATACATCAACATAAAAACAAGGAACTATAGTTTTGCTTCACATGAAAGACTTTATAATTTAAAAAGAGTGAAAAAGAAAAAAAGTGCTTTCAAGTTGGCTAATAACAGCTGGGCAACTCTCAAAATGCCATGCGAACAAAACTAATTAAAGTAAATAAGTATTTATAGAAATTAAAATATTAATTTGCATTTTGAATGAATTCTGTTGCAGTATTTGGAAAATTGCTTTGTGTTTCCTCTCACAGTTTTTCCAGTTATTTGCTTTGTTGGAAAATGTTCACAGACTGAACAGATGAAATCATTTGTGAAAACTGATTTTTGAATATCAAAACAGAAAATATGTGCAGTAATTTGTATGCTATATAATCATGAAGAAAGAACAAGCTATGATGGCTATTTATTGTATTAAAGCTATATAGCAATGAAACTTATTATTTCCCAAAACAAAACAAGAAACAACAGAACAGAGTTAAATATTTTATTACAGATATTTCACAGATGAAGATAATGTTGATAAATTTTTGAATAATTCATCAAAATTTATAAGCTGGCCTATCTCTTCAAAATATTCACCCCAATGCACAGAATAATTCTTCATAGCTAGACAGTGGTGCAGATGGAGAACAAGAGCATTTTTACAAGGTCCTGAGTTTTCATTTCTTTTTCCTTTTCTTAATTTTAATTTTTCTTCCAGAAATCAGTAAATCACATTACAGAAAATGCAGTTTATCTGTTTTGAATATGTTTGATACCTTTTATCTGTTTAAATAAAATATAACCGAATTTATACTTTCTTCTCACAAAGCTTCTATAATTTTATAATTTTCTGTCCAGAGCTGAGATCATAGAAAATTTTCTACACAGAAAGAAATTTCAGAAGATTATAAAGAACAAAAAATATGGCTTCTAAGAACACACATTTCATCCATTTGAAATTCGATACAAATTTTCATTTTTTTCATTTAAATTTTCTTCAGAATTAACCAGTGGAATATCAATAAAAATATATCCAGTAGTTATTCACCTGAACACCTCAGTTGTTCATCTGCTGGTGAAAGCATTTTCAGGTTGCTTTAACCTTTGAATAACTGATACGAATGCTACTGTTAATTATGCTAGTTTTCTGAAGAATTTGTTGCTAAAATCATACTTTTTCATCATTCACATTAATTCAGTGAAGCATTTTTGCTCAAGTTTTGTCACTATCTTCTGTTATGTTATTGCAGCATATACTTATCCAAATTTACATTCTACATGCAAAATCTGATTGGCATGAAATCACTGACATAAGGTGTAATTCAACAGTTTGTAATACTCACCATTAGTTTATGTGTCACTGGATGTAGTAATAGCATATTTCTAACTTTCCAGTACAGTGTATTACAGAATGGAATTTTTGTGTATTCTCATCACTTTTTAATGACAACAAGTGAATGTTTGGTATCTGCAAGTAAAGGATAAAGAAATTGATTGTACTGATGATTCTTCAGGTGAGTAGTAAAACCACATACATCTAGCGTAATGTAGAATTCATTTTATAAGTTAAACATCTTAATTCATTTCCATAGGAAATTTAATAATTTCTCAAGGACCAGGGCTGACAAAACAAATAAGCAAACAAATAAATACAAACAAGCAGTAAACTTCAGAGACTGAAGGCTAGTCCTGTAATTCTGAAAATGTCAGCTGACTTAATTCCTAACTGTGGAGGTATATAGACTCCACAATTGTGGTTTTATATGTATCCAAGGTGATAAAAGGTCCTCCTTTTGTGCATGAATAGCGTCACTTTCGTAATGACAAGCCTGGGGAGCTTCCGTTTGTCTTAAAGCAAAATCCATTCTCTGTGTAGAAAATTGTCCCATTAGGACTCAAATCCAAGAGGACATTTTCCAAAATTGACCAACACACTGTTTTAAAACAGACACATAAACAACTCTGTTTTTTTGTTTTCTCAATGTGCATAGTAACTCGATGTCAAAGACAATCAGTACTTTCAAACATGAGCTTATCAAGTTTCTGTTTTAATTTAAAGTTGAATGAAAACAAAACAAAACATTCCCTTTGTTTCAAATGCTTTTTAGATATTTGGCAATTCAAAGTGTTCTCCATCTGCTGTTTCTCTTAAGAAATGATAATTTTATGTGTCTGGGACTGGTTTCACAAAGAACTCCCATGAAAACCTGTTGCATGACTGCCAGGTATCTTGGGTGAATATGCTGAAGTGTATCCAAGGCAAAGAAAGCAGCATTTCTCTACAGCACTTTAGCTTTCATTGCATCATATGTGTATAGATACAGATATATGGACAATGCACATATTTGAATAAACTACTTCTAACTACTAACATTCCTTTTTTTAGCATTTCATTTCATCCAAGACTAAGAACTCTGACGCTTAGCTTCCATTTTTTATGTCTCTTTTCTGTACATCACTGTAATTTACTTCTATAAAAACAGAAACAAAACCATTGCTTTTTTATCTGTGCACAATTTGATTATATTTGTTATATTTCATCATATTTTGTTGGTATATTTTTTCTGCTGTGGTTACTTAGCCTTGATAATCTCTCTAATCTTTCTATCTACAAAGTTCACACAGATTATCTTTCTAAGATTTAATATGGAAGTCAGCTTTCAAGAATAATTATAAAATCATTTTAGAATTTAAGAATGTCTTAATTATTAGAAAATAATTGTGCCTCAAAAGTAATTGAATACCTTATTAAATTTTTAAACTGCATAATATGCTTTGAGATGGCATTCACAAGATCCATTTGGAAGATTTGTATTTGATGTTTTTTGTTGTCTGACCAGCAGGAACTGCAAAATTTGCATATGTTAATCAAACTGCTTTGTTGGTGGCCTTGGAAAGGAGTTCAGCCTGTTATTCTCTGCAAGAAGAATAAAAATTATTACAGGAAACCTTAGTGGGTATGTAAAGAAACGAAATGAGGTTTTCCAGTGGTGAAGCACAGATGTGAAAGACATTTCCTGAGGAAAATCAATGTGTGTGTTTACCTGCGTGTATCTGCTTCAAATGACAACACACAAACAACCCCCAGAGAGAATGGATGTGAGGGACTAAAGATAGCCTCAGTATCTATCATAAGGTTTTACAAGTTTTAAAGAAGAACAAATTATTCAGACTAATAATATGTCTAAATATAACATTCTAGAAGCTTGTAAGCAACATGTTAGGGAATGCCTGACTGCACGTAATGCTGTGATAAAAGGGTTGTAGAAAGGGTGGACTATAGAGCTGTTGTCAAAATGTGCAGGGAGAAAATTATAAGGGTCAAAACACAACTGGAATTCAGTTTGATTACTGCAGTAAAATACAATTAAAAAAAAAAAAAAAGCCTTTGTAAATATATCAACAGCAAAAGGAGGATTAAGGAGAATATCCATCATTTATTAGATGTGTGGAGAAACAAAGTGATGAAAATCATAGAATCATAGAATCTCTCAGGTTGGAAAAGACCTCAGTGATCATCAAGTCCAACCATGAAAATGATGTTGATGTAATGCCTATTACAATGGAAATTCTGTATGACCTTATAGTATTTTTACTACAAATACAATGTATTTTCATTTTCATGATTATTTTAACTTTTCTTAAATATAAACCAATATCTGCAAGTGAAAGCAAAGGCTCTTTTTCACAGTTAATTTTATTAATGTTAAATAGTATTCTGAAATTTGCTAAAATTAAATTGTACAATAGCTTTGAACATACAGGAGTTCTGTTAGAAGTTTCTAGGCTGCCTGTAAGACTCATCAGACTTTGGTTCCATTTACAGTTAGGGTAATGCAGTTTGTGATTACTTCCAGTCTTTCAGATTAGTTTTAATCTCTGTCAATGAATGCGTAAGATCTTTGAACACATTAGGCTTAGTTTTCATTGGTTCTAGAACTACCATCTTTCTGAAAATTACAGTGTTTCTTGTAATCATAATATAAAGATTGTGGTTTTCTTGCCAATATTTATTTCTGAAAATACTATTGCTGTTCTGTAATACCACAGTAATTCTTCAGCTCTATCAGTAAGTGTCTTTGCTTTCTTACTATCTCTGTCTAGCAACTCACCTTGATCATGTTGCTGGTTTGAAGTAGATATACATATGAGATCTGAAATACCTAGCTGTGATACTTCTATCTATATAGACAACTCAGGATTCAGCATTCCCCATGTAGATTGGCTCAGAGTATGCTCAAGATGTTTTAGTAGTAGTATATCCAACTTCACAGTATACTCATAGCTTACATATGTCTGCAGTATATTAATGTTTGGAATAGAGAACAAAAATTCTGGGCTGCATTCAAAAAGGGAGAGGGAGGTGATTGTTCTCCTCTACTCAGCTCTTGTGAGGCTCCATCTGGAGTAGTGCATCCAGGCTTGGGGCCTCCAGTACAGAAAGGACAAGGAGCTCTTGGAGCAGGTCCAGAAGAGGGCCACTAAGATGATCAAAGGACTGGAGGACCTCTTCTATGAAGAAAGGTTGAGGGAACTGGGATTGTTTAACTTGGAGAAAGAGAAGGCTCCAAGGCGACCTCATTGAGGCCTTCCAGTGCTTGGAAGGGAGCGTATTAACAGGAGGGGGAATGGCTGTTTACAAGGGTGGATAGTGATAGAACAAGGGGGAATGGTTTTAAACTGAGACAGGGGAGGTTTAAGCTAGATATTAGGAGGAAGTTTTTCACACAGAGGGTGGTGACATTCTGAAACAGGTTGCCCAAGGAGGTTGTGGATGCCCCATCCTTGGAGGCATTCAAGGCCAGGCTGGATGTGGCTCTGGGCAGCCTGGTCTAGATGATCATTGAGGTCCTTTTCAACCCAGGCATTCTATGATTCTATGATATACCTATTACTAGCAGTATGGGGAATACATATACTATAGTCCAGATAGTAGCCATTATAAAGACAATTGAATGGAAAGCAACTGTATTCTAATTCTAACACTTAATATACGAATAATTTTGCATTAAGAAATAAGATGTATTTTTTCTGAGTCAATGAAAATGCTTTCTAATCTTTTCTGAATGCAATTAAAATAATCTGTCTTACATATATCTATGTGTATTTTGATAATTCTAATGAACTCTAAAGAAGGAAAAGGTAAGTAAAGGGAGAAAAGTCGGTTTTTAGTTCAGTAGAATCTCTGGTGGAAAATCAATGGGGGGACAAAAACGTAATGGAAAAATGTGTCTGAGCTTCTTACTAAAATAACTACAAATGAGTCGCTGGCAATTTAAAACAGTCTATTGTATAAGACAAACAAAATAGTAAGAAGACACAGTAAACTTAGTAGAAACTTTTTTTTTTTCTAAGGAACTCTAGAAACTACCATCCTTTTTTGTGAAGTAATGAACCATCATTGGTTACTGGCATACTCCTTCAGAATAATTGGTACATTTCTTTGGTGTATCAGGAGAAGAAAGAACAAATTTCATTCTACAAGAAAGGTTTAGTAGTTTAATTCCAAGACTTGGGATGCAGCACCTCATAGTCAAAACTATGAGCATCTCCATGGAGTACTTTCCTTTCATCTTCAGATAAGTAAAAAGAAAGCAAATCAGAATTATTTGACAGGGTTTTATTAAGTGGAAAGTTTCCCTCTTGATATATTAATCTGATAGGTATTAGTGCCAAAAATCCAATTCATTCTACTGAATTAAGGATTTATCCTTAAAACAGCCTAAAGTTATGTAAACTTGATGAGTTTGGTTTGTCAGTTTTTTGTTTTTTTTTTAAGTCAGACTATATTTTGCTGTCATTTTATACAGGTTGGATGTCATAAATATTTCTCCTATAACTACACAGAAGGTGGCAGATGAATGCAAGAATCTCAGAGAGAATTTTTGGCTTTGGTTCTTGAGGGTCAGAAGAGGCTAATAACGCTTTATGAATTGGGAAGTCCACAGAGTATTAGTTTTATTTTTGTAAAAGGAAATTTTTATAGTATGATTTACTTTTGGATTTCCTGACATATTTTGTTTAAATATTGTCAAGAAAAATCTGTGGTTAATTTTCAGGAACAATATCAGGAATCATTTTGTACTAAATTAGTATTAACCAACTACCACTTTCTTATTAATAGTATTATTTTCTTCAAAGGAAACCAGTTAGAATTATTCAAATGATTACGATTTGAAATAGCACACATTTTCATCAGCAGTAATGCAAACCATGAGCAAATGAATGAAACAGTAAAACTTGAGCCACAAGCCTGGGCCAAAATTGCATAATTACAGCTGCAAGTGAATGACTAAGATATATTTTTTGGAGTATGAAATAGAAATAATCACTGAATCACAGAATGGCTGAGATTGGAAGAAACCTCTGGAGATTATTCTGTCTTTCTTTTCAATCAATCAGGACCCTCTAGATCACATTAGCCAGAATTGTGTCCAGATGGCTTTAAATATCTTCACAACCTCTCTTGTGTACGCAGTCACCCTCCCAGCAAAGAAGATTTTTCTCTGTTCAAAAATAAGTTCCTGTGTTTCAGTTTCTGCCCATTGCTTCTCACGTTATTGCTGGGTACCACTGAGAAGAGTCTGGCCCCGTCTTCTCAAAACCCTCCCTTCAGATATTTGTGCAAATAGATCAGCTCCTCCTGAGCCTTCTCTTCTCCAGGCTGAATGGGGACAGCTCCCTTGGCCTTTCTTCACCTGAGAGATACTCCAGTCCTTTATCAATTTCAGTAGCCCTTTGATGGACTAACTCCAGGTGCTCTCCAACATCTCTCTTGTACTGAGAGGCCCAGAACTGAATCACAGAATCACAGAATCACAGAATGGCCAAGGTTGGAAGGGACCTCAAGGGTCATGAATCTCCAATCCCCTGCCACATGCAGGGCAACCAACCTCTGTATGGATGCCCGGGATTCCTCCGGCCCAAGTGCAAAACACTTTGCTGTGTTGAACCTCATCAAGGTGCACCCAGGCCCACCTTTCTAGCCTCTCGAGGTCCCTCTGAATGGCATCCCTTCCTTCAACCGTGTCAACCACAGCACTCAGCTTGGTGTCATCAGCAAACTTGCTGAGGGTGCACTCGATTCCATCATCGATGTCATTGATAAAGATGTTAAAGAGCACCGGTCCCAAGACAGACCCCTGGGGGATGCTGCTCATTACTGGTCTCCATCTGGACATGGAGCCATTGATGACCACCCTCTGTCTGCAGCCTTTTAACCAATTTCTTATCCATCGAGTGGTCCACCCATCAAATCCACATCCCTCCAATTTGGAGATAAGGATGTGGTGGGGGACCATGTCAAAGGCTTGCTCAAGTCCAGATAAATGACATCACTCACCTTTCCCTTATCTCCCGATGCCATCGCTCCATCACAGAAGGCCATGAGATTGGTTAAGCATGACCTTCCCCTGGTGAAGCCGTGCTGGCTGTCTCAGATCACACACTCATTCCTCATGTGATCAAGCATGTCATCCAGGATGATCTGTTTCATGATCTTCCCAGGCACAGAGGTGAGAGGTCTCTGTGGTGAGAACTGATCACAGTGAAGGTACTGGTTACAGTCAAGGAAAAGTACTGCCTTCTCGCAGTGCTTTTCCTAATGTGGCCCAGGCAGGATTCCATTGGCCTTCTTTGCCACAGAGGTATATTGTTGGCTCATGAGTGTATTGAAGTTGCAAGCATTAACCTTAAATGTTAAATAAAATGAAAATTAACTTCTGATTTATACAGGCTATAAAATTAAAACAGCTCAATTTGTTAAACGCTAATCCATATATATGTCCACATCTTAAAATGTCTTAAAACACTACAGACAATACAGATTCTGATTTTACTGCACAAGTAGTACAGTCACAGGAAATAGCACATTTCACATATCTTTAGCCATTGAATTTTTGTGCCAGCTACTCATCTATCCTGCTTCTAAGGTAGATGGAATAATACAGACATCTCCAAAGGATAATTCAGACTCTTCTAACATAAGTATCTTCTGGAGTTGACTTCTTGAGGAACCTTAGAATGACATTAGGTATTAAAAAGTCTTAAATTTTTAAAATCAAACATTATGTGGAGAGAACCATGCCTCAAGTGTGGTTACTTTTTAAAAAGTGCTGTTTTTTTCAGTAGTGACTTGAAGAACAATAACATACAGTAATATATTCTCAGTATATCAAAAATAATAGATGCCGTATTAAAAAAGTGTAATAATAACTGAGTTGTATTCTGTATTTCACCAAAAGTTTGTTTTGGTGATTTTGATGGTCTTAAAAATCAGTTAGAGGACATCTCTCATAAAGGATTACGTTTATGGCCTTTTAAGGTTAAGACTTTAATTTTTTTTAGAGAAAATGTTGAAATTAATCCATATTTTGAAGTTAGTCTTCCTCTCATGTACATCACTGTGATCAAGAAAACTGTCTATCAGATCTGTAGATATGGATCATAAGTCCTAGACAGAGCAATTTTTTCCACTAATGCAAGAATGACAACATTTTAAGAGCATTTAACTTAAGAAGCCTTCTTTTTCCAATAATATTAATTCATAATTCATCTTTATTTCTTATGTACAGGTGATGAATAGATGACATATCATTTTGAAGCAGGAAAATCAAAATCACAAATATTTCTTCAGAAATATCTTGAACTGACTGAGCACTTGATAAATAAGGTAGCACTGTATGGTCAGCATGGAGATTAAAAAGAAAACTTGTTTTTCTTGTAGTAGGTTGTTGAAACAATAAAATCACATGAAACATGAAGCACACAAACTAAATGGATTTTAGCTTTAATGACTGTCACTGCTGGGAATTTTACCTAAAAAATAATTACAGCAAACTGTCTGCATGTAATGACAGCTTACTGCCAAATGATTTAGTTCTTTAAATAATTCACTGTAACTATAATGATAACAAAATATGGAAAGGCAAAAGAAGTGAGAAATTTAAATTAAAAAAAAAAAATACTGGGACAGAATCAAACTTAAAATGTGATTCTTGAGTAGGTGAGTTATTTCCCAACCCCCTTTTTTAAGCTAAATGATTATTTCTCTACAAAACTTAAACCCATAAATGTGTTCTTGTTAGTTTTATTCTATGATACACATGTAAGAAATATTTACTTAACTTAAAAGAGGAAGAGTGATAATAGCAGAAGATTCTAGAGCAGAAGTCAGTGTTTAATCAATCCCTTAAAGAAAGGATTCACATTTTCCCCTTATTTATAGTGTCATTCATGGGCTTATCCTTTAAGATAGGTAATAACCAAACGAAGATAAAAAACAGTCTTCATTTTTTATCTTTATTATGAGCAGTATTCTTGTGTCAATTCTTTCTTCTCATTCATTTTCTTTAACTACTGGTCAATTGTTATTAGTTTGCTTTATTCTTGACACTCTTTCTTGATATTTCTGTTTCCTGCTGATTTTGATTCATCTCTCACATTGACAAATAACACTTATACTGAATACATGAGACAAATACCAAAGGTCTTCACTCAACACAGAAAGCACACTTACAAAAAATCAGTTTTTATAGCCCACCATCTTTCCTAGTTGTTCCTAACTAACCAAGATGAGAAAATAGGAAATAAGAATTTTCCTGTTATGGAGCTACATTACTCTGCTAAAACAAAAGAATGTGTTATTGATGGATTAGGAGAAATATTGAATAAAATACAAATACAGTTTCAAATTTATTTTGTCCTAGATTTCTATGAACCATCCGGTCAGTAAATATAAATATATAAACAGCCAAACTACTGCTATGTCTTGGCTACTGCATCAAGGAATAACTTAAAAGCTCTATGGCAGAAATCATTAAATTTAATGTTATCTGTCCAAATGCTGCATATACAGCCTGACCTAATTTTGTAGGCTTGCTCTGTAGTCAGTGGAGATTTCAGGGAAATTTACATCCTAAATTAAATGTCTGAAGTAGATGGGATGACTTAGTCTCTTTGAATGCACTGATTTTAAAGGGAGACTTAGGCTGGTGCCTCATAATACATTTACCAAGTAATTTAAAAAGATAATGTAATATATATTCTAGTCCTGACATGGCTGTTAGCATACTAATTAAGCTAACTGCAAGGTGGACACAACATGAACAAGTCCAGTTGTGGAGCTTTTTCATACAAATGGAAAAAGAGTTCAAGATTGCAAAAGTGAATTCTGCTAGCCTTAACAACTAGTTATTAATTTCATGCCCATAACTCACATGTAAACACCAAACAAAGTGCAGAATTTGACAGTTTTTAGGGTGCATTTAAATTTAATGTTAAGTTTCTGTGCAATTGTGTTTGCATGAATACAATATACGGCCTTTTGATCATAGTGAAGGAAGCCTGAAAAATGAAAGCAAACCAAAATTGCTATGATAGTACTAAGAATTACAGCATTTGTATCTCTTGTAGCTGCCCCCAAACACAAGGAAGAATATTATAAAATATATGATAAAGAATAAAAATGATCATTTTCTCTATTCTCCTGTGTATAATGAAGTTGTCCAACAGTGAATTTATACATATAGATATTTTGCAATCTTGAGTTCAAAATTTGATGGTTAGGCATAAATAGATGTCTTCCAGAGCACAGAGGATTTGGAGCCTAAAAGGAGGCAACAAATGTTATATATTCTCAATTTTAAAAATCCACCTCAGTAAATAAGTATCCAATTCCAGATCAGCTCTCTCTCTCAAATCCACCACTTCATTGAATGTGAGGATGAAGAGTTTGGCCTTATTTTTCTTAACAGACCAAAGCTCAAAGCATATCCCTAGAAGAGAGGAATCTAATCTCAAACATTTATGCTTTCTGATTTGTGGTTATGATTGGATCGAGGCTGAATTCAGGTCTCCCTGAATAGCAAGTAAGTGCCCTAATCGTTGTGGTGCTGGATATGAAATTGGTGTAAAGCAGTTTTGCTGTCTATAAATTGCTAAACATTCACTGGCAGGGGAATGAAAAAGAGATATCCCACCATCCTAGGGCAATATCCTAATCACCAAGATATTAGATATTCTAGTGTGAACTCCCATCGGTATACAATTGATGCTATTGCTCTTTGTATAAATAATTAAACTGAATTTGTAACCTAATTCTTCCATATCCCAAAAGAGAGCACCAATCAGCAGGCTGTAGAATCAGGTTTTCAGTTTCTCCTTTGTTCCCTCTGTCCTACTGAATGTCCAGTTATTTAATAAGGAGGATACAGTCCCAGCTGGAAATAACTATAATAAAATAGCCAATGATTTTGGCTTAAATATATGGTTTGGGATTTTTAATCTTTAAATCCAGCTGTTTTTATAAATCAGATAAAAGAAGAAATCCATAGTTCTAAATATCATGATTTTGGCCAAATGAAATTTCCACAGAAGTCAAATCATTGATATCACATAGGACTGAACTGACTGTCATTAAAGGAAAATATCTCTTCTGAAAATACAAGCACTCCTATGCAAAAGGAAAGATTCTGAAATAGCTGCACAACATGAAGAATTTTGGGGTTTATATCTGCAGCCTGGGATTTTATTCTCACAAAGTTGGGTGCTTATAGTGCTACATGAGAAGTGAAAGGTAGAAAAAAAGACCATTAAACAAATTATTTTCCTAGGCATTGCAAGTTTATCTGTCTTTGGAAGGGAAGCTACTCCATGGCCAAAAAAGAAAGGATGAATGAGAAGTAAAGAAGAGACAAAGAAAGAAGCCCAACAAATATTAAGGAAGCAGGAAACATGCTGGTGGGAAAGGCCTGTAACACTCATAGACATTTCGTGGAGCCATAAAGCAGACTAAAGTAACAGAAATGAAAGTAAGAAAATGGAGAAACTGATAGAAAATTGTTGTTTTTTATGACCAAATGCTGTATACAATCAATGGATGTACTGAAGATATACTCCAATAATCTCACAGCCTTCCCAGATCATGTTTCTTAAAGATAATAATGTGCACCTCCTCACAAGAATATTTTAAACACCAAGAAGATATTTTTTCATGAAACATAAATTCTTTACATTAAATTAGATTTTAAAAAAGGTATTAATAAGCTTGAGTAAGCAGATGGAAGTATTCAAGACTATATGGTTAAGTAATTGATGCAGATATGTTTTTTCTGAACAGGGTTAAATGGGCTGGCAGCATTTATGTCTAAATATCAGGGAACTGACTATGAAATGTGAAGTATGGTGGATGAAATTATGCATATAGATAAAAAAAGAAATCATAGCTGTAACATACTGGACTTGACATCTGGTCAGAAATATGCCAGGTCAACCAATTGCCTGATTTAAAGGGAATTTTATATCAGTTTGAATCGGGGACTAAGATTTCTTGTGAGAATAGATTTTCCTGGCTTTTCTCAGATGGAGGGACTCATGAACCACATTACACTTTTACAGTGAAAAAGCATAAACAAATCATGTCCGGAGTCCTAATGGAAACCATCTAGCAATGGATAGTCACTTGAGCTGAAAGAAGCAGACAGGCTTTCCGGAGGGGATTGGACAACGAACTTATTCCAGCCAATTCCAGTGATTCTGAAAATCAAACAGAAGTTTGGAAATTAATTAATAATTACAGTTAATTATTTAAAAAGTAAATATTTAATCATAATTTTGGGGCCATAATACAGATAGCATTCCCTGAATTATTATTAGGCGGGCACCATAGAATTGCAGGTACAGATGCACAAACACTGAACTGTTGTGAGGAAGAAATGCTGATCCAGCAGTTTGCTTAGGTCACCTCACAGTACCTCAGGGCTCCTTTGGATATTTCAGGCACACCAGTAACAGTCTACAATCAGATTCCCAATGAGCTCCCAGAATACAGCATGTGGTCTGACAGTTTGGCAAAGTAACATATCAAAAAATTGAAAAGTAAAGAATATGCAGAAAGAGACATGTATATATCTAACGTGATCAGAATACAAACTTCAAAGAACTGGTACTTTGTGGCTTTTGCAGTATCAGTTTCTGGACGTACAGAGAAACTAAATTAAATGTCCTTTAGTACATAATGATCCAACAGATTCAACCAAATAAAATTACATATTACAAATAAAAAATAACTAAAAATAACAGCTGTTAGTTTATTCAGTAAGACCAAAGGATATATGGCCAAGAGTACAAAATGATAAAGAAATCATATGCCTTCCAAATCTTTTTTAAATCTAGAATTTCCAAAGGAATGAGCCCAAAACACCAACTTCTATTATATTTTGGGGAGAATGTCAATACTTAATACTTTACTCTGGAGAAAACACCAGCTTACTTTTATATCTTTTTCCATTGCGATTTCAGATTTCTACTAACCGAGCTGTCGTTTTGCCCTGGTTTGAGCTGGGATAGAATTCATTTTCTTCGTAGTAGCTTGTATTGTGTCATGTTTTGGATTTAGGATGAAAATAACATTGATGGCACACTGATGTTTTAGTTGTTGCTTACACTAAGTCTGGGATGTTTCAAATTCTCATGATGCTGCCCTGCCAATGAGGAGGCTGAAGGTGCACAGTAGTTGGGGAGGGTCAGAACTGACCCAGGGAGACCAAAGAGATATTCCATACTAAAAGGCATCGTGGTCAGCCATGAAACTGAGAGTTGCCAGGGGAGATATCGTTTCTTGGGGACTGGCTGGGCACTGGTCATCTGATGGTGAGAAACTGTGTTGTGTATTGATAGTTTTTTCTTCTTCTTTTTTTTTTTTTTTTTCCTCTTTTTGAACTGTCCTTTTTTTTTGCACTGATGAGCCTTTACAATTTAACCTTTTTCAGCTTTCTCCTCCATCCCACTATGGCGGAGGAGTGAACAAATGGCTGTGTGGTACTTATTTATCCATCTCCTGGGATAAACCACAAAATTTACCATGACAGCTTTGGGAAAAGTGGAACTGGACACTGCAGCAATGTCAAATACATAAATTACATTGTCTTGCCACTGTAAAGTCTGTATTTGCCTTAGCAGTAATGAGATCATATCCTTTCTAGTAAGCTGCAAGGAAAAAGGTTTATTTATGCAAGAAGCAGTGTATGGCTCTGTTATTTAACAAACCTGCTTTCAGTTTGCCTGCCTTTCTTTTTGACTTCTTACATAATTACACCAGCTGAAAACAGTGAATAATATGTCACTATTAATTATTTTAACCCTGTATTTCTGAATCAGATGCTCCCAGAAACTTGAATGTTTATCGGATGCATTTTATTGGAATGCATCTGTATGGACAGTTTGATTCTTAATTCCCATCATAGCATTATTTTCAAATTAAACATGCAAATTTACCACTAGAGTTACATAACATAAAACTAAATTAGTACTTGGGTGAAAAGTTTCTTGTAGTGCCTTGTGAAGACTGAACACTAGCTATATTGTTGCAGTAGAGTCATTTTAATAATGGGTGATTGTATCAGTCATAGTTCTAACAGGAGACATATTTTTACAATATAAATATATTTTCATTCTCAAATTGTAATGGATTTCTGTACCCGAGCATCTGGTGTGTATCTCTCAGCCAGGTAAAGTCAGATTTAAATGTTCAAGGCTGCAGATGTTTTCTTAATATCGTATGAACACAGCTTAATCCTTTCCACAGTCACTGCCTGAAAGGCCTTGAAACAATTCAGAATAAATTGGCTTTGAAACATATTTTAATTGATTTTAAAAGATGATTGAAATATACTTGGAGATATTAATAAAAGGTTTTACATGGACTCACTGCTGAAGCTAGTCAAGAGTGAAATGAAATACATAAGTAAGCATGTCAGCACAGAGAGTGAAGAGCTGAAAAGAGCAATTTGACCCCTCTCTAAAGAATTTTGTTTGTATATCGGCTAATACGGTAGTGTGGCACTCTGTGGCACTCTCCCCTTCGGGATAAATGAAAAATTATATTAACTTTGGAAAAGCACCACAAAGCACCATCAGTGCCCAATCTACTTAATACACAGGCACACGGAGCAGCTCTGAAAAAATAAAAAATAAAAAACAAAGTGCAGACACTTTCAATGTCTTCTGATTTGTTCACTTTGAGCTTTTTTATTTTTTATTTATTACAACCTTCATCAAACTCTTATTTATTAAACACTCCAGCTGTTTGTCAAAATTTTCTATATTTACTTTGAAGCTGGGTTGCACGTGTCTTCCTCACCTAATGTCTAGATAGACCAAAGCCTATGAAAGCCAAACTGTAAATCCATGTACAACATAGAACATAGCCGTTTTTAGAAGAGAGGCTGTGCCAGTGGTGTTTACTTATATATCCTTGTCTATTGACTATTTCTATACACAAATCTGTTTCCACTTACATACCATAACCTTAAAGCCTTTAGAGATCCAGTGATCAGCATTTGCCAGTATGTCTTTACACCTATGTTCAGAAGGATGTTGTGTTCATCTTTGGCTGTGGACATTGCTTTAGGTTGTCCATGCTTATAGCACCTGTTGTCTAAAATGCAAGCACATTACACAATACACAATATGCAAACGTGCATATTAAAAATGTGAAGAAAATGAAAAATAAGCAAGCAAACAAAAAGAACTAAAACAACCCAAAAAGAACAGAACAAAACAAAATGGAAGGTGAGTGCTGTCTACCTAAGTGACATTTCTTTCTGAGAGCAATCTATGGCTGATCTGTCATTGCTTCCTGTGTATTTTTGTTCAAAGCTTAACTGACAGGGATACAGCTTTGAGAGCTCTAAAGATTTGGAGGTCTTGTCTACAAGATTGATTACTTCTTGGTCTGGTGCTATAACTGCTCAATCTTTCTGGGGACTTAGTCTAAGAACTTTGTGTTTTGCATGTGAATATAACAGTATCAGGGCATATGCTAACTGAGCTCACAGGCAACTGGGCTCACAGAAAAGCACAGTGCCAGCTTATTAAGATACAGATATGTATATCATGTCACCCAGCTTCAGTCATATTAACTGTCCAAACTGAAATTTTATCTATGCTCAGTGGCAAAAATCCTGACATATTGCTGTCATCAGTAGTGATATACTAGAGAACTGAGCAATTTGCATGAACTGTTCACTGCGTGAACAGTTCAAGAAAGGCTTTGAGGCAGGAGCTACATCATGTGGCCAGGTATGTGCAGTGGTTCATGGACTGATGGGCAACTCCAGAGTCTCACTATGGGAAGAAATTAGGCACAACAGTTAGACGAAGGTGTAGCTGACATAACTAGAGACATATTGTCGACTCCCATGATTTGGGAGATGTACAAGATGGAGAGGTCCTTCCTGCCCCTTGACTTCCAGGGAGAAGTGGTATATATCTCAAATGTCTAGGAATAAAGGTGAAAAGGTTGGGAAATTTGACTATCCTATATTATGAAAGATATTTTTACTTTTTTTAGTGTTGGAAGATTGTATTTCTTCCTTAACATATGATAAATACAGGGACAAAGAGGCTTCCAACATTTTAATTATATGTTTATTGGTATATTACTCTTTTATGTAAATATTATCACTACCTTACTATTCTTTCCTTTAGGTCCTTTTTTTTTTTTTTTTTTTTTTTTTCTTTTTACAAGGATGCAGAGTATATTTTTCCTCAAATATCTAGGTCTCAGCTTATTGCGTTTTGTAGGTACTACTGAAATGCAAATAAACGACTCAGTTATTAACACTTTTATACTTGACCAAGATCTTTCATTGACCCAGCCAGTGACACATGAAGTAGCAAAACAGCTAAAAGGTGTGTTTATGCAAGAAATTAGTGATCCATTAACATAATCACTGCAGCTACTTTTCTCTGAAGCAGCTGTGCCATCACTGAGTCTCTTTATTTATATAGATTGTAGCAGTAACAATAGGTAAATGCCGACAAGGAGGAAAGCTGATACATGAAGAATGATGAGCCTCTGAGGTTAAGGGAAAGTAGCTAGCTGTTTAACAGGAAATTTGGATGCCAAATGGAATGGAAAGTTACACTTCTGCATCAAATCTGGAAACGCATCACAGGCAAATATTTTATAACTTGCTCTTATCTGATCTGGGGGTTTTGAGCATTTTTTGTTCTAGAACTGATGTGAGTATTATCATCTGTATAAACCATTATGTGAATATACGTTCAATGCCTGTAATAATAAAGTATGTTTGCAAAACATACCAGCAATAGCAACAAAACGCTGGATTTTATATGTAAACTTTGACCTGGAGCTAGTGTTGTTTGCTGGCAATCCAATATCTTTTTTCTAAACTGAAAATTCTTCAGCCTTCTCCTCTTGAGCTCTTACTTCAGAGCTTGTCAGAGATGATTGTCAGAGAGCATATTCAAGACACTGGAACAAAATTCTTGCACTAGGGAAGGATACTTTTGAAGTGTAGATGTATTTTTTAGAAGCTCTAGCCTGTCCTCATTTTGTGAGGACATTGTTTAGGTTACATTGTCCATTACTTCCCTTCCAGCCACAGGTGGAAAAGAATTCTCTACTACTTGCTTCCCCAGATAATATTTTACTGTGCCAAATGTTTGACACAGGCCATATGTGGTAGGATGAAGTGGACTCATTACTCTTATCACAGTCAATAGGAATTTTGACATTTTCCTAATTAGACAGAAGATTTTATTAAGAGGTTTGAGGGATTTTTTTCCCATTGGCAAGAAGATGTTTTGCCTTTTTCAGGAAAGTAGGACATTATCATGCATAAAAATTACTTTGGAAGACAAACTCCATGATCCTTGTGGGTCTCTTCCAACTCAAGATATTCCATGTTCTACGAACTCTGAATGTTCTCCCTCAAACTTGTTGCTATATGGTATTGAATATCCCTTTGGCCAGTTTGGGTCAGCTGTCCTGGTTGTGCACTCCCAGCTTCTTGTGCACTCCCAGCCTTCTTGCTAGCAGGCCAGTGTGAGAAGCTGAAAGGTCCTTGATTTAGTGAAAGCACTGCTCAGCAAGAACTAAAATATCAATATGTTATCAGCATAATTTTTCCAAAACTCCAAAGCACAGCATCATGCAAGATACTATGAAGAAAATTAACACTACCCTCACCAAAATCAGCACAAGAACAAAATAAACAGGTTTTAATAGATACTGTCTTCAGGAGCAATGGCACAGGCTGAGAGTACACTGGCTGGAAATTATCTCTGCTGAAAGTGACCTGAATGTGCTGGTGCACAGCAAAGTAAGCTTGAGTCAGTTGTGCCTGGACAGTAGAGTTGGCCAAGAGCTCCTGTACAAGCAGGAGCACAGCTGAGGAAGGGATTATCCTGCTTTACTGGGAATTGGCTATTTTGTCTAAAAAGGAAAAGCTTAGGGAGAGAGTAAATAGCAGTGTTTGTATATTTGCACGTGGGTAATCAAAGAGATAAAGCTAGGCTTTCCACAGAGAAACCCAGTGAAAGAGAGTGAGTGGACACACTTTGAAACAAGTAGACTTCTAACTGTAGGATTGGGAAAAACAAACAAATAAATGAACAAACATTCTCATTATCAGATGATTAACCATTAAAATAAGTTGTCAAGAGAAACTCTGTTGAGTTCTTTTCTCTACTGTAAAAAGCCTAATATATCTTGTCTGAATTTAGTGTTTTAACTCTCTCTTGAAGAGGAAGGTGGATTTGGTGACCTCCCAGGGTCTCTCCTATTGTGAATGATTCAGTGATTCTACCGTTTTTCTTGGCCATTCTGCAAGGCCAATTTGACTCAGTAGCATTAAATGTCAGAAAGCACTGGAACTCTGAATGATTATCAAAATATAAACTGAAGGAAATCAATAAAAGTCGCATATGTATCTTCAGGAATACCTGTGTCTAATAAAGCAGCGTTTATCAGTAAGCCCGGGGCAACATGGCATTTTTTTTTTTAATATAAATGTTTTATCTATTTTGTCACCTTCGTGTGAGATGTTTCAATTCAACTAGAATTGAGATTAGATTTTCATTTCCTAACAAAGATTATATATGAGTCCCTTCAACTCTAAAATGGTTTCATATGGCCTGTTTAGATGCAAGGCAACTCATTCTTGACACTGTATAAACTAAATTAAATTTATGTTGTCAGTAATCTTTGAGGTGTCAGTTTTACTAATGCCTCCATCAGTTTGCAGAATGAGGGTTTTTTTAATTAATTTCTGAATGTTCACTAAACTTGTATCAGTGCCAAATGCTACTGTGATTGCATATCTATTTACACTCTTATAATATTAACATAAATTCCTAACAGACATGCATTGCAAGACTGATAAACAGACTTTGGTTCTTTTATGGAATTCATACCTCACATTTGGGGCAATGCAGTAAAGGTCACGCAATCAACCAGCAGCATGGGGGCCCTGAGGGCCTGTTTTTGACTGTTCCTTCCCAATCTGCTGTGGAGCTTCTCCTAGCCCTGTACATGGCCCAGGGCCCAATTCAGCTCATCCCAGGGCCATGTGGCAATCCAGGCTCATATTGTTTAGTATTAAGAATTTTGATTTAGAGTTCTATGAAAATGCATGCCAGTGCTCAACAAAGCAAAGCAGATGTTAGGAATTACTATGGAAAATAGAAAATAAAATAAAAATATCATTATGATATAAATTTCTGACCTCACATTTCAAAAATGACATATTGTAAAAATTGAAAAGTATAGAAACTGGTAAAAAGAAATCTATAGCACCACCTTTTAAGGAGGAATGACTGAATTGAGTAAACCTTGAAAAATGGAAAAGTAAGTTGTGATATGTCAGAATTCTAAAAAACTGTAAAGAGGTCAAAGAGCAGCTATTCATCTTTCTAAAACACTTATGTAAAACAAATTATAAGCACCAAATTGAAGCTAGAAGAACTCAGGTTAAAAAATAAACTGAAAATTATGCTGACTCAGCAATGAAACACTATAGCCTGGATGCTAAATTTTTGTGGATTCAAGAAATGTAGGACTTTGCTAATGCTAATGCAATTGCTAAATGTAATAACATCTCCTATGGTTTTGGAAGTCCCTGAGAAAACTCACTGGAAGTTTTCTGGAAGCTGTAGTAACTGCTTACATGAGGTACATAATTCTTGTAAATGGTTCTGAGATCTTAGCCATCTAATTCAATACTTAATATTGTAAAGCCTAGGCAATCTAGTATATCTGCCTCAAATCCCTTAAAGTCTTCTAATAGAAAAGAAAACTTCTAAAATAGAACAATACAAGGATATCTTCACAAGGATAATTTCAGTATCTATATTAAAGATAAAATAAAAATACTTTGAGAATTATCTTAATCTTCAAGCAATCAATTAGGTTTGCAATAATTACAAACTGAAAGTAAAAATAAGAACTAATGGAAAACATTTTGGAAAATAGTGATGAACATGTTCTATTTAAGTATTTTTGCATTTTTTTATTTCTAGAGTGAATAAAAGGTATTATGAAGGAAAATAAATGTGAGGAGATATCTGGAGTAATTGTTATTTGGAAGTACTTGAAGATAATTTTGTTATAACAGTTACAAGAAACTGGGCATCATGTCAGCTAGTGCTTGTGACGGTCAAAATTTGCTTCATCACAGAACAATTCCTATATTTTGATTGCTTGCAAGATGCCCCTTTGTTGAAGTGACTCTTTCTAATGGCAAAATGATTGTGAAAAGTATGTCCTATTTCTTACTTTTCTATCTTTGTAAATATGTGTGTTAAATCAATTAAATAAAAATAATAACTCAAGGTTCATAAATCAAAGAACATCCAGTGCTTTGGTAAATTCAGAACTACAATACTTCCTTTTAAAGTTATCATATAACATATTCGTCCATGCCTTTTCACTACTTGCAACTGCTACAGCAGTTCACAGAGAGTCTGGTAGCAGGACACAGTTTTGTATATTTACGAGACAGGGGCAGAAATCTCTGCTCTCAAAGCATATTTATCTTTTATTATTTATTCCCAACACGACCTGCTTCTCTATCAACCTGAATCCATCTCCATGTAAGCAGCTAGCTATGCTCTTCTTCCTGAATCAGTGTCTACAAAGCCTCGTGATGTAATGGTTGCTTATACTCTTATCTTTTCTTCATTTACCTCAGCTGTGTCATGAATATCTCAAATGAAACCAAAGGAACTAAGCATTAACTTTGAGCTTATTCACTCTTTGCATTTTATTCATTTTTAACCTCTTTCACTGGTAATTTCCTATTTCTATATGATTTCCCAGCCATGGAATAACGATCGTTTTGAAGTACTTTCTTAGATTTGTCTAGGTATTGGTAGTGTATAAACATGAAAAAAAAACAACAACAAAACGCCCACATTTGAAAATGTCTTTTCACATGATAATCAGGGAAGAAAAGTACGACACTTCATTTTTCTGTAGAACCAAACCATTCTAAAAGAGATGGCACAGCAGACTGATTAGTCTTACTGCTTCTTTGAAACTGATTCATCATTGATATACTGGCAGCCTTTACTGTTAGTATCACTCCTTATTCTCAAGAGGTATCCAGAGGGCACTATTTGGATTTTCAAATTTCAAGATGACAGAAATCTACTTTGAGCTTCCAAAGACAGAACTGTTTGTGCAAACACTATTCTAACTCCTGCAACGAGAGACACCAAAATGAAAGAATATATGAGGTGCCAACTTTTGAGGAAGGTTTAACACCCCTGACACAGAAGTTTTAAAACATCTTTAGACAGATGGGAATAAAACTGTTAAACCAAAGACACAGTATCGGTGACCAATTAAAAACTAAGATAGAAAAAATAAAATCTAAGTCTCCTTGTACAGAAAAACATGCGTGATTGGCATTAGTGGCATTAGTGCTGAACTTTGTTTATGTTTTGTATTTTTATTAAAGTGAAAATTTGATTTAAATTAGAATTTATATTTTTAATATCTACATGTTCTATAAAATTGGATGCCCCATCCCTGGAGGCATTCAAGGCCAGGCTGGATGTGACTCTGGGCAGCCTGCTCTGGTGATTGGTGACCCTGCACATTGCAGGGTGCTGAAACTAGATGATCATTGTGGTCCTTTTTAACCCAGGCTATTCTATGATTCTACGATTCTATGAATAAAGACTATGAAAATCCTTTCATCGAGTTTAAGGGTATCTCACCAATCTCATCAACTGTAGTTTCTGGATTTATAAACAAGAACTCAAATAACCTGCGTAGAGAAATGGAGAATCACAATTAAAAGGCACTAAATAGGAGAATTTTCAAAATATGATATGGTATGCAATCAAAGTTTCAATTTCGTGGTTTGAATCTTTTTTTTTTTTTTTTAATTTGGAGATTATTAGAGTAAGTGAGTGATCTATATGGCTAAGGTCTCGATTATAGAAAATTTTACAGCTACATTGACTTGATGGTCTTGGAAACAGTAAATAACACATTCCAAAAACTAGCTCTTGACAGACTTCTAAAATTAGGATGAAAAAAATTAACTACATTTGGAGACTTTTATAAACTTTAATGAACTTCAGTTTCTCTCATGCCTAACCATATTGTTTCTTCCATAAAGTTTGATTCAAGCTTCACTTGAAAGCAGTTTTTCCTCAGCTTTTGTGTACTTTGATCATTCAAATCCATATTGATGCTAAAATCAATGGAGCAACTTTTGGATTAATGTTGACAGTAAAAAGTAAATTGCCTATATATATTTTAAAGTAGGAACAGTAAAATAGATTTATTTGAATCTGTAGGTTCAGTAGTCCATTAATGTGGAATATTTTCACAAACATGTGATTCCATAATGTTTGATATAAGTACACTCAATATCATGTATATTGATTTAATATGAACCGTTGTATAATATGACTGTGTGTTAGTGATTGGCTTTGTCATATTAATTCCAATTTCCTAGAAAACAAATGAAAATTTGAAAATAACAATATATTTCAGATTGGAGCTTGGTCTATTACAATACATTTCCTTCTCAGTCAGTGACTTCCATCTTCCTTTCACATAGGCCTCTCAAATGAGTAGAAAATGCTGTTGATATTATGACACCTACGCTATACACTAAGCAAATAACAAAATATTTAGATATTTTCCAGCTGCCATTATAGCAGAAAACCTACAGAGGAAATGTGCTTCATTAACTTGTATGTCTCAAAAAATTAAAATAACAAAATACACTACAGGATTGGAACAATTCAATTAGATAAATGTTATCCTTCATAATCTAGACCTGAAAATGCAGGTAATCTTCCAAAAATGATTTTGTGTCAGAGTACTGCACTTGGAGATAACACAGGAAAGATAAGTAACAGTTCTTTTATGGCATCAAAGGGAACATAAAATCTTGATTTCAAGGCTTGTTTTAGCATGTACAGGTCCATTTGTCATTGTCTTCTATTCAAGATGAGCTCTATCAATTCAGCTATCAATGCTGATGAACAGACATGCATGGAAATTCTCTATTTTTTCATCATGATTCATTTGCTCCATTTCACACAGCATCTGGGATATACCGGGAAATAGAGATGAAGAGTTTCATCTATTTTCAGAAGAAATAAATAAGATTACCACAAATTATACTAAACTGCACTCATGTTAATAAATTAAATTTTCTCTCTTTAAAATTAAGGTCCGTGAGTACATCAGTAGAAAAAGAGATGTGCTGCAGTTATTTGCTGGTGGAACTATTTCAAACTGGAGCTTTTATTCAATAAAGTATAACCATTTATGGACCAGATTTCAAAAACAGAATTTGCACAGTAATTATTGTATTACATATTTTCAGATGTACAAAATTTCTTCTCTTTAAATTGGAAATTGAAGGCAATGTTGTAAGACTGAGCAATGAAATGTTATGCGAATAAACAGCATATGTGATCTTAAAGCAGTAGGTCCTATCCTGTGAAGAGTATAAATTTAAACTTAAAGGAATAACTGTGGTGCACTTGTGTATTAAACTGAAATTTGAAATCAAAATGTATCAATGCAATGCCACCAACAGGAAAAAAAAAAAAAAAATTTCAAACCATTATTTTGTGTGTAAAATAATTATGAAAAAGCCAAATTGTATCACTAGGTAACAAGTCTAAGAAATCCTGTTTGTTCTATTGCTACCAAAATAGTCACTAACACATAAAGAGACAACATTTTTGTACCGTTGCACATCTGTCTAACAATTAAGTATAATTATCAACTGAATATCCTGAATGATCTAAAACAATATTGAATGGGTCAAATGGGGATGGCACACTTATGTATAATATTAAAATAATAAGTATGGAGAATTTTGACTGCATATCTAATAATTTAAGTATTTTATATTACACATTTCTATTATAATTTATCATGATCAATTTCCTAATTTTCAGATTATTTATAGTTGATAATGAGAGTTTTTAAAGTCAGGGAGATAATCTAATGAATATGTTACTAATCAACTACAAATGTTAGTCTGAATTATGAAGGTTGCAATATACTAGAGGCCAGAAGAGAGTCAGTATTTTGAAAAAGACTCTCCTAAGACAATAAAAGTAATAGAAAAAACAAACAAACAAGCAAACAAACAAAAAAACAAACAAAAAAAAAACCTGATCAATTGGCTTAAAAGTACTGAGCTATGATATTAAGTGAAAAGTCCACGCAAAAGCTGATAGATTTATTCCTGTTTGCAAAGATCAGAGTATTGTATGTAAGTTGCACTCTGCCAGTAGAAGAATTAGAAATCTTGTTTAAGTGTCTCATCTAGGTTAAATTTTACAGATGGAAAGGGAGGTTGTGATGTAAATTGACTTTATACATTATCCAGTGTAATCAAAAAAAGTCTGGCTCTCAGCTAAGGTACTAACTTGCACATGGGCTATTCACATAAAAACTAGTAGTTCAATTTTTTTTCTGTAATTATTGTGCAGGTTAGTATTCATAGCATCCATTCACTGCTCCTGACTAAACCATGAGTAGATATAGTCAGAATTCTTTGTTCACCTAAGATGTACACCTTTGATAACTGAGAAGTAAGAGGACCCAACAGAAGCACAGTAAAAAGTACTATTTTTTATTACTTGCAATCGTTTGGTTTCTGTTACTTGCGATTGTATCATTTTATTAGTAATTGCCCGCTCATTAGATCTTACCTATAAAGTGTTATCTTCAAATTCAGTAAAGAATGCATTATATCTGTATGATAATTACTTTTTTCTTAATGATTGAGACAGAGAATGGCTTTTCTGACTTCTTTCAGGTATATTCTGAGGGAAGATTTGAATAGCTGAAGATCTCTAGACATGGAACTAATACAATAAGAGTTAGCAAATTCACTATTTGCTCTATATAGAGAAGAAGAAAATACTTCAAGTCATAAGAAAGAATGGAAATAAGGTGCCTGATCAGAGGCGCTTAAGTCTTTCAACTCTGAAGAAAAAGCTTGACTTTCTTTTAACTTAATTACTCAGCTGGAGTTAAGATTCTGTTACCACCTTTGTCTAGTAAACGCACCAGAATCATAGTAATAATAATGAAACAAAACTGACTATGTCATGTTAAGTTGAATTATAAGTCCTTGGCAGTAGAATTAAATCAGAAACAGATTTTCTCAGCAAATTAAAAAGTCAGGTTGAGATAGTAGAGTCCTCTTCTAATAAAAATCAAAGAACTTCCATATTCATTTCTATGAGTTAGTTTGTTGCTGATGATTTTTTTGTTGTTGTTTTCTTTTCCTCTAAAAACAAATAAAAACATTGATAATGTACATAACATGATTAGTTTAATGACAGCCTTAGAAATTTGTACTTTTTAGAAATATATAATTAAGATTTAAGAAATACCAACGTTTCAATTGTTTGTCATCAGATAGGTGTCATTGTTGCTTAGTACTGTTGCTCTTTTGTGATAAGATCTGTTGATTAGTGCAACAGTATAATGCCTATAAAGTTATAGAGTGAAGCTCTATAACAAAAATGTTAGGCTCTAGTGGAAAGCAAATTTCCAGACAAAATCAGAAGTAGTCATGCAGAAATAAATTAGGAAGAGAAAATTAAGTTATTTAAACTGTAGAACATCTTTTCTTCTTTCTTTAGTACTGCATAAGAAAATAAAGATAGACTATTTTTCTTCCTATGAAAGGAGATGCTTCTGTTACTAAATAAAGAAAATTTTGTCATTGCAACATTTGCTGACTTTTGGCTTCTTCCTCCAAAGTAGCTGATGCATAGGCACTTTCTCTTGATGTGGTCTACTATACTTTCCAGAAAGCAAACATTATTTTGCTGTTCTATTATTATTCTAAATTGAAGTAGGAACCTAATCATAAAAAGCAAAATAAGGCATTTTTGCCAGGTTTCGTATAAAGTCAGAAGTAGAAATTCGATTACAAATGAAAGCTTTACTCACACTTTCTGACTACCAGCATAAGCTTATGCAAGCTGTTCTCTGGTTAATTTTATAAGACAAATGCATGCACTGGTAAAAGTAATAATTCACAATTGGAGTTGGTATAATGAAGAGTCAAGATATAGTATCTTCATGCTACAGCAAGCTTTGTAGAAAAATTCTCCAATTTAAAATTCTAATGGAAAAAGTACATTAATGAAAGCAAGGTCTAAGAAGGAAAAAAAATCTTTTGTTTTTCCAGAAGAAAGTGTTTGTGTTACTACCTGATAAAAGAGGCCCTTAAAGAGAATATTCAGGTATTTCTCTGATGCATAACCTACCATATGGTTGTTCACAACTTGGAAGGATGAACATTTAATACCTGACCTGAATGAGCTATTTAAGAACAATTCAGCTGAAGCAGAAGTTAGAATATTAGTGCAGCAATTAATAGTTCCCTTATTGTGAAAGGGAAGGAGAGCAACATCCTGTACCACAAATCTCACACTTGATAATAAGTATTTCTCAATTCTTTTTAGACAACTGGTCTAAGGCATCTACAAAATTAAACAAAATATAATTGAGAATGGAGTAAAACACTATCATAGAAACATAGAATGGCCTGCATTGAAAAGGACGGTAATGATCATCTAGTTTCAACCCCCCTGCCACGGGCCAATACTATGGGTTTTAAAATACTCTGAAAGATTTGTGTCAGTTTACCAGGAGAGTTTCCCTCCGGGAATACATCCTTAGAGCCTGAACACAGCGTTGCTGTCACTTTAGAATAGGAGAAATTTTTCATTTAACCAAGTGTTCAATAATAGGTTTGCTCAAACCTGCCTTTGATGATCTGAATTTCAAAATTTCTGTCTTTAGTAAAACACAGAAAATAGCATCACTGTTAAGAACAGCCTTTACCCATTTCTAATCTACAGTCTTTTCTGATGCTTACAGAAAAGGTTAATTTTTTCCTGACATCATAAGAAAACTGTAACATTTCAGTTTGGTTTTAGTTATTATCGACTTGATGCTATTTGCATGCTATTTTTTTCCCAGTAGCTACAAAGGTGCAGGAAAAGGGCAAAGAAAAATATTTTTGAAGACTGCTTGAGACTTCATGCAAAATTCCAATATTAATTGCATTGCATTGTGATAAACAGAGAAGAGTGAAAGTTATGATAAACTGAAAAATAATCAAATGACATCCAATGTTTTGTATATATACATTTAAAATACTGAGGTGAAAAAAAGGCATGCTTTTTTAATAGACTTCTGAATGTGGCTGATTTAGCCTGCCCATTAAATAAAATTTACAGATCTCCTAATTGACCATAAATTATAGTCAGCTAAGTCAGGCTGACATGATACTGTTTTGTGAATTATTTTAATGTTTGGGTAATGCGTTTTATTAGAAAATCCGCTACTACCTGTAAGTTTCTGGAGCCTTAGCCAGCATAGTCTGTTCTACAGCCACAGAGCTTGATATACTGAAGATCCTGGGAGGTTAGAAATTTTGACTATCAATGTTTGTATGAATTCATAAGGGAACCCAAGAACTAAGTTTTTTCGCCAATACAGTTTCAAATAACTATAGGCCATGACCACTAGGATTGCAGAAACACCCTTGTGATTTTCTGCTATCTCTGATATCATGGATTCAACATGGAGAAATACTGCAGCAGGCTAAATTTAATACTACTAAGTGGTATTCCAATATAAATTAAACAATAGAACAAGAAAGAGAAGAATAAATATATGAGCTGTAACAGCGTGAATATCTTCCCATTCTCCACGAATTTCTTACTGTTTTTAAATAGCACTACAGTAAAGTATAATGGTTATGTCAAATATTTTGGCAGATGAGTTATCATCTTCAAAAAAATCTCGGGTTGAATTAAGTGGAGGAATATCTTGAATTTGTCTCAAATTCAATTCTTCAACATAGCATTGCTATGCAGTCCTTCTGTTTTATGATAAAAATTCCTACATCCAAAAGAAGTGCTGAAATTATTGTTTAAGCATGATACTGATAAAGTAGCAGAGGTAATTTTATTTCTCCATGCCCATTCTGTAGTTTTGATATTTTCTGTCATATCCAAAAGGAGTTTTACCCTTCTTTTTATCCTTGATAGCTTTTTACTATAGTAATCATTTTAATTTAAATTTCTCTCTTCTTTCCCAAAGAAAATCTCAACTTTTGATAAACTGCAAGTAAATTCATTCTGGTTCCAAAGTTAAGCTCATTCCTCAGAACTCAGGAGTCTGGAGATTTAGTAGTTAAGGTTAGATGATCAGCAACAAGCTTCTTATTTTTAACTCTTACTTTAATGACTTTCATTAAAATCTCCATGCTCTATCTCTGTCTAGCACATAAGCACCTTTTCAACTTTAAGCAGGCTAGAATGTTTAAGTCAGTGAACTTAAATCTAATGAATATTTATGTTTTACGGAGCAGGATGATTATTCACCAGCTTCAAACATATGCATGTTGAAATTGTTACCTAGCATTATAGAATCATAGAATCAGAGAATCATAGAATCATAGTATCATAGAATGCCCTGGGTTAAAAAGGATCTCAGTGATCATCTAGTTTCAACCCCTCAGCTATGTGCTAAAATCTAGAGTACAATCTTTTCCAGACTTTTATAGCTAGTTCATTCCCAACTTTTCCATGCTCCAAGTTACTGCTCCAAAAGCAAAATAGGCCCACTGAACAAAACTGTTGACACTGTAGATATCAGAGCTATGAAGTTTACAATTATTTGTCACAGTAAAAGTGACAAAGCATTAACATTCTGATGCAGCCTTTTTCCAGCAAACTGTCATGAGAACATGAAGGAAAACAACATCAGCATATTGTCAGTATAATTAGATAATGAAAATGTGAAATAATACAAATGTATTGTTCTTCTAATAATGAGCTCATAATTTGTTTCATTTTCACCAAGTAGTGTAAAATATTTAAGGAGATTTAAAGCAAGAGATATGAACAAACCTCAGCTACATTTTCTACTGTTAAATTGGTTTGGCAAGAAATTTGAAAACTCTTTACTCTCAAAGGCACCATGAAATTGCATTAATCCACCTTGTATTTGATACTTAATATTGATATTGTATGATATCGAAATACTTAATACTGATACTATAATACTGATAATGTGCAAATAAAGAAGATATATTGATCAAGTTTCTGTAGCTTTACCCACTAGATAGTATAATAATATAATAATTATGAGAAAATTACAACATTTTTAGTTAAACTATTAGTTCACTGTGAAAATACTTGCTGTAAAATTTAATTCAAGCACTACAGTACTTCATAATCTTAAATATTACACACTCAATCACGATGCTGAGACCTTATTTTCCGTAATTGAAGCTCATTTGTCTGAACTGCAGTGAGTTTTGAGAAAGAAATAAACTCCTTAAAATCTTGTTTTACATATATGAACAGTACTATTGTTCTTTTCATTTTCTTACTCTGAATATATTTAAATTTTTCATTGTTCCTTTCTGTCTTACTTTCCAGACCTTTTGAAAGCCAGTGGCTCTCCTAGGGACTCTCTTTTGATTTCTATTGCTTCAGATTAGAAATGCAGAGGATTTATTAGTAAAACAATAACATACATTGTTTAATGCTTAATTTCTGTCTGTATAATCAAGGTGTTGCTGAACATTCTGAAGGATGGTGTTTACTGATTATTGTTGAACCCCATTACTCTAGGGACTCTTGTTCTCTGAGTCAGCTATTTTGATCTACCCTGTCATAGCTCCATAATGTGGCTATTATCAGTAGTATTAATGTTTGCAAGAAGCAGCATTATTTAGATTTGATTTGATTTTCCATTTTGCTTACAATAGCACTTTTCTTTTTTCTTTTGTGTGTGTATATGTAAATCTACATCTGAAAAAGCATTCACTCCTTTTCTTTAGCCTTTTGGCAAAGATTTTTAGCAAACATATGTAACTAAAATTTTCTAGCAAGAGAATTTTTTTTTTTTTTTAGTTTCAAAGGATATAGCAAATGGACAGAATGGAGGAAAGAATAGTTACAATATCTATTTCTGTAAAACATTATTGCTTTCTTCTTACAGTGTCTTTCCAAAGTTATAGTGTTGCTGGAAAGGAAATTTTATTTCAAGTTTTGTGAAAGTATTCTGAACAGTAGGTATATTAGCTGAAAGCAGACATGTTTTCTAATATAAATTTTAGCTAATCAAATCTAAATAAAAACAACTATCTGAATCAAAACTCAAAAGATTTAAAGCCAAATAATTGGATATGTTCCCTTTGTAAATGATAAAAAAAGATACAAAGTGACAACGAAGCATTATCTTCATAGCATAGAGATAGATTAATGCAAACACTGATTAATAAAAGAAATTCAGAGGTGCTGTAGACTTTGTCAAGGGTGGAGAGGCCTTGCAGAGAGATCTAGACAAATTGGAGAGCTGGACAAAAAGGACATAAAACTATTGGAGAGCATCAAAGGAGGGCTACAAAGACAGCGAAGAGTCCATACGGACAATGCATAAGGAACAACAGAAGTCCCTTGGTTTGTTCAGCACAGAAAAGAGCAGAATGGGGGAAGATCACATGGCGGCCTACGGGTCCTCATGAGGAGAGCGGAGGGGCAGCACTGAACTCTTTTCCTGGTGACAGTGACAGGATCTGAGGGAAAGGGATGGAGATGTATTATAGGAGAGTCAGGCTGGATATCAGGAATGTGTTCTTCACCAGAGGGTGGTTGGGCACTGGATCAGGCTCCCTAGGGCAGAGGTCATAGTCCTGATCTCTTGGAGTGTCTGGACAACACTCTCAGACATATGGTCTAATTTTTGTGTTCTGCTGTGTGGAGGCAGGAGGTTTGGACGCAGTGCTTCTTGTGGTTCCCTTCCAACTCAGGATATTCTGTACTTTTATGAAAGCTCTAAGAGACAGCATATTAATTTTCTATTCAGAGACACTCAGCTAACATTTTTTGTGAACCATATTACTATAAAAATCCCAGAACTCATTAAGCTGAAATAGCAGTTTTATGTAAAGTAAGAAAACTTCTGCCATTTACATTCAAGGGACAGGGATTGCAGAATGATTCAGATATCTCACCGTGCTAAATGCATCATCTTAGTTCTTTGTTTACAAATGTACTCATTCATATCAGAGGAAATATGATACAGAAGATGTTATTTGTAAAATTAATTCACAAGGACAGAAAAAGAGGCCCCATGTAGCTACTTTTAGCATTGTGCACAAGATTCCTTAGGGATTGCAGCTGATTGTCACCTGACTAATTGAAATTCCTCTGCAATGCTGACTGTTGACTACCATGGAACCAGCCATCATCTGCTTTCCTCAGCCTAGGAAATGCTGTACCTGTCAGTCGAAAAGCAAGTGAAGGAAGTTCTCGTAAGATACATCCCAACACTGCCGGGAGCAGTGGACAATAGACTCACAACAGGTATCAGTCGATCAGTCTCTTCAGGGATGCCTAGTGCACGTAATACTGTCTATCTGTCCAGGGACTCAGGGGTTCACTGTCTTTGTGCAGTCTTTATTTTAGCTGGAAGTAGTTTATCTTATTGAAAGATGCAAAATAAATACATTTATATATGTAAGATACAAATTAAGCACTAGAAGTGTTTTATGTGAGTTCCACATCTTTATTTATAAATATGAGACAAGATGGCACAGCTGACTCCACCCTAGAAAAGAGTGAAAATTTGAAAAGAGATTTGCAAATGAGTCATCAGCACCACAGATAAGGAGTTTATCTTGTTTGTTTTGATTTCATTTCTATTTTGTTTACTGTTGTTTGTTTTCATTTTAATAAGCTACATATGAAAAAGAAGATGTATTTTATCTGTTTCATACTTTTTTTACTTCAGGAAGTTAACTGAGACATCAAGAAACAGGTACCTGTCAGCACTTCCCAAGCTCTAACTCTTCAGACTGGCAACAAGAAATAGCCAAGATTTCCTATTTTCAATGCTGGCCTCAGTGATATTCTTGAAAATGACATTCTACTTGAAACATCAAAATTTCATGAAAATTAGTATTAAGTTTTGGCTTTGTGAGAGTTGTATTTTCACTTCACTTTTAAATATAAGTTATTGACAATGATCTCATACTGTATGGATTACAAAGCTGCAATTTGCTCATGTTAATAAAAATTGCGAAACAGGACATTTCAGTGTGAAATCTGAAAAAAGTCCTGAAAAAAATGGTTCATTGACTTCTACTTTTATTTCCCAAAAAATATTTCTGTGTTAAAAAGTATCAATTTGAAACAGCAGTAATATAGAATAAATGAAATTGTAAGGATAACAGTTGTGATTTACATATCTGAATACCACAATCATCATCAAGATTGGTTGTCCTCTCTCCGTGTATCTGTGTAATGCAAAATTAATTCTCTTCAGGATGGATTCCTATCTATATATATTCCTGTGATGCTTGTTTAGTTTCTCAACAAGATGATACTGTTGACTAATGACCCAAATTCTTTTCTGAAGAGTTTCCATCAAGACAGAGATTTCTTTTCCTATATTTATGTAGTCAACACTTCCTGAGGACATCTGTGAGCTGTGAACCCTGCTCTATGGACCATCTGTCAGTAAATTATGCGTTATAATGTTCACAATACTAATGCCAAAGTCCCTCTTGAATATCCACATGGATTGTAGCATTGTTTTTGAACCTCTTCATAAGAACACTGAATTGAATTTTAGGAACAGTATCATTCAGGTCTTGATATTTTGCTGTGTAACATGAGTTACAAAAGCAGGAGAAAGTGAGTCACAGTGAGATAAATCTCTTTTCTGAGGATATCTAGCAGACCTAGAAAGCAAATAACATATTCAAGTTCAACTTTCTTATTCTTACTTCTTTAATAGCCCGGTTTCCATCCTACAGCAAAATTGGGTTATTTTACAGGTGCAAATTAAGTCAGCAGGAAGAGGCTGCTGGGACCTCAGTGTATTCCAGATGGCATGCTGCACTATCTACCTTTTTCATCATTTCAACACACAACCTCAGCAAACAATCCAGTCTTTCATTTTTATCATTATTTTGACTTTTGCTACTGATCAGCTCCTTTTCCTCTCATCTACTAATTAAGAAACACAGAAAGCCTTTCTTTCTTTATAATTTCATTCACTCAAGCCTCAGCCTTATGCCCAGACACATGTGACAAAACTGGGATAACAGTAGATAGTGAGGGAAGACAAGACTAACACTGGTAAAAGAAAACATAATTAAGTTTTCACATGTATATACAAATACTACCTACCTATCAAGACAGCTGCATGGGGTCCCATATGTATAAACAGAAGGTAAAAAGAGAAAAATTGAAAGTAAAGGTGGAGATGACAGGAGGAATCGAAGGGATATAACTGAAAATCAGAAAAAAATCAACCTCTGATCACCAAAAAAATGTAACCTTGAAAGCTTGACACGTCTAGTTTATGGTGTAACAAAGAAATAAAAAAAACCCCATATATATGCAGCATATCTACAACGTCACACATAAGCTACGAAACAGGCGGTAACAAGGAAGTAAAATGATGGTCGCAATCCCTGCAAGAAGAAAAAGAGAGGAAATTCTCTGGCATTATCCTTGATTTAAGGATGCTGTGACTGTACAGTATCACTACATAACTGCACCAGTTCTTCCATTATCTTTGATATATAAACAACATTGCTTTTTCATTGATGTTCATTTTATTTTGCTGAAGCTGTCACATATAGTCTGTTTTTTACAGTATAACTGGGTTAAGTAAACAAATATTTTGGAAATTCCGTTTTTCCACATGACAAGGGAAATTGTAGCCGTAACACTGAGCCAGAATAAACCAATAAACTTTGGTCCTGCTACATTGATACACAGACAGATATATAGAGAAATAGAGAAACAGATATTCCCATAAATCTTTCATATTAATGTACTTGAATGTAAGCTCACTTCTCCAAAACTAATGAACAGTTCTTAATTGATTTAATAGAGATGGAGGAAGTTTTTAAATGTTGTAGATGAGGGGATAAAATGTAAATTTAAAGATATAATCATTGATTGGTATAATCAATGTCTATTAATAAGAAAATATTGTTAATATTGTTTATTCAATATTGAATAACTTGTCATTACATATCTTTTTTAGGATTGTAAATTAACAAAACCTTTTGGAAAATGCAAGTCACTATGAAAATTCACATTACTAAAGAAAATTTCAAGGCTTAATATGTTCCAAAGAATAAAAAATTGCTCTTGCTATATGGACGTTAATTTGATATATATCATTACCAGTTTAAAAAAAATCAATACATTCAATAAAAGACAATGATAAAACCTGTATTTGGATTTTGCCTTGTCAAAGTTTAGGTAACAATAGCTGTATGTATGATCCAATAATATGGTCTTTGAAAAACAGTCTGTATCTGTCTGAGGATCCTGAGTTGTTTTCTATTCAGAAAAACATACCTTGACCTTTTTGGCAAGAGCCAAAAAGAACTGATATAAACCCTAAAGTACAAACTGTTTTGCAACATAAATATTGTATTATTTGAGCTTTTCTATTCTGCTGACTGAATTACATTGTAAAAAAGAAAAGTTCTGCAACCTCTCTATATATCACAGTTGTATCTTCACTTAAGGTTGCCTTGACTTCAGCATCACAATAACGGCAATAGAGAAATACAAATCATATGGAGGCAACTACTGGTAGCCTTGACAAATACTTACAGCAAAATAAAATAATAAAATGCAGTAAAATAAAAATTAAAGACTAATTAGGAAGTACTAATTACAGTAGTACTAATTACAAAACAGAGGCAGTGGTGGGTTGAACAACCAAAATTGTCAGTGGCACCTGCACATTAAAGTTAAAGGATAGTGCAAATATCATTATTTAGATTGGAGGAAGGAATGAATATCTAATCTACTGCTTAAAACCTTTGCAGTTTAACATGAGCCCTAGCCAGATATGTGATTTGAATAGATCACTTAGTGCACATCTGAAAATGAAATGGTCGATTTCACAAATCCTTTTGGTTATAACAAATTGGGAAGTTGGGGAACTGTAGAAATGCATGCTAGTCTTAGAAAATTTTGACTCTAACTCTGCAAAGTAAGAACAAAATAGATTTCCCAAAATACACTAACAGGTAAAAGAAATCTAATATTTTGGGTTTCACTTTCCTCTTGAAACTGGCAAGAAACTGTCATGTCTACTGAAGGAAACCTTCCAATCCAAACTATATTTCTTGAGTGGAACACAGGTCTTAGTTTACCAACCAAATTATGTGACAGGTTCATTGAACTTCTGTCTGCTTTCATACTTTTCTTGGCTTGGATCCATCATTCATCCTCAAAAAAAAAGACCAGATGATAAATCAAAAGCAGACCTCCAGGTATAAAATTGAGTAAATTAATGCAAATCTAGACCAGCGTAGGCCTCTCAATAAATAAAGAAACAAACAAATAAATTTTATATTTATTTTATATTTATATAATAAATTTTATATGTAAATATTTATATATTTATATATTTATATATAAATAAAATTTATTTATTTGTTTGTTTGTTTGTTTGTTTTTCGTCATGCTATTCTGTGTGTGCCTTAGAAATCCTTTATTCATTTCCTTAGGAATCCATCCCAAGTTTGGGAATGCCAGATAAAATTTCGTCTTGACAGCAAACATTTCCAGCTGTTTTGAAATACTATTTTCCTGACTTGAGGAAGGCAGATGCTGCCTGCAGCAGCTGTGCTCTGTGTTCTTCACGTTTCAACTCACCACTCCATCCTTACAGGGTCAAGCTATTGAATTAGAGCTAGCTCTAGCTGTCTCTCTGCAGCCATTTCTCCACTCCTCAATCACCTCCTGTTGTCATTCTCACCTACTTTTCTCTCTTACTCACTTTGTGAAAATGAAAAAACACAAATTTCCTAAAGGCACTATGATAGCTAGAGATACATTTGATGGCCCTTACTAATTCCTTAGTTTTTCAGAAGTTAATCCAGCAGATTCAATAACATAAATCTAATTAAAATGAATTGGGATCAGGAATTGTAAACAGGAGGCATTTCCTGTGTGAGGAAAGATCTGTTAATGTGTTAATTTTTTAAATTGCCTACAAGCTACCAGTAAGTTTATTACCCATTTCACTTGGATTCACAGTTCGACCATTACAAATACCAAACACCAATTTTTTCTACAAGCAGATTATAATGATACTGCATTTTTATGATCATGTCAACAAAGAACAAGGTAGATTTTATGGTCTTATATACAAAAGTATATTAACTCAACTAATCCTATATGCATGTCCAAAGGGAGATGCTTCGCATATTTCTTTTAGATATGATTACATTATAAAACATTAACCAAGAAACAAATTCACTTTATGATTTCTACTTTTTAGTCCATTAAAAGAAAAAACCAACAACAAAGCCACACCAATAATTACATAGTTACACTTATGTGTCTGCACTGATCATATTTGCTGTAGGAATAGCAGAAAGATAATGTAAACATATGTTTGCCTTGTGGGGATTCACATTTTATAGGTAGATTGGTACAGTATGTTTGGAATAATGTGGTGTCAAAAATATAGCAATCTTGATGCTAAAAGTGTTCAGGAACTTTTTGCTGAATATGGGATCTCTGTGTTGCCACACATTGAAACCTCCCATCTCTATTGTGGCATACTCTAGTGGCATACTGAGGTCATGTCTCCACTGATCTCCACAAGAATCCAGCAATAGTTTTAGACATCCAAAAGCATGTAAGGTTTAATAAAGCCTGGTAAGAACTGCTTCCCATTTATATGTCCATAACTAGCTAAAATGGGAAGAATACAGGGATGTCGTCCGGACTTGCAGATGTGGGATCAGGAAAGCCAAGGCGCAGGTGGAACTGAACTTGGCGAGGGACGTGAAAAACAACAGGAAGACCTTCTATAGGTACATTGGCCAGAAGAGACAGGCCAAAGCGAGTGCACCTCCTTTGGTAAATGTAAAGGGAGAACTGGCTTCAATGGACGGAGAGAAGGCTGAGGTACTGAATGAGTTCTTTGCCTCGGTCTTCACTGGCGGCCAGGACTCCAGTACCTCTCCCGTCCCTGAGCCCTGCATTCCAACACCTCTGGGTGGGGACTGGGGTGGTAAATCCCCTCCTGCTGTGAGGACAGAGCAGGTCTGAGACCGCCTCATGAGACTGAATGTGTACAAGTCTATGGGGCCGGATGGCATCCCAGGGTTCTGAAGGAGCTGGCTGAGGTGGTTGCCGAGCCGCTCTCCATCATATTTGAGAAGTCGTGGCTGTCAGGTGTGGTCCCGGATGACTGGAGGAAGGGTCACGTCACTCCCATTTACAAGAAAGGGAGCAAGGAGGACCCCGGGAACTACAGGCTGGTGAGTCTCACCTCTGTGCCTGGGAAGATCATGGAACAGATCATCCTGGATGACATGCTTGATCACATGAGGAAAGGGCGTGTGATCCATGACAGCCAGCACGGCTTCACCAGAGGAAGGTCATGCTTGACCAATCTGGTGGCCTTCTGTGATGGAGTGACGGCATCGGTGGACAAGGGAAAGGTGACTGATGTCATTTATCTGAACTTGAGCAAGGCATTTGACATGGTCCCCCACCACATCCTTATCTCCAAACTGGAGGGATCTGGATTTCATGGGTGGACCACTCGATGGATAAGAAACTGGTTAAAAGGCTGCAGACAGAGGGTGGTCATCAATGGCTCTGTGTCCAGGTGGAGGCCAGTAACGAGTGGCATCCCCCAGGGGTCTGTCTTGGGACTGGTGCTCTTTAACATCTTTATCAATGACATCGATGATGGAATCGAGTGCACCCTCAGCAAGTTTGCTGACGACACCAAGCTGAGTGGTGCAGCTGACACAGTAGAAGGAAGGGATGCCATTCAGAGGGACCTCGAGAGGCTAGAAAGGTGGGCCTGGGTGAACCTGATGAGGTTCAACACAGCAACGTGCAGAGTTTTGCACTTGGGCTGGAGGAATCCCAGGCATCCCTACAGACTGGAAGGAGCAGTCCTTGAGAGCAGCCCTGTGGAGAAGGACCTGGGGGTCTTGATAGACGAAAAACTTAATATGAGCCAGCAGTGTGCCCTTGGGGCTCAGAAGGCCCATCCTGTATCCTGGGCTCCATCAAAAGAGCAGTGGCCAGCAGGGACAGGGAGGTGATTGTCCCCTTCTACTCTGCTCTTGTGAGGCCCCATCTGGAATACTGCATCCAAGTCTGGAGCCCCCAGTACAAGAAAGACAGGGAACTGTTGGAGAGGGTCCAGAGGAGGGCCACAAAGATGATCAGGGGACTGGAGCACCTCCTCTGCAAAGACAGGCTGAGGGAGCTGGGCTTGTTCAGCCTGGAGAAAAGAAGGCTGCGGGGTGACCTCATTGCAGCCTTCCAGTACCTAGAGGGAGCCTACAAACAGGAGGGGAATCAACTCTTTGAAAGGGTGAGTGACAGGAGGACAAGGGGAAATGGTTTTAAGTTGAGGGAAGGGAGATTCAGGTTGGACGTCAGGGGGAAATTCTTTACAGAGAGAGTGGTGAGGTCCTGGAACAGGCTGCCCAGAGAGGTTGTGGATGCCCCGTCCCTGGAGGTGTTCAAGGCCAGATTAGATGGGGCCCTGGGCAGCCTGGTCTAGCATTAGGTGGGAAGGTTGGTGGCCCTGCATGTGGCAGGGGGGTTGGAGATTCATGATCCTTGAGGTCTCTTCCAACCCTGGCAATTCTGTGATTCTGTGATTCTGTGAAAATGGAACATACTGCTACACCTTCACTGTTATGTAGAATCACAGAATCATAGAATCACCAAGGTTGGAAAATATTTTGTCCAGCTTTGCAGTTACTTTAATAAATGTGAAAAAAATGATTATTAATATTCCATTTCTATATTTCCCTACCTCACTGTAGGGCTGGCAATTTAAAGATGACAACTTCTCACATTTTCTGTCTTACTTCAATTTATCTTTATAAGGATGCGTACATTCAATCTAATTTTGCTACCATATTCTTTTGCTTTTGAATCAATGGTTTATTTTTCACTCCAGTATGATCAATCTTGTCAAGCACACTTGCCCCCGAAAAATAATTTATTCAATTTCAGTTCTGCCTATATCCTCAGCTCCTTTTCTGTATCATCTTTTTTGCTTTGCATCTATTTTGCCTCCTTTTTTTTTTTTCCTGCATCATTCATCAGGATCATTTCCTATGTCAATTAGTACTATCAGTATCCTTTTATTCTCTATTACTTTCCAAGGGAGCACAAGCTACATGAGATAGAATTATCAGACCTGATTTAGTTCTACTGCTTGTAACACCACATGGAATAGACGTTTCATAGGATCTCTGTCCAGGTAGTGTTAAACACACTTTGCAAGTTTTCTCTATCTGCCAGTTTTTCATGACATAAAAGTATTTCAGCTGAGTCTCGAGAACATAAGACCTAGTTCTGTCAAGAACTTGTTTGCTTTTAAATGATAAATTCCCAAGGATTCTAGAGGGATTTGAGATCAGAGTCCTTGATGTTAATGCATTCATCTCTCTGTGTACTGCCAACAGTTCATACTCACACTACTCTGTTTCAAAGCAGTCACCCAATGAGCTGAAACCATCAGTGCTGGTCATACAAAGAACAGAAATGTGCATCATATACCAGTAGGAGTGTCTCACAATGATGTCGCTATATAGGAGTGAGGCAACAGTTCTAATTTAGATAACTAATGTGTGGTGTTATGACATCAGCAAGATAAAAATCTACTTATTTTAATCAGGTTCATCCAGTATAAATCCTTAATTGTACAAACTTATGGACTTTTGAATATCTCAGTGTTAATAATAACATTAAGTGGATACAATAATAAAATACTGTAAAGAACTAATGTAATATGATTTCCCAAATCTGTTTGTCTATTAAGAACTAAAAACAACAACAACAAAAATGCTTACAAGATTTCAGCTGTAAGTGAAAAATGTATGCTAAGGTCACAGCTTTAACAAAGATACCAAATACCAACTGTCAGACATATTCCTATCATAAATACTTTTTTGGCCATTTTCATTATTTAGCAATAGGCTTGGAGACCACAACAAAGGATGAGAGCACTGGGGAATGAGAAGGCAAGTTTCTTGGAAATACAAAGACTTATTGGCTATATAGACTAGAAACTAAAGTATAGATGCTATATAGTATCTATGGAGTGACAGGTGAAAACGTAAAAGTTGCAGAAGCAAAAGAAGTTTTAATGAAAATGATGAAATATGATGCACGTAGCTGGAATTGCACGTTACTCCACGTTACCATGTTACTGTTTGTAAACAATAGGTAGTTTTCTTATTAAGTATCTTCTTTATTTTACAAGAATAGATTATGTTCACAGAATCACAAAATATTTTAGGTTAGAGAGCTGTCTGCAGGTCTTCTATTCTGATCTACTCACAGCAAGTCCAATTACATCAGATTGCTCAGAGATCTATACAGCTCAATTTTGATTATCCTCAGTAACTGAGATCATAGAATCACAGAATATTTGAGGTTGGAAGTGATCTCTGGTCCAACACCCTTACTCAACCAGGGCTATATAGAGCCGGTTGTCCAGGATCAAGTACCCATGGCTTTTGAAGATCTCCAAGGAGACTCCACAGCCTCTCTGGGGAACCTTTGCCAGTGCTCGGTCATATGCACCTGTTTTCATCTATTGCCTCTCCTCCTATCCGTCTGTATCTTGGAGCACAGTCCAACTTTGTCTGCCCATTACTCCAGACTATCTTGCTATGTCTGTGTCTTCAGTCAACTTGTTGGCCACTCTTAGTATCGTGATTTATAAATACATATTCATATAAATCTTGGTGTTCGTACTAATAGATTTACATGCAAATTCAAGAAGAGAAGAAACAACAAAGTAAATAATCAAACCAAGCCAGGGAACTTAAAGCCATGCATTTTGTGTAGCAGTCAACCACTTTTGTGAAGGTGCTAGTTTTGTAAGCAGCTTTTGTGGCTAAGTTGCTGCGAGACACTGAGTATCAGAGATTTCAGCCAAACAAAAGGAAGCTGATTCATGAAATAATGCAACTTAACATGAAAAGTCTGAAAAAGAAACAAGAGGAAATAAATAAATAAATAATGCAGAAAATCAGGAGGACTCCTTTAATGCAATGCACATACCTTGTTATTTTCATATTTACCTATTGCAGATTTAAATGACATTTTAAACAATAACAACTCAAAGGCACAATAATATTTATGATACAGAGGCAATTTCGGATTAAATCTTCCAATGATATGGACACTTAGGATATAATATTTCCACTTGGAAAACTGGAGCTGTCCCTCAAAAAATTGTTACTAAAAATTTTAACTGGATATAATTTCACATGGGAAACAGATTCTTCTGAAAATGTAAAAAGTAGTACTGTAGCAATATTTTAATTGTGTATCTAAAATAATGTTTAAATTTCATATAAGAATAAATCACCTTTTCATAGACTAAGCACACCTCCTCTGGTGCCCTGAAGAACCTGCTCTAAGAGCATAATGACTGCAGCTGGGACTTGTTGGGACTCAGAGCAAGACTAACGCTGCCTCATGAACTCTACATAAGATTCCAGCACTTGGAAATTGGTGTGGACAGTAGGACTCCACTACTTGAATCTCATGTCTAATGTACCAAACTTAACGGTCTGAGGTTAATATTTATCAGACTTAGTCTCAGTGTGATCATACCTGAGATAAACTGAAGATATGCCTCCAGGAGAAAGTCTGGGGGACATTCATCACATAATAATTTTGAAAATAAAGATAACAGATTTTGGAAACTACTCAATCTCTTGTGTGCCTGAGACTAGGCAGCTGAAAATTAAGGATATGGGGGAGCAGGATGATGGATGATTTTGTGAACTTGCCCCTAAGAAGAGCATCCCCTAAGAATACCTGGACTAAGACTAAAAAGCAAAGGAGATGGATGAGGGAGCAAGCCAGAAACAGACAAGCAACTGAGCTTCAAAACTGGCTTGTTTTGTTAGAAGGTCTGCTGAAACCATTACATTTCTCAGAACATTTGATCTCAACAAATGCTATTAGAATTAAGTTCGTTGTAAAAGATGTCTAGAGGTTTTATTAGTAAACAAGACAAAGAAGAAAGAAATAGAACAATTGTATATGTTAGGACAGATTAAAGATGACCTGGTAAACTGGATTTTATTACTTATTGTGGCACAAAACTCTACTTGATTCTAGACAAACAGATCAAACAATCTGTTTGCTGCTCATTTTCTGTAAACATACCTTAAAAATCTGGATTTTTTTTTTTTAATAGCAATTCCAAAAAAAGCATGGTGTCACATAAGTAATCAGGCTTATGCTTTGAACAACTAACTGTGTTACATTAAAGAAAGAGTCAGGTGCAAAAAACCATGCCTGAATTGGTTCAAAAGGGCCAGAGCCTTGCTGTGTTCGTTCTAGCATATTTTTGTTCAGTTTACCTACTGAGGAGATAATGGAAAAGTAATGTTATGTAATCAGATGTATTGACATCTTTGAATGACTTCCGTACTCTCAGAAAAGGTGACTGCTACAAAAAGTAGATAAGTAGAAAAGAAGTCCATCATTTACAGACAAAATTACATAAAAGTAAATCAGAAAGTAAGCACATAAGAATTAAAGTTGTTTGGGCTGCCATATATATGACATTTCTTAACATTTGAAAACATGCAATTGCATTCTCATTTCTGCTATTTCAAGGCAGAGCTTTCAAGTCTATTACACATTTGAATTTCTGTGTAATAGTCATGCTCATCACAAATGTAAGAGGACCTTATTATATCTTTCTATACGGGTTGATAGCTTCTGTCCAATCATTTCTCATTTACTATGTCGAATATTGTTTACATCTTCAAAGATTCATAACTATTCTGTGCAGATTTCCTTACAAGCAGAGCTTTTTTTGGATCTTGGATATTGGTGAGAACTAAGCATTTCACATACAGTGTTATTCATAGTGTCAAAACTGCTGGGGAGTGGACAGTGCTTGCAAGGAAATATGTAAAGCCATTAGAGCAGTAACTAATAGAGAATGCCAGACACAGAAACATTTCTCAAGTTCTACTCTCATTTTGAACTTAAAATAATAGCTATCTCTGTGCACACACCATGCAGAGCACTGAATCCTCTTTGGAGAGTAAATATCCTTTTGAGCAAAACATGATAATGATAATACCCACTTTTTACACAGTGGTCATCCAAGAAATTGAACATTTGTGTTCTTCAAATGAACCATATTCCAATATAGTAGCTAAAGCCTATCACTCCTAAATATAAAACACAAAGGAAGAAGAACATGCTATCTATGCACAACAACATGTAGACAAGTGTTAAAGCAGAGAAGTGACTGAATATGGGAACTAGCTATTCAGGCAGAAACTGAGAACAACGTTTCAGATCTCATAATATTTGATATCTTCAACATTATAAGAAAATAAATGTATTTAAGTAATCAAAGACTCACATATGGATGTCTTCATCACAAAATTATAGTATTGTAACTTAGGGATCAGCCTACCATAGTTAACATACTGACAGATATTATTCTCTCAGGAAATCAGAATCATAGAATGGCCTGGGTTGAAAAGGACCGGAATGATCATCTAGTTTCAATCCCCCTGCCATGGGCAGGGTCGTTAACCACTAGAAATGTTTTTAATCTTTTCTGTGTCAAAGATCACCTGCTTCCCAGGAAAGAGACCTAACTCTCATTATGGTATGTTTAGATTAGTTGGACCTTTGGCAAGGATTAGAGATGTTGCTGTATAAATAAAGATTTCAAGAATTCACAGTCCATTACATTCTAAGTGTCACAGAATCACAAAATCACAGAATGGTAAAGCTTGGAAGGAACCTCTGGAAATTACGTGGTCCAATCCCTTTGAGCAGGGCCATCTACAGCTGGTTGTCAGGACCACATTCAGTCAGGTTTTTAAGATCTCCAAGAAAGAAGACTCCACAGTCGGTGCCAGTTCTCCATTACCTACACAGCAAATAAGGGTTTCTTGGTATTTAGATGGAACCATCTGTGTTCCATCTGTGCCTATTGCTACTCGTCAATGACAAGAGCCTGCCGGTGTCTTCTTGGCACCCTCAGTTCAAGTACTTATATGCAATGATGAGATAATCCCTGACCCTTCTGTTCTCCAGGCAGAACAGGCTCATTAGGTTTAGGTTAGACTTAAGGAAGAACTTCTTCCCTCAGAGAGTGGTCAGGCACTGGAATGGCCTGCCAAGGGAGGTGGTGGAGTCTCCATCTCTGGCAATGTTCAAGAGGCATCTGGACGAGGAGCTGCGAGATATGGTTTAGTAGCTTGTGATAGCAGTGGCAGTGTGAAGACGGTTGGACTAGATGATCTTATAGGTCGTTTCCAACCTTGTGATTCTATGATTCTATGTCTCTTCATCTTTCCTCAAAGTTCTTTCCAGTCACTTTGTCCTCTTGGTGACCCTATATTGGACTCTTTCTGGTATGTCCTTGTCTATGTTGTACTAAGGAGCACAGAAATGCATGGAACTACAGGTGTGTCCACAACAGAGCTGAGTAGAGAGAAAGAATCGCCTCTCCGGACTTGTTGAGAATATTTTTCCTAATGCAGCCCAGAATATTATTAGCCTTCCTTGTCACAAGGGGCATATAGCTGTCTCTATTTCATCTTGGACTAGGATTCCTAAGTTCTTTTCCACAAAGCTACTTTTCATTTGGATGGCCCACAGTACAGTATGTACTGGAGTTGATCTTCCTCAAACACAGGACTTTGCACTTTTCCTTCATAAGGGTATCAAACCACTTTTCCAGCCTGTTGATATCCCTCTGCATGACAGCAGAAACCCTCTGGTGTAACAGTTATTCATCTCCATTTTGAGCTTTCAGGATTACAGGGCTGCATGTAAGTCTGTTTTAGGTGCTTTCAAAATTAAGCATCAAGGCAAATGTGTAAATAAGCTTGACAAAAGTAGTAGACAAGAGAGTTTACTACATTTAGTTTCTGCTTCTAGAACAGATTACAATAATTTGATGGTTATGCTGACTCTAAAATAACTTATATCCACATTATAAATTCACTAATTGATGATGGTTTGGGATATGTACCCAATTAAGGGGGTATTAATATTCATTTAAAGATAAAGCTCAAGAAGAAAACACATGTGAAGCCTGTTCCACTTGTTCTTATTCCAGAATCCCTGCTACTATTGCAATTCTAATAAGATTTCATTATTCCTTCATTTTTTCTCTGTTCTTTAATAGTGACTTATTCTGATTAAAATAACGAAATACTGTCTGCCTTATTTTGAGAAGTATTAATGTGCACTGAAATAGAAATCAAACAAGTAGGTGTTCAAGCTTAACAAGTCACCCTACATGCTCTTTATATTTAGGAAAAGAATAGGTACCTGCAGTACACGATTTATCTGATCATAAAAAATGCAACTAAAATAGATCAGATACGTTTTCTTAAGACTATTGGTCTTGAAAGTCCTTAAAGAGCAAATAAATGTTGATTCTCTGAATATCTGATCATTAGAATAAATTATAGAGAAAATCTGAAAGGCAAATTATATTCATACATATACACAGTCACATGTATCTATGTAAAATATGCTTGACTTGATTATGGACTCAATTATTTTGATCTCAGGAAAAGAAAACAAGACACAACTATAATGTATTCACATATATACTGATATACAACCATACATATATATATATATATATACTGATACGTTGTTCTATACATACACCAGTATATTTACAAATATACCTGTGTCTTTTTTGTTTTAGTGTATGTATATGAGTATGTATAAATCAAGAGGAAAACAATATAAGCCCATAATCAACAAGAAGCCAACAGAACTCTAATGTTTGTGCATTAAAAAACAAAAAGAACAGCAAACAAAATATGCAAAAATAATTTCCAGATAATACAGTCCAAGGTGTTCTAACAGTAACTAATTCCAAATATTGCATTTAAGGGTTAGGTACACAGTAACAGCACTTGTTTGATATACAGATTGCCAAAAGCTCACAATACAATATTTCTTCAAACAGTAGCATCCTGCGCTCAATGCATATGGGAGAGCATATAAAGTAAGTTGACATAGTTATATACACATTGCTTCTCCTCAGATTCTCACTGTGTAACACCAGTGACTTCTACTTATTTAAACTAATGTAAATGAGGTTAGCATCAGGCCACTGGTGAGGAGATTGAAATGCAATTTAAACAAAATGAGCTGTACCTTCTCTAGATAAGTAAACACCTGTCTAGAAATTCTACTTTTAGTGAATGAGGGAGGCAATTTTATTATCAGGTACAGTATAAAATTACCTCTAAATTTTTGAAATAAAAAAAGCTAGGGATCACAGCTACCATAAAAGTGGCTGTAAAAATGGCTTTAAACACAGTATTAGCTTACTTTTAGATTTGTGTTGCGACGTACATCAGAATTCTGAATTTCTGTATAACTTTGAAAGTACTTTGTCCTCAAAATCAAAAAGAATGGAGTTTGGTTGCTATTTTCTTCTATTTCATTTCTGTGTTTTTCTTTCAACAAGTCAGTAAAATAGCTTCTGCTGCATGAGAAAAACAGATGACATGGGAACACATCACACTCAATGTCCTTGGGCATATTTTGCTGACTTTAAATAGCATCTGGCTCTTCATGACAGAAAATCATTCCTATTTCAGAACTTCAACGGCTGAAATAATGCAGTGATAGGTAGTACTTTACAAGTTCATTAAATACAGAGTTAGAAACACTTCAAACAATGTCCCTGACATTGCAAGAGTCACTTAGTAAGATGAGAGACTGACCAAATTACAGTTAACAGTAAAATATATACCTTTATGCCTTTTAATATCAAAAGAAGTCTTATGCTCTCTTTCCCTCCAAACTATGCAATAACCTGCCAGTTAGGTCTGTTCACATTCCTGTGGACTGAGAACAAGTACAAGAATCAGACAAAGAATATTACTCTAAAACTAACAGTAATTTTGTCAGCACTCAAATTACATTAACGACCTGTATGCAACTACACTTTTATTTTTGGTGTCAGGGTAAAAGAAAGAAGTTTTCATTCTCATTTCCTTTTCAGAACAGTTCTTATGTTATGACATGCTTTATCTGATCAAGGGCTAGGATAGTTCCTTCCACATGACCTGTGAAATATGTTATGCATCATTACCAAATGATATATTTGTTACGATTTTATTACAGTTTTGTGGAACTATACAAGTATACAAAATAATCTGTTATTCTTTATCATATTGTTGATCTTCAAATATAGATCTTATCTCACCCAAATTTAGAAGATACCTACATCCAAGATAAACACTTTTGACTCCCCTTAAATTCACCGAAGAGAACAATCTATTTTAAGGTGATTCATCTGGTAGATGAGTACATTCAGATGATGTTACATTAATCTCATCCTAAAGTGTCTTCCTGTTCCCACTGACTATAAAGGAAGTTTTGATGACTAGTTCAGACACAGTAGCCTATACGTTACGCTCTGCATTTTGTCAGATGAATCCTTCACTTCATCTGTTCATTTTCCATCCACAGGGTCGGTCAGAGAGAGAGTAATGAAAAGAGAAGCAAGGACACTTGCTGAGAAAGGAGCTCCTCTACCTGGTGTTCTCTGCCCAGCCATTTGTTAGTTAGCAGCTATTTAAAAAGTGCGTACAACTTTAGTCTGCCTGTCCTATTACCAGTCAGAACACGTACAAATATGCAGGTAACTGAATTTCAGGGTCCTGAATACTTAGAGAACATTTTAAAGCTTTATCATTTATGACTAAAAAGCATTAGATTTTCAATGTGATTTTTCTAGGTTATGCTTATCTCATTATAGATTAGAAACAATGTCATATGTGTTGGCGTGAGTGGATAGTCAAATAATGATCAAAAGTCAGTAGTTCTTTCAAAAGATCTTTCAAAAGAAATCTTAAGAAATACCAATTTGTTTTAATAAATGAGAAAAACAGGAGAAACAGTCACACAAGCTATGAATTATGGAGTGCTTTCTCAGGTGCAGAATGCTTTCAAAGACAAGCCCAGACATTTGAGCATTTATATTAAGTATTCTTGTGAAATAAAACACTTAAATTCACATACATTTACTTTCAAATTAGTTAATATTTAACAGTATTAAAACCAAATTAACCATATATTGGCATGTTCTTTTGAATAGGGATAATTGATCTATTCGGTATTTGAGGCTGGAAAAATTACACAAGAACATCTAATGTACTGTCAAATTTTCTTCAAGGTCAAAGTTTTACATATTACAAAATAACAGAATTTGCTCACTGTAATGCTGTACCAGTGAAGGTTCAGAGACACTTGGGTAATTATAGGTGATTGTTGGAGGGCTACTTAAGAAGCTACTTCTCAGTAGAGACATTGTTGCTATGGTTAACATATCTAATATGTTGCTAATAAAGCAAAATAGATGAAGTATAAAATTAGATAATTTTGAGTGCAAAAAAAAAAAAAATTAATTGGTGCTTTAAGTGTGCTCAGAATGAGTTCATATTCTGTTATTTCTGTGGAATGAATAAAGATGGAAAAAAATGCTCAATGAACCAGGTATAAAACATATTGATCTTCAATACTTGGATAGTGTCAGATCATTTCAAATTCTCAGAAAATGTAAAAAACAGGAACAATAACAAAACCCAGCAGTGCTACCTCAATGAAGTCATCTCAAAAAGGATGAAATAAAGGAAGAAACTGACTTCTAAATAAATTATATATTTATATTTTATATAAACAATATTAAATAATATGAAATAAAATTTTGTTTCAATAGAAAGCACAGATTTCCATACAGAATATGCTGTTAATTATTCTGTGTTCATGGAATAAACTGTGCATATTTACAGTGGTGGAACACACGAGCCATTATAGATCAGCCTCAATCTCTCAATTATATTTGGGTATAAATACTCGTGTTGTGTTGTCCTTCAAAGAAATGAGCTGTTGCTTGGAGCACAATAAAAAATATTTCTTTCATTACATGACAAATGCAAAAATTTCCAGTATGTTCTTATCACTTCAGCAATTTGAACTTGTTATTTTTTTCAAATATCTACCACAAAAAATATCCGTATTGAGGTGTCATATTGATTGCAACAGAGTGACTGCTTAAATGTTTCATGTCTACTTTTACAGTGAGCACTGTACAGAGAAGCCCACTAGTGTCAGGATGATTCTGTTGTGAACAGATAAAAGATGAAATTTCACATTCTCGGCATCATTCTTCCAGTATTACTAGAAACACACACACAGTATATTTTTAACTTTGCTGATGAATCACACTTATTATGTGCCTGTGTTTTTCTACAGAGAATATTATTTCCAGGCAATAGTAAAAACTGTTATTCTTTTAAACATTTAATAGTCACTGTATTTATCAACATAGAGGACAACATATATATGTTTGTCTTTTATTTATATATGTGCTTTATAAGAAGACTATTTTTTTTATTATTTTTATTTAATTTAAAGCTTTATACTCTAAACACCTGCTGAATATGAAGATATGACAAAAAATAATTTCAGGTTTCTAACTGCAGGGTATTTCCTACAATTCATTTTTTTTGATAACATTTTGAAGCAGAAATTGAGGTCTGAATGTTTAAGAGTTATATTACTTGAATAGAAAAAAAAAAAACAAAACATACTTCAGATACCACTTCACAATGCAAACCTCATCCCATTGCATCAGTCTCTCTGTAGAGCAGATACTTTATTCTACCTCTAAAAGTCCTGTCTATCAAAAAATGCTTCTCAAATCTGTTTTCATCGAATTTGGAGCATTCAAGTACACGAGAAGACAATCCAGCAAAAAATAAAGAAGTATGCAAAAAAAGAAGAAATGCATGTATGATTAATATACTGAATGCCCACACCTTCTGCTTTCTGAATTCTTGTTACAACATGAATGTGAAAGCTTTACAAAAAGAATGTTTCAGTCAGTAATGGAGCTGACTGGGCTTTGATTCCTACATATTTTGTTTCTTAATGTAGAGACTCTGTGTAGGTCTCAAAAGGTTAATAAATTTTGTCTACCTTACAGCACTGCCTGTGGGCATTAGTGGGTGTTCAGCAGTATTCACTTACTATTTCTGCGACTTTTACTTGCCTGACAAAAACTCTTTCAAATGGGTAAAATGTTCAAAAGGGATATATTTTTTTATTTTTTATTTTTTGAATGAAAGAATACACAGATGAAATGAGCTACTGTAAAATATTTTATTTACCTGGAAAGAAACCAGGAAAATATTCACTATTGTTACTTATTCTTAGATAACTTTTCTTAAAAGTCTAGTGTGTTAACTGCATAAGTTGAAGATTTAGAAGTCTGATTTCTAGAAATTGCAGAGAAATCTCAGTCATAGGTACATTTTCTTAGATTGCACACATACTCAATCTTCTCCTTTCTGAAACCCTTTAACAATATCTTGTGGCTCATTAAAAAAATATATATACTACATATATATATATATATATATTTTTTTTTTTAACTGAACAGGCTTCTGCCAAAGGCACAAATAAAGACATTTACCTGATTCCAGGCTTTGGGACCCCTATTTGACTTATTCATCTTAAGTTAATTATCCCATGCAGTCCCCAGTTAATGTCAGTTTTATTTTATGGAAATGTTGAAAAGTTTGAAATGGGACTTCCATGGAAAATTATTCAGAGCTGAGGTCTCCAGAGATATGACCTAGATATAGGTCACAGCATATGGTAAAACAGTATGAAATGCTAAAGCTGTGTCTGTTGAAGCTGAAAAAAAATAGGAAAAGAAACTATCTGCCTGTACCTACTCTTCCATTTGAAAAATAACAAACACACAAACAAACAATAACAACACATGAAAAAAACCATGAAGGAGACAAGGGAATATTTATACCACAAATGGGACATTGTATAATCTTCCTCCACCTGGTTCCCTAACATCAGGGAATCAGGAGGCAACAGAGTCCCATAAGATTAATATAGCATGCATCAGTTGCCAGATTATCTGATGCTGCACAGATGTTCTGCATCATAACTCCAGCATAATCTACCTATGGTTACTTGGTGAGTTCAGGTAAATATGAACATGATATGACATGATAAAGAAAATTAAAAGGAGAAATGGATCGTGCATAGACTTCATCTATACTCCATTCCATAGCCCAGTTGCACTTATAGACTTAACATCATTTTCAGCTGCTGTCAGGTCTCCTAAATGTATTAATTAAAACTAGGATTAGCTACTAGATTCCCAGAAGAGGGAAGACAGTAATTGTGTTCAGACAAGGACTTAGACTTGAATACTGACTGCCTTCACTTAGAGTTGTCTAAGGGACTCTCAACCTAATTAATTACTAAAACAATTGTAATAGATGTAAAGGAGGAGGCGACAGGGAATGATTCCATAGATTTGCAACTGAGTCAGAACAGAAACAAATGTCTTTGTCCCCACTTTGAATCACAGAATCACTCAGGTTGGAAAAGACCTTAAAGATCATTGAGTCCAACCATGACCTAACCACACTACCCTAACTCTAACAACACTCTGCTAAATCACGTCCCTGAGCACCACATCCAAATGGTTTTTAAACACAATTAGGGATGGTGACTCAACCACCTCCTTGGGGAGCCTATTCCAGTGTTTAACAACCCTTTCTATAAAGAAGTGTTTCCTGATATCCAACCTAAACTTACCCTGGTGCATCTTCAGGCCATCTGGTCACCTTCACCAGTGAGAAGAGACCAATCCTGCTCTTGCTGTGAGCACCTTTGAGATATTGCAAGAGAGCAATAAGGTCTCCCCTCAGTCTCCCTTTCTGCAGACTGAACAGCTCAGTTCCTTCAGTCTCTCCTCGTAGTGCATATTCTCCAAGCCCTTCACAAGCCTTGTTGTCCTTCTTTGGACCTGCTCCAGCACCTCCACGTCCTTTCTGTACTGAGGTGTCCAAAATTGAACACAGTACTCAAGGTGAGGCCTCACCAACACCGAGTACAGAGTACACACTTAGATTTACCCGTGAAATAGATTATTGTTGATGATGTTTGTTTTGAACTAAGCTCATAAAAATCTACACTAGCAGAAGTGACCCAGTTTCACAGCTGCTATGATGGTGTCATTGCTACGAAAACATTGCCCATACAGTTCAACTTTCACTATTCACATCCACTCTTTAGTCTCCATACACGTTCAGCAATCATCAATGAATGTCAGTGGGTGCAATTTTTTTCCACATGGAATTCAATGGAGGAATCCATTGAATAACTTTTGTTTCATATGTACCTCCGTGTCAGATATCATTCTGTCAGAATGCACTTCTGCTCCCATCTGTCACAGCAACAAAATATAATAGAATATTGTCAGGAAGGTTCAACCTCTACTGCCATACCACCAACATCTGCCTCTGACATCATGGGCCAAAATAAAAACATAATGGGCATTACTTTCAGAGTAGCCCTCATAGTTGCATTTCAGTAGAACTGATGATACCTCTTGGAATATCACTAAGACAGTTGTGTAATACAGTGACTAGGAATGGGTCCAGATGTCATTGTCAATCTCAACCTATACTTCAAGACTGCTATATGTGATTATAATGCATACTGTAATATGTATTGTGTTTAAAAGAAAATGAAATAAATGTAATGTTGGTTTATGAATCATAAGATATGCCAAGTTAAAATGCAAATGATTTCTAAATGTGGTTGTTTTTCTTACCCAGGTATATGAGATTTGCAGTTCTTCCTGTGTTTGGATTGAAGTAGAGCATGTGTTGCATCTGTTTTAATCCTTTATGGAAAAAAAGTAGTGAAGATTGAATTACTGATGAATTAAAATAACAAGGAATGAAGGAATTATACAGCTTGAAGAGAACATGAGATTAGACTTTGAAAGATCAACTATCAGTAAAGTGGAATTTCACAAAAATAATTTTTAGGACAGATGGTTTAACATTTTTGTCTAGAAGACAAATGATAGGGTTTGGCTCAGAGAATCTGAAATGACTTGCTAAGTGTTTTCCACAAGAAAAGTATTAATGTACACAACTATCATCTATTGTGTATTTGAGTAAACTATTGTGATGATAGGAATTTTAAGATATAATTCAACAGATAAAAATCCAGGTTCACATGTATACAGGAACTGCTGAATCACAGCCTAAACCTCTGATTAACAGCTACTAAGGTCACTGTACAGACTCACAAAAAAAGGGCAGCTATGGGATTTGGGGAAAACAGAACAAAATGCTTTCCAACAGGCAAAACTGGCAGTTGGACAAGCCCAGGCATTTGGTATATTTGATCCTACTCTCCCTGCTGAGTTGGACCGTTCACGTTACTCAAGATGGCTTTGGTTGGGGCCCGTGGCAACGTCAGAGTTCTGTTCGGACCCATATTGGCTTCTGATCTCAGGTCTGGCATGGAGCAGAAGAAAGATACAGTATGATTGAAAAACAGTTATTGGCTGCCCACTCTGCATTACAGGCAGTAGAGCCAATAACTCAAATGGCTGAAGTTATAGTTAAGACCACTCTGTCGATTCAGGGGTGGGTGAAAGATATGACCCACCTTCCTAACACAGGGGTGGCCCAAGCACAAACAGAGGCACAATGGGTCACAGTGGGAAGATGCTTGGTATACGGATGGGTCCAGCAAGAGCAACCCGAGCAAGTGGAGAGCAATAACATACCATCCTTCCACCGAGACAATCTGGTTTGACGAGGGGGATGGTCAGAATAGCCAATGGGCAGAACTACAAGCCGTGTGGATGGTTATAACCAAGGAACCCGGTGATGGTATCCTGAATATCTGTACAGATAGTTGGGCTGTGTACTGGGGGCTCACTCTTTGGATTGCACAGCGGCCACCCAGGAATAGACTATCCACACCCAATCAATGTGGGGCAAAGACACATGATTTGACATATGAAATACAGTCAAACACAGGACTGTACGTGTCTACCATGCTTCTGGTCATCAGCCCCTACAGTCACTGGGAAACGATGAAGCTGATATGCTAGCCCAAGTTTGATGGATTGACAATTCACCATCTGAGAACATCGCCTGTTGGTTACATCAGAAGCTATGGCATAAGGGACAAAAGACAATGTGGGCAGATGCTACAGCATGCGGACTGCCCATACAGCTACCTGACATCATCTAGGCATGCCGGGATTGCAACGCTTGCTCTAAAATGAGACTGAGATCATTGCCCAAAACAACAGCCCATCTTGCTAGAGGAAACAATCCTCTCCAGTGATTGCAGGTCAATTACACTGGGCCACTTCCTTGGTCTGAGGGGGCGAGATATGCCCTGACCTGCATCGACACTGCAGGTAGGCTACTGCAGGCCTATCCAGTGCCGAAAGCAAACCAGGCATATACCATCAAGGCACTCACTAAACTGATGTCTGCCTATGGGACACCTCAAGTCATCGAGAGTGACCAAGGGACTCATTTTACTGATGCAATGATACAGTGCTGGGTAGAAGAAGAAAACATCGAATGGTGATTCCACCTGCCATATAATCCAATGGGGCAGGCCTCATTAAATGTTATAACGGTATTCTTAAGGCTGCCCTGAAGACAGACTCCCAGTCCTTGCTGGGGTGGACGAAAAGACTGCATGAAACCTTGCGGGACCTGAATGAAAGACCCCGAGACAGCAGACCCAGTGCCTTGAGAATGTTGCAGACAACATGGGCCACCCTGCTTCGGATCCAAATTACGGGCACTGATAATCAGGTAAAACCCCAGATTGGTAATGAAAATAATCTTCTGCTCCCTGCCCCTGAGAATTTAGATCCAGGAACCCATAGAATAAAATGGCCTTGGAAGGTGTAGGTAGGACTGGTGTGTATGCCACTGGTGTGGCCTCCTTGCACCTTGGGGGAGATTATTGGAGGTGAGAGGCTCGGTAGTCCCTCCAGTAATAGGTACATGGCCTACAGATATTGTGGTCAACACTCCAATCTTTATTGCTAAAGGGACTCCCATCTGTCCCTATGGCAGATCAGGGCACCCCCTTTTGTGCCTGATATAATTATGCAGCCCCAGACATCTGGCCAGAAGGTGTGGTATAGGCAGCCAGGACATGCCCCAGTACAAGCCGAAGTGTTGACCCAGGATAGGAATACAGCCTGTACCTTGCCCTGGAGAGCAGACCTTCCCCTCCTAGTATCCTTGAAACATCTGTATTACTCCCTGTGAGTCTTTGAGCCTTCAGGATCACCAGAAGGAACGAAATGCCATCAAAGCATTCCAGTGTTACGGTCAGATCACGTGCAACACCTGGTGATGGTCTACACGGGGCTGATGGAACAAAGGCTGGACCTGCACCTCACGACTGCCTCCGGTAACATCATTGAGCACTGGCCCATAAAAGAATATAAACGTTCACCGATAGTCACTTGTCTTGAATTGTGCCAACATGCATCGCAATGGAAATTGTATAAGTGCCACAATATAGTGGATCTCTGTATTAGGGAAAACTTACCCTTTAGTCAACCTGATCATTGGTTCAGGCCGTGGAGGGGTGGAGTGTATGGGAACTGCTGAATCACGGCCTGAACCTCTGATTAATCACCTGAGGCAAGGAATCACAGGAGCACAGATGAAGGCAATTCACCTGTGCAGCCACAAGGGGTGGAGCCTGGCTCCACCTCTCCTAGATCCATTTAAGAGCTGACTACCAGTGGGGAAGGATCTCTTTCTGGAGATCCCTCCTGTGGAGTTTTGTAGTGAGCTCAGAATACAGGTAAGCATTCTATCTATTCTCTTTTGTATAATAACCTGCTTAGCCAAACTCTCTGGGATATTCCATAATTATAACATCTGTACATTCATTGATTATACAACATGCTTCAGGTCTCATAAGAAAAGTCAGTGACATTTGTCCAGGAGCTTATCTGCAGAAAAGCAGGACAGAAAAACAAGGATTTGATCTGTTAGTTGATCACAAAGTAATTTACATCTATGACCTGGAGTTAACTAGATCAATTTATGCCCATGACAGGAGGCAGTAGGCCCCTGGGCTCTGCCCCGGCCCCACAAAATGGGAAGGAAAAGGGATAGGGAGATGGGAGCTGGACTCAAGGAAGGAAAAAAACTGTGACAACTACCTATGGAGGAAAACTTATTTTACTAACTATGATATTGGAATGCAAGATAACACAATATAATAAAATCTAATTGAAATTGAGACTAGTAAGTCAAATAAAATGGAGTGAGTTCCTTGACTGATCACACCTGAGAAGCTTGGTACAGCTAGGAAAGCACCCTCCAACACCCACTGCAAGGCAGTAAGGCTGCTCAACCAGGAAGGGCCAGATCCCATGACTTCCGTGACATACAGGGACAGGTACCCAGAATTGGAGCATTAACACTTTAACTCCCAGTGCACTACATGATGTTATGATGTAGAATACCGAAAACCAAAAATCACAAAATCACGACAATCTACTAACTTGATACATCACTAAGAAAGATAAAGTAAATCTTACTATAGTAGAACAAAGGCTTCAAGCAAAAGGAAGAAACTGATCCCACTGTACAGTTTAAGTCAGTTTAGTTTTCTTCCAGAATGCATATATGACTCTGGTGATTCATGCTCAGTAAAAATGAACTTTGAATAGAACAAGCATAGGAAGACATTGTAAGATTTTTCAGGGAATGAAGCAGCTACCAAATGACAAAGTCTAAAGAACTGGACTTACCAATTCAGCTAAGGAAGGCTAAGAAGTGATTTGATTGCTGTCTGTAACCATCATAAAAAGAAAAAAAAAAAAGTATTTTTAGGTCTAAGCATTGCTAATAATAAAAACTAAGAGCAGTGACAAGCAAGAACCTTTCATCTACTGCAGCTCATAGTGGACTGAGTAATGCTAGATAATGTGTACCCTGACAGATTAATGAAAAGTGGATTTGCAACTCAGCTGCCCCAAACTGGACTTGCAGAAAATGTCTTTATATTTACTTCAAAAGATTATGTCCAAACATAGTAGTTCCAAATATAGCAAAAAAGTCCAAGTTAAAATTCCTGGTCTGTGTTCCAACTTAGTTATGAAAATAGAGATTGAAATCTCAAACCTGTGAGTATCACATCATGCAAAATGGACTGCAATATATATTTTAAAGAAGGAAAATGCTAACTAATTACATTCAGATTCTACTTGCTGAACAGTTGTGTAATTTTTTTTCATACTTTGTCCAATACTTTGAAATGTTTTGCTTCACCATTCTGGCCATATTTCCAGAATAAAAGAAATCAGAGTGACATTTCTGGTGTCCAGTTCACTTTGCTCTTCTTAGAATTCATGGTCCAAAAAAAAAAAAACCCAGCAGATTGTGCAAAGAGTCTCCCAGCACTTGTTGATGAACAGAAAAGTGCAAACTGGCCATGAATAATTTAGTCTGGGTGAGATGAAGATGAAGTCAGATATTCAGAAATAGCCTGCTGGGGATAAGAGGAGGCAAGAAACCTCACCACATGTAAGACAGAGCTCATTACATTTATGAAAAGGATTATGAAATGAGTTAGCCCAAACAATAGGGCACAGTTTGACCCCCAGTGTGTTATTTTTAAAGGAATGAAAAGATGAATTACCTAACCACTAATCACAATATTTCATGCACTCTCTTCTCCCACCTCCATTTCACAAGCTGTTGCATTACTTCTTGTCATCTCTCTTTAGACTCTAGAGAATTTCACTACATTATTAATGGTTTGTCACATTATGTATAAACAGGCCTTTCAGTTATCTCCGTGTTCTCTCTGAAGTCCTCATCTGCTCTTCCCAGTTAGAGCAAATGAACAGTTCAAGCAGAAATTTAAAGCCTTATGAACCAAAATTGAATGAATCTGCTGATTTCCATTTAAATTTCCATTTAAACCTTGGAATTAAGTTCAGAGGAGTCATCCAACTCTCCTTATAGTTGCCAGTAGTAGCAGTAAATCCAGAACCAGTTGCTAGCAGCTTTCTTAAAATAAGCAGCCATGTTACCTCAAATCTTTATTTCCAGTTGTAACTCACTCCCAGCTTAGAAAACTATCATTCAAACTGATGGACAACCTCATAGCTATATATTTTTGTCTTTGCTTTGGTAAAAAGATTTCTTACCTAAAAATAGGAAAAAAATCTCAATTAAATAACATGTCTTACAACTACATGAAAATGCCAGTTCAGCTTTTACTCCTTTCCTGTTTCTGATACCATAGCATTACTGTTGGAAAGATTATTGTGGTGGAACAGACAACAAAAAGACAGAAGGAATGCTCACCCAAATCCAAACATCTAGACTCACAAGGAAAAACTCCACAAAGGAAGGTTCTCCAGGAAGATATCTTTCCCTAGTGGCAGTCAGCCCTTAAATGAGGTCTAGGAGGAGTCAGGCTCCACCCCTTCTGGTCACACAGGTGAATTGCTTTCAGCTGTGCTCCCACAGCTCCCTCAATCCTTTCCTCAGGCGATTAATCAGTGAATCAGGCTGTGACTCAATAGTTCCCATACGCATAGGAATTATAGAATAATAGAATATTCTGAGTTGGAAGGCACACACTGAGTCCAACTGCTGCCTCCACACAGGACCATCCAAAAATCAAACTATCTGAGAGCATTTACCAAATGTTTCTTGAATGTCAGCAGGCTTGCTGTCATAACCACTGCTGGGGCAGCCTCTTCCATGCCCACCTTTCTCTGGTGAAGAATCTTTCTCTAATTCTCAACCTGCCCCTCCCTGACACAGCTCCATGCCATTCCCTTGGGCCCTGTTGCTGTCACACAGAGCAGGGCTCAGTGCTGCCCTTTGCCTCATGCTGCGGCTGCCATGAGGCCTCCCCTCAGCTCCTCTGCTCTACACTGAGCAAACCAAGGGACTTCAACTGCTCCATATACTCCTCCTTTAGACTTCTCACCATGTTTCTTTTCATCTTTTTCCATTTTCTTTCTTCTAATCACTCAGTTAATAGAGACTACCGATAATTGAGCAGTAGGTCTACTAAATAATAGGTTACTTAATTCTGTGATGAGTGAATTTATTTGATATATTTGCATTCAGCAAGCACCACTGAATCCCAGAGAAATTCCATCCCCAACAAGGACTGTGAGATGAATACCTATGTAAAAGCTGGAATTCTTAACTCACAATTTGTAATGAAGTCCAAGAGCTGTAAACCATGACCAAAAAAAGAAAGATGGCACAAATAATGCTGATAAATATTCTATATTCCTAATTAGCATTCTATCTCCACTGAGCCTCCTCTTTTCCAGACTAAACAATCCCAGCTCCCTCAGCCACTCCTCATAAGACTTGTGCTCCAGACCCCTCACCAGTTTCGTTGCCCTTCTCTGGACACGCTCCAGGGCCTCCATGTCTTTTTTGTAGTGAGGGGCCCTGGAACACAATACTTGAGATGCGGCCTCACCAGTGCTGAGTACAGGGGGATGATCACCTCTCTGCTCCTGCTGGCCACACTATTTCTAATGCAGGTCAGGATGCCATTGGTCCTCTTGGTAATCTGGGCACATTGTGGTCTCATGTTCAGCTGAGAATCAACCAATTCCCCAAGGTCCCTTTCTTCTTCACAATCATCCAGCCACATGTCCCCAAGCCTATAATGCTGAATGGGGTTGTTGTGGCCAAAGTGCAGGACCTGGAACTTGGCCTCATCCCATTCACCTCAGCCTAGCAATCCAGCTTATCTAGATCCCTCTAAAGGGCCTCCCTACCCTCAGGCAGATGGACACCACCTCCCGATTTGGTCATCTGCAAACTTACTGAGGGTAAACTCAATCCCCTCAAAGGTCATCAATAAAGATATTAAACAAGTTGGGCCTCAGTACTGACCTATGAGGGACACCACTTGAAACAGGTTGCCAGCTAGACTTAACTTCATTAACCACCACCCTTTGTGCATGGCCCTCTAGCCAGTTCCTTACCCAAAGAAGGGTCCAGGTCACAGGTAGCCAGTTTCCACAGCGGAATACTGTGAGAGACCATGTCAAAGGCTTTGTTGAAGTCCAGGTAGACTACATCAACAGCCTTTCCCTCATCTACCAGTCTGGTCACCCAGAAGTAGAAGGAGATGAGGTTGGTCAAGCACAACCTGCCTTTCACAAACGCATGCTGGCTGGGCCTGATCCCCTGGATGCCACGCATGTGCCATGTGATCTCACCCAAGATGATTTGCTCCATGACTTTCCCTGGTACTGAGGTCAGGCTGGCAGGCCTGTAGTTCCCCGGATCCTTCCTACAGCCCTTCCTGAAGATGGGAATCGCATCAGCAAGCCTCCAATCCTCTGGGATCTCTCGAGTTAACCAGAAGCCCTAATAGATGGCCGAGAGTGGCTCAACAATCACCCCCTCCAGCTCCCTCAGCGCCCGAGGGTGCAGTCCCGGTCCCACGGACTTGTGTCAGTCCAGATAGAGGAGGAACTCTCTGTCTCCACCTGAATCGCTGGGGGTATATTCTGAGTAGCATCCCAAAAGAAGAAGACAATCATGAGGAAAATACATCTGAATCTCATTTAGGTATCTTGTGAGATTTCACCTTAACTGGACATCATTGACTCTGCTACCTCAGAACTTGTATTATCCCATTAATAACTCATTTTTCCTATGAGATGCATCTGACATCACTCAGTTATATCTTCATCGCCCAACTCTCACTGAGGGGTTGAACGTTTTCTTATGCCAGTACCTACACTTCCACCCCCATTTGATTTCAAATAGATATCTGAATGACAGCTGCAGATTTACATGTTAGCAGGTAGGAGGAAGCAAAAAAGCTTCATTGAAACTTTTTCATCAGAGGACTCTGAAGAATACCTTGAGCTAAGATTTGTTGCTTAGATGGACTTTTTGCAAGACTTTCACTTGACAACTCAATCTGTTTCTCTTCCAAAAAAGGGCATAAAATCAGTTAATCTGTACTCAGAACTGGCTAAGGTAGTTTTCTTTAGAACACAGGGAAGAAAATTAAAAATTAAGAGCTCTGAGCATTCTGTGACACTAATCATAGATCTGAAAATACATCCCTGCCAGCATGTATGAAGTGCATCATTTATTTTTGAAAGTCAAGACACGTAAAGCAGCACATATAAATTAACCAAAAAACAGGCAGGAATGAAATGTTCAAACTACTAATGAAGTAAAAGAACTTCTGGTCATATGAAGACTTGTTTCGTCCTTACATCCAGATAAGGCAAGAGAGTGCCAGTAGGTATCTAAATCTTATATGCATTCCATGTGCACCTGAAGCGGCACACCTGAACTTCTGGATAGGTCTGTTTAAAGCAATTTCATTATTTCAAAAGCTTGAGACTAACAAAATAGTTGTGCACAAAAGAGGTAAAAAGTTACACTCGGCATGGCTGGAATGTCTTGAGAATGAATGAGAGAAAGATGTTGTAAAAGATTTGGTGGTGTCTCTCTAATCCCAACAAGGAGCACAGGACTACAGCTTGCTATCAGATTACAAATCAGTTAATTCCTGTGTTGCACAAGAGTGGTCCTCTCCTGACAATACGTCTTGAAAGAGTAAGTTCTTCTGCACTAGAACAAATATCTTGAATTCAAGTGCTATTCAGCAAGGAATAAGACATAGCAGTAATAAGAACAAAAAGGAAGACCCTATCAAGGAGAAGTGAAAAGAGAGATCAGTCATTGTTTTGATGTTATGAAAGAGGTTTTATCTAGAGACCCAGAGAAGACTATGTGGCCTTTAATGTAACCCATGGTGGTACTGAAACTGATGGTTAGAAAACAAAGCCTTAGGGAAGGACTGGCACAACAAAAAGGCTGTGGAACGTGAAAGGTTTCTTTTCAAATCCTTTTATCCTAATGATCTGGAAGGTATGAATCTTCTTGAGCTAGAGATTTTTGTTGCAATTTTTGTTTTAATAAAAACAAATATTAGAATTTCAAAACCCTTCTTATATTTTTTTGGTTCTCTTTACAAAGCAACAGCACAGGCAGATCTGCTCCAGAGACTTGGTCAATTTACTGTCTCAATAGAGTACTCAGGAAAACACAGTATGAAGCTTGGGACAGAACTAAAAACGAGTGAAAACTGTGTCACAGAATTCCTCTGTAATATGAAACATCAGTAATAATAACAAAGTACAGGATGACTAGTAATTGAAATCTCCAAGGAAGGACAAACAGAAAAAGGAGTGCAAATTAAAAAAGAAAGGTGAAGGAACAAGTCATTCAGGTGTCAGTCATTATTAGTAGTACAGTATAAAATGTTCCTGATTCTTTCTGCCATTTGTTCAAGGTAAATTTTGACAAAAGTTTCTGGTTTAGTGAAATTACATTTTAGACAAACCTCAGTTTTTCTGGAAAAAAGTTACAAAGGATTCTCTACATATCATGCTCCTAGGAAGTCAAATACATATTATAGCCCCTATAATCAATAAAACTTCTCAACACACATTTGTTCTCTGAATTCCCATACTCTTGAGCATCTACATATGTAGAACAATTGCTACTTCAATGGAAAGTCTCTCTCCAGAGAGTATGGAAATTTTCATTGAATCAAAGAATTACCTGATGCCAACTATAATACCATTGTCAGTTTCAAAGTTTGCTGATTAGTCCACAGTTGCATAATCATTTCTTCTCACTGGAGTTTTATTTTAGACTTCCCATACCCTGTGTTCTCATACCCAAGGAAACTATCACCTGGCCTCCTAAAAAAATGCAGATGAGACATACAGAGTAAAGAATTGATGGAAATAATAACACTAATAAACAAATAATAGTGCTGATAACTGTGTATGTGCATAGATGAATGAAGGAGGCCCAATTTGGCATGTCCTTCTGCCAGAAGAGGAGTTCACAACTATTTCTGGCCCAAGTACAATTCAGTTTTTATTTTCATTTTTTTCCTCAGGAAAGAAGAGTAAATTTTACAATTTTACAGCCAATTTGATTTCCCACTAGGGAAGTCAATAAAACTAAAGCTAATATTACAGATAGCTGTCAGAAAGAGAAACCAATATGTTGTTCATGGATAAAAGAATTTAAAAAATACAACTTTTTTCACTACAAAGCTTTTAACTTTCTTATCTTTTTTTTTTCTCTTTTTTTTAGGGGGGTGTGGGGGGGTGTGGGGGAGGACATGACATGGGAGGGGAGATAAATTTGTTTTTTTTTTTTGAGCCCTTTCTATCAATTTTCCCTTTACCACATTCATGTCTTTCTCTTTCAATCCAGTTGTGAACAGACAGAAAAATATGTAAAAGTGAAATAGTTTCAGAATAGTTTGAAACTAATTTCCATTTTTTTATGTTCTCTGCTACCTTTATGTTCTTTACTACCTTTACAGTTAGTTATTTGAAATGAACAATGTTTTCTGCTATGGCACAACTTTCAAAGGAAAAATTTGCTATAGGCATATTTCTCCAGCAGCTCCCTGCAGCCCAGGAGAGGCCTACAGAGGAGCAGGCCATCCCCCTGCAGTTTACAGGCACCGCACAGAGTAGATCCATGTGCATCCATGGAGGAGCCTATGGTGTGGCAGTGGATGCAGCCTGAAAGGCATACAACCTGTGGATGCCCCTGCAGAAGCAGCCCTGGGCTAACACTGCTGCCCTTGGGGACCCATGTGGAGCAGTGCCTGAAGGGTGGGTCCTGCAGTACAGAGCCACATTGGAGTAATCCTTGTAGAGCACCAGCCACCTCACTGTCTTTCTCCCTGAACTGATCCTACAGGGGCTTCCCAGAGTCTGACTGGAGGCCACTAAGGCATGGAGTACCTCAGGGTTCAATACTGAAAACTAGCCCTTTTCACATCGCCATTAAAAATCTCAACAATGGGGTTAGACAATTTCCAGATGACACAAATCCAGGGAAAGTGGCTGACTCACCAGAGGGTCATGCTGTCCTTCAGATGAACCTCAATAGGTTGCAGAGGTTGGTTTCCAAAAATCTCCTGAAGTTCAATGAGGAAAAATGCAACATCCTCCACCATCTTGGGAGGAACAACCCCAGGTACCAGTATGTGATGTGAGTCACCCAGATGGAAAGCAGCTTTGAAGAAGTTTGAAATAAAATTTCCTTTCACTTAATATTTTGGCTATAAGAGCAAAAGAATTTGTCTGCATTGAGCAAATTTTATGACAATTTTGTCAGAAGTCTTTAAGTAAATCAAAGACAGTTGGGTAAATTCATATAGGTTATTAAGCTGATATCAAAATACTATCCACAAGATTTAACTTGTCTCCTGTTCACATCATTCAAATCCTAAATCCACACATGAACTTTCATAGAGTAATGAAAAAGATAAAAACAACTGAGACTCCTTAGTATAGAAAGAAGTTGACTCAGCAGGATGAAGGTGAGGACAGAAAAAATAATAAGAGTTTGAACTAAAAAAAAGGTCATGGTTATGTTATTGAAGAATACATGGCTACTTAATGACATGTTCAGGTGAAAGCTTTTGAAAATTCTTACACAGCACAATTGGTGAAACTTATTGATAAAAGTTTACATTTTGGTTGAGAATGCAATAGGAGTTAGAAAGGTGTTAAGAGCAACATTGTATTTCTTGAGCTCGATGATTAGAGCTTTTTAATAACTGTTTTGAATGGTAACACAAATTTTATTTCTTGATGATTTAAAAGGCGCCTGATAATAGATAGAAAGGAGCTTTACTCGAAGTGACCCTCACATAACTTGAATTTTCCTTGAAATTATCATAAACAATGGAAAAATCCTGTCTGTTGCTCTGACTTTGAAATGGGAATTCCCCATATTACTACCTATAGCAAACTGTTTTGTCTATACTTTGAGACTAAAAAGTAGTACATTCGTTCCACATTGAAAACCTATTAGTCATACTTCACAAAATATTCTCTAGATCAAATTAAAATGGAACATTGAAGAAAATTAATATTTTTGCCTGTACAGATAATTTCTCAATGTTCAAAGATCAAACATGGAAAAGAGCAGAGTGTGTGATCAGGAGGTGTATTTTGCTACAGAAATCCTGCTGAAGCATTTCCTTACAGCAATCAATTTAAACTTTTCTTCCCTGTGGTGACTTTCCTCATAACTGCACAATACAAAAGCATAACAGCCCAATTCTTTCTCTGTTCCTCATGAAACAAGGTCAATATATCTGTGTTACTCAACACTCATCTTTTCCTGTTTTCCCTTTTTTCCTCCCTCATTTTTCTTCTTCTTATTTCAGGAGATGCAAGAAGCTAACATTCTGGTAGTCATATATCAAACTGATACCTCAATTTCTACTGCATGTTTGCACAGTATTTATGGTCTTTTCAGAGTTTAATCCAAAGCGCTACATTGTCAGGGAAGAATCCTTTGAACCATGAAAGAAAGACCTAAATACATGGTCAGGTTATTTGACTGCCCTGTTGAAATGGGCATTTTTACACCAGTTGGAAAATAAATGTGATCCAGCAACAAAACAAAACAAAACACAAATAAACAGAGCAAAGCATTTAATCCAGTAAATTTAAAGGTTATATAACTATGCAACAACACTTGATTTTCAGTACAAGGAAGAGCAGTATAGTCCTCACATTAAAAACTATATCTTTACAGGTATTTATCTGGAGTCCAAACATTCCACTAAAAAAGCAGAAATGAAACTGTGCTTTTGCTCTGTCTCTTTCCAGAGAAGTGTCATCTTTGTTTTCTGACATATTAATTAATACACATTTGAAAAGGAAACAATGACTTGATTAACACAGCCTTTGGTGAGTAGAGAACATAGAGATGATAGAACATCATCCCAGATACAAGTTGCACACACAAATGACTATAAGTTAATTTCAACAGTTTTGAAAGACAAGATGTTATCACTTGAAATCTATAAAAAACAAACAAAAAACCCAAACATCTGTTTGGGACATTGGTATGTCATTAAAGAAGCATCTTTACTACTTTGTTGAATATTTTCCAATGTTAAAGATTAAAAAACAATAGATGGGGCTCCTAATATGTTCAGGTACCACCATAAAATACTACAAAATTTAGTCACACATTGATTGTATGGTAAATAAAAGTCAAATCCATATTAGAGTTAAAAAAAAAATCGTTAACAAACCCGAATCAGATTTTAAAACAATGTGTGGAAATGACATCCTCTAACGAAGAAGCGCACATATTTTTTGTTGGTGTTATAAAAGTTGTCCTAACAATATGAAAATTCAAGAATTAGAATGCTTTTCTAATAAGCTTCCCTTCTTTATGCTCTGATTTCTGACAAAATGAAAGTTCTTTCCTGATTGTTTGCTATAGAACTATTAGATTAAATGAAGATGACTATAGATTATACAAACCCTGAATTTATGTGGATGATTAGAAAAGGGAAATTATATACTGAAGTGCTTCAACTTTTCTTTTTCAGAATTACCTGCATCTTTAGATATACCAACATTTTAATGACGTAATCATTAGCTGAGTTGCTTCACTGAAGTGAAACAACAATATTCTTGGATTCAAAAGTGTAGCTGAACAATAATAATTAAAAAAAAAAAAGTTAAAAAAAAAAGCCAGACGAACAACTAAGTTGCATTTGTCATGCATGAAGGGATATTTCAATTAGTGTGGATTTCTTTTTACCAGATGTATAAAGCGGTATGTGTTTCCCAGGAACATTCTGTCCAACTTATTTTCCTAGTGAAGAGCCTTACTTCCTGAACTGTAGGCTACAGAGAATGTAGAATCAGAGTGATTTGGAAATTTTCAGATGGAGCAGAGACCGCAAATTCATCAAAATTAAAGTGCTTGCAGGAGTATGTTCAATTTTTGACAAAGTTGTGACAGAAAGGAAACAGGGTTCCAGTGGTCTTCTGCAGTGCCAGCTCACCCACCTGCCTTTTATGAAGGTTGTTACTGAACATCCAGGCTCCCATCTTTTCAGCTGTCCACCTGGCAGCCTGTTGAACTGTGAGTCCTGGATCCCAAGTCACTCTGCCTAGCCAAGGCTGCAAGAATCTCGGCTCGTTTTCAGCTTCTCTGGTGGAGAAGTGAGAAGCCCGCAAGCCTGCATTGCCAGCTCCAGCTGCCCCACTGCTGAGCAGAACAGGCTTTCATGGACTATGATCTAGGTCTACCTGTCGAGGTGTAGACCTAGACACTTTGTAAATTCTAGGATCCACAGCATGCGACTGAGAAAAGTTTTCTTACTGCTGACATATTTTGCCTTCCAATTCAAATGGAGAAGATTGACTGTATTTATTAAAAACAGGAAATTGAGATCTCTGAAACAGAATTACTTTTCTAACCTCAATTCTTCTCAAATAATGATAAAAAATATGCTTTTTAAGCTTTTGTTTCCAAAGTAGGTTTTCCTTACAGATACACTATCAAAGTGAGGTGTTATTGCTCTCGTGTTCTTACTGATGTGAATATTGCTTCTCTAGCCTCCTTTGCTGGTGAGAATCTTATTTCACTTTCCTCAGCTCTTATTCCCCCTGTACTCAGCACTGGTGAGGACACACCTTGACTACTGTGTTCAGTTTTGGACCCCTCACTACGAAAAAAACATTGAGGCCCTGGAACATGTCCAGAGAAGGGCAATGAATGTGGTGAGGGGTCTGGAGCACAAATCTTATGAGGAGCAGCTGAGGGAGCTGGGATTGTTTAGTCTGGAAAAGAGGAGGCTCAGTGGAGACTTTACTGCCCACTACAACTTCCCGAAGGGAGGTTGTGATGAGGAGGGGTTTGACCTCTTCTCCCAGGCAACAAACAGAACCCGAGGAAATGGCCACAAATTGTGCCAGGAAGGATTTAGATTAGACATAAGGAAAAACTTCTCTCAAAGAGTGGTCAGGCACTGGTGATGTTCAAGAAGTGTCTGGATGAGGTAGGTGCTACAAGATACAATTTAGTAGCCTAGGGGGTAGTAATGGTAATAGGAGGACAGGTGGACTAGATGATCTTGTAGGTCCTTTCCAACCTTGCGATTCTATGATTCTTTTAAATAAGAATAGGGGTCTAGAAAATAAAATCATTTGCTGAGTTTATAGCCTGCTACTGCTGTTTAGCACTGGACACCCCATTTCACTTGCAGCTAGTACAGTGACATAAAATAACTCAAAACCAGTGGTTGGGCTGATCTGAATATCTGTATCGTTTCCTGCTTTCTGCAGTTCATTTTTAAAAGGACGCTAAACAAAAAATTATCTTAAAAAAGTCTTTGAAAAAAGAAAACCTTATTATACTATACAGAACCTGCATGCACTGAAGTTAATCGAAGTTTTCACTCAGGCCAGCAACTTGCTTATAATATTAATGCCATGCAATTAGCAGTTAAAATCAGGAACAGAAAATAAGTAAGAAAACTATTCAAGGAATTGCCAAACCCTTAAACAATGAGTAAAGTACGGTCAAAATCTTTAACAGGTCAGCGACAACACAGGAAACAGCACTTTTAAATTTAGAATAGTAGAGTTTACAAACTTTGAATAATTACATGTTCTCTCTGAGTTATTTGTTTGTACACTGCACAAACATTTGTCTCGTATGTAGGTCACGCTGAAAGTAATGCCTCCTATCTATATCCACAGAAACTACAACAAAGAGCATAGCTGCACTGTTTGAATAGAGCAAAGTCTCAGCTACAAAATACTATTTTTCAACATAATTATTTCCATTAGCTATGCATTTTTGCTGGTGATAAACAAGAGCCCGCACACCATGCTCACAGATATGTGCACCTGTGGAGGTGTCCCACTCTTTCACAGCTGCTAGGTGTAGTTGCCTGCAAAATGTTTCCCACACATCTGTCTGTCGCAGACCTGAAGAAATGGAATTCAGAAGGTCCAATTCTATTTGAAATCTCTATTAGTTATCTGGATGATGGGGAAGAGTATACACACAGTTTGCTGATGATAAGAGACTGGGAAGAGTGACTGATACACCAGAAGGGTTTGCTGTTATCTAGATGGACATGAATAGGCTGGAAAAAATGAGCCAACAGGACCAGTCAAAGGAAAAGTCCTGTACCTGTGAGGCACAACCTCATAGACCAGTACATCCTGGAGACCAACCAGCTGGAAAACAACTGGTATCCTCGTGGACACCAAGTTGAGCATGACTCAGTACATCACTTATATTAATCCCAAGGTACGTTGCTATTTATTTGTTTCCAACTAGACTTCATGCCATGGATCACCGTCCTCTGGACCTGGCCAGTTTTGAACCCACTGTACTATTATACAGCACATATCTCATCACTTTATCTATGAGAGTCTGATAGGAAACACTTTGAAAAACCTTCAGGGAAATCACTTGGCCTTTCAGACCTTTGGTTCAGACCTTTGGTTCACCATGGGTGGGTGCTCAGATCGTTTATTTGTCGCTCATCAAAACACATTTTTTCACATTTGGAGCTTTATTAATATTGTACTTAACATCACAGCACATCAAAGACTTTTGTCATAGCTATATTGCGCAATGCAAGTGTTACTAGAAATCTTCCTCCTGAGAGATCTACATGTTTCCCATTATCTAAATAATGACTTGTGATTTTGTCACAGCTTTTAGTGACTTTCAAACATCAAATTTGTATTTCAGCCACAAAGTTTTAAAGGAACAAGTTTCTCTAATCAGAAGCATATTTTCAGCTTGCTACTTAAATTAGTTTTGTAGTACCAATCTTTGCCTTAATGACAAAAAAATAAAATGCAATTTGCATTCAGTATCTTCATTTGTGTCTTAGGGTCTCGGTGTTTTTTTTTTTTTTTCTTTTTTTTTTTCTTTTCTTTTTTTATTAACGAACTTAATTTAACACTCACTTTCTTTGGTGTCTTCAGAGGAGCATCAATTTTATGGCGTTGATGCAAAAAATTTCTTTACCTCAAATTTGCTTCAAGACTTTTTTCAATTAAAGAACCCACACTCTGTGAAAGCTACATCTGTGCATTTAAGTAAAAATAATTTGTGCCTCAAAGCTATGTAGCAGAAGATGAGAAAAAAAAAAAAAAATCCAATAGTTTCCAGAAGCAACCACTGAAAAAAAAAGTCAAAGAGAAAGAACAGACTTACTTTCTGTAGTTATGTGTGTGCACAGGTGTTTCTTTTCGAACTTCATTCTAGCATTCTATCAGCTAGCTTTTTCATTCCTTACTTCCAATCTGTTCTCATTCTGTAGCCTACTATGGCTTTATGCTATTTAAAAATTCTTGGTAAAGACCTTCTAACAGTAGTCTTCTCTGTACGAAGTCTTCAGTCCCTTTTACAACAGCATCTGAAATTAAGAATTGAAATCTAATATCTAATATATCTTCTAAAATTGTATGTGGATGGGGTAAATTCAGATCTGTAAGAAAGTTTTAAACTGACTTCATTCTTTTCTGTGTTTACACGATTGTGATGGTTTTACACTGGTGGGTGTACTGGGCCAGCAAGGTGTTGCTAGCAGGGGGCTTCTGTGAGCAGAGCAGGCTCAGCTGCTCCAGCAGGACCCTGCCGCTGCCAGAGAACAACCACTGCACAGCTGGGAGAGAGGGGGGGAGAAACGAGAGCAGCGGCCCTGCGGTCACCGAGCTCAGGGCAGGAGGAGGGCAAAGAGGTGCTGGAGCAGCTCCGTGCAGCCCAGGACAGGCTCACAGAGGAGCAGGCCGTCCCCCACGGCCGCGGGCACCGCGCCGAGCGGATCCCCGCGTGCAGCCACGGAGGGGCCCGCGGTGCGGCAGTGGACGCGGCTTGAAGGAGCTGCAGCCCGTGGGTCCCCCTGTGAAGCCGTTAGATTTTTGTTTCTCACTGCTCTACTCTGTTATTACTAGTGAATAAATGTCATTAATCATCCGTATGCTGAGTGTCTTTTGCTCGTGACAGTAATTGCTGAGTGATCTCCCTATCCTTATCTCAACCCTGGAGCGCTTTTTCCTCATATTTTCATCCCCTGTTCCTCTGAGGAAGGGCAGTGAGAGAGCAGTGTGTTGAAGCTTAGCAGACATCAGTGTGACAGTACCACCGCTGCTCTGTCACTTCCCCATCCTCAGAAGAACAGGAGGAGAAAGTATAACGAACAAAAATTATCTCTTGAATCAAAAGCCACAATTCTTTCCACAAAATTACATTATTTATTGCAATATATTTATTACAGTACATTTGGTTGAAAAAAATTCTGTATGAGTAGCAAGTCTTGTCAGAACTCCTTGGTATTATTCTTAGTAAAAAAAGATTTAAAATAGAAAGAAAATACCGTAAGGATGATTTAAAACAGAATTAATCACTTTTAAATAATTTTTTAAAAAAGTATGAGTTAGGAAGCAATTCTACTTCTGTTTTTTCCTGCACTGCTTGAAATAGAAGTTCAGCATATTTTCAACTCTCAGTACAGATGTACTAACTTACATCTTTCTTTCTGCTGTTTTTTCATAGGTGGCTTCTGAGTCTTCACTGTTTGGCTAAAACACATCAATTTATCATTTAGATTATTCAGAGCTTAATTAAAAAGATGATAGCTTAGTTATTTTCAAAAACTGTATGAAAAATAAGCTGTTTAGAAATGATTTAGAAGCATTAACCTCTGAGAGCCATATACTGTTCGATGTCTTGGCTGGTATCAGCAGAGTACGTTAGCACCCATCTATGCTGAAAATGGTAAATATTTTAATTAGACTGGAAAATTCAAATCCAAGCTATGTTTAATCATTTAAATCTAATTTAGGATCATTTGAGGTATGCAAGGAAATCCTGGCTGGCTTCTCTGGAAGGAGGAATGTATCCAATAATATAAACTGCACTACATTTATGATTAGTATTAAGTATATTGGATACTATATGGTAGCTCAATCAGGATATGTTGATGACCTTTAGACAACTGAAGTTAAGGGGAAAATCAACTGCAAGAGTAAGACAGTCACATTTGGGTATCTATTCTTAGATGATTACATAAGAGAGAGATTACAGATAGTGGAGACAAAGTCAATACAGCCCATCTGGTCTGCAGTTATATTGGATCAGTCTAATGTGGAAACCTAGAACTTAATTCAAAGACTTGCATAGCATAGTTTACTTTTATTTGAGTTGGCCTGGGATATTCTGACACCCATCTTCCTTTCCAGAAGGCAACCATTTCCCAGAGCTCCTACATCATACACAACTCTTTACAGATGTTGTGGTTATCCTATGGATCTCAAATGTTGTCAGAGGCCTTTGTTTAAGCAAACAAATTAAAACATCATTGACTAATTAACTGTCTTTTAACTGACTGTAATAGAAGCTAAGTTGTCTAAGAGAAGGCTTTGTTGTAGTAAGATTTTGCTTGAAGACACCTAAATGCAGTACTTTAACCTCAAATATAATCATGCTTATTTGTGTGTACAGCTGTTTAACTTCCTTAATATCACTTTTCTCTGTCTCTTTTAGCTAATGTTCAGTACAGAAATAATGATGCTTTCTTCTCTTGCACTGGATTATGATTACAATTGTTAATGATTCATGAATCTCTTTATCTCTCTCTTTTCAAACTTTATCAGAAGAAAAGGTGTTATACATATGCAAATTAAATTTTTGTCTTCCAAAAAGTTTTTTCACCGCGGCATGCTATGATTTATGTATGATTGAAATGATGGATTTATATTTAGTCAGCATTTTTTCTTGCAGACAGATTTTTAGTTTGGCAGTAAAGAAGGGTTTTTACTGTGCAGTTTCTATTTGTTCAGTAGAGGAAAAGCAAATCAGAAAGTCAAAACATCACCTTGATGAAATGGTGCAATTTACACTGAAAGGGTAATATTCAGTTTTGGAAATTGCTCTTAGAATAAGTTAACAAATTAAAGGCAATCTTTTATATTTTAGATTACTATTTATTATACTCAAATATTTTAGACTACTATTATACTGAAATAATGCTTTAATGTGACATCCACAAAAAGCTAGGATAGGAAACAAAGTATATAAAAAATAAAATAAAATAATGAGGTAACTGAGATACATTTAAATTACTTTTGTCTACCATCTTCATTTGGGAAGGTTCTTTAACAGGTGTTCCTTAAATTAAACATATGAAAAAATAATGTGATTAACCCTAGCCTCCTGTGGATTAAGGCTGTGGCTGTTACTACGAGACTTATCATTATTTTTATTGCCACTGTCATCATTCTTCAAAGCGGTGAAATTAGAAGAAGTCAGCAGAGCTCATCAGGGCAGTTTTGCACAACTTTAAAAACAAATTCATCTCAAACACAAATTCATCTCAGTGTTTGAATTGAAACTTAAAATTACTTTCAGAATACAGTGATGCACAGAAGTGAAGTTGTTACTTCACTTAACGGTCTCTCACAAGATTCTTCTGGGGAAACTGGCTGCCTGTGGCCTGGACAAGTATACCCTTCTTTGGGTAAGGAACTGGCTAGAGGGCTGTGCCCAAGGGGTAGTGATTAATGGAGTTAAGTCCAGCTGGGGACTCGTTTCAAGTGGTGTCTCCCAGAGGTCGGTACTGGGGCCCAACTTGTTTAATATCTTTATTGATGACCTAGATGAGAGGATTGAGTTTACCCTCAGTAAGTTTGCAGATGACCAAGTTGGGAGCTGGTGTTGATCTGCCTGAGGGTAGGGAAGTCCTACAGAGGGATCTAGATAAGCTGGATTGCTGGGCTGAAGTGAATGGGATGAGGTTCAACAAGGCCAAGTTCCAGGTCCTGCACTTTGGCCACAATAACCCCATGTAGTGCTATAGGCTTGGGGCAGAGTAGCTGGATGACTGTGAAGAGGAAAAAGGCCTTGGGGAGTTGTTTGATTCTCGGCTGAACATGAGACCACAATGTATCCAGGTGGCCAAGAGGGCCAATGACATCCTGGCCTGCATTAGAAATAGTGTGGCCAGCAGGAGCAGAGGGGTAATCATCCCCCTGTACTCAGCTCTGGTGAGGACACACCTTGATTACTGTGTTCAGTTTTGGGCCCCTCACTACAAAAAAGACATTGAGAACCTGGAATACGTCCAGAGAAGGGCAACAAAAGTAGTGAAGGGTCTGGAGCAAAAGTCTTATGAGGAGCTGCTGAGGGAGCTGGGGTTGTTTAGTCTGGAGAAGAGGAGGCTTAGAGGAGAACTCATTGCACTCTACAACTTCCTGAAGGGAGGTTGTAATGAGGAGGGGTTTGGCCTCTTCTCCCAGAGGACAAACAGGATCCAAGGAAATGACCACAAGTTTTACCAGGGGAGGTTTAGGTTAGACATAAGGAATTTTTTTCAGAGAGTGGTCAGGCACTGGAATGGCCTGCCCGGGGACGTGGTGGGGTCAGAGTCCCTGGTGTTCAAGCGGTGCCTGGATGAGGAGCTACGAGATAAGGTTTAGTAGTTTGTGATAGTAATGGTGATAGGAGGACAGTTGGACTAGATGATCTTGCAGATCATTTCCAACCTTGTGATTCTATGATTCTATGATTCTGTTTTCATCTCAGCTCCAGAAATGCTTCCTTCATGAAAGGTTATAGAAGTACAGCTCAAAATAGTTAAATACACCTTTAAATGCCCGAAGATTTCAGAATTTCTTGGTAGACTATTCTCAACCACACTAATTTTTTTTCAATAAAGATACACCTGGACATTCTTTAAATTATATCTTTGTAAAGCATGTTTGGGTTTTGATGGGTTTGCTGTTCAGATAGGTTTTGAAATCAATGAGAAAAATCTTAATTATATCAACTAATGCTCATTTAGCGTTTGATGACAATTGATTTCCTAATTTTAACACTTGTCTAATGGATGATGTGGCTGGATATCATATTTGTGATAAATTACATAGGACAGAAGGAATCTGCTTTGTTTTACACATCACAGCAAAATGCTTTAGAAAGTATGCTTTCTTCAGCTTAATCATCCATTATTCTATGTTGCTCTTTAGGGCTAGAGAACAGATGTTACCAAAATGTAGATGAGTTTCTATGATGAAGTCATAATTCTAAGACACTAAAATAAGGATATTTAATTTGTTCATAAACATTTGTTAACATTATAATATTTAATAGATAATTTCATATATAACAAAAAAACTTCACGGGAATACTTGGCTAATATATTCATGGAGAAAAGAAAAAACAACGAAAAGAAACAAAATCTTCACAAGCCTACTGTTGTTATCACTACCACTATGTAAACAGTTCCTCCTGCAACACTTGAATTACAGAAATACAAGAAGGGTTCCACTGAATCTGACTAAGACATCCAAGTTAGACTTGATGTGCCAGTTTTTGACATCTAAAATGGCCTCTAGTGAATGGACCTTGCAAGATGCCTGCAATGTGGGCATTTCTGTCTGAGGTAGTCATCTAGCCTCTTTATGTACGACTTGGAGAGCTGTAGGCACTTGAAATAGTTACACGTAGGACAAAATTTTGCTGACTTATTTTAAATGCCTATGGAATTCAGTTGAGTTCCAGGAATCCCTATTACTTACTACTTATCATAAATAAGATCTTTGATTTTAACTCAGGTATATACCACATTGAACTATACCTGTATATTAAATCTGACTACATTGTAGTCATCTAAATTGAAATGAAAGCAAGAGACGTTTCCTAAGGGAAGTGCTTAAATTCTTTTCAGATAAATGAAAAGAATCTGAGGCTTCTCAGGATTTCCAAAGAGAGTTCATATCTTTCTTTTCTGCTGATTGTCTAAGGATCTAACAGTTTGATGGATCCTAGAGGTATTTCTTTTTATAAATCTACTCAACACTGTAACAACACTGTGTGGCATCCTTAGGGTGTTGTTAAAAAGCCATCAATTCTTTCTAAAAGAGTATATGCTAAAAAATTGAAATTGACTCTGAAAAGCTTAATTTCTCTCCAAGGTACCCTCACAAATGCACCCACGTGATAGTTGTAATAGTATTATAGATGGTCAACCATGTAAATATCCTTAGAACAATATTATTTAAATATTACCCAGTCTTTTTGTTGTGAAAAATTCAGAGAGAAGTGTTTGCCTTATTGTTCTGAAATTTTCCCAGTTCACACTGTCATCCCTTTAGTAATTGTGGATTTATATAATGACAGGAAATGCTAGACAGCTTCTGAGAATAGCTATATAATGAAATAGGGAGAGCTCGTTAAAAACAAAAAAGTAGTAAGCGAAGTTTTCTCATATTTTGGATTTTGTCTCAAAAGCACATCAAAATCAAAACACTACATTCTGTAGCTTCTACATATGCAAGGACTGAGACTTTATCAAATATGATATCTAGATCATTCCGAAACCATCACTGAAAGAGTTCTAGAGCCAGATGGTCATCAAGCGAGAACTGCAATTTTATCCGAATGAAAGCATGTAATCCTTATTACCTGCAACCTGTAGATGTCTTGGGTTAGACTTTCTTTATATTTACAGTGTGAAAACTCACTCCCTCTGTCCCTCAAACAGACAAACAAAAATAAGACAAAACAAACAAACAAACAAAACCACATCCCACCAATGCTTCCTGAATGATAACAGAATTGCATATTTTTCTTTTTCCTCCTACTTCTGTCCTGCATCTTTGCAATCCAAATTTATCATGAAAGCATATATACCCTGGTTATATTTGTGAATAGAAAGCTATTTGCAAAGCTGAATAGGTTAATAGAGTTCTACAGAGTACATCTAGCCCAGCCTTCTGCTTGAAGGAGGAGTTAGAGCAGGTTGCTCAGAGCCTCATCTGGAAAATATGCAAGCATCTTAAGGAGAAAATTGCTCAATATTTCTAAATTTCTTTTTCAGTCTTTGACAAGTTTCATGGAAAAGATGTTTTCCCTTTTATTAAGTCAGAAGTTTCTGTGTTCCAGATTGTGACCATTGCTCTGAAATAATTGTCTTGAGACCATTGTCTCCCTACTGTGGACTGAGAAGTATTTGGTTCCATATTTTCCTTTTTTGTAATTGAAGAAGCTGTGGATCACTAATAAGGCTTCTGACTAAAACCCATTAGTTCACTTTTCCTAACCCACTGAAAGCACAAAGACTCAGTGTAAAATGGATTAAATCTAAAGGTCTTAAGTGATGGAGAGTGATTAACAGTGTATGTGCATAAGCATTCTTTGAACAGGAAATCATAAACAGAATGAATGCCACCAAAATACTGAACAGAATACTGAATACATTAGACTGAAGTCAAGCTCTACTTTGTTTTATTTAGCATGTGTTCCAGGATATTTATTAGCCTACTTTCACCAAAATGTTATTTTTCCAGACTACATTATGCTCAGGAAGAAATATTTTAGGATGGAAGTTCAAACGTGCTTAAGATGAAGATTTCCTGCTTCTCACAAGTGTTTTCATCGCAAGATTTATTGCACCAGTTTATGGTGCATGTCATAACTACAGAAGTACAGGTATTTCCTACAGAAGTTTATCCTAACCTAAAGATCATTTGCATTTATTAATCTGTTTCAAACAATACATATTCTGGTTTAGATAGTATGGCATGAGATTCCACAAGCAAATTCTGGATTCAAAGGAAATTAGTGAAAAAAATCTGCAAGTAAGTCTCAGAATTAGCAAGTACTATCAACCAGTACATACTGCAACTGTGAACTGAAGTGACTCAGCCAATGTTGCAGACAGTGATGTATGGATTAATGACATTTGCAAGGAAAGATTCCATCAGTTGCTGAGTAAAGTGAAAGATTTATGATAACAAAAGCCCTGGATGATTACAGAATAATGATTTGCAATTTATATTGTGGGAGTGCATACACTATTCCACAAGCAATATTAGATTTCTATACGCATATACAAGCAAGAGATAGATGTGTCTATGAGAAATTTAGATTGCAAAGAGGCGGGATAGAAGTAGCAGGGGAAACAAAACATACAATTAAAGCTAATTAAAGAAGAAAAAGCCAAGGACACATTTTCTGACTCCGTTTGACTGTTCTTTCTCAAAGTACTACTCCATAGCATAGCTTTGCTCATGGTTACATTTTAATGACAACAGTTACAATAGTAATATTTCCTTTCTTCAAATCATCAATGAAACTAAAGATACAGGTTCAGTTGTGTACACATGGTGTATTTTTAGATTGAATACTTGAAGAAAAGAGGCTGTTTTGAAGGACTTTCTAAACAATAGTGAATTACTAAGCCTTTATTTTCCTGTGAAGATTCTCAATATCATTGTTCTCGCTTCTTAAAGGACAAAACTGAGGAACAAAAATTATCGATGATTTACTATAAATTATAATTACCATTGTAAGAAACATGGTCTCTAGTTTGTGTGCACTTCATCAGCCTCAAGGCCTGAAGAGAACATTATGTGATGTAACTCGAACTCATTTATAGAAAAGATAAATATATTTAATCTACCTGGTACCAAGCCCAATAACTTCTGGATCTGAGTTAGTCTTGGGACATTTCAAGAGAAGCAAGTTTTTTTGTTCTGCTGGGAGATAAAGCCATAGTAGATATGTACCTGTCTGCATTATCATAGAATCATAGAGTCCGTTGAGTTGGTAGGGACCTTAAAGGTCATACAGTCCAACTCCCCTGCAGTGAACAGAGACATCTGCAGCTAGATCAGGTTGCCCAGAGCCAGGTCCAGCCTCGCCTTGAAAGTCTCCAAGGACCAGGCATCCAACACATCTCTGGGCAAACTGTTCCAGTGCCTCACCACCCTCACTGTAAAAGACATTTTCTTCATATCTAACCTAAATTTACCCTCTTTATGTTTGAAAGCACTTCTTGTTCTATCACAACAGATCCTTCTAAAGAGTCTGTTTCCTTCTTTCCTGTAGATATTGAAAGGCCGCTATCAGGTCACCTTGGAGCCTGATCTTCTCCAGGCTGAACAGTCCCAGGTCTCTCAGCCTGTCCTCTTGGGAGAGGTGTTCCATCCCTTGGAATATTTTTTGTGGCCCTCCTCTGGACATACTCCAGTAGATCCTTGTCTCTCCTGTACTGAGGACTCCACATCTGGACACAGTACTCCAGGTGAGTCCTCACCAGTGCAGAGTAGAGGAGCAGGTTCACCTCCCTGACCCTGCTGACCATACTTCTCATGATGCAGCCCAGGATTCAGTTGGCTTTCTGGACTGCTAGGGTGCATAGCTGAGTCATGTCCAGCTTGCCATCCACCAGTACCTCCAGGTCCTTTTTGGCAGGGCTGTGCTCAATCCTTTCATCCCCCAGCTTGTGTTGGTAATGGATGTTGCCTTGATCCAGGCGCAAGATAATTGTTGTGATAATGTTGATGTTTAATTTCAATGTATGCAACTAAAGCATCAGAGAAAATATTGCCAATATGAATTTATTGAGCTTTTTTTGAGACTCCTTGTCCTCTGGATTCATAACTAACTAGTTCTTCTGAAACTGTTTTTTCTTGTTTAATTCATACAAGCAAAAGGGAGGTGGAGAGTTTCTTTTTTATTGATTCAACCTTAATATATTCAGAAAACAGCACTGTCACATTAAAGAAAGGCATATATCAAGATCTCAATGGACTTGTAGGCTGCTGGAACACAAGGTCCTGACACAGTTCCGGGAGGACTCAGGTATTCCCTAAAAGTTACTGCTTTTCTGTGATGAAGATAGATGACTAATGATTTTAAACTCATGTTATTCTCAAACTAAGGCTTACAAGAATGATAGTCCACATTGTGCTGTTATTATTATTTGATGACATGAATAATTATTCACCAGGGTTCAGCCCTAGGCTCTTATTCTGGTTAGTCTGCTACAATAAAACAGACTTTGTGGCTGAGCTTTCCATTAACATCTCACATGAATTCACAAGCAGATTTCATCATGCTGGAACACATTCAGAGAAAAGCAACCAAGTTGGTAAAGGGGCTAGGAAACAAGACATATGAGGAGTAGCTGAGGGAAATGAGATTGCTTAAAAAAGGAGGCTGAAGGGAGATCTTGCCACTCTCTTCAACTATGTGGAAGGATACTGTAGTGAGGCAAAACATTGGTCTATTTTCTCTCATGACAAGTGATAGAAGAAAATGACATTAATTTGCAATCAGGGAAGCTTACATTAGATATCAGGAAAAATTTCTCCACAGGCTTTAGATCAGAATGCCCAAGGTAGAGTTGTCATTCCTGGAGATAGTTGAGAGAAGTGTGGGTGTGATGTTTATAGACATGGTTTAGCAATGGGAGTTGACAGTGTTAGACTGATATTGTACTTAATGATCTTCATGATTTTAAGGGTCTTTTCCAACTTAAACGATTTTATGATTCTGTGAACAAAATCAATGAAGCATGTATATGCCGACCATCTAAGCTGTAGAGGGTAATTCAGATTGAAGAGGAAAGACAAGGTCCACTTAAATGGAACAAGGGGATACCAAGGACTCCCATTGTGGTGTTTTTAGTACAAAGTGGGATATGCACAAACCATCTCATAGCAAATATCCAGGACAAGAGTCAAGTAAGGCTCTGAAATTACATTACTATCCTGGACTCCTGTGTCTATTTGAAATCCTAGGCAAGCATTTTTTTGAAAATGCAAGTAAAAACCCAAAATCTACTCGACTTAAGGTATTCAGTCTAACACCGTATTCAATAGGGAAGGAACTGATTCTTTGTTTGTAAAACAGAACACAAAGTTTTTACATGCAGTTGAGTGTTTACTTCAGAAATGGGAATTTCTTCCTCTTCATTCTTTTTAGTTGGAGGGAATGACAGCAGATGTTTTGTGTCTAACATTATATTGTAATTAGGAGGTATTATATTGTTTTTAGGAGATAAAGCTAGGATCCATTCATTCACACTTTTTATCTATAAGGAAAAAAAGAAAATAAAGATCATTGCTCTAAGCATATAAAATTTGTAGGCAAGAGGCACTGGTAAGTATTTTCAGTGTTTCCTGCTGTTTGCTGAGATAAACATTTTCTCTCATTCAGGAAAATTCAGTGACACACAGTCCATGAATGATGCTGAATAAGGACACAGAAATGTTTTCCACATAACATAACTAAAATGCTCCTCACTATACACTGATAAAATCGTTTTGTTTTGTTTTTTTTAATTATTTGTTTGTTTGTTTGTTTGTTTTTAATGTGTGTGTGTTTGTGGTTTTCTGGTTTTGTTTTGTTCTGTTTTACATTAAAATATTCATATTTGAAAGAAGACAATATTCAGTCATAAAGGAAGAATAGAAGTCTGTGCTGTCTTTAAGATTGTTGCTGTCAGACACATAAACATATTTTATGTTCTATGATAAATAAATAAATAAAGATACTTTATCATTTTTCCTGCATCCAGGTTGGATTCCTGTGGAGTACTGTTTCCCTTATTCTGCTATTACAAAAATACCAAGCGTGCAAATAAAGAGTGGTGGTAGGTCAAAGGAAGGACAGAGGAGAAGAAAGTAGGTTTCTGTTCATGTTCTGCTTCTCAGCAAATTTTAACAGAGTGTAGAATTTAATCAAATTTACTTAGTTTTTCTGATGGCTTGCTAGGAATTGCTAACACAGCAGTCTTTCTTCTATTACTATTAGCAACTATAATAATAGTTTGTTCATTTGCTTGCTTGTTGGTAGCACTTAGAAATGGGACACAGATTCACTACTGGTGGGAACTGACTTATTATCTATGAAGTAGTTTTTCTTCTTTGTAATTGTGATTGTTTCTAGCATGGTTCAGAAACAAACGTACTGGTGTAAAAGTTGAGTCATTTGAGTTCCAATTTTATAAATGGTCATATGTATAAATAACTATAAAAAATTACTGTAAAAATTACTGTAAAAAAAAACTGTAAAAAATTACAAACATCTGATTTTTTTTTTCAAAAGTTCATGGAAGAATCTTCCCCCATGGAGATCAATCTAACTTCAAATTAAACATCTGGGATATACGCATCTATATCTTAACTAATCATAGAGGCTTTGTTTGCAGAGAAGGGAGAGGAATTAATGATTTTTAAGGTGTGATTAATATAATCAATTTTAAGTATCTAATTAATAATCAGATACATTAAGTATTCTGATTCATCTCTTTTTACCATAGGGTACAACAGATGACCAGCTGAGCTCTGGAAGTCAGATCTTTATATTTTGAAACAGATTAACTGCCATTTCAATTTCCAGTTTCTCTCATTTCTAAAGTAAAGGAACATATATTGAACTGAATTACTTTGAAAAGTGTAATTCTGTATGTTTTCTATGATAATTCTATGCGCACCATTTTAAGGCAGGTAAGTAACCTATTAATTTTAACATTGCAACATCTAATACGCTAGAATCCAAAATATAGTCTTCCTAGCTCAAAATGGACATTATTTACTCCTGATCTTTGAGCAACATTCATACCTCCAAGGTAGAAATAAATCCCAACTCTTTTTACTCCATTTATTCCAGAAAACTTCTTTTTTTTTTTTTTTTTTTTTTTTTTTGAGAAAGGGAAGGAGAGTTAAGTTCCACCATCCTTATTTCATTTCATATGATCATCAAGCATAAATCTCCCAAGTTCACTTACAATTAATTTTGTACCTCCCATGGGATACAACATTTTATTTCCTTTAAAGTTCCTGATGAACATCATATAAATCTCATTCTGAGTATCTGAGTATCTCAGAATAGATATGTGTCTACCTGCAACGTGAGTAATTTTTCTTTTCAACAAATCAGATGGCTGCATCTTGGAAGACTGGAAGCCAAAAACTGTAGTGTCTAAGTTCCATTCATGTTGCTGACTCAACAGCTGACATTACCTAGTGAGTACTGGAGGAGTAAAAATATGAATGGAGGATCAAATAACAAGGTAGGAGAATAAAATGCAAATTAAAGACTATATTTCTGGGGATATAATTTCACAGAACAGAGAATGGCTGCATGCTTTAAGTCTGTAATAACAATGTACATGCAGTGCCGAATACGAACATCTCACTTCTTGCATTAGATCTGAAATTTGAGATAGTGAAAACCTTAAGATTCTCCTTTTCACAAAGGCAATATATTTCCCTATACTGTAATTCTAATACCAAAGCTCACATAGGGCTGTGTTACTAAGTTCCTTTTGGAATACAGGGATATATATATTTCTTGATCCCTGACTATAGTTCCTGTATAGGCAGTAAAACTTTGTGAAGACCTTTTTCCATTGCCCATGACAAGAAAACAGCTAGACAGTAAGATCTTTGCAGTTGTCATAACACTCCTTTGACCCTCAAAGTCATGAACAAATAAACTCCTCCATAAGTTAAAAAATAGATATTGAAAAAGGTGGTTAAAAAAGAGTAAAAGAGGTATACAACGTGAAATAACCTGCCTCTTCTAAGGAGGAATGAGAGGAAAGAAAAAGAAAAAAAAAAGAGTGTTAAATTGTCTTGGAGAACCACAGAGTAATCACAGCATGATGCCTTAATATTGCTCTGCAGTGTTTTCACTGTGATGTTGCATCAATACAAGAGCACATTGGGTCATGTCAGGGTGACATGCTGCCATTATTTTGTAGTTCTCCGTGACTTTATTCATTGACTTCATCATTTCTTCAGCTCTTCACTGTTGAATACCACTCAAGTATTTAAAGCACTGGATGCTTCCCAGTGTGCACTAAAATTTGGTGTTTGCACGTTCAATTATTTTTTAGTCCATTCTTACAAAGGTAGTTCTGGAATAAACTACCTTCATTGTTGAAAAATAAAAATAAAATAAAGTGAAACAAAATAAAATGAAACAAAACAAAATATAATGAATAAATTAAAAATATTAAAAATTAAAATTAAAATAATAAGAAAAAGGAAAGGGAAAGGGACAACAAAATAAAGCAAAATGAGTCTAAGTGGTGGCAGACAATGGAGCCATGGGCTCAGGAAAAAAAAAACTAATTAGTCAGGTATAGGGTTTCCTGCCAGTTACTTATTCATTCCCTCATTGCAAAGATGACCTAGGTGGTAAACAGAAATTGCATAACATCCAAAGTAACAGGTGTCTCTCAAGAAGAGGGCTTTTTTCTACATAGCAGATCTATAGCTTGCAGCACAGTATTTCCTCTGGAAGGAATGGGGAAATATGGCACTAATTCCCACTTTGTTTCATGGACATAACAAGTGGCACAAGAGCTACATAACTTTTCTGTCAGTAATTTGTAATCCACTCATGAATAATTTACCACTGCTACTACAACTTCAAAAAGAGAAGGATAAGATTCGGTTTTCTCTTTTTTGTCTTTTTTTTTTTTTCCCTTTCAAATTGCCTGGTTAAAATAACACTTCGACTATGTTTTTCCCTTCCTAATGGAAAGGATGACATAGCCATAGATACCATAAGATATGTCTGATTTGTGCAAATGAAAAAATATTAGGATACAGATCATTTATATTTTAAGTATGCTTAAGCAGAGCTTTCTAAATTGATATTTAGGCTCCTAAGGAAATATCTTGATGTCCCAAAATGCTAAACCATAATCTGAAAGTCGTTTTTAAAAAGTTGTGAATTATTATGGACAACATTACTGAAATCACAGACATATTTTTCATAGAAAGCCATTGTTGGATATTTGTTACAGTTAGGTATATATAGAGAGTATACATATATACTCTCTTTCCCTCTCTCTCTATATATATTTGCAATAGATGAATAGATTGCTCTACTGAGAAGATACTATATTTATTTTAAATGAACAGATGTAAAACAAGGGAGAAAAAGTGGAAGTATTAACATGGAATATAGATATATGTATATATGTGTATATATATGTATGTATATATATGTATATGCAGGAGACAGAAGCAGCATTATGTGAATAGATCATCTATCTACTCTGCTAATATTGAATTTTACATACAGAGTGAATGAAAGAGAAATGAACTTTCTGGAAACCCCACACATGTCCTTTCACAGAATTTTTATATCTAATTTATTTTTGAAACTACTTGAAATGAAAAATTATAATAAATGAAATTTTAGTGTAGACAATGCTTATGCAGATAGAATAACTGAATTTTAAGTGTAAATTAAAATGAAAATCCAGTCAGCACTGCTTATCCCTCAGTGCATATACCTAAATCTCTTTAAAAGTAGGGAAAGTGTTGTACATGTGTAACAGGGAGAATTCAAACTTAATAATCAACTGAGAATTTTTTATAGCCTTCAAAACTTCTATAAATTTTAAAGGGGATGCATAATTATAAAAATATTCTTCCTTTCACTAGTAGTAAATACTCTAGTGAAGCAATCTTCTTACATCATGTTGCATTATTATTAGAATAGAAATACAACAAATTCCAGCCAGTAATCTGCCCAAGTTAGCATTCCCCCAGAATGCCAAGGTATATATTCATCAACAAACTTGCTGTGGTTGTTTTCTTGTTTTTCTTTTTTTTTTCCCCACTTTTTTTTCTTTATCTGAGAAATGAGATTTTGTTTTGATTTATGTAACACAGGCTTGGACTAATCATTATCAAATTTCCTTTACAGTGATTCTGCATCTAGCTGAATTCATTCAACTAGATGCATGATCAACTCTGTATATTTTAAAATAATCGTCTACATCTTATGTCACAACAGCTAAGACTTTGTTTCATGTTGTAATTAATAGGAGTTCCTGTTAGACACACTGCATATTCTGAAGGCAGAAATAGAAAACCTGTAAATTACCTTGTCAAGGCTCATAAATCATCTGCTGTCCAAGGCCCAGAGCTCATGCACACTGCTTTCTCTTTGTGCTTTGAAACTTACTTCTTCATGCTTCCCCTAAAAAAATAGTTAGATATAACCTTTATTGATGCAGCTGATGAAAATTACTTTAGGAAGTTACAGACAATGAGACATTGGACATGGACGAGGCCAAGTGGATTTACTCACACACCCAATTCAACTAGTTGAGTGTATTGATTAAAATATTTGCATAACACTTCAAGAACATAAGAGAGATTTTGTTAATTGTTCTATAAACTTTGTCATCACTTAATTTCCATGTGTGTCACATATACCTAACTATGTTCCTACGTGGCTATTTTAATTCTGCTCCAAAACCACCATTCTGACAGTAAGAAATCATCAGAATGAAAAAATGCACAAAGGGCACGTTCATTTATTTTGGAAGAATCCCTGTAGCACAAACTTTGAAAGATGTAACATAACTCACTGTACCAATTATCAGCCCTCTATGGCTCTTTTTCATAACAGAAGAACATACAAGGTAAAGTTATCCTTAAGTCGGCTTTGGTAAATGACAAGGGCACAGTTAAGATAGAATGGCAGTCATGAAAAGCACTGCCCCAGAGTGTGAAAGCACGATTTACATTTTAATCATACCTATTTCTTCTAATTTCACTGTAAAGCTTCCCCAAACAAAAATATTAGAATTTAATATTGACTCCGTGCAGAGCACTTGCTGCAGGAAAGACAGTAAAGAATAAAACTTCAGGAGAGTATTTTGCTTCAGGGACTTTGTTGTTATCTGATTTTTACCTCAAACCAAAGTAAATGTGACTTAGCTCAACTGATGAATGCCTCTGGTAGAGGAATGATAAAGTAAAACAACTCCCAGAAAAGAAAAACAAGTTGCCAAGGATGTGACTCAGACTGACTTCTTTCTTTAGGAAACGGATCTTATGCAAAGATATTCTCCCCTGTTTGTGTATGTGTTTGTTGAGAGGATGTCAAGATTCCTTATCCAACCCCTTCTGGCACCCGTTTGCCATCATTAAGGAGAGCAGCCCAGGTACAAGAGCCACAGGATAAAATGAAATGATAATATCATCAGAGAAATGTGCTCTTTTGGTGAGAACTCTTTGGATCATGTGCAGTGCATCTCAACAGGAACACTACAATTACATCCTTGACTTCGTATTATAATTCTTTTTTTTTTTTTTTTTTTTTTTTTTTTTTTGTCCTTCCAGGTTCATCCTGTTTACTATGCTTACTTCCTCCCAAACAAATGACCAAGCTCTGTTTATCTCTACCCTATTTTCTACAGTTTTGTTGACTTTGTATCTCCACTGCTATCTATCATATAGCTTCTCAGATAAGATTTATATAGATAAAAAGTACAAAGATTTTCTGAATGAATTCTCACCTGTGCAAGCACCTAATGTGTTTAGGGCAAGAACTAAGAAATGCCTGATTTTCAGGCACCCCATTGCTATAACAAGGTGCCTCTTAAAAAATTAATGCAGCTGGGTCCTAAACATAAGGCAGATTATGTTTGTGGGAGAGGGTAACAGTGAGGTAGAAAAGGCAGCTGCCTGGAAAGCCTGTTGCTGGGTATTGAGCACATGGTGCTGAGCTGGCTGGACCAGAGGGAGGTCTGCAGCTGGCAGGACAAAAATCTCACACCTGCTCAGTGAGAAATTTTTGCTGCCCTGAGACAAATTACCATTGCCATTGAGGGAGCTGTCTACAAAGGACTGACTTTTCCCTTCGCACAGTGTTCAGATGAGGATTAAGAAAGACATGATAATACAAATTCAACTGCAAATATGCTCTCTCTTGAACTCAACAAGATTAAATGTTCAGGATAATTATAGTTTTAGAGCAAACAAAACTCATTGGTTCAGCTTTGTACTGTGAAGTGTAGTGTATTATCACAAAATTCATGGACTTTTAAAAAAAAGTGTCAGAGAACTCCAGAAAGTGTTTCATCTCATTCTCTCTTCATCAACTAACTTTACGTCTGATGCCAAATACTTACATAAGGAGAAGTTTAGTAAAGAGAAACTTACCCAAAATGTTGTGTTTTCTATCAGTGAAACTGTGTTTATGCCAGAACTTCATATTCTGTCAGCTGCCAAGATAAAGGTAAACATAAAAGGAAGCATGAATTTGAAAGACACAGGCTGTCAAAACAAGTGATTAAAAGAAGACAATTTTATGGCAATAGATTAAAAAAAAAAAAAAAAGTACAAGAGTACAAAATTGTAAATAGTGGAAAATAATGTCTTGCATGAACAAGACTGTGCTTAATAAATAAACTACAGCAACAAATCCACACATCAGTTAAGTTGTCTTTTAAAGATGTAATTAATTGCAGCTTGAAAGGAGAACCATATTTTTCAAGGTGATAAAACCAAGATGTTAAATAGCTTACTTTCCTATTGCAAGCTAGCAAAAAAAAAAAAAAGAAAGAAAGAAAGAAAGAAAAAAATTATGTCAGTGTCTTGCACAAAGGAAAATTATTCATTATTTTTTGTTAGTGTAGATTTTTCTACCTGCTTCATATTACATATTATCTATTTCATGAATGATTACACTATTGCCTTAAATTCATTTTGGCTGGTTCTGTCACTACGTTATTCATACTAAAATCCAAGTTAATGCTTACTGACAACAAACTTAGCCAGCATTACTCCACAGGTTGGAGTTGACACAAGTCAGCAGAATGCAAAGCTCTGAATTATCTCTATCAAAGATTCCACTGGAAAAAAATGTTGAGAACATTCCTCCACAAATTATATCCAAGAGCTGAAAGGTCTTTTTTCCTTATTTGTATTAATTTTCAATTAATGTTGACCAATTTTCAATTATTATGTCCTCCTTGATGGAAAAAAAGTTTTGCCCATTTTATTTTTCATCTTTATTTAGGCTGAAAGAATATGGAAAGTGTTTCACATTTTTATAAAATACCAAATTCCCCTATTTTAGTAGGATATAATTAAGATAAAAATATGACCTCTTTATATTCATTTGAAAGTGATCTTCATTCTCTCTTTTGTAAAGCGTGGTGCTATGTAAAAGAAGATATCACTTTTCATTGCCAAGTCTAATTCCTTAACTCTTTGTCTTGAAACATGTAAATTCTAATCTGACTAGTTTTTAATTATGCTTTTTACATAAGCATGCATTTTCTTTACATCGCATTTATTTGTTGTCATTATTTGGAATTCTGAGTGACAGCATTATCACTATTTATTCTAGAACAGTAAGTATCTGAAGGAATAGTTTCAAATAGTTATTTCATTATATGTATATGCAATACATTAATTGCATCAGATTTTTTTCCTTGAAAAGTTTGCGCTAGAAACTCATATTTAAAGTGGTTGCAAACTACACGAGCAAGGATATATTTCTTTTCCTAGAAAGACAGAAAAGTGGTGGGACAGCATCTGTTTTTCAAAACAGGAGGCTGCCATTTGACTTTAGTTCTTTGTCCTGCTTTAGTTCTTTAGTCCTGCTAGACTTGGAGATTTAGGAAGAAAAAGAATTAGAAGTGGGACAATCATTGTCTGAAGAAAAATTGTGTAAAATTATCCTGCCATACTGGATTCTGTTACAGAAGGTTCTTTTGAATGTGTATAGTATTGTGTGTATGTAATATAAATAAATGTTATTATTTGCAATAGTCTGTCACTGGAATTTACCCACTTTTACAAGTAAGTACCAGCATGGGAAGAAGACACCAGTGGGAGATGTGTGATGACAGTATTTTTGCTGCTGTTCTGCCTGAGAGAACTAGTCACAACCTAAGTTACATTGGATTCATCCTATCTACATTTAGGTGCTAAAGTAGGGTCTAGAGGGTGCAGTACTGATATTTTGGGTTCCAGCTACTAGAAGATAATAGGACAATAGAGCAATTCTGTGCATCTAAGATGGAGTATGAGATTCAGGTGAATAGTCTATAAATTATATGTATAAGCATTAAGAGAATTATTCATATTATGGCCAAGCATAAATACTGCATGATGATATGCATTCTAGTTTATATGAATATTCTACTTTATTTGAAGCTTGTCGCTATGAAAAAAATCTGTTGATAATTTGTCTGAGTTGATGTAATCTTCCATATAGAGACACTTCTTTCCTGATTTTATTCATTTTATTTATTTATAATGAGTTACCTTAAAAATAAAAAATAAAAAGATTAGGCATTCTTTAACAAACCTGACAGTTCCTACACACCTGCTGCGGCAAAAAGTGCAATTATTTTATTCAGATTGGGTCATTTTTAAAAAATATGCATACCCTCTCTATTTTCAGATTCAGAAAATTTGGCACAAAGCCATTTCCCTACATGAATCTGTGGATTTCTGTTCTGTCATTTGGCTGCTGAGGTTACAAGGCAAACTTAGAGTACACAGTTAAAAGAAAGAGATAATTATAACCCTTCCAATGTAATTGGAGGTGCAGAGGTGGTAAATGATTACTGGAATGAAAAATAAAATTAAATAATAATAAAGCACAGATAAACCAAAGCCACCAAAGCATGGTGTTCTTCCACTCCCTTATACCTGCCTAGTTTCCTTTTAAATATCTACTTAAACAATATTTTCTTTCTCTTCATTAACATTTTTCAGCATCTTTGGTATCAAAAGAAGACTGGCCGCCCCTTCCCCCTGCCCCCCCATTCCAGAAAAGAAAAGAAAAGAAAAGAAAAGAAAAGAAAAGAAAAGAAAAGAAAAGAAAAGAAAAGAAAAGAAAAGAAAAGAAAAGAAAAGAAAAGAAAAGAAAAGAAAAGAAAAGAAAAGAAAAGAAAAGAAAAGAAAAGAAAAGAAAAGAAAAGAAAAGAAGTCATGTAATTTCTGACCTCAAATGTGGTTGCAAACAAGACAGGAAAAAATTTCTGATAGGTCTTAATAATATTATTATATAATAAACTGTGTTACGCTTTCCCTTCTAATGTCATTTTCATTTGAGTTTATGATCGTATTTGGAAAAAAAAAAAAAAAAAAAAAAAAAAGACCTCTACAAAAAGATTAATGAATTGTGGTTATTTTAACACAGTTAATTTATTTCTGTATAAAATCTTATACATTCCTTTACCTATGCTTTGTTTTTTCTATCTATTCAAAACCAGAACTTTTTTTTGAAATAAGATCTGCCCAACATCTTCATTCCAAAATTCTTTACTTTTTTTCCCCATTTCTATTATTCTTCAGTTGGTCTGTTTTTTAGCTCACTGGCTGTGGTTATCCAAATGTCTTTAATTCCCAAAGCCTCATTTAATCCTTCAGATTTTTATTTTATCTTATACTTCTTAAAATTCACTGTGATAATCAAAAAACTTCACTTGTTTATTCTGGTTTTCAGTACGTTACATTTTTCCTAATTCTAGACCTTCAGAAGAGATGAGAGAATTAAATCCATTAGTTTTTCACTTTCTTTTTTCTTAATTTCATACTGATAAAGGCATTAGTAAATTATTGTTCCTGCACTCATCCCTGTCAGAAAAGATTTATTTATTCTTTGGAGGTGGCTCAATTAAGGTTATCTCAAGCCAAGCATTGAATGTAGGACAAAAATTCAAGTCTATTTTTTGGGAAAGTGCAGGGAGTAAATACCTGTGTGTGAAATAACAAACTGTCAGTATATTTTTCATTTTCCATGATGGTAGCATTCTAACTGTTGCATCTGTGCTAAGAAGTAGTGGTGTTATTTGTAGAATATATAAAGATTTTTACAGAACATTATAGAACTCTTACAAATGTATGATTATTATATATGCAGTTTTTCATTTCTTGTTTCTTTTTTTGTTTTGTTTTTATACATAATTACTATTTTTAAATTATTTTATTTCCTTGTCATAAGAATTAATGAATTATTACAGTTGTAACTTGTGACTGTTTACCTGCTCAAAATGTCATTCCTTTTGGCCTTAGAACTTGTTTGTATCCCCTTTTTATAGTTTTGAAATTTTCTTATAGTCTTCAGACTACCTACAAAACTTTTAACCCTTTAAAACTCAAGTACTTTAATAGCTACAGATCAGAACTTTCAGAGGAACTGCCCCCCAGAGTATTTTCAGTAGTAGCATTTGTCATCTGTTTCCATATTTATACAATACCTCAACAAAAGTTAAGTTTGCTTTCCACTTTGTGTGTTAGACACAGTAGCATCAGTTATGAGAGAACAGAATGAAAAGAATGGGAAACAGAAAAATTTGAGTGATTCAAAGAAGAACAATTCTATGTCTTTTGCTGCTTTTTCAGGATAACTAACAATCTTAGCATTTGGACAAGTAGCCAAAGAGTTTTTGCAGGTACTCCCTGGAGTTCAGAACAGTGGTTCAGCTTAAAGATGCTTTGAACCTTTAATATGAAAATCATAACAAAAATAATGCAAACTGGATCCTACTGGCAGTTTTAGGAAAAAGTTGTTCTTGTAATCTCATGAACACAAGGGCATGAATTTCTGAGGAGTTTTCATTCTATTATGTCACTAACTTTGAGAAAGATTTAAGTAAAATAGATCAATGAGATGGAAGTACATAGGTCTGTCTGGTTTTGGTTATCTCAAATACCAGGAACAGAAGGGAATAAAAAATCTTGACCAGTTGCATCAGCTCAGTGCATTGTAACAAACATGGAAGATGCCTTAAAGGTTTTAAATCAAGGTTTTTGGAGACATAATGCTAAAAGGTCTTCAGTTTCCTTGAAGACCTCAAAGTAACTATGTGCAACAAGTAGTGCTTTAATAGATTTTTTTTTTTCTTTTTGTGTCAGTTTTCTTACAGATTCTCTTGTTAGCAACTGAGATTTGTGCAGGAATTTTTTTTCTTAGTCTGAGAGATATTTGTCCAATATAAAAAAATCAACAGTTTCTTTCACGGTTTTTATGGGTTTGCTTTGTGAACAGGAAGACTTTTCAATCAATACGTCTGATTTTCTGGCTTCCAACAACCTGTGAAAATTCAATATGAAATTCATTTTATCATTGCTAGTACTCAGGCTATGTTCTTACCCTGTATAAGTGGTGCTGATGACAAAGAATACCATTTATATAGATTTTCGCGCCCCTATTCTGCATCAGCTTGCTCTGAGCAGCCACTAATGATACGAATTATCACATCAGTTCATGCTTACCATCCTATTTATTTATATACTTTCATCATTTTTTCACAAATACTTTACTAAGTTTGTGAAAGGATTAATATTATATAATTGAGACATTTTAGTTCATACATTTAAATCCAATATTCTTAGTCTTATTTACATTGACTGTTTTTTTAAACAGCATCTCTTACTTCTTCAGGTCATTTGTTCTTATATTTTGATCCAGTCTTCTCAATCTCATCTTGCAAGAATTCTAGGTTTTGTCCACACAAAAATAGATGATTTCTCCTGTTTGACCATTTTTTTCTTAAAGGGCGGTTACACAACAGATACTAAAGAACAGATAGAAGAAACTTCCTTGAAAGACCATTGTGGTTTAACTCTGGCATGCAGCCCAGCACCACACAGTCACTTGCTCACCCTCCTCCATCAGCACTGACTAGAGAATGGAAAATGCAAAAGTGAGAAAACTCATGGGTTGAACTAAAGGCAGTTTAGTTTACCGGATAAAGAAAAACTACTGCATGTGCAAGTAAAATATAACAATGAATTAACTCATTATTTCCTATCGGCAGGCGGATGTTTAACCACTTCCAGGGCTCATCACATGTAAATTTCTTGTGAAGACAAATGCCATCACTCTTGAATGTTCTCTCTCCCTCCTGTTATTACTGAGCATGATGTCATAAGTTCTATGCTATCCCTTTGGACATTTTGTGAAAGCTGTCCTGATTCCGACCCCTCCCATCTCCTTGTGCTCCCTTGCTTCCATGCTGGCAAGGCAGTGGGAGAAGCTGAAACATCCTTGGCTCTGTCCTCAGCAATAACTACACCATTGGTGTAAAAATTGCTTCTCAGCAATAACTACAACATTGGTGTGCTAACAACACTATTTTCATCACAAATTCAAAACATAAAGCTGTTCCAGCTACTTGGATGAAAATTAATTTCATCAAAGCCAAAACCCATACAGACTTCCAGTTGTTATCAAGAATAACTAAATATCAGTCTTTTGTGAAGATAACTAAAACTGTAAACTTCCTATATTACTTTAATTGAAATATTGTACCAGTTGTGCCAATAAGTCTTGCATTTTCATCATCTCTAAACACAGCTCTGAAAAAAATGACCATGTAATCCATCCACACTACCCAGAGGTTCCTTGTCATAGGCTTGACATTTTTTATAACTACCTTGTCAGTCAGAATCTGAACCTTGCTGATTGCATCCCAAAGAAATATTTCAAGTTAGATAGACTGTTGTGGATATTCTCTGATATGAAAATTGTTAACATACTTCTTGCAGTGATTAAACATGAGATTAGCTAGTACTCCAAAGTGTTATACTTAACATGCAGCACTCATTGAGTTTTAATTTCCTTGCTTTTCTTTTTCCTGAATATATTACCATATAACAGTTTTCCTTGTTTTGCTCACGTTGCTATCCTTATATGTGTGTAAATTCAGCTATTATGACAAGAAGTGATTTTGTGTTTATCTTTCAGTCAGTTAGCTAGAGAAAATAATACCCTAAGTTTCCTTTATCATACTTCAAGATCGTCATGATAATACCTCTTCTCTACTTGAATATAGGTAGTGAATGAAAATCATTCTTCCTTCCAGTCTTTCTGACTAATTCTATTAACTGCTATAAATGATTTCTGTAGGGGTTTTGTTAAACATCACAAGATTACACATCATAAGAAGATCTCCAGAAAGATGACACAAAAAAAAAGAACCAAGACACATTCCCTTCAGCTAAACTGGGGGAAAATAAATAAATAAATAAATAAACCAGCACACAAAAATGACAGACTATTACTCCAAGTTTAGAGTAGATCTTGTAGATCAAAAATACAAAGATGCACAAGACTGGATTTTGAGTCTTTTTTCTTTTTTTTTTACCTTCAAAAACATCATGACATTCCATTTAAAAATTTGAAAAACATGATTTAAGTATTTGGAATAACAGCCAGTATGTGCCCTTATGGTTTAAAGCAAATGAAGACCCTGGTGAAGAATTATTGCAAAAGCTTTAAAAATAAAAATAATCCTGCTGAGTTCAGAAGGGCTATCATAACTCAAAACAAAGAATTAGAAGAACTCCGGTTAAAAAAAACAGCTGTTTATAATGATCAATTTGTCTTTTAGGAAGTGTACTGAAAATCAGGACAGAGTATTGGAAAAGGAAAGATGGATAAACGGTTAGTAAGCGTTGTGAAAAGACAGACGTCCCCTAGGAGTCCAGTGGAGGGCCACAAAGATGGTACAGGGCACGTAGCATCTTGCATGGATAGGGAAAAGAACCAATTGGGAGTAATTAAAATTTGAATTCATTATGTTTAAACCGAGGACACAAGAGTATCACATTTTCTGTTGAAAAACGTATGGATGCCAAATGCTGCAGAATGGTCACGCAGGAACGCCACAGAGTACAGATAGTAAGTATCATAAGTCATTTCATGAGTCAGAGATCCACTTTTGGTTAGGCTACACCTAATATTCTCACAGGAGTAAATACTGGTAGGAGACAACTCTATCACAGAATCAATTAGATACTTATTTTATATAAAATGAATTCAAATAAAAAGCCCTACATTTATTTCAAATGTGTTGGAGATACTAAAATGTATTTCTTAAAGCTTGTGCTAAAGTCGTTAAAAACCTGCAGTTACAACCTAGTAATTTTGTGGAAGATTTATAATGTATTCATTTCTTTTCTCCAGTTATAGATTTGTTCTGAAAGTGCATTAATGTGGATTGTGGTACTGTTTTCACATTTTACTTCAATCTTTTTTAAGATAATTAAATACTATAATAGAATGACAATAAGTCACTGCCTATGCGCTCATTCTACAAATAAATAATAACATTAAATACAATTTTTCTTTCTGTATTTTGGCTTCCTGTATTTTCTGTAAAGTTCAGATGACACAACAGGATTTGTGCTATTATTAAAAACTCTAATTAGGAATAGAGAAAAACTTTAAGACAAAGAGATCACTGATTTTATGGTCTTCATTCTTTTCATTCATTTGGCCTAAGGAGATCTCACTTGAATTTTTGTCAGTTTTTCAAGAGTGTTTTATAAAAACTCAACTATTAGTAAAAGAGATCTTTTCAATCAAGATCCTGGATAGTCATAAAACGCTCTTCTAATGCGATCTCTCTTTATCATCTGACAAAATCCTGGGTGTGCCACTGTTACATAATCAAAAACCAGCTCTTTGTGGTTGTATAATATTCCCTCCACATAAAGATCTTGTAATGGCTTCAAGTTCAGAGGCCCAGGAGTGTGTCCAGAAAATGGCAACAAAGCTGGTGAGAGGTCTGGAGCACAGACCTTATGACGAGCAGCTGAGGGAACTGATGTTGTTCAGTCTAGAGAAGAGGAAGCTCAAGGGTGACCTTATCACTCTCTACAACTGCCCAAAGGGATGTTGTAGCAAGCCAGACATTGACCTCTTCTCTCATGTAACTAGTGGTAGAACTAGAGAGAATGGCCTCAAGTCGCACCAGGGGAGATTCAGGCTGGACGTTAGGAAATACTACTTTTCTGAAAGAGTGGTCAGGTCTGGAATGGGCTGCCCAGGGAGGTGGTGGAGTCACCAACTCTAGAGGTCTCCAAGGAACATGATTTACTGAGAACTATTGGTGATAGATGGACAGTTGGACAAGATGATCTTGTAGGTCTTTTCCAACCTTGGTGATTCTATGATTCTAAGTGTTGTAGTTTAAAAACAAGTTGTCAGTGTGGAGAAAAAATGGTCATGGATACAAAAATAATCAATGGTCTGCGCAATTTTTATTTTTTTATTTTTTAATTTAAAGACTTTCCTGTTCCACAGGAAAGGTGATGAAGTCCAGAAGTTAGGCAGGTTATTCACAGCAGTTCTTCATGTGACCTCACAGTCCCCATAGGCAAAAAGACCGGTAGGTTTGGGCAGCTCTTCCAGCAATGAATTGCATAGTTCAGGGCCTTGGGTTCCTCTGGGGTATCTCATTCTACATTTCTCTCCTCTTCATTCCTGAAGGTTCTCTTGAGATTCCCTGCACATAGCTAACTTCTCACATTAATAAGAACACTCTCCATTACAGAACTGGATAGAGAAAAACCTATTCTTGACAGACTTGTACAAATTTCTGCATTGTCTAACAGATGACTCTTGTCTTTGGAGCTCACAGCCTGCTCTTTTAGTAGCTTCCTGACAAGTCTTCAGCCTTCTCAATGGTCAGCAGGTTGTTAACACTCCAGGTAGTCCTGTATTCCTATAACGCTATGGAATAAAGTAGTAGTTAATTGTGTTACACTAATGCTAGCATCATCAAGGCCCACGCTTTGCCAACTGGCACATAAAGCCCAGAAAGGGCTTATTCTTTTGAGTGTTACTGAATTGAGTCGTTCAAGAGAGATTTTATCCTAGAAATACACTGTTTTTTAAATCATAACATAAGGGAACTGTAAGAAAACAGTACAGTGGCTCAGTGCATCATTAAGGATGAGGAGATTCAAAACTTTTGGAGATTAACAGTACAAAAAGACTTCCAGTTGTTTATTATATATCTATGAAATCACTCATTGCTTTGAGGTTCCCTCAGGTCTGTTATTACAATCTCTGCTCCTCAGCACAAACTTCAGGATGAAAATCAATCAAGTTTTCATATCACTCTCACTCTTGATTTTATGACTTTGAAGAGAAAAACTTAGCAGTTTTCTTCCAAAGAAACTGAATAGCCATGGATTTGCCTCTCTGTGCTAACACGATTAACAAAGCAATCATGGTTCATTTTGCTGCTCAAGTCAGGGGAGGTCATTTAAAGTGGCTTAAAAACTTTAGTTACAATAATGAGCTCTGACGTGATTACTGCTATTGAAAAGACATTGAAGTCTGGTTTGCAACTGAAGAAGTATGAAACTGATGGTTTGGTTTAACCCAGTGGCAGCTCAGCACCACACAGCTGTTTGCTGACTGCTCCCTCACAGTGGAGGTGGGGGAGAGAACTGGATGAAAAAAAAGAAAAGACAAATCTGTGAATTGAGATAAAGACAATTTACTAAGACAGAAGAGGAAAGGAAAATAATAGTAATGATAGTAAATACAGTAGTGCCTCGCTTCTTCACTATAGTAATCATCTTTTCCTCCAATCTTCCCATATTACCTAGCTCGAATAATTCCTTTTCTATGTATGATATAAATGTATACATGTATAAATAAGTATGAAGTCAATAAATATCTGAAGAAAATATCTGATCATAATCAAATATACAGTTCTCAGTTTTCCACCAACACATTTCGGATCTCTGTTAACAAAATGTGGATAATTAAAAATACATTTCTATACTCTGTAGTACAGTTTACATTAGGGAGAGTAGGGTTCAGTGTATATTTATCTATTTTATTTTACTATTTTATGATACTTAGAATACTTGGGATTTGGATCAATCTTTTCTCCCTCTGGCTACTTCATGTCTCAACTTCTTTAAGGCACAGTGCCAAATACAAATAGTGTTTTTGTACAACCATTATAGAATCAAGTTTGGGAATACATGGGTTACAAAGGTGTCATTGCATGCATAATGTCATAAAGCAATCATAAAACCCAGCTACACATAACTGATTCATTTCACTGTATTAAACTTGAAGTATTATAATCCAGACAAATATATATGATACTTTCGTCAATGAGAAGTGAATTCCTCTGCCAGCATTAATCAAATTTTAGGCAAAACCTTTTTTAAATTAGCATCATATACAGTCCAAATAGTTTGTCTTTTTTTATTGGCAATATTTTCTCATGAATTATTGTTATGTGAAATCCAAGGTGATGTGGAATTATTGGCTGTAGCCTGTTGAATTACAACTGTGTTATTTTGTATAGCTTATTAAAGATTAATAGCAGAGGCATTTTCTCTTCTTAGACCACAGATCAGTGGCTAAATCATGCCAACAAAAAGGTGTTTTAAAATAAAGGTAACAAATCACCTCTATTTCCTATTCAGTACATGTTCTCAAACAAAAGGGGAATTAAGTATTCATGTGACCCTGACGTGAAACTACTTCTCTATCATTGAGATGAAACAGTTCATGTTTTGTAATGCCAGCTTCATTTAGTGTGAGCTTTCCCTATTTGTTTTTCACTCACTACCACAAGCTAAATTCTCAAGCATGCCATTCATGAACCTCACTAAGAGTACGAGACAACAAGTTCCTCCTGACAACATTTAGCTCAGAAAACACATACTTATATTTTTTATATATATATATATTTAGCTATTTGATTCAGAGTCTGCATTGCTTTTAAAACACAGTAATACACAGACAGCTGTGCCATCACAATTGCTCAATAATAACACCATATTCTAACTGTGCTAAACTATCTGCTGACTACCTGATCCAACCTTTGCAGAACACAATGGAGCTTGGCTCAGGTTTAAAGTTCTAATGAGAGGAATATAAAATATTCATCTATTTCTCTGAATCACACTGCTTCAGTAATTAGTACTTTTTTTCAGGTGGAGAAAAGCTGTATTTTCTTGCATCAAAGATCCCTTTCTGGCAATTTTGTGTTTCACAGAGAACATTGCACACAGGTGTCACAAGTGTATCTGCCAAGGTATAAGTATTTCAGAATGTGCTTATGTTCTTTTCGCACAGATTGTTATTTATGGCCATGATAACTACCATTACCACCCTTTTCAGTGCTTTCACTGACTCCAACTTCTGTTTGCACGCATGGACTGACTAAACCCCTGGGGGTGTAATGTGACTCACTGAAGAAACCCTACAATCATAGAAGACTCAGGAGATGGGCAAGGGCGATGTGCCCATGAAACTCAGAGAATAATGCAGGGCGTGAATGGCCACAGCTGCTGCTAAGAAGCTTACTATGTCAAAACAAAGGGACCAGAGGGTGGCCTTTGTTTAAGATTATCAGCTATCAGCTGCTGAGTAGATCAGATGGTGATGTTTCTCCCCAAGTTTGAGTGTGAATGTTTCTGAATTAACCAGATTTGCACGGGGGGAGTGAATACATGGCTCATCCCTACACAGAACACATTAAACAACAAAGAATTTCGAAGAGAGCAATAAACCTCAGCTGGCTTCAACCCACATAGTTGTTCCGAAGTAATGAGAACGCACAGTAAATGTTGCAATTGCTATTTTGCACTTGTGTAGTGGTCTCAGTAAGTTAGAGCATCACTTTTTTACATCAAAAATCCTTTGTCACATCAGATATCTATCAATACATAATATTGATAATAAATATTACACTTTCATGTATGAAGTATCTAGATGAAGATGGTCAAACTGTACTGGACTATGATGCTTGTAGTGCATAGCCTGAGTAGCATTGGATTGCCAGCTCCTGATCTTCCTATTTCAAAAGACCTTTGCCTCTAGCACCCCTTGCTTAAGGATAGGTGGCAGTGATTGAGGCTGGTTTAACAACAGAGATCACTTTATTAATTTAGCAAAAGGAATCAGTGATTCAAATTGATTCACATCAGAGAAGCTGTGGATGCTACACCCACAGAGATGTTCAAGACCAGGTTCGATGGGGCCCTGGGCAACCTGGTATACTACCAGATCCAGAGGCTGGTGACCCTGCCTATGGCAGGGGGGTTGGAACTTGATGATTATTGGAGTCCCTTCCAACCCAAACTATTCACATTCTATGAAACCTTGCCAGATTTTGGATGAGAGCAAATACATTTGCTTTTAACCGACATTCAGCTCATCTAAGAAAGGTTCTGGTTACAGGCTGGTAACAAAGAGGCAATAGCTTACCTCTTTCCAAGAATCACAGAATCACTAAGGCTGGAAAAGACCTATAAGATCATCCAGTCCAACCATCCACCTATCACCCATGGTTCTTGTTAAACTATATCCCTCAACACAAAATCCAATCGTTCTTTGAACACCTCCAGGGTCGGTGACTCCACCACCTCCCTGGGCAGCCCATTCCAGTGCTTGACCACTCTTTCAGAGAAGTAGTATTTCCTAATATCCAGCCTGAATCTTCCCTGACACAGCTTGAAACCATTCCCCCTAGTCCTATCACCAGTTACACGAGAGAAGAGGCCGACCCCCAGCTCGCTACAACCCCCCCTCAGGTAGTTATAGAGAGTAATAAGGTCTCCCCTGAGCCTTCTCTTCTCCAGACTGAACAATCCCAGCTCCCTCAGCCGCTCCTCATAAGGCCTGTGCTCCAGACCCCTCACCAGTTCTGTTGCCCTTCTTTGAACACGCTCCAGGGCCTCAATATCTTTCTTGCAGTGAGGGGCCCAGAACTGGACACAGTACTCAAGGTGCGGCCTCACCAGAGCTGAGTACAGGGGGACAATTACTTCCCTACTCCTGCTGGTCACACTACTTCTGATACAAGCCAGGATGCCATTGGCCTTCTTGGCCACCCAGGCACACTGCTGGCTCATGTTTAGCCGAGCGTCAACCAACACCCCCAGGTCCATTTCCTCTACACAGTCTTCCAGCCACTCCGCCCCAAGCCTGTAGCGTTGCTTGGGGTTGTTGTGGCCAAAGTGTAGGACCCGGCATTTGGTCTTATTAAACCTCATCCCATTGGCTTCAGCCCAGCTATCCAGCCTGTCCAAATCCCTCTGTAGGGCCTCGTTACCCCCAGGCAGATCGACGCTTCCAGCCAACTTAGTGTCATCTGCAAACTTACTGAGGGTGCACTCAATGCCCTCATCCAGGTCATCAATGAAGATATTGAAGAGGACAGGCCCCAGCACCGACCCCTGGGGAACCCCACTCGTGACCGGTCGCCAGCTGGATTTGGCTCCATTGACCACCACTCTCTGGGCCCGGCCCTCCAGCCAGTTCCTTACCCAGCCAAGAGTGTACCTGTCCAAGCCACGGACTGCCAGCTTCCGCAGGAGAATACTGTGGGAGACAGTGTCAAAGGCTTTGCTGAAGTCAAGGTAGACCACATCAACAGCCTTTCCCTCATCCACCAGGCGGGTCACTAGATCATAGAAGGAGATCAGGTTGGTCAAGCAGGACCTACCCTTCGTGAACCCATGCTGGCTAGGCCTGATCCCCCGGTTGTCCCGCACTTGCCGCGTGATCTCCCTCAAGACAATCTGTTCCATAACCTTCCCTGGCACCGAGGTCAGGCTAACAGGCCTGTAGTTCCCCGGGTCCTCCTTACAGCCCTTCTTGTAGATGGGAGTCACATTGGCAAGCTTCCAGTCTTCCGGTACTTCACCAGTCAACAAGGAGCACTGATAGATGATGGAAAGCGGCTCGGCTATCACCTCCGCCAGTTCCCTCAGCACTCTCGGGTGAATCTCATCCGGCCCCATGGACTTGTGACAGTCCAGTTGGAGTAGCAGGTCTCTGACTGTTTCCTCCTGAATCGTGGGTGGTTTAGTCTGCTCCCCAGCCGAGTCCACCAGGTCAAAAAGTGGAGTACCCTGAGGATAACTGGTCTGACCTTTAAAGACAGACGTAAAGACGGCGTTCAGGACCTCTGCCTTTTCCTTATCCTCACTAATCACATTCCCAGCCTCATCCAGTAAAGAATGGAGATTCTCCTTAGTCCTCCTTTTACCGTTGATATATTTGTAAAAGGGTTTCTTGTTTCTTTTTATCCCAGCGGCTAGGTTGAGTTCGAGCTGGGCTTTCGCCTTTCTGATTTTCTCCCTGCACATCTTAACAACTTCTCTGTACTCTTTCTGAGTCGCCCGTCCCTTCTTCCACAGGAGGTAAATTCTCTTTTTCTCCCGGAGCCTCAAGAATAGTTCCCTATTCATCCACGCCGGTCTCCTTCCCCGCCGGCTCATTTTGCAGCTCAGGGGGACAGCCCGCTCCTGCGCCTGTAAGACTACCTTCTTGAAGAGCAACCAGTTGTCTTGGACCCCTTTACCCTCTAAGACTGAATCCCAGGGGACTCCCCCTACTAGTCTTCTAAACAATTCAAAGTCCGCCCTCCGGAAGTCCAAGGTAACAGTTTTGCTGTTCTTCCTCCTGGCTCCTCCAAGAATCGAGAACTCTACCATCTCATGGTCACTCTGTCCAAGACAGCCCCCGACCACCACATCTTCCACCAGACCTTCTCTGTTTGTGAACAGCAGGTCTAGCGGGGCAGCTCCTCTCGTAGGCTCTCTCACCAGCTGCATCAGAAAGTTATCCTACAAGTTATCCTAGGATCAGGACTTGCTAGAAACTCCCAAAGGAAGCAATCTCCAAGTAGAGATGCTTCCTATTTGGCTGTCAGCCCTTAAATGAAGTTCCATTTGCACAGGTGAATTGCTTGCACCTGTGCTCCCAGAGCTAGCCATGCCCCTTCACCAGATGCTCAATCACAACTTCAGGCCACAACCTAAAGGATCCCATTCACCTTGTTGTCCTCTGGCACGTGTTGTTTCGGAGAGAACTTCTAGAACTGTGCAGGTAAGGAAGGAGACTTCATGGGTTCACTCAAGCAAATGCTTGTATAGAATATATTAACTGTATAGATTAAAAAACGAGCAAACAAACAACCAAAAAAATAAACAGATTTATTTTGTATAAAACTACATCAGGTCTTTCATTCAGAGCTTAAATAATTTAAGGGTAAGTCCAGAATGCGCAACTACCAAAACGGAATTGAGAAAGAAGGCAAAGTATAAGTGAGTATAGACTTATCAAAAGAGGAAAAGAAAAATGAAAAGAAAAAAACATGAGGAAAGAATCAAACCCACAGCCATCAGTGATGCTGCTCCAAAAAGGTGGTCATTTACACCATAAATTCATAGACTTATAGAATCACTCACATTGGAAAAGACCTTAAAGATCATCAAGTCCAACTGCAACCTAACCATGCTACCCTAATTCTAACAACCCACCACTAAATCACAGGGAATATGACTAATTTCTCTGAATCATTAGACAGCACACAAAAGGCAAATATTTCTTTTGCACTCTTCAAAAATTGAGAAACGGTGTCATTTAAGAAATAACTCTTAAAAGCTGGAAGATGCCTTTAGAATGGATCAAACAATTTCTTCCAGAGTTTCCTGCTGCACAATATGCCAATTCCTCTATGATATCGTGTGGCTTCAGCTGACCTTAGAGAAGATGAGGAGGTACATCTTTCCTGCCATAGTGATTTTACTCAGTGAATAACACTCTGAATGATTCGGTTAGAGTGCATGCATGAAACAGAGAAATATCATGAAGTAGCTAACAGTGTAGAAATATCTATGTAAGGAGGAGTAACAAGATAAAAAATGCAATATTACTGGTAAACTTAAAATTACAGAAAATACAACATAGATGCACGTTATGTTGTGGAAATTACCTCCAGATCCATGATTTTCACAACAGTTAAGCTTCCATAACCACCTAATCACTGCTGAGATTACAGACTTTATAATATACGTTACCAGGAATTGTGGCTAAGCTCATTTTGATCCTTAATCTCAGTGGGTTTTTTTGTTTCATTCATACCTCAGTATAACCTTGGTAAAAGATCTACAGACAGTGGAGAACAAAGATCAAAAAATGCATACTACACAATATTTATTTTGTCTGTTTTGGAGTTTCTTCTTCTTTTTTTTTTTTTTCTTCCCCAAAGTATACTTGAATTTAAAAAAACAAACAAATCAACCAAAAACACCTTAGCTCTGTTAACTAAGGTTATCTCTGTTAACTCTGTTAAATGTGGCTCTGTTTTGCTTCCTGATGTGTAATAATTAATGAATTGGATTATATGCTGGTTTTATGTGGAAGAATAATAAATATTGGAAGCAAGAGTATAGCTTAAAATGTTTATGCAGAGTAGCAATAAGCTCAGCTGAGATTTACATGATTTGCAGTTTATTCCACCTAAGCAACAAAGCCAGAAAACCAACAACAGTGGCCATCTAATGGAGGGGGAACATAAAAAGCAGAGTGGTCACTCTTCCTTTCTCATCTTCCAAGCAAGACACCCAGATTGTCTAGCTTGTGGAGTCTCACAACTGTATGAGGTTGAAATCTATCACAGTCACAGGGCATGCATTTTGCTTCTTATATTCTAAATGAGATTCAAGGAAAAAAAAAAAAAAAAGAACTTTCCTACTGATAGACTTTCCTACTGATAAAGGGTCTTGCATGAGACCAAAAAAAATCAATTTTTCCATATTTTTTTCTTGGTAATAATCTGATTAATTGTTGGCTATAATAAAAATTAAATATATTTCTGTGATCTCAATGCTGGAAATAAGTGAGAAATTGCTATTAAAATTGAAAGTAAGAAAAAAAGCCACAACTGTCTAATGCAACCAGCAAAGGTGGTGACTGTTTCTTACATTATAATGGCAAAAAAAGTCTGTGAAAGAAAGATTTAATTCAACTAAAATGCTGTCTTGTGCAGCATAAGTGCTGCTAGTTATTAGTGCTGCTGGCATGGTGTGAAGTATTAAATGTGAGAAACTAAAAAGCACAGAAAATAAGATTTAGATTCAAAAACAAGAAAGAACATATTAATGAAAGAATATATTTCCTTACCTGGGATTTTCATCTCCATCCTTCAGTGAACAAAACTGCAATGAAATAAATAAAACATGAAGTTGAAGAACATTTGTAAGAAATATATGTATTTTTGTAGGAAACGTATTTAGACAGGCAGCCACAGCACCTAACATCAGGTACTTTCTCTCATTGTGACAATTCAAAAGCTCTTCTACATTTTTCTGCTCTTACCAGTGCAGAGATGAGGCTCCTCCCAGGGGTCAAACACCTCACTCAGTTTGTAGGAACTTTTTCAATCATCAGCACAATACAAATGCTCAAAACAGAAATGTTAGCATTGTTTTATGTCATTATATGGGGGATATGAATACCCTTTTCCTTGTATTAGAGGTATGTTCACAACAGAGGAAAGAAAGAAGTGTGTTGAAGGGAATTATCATCATTTTGTTATCTCTGCTTCTTCAGTGTAAAGTGACTGCCCTGCCCAAACAGTATTCAGTATTCTCTTTCTCCTTTTGAGATGTTGATGCACTTTAGAAAAATCCAGTTTCTGTCTTTATTTAAGTCATCAACAACAACTGCAGAACCAGAAGATAAAAATATTATATTACACATCCTACCCTTATCCAGTATCCATTCTACTTTCAGTTGTACAATATACTAAAAACAAACAAACAAGCCCACAAAATTCTCATGTTAAAGACTCACAGGCTTGATATTTCACATATACAGATTTTGCACAGTTTCACAGATTTTGGATAACAAGAGGGATTATTCACGGATAGTAGATATACTTGATACTAAATTTCACTGTGCCCAATCTAATACCCAGGTGAAACTCTTATTCTGTCCACAAATCAATAAACATGAAGTTACGTTCTTCACACTACTTACTTCTATCTCTGCAGTGGAATATAAAGCAATGACAGGAAATAGAAAAAGGATGTGCAACAATGTTTGCTTTTGAGTATTGAATTTCCTGCCCAATGGAGCTTGTAAGTGCACGTGCATAAGTTCCTGATATGTTCTAGGGAGCAGAACTGCTAAGACACAAATATACTAACGTTACAAGTGTTTGTATTTGTATACAAAACACCGGATATGTCACTGCTTGTTTTATGGTTGTAGATTATGTGTGCCTATGTGTTAAGACTTTGATGTGTAAGTGAAATGAATGCTTATGTTTGCTCTCATGCCAGGCTGTGGCAAGACACAAAACTGTCTGTCAGGAGAAATATAACTGCTAATGAAAAGGAGTCAGGAAAGACTACCTAAAATGCACAGCAGCAAAATTGGCTGTGGAAGAAAACTGCTGTTCTCTCCTGTCTAAACTCCTCAAGCTTCTCTCAAGATGAGAAATGCTACTTACTTACATGAACCTATTAAAGTCTGCGTGGACAGGTGGGCAGGTCTTTGAAAGCAGCAATCTTGCAAAATTAGGGTAGTAGAGGTTTGCCAGTAAGGGAATTTGAAGAGAGGAATGAAAAGTCAAAGTCATCAGGCAAGGAAGATAACATGGGCTGCTGGTTTAGAGTTAGGTTACCAAATTGGTGTGAGTAGCTGGCTAACAATCAGGCATGGAGGAATCACTTCTGCTAAGAAAATGAGCTGGTTACATGAGACACAGGTGTATTCTGTGCTAATTAAACTTGTTTATTTGCAACAGAAATATGAACCCAGCTTCTCTTTTACCTGATTACAACTGAAATAGAGTGTAACATCTTAGACCACAGGATCTTTCTGTTGAATGTTTTTTCAGTACAACATATTCAACTATAAAGTTGTTTCCTCTTTAAAATTTTTTATTAGTTTTATATTCACTGCAAAAGAATTATTTGAGAAGTAGATTGAAGCAGCTGAAGTGAAAGGAGGTGGCAATAACAATCTTATTAAATCAAGAATTATAAAATTCATGGGGATCTTTTATTAAAAGTAGTGAAGTAGACTTTTTTTTTTTTTTTTTTTTTCATTGAGAAGGGCCTCGCATACCTAATATTTAAAGCTTCAATCTTAGCAATAAAACAACAGGCAGTTTTTCCAAATTTACCCAAGTAAAAACTATCAAGACATATCTAAGGAACTTACCAAGACATCTTTAGTAAAATGGCAAAGAGCTGTAAATGAAATTAACAACTATTCTCTGTTAACATTTATGTAGAAAATATAACACAATAATATAGTTTAGCAATTGAAATAGTTGCTTGGAATGAACAGTAATAAACACCTATAGCAACCACCAATTATCTGTGTTTTGTAATATCTACAATACTAATAGATTAAACATAATTAAACTACACTTCTGAAAATTAAAAAAAAAAAATCAATAGCTTTTACAGGTTTCCTTTTAAAATGAAGAAAGATGTAGAGATGGAAGGAAATTATGGAAATATAAACATAATTTAATGGTCCTGAGGTAGGCTATGCCACACTTATAAAGCATTCTTTCTACCACTAAATCAAAGAACAACAATTTCTATACAGAACCCAGAAGCCTCCCCATTTAGTAAAATTTTCTTTAAAATCATATTTGAACTGTGTTGAAGACAATCAGCCAGGCAGTACAGATCATCACTGGATGATGCTTATATTTATGATGTTCACGACACTGAGGAGTCATGAACATCATACATATTATCACATTATTATGTGAGACAAGTATCTCTTTATATTTATTTCATCTTTACAGAAAACAAAGAAAAGCAGTAGAATCTTTGGAAACACTTCTTGTATCTTTTATAAAACATGTAGTCAGTGCTTGTGTACAAAAAATGCTGTAGACTAGGATCCAGCCATGACCCACAGGTTGCATGCAGCCCAGGTCAGTTAGTAGTGTGGCCCTACCTGATGACCTTTTGACTTTATTTTGTGATTTTTAGCAATGTTTTTCAGAATTTGTTGTGCATAAGTGACAATGGAAGAATGTGGAGAGGAAGGCACAGGCACACACTCAGTCAAATTGAAACCCATGCATATTACATGTTCCATGCTCTTGTACTGCTTGGCAAATAAATTGTAGTTTTATGTGTTTTTTGGCTTTTTAAAAATGTTTTAATAAAAAATACAAAAAAAAAAAAAAAAAAAAAAGCACAAAATATCTTATATTTTATATGTAGCCCAAGAGGATTCCTCTTCACTCAATGAAGCCCAGTCATGCCAAAAGGTTGGACTCTAGTGCTATAGATGGCATAGGAGAAAATTTTTATATATGAGCTGAATTTGGCAACCAAGGAGATAAGGGCTATTTTTTCATCATGTCTTGTATACTGGCTTAGGGTCATGGTTTCTATCAGAAGCAAGTATATTTCATTAAGGTGGTCATGAAAAGCAGTGGATATATCAGTTTCTGAAAGGAAAGATCTGCATTGTCTTTAAAGGCTTGATGAAATAAAATAATAAATAACTTCTGTTCATTCAATACATGGTTATTTCAAAGCAGAAATGATGATGAAAAAGACCAACAACAAGAACAGCATTCTATGACCATCTACTCTGTACTATAGCTTTTTTGCAACACTTACTTCTCCGTATGTAATTTAAGTGAAGCCATGAAGAATTCAAGTTTTCTGATAAACACGCTTGCAGCAAGGCAATTTTACAAGTCATATACATGACAAACTGTATAGTAAAAACACAAATAGAAACAATCATGACAGTATATAGCACCAGCACCGCAGACAAATGATGCGGTGTGATTTCAGGTAACTAGTCAGGACTAACCTTTGAAAACAATGTCCAGAATTGTATTCTTGAAATTTGTTAAGAACCATGGAGATAAATCAGAAAGAATTCAAAATATTATGAGCATCTGTAGAATCCTATGATCTTGTTCACATTAGATAATAAGATGTGTAAATCTAGTAAATTTGCCATGCAGAACTTCAGTGGTGGTCCTCTGCGATCTTCCTCAGCACATTTGCATCTGAGAGTAAATAAACTGTGACAGATTAAACAGATGCCTGTGGAAGAACTTGCACCCAGCATTTGACATATTGCAGAAGGAAGATTTCCCCAAACCCAAATCTAAAGGAGAGCTTTGTTTTTATCTTTTCCATTTTCTTCTGTTGTAATCACCACATTTTGAAAAGGTTCATTCTGACAGCCAATGAGAAAGTCAGATCTTTCTTGATAGAGAACAAAATTAATCTTATCAGTGGCAGATCTGCGAGGACACAACTGTAAAAGATACGCAGATCATCTTCAGAGATCTATCACTTTCTAGAGAGAAAAAAAATAATTTAAAAAATATATATTTCATAGAGAAATTTAAGATATATACAGCAAGAAACATGTATATACATGCACTTGTAGAATGGGATTCATCTTAGTATTTCTGCTGCGAGGTAGATTCTTCTGAGTAATACAACTATCATTCCAGGCTGTTTAGGAAATGGCAAGTAGTTTATCCAATATATGACTAAGAAATTCTTGTTCCATTCCACTGACACATGAAAAGAATACGTTTTAATGAAATTAACACAATCTAAGATTGAGCTTAGATGAAAACATCTGTATGTAATCAGTTAAATTCAACCTCTAAGAGCTAAAGCTGATGACCCAAACTGTCTCGTGAAATGAATATTGTCCAAGTCAATAAAAAGAATATATTAATACCATCAGAGGGTTAAAACTGTGGAAAAAAAAAAAAAAAAGAGATATGGAGATAGTCACTCACTCACCAAATTTATCATAAAGATTTAGATTCTTATTTCCAGACTCTTCCAGCTTCCTTAGAGTAAGTAGGATTCTTATGTAAACACTCATATGGGTATTCATAGGAAAAGATGCTGTTCAGTGTGATTAGGTGTATAAAAGCTGTCTCTTAAAAATAATTAAATGCCAATAACACAATAATCATTCTGTTAACTACCTCTACAGAGTTGGCACTTGAATCATTAAATTTAATTTTCCATTAAACTCATAACAGTAATTTCAGCTAAACATGCGGTTTATATAAAATTAACTTCATTATTGGAAAATAAGAAAATATTTCACTTTAACACTGAGACGTTTGTATTACTTATACTAATCTTTCTCTGTGTTTGTCCCTAACTCCTGCATAGCAGCAAAATCACACAGTGTTACTGCACTGTATATACACTGCAGCCCAGGAGCTACCTGCACCTCTGATTGTCTTTTCTCAGGATAGGATATTTTGTTCAGCATAGATAGTAAAACAAATGTTGAAACAAATGATAAAGCAATTAGGGAGTTATTTATCAGATTAGAAAATAAATCTTGCAAAATAAATCTTGGTAAAGTTTATATGAACTCTTTTCTCTGTTCTATACGATTTCCTTTCCAATAAGCATGCTATTACTTTGAATTTCCCAATGCATTTGACAGTGAGGAAATGAAAGAGTGAGAATAATGGCAGTAATACTGAAAAAAGTATATACTAAAATTTTTAATAAGTGATCATTCTGACTGTTGGAGGTGTAACATCCTTTGCAAAGAGTGATATCAAATTTTTATTCCAAAATCTTGAGTGCACCAGTCTACTATTCCCATGATTAAGTTTAGAGTGTATCTTAGTTACTTTATTTAATATTTTTTACTTTATTTTGATGACATCATTTATGTGTGGTGTACCCATAGTATTTCAGCTATTTTGAAGACACCTACCTGTATATCACATATTTTTATAGTTGCTTCTACTTCAGAATTTCATATGTAACAGAGAATTACATATATTAGTAGAATACTGCTTAATAGATTAGATGAAGGTAACTATATTTATATTACTACAATTAAATCAGTTTTATATTTTATGTTCAGAAATTACTTCCATCAACTATCTCAGTTGAACTTAATTTTAAATTACCTGCCAAAAAATTAAGTGTTTAAATACACCACGTAAGTCTTGCTCTCTGCCATTTAAGGAAATTGAGTAAATTTTATTTGTGATTCTAATATGCAGCAAGCTAAACTATCCACTGCCAGCCTGAGTAAAATTTCCGTTTTCATGCAAAATAATCATCCTTACATATTCGTCAGCAATTTGAACAGTAGTGTTTTGAGAACAAACCTCATGGTGCTAGGGTTATTTTAAACAAAAAATGACTTAAGCTGTTATACTTTGATTCCTTTCAGCTGCCTCAAAAATACTGCAATTAAAGCATTGAATTAGTTGGTAATTGACTTGAGATATCAACAGGCACCAATTTAAAACTGCTTCAAAATAAAATCAAAGAAAATGGAAAATTATTTATAATTCATAGCTTGTTATTGTGGTTAATATCTGCTTTATAGTTTAGACTCACTCTGGGGCCATTGGCAACTAAATACCTCATTAAACATTGAATATGACCTCCAGGAATACTGGTATTCAGAGACACCACTAACTGCTTTATGGTTTTGTTCCCAGCTGTAAATTCTTTGGATGTGCAAGCCTCTGCAGCTGCAGATGTGCTTGACAGCCTTACTGTCTGCACTGTTAGATGCTCGAAAGCGTGACCTCTTGCTCCTAGGAGAAGAGGCACAGGAAACAAGGGTATTATTATTTCCTGAACATAAGCTCCAAAAGACAATCACAATCTCAGCCAAGAGTCACTGATGTTTTCATTCTCATATAGTGGAGGTGACATAGATTAATAATTACAGTACAACTTATTCTGCTCTAATTTTCAGTGGTTGGGTGCTCAGATCATCTAGAGATTGAATCTGAGGACATTTTTTCTTGTACCATGTCTAATATGTTAAAATTTGTGAGCCTGAGGCTAATCATGTGTTCCTCTATGAGTGTCCTAGTCTCAGAGTTTAAGGACAACTTTCTGAAACACATGGAAAAATAGAACACCGTGCTAGAAAGAAAATGTGCAATTTTATCATTTTTAGTACTCTGAATCTTATAATTTTGGTTAAGGAAACTCTACCTGAAAGGACATACTGGGTCACATCAATCTTAGCTAGCTTGGCCTCCAAGCTAAGTTGTCCTTTGTAACCAATGGACCACAATTCATTTGACCTACATTAGACTTTGTATTACTAGAGATAAATTGCACTTTAAGGTTGCCTATTTCTCCTCATTTGCTAGAAGGAGAAACAATTTTGATTGGATATAGAAATCATGGATGAGGCTGATGTCAAGACTAAAATAAGTTAGATCTGTCAAGACACATGAACTCCCTACAGTATATGACTTACTGCTAGGCCTGGAGCTACAATGCAAAACCCGTGAATTTCTCTGTAGTGGCAGCAGTTATTTTGGGAGCTTCAAGTAGCATCTCAGATGCCTACAATTAGGCAAATCTAAACCAAACCTAACCCCTCCACTCCCTCCCCACTAAAATAACCAACCAAAAAACCACAACAATCAACCAATCAAACAAAAAAAAGCCACCCCAGCCATTCATCCAGACTAATTGCCATGTGAGCTCAGTACATCACCCAGAACATCTGTGGATATTTAAATATAGCCATCTATATTCAGGTATCTTCAGCTCAGGAGAATCTCACAAATTCTAGCACTACATCCTATCCTAAATATTAAATCCAACATGAAGCTTAATTTTGATTTCTAAGCTCATATAAGTTTGTCAGTAGACAGTAGCTCTTCGCCAGTAGTGTCATTTCACACTGAATTCCAGTGAGTGTTTCAATTATAAGATGACAAAGACATAAAGTGATGGAGAAAAAAGTTCTTAAAAGAAATTCTACCTCACCTTTCACTGACAGCCATTCATTCTCACCTCTGCTTTTCCTCTTCCTGTCTGCTGCAACAAGAATTTCAGAGGCTATCTAAGGAATTAGTAAGAGAACCAATCCAACTAACAACTATCTCAACAATAGCTTTTATGCTTTTTGATCTGTTATCCTGATGTGGTTTACCACAAAGTAAAACAAATCTCTGTATTGGCATTAACCCAAAGTCAGGAGCAGAAAGGTTTAAAATATTTTAAAGTATGTATTGAATTACAACCAGTAAGAACAGCAGAAAAACTTGTACATGATAGCAAAGAAAAAATCCTGATAAGGAAGGTGCAATAGTAAATATAAGGAGAGTTCAGTAACTTTGGATAAATAAGTTTTGACAATTCTCGAGATCTTAATTCTATAAAATATTCTACTGCTTTTGTTGTCACTTCAAAGGGAATATCTTTAAAAAAAGCTTATCTGTTGAGTTAAAGATACATGAGTTGAAAACTTGTTTCTGAGAATTGCATTTATCTTCCTTAACTATGACTATATTCTAGTAAAAAAACAAGCTACCAGATGTTTTCGTTATGGAGTGAAAATAGTGAGTTAAAGTAAATTAAAACACTGTCAAGTGAACTAAAACAGTCTCTAATAAAGCAGATAGCTAATCATGATTACTTTATAATTATCTGGAATGGATTAAAAATAAAAAATAATTTTAATTTGGTCCTGTATAATGGCACATTGAAATGACTGTCACCATTCAGTTCAAACTAGAGCAGGGAAAGTACATTAGTGATTCTTGTCCAGTAACATTTCAGTTATAACTAAGTAATATTAAAATTAGCTTTCTTTCAGGGTTTATGCTAAAGAAAATGATAGAAACAGTATCAGGTAACTCAAAGGTGCAATAAAAATTAACCAATATATTCTAAATTTTAAATATGAAAGCTTATGAAAAGCTACTGATAGGCTCATCTGCACTTCAGCAATTACACATGGAAGATATGGGCTTTATATTCTGATCTGCAGGGGAATGATCTACAAACAAAAGGCAAAATGTCAAATAAATTAGCAGTTGTGAATTACTTTTTTTAAGCAGTAATTTAATTTAAGTAATACAGTTTTACTCAAATAATGCAAAAATTCCCGATTTATGAAGCTGATCTTCCAAGTAGTAATTAATTGACATAAGTAAATTAGCTTCTGGGTTATGATGGAGAAAAAGATTAATCTTTATCAGCAATCATTAACATGTCAGAAGGATATCTGTGTTTTAGACTATGCTTTAGTCTACCATATATATTCAAATTCAGCAGACACACTGTACTACATAAGGCCCTTGGCAAAGAATTTAGCTATATTATTTTTCACTTTACTTTTTTAAACTTACATATGTATGACTGCAGTAATTTACTTTAACATTCGCTGAAAATAAAAGTCTGTTTTCTACAGATAACTGTATTAACTCCTAAAACAGGAACCTAATGGGTTCCAAGGGATGCTCCTAAACTAATACTTCCTATGTTATTATGTTTTACCACAACATCAGTGGCAGATGCTGGTGGTATGGCAGTATAGGTTGAACATTCCCACCAGTATTTCATTGCATTTTGTTGCTGTGTGACAGATGGCAGTAGAGGGCCAGACCGACTAATGTTCTCTGACATAGAAGTGCATATGAAGCAAAGGTGTGTCACTGAATTTATCCATGTGGAAACAGTTACACTGATTGACACTCACGAATTCTTTCTGAACACTTATGGACACCAAACAGTGGATGTGAGCACAGTGAGCAGTAGGTTGTGTGTTTCAACAGAGGTGACAGCAATGTGAAAGACAAGCCATGGTCCTGACGACCGTGCTCAGCTGGCACACCACAAACTAAAGAGCTCTTCCTCACAATTTGGCTAATGGTGTTAACTATGTTGAAAAATAGTGTTTTATAACTGAGGAGGTGCTCTATCAAATAGTGTTGTTGTGCTCTTTTTACCTGTTGTAATTTCCATGGAAATAAATAGGTGGCATTACTTTTGGGGTGTTGTAGACAGTTGAAGACCATTATTTCCATTCATTTTCATCCAGACAGTGAGTAGGCAACCAACTCAGACTTTGAGATCTAACTTTTGGAAGTCTGAATTTGCATGAGACTGCTCTTAGTCTCTGATATGAGTAGTACATAAACATCTTCTCAGGTGTTCCCATTAAATATCTTAAAAAGTATCCATCATTCATCAGTACAATCAAGGTCTTGTTTAATATAGGTAATTGGACCTAAGTATATATGTCTAAGAGTCATGTGTAGGTAGAGTTAGGTGATTTCACAATACATAATAGTTATTCTCGTTGTTGCTCTTTGATTGCTAAATGTATAATCTGCTCTGCATAACATTTTTATTATTTTTTACTTATGACAAAATGATTTCAAGCTCCCCGTGAAATAAATAAAACAACTGCAACATCATTGTGCCTACCAGATAAAAAAGATACTAAAAAAATCACTCTGTTTTAATGGACAAGGCATACAAAATGGACCAGTTAGTCCTGGAATACAATAATTTATATGAAGCCATAGAAGGCTTAATTTGTTGTGTTTTTATATACTATTTTAATGAAATTACGAAAGCTAGATATTAAGCTGTCATGTGTAGTCATGTCAGATAGCTATTATTTTTAAATTACTTTTTTCCTAAAGTATATAGACCATGCTGTGGAAGAGGCAAAATATTGACAGTGACAGAGATACTCTCACAGAGAAGTCAGTACCACTGGAAAACAATGGGAAAACAGATTTGTTTACAGTAGAACTCCTATAACATTTTAGTGTGATTCTGTTTTGTTTTGTTTTGTTTTGTTTTGTTTTGCATGTTTTAGCAAAAGATAAAAAGGAATTTCTGCATAAATTTACTGGAACAGATGCTGAAGAAATTATATAAATGCAATTTACATGCAAAATATTTGAATTTAGTTTATATTAAAGCTCAACAAGAGGAATTGTCTCATATTCAGTTTGTAACACAGTACATGCAGAAAACAGCTAAATTCAAAGACAGACCGAGTGAACTGGCTCAACTTGACCAAATTGGAGTTGCTACTGAAAAAAAACAAGGCTGGGTGCAAATGTTACTGGTGGAAACTGATTATAATCTTTGCATGTATCTGCAAACCAAAGGCAATGAATTTTAACAACTTTTCTAGGTAATTTGTTTTCCATCATCATTTCAGATATATCGTAGAAAGAGCAGGAAAAGAGACTATGAGGGACAGTGCCTGCCATATCTCAAAGACCCACTGCAATCCATGCAAATCTAGTCTTTTCCCTCATAGGTAACTTTCTTGAGAATAGCTTTATGGTTTGAACAGAGCAAAACAATATGTTTTGTGCATGGTTTAAAAGCAATATCATTTCCACACTAAAGACATTTTGTTATGCTTGCCACAATTTGCTCTGTTTCAATGAGTTTATAGGTTGACAAATTCGGTATTAATGGATATTGTACAAAATAGAAAACAGATACAAGCTAGAGGTTGTCAGGAAACACTGACATTTAAACACTGATCAAATAGTTTTGCTCATTCTAAACATTTGGCACGATGGTGAGCAATGTTAATAACAAACAGAATGAAGAATGAAGCAATTTGACTTGTTCAGGGGAAACAGAAGACTGAGTGGGAAGGGCTTTGTTCGTGAAAGCCAGTAAGCAATAATAAAATGATGAAGAATAGAGATTGCTAAGCTACCTCACACAGCTGTTAGAGTGGTCTTCAGAAGATCTGGGAATGTGTGCTTATTCCTAGATTATTTACCTCCCATTTAGCACACAAATGCCCCGGTAAGGATAGCATGTTAAAAGTTTACTGATCAGCCTGGCCTCTCCCAGAAGACCAACGCTGACTGCTCTTGCAAACAATCATGGATGCAACAAACATAAGTATGTATGAAACAAACATAATGTGGTTTTGAAGACATCTAAGGGATGCCATTCAAAAATTAGTACAAATAGGTTATATGTTTTAAGACATTTGTTCAACAAGTTTTGTCTTACAGATAGCGTGGGGTTATAAGTTGGTATGTATTTTGAAATGCTAAATAAATTCCTGCTATTTTGTAATTAACCTGTATTTTGAGTGCTGAGCGACAGGAATGCCAGGGTTCCTGCATAGTGTGATACAACCTTATTAAGCTGCCTTTGCAGAAAGCCACGGGGCAAAGCACTGGAGTTTACTTAACCAGAATCTTCCTGTCTGTTTGTGACACTTGTACTTGGGTCCAAAATTAAGAAAGTGGTGAATAAACATTCCAAAAATAAATGGATTTGTAAAAAGTGATTTTACATGAAAATTAAAATTATGTTTTTAAAGGACTTTCAAAAACAGAAAAATGGCTTTATATCTGGTTCGTGTGAAACTTGAGAGACGCTAAGAAATATTCTTTTTTTTTTCTTGACATTTAACAAGTATTCAGCTCACCTTTTCTATTTTCCATGTAAGCCAGGCTACTGAAAGACACAAGAAAAGAAAAAAAATCTTCAATGCAAATGTCAGTTCTGCTTAATGCTTTGCTGATTAAGTCCTGTTTAATTCTAAATTAAATGAGCAAGCACAGTAAATCAAACCCAATATTCATACCCTCTTCCCTACAGACATAATTACATGCCCCTCAAGAGCTCACTCTATCCACTGCCAGAATAGGAAATATTTAGGTGAGTTGGAAAGTGGAAGGCTTCTTAACTGATCACAGCACTTGGAAGAAAAAGCTTTGTGACTTAGAAGATAAAAGTTAGAATTTACTGAAGGTAGTTATGTAATTCCGCCCGTATCTAATCTAAATGATTCATGTGCCTGCTAGGCCCTATAAGACAATCTCTTCAAACAGTCATTTCAGTCACTCTGAATGCACTTAGGCTTTCTTTCTTTCTCTTCTTCATTTTTAATATATATATATTTTTTCCCAAAAAGAAGCAACTTCTTCAAACTACCGTAGCAGTAGATTTCCTGTGAAAGCAATAAAACAGTTTCTGGCACAGAGAGTCCTTTTCTTGGGAAATTAGAAGAAGAAAAAGTAATTCTGCTCAGTAAGTAATTTTGAAGTACAAAGAACTGGAATAAGAGGCTTAGAAGTGTTCGATAATACGGCGATGAGGATTCTGAATGCACAACGAGTTTAATTAGGGAAAATTAATATAACTGGTAGTGCTGATTTTTTTTTTCCCTATTTTCTTTCATAATTGATTTACTTCTGTTTGGCCTGCAACACAAATTTGAATGTATGACACCCCTGAATAGTTATTCAGTAAAAAGAACAGATCATCATACTGGAAATAATAATAGTAGGACTGAACACATTCCTGTGCTACAAACAGAGATTTGCTAAGTGTGCATTATAAAAGGGATAAAAGCTGGGTTGAATAGAAAGGCTTTCTTACCCAAACTTGGATGTATATTTTGTGCTGATGTGCAGTCATTGGATAGCAGAACTTGCTGGCTAGGCACTGCAGCTGGGAGCTCTCCCTCAGAACGAAAAAAAAATAATAATAAAAAAGAAGAAGAAATAAAATAATTGCTATTGATTATTACACTAAATGTTAATTTGTAGCTCTAAATCATTGCTGTCAGACTAACACTGGGGAAATCATGAAGAAAAAGTAGTTCAAATGGCTTTATTAAGTGATTTTGTCTGGCTGATAGTTATTTTAATCCGTCTATAAGCTTTTACCGTGGTTTGTGTGTTCTCATACATGTGCACACAAAATAAACAGTATTTCTGAATTTGATAATAAGGGAAAAGCAAAAAATGAAAAGCTCATGAAAAAAAGAATAACAGCTTATTTTTTTCATCTCATTTTATCTGAAAGTAAACAACTCCAGATATGGAGTATATGAAAGAAAGTTGTAACATACAGTCCAAAATAAAACAATATTATAATAAGCAAAATTTTCAAAGCATACAAGTATGCTTCAGAATCTTCACTGTAATTTCAAATATGACATAAAATGTGAGGAGAGGCTTGCTTTCAGATTTAAGGTTGAGAAATCCTATGGAATAAACTTTTGTTATGTTACTGAAAATCACATGAGACGAGATGAATGAATGTCTGTGTGCTCTCAGCTCACGGGAGACCTAAGGTGTGTTAATGCAAACCAGAAAGCAAGAGATTATCAGAATTCCGATGATACATGGCTGTTTACTGATTTACAATGGCTTAACACACTCATCTGACCTACAGATTCTTCAATAATTTCTAAAAATGTCAATTAGATCATTTAGGACTTTTAAATTTTTACTTCTTCTAAGGATTCTGAATTTTTCTCCTTTTTCCACCTTCCTTCTGTGACGTGGAGATGTACACTACTGCAGAATTCAAAGAACAAATAAATGCTGAAATCAAATTAAGGGAACATTTTTACACAAACAACAACTACTAACTAATTTATTATTCAGCTCCATATCTAGATATTATGGATATATTCTGTATAATCTACATCCTTAAATGATGGACTGCTTCAATGGCAATACATCCTTCTGTATTTATTTTTTGTCCAGAGCGTTACAGGCTCATTCTAAGTCATGCTGATTCTTTTTGTGTTAGAATATCTCCCTGAGAAAGCTTTTTGAAACATATACTTGGTATTCCCTGTAGTTGTACTTAACAATTCTATTCTGCATTCATTTTAAAAGCCTGAGTTACAAAACTAATATGGATTTTCACACAAAGAAGAAAATGATGGGCAATTCCCTAATTTTTAGTATATAACAGCCTACCTGGAAACTTGGCTGTAATTTACATGTATTTACTGTTGATATCTTTTAACTTTTAATCACAAATGCATAAATATTCATGGGGAAGAATCTGTCATCCACTCTATCGTAAAATAGAAGAAGAAGAAGAATCAGCTAATATTGGAAATAAATGATAACCTATCTTGAATCTAGTCCTTTACTGTGGTGTTACTATGCAAGCAAAGCAATACACACATAGCTTTCAAAAAAGAACTGGCATATACATATATATTATTTCTCTAATCTTGGAAAAAGAAAGATACTCTTATGTGGGAACTGTGGGCAAGTGCTGCACGCAAGTAAATGATAGCATTTTATTGATTGCTCATAGGTCAACTTTTAAAATTTCTCTATGAAAGATGTTCATTTCTGTCAGTGATTTATTGTTTCTACCTATGCTTACAAATACAATATTGCTATCCTTTAAATCATAGGCAACACTTCATACAGCTGTATCTGTATACTAACCATGACAAATGTTCAGTGCAACACTAAAAATTAATAGAAGTAGTATATAATTGAATCTCCATTTAATCAAAAAATAACTTATGAGATACTCATTTATTTTTTATTGTTGGGATGTGATTTACTCATTATTTTATATGTACCAGTGAGAAAGAAAAGAACTATACTATATGTTATACCACTACTGATGTCAATCACTTCCTTGCTAATCATCCCATCATTAGTAGATAATAAGTAGCTGAGAGCATTGAAAATAGAAAGATCTCTTCATCTGGTCTATGGATATAAACCACTCACTGAATGGCAAATTCATGATCTGATACTGCTTTTCAGAAACCAGTGCTCCCTAACTAAACTGTCTTTTATTTTTACTCTATTACCATTTCATCCCTACTACGATCTTTTCTTTATTACACAGTTAGTGGCATTTTGCACTACATGTTGTAAAAAACCCAATGAATGGTACGACATTTTAATACCAAATTTAAGAGGACAAATTGACATCATTAGGAAGAGCACAAAAATGTCCACATACATCATGTTACTTCTACCAAAATCTATAGAAAATTTCACTTATAAAACAAATTATGTATTTCACTGATTTTAAAAAAGCTAGTTACATTATTGAATTGATAGAATCATAGAATGACCTGGACCATCCTTGACAAGGACCTCAAAGATCATGTAGTTTCAACCCCATGCTATGTGCAGGATTGCCAACCACCAGACCAGGCTGCCCAGAGCCACATCCAGCCTGGCCTTGAATGCCTCTGGGGATGGGGAATCCACAACCTCCTTGGGCAACCTGTTCCAGTGCGTCACCATCCTCTGTGTGAAAAACTTCTCCCTAATAGCTAACCTAAACCTCCCTGCCTCAGTTTAAAATCATTCCCTCACTGAGCTATCACTATTCACCCTCATAAACAGCCGTTCCCCCTCCTGTTTTTACGCTTCCTTCAAGTACTGGACGGTCGGAACAAGGTCTCCCAGGAGCCTTCTTGGCTTCTTGAACGTCATTAGGTATTCATGGCCCACTTCTTCAGCCTGTCCAGGTTCCTCTGAATGGCTTCCCTTCCCTCCAGTGTACTGACTGCAAGTTTAGCAGCAGTAGTTCATAAATATCAGAGGTTTTATCATTGGATCATCATAGTTGTTTTGCATATTATAGTTTCATATCAGTGTTACATCAGAATGCAGTCTGAAAGTCAGATTAACTCTTTTTCCGAGAAATGCTTTTGTGTGGGAAATTCCTCCATCAGTGTGAGCGTGGAAGGGTTTCTTTACAGTATATAACTTCTAGGACCATTAGCAAATAAGTAGCTCCCAGGTAGAAAAGGACATTGCCTCCCATCACAGGAGACATTCAAGGTCAGGCTGGATGGGTCTCTGAGCACCCTGATCTAGCTGTAGGTGTCCCTGTTCACTGCATGGGAGTTCAGTTAGATGGCCATTAAAGCTCCCTTCCAACTCAAAAGCAACTATGATTCTACGATTATTATGTTCTTAGAAGCTCTGAAGTTACTTAATACCTTAAGTATTAAGAATATTAAGACATGCACTCATAATACATACCAGGCTTGCAATTTTTCTAAATTATGTCTCATATCTTCCTTTCTGAGTGCCTAAAAATGGTAAAATGTAAGCATCTGTATAGCAGAGCTCCACAAGTAAGCATATTTCAGTTGCACCTAAAGATCTGGGACCAGATCCGAAAAGTACTAGGTCCCACTGAAATTGATAGCAGTTAGGTATTTAAAAATCTGTGCTTTTCCTCTGAAGTTCGTAATATTTCATATCTAATGCTGTACTCTTTGATGTTGCTAGCACTCATTTTATGAAACAATAATTTCTACTTTTAAGGTAAATTTATAATTACGTAGTGATCTTGATAACAGTTGCAATTTTCCTGTTCAACAGCAGAATTACTTCCCATCTCTCTACCTGCCTTTTCATCTTTTTTTTGTAATTGAAATGAATTGGTCTTCCTTATGATCTTTACTACATATAAAACGCAATCGTGGAAAGATAAACTTTTTCAGACTTTGAAAATGGTGTCTCATATCATTATTCCTGAGAATTGGTGTATTCTGGAAAGCTGACAAATGAAGAAAGGTTCTGCACTGAATCTCCTTGATGTCTGCCAATGAAATCTGCATGCAAACAAGCAAGCGCATTTGTTGCTTCAAGGTATTATCAGTTCTAATTAACTCCAAACTGAAGTATAGGGAATATCCTCAGAGGTGAAGGAAAATATAAACTAGGAAGAAAAGATTAGACATGAAAAATTTTCAGAACATCTGAGTTTGGGGAAAGAAAACACATACGTAAATAATGTAACTGACTTTTCACTGAGATTCCCAATACCTAAATTAAAAGAAAAAAAAAAAATTTGGATTAATGCAGCTTATCTCAGAGCAGGATAAGAACATAGACTTCTTATGCTCTCATGGAGAAATAAGGCATAAAATACGGACTCACTGGATAACAAAAGCCTAAATTAATTTATTCACAATTTAAGAGTATTAATTAACATGAAGAGACATACATTGCAGTAGGTTTTGGCAAAATATTAAAAAATTAAATCAAACTCTCTTTTTATCACCTTATCTTGTTCCTTGCTCTGCTCTACTGATAATTATAACTACAACAAAAAAATAAATAAATAAAATAAAATAAAACGAATTCACATGAGGTATCTACTGACGTGTGGAATCAAACTCTGTAACTCAAGTAAGATTACAAAGCAGGTACGGTTTATTCAGTGCTGTGCAGACACCAGGTGCAAGGGGGATGGATCCGCCTAACTTGCACAACGTCAGGAAAAATTGTGCTACATAATCAATAGTTTTCCCGGAATTCAGATACATATTCATTACCCCCCCGAGAGTTCGTTAGCATGCAGACTCTCCCCTCTTGCACGTGTGTAGTGGGTCGTAGGGTGAAGATTTGTCTTCTTCCTCTCGAAGGCTTCTGAACTTTTTCGCTGTAAACTTCTGACCTTTCGAGGGGGCATCCCCCAAACTGGTTTCTTCTTGCCCTGTGGACATCTAATCACCTCCCTGCCAAATGTCCTCGGGCTGTTCTCAAACCCTTATCTTTATGGCCTTCATCCCCCTCACTATCCCAGTCACAGTGTCTGCCATCCCTTATTTTCTAACAAGCTCTACATACTTGCTTCTATAAACTATCTCTAACTATTCCCCTTCACCCCCCTTATTCTCAGTCACTGTGAAGCCTTCTTGCCTTTTTACTTTCACTTATGGGGCCCTTCTAACCTTTCAGTACCACATAAATTATTCAAGGCTACTGACGTGGGACCTGTTACTCACTTTCAGTTCTTTCATACATATTGGGTAGAAGAACAGCACTTTCTTTGCTGCAATGTGGATACATCATAAAAGTACCTATAAAATCCACAATGAATTAGCTACTGTTAGTACCAAATGTAAATTGATGTACAGTAGAGAATTTGATTTATATCTTGTGCTAATGTACTGCCAGTAATTTGCTGTATTTTTCAGGATATTTTTATCATTTCTTTTTATTTTATTTTATGGTGCATATGTTTTGTTTGCTTGTTTGTTTTTGATTATAAATTAAATTTCACTCTATAGTTCATTCTTATTTTGTTTTCTTGTCAAAATGAAGTTGGAGAATTATTCATTAATCTTTCATATAAAGGTCGTATGCTGCAACAGAGAATGCAATCTGAAAGCTACATGCTTAACAGCAATCTTTGCAGTCACCTGTGAAGAAAATGTTTTCATCCAAGGAAAGTTTAAATGAAGTAGACAACAATGTTTTAGTCATCAAATGATAATCTGGACTTTTTCTTTCAAAGGCTGAATGTCCAGGGCTAGCATATTACATCAGTTAAACAACATGGGAAATTGTGTTCGAAAGTTAACTGAAAACCATGATGCAGCAAAAAGATGATTTATTTGTGTTTTAAAAAAAAAATTGACAAGCACTTGTAAAATTGGCAAGATTACTGTCAGGCAATAGGTTAAATTTGTTTCCAGTACAGCTGAATGAGAAATGTAGCTCCATAGTGATTTGCCTTTCATGTTTTTCTGGCAAAGCACAGGCGATGAGGAAAAAAAAAAAAAAAAAAGAGTAGAGTACAGGAGATAGAAATATGCAATAAACATTTTTCATTAAGTATTTCTAAACACTCCCATCATATTATTCATTCTGTCTGAGTTTTTTGATAATCCCTGAACTGAATAATTTCTGAATAATTTAGAAGTGGAATGTTTTTAACTATATAACTGATGGGGGTGGTTCGAAAGGTTAACAATGAGGAATCAGGGAAGACAATACTGAGGATTCTTGTTTTATGTAGAATTACGTGGTTAGTACTGTTTATGCAAGATATGTCACAGCTTAGAATAAAATGGTTCACAAGATCTAAAACTGGCTAACACATTTGGTCTTGATTTAAATGATAATTTACTTAATACATTTTAATATCAGTAATAATCAGTGAATACTGTGTTTAAACAGAAGTATGACGGCCGCTCCAAAAGTAATGCCTCCTATTTTACTGTGCATCCCACAATATCAGAAGCAGGTGCTGGTGGAATGGCAGTAGAGGTTGAACCTTCCCAGCAATATTCTGTTACATTTTGTTGCTGTGACAGATGGCAGCAGAGAGGCAGTCTGACAAAATGGTGTAAGGCGTGTCCCTGAATTCCACCACGTAGAAAAAAATCACACCCATTGACATTTATTGCTGCTTGCTAAACATTTATGGAAATCAGTGCATGAGAGCACAGTGACACGGTGGGTCATATGTTTCAGCAGTGATGACAGTGACAGTGATTCGGCTCCACATGGGCAGATTGTAATGAGCTCAGCATGCAGACTCTTATTCATTGCTGGCAAAAATGGATACTTAATGGTGGCAACTATTTTGAAAAACAGGGTTTTGTAGCTGACAATGTGTTCTATCAACTAGTCTGACTGTGCTGTTACTACTGTTTTAATTTCCATGGAATTAAACAGGAAGCCTTACTTTCAGATCAACCTATGTAGTCTTGTTTTGTCTAAACTGAATGAAGAATATTTGAATGTAGGCCTTGCAGAACATTCCTACTGTGCCTAGAGAGGTCATCTTCAGAGCTATTTCTGAATAACTTTAGGTACAATGAAATAAGCCAGTTTCGTTTTGCCATGATTGCATTCTGCCTTGCGTTTGTTCTTGTTGTTGTTTTGCAGAAGAGGCAGCACCTGAGGACACCCAGAAGCTTTTATTGGCCATGATTAAGGCCATATGTTAAGCTATACAAACCCTTTCCAGCTTTTAGCATTTGGTTCCTTGGCAAATCCCCAAGGAAACTGTAACAGCTTTGGAGTTGCAGACTGTCCTATGACTTATCCCTGATGTGTCTCGATGCTCTATTTGATTGTTTCTCTGAAAACTAGCTTGTTTTCTTTTACTCAGTCTTCACAAAAATGTAAAGCATAAGTGACTTTTATTTTATGGTGTTTCTATTTTTTTGTTCTTTGTCTCAAATAAATTGAGAACATGTTATTAACCTTTAATTTGTGAATTAAGAGAGTATAGATAAGTGAGTAAAGTGCCTACAATATTTCATTTTAAATTTTTATAAATAGCTCTTTAATTTCCCTATATTTATAAGAAAATTTGCAGGTTAAATATGTTAGATTTTACTTTTCAATGAGCTTTGGATTATTAGGCACAACTGTGTATACTGAAAACTGAAGACATAATTAAGGAAAAGGTCCTGGAGTGAACAACAACAGCAACAACAACAACAAAAAAAAAACAACAACAAGGCTTAAAGTTCTACTGTTTTCCTCACCATGCCTTTTTTTTTTTTTTCTCATTATTTTGTTCCATTCTCCTATTGCAATCAAGATATCCTATTCTAATTAAGACTGTACAGGAAGATATAGCAATAATTACATCAGAAATATTCTTTTCATCCAAAGGTATCAGTATGCACTACAAAATTTTGCTTTAAATACACTATTTTTCTCATGCAAAACTTTTCTGGATCATTCTCCTTCAAAAAAGTTGTTTGATCTACACTAATCAATTTTCACTGTACAGACAACTGAGATAGAAATGAGGGCAAGTTCCTATCATGTAAGTCTTCAAGAATGATTAAAATGAGAAATAAATCATTACAAACAAGAACTGATCTTGAACCTCCCATAATGTTCAGAAAATTATGAAAGATGTTTTGTTATAGTACTAAATTAATGTAAACTATTTTGAGTAACATTTATTCCTTTCCATCAATTATAGCTTCATTCTTTATGGTCCCATGTAAACATGAAGAGACTGTATTGTAAAAAGACAAATAATTCTTCTAGCATTTTGGAAAGACCAATAAATTTTGAATTTTGTTGGTTAATTTGTTTTTTTTTTTTTCCAGTAAGTAACGCACCATTATCTTGAAAACATATCTCTACCATTCTCACTAGGAGCAAACTTCATTTCCAAGGCTGGCGTGTATAGCAAATATATTATGTGTAGGCAAACATAATGTGGCTATATGATCACAACAAACTAAACTCTAGTCCTTCTCTCTGTGACACAGATGCACATAAAAACAGGGAAAAAAAAAAAAAAAAAAAAAAAACCAACAAGATTCAGCTCATGTTGAGGTTTATAGACTTGTAAATAAATTTTGACCAATTCTACACAGAAGGTGAGAACACATAGCGGCATGTTATGCATTTTTAGAATTACTTCTCATTACCTTGCTTTTAGTTTTGCATATACTTCTTGCTAAAATTCTTCCTTCTATTCTATGTAACAACCCCAACCTCCAGATCCAAGCATTTTGAAATTAATGTTTTTTTTCAGTTATTATTAAATATTCATTCAAATATGTATTCCTTCTATACAGGTTCTTTTCCTCAAAAGAGAAGGAAATCAAGCATACAAAGTTTTCAGCATGAAAAATGAAAACTATTTACCAGGTTGTTAATAACATAATTAAAGTTAATGCATTGTTTATTGAGCAAATTACAAGCAGTGTGAAGTAAGTCTGTCCAATGAATTCAGAGCCAATGGGAATGGTGGTTACTGGCATTGAGTTTTGAGACTTTCTGTGGCAGATCTATTTTAAACTGAATTTTTTACACACTTGAAGACAATGTAATTTAATTTTTATGGAAACTACTCAGTTAATATAAACCATACATTTAGGTGGCTCACACTAGGTAGAAGGCTTGAATGATCATACTTTGAACCTTACAACTGTCTTAGGTAAGTAAGTAACTTAATCTTACTATTATTTCTATTTTCTGCATAGGCACCTCCATTGTTTTTATTTACGGAAGAAGACTTTTAAATGTTCTGTCCTGAAACTGCCACATATTTATGGAAGAACTGTTTAATTGGTGCAGGTATGAAGAATTTGCATGGGGATGCTGTGTTTTTTTCCCACTTTTCTTGAGCAGTATTTACCTGAGGTACAGCCTTTGATGAGTGACAGCGTACTGCTTTACTTACAAAGAACCCTCAAATTTTCCTTATGATTGATATAGTAGGGAACAAATTTGCATACAAAATGTAAAAAGGTTCTAAAAAGTCAAGGTTTTTTTTTTTTTAATTTTGCATAAGATTACTCCTTGACTTAGATGAGAAAAACAGAACATTTGTATTTCCAATTAAAGAAATAAGATAATGATAAAATATAAAAGTATACTGAATAGCAAGAAGTGGGACAAATGTCCCAAGAGAGTTGTAGATGCAAGCTTTTCAAATTGATCACTTTTTAAATGCATAACATCCAATGCATTCTGTAGGGTACGTATCCTATATAGTCTTGTGTGAATGCTACTGAACTTTACATTTAAATATGAAACATGATTTTGAACAGAAAAAAATGTTTTTTTTCAATATTAAAACTAAGTTATTTCAAGCTGTACATTCTGTGACTGATTGAAGGTCTCCTTATTTTTGTTTTGTTTTGTTTTGCAACATAATTGCAACGACAAATTTCTTTAAAATAACTGTGATAATTTGCTTAAATAAGTTTGTAAAATTACATCTCAGAATACCAGAAAAGTGATACTGTGTAATTATCTATCCAGTTGTAGTCTAGGAACTACATTTCTAACAAGAGGAGAATTGACAGTGTACTTATTTCATAAATTTAACCTGAGTTGTTTTGGGAAACCTGTTGTGAAGAAAAGTTTTAATTTTTAGTGGAGAGTTTTCTCCAAAATGTTGGGAAGTTTGTCTATAACACACACACACAAACTGAGCACCTGCAAACTATTTCTGAAGACTTTGAAGGAATTGATCTCATCTAATCTTCCGTCTGTAATTCCACATTTGGAATAACTTGTCCTGAATTCAACATATAGTCGAGAGAATAATAAAAACTTTGAAGAATACTGTCTATTGTAAACTGAAATTGCTTACACTCCAGAGATTTCTGTTTCCATGCACTAATTGTTCAGGGTAGTTAGCTAGCATAGAAGTAGGTGTCTCAAATATTTGTATATAGTTGGATCACATATCTGTTTATTAGAGCTGGATCTTGTGTAGTAACAGCATAGATAAATTTATGCCTTTGATACAGTTAATACATGATCTGATGAAAAAAAAATAGAACAGAGCATCATCAAGCTTAGGTGAATTTGAGTCCTAGAGAGTTTGCTTACATCTACAAAATCAAATATAAAACAGGCAGATATAGAATCATATGTTTAGATGTTTTATTCTTCTCTCCAAATTCTCTGACAATTGCCCAGAAAAAAGTTGAGAGACAAAAAAAAAAACAAAAACAAAAAACCCAAGAACCTGAAACCAAATCCCACATATCAAGTAAGCCTTGAAGAATAATCTGTCATGAGACTCCGGCTTTGCAGCCTCATAGGCATATATAGACACACTGAGTAAGCTTTTTTATGAATTTCAGAAAGAGAAATATTTTTGGCACTGTTTTTATTTTTTCTCTTTTACAGTATTTACTTGAGCTTCAAGATAATTCAGAATCAAGTTAACTCCAGTAACTCAGAATCAGTTTTGGCACTTGTACATAATTTTTCTAATAAGACTATTTCTCTAGATATGATCACTCTGTTTAACTTCTATTAAATCTGATATACCTGAAATCATGCAAACACATCCCCATTAGCATTTAGTAGTCTTTTTTTATTGAAATTCACACCTTCATTGCATGGATGAACTGCCACATCATAGATAAGAATGTGGAAAAACCCTTCAAACTGCAAGCAAGTCATAAAAATGGCAATTGAATGAAAAGACAAGGGGAAAAATGAAACCAGCATAAAAGCATGACAAATCAGTTTACTAACCAGCTCAGGAAAGATTCTTTCCTTTGCATAACACTGATTTCAGTAATTTACATGTCATTTAAACTTCTGCTGCTTATTTCCTTTAAGACTTAAGTCACAAATGAACAGTACGGTCTAAATGCAAGTACAAAAGTGTTACCAGCTTTTAAAACTTTGACAAAAAAATAATTATAAAGTATATATAAAATATAATTATAATCTAGAGATTATACTCTAAATATTATAATAAAGAATACTGGTTAGTATGACCCTTTTTATTTATTTATTTATTTTTTAAAGTGCGGAGATAAAGAGCTGTGGAAGCAGGAGGCCAACTAATTTGAAGAAATTTAAATCCAAGTCCAGGAGACTCCAGAGTAGAATCTATGTTTGATAGGTTTGAGGGAGATCGTGCGGCATGTGCAGGATGACCGGGGAATCAGGCCTAGCCAGCATGGGTTCATGAAGGGCAGGTCCTGTTTGACCAATCTGATCTCCTTCTATGATCTAGTGACCCATCTGGTGGATGAGGGAAAGGCTGTTGATGTGGTCTACCTCGACTTCAGCAAAGCCTTTGACACTGTCTCCTACAGTATTCTCCTGCAGAAGCTGGCAGTCCAAGGCTTGGATGAGTACACTCTTGGCTGGGTAAGGAGCTGGCTGGAGGGCAGGGCTCAGAGAGTGGTGGTGAATGGAGGTAAATCCTGCTGGTGACTGGTCATGAGTGGTGTTCCCCAGGGGTTGGTGCTGGGGCCTGTCCTCTTCAATATCTTTACTGATGACCTGGATGAGGGCATCGAGTGCATCCTCAGTAAATTTACAAATGACACCAAATTAGCTGGAAGTGTGGATCTGCCTGGGGGTAGTGAGGCCATACAGAGGGATCTGGACAGTCTGGAGAGCTGGGCTGAAGCCAATGGGATGAGGTTCAACAAGGCCAAATGCTGGGTCCAGTACTTCGGCTACAACAACCCCAGGCAACGCTACAGGCTTGGGGCAGAGTGGCTGGAGGACTGCGTAGAAGAAATGGACTTGGGGTATTGATTGATGCTTGGCTGAACATGTGCCAGCAGTGTGTCCAGGTGGTCGAGAAGGCCAATGGCATCCTGGCTTGCATCAGAAACACTGTTGCCAGCAGGAGCAGAGAGGTGATTGTTCCCTGTACTTGGCACTAGTGAGGCCACACCTCAAGTACTGTGTTCAGTTTTGGGCCCCTCACTGCAAGAAAGACATTGAGGCCCTGGAACGTGTTCAGAGGAGGGCAACAAAGCTGGTGAGGGGTCTGGAACACAGGCCATACGAGGAGAGGCTGAAGGAGCTGGGAATGTTCATCCTGGAGAAGAGGAGGTTCAGGGGAGACCTCATTGCTCTCTATAACTTCCTGAAGGGAGGTTGTAGTGAGCTGGGGGTCGGCCTCTTCTATCGTGTCATTAGTGATAGGACCAGAGGGAATGGTTTCAAGCTACGGCAGGGGAGATTCAAGCTGGACATTAGGAAGTATTACTTTGGAATGGACTGCCCAGGGAGGTGGTGGAGTCATCGACCCTGGGGGTGTTCCAGGAAAGACTGGATGGTGTTGAGGGACATGGTTTAGCTATTGGTAATAAGTGAATGGTTGGACTGGATGATCTTTTAGGTCTTTTCCAACCTTGGTGATTCTATGATTCTATGATTCTATGATTCTATGATTCTAGGTATACCTTCTCATATGGCTGGGATGACTCATCCTATGGCACAGAAAAAGAAAAAAAAAGAAAAACCACACAACCACACTTCCACAAGTAATGTGACAGGAGCTGATATAAACACTTTTATCTCTCCAGATGAAATAAATATACAGATGAAAGAATAATAATAGATATCAATCATAAAGGATGTTTCTTCAGATCACAGTACATTCCAAAAGAAGACTGACACATATCACTAAACCATAAAGTTAAAAAAGACAATTAACTAGCAGGTCAGTAAGTAAGACAAAATTTGTACAGATTGTATGCCTAAATAGGAAAAGAACAAGTGGACAACTCCTCTGTAGGGTACCTAAATGGTATGTCAAATGACTATGACATCTCAAAGAAATCAGAAATGATGCAAGAACAGAAAACAAAATATTAATGGGAAATCTCAGTTTTTACATAGAGACAAGGTAATCTCATGATGGGATATAATACAGAGATTAAAAAATCAGAAACTGTAAGAGAATTATAACTAGAGAAAGACCTACTCTAGAGAGTTGGTCTGCTAATCTCTATGTACATTGTAATTTTTAACTTTGAAAAGAATATCTGCAATTAATGAGAAAGCTAACTGAACAAGAAAATTAAAGAGTTCTAAAAGATGAAAAACCCTGCAATCACAGATACTACTATTAGCAGTATAGTAAGCATAAAGGTATGACAATTTAAACAGGCTTCAAAATGACCACTATCCTAACTCCTCCAGAGGCTTCTTGACTACAAGATGGGTTAAGGCCATTGCTACAATAAAAAGTACTTACTTAACAAACAAACAAACAAAAACAAACAAAAATATATTAAATATATAACATAAAATAGGAAATTGGAGAGATTGTCACAGCAATAGCAAAGTGAATTGCAAGAAATTGTCAACTATTTGTCCACTGCCCAGAAAGAAGTAAAAAATGAAACTGTCAAACTAATCCTGTAACCTATTACTTACATCAACTTCGTTATTAGTAGAATGACAGGTAGCAAATGCAATATTTACTTTTTAAATGGCTTGGAGGAATGTGGAAACCTACAGATCAGTAAGTTAGTCTCCAATGGTGGAAAAATTAGTGCAAAGCACAGTAAAAAATAAAAGAAACTGTTACATGGATAAATATGATACTAAGTCAAATATTTTAGTAGAAAAACTGATATGGAGTTTATATGTGTGCATATATATATACAATTGGGATTTTTTTGGCCCAAATTTCTTTGAAGGGCACCATGGTGTTGAAAACAAATACAACCACATTATTATGAAACCAGACACAAGTGTCAACTTTGGGTAAGTAGAAGAGCCCTTCAGGTTCCATTAACTGTATGATTCACTCTTCTCTAACTACAATGGAAGAGTGAACATTTAGCTCATGTAGAGCTGTGATTTATTTTGTGTCAATTTGTGAATTATTGTATTTGGTTTATTTAATGCTAATTTCACCATAAACTTCTAGGAAACTCGGAGAAATTTTTTCCTAGATAATTTCCCTCTATATATATGAAAAGATGACATAAGAAAATCTAGCATTTATTTGTTGACAAATAAAAGGAATAAGTTCCACCATACTCTTTTATGATGCTTGTGAAATTCAGTGCCTTTATAAATAGTATGAGAAGAGTAAAATTAGCAAAATCACAACAAATATTAACATAGAAGTGCCCAGCAACTGAAAAATAAAGGCTAACCATAAAACTTGGTGGGAAAGTCTCATTGTAGAAGGTTGTCACAATATCGAAAGAGTGGCAGTTGAAATGCAAGTGGTGCCCAATGGGGGGAAAAAAAATCAGAGTAAATCACTAAGCAATCCTAATTATGATAATTATGATGCACTCTGTATTCCACTTCAGAATGGTGTTCATTGACTAATTTTTGATTACTCAATGACAAACTAATCAGTGTTCAACAAAAATTTGGCAAAAATAAGAATAGGAAGTCTTAATGACTGAAGGAATGGAAAGTAGAAGGCATGATAGAGCTAACATGGAGAAGGTGAATATACAATTATTATTCATCATTCTTCACAGAATATTGCAAAGAGGTCATGAAATGAATCTTTTTGAGAAGTCATCCAAAAGTATTAGGTACTTAAGCTGTGAAAGTTATTGCCTTGTGGTATTGGTGAATGCAAAATGTGCAAATTGACTCAAAAATTAGACATTAGTGGAACAGAATATTGGTAAATGCTAAACACAGCGAGGTATGTCACACTTTGACTCTGAAATACAAATTACTAGAAGCTAGGAAACTGATGCTTCGTGCTTATGTGTTATGATCTCTTTCTAGATGTTCCATATTGTTCACTAACAGGTGCAAGGTTTTTGACTGAACGGATCCAACATTGCCATGCTTCTTACCCCTTAGTTCATTGCTTGGAAGAAAATTGTGGTATTAGCATAACTGAATTTAATCATTTCATTTTTAAGAAAATATCAAAATAATTTCTTCTCTGGGTTTCATTATATAGTCTTTTCATCTACTTAAAACATAGGGTCTTTGAGTTACAGATAATCCGTCACTTCACGTTTGAATAGCATTAAGAAACAAAAGATCATGTTCTCAGCTCTTAAGCACCTCTACGGTACAAATTATAGTGAGAATAAAATGACTGTTATACTTAAGCCAATTAAAAAGATCTTAAACAGGACCTCTGAATGAATGAGGTGATTTTACTTACACTACAAACTGCAGCTCCACAGAAGCCATTAATTCTGCAAATGTATTAAATTAGCCGATGATGATTCTCCATACTTTTATCCACAGAAATACTTAAAGACCATCTGTTTCGAGGCTTGTGTTAATCACACTGGGTAAAATTCAGCAATTTCAAAAGTAGAGAGACCTGTTACTCATGTGATTCACCTTCTTCAAAAGTGCAATAAAGACTTGTGTTTTTTTAGATTTGGATACATACGTGTTTTTTTTTTTATGCGACAAGAAGCAGAAAATATTGTGAAGTTTAGCTTAACAAGAGTGAGCAAGACATGAGAAGAAGTAAAAGAACTGAAGGAAAAAGGACAACAAGAGAATTTGATTTTTAAACACTTTTAATCAAAATAACAGGATAAAACAAAAGCCAAATACACTTAGAAATGATGTAAGTCGTGATTTTCATCCCAACAGAATGTGATCTGTGTCACTTACAATCATAACTGGACAACGAACAATAATGAAAATAATACAAGTTAATATATTTACAAATGAACAACACAACAGGGAGTCAAATCTCTATATTTCAATGCAGAGATTAGTCAATTCAACAATCACTTCTTTAAGGAAAATTATTTTTCTGTATGCCGTTGTTTAGAGAATCTGTCAAAATATCATATGTGATTTTCTTTTACTATCTTCCTATTTATGTCTTCTTACTGTCTCTTACTATATTCTTATGTAATATTCTTTTTCTTGTGGGGAAAAGGAAGATTTGCCTGAAAAGAAGAAAAACCTGCCAAAGCTTCAAGAAATTACCTGTGGGGATAAAGAGATAAAGAAAGAAGATATACAGATTGTGTCTTTGTGGAAGGAAAAGATAATACCTCTATAATTCTAAAGTACACTTGAAAACAGTGTGGAGACAGAGGTAAACACAATCTAGTTAAGACATAGTTTTTGTGTAAATTAAGCTATTTTCTGAAGAATTCTAACTGCAGAACAATATTAATAGCTGCTTTAACTGGAATTGAATATGCTAACTGGAAATGGTATATAAGCGGGTCTCCTCCCAGCTTTAATGCATATGACTTAGGAATAGGAACATCAAAATTGTTTGCTGTAAATATTCCATTATTATCTGCAGTGACTTCTCTGCTCTATGTTCCAGTGATGTACTGGACAAGATAGAAAACCAATCTTATTCCTTGCTGTGCTTTTAACAAAGGCCCAAGGCTACCAAATTTCGTGCAGTCCATGCTGTGCAAGAACAAGTTGATATGGTTTGATAGTAAAATAGAAAAATAACAAAATAATTATAACATAGACTACAGCATACACTTACCTGTGTTTTATCTACCATTATGCACATTGCCAGTGTTACAGAGAGTAATATGCCACACCTTTCTAAGTGAGACTTGGTGTTATACATTATGAAAGTAGACTGCTTTTCGAGGCTGAGCTCAGTGTCTTTATAGCATTGTCAGATCCTGTGAAGAAAGCAAGATGACTCTCTCATCCATAGATGTGCATACTCTGTGGACTTTAGGATTCAATTAAAGGCACAACATGCATATGGTTCTTTGTATTATTAATCGGGGGGTTTTTTGTTTGTTTATTTTGTGGGTTTTTTTTGGAATGACAGATGTTGAGATACCTGAACTGGCCTCTCCAAAACTAAACTTAGGACTAGAACCCCTCAGTGAGCATAACATAAGAACAAAAAGAGTCAGATGCAACATGTTAAAGGTATGTACAGAAAAAGCTTGGTCCAGGTTAGAAATCCTCTCCATTGTAACCTTGAACTCACAGTAAAGAATTTCCTCCTGATATCTAGTCTAAGTCTACCCTCTTACAGTTTAAAGTCATTTCCCCTCGTCTTGTTTCTACGTGCCCTTATAAAAAGTCCCCCCTCAGCTTTGTAGTCCCCTTTCAGGTACTGGAAGGCTGCTGAAATTAAGACCCCCCCAGAGCCTTCTCCAGGCTGAAGAGCGCCCGCTCTCTCAGCCTGTCCCTGAAAGGAAGGTGCTCCAGCCCTTTGATCATCTTTGTGGTCCTCCTCAGGACCTGTTCTAACAGCTCAATGTCCTTTTTGTGTTGGGGGCCCCAGAACTGGACAGGTGGGGTCTCATGAGAAGAGAGTAGAGGGGTGAAATCACTTCCCTTGACCTTCTGGTCATGCTTCTCTTGATGCAACGCAGGATACTTGTGTAAAATCATGTCACCCCTTAAGAATCTGCTGTCTTGCCTGTCTGAATCTCTAATAGATTAAATGGTCTTTTCTGTATGATCTCTATTGTGAAGTATACATGTTCTAAACAGTTCTAGTAGATGTCTTTTTAAGATGCTACTTTGATTACTTGATTCTTTATTAATTAAGTCTGTTTGAATAATATGAATGTAATAAATAAGTTAGCTGTTCATACATGGTTAATAAGGTCAAGTATTTCCGATAGCTTTGTTTGAGATCTGTCGAAAGCGTAGACTGGAGCCACAGTATGTTTCTTTTCACTGTGAATAAGCTTGTACCACTTGAGTTGATAATTCAAAATATTGGATGTGATTTCTCAGAAAGAAAGAAACAGAGGCATGCTAACACATGTTTAATTGGCTGGTTAAGATTTATAGGAGGAGTAGTCTGAACAGAGGTCAATTTGATTGAAGGTTTCTATCTCATGCAAGAAACTTGCAGAATGTAATATTTTGAATAGACATCATGATTATTTCTTGTTTAGAAAATAGCCAGCTGTGTTGAATAAGAAATATTTATATAACATATTTTAAATACAAGTAGTAAAAGTTATAATTTTATGCTCTGTTTAGCAGGCAGCCACAGTGGCAGACTTATAGTCAAGTTTGCCACTGCATTCTGCATGAGATATAAATTAAAAGCAGACTGACTAATGATTCTTGTGGTGTGCTTTTCTTCCCTGAACTAACCAGTGAAGGAAACTGAAACATTTTAGTATCATTTCATTATGTATAAAGTATATTTCTTTAACATAGCTATTAAGCATAAAACACTTCAGTAATCGTGTAAGATTTTGCAAATAATTTTTAGTATTTTAAAAGTATTCAGAAAACTAATATAATGCCAATAAATATCATAAACCATATAATGAAATCCCATATATGATCAAGAGTAATACCTTAAAAGTTTCTAGAGAATGCATAGCATAAAAACCCTCAGTTTTCATAATACTTTGACGTATCTATCACTTAAATAAATTGTATTATTCCCAATAAAAAAATGTTCAGTCATGAGGTAACATAAACTTCAGCTTTATAACAATGTCATATATGCAATGAAGATGAATAAAAATGTCAGGTGTCATGGCAGGTAGAGTGTGGGCAGAGCGGGGTGGGAATACGGACAATAATTGATCTTGAAGTTGGAGGGGATATAAAGAAAATGCTAAAACTTTATAGCTACTTAATATAGAAGAAATGCTATAGGTCTAGATGATCAGCTGACAATTTCAGAGAATCTCTCCTAGCTTGTTCCTAATGGATGAGTGTAGTTTGACAGCATATTTATTAAATAATTTTTAAGACACTTCTGGCAAATAGCTTCAAAATATCGTCTAACTCTGGAAAAAAAAGGAAGAAATGCTATTGAAACAGATAGTGAAATATGAAAAATATTTCAAACTGAAGTTTTTTAGAAAATGAATAGATTTTTGCCCTGATCATACAGCATAAAGTTAATGTGGGACAAAGGATTCTGCTTCAAGTCCTTGGAACTGATTTCACATTAATGAGATTAATACAAATTCTTTGTATAAGGAATAAAACTGTTTTAACTATTCACTAAGTGTCAGATCCAAGAATGAATGCTAAAAGGGATGTGAATTCCAGCTTTAAAATGGCAATATAATAGGATTTTCAGGAAGAAGTGGAAACAGATTCAGATCACCTCAGTGATTTCAAAAATCGGGGGAGGACAGGCTTAACAGTGGATTCTATCTGTTACAGTAGATAAAGTACATTTACAGTAGGCAAAAGCAATTTGAGTTAGTTAATAAAGACACTGTTACTTTTATTGGTCCTGCAACTTTGAAGTGATTGGGCCAGAATTTGTTCTCATTTGCACTGGAACAGTTTTGGACTACTTGTGCTGAGTTGAAGACGTTTATACTGTCATAGCTGGTGGATGTAATTTAGTCTAGTAGCTGCAAGTGGATAACAAAGAGTTTTTAAGTTTTAAGAACATTTTTTTCCTTTTAAATGCATAGCTAGAAGAAATCTGCACTCAACAAAAATGGTCTCAGCTATGCTGCAGTGTTCAAGGGAAAAGTAAGAAACAACAGATTTCTAAATCAGGAGTACTTCATATCACAGGGTGGCAAAAGTTTGCCTATTGCAGTAGGCAGGCTCTGCGCCCACTTCTGTACCAAAGTATAGGGCACTGATTCATAATCAGTAGCTAGAGATAAACCAATTTCAGAATAGCTTTCATTTTCTACAACGGTAATCCAAAAATTTTAAAAGCATCCCCAGCTACATTGCCCTGTTTGTTCGTTTTCTCTACACATTTTGCATTTTTTCTCATCTACTCTTCATTTTTACTTTTTGCTGATTTTTGTTGAAAAAAAGAGAATGTTTGTAGAGTATTTTTTAACTTTTGAGAATGGAATTATTTATGCAGAAATTGACATTCTTTTCCTTTTTTTGTTCCTTGTTTTTTTTCCCTAGCTGTCTTTTATATACACATAACAGAAGGAACAGCTAAAAATCCCTAACCTCCAGAAAGTTAGTTAATTAAATAAGCATCTAAAAAAAAAAAAAAGAAATAGAAATATGCTTTTTTCACCGAGCTAATATAGCCAATAGAGAATTAGAAAACATTTCACATAAACTCTCCCATTAAAAAAAAATTGATCTTCATGAAATTTCTCTTAAGTGCACACTGCTATAACAAACTCTGGTGAGAATGTGACATGGATTAGAAAATGCTTAGAAGCTATGTCTCTTGAAACATTTACAACAGGAGTAGATGCAGAATACAGTTAGAGTTGGGAAGCTTAGTGGAAGTAGAATTCCTTCCTTGGCAGAAATATTTTCTGGATGACCTGAGATGCCTTCTCCCTTCTAAGAAAATGCCAAAATAAAGTTGTTTCCGGTTTTTAAAGTTTTTTAATGCACACACTAATGGTCTATAGATGTAGAGTCAGAGTACATTTCTGAAACATTCTAGCAGACATGCAAAGTACTTTAACAGTAAGACCCAAAGGAATATAGTCTTACCAGTGTTAAAGTATATGCAGAGATCTTTTCTTTGAACATCCCTGCCTTTGAGGTGGTGCCAGGGCAGTCTGACAGAAAGGTCACCTTTGCAAAATACTGTGTGCCAGGCACATAAAATTTGTCTTTATATAGTTGGATTATAAACTTATAAAAAACTGCAGTTCTCTTGTGTCCACTTCTCAGAAACCCTCTACCAGAGACACTGAATGCAATGGCTTTCCTTCTTCAGAACTGGGGCATTTTTCAGATATACATTAAAAAAAATAGCAAGAAGGAAGTCTGAAGTCATAACCTTGGCGTCTCACTCTGCACCAGAAGTATCCAGACTAATATTTTGCAGCTCCTAAATTCACAAATATAAATGCATTAGGCATAGGATCATAGGACCATTAAGGTTTGAAGATGATTTAGTCCAAGCGTCAACCTATCACCACCATGCCCCCTAATCCAAATCCCTCAGTGCCACATCTACCTTTTCTTGAACACCTCCAAGTATATGTGACTCCACCACCACCCTGAGCAGCCCATTCCAATATCTTCTAGCTTTCTGAGAAGAAATTTTTCCTAGTATCCAACCTGAACCTCTGATGGTGCAACCTTAGGCCATTCCCTCTCATCCTATCACTGTTATCTGGGAAAGGAGTCTGACCCCCATGCTGCTGCAACCTCCTTTCTGGTACTTGTAGAGAGAGATAAGGCCTCCCATGAGCCTATCTTCTCCAGAATTGCCCATGACCTCAAATTACAGAGATGAAACTCTTGTTTAAAAGGACTGAAGTTGATTTACTACATATACCAAACACAGGAAAAGAGAGTATGAAGCCATTCCCTTGGGGCTCCTATTCAAGTTTTGAATCCTTTATCCCAACTGGCTCACACAGAGCTTCCATGTGGCACCAGTTATCAAAGCTGACATATAAAAAAAATCTCATTAATCCCATTTTTTATGTACAGTAGCAAGATTCTAGGGCACATATAAAAGAGAATGACATATGTAACCTATTATGACCTATTAAGATTACAATTGCCTATGGCAATAATTAGCAAATGTACTCTGAATTTTAAATAAATAGACATTTGAGTAACAGTCAAATAAGAAAAGGAAAGAATGCATACATGCCATTTCCTAAGCCCAATAGAGAAGTTCAGTCGGATTATGAGCTGTCTGATATGATTATAATGTCTGATATGAATGTCAACAGGAATAACAAAACACCTGTTGTGGAGAATGTGAGTCCCTATTTCTCTGCACAAAAAAAAAAATACTTTCCCAAAGATATAGAAGTAATTATTTGAATAAACCTATTGTGCTAAAATGATTTTTTACTGTACTGCATTACATACTTACAAAATATAATATGAATTATTAAATGCCAGAATGAATGTAACAGTTAAAAATATATATGTATTGTCAAATTTAAAATAGTTACATATAAATACAGAAGTTATAAGTTCAAGACCTAAATAGAGTAGAAATCAGGCTTTTTTTTTTCTTTTTTTTCCTTTTTCCCCTCCATTTTAATTCTGCTTTTTTGTTTGTTTGTTTTTGTTTCTGTTTTTCCCATTAAAAAGATAGAAACTGAGCAAGTAAAAAAAAAATAAAACCTGGTAAGGCTGTTCTGAAAAGTAATAATACAATTAGAATTATTTCTCCATCTTCCATGTACAAATATAAAAATAATATTCAAAACCTTTGCCTGACTGTTAAGAAGCCTACTTAGAATGGTAGAATCATAGAATGGTTGGGGTTGGAAGCTCTCCTCTTTACTTCAGCATTCTCTTTTCATTTGAAATGGGACACTGTGTTCAGACCTGATCAGACCTGTTCAAATCTAAAATCCATTGGCTTCAAAAACAAGACAGAAGAATATTTACTTCTGCAAATTGTAGTCAGCTGTGAAAAGTAGAAGCCACCTCACTGAGTGAGCTGGAGGTCATCCTCCAGTGGTTTCTTTACAGTCAGTGAAGACAACTGGCATTTCAGTGATTTAGTCCATGACATCTTCAAACAGCACTTTAAAAGCAGATGGAGATACGCTAAGAATGGTTTTTTTTTTCCTCTCTCTTTACTGACTTTAAAGACACTGTTTCTTGATTAGTACAGCTGAAACTGTCAAAACTTCTGACATGTTAAAAATAGATTAAATTGTGAATGCAAAGAGGAGACAGATCATTAGGTGTATATGTGAGGATATGGATGAATATCTGAAATTTAACTTTTGTACTTTTAAGCACGAACCTGCTATGCACTGTCTGAAACAAGTAGGGACACTTGGATTGAGCAAAAGTGGCACATATACTATTTAAGTGTAAAACCAAGGGCTTGGGACAGCAGAGGAAGTTGTTAGAAGAGTTTCTGAGAAAAGGTTTGCTAAAGAAAAAGGAGGCCTGAAAAGAGGATAGTAAATGTCAGAACTGGAGGAAAAGTTCTGGAAGTGCGGGAATGTCTTCAAGATCAGAAAGCTGAGTGGAGTTGAGTGCTGGGGGATTCCCTGGGACTTTTTTTTTTTTTTTTTTTTTTTTTTTTGTTAATGCCAGAAACTGTTAGCTGCAAGGAGCTGCACAGCACAAATTGATACAACTTTCTGCCTGACCTTCTTGGCCAGCAAGTACTTTCCCTTCAAGGAAGGGAAATTGAGACCTAGTGAACATAGTGCTTTGTGGAGCAAGTGAGTGCATGAGATAGCTAGAGGGTAAAAGCTCTAGTATCAAAGGATTTTTTTTTTTTTTTTTTTTTTTTTTTGGTTAGGAATAAAAACCCAAAGCAAACAGTATCCAGCTCCATTGAAGACTGTTGCTCATTCTGTGTGACCCATAACTAATGTGTTTGAAACTGGGTATTAAATTTCATCTAAATTGATCTGACTGGGCCAATCATGGAATGCAGTTGTTACTATTTTCCGTTATTACAGCTGTGAGAGGAGGAACCACACAGAATATTGACCACAGTAAAAGAGGTGTGCATATTCCCAGCACAATGAGCAACTACATTCAATATCCAGCTTGGCCTGACAGGACTGCTGTACACCAGCAAATGCCAACTACTGTGCAGCTGGCTTTGACAGCATATAATTCTTTCCTATGCCCATGAAAGCTAAGTCATCACATAAAAAGAATTCAACAGCTTTTATGCTGAAAGAAATCAAAGACGGAAATAAAACTCCATAAGTAAGTGTTCTTTGGAGGGAGTCATATTCCCACCATTAATCTGGGATTTTATCCAGAAAATATATAAAATGTATGCATAGAACTGAAATAAGAGACAGATTTCGTACACAGGAGGATGTCGCCTATATGACTGAATGTAGCTCATCTTTTTCACCAAGACACAAAAAACTGTGGTCCAGAAGATGAATGAAGTACTTTGAATGACAGAAGTAGAATTCAGGTACTTAATTTCTCACTTACAACTGTATTCTGTCTTACTTCCTTCTTCATTCCAAACAAGCCAAAATCTTTCATTTTCAACATCAAGATTTATTTCACACCAAAAAGTCTGTTTATGAAGCTGCCAAGAGGTAGTTCAGTTTGGACAGTTTTAAACAGATGAATGCTTGTACTGTGTCAGTGCTGAATGTATATTTAGAAATTTGTTTGTCCCTGTCCATAGCATTTAATGAGTTAAACCCTTTGGTTAATCTCAGAATATTTCTCACAGATAACTATCCATATGTAATTATAACCTACTTGAGAAGTTTTTGAGTGGGTGATTTTGTAAGTGTCCTGAAAGCATCCCTGACCCTGGAGGTTTGGCTGTATCAGAACTCAGGGCCAGCTCGGAACTGGACAGGAAATTTATTTTTCATTTTCTTCTTACTATTTAGTATGCCCTTTTTGGAGTAGGATTACTTAAATAGATATCCTACAGCTTTCATTAGGAACAATTTCTTGGATTGAGTAAAAAATAATGTACTGTAAAAAAACAGACTGAAAAATATTCTTTCCTTAAAAGAGCGACTTTTTTCTCCAGTAGTCAGGAAATTAACTTGAGGATTGGATATTCTTGTTGAAATCCCCGTGTTACCTCTGAAAATGTTTAGAGGAATGAATGCCCTGTTGACAGAGCTGAATAAAAGGGTGTTCATACAAGAGACAAAATGTTTTTAGTAGCCAGTTGAGAAAAATTTAAGATGCCTCAGGTAGTATTTTCCATGAATTACACTATTTATTTATGTTGAAAATAGAAGAATCCTATGGAAATTAACCTCCTGTTAGTCTGTCTTGATTCCTTTGGAGGTATTTCACTTTGTATAAATAATTAGCTATTCCCAGGGCAGCACACAGAGGGGCTGCCTTTAATATTTAAATCTTTCCCTCAGTGAGTTCTTTGTACAGCTCTAAGATGAGTCATTGGGGAATAATGAATACAATAAAACCCACATTAGAATAAGGAAAGCCAGCAGGCATAGAAGCATCTTGGGATCTTGTCAGAGATTATATATCAGACATGGCTGGAAATTGAACATAATTAGTGAAAAACAGTGACAAAACTTTGCATACACAGTGATGGGTTGCCAGTTAACTGTCACTACTGAGGAATGAGATCTTTGGGTCATAACAGCTAGCTCTGTGAAAATGTCAGGTCAGTGCTGCAACACGGAAGAAAACAAATGTCATTCTAGGAACTGTTATGAAAGGAATAGAAGACAAAATAGAAAACTTCATTATGCCCTTTTGTAGAAATCCATGGTATGCATATATCTTAAAATGATGTACAGATCTTATGCCTCACAGTGAAAAGACCTCTGGAGGAGGTCCAGAGGAGGGCCAGAAAAATGTTCAAAGGAACGGAATACTTCCCCTGTGAGGACAGGCTGAGAGAGCTGGGGCTGTTCAGACTGGAGAAGGCTTCGAGGAGATCTGAGAGTGGCCTTTCAGTGTCTAAAGGAGGCTGTAAGAAAGAAAGGAGCAGGCTCTTAAGCGGGGTCTGATGTGATAGGACAAGGGGAAGTGATTTCAAATTAAAAGAGGGAAGGTTTAGACTGGATATAAGGAAAAAGGTGTTTTGTTTTTTTTTTACAATGGGGACAGTGAATCACTCAATCCAGTTCCCCAGAGAGATGGTAGATGCCCCATCTTTGGAAACATTAAAGGTCAGGCTGGAGGGGGCTTTGAGCACCCTAATCTAGCTGTAGATGTCCCTGTTCATTGCAGCGGAGTTGGACTAGATGACCTTTAAGGGTCCCTGTAGGAGACTTTGAACAGTTCTTCAGACCAGAAAAGAGGCACGTGACAGAGTTAAATAAAGATATGTTAAATAAAGATATATGAATTCATGCATGTCACAGAGAAAATGCCTAGCAGTTTAATATTCTAAGAACTTAAGAACATCCAGAAAACCTACCAGGTGGTATATAAACAATTTCTTCATTCAGGATACTCACTTGATGCAGTATTGTTGCTGCTAAAAACTTACATGAGTTCAAGCATGAAGCAGGTGAATTTATAGAAAAGAAAAACAAAAAAAGCAGCAAAACAAAACTGAAAACAAAAACCTATGATGTGGAGTATTTCAAAAAGATTTCCATCTTGTTCAGAATAAGCTTATCCATCTTCTGTTACTGAGCACTATATAGCATAAGAAACTGCAGGAGGCAGTGGTATAACCTAGTTGTGTATTCATGTTCTTTTCAGTATCTCACATAATGCCTGCCAATAGTCAGCTGTGGTTCTGGTGTTTTCTCAGTTTTTGATATGAAAAACTGAGGCCAAGAAAGAGGAAGTGATTCTCCATGGTGAAACAGTTGGGGGACATTAGAGATAGGGACAGTAAGTGTTATCTCCTGATTGTCTGGCTGTCATCCATGTGCTTCAACCCTGTTACAGAAAGCAAGACTCACCTGTTTAGCAAGTCTCTGAAGGATGATTTAGATGCATTCAGTTAAAAAAAAACTAGAATCTAAAATCACTAACAAAATCTGTGTGCTATAAAAATGAATTTTAAAAAATCATACACTGTGGAGGGGAGAAAGTCTGACAGCAGGCGTTACGTTTCATACTGTGTCACACACAGTGTGTGTGTATTCTGCACGCAAACATCACTATGTATTTCTCTCTGTTTGATTAGGCTCAGCTGGATGCTGTTTTCTTGATCGAGGCACAATACAAAGAAATGCTCTTTTCTTTCCTTGCAAGAAAAAGTTGTCCCATATTTTTATCTTTACAGCAGGTTCTTACCTGGTCTGAACAAATCCAGAGGTTTTGGTTCCCTACAGTCTGGTGATGCCCAGAGCTGATGAGCATTCACCTCGGCATACTTTGGTAAGAAAAAAATATAGTCATATAATTTAAAGAGGGTTCCCACATTTTGTACTTCAAATGCAATTATTTTACATAGTTCTAAGTAGGAGAAAAGGCCTTCTCATTTAAAACAAATGAAAATAATGACTAGCTATGCAAAACTGAAGCCCTAGTTTCCATGATCTGAATAAACCTTACTTTTATTGTGTTTCAGTCTAGTGAGCAGTAGAAGGGCTGTATTCTTGATGATGTAAAAAACAAAAAAGAATGCTATTATTTAGAAGAATAAGGGGAAGGAAAAGTCTTATGCAAATGATACAGTCTTTGAACACAGACTGCTTTCTCTTTTGATACCAAGGAGACAAAGGAAGGAAGACATGGCACCTTCATCTACATCAGTGTCTACTGAAGTAGATGGAGTAGGCTACATTTTTCTTCTGACTGACAAGCTAAGCAAACTCAGATTGTGTTATTTGATAACCATCTGTGTAAAAAATATTCTCATTTAAAAATAAAGTGGACTATTGCAAAATCGCATTTCACTATACTAATTTTACTGTAGATGTAGCCATTTGCTCACAACACAAAGTACTGTCCATTTAGAATTATCGTGGCAACATTTCTAGTAATATTCAGAGCTTGCCTTTTCCTCCCATAGTAACAGAAGGTTATCTCATAATGTCATCATTACTGTTACTTTATTTTCTTTGTTTGCTAAGGCCATAAACTTTGCAAGAACCTATTCTAATCTCTTAAATATTTTAACACAGTGACCTTCGTGATTATTTTAAAATCTGATACATTCTAATTTTCATGGAAAAGGTTCAATTGATTCATCTACTTTTAGCTCTCGTGGTCCCTTCTTCTGCAACTGAGCTACTTTTTCACTGTAGCTCAATTCTTTGCTGTTTACAAGTATGCAGACAGTGATGTTGAGATTTGAATGATGCTATTGTGACTATTATTTACTTTTTTAAGAAATAAAATACAATATGTTCGGGAATATTTACAACTCACCCACAAATAAAAGACATTTATTAATCTCTCTTCTTCTGCTTCCACATTTTACTAGTCAGTTTAGAAAGATAAGCAGAAGTTAGCAGAAGTCAGTATTCCATTTTGTAAGAAATGCTGACATTCTGACACAAGCAGCATGACCTGAAAGAAGAATTCAAAATTGCCAGAGAAAATTCTGCAAATATTCAAATATTAAATATGCAAGATGTGATCAAGAATAACTACCTGTATAATAGTAATTTTGCCTTGATTTTTTTCATGTTTATATAATGCAAACATATGAAAAGATAGTCAAAATATCATTAAATTAAATTTTCCAATTTCATTGGAAATAGAAAAATGGAGTTATGTTCTCCTTAGATATTTCTACAGTTGAAATTGCTTTTGTTCATTCAAAAACAGTTCCATCTATAATCTCTCAAAACCACTTGTTTCCACCAAGGTGTGCAGGAGTTTCTCCCTGAGTAGGTAAAAACAGGCATGTGGAGATCACAGCCCAAATTGAAAAGAACCTAAAGCAGAAACTATCAGAAAAGGAACACAGAAGAATATAACTGACTGGCAGAACTGATCAAATGGAAAAACAGACCATCAATGGTAGATCCTCCTTGAAGTGTCCAGAAACAGGACTGGCCTGAAATAGGGATAGTTGGCAAAAAGAAACTGGCCAAGAAAGCAAAAAGACCTTATTGCATCATGCTGAACAATAAAACTGAGGGAATTGGATGAGAGGGTTGCTGCTATTCAAGAAGTGGCTGGACATCAGTCAGTTGGTCTTGAGCACTTGCATTGTGCATCTCTTGTTTTATTTTGTTTGCTTTGTTTGCTTGTTTGGTTGATTTTATTTTATTTTATTCTATCTTTCTTATTAAACTGTCCTTAGATCCATCCCATATGTTTTTGTATTTCCTTCTCAATTCTCTCCCCTATCCCATGGGAGACTAGGGTGAGCTGTGAGGTGCTTAGCTGTGTTCCAGATTAAACCACAACATTCTGACTGAGCTGAGAGTAATGACTTTATTATGTTCTTTATTAGGTTTGAGGAAACCTCCTTAAAGTGTGAAAAGAAGGAAAATATATGAATGGAAAAATCAGATTGCCAAGTCCTTCTGCTGTATTTTTGCTTAACTAGACACATATACAGAAAATTCAATACTTTTTGTATTTTTAAATTTAAATCAAAATACAAAATGAACAATACCGACTGCAACCATTCATGTGAAAGACTTTCCATCTGTGTTTTAAAAAGCTGTTGAAGAAATATCACCTGAGCACCTAATAGTCTTCAGCTTTCTAGATGGGAGCTTCTGAAGGAGTCAGTACCATGTTTTTACAACTCATACCTTCCCTCTTATGATAACTGGAAGAGGGATAGACATTGGTTTTGGCAGGAACCTCCAAGAAGATCAGTTTTTGAAGAAAAAGATATTTTTCTCCAGGAAAAAACCTTTAATGCGGACAATTTTTTTTTACTTATATCAAAGATAAAGAAACATAATATGTGCTTTAATGACAAGAAATTCCATAATCTTTTTAAAAGTAAGCAAAAGAGACTGGAACTGCCTTTTCAGCCTGAACTCTCAGATCTGGATTTATATATTGCTGTGGGGAGATCATAATTTATCTTATATTTCTAAGGTCCAGTTCATCTTGCTGAAAGGCACTGACAGGCACTTTTTGAGTAGCACCATTACCCATGAAGTTTTAGAAGTGAGAGCTGGTGAATAATGTATTAAACTGAAAGAGCAAGGGGAATTTAGGTTGCCAGAATGCTGAACTAGCTGCAGTTTGACCAGCACTTTGGAGCAGACATAGATCTTTCTGGCTTCTGAAAGAGTAATAGGAACTGCAACAGGAGTAGTCTGGCAGTTTGGGGAAGGTGCTGGGAGCCAAAAAACTTGGTCCTATTTCAAAGTCTGCAAAGGAGGTGTTTTTGCTCCTCTGTACTCAAATTATCTATGGAGACAGGAAAATTGATTTGAAACAGATATATTTTCATGAAAAGTTGCATTTTCAAAGAGTACCTGTTCTTTTCTGAAGATTTTCCATCCGTCTCAATAACAGTAACATTCCTCTGGGGAAGACAAACTAGTCTATATTTCTGTATTACAAGGAAGAGTTTTTAACCTGCCTGCAAACCATAGTAGCATATTACTTTCATAATATTTTTGAAAAACGCCAGACGCTTTCTGAACTTTTAACACTCCACCTTGACCTGCACTAGGACTTCTAGTCCCAGAACTGCTAGCAGCATGAAGGGATTTGGCTCTGATCCAAGTGATTCAGATTGAAACGAGATCAAATGTATAACAAAGTCACAGAGGAGGGAAATGAAAAAGATGGGGAAGCCTTTCCCACTCAATTTACAGTTGAATATTACCCCTCTGAGGTTTTGGTTATGTTCTCTCACTGGCACTGCACGTTACAATACTGCAGACTAGCATTTTATGTTAACATAATAACTTGACTCTAAACTTTTGTCATTTACATTATGATAGATTTAGCTTCCAAAGGAATTCTGAAACTTCTTGACTTGTCAACACTTTTATTCTTTTCATGACTTTAATATCTTTCTGTATCAACTGCTTAGCTTAGGATATTTGTCCTGTTTTTTTTCAGCTCTGACTTTCTTATTGCTATATGCCAAACTTTGAGACTGTCTGCTTTCTATAGCACAATCTTAATAATTCATCACACTGTTTTATTTTTTGTAAAAAAGTGTACTGAAAATTTATTGTCCATATGTAAATGAAATTAAGTGAAGAAAGCTTTTAATTTTATTCCCCCGTCAGTATTTGTGATAAAAAAAATGTTTGTTTTTTTTGTTACATCAGTAACGTGCAATTATTTATTACCTGGTGAATATTGAAATGACTGAAGTCCAATGTGAGACTGAGCTTTTTTTTTCTTTTTCCCATCAGCTATCTAGCTTTACTATACAGTGCAGTTTTGATCTGAAGATGCAGAATGATTTATTTTTTTATCTCTTTTTAATGTATTTCTAATTCACACAATGTTAATGGAGCTAGTTTGAAGGATTACAGAACTTCTGAAACTGAAGTGGACAAATAGACTACATGGACTCAAAACCAAAAGTTACAAATACAAAGAAGTTTACTCAAGCATCAAGAGTTTTTGAAAGCAGATGAAATAAAAAAAAAAGCTCCTTTTAGCAAGGACATCATTGAAGCTAGCAGTAGCACACTGATGACATCTCACATATCTCATGTCTTAGCATATTAAAAAATGACATTTTTTTCCTAACTATAATTTTAACTTTTACTTCTTAGTTTTCTGCCTGTGCTAACTAGCAGGGTAAGTAGAAGAGTACAAGTTGTGCATTGCCTTTGATCCTTAACTGGATCATTTACAGCAGTCATTGTAGACAGAACTATTCATACTCTTAATCATCAACATAACAAGACTCAAGCTGACAATAAACTCTCTTTACTTTCAGCTTTGAACCAGGAATGTTATTGTGAACAACAACATGAAAGGAAATTTGCTGCCTGGCAAGGTCAAGTTGGTGATGGCTCACCCATCATTATGCTGCCTGATTTTGTGAAACAGTTCCTTTGATAGAGAAGGTGATGTTAAGATAGCCCTGTGCAATTAAAGATTCTCTTACTCACAGGTGGGAGGGATACACCTGTTTCATCATAGGAAAAATATAAAAGTATATTCAGGTGCTTGTAGGAAACCATCTTAAATGCTCTTTGAGGTTTTTCAGAAGCATAAACAGCACCTATTCTGGTTCATGTCAGGCTGCACTATTAATTAACTTTTTGAGTATCAAGATTTTATTTAAGAGTCTGGGCCAAGCTTTGTTCCCAGTGTTGTTTTCACTATTACTTATGTCAAGAATATCTTATACTATGCTAAGATTGTGAAAGAAGGATATTTACAGACCAGATAGCTTTACTATTAGAGCTGTCTTATATGTTTTTTACTGTCAGTTGGTTTCCCAAAAGATTTCTAAGACTATTGATGATATAAATGTGAAGGTTTATGAGAAATATGTAAATGCACACAAATCTAGCATTTTTGATGATTTTGAAGTCAAAGCCAGGTACTGGATGTAGCAATCCTCCTCACTGTTTTTGTGTATCACTAATAACTTTGTAAAGAAACAGACAATTTTTCCAGTAACTATTTTTTTCCAAAGGAATAAGCAAGGATAGTGCTGTCCTTCTAGAATATAATGTGAAGAAATTATATGTCAGTGCCTTCTTCTCTTTATAAAAGCATCTGATGGTTTAAGCTTTTCTCAAGGACTAGGAGACTTGGATTCCAAGTTCTTCTCACTCTGATGGTCAACGCATATCCTGGCAGAAAGACAGCATCCTAACACCATATAATAGAAAAACATACCGTGTAGTCTTCTTGTCAAAATCACTGTGCTGTTCAGAATGGAATGTGAACAAAAGGGAAGAACATCAGCAGGAGTATAATTCTCTGGTTTCTCTGAAGTTCTGATTCTTGTCTCTGCTATCAGAGTCACTTCTGATGTTTATCTGACAGCTATCTAACATAAAATTCATTGAAAGGAATAGCACAGTGCATTTCATCAGTAGCCCAATCATATCAATGGGAATTTGGAAGGAATATTAAACTGGAATAGTTTGGATACAGGGTGGAGTGAATAGCCAGACACTATAGGATGTAGCCAATGAAGGAATATTTAGGAGAAGATCAATAAATATATAAAGACCTTTCGATGGATATACATTTTAAATGAAAAATAATTTTATTTTCCTTTAAAACAGGATATGAATTGTCATTTAAGATAATTCTCATTTAAAATCATTTTGTTCATAAGTATTCATTTTTTGATTGTGGCTTTTTGAATTTTTTTTTAACTGTAATGTGCTATCTTTATTAGCAGTGATTGCACTTATTGACTTGTTTGTTAAGCTAATAGTTTTCTTTTTTGTGTGTTGCTTGTTTGTTTGTTTTTAATAGCCATGAAGTCCTGAAAATGAATTGGTGTGAAAATGGTGACTTGCCTACAAAGTTAGGTTAGCTGGACCTGTGATTTGAGTCCTCACTTTTCTGGTATGACCTAATTCTTGGATGCAGCTATTTCAAAACCCATCAGTTTTTAATAAAGAGACTTGTTTATGGGCCTAATAAATACCGAAAACATTATGGAATCATGAAACAGCCAATTAACTTCGTGATTTTAAAGTGCAGTGTTTGCACACTAACACTAATTAGTGATTATATGGATGCCTGAATCAAATTTTCTTCCTTTTCCTCATCATATGAACCTTGTAACTGAAATTCAAGAGTTCTGTAGCACTTTTCCCCTTACTTTTCTAAGGAGGATACTGAAGTTAAAAAATTGTCTACATATTCTCATTGTCACCTATTTGTTTCACACAGCAGCAAACAATTTATTTTTTTTTATACTTTTATTATTTTATTTCTCAGTTACAAACTAATTTCAGCTTTATTCAAAAGACTTGCTGTTAGCATGACTCAAGCAATAGTTACCTAAAATTTAAAGCTAGATTCTGCCTAGCCTTGGAACAACCTTGCAGTAAAATAGGACAGGACACCTGCCTCCCTGTGTGTGGCTATCTTAAAGGCAGCTGTGCCTAATGCTGAGCTGAGCAGAATTACACCACTCAAGGGGAGTGAAGGGAAGGTAAGCAGTGATAGTGGTGCATGCCTTGAGTGAGTAAGAACGGCAAGGCAAACATCCCATGTCCTACTGACAGTAATTGTAACTATACACCCAAAGTTAGTAGCAGAACAGAATTAATAACACATTAATCTGTTGCAGCATATTATAACTTCAGAAATGCCTGTGCTCCAAAAGTCATACCTTCTCATGAGTTGCTTTGTTGCTAGCACCTATTTGGTGCTACATTTATAATCACAATTAAATCCATTGTGGGATGACCCCTGCCCCAGACATTGGTGTGGATGTGTGGAAAATGTGTTATAAAGAATAAAGATTCCTACCATGGTCATTAAGTAAAAGAAAGCCATTTTTGAAGGTTGGAAAGCCAATAGGATTAGGATACTTGCACATCTTGCAAAAGCAAAGATCCAGACTGCAGTTCTGCTGCAAGCTAATGCAGCAGAAACATTTAGCAAGGCAGAGATGGGGAATGCCATTCCTCATAGAAGCTACAGAAAGGAAGACTGCTAGTCTCTGAAATGGCAGAAGGACTCATTATGTACAGAGATTTGCTGCACCATCAGTCCCAGCTGTATGCTTCCTCATTCCCTCAACAGCTATTGGGAAAAGAGTATGACATGGGAAGCAAAAGGAGAGAAGGTAAATCTGGCTCTAAATGAACTTCAGAAATGAGCACTGAATAAGAAGGAAGGAACAACGGTCCTTTAGGTATGTTATCTCAGGAGCCATGAAGTTCTGAATCAGCACCATCAAAACAGATTAAAGATCAGTAGTCTCAGTCCTTACAAAATAGTTTCTCTTTGTTTTCTGGAGATTAAGTTTCATAAGAATCCTTCTTTTTTTTTTTTTTTTTTCCCCCCCTTCAGAATATCTTATGGATATTCTTCAAATATCCAGAGATCAATTTGTTCAAAGGGAAGATACAACTATTTGGACGTCAGGGGGAAATTCTTTACAGAGAGAGTGGTGAGGTACTGGAACAGGGCTGCCCAGAGAGGTTGTGGATGCCCCATCCCTGGAGGTGTTCAAGGCCAGATTGGATGGGGCCCTGGGCAGCCTGGTCTAGCATTAGGTGGGATGGTTGGTGGCCCTGCATGTGGCAGGGGGTTTGGAGATTCATGATCCTTGAGGTTCCTTCCAACCCTGGCCATTCTGTGATTCTATTTCAGCTGATGGAAGTTAAAGCAGATTACAAACTGAACAAGAGTTAGCTATGCAAATGTTGCAGAAAAAATAAAATGCTACGAAGGCTAGTCTTACTAGAAGTGAATATGAAGTACAGAAAACAGTTATCCTGCTCTACTTCAGTCCTGAAATAAACATTACATTAAAACAGCTACCAGCATTGCTGGGTGAGGAAAGGGAATGCAGGGGACAGGAGGACTGACAGAAAATTTTTTAAAATAACATTTTTAGAATATAAAAGCTTTCAAGTAGAGACTATAACAGAAGTAGGAATATTCTGCCAAAATGACAACCCTCAAAGGATGTTATAATTCTCCCTAGAAACATGTACAGTGACATCTCAAGAAAGACTCATTAATCAGAGAATGTAAAAGTAGTAATGGGCTTGGATTGTGGAAAGACAGTCTTAGATTGGATATTAGAAATATCTGTCAAAGTACAAGTTCAGTTAAAGGAAGAATTTTCCAGCACACTTAACAGTGCTTCACAATTCTCTCCTTTTTTTGTCATCCACTCTTTTTTGACTACAAACTTTTTGTTGTAAAGACATAATCCTGTGGGATAAAATGGGTGGTTTACTAGGCTCTATTGCACTACAGCACAAGACCTTGCTTGTCTGAGAAGAATAATGATATTATTCTGCAGATTGGGAAAATGAGTTTACTAGTCTCGATAGCACAGAGGACTCTGTAAGCCATAGGGATGTATGGGAAATCATGGTAAATAGCTGTATTTAGTGATGCTCCAGTTCTGACATAGACTCTTTTATTACTCAATATCCAGCATCTGATGTAAGAAAGAAAACAGAGAAAGCTGTAACTGGACATGCCAGCACGTTTGTACAGTATCTTCTTGCCAATGGAAGCTTATCAAGCAAATATTTTTCATCTTTCAAATAATTTTAGTATCAAGGCAAGATCAATGCTCAAAGAATTTTTCAAGTGTTAGTTTTCAGGACACACAGTACCTCTCTGTTAACTATGAAATTAAAAAGGACTGTAGCACTGAAGAAATCTGCTGTGTCCTGGAGCTGCTGACATGAGGGGAAAAAAATGTTGCAACATCGTACCCAGAAGAAATCATACCAGAAAACAGATTTTGTAGTTGGAAAGCAATAAATTCCAGGCAAATGTGGCTGAATTCTTAATTTCTTCTGTAGTAGTTTCACACCAATGCTCAGCTAAGCTTGACCCCTCTGCTGTCTCACTCTCTTTCCTCAGAAGAACATGAGGAGAAAATATGATGACAAAAAGGCTCTTAGGTTGAGATAAGGACATGAAGATAGGCCACTCATCTTCAAAAAGGGCCAGTCATTCCAGGATTTGTGACTGAAGGGAGAGTAGAAGGTGCCATTCACCTTGAGTTCAGCAATGCTTTTAGCAGTGACTCCCACAAAATTCTTGTATCTAAGTTAGACCACTACCATCTGGATGGATGATCAGCTAGATGAGTAGGGTGATTAGGCTAAGATACTTCTGGTTAATTAGTCGTAATGTACCTGGAGGCCAGTAGCAAGCAAAGTAATGTAGGGATCTATCCTTGGAATTGTCCTGCTTATCATCTTTATCAACTGTATCTTTATCAGTAAAGGAAGTGATGGAATGCACTCTTCTCAGATGTATAAGGCAACAAATTGGAGGAAGCAGCTACATGGGAGGATAGAGCTGCCATCTACAGGAACCTACACAGGCTGGACTACTAAGCAACAGAAACCTCATGAAATTAGGGTTATGCAAATCCCCATATTTAGGAAGAAAAAACCTCTTGCAATAATACAAGCTGATGCCTGGATGGCTATGGAGCAGCTCTGCAGAAAACCCCCTTGGGTTCTTGCAGATGACAAGATGAGAAAGACCCAGCACTGACCTAGTTGACAATAGGGATAAAAAACTCTAAGGACTGTGCTAACAAGACATAATCCCTGTACGCCAAAGGAAGTGATTATTCCTCTCTACTCCGCACATTTTGGACAATATTTCAAGCACTGAGTACAATTCTGGACTCACAATACAAGACATCAGGCACCTAGATCAAGTTCAGCATAGTACCACCATAATAGCTTTGTACTCGAGCACTTCTATGAGGAGAAGTTGAGGAAGCTGGGTTTATTCAGCCTGAAAAAGACAGCTTTGGAGGGGGTGAGTGGCACTGTCTTATGTTAGATAGTGCCTAATATAACATAGATTACCTCACTATTTATGTGGGATGTTTAATTTCACTTTAATATTTACAAGTATAGTAGAATCTAAATGCTGTACTGCTAGAGCACAAAGTTAGGAAAAAGGGGAAGAAAGCCGTAAAACAATTAATACCAAATTCTGCTAATTATATTAGGCAGTAACAGGGCTTTGTCATCTGTTAATGTATTGAATTAGAACATGACTGTGATAAGTAGTAATGCTGTTTTGACAGTGAGTGGTTACAAGATCTTAAGAATATTTATGAGATTGTAGGTTTTTTGACACCAGTGATTTTGACTGAATATTTTTAAGGTCACCACGACACTGAAGAATTTTGACAAGATATTTATGAAGTCATTGCGATCCTAAAGATGGATATAGATATTGAAATGAAGCAAATTAAATGAATTCCTGAAAGACAAACATATCAGGGGCTATTAAGTACAAAGATTTCATTTCTAACTCAAGAAGTCAGACAGTTTAAAGCTGGAAGCTTATACCAGACAACTATTACTATCTGTTTGTGCTATTTTAAAATTATTCTTGTAAGCACCATGGAATAATTACAAATGAAGAGAGGATATTATGTTATCTGGAACTTTAGTCTGGCCTAAAATGTATATTCCAATGAACAACATAAAAAGTTGCCCTATTCTTAGATAATACAACTTCATCTAAATTTAAATGAAGAAGTGGATTAGGTGGTGAAAGTTATAAAGGGGTACATATAAAAACAATGTATCTTTAGAGCTTTGCAGAAAAGGCTGCTTTTAAGTTTTTTAAAACATTTTCTTTGATGACACTGAGAAAATTGGAAATTTGGTACTGCTACTACCTTGAAAACAAGATTTTTTATATATCACTTAAATTGTGTATGGCCAGAATCTCAGCCTAAACTGCAGAAAATATTAACCTGTAAAACATAAAAGAAAATGGTTTTATTTCAGTAAGTACTTAAGTGGAGACTTTTCACTTTCTTTTGAATAATGTAATGCTAAATATTCAATTAATTATTTTTTTTTTTAATTTGAGGAACACATTTTGATTTGCAGAATAAAACAAAACTTAAGATTCTAGAATTGATCTTAATCCATTTTTTTGTCATTCCAGATCTATAAACTTCTTTTATGTAATAAACTGTTTTATTTATGTATTTATTAATAAAATGTTTTATTCTTTCACAGTCAGTAGTTTTAAGGAAAGAAATGACAAACTTGTGGTGATATTTATTGTAACAGAAAGGGCTTACCTTAAAAAAGATAATAGTGTTCAAAAAAGCATGAACTTTTGACTGTGACAAGAAGATGAGGATAAGGTATGTGAGAGGAGATTAATGAATGTGTCCAGAAAGCAATGAGAAAGTATGGCTTTAAAAATCTTCTTTTCCATGTGGTAGCATGCCCTAGTGAAGTTAGGATTAGCTTCTTGGCACTACTGAAATGAATAACAATTACCCTAACAATTCAAATGGAGAATAGTTTTCAGTTTAATTGTGATGTCCCAATGGCATAGACATTGGCACAGACACCACCCGCCTTGGCAGCATGTGAAATTTTTTCAACAGTGGAAATTAATTGAAAAGTGTTCATATGACGTATCCTGGAACAAAACATGGCTTACCTGTACCAGCACACCACTCTATCTGAGCCATTCTGGGAGGACTATGCCAAATCATATGGTCCTGTATCTCAGACAAAAGAACTTTGGATAATATCTAGAACAATCCTTATTCTCAAATTAGGACCAAGTTGTTCAAGGAATATTTCCAAGGTCGTAGACTCCTCAACCTCACTGGGCAAACTGTTCCAGTTTTCAGTCACTCTCAAAGAAAAAAAAAGTATATATATATACATTTAAACATATATATGTACATATTATATGAATGTCTAAGTGTAATTTCCCATATTTCAATCTGTGCCTATTGCCTCTTATCCTGTCAATGAGCACTGCTGAGAAAGAGTGTGTCTTCATCTTTACTGCCACCAATTAAGTATTTGCATATGTGAATAAGAATAGTCCCAAGCCTACTCTAAGATAAACAGCCCCATGTCTATTAACCTCTTCTAATATGACAGATCTTCCTGTCCCTTAGACATCTTAGTGTCCCTCTTCTGAACTTGTTCTAGTATGTCAATGTCCTTCTAGTACTGGGGAGTAGAACACTTGCACAGCACTTCAGATGTGCCACACTTGGTCTGAGTAGAGGGGAGGAATCACCTTGTCAGACCTGCTAGTAATGATCCTGGGCCTAATGATACTCAAGATGCTTTTTGCCTTTTCTCCAAGGTCACATACTCATTTTGGGGTCAACCAGTACTCTCCCATTCTTTCTACAAAGCTGTTTTCCCACTAGCATGTGGCTGGTCCCCAGGTATAGGACTTTATGTTTCCATTTGTTTAGCTTTACAGTGTTATTATCAGCTCAATTCTTCAGCTGGTTAAAAATACTCTATCAACAACTCATTCCAGTTTTATGTCATCTGCATACCTTTTGAAAGTGTACTTTGTCCCACCATTCGGTTCATTAATTAAGATGTTAAACAGGATTAGATCTAGTATTGGCCCCTGAGGCACATTACTAGGTGATGGCTTTGTGCCAGTTGATCACAACACTTTGAGACTGACAGTTCAGCATGTTTTCTGTCCACTTCATTGTCTACTACGCAGCTCATGTTTTATCAGTTTATCAATGACCTTTATAGAAAACAGGATCAAAAGCTGAATTAAAATAACACCTGTCACTCTATTCCCCCACAGTAAACCAGTCATTTTGTTATAGAATGCTACCAAGTTGTTCAGTTGTTCAAGAATTACTTCTTCTTTATAAACCGTGCTAACTTCTCAAAATCACCTTTTTGTCTTTACTGCATTTGGAAATGTTTTCTAGGAGAATGCACTTAATGCTTTCCCAGAGACTAAGATGATGTTTACTGGCCTGTATTTTCTGTAGTCCTCTTTTATTTCTTGAAGATAAGAGAGAAGAATTTGGGGCGATCATTTTGGAATAAGAATAAACCATTATCCTCAAAAGTGGAGTGAATTTCAAGACAGAAAGTGCCTTTGTAACTAAACCTGAAGCTTCACTTTTCATCTGTAAAGTGTTACTGATTTCAGCTGAATAATTTGAGTCAACATAAATGGCATCCAAGTGTATAAATTGCTATTTCAAATCCCTCATATTGCAAAAATAATCTAATAAATTTGAAATACTTGTATTAAAGAAGTAAATATACTTTTCCTTTTGATGATCATAATAGTCATTTAATTTAGTGTCAACACAAATGATATTACTTATGATTACTTATGATATTACTAAGCTCTTTCTTTAGAAACATGATTTTTTTTTTTCCTAGAAGGATATCCCTCATATATAGGGAATATATTTACGTTCTGTCAACTTGTTGTTGTATAGAAACAATGGCTTTTATGTCTAAATAATTCTCACATAATGAAGACAGAGGAAAATGTTATATGAAAATATATAAAAATGGAACCAAAATACTGATTCATTTGTGATCCCTTTGACAGCAAACAGCAACCAAGAGATGATGACAAGACAATTCAGGGACTAAGAAACAGCTCTCCAAGAGCTCCAAAACCTTAATCGCACCCAGTGTTAGACAAAAAAATTGTCTACATTTTTTCTAGATCTGGGAGAAAAATCATTCACTCTATCATAACCGCTGTCACTATTTTAGAATAGAATCAATCACATTCTAGCTAAAGTTAAAAGGTATGAATCTCACACTTCTTCTGTAACTTTAGGGAATTGTTTTCCATTTCTCTATAATAGATTTAGAGCCATTTAGTCAGGATCACATATATTTTGTCTTAGAAGATCCAGGAAAATATGTTAAAATATACGACATCTTAAGATAAATATACTTCCAAGAGAAAAAGAGAGTTGTTGTTAGCAAAATTCTACATAAGTCATTCAATTTCCGTCAGCAGTTCCAAAAGCATAACAGGACCAAAATTAATACCAGAGGTTTTGATTGTACCAGCTTGCTTTCAACACTTTTATATTTACACACAAGCAAGAAGAGTGAATTACTAAAGCAGAAAAGAAACCCTCACATTAATAACAGGCTACAAAGCACTCAGGCAGCCTAAGGAAATACAAAGTTGATGGATGATGTAGATTTCTGATGACGGATGAATTGTCTACGTTTTCCATTCTAGATTGTTTCCCAGGTAAATGAGTACTGACATTGATTTGTCTCATCATTCCTGTCAGTTTGATGAAACTGGTCACAGCAGGAAATTACTTGGTAAAATTTTGAAAATACATCTTAAGTTAGTTGTGCTCTCAGGTATATGACTCCCTCTGAATTCTGGCTTAGTTCCTCTTGTGTTGTTAATGAATAAACTTAGCTGGTAATAACATATTTTATGGATAGTCTGTAAATAATATTAGTTCATTTATCTGTGCCTTTTGTTTATCTTTTAAATATGTGATATGTTGAGATAGTATCCAATGCCAGAAACTTCTGGAAAGCCTAAATAGGTCTGAGAAGGTGTTGATGTGATGCATAATCTGCATCTTCCTTTCATCTCAGTGATCTGTTGGATGTAAATTTAGTGAGTAAGATGCAAACACTAGAAATCTGAAGGGATTCACAGTTATCAGACAGATTTCTAAGCAGTTCATTCTGACATGTCATTACCATGTTTAACTAGTCTTTTTGCTAGGTTTTGTTTCAAAATTGAATATTTCTAGGCTCTTTTACAGTTTCCTGAAATTTGATTTTTAACTCCTTTTCAATAGTGCTGAAAATTATGAAAGAGCTTTTACCTGCTCCAAAACAATCTTTGTACTCCCCTCCACAATCTCTCAGATATTTCTCCTCCTAGTTGGTAAACATCTGCTTCCCTTTTGTAATTTTTCTGCTGAAAAATTACAGAAGTTTTTCTGCTGCTCTTCCCTTGTTTCCTAAATATCAGCAGGTAAATGAAACCAAAGCAGGTGATCAGGCAAGCTAGTAAGAGGAGAGAAAACTGTAGAAAATTCACCTGGATCTGGAATACATCATCATTGTCGGTTCCCAAAGAATTGCCTGCCAGAGGGCCCTGTTTCCACTATCAAAATATTTTCTCTGTTTTAAATACCATGTGAGTAATTGCAGTAATCAGTAAGCTGAACAGAACTAACTCCTTAAATTCTCCATGGTGGAATCTGTCTTTTATCCCATTGTTCATTTTGTGTTTCCTGACTTTGTATTCATCATTTCATACATTAAGATACAAAAACCACCTTAAGATCACTCATATGTTACATTTAAGCAGAATAAATGCTTGAATGGAAAACAAGTTTTATGTGCATTGACCTGTATTGCAGAATCACAGAATGGCTGAGGTTAGAAGGGATTGATAGAGGTCATCTGGCCCCACTCCTGTTCTAATGCAGGATCACACAGATCTTACCAAGAGTTACCAAGAACCACCTCTAGATGACTTCAGAAGATCTCCAAGATCCAAGGGAGACTTTACCACCTCTCTGGGCAACCTGTGAAAAAACAGTGAAAAAACATTTCCTTTTGTTTAGACAGAATCTCATATGGTTCAGATACAGGCCCTTGCCTCTTGCCATGCTAGAAGGCATCACTGAAAAGAGCTTGTCTCTATGTTCTTTATGGTCTACATACATATATTTGTACTCATTGCTGAAATTGCCCCTGAATGTAAACACTGTGAGTGCAATGTTTCTTTCCCGATGAGAAAGACGTTCCAGTCCCTTAAACACCTCAGTGTCCCTCTTTGGATTCTCTCTCACATCTCCATCTCTTCCTTGTACTGTAGCTTTTCTTAGCAGCCCCTAAGAAATATTGAAACAATTTCCATCTTTTTCTTACAGACAATCGTCAGGCTTTCAAAAAGGGGAAAAAATGTTTTGAAGAAATGACTGGCATCTTGATCTGGTGATTTAAAACAATAAAGGCAATAACAAAACTTGTTTAACCGTAAGAGAATACTGTCCCAAGCATTCACGCTATGAAGCTTTCCTATAAATTGCAGTCAAATCATATGTCATATAAACCTCTGTTATGACTATTTTCTTTGCATTACATCTTAAAAAAATGGCTGGTTTTAAGTACAAGATACACTATCTCTCTCTCTCTCTCCCTCTCGCTCTCTCAAGCTCTCTTTTTTTTTTTTTTGTCCTATCTTTTTACCCATTTCTGTCAGTATTATGTCCATTCCATCATCTGACTGTTTACTACAAAAATATTCCCTTCATCAACATGCTCATATCCGAATGTCTCCATTCTACAACATCCCTCTTCCATCCCCATTTATTATTAGTATCTTCTCTTAATTGTATTTTGGAAATGAAAATGAGCACACATATTTCATTTTTCTTCCTTATTTTTTTTCAAGATACTCATACAATCTTCATGTTTCCCCAGTGTCTGTCTTTTTAAGAGATACAGGATGCTGGATAAGTGGAAAATCAAGCTGAATTGTGTCAGAGTCCTTAACGATTAGCCCTGAAGTAGATGATAATTTTCATCTGACCAATAGTCAGTTGACCTATGATCTAGCTGAAGATACGAACAAAAAAGTAACCCAAATAAAGAGAATTGTATATGTTTTCCACAAAGATTAAAGCTCTAAATGCAACTTCTAGAATTTGTGGTGATCATATGAATACTTGATGTTCCCTTGAGGAGTTTATAAACTAGTGAATGAGACATAAATGCTATACGCTACTTTAATCTGTGCAATTAAACTTCCTCCAGTATTTGTCATGCTCCTTAGTAGGAAACTGTATTCATATTATTTAGTCTGCATCCTTAAAGATCAGAAGCACTTCTCAGCATGATTAAAGTGTGAAAAGTATTGGAAACTAATTGCTTCTGACAACTTACATTAGACACATATTTGCAAATACATTTTAAAATTCCTTAATAGCAAGAAATGCCTGTTATCTTCTAAATTTTTGGGCTCTGGTGTGAGCAACAAGAAAAGGATTTGCTTTTATTGTTTAAGCACTACGTAAGAGAAAAAACATGATATACAACTGCTATCAAAAGAAGAAGTACTGGACAAGTGGAATGTGATGACTTATTGTATATATTAGTGATAATTAGATTATAAGAAGAATGAAGAAATGATACCTAGATTTTTATAAAAAGATTCAAAGATTTGCTCAGCACATGAGTACAGCAATCCCATTTTTAATATTGTACATGCAAGGTGGAATTTGTTGTTTTACACTATTGAAAAAATTAATAAATCAGAATACATTATATTCTGATGCCTCATGAAATGATTATACATCTTTTGTGATGTGATGTGGCAGACCATAACAATAAACACACTATAATTCAATCACCGGATGCTATTTCTCAAATGAAGTGCCATGCATTGCATTTTCTGAAATGGAATTTTTGTGCTTTCTTAATCTCTGTATCTGACTGTGTAGAAGAATCTACAGATTTAGCAGCTAGCATTTATTGACATTATGTATAAAAAAATTTTTTTTTTTATACTTTATGTCAACAAATAACACAGTTATCTCCCTCAAAAATGTAAAAACTTGGCAAACAAACCAAGTGGTATAAGAATAGGAGAATTATAATTCATTTTTCAATGAAGTGAAATGAATCTGAGAAAAAAATGTTAAAATTTTAGATAGAAATGATGAATCAATCTTTTCAGGTGCTTTTCTTCCTCACTTTATTCTTGATTACTTTGATTAGATGCCTTACCTTTAGATGGGAATCATTAATTGAGATGTATCTCTCTGAGAGATTTCCTATAAATCAGGAAGTTTATGTCTGTATGATGATTTGGTTCAATGTCTGAGCCAGTCTCATTCCTTACTCACAGGTCTGTCTCTTTCTTACAATTTTGTCTCTAAATAGTGATGAAGTGATGGAGTGCCCTTAATCACAACTTCTATTGAGCTAAATTATTCTACAGGCAGATTAAAGACCATTACATTAAGAATAATGGTGCCAACAGAATGCAAAGTTAATTCTATTGTCAGACTAAGCCTAGCTAAAATAAAATGGGCATCCTTGCTTCCTTATTTCCAGAGGCTTTTATCTAGATCACATGAAAACTAATTATTTTTTGAAAAAGCAAAGAATCTTCATGAGGAGGACTTTATTTAATTGTCAAGTTTCAAATTCTCTCAATAGATTTTTAGGCTACTCAAATAAAGGAAAGACTTCAAAAGGAAAACTTTCTTTTCCTCTTTCCATCACTCCTCTTAGGCAATTCTTCAAGCATCTGTAATGAACCAGATTCAGAGATATATCTTATTTCCACTGTATCCCCATTTTCTTTGTCTTTCCAGTTCCTATATAGAACATATGTATAACGCTAATATTGATGACAGAATCTACTTCAAACTTCTTTTCACTGATGAAATGATTTTGTTCTATGTAAATCTGAATTTCTCATGTGAAGATTTGAATTTTCCAATTTTGTTTCAATTTAGTATATGTTTTCTGTGAGTGCTGGAACAAATAAAGTCCAAATTATTTATTTATATCCTCTTCCATTTCATTGGATCACAGTCCTTCCTCTAAGGAGTTCAATGAGCTGCCAAATGGGGATTGGCTGGGCACTGATCAGCAAGTGGTGAGCAGTTGCACTGTGCATCACTTCTTTTGTGTATACTTTTCCACCCCTCTCCTTTTCTTTTTCTTTCTTTTTTTTTTTTTTTTTAATTGCCTGTTTTTATCTCAACTCATGAATTTTACTTTTTTTTTTTTTTCCTGATTCACTCCCCTATCCTCATGAAGGCGTGGATGGAAGAGGTGGAGTGGTGGAACTTCGCTATCTGCCAAATTAAACCACAACAGCTTGATATGACAGAATAGAGCCATTAAAAATATGAAAGATTGATTGGAAGCAATGCAAAGATTGAGTGATAGATTGCCTTGAATAATCCAACAGGATAAAACCTTGTAGGGAAGAACTGCCCAGTAAAAATGGTTAATGCTCAATAATCTCCTCCAACCTCAAGAGAAATCTGTTTCAAAAAGCAAGATATTAGAAAAGAATGTGGGAGGCTTAATTGCATGAACGACATGCTCCTGGCCCAACTCGAACATAAAGAGGAAGTACACACAGGGTAAACAGCAGGGGGAAAGTGTGGAGCTGTGTGTAAGGAAATCCAGTCAGGAAATACTTAAATCATACTGAACATGCAATAGGTCCTGATGGGATAGAAGTACTGAGCAAGCTAGCTGATGTCACCTTGGGCCTTTCTCAGTGATCACTGAACAATCATTGTGACTGGGAGAATTGCCTGAGACTGGAGGAAAGCAAAATCACTTTTGTCTTCAAGAAGGGCATGAAGGTGAACCCAAAGAACTAAAGATCCAATTCAAGGAAAGATGCTGATGGAACAGCTAATCCTGGAAACCATTTCCAGGTACATTAAAGACAAGAAGGTGATAAGGAGTAGTCATCATGGATTCGCAAAAGGGAAAGCCATACTTGACCAATCTGATATCTTCTATGTTTAAATGACTGGCTTGGTAGACAAAGAGATAACAGTGAATATTGCCTACCCTCAGTAAGGCTTTCAGCATTCTGTCCCACAAGATCATCATAGAGAAGCTACTGAAATATGTTCTGGATGAGGAGACAGTGAGATCAGTTGAAAACTGCCTGAATAGCTGAACCCAGGGAATGGTGATTAGTTGCATGAAATCTAGCTAGCTGCCAGGAACACTAGTGTATCCTAGGGATCGAGACAGGGTCTAATCCTATTTATCATCATCAATGTGCACAAATATCTGAAGAGAAGGTCCAAAGAAGACAGAGGCAGACTCCTGCAATCTTGCCTAGTGACAGGACAAGAGGCAATCAGCAAAAACTGAAACACAGAAGATTCTGTTAATCAGGAAACACATTTTTCCTGTGAGGGTGTTTGAGCACTGGCACAGGTTGTCCAGAGGCTGTGGATATGTAGTTATGAATATATGGAAAAATAAAGTCAGTGCAAATGCCTTGTCACAGTGTACAAGTTGATATAAAGAAAATGACTGAGATATACAATAACAAGGGTTGAAATATCATTTATTAATTACTATTGTGCAATAGCAACATAAATCTCTCAGTAACATAAATTCATCTTTGAAGTGTATGTATCTTGCTGACCAGGAATTCTTACTTTATTGTCATTAACAGATGGATTAAGATTGTAGTGAAGTGAAGGAGAAGCAAAGATCTGATGTAATACAGTACAAAGACAATTAGGAAATTAAACATCTATTATTGAAGAAAAAGCACTTAAATGTTTTTGTTCTTTTTTCCTAGATAGACTCCCATTCTTAAAATTTTCACTAATACCTTTCTGGCTGAGCATATGAAGCTTGTTAACTACACACAGTAGTAGTGTGCATAGTTACATTTCTGACAAAGGCACAGGACAGTCTGGCCTTATGGAAGCATTTGCCTCCACCTCACTTGAAAAAGTGGATTTTATTGGTTTGTTTTTATAAATCAATTTTAATAAACAGTCTAAAAACCTGGCATTATAAGCTGATTTAATTAGGATCCATTTGTACTATCTATCTGCATCTGATACTGTAACAGACTCAGGTCGTTCACTGTGAATTAGTTCAGATTTTGAACATTATTTTCTGGAATATAATTAATGAGTTTTTCTGTAAATTGTCACAGATAAAGTTGACTGGAAACACAATGAAATCTGCTAGTTTTGTAGAACCACAGGCTTGCAATGGCTTCTCAAGAAAATTATTAAATTGACCTTCACACTTGTTTGGATCAGGGGCACTGTGTTCAAAGGAAATGTCTTTTAAGAATTAAACTCCATTTAGATATATCAATGCTGCATGGAATCAGTTGTATCTTGGTGCTCTACAAGACTCAATGCACTGAGCTTAGTGCTAATTTAGCTTCAGTCTATTCAAACCATATACAAAGTGAGCCCATACTGATCAGAAAAACAAAAACAAACAACAGTCACCCCATTCCCCCTTTAATATATCCTTAATTTTAATCTTTTTCTTAACTAGATCTTGTATTTTACTTGGACGACACTGTTCCCTATGCTACAGAATCTATCTCTTTCTCAGGAAGATAAATGTATAGGGAATGCTTTTCCTTTTCAATCTGTTCCTCAGTGCCTTTATAAAAATTCACATCTCTTTCCCTACTGTAATTCTGTTCTTTGTGTAGTCCACGGGGACAAAAAATCTAAGTACAATGGGATGACATTTTTTCAGTGCATATTGTAGAAATGAGCTAACTATTATATGTAAAACTGAACAAGTTGCTGCATGAGTTCTATGAAAAGTATCTATAACACTGAAAAGTAAAAAAGTCAGTGCTATTGTATGCACTCAACCGTTGTTCAGTTTCTGCTCAGTGCTTCTGGATTTATTTAGTTTGACACTTTTTAACCTTTCTTCTTATTTATCCAAATAAATGGCTTAATGAAATGTAACATGTTAGATACAAAAAGAGAATGAGAATTAAGTTATTGTAGTCCTTTTGAACAAACAGTAAAGTTCTTGAACTTCTTAACCTCATGTCTTTATCATCAGCGATAGCTGCACTCTTCTCCAACTCTTTTGTTGAAACTGATAACATGCCCTCCTTTTTGCAACATTAAATTTCTTTGATGTTTTGCGTGGGCTGTCTTATCTAGTTAGCTACACAATGGCTGAGTGAAAATATCAAATTAACTGCATTTCAGACCATTCTCCAAAGCTTGCTAATGCCATCCTTTATGACGCAGCCTTTTTATAAGTATACCTAGATTTACTAAGTGCTCAAAACACACAGATTTACCTATTGAATAACACACAGATTTTCATCCCCAAAAAAAGAGGATGGAGCAGATGTCATTAAGTCATAATGACTCTTTACATGGATGATGGTGCACTTCTTGCCTCTCCCTCTCCCCTCATCCTGATCATTATGCCCAAGGTCTACCATGTGTCTTGATGGCACATTGCAAGGGCTGATAGTGTGAACTGGGGTAGGCTTGAAGGTTATATTAATAATCAGTAGGGATCAGGTAAATTTTATGAAACAGCACAGGAAAACTATTAAAAAAAAAAAAAACACTAAAAATCTGTAAGATTCTTACCTCTTACTGTGGATTTTTAATCACCTTCTTAGGGAAAAAAAAAAAAAAAGAAAGAAAGAACAACAAAACCATAAAAAATAAAAGTTCATTTGTACCAATGACTATGCTTAAACATAGTTTTCCAGCAATCTACTAACCCAGTCTCCCTTCTCAACACAGAGTTTCAAAGGTGGTGAATGCCTCTATCTCCACCATTTTGTGTAACTAAGCAAGGTATAGCTCTTCTGAGAATCTCCTGATTATATATTTTATTCTTTGTTTGCACTATTTCTAAGACACTGTTTTGGACTGTTCTGTTCTTTTCTGCTCAATTGTTTACTATAATGTTGTATCTATATATATCTACTGTATGCAAAATGATTGCCTTTTGGCTGGCTGTATGCCTACCTGGCATTTTCTTCCCATTTCTCTCATTCATGTCCAGTCTTTTTTGTTTGTTTGTTTGTTTGTTTTTCCCCATCCCTCATCCTGCAACATCAATGATTTGAAACTGTGGTTATATTACCATCTTATCAGTCATCATGAAATACTCTTGTTTGTCAGTTTACTTCCTTGTTTCTTTTTACCCTTATCATCAAGCACAAGAATTAACATAACAGACAGCCCCGTATATCCATCTTGTTTTTGTCTTTCATTTTTGACATCTTTACTGCAGAAGACAAGTATTTTTGTGCCAGTGCATTCTTGTCACTGTTAAAATTAAGCCTTTTCAAAGAATAGCAAGTCTGACAGCCTGCTCTAAAATCATCAGATCTAACCACCTCCAGTTATATTTATTACACAAATACAGACAGTGCTCAAGGGCCCAGGATCCACAATCTTGATTGTGCTGGATTGATTTTTTTTAAAAGGTACTGCAAAAATAAAGCAGACCTTCTATGAAGTCCTAAGAAGATTAACATTGCAAGAATGTGCACACATCCATACCTACAAAATCAAAATGAAACTAACCATGAACAAGAAAAGACAAGAGCAAACAGACCCCACTAGCACAGTCAAACATTTTTCTTAGAAACACCCCATGTTACAGAGAGGCAGAGCTCTCGGCAGAGCAGGCAAGCTGAATTAAAGCCCTTTACACATTTCATACAGCAAAAAGAGCTTGTGGTTCTTTTCTTCCTATCTCAGCCTACTTAAAATTCTGAGTAGAGTAGCAGTAGATAACTTTTAGAGAGCAAGCTATTTGCTGCTATGTGAGAAAAAAAATGTGAACCTTCCCACTTTCCTACTCTTCTAATGGCTTCCTCTCCTGACAATGCAATGAAAAACAGTTGTGAAAGTATCAGTGGGCTGCCTAAAACTAGGAGACATCCTGGTAAAAGTGCTACTAAAATAGAAGAATAAAGGTAATTCCCGATTTTAAAATTATTGGTCTAAAGAATAAGAGCTGATTGGTAAAAAGTAAAAAGAAAATACAAAACAGAGAAATGCCAAAGGCCAAATTAATTAGCAGTAGGATAAATCCATAATGGTTCTGCTGAAGAAAAACAGCACATTAGCTTCCTGGACGTTTAATTTCATAATATTAGCTGGCCAGATGAAAAAATCAGCCATCTGATGATGGACAATAATTTTCAGATTTTATCTTATTTCTTTTCTTTTATGACTGAGGAAAAATAGGTTTCTTACCTTCAAAACTCAAAAACGTTTCTTTAAATAATAAAATTCTGATGCCAAGTTGGTTCCTTTTGCAGGATAGTCTAAATTTGCCCTCTGTTCTTCCATCACATCCTGGCTGATGCATCTGTGCTTACACTGGCAGCTGGGTTATTTTATGTTGTTTGTGTGACAAGAGAGGCACATATCTCAGCTGTCAAAAATGTACAACCTCAGAAGGCAGCAGAGGTCCCCCAATTCCTAGCCAAAGCTCCTCAGGAAGCCTCTACCATGTGTGTTTAAAGGTATGCTTAAGGATATTATGACCATTTTTTAATGATTTATCAGAAATTTTCTTGTGCTGTTCTATAACTTTTTGTTGATTGTGTTGGTATGTCTGAAATTAATACTATTTATTAGTCTTCCTTTTGATACTACACTGGTTTCAGCTCAGACAGAGCTGATTTTCTTCATAGTGTCTGGTATGATGCAATGTTTTGGCCTTAGGAGAAAACGTGTTGATAGCACGCTGCTGTTCTAGTTATTGCTGAGCAGTGCTACACAGAGCTGAGGTTGTTTCAGCTTCTCATGCTGCCCTGCTAGCAAGGGGGCTGGGGGCACTAGCAGCTGGGAGGAGACAGAAGCAGAACAGCTGACCTTAACTGGCCAAAGGAATATCCCATACCATATGGCATCATGCTGAACAATAACACTGAGGGGAGTTTGGCAGGGTGGAGTCTGCTGCTCAGGGACTGGCTGGGCATCATTTAGTGGGTGGTGAGCAATTCTGTTATGCATCACTTGTTTTGTAAATATATAACTTGTTTTGAAATATATACATATAAAAGTGAATATTATTATCATTACTATTGTCTTTACCTTTTATGTCTTAGTAAATAGTTTTTATCTCCACTCACAAGTTCTACTTTTTTTTCTTGATTCTCATCCCATTGGGAGGAGGGGAAGTGAGTGAATGGTTGTGCGGTGCAGAACTGCTGCTAGGTTAAATCAACAGACCTTTCGGCAGTCAATGTGGGCCCGAAGGACTGAGATAACAACAGATCTAACCAGAATAAGTTAAAACCAAATTGTTACAGGCATTTTAGTACCTCAATAGCTGCTAGCCACAATGCTGATTTTTTTTGTTCACAATGTGATTTTATTTGTTTTCAAGGTTATTTTTCTTAGCTCCTTTGGGTTGTCTATTATCTCTGAGGGCTGGCCTAAGCTCATTTGTGGTTTTGCTAGTTTGTATACAGCATGTGCCCATGTTAAACTGACCATGGATTTAATTTGGTACTTTTACTTAGCATGACCATTTTTCTCGCACTTCAGGAACCCTACTGTGAAAACTCTTAGCAAGTACACTCTTTAGTCCAGGCAAGTTGAAATAGTTTTTGAAAAATTTGGATATACTTAGGATGCTCAAACGAGAATGATCTTATTGCTATGTCTTTGCATGTGTTTCCATGCAAAGTTTTATTTATGTTAAGAAACTATTTAAAAATCAAACAGAAATCTACTCCAAAGCAGAATAGTTGTGGGTAGCAAGGTGTATGGGCAGGTATTTGTTGTGATTGCCACCTCTGAGAGGTCTGGAACTCACCCCTGAACAAGTGAAGAATCCTAAAAAGCTGACAATGCTTTAAAAAGGTATGCCCTGATCCTGGCAATGCTAGACAGTTTCAGCTGGCTACACCGTGCTGGGATTTGGTTTGTACCTATCAAACACTATTCAACATATTTAGCACCCTCAAGAGGAAGAAAATGCCCAACATCAAAATGATCCAACCCCTGTAACTGACAGGCTCTGAGACTGAACCAGAGAATCAATCCTGTGCTGATATCTGTCACCCCTGTCCACGAGAAGAAATAGTCATCTCATTTAGGAAGTAAGGAAGAAGAAGCAGGGTCATCATGAGAACAGGAGGAAAAGTCAGAGGTTATAAAAGAGTCAGTAACCACCTGGTGCCTATCCCTAGACGAGCTGCAAAATATGAGGAAAGATTTCAGCTGTTGTCTAGGTGAGCACATTGTAACCTGGCTGCTCTGATGCTGTGGTAGCAGGGCTGGTAGTCCAGATTCAGTGGACATGGAAGCCAAGAAGCTGGGATTCCTCTCTAGGGAAGTGAGCGTTGACAAAATTATTGCAAAAAAAATGGAAAATCTCTTCCCCTCTGGGTACAATTCCTGTCAGTTGTGAAGGAAAGATATCCCTACAAGGAAGATATTACGTGTCAGCCAGATAAGTGGATCTTCATGCTCAGAGGTATCCAATATCTGAGGAAATTAGCTGGGCTAGAAGACATGTATAATATTGATCTGAACAGCAATCAATTGTTCCCAAATGCAGATGGCATCAAGCAAATGTGATCCATGTGGAGGAAGTTTGTATAGAGTTCACCATTGTTGTACGCCAGCATACTGGCAATAATGACCTGTAAAGGTGGAGAGGTATAAATGGTGGATGAATTGGCAGTCCAACTTTAGCAATATGAAGAAACTCTTCCTTCCTATAGACCTATATCTCAACTATGGAAAAATTGATTCAGCATCAGAGAAGGACAGTAAGTTTTCTCCCCAGCATGTATGAACTGGTATTTCAGCTATTAGAAGTAAGCATTCCAGTGCTTTAGAGAGAGGATATAGTGGGTACACACCATGTGCCATCTTGTGTTACAGTTGTAGTCATACCTGCATAACTATGGAGAGGATATGTGGAGTTCAGATGGAAAACCCACCTTGACCGTAGAGTCACGGTGTGCGAGATGCAAGGGAAAGCAATCACAAGAGAGAGTTCTTGCTGGAAAATGGTCACTACGGTTTCCAGTTCTCTAAAAAGAGTAGGTGATATGATCTTGCTTCTGAGTTTGATAACGAGCTTTCTGGTTCACATTCACAAGAAGTGAGTAACAAATACAATAACCAGGACTATATGGGCCTTGCCTCCAGCCAGGTGGAGGAAAGGGACAGTCAGGTTTATTGGACTGTGAAGATTCAATGGCCTGTCATATCAAAATCACAGGAGTATAAGTCTTTAGGGAGCACTGGTGCACAATGTACTCTAACAGCATTGAGTTAGAGTCAGCACACCTGGAGTGCAGGGGATTAGCCTAGCCCTGGGAAAACCATCTGCCTGATCATGGTGCCTCTTCTACCCAGAAAGTATAAAAATAAAAGAACGTTTACTTTCATCTCTCAGTTACCCATAAGCAGATACACTGTAAACTGTAGCTGTGTTATAAATAAATAAGTAAAATAAATAGATTCAAGTAAAACAAGTAAATAAGTCTAATCACATGCTGTCACGTTACATCCATCTAATCAGAATTATAGTTCAATAATATAGAATATTATGGCTTACATACAAATCTTTAAAGTAAAAATAAATTCATACTTAAACAAAAAATGAGGTCTTGCAGAAAAAAGGTATACAATAGATATCTCTTTTCAGTGTGCTCTGTACGTACGTAAAAGATGATTTGATCTAAACTCATATCTGCCTAGACCTGAGCTTAGATTGAATTCAGAACTGAAATCCAGTTATAAGTTATCAAAGGAACTCTGTTTTTAATAGACCATTTTCAGATCTGAATATTTCCATTCTAACTACAGTATCTTCTCTATTCAGGGCAAGTGGAGCTATATTTCATATGTGTATAACAGATACACTTACAACAGGAGCAGCACTCCTGGGATATGCTGTTCTTCAGATAACAAGCATAAGGACATCAAGGTACTGAGTGGTAGCTTGTACACCAAATAGATTCTGGTCTGCATTAACTATGCTCTGTACAAATTCTAGCAATCTAAGACAGGCTAAAAGAGGCAAGAGTAAAATACTGAACAAACTGAAATAACTGTGCATCCCATAAGCTGCATTCCCTGGTTTAAATTAACATCCTAGCCCTTCACAGATGGTTTTTCCATTCACTGAGTTACCAAATGTCATCCTCTTCTATTTTCAGGTAGGTCTAAGTTTTGTCTATGCTAGAAAAAGTGGCTGCATATATAGACATGACTGCAGATACGTATTCAATAGGAGAGGTGGAGAAAGGTGAAAAAAACTGTTTTACTCTTCTCCTTCCAGCAGTACATCATATTCATCAATGTACATTCCCAGCACAGCATTTCCTCTTCTTAGCTCCTTTACATTAAGAGAGAAGCAGTAACATTTCAGGTTTTCAGAAAGGACGTATCTATCCTCAGCTAAAAGATTACAGCAGAGCCCTGTCCCCATCACAAGGGCAATGCAAAATAGTACAAAGCCCCTCCATTCACAGCAAGGCCAGCATGTTGCCAGGTTTAATACATTATATTAGAAATGTGAGATGATAACGCAGTGGGGAAAATCTTGTTAGGCTACAACATCATATTTTGGAGAGGCTGAGAAAAAGAAAGATAATTAGATGCAGGAGTAATGCTGTACACTGTTTAGCAGAGAGTTATCACAAATATATACAAAAAGAAGAGCATGGTAAAATGACCACTGATGAAATTGATTCCATTAAAAAAAAAAAAAAAAACCTGAAAGATATAAAAGAAAGAAATGTAAAAGGAAACAAAAATTACTGGTAACTTTAATTCTCCAGCTCAGTTTTGGTTCCAAGTGCTAGCATTTTAAGAGATTGTGACTAGAACACTTCAAAACTGAAATAAGCACATATATAAAATCACCAGGAGGAGTTTAAGAGATTCAGAAAGAGATCTCTTAAGCTCTTGAAAGAGAGATAGGCAGTATACATCTACATTTTTTTCTGACTTATCATTACAAAAGGACTATTTATAAACTAAATACTTTCCCAAGCAAATGGCTATTATAAAAATAAACCACTTCAGTTCAGAAGGAAATTGTTTCTTTTGGTATTTCTCCTAAGTAGACTCCATCATTAGATCCAGTGTGAAGTCAAAACAGATACTGTATACAATACCTATATGTATTTTTTCAAATATTTACATAATCTAAACACTCATAACAAGTTTTAATCTAACCTATTTTAACTGTACTAAATAGAACTGGTTTATTAGGTATTTACTACTTCAAACTCATTCCGTCCACTGTTCATGATCAAATTGCATTATTGAACAGTTTGGGCACAATACATCCCATTGTTATTAATGCAGTCATTTCTATGTAGCTGTACTTGAATTGAGTTGTTCTGCATCCAGTATAAGAGAAGAAATATGGTGTCATAGCATGACCATATGTAAGTATTTCTCAAGTTTATAAAATTCATTAGTCAGCCACATTCCCTTTGAAATGACTTTGTAAAATTATTTATTAGAAGAATTTCTGTGATAGTCAAAAATACTAAACATAGCTGTCAGATTCCACCACCTAATCTTTTTTTTTTTCTTTTTGGTCACAAACTGACCACAGTATGACCTTCTCTTTCCAAAGAAGAAAAGTATGTTGAGAAGACCCAAGAAAATTTCCCTTTAAGAGTTCACATTTTTTGTTTGCAAACTTAAGGTAGCCTGTGTGATTGTATTCTTGTTAATTGTTACATATACCTCATTTTTAACACTATGCTGCACACATACTATTCCACTGTATTCATTCCAATATATTCATTATCTGACTATTTGAAATTGATGTATTGATCCTTTTACACTAAAATCTACGAAACAATGAATATTAAAGAATTTGCAATAAACTAACTTGAAATGACATTCTAATAGATTCTAACTGGCATGTGCGAATGTATTCTGCAGGAGTGGCAAGTTTTACAAGACTGAGATCGTGATCATTAGCACAATGATCCATGTCAGAAGCACCTCTGTTTATCATAATCTCATTTCCTTAATGACACATGTAAGCATTTTAATTCAGCAGATACTCCAATATATCAGCATGATACTGCATCTGAATGGTGTCAGAAAGAACATTACTTTTTGGAGGAAAAGTTAAAACAGTTTCAGGAAGCGCTATGAAAACAGCAGAAAACTGTGCCATGGTCTTGGTAGCATGATACAGTTAATTTATTAACTTTTAAGTTTTCTTCTTTGCAATAGACCCACCTGAAGTTGTATAAATCAATGTATTTAAATGATAACAGCAGAACTGTGTGCAAATAAGCATTTTTTCTCCTAAAAATTACTGGTCAGATTCCTTTTGTATACTGGCTTAACGTATTGCATGAAAAAAAAAGAGCTGAGGGAAAACAAACTATCACTAAACATCAAGAGTAATGAAAAGTAAGAGCTGTGAAAGGAACGTCCATCTGCTCAGAGACACTACATACTCTGAAATGAGGTGAAAAGTTGCACTGGGGTCTGATGCTCAGAAAAAAAGGGACAATCAGACTGACAATGGAGATGTGTGTACACAGAGGTGTATGGCTGACCAAAGTGAAGGTTTGTCACCAGTGATGGTCCGAAAATAATCCATCATCCATGGATTAATATCCATGGAGAAACATCAGCCCTGCTAATAGGGCATACTCAGTCTGGGGGAAGACAAGTAGGCAAGACATGGTATACATGTGTATTAGATAAGTCAGTTATTACTATCAAATTGCACTTTACAAATTTGACTTACAAAAATCTTGGCTTGTAATCCTGTTGACTTCAGTTAAGAACAAAAATTTCCTTGAGGGACCTCAAGAGATAACCTTGTTAGGATCTCAACAGTGGATCCAAACAGTACTAAAAACTTCCATACAATAAATCTCATAAATCAGATAAACACAACATCTCATGTTTTATTAAGCATGCTAAATTGTCATTGAACAGTTCCCACTGAAAAGATTGATAAGCTCTTTATATGGACTCTCAATAATCTGATCAATAAGAAAAAACTATGTGAACAAGGATTTGCAATCTTTTGTGTCTGATGACACAAATTTTCAAATTTCTGCATTATATCAAATTATTTAAGCAAACTTTGCATTTCGGCTGGATGAATGCATAAGCACCAATTCTCTGTTCCTTACAAACTAGAGTTTTAATAACAGAACTCAAACAATACATATTTTATTCAGTATTCACATCTGTGCTCTTGGATGTTTAAACTTAGAGAGGACATACAGACTGTCATCACAAGCTCTCCACCTGATTTTAGTACTTTGCTGGAAGCCTTGGTAAAAGTACAGCCCATAAACTTTTGAGAATACCATTTTACAAAAAACTTGTTAACTTGAAAGGAGAATAATCTATTTCTGAAAATATAAGTAAAATGAAGTGTAGTTCAAAGACATACCTTAACTACTAGAGAATGAGTTGGAACACCATTAAGGTGGCACTTCCATTTTCATAGGAAAATATAAATACGAAACATCTATTTTCAATTGAGCATTGTTTAAAGATTTATCTTTTTCTCTGCGTAGGTGATATTTAGCTGAACTGACTTGAAGAATAAACATACACTTTTTTCTAAGTATGTGAAAGGAAGTAAATTATATTTAACTATATTGTTTACCAAGTTGCCATTTTTTTTCATCTATATTTTTAAAATGATTTAGATACATTGCCTGTATCAAAAGCTGAATTTTAACGTGCAAGCAGTTCTTGCTCACACTGCCATTCTTTGCAAATATTTCATATAAGCTTACACAAAAATTATTGGAAATTGAACATAAATAAAATATACATAGAATAAAAAGAAATTCATTGCTCTTCTCTGCACTTTCTCAAGTAACTCAGTATCCATCCTGTAAGGAGGGCCCAAAACTGAGCACAGTATTCAAGGTGCAGTCTTACCAGTGCCATATACAAGGGGTCAATCAAATAGACAAAGAAGTTGTGATGGGATAAATGCTTATGGGATAATTATCCCCACAAACAGTTAAGGATATTTCTTCACTGGAAAAATCTACATGCAGGTCTTCAAAAAGCAGCATCAAATAACACATTGACTGGTCAACGTGTATTTCAGAATGTTCGTTTCTTAGAAAAAAATGTTGCATACTCAACAATCCTTCACAATCAAGTCATAAAATTTAACTGCATCTCTGATAAGATCAGATATTTGATAAGTGATTTTTGTTTGTTTAGAAAACTGAGAAACTAAGTAAAAAGAATTGGGTTACAATTAACATTTTCACAAAGATAGATGAGATCTTGTTCCCCAGGAGCTGCGTCTGTACAGTCACAAGTAGGAAGACCTTCCTCTTTACAGTGCCTTTTGCCAGGCAAGTCTGTCTCTTTTTCTTCATTTCTTTTCCCTTAACTCCAGATGCATTTCATCGTGTGATTCTAACTTATTGACACTTCATTTTCAAACTGCAAAATTAACTTTTCATGTATTTGCTGTGGTCACAGGCAAACCAGGTGTGATTGAGCCATTTAACACATAATAGCTTATTTGGTAGAAACACACAAACAAGTTATCACATTAAGCAAATTAAAAACTTGCAGTTTGGGAGGTAGCCCAGAATAATAGGCAGTAATTATGCCTTGCAGGGAAAAAACAAAGTAGAAAACTCCTTTTCCAATGAACTTTTACCATGATGTAAGAGCATATAGTTCCTATGGACTAGGTGATGTGCTGTAAACTGACGTTGTTACTTCTTGATCATGAGGTAGTTTGTTTGCATGCCCATTCCCTTAATGACTCTTAAAAAAAAAAAGCAGTTCAACAGCTACTGCTGAAAAAACAAAACAATAACAAAAACACAACAGGCTGCTTCTGAGTGAGAATTTTCTTATTACACTTAACTATAAAACTGTTGTGTGTGAGATCTAATGATGTTGCTGTTGGTGCAATGTCCTGGTTTCGTCTGATAGTTTTCTTCGTGATGACTGGTATGATGCTGTGTTGTGCAGCCAAGGACTGTTTCGCGCTGCCTTGTGAGCGAGGGGGTTGGAGGAATGTAAGAGATTACTCTTTTACATCATAGTCTCAAAGCTTGCTGGGGACACAGATGAACAAGTCCAAGCAAGTCCTGGGCAAGGGTTGTGAAATCCTTTGCCTGAGGGACACAGATGGACAAGGCCAGGGCCAACAAGAGTGAGATAAGCTGCAGCTTAATGGCCGTGAAGCGATCTTTTGTGTGGGCTTATCTCGAGGAAGATGGCCATCTCAGGAGGTACTCACATGACTCTTGCTCAAGCACCCAGGAATGTCACATAGGCAGGAGAAAAAGGAGGATAAAAGAGGAATCAAAAACCATGAGATTGAGGTTTTCTGACAACAGATTCCTCATGAAGAAGAAGAGGTTTCTGCCATGAGAAGCCTCACGACCTGCCTCTCTCAGTCCTGGACTTGCTCTGTGCTCTACCACAATGCTGAAGAAGAACAAAGGTGTCTGCCATCAGATTCCTCACTACGGAATTCCTGCATGCTGACAGACTCTCCTGGGCCCACTACCTGGGTCCTGCTTCTTCCTCCCGGCTTGGCTCTGCGACTTCTTCCTGCTACCTGCTTGCTGCCCAAGGCCAGCCACTGCTTCATCAGTATGTGATTTGTATACGAAGAATGGATCCCTACAAAATGTCTTCTGCTAATATAACTAACTTAAACTTTTTGCTTTAAAAATAGTCCATTCTGTTTTTGACCTCATTCTCAGTCTATTTAGAGTTCAGCTGTGAAGAAGTCTTAAAACAATCCTGTCGTGCCAAATAGCACATGTAGGTTGTTGCTTACTGATGTCCAAAGACTAGATGGTTGATTCTGGGACATGCCATTTGGGAAAAATATTATAACTGAATTGTTTTGCTACAGAAATGACTTCAATTTATCTACTTGCTACTGGCTCATTGAATAAGCAGATACTTCCTTTCCAATAGCCCCAGAAAAAGAATTAATGACCTGTATTCAAGAAATTCAACTAAATCAAGAACTGGTCTTCAGCTATAGCTGCCAAATGTCTGAACTGTACCCTGGTTGATTTGCTAACCAAATATCATCCTGTGTAGATTTAAATGTACCGAACTCCCTTGATATTCTGCAACATGCATGTCTTGCAAAGCAGAGTCCTTAAATATTAGCTGATGTATTTCCTTCCTGATAACTTCAATAAAGCAAGTAAAAATTCCATAAACAATATAATAATCTATCTGTAAGAAAAGTACATTTTCCAGAAGAAAATCTTTCACTGAATTCCAACACTCAAAGCAATAGATTTAAACCCTGTAAAGACACAGCATTTAACACCTGTAATAATCCATTGTAATCCCTTTTCTCAAGAAAATTTCCTAAATACTGTTTTGTGGATTTATAATGTAAAACCATGTTTCAAGGCAAGTGAATTAAAAAGACAAAACCATCCTTAAAACCCACTGATTTGCAAGATTATCCTAGAACAAAGTTTCACATCTTGACTCTGTCACCAACTGCAAAACAAGAATGCACCTTTGCATCCAGCAGTAACTGACAGCAAAAATGGGGAAAAGATATATTGTCTTTTATAATGAGTAATGAAGGATATTTCTAATTTACTATTCCATTCATTACTATTGCTGGCACTTCTCACTTATCCTTCTATTGCTCTCCCTTTGCTTTTCTTTTTCAACTTTTTATTCTAAGGGAAAGCTTTTTTGTAGTCATTTGTTGTTGCTGTTTCCATAAACTTTACAAGCACATTTGCCTCCTGATCCTCATAAGAAAATATGCTTGAAATCCACTTATCTGCTTATCCCTTTTCTCTCTTTTGCTAGAGGCAATGCATAAAACAGTGAAAGTACCTTTAATTCTGACAGGTTTAGACCACATAGTGTTATTAGAATTCGTATATCTTCTCTCTTTCCTTTCTGACAGACAGAAACTTTAACAACTCAGAAGAATGACCCAATGCCAGTATCATAAATTCAGCCTAGTTAGTCTTCCTTCTTTTATGATGTTTTTTTTTTTTTTCTGAGTTTATTTGTTTGGATTTGTTTTTTTGTTTGTTTTGTTTTTTTGTTTGTTTGTTCAAATTTTCCTTCCCAAGCTCCTTTTTATATATCTGAGCTTTTTTCGTTTTCATCAGCTCATCCTTACTAGTTTTATGCTAGGCTCTATCAAAACTTCTGTGTATTTCCTTTCTTAGACTCATAATTTGTACATAATCCTATAATTTTAAGAACAATAAACAGTATTTAAACTGCATGTTTCATCCGTCTTTAAAATCTCTTCAAAATTATCACATAGTTTTAAAAAAAGGAAAACTCATTTGTGACTGGTAATATGAACTTTTTTGTGTGTGTGTGTATCTGGAAGATCAGTTTAAAATGATCCTGATGCTCTCACAGTATCTACATTTTGATAACAATATTTCCTTGCCTGTGGACTTCATATGAGAACAAATGTGTGGAGTCTTCGGGGGTTTGTTGTTGTTTCAATTATTTTGATTTTCTAAATGCTATTGGGACTCAGAAGCACTAACTAGAGAAAATGGAAGAAAATTCAAATAAGATCCTTTGCAGAATGATAAGGATTTTATTGATAGTAAACATAGTTCTTTACGTTTTTTAGGACTCCATACTAATTTAGCCAATTTGGCTAATTTTTTTTTTTTTTTAATATCTATTGCCAATATAGCTGTGTATCAGGTTTCATAAGAATCTTTTTTTGCTTATAGTTAAGGAGATACCTCCTTAATCCTTCTTTCCTCCCTTATATTTTCTTTAAGTAGCAAATAAACTTTATCACAAAGTCAGAAATATCCAGACTAAATTTTCAATAAATAGAACAGCTTCAAAATTTTATCAAATGACTTTTCTGTCTGATTGATTGGTTTTGTTTGGTTCATTTTCTTTTTCTTTGTTTAAAGAGAAACCAGTAAATACGAATTAAAAATGTTGGAATTCTCTTCTACAGACAAGACGCATAGCTGATATCAATCAGTACAACTAGGAGTGCTTTATCAATTTGGACCTGGTAAAATGACCCCATGACACTAAGAAAAACTTAATTGTCTCACTCTGTGCCTTGAATTCCTGCTAACAGTAATAAAGAGAATGAAAGTATGCTTCCGACTAAGTTTTAATTTATCAGAGTTTAAAATATTTTGTAGAGACCAATGAAGAGTTTTTATTTCATCTTTAAAAAGAAAGAAAATCAACAATGTTAGATCATGTGTCCTAATTTTGATTTCTTTCTTTGTATCTTGTCAACTTAATTCCTGTTGAATTATTTCAACAAGTACTCTACTTTCTATTGCATAATATGACCATAGTTAGGTAAAAGATTGCTGGATATTTGCTTTTCAGTTAATTGCACATCTGCTTTGTTGAGATAATAAAACTACATTAGTCAGTCTTGTATTAGGTTACACTGTTTTCTTTTTCTTAGAAAATTGTTCAATTTCTTCAAGAACAGCAATCTTGTTCCTGTATGAACAGCTGGCCAAGCCTGCCTTTGTGTTTTTAACATTATGAAAATGAAGTTAAAATTCTTAATACAATGAAATTTCACTATAAAATATGTGGGGAAAAAAAATGATGACAAGACAAGCACATTCATAAGAGAGAGAAGCAGTTAACTTCACATATATTTTTGCATTCTTCATAACCATAATGTGTAAACTTCCAAACAGGCTTTAAAAGTCACATATTAGCCTAATAACACTGTAATAAGTAAGTTTACATGTTGTTATTGTTTTCCATATATTTCTCATTGTCTTACACACAGTTGAATTTCATTGGCATCAAGCATCTTTCTGAGGGTAGTCTTCTTCCCCTCTTAATCAAAACACTTTTAGTTCAAAAGATGGTCCTTAAGAGTAGTATGTACAGAAGAATCCTTGCTTCATCCTCTGCCTGGCTTTTGCTTGCCTGGTCTGCCAGGTCCTGAATCTCTTTAGATCATACTGCAGGCTCTATGCCAGCAGAGGGTTCTGACATGCTAGTGGTGTATTGGTGGCACAAGTGTCACTCAAGTCTCAGTTTCTTGCTAGAAACAATCAAAAAGAAGATCTGGCAAAGACTTTCTTCATTAGTCCCGCTGGTGCCATTTCCCAGATAAAGTTAACTTTTTCAGTAGAATAATCTTTACAGAACAATTTTACCCTTATTGATCTTGATGAATTATATTCTAACTATAAAACAGTGAGTATGGAACAGTACAACAAGTCAGGCACAACATGTAGTATTATCCTGTGCTCATTAGTGAGACATGTAGTGAAGATTACCCTCTGGCTCTTCCTGATATTTTATAAGAAAAAGGCAATTATGATTTTACTCTACCTTCAAACTTCTTCCTATTTATCAATGTCTTCCTTGCAGTGAAGTGACCAAAATCAGATGCTGTACTCTAGGTGATTGCTGAGCATGGAGGATAATTCCGTCCCTCTAAGTATTAACTGGAGGGAGATTGGAGGCTGTTGGTCCTCTTTGCTGTGAAGAACTGCTTTCTCATGCTAAACTTGCTGCCTGTGACAGCCACAGGGGCTTTTCTGCAGAACTGCTCTACCCAGCACTCAGTCCTCTGTCTACATCATTACAAGGGACTCCTTTCTCCTCAGGTACATCAACCGCCATTTGTCCTTGCTAAGTTTCATTAGGTTCCTGTTGGTGCATTTTGGTGCATTTCACCAGACTGTACAAGCCTCTATATGGCTGCCTTACCTGCTGGTTACCTCAGTTTGGTGTCATCTGCCATTTCGATAAGCAAGCACCTTGTTACCTCATGAACTGTAGAGCTGTTAAACAAGTCTGGTCCCAGGATAGACCTTTGTGTTACCTCACTTGTTATTGGTCTCTGAGAAAAGTAGAATTCATTAACCACTTAAACTCTAAGCCTAGTCATCTAAACAGATGGATCATGTAAGCCACTATGTTGTCCATCTATCTAAATTACGATTAGATCATCCTAGCCTAGATCCAAGAATACTGTAGGAGTCAGAGTTGAATGACATAAAAAAGTGAGGTAAATTAAATTGCATACTCTCCCTCCACTCACAGTTCAAGTCCTTTGTATCTTAGATAGCAATCAGGTTAATTAGGCATGATTTAGCCCTCAAAAATTCATGATTTTGTCAGGGTATGAAACAAAAAACAGGACTGTCTCTGGTTTCCCATACTGATAAGTTGGGTTTCTGTAAAAACGTATGAAATATATGCCTTTCTTCAGTCATCTGAGACCTACCTAGTCTCCACATTAACTTGTTCAAAGACAGTAGAATAGAATACAATCATATAATTGTTTGAGTTGGAAGAGGCACTTAAAGGTCATCTAATCCAACTCCCCTGCAATGAACAGAGATATCTACATCTAGATCAGGATGGACAAGTAGCCTTGCAAGGATCTTGTCCAGTTCCCTCAATTTACTTGGATTCAGCCCATCATGTTCCAACTACTTGCAATGATCCACGTGAATCCTACCACCAAGAACATTAACTATAGCATTAAAGTGGAAGCATTCTTATGAATATTTTCTCAAAAATGTTAAATTATTTCACTTTTCTTGGTAGTTGATGACATAAATAATAAACTATGAAGGTTGACTGTTGTCGTATTCTATGTTTTGCACTAGGACTGAAAGTGTATCACAGAGTGGAATGTTGCTACAGTATAGAGCCCCTTTTGTACTTGAGCTACTGAGGTGTATTTCATGGTTTTTTGATTTTTGGTTTTTGGTATTCCACATCATAACATCATGTGGGGCACTGGGAGTTTAACTGTTAATGCTCAAGTTCTGGGTACCTGCCCAGAAGAGAAGAGCTACATTCCTCAGGGGACTTTGTGGTCACAGAGAGGAGATATAACTCCTGGCAAGGTCACCTGATGCGCTCTTCTTCGTCCACTCTTCTTCATCCGCTCTTCTTTGTCGGCTCTCCTCCCATCTCCCTGCTGCTCAACTGGACTGTGCATCTCACCTCAGCGTTGTGGTGAGGCCTATCCACCTTTCAGACATTCTCTCTCTCAATATATTTGATTTATTAGCTTCAATTCTCATTATATTCTATTATAGTGTGTTATCTTGCATTCCGATACTATATTTAGTAAATTAGTTTCTTTCTTGTTAGATCGTTGCCACTGTTTTTAATTATTTTGGGGTCCCCTGTTCCCTTTTTTCCAGAGGCGTGGATTTTGCGAAATCCCTCCGCCCTGCTAGTCATGGAACTGGGCCGAACCAGCCCGTAAACAGTTGACAGGTGTATTATACTTTTTTCCTTGCTGACAATGTTAAGAACTTTTGATATGAAATTCATAGTTCATATTTTGTATTCACTTTCTGTTATTTCCTAGTCCCTGTTTACAAGTATCAAAATACAGATAATACTGTGGGTCAGGAGAAAAATTACAGCAAAAGGGTGGTTTCACTGAACCATGAACATGTATAGTATTTTAGAAATGATGGTTCTCAGTAAAAACCATCACATACAGTAGAGAGCTTGGCAGAAAATAATCATATTTTGTAAGAACTTTCAAAACTTTCAACTTCATTTCTGCTTCACATTTCAGTAGCCGCAAATGTTCTAGTGAGAATGAAATTCTGTCAAAGATGGATTTTTTTTTTTTTTAATACATATATAGTACCTGCAGTTTTTAATTAATCTGTTTTTACCTTTTTCATTACAAGTGACCAGACAGCTCTGGATGGTAGAAAACTTTCCTTTGAATGAATCATTGAAGCCAGTATGCCTCTCATGACACACTTTGGTTTCTATAAAATTATATTTAGTCACAGCTGTTCCATACAGCTTTAATATAACATTGTAGGAATATTGATAATACAGATGAACTGCTTAGCTTTTCTAGCATAATTTGTAAAAATTCAAAATTTTCAGGCTAATGAGGGGAATAGAAGGTAGGATAGCAAGACAAAGAAGGTGGATTGAAACAGGTGAAGTTTTATCTGATTTCTAACATCAGATGAAAAAAAAAAGGAAAAGAATTAGTTGGTTTCTTTTTTTTATGGGGAGCGGGGGAGTGGTGTGTGGAGTATGAATGTGTTGTATCTACAGGTTTATACATTCTTACTTGATTTTTCTGACATGATACAATTGTGAAGCTTTCAGCACTGAGAATTTTGATTTAATTTTTAAATGAAAAAAAAAAAAAACAGTGAGGAACAGCATCAAATACATGTTTGTTCATATAACTGACAACAGTATTTGAACCATTAGTCTATCTAGTCTATCTGCATACTGAGAAAATATATAGAAGAAAATACCAGAATGTTTAACGATTATATGTGTAAAAGAACCTAAAATAATCTTATCACACAACATGTTATCAGCATAGTCTAATTGAACCACTGGGAATGTTCTGTCTTATATGTACATTTGAATGTCAGTTCATGCACTCACATTACTACAGCTCATTTATGCAAATGTAATTAAAATACATTTTTCGTTCTGTATCAATCACCAGAGAAGACAACTGACAAACTCTACAGAATAGACACAGTGAATGATGAAATGATTATCTTGCAACTCTCCAGTGAATGCCACATTTCATTCAATAAATAGTAGTAATTTTCATTAATTCTTTTTATTTCTATCAGTTGTTTATTGGGAGAAATGTACAGTTCTTTTATAGTTTATACATATAAAGAAAGAATAGGGAAGGAAGGGAGGAAGGGAGGAAGGGAGGAAGGGAGGAAGGGAGGAAGGGAGGAAGGGAGGAAGGGAGGAAGGGAGGAAGGGAGGAAGGGAGGAAGGAAGGAAGGAAGGAAGGAAGGAAGGAAGGAAGGAAGGAAGGAAGGAAGGAAGGAAGGAAGGAAGGAAGGAAGGAAGGAAGGAAGGAAGGAAGGAAGGAAGGAAGGAAAAACAAGGAAGAACACTACTGCCTTACTTTGCATTTTCAAAATGAGAAATGGTGAGCACATGGTAACAATAAAGCCATAACTTCAGTATCACTGAGTTTACAATGTGATAATGAAACATGAATTGATTTGAGTAATAACATCGTAGGGCTCATGGCATGAGAAAAATTATTCTGTGAGTATTTTGCCTTCACATTTTACATGAAAGATTTTGTAGTATTTTTGCCATTTTCTCCAAAAGAGAAACAACAGTGAATATGGAGGTAAGAATACTTTTTCAATATCTCTGTGTTATGGGTTTAATGACAGCCTGCAGATTTGACAAAAAAATCTGAGTAGCACATGGTATTTTTCATGATTTATTTATGAGATTGTTTTTAATTTCTGGATTATTAATTGCCAGTAAGTCACATGCACAAAGTAAAAGGAATCTGTACTAAGATGAGTGTAGAAAACACATTGTGTTTTAAAGACCATGGTGAAACTCAGATTTCAGGAGAGTTGAAAGCAGTGGTTACGTTTTCCATCCAAGGAATATAATCCTTTTCAATTATTAATTAAAATTCAATTGTTTGTTGTAACTGATACACACTTTGCCCACCAAAGAGATATAAAAAGTCTTTTGGTAGATATTAAATCAAGTGTACAGTCCAGCCCTGATTTTCAGAATAGGCTTTTTTCAGTCTTTATTTCTTTTAGTCTGTAAATGTGTGATGCACAATAATGCTGTGCACATTGTGTGCTTTTCTTACAAATAGGTTTAAAATTTTAATGCCCTCCAAAAGCCATTAGAGGACCTTTTTATTAAGCAACATTTAAATAATACATTAATTCTTATTTTGAGGAAGTTTCAAGGGAAAATAGAGCCTTAATTCACTCCTACCATTCCTTCTTATAGTTTGCCAAAATGTAAGATTAACTGTTTTACCATTTCTGGACTTTAGGCACAGTAAAGAAAGGTGGAATGGTGGATGTATAAATCAGATTTCAAGGTCAAAACTGAAAAACAAATGCATAAGAGTTTTTATCCTTCAAGATCCTCCTCACACACACTCACATAAAAACAATAAAACAAAACATAAAAGCCTTCAATGTTTTGTATTTTTAAAGGAAATCTCTTTAGGTTTGAAGTATTTACTGTGACAAATCCCATTTAGTGAAGCCTGAGCAGAAAAGAAAAAGGTGCTAACAGTGCTTTCCTTAAGGGCTCAATTGAACACCTCCCCCCCACATCCCCCCCACACACAACTGTCTAAAAATCATTCTAAAATCTTCCTAGCCTGATACTGTGACTTCCTTCTGGCATGATTATTAAATTATTTTTACAGGCACAGTCTAGCTTCCAGTAGACTAGAATAGTTTCTCTACATTTCAGGAATTTTGAGTCACGGAGAAGTCACCCAGTAAGAGCCATCTTCTAAATACAAGGTGGAACATGGCACTGGGGTCTAGCAGTGCTTGGTTTGTATGCAGAACTGCAGTAAAATATCAGTAATACTCTTCTCCTATACCACAGCTATCACCTTATGGGACAACACAGCTTACTTGCCAAGTAAGGGAGAAAAACAAGGCTGACCATAACTCATTACATAATTAATGTGTTAGACAAATGATCCCACCATTTTTTATGTTTTTCGGTGGAAAAAAAAATTGTTTAACAATTCACTAGCTGTGACTATGTAGAACATCTGCAACCTTTCTGTGTCAATACACTGATGAGCAGGACACTCACTGAAAAGCATTTGCCAAATATTGCATCTAGTTAGCTGCATCTTGTGAAATATTTCTCCTGATGAAATTAATTGTGAAAAAAGCTAGCGCTAGATACACTTTTTACTGAATGGACATAAAAACATCCACTCTTCTTGAGTATTGCAGTTTACGTTTTTGTTACGGAAAATAAAAAAAGTAACTCATGACCTGTACATAAGTTTAACACTATCTTGATATAAAACCATCACGACTGGCATTACATTGCCATCCACAGAGGTACATGCAGAAAATTTAAAATCAGGAAAGCCTACATGAAAAAGTAAATATGGACTCTGCCAATAAGCTAGTTAGTTTGTGGATTATTACTCAAATGGATGTGATTTTTGGAGGAAGATAGCACAGAATTGTTCCAGATTAACATTTTATGGGGAAGAGGAATTAATTCTAATCTGACAAACCTCCTAATCTACCATAATTGTCTGATTTGGAGAATGTTGATTCAGTCCATTGTTTTATAGTGACGTCCTAAACACATGCACAGTAATCCTTGTGTCTGTGAAGAGAAAATAATCAGAGTTGCTGAAAGAATGGAGAGACAACACTACTTCTAATGTATATAAGTCTCTAGAACCTACATAGTTTAAGAAAGCAGAGCATAATTTCATCAAGCAACAGACAACATTAAACTTTGTTGAAATTAGTTTAGTGGAGAAAGAAAAGTTGAGAAAGAAAAAATAGCAACCCACTAAACTGTTGTGCAGCCTTTGTAAGGATCAAAAAACTGTGATCCTTACAAAAATCTACTTCAGGATTTGTGACAAGTAAGAAATTATGTGACATTTGAAGATTCAAGCAACATCCTTTTGTCTAAAGAAAATAGAAGTCATTCATTTTTTAACAATCATTGTCATGGTTTTATACTTACTTCATCTAGAAGGAAAGCTGTTAGATGCGTGCAAAATTGCCGAACTGATGAATTTGCAGAAATTGCCTTACACAAGTTAATGGGATTTTATTCTGAGCACAGTAAAATGGGTGCCTTTTTCCGGCATGTCTGTATATCCAAGAGAAGTGCTGTGAGTATAATCAAGACCTACCTATGGCGAAATTTGATCTTGTTAAAACTTCAGAAAGTAAAAATATTTCAAGGACTCTGCTTCCTCAATATAGCTGCTATAAGTATTACATCTTCATTTCTTCTCTTCATACAGGCACAAAAGTTCTCCATCAAGAGATGTTTTTGAAGATCTGGTACAGCAAATGTAATAAGAAGTATTCAGTGACCCCAGTAATATTTGTTTTTATTTAACCCTACTTACTGCGTAATATATTTATAGACATGTACTGTGGCATCTATAATGAAATACAGGATAGAGAGATCTTAAATTTGCAGCAGGTAAAAAATAATTAAAATAAATGTTTTTTAAGAAAGTAACACAGATACTCAGTAGAGGCTATGAGGAATTTGTTGAACCCTGTAAAACATTGGAAATATTGGACTGGACTGCAAAGCTAGAGGAAAAGTTTTGCTTTTCAGGACAGTGAAGAGCAGTCTTCACTATAGAGCTACCTGCAGGAAGACCTTGTTTGTTAAATTACTGGGAAGATAAATATCTTTTTTCAGCATATTACTTTCCTCAAATAAAAGATTAGCCTCACAATTTTGATGCCTTGCTGTCTTTTGTTCACTCTCAAAAAAAAGGAGCAAGTTTCCTTGTGCAATTGAGGTGAGTGCAGATTATATATGGATGTAAATAGGTCTTGAATGGATTTCAGATGCAGTAACATGATGAACGCTTATTGCAATGGAAGGCGCACAGGTTGAGTCTGCTAAAAAGACTGCTGTTTATCACAATGATGTTGTTAGTAATTTATGTCTTCAAGACAGGTACACTGTACTGTCAATATAATAAACACCACAATCCATGCAATTCATATTTTTAAGGAGCTAGATGTCAGTAATGTGACCTAATATTTAACACTGAAATAGTACAGCATCATAACATCATTGTCATGACAAATGAAACATAGGTGAGAAAATGAGATTTTGTACCTGCTACACTTGAAGAAGAAATTTTAATTGTCGTCAGATAGGGAGAATGAAAGCAGAGAAAGAAAGTATTTGAAGAATGAAAATATGAACATAATGAAGATGAAGAATTTGTTGGCCAAAATACATTCAGCAGCAGAGACCAAAAATAATTGTTTTAAATTATGAAAAATTATAAATTAAAATATACACAATACAGAATGGGAGAGATTATGAAATTCAAAATAAATATTTATTCTGGTAACACCTGATTTCATTTTTCATATATCTGTAGAATTCTATAACTTGAGTCAGCCTCTGCTCTGTTCTTAAAGTTCATCTTCTCTGTTCCACTGAGGTGTAAATGTGCAAGTATTAGAAAAAAGCATCATGGTTTGGAACAATCCCCTGAGACAGTATTTAGTGTCAGGAATTGTAAAAGTAAAAGACCTTCTGGATCACTGAGTTCTGTTCTTATTTTACTTCTAACACTCTACCACATAATTTCCTTTATAAATGGCTGATGTTTTATCTTCAAACTAAAAAGATCATTTTTTCCTGCTGCAATGCTGGTCTGAATATTCTGCTTAAATAAGTAGAAGTTTTGTTCACTGTCCTTTATTAAATTTATGCACCATTACTTTATGAACTTCTACACTTTTGCTGACATTTATTTAATTTACATTTAGATACAACATTAATATCTAAATATATCTAAATATAAACATAATCCTTTGCATGCTTCTTGAGGCATGTACTGAAATCATGTGTATTTTTTTCAGCATTCACGTCTCTTCTCACTATTCCCTTTTGTAGAGTAGAAAGACTAATATCTTCATTTCCGTGTCATTTGAAAACAACACGTGCCTGTTTGAGTGAATTATCATGATGACCAGAACAACATATAAAACTACAGATGCCATCTTATAGAACCTTTTTCAAAGGAAAATGTCACTGGCATGTCCTTAACTATATCAGAGATACCTCTGGAACATCCTAGCTTTGTCCAGTGCATAATTACCTAACTTTTGAAACTGATAAACATCTTTCAATGAAATTGCATCTGTAGGTGCTTTTCTTCCTTATCAATCTCCAGCATAAGGGTTTCTCAGCTTATAGAGTCTAGAACTAACACAAGGACATTAATGACAGTCAAAAGGTTAGTCTGTTCATTCCTTGCTTGTACTTATTAGCAAATCTGTTCCAAGAAGCTGGCAGTTGTCCTCCTAATTCCTCTGCTGGTAGGGAGCTGGTGTCTCTTCTGATGTTCCAAAGAAACAACACAGACTTTTGTTCTAATTTAAATGCTCTTTTTACATATAATAGACTGCTGCAGTTTAACCCCATCAGGCAGCTAAGTAGCACATAGCCACTTGCTTACTCTGCCCAGGTGGAATTGGAAAGAGAAACAGAAAGGTAATAGGGAGGGAACTCACAGAATCACAGAATCACAGAATGGCCCAGGTTGGAAGGGACCTCAAGGATCATGAATCTCCAATCCCCCTGCCATAGGCAGGGCCACCAACCTCCTCATTTAATACTAGACAGGCTGCCCGGGGCCCCATCCAACCTGGCCTTGAACACTTCCAGGGACGGGGCATCCACAACCTCTCTGGGCAGCCTGTTCCAGCACCTCACCACTCTCTCTGTAGAGAACTTCCCCCTGACATCCAACCGAAATCTTCCCTCCCTCAACTTCAAGCCATTTCCCCTTGTCCTGCAGTTATCTACCCTTTCAAAGAGTTGGTTCCCCTCCCCTGTTTATAGGCTCCCTTTAGGTACTGAAAGGCTGCAGTGAGGTCACCCTGCAGCCTTCTTTCCTCCACGCTGAACAAGCCCAGCTCCCTCAGCCTGTCTTTGCAGAGGAGGTGCTCCAGTCCCCTGATCATCTTTGTGGCTCTCCTCTGGACCCTCTCCAACAGTTCCCTGTCTTTCTTGTACTGGGGGCTCCAGACCTGGACACAGTACTCCAGATGGGGCCTCACAAGAGCAGAATAGAGGGGGACAATCACCTCCCTGCCCCTGCTGGCCATCCCTCTTCTGATGGAGCCCAGGATAGCATTTGCTTTCCAAGCTGCAAGAGCACATTGCTGATTCATATTAAGCTTTTCATCCATCAAGACCCTCAGGTCCTTCTCTCAGGGCTGCTCTGAAGGACCGCTCCTTCCAGTCTGTACGGATGCCTGGGATTCCTCCAGCCCAAGTGCAAAACTTTGCACTTTGCTGTGTTGAACCTCATTACGTTCACCCAGGCCCACCTTTCAAGTCTGTTGAGGTCCCTCTGAATGGCATCCCTTCCTTCCATCGTGTCAACTGCACCACTCAGCTTGGTGTCGTCAGCAAACTTGCTGAGGGTGCACACGATTCTGTCATCGATGTCACTGATAAAGATATTAAAGAGCTCCAGTCCCAAGACAGACCCCTGGGGGGGCGCCACTCGTTACTGGCCTACATCTGGACATAAGTGTAAATTAAAAAATCGCCTGGATGTGATTTTTAGAGGAAGATAGTACAAAATTTTTCCCGGTTGTTTGCAACCTTGTGATTCTATGTATTCTATGTATATGGATGTGAATCTTCTGTGGTTTTCAGCTGATCTTGAAAATGTCCAAGTAATAATGACAACTCAACAAACCATTTATCAGCCTGGTGATAATATTGCGGCATATAATGGCATGCCCTACTGAAGAACCTTCTTAAAAAAGAGAAATTAACAATTTGTAACTTCTGGTCACTGCCTTCTCAGATTACTAAACGAAGATATTGCACCTTACCATTTTCTGTAGTCAGACAAGCCATGTTGGATACACTAACAATACTTAAGGATACAGCAGTATTCACAGACAGTCTCACAGTAAGCTGGAAACAAATCTCAGAAAAACTGCTAAAAAACCACTGCAGGGTTATTCAAATGGTAAATGTACCTCCTCCATGATATGAACAGAAGCGTTCTGCACTTTTGCAGGTGTACTTAGAAGATCTAGTAATGCAAATATTACTCACTAGTGTTGCAAGATGTGGTGTATGTATTCCCAACCATGCCATCTGAGACAGCCTGCATGGTTCTGTGGCCCCCCTTATCACACCAAGACCACAAGAATTTCTTGTTTGATTTTCAAGTTGTTCTATTCCATATCCTTTAGATGAAAAAGAAAACTTTTGCCATTAATGCTGTGTGCTTTTTTCTTCTAGTATTTTCCCCGCTTTCCAGTTTGACTAAAACTGAGTTCTTGAAATCAAAGAAGAATGCAGACAGTGGGCTAAGAATGCACTCCTTTTCAACAGGCTGACAATGTCAAAAGCAGTGCATGTGTTTCAAATGGAAGAAAAAATGTCTCGAGACTTCAACACAGAGTCACTCTATATGTCTTCAAAATCGCTGCATGTAGTGAGATGATTAGCAACATTAATTGACCCAGGAAGACACTTATTAAAGGGAAGCTATTTCTGATCTTTCATTTGAATGATTCGGAGACTGCTTAGTCATCTTTGCACAACACTGATGGTACATACCTTAACTCCACCTTGGAAATTCTGTTTGCATTAAGAAATCTGAATTTTTCATCTGTTTGCATCACATTTGTGCAGCAGCAGAATTAGAAGGATACAAAGGCAATTTCAAGCACTCAACTGATATACCATCTTTGTTGCTCATTTCCACTCATGCCATTGAGTATATTCAGCCATAAGGAAGCATATCCTTCCCATATTCCAAGTGTAGTGATTATTTATATAAAACAGATTAGTAATCTCATTCTTCAGTGCTGTTTTATTAATGTGTATCTACTATGGAGCATGGAATGATTGGGTGTGGCCAGAGGCAGGCTGCCAATTTGAACAAGCATCTGTATTTTCAGTGTTATTAGTAACCTAATTATATATTTAGATTTTGTTTGTGTATTGTGCACAGAGGTAATAATGATTGCTCTCAAAACACCCTTTAGCATCTTTGTTTTGAATTTTATTCCAAGCCAATCATTCATTGCTGCAGTTATATCATCACTTAGAAATTTTATTTGGAATATCTTTTTGTTAAAAAAAAGTAAAAAGAGGAAACGATCGCAAAACAGCACGTTTGCAGATACTGATAGATACTACAGAGACAGCACTATAAAGTGATCATAATTTCTAATGATCTAATCCAGCCATGAGTTATCTCTAGCCAAAAAGCATTCATTCCTTCTTCCCAGCAGGATTTTACCTTGAAATTCATAGCGAGCCACTGATGTGGTTAGGAAGCTAAACATTGATAGAACAAGACTTTAATTCTAAAAGCACTACTGTGGTAGCATGTCACCATAGATTACAGAGATTTCCTTTCTGCTGTGCTTTCTTTCCCTATAGTTCAGAAATAGTCCCAGTTATAACTGTAAGAAATTAGGAAAATAGTTGTCTAAAATTCTGTAAAAGAGCATTCACTATTTCACGAGCTTTATTTCACTCTGTCGTAAAAAAATTATCCAAGAACCTGGGAGATAGTATTCAACCTACACTGACGTTTTGAAAGATGGTTAAAACTGTTCAGTGGATATATTCCATTAGGGTTTTTTTTGTTTTTTTTTTTTCCTTCTGAATCAGAACAGCAACAAAAAATCCTAACTTCTGAACTACTTTGAAAATCAAAAAGTCCATGAGGTAAAACATGCTGCTTTGAGTATTAGCCTCCTTATCATTTCTCTAGAATCATTTCTTTCTGAAAAAAAAATCTAAATAAAAACACTATCTTATCATTATGCAAATGTTCAACATATAAAAAATTCATTTTCTTGACATCTCTATGACCCAGAAAATAGAAATCATTTTCGGATGTTGGCTAAAACTTATCTTGAACATTGCATCCATATCTTTGTTGGGAAAACTTTGCAAGTGATTTTTTTTTTTTAAGTAAAAATAGTTTTTCATTCAGTCCTTACATTTCTTTACAGATTGAGATTGACCATTTTAAAAATGGATTTTTAGGACTAGGATTCAACTTTTTAATTCATATTTAACTGTACTGACATCACATACGTTAAGCTTCATAATCTAGTATACTTTAAACGTAATATTTAACAACAAGAATCACCTCTTTTTCTACTCTCCTAATTCAATTGCATTTTTGTTAAGTGGACTGTTGCTCTTCTACAAACAAATAAATTTGTTTATCACTTAATAATATTTTAAATCTGAAGCAGGTCTATGTAACCTAAATGCATCACTCTGAAATCACTGTATTATAATTTTAAAGCTCTTGTCAAATCCTTAGGTCTCTTGAGTCATTGATAATAATATATTCTTCAAAACTACATAGTTACACTCTATTTTCAATGCAAATAAGAATCTAATAATTAACAGATAATTAAAAATTAACTAATAATTAAATAGAAAATAAATACAAAAGGACATTTTATGTGAGATGTGTGCATACAGGAATACAGACTTGGATTTCGTTATTCATTGTATTTATCTTCATCAGCTTTGTTGAGTATTATTAATAATTCATTTCATATTTAATTTAAAATGACATCGCTGTTGCGTTTTGTATCCTTTTCTTAAAGGCTATGTTTTACTCTGATGTTTTTACCTTATGTTAAAGGTAAAAAACAATTTTATTAACTCTGTTTGCTTCGACAGGTAGCTTTCTGAAATGTTCATCACAGATATGGAGGATTCATTTTTCCCCCCCTTCAAAAATAAGGGATTAAACTGTGATTCCTATGTACACAAGAAGTATTTCATCAGAACTTCTTTGCCTTGAAAAAGTTGATTCATGAGAAGCATTTTTTTGTTTTCAAGAATTCAGCTATTTCATTTATGGGTTACTCAAGACTGAATTCTTAAGTAAATCAGAGGCAATGGTGAATGTTAAAGTTGTCAATACGGCTTCAAGGCTTTTCTGTATTTGACACTGAGGCAGAATGATGAATTCTCACTTCCTTCTGAATATATGCAAGGGCAAACAGATAAAAACAAATGACTAAAATTTTTGAAAAAGAAAATGATGTATAAAACTTGAGGATGTGTAAAAAAAACTTTAAGAGATCAAAAATCCTTTTGAAGCTTTAAGAAGTAGGACTACTCGGAGAACTGTGGGAGGGAAGATAAGCAAAGTGAATAATTGTCTGCCCACCAATTTATTGTCAGTGTTGCAGCACAATCAAGAAAATAATTCTTCTGTGAACAGACATACAATCACTACACACACACACACAAAAAGAAACACCAGTGAAGTAAAGGGCACTGGAAAAGGTCAGGAAGTTTTCCATAAAATCTTTTTTCTCTGAAAATGTCAGTTTGTCAAAACTCAAATCATTTGTGTGGGGAGATTTGTTTTTATGAGTCTTACATTTCAATTTTGTTATTAAATTACTTTTGACAGTGCTGAAACATCACATCTGTTTGATGAACTGTGATATTGAAAATTTTGGTTGTTAAATGCCCATTTAAGAATTAAAATTTTTTAGTGAAGATGAAAAAAAATGAAACAAATTAGACACCTTTGAAATTAAAAAAGCAAAATTTTTCATTTATCTGAGGAGGTAAGTTAAGTTGATCCCCCAGATCCTCTAGGCTTGAATCATAATGGAAGAAAAATCTTATGAAAAGGGAGTTACTTTTCATTTAGTCTGTGATGGATGAGATTATGATTCTCAGAATCACCACTTGATATGACTGTACTTTAGCTTTGTATTAGACCTAGGAAGAAGAGAACACACACAATTTCTATTTCAATTAGTTGATTTATTATGCATTGATTTACTGATTTTTTAAAAGGTGGAAATAAGTGAATATCACAGAAGAAGTTAAAATAAAACAAGGAATATTCTGAGGAAACAATATCTCTTGAGACAGCTAGGAGAAAATTCAAATCAAGAAAATTTTGGCAGTTAGGGCCACAGTTCAGTAAATAAATCCAAAAATCTTGTGTAATTTTTACCTAAAATTCTGAGGCATTTCAACTTAGGTTGAAATCCAGGCATCTGGCCCAGAGGTCCTTTGATTCAATTATTCAAGAGGCAACATTTCCCATTTCAAATTTCCTTTTTAAATTTTAAAACAACTACAGTGCTAACTTTGCATAAATAAATATTTGTATGTAGGTTGCTTCAAAAGTAATTCTTCCTGCTTATTTCCATGGAAACTACATCAGATACAAAGAGCACAATCACACTGTTTGATAGTGCTACAGAAGAGCTACATAACACTAATTTTCAGCATACTCACTACTATTAGCTGTGCAATTGTGCCAGCAAAGAACAAGATCCTGCATATCACACTCATAAAAATTTGCACTAGTAGAGGTGCATTGTTTCACAGCTTCTATGATGGCATCACTGCTGAAACGCACTACCCACCACCTCACTGTGCTCACACCCACTGTTGCTCTCTATAAACGTTCAGTAAGTGTTCATGAATTACAATGGGTGCCATTTTTTCTACATGAAGGAATTCAGTGCCACACCTTTGCTTTATTCACACTTCCATGTCAGACACCATTTTGTCAGGCTGCCCCTCTGCTGCCATCTGTCTCATGGCACGATGGAATAGTGAGACAGCACATGGGCTGAGATAGGGAGATTTGTTATATTGCTAGTTAAAACAGATAGCAATTGGAGTAACGAGAAACAAAATGAAAACATTAAAAGAATACTTTCTCATGTCTCAACTTTACCTCTTCACTCCAGATTCCTCTTTGCTTTCTCACCCTTAGTCCTGCAAGGGTATGGTGGGTCACCGTTAGTAAACACTGTCAGTACATATGGTCAATTCTCAGTTGTTTCTTCTGCCTCAGCATTAGGTCTTCCACTGGACTGTGGTGAACTGTACTGGAGCCAGGAAAGCCTCCTCCAGCCTTTGTGATTTTTTTTGTTCCCTCCTTCCCTCTCTGTGGCATTTCTTAAAAGCATTTTCCCCAAGGCGCTGCCATGTTGGCAGTGGGTAAGCCCTGTGGTAGGCCCACTGTAGCCAACTGGAATCAGCTGTGTCTGATTCCAGACGCGGGCATGATGAGATGGGGCAGCCCTGGCCTTTCCTCACAGAAGCTCCTGCAGCCCCTGCTGGCACCTGAGTACAGACACACAACACAAACTGACAGTCTGGGCTGACTTATGAAAGAGCCATCGCTGCCTTTAATTTAACATTTCATACTGCAGTATGCTGTCCTGTGTACCTAGCTTAAAATCACTTTGACGATAATTTCTAATTCACTGCAGAAAGTCACAAAGAGCTCTGCTATCAATAACAATTCAACCTTGTTACCTGAATCACAGTCTGCTGTGATGGAAGAGGCCACTTGCCCTTTGAGAAAGCTCAGCTGTAATGAGCTTGTTCATATGCAATGCAATAACAATTGTTCTTTCAAACCTTTTCATATAAACATTGTGAATATGATTTTTTTTTCAGGAATAAGAAAGTTTTCATGTCTCTAGAAGAAAGATTTGTGATAAATCTCACATAACATTTGACCATTTCCACTCTGTCTAATCTGGTGCAAGAATCAGAAGACAAGGCTACTGAATGTTAAACCAAATGAAAGAGGGTTTTTTTTTGTTTGTTTTTCAGAAATGCCCGCTCATCATGGTAACAGCAAGGGGAAACAGATGTGGATTTTTTTCCAAGAGGGCATATGATTTTTTCAATTAAAATAACTTTCTCATTAACAGATATTTCCTTTTGGTGGAAAATTTCATTCTTTCTGTTTTCACCACAAAACAAATCCACGTGAACCAAAACCTTAAGTATGTATTTCAAAAGTAGTCTAATTGCTAAAAACACTGCAATGCTGATAACCCTGTAATTGCTCTTTTTGTTCTGAAATGGCATACAAATTTGGACTACTCATTTGAACCTACTGTGCTGCAAGGTGTAAAGAATCTTATCTCAAAGCTGTCTGAACTAGAAGCTCAACATTGCATAAGATACACAAGTAGCAGTGTTGCAGCCTTGAGATTTTGTTTTCACTCATAAATTCCACTGAAGATGAATAATTTTAAGACCTACTTATTTTTTTGTCACACGGAAAAGATGAACAACTAAGCTCTGGGATATTTTTTAATGAAGCTGGATAAGATGTCTGCCTCTTTAACTATGTTTCATTGTCAACCTAAAGCAGCTGCCAATCCAAATCTAATAGGCTTTTTTACAGTCAAGGAAAAAAACAGATGTAGTTTGATGCCATATTTTTACTTGATTTCCTAAGCATAACCAAAGAATGATTACATATTGGAAATGTTCACAAACAAAATGTATTATTAGAAAATAATTGTTGACAAGCAGTGTAAAAAGAGAGAAATTGTTTTCAGGCTCAAGCATGGAGTCTTACTCTGGAATCTGCAATAAGAATATGGAAGACAAGATGTAAATATAACAGTCATTGTAACTGATTAGGAAAAAAAAAAGAAAAAAAAAAAGAAATTTTTGCAAAACCACAATCTTTTTTTATTTTTCATTATTTTCTATTATGTCTGTAATCAGAAGTAATCAGCTTTTTCAGATGAAATATACCATATGTTACATAGCTATGACTATAATTTGTTTTCATTCAATGTATCTGAACTGCTGCTAATAAAGGATTTTTAACAAAAAAAAAATCTGAGAAAAGATGAGCAGTCAAGCAAATTTTGTAATGTTCATGAATAGAGTTGTAATTAGAATTATAGAGACTGATGCTCTTCATTTCCTCTGTATGACATGGATTATACTGTGCTGTTTCTCTAAAAGTCTGAAAAAATGGAGCTCACAAAATGTGACTTCAGTCTAAGACTTGAATTATCCAAATCCCAGACTGAAACCTCTCTGAAATCACTCTAAAGATGCCACTGATTACCTGCTGACTAGCAGTTCTGCAGAGGTTTTTGTATGATATGGACACGTCAATTCCTTGCCCGTGGCTTATGATTACCGAGTCATTACATTATCAGCTATTTTTTTTTTTTTTTTTTTTTGCAGAGGTAGCCTAATGTCACAAGGAATTTGAAGTAGTCAGGTGGAGAAACTAGTCATTGATTCATCTGACGAATTGCACGTGTTTCCATTTCTTTTAGCCATCGAATTCAGGTTCCCAATAGAAAGAAAATGAGATCTTACTACAGCGTGATTGTTCTCATCCAGATGAAAGAGTTTCAATCAATTATTCCCTGAAGTTGTTTATTTCTCTCAGTTGATTATACTGGGGGAGTTTCCAGTTAAGAGTGATGAATTTTACTGCTGCTATCACATATCCTCAACACCTTTCTAGAAAGAATTTTTTTTCTTCCACTGCTTATAAATGTCAAACATTTTATAAATATTGAGAAGGGAATGAAGTGGAATGTTCCTAGAAAGTGCTTATAGGCACTTCCTCCTGTAGGAAACAATAGATTGGGAGGCAGATGCTTTGTACAGCAGAAACAGTTGTATGACATGCAGTTTCTGATGTAGAGAGTTCACTGGTTTGCACAAGGACAAATGGGACAAGCTCAGCATAGCAGATCTCATTGGTTTTTAAGATGGTATTTACATAGGAACTCATCACATAAAGGCTGGTTGTCACCTCAGCCTCTCCAAAGAGTGGCAATTTGGCTTTCATGAACTAGGCGGTGGCTGCCTGTTCCTCTCACTTGATGGGTAATGATTTTTCAGTCTTCAGAAGGTAGTCATCTGAGTTGTACTGTCTGCCAGAGTTCTGTCTGTGCACTGCCAGCCTAATTAACAATGGTTCCTGCACTTTTGTCCAAAAAAACTGCACATTAGCATTCTGTTTCAAGTAGAATGCTGCAGTATGAAGAATTACATTATCCAACTTCAGTTGCTGATGGAACCTGTTGAAATTAGGAGAATTTTTATTTTCCAGTTAATCTTAATTTACTATCTATAAAATTGTCAATTTTGCAAAGGGAATGAGCTGAGGTGAGGTGGCAAAGGCTAGTACACAAAGCGTATTTTGCTCACATACATAGAAAGCAACTGTTTTGACAGCTGTTTTTGGCAAAGTGCACATCAGTGCATGTGACTCATGACTGCATTAATCCAATTTATGTCTGTATCATCTTAATGAAACTGATGAATTTTCAACAGTGCAGAACTGGAACGTCGCTATAATGAATCATCCTCTTTGTTATGGTAGCCCATCGAGGATCAGCTCCACATTACACCAGCCACTGGACAAATGAAGAGTAAAAAGGAAGTTTCTATATTAAAGGAATTAAAGGGAAGACTCGGTGTTAATTAATCATTGATTTATTTTTTTCCAGGGTCTAATTAGAACTTGATCTGAAGAGGCAATGGCTTTAAGATGAAAAGTAGTCTACAATAAACTGAGGTAGGTCTCTGTTTTAATCATTGTTTTAGAATAACACATTTTTATTTCCTAATTTCATATTTCCTATGTAATTCATAATGGAATAAAATAATATAAAACACCAGAGATGATCAGTTGGCCTTCATCATAATGATCACAAAACACAGATTGAATTGGAACACAAAACTGAATTTTTAGTTTGTGCTGTTCACCTGTCTGCAGGAGGAAGCCATCTGAACTCTGACATCACTGAGCTGGAAAGCCATGAGGTCTGGTCAGTCTGGAGAACTTCAGATTTATCTAAGCCACCTAAAAGATTGAAGCTGAGTTTACAAGTGAAAATTAAGATGCTTTTTTTTTTTTCCTGGAAAGTTTGTGTCACAAATATCCGGAAAAATGCAGTGCATATTCATAAATCTATTAATTTTAGTAGAATTAATAGTAGTTTGCTTTGACTGTGTTGATTAGACATCACAAAATTTGTTTTCTGGTCACAATCAGCAGTTACCTCATAAATATTTTAGGTTGCTTTAACATAAATACATAATGAGAATCATTACTGACTTTTTGATACAGTGTTAAAAAAAGAACAACTAAAATCTACTTTGAAAAGTATTATACATAATGTGTGCACTGAGATGGCTTGCAGGTCTTTCTGCACTTGTAACAACAATAAGAAGCAATGGCATGCAATGTATAAAACAGCTTTTAGATGGACACAGAGAGTAAAATGTACTATCAAGAAAAGAAAAATCAATAATGCATGCTTGAGAACAACATGAAAGTACTCTTTAAAAGTGATGAACGTAATCTACAGAAGTCAGTAATTTTTTTTCATTTAAAAGAAAAAGGAAAAAATAAGCTTTCTGTACAAAATCTTGAAGAATGCATAAGACAGCGATAGATGCATAACCAATAATAACTCCTAATGAGAGGTTACAAGGTGAGTAACAAAGCAGTTCAAAATCTAGAAGCACTGTCTGAAGTTAGGGGTATTTTATTTTACACACACATGGAATAAGCTAATGCTTTTATGACAGGAAAAACTTGAAGGGAATAAAGGTGCTCAGTTCCCCTCCTTCGAAAAGATAATTGCATAGAAATTTTATATTTTGATATAGAACTAAAAGCAGATATATTACTTTTATGTTTATTCAAAGCAGTTTGAGAACATACTTATATGAATCAGGAGGGAAGTGTGATTAAATTCCTGTTATTTAAATTTGAGAATTTCAGAGCAGAGATATGTAGAAAACTTAATGGTTTATATTTTTTCACATTGGCTGTATTTAACTACTTTTCCTTATCCTTCCAAATCCTGTTTCCTGTGAAACTGTGAAGGGTATTAAAATTGTTATCCCATTCTAAGGGGATACTTTTTATGATTCTTTATATGTCGCAATTTCTTATGACATCTGACTTATGATCAAGTGTTCAGAAAGAATGAAAATTCACTTTATGTTACCTGAGACACTGTATAAATAAACTGAGTGAATTTAACATATTTTATTCCAAATAATGAGTTATAACATCAGGAGAAATGTTAATAGTAATGCATGAAAATAAAGATTCAATAACAAATAATAATAATTTTTAAAAACACTACAAAAATACATCAGATTAACAAATAGTTTTTGCTTATTGGTTAGATCTGCTTAAAAGAACACATGCTAATTAGAAGTTTGAATTAAGCCTGTTAACCAGCATAGTGAACTCTCTGTTCACTGCATAGTGTTATGAAATGAAAATCAAGATAAATACATCATTCATAATACCAGAATGTGTATATATAAAGATTTACATATCAGTGATATCTGACCCTACGGTAGATTGTAGATTAAGCAGTATGAACCTGCTGGATATCACTTTCATTGAGTTACTCTTTATTGAAGAGTTGAAAAAATTAATTCCAAAAAACAACTTGCTCTTTTTTTTTTTTTTTTTGCAAATTCACATTTGATGTCTCGTATTATTTCTGAGTATTCAAGCAGAGAGTTAAAATTAATTTTAAGGTGAACTGTTTAAAATATTTCATGAAATGACCAACATAGAAATTAATCTTGTAATAAAAATCAGATAGGTCACTCTAAAAGTAATGCCTCCTCTTTATTTCCATGGAAACTACACCTGATAGAAGGTGCACAGTCAGACTATTTGATAGATCAGATCTCAACTATGTAATTCTACTTTTTCATGTAGTAACAACCTATGCATTTTTGCCAGTGATGAACAAAAGCTTGCATGCCATGTTTGTACAAATCTACACCAGTGGAAGTGACCCACTGTTTCACAGCTGCTATTACAGTATCATTGCTGAAAGGCACTAGTCACTGCCTCACTGTTCTCACATCCACTGTTTGGTCTCCACGAATGTTCAGCAAGAGTTGATGTATGTCAGTGGCTGCCATGTTTTCCACATGGACGAATTCGATGACACACCTTTGCTCCATCCACACTTTCATTCCAGACATCATTTTATCATACTGCTCCTCTGCTGCCATCCATCACACAACAGTACGTAATGGAATATTGGTTAGAAGGTTCAGCCTCTACTGCCATACCACCATCTGCCTCTGACATCGAAGGCCAACACAATAACATTGGAGGCATTACATTCAGATCAGCCCTCGTACATGCTGATGTGCACATCCGTATGGCAGACACATACTCTGATCTCTCCAGCTTCTGACATCTCAGATATATGGGTGCCTGTATCCCACTTGAGTTGCTGGGCTTCAGTATTTGCACACACATGCATACAGAGTGAAGAGTCCCTCATCTAAGAAAGTAGAAATAAAGTTTAAACAGGACAGACTGCAATGATTAGGCATAGACAATGGTGAAACAAGTGACCAGTTATGTGTTTACATACGACTGATATTTTTAATCCCCTTTCTTCACTGTTTTTCCATGTTTGTTTCTCATACTTTTGATCCTTCTCCCCATATAAATCTTGTACAAGCCTCAAATGTTTTTCCCATAACAATCCTTATACATCCTCCTCAGACTGTCAAGTGATCAGGAGAGCCACTCCTGTTATCTCCATTTGGTGAGTGTCACACAGGGGATATAAACTATGACCCAGCTCATGGACTCCCTTTGCTTTGATGAGGTTGTGGGTTCTCCCTCCTTTTGTTGTTCTTCTGAGCTCCTTTAGATTCAGAGGTGTGCCCTAAACCAAGTAGTCTGACATTCAGACCTCAGACTTTCTTATTTGCAGAACATCAGACACAAATGTTTTAGGGCACTGTCTGTAGGATTTCAGGATTTTCTTTCAGGGATCTATTTGTGTAGGTACAATCCTATGTCATCCTTGCCAGTAGGAACAGGGTCACATAGCCCTTCTGGCCCTTGACATGATCTGCAAGTTTCTAAAATGGCTTATTCTTTCATTTCTCTATCTTATAGATACCTATGGGGGGATAGATATACATCTATATATAGAGATCTGTGCAATTATATGTATCGTGTTTATGCAGCTGGACATACTGATACATACTCACGTGTGCACTTAAAATGTATGTATATGCACATTTGATGTGACATATGACAAACTGTACCTGAACAACGTTCAGAAAATGATACTGCTACTTATTGATGCTGTGAAATGTGTGATGAGTCAAATCCACAGTATTTTGCAAATGTGACTCACTGTCTGCAGCCGTGGGAAGGGAGATTAAGGCATTTGGAGTGGGAAGAATGTGGTGTGTTTTAGAAAAAAATGATGAGATTAAGTCTGGAGCATGACAAGAAAAGTGATAATCATTCTGTGATACTTGGCTGACAGAAAACAGTAAAAACCATTTAGGCTGAGCAGGCTTTTCTTTTTCTTATTTGCTTTCCTTTTTCTTCTGAGTAGTAAAAATGCCAACCTGCATTACAGGAAAGGAAAGCATTTGGGTCATGGGTCCATTTTCCCAAACTATAGACTAAAAATGTGAAAACAGAAAATGTTAAAATTCAGTCTCTACTTGATTCAAATTACAAATCTAAACCTTTTATTTTTATCCTGTTTTTGTTCTTCTTTCCCTTCTTTTCCCTTCCCTTTTCCCATAAGATGCCAGGGAAGAGTCAGATATAGCACTGACTTAATTTCTAATTACCACACAGCCTTTTAACTGGTGATCATTTTAATTTAAAAATTTTGCTGTGGTTTATTCTCTTCTGCTGACACTGGTCTTTTTGCATGAAGCACTTTAGTATAGTGCAGTCAGTACTGGGAATATAATGCAGTAAAGAGAGAGGATAGAATCTATACGTTCTATATCCTAAATGAGTGGCTTAACCCATGGGATGTGCAGTCATCCTGAAGCTTGCTATCCAGATCAAGCACCAAAAAAAAAGCATCTCTTTACTCTGTCAGTATTTTTTCTTACACTATTATGTATTTTTTCCATGACATCCTCTGTCAAACTTGTTCCTGATTTCTCAAATTCTAGTTCACCAACATCTAATTTTCCATCGCTCAGTAATGATATCTTATGTCATTCATCAGACATTTTAATTGCTCCACATCTTCACTCTCAGAAAGTACAATTTGCATTGTTCCTGATACTTCGAAGGAGTCTAAGAATTGCTGTGACTTCAAAGTGTTTGAAATACATCCTCTTCACTGAACACATTAGGAAAAAAACAGGACATCGCTTTCTGATTCCATTTTGTTGTAGAATCACAGAATCACAGTACAATAGGAGTAGAAAGGGACCTTTGGGGATCATCTAGTCCAACCCCCTGCTAAAAGAGGTTCTCAATAGTAGGTTGCACAGGAAAGTGTCCAGGTATGTCTTTTGTCACTTGACTTGTCATTTCATAGTAAAATACTCTAAAACTGAAATAAGCACAGTAGAAAATATATTTTTGGAATTTATAAAAGCCTAACATGAGAATAGAAATGCATTTATATTGTCAATCTTTTTCTGTTGTTTTTATACTTTTTATATTTTTTTTGATATGTCAGTAAATACGTTGTAAATAGTCTTGGAAAAATAACAAGAAATAATAAAGGACAAATTCTGCTGGTTACTCATTTGCCATATTAGATTTATTACATCAGACAGTTTGTATTGTTTGATGTGTTGAAAGTTTGATTTTGCTTAAGGAGAAATAAATAATATTTTCAGTTTATCTAATTACCATACTTTTAATATAACAAGCTGAAAATACTTTGAGATAGGAAAGATCTTTACGTTGATATTAAATAATAGCTGGCCTTTCGTTATGTTTAAAAAATATGATATTTTTTAAAATATGCTTGCCAAAATAAGGTAAAGTGGTAAAGTATTCTGATATCATGAATCATAGAAAGATTTGTGTTGGAAGGACCTTAAAGATCATCCAGTTCCAATTCTTCTGCCATGGGCAGGGACAGCTCCAACTAGATCAGGCTTCACTGATCGCCATCCAGCCTGGCCTCGAATGCCTCCAGGAAGGGGCATCCACAGCTTCTCTGGGGTAGCCAGATCATCTTTCTGGCCCTCCTCTGTACCCACTCCAACAGCTCCACATTTTTCTTGTTCTGGGGGCCACAGAGCTGAACACAGTACTTTAGGTACTATATACTACTACAGTAAAATGCCATGAAATAATGTAATAGTAATAATGCAACATAAATAGAAAACACACTATGCAAATGCAATTGAAATACAATATATTTTTAATAAAGATAGCTCATTATTGAATTCTTTGAAATCAAGAAATTTGGAAAGTGTCACAATTCATAAAAGAAGCAAAAAACTATTTCTAATATCACAAATCGCCATGCAGTGAAAATTTTTACTATTAGTTCTTCCTGTTTGTAAAAATAAAGTGAATTGAAAGTATGTGATGTAAGAAATCTCTGTATTGATTAATACGGAAATGATTATTGCACTCTTCTTGGATTTTTTTCATTTACATTTTGAAATGATATTATCTACTGACACTCCTGAGATAAGGTATCATAAGGCTAATTTGCATATAATTTTAACAAAATTGGAGTTTCTCTACTGCTTGGGTCAAGCTCACTGGAAAGTGGAACATATGATCTAAATTGCAGGAAAAAAATAAGGCAGAACATTGTTTTACTCTGATTTATCTCGTAACTTATAACTCTCTCTCTCTTAACTCTCATAACTTATAACTTCAGCTTAAATGATTTGTTTTAGTAGCAAAATGACCTGAGATTTCCTTAGTGTCAGTAAAAGGAAGGTAGCCTTTTTCACCTATTAGCTGAGCCTCTCCCTGAAGAGTCTGGCCTTCTTCCACAAGTCTCTGGAAACTGCTGGATCAGTGCCTAGTATTGACTTAGCTCCCTCATTTAAGTGCTTAATAATTACCTGGGTGGGAAATAGAATGTCCCTTCATCTTTCTATATTGCTTTTTGGTTATAAAATAATTGTCATTAAACAAATAATCAAATATATATTTTTCTTTTAATAAGAATTTGAGGGATTGGATTCATATTCCATGATTGAGAAATCAACACTGAACTGAGAGATACAGAATTTGTACTTAATTATAAGGCTAGAGAAATATAATTTTTATTTAATGGCAGAACAACAGATGCATATACTGACAAATAAATTCTCCAGTCATTTTCCTTTCATTTTTTCCAGTGGACATAACAAGCAGACAGAATCTAGAAGTCTGCAGACATTCCCCAGTGATTTGTAAAAGGAAGACATTTTACTGGAAGAACATCTGAATGCTTGCCAAACTAGGCAGCAGCTTTTTGTTTTGACATCCTTCACAAAATGTGGTAAGTAATGTCTTTCAAGTATTTTATCAACAAGTGTCCACATCAAATACATTTGGAACAACAGTAAAATCAAAATTCTCAGACATGCAACAAAAAGCATAAGACACACATTCCCAGCTTTCTGAAATGCTCATATTTTAAACTAGTTTATCAGTATCTAATTAGCTGGAGAGAGAGAAAGAGATAAAAACACAGAAAGAGAGAAAGAAAGAGAAAGAGAGAAATAATAGGGAAGAAAGAATAGGGAAGGAAGGAAGGAAGGAAGGAAGGAAGGAAGGAAGGAAGGAAGGAAGGAAAGGATAACCTAAAATATGTTGTCCTGCAGAGCATTAGTTAGATCTGAATATAATTAGTTATCCTGAAAAATATGATTGTAGTTTTCATGCTCCATTTGCAGATCCTAATGGCTACACAGAGCAAAGCATTTATTTAAAGGCAGTATTAGCTATGCCTGTAAATGATGCCACAAGTGAAAACAGTCTGCACTCAAAACACTTAGTTTAAGGCATTTTATTGAACTTCATAGGACTTGTAGGGAGATAATCTTTTATGGTCACTAAATCGTACTAATCATGTCATTCTCAAAATATCATAATACCTGTAAATATTCATACCCCAAAAATAGAGCCTTCGAAGGAGTGACTGCCAGGTGAGATCATCCTTCATTACGAAGTTTTACAAGAAGACTTTGAAAGAAATATGTATATATAACATGAGATTACATCTAAGATTAACACTTTTAAGAGACTGAAAATTCTTTTTTACAAGGAAGCCTTTTCTTCTTTACAATCACTTCTTCCCAGTTACATATAAAAGACATTGGCCACACACAGTAAACAATGTTGAGGTCTTTTTCACAGGCCACTCTTTCAGTGTGCCACTTTGCTATTTGCTAAATGAGATTATGAAATACACTTTGTACACATTAAAAACACAGCAATGACTGACTGAAACATTATTTAACTGAATAATTTGTAAACATATTCAAATAAGTATGTGCTGTGTCAGAAGTGCAATTAAGATACAAAGGAAGTTAATTTTATCCTTATCAGAGAGTAGAAACTCTTAGTTTGTAAATTAAAAGGTTTTATTTTGATGTATGAAAAATACTAAAGTGGAGTTATTCATTAGTGTTTTAATATTCTGAATGTTTCAGAGTACTCTGTTGCAGCATGGATATGTTTCCACTAAAAAAAGGTGTGTTATTTAGAGGATTGATACAGAATTTAAGAACTTTGTTTTAGATCTGCAGTGTACTTTGACCTAGGGGAGTTGTTCAGAAGCACTTCTTTAACATAGCAAAGAAAACACTGCCTCAGACTCTAGCTGCTCCCAAAAAGTGACAAAGAGTGGAGGCAAATATAGTTAATTGTCACTGGTCAAGAGAAGAGGAGCAAGATTCCTATTGTGGCTTGTGAAAGAACTTTAGTTGACTTCCCAACTTAGTAAGACAGTCTAACATCATCTTTTCCCTCAGGCATTACTATCTGACTCTATGTGTATTGTCTTTGTAGCACCCAAGAGTTCTCTTTAAGAGGTGAAGCTACTGAGTAACGTAACCATAAGGTTAGCAGGCAGGACTGGGTTCTGTTGGTTCTCAGTTACTGATTTTTAAGCCAGCTATCTTGCAGTTTAGCAAATCCTCATTTCAGACTGGAAACCAAATTCTAACCATTAATATTCCTAAATAGGAAAAAAGAAAAGAAAAAAAGAAAAGAAGAAGAAAAAAGGCAAAAGGCATATAATGGTGTTCTGTTTTTGTTTTTGTCTTTGTTTTTCCTTTTTCATTAAGAACAGCTGAGCTATTAATTGTTCATTACAAGACCTGTACAAAGCCATGAGAAACCTCACTGCTGAAAATCAAATCCCTTGCCCATGTAGCACTATTCCATGTAAGGTATATATAAGTTAAACATATTGTTAATTCTGATTCTCTAGGTAAATGAAAACTCATTAGTTCTTCATATTCTCCACTTTCTTTCTATAATAAAAGAACTAGATGAAGATCAGCATTTAGGTTTACTTCAGCATTTTTAACAGCTCTCTGAAAATACATGGAAGTGATATTGCATCTTGCTGTTCAGGAATTCAGATTGTTTTCCATTTGCTGTGCTAATTATCCAAAGCACCTAATGGAGAGTTAGTTTCGTCTGAAAAAGGGGCAGTGTGAAAAGTCAAACATCTTGCGCTACATGTGCCAAAAATGAAACAAAACTGGCAGGCAGGAATGGGAGGACGGTAGTTTTAATGGAATGGAGGACTGTAGTTTCTTGTTGTGACCCATTCACTTGGAAACCACCATATCATGGCTCTTAACTTTGATATAGTAACAGTTGAATAAAGTGTTTCTTCTTCTTTTTGTTTTGGAATCCTGTTGCAGGTGAATTAGACTGAAAAAAGGAGTTTAGATTTGAATCAAGATCTTTGCTTGCCTTCATGTGTTTGAATCTTCAGTGAAATGATCTGTTATATTTTTATTACTGAAAACCTCGTATAGATTATACAGTATTTGTTTTATTTTTCCATAAATGCTTTCTGAAGGTGGTTCAGGAAACCCATCCAGGCATTTGAGCAGCATTGCATTAAGCATTAAGCAAAAAATACAGGTGCTCAATTCCTAAGTCTTCATGAGTTTAAAACAGCTATTGTGGCAAAGGCTTTCTAGATGAAGATATGTCAGGTGAAGTAGGAACCATTCAGAAAAATTTACCATCAGCTGAAAAGTAAGGTTTTCAATCTCAGCAATTCTGCTATGGGATTCTTTGAGAAACGAAGGGAAAACATGTTTCTAAACCCATTTTTTTATACTGAAAGAAAACAAAATCTGTAGCATCGTAATCAGTGCAGCTCTTTGTTCAACAGTGGTGAGGTCTGCAGTTTATCAGCTCTGCTCACATGAATAAGTATCACTTCAGTCAATAGAAATTCTTATAAAGGCAATCTGCAGGTTTGCAGATAAATCAGGCAGCTAAAGAGGCATTAAAGTATGGTGGAAGGATACAAGCCTTTTAGAATCTATTTAGCTAGCATATAAAAGAACAGAGCTTGAAGCTGGCATGGTTTAAAGTGATGAATGCTGCAAGCATCCCTCTTATACTATTGCTTCAGTGATATGAGCAGGGGTTGGGAGATTTGAAAAACGGTGTTGAAATAAAAGGCTTTATATATTTTTTTTTTATTTTATTCAATCTGATGTCATTTATGAAACAGCAGGTAAAGCACAGGAGGTTATTAAAATATAAGCTATCTGCTTGTCCTTTTGAAGTGGCTTTTGACAACAGTGTCACTCTTGAATAAGAACTGTGATTTTCTTACCAACTATAAATAAAAATACCCGCATGGGATCAGTTTCTTTTTCTTTTTTATCCAATGAAAGTAACTAAAAGGATACTTAATAATAATTTAAAAGATGGGTACCTGAACTGCATCATTTTTACATGCACAGTAACTGGTATATCTCATTTTTAATGTACTTGAATTTATTGTTTCTTTGTTATTTTCAAGCATTATCATATTAAAACACTGCCAGAAAATAAAGAGTTAATCAAAGGATTTGTTGCTCCTTATTTCCAGTATTTTCTTACAGTTTAATGTGAAATAAAATATAAATACTGAAGAGGGATACTTTTTTTCACACCGAAGTCCATTTTGTTGAGAATTATGACCAGATCCAAGGTGAATGACCTTGGAGTTACAGAAAGCTTCCAAACCCTTACTGTGGAAATGCCACAAGTAAGTAAAGACATTAGGGAATGCTAGTATGAAATGTAGTTTTAAAAGTCATTGTTTAGTCTTGATTCTTCCGTAGCTGATAACTTCATATTGTATTTCAGGTACAACTATTCAAATAGAACCCACATTTATTTTTGCTATAATGCATACCTGACAGCATTGTTAGATGTTATAGAGCAATCAAAAAATAGGCTAGTGAGCCAGATAAATTTCTAGTGAAACTCTAACACCTTTGATAGATGAACTGGGATTATATTCTCTCAGTTGCCATCTAGAAAAATATTTATTTTTCTTGAAGTAAGCACAAGTGAAGTTTAGCTTAAGCCAAGTATCTAGAGGGATGTTTCTGGAGAGTTAGCTTTTGAACTACACTGCTAGACCATGCCTAAACAAATCTAAGGAATTGTATCAAAGTAGAGATGTAGAAAAAAAAAAGGAAAAAAAAAAAAAAAAAAGCAACAACAAAACAGTTTAGATATATGAGCAGTGATTGCTGTTTATTTTGAACTTAATGAGTTCCAGAATACGTCATGAACAAACATACACAGTATAGATAAGTGGAAAGTAAAGTGGTCTGAAAATAGGTTGGATGGCCAGGCTCAGGGGATGTGATCAGCTGTATGAAGTCCAATTGGTGGTAAGACACTCGTTGTCTACCCAGGACTCGACACAGGGATCGATGATTTTAAACATTTTCATTACGTCTCATTCCAATTTATGGGAGGGAGAGGAGGTTCTTTTAATATCTGTACACCCTGCGTGAGATTAAGAAACAATGGGTTCAAATGTTGGTCCAAACAGTTCATTACAGATCTTAATTAGGGAGATGAGGAAGGGGAGGACGGACACCATTATGAATTAGGGTAATGGGGAAGGGAAGGAGGGCAATAGAAAAGATGGGAAAGAAGAAGCAAGGAGTCTATAGGAAGCAAGAGGGAGATAGTCACCACCATGGATCCAGTGTGGTTCATAGTTCGGTCTTTGATCTTCAGTAGTGGTGGGTCATCGGGTAATGTTGTTCTGTTGACGACTACAGCAACGACGGTGACCATGGCGATGATGGCCCCTTTTCAGTGCTTTCAAAGTGTTTGAGTCAGCTGTCTTTGGAGTGACAGCTCAAATCCAAAGTGGTTGAGTCAGCGCTCCTTGGAGTGGCAGCTTCTAGCTCTGGGATCTCAGCAGAAACTCCTTTGTTCCCACCTTCCGGGCCTTGCCAGCAGATAAGAGGGAGCAGGGATGCCAATCTGCATCCTGTTTTTCACAGGACATGATGGTATCATTCCCCATTTTTCCCATACCAACCTGGAGCTATTTAGTCACAGGCCAGATCTTCTACCAGTAAATACTCCTGAGCACTCTCTTCCAGAGGTAAGCAACTCTGGAGGAAGGGGCTTTCAAATGTTCCCAGAGGGATGTCAATTGTCACACGGTAGCACCCATCACTTGCCTCCTCAACAAATCAATCAGAGTCTTATCACAAGAAATACCTCAAGAAGCAAGCTTTGAGCCAAAAAACAAAGGATTCTCACACATTAACAATCTGGACATTGGGATAGCATGTATCTTCAGCAATTTGGTAGGTGGTACAAAACCAGGAGTAAGTAATATATGAGAAAATTGTGCTTCCATTTAGAAGAACCTCACCTTTCTGGAGAAATAGGCTGAGAGCAATAATCCCAGGCACTGATAGAAGCTGGAACTAGAAAGCAGCTCAACAGAGAATCTGAGGGTTCTATTACACAGGTTAAACATGAGCTATGAGTACGCTGGCAAAGGCAGCCAGCAGTGTCCTAAGTTGATATGAGAAGAGTTTTGCCAACAGGTCAAGGGAGGTGATTCTTTCCTTCCATTGAAAGCCATTGAACCACATATGGAGTGCTGTGTCCAGTGCTGTTCTCCCTAGTACAGCAAAGAGATGCACATACTGGAAAGAGTCCACAGAAATACCATGATTAAATGATTGAAGCATCTGATCTATATAAAGGGACTGAGAGTTGGTATTGTTCAGTCTAGTAAAGAGAAAACTCAGGGTGAGGCTTATGCATGAGTATAAACACATGATGAGGAACAAGCAGTAAAGGAGACTGACCAGACTCATCTGATTTACAACCAGTGACATCTCAAAAAGCAGTAGACAGAAATTAAAATACAATACATTCCTTCTCATCATAAGAAAAATTCTGTTTACTGTAAGGATGGAACAATTTGCCCAGATTGGCTGTAGAGTATCCATCCTTGGAGCTATTCATAACCCAACTGGATGAGGTCCTGCAAAACCTGCTCTATCTGGCCTTGTTTTAAACTGGGTGTTGGACTAGGCAATCACAAGAGGTACCTACCATACTTAACATTTCTGTGACTTGGTGTTCATTGCAAGAGGAACCATTTCTTCTAGAACTTTTTTTTCCTGCAAGTGGCATGCCTTTGAATATGCTTTGCAATGTATACAGTTCAATTTTTTTTTCATTTAGCATGGCTTATATTTTTTTCCCCAAAACAATTGATCAACCCCCACTGTGACTTTTGAAGAATAATAAACCGGTCTTTTTACAGGATCTAGTTGATAATTTCCTATTAGTATTGTTGATAAGATTTTTCTGGACGTTGGAAAGTTACTCTTCTACATGTACATGGCAGCATCTGCGATAACAGAGACATGTGGTTTTAGAAGCCCAGTAGATATTCTGACATGACATTGGTCAAAATTACATTGAATAGGATGAAAAAGAAGCAAGGATCCTCATTATTGCTCTCTTTTACAGGCAAATTTCAGAAACAGAAGATTGTTTCTTTGGTGTACTCTAAGAAATCAATTCAGATAAGTTTAGTGAGAGCAAATTCTGAATAGGTGGCAGAAATTAGTGGACATTGACAAGTGTTCATAGGATGATGAAAAGAATGCAGAGAAGTACTTAGCATATACTACTTTCAGGCAAATGGACTTAAGAAGATACCAAGTTCCTATAGCCATTAAACAACATCAAACATGAAGAAACTGCTTGATTCATTTCAAAATACCATGCTGCTTTAAGTTACTTTTCTCTTTGGGTTTTGTGCTTGTGAAAGTAATATAAATTCCCCCATAAAAAAAATAAATTAAGAAAAAAGGAATTTGAATACCTTTGCTGTTCTACATCATTTAATTTCTCCATGCATGGACAAAAGCTGAATAATATCTACTGATATGAATATTATCCTGCAATAAAGTCAGTCACAAATGAAGTCAAGATATAAATTATAATCAAATTACAGACTATTCTAAGAGGGGTTCTTGTATAATTCACTATTTTATTTTTTTGTGTGCAAGTGGGTTGTTATCAGGTGTTTCTGTCTCGTTTATGCATTATTTTCAGTATGCCTTCCTAATATAAAGAGTTCTGTGGTAGATAATTTTGTTTTTACTTTGGAAATATTATTTTCTTTTTCTCTTTATAAACAAAATTAGCACAAGCATACACACACACATACACACAAATTCCAGCAGATAATAAAATTAATTTCCAGTGAGGTGGAATTCATACAATAAACTACAGAGTCTTAGTAACTTTTACTGCCACTAATTGAAGTTATATTTATTCCAATTTTGAACTTTATCATATTATATTGTTTTTATATTTCCTTTTAAAAATTGCTTACTATAGCACAAGGTAAAACCATTATCATTTTGTTTTAAAAATGCTGTAAGATAGTTTATAGTTGACCTTTAAGACCATTTATAACGCTTACTGGAGATATTCTGTTATACAAGAAGGATGATTTCCTAATGTCATGTAGAGTGAAGGGTATCTTCCACCACAGCAGTAGAAAGAGTCAGATCCCTGCTATTGCAATACCATTAATCTTTTCATCAGGATAGGTTTGGAGGTCTGAGTAGAACAGTTTTATTGTTATTCCATGGAAACAGAGACATCCCTGGGAGAACCTCACTTCATAGTAGACTTCAGTTGATGCTGAAGATTTCTCTTTCCCCAGATGCTTCAGTCTTTAAGCTGCACAGCCTTCTTGTTCATGTCTCCATCTCTTGGCATGCAGTTCAATAGAGAGATTACTGCCTAGAAGAGTGGTAGGAGCCGGAAGAAGTGATGTACCCTAAATTTTTGTATAGTCAGTCACCAGTATTTAAAAGTACCTATACTTCTCTGAGTAATATAAAGTCTGAGAAATATAGCCCCCTTTCCTCCTCCACACAGCTGCTTCTGACCTTCACGGAATGGCATATATATCCCTTACACAGGCTCCTTTCCAGCAACCACTCAGGTACCACTTCCACTGCTTCCTAATGAATATATCTCTCATCCCACAGTAGCCAGCTCCAACCTCATCCCTGAACATCCAAGGAAAAGTCACAGCAGAGAAAAGCCGCAGACAGCTGCTGCAGGGACCAAGGTCATTTAGGCACTAGGACATGGGGAAAGATGGAAAATACTATCTTGTTTTAGGGCAGCTGATGCCTAGTCATAGGACCAAAGGAACATTGTATATTCCTTGTTGATTCTGAGAAACTGATCCCAGCCAAAGTAGCCCTTTGATACCCATTAACACTTCTGAAGTTGTTTTAGTCTGTGAATAGTGTTAAGGGACATTGTCTTATTTCACCATCCTACACTGTGTTTTACTGCAAGTAATGCAAATAATGACCCTCTTCATTTTACAGTGAAAAAGCAAGTAAATATTTTTCAATTAAATTCTTCCAACCTTCTACCTGACTTCCTTGTCTCCATATTCAAGGTTCTATATTGAATGCGTTATCTAAAACCTTGAAACTTCCACTTGAACAAGGCTGTCCCATACAGCTCTCAGTTTTTATGTTAGAGATGAGTGCCCTAACCTGAATATTTTCAGTGGAGGTTGTTATATTGAGGAAGTTTCTGAATTTTTCCTTGTCTTGTTTTCATAACCCTTTATGCATTTCTGAGAAAATAAAAAGCATTTCAATGTAATTACTTGGTCAAAATAGAGAGAACAATATAAAAATGAAAGTAAAATCCAGTTTATATCTATGTGTATTCAATATTAATGCAGCAAAGAGTGTTAAATAACATAAAACTACATAACATAATAATAACTACACCATTCATTATTTGATTTAGTAATGATTGATTTAAATCGTTTCATTTAAACTAATAATAGCAAAAGGCAAAATGGAAAGCTTGAACTTGAGATATATAAAGACTGCACTCATTTTTGCTGTTCAATGGCTGTAATGATAAAAAGTTGCAGATCACGTTTGAAACTGCTGTTCTTTGATTTTATGAGTCTGAAAGAGACTGTTCTGAGTGCAAGTGAAATACTTTGAAATTCTGATAGAATTAAGTCTTGTCTCTTTTTGGTTTTGGGTTTTTGTTTTGTTTTGGTTTTTTTGCTTTTTTTTAACATGAATTTCAACCTAATGATGTAGGGCTAAATGCCTCCAGATCCAAACCGAGCATTCTGAAATTTCCAAAAATAATAAACATTGGCCATGATGATCCCTGCTTCACTTAAAATCTTTGAACTATTTTGGATAGCTCTGCTGAATTGTTTGCATTTTCTGACTGTACTCTCAAGAGGTGAAGGAAATGGCAAATAAAAGCAATGAACAAGCAAATAAGTAAGATCAGGCTGATTAAGGTAATAAATTTTAGTATTTTAGTATTTTACAATATTAATCTAATAAAAATAAGTTAAATAAGTGGTAGTTTACTGCATCTGGTTAAAAGGGATGCTACGAAAATAAAATGTCGTGCAATGGTTCAACATTCAGTCGTTTTCAAAAATGCAAGAAGAGCAATAGTCAACTGTAATACATGTGTTGGGAGTCTTTGTGCATACTGGCACATCTCTTGGGATCGGTCCCAAATCTTGTTTGACCCTTCCATCAGTGACTGAGGAGAGGGATCAAATGGAATATTAATGAATTATCAAATTACTCTGAACTGGGAGGAACTGAAAATTCTAATGAGAGAATAAATGCACACAAAGAAAATGAAAAGCTGCTGGTACAGTATGGTGGATTCTGCCAGATCACAAGCAGAACATAGCTCACTAGGTTTTGATATTTACTGCAGAGTTTTCCAGTGAAGAGCTATAAGACTGCAAAAGCTATAAGAAGAACTGGACAAAGAGACAGATACAGAGAAGAAAGTGCAGTATGAATCAGGAGAGAATGACTGAAGGACTCAATGTCAAAAAATAATAAACACGTATCATAATTGTGTTATTATTAAAATAATAATTATTATTAAATAATAAAATGTATAATAATTGTAGTCATATATATAGTCATTAGTCCTTTTGTTTTTCTTGTAAGAAGTTTTGCATTCACTGTTATTTGATTCTGTAACTAAAGATAAAGCTTCTATAAAAAGGAAGGGATGGGAAGGGATGGGAAGGGATGGGAAGGGAAGGGAAGGGAAGGGAAGGGAAGGGAAGGGAAGGGAAGGGAAGGGAAGGGAAGGGAAGGGAAGGGAAGGGAAGGGAAGGGAAGGGAAGGGAAGGGAAGGGAAGGGAAGGGAAGGGAAGGGAAGGGAAGGGAAGGGAAGGGGAGGGGAGGGGAGGGGAGGGGAGGGGAGGGGAGGGGAAGGGAGGGGAGGGAAGGGGAGGGAAGGGGAGGGAAGGGAAGGGGAGGGAAGGGGAGGGAAGGGGAGGGGAGGGGAGGGGAGGGGAGGGGAGGGGAGGGGAGGGGAGGGGAGGGGAGGGGAGAGGAGGGGAGGGGAGGGGAGGGGAGGGGAGGGAAGGGGAGGGGAGGGAAGGGGAGGGAAGGGGAGGGGAGGGGAGGGGAGGGAAGGGGAGGGAAGGGGAGGGGAGGGAAGGGAAGGGAAGGGAAGGGAAGGGAAGGGAAGGGAAGGGAAGGGAAGGGAAGGGAAGGGAAGGGAAGGGAAGGGAAGGGAAGGGAAGGGAAGGGAAGGGAAGGGAAGGGAAGGGAAGGGAAGGGAAGGGAAGGGAAGGGAAGGGAAGGGAAGGGAAGGGAAGGGAAGGGAAGGGAAGGGAAGGGAAGGGAAGGGGAGGGGAGGGGAGGGGAGGGGAGGGGAGGGGAGGGGAGGGGAGGGGAGGGAGGGGAGGGGAGGGGAGGGGAGGGGAGGGGAGGGGAGGGGAGGGGAGGGGAGGGGAGGGGAGGGGAGGGGAGGGGAGGGGAGGGGAGGGGAGGGGAGGGGAGGGGAGGGGAGGGGAGGGGAGGGGAGGGAAGGGGAGGGAAGGGGAGGGAAGGGGAGGGAAGGGGAGGGGAGGGAAGGGGAGGGAAGGGGAGGGAGGGGAGGGGAGGGGAGGGGAGGGGAGGGGAGGGGAGGGGAGGGGAGGGGAGGGGAGGGGAGGGGAGGGGAGGGGAGGGGAGGGGAGGGGAGGGGAGGGGAGGGGAGGGGAGGGGAGGGGAGGGGAGGGGAGGGGAGGGGAGGGGAGGGGAGGGGAGGGGAGGGGAGGGAAGGGGAGGGAAGGGAAGGGGAGGGAAGGGGAGGGAAGGGAAGGGGAGGGAAGGGAAGGGGAGGGAAGGGAAGGGAAGGGAAGGGAAGGGAAGGGAAGGGAAGGGAAGGGAAGGGAAGGGAAGGGAAGGGAAGGGAAGGGAAGGGAAGGGAAGGGAAGGGAAGGGAAGGGAAGGGAAGGGAAGGGAAGGGAAGGGAAGGGAAGGGAAGGGAAGGGAAGGGAAGGGAAGGGAAAGGAAGGGAAAGGAAGGGAAAGGAAGGGAAGGGAAAGGAAGGGAAAGGAAGGGAAAGGAAGGGAAAGGAAGGGAAAGGAAGGGAAGGGAGAAATAATAAATCTTCTGCTCTTTGGATTAAATCAATCTCATTAGAGCCACAAGCTTATATCTTTCTCCATGATCTGATAATAGCCGCTGTTCAGGGTAAAATTAGCATTCTGAACTAGGTGTATTGAGAATTTGATCCTGTGCAAGAATTACTCAGTTAAACATAAAGTAGGTAATTATTTTCAAAGCTGTCATTTGAACACACAAAGAGGCTTAGAGTTCTATGGTCTGAATATGAGTCTATAATGTATATCACACCACAGACATAAGCTCATAAAAGCTAAATTTGGAGTTGCAAAACTTTGCTACTTGTCTTCCATGATGGCAGATGAATGCAGGGATGGTGGCACAATGAAAAATGATTAAAATGATCTACTGCTTCTTCTTCATTCTCCAGATATTGATACGTATGCTTCATTCAAACCACTGAAGTAGCCAGACTAGAAAATTCTTACTCCATGTACTTTCCTTCCCTCAGCTTTAATGCCAACATCTTTGCTATAATGCTGACATTCCTGCTTCACCTCTATATTTCATTGCTGAGATCTGCTGTAGGGGAAGAGCTGAGAGTAATACCACAACTATTTTGTAATCTTATCTGTACAGACATTATTTTGGAAGTTTCATACGTGCATACTCACAAACTTGCACTGTATCTTTAAGACCATTTCATTGACTTTCTTTTTCTGACTTCAAGTCACATTAGACGAGAAGGTTTGGATATGAGCAATATCCATTCAGGCCTTAGGTTTCCAACTGAAAACGTACACTGATGCTTTTCTTCCATCAGTGTGCAGTGAATCAGTGTTCCTTGTACTACACAGGAAGTAAGCCACATTCCTGTGGCACTCGCAATTCTGTTTCTCCATCTCAGAATAGATAAAAGAGCCCCTGGAGACCGTACCCGTGGAAGCACAGACACAACAGGAGGCAATATCATTCATTTTTTGGGGTCCTGCTTAGATTTTTGACTTTTTTAGATACAGTGGTATTTTAAGCAAATTTTCATTTTCTTATTTATTTATTTATTTATTCAAGATAAATACTTTGGGGCTTGCAAATCTTACAATGCTATAAAACAGTAAGGACTTTTAGTATGCTCCAAATAAAGCTGACATTAAAATTCCACTTCAGATTTTCTATTCAAATACATAAGATTACTTTTAAAATTGAACTCCTTACCAGAATACTTTTTACTTGATGTTTAGAAGGACATAAGTTAAGTTAGGGCTACAAATATTCAAAGTCAGCAGCAGAAAAATATTTTTTGCAGCCTTGAAGCTGAGCAGAAATACTTTCTACAAAAAAAAAAATTCATTTCTGTATGAAGTATTTTTATCTTCAATTCCTAAAGAATGCTCCAGCAAAAAAACTCAAACCGTGGTAGGCCTTAGGCACTCCTCAAGCCAAATAACCTGGATTTAGGAGATTAAAAATTGGTGGTTATTAGAAAGTTCACATGAAACAAGAATTGTCGAAATGAATGTTGCCCAAAGCACTGTTAAACTTTAATGCTCTGTGTGTGCATGCAGCCTAAGACAAGATTAAAACTCCTGAGACTAACTTTTAGGTAACCTGCATTGACAGCGTAGTACCATAGACCTTAGCTCCAAAGCTAGGCTAAGAAGTTGGATAAATAGATCTCTACTGAGATCTACAGTGCCACGGGGGCATAACTATTACTAATTCAGTAAACCAGGCTAAACCTGTCTTAAGTATCCCTAGAAAAAAATGTAATCAGATCTTTATTATGTCATAAATAAACCATTAAACAGAAATAATGACTCACAGGAGAGTAATAGTATTACCTAACTTAATATTATTACCTAACATTCAGAGCTTTAAAAGATCATTAAAAAATCCTATTTAAATATGTAGACTTTATCCTGTACCTGTAAACTTTTTGCTTCTGTTTTTCAATAATTCAACAGTTTCAACACTCGCTGTTCTTTAGAACAGCATATTAGCAACTAAGCACTGAAAAAAAAGAACATCTAATCATACACTCTTTTATATTTAAAGATCTGGAAAACCTGTGGAGAGCTTTGCTTATTCTCTTATTTTTTTTTAAGCCCATCAAGACCTGTGGTTAAAGATAAAAAATAACAAATGTGTTTATAGGAATTAAACACAAACCAAAACAAAAGAGATGAAAAGATGTATTATTCTGCTTATTTGTACCAAATCAATTCCCCAGCCAAGAATCAAATTCAGCATCAAGAGGTTCAATAACCATATAAGTGCTTTAGTTTTAGTGACTCTTGAGAGCAAGGAAATGAAATGAAAAGAAAATTCAGTATCAAAGCAATCATCTGAAACAAACTATCAAGGATTTTGGTGAGTAGATCATAAGTTGATCTATTTTGGACACTGTACAACCTTTATGAATGGTTATTTGTACCACAGGGCACACCAACAAAAAATCAACACTAATGTTTCTTTATATTAATTTATAATATAAATACATTATTTGTAAGATGGCAGTTAGAAACAGCATGATTGCTGTATAACATAAGCATATGAGAAATAAGAATAGAGGGCTGGAAAGTTATATCAAAATTATTTTCTCCAAATTTCTACAACTGATAATTAAATATTTAGATAAATCTTTTATTTTTTTTTTCTAATGATGTGTCATTTGACTTATAAAGAACCTTTGATAAATGCTATGCAAATGTCAACATAGTTTGGAATTTTTGAAGTGGAATGTTTCTATCTGAAAAAGAGCTTTGGGAGCTCAGGAGTTTTGGGAATTCAGAATTTTTCTACTTAAATCAACATGAGCCAAGCGTCAGGGAACCTATTTTTTCCATTGATTATAGAAGTAACGTAAATGAAAATGTCAGAAGTACATGCTTACACTTAGCTAGATGAACCCCTCTTCTTATGTTACTTGAAGTAGCATCTAAAAAATTTGACTTCTATCAGAATCTTGAATTCATTAATGGAACTAAAATCTGAAAAAAAAAATAGCCATTTTCATAATTCTTCCATTTATTCAGAAAAAAAATAAGGTAGACTGTGGGGATACTTTTAGTACGTTGTCAAACACTTGTATTCTGGAGAAATAAATATTTATCATCTAGTTATGTCTGGAATTTTCTCAAAGAGATCCATGTCTTTCTGGCAAAAGTTTGCAATGTATGTGCATTTCTCACTGAAAACAATAAGTAAAATAGGGGCTAATATTACCTGTATTTGTACTCATGATATAAATAAATGTCCAATTATTTTTTTAAATAAACTGGAAATTATGTCTCTAAACACAGTGGAATAAACTGGAAATTATGTCTCTAAACACAGTGGAAGAAAAGAAGCCGTAGAATATTTGCAGGAACTGGTCACAGAAAATTCATAAAAGTACCTATATAAAGAAAATCTCTGTACTCTTCAAAGGGACTAAGTTGTTAAAAGAGCAGGTAATTGCAGCAGAAAGTCACAGTGGGAATATATTCAGATATGCAGTATGCAAAGATTAGGCTGTATAACAGCATCATTTAGTCTCCTCTTTCCCACTTATCTAAGAACATTTGCATGTGTCTTAACCTTCAATAGTTATCCCAGATCCTTTCATTTAATATCATCTACATGTTTTATTAACATTTTCATCTCTCTTCTAGTTTGTCAATGAGCATATTAAATGGAGATCAGAACACTGGTCATTGGAGTCTGAACAAGATACCTCCCATCTACTTATTTCATTGTTAATTTTCGTTAGTCTTTGTTATGGCCTTTTAGTTAAATTTCAGTCCATTGACTTTGTTCTCAAAAGGATAATTTTTCAAGAGAAATGTGATAATTTTCTATTGCATGAGTTCATATTTGCAGAAGCTCTTCTAAGATCAACACATACTAGCAAATCAAATCTATATCTCTGTGTCAAACACTTCATTGAGGTTAAAGAAAATTGTCCATGTGTATAATAATAAAATCATAGCACAATTAAAATATTTCATGAAATAGTGTGCCTAATTTTTATGAGTTCATTTGTTCCCAGTCATTGGTCCTGCAGATATAAGATTCTGCAGCTTGAATTAAGTTCAATAGAGTTGAAAATGCTCAGCACCATAGCTACACATGTAATGTTTTTTCTTTAAGATGTTAATATAGGAACTTGCTTAACAATGTGTAAAAGAACCATCCCAGAAATGAAAGAACCATTCAAGTATTCTCACTGAAGTTTTGTTACACACAGAGGTGAAGCCCTGATCTTCACATAAGTTAAATCAGCATATTTTCATTTCATTCAGTAGAACTAAGCCAGTTCACTTCATTTAATGATCTGTTTTATTTATTTGTTTGTTTGTTTACTAAAGATATGATATAGACCTAAGAGATTCTACTTTGAGAATAATTTCTTTCTTCTTTTCCCAAAATGATTCATATATTTCTAAGTTTTTGACAATACTCTAATCACAGAATTGCAAGGGTTGGAAGGGACCTCTAAAGATCGTTGAATCCAATTTGCCTGTAAAGCAGTTACCTTAAAGTAGGTCGCACAGGTAAATGTCCACATAAGTCTTGAATATCTCCACAGGAGACTTCACATCCTCTCTGGGCAACCTGTTCCAGTCCTCTGTCATCCTTACTGTAAAGAAGTTCTACATTTGTACTGAACTTCCTATGTTCAAGTTTTAGGCCACTGTTCCTTGTCCTATCACTACACACCGCTAAGAAGAGCCTGGCCTTATCCAATTTCCTCCTGCATTTTAGATATTTATAAACAATGATCAGATCCCCTCTCAGTCTTCTCTTCTCCAGAGCAGGAGAAGAAGAGAACATCAGGTGACCTTGCCGGGAGTTACAACTCCTTGCTGACCGCAAAGCCCCCTGGGGAATGTAGTTGTTCTTCTCCTCCAGACAGGCACCCGGAACTTGAGCATCCACAGTCAAACCTCCAGTGCATTACATGCTGTTATGATGTGGAATACTGATAACCAAAAATCATAAAACCATGACACACTCTAGGCTCTTTATCATCTTTGTGGCCTTCCATTGGACTCCTTCTAGGAGATCCCTCTCTTTTTTGAACAGGTAAGCCCAGAACTGGACACAGTATTCTAGATGCATTCTTACCAGGGCAGAGTAGAGGGGGGAAGATTACCTTCCTTGACCTGCTGGCCACTCCCTTTTTAATGCATCCCAGGATATCATTGGCCTTCTTGGCCACAGGGGTACACTGCTGGCTCATTGTCAATATGTTGTCCACCAGAACACCCACCTCCTTCTGTACAGAGCTCTTCTTCAGCAGGTCGTTCTCCAACTTGTACTAATGCACGCGGTTATTGCTCCTCAGGTGTAGGACTCTACACTTGCTCTTGTTGAACCTCATCAGGTTCCTCTCCACCTGACTTTCCAGCCTGTCCAGATCCCATTGAATAGCAGCACAACCTTCTCGCATGTCAGCCACTCCTCCCAGTTTCCTCCCCAGCAAACATATTGAGGGTGGACTCTATCCCATCATCCAGGTCATTGGTGAAGATGGTTTTTTTTTCCTTTTCAAGTACTTTCCTGTAGTGTTTATTTGTGAAAAGCAAAGAAACAAACAAAAAACAAGTTTTCATATCATTCATTTTTCACAGCTTTTTTATTAAGTATTGAGCTTTGTATGGTATGCACGCTGGATCTGATCCTAACAGCCAGCATATATCACTTAGCTACAATGGGTGATTCTTGATGGCACATTTAGCCATCATCAAGACTTATTTTGATCCATTTTTCAAAGGAATGGTGCTGTATGAGGACTAAAGAGAGTATGGAATGGATTAAATCAAAATTGTTCTTCAGAAATCACATTTTTTCCCCCTGGTGTCTGGTAGCTTTTATGAGCTTTCAGATATAGGCAGCAGAACTCCCTAGGCACAGACCATGATGACATGACAAACTTGTTGTATAATTTAATTATTTTATGTTAAAACAATGTTATGATTCATTTAAATAAACATAATACATTGCTAATTAAGAGTATGTTATCTTTTATGGGGTATATAATAAGGAAATAATGGGAACAAATCAAATATATGCTGTTCCATTCTATGCAAAATTCTGCTTAACATGTAGAGAAGTATATAAATAAAAGTTCTGACTTACTTTAGAAGTGACAGTAGTGCTTCTACAAAGGCTGTGAAATGTAAAATATCTTCTCAGCTCATCTGTTTTTATCATATTTTAGTAATTATGGTGTTCATTCAGAAGTTCTCCAAATACTTTTATAGATATTATAAATAATTCCTCTTCTTTTGTAATGGAAAAGTGTACAATTATGCTATTAACAGGAGCATTTGCCCAAAAGGAGGACTTTGCAGTAAATCCAACTTGCATTATGTATACCCAAAACCTTTAAGTTTAAGTTTATAGCATCAAGTCAAAAGGAGTCTAAAGCACAGCAAAATGACTCATTGGTTTGAAATAACTGCCTCCAAAATAATGACTTGTCTGTGAAAATTTAGTTTTAATAACCAAGTACAATCTTTACATTACAAGCCAAATAAATTAATACGTAGAAAAATGTAGCAGATATAATGGAATTAAAATTGTAGTTACTGTTATGAACCATTCTTGTAGCTCTTCAAAGGTGATCTTTCTGAAATAAAGACAATAAACTTATACCTTCTGTTTATTGAGGACTGAAAGGAGTGGAAGTACTGGGAAGTAAATGTTTCTGAAGCAACTTCTCCATGTCTCATGTTGCCAGAATTTACAACTCCTGTCATGTTCTGAACTCTTCTTGGGCTTAGTGCACTTGTTGATTTTAAGCACTCTGAACTCCCCTTAGCTAACCGTGTGGCTTGTACAAGCTGACCGCTCTTTGTGTCTGAATGCTTTTAACCTGCTTTCCTATGCAAAATAGGGAAGTTGCATTTCTACACAAGGAAATCCAGGAGAGAATGAGAAGGGCTAAAGCAGGCTTCAGAGAACTATTATTCATCAATATCATCTAAATCTGAAAAAATGTGAGTGGGGTTACCTGTCCCTTCGCATTTGAGTGACCTCTGCCCACCCCTACTCCTACTGTTACAAAATACTATGTGAGTTACTGAGTGCTTTGTCAAAGTTGTATGTGTACAGCCCTGTGGCAGGGCCCAGAAACCAGCTCGAGGTGGCTGTATTACTTAGTGTTTTTATGGAATACTAATGTAATCGAGTTCATGGACGCTTGGGATTGCAAAAGGTCAGTGGCACAGTTGAACACTGAATAGATTTTATTAGTGCAAGCCTAAATGTATTTGCTGTATTATCCTGGTAGTAGTGTGATATTTCTTTTCAGTTAAAAAGCCCTGGCTTTCTGCTTTAATGGCGTGTGAGCAGTTATAGCAGTGATATGGCTAGACAGCCAGGGCAGCTGAAGAGTTAAAATTTGCATATTAAAATAACGAGGGTTACTTAGAGGTGCTTTCTCCTGTTATGCGTCTGCCTCCTGAAACTACAGAAGCAGTTTTATAGGCTATGAGGATGGAAAATAAGATACCTATGCTCAGGTGCACAGCAACTAAATTGGAATTTTCAGGATTACAGCTTCTGATTAAAAAAACTTAAAGTCCATCTAGGTGCCAATTCCATGGCCTGAATTCTTTTTGTTACTGTTGTTTTTTGTTTGTTTTCCTAATTTCTAATCCTATGAGAGATTTCAATGCACAGCTTGCTAGAAAGTTAGTGTAATTATTGATGGACATAAGTTGCTAATTTTCCCTGACATGAGCCTGCTGCATAACATCAAAGGCAGCAACTAAATTAAAAAGTTGAAAAAAGAAAAATGAATGAGGATATCAGCACATCAGTCTTCTATCAGTCTTGTTTGCAGCCAACAAAGCTTCACACAGACATGAAAACTTATTTTACGACTTGGCTTATGCAACCTGTCTACTCATTTGGATCACAAATGAGAACCTGCAATTTCCTGTCTGATCCTTACTTTTTGGGAAATGATTAGATTTTTCTGACCCTTCCTGTCAGATCTTAATTGTATGGTTATTAAATGGAAAAATCATAGATTCATAGAATCATGGAGTCATTAAGGTTGGAAAAGAACTCTAAGATCACCCAGTCCAACCATAAATGTTAATTATGGATGTTGTCTGCTGTCCTCATTTCCCTCTTCCCTTCCCCCTCTTCCTCCTCTTCCTCCAGTTTTTCTTAATCAAATTTTAACTCTGGTTTAGTTTTTATTTCCATTTTATCATTACTTCAATTGAAAATAATAAAAATAGGCAGCTTTCTTAAATATACTTAGCCTGCTATAATGAAGCAATACTATCTGTTCAAAGTGTAGATTCTTTGATAATCATTGTTTCAGTTATTGCATCCACATTTGCTAGTTTCTGTAGAAGTAAACTCACAGTCACCTATTTTGTTTTTATTCTCCATGTGTCAGAGCCATAAATCTCACCTTCCCATGGTAAATACACCAAGCTTGACTATACATATGTGCTAATGTGTGCAGTCAGTTCTAAAACTGCTTTGTATGAACTGCCTGATTTACAAAACTGTTTTTTGCCATTGCTACAGTAGAGTGCCTGAAAGTCAGAGTGCTTAAGTGCATCAGTTGCAGGGAATGAAAAGCAAGGAAAGATACGCACATAATTACTGTTATTATTAATTGCTTAATCAGCAATTGGTGTCAAATCTTGTTTTGAAATGAGAATACAAGCTTCTAGCAAAATGTAAGTTTTAAGTTTAACTCAGTCACCGTAGATTCTGAAAATTCTTACTAATATTTTGAGATTACTAGCCCTTTGACAGCCTTCTGAGATGTTTAAGACATGAAGCAGAGCTGATGAACTGAAAGCAAATGATTTGTGTCATAAAACTGACAAAACTTTAGCGGAGATTTTCTTTACATTTTCTTGCACTTCAAAAGATGAAGATTTCTAATCTAAACAAAATTAACCTTTCATATGTAGGTACAATTTCATATGTATATGAATATGTGTTTTAGCAAACATTAATGAAGATAAAAGTTCAACTATAAAGTTTATTGTCATGAATGAAAGTAGATGGATGACCATGTGTTATATTTCACATTACTCAGCTCATCGCATTTTCTACAAGCATTTGCTTTGACAACAGCATAGATGACAAATTAATAATGTTTGGAATATTTCACAAGCTTTGCAAGCAAAGGTGTGACTTGTCTGTAATGACAAAACACACAGATTGTCCTTCACAGATTGTCATGGAGATCTTAATTTTCCTTTCCTAAGTATCTCAAGACATCTGGGTAGACACCTTTATTTCCTACTCATTTATCTTGATGTATACCCTGTCCATAATTCATCTTATGAAGTTCTTTAGAGTTGGTTTCTGAAGTGTAGCTTCAAATCTTGATCAAATCTTCAAAACTTTAGACAGGATGAAGTCAAAGCATTAGGTATACATGACCAATGAGGTGCTGCCAACTGACTAAGTTAAAAAGCAATAGTACCAGCAGTAGCAGTCCATTGATTGGGACACGTCCACAGAGATCCAGCACCCTGCAGCAGGACTAGACCATGGTGGGACAGTCACTTATTGTCTCCAGGGCTCCACCACGACTCAGGATGCTCTGATCCCACATCATTCAAGACTTAAATGGTGGGAATGGTCCTAAGCCTCACTCATCTTGTGTGAGGCTTAGGACAGACTGCCAAACAGAAATCAATATCCCTGCAACACATGCACAGCTTAGAAAATTGGGTTTAGATTTCAAGTCACTAAATGGAGTGGTTCTTTTCTTGCAGATATCCCATGCTTCTCCACTACCACTCCCTACGACAAACCTAAGAAACAACCACATGTCCACTGATAAACATGGTGGTTTTGGGGGGGAATATTTTATTATTATTACTATTGTTGTTATTATTATTACTATTATTATTATTATCTTCCATAATATTTCACCTAGAGAGTCAGAAGGATAAAGAGAACTCAAATGGGATTTTTAGTATATTGCCAATCTGACTGAGAGCTCAGTGCTAAAAACAGAGCCCCAAGCCTCTCCTAGCTTAGTAGTATTATATCCACACATTTCCATTCAGTAGAGAGGAGTTAAAGAAGTTTCTACAATTGATACCAATTTAATAACGCTTCATAAAAATCCTTCTTACATCTTCAGTGGCAGAAATTGCTTTGAAGTACAAAGGTAGCTCATCTTTGAGACTTCTTGTTTCAGTTCTTTAGGATTAATGAAGCATCAGAGATGAGCAGTGCCATTTGATAGTTCATTCATAGAGATGCATGAATTCATACATCCTCCTCATTTGAATCTGTGGATGCTGACCGTGTGGCTTGCCACAGCCTGTGGAGTGGGTGCAATTTCAAAGATATTGAGTGGATTAGGATAAATTAAGGAGAAAGATTTTTGAAAATCACATCCATAGGAATGAAAAAATCATTAAATCTTTAAAAACGTGAATGAGAATAGTAAATGGATGTTACTTTGTTTCACTGTATTGTACAAGTGTATCAAGGCAAGACATAGAGCAGCATTTAGAGGCAGCAACATGGCACTTAGGACAATATTTCACACATTTCCTTCTAGTGGTCTAAAAGTGCTTTGGTATCATCAGCTTAGTTAAGGGAGAGATAATTAGACATTACCTCCAAGCAAAAAATTTCTAGCTAGTAATTAAAGGGTAGTCTTTCACTCGAACTTACAAACAGGCTGCACTTTGGTTCTAGCAACAGTGGATTGTTTCGCTTTCTGAACACACCAGACAAAGGAGAAAAGTTAGATTTATTCATTCTTCTCACACTTTGAGAGAAACTGATCCCATGAAACCTATTCTCCACTCTCTTCCTTGACACTATAGTCTGACTAAATTTATCTTAATCAATGGTGTCAAAAAGGCAGTCACAGTCCTGCTTGCAGATACTAGTTCATACCCTATAGTTAGGTAAGAAATATGGGTGCTACTGGCTCCTCTTATAATGAAAGGAGATAGGCTGGCTCTTTTGAAGACAATTCATCCTGTCTTAAATCAGAATCATACTCAGTAAGTGTCAGAATAGCACATCAGATATATATATTCTAGCTTAGACACTGCAATTGCATGTCCAGAATCAGGTTTGATTAATTTGATTCTTAAAGGGAAGTTTGTCCAAAGCCTGAAGGAAATATTCTTTTAGAGCTAGAGGGAAACAAACAAGCAAACAAACAAAAAAACAACCAGATACAATGATCTGAAACTTAAAATTTGCATTCCAAGAAAAAATTAATTTATTAAAATGTATTTTTGTTGTGCATTGGAAAAACAACAACAAAAAAATTCCCTTCTAATTTAATTACTTGTAAGCAATTATCTCTAATTTCTTTAGTCAGTTAATATCCTCATGTTTTTTCTCTTCTTCATCTGTTCACTACAAGAAATTCATGTCTATATTATGTTTTACATTATTTGTTACATCATCAAATTGAGATAATAAACTCCCTGGGATAGTAGCTTTGTCATTTTCTTTCAGGAAGCAGATGGTGAAGCTGTCAGATTATCACTTACTCTGCACCACTGATGATGTCTCTTTACAGAGAAGACCATTAAAAAAGAGCATTTACTACTTACAGGAGGTGACTTACTGTGACTGTGCAGCATTTTGCTTTTTGTATCAAGAAAAGTATAAACAGTCAATGGCATAGCAAAACTGAAGTCTTTTTCTGCCAACCACAATAGCAGTAATATATAATTCAAATTTTTGGCTAATCATTAGTCTATTTCTTAATTACTGATCACACTGACTCACAATATTCAGTCTAAATACCATTATTCTGTGTCTACTCTAATCTAACAGGGGAAGTAACTGTGCTGATAGCTTTATTTGTAAATTGTTTCAGAAGAACTTTCCCTGTGTCATCTACAATTCATGGGAACTAGGGAAATGAATGCAATGAGACACTGAATTTTCCAAAATAATTTTCATCAACACTTTGATCTTACTCCTTTACCCAGCAACATATTAACATATTAAATCTAAATCTAAATTGGATGTCAATATAGCTCCAAATTTAATCATCATGAGAGCTTCATCTGATTTCAATGATAGCTTCTTGCTGTAGAAGTAATAATAGCATTATACTGCTGTTTCTAATTAACATAAGAAAATTAAATTCAGCTTTCAAAAAATATCATCTGGAATAAAGAAAAAAGCCACAAAAATTGTAATCCACTTTTACTGACTTCCAATATAAAAGCTGCTACTGATTGAAATTTAAATATTTTGAAAATATCCTTATGGTATCTTGGATTTATATATGTATAATATAGTGGAATTATAGTTTGAATACAATGTCACTATTATAGATGCTTTACTTGATGATTGCCTGAGACAAAATTTGCCACATGAATATGTATTTGACTTATGCAGATATTTTCATTTTGTGCTGTATATGTTTGTTTTGTTTTGTTTGAACTGCAACATAATTTGTTTATATTATCAACTTTCAAATCAACGGGAACGAATCAAAAACATCAAAAGATATATACTTTGTAGGTTCTTCCTTTGAAGGAGGGCTTCAAAATATGTATTTTTAAATTCTCAACATTTCTTTCCATACTCCAATTCATGCATCTGACAGGATCTTGCTCTTTGCTGTGTTTTGTTTGTTGGAATTTAATTGATCCTTAAGAACAGCTGTTTTCTATAGCTGTTCTAAATATGAGAAAATGTAGTTTTTTCTGCCTGTTCTTTCAGAACTTGCACCAGTTTGAAGATGATTGTGTGAATACATAGTCTCTGTTTTTATAAAAATGAGAAACCAGGTAATAGGAGCAGGGTAGTTATAACCTCAGTTAGGTATATCAGCTGTATATATCAGTTATATGTATATCTCAATCTTGGAAATAGAGGACAATACATATTTAAAATGACAAGTAGCAAGGGGATGGTGATATTGAGAAACTTCAAGGAAACATATGTTTATATGAATTTAAATTAAATTCCTAAGTTGTCATTTCTATAAATAAGCAGACCCTGAGTAATTTTGCTTGCTAAGGTTTCGGTTTACCACCCTAATGTTTTTAATTTGCAAGACACACAATTCCAGTGAGACGATTCTGTATTAATGAACAAATCTCCTGCTTGAGAAACTTCCTGCTAGGACTGGACAAGCTGGAAAAAGCTGTGAAGAGTGTTTTGTCATCAAAATTCTTTCCATGTGCTACAAACGTTCTGACAGTACAAAGTTTAAACACACCTCCATGGTAATATGAAGGTATCACCACAGAAGTAATGAAAAATAAAACACGGGACCTCTGAGGCTATTTTATTTATGATATTCTAATTAATAATTAAGGTCATCCAATGTAGATAAGACTCACTACCCTGTCAGGACTCAGTAAGTCATTTTACAGATGAGAATGATGTAAATCAAGAGAATCAAGAGCCTCTACTCTAATAACCAAGAAACAACAGACTCTCAGATGGGACTCTGAATTACATGCATAGGAGAACTGCAGGAGAATGAGGTGAGAAGGAAGGAGGGGATTGAACAGATGAAGTAGATATTGCAAAATACAGTATTGATGCTATTTTCAGAGGTTTCTTTCAAGACCAAACTTTCAAGTTTTGTTTCTAATCTTGAAATTATTGCTTTTACTAGATAAAAATAATACACTTCCAAAAGATCAACCCAATCTTACTCAGCTGCTATGGCCCATAAAACTGTTATGTCTCTACGTCTGTTGACCGCCTTCTAGAAAATAAGGAAACAGTGATTCTGTGCTGCAGTATGTTTAAAATCAGTTCTGTCTTCAGTCCTATATGATCTAATGGTATAGCAGCCATGAATGGTCATATTTGCCCAGGGAGGTGGTGGAGTCGCTGACCCTGGGAGTGTTCAAGGGACATTTAGACACTGTGTTGAGGTACATGGTTTAGTGAGAGTTATTGGTGATAGGTGGGCAGTTGTACTGGATGATCTTGTAGGACTTTTCCAACCTTGGTGACTCTATGATTCTATGATTTCTCACCTGATTTGTCCTACATCACTGGTAGGACGGACACCAACATTAAATATCAGCTATGTTCATAAGATGACCTGAGAAAGCCACTAAGGATCCTATTTATTATGAACTTGATAAATCCCTTTTTGAATGTTTGGTCTTCTAAACATCTTGTCATACTAAATACCCTGTGTAAATGAACATAGAGTGCAGAGATATGTGTCTGAACTGTCTATTTGGACACTGACCACAGTCATATAATTTATGATGCAATTCACCTTGGCCTGAACTAGATTTCTAAAATCTAGTTATGTAAAGAATTCCTTCTATGAAATGCCTGTTTCTCTACACTGATGTAAAAGGAATGTAGAAAATATCTGTAAGTCCTGTTTCTGTGAGGGACTGAGGCATCTCATTTGTCACAAATTTCTTATGAGACACTATCACCTCATCAAAGAGGGCAGGAATACTAAACTTCAAGATCTATAAGATGGGTATAAAGTAAGTTATCTTGCACAAACATGCTATACCTTTCCGATCCCTTGACTTCATTAGCAGAGTGCAACAGTGTGTTCCACAAAAGAATTATTAAAAAAAAATCCAGAAAATACAAAATAAATGCAAAAACCCCTCAATTAAAGAGCCTTCTCCCTTTTTTTAATGAGAGCTTGTCATCTAATAATTTCACGTGCATCCTTACTGCATATATTGGCAGAAATGAAGGACGGTTATTGTCCACTTGTATTTTCTAAACCTTTCATAAATTGGTAGATCTCACATTTCACGTACTTCACTTGTTTTAGCAAGTCTGTAGTTGACCCTTTTATCTTCACCTGTGACTCATGGAATTCTGTTCCAACTAGTTTGAAATAGAGTAACCAGAACAGCACACTGTTATGTTAGCTGAAGGTACTTCAGGGATTCATGCAGCAAAATAGCACAAGCCGTTTTGTCTCCATTTTTTTCCTAATAACTCCAAATTTATCTGCCAGTTTAATCTCCTAGTGTTTAGAGAGCAGATATTTTCAAAGAAACATTCACAGTGACTCAAAGACCATGTTCCCAAGAGGTAACAGTTAATTTAGAGCATGCCAAAGTGTAAACACAGCTAAGGTTGTTTTTTCCCTGCTGTATATTACTTTGTGCTACTGACAGTGAACTATAACCAACATTTTGTTGCTAGTCATTCTCTATTGAAAATTTTAGAATATTTTGTATTATGTACAGTTCATTGCCATTTTCAAACTACGGAGAACTGGAAGTAAGAAAATAAATAAATATACTTCCTCTTTCTAGAAGTCTTAAACAGTAATTGATTAACTGTCAACAACCACTTGGGAAAAAAAATCATTCAATTTTTCGATCTGATTTTAAAAAGTTTCTGCAAGCCCTAATACATGGACACTGCTCTTATGGGCCATTTTTCCTTCCTTTTCAATAGGGATTTTTACTCTGGAGATCAAAGGGTGGCAACACAAGTAATGATTAACTGAGTAGCATAGACGTAGCCTTCTTTCAATTCCTTATTTCCATATCCTTCAAATTTTTAAAGGGGTTTAGCCGCTCTGGGGCTCTCACAGGGAGTTACCTAGAGCCCAGTGAGATAATATAACATTACATTCTGTGTACATTTTCTTATCTGCCTTTCTCTCTTAGAATCCATGGTTCCATTAAACATATTCTAGTTGTTCCTAATCAGTGCCACTTTGGTATTTACTTGACTTGTTTTTGCATGAAGTTATATATACAGATGGAGAGGATACAGCCATAGGTAAATATCAAGAGCATACTAGAGGTCTTTCATTTTTATTCATAAATTATTGCATTAATATTAATAGAAAACAACATCTTGAGGCCCACTACCATATATTTCTTGTTATTGGTACTAGTGAGGCAGCTACATCCAAAATTAAATACACACCATTTCCCCAAAAGGGATAAAATAAATAAAATCTCCATATCTGTGCCTAAAATAATGCATGCCAAAAACTATAAATTTCAGATATTTTGAGTCACCATAAAAAAAAAAAAAAAAAAAAGAAAACCAACCAAAAAAGCACATAAATACTTAATAAACAAAATGCTTAATAGCAGGAAAAAATTTAAGTATAAAGGTGTTACCTCTTAGATTATATGGACAGAGTCTCCACAAGTAAAATGAATTAAATTAACCTTGGGATAATTACATTATATAATACATACTTTTTATGAGCTGTATGTAATATATATGTATTCACATATATATAAATTAAAATACATATACATTATTTAGCAATCATTCCTATTTGTCTCTTTCCTGGCTGAAGAGCCATTTTAGACTATTCCAGAATATTTCAGAGCTTATCACAAATACTCTAATTTATAATCTCAAAATATTCTGACAGGTTCCTTCATGAAGGCAGTGATGCTAAGCTCACTCCTCTCTTTCTGATATTGCCATGGTTCTTGAAATCTTAAATATTATTCACCTTCCTAGACACATCACATGCACTCTAATTCCCATCTACTACATCCCAGTGAGTCTATCGCTGTTTTTTTTTTAATCAAGTAAAGTGAAATATAAAAAGCAATTCCACTAATAGAGTTTAAAGTTACTTTTTCCCCCTCTTTTTTGGCTGAAAACTCATCCTGTTGCTTTAGTATACTAACTCATGGGATTTCCCCACATCCACCCACAGAAACTAACCCTCCCCAAGCTACTCCCTGTTCTGCTTACATCTACTGTCAGACTTCTCCCTTTCTTAGTTTCCTGCCCTCTTTCACTCTCTTCAACATCTTTCCTGCTTCTGTCTTTGGTGACCCCATGACATTATCATCTCCATGACATGTCCTAGCATTTTTTTTCAATTTATTCTTGAATTCCAACCTGATAATTCTTACCAGTCTTATTCTAGAATCTGCATTTTGTTTAAGAGTCGTATGCTTTTAAAAAGTGATGGAGGGAGTATGTCAAATGTGAACTTAACTTCCTATCTCCCCATGATGAAGGTTGCCCATACTTTCAGGTATTTGGAAACTAAAGAACAAATCTGAAAATTGAGATGTTAATTAAAACACTTCATTGAGACTGATACTTATCTGACAACCTGTTCACTGCATTCAGAATCATTGTTTATGGTGAGATGTTAGTTTTGCCAATCAGTGCTCATTATTACTGCGATATGGCCTATATGGTGTCCCTAATCAAAAGCCAGAGTATGTTTGAATGGAAAATAGGTTGTTTTTTGTTCATATGTGTACTTTTAAGGCATTTAAGGGAATGAAAAGCTTCAGGGATGCTCTAATCTATATCGAGATAATAGGTGACACTAAATTACTATGCCAGACAATATCAGTGGTGTAATTTATAAGTAGTCAAGAAATATCCCAAGGAACTCAAGACAGCACAATATTAGAATATAAACTGTGTGAATAAAGTAATCACACTGTTTCCAGATCTCCAAAAAGCTTTGCTTCTACGTACTGTCACCCTCAATATTCAGTAGTCAAACAAGAAAATTATCTTTACTTCAAGATTATTTTTATTGCTACTGTGAAGAAAAATGAATGGAAATTTTAATCACATGCACACACACACAAAAAGAGGTATTTGCAAGTGCGTTGGTGTAGAAATAGAATGGGCTTTCTAGACATATACAGTATGCAATTGTAGTTTAACACAGCATGACACAGCTGTTCTCTCACCTCCTCCTCCTCTCAATGGGATAGGAGAGAGAATTGGAAAAAAAATGTAGATCTCATGGGTTGAGGTAAAAACTATTAACTAAGACAGAAAAGAAAGGGGAAAATAATAGTAATGTTAATAGTATATACATTTGTTTACAAAACAAGTGGTGTACCATGCAATTGCTCACCACCTGCAAACCAATGCCTAGATAATCTCCCCACAGATTTATTCTTCAGCATTATATTTAGGGTATGGGATATCCCTCTGTCCAATTTAGGTCAGCTATCCCAGTTCTGCCTCCTCTCAGCTCCTTGTGCCCCCTCTCTGTCAGAAGCTCGTAGGGCAGCACAAGAAGTTAAAATGTCTTTGGCTCAGTGCAGCACTGCTGAGCAGGAAGACCATCAGTGTGTTATCAACATTGTTTTTCTCCTAAATCCTAAAACCTAGCATCATACCAGCCAGTATAAAGAAAATTAACTCCAGATAAAACCAGGACAATAATGTTCTTAAATTATTTGTATACATCCAACTGTAGCAACAAGCTATTTAATTCAGGGGGAAAAAAAAGAAAAAAAAGAAGAAAAAAGAAAAAAAAAACTTCATTGATTGACATTCCAAAAGGAGGATCGAGCAAATAAAAATGTGTTCAATTCAGAAATTCAGAAAGAAAAATACACCTCTTTAGTACACATCTCTTAAGTGCAGCCTTCGTGGGTTGATAATTAGAACATCTATCCATTCCTCTTCAAATATTTTTTCAGAGATAGTAGCAATGATGTTTCATCAAGCCAGGAAAAATAAACAATAAAAGGTACTGAGAAAGCCAAACCTACCTTTTTCATTCTTAATTCAGGAGAATTCAAAAGGGAACTGAAACTTAAAGTAGATGAAAAGTTGGTGCTTAATTTGGTTGGTTTGAGATCAATTGACTTATTGTTATTGAGTGTAACTAAATATGTGATATTTTATAAAGAGAGTGGGGAATGGAATAGGTATTATATATTGGTCTTTTCTTCTGTGTATATTCTACGCATATGCTCACCTGTGTCTAGAGTCGACTCTTTAACTTGGTAGATCTGACAGAAAAAATCTGCTTTTATAAATAACATTAGAAATGTAAATTCTACTTGTCTGCCCTCAGAGTTTTCTTAGAATTGAATAGCAACATATTTCCCAGTGTCACAAAATACTTTCTGCATTGTGAGCTCTAGAGTGAGCACATCAAATCAATAATTGCTTAAGCATATGCGTAATTAGCCTAAAACAGCATACCTATTTTGAAACTACTGCATGAATTCTTAAAAAATAGTTAAGTGGTCTCTAAAGCATTTCATCCTTTCTGTTTCTTCTGTACACTGCTTTCTGAAGCACAAAAAATGTTCATCTTAAAATTAACCCATGCATCTGAGTCTAAACATACTCACCGTTTGAATCACAGCACATTTTTCTCTAAGACAGTTTTTCCTTTTTCTGTGATTATATAACACCTGATACAACATCAGATAAGATGTTCCATGATGTGACCTTCAGATCTGTGGTGATATATTGCAAAATAGATTCAGAGAATATATAAGGATTGCTTGCTGGACACATTTTCGAATAAAAGCAGAAAAGATCACCAAGTGAAGCCATGAATCACAAAACTACAAATTGAGTGGTTCTTCATGCAAAGGTTTTATGGAACAACTCTGATATGAATCCTGCCATTAAGAAAAAAAAAAGAAAGAAAGAAAGAAAAGAAAAAAAGAAAAAGAAGAGTGGAGGAGAGGGGAAATGTATTGAAATAGATACGTATTTCCATATTTTCAGATTAATTTTGTCAGGGTTGTTTTCTGTTGTTATTCTTTGATTATTTATTTTTCCCTTCAAATTAACTGAATACTTGATTTTAAATTGCTGAATAATGGGCAAAAAGGCAGGAGCTTCTTAATGTTCCATCGAAAAGCCAGTTTCCAGGCTTTCTTTGTTTCTCAGTGGATAAGAATGTAGTTACGTTCCCTACTTGTCTCATGCTTTAAATTTTACTAATATTTCAGAAAATAATTGATTCCAAATAATATTTATTTTGTCAATTGTGTTTTGTTTGGTTTTAGTTTTATTTTATTTTTTTACGATGACACATTATGCTGGTCAGAACATATCATCCTTCCTTACCATATAAAAAAGTTTTCTTCCTTTTTTTTTTTCTGCTTCATTCTTGCTGAACAAAGAGCAGCCTTCCATATGAATGCCTTACTCACATGAATGAATCAATTACAACTCAGTTATAAAGTATAGTAAATAACTGTAATCATGTATAAGAAGTTGTTCATGTTTCTTTTATGAATTTTTCTATCTGTGGATGTAAGTTAATTGGACTTGATTCATTGTTTTCTGTGCTGGGTTAAGTTTACAAGCTGAGTGTTATTATCCATCTAAACCCTTTGTTCCATATAAAAATTGCATTGATTTACATATTCCTGTGGGCTAGATGATGATTCCTGGCACTTATAATGTAGGGTTCTGAAGGCTCCCAGCTTTGGTGACAACTCCAGGTCATTCATTTTTCCTTTTCATGGGCTACAACTCTCCACAACAATCTTTTTCTCTTTTTCCCCAAAATCATACTGGAGACATGCAATCATTTTTTTTTCTTTTTTCTTTTCTTTTTTTTTTTTTTCTGATGCATTTGTTTCTACTTTTCTACTGCTTTCTTTGAAATCGTATTTTATTTGATCTGTATTACTCTTCTGAGAAATCTTTCTCTGAAATTTGACTGGGAACAGTCAAGCAGAATACATTTGAGATTTACTATTCTGTAATCTTGTGTGAAACCAAGATTCTCGACTTTTGTTTCAGCATAGCGTCAGTTAAAATTTAAAAAGTCTTAAAAACTTGTATTTGGGCATTTCCACTTTTTTAAAAACATACGAAATAATTTTTATTTCCCACAGAAGACTCGCTAATGTCAGTGTATATTGTTCAAATACAGTTACAACTATATGTTAAAGTCACTGATCACAATCACTGGATCTCTGATCTATACATTATGAATAGAAGATCAAAAAAGATCAAATTAGCAACAGATCTCAGCTAATATACAGAAAAAGGACAAGTTTAAGTGTATGCATATGCCAGACAATAGCAGTTTTCAAAAATAAAAGAATTCACAGAACAAAAATAAAACCTATAAATGCAAATACTGCCATCAAATATTTTGGAAATGCATTCTATATATCAACTAATTTATCCTTGTATCTCAACTCCTTCCCTCTTTTAAGAATGGACTTAAGAAAGGCCACAGAATCTTGAAGAGTACACAATGATCAAGAGATAGTGATAATCTCTTTGGTATCAGGACAGGGCTGCCTTGTCCTGTTAATGAGCAATTAATCATTAGGAAAATGAATTTGCAAAGTATGCTTTTCCAAAGTATCAGCAAATAATTGAAAGCCTTGATTATTTGTGAAATACTATATATCAACATAGATTTGATTATACAATTCAATACACTTAAGAATTCCTTTAATATTAAAAACTTTTCAAGTATTTATATATATATATATATATATTTTTTTTTTTTTTTTACAATATGTATTCATTACATTCATTGTGTTCCACTTCCCAAGACATTTAAACAGATTAGGAAATTAATCCACAATGCAATATTCTTTAAAGGTCATGCAGTGAATGGGAGGCTGAGTTAAGAAACTAAGCTGCATTAATGCTTGCATGTCATAGCTCAAAAATCCTTAGATAAAAACTTTGAATTAAAGAACTGAGGAAATAATGTTACTCTAAATTATTTTTTTAACTTTATTTATTTATTCTTAAAGGAAACGACCTGTATACCTTCCAGCATTGTTTTTTGTTTTTTCCTTGGCTGGTGTCAAATGAGTAAAAGGAAGGCTTTGAAAATATTAGTTTACTCTTGAATGTAAAGCAATAACTTCAAATTAATCCTTTGATGTCTTAATATGAATCAATCGGAAAGAAAAACACTTCCGTAATTCAAAAGTCTGATGACAGGAAATCTTTGTTCATCCTTATGAAAACTGACAGAATTATCAACAGATATTAAATAGCTTAAAGAAACAAACAGAAAAGAAACAAACTTATTTAAAATAGCTTCTGTTACTTCTTAGGGGATTATTTTGTTTGATGTTTTAAAATTCAAATGGAACTGAGTTTTTGTGGATAATCTCCATGTACAGTAAGATAACTATAAAAAAAGAATTGGCTTTAAAAATCTATACATTTTAGGATCATTCCTACAGAATTGTAACTTATTGTATAATTATTGTTTTAGATTTTTTAAAATAAAATGTTTTTTTTATTTCATTTGTGTAGATAGAAAAATACTGATTCAACTGCTCTGGAATGCATTGTGTGATTTTCCAGATTTCTGCTTTTTTAACATCCCTGGAATTTTTAAACCTGAATTCTGTTTCTTGAGTGAGAAAGTAGAAAAAGAAATCTTCCTTGTTTTTACTTCTTTTGCTACAAAATTCCTTTCTTGGTTTTAAGTTTGTTTTACCTTCTGTTGAAGGAGAGTTCTGAAAAAATAAGCGATCAAGACTAACCATAAGCAGAGAAAATTTGGCTTCTAGGCAGAGGTCAATGAAGAAAATTGACCTTGTTTGAGTGTTGGGATTTCCACAGTTCACAGATCTTAAAGGGATGAATCATAGGCATCTGTGTGCATCTTTTTTTTTTTTTTTTTTTTTTTCCCTCTCTCTGATGCTTAGAAAAAGGTCCTAAATGACTTTTTTGACCTCATACTAAATGAGACATTTGTATGCCTCTGAGCCTGTACACCCTAGGGATTTTGTTTGTGGACCCAAGATTCAATAAAGTATCAAAGCTGAACAGTGTCATTGGGATCAATTTCAGTGCTGCAGGGGCATTGCACTTGCTGGGCTTTGTACAGCAGCCATATGAAACTTATGCGTATGACAGAACAGAATCAATCCAAAGGGCTCACGTAGTCCTTGGAAACAAGCCATGTTCATGTTGAAGTCTCCTTTTGATCGCTTCAGAAGGCTAAGTTAAAATTGTTGTGTGTTTTGTCCACTTGTATTTTTCCTTCAATCTCTGGCTTCATGTCTTCTGCACTGAAAGGTTTGGGCACAGAATTTTGTAACTAATTAATGCAGGTTAGCATCTTGGCACAAACCAATGGTTTCACCAATACCTGTATGTTTGTGCTGCTCTGAGTAGGGCTTCAGTCAGAACCTTTCTGCCTGTTATCTGTGTGCTAGAGAGGTTTTGCAAACCAGTGACTCCCCATTCTAGTCTGCGGGCAGTCAGTACAGTACCCTACTTCTGTGTCCTTCTGAAGAAATGCAGTGGTCTGAATTTCCTTGCTAGTGAGGAATCACACTTTATGAACTCTCGCATAAGAAATTAGAGCAGTTTATGAAATTTACTTAGCAGAAGGACAGTAGATCAGAGATCTTGTTAGAAATCTGTTGCTCCTATTTGTTGCAAGGGAGTTGGACTAGGTGATCTTTGAGGTCACTTCCAACTCAAATGATTCTATGATTCTATGATAGTGATGCACAGAAAAGGCAAAAAACAATGGAGAGGCATCCAGTTAAAAATTTATTAGTGAATATTTTGCCTCATCTGCAAAGGGGAATGCAATGAATCAGGAGCTATGCATTGTGACTGTATCACTGTTTTTATATAAAAAACAATATAACATTTTTACTGGTTCCTTTTTTTTTTTTTTTTTTTTTGCCTGTTTCTATATTTTGGCTTACACATGATTTTGAGTTTAATACTTGATCACTTCCTAAAAGAGTATGAATTTAGGAATCTATAAATTCAAATGACCAGCAATGAAATGTAAAATCTTCACTTTATATTTCAAATCCAGATAATTTCACAGGTGAGAAAAGTTATTATTCAGTAAGTGGCTATTTAAATTAATCATCCAGTGAATGCCGTATAGATAACATTATCTTCAGTTCTTACGTTACAGTGAATTTAGCACCATGATAGAAAACATTAAGTACTAGATAAGTACAAGTTTGCAGGCAGTACTGTTGCCTCTCAAGGAATGAGAAAGTGCAGAATTATCTGGATACATCAGAGCACAGGACAATCAGCAATAGCATGAAACTCAACAAAGGAAAATGCCAGGTTCTGCACCTGGGGTGGAGTAATTCTCAGCACATGTACAGAATTGGAAGATGAGTGGCTGGAGAGCAGCTTGGTGTAAGAGCTGGTGATGATGGTGCCAGGAGACTCAACATGAGCCAGCAATGTGCCACAACAGCCAAGAGGGTAAAATACATTTTGGAATGCATTAAACATAGTATTTCTAGCTGGTTAGGAGAAGTGATTCTCCCTCTATATTTAACATTCATTCAGGCTCACCTTGAAATATTACGCACAGTTCACAGCTTCACGACAGAAAAAGGATGTTAAGGACCTTGAAAGCATGCAGAGTAGTGCAGCAAAGCTGGTAAAAGGTCTGGAATGTTTGTCCTCTGAGGAGAAGTTGAGGAGATGTGGAGAAAAGGAAAACTTGTGGAGATGTTATGGAGAAAAGGATGCTGAGAGACGATCTCATTGCTCTCTGCAACTTCATGGCAAAGAGAAATGGAGTTGGAGATACTGGTCTCCCTGATATCCAGTGATAGAATTTGTACAAGTGTCACAAAGCTGCACCAGGTGAGGTTCAGACCAGTCATTAGGAAAATGTTCTTTACTATGAGGCTGGTAAACATTGGAATGACTTTGTAGAGAGCTGGTTGATGCCCTATGCCTGACAGTGTTCAAGAGGCATTAGTACAATGCCCTTAATAATATCCTTTAACTTTTGTTTAGCCCTGAAATGCTCAGGCAGTTGGACTTGATGATCTCTGTCGGGCTCTACCAACTGAAGCATGCTATACTACGTTATGCTATGCTATTCATTTTTCAGCCTGAAATCACCAATGTTTTTAGCAGTTTATAACCTACATAGCTCAGCAGTTTGTTCACTTTTTTAAAATCTTTTCATGATTTTGTTGTTTGCTTAAATGTTTTAATGGGAGGTTAAGCAGTATTAAAATCCATCTCTGCTAGTTTGTTTAACTATTAACAAGTTCTTAGTAGGAAGAAAAAAAAAAAGGAAAAAAATCATTGATTGTTTGACCAAGTGACTGAATTTTAAGCATTGATATCCTTACTAATTTCTGAGTAAACTCTATAGACACATGTAGTGAACTTTGGAGGTCAGAAGGAATAATTTTTTCACAAGAACAAGAGGGATAATGTACATTTGTTTTTCTAGATTTATACTCCATTTAAATACACATGTTCTCTTTTCTTTGTAACAGACACTAGTATAACATGTAATTTAATTCCCAAGGTTCTACTGAATTAAAATACACTTTCATTGGCTGGATCTTGTTACTGGTGAGGCAGGAGCAGTTTAACTAGCATCTATTCTTTATAACTAATTACTGTGATCTTTCAAAATCCTTCTCTTTTTATTGCTACACTTAATTTCTTAGGGTAATTATACTTTTAGTGAATCTCTTCAAGAAATTAAATCACAGAATTATCCATCTGGTAAGAAGTTCTTAATTTCTCTTATCTTGTTGAATATCATTTACAGTACATATGTTAAGGACAAAATGTAATTAGTATATACTCTTAACAGAAAGCTCCCATTCACAAAGGTATTTGTTATTAATCTAATTTTCTATGCTTTTTTATTCATGCTCTGGACAATAATGCACTCCATGCAGAGACTATTTATGACGTACAGGATAGCAAAAGTGTTTGCCATGCGTGGAAAGAGAACCATGTTGTAGTGATTCCATATCATTTATCACATATACTTCTCACATTAAACAATGTAGAAACAGTGCGGGGCTTCAAATTAAATTTAAGGCCAAAATTTAATAAAGTACCACACTAAAGTTAGCAAAAATATTCTGGATTTGTATTGCTGTAGATGATATCAGGATCTTTTACATCGTAACTGTGACTTTCCCAAATATGAAAGTGTGATTTTGACCACCAACTGACACTGGAGACAAAGCTTATGCTTTTACATGGAAAAACTGATTCCCTTATTTTAAATGCTAACAATACCATGAAGTCATAATAGTATATGTTCAAACATCCTGTTGCTTTTATGACAAATTGATCCTAACTTAAGAAAATGCCCCCTCCCACTTACACTGTGACATTTAGGGACAACCAGAAGTGTCTGACCTCTTGCTGTTTTTTCTAATTTCTCAGAGAATTTTGAATTTCAAACAGAAATTAACTTATCTTCTTGAATATGAAGGGGAAAAATAATTGAGCTACATGAACTAATTTCTGCTCCAGGTTAACAATGAATATTGAGAAAATATATGTTTCATACAGCAAGGGGTAGGAAATTATTTGTATATTTTGTTACATCTTCTCTTATCATAAAAATCTCCTGATGATTGTTTGAATGGCTTGTTGGTTTTTTTGTGTTGTGTTTGTTTTTTTTTTTTCCATGTAATGAGATTTAATAGGCCTATATTTTAACTCATTTTTTGTTCTCTATTATGTTCTCTTTTATTGTAGAGTTATAGAATCATAGAATCATGGAATGGTTTTGGTTGGTAGGGACCTTTAAGGTCATCTAGTTCCAACCCCCTTCTATAGGCAGGGACACCTCCCACTAGAGCAGGGTGCTCAAAGCCCCATCCAGCCTGGCCTTGAATGCTTCCAGGATGGGGGCAAATTATATATCATTTCAATAAAGAACATGAGCTAAATATATAATATTATATTTATACATATAATGTTTCTTTTTGTTAAAAGCTAGTATCAGTCAAAAGAAGATATTTGTATCAATCAAATAATGCAGTCCTATTCTCCCCAAGGTGTCATTTTCCTCTGTGAAGATAGTAGTAGATTTTTTGGTCATGCATGTTGTCCTTAGACTTATTTTGAGTATTACTTTATTTGCTATTATTCTTTCCTACTTAGTTTTTACTTTTAGCCGTCTCACCTGCTGTCTTTTCACCAGCACAATATTAGTGACCATCTTTTACAGATGATTAATAGGATGTCGTTATTTCTTGATTCTCTCTCACACACACACAAAAAAAATTTGAAAGTTTTTCCTTTTTCTGGCTTCTCCTTGGTATTTCTAGGATCTGTATGGCAGATTCCAGAACCTGCTTTTTGTAGTAAATGCAATTATATTCAATTTCATAATATAAAATGTAACCTCAGGTAATCTTTTCTCAAAGGAACATGTCACTATTTTGTTTTGAGGCATTCGCCAAGCCTGTCAAAAATTACTTACTGATGCAGTTTGAAGTGTGACAGAGGGCAGTGCTACTGAATCTATGTTTAGAAAGAATATGAATACATATGTAGCGTACACATATATAGCTTGAATTTGGATCTATTATTAATCCAGGAAGTATCCCGGACTAATGCATTTTATATAGCCTTGATGGACAAGTACCTGAAAAATAAGGTGAAATTGTAATTCCATTATCATAAACAGTTTTAGGAAGGAAGAAAAATTACATTAAAAAATCAGCTAAGTTATGTAAGGAACAGAATATCAGACAAAGTACTGAAGGATAAGCTTATTTTTATTTATAATCCAGGAGAGAAAAAAAATCACTTGAGATTTAAATATCCATCTGTCTCATCGCTCTCTCTTAAGTGCTTCTGAGGAGCCAACATTCATGGTATCTGGGGACCATATGAGTCTTTATTATAGGTTATCAGTACTTCCAAGTAAATTATAAATGAAAGAAAAAGGTGATGGGAAGGTTTTCCAGGCACTGTTCTGTAAATCTAGGAAAACTTATTTCTAATAAGATCAGCGGAGCTGATAGCTTGCCCGTTGCAAGCTCTGTAAGAACTCCTTTCTAATCTCACCACAGACTCAACATGCATTAGCTAGTTGTTCTTAGTAGTTCTTTGGGTGCGTGTAATACATGCTTAAAATTCTTGTATTTAGAAATCAACACCTGTTTAGAGCTCAGCTGTGTTTTAATACAGACCATAATTTATAGCATGCTGTGTCAAATACCTGGTAAGAAATTTCTACTGATGTTTTCTTCTTGGAATTTGAGTATAACAGCAGTGTTTCATACTCCATCTCTTCTTACAGCTTATTTTCTTGGTTTTGCTTCCGATGTTGGTATATATCTATTTAATTTCCTTGCTCATTTTGGCACCTCTTATGTCTCTCAATATCTTATGACTGTCTAAGTTCCACATGGTTCTGCAAAGGGATTCTTCTGTATATTTGTACAAAAATTATTCTACTTGTGATCTATATTGTATCAGCATCTAGCCATGTTCTTGATTTGTTAAAATTGTTTTACTACTCTGTTTTTAAGCAATGTGGTTCAAGAGAGACAGATCTAGAAAACTCCAAATCTACTTTCTTGTGCTATTATATTAAAATATGTCTTCAAGGACAAACAGAGCTAAATTGAATGAGTTGATTGATCTGTCCCGAATTATGTATCTCTATTACACTTTAATCAGTAGCCTCCCACTTCAGTAATGAAATGCCTTGTTATCAGTAACACATAAGTTTTTAATGCAGCTCAGTTCTTTCTGTTACATTTAGAATTCTTCATTGTCATCTTTCATAGCTTTTGCTTTATGTTTATACAGTTGGATAATCCTGAGGAGGATTTGAACAAACAACAATAGTTGTATTTATTTATTATGATGTCGAAAGGAGTTCATATTCAACTTTCCTAATCAAATTCTTTCCTGGAATAAGAATTTGAAGAGGATTATACATGTCTAAGCTTTTGTGGTATCGCTCCCGAAGAATGGAATACAATTTCTGCACAAATAGTTGTACCTTAAAATAGTTCATATCAATGAGAATACTAGGCTTCCTAGGCTTTTTGTTTAATTTTCACTCTTACTGATCAAAGTAGGAAGATTTTACTATATAAATTTTGCCCCTGAATGTCCTGCTCTGACTGGTGTTTGGACCCATCTCAAATATTCTGACATTCCTCATTATCCTCCATATTCAGGTGAGCTTACTTTAATTTTTAAACATATCTGTCACAGTTAAGTAGATCAAGTTTCAAACCCAATTGAATATGTTTTCTGAAGAAAGAGTTTTCAATCCCTTACATGGCTGAACAGGCCAGTTCAAGTGGCATCTTGAGGTTGAACACCTCTTTTAATTATTGTGCTTGAAAACCAAAAGTATTTGCAGAGAGTAAGTATATTATGCAACCATTACCATTTCCAGACACTTACTATTCATTTATACTCTGTTACCTATAAATAAGCATTCACCAGACAATGTACAGCATTAGTTTACAGCATAGTTCAGATTTATATCTGAGAGTCATAAGCAAATAACTGTGACTGTGTCACTACTGCAGCCTCACTTTCCCTTTATTTATAATCAAGAGAAACATTCTTCAGTGTTGTCCTTCTTTCTTTAAAATACTCACACACATATTATTTGTTGAGCTTTTTATTACTTACTTTGGTGTACAACGAACAGTCTACTCACTCATAACATTTTGGATTCTCTTAGGGAATGGAAGATATAATTGTTTTCTCATTCCAATTTTTATGCTTGTCATTACCCATCATATCCTAAAATTACAAAACAAACGCAACATGATTAGGGTACCTACGTAGTTGCACCTAACCTATCTTAACTGCTGAAGAGAGGTTGATTCTAAACATGTATTTTCAGAACTGAGAATAACTGATGAAATTAAAGTAGCTTATTGGAGGACTGATTATTTTGCAGTGGAATTACATATATGGATGTAGAGTTTTTTCTTACTCTTACACTCAGTGTGTACAGCTCTGAGTTACTTGGAGCTAACAGTCCTGACAGATATGCTTTTGAAGAACAAATTCATCTGATTTATCCACTGTCTTGTGAAGAGGAGAAAACGGTATCCAAATGAGACTCTTAAATGCCTTAGTCTGCCCGAGAGTTATTAAAACTAGCTGCTTTTTTAGAATAAGAGGGAAGATTTCAGTATTCATCATATGGCATTAATCATCAAACCAAGATTTAGTGATTTCTTTTATATTCTTTTCTCTCAGGCTTAATTTAAAATTCTCTGTAATGCAAATATCCTTTAATTGTCTTGGTATTCTTAGCAATGTTATCTCATCTAGAATTACAATTACAAAAATCCAGCACTATCATGTGTAGTTTTCCAATATTTTGAACAATAAATATAAATATTTGCATGCATATAGAGCACACATACATGTTTATGTTTAATGTGTAATTTCCTCTATGTAGATTGTATACTGTAAATTTATTTATTATCCATATGTCAACGGTTTACGGGCTGGTTTGGCCCAGTTCTGTGACTAGCGGGGCGGAGGGATTTTGCAAAATCCGCGCCTCCAGAAAAGGGAAACAGGGGACCCCAAAATAATTAAAAACAGCAGCAACGATCTGAGGAAAAACAAACTAATTTACTAAATATGGTATCGGAATGCAAGATAACACACTATAATAGAATATAATGAGAATTGAAGCTAATAAATCAAATATAATGAGAGAGAGAATGTCCGAAAGGTGGATAGGCCTCACCACAACGCTGAGGTGAGATGCACAGTCCAGTTGAGCAGCAGGGAGATGAAGAAGAGCAGATGAAGAAGAGCAGATGAAGAAGAGCGCATCAGGTGACCTTGCCAAGAGTTATATCTCCTCTCTGACCTCAAAGCCCCCTTGGAAATGTAGTTCTTCTCTTCTGGGCAGGTACCCAGAACTTGAGCATTAACACTTTAAGTCCCAGTGAACTACATGATGTTATGATGTGGACTACCGATAACCAAAAATCATAAAACCATGACACCATATCTACACACAGGTTCATAGGCTGTCAGTTCTAAACTGTACACCTTTTTTTCTAGCTATGCCTATCTTCAAATAAATATATAAGTAATAAGATAATACAACTACTATACCTAAAGAATTCATTTATGTGAAATCCAAAATGTATATACAACAAGAAAGTGGTCGGAAAATGACTGACTATATAAGATACAAGAAGATAAAAGAAGAAAACTAGATACAATACATTTTGTTTGAGAAAACAAGAAGACAAATTTCTCCATAAAATAATTGACCACAGTGCCTGTTGTTCCTCCCATCTGACTTTCTAGGAAGATGGAAATTGTAGGTTTTTATGTGATTACTAAATCTAAGCACTTTCTATTCCAGATAGCTACCTGAGTATTTTTATGAACTTACTAAGCTAAGACGGTTGATAAATCTTAGAAATACATCAATTTTATGTAGTAAGCCTTTATCAGTGAAACCTAAAAATCAGATTTTTTTTTGCAGGACACTTCATGTTAAAATTATACTTTTAGACTACCAACTAGTTCTTAAGGTACTGCAGACCATTCCAGTTTACAGTAGACAGATAAGTGCAGTGCACTTGCAGCATCCATACATTCATTGAACATAAATGTTTTTCGGATGAGATCAAGCTTCAGAATCTGAACAAAATTGAGGCCAAGGAGCCCAGAAGGTCATATAACAGTGAAATCCACAATCCCAAGTGATGTGCTCACTCTATCTGAAATCATACTGGCTTCAGAATTGGGTCTGTAAATCTAGACGTATAAAAGAAAATATGTGTTCTGAATCCTCTGTACACAATTAGGTGCACATTTTTCAGTAATAACATAGATGAAGGATTGAGGAAGAAAGGTAGATTTGCGTGCAAGACTGCAAGTAGACTTATTTTATCAGATAGCACTTTAACACAGAATAAATCCCCCTTTTTAATGCTCAGAGGCACATTCTTATTTACTGTCTTTCTCAGTCTTACAGTCTTAGATGCTTACAATTGTAGCCCACACCAAAGAAAAATGGTGAAAATGTGTATTATCCTGATCTAGTTGAATTTGTGGGATTTAGAGCATTTTGCTGAAAGGCAGAAAAAAATGTTTGCTGGAACATTATGTTACTGAAAGTTTGTGTCCCAACTCCCACTTTTTAGACACAGTGAAACTAGTAAATTTATCTTGAGGTAAAATCAACGGATGTGGCAACTAGCTTTTAATGTCTGGATTTGCACATATGCACTTTTTGGATGTGGAGGTCACCCGTGCCTCAGTCAATATCAGTTATCTAAGTCCAAACAGTTTAATCTATGTAAAATTTTCTTTATTTCATCTAAATTATCAGAAGAAAGTAAGACAAAAAAATAAATCACATTCTGCATTCCTTGATCTGGACAATAGGAAGCATTATTTGTTCTGTTTTGAACATATATTTCTTTATATGGCTGAATTCCAAAATGGAAAATGTTTTGTCCACTGATGGGAATACTTCCTATACCTTGAGATGCTATTTAGCCCATTATCTCTATATACTCATGCTAAATTTATGCACGTATACTGTTTAAAGTAATTTTTGTCTGAGTACAAAGTTTTTAAAGAACAAAATTGGCAATGTAATAGGAGCAAATCAATCTTCTTTTCCCCAGACACTGAAAAATAAAAGCATGTTAAGTAAATATTAACAGTATTCTTGATCTTGAGAGTTTAAATTGATTTTCGACTGTGAATGAATATCAGAAGTGTTTGAGAACAGAATATATGGTTATAGCTGTTACTTACTTTTTAATATTTAACATAAAGTTCATTTCACCATAGCTTTCTGCATGCATAATAACAAGGCTATTTACTTCTAAATGCATAATATATTTAACATACATTTATTGTGTTACAGTCTTTCTCTTTTTTATTGATGATTTTTTGTTTGTTTCTTTTTTTCCTCTCTTTAATGTGAATCATTCTTCTAAGTAAGCATACAGGTTTTCTCATCAAAAGCGTTATGGATTTTTCTAGAACTGTAGAATTATATATTTGGGTTGTAAGGGTCCTGTAGAGATCATCTACTCCAGCTCCCCTGCTATGGTCATGGATCAGGTTGCCCAGGGCCACATCCAACCTGGCTTTAAACATTTCCAGGGATAGGGCATCCAGTACTTCTCTGGACAATCTGTTCCAGTGTCTCACTTCTCTCAACAAGAAGAGTTTCTTCCTTTTATGCAATCTAAGTCTACCCCACTACAGATTTAAACCGTTATCTCTTGTCCTGTCACTACAGGCGCTGGTAAAAAAGCCTTTGTCCAGCTTAACTTCCTCTTAACTGAAATAGTTCATCCAGTACAAACTAAGATCTTTATCAGCTTTCAATCTACGTGGTTGCTATTCCAGAAAGTAACTTGAGAGGGACCTCTAGGTCAACTTCTTCCTCATTGTGGGGGCATCTATTTAATCTAACTGGTTGCAACTCAGTTTTGAAAACCTCAAAGGATAGAAAGAGAAGTTACAACTTTTCTGGATAATCTATAACAAACTGAATTTAACCTTTTTCATGCCCACTGTCTCTCACTCTCCCGCTGTGCACTGCAGTGGAAAGCCTCTTGTGATCTTCTTGGTCACATTTCCTTTAAAATGAACAAGTCCAGCAAAACAGCCAGCCAACCAGTTTCATAGAGCAAGTTGTCTGGTTCCTGACTGTCTTGGTGGCCCAAAACTGAACTTGCTCCAGCTCATTAATTTTTGGCATTGGTAGACCCAAAACTCAAGGTTTAGAGTTACAAATTTTGCTCAGTGTGGATGATTACTTTCCTTGATCTACTGGCTGTGATCTATTAATACACCCCAGGACTGACCTTTTCTGCTGGCTGATGAGGGATGATGCAGACATGATGCCTGCTAGTTCATTCTTAGCATGCAGTCATCCAGGACCCACAGGAATTTATCTCCAGCCAGTCATTCTCCAGCCTGTATGATTTCAAGGGATCGCTCAAAGTTACAGTAAAATGATGATCTTCTCAAGTTCTATAGGTATTTAGGCAGTGTTTCATTACTGGACATAAGAATTATTTGCATAAGAAATAAGTTTGCTATTCAACTGACTGCTGAAAATGAAAGAAATTAATCCAGTAGAAGGCATATGGTAACAAATCTGAATGAAACAATATTTTATAAATAAAGTGCATGACTTCTATAAGCAGACAGATATCAAAACAGATGATGTAGCTTTCTAAAGTCACAGTGAAAGCTTTACTACTTTACCAGTATTGCACAGTTAACTGATATCATAACTGTAGACATACACTCTCTATTCAGATGGTTACCAAATATACATCAGTTATAGTCAAATCCAGCAGTCAGTTCAGGACCACAGCTATTTTCTCAGTTGTCCCCAGTGGGATGAGAGAGAGAATCAGAAAAATGCTGAACTCGTGGATTGAGATAAAGCACAGAAATTAAAGGAAAATAATAACAATAACAATGATTATGAAATAATGTACAAAACAAGTGCTGTACAACACAATTGCTGATCACCAGACAACTGATGCCCAGCCAGTATCCAAGCAACAGCTGCCTTCTCCCTACCTCCCAGCCAACTCCCCCAGTTTTATTGTTCAGCACAATATTGTATGGTGTGGGATATACATTTGAACAGTTTGGGTCAGCTATTCTTGTTTGAGCCCCTCCCCACCTCTTGTACACACCTAGCCTACTTGCACAAGAAGCTGAGAAGTCCTTGAGTCAGTGCAAGCACTAACCAGCAACAACACTAACATGTTTTTATCATCATTATTCTTATCCCAAAACCAAAGCACAGCACCATGATAACTGCTATAAAATTAACTCTATCCCAGATGAAACAAGGACAACATCCAATGATGATCACAGAAACATATAATCACAGAATTCCAGGGGCTGGAAGGAACCTCAAAAGATCATCCAGCCTAACTTCCTTGCTAAAGCAGCTTCCATGCATAGGTGGGCATCCAGATGGATCTTGAATATAGAATCATAAAATCCTAGAATTATAGACCACCACTCTCTCTGGACCCTCCAGACTGTCTCTGTCCAAGTCTTATTGAATGGTAGCACAGCCAGTGTGTCGGCCACTTCTCCCAGCTTTGTATCATCATCAAACTTGCTGAGGATGGACTACATCCCTTCATCCAGATTGCTGATGAAGATGTTGAACAAGACCAGACTCAGCACCAACTCCTGGGGAACACCACTAGCTACAGGCCTAGGAGGCTGACAGATCTGTAAAGCTGCAAAAGTTTTTTTTGAAATTTCAAAGAAAAAGCAATAATTATTTCTGCTGTAAATGTTGATGAGAAGGACTAATTACTTTTGTGGAGAAAGACCAAAAACTGCAACACTATTCTCACTCTTTGCAGTAAATCCCTTGCATATCTCAGATGATTGTTTTTATCACTGATCTCCCTGTTTAATTAATTTCACTCTAGGGATGAATCTGAAACTTAAAGGAGATGTGTACTGTACCTCACTGAACAGACATGAGAAAGTCTCTAATGAAAAACATGATTTATCATTTGCATTGCACAATTCCTCTACAGGTGTGACAGGCTAGATCCTCTGTGTCATGTATTTGATTTAGAAACTTATTGAGATACACAGCTACTTCACAGCAGCCAGATAAATCTGACAGATAAGATTAAGTGAGCATAAGGCTTTCTAAGATTCTGTAAAATGCATACCACTTTCTGATTGCCCTCACTCAGTATGTGAGTGGCACTGAAATTTCTCATCTCAAATGAACATCATATTTGCCCAAGCATTATATTAATGTGAATTCAGACTATGAAAAGCCACATGAAATCAGACTTCCCCAGACTGAGTTTTACTGAATAGGTTGGAATAGAATATAATCACTGAGAGGAAAACATTGGAACATAAAAAGGTTAAGTGCATTGCTGCAGGAATTCTTCCTACTTGCTGAATGCATGGTTAAATGTAGCAGTGATATGGTCCACCCCACATCTAGCCAGTATATCAAGAAGCAGCATAGCTGCTGGCATGCTCTTACCTCGTTAGGCATTATTCCTGTGAAAATACTAGCACTCTCATAGCATTATTGTACAGACCCTTGTATTTCACCATTCTAGTGTGATCAAAATTCTCCTTGTCACTATATAAGTTCAGGTGTGGAAACTAGGGAGTGAAAGCAAGTGGAATGAAACATTTTGTTTCATCTCACCAACATATCCTAGTACTACTAAAGATAGAGGAAAAAAGCAAAAGGGTAGAAAATTACATATGAAAGAAGTGACACTAGTGACTGATAACTATGATTTGAGTGCAAGATTACTTGAAAATTTTTTGACTTTGGGATTGATTACGGTACCTATGGTGTCCTGGAATTTCATAGATAAATATAAATATAAATCTATTATGCACTGATACAGCTTCACCTCAATTACTGTGCACGGTTTGGGGCAAAACTATACAAGAAGGACATAAAACTACTAGGGAGCATCCAGAGGACGGCTGTATTGATAGTGAAGGGTCTAGAGGGCAAGACAAATGAGGAGAAGCTCAGGTCTCTTGGTTTGTTCAGCCCAGAGAAGAGCAGAGGGACAGTACCAATCTCTGCTCTCTGGTGACAGTGACAGGGCCTGAGGGAATGGCATGGAGCTACATCAGGAGAGGAAAAGATTCTTCACCAAGAGGATTGTCAGGCATTAAAAGAAGATCCCTGGGGAAGTAGTAATGAACCCAAGCTGCTGAACTTCAAGAAGCATTCGGACAATGCTTTCAGGCAGGGGGTTTGAATTTTATTTGATCCAGTGTGGAGGCAGGAATTGGACTCTTTGGAATCCCTTCCAACTCAGGATATTCTATGGTTTTAGTTAATGGTTCTATGAAATCTGTAGGTCAGTGAGAAGACTGAGGAAGAATTTGCACCATACTTTAGCTTATTTGACACATTGGCTCATCTTCAGAAGTTTCTGCTACTACCAGAGGTGACTGATAGATTTAACAGGAGCTCTGTGGTTACTGTGTCTTTCTGAGTAGTTGCCTCTAAAGAATATTTTTTTACCAAAGTGAATAGCTACTGAGAAAAAAATCTGTCTAATAATTTTCCACAGCAAATCTTTCTATAATTCTGTTTTGTTGTTTTGTTTTTTATAGAGAGAGGCAATCCATTAGTTTTTGTTCAAGGAAAGACATACTATTGGAGATTGTTATTGTAATGAATAAATATAATAAAAATATGAACTATAATAAATATAAATATATAAATATAGTATGTATACACTCTAAATTATAAATAACATAGTCTAAGATATGTTATATTATCTTAGAATCATAGAATCATAGAATGGGTTGGGTTGGAAGGGACCTCAAAGACCATCAGGTTCCAATCCACCTGCCAGAGGCAGGACTAGAAATCTCCATATCTAATAGTAGACCAGGCTGCCCTGGGCCCCATCCAATCTGCTCTTGAACATCTCCAGAGATCGGGGCATCCACAACCTATATAATTACATAGTAACGATATAATTATATATAACCATGAAAATATATTTACCAACAATTGAAACTGATCATTCTAACAGAAAGTAATAGGTGCAGTTTGGGAAGGGGTCACAAAAACAAAGATGATACTACATTGGGAAGTGCTGTTAACACTCCAGGGGATCGAGAAACCTTGAAAAAGCTTCTGGACAGACTGAAGCATTGAACAATCTGTAACCCTATGAGGTAAAATAAAAGAAAATGCCAGATTCCGCACCTGGGGTGGAGTAATGCTAGGCACACATATAGACCTGCAGGACCAGTGTCTAGAGAGCAGCATGGTAGAAAGAGACCTAGGGATGCTGGTGACAGCAGCCTCAACATGAGCACGAATCCTGACTGCCGAGAAGGTAAGCCATGTTTTGGAATGCATTAAAAACAGCATGGTCACCCAGTTAAAAGAGGTGATTCTCTCTCTGTATTTAGCATTGATTCAGCCTCACCTTGAATACTGTGTACAGTTCTCAGACGCACATTAGAAAAAGGGTGTTAAGGACCTTGAAAGTACGCAGAGTAATACAGCAAAGCTGATAAACATGCTGATAAGTTTAGCTGATAAGTTTGTCCTCTGAGGAGAGGTTGAGGACACTTGATCTGTCTAGTTTGAAGGAAAGAAGGCTAAGAGGCATCTTCACTGCTCTCTGCAACTTCCTGAGGAGAAGAAATGGAGTGGGAGGTGCTGATCTTTTCCTAGTAGAGAGATCACAATGATAGAATGAATGCAATTGACATAAAGCTGTGCAGAGGCAAGTTCAGGCTGGATATTAGGAAAAAAAAAATTTACTGTAAGGCTGATCAAACACTGGAATAGGTTTCTTAGATAGCTGGTTGATGTCTCATGCCTGCTGGCATTCAAGAGACATTAGGACAGTGCCCTCAGTAATGTCCTTTAAATATTGATTAGTCCTGAAATGATCAGGAGGTAAACTAGATTTTCTTTGGAAGTCCCTTTCAGTCAAACTATTGCATTCTACTTTATAATGGTCGTGGCTAAGAAAAGTCTTTGTTTAATTTGGCTGTTATCACAGCAATGATAAAAAGACATGTCTGTATCTAATTCTTTGTATCTTTGTTTAGTCTTAAAACTTGCATAATTTAAATATATTTGTTGTTATTATTTACAATCATTTTTTGTCTATCCGATTTTAGTAGTTCAGAAAAAAATGTTACCTTTTTTATTTAAAATACCTGAAAATATTTAAAGTAACATGAAAACATTTTTCCTACTTCTTCAATGGACACAAATTACTATAATTCAAATCAAAACCACAGTCAAAATTCTCAGTGTGATAACATTTGTTATATTGTTCATATTAATATTCTGAGATGAAATACCTGAAAAATAAAATAAATTTTTACAAATTGACTTAAAAAAACAACCACCAGATAGTTGAGAATACACTATATTTTTATCTATTTCTCTGAATTTTTTGTTTACTTATTAGCATCAGCCTCCTGTGGATCTGTTTAATCTTTGTAATTCAGAGAAACAACTTTAAAAAAAAAAGAAGAAAAAAGAACAGAAGGCTCTGAACATGATCTAGCTTCTCAGTCTCTCTTTTACTGGGGGAATCAAAACTGGATGCAGTACTCTAGCTGTACTCATCTGACAGTTGTTTAAGGGGGGTTAATCACTTCCTTCTGTTGAGATTTTTTTCTAATATTCGCTGAGCATTCTATACCAAGTGACACTAATAAAGATGCTTCCTATGTACTGCATTGCCTGAAATTTTTTCATGTCATGTTAAAATTTTACATTCCCTACATATTTAACTTGGGAAATGGCAGCACATGCTGTGCTTAGTTTGCAGAGAAGCATAAGTTAGTTTATCATATTATAAATGTTTCATGCTTTAATCTATAGTAGTTATTTCTCAGCATTTAGTTTCCATAGATCACACTCAAATGTGATGTTTTAAAAAATTTACCATATTTTAACAAAATACTATTAATAAATTTAACAAAAACAGATACACATAAATGCTGAAAGAGCAAAAGAAAATGTAACAATATAAGAAGTAGAGAATAAGAAAAATAATCTCAGTGGTGCAGATTTTAGTTCTAGAAGAATATATAATTCACATTTCAAGCACCGGGAAAAGAACCTGCTGTGATCTGCTTGTTCACTGTCAGAGATGACCGTGAGTTATGCTCTATAACTACACAAGAAAATCAAGGACACATTCATAACTGCTAAAGTTACTGTTAACACATAAGATCTTTTACTTTTCAGTTACTATATACAAGCTATGGATAGCATAGTTCTTCTCAAAAGTTATATTTTTACAGTAGATGAAACAGAAGGAAATCAAACACAACAACAGCCTTGCTTCTCTTTGTCTCCACCAACCGTGTTGTAGGTAGTTATCACATTCAGCTTTACAGAGGAGAAGCTGGAAACATAAATTTAACACAAGTTACTGGAAAAATCTGAGATTCATAACAATCAAATTTCACCTTGGAAATTGGTATCATTGCCATAAAATTTTCATATTAAATGTTTTCTATTGTGTACTTGGGCATATTTTAATAGATGTATAGCTGTACAGATATACAAAAACATAGGATATTAAATAATTTTTAATATAGAATTATTGGAAATAATAGCAATAATATTGGAAAAAAATAGCGAGTAATTTCAAACAGACATATACTGTTTGAGGCTTGGCATACGTCAATAATCAACTCTTATCTTTGTTCACTACATCAAAAACTTATGGCTTTTTTTTTCTTTTTTATTGACACACAGAACATTTATTTTAATAATGCTACATTGTTTATCACTAATAAAATGTCTAAGGTTTTGTTTAATACTTTATTATTCAGAATTTTAAAAAGTTAAAGTACAAAGTCCTTTTATGATCTCTAAAATTCTCTAATTTTTGTAGAAGGTAATGTGTGCTTTGCTCAAACCCATCTCCTGAATTCTGTCTTGGGCTATGCCAAATTGTTTTGTCAGTTCCTAAGTCCAGTGTAGATGCAAACGTATAATACAGACATTTGAAAATATTCCTCAATTTTCTCTTTATTACTTATTTTTTTTCCTTTGTCAGTTCTGTATCTTCCAATAAATAAAGGAGACAGTCATATTGTGATAGGTTATTAATTCTCTTTAATATGCATGCAAAAAAAATGTAGGAGTTTCAGCCTGAAAGAAAAAAAAATAAACTTATAGACAGAGGATCTTGTTGATAGATTCACTTTTTATACACAATAGAAGAGTAAAGGAGTAAAAATTATTAAAGTGGGAGATAGCACATAATCTGTTCTTGCTTGAAGATTCAGAAGATCTAAGGGCAGTAGCAATAGAACATACAAAATTGGACATAAAACAAATTTAACCTGAAGAATAAAATACTTTCACAATGTTTTCCTGTTGATGAACAGGTGAGAAAAGATTCATGCATAATGAATTATTTCATGTATTTTGGGAAATACATAAGAATTAAGAATCATTTTGTACAAAACTGAATTAGTTGATTTTAAAAGATGCTGGAGAATCTGTTATAGTAAATACTGTGAATTCTACACTGCTCAATCAGATTTCAATGGATTTTTATCCTGCACCAGTTTCTTATCCTTTTTTCCAGACTTCTCTAATTCTGTTCAGATGTAGTGAAATTAACTCCCACTGCTGAAGTCTGCAGTAAAAACACATCATTCCAAGCTTCAGCACTTCTCTTCTGAGAGACATATTTATGAACCCATAGCTATTTGGCTAAAAGAAACAGTAGTAGATAAACTCTTCCTGGCTTTAGATTTGGAGCATAGGACATAGAATTTAATTGGCTTTCTGGATCACCACTCATAGATACTTGTTATTTTTCAGATACTTGAAATTATGATAGAAAGCCACATTAGAGATGTACTTAGTTTATGGAGCTAAGTGCTGTAGATAGCTCTATATTTTTCTTTTGTTATTGAATTGATACATTGAAGTTCTAGGGTTTAGAACTACTTTTTCTTTAACTTTCAGTATAGCAATGTAAAAGTTTTTTTTAAATTGAGAACAATGCCATTTCAAACCAAGATTGACATCTAGAATTTTTGCTTTCTTTGTATTTATCTTTAAGTTTTTGGAGAGAACATTAATTCAGCTATGCTAAATGAGGTAAAGTTATTTCAATCTTTTTTTTTTTTTTTTCATTTGATAAATGCTGTTATTTTAGCAATTTTCTTTGCAATTGTTGTAATTTTCATTGTGCTCAAAAGACCATAGTTAACTCTATATTCCAAATGAGGCTTGAACAGAAAAAATTCAGTCACATTTCACTTTATCTATGGGAAATAACTTGAATGATACAGCCTGAAATTGCATTTACTTTTCTAGAAATTCTTTGCGAAATAACCTTTGTAATTGCAGTATTTTCATCATATCAATATGATAAGACAGAAAAGTCAACAAAGCATTATTCTTATGTTAAATACAAGAAATATAATATTAAGTTGCTTCAAAATAGTGCTCTCTAGTAACAAAATTGTATACAGTTCCATGTATGTGTATATATATAAATATATATAATAGCTGTGAACATATTCATGGCAGAAAATAAATTATTATTCAGGTTTTTTTTTTATATTTTAGACAAGTTACCAGATACTGATTTATTTTACACTATTTAAAACTGATCACAATTCCAAAGTATAAGAGATTTCAAGTTTATTCTATTAATTTGTGTTTGGAAAAGTAGCAGTATGTGCACATATACATAGGTTGCTCTAAAGTAATGCCTTATATTTCCATGGAAAGTACAACAGATACAAAGAGCGCAATCACATTCTTTGATAAAGTAAATTCTCCACTACACAACACTGTTTTTCAATATAATTACCATCACTAGCTGATTTGACCTGATAACAGACGGTCTTCATTTCATGGTGTGACAGTTGTGCATGGATGGCCATGTAGAACATAGTCTTTCACTTTGCTGTCACCACGTCTGAAACACAGTGCCCATTGCCTCACTGTGCTCACAACCAGTGTTCAGTCTCTGTGAACATTCAGTGTCAATGAATTTCAATAGCTGCAATTTTTTCTATTTGGAGGAATTCAGTGACACACCTTTGCTTCACCTGCACTTCCATGTCAGACACCATTTGTCAGACTGCCCCTCTGCTGCCAGCTGTCACGCAACAACAAAATCTAACAAAATATTGCTGGAAAGGTTCAACTCCTACTGTTGTACCACCAACACCCACCTCTGACAATGTGGGATAAAATAAAAATAAATAATAGTATTTGAAAATTATCCAAGAATTATTTGAGCATTGGAACATAAGTTTCCTTCAGCAGATCAATGGGAACCAACTTAGGATGTTTTTTATTTCCCAGTTCTTGATCTTATAACTCACAAGAGCAGCCTTCCCCAGTTTGCCACACCAGAAAAAAAAACTGTGTAGAGAAAATGGCTACCTGATCAAGTGCAATAATCAAGTACAAGTGCAAGGCTTTCTGCACGTCTGCCATTTCTTACTTTACTAAGAACAAGTGCATTTATTGTGACAAAATTTGCCTTTATTGGAGTTTAGATTCAGGTACGTTTGCCATCTATTACAAAATGCCTTTTATAAAAAAAAAAAAAAAAAAAATCAGCTTTGAGAAAAGCAAGACTGTTATGGAAATGCCAAAAGAAAACATCAAACATAGTTTTTTCCTTTTGCTCCCTATCTCGTTTATGTTTATTCAGGAACCAACACCTTAAATGAACTTCCTACTGATCACCACGTTGCCCCCCTCCCAAATTTCTCTTAACATCCTTCTTTTCCTGAGAACAAAATGCATTTTCCTCTCCCATCTCAACAGCTTTCACAAAAGTTTGTGAAGCTTTTCAGTACATTTCCATTTTTTGTTTTTTAGGCTGAAATGACATCTGTGTAAATTTCAGAAATTGCTTTTAGCCTCCTTCACAGCATGGAAATCCATTTCCTAGTCTTTGCTCTAATATCATTCATTTTTATGCTGTTAAGCCAATCATCCAAAATGATAGGAACTTCTCATTGTTTTTTTCTTGGAGAAGTACCTTATTCCATCACTGTAACAACCAATTTAATATACTGTTACTTCTATCTTCAGTAGCTTACTTTGTCAAGCCGTATAGGGTTTATTCAGCATATCTGTAGATTTCTACAATATAGCTGTTTCATATTTGACCCATAACTTCATTTCATTGATGGTAGAAAGATAGAAAAAGATAATAAATATTCAGGGCACTATTCACTATTCTCTTGGGTTGAAGCTGCTCATAACTTAACAGAAGCTCTTTCTCTCTTTACAATTAGGATTACCAAGACACCTAGTTTGTACTCTGAAGACTACAGTTAGACTCTAAGATTTGTGAGGTTTACATTATAACATCAGAAAATAAAATGAAATCATATTAAATATTGACAAGAACTCCTAATCTGTTTTTTCTTTCAGCCCGTCTGAATCAGATAATCATATACAGACATTATTTCAGTATTATATCTTCTGAATTTGAAATCATCCCTTCCATATCTAGGTGGAAGTCAGGCCATACTGAAGTTCAGAGTAAAATTTAACTAACTGTCAGTATGATCAGGAGATAGTTATATATGACCTAACCTTTCAGTGCCTCTTCTTCAAACACAGAAAGAAAGAATCATGCCAACGGTACAATTAATCTGTCCTAAATAGCAAACAAACAAACAAAACAATAAAATAAAAAGTTTGGATGCTTTTTGGGGTAGTTTGAATAAAAGAATCTTAGAATATTGTTGGAAGGGACTCATAAGGATCAAGTCCAATTCCTGATTTCACACAGAATTACCTGAAAATTAAACCAAATGTCTGAAGGCATTGCACAAATGTTTCTGGAACTCCAGCAGGCTTGCTGGTGTGATCTCTTCCTTGGTAAATCTGTTCTAGTCTCCAAACTGTATTGTTTTAAATTGTTGTGTTTTTTTAATTGTTATTGTTTACTTTTTTCCTGTCTATTTTCTTTTGTCCTTTTAAGCTTGAGTATGGTATAAACTGTTTCTATTTCAAATAAATAATTTTTCATTGGTTTCATCTTTAAAGTGCAACACTTTACAAGAATTTATTTAGCTCCTAAATGCAGTCTTTTATTTACCATCCAGTCATACTTTGTATTTTGTTACGCATTTTCCTTCTTTTTTTTTCTTTTTCCATTACCTTATATCTGTGCAACATATTTTCAAGTCTGCTGCAGATTTTTTAAAACTCTGAGTTTTGACATTCCTGTATTCTCATCTCCTTCCTTTCACATAGTGGTCTTTTATACACTGTTTGTACTTGAGGGAAATCAAAACATGAGGTAGCTATTCTGTACAATAGCTATTCTGCCCTTTGCATTCTGAAATGATATTATGAACAGCTCGAAGCCATTACAAATTTTGAAATTCTTTAATATAATGGGTACACCGAAATACTGTGGACATCAGTCAGGCTATACATAACAATTTCTTGCTGGAGTGTAATTAAAACTTCTGTTCCATTCTGAAAAAAATTTAGGGGACCATGCAAGTAGCCAGACATGATGTAGATATTTTCAGAAGGAAAACTGAAGTAGATGCCTCAACATGCTGAAATATCAATAATTATTTACAATGAATGTGTTAAGTAATTTCAGACTCCCCAAATTCAATAATAATAATATTTTTTTAAAGTTTTGTAAAATCTTGTGTACATTGCAAATAGAATATGAAGCGTATACATAGAGACTAAAAGCTGTAGAAGACATTTCCTACAGAACATTTTTCATCAGCTTTCATGATATTCAAACAAGTTCTACTATCTTGGATTATACACTTTGGTTTTCAAGCCTCGATTAGTAAACGTTAATAATTATTTTCCTTTCATATGCCAACACAGCTTGTTTCTTTCAGAATCTTGTGATGTAGGAATTAATCAAACTTGATCCCAGTTAGAGACAACATGAGAATTTAAGGAAAATATGAACAAATACAATTTCCCTAATATTTGAAAAATTCTTTGTATACTGAAGATATCAAATTTTACCAAAAGACATGCAATATCCAGTTTCTGAAATGACAGTGAATATATATAATTATGCAGAAAGATACTGATACCAATCTGACACACCCAGAACTGAAAAACTTCAAAGCAAAGACAATCTATTCTCCACTTAATTGTTCGTATCTCCTTCTTTAATCGTGGAATTACTATGACTGCGAATGAAAATAAAATGATAGACGTTCATATCCGAATGGCTTAGATATAGAATTATCCTGTGGCAAATAACAGCTGAAGTCTCCTAAGTAGCAGAACAGCAAGAATGTTCTGTTGAGAAGCTGCAAAAAAATTTTTTGACCTTTTGGCAGTGTCTTACACGAAGCTTTTAGCAAAGAGGTCTCCAGCGTCCATTCAGGACATTTACTCTCTAAATTTACTGTAGCAAGGGAAAAAAAATGACAGGAAGAAAATAAAAAGAGGCAGACTTCAGCAACTCTAACTTTCAAAAACTTGACTTTCAACCAAACATTGAATCTTCCACAATGTCCACTTCTGGTAGAAGAGAAATTGCCTTACTATTTCTTCTCCAAATAGTCTATGTCCAGCAGTGATCCAGGAAGGTACAGCAAGCTATTTGAATTACTATGTATTATTATTGGAGTATTACTTATAAAAGGTTTTGCTGATGAAGGATAAAAGATTTATTAGACACTAGGAAAATTCTGAGGGATATTCACAGTACCATATAAAACACCTCAAAATAATCTGCATAAATCTGCCTTGACTGTTTGGTCACTATGATCTGACTTTGATTTCTTACAGCCTACTGCACAAAATTCAGCTTAAAACAAAATGAAAGGAAGACTGTTAGATTTTCTTCTGTTTGCACTGCTTGGAGATACATGACTTCAAACGAATAAACTGATCCTCTTCTCTTTCTCTCACATGCTATTAGAGGTAGGTATATTCTCAATATTGTGAATAACTGTCAATGTTTTCTGCTAGAAAATGAGATATTAAAGAAAAAAAATTAAATCAGATTTTAAATAAAGTTTGAAGTGAAGTTTGAGGCATAGAAAATCAGAGATAGCCAATATTATAAAAAGAAAACAAAACACTTTTTTTTGCATTTTAATAAAAGACTGACGTTCTTCGAATTGACATTCTTCTGTTGTTACGCTATACAATAGTGCAAAGAGAAGGAAAGAAGGCACAAGACAGCTGATTAATAAATCACATGCTGAACATGTTTTTATGGAAACTCTGTGATGATTCAATTGCTTCTTTGCATAAAAAATAACCTTGATCACTGGTTATTCTGAAGTTGGTCTCCAACTCTCTCTTCTACCAGTAGTTCTAATCAGACCAGTTCTAATCTAATCTAACCAGAAAAATCTTTGTAGTTCATCACAAACCCTTTTTGACTAAAATTCACAGTAAATGAAGCAATTATTGCTCTAGTTCACTTCACTAACTCCTTTATTAGAAGATTTCAATGAGATTCTGTGTTTAAATGTTACAGCAAGTAGGAAAAGGTTCCCACTAGTTACATGTCAACTTTTGTCTAGTTAGCTCACTTGAAAGATATTCATACAATGAAAAATATGTTGGGATGTTGCTAAAAGGTTTTAACTCAAAAGAAGCAAATGAGGACTTTTTTTATTTTACGTGTTACAAAATTGAATGAAAATTGAATGAGTGAATCATATGAATACATTTTTCAAAGGGTCATATAAGTCATTTCTCAAATATCTATGGCTACGGAACTTCCATAGAAAAAAATTTAAAGCTTTATTTTCCTCTAAATTGGATATTGCAGTCCATATTTGATAGTATATACTGGATTATGTCTTATTACTGGACTGGTTATAGTACTGCAAGTTTCAGAGGATTGTGTACAAATCATTTAGACTAATATTCTACTAAAAATTTAGCATAGGTATAGTACAATAATAAGTGTAGCTTACTATAAATTCTCAGAGAAACCTTCTTATTGACATGTTCTGTCATTTTACTGAAATGAACTCATAGAAGTCATGTACTAGAGCAAAAGTTGTGTCTGCCTAAATCGCTAAGGATTCCTTCTTCTAATTTACTTTGATTTTCTAATAAGGAGTATAGAAGCAATGTGTTTATCTTGTTTTCCAACAAACCCGCAAGCTTTAAAAATATGTTGTACTAACATAAAAAGAGCGCTTCCTTTCAAGGAACATTTAAAAACAGTAATACTGTTTTTTATTCTATTGTAATAATACTTGGTTTGTACACTGTATAACATCATACACATTCCTAGAAGAGATGCTAGAAAACAAAGGATAAAGGGATAAAATTCTTCTTGATATCACAATGATTGCACAAGCTGTTTTAGGATTCTCCTTCAGGGAGAAATTCTCCTTCTGCAATCAAATCTCTTCTTGCAAGTTCAGGAGATGAACTTCACTATGCTTTCTGCCTTATTATAACATAATCATCTGTGCAATAGTAATTTACTCAAGATGTAAGTGATATATTTTTACAATTTTTTTAATGATCTTTGTTTGGTCTGTGAAGTCAGTCTTGCCTTGTTCATGTATGATATTACTTTAAAGTCAAAAGGACTTCTCAGTAAATGAGGTAAACTGCATACTGACACCTGGTTTTCTGACCTATTTCCCTTTTATTTCTCTATTTTTTCCTTCAGAATTTCAGGCTAAAGCTAAACAAGTGACCAAGTAAGCAGTACTGTAAAGGCTTTGGAGACTTTTTACAAGGATAGTCAACAATTTCTTTCCCAGTAGAAATAGATTATTTTCTGTTGCTGTTTTTCTATGATAGTAATTGTGAACATTTATGAACAAGTATCGGCTTAAACTCTCCGCGAATCAATCAGGCAAGATTATTTATTTAGCCTTCGAATGAAATCAGTAAAATGTATTAAGTTATCAAAATCTGATGCACTAGATGTAAATTTACAAATTACACTTGTGTTAAGAGGATGACTCGAATGACAAATTTCAAGGTGATTAGAGACAGACACACTACAACATAATGTCATCATAACTGAGCCTTATGTTCTTACCAATTTATAAGATCTAAATGCTTTTTTTTTTTTTTTTTTTTGAGGACTTCAAGTCTTGCACTAATCCTTCTATTTCAGGATGTTTTGCAGAAGCTTTTATTCATCCAGGATCATCACTAGTAATAAGCAACACGACTTTGCGTTTAGTGCAAACATAATATTCTATGACATTAAAAGGTCTCAATTTAATATTCTAGTTTTTAAATCAATTTCTATTCAGCAAAAAATAACAAGAACAATAATAAAAATAATAAAAATTGGTTGATACATTTATTGTTTCAATCTTAGTAACTTTATATTAATTGAACTCTGTTGTAGTCTTTAAAAATTGCTGGCAGTATCGTTCATTTGCCTTTATCCTTAAGACTACCTTAACATACTCTTAGATGCTCTGGACGGTGACCAATGAGATTCTATTTGCAGGTTTTTCAAGATAGGCAAAAATGGGAGTTTATTGCTCAGCTTCTGTTTGAAAAATTTCAAGAGTTTCCGTAGCAACTATTGTAGCTTTATGTTATCAGGGGATGTAACACAAAAGCTGCTGAGTTATCACCAGATCAGGCGTTCTGAAAGGTGCAGCACAGGACCATACAAGGACATTGTGTCCAACTCTGAGGAGATTTTCAAAGGCCATATGACTAATGTGCATCTGGCCAAGAGCCAAAGATACTGCAGAGATCCTTCAGGGCTCAGTCAGAAAGATTCATGCCATAGAGAGGTGAGAAATGACAGTGCTGCCACAGGCATCCCAACACATGACTGAAAGATGGATTAGATATTAAACTGTATGCTATAGTGCCCAGCGACTACCTTTATAGTTTCAAATGTCTTGTTTCAGAGCAAGATATATGGATTACCTGAGGCCAACTCATCATCTTTGTCCAGTTGCCCTTCTATGAAATCCATGAGACATGGGAGCTGCATCTGAACATCTTGCTAGATGTGGTTCACAGAACACATATGAATCAGTGACATGTATTTGGTATACTACTAGTACTGCATTTGAATTAATAATATCTGCTTCTCAAACTCATTAAATACAACTACACCAGGGGAATACAGCAAGCACAGAGAACTAGATATTTTACTCTTTGAGTTATGTAGACATGGTTTTCAGATATCAAATTCTGCCTTTAATTTTTGTTATTTTTCTTTTTTCTTTTCTTTTTTCTTTTTTTTTTTTGTATGTGTGTATGGGGGGGTATTTGGGGTGGTTTTATTGGTTTATTTTAGGTTTTTTTTCGGGAGGGAGGGAGTGAGGGAGGGAGTGGAGTTAGGTGAATGATAACAAGCATTAACACAGATGAGAATATTGTTCAGGGAGAGAAATTTCCATTTATTCTGATGAAATAGAGCAAATTAAGTTAAATAACACTGAATCTGAATAACCATAAAAAGACAATATTTTAGATAAGTTTGCCTGTTTGCAATTTAAATTCAACTTATTTATTATAAATTTCTTTTGTTAAGTTTTAATTTAAAAAATATACTTTTTCCTCAGAAAAAATTATGCTTTAGTATAAAACAATTGATGTTCACAGCAGAAAAAGCAATTACATAACATTTTGTTCTATTTTCTTAGACCCATGCTATTTGTCCCTTGTTCTTAAAACAGAATTATCTACTTTTGTTTGTTTTTAATTTACCACTATATTATTTGAATAGTCAGTATTGATTTTATCCATCACCTGTGGTGTGAAGTTATAGTGTTAAAACCAATGAAGCGCAAAGTAATGACTGTTATCTGGCATTGGTTATTCAATTGTGCCTGGCCAGATATTTTAGAAGGCCCACAATTTTGCAGTATTTATTCTTACAATACTCAATATTTTACAGTTCATTAAAATAATTCACTTTTAATGAATACACGGCAATGAAAAGATTGCAAAGAAATTTTATAAAATATTTATCAAATGAATTCAGGAGCTTTTTTATAGGGAGCATTAAATTGTTGAAGTTATCGAATCATTCTTCAACAAATCAGTTTCCTTGCATTGCTGATTTTTGTTCTTTATGCCTCCTGGCATCTTATGAAGTCTTATGCCCTGTTCCATACTGCCTTGTTTCTTCCTCTGACAGTATTTTATCCTGAGGAATGAATAGGGCACAGATTCTATAGAGAAAGGGATGAATTTATATCATTAGAAATTGCTACACAGAACCTATGTATGTCAGGTCTTTGAAGTGTTCGATTAATAACATTTAACACAGATTTTTAATGTGAACTTCTCCTCCAGGTGATTTTGAAACAGAAATGTGACTTCCTCTCTTCAAAAATACAGTTGTACAATGTACAGAGGCAAATAAACTTCCAAATAGGGCAGTTTTAAACAAAATACATTAACAAAAGAATGTCCTTCTCTGCTCCCTGTACTCTGTTCTGTTCTGCCAAATAACTTCTCACTTCCACTTCTGTCTCAAAATTGGAGTCTCTTCTCAACTTCTAACAAGCAGAGTCTAACTGTTGTGGTTTTCAGCCTCTTGAATTAACTCCCACAGTTTTAAGGAACCTCAGGTCTGCACTATTGGTCTCAGGAGGCAGGTGAAACACGTGTGTGTGTAGCCATAGAGCTCAAGATGATGTTTTAATGAACTGTAATTTAGATTTAAAATAGTACCTAGAACTTTTGTCTTATATTCGTTTGCTTTTGAATGAAAAAAGAATCATTGGAAGTTGTTTCATATAATAAAATAACAGATTAGTTTAATATGGAGACTGCAGGATGAAAAAAAATTCATCCTACAGAAAAAAAAAAAAAAGACAAAAAACAGTAAACATCCATAAGACATGATTTAAAACCATGTGTTCATCTTGTCTTTATCCTGTTGTTTCCTGCTGTTCAAAGAGTAAAACATAAGTAGCTCTCTGTATGAACAGTTTTGCAGGTTTTGTTCTCTAGATCACTGATTTATACAATATGCTGGAAGCACGTTGCTATATGTGTGCAAGTACAAGAGTGCTACGTCTTTTTATATAAAAGAAAACTGTGTGAAGGCATGCATACTTTGAAGTATGGCAAATGACAAAGCCATGTGTACCACTTGTCTGTGTGGTTGTCCAGTGAGGACCACTAGTTCCAGGACAGGCACAGCATCACTCTGGGGAAGCTCATTCATCTACACAGTGGAGAGGAGGGGAAGACCCTTCCAGACAATGATTCAAAGCAAAAGACTAATTTACCTGTTGCCTGGAGGAACCTGCCTCTCTTCATTGACAAGAGGCTGCCAAGCAAGATCATCACTCCGTTTAAGTTAGCTTTTGTGAATGCTCCTTAGGCAATAGCAGCATTTTACCTTGCATTTAACATTGCATTAAACACCATCAAGGTGTTTCATCCTATCACACTAGGGCATGGACTGTTTCTCCTCTACTGCAATCTGTGTCAATCAGGAATAAATGAGAAAGAAAAGCACGATGTCAGTATTGAATCTTGTTTGTATGAAAGATGGCAGCAACATATAGCATCTCATAAACAGAAATAATTTGAATTGGGTGTCCCCAAGCTTAGTAGAACCTGCCAGCATGGAATTTAAGTTACTGTAAAATACATGAGTTCATTACTCCTGGATCTCAGCAGCGTGAATACACGGGAAGATGACAAGCATTCATTCAATTCACCCACAAGGATTACTTTAGGAATCATGTATCAGCTGCTATTACCAAATAAGTGGTAGAAAGTTCACCTCAATGAGGCCTGATTTCTGCCAAAATGTCAACGACAATAACAACAAATAGTCACGTAATAAATAAATAAACAAATAAATAAAAAGGAAACAAATAAAAATGTATTTTAACATTTACATTTATGTTGGACAAACCTTTGGAGATTATCTGCACTCTGTCCACTGACACTGCTTCACTGTAAAACTTAACAGCTGCACAACTTTAGTTTGGACTTCGTAGCACCGGTGGAGGCTACTTCAAAACTGGGGCTGCCCAGCTCAGTAAGCAAAGCACAAGGAAAGCAAATGCCATTTTAAAGAAATTTGTTTGCTTTCCTGTCAAATATTGTTTAGCTGCTCCCACTGCCTGCTACGTTGTGAGAGATCTCTACTGGCATAGCTGAGCATGGTGCCCCATGCTGATTCAATGTTGTCGTTTATAGATGCTAGTCTTATTTTTTTTTTTTCCTGTTTATTAAATTGACATGACTTTGATTATGTGCCAGGTGACCCTTCAGATAAAACCCCATCTCCAGCCAGCAGGACTTGATAATTGATTGATGTGGAGGAAAGATTCCAATGTGATTTTATTCAAACACTGTTTTCTAATATGTTTGAGACATATCCACCATTAGCGAATGTCACTGATTTTGGTAGCTATTGCACAGGGGAGTTTAGCTTAACCTTCACAGCACAGGACATGCACTAGTTCTCCGAGTTTCCCTTCTCCAGGTAAAATATTAGACACATTCTTAAAAATGATGCAACCTTCTATAGCAGACAGAAAAGACAAAGCAGAGAATTCATTTTGTATTTTTAACATTTAGAATGTAATTGCTTCTTACAGTCATGCTGATAGAAAGGGAAATTAGCAGAAGTAATCAGCTTGCACTGGCAAATTTAAAAGCTGTGAAATAATAACTTATTATTGTGTGTGGAAAAGAAGACATAACTGGTATGTACCATACTCATGGCATTTATTGGCCAAAAAAATCTAGAAATAAAAACATCTGTTAGGATATTCAGGAGAGTGATTGACATTTTTTTTTAAGATATGTGCAAGCTGCTTTGTGATTAATAACACTTCATTCTAAGTAAAAAGGCTTCAAAAACTGGAGTACAGTCTAATTTGACAACCTATCAATTCCTAAGTCAAAACAGTTAGACATTTTATTGTACATGGAGGGAAGTTTTTCCAATTTTTGTACTAAATAACAAGAATATACAGCCATATTCTCTTGGTCTTCTTTCATTTAAAAGAATCTTCACAGTTATGATTAGAATGGTTCTCATTGACTTAGATGGACATTTAATATGACATTCATTAGAACCTGTGACATTGCAGCAGCACTGCACTGCAAATTACATTCTCCTTTCAACAAATGAACTGCAATTGTTTGATAGGTTCTTTTCTTTTAAAGAAATTATTTTAAGGGCTTTAAATGTTCAGCTTTTGACCAAAACCACTTTTCAAAGAATTTTAAAAAATCAAACATAAGTAAAAATACTTCAAGTAGGACCCAAAATAAATTCCTCTGGCTTTAAGTTTCCACCTCAGGTCGTTTGAGGTCTTAATTTAATCTCTTGTTTATGCTTTTCTAAGATCATCTAGAAGCTCTTTTTTCTCTCTATTTTTTTCTCTCCATTTTTTTTTTTTCAAACATAGAAAGAAGAAACTACCATATGACAAAGCAAGAGCAATATGCTCTAAATTTATAGGATTCATTTTGCTCCTCAGGAAAATCCTATTAAATTATATGGGTTTGGAACTTAAAGACATGAAATTAAAATACCACTTTACTGCTCTTACACGTTATAGGTAATTGCCTATCTTAAATATGTCACTGTTGTGCATCTGATATTCATGTAAACTGAAATAATTTCATCAATTATAACTGTGAAGCATATATAAGTTTGTGAGATCTGTGATGGTTCTCTTTCTTTTAGACAGAAGCTTTTATGATTTTTTCCTACTTATTATTTTCTCAATTTATAGTAGCATAAGTCAGAAATGAATCTACAGAGTTCTGCTGCACTTCAAGAACAGATGAAATAGCAAAATATGCAGTCTAACCAATATCAAGCACATGTATAGAGGGCCCCTACATGCACTTCATATCTAGGATAAAGATGTGAATATAAACAGATTTTTTTTTGCTTTTACTCCAAGAAATTAGATCATTACTTTTGACTAGCCTGAAAAGTAAGGAAAAAAACACATATTTTAGGTTCCAGAACTTCAAAAGTGTGTTGCTTTTTTAAAAATTATTCACTAAAATGATTTGAAGAATGTATCAAAATCATGGAGTTATAATGGTAAGAAGAAAATACCTTTATCTGAATCCTGACGAAATTATCTCACTGCAGCTATTTTTTTTTTTTTAATTTTGAATTGAATTTTTTTCCTATTATTCTCATCACACTTCTCACTTTGTACATTCACAATGATCTACCACTATCTTAATTAAAGAGGAGGGAATCTGTACCACACCTGAAAGCTATTGTTCACTAGCCCATATGCGGCAGCCTACTAGCTTTGTTGTGATCACATATGAACAGTTACTTCAAATTAGCAAGTAAAAGAGATTGGTGTTCTCTATCACTTCCAGATGACTACGGTTTCTGGTTCCAGTATAACATTACATGAATTTAAAAAAATGCTTGCATATCCAGAGTTGTACAGCCAAGCTCATCACTTCTGTTTATTTTGCATGTGATCTTATGTACATGTTGTTACAGGTTAGTAGAAAAGAGAATAGGCTTGAAATCCTTCAGAAATCATTTTTTAAATGATACTGTTTGTGAAATATGGAATACAAAGATAATACAAAGATAAAGTAATGTGTAAGGAAATAAAAGAATCCAGGGCACACACTATTTCAGGTCTAAGTAGTTTGCTGTAGTAAGTACCTCTCACAGACTACAGGGACTCCAGCACCCAGTATTCATTAAAACCAAAACCAAAATGCAGCTTTGTTTCTAGTCTTCCTTGCTATAACCATGAAAGTGTGAGCAGCACCCAGAACAATTGCAGAATGTGACCAAATATCTTCTTGAGACAGAAGAAAATCTGAAATCTCTGAGAGCAGTAAACTTTTTCAGTACACTGTCTCAGCCAAAGCTTTGTGGAACCCATGATCTCATATCTACAAATCATATCATTTCCTCCTAATACAACAGAATACAAGATTTCATTTTATTGTAACCAGTCACTCAGCATTTTGTAGCCAGGGCACTATCCAGCCTGGCTTAGAACACCTCCAAGGCATACACAACTTCTCTGGACAGCCCCTTCTAACACTTCATCACCTTCTGAGTAAAGGATTTCTCTAAATCTCCCATCTATTAGTCTAAGACTGTTTTCCCCTGTTTTACCACTATTGGGCCATGCAAAAATTAAACGTTCCTTCTGTTTATATGGTCCCTTTAAATACTGTAAGTCTGCAATGAGGTCTCCTCACAGCCTTCTCTTCTCTAAGCTGAACAAGCCCAGCTCCCTCAGCCTTTCTTCACAGGAAAGGTGCTGCAGAACTCTGATCGTCTTCATGGCCCTCCTCTGGATCCACTCCAACAGCTCCACATCTTTCTTATCCTGGGGTCCTAGACTTGGACACAGTACTCCACACGGGGTCTCACAAGAGTAGAGCAGAGAGGGGACAGTCAATCCCCTCACCCCACTGACCACCCCTCTTCTGATGTAATACAAGATACAGTTGGCAAGTATTCACAATCACAACACAAGTGCATATAAAGCAGGAGGAAATCAGTCAGGATAATAAAATGCCTGCAATTTTTTATTAAAATGAAAATCTTTATTTTTAACTTCAAAATATTATTGGATAAACCAAACCTATCCTCAGATCCTTCCAAATCTCTTGCACATTTGAGTGTGTGTTTTTCACTTTTAATTTCCTCACATATTCCCATACCTTTGAATAGCTAGGACAAGCTCATTAGTAGGGGACATTTTGAACAACTGTTCTGTGAATATCAATATGATCGATCATGGGTCTAAACTTTACGATTTTATTACCAGTGTAAGACTGTGTTTTGGATCTGACTTAAACTCCTGATTCATTCAATGTATTTTGTTAGATTATACTAAGGAATTATTTGTATTTTAGTTAACTGCTTGTAACTTCATTCATAACTTCTTTTGAATTTGTTAGCTTTATTTCAAGTCTATTTTTTCAAACAGGTATTTGCACTGTGCATTTAAATTATGTGGTAGACTCACATATAAAGATAGCCGAGCATACAAATTCAATTGATGGCTCTCAAAATTCATGTGAAAGAAAATACAAACAACCATGTACCATGTAAATAGTGCTACATAATACGCTACAGGAGATTGAAGATTCAGAGGCTTTGGCCCATATAATTTTATTCTATTTATCTCCACAGGAGGATTAGTAAGGTGGATGTTTCAAAGTATTGTAAAGAAAAACAATGATGTAATTCAAAAAGCATCAAACAGTTCAAATTAACTCCTTTTCCAAACAGCGGGGTCTGTGCTATTCTCTCTTACTATCTCATCTTCTATGGAAGAATAGTTTTCATGAGAATTCAAGCAGATTATACATTACAAATAGAACTTCTATCCACATAACTTTTGCTTAGCACTTTCACTCAGAAAGAAAAAACATTGAGGAGAACATATAAATCAGATATGTGAAGGAAAACTTACAAAAATATTTATTCTTTAGCTGAAAAGTTGCAGAGAGAAAACTCTGTCGGAATCATTTTTTATTTTATGAAAAATCCTTGTGCTGAAAGCTCTGCAAAAATTCCTCTCATGGACTATTTCTCAAGGGTTCAAATGGAGCTCAGCCCTTGAGACCATCCATCCATTTGAAACATTAAAGATAACCAGAACAAAACTTGGTACTCACCAGTAAGCCACAGCCACTTAACTTTTTGAAGTATCATGAGTTCACATCAAATTCTATTGCCTTCCTTACATTCTTTGTACCTAACAGCAATGTAAACCCATCCAAGTTCTGATGTTTTGCCTTCCAATGTCTGCAGCAAATACCTAAAAATGAGTACTATGGAACAGAAATTGTTCATGCTAAAGTATTGCAGCTTCAGCATAGGAGTAAAATCTTAATCAATATGGCTATAGGAAAGGGTGTATCTGAACTGTATTCACGTACTTCAATTTTACATGACTGCATGTTTCTCTGTATAGATGTGGGGAGTGGTGGAAATACTTGAAGCCCTCTGCTTCAGGACAACAGGAAAAGTTGTCTTCTGCCTCTGAAATACGATCTGCCCCAGAACTCCCAAATTTGCCTTTTTATGGAAGTCACTGAAAAGAGGCAACAGTTTTCAAACTACTTTCAGCACTTCCATTACTAATACTTTTACCATGAATATACCATTTTAAGTGTTAATGAGAAATTCATCTTCATACAGATCTAAGACAGGATGACATTATCATTGAGTGACTAGAAAAAATAACATTTAAAAAAAAATCCACTTCATTTTCTCAATTTCACCAAATAATATTTTTTGTTTATTTCTTTATCTTTTCCCAAGAAAATAAAGATCTTCCTATGGCAAATTATTGCAATTCTGTGAATTTTGTGAATAATATTCTTTTTTTTTTTTTTTTGTAGGAGAGAATATAGATTTTAGTAAAAGTCTTTAAGATGTTATACGCATTTTTTGAAAACTAATGACTATTTTCATTTTTCAGTAGATTTTGCTGGACTATTCATTGAATTTGTTTTATTGTTCTACTACAAAGTTTTATGAAATTATTTTGTTTTAGGCAGGAGTAATCATCATTTTTCTTTGTTAACTTGCACTTGCAAAACTCCACTATATAATTATCATTAATTTATTTTTAACTTCAGTATAACAAAGTAGAATTTATATACAGGATATATATTATAGGATATATATTATATATTTCAGGAACATAGTACATTACCTTCTTGATAATGATGACTAAATAGGCAAATGAGTAAATAAGGAAATAACAAAAATCAGTACTTGAGAACAATCTTCCTAAAAATTCAGAATAAGATCTGTTTTTTCTTCTTTCTGATCCTTCCAGAGCCTCTGAGCTTCCAATTTCTTCCAAATCTCTGGCTGAAAAACCAATGGCTACTTAACAAATAACTTCTTTTCATGTTCAACTTACGATTCTATTATAAAACCACAGAGTACAAAAGTCTCAGTCTTCCTCTTGACATGAATTTGAGGTATTGTAGAATCTGTGCGGTATTCAGTAGTGAAATTAACAATAAGTTATTGATCCTTCTGGCTGAAAACAAGCAAGCAAACAAAATAATTAAAAAAACATGCAAATAAAAACTCTTGTAAGAATTTCACTTCTGGCAGCTAGTATTTTTTATATGAAGACTGGATAATTTATTCATAAACGAAAAACCCATATTCAGTAAACCACTGCCACATCATTGGAATACCAGTGGCCAGCAATTGGAAACAGGAGATTAACTACACATGTATGTGTGTGCATGCTGCTGAGTTATATTCAGACTGCACCAATAAAAGCTCTCTATTTCTGCTACATTTGCACATGGTGATACCAGTTAATACCCTCCCATAACTTCACAAACTAAGCTCAATTTTGTTGTTTAGTCTTACTTTTCTGATTTCAGCTGGATGCATCTGAATCTTGCTTGATTTAAACTTGGTCATGTTTTCATAAAACAGGCAGAGAAACTTTATGCAAGCAAAAAACTCTTATGTTCATCTCCCCCAGGCTATTCAATTAAATTTCTTCTTTCCTGAAATCATCCAGCACATAATTATTTCCTAAATGCGAAGGGTAGGAGGTGAAATTCATTTGAGCAGAAAGACCTGAATTTTCATCTTCATCCTGCGGCCTCCTGAATTTCTGAAACCTTTCTGCAAACCCTCCCAACGCCCACACCTCCTCCCAGCCACATAGCATTTCTCATTCATTTCCACCCTATTTCTCATCTGACTTTCAACCCTACCCTTGCATTCAAGTTTTTAGGTTAAATTTCCTTAGCACAGGAACACAGAACATGTTGCACCTTTACTGAAGGAGAATAAAGAATGAGATTGACAAAAGGAAGCGGACCAGCATCAAGGAGAAATTTGCTTGAGGGAAATAGGAGCAGAGTGGATGTGATCCCTGAAAACAGACAGTTACTCTGAGCTGAATTATGCAGTGACTTCAGTGAAGAGGTGGCTTCCTACAGTCGTGGATGGGATTTTCATTGTGTTATGTGGCAGCTTGCTGCCAGTGACAACTTCCCTATGGGACTCCTCTTACAGTCTATACTGTATTTTGCTCTTTGGGCCTAAGTAGGTACATTTAAAATGTTTCTGAGTGCACTGAAGATCTGGTCCTTTGTTTTGAGAAATGCTTATTTTAAGAATAAATCAAATAGCTGATTAGTCTACTTAACAGTTTTAGATGGAAATTATTAAAAATATATCACTCCTACCTGTGTACATAAGTAATGTTGTAGTTGTAGTGCTAGTCTGCTGATGACTCTCACCTTCAAAGAATATTAAACACCAAGCTGTCAAAGCAGGCAATTACTTAATAATTTTAACATGAAAAAATTTAAGCAATTGAGATCACAAATGGTTGCCCAGCTTACTTTGGGTACACTGCTAGATTTACCTTTTTTGTACAGGGATCCTGGTTCCTTTCTGGAAATTGTTCAGGGTTCCTTTACATGTGAACTTTCTTCCTCAGCAGCACTGACTGCTACTTCCATGTTTTTTATTGAATTAACTGCATAATGAGTGTAGCAATCAAATAGTAGAAAATAATCAAGCAAGAAACATAGGAAGAAAAGGAACACTGACACACATCAAGCAAAACAGTACCCACACCATTTCCCCCTTTTCAAGGAATGATTTTTCTTCTTTCAAGATTTCTCAGCCACATAATTCCACTTATCATAGGCAAAGTTTAGGTTTAAGAAAATGCTGTCTACATGTTTTACAGCTGTGATAAATGTGAAAGCATTATAATTTAAACCTGGGACAGAAAACATATCATTTCAGCAATAAAAGTAAATGTTGACCCTGGTTAATAAAAAAAATAGTATTTCCTGGGGAGGCAAAAACTAGAGACCACTGTCTTCTTGCATATTTTTGAAAAAATATCCTAACATAAAGTTTTTCTTTTTCTTTCTCTTATACCCAGAAATATATGTCTTATTTGTTCTCAGTGTTTCATTTCTATCAGAACTGCTGTTCTCAAGCAAGGTCTTTAAATGTATTAAGAGATTTTCTGAGAGGATAACAACCCCATTTCAAATGCAAATAGAAATGAATTTATACGGGCTTAGACAATTCAGATTAGAACGTAATTTACAACAAATTGACTGTTATTTTAAACAGAGTTCTCCGGTCAAAATAAACAGCAGTAAAATGATAGCATAGGAATTTATTACTTTTAATGTATCTAAACATATCCATATAATTCAATACATACATTTATATTCATATGAACATATTTAATATCATTCCATGATGATAAAGATTTTAAAGTTTTTCTAAAAAAACAATTACTATGGAATCAGTGCTCAAGAAAGTTCATTGCTAAGTATACTAATATGGATGTTCTTCTTCACCTCAGAGAAGCAGAAAATTCCCAAAATAAGACACAGATATTGATATTTAGGAAATATTAAGAATAAAGCCCTGTGCATTCACAGACTGTTGCATTGAAGATAATCTTAAAATTTATTCCTGTTTGCTATATGTGCAATCAATGCATCTCAATGCCTTCCCATGCAAATATATATGTCAGGTATGACCCATAAATTTAAACACAGGTTCTCTGGAAATCAGAAATAAAAATATGTCTTTAAGAAATTATGTATTCATATTTTCTTGAATACTAGACTTGCTTATGGACTTATATGTGCAAATATATCCACTTTATGGCTGGCATATAGAGAAATTGCATTAGCTCTAACTTAAATAAATGTGAGCTGTAGTTTCTGATAACAGCACTAGGACTGCTGTGGAGTCACATATTTTAGTAAGGATTGTAATTTGAGGAAAAGCTTATGTGAAAGATAAAAATACAGCTTTTTATTGCCCAATATTGGTAAAAATATGGGCAAAGTCACATTCCAAGTCTCATTTTATATTCCATTTATAATATTGTGCTATATGTGTGTGTGTGTCTGTGTGTACGCGTGTGAAAACTGGGAATATAGGGAAGAATTCTCCCTTTCCACATGCATCCTGCCAGTCTGTTGATAGGAATTCAACAAAGATTAGGCTCCACTGATGTGTCAATTCTGCTTAACATACTTCACTCTCAGGATAACACAAAACGTGTTAACAGTCTTTTTTATTGAGCAGTGCAGTTGTTGAACCTTCCTCCTCTGAACACCTAACACCTTAGAGATATGAAGGACCTAGAACTGCTGGCATTTTCCTGTGAGGGGTATGGCTACTTCCAAGGCACTGGGATATTCTGGAATAAGCAGACCTCTACTGTAAGCTTGGGCTGCCATGTTCTCAAAAGTACAAAATTCATAAACAAACAAAAAAATGGGGCCAACGGAGAGATATAGGAACACTGGTATGCTGTGCTTTCTGGAAGGTGAATCTAAAGATCTTTAACTGTTCCATTTTCTCTTGAGCACCAAGGCAAAGACATCTTCCAGAAGGTCCTGCCAATTTTTTAATAGATTTATAGATGTGAAATTCAGAGTCCATTGAAGAAAATATTGACCCAAAATTTGTGCTTAATAGAATCTTAGAATCATCAGAGTTGGAAAAGATCCTTAAGGTTATCAAAATAATGTGAACTAACAAAGATCTTGGAGCTGAAAATTCCATGCTAGAATGGACATATGCATAGCAGATTCTGCAGAAAAATTTCTGAGTACAGTCTCCAAAATCAACTCTCTTAGTATCTTTCACTAGGCTTTGGTTTCACAATGAATTCTTGAAAAATCCTATTTTAATATTTCATTACTCTGAAAATTAAAAAGCATGTATATGATTCAAAATTATTTATCCAACTATTCAAGTTAGATTAACTAGCAAGTACCACCAGAGGTCTGACAGCCACCTATGAGAAGAACCATAAGTCTGAACCAGCTCCTGGAGAGATCCACAGTGAGTCTTTTTTTATGTGAGAGATCTCACAGTATGTTTTGTGCCTGATTAGATGGCAGGTAAGAGCAGAATAAGGCTGTTTGTATCACTAGTATTTGCAATTTGAGGTTTGCAATGCTCATGCTGGTCTGCTGATAGGGACTATATATCTTAACACATATGTATATTTTGATTTGGTAATTAAATATTGTGTATCACTGATGTAAATTACTCTCATAATCTTTCCTGGTTTCAGCTGGGACACAGTTGATTTTCTTCATAGTGTCTGGTATGATGCTACGTATGATGCTGTAGGAGAAAACAATGTTGGTAACACACTGATGTTTTTGCTGTTGCTCTGCAGTGCTGCACAGGGCCAAGGACAATTCAGCTTCACGTACCATCCTTACAGCCAAGGGCAATGGGGGGCACAAGGAGCTGATAGGGACAATTGACCTAAACTGATCAAGGGGATAATCCATACCATATGACATCATGTGAAAAAAAAAAAACAAAACTGAGGAGACTTGGCTGCAGGCAGCAGACACTGCTTGAGGACTGACTGGGCATTTGTCAGCTGGTAGTGAGCAATTGCACTGTGCATATATATAAAACTATATTATTATCATTCCTATTATATCTCTCTTCTTATTCTGTCTCAATAAATACTTTTTATCTCAACCTACAAGTTCTACCTTCTTCTTTTTTTCCCTATTTCTCTCCCCCATCCCCCTGGGAGGAGGGAGTTAACAAAGTGCTATGTGATGTTTAGCTGCTTGCTAGGTTAAAACACAACATAATCCAAGAACCACATTTTGTGCTTCTCAGGGATTTTTCTATATAAAAGCAAATAACTATTATTGGTGGATTAATTCATTTTAACAAAAGAAAAGTAGTGTATTTGAAGGTTTTTTTTAAAATTGTTCTAACAGCAGGCTAATATAACCTCTAATCTTTACAAATGAAAAAATTGCTGCCTAGCTCCATCTATCTCCTAGCTGCTGATGAGTTTTCCTCTGTCTTCCTATTGATCTTCCACTTGAGTCCTACAATCTTTTTGACATAATACAAAAAAAAATTGCAAAAAAGAAGCATCTATAGACTGATAAAATGGATCTACCCGGAGTCTGTAAACAAAGTAAAAATCAGTTACAAATTTTCTGCTTGAATATCACAAAATATTGTTTGATTAATGACATTTAACTGGAGAATCCAATAAGTTTCATTTAGTTCAAAATGAGAGGAAGAAAACACTCACTGGGTTAAATTTCAGTATGCTCTTTGCACTAGGGACAAAGAAGTCACACATTTTAGAGCAGGAGTATGAATGACTTAAGACAGTGAAAAATGTTCAGCACCAGCATCATTCTTTTGTTCAGGTCTACTTACAAAAGAGAATAGTTCACATTTTTACCTTGAATGCTGAGAATATGTAAAATGTCTAACACAGAGATATTTCAGGGTACTTGTCCACTGATATTTTTGCCTGATACTCCTCACTTGGGTTAAAAAGGAGAAAACCTATTTAGAAGATATCATGAGAAAAGAAGGAAATTGTGTGTTATTACTTCCAAGTAATCAAGTGGCACCCTCACCCCTCACCATCAGTTACAGCTGTACTTTCACAATTACATAGGCTCAAGTAGAAGACAAAGTAAAGAAAATAAAAGAAAAAAAAAATGTTGGGCTACAGTGGACCAATAATCAAATCTCTCCTTGATAGAGACAATTCAAAGAATCATAGAATTGCTCAGGTTGGAAAAGACCTTAACGATCATCAAGCCCAATCACAACCTAACCATAGTACCCTAACTCTAACAACCCTCCGCTAAATCATGTCCCTGAACAGCACATCCAGTTTTTAAACACATTCAGGGATGGTGACTCAACCACCTTCCTGGGTAGCCTATTCCAGTGTTTAATCACCCTTTCTGTAAAGAAGTTTTTCCTGATATCCACCCTAAACTTACCCTGGCACAACTTGAGGCCATTTCCCCTCGTCCTGTCACCTGTTACCAGTGAGAAGAGACCAACCCCCTCTTGCTGCAATCACCAATCAGGTACTGGAAGAGAGCAGTAAGATCTCCCCTCAGCCTCCCCTTCCCCAGATGAAATAGCCACAGTTCCTTTAGTTGCCCCTCATAAGGCAACTCCAAGCCCTTCACAAGCCTTGTTGCTCTTCTACAGACTTGCTCCAGCATCTCAATGTCCTCTCACAGAATTTCACAGAATTTCACAGAATTGCCAGGGTTGGAAGGGACCTCAAGGATCGTGAATCTCCAACCCCCCTGCCACATGCAGGGCCACCAATCATCTCTCTTTACTGAGGTGCTGAAAACTGAACACAGTACTCGAGGTGGAGCCTCACCAATGTCAAGTACATGGGCAGGATTACTTCCCTAGTCCTGCTCACAACACTATTCCCACAATTCTCAACCACTGAAAATACAGACTGTGAGAAACATTTCTGGGATCATTGCTGCTTCTTATCTGAAGAAGAATGGAAATGGAGACCCATTAGAAAGATAGAAAACATTGAGTAGGAAAAGAAAAATAGTTCTCTATTTGGGATAGAGCTAGAACTAGGTGTAGGAAGTTCAGGTTGGAAATGGAGAACTATTAGCACTCAGAGAGGAAATCTGTAGTGGGATGCCCAAGTTCTCTTCTGATCCAGGTGAGCTTTCTTAGGTCATACCCCCAGGTCATTACTGCTTCTTGCTGGAGTCTATTGCCTCCCACTTTTTTTACAAATGCTCACACTGGGTGGCTGAATAGTTGTTGTGTCTTGTCATGGTTCCATCCCAGTTAGGCCTTGTTCCATGGCTAATGGGGTAGAGGGACTCACAGACCTATTCCCCAGGAAAGGGGAAAAAGGCAGGGAGATGGGCCTAGAAACAAAGCAGCAGCAGTGAGCTAAGGGAGAAAACCAATTTACTAAATATGATAGTGGAATGCGAGATAACACAATATAATACAATATAATTGAAACTGAAGCTAATAAATCAAATAAATGAGAGAGGCTGTGTCCAAAAGCAAATGCTTTACTCTAATTCTGTAAGTGAGTTGGCTAGGGAGCGCACACGGCAGAGATGAGCAGAAAAAGAATCTAAGTCTCGTGAGTCCCAGTCAGTTTGATCTTCCCCTCTGAATGGAAAATGGAAATGGAGTAAAGAAGTCTTCTGGGATCTGTAGTACGTTCTTCTTTTCCAAGACCAGAACTGCAGTATTAACTTTTAACTCCCAGTTAAAGAGCATGATGTGATGATGTGAAATATCAATCACAAATCATAAGACCACAACACTTCTGTGAGCAGTGGGCATATTCAGTCAAGTAAATGCTAATGACCTTCATGAGTAGTTTAACTGGAAGTAGTAAGATGCAGCTCCATGGGCCAACTAACACAGCTCACAATAAATGGGCAATAATTCTCAGGAATATAGGGAGTAACAATCAGTTTTCATTGATACAGCTACTTTCAAGATTGACCCCCTGTGCTCCCTTAACAGCTGGCTAAATGACCAGTCATAGTGCTGACACTTCCTAACCAGAGAAAACTTACTTTTTAAGTTAACAATTAAGGGATAAAATTTTGAAAGAGGTGAGGGTATGTTGCGAATTTTAGAAGTGCCATTCAGCCATCTCAGTGATTGCTGTGTAACATGTACAATGTGTTCATTGAAAATCTTATTTACATGTAAAGAGAAGGTACAATTTATATGTATAAGTAAAGTCAGTAATTATCATTAATGTAACAGAATCTTTATAGTTCAATTCTAGAATAAAGATTGATTTATATGGAGGAAATAAATGAAAGAATAATAATGCTGGTAGAGTACTTTGAAAAGTCACAACACAGGCAAAAAATAAAAGTTAAATTTACATCAACCCACTTCTTAATCTCCGACTTTTTCCCTTGTGATATGCTCATGCTTTTACTGCTTCTCTGGGTCCTGGTGAGTGATGTGTCAGTAAATTGTCAGCATTTGAACCTTTGCTGAGATTGATACATTCATGTTATTTGTTTCTTCTGCCACTCTTTACTTTTTATTTATTTCTTAGGTTCATTTATATGTTTACTAATATTTTTCTATATCTTCTCTATTCATTGGTCTGCAGCTCCAGTTTACATCCAAGTATATATACACATGATATTTACTATTTCTTTATTCTATTAATGAAAATATATATATATATATGTGCCTACAGCTATGTATTTTTTTTCTGATAAATATCGAATATTCCATTTCCAGCCCATGCCCTAGTTTATGTCACCCTGTGCCTGCACTCCTCTATATCCCTTCTTATGTCTCCACTTCTTCAGGTCTCCACTGCTATAACAAGCATGTATTTCTTTATCTTACATCCTTAAGTTACAGTCATTACTATCTCGTTCTCTGTAGGATGCTTGTTACTGCTAATCTATATGGAACCATCATTGTACTACACGATGATTAAATAAATAAACAAATAAATATAAATTTTATATATATATAATATAAAATTATACAATATATATAAGTTAGAAAGTTATATATGGTCAATTAATGGTAAATTATGGAAAGTTATACCTGGTCAATTAGATTGCTCTTATAGCTAAGCTAAGGAAAATAAAACTGCAGGTGGATTAGAAACATTGAGTCAGAGCAGGCCTGGTAAGCCTCAGTCCAGAGGCTTTGCAGACTCAGTATGAAGATTATAGCAATGGTAATCGTATATTACAGGACTTTAAAATTGTAACTGTGATAAAAAAGTATTTTGAAAAGGAAGTGAAGAGTGTTATATAATTTTAAATTACAGGGAATTTATTATTATTACTACAGGGAACTTATTATTACTACAGGGAAATTATAAAGGCAAAATATAACTACTGCTACAATTCAATTCTGTTCAGAGATGCATTTATTTTTTTGACAGAAAATACCACTTTTTTTTTGAAATATATTTATGCTTTAGAGTATTTGCTAATGCACTGGAATTAATCTTCCAGCAAAAAAAGAAATCTCTGTTATTTCATATATTTGGTCAATCCCCACAGTGGGGAGTAGACTGAAACTGACCTCTGCACAAAGCACGCATAAAATATGATATTCTTCACTCTAGATCGGTTTTGTGACTCCTAATAATCACTGTGTCAGATTCCAATGTAACTGTCAATAGATCCCTCCTTTGTAATCAAATTTCCCCATGCTACAGAAACCTGTAATTTATTCTGTTTATGCTATCGCTTTTAAATCCTAATTAATATTTAGATACACATTTAATTGAATTCCGTAATGGCTGTCTATATGTTAATTTGCTTGTAGTTGCAGGCCATCTGTTGTGGTGTAGGAGCTTCCCAGCTGTATTTAATAATTTACAGACAAGTGGACTTTCTTTTACATTTAAATGTCCTCTTTTCTATTTATTTGTTTTAGCTCATATAGTGAAGCAACTGAGGTACAACTTTAATTTTTGCAGTGTAAATACTTAGTTCCATAATTAATCAAATAAGAGTTAATACGGAAAATTCAATCTCCTTGTTATTTCTCTGATTATTATACCATAAATACTTTGTATCGCACAATTACTGGCCAATTTTGTGATCTAGATTACATGAACACCACAGACTCTTACAGCTTTACCAAATGTTTTAGTGATAACATTTCAAAAGAATTAAACAGGCAGAGGAGGTGCTTTTTATTTTTTGGAATAACCTGGAGAGGTTATATAAAACACAATCATACCTTACAAGTGCCCTCTCCTTTAAATTACTAAATGTTTACCTATTAAATGAAGAAACTCTGGGGAGACAAGGCAACCATGCAAAACGTAAATGCAGATTTAGTTTCTGGTTCACTGAAACAGTATTAGTTACAGCGTAGATAGTTTGAAAAACTATTTTATATTTAAAAAAAAAAAAAAAGGAAAACAAAACTCAAAATCTGTTGTTTTTCACATAGGTCCCGAACCTTATTTTATTCCATCTCAGTTTTATTTGTATTACCCACTACCTCTGGCTGTGTACTTTAGCCAGATATCCATGGACCAGAATACATGGGAACAAGAACATAAACAACCAGATGCCCTTATTCTTTCACATTAAAGAAATTTGATGCATTACTGTGCAGGAATTACCAAATTATCTGGATAGGTGTTGGTTTAAAAGATCAGGAACTGATATCTCAGAGCATGATACAAGCTGTTTAGGTCCTAAGGAAAAAACTGTTCAATTATTCTTGAATGGAGTCTCTCACTCTCACAGGGTTCCCCTCTCATTTCTTCTTCTCTGGGGAATAACTGTAGAAAAATAAATTAAATAAGGATGCTATATTATTTAAGTACCTAATTGGGTACTAGATGGGCCTAATATATTGCTTTGTTTATTCCTCATTATCTCTTGACCTCATTCATTTAAAATTCAGATTTAAATTTTTCCACAAGGACTGATTGAAGTCTGAGGACTGTTTTTTAAGTATCTTATATATGGCCCTTCGTAACTGATCTGAAGCTCCTGAGCACTGCTCTCATGTAAATAAAGATTGATTTAAAGATTTGTCCAGTTTTTAGGATGAAGCTCAGAGTGACAAAATGATAAAGGTGATCACTGTGGCTACTGGTTCTTCCACCTACATCTGTGGAGCAGCATAGTCTCTGTCAATTTGGCTCTTTATTCTCAATATTTCTGCATTTCCATCAGACAGTATATTTTAAGGAAAATATTGGAAAAGGTGAGAACGTAGCTTTTCATCCTGCAACAGTATTCTCTTATTTAGCAGCTTTTAACATTTGATCACTTTGGGTCCCTTCAAAGTCAATGAAGAGGAACCAAGTAATATAAAATAAATAGATATATGTATATACCTTCCTATTCTCAGCCTTGTATTTGCAGGATTAAAATGTACATAAGTAACTCTGAAAGTAATTCTTCCTATTTATTTCCACGAAAACTACAACAGATACAAAGAGCACAATCACACAATTTGATACAGAAAATTCTCAGTTACAAAACACTATTTTTCAACATAGTCACCATACTTAGCTATGCATTTTCACCAGTGATGAGCACATGTGCTCATAAAAATCTGTACCAGCAGAGGTGAAGTTCCTGTTGCCACTGCTAAAACAGACCACCCACCACCTCAGTGAGCACACATTCACTGTTTGGTCTCCATAAATATTCAGCAAGTTTCAATGAATGTCATTGGGTGCCATTTTTTTCCAATGGAAAAATTTAGTGACACACCTTCGCTTCATACTCACTTCCATGCCAGGTGCTATTCTGTCAAACTGCCCCTCTGCTGCCATGTGTCACATGACAACAAAATGTGATGGGACATTGATGGAAATGTTTGATTTCCAATCTCATACTACCAATATCTGCCTGTGATGTAATGGGTTAACATAACAAAGAGGATGCAATAATTTTGGAGTGGTCCACATAGATAAGATATATTCTGGCATCAACAATTCTCATCACGTTAACCTTTGTGAAACTAACAAACAAACTTCTTAAAACTGCTTAGGGGAAGTATTATTAAGATTTCTGAATTGCTTCCAAAACAATGATGGGAGGAAAAAAAAAACTAGTGAGAGTCAAATAAAAGGATGTTTAGAAAAGTCACAAAAACACATACTGTGGCGTGTGACTGAAGCCCTCAGAATATGCATGCATAGCCATACAATATCATAGTTTTGTACTATGTGAGATGGTAAAACCTTGATTTATTCAGAGCAGATACTGGAAATGTGACAGCACAACCAAAGGTTGTGACCTTGCTTTTATACTGAGAGGTAATTTTCTGTTAATCTCTTGGAAAGAAAGGAGAGAGTTCTCCCAAGTTCAGAGCGTTAGATATGGCATATAGCCTTACATGATCATCATCTACTTCTGTGCCATTATGCCTGTTTCAGTGGACTTCTTTTTCATGTGTTACCTTATGGCTAATTTTTCTGTTCATACAATACATTATTTTACCTGCATCTAAATTTTGCCTATGTTTGTTTTATTTTGTTGGTATAAATTTGTATCTTCAAGCTACTGGATGTAGCACAATTTTGTTTGAAAAAGATTAGAAATTATTATTGAAGTTATAATAGTTATTCAATCAGGATGTATTTTGCCTTTACTTTGACCACTGAAAATCAGTCGTTCTCTGAGAGAAGATGAAGACTTACAGACACAGCAGCACTATTATGAATTTACCACAAATTCCTTATTCTTGATCCTTCTGCACTGAAACCAGTAGGAAAGTTTCCAGCACACTTCACAGGGGAATAATGTCTTGCCATCTGAATGTGCATGTCTATTATTCATGAAGCAGAATTTAAGCATTTGTATGAAACTTTATTTTTAACTAAATTTTAATGTTAATACTGCCTTTGAAAAGATTAGATGTAAGATTTGTGAAAAGTAGTAATCAAGAGACAGAAATAAATCTGTTTTCTTTTTAGAACAGTTTCATTTTTTGGAATATTAATTCATTTATCAATGGGATTGAAAGATGAGTTTTAAGCATCATTCAGTAGTAAGTATCAGCTAAACACTTGCCAAATGTTTTTATTTTGAAGACCACTGGGTGTTCTGTGAGTAAACACATGCACTATTTAGCACAGCTTCTCATTTAATTGATTCTTCTGACAGTTTCAAACTATGCTTATTTTCATGCTAGCACTTACAGCCACATCCCTTACTAAACAGGAAGTAAGGGGGGGGGGGCAATAAGTTAATGAGTTATTATCTTATCAGTTTCCTCAGGGAATACAAACTCCTCCTTCTGATTAGCTCTTGCTTTCTCTGCTGTAGGGATAGTCTCCTGCTTGGCTGACTAGCACAGCTAAGCCTTCTAGTGAGCTCCTCATTACTGGAATTATGAGGTTCAGCAAAGGCTTCTAAGTAGCCCTCAAGAGCAGAAAGAGATTATAGTTTTTTAATGTGGTGTATCAATAGGATAAACCATATGTTCATCTTGAGAACTTTCTTAGATTAACCCTGATATAGCAGCGACTATAAAATTATTAGTATCTCTGCATGACCACTTGAAACTAGTAAACAGTGTTATCTACATTTTTTTGTTTCCACCCTGAAGGTTTATTTTGATGACTATAGAGACAGAAATCAGATATGTAAATAATTAGCACTGTACATGATCCCAATACTAATTTTACAACAAAAATTAGTAATTAAAAATAATTAGATCCATTAAAGTGGTAATTAAGCCTCAAATCTAGGAAATCTTACACATACAGGGAGTATTTTACATTCATTGTCTATGCTACACATGGGAGGCTTTTCAGAAGTGTTTTCTGGCTGCAATTGCTGTGCATATAGATAAAGATGTCACATTAGTAAAGTGTATGTGAGAGACCTTCAGCTGGTGTAAATAATGAGGATGTCAGTGAGTTCAGTTCTACTGATTTATACCAGCAGATTTGTGTGCTTCAAAGCTTTTATGAAAAAAGACTTCCACAAAAACTTCTGCTGTGACAGTTTTTGAGTACTTTAAAACTATATAAATTTCACCAAGAATTAACATTCCTTATTAGGCACCAGATGTCTAGCCTAAATGAACCAGAATGTCTGATTTAAACTTGGCCTAATGTGGCCTATAGTTATGTAGATGCCCTTAGCTATGATCAACAGAAACAGGCACTATCTGTCTATCCAAAGATGAAATAAATCTACATATGAAAATGAGGTATTTCCTTCCCTAACTCACATTAAAAATCTAATTTTTGATGCTTCAGATTATATGATATACGAATTTTGTAAATGTGACAAAATATTAATGACACAGAGTGCACATATGTTGTACTTTATATCACAGAATTATAGAATGGCTTGGTTTGGAATGTACCCCAAAGGATCATCAAGTTCCAATCCCCCTGCCACAGGCAGGACCTCCAACCTCCATATCTAATACTAGAACAGGTTGCCCAGGACTGCATTCAACCTGCTCTTGAACACTTCCAGAGATGGAGTATTCACAGCCTCTCTGGGCAGCCTGTTCCAGCACCCCACCACTCTCTCTGTGAAGAACTTCCCCCTGACATCCAATCTAAACTTTCCCTCCTTAAAATTAAAACCATTCTCCCTTGTCCCGTCACTGTCTACCATTGTAAAAAGTTGACTCCGCTCCTGTTTATAATCCCCTTTTAAATACTGGAGGGTTGCAGTGAGGTCTCCTCGCAACCTTCTCTTCTCCAGGCTGAACAAGCCCAGCTTCCTCAGCCTGTCTTCATAAGGAATGTGCTCTTGACTCTTCAGAGGTCTCTTCAGGTACATAATCAACATTTCTCCAGTTGGACAGTGAAATCTCAAAAATGTAACTTTATTAAAGGAGAAAATAATCTCTTTCAACTACCACAAAACTTGAAAATTCTAAACACTGATAGAATTAACCTTGCTTTTCCTAACACCTTGTACACACTGAGGATTCAATAGTAATGCTGATTGTGAAGGCAGAAACCCACGCAATGGCATTGTGCACAACGAAACATAAAGCCATTAAGTTTCCTTTGTAAGTCATACTCCTGATGCATAGGGACTACCTAACAATTGTATGAAATGTATCTTTTAGAAACTGACATAAAGTTTGGAATGTACAATATGAGATTGATCAGTTGATACTGTTCAATCTGTGAAAGAAAAAAATCTCTGTTTCCCCGAAATACCTGTTGCAGATGCTTTTCGCTGAAGAATTTTTGCAGTCTTTAAATGTGTCAGAGTTTCTTTTTCCCAGACTTCCTTGATGTTTGAATATTATTGACATGAGAAAATCCATTGGTAACAATTTTACCATTTTTGTCATAGCAATTATTCAAAAATTGTTCTTATATTTTTCATTGATCAAAAAGAAAAATCAAATTATTCTTTTAATTTGAGATGATTCATGGATACTGGCATGTTTTTTTTCAAAGATTCTTCTAGAAATTCTTATTTCCCTTGATTTCTTGCTGCAAATCAAGGAAATCCTAATAATGTTGAAACTTCTTTCCCCAGATATCTTTATGAGGATGCCCTCCAAGATTGTTCTCTATTCCCTAGAAGAACTGTAAATTCAGACATCAAATATGAGGTCATAGATCTTCCATGAAAATTAGCGCTGTCATTCCTTAAATTATAGATGTATTAAGGATTTCCAATCAGAATCTATACATCTAAAGAAAGTGTACAGGAAAATTCAGGCATCTCTCAAGAGATGCAGGTGTTAAATTGGCATTAATAATGTAAACAGCCCTGGTCTTGGTCTCCAACCATGTAACGTTATGATTTATACTGTTTGTTGGAGTCTGGTTTGTTTCTCTACCAGATGCTGCTCATTCTAGAGACAGTTTCCAATAGGCAGTATAATTAAGGTTATTCCTGACAAAATGAATATTAACCACTTTTTCTCAAGAAAAAGTGAATAGATTCAAGCCCATTTGGTTCACAGGAACACTCATGGCATAATAGCCAGTATAATGAGCTGTGCAATGTCTACATATCCACGTAGTAAGGATCATTGAAAGGGGGAGAAGTTATTTGTCAAACTGCAGTTCTCATTAAAATGAATTTGGAACAAGATTTATCAGTCAAAAAAATACATACATTTCACATTTTTTGTAACTTTTTCTTGTGCAAGACTATTTTATTTTCTAATTTCCTGGCAGCACTGTCCACAAAGACATCTGAAAATTAGTGGCCTACAAAGAAATAACACTTATATGTTTGAATGGTAAAACATTTTTTTCAGGAGGAAAAAGTTAGCAATATCACTTTCAAAGTGAAAAGAGAAAAATTTATTGTTAATTTTATGCAAAGTCTAACTTTTTTTCTGCTTGCATTGCATTATGAATACTATGTAAGAAACATAAGAATTCATTAATTGTCAAAGTCTAAGTAATGAGAATGTTAGTGCTAATTCCAAGCACAAAGAAATTGCTCCTGTTCAGGTCTCCCTTCCCACATTTTATTTTTGTCTAAAACCTGATCTAAACTCTTATAACTCTTATTTCCAATAAATTAAATGTAGTAATTTATCACCAGTCAATATTTCTCATATGTCCTCTGGTACTTTATCAACAAAATGCTAGATTGAAAGTATATTTTTCTTTGCATAGGGCAAAAAAAATAGGTGGCAATAACATCTCCCCACAAAAGATTTTAGGTACCTAAAAGATTCCTTTTTTTGTTTTGGAGCAGCTGAGTTCTACGTAAGCTCTTAGGTCTCTTCCTATTACTTCCAGAGGACTTCAAATCACACTGAACAGTGGTGAATATTCCTTGAAACTGTCACTGCGTTATTCGTCTCATGCAACATTATAATTTCATAACCTCTTCAAAGTACTTGTGAGAAAAGATTTTATAGTAACAAATACACTATGTCCAGTAGATTAATAAACAACCTCTATTTTAAACATTGTCCCCACAACGCTACTGCATTTTGATCACTGATAGCAGCATCTAGTTTTTCTGTGGTTCAGTGAATCACATTGTACACAGTGTGCTTCTCAGCCTGCACAAATGACAACTCAGGCCTCCTCCACTTTGTTAGCAATAATATAATTGCACAGAAGAGCTAAAAAATCAAGGTGACTTTTGTACTATGAATACAAAACATATAATTTTAAACTTCTCAACTATTCTGCATTATGTCACTATATTCAGCATAACTGTGGAACACAATAGGTGGCACTCATGAAAGATAATGGACTTGTTACTGTTTTGATGAGGTTGATTTTATGTTCTTGATAAAACACAAGTTATCCAAAGAAATAACTTTTTATGTTCAGAATAATTTTTAAACTTTGGTGTTTCATGCATGATTTTCAAAGTATAGGACAACCAAGTTAGTTAAAAGCTTAGAATCAGTCAAACAAATTCAAGGAACAACTTTTCACAGACAAATCATATTTAAATATAAAGTTAGAATTGTAATGCTTTCCAGTATAATGTCAATTTCAATAACTTACGGTAAAATACATAAATGATTTATTTCCTTTCTTGATTCTGATAAAGTCATAAGATAAGGTCTAAGGTATTCTGGTAAGATCTAAAGTATTCGCTTGCATATTCTTGATAGAGAAATAGATAGAAAGACAAACGTATACAAATATACATAGAGATGTATATAGTATTTAGTCTAATGTATATAGCATACCTGAAAATTAAAGTATGAAGTCACATTCAAATGACATTAATTGACATTTAGTTACATTAAATGAATAAAATGGCATAATGATAGAATTTAGCTCGGAAAGGACTCTGAAAGTCACCTAATCTAATACTCTACTCCAAGCAGGGCCAATTGGATCAGGTTACGGAGTGCTGTGCCCAACCAAGGTTGGATTATCTCCATGGACAGAGATTCCACTATCTGTCTAAATGTTTATCGCCCCTCCTGTAGAAACATTTGTTTTGATGAGTACTACAGAAAGCATGATTAAGAATGAGGCTACAAGCTGGTAGAAATATTTTCCTTAACTATTTCTTAGCAAATTACAACCTCATATTTATTGTTTTTCTTGACATGAATCTCCCTTTCAGGTAATCTGTTTTGTGACAGTGAGATAAAAAATGGCCATACGATAGGGAATTCAAAACTTTTTTTTTTTTTTTTTCTTTTAATATGTAACATTCATCATGAGGAGGCTTTTCTGGGTACTGTGACTACCTGTTTCCTAGGTACATTGCCTGAACTGACTGGGTGTTATTTGTAAAGGTAAGTAAGCTGCTATTCCAACACACAGAGCTATCAACAGCAATGAGGTCCACATCATCTAATCAATGTTTGCATTTACTTGAATTCCAGATTTTACAGCAAACGAGATTTTAAAATTGGAAAATTACTGTTTAACTCAGCCCAAGTAAACAGAAATGAACAAGAGTGGCTAACCAAGTAGACCTGACTGAAGACCGGCATGCTTTATGCACCGTATGTATAGAGGAAGCACAGATAAAAAGTGCATTTTTGGACCCTTAAGAGAAGGGATAGGAAACCTTCAATGAGAACTTGTTCTGAAGAGGAAAAAAATCAAATGTGAAATCACCTTCCTGTTTCTCATCTCTTCTGAGAAGGAGAGGATGAAGGGCAATTCCCTGAGAACCTGAGAACTTAAAAGAAATGTTTTTCTTAATTTGTAAAAATACTTTGAAAATTTGCTAGTTCCTCATTCTTTCTCAATCACTTTTTCAAACACAAAGCTCAGAAATTAATGTGTGTTTCTGGCTATGTATTCATTCAGGGAGTACAACCTAAATTACTTAAAAAAAAAAAATTACTTGGAAAAAGAAAAAAAAAAGAGATGTCACATTTTATCTTTGAAAAACTAGTGGTCAGGTCGATTTGTATGTTATGTAGCTTCTTGCAGCTGTCAACAAAATGTAATTCCAAAATGAGAGGGTCACAGTAGAAGTCATTTTTCTGTCAATACTGATTGTACTTTCTCAACATAACTACAGAAAATATTATACACCTGAGAAATATGTAAATTTACTCCTGAGAAGTATAACACTACTTCATGAAGGAGGCCTGACATTTTTTTTCATTTCTTTAATGTATTCCTATGTATACCTGTCCTCTGGGAATGCAGACACCTGCTTAGTAAGATGATGAAAGGCAAATCTTCTATAAATGTTTTGCCATGACTCTTTCAAGACAATGATTTCTCCAAAACTACTGATCAGGTAGTGAGGAGACTCCAGAGAGACTGGAGAAGGGATGGAACATAGCACTGAGGTGACATTCCACTCTCTGGGCCTTTAGACCTAGAGCTGACATCCCATTCAACTGCAATGCCTCATGTTAGGTTACCAAATTGATTTCATGAACACAAACCCTAAGGATTGGCCACAGCACTTATGAAATGGACAAGTAAATGGACAGAAGCACTAATAAATGCACTGGTAACCAGAAAAAAAAAGTATTAGAATACACATTTTACATAATTTTCTCCTTTTAAAAATAATCTTTTAAGATTTAACTTTTGTTATTCTCCTCTAATTGCAAAATAGTAATTTTTCTTCAAAGGAAGCCTGTCAACCAGGAACTATGTAAGGTTGCCTGCCATTTCATGTACTCTGTTGTAAGATTTTCCCTCACAGTAAGGATCTGGCTACTCAGTGAATAGTATCTTGTTTTTTTGATAAGGTTAGGCATAGGAAACTGCTAAATGTGAAACTGACTGATTGACAGAACATCTGGCACAGCCCAAATTACAACAGTTTATTCTGCAGTAAGTGGAACACCGCAAAAAGCATTGTGTGTTGCTGGAGAGACCATATGGTCTGTTTGCCCTGATACATCTTGCCAAGTATTTTGACATGTCCGTGCATGTGCACTGATAGCTTGATTTAACATTTGGACATTCTTTTCATGCATCTCTTTCATGTCCAATATAATTGAACCATTTCCCTATGTATGTGTAACCTTCTTTTGGACATTTTAGAAAGGGTCAAGGAGCTATCAGTCTTCCTGTATCCAAGCCTGGTCTCTCTGATGAGCTCAGGAACCTGTTGCTCTTTCATCAAGTGAAATTAGTCACTGCATATCCTGAGTGAAAAGAAACCTACAGGAATGGTCACGTCCATCTCCAGACTCCACACAAGACCACACAAAAATGAAGCCATATTTCTGAGAACATCTGTCTATAAAACAAATGTAACACTTGCCTTTATCAGCCAGTGCTAAGAAAAAAGAGTCCTCCCTGTTGTGTATACAATATAAGGCTTGAAGACTGAAAGTTGTAACTGTCATTCTTATCCATGAAGAACAAGAAGTGATGTAATGTGCTCCTTTATGTATACAAAATGAAGCAATACATGCACTCAGCAGAACACCCACACAAAATTTTCAGAGTTTGATCCTACACCAGTCATGCCATACATATTGCTAGATAATAGTCTTTCTCTTAAGCAGCATCAGCAGAAGTTTCTTGGCTACAAGTATTCACAGAATATGTATATATACATATATATTTGCTTTTGGAGTTATAAGACAAAACAGAACTGAGGGATGGACTGAAAGAAGGCTCAGACTCTTACAGGAACATCCTAAAGCAGCATCGCTATGCCCAAAAGAACCAGTCAAATTCACCAAGATCTTTTCTCTTTGTCATTTTTTCTCTTCTGTCACTTCACTGCAGATGAGGACACATTTTCAAACTTCAGAATGTTATAAATTGCTCTCATAGAAAAGACCACATGGACAGCAAGAATCTTTTTATTTTAGTTTATTTTCTTATTTTATATTTATCTCCTATTTAAGTAGGAGAAATCTTCATAGCTTCCAAAAACCAGGATTGCATAATTTTAAGTCTAAAATACCGCAGCTGTTTTTTTGTTAATTTCATATTACACTCTCATCCATCTCCGAGTAATATTGTTTTTCCATACTTTCTGTTTTCTATGTCATTTTTCACCCTGAATTTATTTGTTTGCTTTCCAGCTGATTTTTTCTTCTTTCTGCTTCATTATCTATGGCACTCTTAAATGCGGCATAAAAGGCAGAATTTGAGTCTAATTTTCAAACCCATTGTGGATAAGTAATTAAGCAAAATATATTTGTATATTTTTAACAGTATAATATTATAAACATTAACAACACACTGTTACTGGAGAGTGGCACTTATATATAACAGGAAAAAGCAAATCTTATTACACAAACCTTTTGTTTGATGCACAAGATTAGTAAGATCAGATCTTGAGGGAAAGCCAAGCTTCAACAAGCATGAACAAACTGTCATGGTTTTATGATTTTTGCTATCAGTATTCTACATCATAACATCATGTAGTCAAAGAGTTAATGCTTCAGTTCTGTGGATTGTCGATATTTCTGATTACTCTTTCAAGGAGAACTCCATCTCCCAGAAGACCTCTCTGTTCTGTTTCCATTTTCCACTCAGAGGGAAAGATAAAACTGACTGGAGTCATGAGACTGCCCTATTTTTTCTACAAGAATGCTACATTTTTTTAACAAGCTTATGTGTTTATTTGTTAATTTTTTCCTACAGTGAAAATTATTTAACAGCGTATGAAAAAGCTTGGGAATAGAAGAAGGACTTTAAGGAATTAGGTGTGGAAAGGGCATGCAGTATCATAAAGTTACAGATTATTTCTATCTAATAATACCAAATAAGATAAACTTTTAGTCTTATATCAAATTCCTTTTCAAGACAGATATGATTTATTTCCCCTTATTATTCTTTTGGAAATCTGCATTCCTGCAAAAATACTAAATGCCCTTCTTTCAGCCCAGAGCTATTCCTGGTCTAATTTTATACATTTGTTCTTTTGTCAAAATGTTCTATTAGGTTGTATACCTCCTTGGCTTCTCTGGAACTTGCTTACCTGTTACAATTAAAATGGAGACCATCACTGTATTTTGTTAAGCTTAACAAGACATGAGAACAAGGAGCATAAAAAGAGGCATGGTCAGTAGGTTGAGGGAGGTGATTCTCACTCTCCATTCCACTCACCTGGAAGGCTGTATCCAGCTTTGGGGACCTTAGTAAGAGAAAAATGAGAATCCAGAATAAGGTTATGGGGGTGATAAGTGGGCTGAAGCACCTCACTTGAGCAGAGAGAATGAGAGTTGATGTTGTTCAGCAAGGAGAGGTGAATACTTCAAGGAAGTCTTACTGTGGCCTTTCAGAACATAACAGGGTTGTAATTCCTCATACGTCTTGCCCTCTAAACCCTTCACAGCTCTCCTTTGGATGCTCTCTAATAGTTTTATGTCCTTCTCACAATATGGTTGACATAACTGCACCCAGTGCAGGAGGTGAGGCTGCACAGCTCAGAGCAGAGTGGGACAACCTCTCTCCTCACCCTGTGGCAGTGCTGGGCCTGGTGCACCCCAGGGGACAGTTGGCCTTTTGAGCTGCCAGGGCACACTGCTGGCTCATGTTCGACTTGCCAGAAACCAGAAACCCCCAGTTCCCTTTCCATGGGTTTCCTTTCCAGCTTCTCATCCCCCAGACTGAATACATATACAGGCTTGCCTCAACACAGGTGCAGAACTTGGCAGTTTCTCTTGCTAAACGTCATGCAGTTGGTTATTTTCCAACCCTCTAGTCTGTCAAGATGTCTTTGCATGGCCTCTCTGTCCTCAGGGGAGTCAATAGCTCTTCATAATTTAGTATCATCTTCACTCCCTGGATTGCTGTTCTACTGTGGAAATAGTTAAATGGTCTATTCAAATAGTCATGCAAATATTTCAGGAAATAGTTCTGCCATAATGATTTATTCAATATGGTTATAGAATTTCTTTCCAGGACCATTCCTTGGAATCAAATGTAATTCACACAAATTTAAGGAATGGGATAAAGAATTACATAGAAGTAATAGGCTGTTTTTATTTGTTACAATACAGACATGCAATTCTTGTTTTTATTTTCTTATTTCTAATACAGCATTTTATATGACATATGAATCTATTATCATATAAAAATCAGCTGAATTCCTTATTACTTTGTAAAACCTGAAAAAAACATTAAAAAAGTATCTCTGAGAATTTTGGAAAAATGGAAGAATCTTTATAGCCCATTTAGCTATTATGGATTACATGTATGGGCACCTATATAGCATAAATAACAGTTTTTAAACATTCAGTATATTACTTACAAAACTGCCATACTTTTAATCTGTTGTATTAACTTGTGTGTGATGGCAGATATTTCAGTGTTACTTTAACTAATATACATCACATCTGAGGTTTTCTCAAGCTTTTTAGAGATTGCTCATTCCATGAACATGATCAAAAATTAGCCAGGTGGTTACGTGAGAATTTCAGTATCTTTAAGGATATTCTTAATATTCTGATTTTTTTTTTTTTTTTTTAAACAGGGGAATTAAGTTTCTTTGTTAATATGCTATAATACTGTCCATCTTATTTCTGGTCCAGCTTTTCTAGATTTTTCTAAGCAAAAGGAAAGAGAGAAACATTTATGCCCCATGGCACAGTACTCTTTATCTCAGCCAGTATTTCTTGTGCTTTCTCTGCACACTGTATCGTATTAATTCTTATATTTCTATGTTACAAAATAGAGTTCCTCTTATGATAAAGGGTTGTAAAAGTTGAGGCTTTGTATTGCAGTATCTTATTAAGATCAGCTGCATTCCAAAACAAGGTAAATACAGCAGATAACTACAGAGACATACTTTCCTGGTAGAATGCTGCTATTAGTGACATAATATAATGTCTGGACCCTACCTAACGATTACTAACGCTGCATATATCACATCTATTCTTACATCTCTTACTGTCAGGAATGTAAACCTCTGATCAAAAAATTCTCCTTTAATGTTTGAAAAAAATATTTTTTAGAAAAATATCCCTAGGCACTGACAGGCAGCTTGTTGGCTGAATTAAGCAGGAGAGAAGCCTATGTTTAATCAGTTCTGCCCTCATTACTGCAGTCGGTGAAAATTATACTTGGCTGCAGGGGACAAGAAGATCATTTGTCCAGCCAAGAAAAGAAACACTGAAACCCCGCAAATGATAACATTGCAATATGATTATATGAGAAGATTAACCATCTCAAAAATTGAAAAATAAAAAATTAAGTGAGACTGAAAACCAGCAGAACAAAACACAAAATATTGACTTAATGTATTATTTTCAAGTTCTGAGACCAAATTCTTTACAGGAATATCTGTCATGAACTAGCAAGTATATTTTGTTATAGTTTTCCGTATGTTTTATATTCCTTTATGTTAACATTTATGCATAGAGTTATGCACTCCATTAGAAAAGGCATTTACAAAATGGATATTGTTTGTATTACTTTCCGACAAGCTGAAATGCCTGAAGCACTGAACTCCATTTGGTAGATACATAATAGTGTGTTCTAATTTTTACCTGAAACAGATAACCCAAAGATTTAAAATGCCACTGGGATCAATCTATTGTTGAAATATGCTTTTCAGATATAGCCATTTAAGAACAATTATGTGAAATAAGCTTAAAGATTTCTGATATCACTACAATATTAAATCATAAAACTATCTTTGGATTTTTTTAATGGATCTTACCAAATCATTTTAGAATTAAGGTTGAAATTAATTTTAAAATTTCATAGCACTACACAACCCCATTAAGATAGCTTTGAAGAGTCCTTGGTAATTAGAGAAATGTCTACAAGAGCAAAGCAATGACAAATATGAAGGTGAGAGTCTTAAGGCAATAAAGTGGATAATAAGATTTATTTCTTTTTTAACTGGAATATTTGTACACTTAAGCATATAAATGCAAGGTGTTTGGGCAATAAATAACCCATGTGAACCAGCAATAGTTTGCTTTGAGTGTAAAAATCAGATTCAGAACCAAAGTGAAGAGTCTTCAGATGTTGCTGCTGGGGTAGGTTTCATCAGTAAGAACAGATGAGATACAAGACAGATGGCTTGAGTTAGGGATTGTAACAGGCATCAAATGAGAAAGTTTGACTAAGATTATTTCTTTAAGGAGTTGTGGCAGAAGAAATCAAGAAAAGACATAAAAGGTAACTGCAGCTAAGGTACTCTAAAGGCTATATAGACAGCTTTTTTTCCCCAAACCCACAGTGTTATTGCATAAAATAGACATTTTTGCAACCTTTGGTCTGCTGAAACTCTTTGTTTACCTTTTGGTGTATGGTTTGGTTTTCTTCTTAATATGTATATTTTTATATTACCTGCTTCTACACACCGTAGAGTGTGTAGAACCTGGAAAACTCTAAGAGGCCAACCCCCAGAACTTGCCTCCTTCTCACAAATTTACTCATACACCACCTTAGTGACATTCACTAGACTGCTTACTGAATGTGCTTAGGCAGCCAAGGTCTCATAAATCCTGAATAAAATTGCTGCACTAGTAGGCTTTCATAGGCTTTCAGTCATTAGGACATTCAAGCTGCTCTGATCTGCAAAACAAGATTTCTCGTGGGTGACCAAGCCATGATGCCAAGGGATATTCATGGCTGCTTAATTGGAAAAGTCTCTGGCTTATTCTTAAGGTAATCAGATTCTTCTCATGAAACCAATGTCTTTACCTTAGTTCTAGCTGTAAGACTTGATCTAGCCTCAAAGCAAATCACTCTAAGATTCTCTGGCTACTCTGGATCTCATGTGGGTATCTTTGAACTGGATTTATTTTACAGACTTTGAATTCCTTAAGAATTATCATCTATTTATAGTACGTCACAGATAGTGATAACTTTCTCATAGATTGCAGTAGTATAATGACAAAAGAAGACCAGGCAGCTTGAGGCTAAATAAAGAAGTACAATAAAAGCCTTTTTTGTGTTTCAAAATGATGTATTTGCCTTTTCATTTAATTCCCCAGGTAAAGGTTACTGTTCTGTTGCATAATGAGCAGAACAGACTGCAAGTAAACTGCTTGGTTAAACAATTATTATATGTATACTGGGAACATATTTACAGATTGTAGTGATTCCAGAAAAGAATGTCAACTATAAATCCTTGTTTCCTAGACCCTAGGTCTCCATGAAACAGATGAGGAACAGGATGATTTTTAAGGTTCCTTCCAACCGGAGCCATTCTCTGCTTCTATTAAAAATAAAAATAAAAATAAAAAATCTAGGTATATATAATCTGTTGCAATATAAATTTCAGAAGAGATGTTACAAAATATGCAATTACTACAATTATGTGATATGCTATAAAATAATAGATTGATATATGCATGATTTCTGGAGAAAATAGAACACAGTAATATGGAAAGCAATCATATGGGAAACTTGAGACCATTGCTGTGTAAATAAATGATATTTTGTTTCAGAGATATTTGAGTCATTCTGAGAGAGAAAAGTCCTAACCTGTAACCTTAAGGAAACTGAAAACTAGGGTGGGAAAAATGCTGCAAACCTCAATTATATTGAGGCTGAGAGAGCAGCAGAAGGAAGTGATCGCTGCTTGATAACTCTCACTTCAGAAAGTGAGATGTGTGAAAAATGTTAGAAAGACCTGAGCTCCCAGACTGGCTGTATGCTTAATTATTAATTGTCAATGTTTTACGGGCTGGTTTGGCCCAGTTCCGTGACTAGCAGGACGAAGGGATTTCGCAAAATCCGCACCTCCGGAAAAAAGGGAACAGGGGACCCCAAAATAATTAAAAACAGCGGCAACGATCTGAGGAGAAACAAACTAATCTATTAAATATATTTTCGGAATGTAGATAACACACTATAATACAATATAATTAAATTTGAAGCTAATAAATGAAATATAATGAGAGAGAGAATGTCCAAAAGGTGGATAGGCCTCACCACAACGCTGAGGTGAGATGTGCTGCCCAGTTGAGCAGCAGGGAGATGGGAAAAGAGCCAACGAAGAAGAGCGAATGAAGAAGAGAGGACAAAGAAGAACGGACGAAAAAGAGCGTGCATCAGGTGACCTTGCCAGGAGTTATATCTCCTCTCTGTGACTGCAAAGTCCCCTGGGGAATGTAGTTCTTCTTCTCTTCTGGGCAGGTACCCAGAATTTGAGCATTAATAGTTAAACTCCCAGTGCCCTACATGATATTACGATTTGGAACACCGAAAACCAAAAATCACAAAACCATGACATTAATATCTAACAGATTTATTCATGAGTACTGCTATTTTGCCATTGTACTAGCTACATGAAATAACTAATCCCAACAATGCAGCAGGGCCCAAAACTCAGCTGAACTTGATGAAACTTGCTAGAAAAATGACTTACACAAGAAAGCTAATAAGTAGAAAACTTATTCCTGTGTAAATTGAGTGGAATTATTCCTATTTTAAATGTAATTCCATAATAAGCAAAAAAAAGACAACTACATATTTCATCTAAGTAGCCATTTTAGCATGTATACATCTCTCTTGAACCAAACACTAAACTGCAAAGAAAAATAAATAGATATTTTTTGAAAAGACGAAGGTAGAAAAATGTGCGAAAGAGTCCTTTTAAGTTTAGCAAGGAAATCTGTCACAGATTGAAAATATGCATTTTTACAAAAATAGATGTGTTTTTGTGAGATTTAAATGTCATTTCAAGTTGAAAAGTATAACGAGATGCATTAAATTCAGTATTAGCATTGTCCTAAGTCCATGCATTTTAACTGGCAATGAGATATTACAAGGATGGAGGGAGTGGGAGGCAGAGGAGAAAGAAGATATTCTGGCAGAGAAGTCAATGTCAATTAAGCAAGTTTAAAAAATGGAACAAAATGCTTGTGTGACTACCCATAGAAAAATGTGTAGCCAGGTGAATGATCTGGAAAGATACTTTAACCATTTTGTAGGCTGCAACAGACTAAGAAACACAAAACAGTCAGGTATGCTTTGTTGTAAGAATATAAAGCAGCGTAATCTTTACAAAGACAATACAAAATTACCTACCTGTAGAATAATGCTGAACGCTGACCTCACTGGCTCTGTTCCTGAAAAGCATTTGAGCATGTGATTGATTTTAATTGTGCAGGGCCGCATTCTTGTTCAACAAGGCTTGGGATTTAAGCTTATGTCTTTCAGTACCTTATGGAATCAAGAACTTAAGTAACATGTTTAAATGCAATAAAACCATGGTTATATTTACATTAAAATGAAATACAGTTCTTGGAAGAAATTATGAGACTTTCATTTAATGCTGCTGTTTTTAGATGACATTCAAATAACTTTAGGGAAATGTGGAATATCTGACCCACAGTGGGGTCAGAACTGCATGGCCACCGAAGGCTCACATCTTTTCAAAATGTCTTATGTCTGCTAAATGATTAAAAAAAACAAAAGCTTTTATGAAAGGACAGGGGAAATGCCTTTAAAAAACCTCATCCTTCCTTTTTGATGAATTCTTTGGTAAATGCTAATTCAAAAGATAATGTGCTTAAAATTACAATTATTAACCCAGGCATCATTTTTCAGTTTTTCTTCTCTCATGGCATATGTTCTACATCCTCAGGCATCCTATCACAAGTACAATCAGTCCAATCTTCAATAATCATACTTTACAAATAAATAAATAAATACAAAGTTTCTATTTCATCCTTACCTACACATGCTGACTTTCCTCTCGGAGGAATCAGAGGTGGGATAATCTCTCTTCAACTATTTCAAAGCATTCTTCTTTTGACAAAGTTCCATGAAAAAACCATAATCAAAAGGTTACGTTCTTGAATATTGACTGATATATGTATATATGTGTGCACCTGTGCATGTTTTCTGTTATTGATTTCCTTTTCTTCTTTTTAACCTATTTTTATTCTTTGTGGCTTGTTTTAAAAACAAGATATAAAATGTTATACATGATGCTTTTATTAAAAAAGGAAGACAACAAAAAGCCCACATGCTTAACGGTCTGTAAGTTTTCAGAAATAACAGAACAGTGTTCTTAACAAGACTAAAAGACAAAAAAGTTGAAAACGTCAGAAAATGCTATTGCTTTTACTTCTTATTGGTAAAAATACGTTTGCAAAAAATACTCTCTTCCTAAGTTAGGCATCTGTCTTTCTTCACTTTGAACAATGTTTAATAAAGAAGAATGTAGCTTTTATTCAAATATGCTTAGGCATATTTGAATGGTAGACATACTTGAATGAAAAAATCCATTAAAAGATATGTGGGTAATAACAAAAAGTCCAAGCTTAAGTAATGCAACTTTTTTTCCTAACTTTCTAAGCCATTAATGTGCCTCAGTTCCTATTCATTCCACTAGCTATTACAAAAATGATATACAATTTCATAAGCCACTTATGCTTACTAGCAAACCATGCACTGCTATAAAATCAGCGAAGGGTTATTGCTGGAGACTCACAATTTTAAACCATTCATCAGGTAGGTTTATTTCACTCTGCAGTCTTTATACACAGCCACTGTTATCAGATACTCATGCCAGAATCCCCTGAATGTTTTTTAAAATCTTAGGAAGATGGATATAATTGATTAAATGTTTGAGTGTGAAGAAATAATTTTATCTGTTTAAACAGTTCATCATTTACAGTCCTTTGCATTCTTTTCTTGATTAGTAACATCTCTTGTCCCTAGTGGTATCCAAACACAGGTAACGTCATAATTTCCTTCTTCCTATAGACAAAATTGAGATAAGCTTAATCGGTGAAGATGAATTTCCTGTTTTTCTTCTGGTAGATTTAGATTCATAGCTCACTGCACTCAGGTTACATACGTTCATGTCATTATAATTTGATCAGTTCTTTCAAAACATTTACCCGCAAAACCCAGCAGTAATACTGAGTGTAATAAAAGTAATAAAATGGATGCCATAATCTCATTCAGATCTATTAAGCCTAAGGTCAAAGAAAGTGGACTGCAGATTTTAAGTCCGTAGGACATCACTGATGTGTATAGGGAGCATTGGGCAAAAGGTGGAATTTGGTATGTGTACATTCTGTGCAATGGACATCAGACTGTATCATAAGGCTGGGCAAGAGCATCCAGACCCTAATTTTGCAGCTGAAGTAGATTAGATGTAAATTAACATTTCAGAAATCCAGGACTCCAAAAACAAAATACTGCTCTTCAACTGCTGCTGACACAGTTGCTCAGGCAGTCATTAAGAGACCTAACTTGGAAAACTTGGTCGGGATAAAAACAAACAAACAAGCATGATTTTAAAAGATTAATTGTAACTCCGTTCCTTCTGCTAGTTCACCAAAATGCCACACGCATACCTGATCAAGAAGGAGGAAATGTGTAGGTCTGAGAGGGAGAAATAGGCATTGGTTTGTAATAACTCACTCTGATTTTAAATCTAAAGCATTATTTGCCCTTATTTAAAATAACTGAGATATTCATTCAAGTAACCGAAAAAGGTCCCAGAATCATACTCCCTGCTGAAAATATCTTATCCATAATGAAGAATGGTAGCTTATGAAAATTATGGTTCTTTTATTGGACGATGCAGATCTAAGACAAAATGAGACATTAATTTAGAAGGAAAATAATATCAGAATTTTTTTCAACACAATTCCCAAGGACTTTGTCTCTCTTTTACACGTAGTTCACAAACACTCAGTGAACAAAAGATGGATAACTTGTCTTGAAAGCTACAGTCTTTAGGAAAACAACATTCTAGTAGATAATGATACTTTTCAAAAAGGCCTATTCACAGAGGATTTGACAAGACAATTCACACATTAAAGTTTTTATCTATTTCTCCTTTGACTACAGTCATGGTTCTCCGTTTCTGTTAGAGGCAGTCTTAATTTAATAAAAATTAAAATTCCAATGCACATATTACTTAACAAGTTTTAAAATCATTTAACAGGATAACATAAGTATTCTAGAGCACAGCTCATGATACACAGGCCGAACACAGAGTGTTAATAATTGTGCACTATGGAGTACAGGCAGAAAGAACACCTTTGCATAGCTTAGACACTTAGACTTACTTTTCTTGACAGAATTAGGAGAGTTTTCTTGTTGGTAGTTGTGGTTTGGTGTTGTTTGTATTTGTCTTTTAATTTAGTCTCTGTGTTTTTTATTTTTATTTTTATTTAATGAATTCATGATGGTTACATGGCACGGTATCTGTGTAACAACCATATGACAGTTGATCAATTTCCTAAATTTCATCTCTCAGTTTCCTTTTGATCCTTTGGATTCCTCCTACCTAACAACTGTTTGGGGAACATTTCCCTTAAATACTGAGGACAGAAACGAACATTTTCTTTAAGCTTTTTTCCTTTATCTATTTTCCTTAGGGTTTCTGCTAACATAGATTAAAGGCAGTAATCTAATTTATTGGATTTCGACAGACTCATGGGGAGGATGAACATAATAGGATATTAATGTTTTCCTCATATGCAAATGAAATAAAATGAGAAAGTTGTTTTCCTTTCCCTCCTTTCCAATGCATACTGTAGGAAGAAACCTATATGATACTACAGTTTAGTATGATTCAGAGCTATGACTCACCTGGAACTGGACTCTTTAAAAAGCTTCTTATTCATAAGACCGTTGTTGTTTATATACCTTGTGAAATCTCTGGATTTGAGGTACATATGAAAAAGAAAAGCTTTAGGGTGAATACAAGGGATATTTTTTTTATTTCACTTATATCCTTATCTTTCTTTCAGAAGAAAAGAAGTAGTACTTTTATTTTTCACTAACATCACCATTTTCAATAACAGCCTTTGCTTTGGCAGGATGCTAAAACAGTAAACACTGAAGAAACGGAAAGCACAAAATATATTAACACATAAAACCCATAAAATATCACAATTAGAAAACAGACCAAGCAATAAAGCCTTTTTTTTTTTTTTTTTTTTTTTTGTTACCTCCTTCTGTAAACGTATGTGCAGTTTACTTTTTCTCCCTCTGGAAAAGCAAGTCACTAATCTTAATTACATTCCTTAAAAAGATTGTTACGGAAAAGAAGACTATCACATTCTTTCACAGAAATAAAGAAGGATTATCCGCTGTTAATCAAAATAGTGTCCTCTGTACCATATTATGTTCTAATGATTACAATTAATTTCTGCAGGTGCTTTATAGAACCTTAGAGACCATGCTAAGGGTAATAGTAATGAAAAGATCTAGACAGCCAGATGAAGAGGAAGCATAACCTCGTAGTTCAGACATAGAAATGAAATACGAAAGACTGCTTCCATGTACCTTTATTCTTTTGTTTAAAATTGGGTTGAAAGTTGAAATAATCTCATACATTTTGTGTATTCTTTGAAAGAAAATCCATTTCCATTTAAAATCTCAGTGAGGACTGAGCGCATCAGGCACTAAAATTGCACAACTGTCCATATTTATAATCAGAAAATGTTATTTTTGTATTGCTTTTTGCATAACTGTTGTGCATTCTGTGTGCTGCGTGAATGTAAACAAACAGTTCACATTCTCTTCAGCAGGATTTTAATGATTTCACATTCAGCTTAGCCATGCAGGCCATAGGGTAGACAAAAACTGGACTCCATTTCTTGAAACTGAATTTATGAGCAGCTCATTCATAGTATAAGTGCCTGTTTTGAGGAGAGGTCAGTTCCTACAACTTGGTCCTGATTTTGAGGCAGACAAATGAGGGCAAGGTGCGAGAGGGCTGCAAGGTATCAGTGCAGGAGTAGGACTTCAGGAGGATTCAGAGTGGACTGATGACTCTCTCTTCTTTCCTTCCTATGGCTTGCTCTATCAATACCTGTGTCCTCAATTTCCCCATGGCATTTAGGTAATTTAGCAGCCCCACTACTGATATATGAATGACAAAGTACCAGCTCTGGCTGATGATTTTACTGAGTTTTGAGAACCACAGTCTGTACAAAAGTTACAAGATCTAAAAACACCGGAGGCACAACACAATGAATGAAGATCTTAAGAAAGCACCATGTTTGCTAGCATGGCTCTGAAGACTTCTGTTCCAATTAGGATTGCACAGAGTTTCAGCACTCTGATTTCACAGAGACTCCAGAGGTTTTAGCTCTGAGGAATCTCTTAACCAATGCAGAAGTTGTTTATTTTATGTTCTGTAGGGCAGAAGCTATTTTTGAAGGTGTTACATAAATATTTTGATCACTCGCATTTTTCTGATAAAAAGTTAAAGCACTTATCTTTTTTTTTTTTTTTTTTTTTTTTTTAGGATGGTGTATATTAATAACTAATGTTGATAGTCCAAATTTAAAACAAACAGTAAGAACTGTCAATTAATGCAGATGTTCAGTTTATGTGATTTCTTTCAGATCACCTCATCAACAACACACTTAAGCCTTAGACCTATGGTTGTGCTGCAAAAACAGTTTTTTAATTCCAAAAGATCATGCATAATGACAAAGAAAATCACAAAGAAAATAATGAGATTAAATTTCTGATTAGAAATATTTGGAAAATCTATATTTTTGTAGTGAGTTATCCTCATCAAACCTTTGAAAGAGTGCAACAACAGACAAATACGAATGGACAACGGCTATGTGTAGTTTACTAACAGTACAGTTGGAATGCAGAAGCAAAAACCCTTCTAAAATTAATTAAAGCTCAAAAAATTCCTTAAACTATCTAGATATGCATTTAATTTGATATGGGCAAAGATAGCCCAGGACTTAAACCGGAGAAACATGTTTATGCAAAAGAAAGCAGTCAATTCATCAGGTGGCAGGCAATTTTATTCTGAAAGCTTAGCTGAATATCTGTTTTCTCTCAGACGAAGAATATTCCAGTGTGTTTACAAATCAAAAGCCATTTTTACCACAGAATAGGTGGACATCATTACTTGCCTCTAAAAACTGAAAAAATATCACTTTACTCCACAGTAAAAAAAATGAATTTGACATTATTAATAGACAGTATTACATTTTTAATTTTTTAATTGAATTTTGTTTTAATTTATTACTAACTCAAGTCTTTAAATACCTCAGAAGTAAATACTGACAAGATAATAAAAGCTATAGTATTTTATGTCTGGCTTATATTAAAATTTTCTTCTCAAATTATTTTTTTATTGCTTAACACTATGCATCCTCTAAATAACAAATTATGGAGAACTGAAAAAATTCTAAATGTGTTATAATTTAGTGAGCATGGTAGGAAAAAGTCAGGAAAACAACTTATATGTTTTGCATTTGTAATATATATACGGCACTTTTTTGAGGCCTGACAATGAGAGAAAGAGACGAAGGATATTACCTTTAGATATGTTCCCGCTGTGGAACTGGGAATAAGATTGTTTCCAAATGTCAGCTGAAGTGCCATTTAAGTACATAACGAAATACACATGTTTAGACAAGATTGACTACATAGCTGTGCCATGTATTTAGGAAGAATTGTTGGAGGTTCTTCAGAAAGCTAGCTATAGCTTGACAAATTTAGTCTACCTCACGTCATGAAAAGTGTAGTCAATTAAGAGAAGTTGGTTCTTACAAAGAACATTTAACAAATATTCAAACAGGCTACTGCTCTGAATTCGTCAGTGAAAGAGATACGTAATAATTTGATTATAGTTGGATGTGTAGCATGTATAATAATGTGAAACCTTTTTTTTGTTTTGTTTTTTTCATAAAAGTATCGTGACCCCCCAGGATTTGGATTCACTTCACTGTTCCATGTGTCATCAGGGTGTCCAGAACATGCAGCCCACTTACTATGCCAATCTACCATTCCCAGCTGCTAATATTAAGGTGTTTCTTTATCCACTTATGGTCTTTTTTGAATGTTTTCTCTTTCAGTAATGTCAGATATTCACGCACAGTTTCATTCTAATTGATAAAGAACAGGATTTATAATTTGCCAGCAGTGTACAGTGTTTACCTTCCTGCTACAAACCACTGCAAGTTACTATTATCTCTTCCTTACAGATGCATCTGAAAGCTGTCTTTCCAAAAGCAATCACAATATAGAGAGGTGTAAACTAGAGCAGAGAAGAAATGACCAATACAAGCAATAGCCTGTAATAAGTACTAACTGCAGATAAAAAGGCTTTAATACTCCCACCAGTGAAAAGAGGCCACAGATCAACATGGCCAGAAGAATAAATACAAACAGCTTGAATGAATTACTGGGAGAAATGAGATTATGCTGGAATTAGAATACCTATATAAAATCTGATATTGGCCATTTACCTTTTCTTTTATACAATAATTTATTAGCAGCTGATAAAAATCACAAAACAAATGAAAGAAGACACACATAAGGAGAATTCACAATTCTGTGTGCCATCCTTTCTGTCTCCCATAGAAAATGAACATAATGCTGCAGCTATGGGAATAAGAGCCACAGAACCATTGAGAAAGAAAATAAAAGGAACATAGTTCTAGGACTTTATGATTAAGGAAATCACTCAGGAATATCAAGACCTTGCTTCTAATTTTTGGTTTCAAGGCAGTGAAGCTCTATAATTGGTATAAGTATAGAATGCTACTTCTGTTGTCTTTTAAACGTAAGTGCAGTTACAGAAAAAAGTCAGTCTTTCTTTCTGGATATAGAGTGGGCATTTCACTTGTCTGCATTGCCTTGCAGAGCCCTCTATTTTCACAAGATAGACTCTTCCTACGTGTGTCTTTTTAAGAGAAGAAACCCAGCTCAATGAACTTTAAAATAGGTCAGTGGTCACTCCTGCAGGTCACTCCGTTCTTTACTTGGGAAACATTCATTGGTGTTTTGTGCACAGAAAATTCAAAACTTAGTTTCTTGTGTTGCCTTACTCGAATCTGCTGTCTACTTTTTAGGCATTAGGTGATATAAACTAGAAAATAATATCTAACTTTTCCAACAGGTAATTGTTTTAGGGTGAAACTTTACACTCAAGATGAATTTTGTGACATTCCAGGGGAGCGTTTCACCAGTAAGCATAATGATCTTACTCAAAGCAAGCTAGGTCAGTAGAAGACTTTTCATTTACTTCATCTGGCTGATTAACTGACTGCTGTTGACAGCAAATGACAACAAAAATAGTGTAACATGTCAATTTTAAAAGGCACGTTTTAAATATTTTTTACATATTTCTTCATTCTGTTCTGCCCATCGTGGCTGTCAAGATCAGTATTATTACCAAGACTTCTTTCAGCCCTACAGCACCAATGCAGAGTAGTTGATAAAGAAAAAAGCTCCCTTATTTCTTTAGCTGTTGTATCAAATATTTTTTAATCTGTATTGACCAAGAGCTCTTAAGCAAGTGGAGAAAATTTGCCTGTGAAATTATTGTAGTGATGAAAAGCTCAAAGGCTAGGCTATTTCTGAAGTGTAAATCCAGGCTCATGGTATGTCTCCATTTTAGTTTGGGAATTTCTGAGTGTAAAGTGCAGTAGCATGATTCTTAAAATGTATAAATAATTGTTAGTTAAATTATCTGTTCTTGCTGAGTTAGCAATTTTTGCTATAAATACACAGATATATTCTCTGGCTTTCCTGTAATCTCAATTTGAAATGCTTGATACAGAGCTACTAAGTCATCTCTAAACTGTTACAGTTGTCTTTTGATACACATAGAACCAAAAACACATAACCTTCTTTGGTTGAGCTATCTGAAAAAAAAAGCCACAGTTTAAATGACCGTGAGCTTTACTGCTTCTCTAAATATATCTGTAAAAAAGAAAATGTAACAGACAAAATACATAAGCTCAAATATGAAACTGCTGGCTCACAAGCGCAACTCAAATACTGTCTAAAAACTTTTGAAGATAAATCATCACAGAGCAACCCAAAATTATGCCAAAACTCTCATAATAACCATGTCTGGTCTAATCGTTATAAGACTGTGGCTTCACAGAAGGCTCATAATAAAAGCCTGAGGTTACTTCACAATATTCATACTAAGACCAAGAAACCTGTCACAGCGATCGGCTCAAAAACCTATTAGCATATTGTGTCAATTGGGTTTCAGAAGATCACTTTACCTGAAAGAGTCAGACTGGACAGCTTCTTGCAATATTTGTGTGACAGAAAATACAGCTCTAGGTCTCAATCTATCTTATACATCGTCTCAGAACATTGTTATATAAATGATAGCCTATGTCCTAGACATCAGTGTCAGAATATAAGAGCAGAAATACAACCAGTGAAAATATTTTGAGATAAAATGCAAATAAATAATATTCATACATACATCACATTATTGTTATTGCAGAAATAATTTTTCTGCATCTCAAGAAAAACGTCGTACTTTTATAAACAAGAGCAAGCAATTTCAAGTTGTTGTCAATGTGTGAGTAAAGTTAAAGTATCATGCAAGTTCTAGCATAATGTTAGCATACATAACAAACATTGTAGAACCAGATTGTAGAAACAGACTTGACAAGTGTAAATGTAACTGTTATTATTAGACAGGGATTCACAATAGCCATATAGTTAACTTCTGCAAAATCTTAAGCATGTTATCAATATGTAACTTTTTAATTTACAGACTACTGAATCATATAACCTACTGACATATGCAGTATAACTGAAAATTATTTTACAAGTTGTATTTCATGAGAATGCATATTAGATTTTCAAAGGGATTTTGATAATGAAGCTCCTTTAGAAAAGTCATATATAAGAAGATTTCCCAATTTTTCTCTTAAATGAAGAAGTTTTAGTGAAAGCTGTGTAAGGCCTTGAGTAAACAAAATATACTCCTTTACAAAAAGACATCACATAGGGACAATATATCAATACAAATGCCTGATTAAGATAAAAAAAAATACTGTTTAAACACTCAATATTTTAAATGCATGGTTTGACAAAAAAAAAAAAAAAACAATACAAACCTTTTCTTCTGATTTATTTCATTTAAAAATGATGATCTGTCAGTCAAAACTGGCAATATTGAAAGTATAGCAACATGCTAAACAGCAGTAATTAATAACAAAAAAGTGATTCTTAAACATCGACAAGCCTATTCAGATGGGCGAATGGCTCTTTCTCTTAAAACTAGGTGAACAATCCTGTTATCATAAGACTTTGTAGTTGACTAGGTTCTTGAGACCTCAGCAATATTTTTCATATGAAATGTGGTAGTCAAACACAATCTGAGTGCACTTTCAAGGGTGGACAAATAAAAAGACAACTATGTTCACTGTAATCTATATCTCTCAGTTATCTATATGCAAACCAAATATGTTTATTTTTAACTAGCTCTAAACTAGCTCTAAAGGTGAGATTAACTTCCAGTGAATTGTAAGTTGTTTTCTGCTATGCCTACATTGTTTGTTGAGATCTCCCAAACACTGAGAAGACCAACTGAGAACACATTGAACACTTAGTAAATAAAATAATAAATCTCTACACCATTTAGCATGTGAGATGAAACAAGATCACAGTCCATGGCGATGCTGAAAAAAATCCATGAAGTATCTATAATTCATCAACTGAACAGCAGGAATAGCTAAAGTGAGATTTTCAAAGGAAAACAATTCAATGTTTTCCTGTTTAATACTGATGAAGCATATGAAAGGGCATAGAAAGAAAGGGAAGAATTTAAGTTTCAGAAAGAACACAGCAGTGTGACAGGTTCATACATTTGAAAAGTGAGAGAACTTGTGGGGCAGAAATTAAATCTATCTCCCATGTTGCAGGAATGTTGCAAAAAAAAAAGGGGGAAAATTATTTGAAGCTTTTATACTTCGAAAGCTCCAGTAGTAAAAGTGAAAAAGTTTGAGAAAACTGTGAAATCTATATTTGAAGTTCCTAAGCATACATTCTGAGAACTTTTATACCTGATAGTGTTCTAAAAAACAGAAAACTACTGGATAAGTAACTCCTACATGTACAGCCCACCAAGCCACCCACATCTTGCTTTTCTAGCAGACAGAGTGCTTAGAGCTCTTGTTCTGATGGATAGAAGCAGGGATTTAGACAATTTCTTGATGACAGAGTACTTGGTAATGGCAGTTTAACAACTGAAGAGGTTATTTTTTAAAGTGCTTTCAGAGGATCATTAAGAAAAAAACAATAAAAACCAACATTCTCCTATTGCTCATAGAATTTGCAATATTTGGAGAAAAACAATGTTAATGCAATCAGAGTATCAATTATAATGTAATTTTAATTACAAAAGAATTAGGATCATAACCAAGAAATAGAATAAATTTGAAAGCTTACTCAGACCAGATAAGACCGTTCCTTAGCTTTAAAATTATATAGTCAAAAATGTGTAAGTGATCTACTCTTATTTCTTTTTTATCAGCTCACTGCGAGCGCTAGCAGAAGGTATGTGTCACAACTATTTGCCATTATTTCAAAAAGTTTTCAATCCTCACTGCAGAAATTAAAGTGTGTTTTATACAAAAGTGTTTTATAATAAGATAGATATAAAATACTCTGGACCACATGAAATAACTATTGACAAATTGCTTGGAAATTAAATATGAGATAAAAAACTTTCACCAGGGAACAATGGATGCCCTATGTCAAATATCAAGACAGATCACAAAGAAAATCATGAGATGATTAATATGATGGTAGAGGTCTCAATTATGGGACAGTTAATTGAAACAGAAACACACCAGACTATGAACGTGAGTACAGACAATACTGGAACTGCAGCATCAATAATTACAAATTTCCATCAGACTTGGAACCAAAGTACATAAATCTTTAATAAATCCTTATTGAATAGCAGTTATTTCAGACAACATTTGTGTGTATAAATTGGGAAAAATATGAGACTGTGAGAAGTATTTACCCACAGCAGGAAGCTGCTATGCCAAAGTATTTCTCTGTTACCCTTCCAGTATCTAAAAAAATATCTAAATATCATAGTTGCCTTCTGGTCTTAGCTTTATGACATGCTCTGTTACAGGACTACTCTATCAAATACATCTTTTTTGTAGTTTGCTGATATCATCTGGCCAAGAAAAATGCAACATTTGTACTTCCAACTACAGTTCAAGGACTAATAATGTATTAAGCCTTTTAAAGAAAAATTCTAAAGATGAGAAAAAGATTACTGCTTTCACTTCAGTATTACTACTGATGTCACAGTGCCTCTAAAAGTCACAACTTACCTTTTTCCCTTAATGAATAAGTTAATGAATAAGAAGAAAAAAAAGAGTGAAAAGGCACTTATTGTGGATGTTTTGAACATACTTTGATAAGATATTACAGTATAAGATTTTTCACATTCATATATGGATAATACTGCTCCAAAGGTAAAACCTTAACAGCAAAAATATAGAACAAAATTTAGAGGAAGATGTTACTCTCTTGGCACAGTATTTACCCTGGCATCTGTGTGATGCATAAATATTTTATCATAGACAAGTGTATCTGCATTGTTCATGGTAATTGTACCATAGATACTGTAATGGGAAAAAATGACAATATAACACAAGCTTTGAATAAACCATGAAGAAGAAAAGGCTGAAGGACAGAAAAATAGAGTAATGACAATGTTTAGCAGAGCAGAGTATTTAATGATAGATGAAGGAGCATCAAAACAATGGAGAACTAAGTGATCGATAGTCTTGCACTACTGCAGATGAAGGAAAAGTAAAGGACATGGTTGTTATGTATTTAACAGCCTGGCAAGGATATTTGTAATTGCCTGTAGATCACGGAACTTTCTAGTTGTCTGCCATTCTCTCAATTAAATTTAAGACACTGGTATCTTAAATAACTTACTGTCAGTGTAGAAAGCATAGTTGGATTTACATGGAGCCTATGAGAGATCCTGAACAGGTAATTAGAAGAATGAAAGAAGTAGAATTTTTTTTTTTTTTTTTTTTTTTTTCCAGTATTGGAACAATGAAGAAGCTTGGAAAAGTAGAGAGAAAACATGCACAGTTTTCCCTTGATGACAGACATGGAAACACAGGCAAGATGATGGTCCAGAATTCTAGCACAGAAAGGCAAAGGGATTAAAAATAATAAAAAAACAAATAAATAAATAAGAAGGAAAGTAAGACTGCTGAGCCAGAAGATATAGTACAAAATGTATATAGGCAATATAGTTACAGAGACTATAAAAAAAGAGAGAACGATAGGGGTTAAAAATAAAGCCTTGGCATAAAAGCAAATGTAAGAATTGAAAGGATCGTAATGGGTAAAGTACAAAATGAAAACATGTATGGAGTCATTGGGAAAGTAACAGACCAGAAGTCAGGACAAGTACTGAGCCTAGATAGCAGGAGTGGCAGACAGCCATATCACCACTGAGGCTTGTTAATGACATAGACATGCAGCTTATCTTCAGTTCTATATTGGGAAAGTCTACTGATCAGAGACTTTATAATTGAAATTGCTAGACTTCTTAACTACTTATTTTACAGTTAAGGAGCCTATAGCTCTGGAAATCAAGAGGGGAATTTGAAATGAAAAAGAAAGATACGCAAACAGTTCCAATTGATTTTCAGAAATAGTTTTCAAAGTGCAATTCACCAAAACAAACAGTGTAAAAAGCAAATAAACTTATTCTCTCCATTTTGTCTCCCTTTCAAATAGAAAAGAAGATTAAAAAAAAGGAGAGAGAGAAAATCAAAGTAGCAATTCATTGCCCAAGTCAAAAGATCCTTTGAAATCAAACAGAGCAGACTGATTATGGTACAGAGCAGAGAAAAGAAAAAAATGTAAAGATGTAATTTCAGCTTTATATATCCACAGTCATCACGAGGCTGAAACTTAAGATTTACTGTCATGTTACTATTTTTTCTATGTTTGGTACTCTTGCTTCCACACTGTGCATTACAGCACTCTTTACAAAGATATATTTCCTTTAACTTCTAAAAATCTATTTTGTTTTGTTTTTCATTTTAAACCGTGTTGCAACCTTAGTATCTGAGCTACTTGTTTGAAATAAATTACCTCTCTGACTTCATTTCTCAGCCTATGTGCTGGTATTTCTCCTAGAAATTCTGCCTTGAAATCTCCAGCTTGAGTTAGAAGAGAGTTGTTTCTGTAACTATAAAAAAAAGGTAAAAAACAAAACCAAAACAAACAAAGAAAAAAAACCCTTTCAGCGACAAACACAAAGGCAAGAGAAAAACAGTGATGTGTAAAACATTCAAGTATTTGTTCCCCTGTATTTTTCTCAGACTTGGTCAGGGGCAGTGGAGTATGGGAGGTTGTCTCCATGAAACAATTATTCTCAAATATGATTGAAGTATTTTGCAGATACTAATGGATAAATTCTCCAGCTGAAGATTTTTCAGCTTAGAATACATATTTTCTAAAATTTAAAATCAGGAAAAAGTTATGATACTTTCATTTTAAAAATAAATTAATGATAGTCTCATTATATAATATTCAGGCAGTTTTGCTTAAAATGTACTATAAAGCAAAATCTTTTCCTTTGGAACTTCATTCTACAGACAAAAATAGCTTCGAGATTTTAATTTGTTCATGTCAAAATGAAAAGGCAATTTTCAGTTTATAAAGTGCACTGGATCAGCTAGTGAGTTTTGTTTTATTTTTGCAAGAATATATTTAAAATACTCATTGGTGTATTTACAAAAATTCTCACTCTGTTATGCAAACTTCATTATGCATCATTAATAAGACTTTAACTACCAACAATTAGAGTCTCAAGTAGCATATTTCATTAACTCAAAACAGAAAACCAATTTCATTCCCTCAGCTAACATGTGGTTGTTCAGCATTAATGCTATTTTATGTTAAAGTAGAAGTGAAGATGCTAAATTAAAAATACTGAGACATGAGAAAGAAAAGAATGAACAAACATTCAGTAGCAGCAGTCCAGATCTTCAAGCCATTCGATTAAGAACAACCCAAAAGCAAGAATGAGCAACTTAACCATATTAATGGTATTAAATTATTTTCAAAAATATGATTCACAGTATTCAGTTGAGGAAAGGAAGACTTTTTGTGGAGCTGAGGGATGCCTAAAATCTTGGGGCAGGGGGTGAGAACACATGAGAATTAATTTGAATTACTTTATGAATGAGTTAATATTTTAGTGACATCTAATAATTGCTGGAAGAGTTAAAGGAAATACACTGTCTTGTTTTTTCATGTCAAAAACTTGCATTAGCAACAGTCTTGTAATAAATATTAGCTTTCTAGGAAACCTTCATATATCTGATAACTGACTGCTCATTGAGCAGCCAGTACAATTATTAAATGGAAAAATAAAAAATAAATTAAAAAATTCAAGAAACTGGGAGAGGGAAAAATAAGGCCTGCAGGTCTGCATGAGAATTTTGAAAATAGCTTCTCAGGAGTATTTGAACCACATGCTATTTACTTTTAATCCACTTCTGACTGTCATATGACTGGAGTGAGAATTAATATAAATAGAATGTAGCATAAAAATAGAAAACTATAAAAGAAAAATATACTGGCAAAGGTAAATTACACTTATTTTCCTTAACTCTTCAATATTAGTCTAGTTTAGTATAGCCAGGAAACTGTGTCTGAATCCCCAGTGGACTCACGTCTTACTGTGAGAGTGGTTGTGTGCATATTTCATTTGATCAATAGAAGGCTAAAGATACTTCCATGCTCATCCTGGGAGATAGGAAGTGCTACAAATTTTGGATGCCTTCCTTAGATACTGAGAACAGAGAGGTACTTGCTGGATCCAGCTTTCAATACTAAGAGTTTCTGATTCTAAATGTTAGTGTCTGATTTAACAACTCCACACAAAAAAGTAACAGACAGATTTTTTTTACGCTCAGTTTAAGAAGCTATAGCCCCAAATAATCAGAGCTCTTTCCCATCTGCTTCTCCAGCACAAATCTATTAGAAGATCTAGCCAGCATCTTTTCTTCTATTTAAGACTTTTTCATGCCTACAATTGTTCTTCAATATTATTTGAATGTCTTCTAGACATTTGTCTTACTATATTCATAGTTCATATAAACGCTTAAGATTTCTGTTCATATACTCCTAGGGAGATTAAAGCTCTTAGATCATAACTCTGGCAGTGAACTCATTTTCCAGTTCCTCAGTAAAATTCACGTTCTTTAATCAAGTCCCTAACCAATGGGAAATGTTAATACAGGTGAGATCTTGTATCTTTTAATCACAGATGTGCTCTAGTACATGCCTGACCTCCAAGAGTATGAATGGATGAATTCAAAAATTTGGTAAACTGAGAAAAAAAAACAACTGACATTCACTTTTAGTACAAAATGGTTTTTTTAAAGGGCAATTAGGAAACTGATTGATGTAACAATGACGGTGATGTAGATATTACCATTAAAATGGCTTTGGAGTGAAAAATATTTAAAGAAACTTCATGGCACTTAGATGGAAGACAACAGATTCTCTCCAAAGAAGCGATAAGTATCACTGATAGGTGGTCTATGTGTTCCTTTTCATCTCTTTCATGTTCATTTCTATGGTAAAAATGATGGCAATCATAGGAGTCACAAACTACATGCAATTGACTAACTGTGTTTTTGATGCTTTCCTTATACTAAGCAATTAAAGCACAATGTTACTACTCCTATATATATATAAATCATTGCAGGGTAGCTTTTTAATCAACTGTCATAGCAGAAGTTAATTTTGCAATAATTATAGAGCATTAGTGGTAGCTCACTTTGATTATAAAGTAAGCGTTTTGTTTCCAGTTAAATAGAAATGCAGAAAATAAATGTTATCACAAAAAATCATAGCCCGTGCATACAAGCAAGGTCCAAGTTCAGCAAGATTCTGCAAGTTATTGTACCACACTTCACCTGTGAATTTGGCTTTGTGGTTTTCCAGTTTCACAGCAAGCCACGTCATGTAGCAAAGAAGGGAAAAAAGACAGAAATCCAGATTTTGCCAAATACACTAAAAACAATGGTGACCAGTAATATCAAAAGCCAAAGCATCACATTCAGAAAATATGCTACAGAAAACACCCTTCTTAGCTTTCTAGCACTTACGCCAAAATTAAGTCAGCCAGCTCTAATTCACAGTTTAGCTCTGCTAATGTTTGCTGGCAGCATGGTGTCTTTGGTTACTGAGCAGCTTTTAAGAAGCATTGAATCACCTTATTTTAGACCAATTATCTTGTTCTGTACCCACCTGGCAACCCTGCTGGTGTGAACTTTCAGGATAACAAAAGAAAAGAAAGAAGTGAGGAAAATTTCCTGCTATTGAAACCTCAGCCCACAGATGTCTTTTTACATCTTGTTTCAGCCTCATTGAAAAAAAAATCTGTATCCTGTTAAACCACTGTGGTCTTTTTCTCTTAGTCAGCTTACTATGACTGAGTAACACAATGCATTTCACAACACAAAGTCCAGTTAACAAGCAATTAAAGAATCTTTGATTAATCTCCACTGCTGTGATACCTGATTAGCCAGTTTCTGAAGGCTGAAACTGCTCTTTCTATTACCTTTTATTTTTTTCTAATAGTAGGTTTTGTTACCTGGCATGAAACACATGTAGAATTTATTATGGTTAATTTGCATTTAAATCCTTTGAAGAACTGTTCATAAAATTTTATATTTTTTCCTGTGTTAGGAATTGTTTACAAACACAAAACAGCATTTCTTTGCCCACAGAACAATAATTGTGTTCCTTTTCCTTCTACTATGCAATTAAAACAGGTTATTATCAAATCAATACCCATTTCATAAAATACATCCCTTGAACATCCCTTTTGTCTTCTTCATCTAACAAGTCTGACCTATGTATTTATTCTGCTTGTTCTCTGCAGTAAAAAGGCAAAATTCTAAAACAAAACCAAGCTCAAGCACAAGCTCTTAAGCACAGCTGCAGGTTTGAAAATGAATGAAGCATATGCCAATCCATCTCAAATACTACAGCTTGCTAAGGGCTTTACAGTCTTTACAGGGATGTTATAGAACCTGAAATATCTATCTAGAAGACTTTATGATTTGAACAAATAGAAGTATGAGTAAGTAGTTGAATCCATAATCAAGCCCAACATGAAGCACCCATTATGTTAGTTCCATAATTTTTTATTAGTATTTACAGGAATTGATAGGTAAACTATTGCAACTATTTGGGAAAAATGACATCACACATTGAGAGGTACTTTTCTTCCTGTGCTCCTTCTTTCTTTTTTTCTCCCTGCTATCCTGTGAGGAGTGCTGGAATATGGATTTCTGAGAAGAATTCTTAAAGAGCTATGAGGTAGGGCTATGTGGAACTGTATGAAAGGATTAAGTATGTGAAGCTTTGAGGAACTTTGTTAAGGAGGACACATGGGATGGGTGGACGATTTGCAGTGGAAAATATATTACATAGCAAGGGCAAAAATGGAAAGGACAAATGAGACAAATGTCAGCTTGAAAGGCAGAATGTGAACTTCCAGCTCATGCAGAGGAAAGGAAGGATAAGTCAGTCTGAAGAGATGTAGGGCTTGGTCAAGAATACTGGCACAATAAGTGACTTTGTGGCAACATCTGTGAAAATTGAAAGCAAATGAGGGTAGAAAGGAAGATGTGTAAATGATATAACAAGAAACATATATAAGCTTTTTAGTAGTGAGAACGGAGAGCAGTGGATAATCTTTAAAAGTGCTCTTGAAAAATTAAAACAAAATAATTCCGGGCATTCCATTGTCTCTTCTTTATCTAGTGATACTATTTCAGACTCCGCAATATACGCGAGCAGGAAGTGGTTACAGTTCTGGCCAACACAGCAAACACTTGATGACAAAATTTAAAGGGAGTAGGATATTTTTAAAATATGATGATAAATCAAATCAAGAAAAAGACAGCAAAGCCTCTATCTTCATGACATCACATATACTCTTAATCAGCACCTGGGTTTTGTTCGGAAATATCTAATTTCAAAAATAGATTTTGAAAAAAGAAACTGACTCTTTCAGTTGTCTTGATCAGATTAGATAACAAGGGCTGTAAGTTTTGGATGTGCAGGTATGTACTGACACAAGGTATTCATCCTACCATGTAATATATTCCATTACCTAAACATATACTGATATACAAATTAGGCATAGGCATTGATCTGATTACCTTACTAAAAGGACACCATTTATTTACATACTTAATAAGAAATGATAAGCTTAAAAAAAAAGTAAAAAATACTCTTTGATAGTTAAGTTGTGCCCTAAAAAAAAGATCCTAAATATACAGACTCATAGGTCTTTAATATGATGAAAGATATTTATATTTGTGTGATGAAAGTGGTACTTTTTTGCATAGGTGGCAAGAACTATAGGTAAACAGAGGATTCCTTGTCCCTAGAGATTTTATTATCAGCTGTAACCCAGGCCTTCTTCCTTTGATGCATCCTTTGATGCATTTCTGATATTTATGCTCAGCATCTTAATTTACTCTGAAAGGTTTTCCATGTTTACCCAGAGGAGGAAATAAACAACTTTCCTGCAAATTTAAAAATCTCTTTGTTGTTGACTGAAAGATTGTCTTCCTGTCTCCTGATACACACCTTTGGCAAATCTAGGCATAAGCACACTCAGACAATTTCACAGGTATGCAGCTAAGAATTGTTATTATGGGTATTTTTTTTTCACTTCATGGTATTATAACTATTCTGTTGTTGCTTTGTTTTTTAAATCAGAAAATATCAGAACATTCAAATAAAAGGTCTTATTGAGAGAACATGCTGATTTCATTAAAATTTAACTGAAAAAGTTTTTTTTCAGATAAAGGGCAGAAAGCCATGAACAAAATAGCAAGGATCCTTCATTGCTAGAAATCCACATTCCAGTCTACAGCCAGCAATATTTTCAGAGTAACTATGAGCTCCATCAGGGAAGGATTTCCCCTATGACGTGCTTTGGACCACATTTCCAAAAGCTTTGACTTCAGAAGTTCTTCTGCAACTCTGAAAACTTCTTTCAGGATAAGAAAATTGTTTCCAGACCGGCTGTATTGGGAACTTGAGATATTCTGCTGATAGTATTTTATCTCAGTTTCTGTATTTGATGATCACTAATAAAATCTGCTTTTATAAAGCAGCAAATAGCTCTGTGGCAGAGTTCAAGTGAATAGAGACTGTGACTTTGCTGTGGTATTCTCATTTCTCAACAACTGTTACCAATGGAAAAATAGATATATTCTGTCATGTGGAGGTGTGTAGCAATAGATCATTACAAATCCACACCACTACTGTGATGTTGCAGAAGTCCAGAGTAAATTCTTGCTGCTTTTAGACATCTTTGTCAAAGATTGCAGGACACAAAGGGAGAAAATAAAGTGAAAAATATCCTTTCCATTGATTGGTTAAAGAAATTGTCAAAAATGTTGGAAAATGCGTTAGTTGGGCAATAAAGAAAAAATAACTTTTACTGACATTTTAATAGTTCTAAGTTCAAACTCCTAAAAAATATAGTGTTTGTGGTCTTAACCCCATTAGAACATGTGGAATCAGAAATTTGTTTAAATTCATATGCAGAATTAAATGGTATGGTTCGCTATTTTTCATTACATTTACCAAAACATGGGCTTTGGACAACTAAAATTAAAAACATCATTAGCATTCTGCAGAGAGTCTTTGCTTTCGCTTGTCATCACCCTGAGGGCACTAATGGCCTGACTGTTCCTGCCCCATCTTCCCACCTCCCCAGGCTCCCTGCACCTGCCCAGGGCCTGGGAGTCCATGTTAACCCCCAGAGGCCAAGAGTCCTTGCTGCAGAGATGCTGCAGCAGAGCCAGTCTCCAGTTCCCTGCATCGCATCCTGCTTGGCTGCAGGCAGCACTGATCCAGGCAGGCCCACCCTTGTCCTAGCCTTGTCCCTGCCTTGTCCCCAGGGACGTGCCTGCTGCCTGGGCCCTCAGCTGCCCCCAGCTGCCCTACTGCTGTCTGAGACATGGGACAGGTCCTGGATGCCATGCACTGCCATGACAGAGTCCCAGGGGAAGTGAAGTCCTCCTGGAACCACGAAACTGTTCCTAAAGTTAGGTTTCCTATATAGCATCTGAAAACCGATTCCCGTACAACAAAGTTCCAGCATGCTGACTTAAGATTGATTTAAATCAGAGCAAAGTGTCATAGCAGCACCAATCTGCCATTTGGTTAGCTGTCTTGTCCTTGATGTTGCCCCTTCATTCTTGTGGTGGCACCAGACTGCATGTCCCATGCTATTCTAGCGGAAGGAACATTATACTTGAATAGCATCTACATAAACATCCTGCTTACTTTTAATCCATTTTGGATAAAATTTGCAATCAGTGTTTGTGTAGGAGTGATTTTAAGTGATTTTAAGAGTGACAAAAACTGACTGATGAGTGCACAGCTGCATTCAACAAAGCTCGAAGTAGTGGCTGGGTTGTATGAGCGGTGCCCAATTCTGAATTTTGAGTTATTTGTAGGGACAGACCTCTCTATTTTCTTAATTAACTTAAAAAATGTGTTTTCTCCTTTGTAAAAAAATCTCTCCTTAGTTCCAGTCCCCCTATTAACTGTTTTACTGTCACTACTGTATTTTTCTTTGTCTCATGTCTAGGAATTTGATTCAGTCACTCATACACATGTCTAGTGACATCTGAAATGCCTGAAAGTATCACATTTGGTCTCTTGTTTCAGATTTAAGAGGAAATACATTCATCAAAAGCCCTGTGTTATAACATTCCAGCCCAGTGGTGATGGCTCAGACGGCCTAATATGCCCCAAATTAAAACTAATGCCCATAGAAGGACAAATAAGTAAATTCAGACCATGTTTTTTGTCATATCTTTTCCTCTAACTGAGCATTTTTATCTTTGCTTCTCTGGAGTCTCTTTCTGGAAAGCAGGCTTCAAGATTAAGACAGTTAACTATATACTTTTGCACATGAACAAGATGTGTGAACTTCCACTATAGACGTGGATCTTTGAAAAAAATCCAGTGGATGAGCTGCTAAAAACTTCAAGACCTTGCCATTTGATGTCATCTGCATGTTCTAGAATTATCAGAATTCTATCTTTTGTTTCAGAATTGTTATTCCAAGAATCACAATTGCTTGTAATAACAAGTATTAGACAAAACGATTTCACTTTATTACCAGATATAAAAGCAGAATAAGAAGGCAGTGTACTTTACCCAGATGATTATCTTGTTGCTCCTGACCTCACCAGCCAGGCCTGCAGTATTCTAAGGCGGATTCTTGCAGTTTGCAAAGCTGTTGTTTTGGTTTTTTTTTTCCTACCTTCATTTTCCATCTTGATTGTTCTTATTCTGATTTTGTATTGCATTTCTGCCTCTAGATTAAACAATATAAACAGCATCTGATGTGTGTTATTGTCACAGAGGAATTCAAGAAAAATATTTTTATATTTATGCTCCTGTTTCTTCCCTAAGAAATTTTGAGTCCACAGCACTCCTTTTTGACCCAATAGCCCTTATTTTACATTTTCTCACTTTTAACTATTTGTATAGTAGCATACGATGCTTTTGAGAGATCATACTTTCTGTCTAAAACTGTGTTACTAGGGGAAATAAAGAAAGAAAAAAAAAGTGGTACCTGGATGATCTATCACAGCAAAGCATAACTCATATACACAAAATGACTTTTGTCAAAGGCTAAAAGAAGTAATTGTTTCCATTACAAGTCTCCATCTTACATAAGCCCTGTGTCATAGTTGTCAGGCACCTGCCCATTTATAATGGCATTAGGCCCTATGTCTGCAATTGAATCTTACCTCAGATATGTTTTTTTTGTGGAGAATTGAATAACCATATGCTTTAAATCTTAATGTGAATCCCACTGTTGGTGTTTATTCCTAGGAACTATTTTATCTGTCTCTTTACAAACAACCTAAAATTTTAATTGTTGGTGTACTAGTCTAACTATTATTAGTAGCTGGAGATTCTATCCATGCTGTCATACATTCTATCCATGTTATCATACAAAATAAGTGAAAAAACATGAAGCAACTCTTATTACCCTCCATTATCACCTGTAAAGTCCTGACTGAATTGGCAGGATTTCACTTATTGTCCCTGAGCTGACAATTGTACAGACAACATCTAAGGTCAGTCAGCAGCTAAACCTTCTAAACATGGAAAAGTGTTTAGAAGCGAAACAGAGTTCAATTAGTTACTAGCAGAACAATTAGTCAAGTATTCATAATTTTCTTGCTTTTTATTTAAGAGACAAAATACTATTTTTGACAGTAAGAAAGACTAAACAGAAAAAGTTACTTGAAACTATGCAGAAAAATAGGCATTTAGTAGCACAAAAAATCTCCAGTGAGCTAGCTGAAGTTTTTATAGTACCTGTCACCATGGTAGCCAAGTGACTGAAACAGAAAGCCACATGCATTAGATGTATTAGATAATGGATTTTCACAAACTATAGCTATAAAGAAAAAAAGGACTGTTTTACCTTTTATCTATTACCTTAGTAAAATAAATAGGTACTTCTCAAATTTTAGAAGTAGAATGGATGCCCTAAGGAAAGTTTCCCAGGTGATTTCTTCCAACAATTCCTTCAACAGCCTGAAGCTCGCTCTCCTGAAGTTCAGTGTCCTGACTCCACTTTTTGCCAGACCCACATTCCTCAAGAACTCGACAAGGACATGGTCACTGCAGCCAAGGCTGCCTCATAACCTCTTTAACCAAGTCCAACAGCACTACACCTCTGGTCAATCTGTCCAATACCTGAACCAGAAATTTATCATAAATTGACTTCAGGAGTCTCCTGGACTGCTTGTCATATTGTTTTCCCAGAAGATATCTGGGTGGTTGAAATCTTCCACTAGAATGAGAGCCAGAGAGCATGATGCCTCTTTGAGCTGAAGCAAGAAGGCCTCATCAACAGGCCTTGATCAGACAGCCTGTAGTAGATTCCAACTATCAGCTGTCTTTTCTTGCTCCCACCCCTAACTTTAACCCACAGGCTGACAACCTGCTTATGACTGTTTCTCACAGGCAGCTCTTTGAAGTCCATCCACTTCTTAACACAGAGAACAACTCCTCTACATCTCCTACCTCGCATGTGACTTTCAAAAAGCTCATATCCCTTAATCATGGTATTCCAGTCTGTGAGTCTTCCCAACACATTTCTGTGACAGCAATGAGATCGTAGTTTTCTAATTGCACCAGTTTCCAATTCCTCCTGCTTATTTCTCATGCTGAATGCATTGGTATAGAGGCACTTTAGCTGGGCTTTCAGCCAAATTGCCTTCCAAAAACTTCTGGGAAAAATCTGAGATTTTCCTACACTGCTTCCTAAAATGACAGTGTTCCCTAACTCTTCTCTGTTCTTCACCAGTACAACCCCTTCCTCCATGAAATATGTTGCACGGCAACAAAATGTAAAGGAATATCGGTGGGAAGGTTTAACTTCTACTGCCATACCACCAACATCTGCCTCTGATGTCGTGGAAAGCATAATAAGACAGGAGGCTTTAATTTTGAAGCGGCCATCATATATGATCACATGCATTTTAGAGCAGAGCTGATTTGCATTGTCCCAGATTAAAGTATAGGCACAGGGAATTCCTGTCTGCACATAATACCTAGTACAGACATACCTATTTTTACTTTGAAAGCTATTTTCTCAGAGCCTTTCTGATTCAGGAAATGTGCACTCAGATTTTATCTGGATTATAATCAAAGGATAATGAACTCAAGTCACACCAGTAAAGCGAGGAAGGTAAGTAAAAAAGAGCTTTAGAAAGGATTTTTTGCCGTTTTTCAAATGAAACTAACATATCTATTTTTCTCAAAGATGGAATCTGGTAGTTTTTTGTGGTCTGAGACATGTCTGTAATAGTGTTTTATCTGTGTTAAACACAGATCAGGGAGAACCCGATTTACATAAGCAAAAATATTTATTCAGTGCATTGTTATATCTTATCCTACATCTTTTCTTTAATAGCTTTTTCCCCTTTCCTTCTGGTCTGATGAATTCATTTATCCCTCCTTTTTCTCATTATTAACTTCTCCCATGAACACCTGTTTATTATGAGTTAACATAAAGACAAGAAAGAGGATGGTTTGGAGTTTGTGTGTTAAAAGGCAAGAATGCTTGTGAATTTCTGACAGAGGACTTGAAAGCCTCCAGTAAAAAGGCATATGCAGATTTCCAACGGCAGTGTCTCCATATTCCCTGAACACAGCATCACTAAGAAATCTGATTTCTAAATTTTTCTAAGTAATAAGTAAAATCATAGCTTTGATTCTTTCCTCGGAAGAGGTAGTTTCTTTTTAGCCAACCTTTTATAAAATGAAGTACACTTAGGTTTAATTTTAATGTCATACAGAAATCTGTTGTATGTTGTAGCACAGTCTCTAGTCATCCATCAAAAATTATGGCTGTTTCATTTAATCATATAATTAAGAATATTATTGCATCTCACTCAGCTATGTTTTTCTCCATGCTAGTTAGTTCAAGAGGATTAGAACAAATACAATGCAAAGAAGCATTAAGTCAAGAAGCTTAGAAAGAGAAAAAACAGAGTTCTGGTGGGTGTTCCTCTGAGCACCATCCTATGCAGTTCCTCTGCACAGTAACTCCTCCAGTGTTATGGACTACAAAGAAAATGAGGGGGTGGCTAAACAAGAAGAGAAGAGAAAGAGCTCTGCCTTATGCATGTTTATCTTCTCTTCAAACTATTATCTTCACTGAAAAGAAAGAAACTGGGATTAGTTTAGTACAAAACTATTTCTGCTGAAACTACTAAATGTGAAATGTGTGCATGGGCCCGTACATGTTTTCCTGCTTTGTGTGAAGGTGGCTGTGTGCCTTTGTAACCAATGTAAATAAAGAGAAAGAATAAAATTCATTATTACAGTTTCATGCTGGCAGTACAAAACAGCCCTGCAGAAGTCCAAGGGCAACGAATCTATCACAATTCCCGTAAAGTGTATGAGCCATGCCCTTCAGCATGTGCTTGCTGCTGCTGTGGTGTGGTTGCTAACCCTAGCCCCTCTGTGCTTCTTGAGATAATAGCCTTCAGGGATTCTCTGCTCTCAGTGATTTCTTCTGGTCTGCACAGCCTCACTAACAGAGTGTATGCCCACGATCTCACAGCAACAATCTGGCTCTTTAGGGGAAGAGTCTTTGTGCTCATTTTGTTGCAGACTGCAGCTTTTGCCATCTATAAAACCAAAAATGAGAGAAGCACATAGAGCCAAAGTGGGTTCAAATGCCTAAATACAACAGCCAATATAATACTTAAATATCACTGAAAGACCTAACTACCACCAAATTTGGAAGAATATTAATATTTCTTTAGACTTCTAACACTGAATAGACTTCTATCTACTTTCCTGGTGTAGGCAGAATTTGCTTACATGACAGCATCAAACAGTCCAGTATTCTTTGGGAATCACAGATGGTAATCTCTCTGACAGCTCACTTGCTTGTAAGATATGATTATTCAACCTATACCTAGAAGGAGGGGAGGTGTCTCATATTTTTATTAATACAGTGATCACTGTGGCATCAGGACAGACCTATTCTTCCTCTGACTGAGTTATCACACAATCAAAGATCCAGATTACTGGTATCTATACTAGAGAAAAGGTTCTCTGCAATGTAGTTTTTCAATTTGTTACTCTTATTTAATCAATAGATGTGACTCATGGCTGAGTCAAGCAGTACAAAGGATATTAACTCTAGTTCCAATATAAAAAGAAAGGAGCTGACATTCAATCTAGGAAAAGTTTACTCGTATTCTTAAATAGTTAAAGTGCAAAATCTGTGTTGCCTGACAGAATATACCTATTTCTAAAACGAAAGAGAACTGTCATCACAGCTGATCTGTTATCCACAATTGAAAGATCATGGAAGAGAGATATTTAGAATATCTGGTACAGGTTGCTATACCAGCAGAGCACACACAGAATTGAGAACCAAAAAATTTTGAAAAGGCCACTGTCCATTTTTTGTATGTATTTTCCACTTTACATTCTGGTTTTTTATGCATTAGTTTCCTCATGTATTTCTTCTAACATGATAATTCGTACCTTCATTTCATTTTTAAAGAATGTTCTTAAAATTACATAGAATCACAGATTCATAGAATTATACAATGGCATGGGTTGGAAGGGACTTTAAAGACCATTTAGTTCCAGGCCCCTGCCACAAGCAGGTTGACATCCGCTAGATCAGGCTGCCGAAGGCCCCACCTAACCTGCCTTGAATGGCTCCAAGAATAGGGCATCCAGAACATCTCCAGGCAGTCCATGCCAGCGCCTCAGCACCCTAGTGCTAGTCTAGTCTAAATCTCCTCTCTTTTAGTTTAAAGTCATTCCCCCTTGTCCTATTACTATTGAACTGTGTGAAATGTTGGTCTCTGTCCTGCTTATAAGCTCCCTGAAATATTGAAATGTTGCAATTAAGTCTTCCCAGAGCCTTCTCTAAGCTAAACAAGCCCAACTCCCTCAACCTTTCTTTGTAAAAGAGGTGCTCCAGCCCTTTGATCTTCTTCACTCCCTTCTCTGGGTCCTCACAGTGGCAGAGTAGAGGGGGACAATCACCTCCTTTACCCTGCCAGCCACCCCTCTTTTGGGTGCCCAGGATGCTGTTCACTTTCCAGCCTGCAACAACACACTTCCAGCTCCTGCCCAGCTTTTCGTCTATCAGGACTCCAAGTCCTTCTCTGTAGGGCTCTTCTCAAGGAGCATTTCTCCCAGCCTGTACACATAACTGATTGCCACAACCCCAGTGCAACACTTTGCACTCGGTCTTGTTGAACCTCATTATATTTTCATATGTCCACTTTTCAAGCGTGATCCAGGTCCATCTGGATGGTGTCCCTCCCTTTTGTGTCAGCTGCACCACTCAGCTTGGTTTCATTAGGAAACTTGCTGAGGTCACACTCAATCCCACTGCCTATGACATTGATGAGGATGTTGAATAGCACTAGTCTCAAGATGGATCCCTGGAGGACATCACTTGTGACCAGTCTCTGCCTGGACGTAGAGCCACTGACAACAACCCTCTGGCTATAATAATCCAACCAGTTCTTTTTCTATTTAGTAGTGCAGCCCTCAAATGAATATATCTCCAATTTAGAGAGAAGGACATGGTGCGGGATCATGTCAAAGACCTTAGATCCAGGGAGACAACATGTCAAAGACCTCCAGATCCAGGGAGACAACATCAGTTACCTTCCCTTGTCCACTAGTGCCATCAGAATACTTTTGTAAGGACATGGATTTACTCATAGAAAACGCAACATGCATATTGTCTTGTGGGGTTAGTTTAAAGCATTTTGTTACAGTCAATATTTCTTTTGTAGATTTTTAAATTGTCACTTATGTCAGGACTAATAAGAGTTAGCTGAGCTCTAAGAGAAACTTTGTACAGCACCTTTCTCATTATTTTTTATTTCTCTAAGGATAGCAACACTTAAAAAACTATTAAATACAAGACAGAGAAAACTAAAATGTTAAAAAAAGAGAAATCCAATGCTGTAGTGACATCATAATAACAAATTGTAGATTTCTAAGAGAGTGTATCCAGGAAACAGAGTCTGAAACAAGAAATGCTTTTTTTGCTCATTCCAACATTTGCAATGGTTTGAAAATGCTGTGTTGACACCAACAATTAGCACCTTGAAGAGGAACACAAAGGACAGTCAAGCAACACTTTAGCTATTAATGTAAGCACACAATTTTATCATGTAAGATTGTCCATTGATAAAATAGCGATCCTCAGAGGAAGATTTCTATGCTAAGTTTTTTTACAACACTCAAAGTAATTCTTGGCTACTCCTATTGGTTTGGCCAGCAGTGAGCTTCTGATAAAAAAATAGTCTTTTATTTTGTTTTCTCTTTCTGAATAGGAAACTTTTCGTCTCATCTTTATTGATTTGATAAAGGAAAGATCTGAGCTCTATGCAGTTTTGGCATATCTGAACCCAAGAATAAATCTTAAAGCAGCAGTGTTGATAATGGGAAACTTAAGTATATCTGAAACCTGGTAACAGCAAAATGTGATTTATACCAGTTTGATTCAGAGGTGCCGAGATTTTTACAAGATTATCTGTTTTTCTCTGACCTGTCAGCTATTATTCTGTCTTTCAAAAGCATCTTGAGCTTTTTTGAGCAACTTTTGGTCATCTTCTGCCTTTTTTTTGTTTTTTGTTTTTTCTTTTTCTGTGAGTGAAACCTGAATAGTGCTGAGATTGCATGACGATTAGTTCATTGAACTGTGAACTTCAGTCATATGTGATTGAAGGCACTAGTAATAAAGCAGCAATACATGACTTGAAATGACTCGAACTCTACCATAATAGAATCAAAGTTCTGGAGGATTGGCATAATACAATCTATCTTAGCAGTTCTCTGAACTAAGTTGTTTACCATCCTGAATCTTGTAGCTGGAGCAGATGTTTTCTGACACTGACTTTGAAATTTCAGTCTGGTTATCTATAAAAGACTTTAGCTTTTTTAGCTCAGTATATATAGACGATGGTAACCTATTAGACATGCATATAATTTGTCCAACATAAATATTGGCTTGAACATGCATACTGCATTACTACTGAACAAAGTAAGATAAAATGGATGATTTCCTATGACTGAGCTTTTTTGCTTCATGTTTGATAGAGAACCATGTAACTGAAAATGCTTTTTTTCTTTGTTCAATATCTGCTACAATACCAGCTATTGAAAAACTCCTCCACTGTTGCTTACTGCTTTCTTGAACAAAGAAATCAATGATGGCATGTCAAAAAATCCATTTCTGGAGCATTTTTTTTCCACTTACCAGCTTCCTTCTCTCTCAAAGATTTGTTTCCTTTGTTTGCCAGCAAAACTTACTGTAACAAAGATGTTTAGTATTTATCATTTGTGACAGGAGGAACAAAACTTAACCAAACTCCTGAACTAATTCTGGATGCAAAGCTCTTATGTATTTGGACAATGAATTGTCAGGAGGGATAGGATGTATGGTCTTGGCATTTGTTGAGCAACTGATAGCTGACTGAAATTTTAAGTAACTGAGACTGCATACACTTCCTGGCAGAGCAGCTATTCAATGACAAGTTAACCAAGGATAATTCTGGATAATTCATTTAGACTACAGTTATGTTTTCTTGAATCAGCAAGTGCTGTATCACTTTTTCAGATCAGTATACTTCTTCCTAGCTTTAAGTTACTGGACTTCGGCTCAAACACTTCAGGAAATTTTTTTTGTGAAGACTACTATATAACAGAGTATCTTGAAATCTGCTGTTCGTATCATAATTCTGGAGTATTTACACATATGTTATTGTACCACCGTAGAATTATATTTGAAAAATGTTCCAACCATGAAGGCTGTCTCAGTAAAACCCTCTTGCTCATGTGACAAGGCCTGCTAGGACTGCTGGTTATTTTTACTTAATACCTGCCAATTTTTAAAGAACAGATTACATTTCTGAGATGCGGTTTAAATGAGCACAAATAGTAACAGCATGTCGCCGTTCCATGTAGCGGATTCTGTAAATATTTCTGAGTTAAATAGTAACCTAAATTTATGCAAGAATAAATGCTGTCAAACCAAATTATCTCTTCTGGGAATTCATTGAAATTAGTAATTCACTGAAAAAGTAGGCTGAATATGATCAATAAATAAAAGAATCTAAAGAAACTCTTTAGCTTCTCAACTGCAAATGCTGGAATCTTTGACCAATGTTTCTAATAGCAACCCCTACAATGGAAGAGCTGCCATTAGAGGTGAGACATACAATTAGAAGGATATAGGATGCTCCTTTCCCACCTCTGGCATGTAGTTCCTTGTTGATTTTGGAGGAATGTAGTCCCAGATTTTCAAAAGAATCCAATAGATTTTTAAGTCCTAAGTAACTAAATTAAAAAGTAAATCCTTATTTTTATTTTTTTTCTGATCAATTTCCACTGATTTCCTTAAACGTTGTGATGCTTCTCAAATCAGCATCAAAAGATAGATCTGTACTTTTCTGAGGAACGTCTCAAGATTACTCTCCAAATCAATCTCTCTGATCTAACAGATAATGCATTATGTAGCATGACTCAAGGTTCATCTAAAGACCAATTTCTGGAGTGCAGCCAACAAATTCTTGGCGTTTGTTGACTTGGAACTTTGCCAGTGTACAATGCAAGATGCATACAGATGTTTCTGGAGGCAGCATGAAGCCCATCTGTGAGGCAACTCTTTTCACAGGGCAAATGGATTTGAAAATGTGTTTCCCTTATCAAATGTCCTAAAACTATAGGCACAGAGTATCATACTGGAAATATAAAATATATAGATTCAAAATCAGTATCTTCAGTGTTTCTGTCCCATATCAATTTTACATCTTACTTCTTGTCAATTAAGAAGAATTATTACAATTCTAAACTGAGGAGGTTACTAAGTGCTTAAATTCATTAAAGCACTTAAAAATCTTACTTCAGATATTAATACACTTGGTTTCACTCTAGTACATGCTCAGTTTTTCCGGTATGAATTTTGCACCATTTGCTTTGTAAGTCCAAATGGATGGTTTTGTCTAAGCTGAAAACTTTGCATGTAGATTTGATGTTCAGTGTAGGCCTAGGTGTAGATGCTTTAAAAGGTATGAGTAACAAGTAATAATCTGGCCCTGTACTGGGCTGAGTGAAGATAAATAATGCTGGAGAAGGCAGACAGTGGTGAGCTAAAAGAAACAGAGTTCTGAAGTTCAAAAGGTATGCTTACAGAAAGTTATATACACAACTTAGTATAGAAGGTCATTTTCAGACCAGCATAGCTTTAAAATTAACCAGGCTTCACACAGTAATGATATGACCTGAATATTGGTCAGAGCACGGCTATATGCCAGACAAATAAATCTATCCTTTATAGCCTATCAGTAAGTATACTTCAGTGAAAGTGTGTGCACCTTTTTATAAAGCAAGCTATGACTCAAGCATTTTGAATTCTAACTGCTGGGCAGTTAAACCTAACTTGTTATTGCTTAAGTATCAAAACACCCAGATAAAGCTATCTGTCCAATAAATTCCTGTCTGCATAAAACTGACAAACCTGACAGACTGTGGCCACAGAAAGAAATGAAATACCAGTTGTACTTCAGGTCAGCGGATGAACCAAGGGTCAGTCAGTCAGCATTTGGCATCCTTGGTATCTCTGAAAACCAGGCAAGTCTGCAGGACAGACAGAACATGGTAGAAGCTAGCATACAAGTCTGAGAGAACTCTGCACTGTAGGAGGTAAGGGAAACATGTAGAAAGCTTTATGCATATACTTACCATATGCATTAATTACATGTATTTCTCCCCAAACAGACAGACTGATTTATTTCTTTGAGGATAACAAATTAAAATTAGTTTTCCTTCAAAAAGCAAAGAAATGGTAGGAGCTGAGAGGACTAATACACTGTCTTTTCTTTCACTAACTGCCCTGCTTGTGGTGCAAGCAAATAGAGGGTGCTCTATTTGCTTATACACCTAAAATCAGATCATAAGATTTAAAAATTTTCTGACTCAAGGAAAACAGTCGGATGTGATCTCCTTTTATATCTTTCAGCCACTATAAAAAGTAGACTTAGGAAAATTAAGGTTAGTAACAATAATGGCCATGCCTACATTCTTCTTTTTTGCCATTAATTCTCAAATTTCTCATCACTAATCATTTCCTTTCTTCCGATGAAAGCACATTTCCAGCAGACAATGATTGTATGTTATTTTTCTATCAAGCAATATGTGAAACTTAGTGCTTGGAGACAATAAAATCGTATTTACTCAAAGTGCATTTATGCATATGAGAAAGAAGAGATAGAAATAGATGGAGCGACAAAGATAAAAAATGGACATTTTATATACAGTGTACAAACAAAATAAAATGCTGAATATGTGGATGAAGCTTTTGAATTAATACTTTCCTTAGCAAATTAATAACAAATTTAGGGGGCACAGAACAGGCTACTAGAAAAAAATGGCCTTTAGAACAATACTTCAACTGATTTTATGGGCACTTTGCACTTAAAAGTCTATATCACTGATCATAAAAGACTAGGGATGAGCACTTGTGCAACTGAAGCATTTCTTATATTGGAGGCTTTGTTTCCACATAGCTCCATCAGTAATGAGATCAAACAAGGACTGCAAGCAAAGGGAGATTGCATAGCACTGCCCTGATTCTTGATGGACTTTCAGCATTTGGATTCTCACTGTGACTAAATATTCATCCTTAGCTGATAGGCCTTAATAAGAATTGAAAGCACAGCTGGCACCAGTGTTTGTTCATGATGGCTCTGGATCTCAACGGGAGTTCAGGCAATCTCTGCCATAAATGAGTCTCTTCTCACCGGTCTCCTGAAAAACCTGCTGCTTCAGCTTTGCATGTTCTTACGAACAGTAGGAAAGGCCTCATGTGATATCTTTGTTTCTCTGTACACATTTGATCCATCAAGTCTAACTTCAAGGCAGTACTGTTGCTGAAAGAGAGACAGTAAGCACAGAACAAACACCAGAGATTTGGATTTACCCTAAGCACATTTGCATTCTAACACTGTATAACCTGTTTATCTAAGTTTGCTTATCTTATGCTTTCAAATTTAATCTTAAAGTGAACTTGTTCTGGTTTTCTCATGGAATATGCACTCTCAGTAAGTTTGCAAATGACACTGAGTTGGCTGGAAGTGTCGATCTGCCTGGGGATAGTGAGGCCTTACAGAGGGATCCGGACAGGCTAAATAGCTGGGCTGAAGCCAATAGGATGAGGTTCAACAAGACTGAATGCCAGGTCCCGCACTTTGGCTACAACAATTCCAGACAACGCTACAGGCTTGGGGTGGAGTGGCTGGAAGACTGCGTAGAGGAAATGGACTTGGGGGTATTGATTGATGCTCGGCTGAACATGAGCCAGCAGTGTGCCCAGGTGGCCAAGAAGGCCAATAGCGTCTTGGCATCAGGAACGGTGTTGCCAGCAGGAACAGGGAAGTAATTGCCCCCCTGTATTCGGCTCTGGTGAGGCCACACCTTGAGTAATGTGTCTAGTTTTGGGCCCCTCGCTGCAAGAAAGACAGGAGTGGCCCTGGAGTAGGTTCAAAGAAGGGCAACAAAGCTGGTGGGGGTCTGAAGCACAGGCCTTATGAGGAACGGCTGAAGGAGCTGGGATTGTTCAGTCTGGAGAAGAGGAGGCTCAGGGGTGACTTCATGGCTGTCTATAATTACATGAAGGGAGGTTGTAGTGAGCTGGGGGTCGGCCTCTTCTCTCATGTAACTAGTGGTAGAACTAGAGGGAATGGCTTCAAGCTGCGACAGGGGAGACTTAGGCTGGGCGTTAGGAAATACTACTTTTCTGAAAGAGTGTTCAAGCACTGGAATGGGCTGCCCAGGGAAATGGTGGAGTCACCAACCCTGGAGGAGTAACATTTGGATTTTGTGTTGAGGGACATGGTTTAGTGAGAACTATTGGTGATAGGTGGATGGTTGCACTGGATGATCTTGAATGTCTTTTCCAACCTCAGTGATTCTGTGATTCTGTGATTCTGTAATATTTTGTGAATTATTTTGTTTGTTTTACTTAGCTGTAATCTGCCATGTAGAACTTTCCTACAATACTTCCAAAATCTTCTTCATAGTGGAATCTCCTGTAAAATATACAAACTGCAAAAAGCAAACCCATTTCTGATGAGTATGATTAGGAAATACAATTTATGATGTTATTTTCAGGACAGAATACTTGTATATACAAACACAGAGAGAGAGATTCATATTGTTACACAATTCATGTGCAGGAAAAGTGCTAATAAATAAAAGAGGAATGAGAATCTGTATTTGAAGCAAGACAGACAAATATGTGTCAGATTTCTTTTGACTTTTGGTGCAAGAATCCTTTAGAAATTTTAATTAAGCTTCAGAACATTTTCTGAGGTATATTTTTTTAGTTATTCGGATCTTACATGTGGAAAAACAAAAGTGTAATGCATTGAGATTACTGACTCAAATCCCAAGGCAATTCAGGGGAAGATACAATAACAAAACCTTAACAATACTTGTGGCCAATTTAAATGTTCAAAAACTTAAAATTATTTACCTGATTACTAATTAACAAGTGGCCTGAAGCTGTTTTTTTCTCTCCCTTCCTAAAATCTTATCTGTGTCATTATGAACTCTTGCAGATTAATCGGATTTGGCTGTAATTGCCAGCGTGCATGACCTGGTGAAGCTATCTAATCACCTACATGCAGATAAAGCAAAAGGACAGTTTTTAAAACTGGCATCAAATTTTACTATATCTGGAATAGTTGGATAGCATCTCCATGGAATAAAAAGCATACTCAGCAATTTACCCAAAAGAACAGATGTCTGATTTTTAATCTTGTTAATATGCAACCTTACTGGTCTTGTAACAATCCAGAGGAGAACATGTTAACCTCTAACAATCTGCTATAAGGTGAAAATATTCCAAAAAAAAGAGGCTAATAGTAAATTGGAATGGAAATAATTTACCTCAAACATCAACTCACTGAAATATATATTCCAAATAAGTGACAGTTACATAATGAAATTAAGGAGGCAGTTGGGGTGTTTAGGGCTAGAGGAGTGGGATGGGTTTGGGTTTCAAGTGCTATGCTTAGTGTAGTTGGGTAGATCCTTTATTTGCCGCAGCAGATCAGTTGCTTTAGGCAGCTAAGCATTAACATTCTCTGATGGCAATTCAAGGTAATTCTTTCTTCTGTGTTCCTGAGGGACTGAGCAGCTGAAGCTATTGGGAGGAGAGAAGGGTGAAGGACTCGCAACAAGAATAGCTAAAAGAAGATTGCAAAAACTTTTAATAAAGCAGTGAACTAAGTCATCTGTATGAGGAGAGTGAGATTGTAATTATTCTGAAATGTCAGAATCACTAATGTAGATAAAGAAAGATTCTTAAATGCCAGAGGTGAAGAAAGGGATTGTTTACATTGAATGTACTGTCTCTATATAAATTCTTATCTCTACAGCATACCAATTCTGCTAGATTTAAATTTTATGTAGGCAAAACAATACCTTCAACTTTATTACATATTTTATCTGCTAATTACATTTGCAGAAGGAACTGAGAAAAGTAAAACCACTGTCAGCTGACGGAAAATGTTGAGTGTCATGGCAAAGATAATTCCTGTGATATAGGAAGCAAAAAAGGCCAAACGTTGGTCAAATCTGAAAAATTATCACCCTATGGTTTTATTAGAAAGTTATTTTGCTTTTGTATCGTGAATTCCGTGTAAACTAAGCATGTATTTTTATACTTATTTTATGGGAAATTTATATATTATTGTGGAGTTTATTTGGCTTCACTAGCTAATTACCTGATGCCAGGGATACAAAGATGAGAAAGATGGCTAATGAAGACTTTTGGGGTTTTTATTTATTTATTTATTTATTTATTTATTTGCTTTTTAAAGACTATTGGTCAGTATCTCTGAAACAGCAACCCTCAAAAAACAAAAAAAAAAAAGAAAAGAAAAAAAGCCTTCATGGGTGTGAAATTGCACATGCTTGAAAGGAAAGCAGAAGCAAAACTCAGCTTCCTTATAACAAACTGCACAGACAGGGAGCTACATGTTGTAGAAACCTGTACATCTGTACACACTTTTTTGATCAGAGGTTTTACTAGAGGAACAGCCATGAACAGCAAGACATGCACTGTCCTCTGCTTTTTTTTTTTTTTCCAAGCAGGAAATGGCCATAAATAGGGAAAGCCTTTCAGGTTGCTTAAATGTTGCTTAAATTATACCAGTGGCCTTTCCAGAAAACTGTCCTGAGTTTTAGTCACTTTGCTACACAGTATGCATTTGTGTAATGGAGTTATTTTTGATTGTTTCACCACTGATAATGAAAGGTCTCCCTTTGCCAGTGCCTAGATACATACCTGCTTATGGTTACCTTAAAGATGTTAAAATCTGATTGTATTCAGCATAAAGAAGATTTAAGGGTATCCAGAATAAATATTAGAGTGAAATGAAAAGCAGTATAAAGATTTGTGACTGAATGCTGGTTCATGAGAGATGGACGCTTAAGATAAACTACCACCTTGTCTTGGGTATTGATTTTTGCTAAATCTGAATTGCTCTGCTTTGTTGGATTTATGCTGGCTATTTAAAATTATGTGAATATACTAGAATGGTTATATAGTTGGCTTTATACTTTTTTATTCTGTTTTTACAGATGGTTTAAGCTTGTAAAAGCCATTATGTTTTTACTGTATGGTTCTGTTGATAGCCTGCTTGTTGTCAAGGACCACAGATGGTGAATGCTACGTATTTTTCTCTACTTTGGAATCCAGATTTTTCCATCTTTTTTTCTCTATCATTTGCAAATCCTGAATTAAATTATAGTGGTGAGTTGCAGTGATCACTCGATGTATAATTTAAAGATCATGCTTGTGTTTTCAAGCATTTCTAGCCTTTTTGAGTGGAGGATATTTTTTTTATTCTGCCATGTGAAAGTGTGGAAGTGTGGCTGCAGAAGACCTGCTGCCATATGCTTTGGGTAGTGGGCCACAAATGCTTGTAAGAGGGGTGGATATGTGTATGAGAGAGAGCAAAAATGACATTTATATGAAAATGTCTTCTCAGATTTAAACAAGTGGAATTGATTAATTTAAGCAACATCTCTTTTTCAAAGGGAGTCACACTTTGTATCAAGAAAATCAAATAGGTAATGTCAGTTTCAAGGCCTTTGGGGCACTACCAAGCTTTATGGACCATGAAGCCACAACAACCTTTTGACTTCATAGAACTGCAATCTGCACTCTTAACAGAGATGTCAGAACAAATTAAAGTACAATTCAGGAGTCATCTATCGAAAGGGATGTTTAAATGACAAACTTACAGGATGGTGCTAATCCCAGAATCGCAGAAGTTGGAAGGGACCTCAAATGATCACCAAGACCAACCTCCCTGCCAAAGCAGTTCCGTATGACAGGTCACACAGAGATAGAGCTACTGGAGCACAGCAGAAGCTAAAATCATCGATGAATGTGAAAGGTAAAAAGAACAGCTTCCACAGGCACACCAGCAACAAAAGGAAGATGAAGGAAGACGTGGGGATTTAGTGACAAAAATATGGCTGAGACAATCAATGATTATTTTTGTTAAGGTCTGCTCTCAGGTTTCCCAAGTCCCCTCAAGGGGAAGTAGAGTCTGGGGATGACAGTAATACCTTCAATTCAGGAATATGGAACCAGACACCACTTAAGCGAACTGGGTGAACACAGGTCCAGAAAACGAGAATGGATGTATCCAAATGTCCTTAGGAAGCTTGCCAACATTGAAAGACCTTTCTGATCCTTGAAAGGCTATGGTACCTGGAAAAGTCCTGCAGCAAGCCCAGATTGCCAAAAATGTCACTTCACTGTGGAGGATGTGGTGGCGGGGGTAGGGTACAGAATGAAGGGTGCGTGCAAAAAGAGGGAAGGATTTGAAGTGGTCCTGTGTGGAGCCAGGAGCTGGATTTGATGATCCTTGTGGGTCCTTTCCAACTCAGGATATTCTGTGATGGATCAGCTCCCACTGGAGTCTGCCCTTACTCCTGAGGCCCAGGAACCTATTTCAGCCCAGCCCGAGGCTATCAGCCTCTCACTAGGAGGTGGGGCTGCCTGCAGCCACTCACATGAGTACTTTGGGGCCTGGGATGGGCCCTGGCTGCCAAGTCTGGGGAAGCCCTCATCCAGCCCTCATGACATCCTGATATGGATGGGATTGGAGTCCTCTGTGCTCAGTGCAATAAGAGAGTTCACCACTGTCTCAGGAGATGTTAATCTGATCAAAAGACTCTCACCTTGCTTAACAAGGTGAAGTTTAACCACACTGATTTACCTGCAGGAAGTGAGATAGTTGAAGGCTCGAGTAAAATTAAAGAATTTGCCAAGTGCTATTCTTCTATCTCATTGCAAAGCATAGGAGGGTCTCTGGTTGAAGCAGAAATACATGCAGAGAAAAGCAAGGGAGTATCACTCAGTTTCAGACTGTCTTCAAAAAAATCAGCTGCAGAAAGGCTCAAGAAAGATGAGGGACATGAGGAACAGCAGCTACTTAAACCAAAATGTTATAAACTTTAGTATTCTGAAAACACTTCTTTGTGATATACTATGCAGCAATAATCTCCTAGAGAAAGTATTATTCTATGTCTCTTTAATGTCTTTTAGTTTAAGCTGCACCACGCCCTCTTTACCCAGCTCCAAAAGATTAAATTCTATTAAACAATTAGTTATGCATACATGTTTTCCATTTATTGAATTATCTGCCTTTTGAGTTGTTGCTTTTCTTTTTCCTTCTGCTAATCATCAGAGCATTTTCACTACTATGACTTTAAGAAGTAGCAAGCCCTAAACCAATATTGACATGCCCAGAGAAGTGTTTTCAAAACTACTAATTCCCTGGAAAACCAGGCCACTTTTAAGTGCTAACATATGGATTTTTTAGAGCTTTCAAGACAACCTTAAGCATTTTAACAAATGACCTGAATTTACATATTGCTGAATTCTAAATACTATTCAGAAGTGTTGTTTACATCTTTGTGATTTGCAGGTGACTTGGGACAGTTTATGCCCTGTTTTTGCATGGAACATTTCACAGCACAAGTTTTTTTTTGAAACCTTTTGGCTCAATTCTGCTCCACAGTTTGAAAGACCAAAGACATCCTTCACTAAAGAAAAATGTAATCCCAGTAAAAAATGATTTCAAATTAGTACTATCCTGTACTGTATAAAATTAGTAATTCCCATGATTTCTGCTGTCATTTTTCACAAATTATAGTAGTAGAATTACAAATGAATTAATGATTGAAATTATTATACAATAATCATTATTGTATCTTTTTCATTTTTTTAATTACTCTTTCAGAAAGGGAGATAGGAATTGCTGGTGACTGGAGAAGATTATACAACAGTAGGAGCGTAAGTAAAGATTCCCTTGTCTTTAAGAAAAGAGTTTATGTGTGAAGAAATCTACGAGTGAGAGTGTCCCATGTAGATCTGAATCCTATCAATTAAGAATAGAAGATGTAAAAGTTATCACCAACATTCTAAATGACACTGCAAAATAATACGTGGTTGAAAAATATAAAACACAATAGCTGTTCAACAGCTATATACGTTGCAAATATGAAATGTGCAGAGAATAATAAATGAACGGCGTTTTGGAGAGCTGCATAAGCAATAGTATCTGCAGATGGCAGAAGCTGACTGAAGACCACGGGAACTTTGTCAATTTTGCCAACTGGGAATCTGGTCCAGTACGTTAAAATTTATCATGACTTGTAATTTATTCTCATTACCAAAGCTTCTAATTCTCACAGTGAAAAAATGTGATTTTTTAAACATGGTTGAGTATTTCCATAGAGGAATTTAGATATCACTTAGGTTTTCTACTTGGATGGATGGGAAGGAATATTTTGAATGCATAAAATGTAACAAGCTGATGGCTTCGTGTTTCCTGAAGGCAATTAAAAATCTGTACTCCTAGCTATTGCTCTCAGGAACTAAATTAACTGCTACAGCTGATTAGTGGAGTAGTCATTTGAAATTATCTAAACCTAACAATTCACTGTATTTTTCAGCTAATATTACTCTATGTATTCAGATAAGGGTAATTTGGCTGCATTTGTGCATATGTAAAGATTAAAATTAAAGATCAAGAAGGTTCTTTCTTTTACTTCTTACAAGTTTTTCAGGAGACATTTCAGGTCAGTGGTCAATGACCATGATTTATTCTGTTTCCCATTCTAAGGCCTGGGTTGTAGCAGAGAAACATACCCTAGGTGATTAGGAAATATCTGTCAACATGCCACTCCTTCTGGCTTTGAACACTACTGCTGTGCCACTGTATATATCACCAGTGAAAGTAAAATTCTATGAACTAGTGCATTATGATTATGTATGGTGTTGAGATAATGGGAACCTGTCTGTTTTGCCAGTTCAAGATCCCAGGTTTGAGTTCAGATGAAATAAAAATGTAAGGCATTTTACAGGCAAAAAGGTTATTACTGTCTCTGTTCTGTCATTGTGTATATACTTCTACAGTAAAAGAGAACATGAGCCAAAGTTCTGTGGCCCCTTAAAGCCTTAAAATCATTGAGTATATATATTAATTAGAGAGGGGATGGTGGATGAACAGTAAATGAAGTAAAGAGTTTAGGCACAAAAAGATATTAAGCCATATCTAATGCAAGTGTTAATGAGCCATTAATTTAGTAAAATTTAACCTCAAGTTTAGGGACATTAAGTGGTGTTAAATACACAGCTTACTTTAAAATAGATCAATTTACTCAGCCAGATCTGCACAAGCGAGAATGACTGATAGTGTTATATTGTTCTGTTGACAGAATATTGAGAATTTGAGGTGGTGTCATTTGGATAGTTCACTGATGAGTAGAAATGAAACAAAAAAATTCAATAAAAATGTTCATCTTGACTTGCAAGTAGTTTTTAAAGACTTCATTACACAGCTATTAAAAACCAATCTTTGTCCATACCATGCCAGGATTTCTGAAGGATTGTACTATTCAGCAGCAAACCAAGCATTTATTAGCTGATTGTGAAGGCATAATTCCAAGAGCAATCATTTACACAACACGTTTCTGTCACCAGTTAATCTATAATACTTTCGGCTGATACCTAACAATCTGCAAATGACAAGGCTGATAAAAGGGCTGGAAGGCATGTCAATGAGGAGAGGCTGAGGACACTTGGGTTGTCTGTTTAGAGAAAAGGAGGCTGAGAGGTTTTATTTGCTCTCTGTACATTCAAGAGGAAGAGAAATGAAGAGGGAGATGCAAGTTTCTTCTCCTTAGTATCAACTGATAGAATGTGTGGGAATCTCACAAAGCTGTACCAAGGGAGGTTCTGACTGGATATTTGGAAAAAATGTTTTTGCCATGAGGATGGTCAAACACTGGAACAGGCTTTCTAGCTACGTGATTGATGTCATATGTCTGCAAGTGTTCAGGAAGCATTTGGATAATACTCTCAATAACATGCTTGAAATTTTGGTTAGGCTTGAAGTAGTCAGGCAATATTTCCCTTCCAACTCAACTATTCTATTCACAACATTGAAAAAAAATCTGCTTCATCATCTAATACAAAATTGCCCCCTCAAGAAAAAATTTCTATTAATTTAAACGCCATGACATATTTAGGATTCTTTAAAATGGAAGATATTTGCAGTTCAACTATCTTAAGTAATTTCACACTTTTCTGATGTATCTGCTTCTGATGATTTAGAGTTTATTACTGCAAATCTCTTTCTAGCAAGGGTCCTGGGGATCAAGTGACTATCATTTATCATCTGCACTGAATTTGAAATGTTATGAAATAAAGAATGCTAGCATCGAATGCTCACTTTACTCTGGTGTAAGTAAGAGCAGAGGCATAAAAGCTTGGCTTTTGATTACTTTACAAGATTGTTGAATGAATTAAGAATACAACTTCTATAAAGCAAACAGAAGAGCTGCATCACTTACTATAGAAGGAGAAAGGGATCATAGCCTTTCCTGTTAGTCAGTCATTATTTTCATTTAGCCATAGGCAACATTTGGCAGTATCTAGGCTTGTATTTTCATAAATTATGTCATGGTTATCAAGATTGATTTTACTCCTTCAAATATATAATCCCAGATATTCATTCAGTTATTGATTTCTGAATACAAGTTCGAAAATGTCACCTTATTTTATTTCATTATTTATATTTATAGAATAAAAACTGGATTGCTTTCCTCCAGTTCTTTCCAAATCCAGGTACTATAATACAACAGTTTATAATCATTTACTTCTTAGAATATAACAGTATTATATAACAAGCAGTGTCATTCCATATAAATGTTGTAAGGCATACAAATAACCTTTAATGGCTTCCTTTAAAGCCATTGGAATGTAGGTTTTCCTGTAATGTAAAAGGAAATCATGCATGGGCAACATAATAGATTAATCATTAGGACTCTATATCACGCTATAAAAAATTATCTCTGTCTCTGTGCTATGCATTTCAGTATGTGAACATGGCAGGATAACTGTAATGCGACGCTATAATAATTTCAAAATTCCTTTGGAAAATCAAATTTTTTTCAATTTCTAACAAGAAGTGAAGTTCTATTGTTATTATATCAAACTAATATTAACACAGCAAGCAAAAACACAAACCAACACCCACACAATATCACACTTTGTCATGCTGCACTAACGATACATGGCTCTGTCTGAGTTAATTTGACATTTCACTAGTTTAGTCCCTTAACAAGTCAACAAGACCTCCATGTTGAATTTGTTTCTCTCAGATCCTTAACCATAAAAGTGGGATTAATCTAATCTAATTTTACTGTATGTCTGGTACATCCTATTGTGCACAGAAACTTCTTCAACATCGCCAGCTCCTGATATTTTAGAACTTTCCTTAAGATAAAATTGCTTAGTCATTGCCATGGAGAAGGTGCACAAACTTCCATCAAACTGATAATCCTATCTAATTTTAGAAGTCTGCTGGTCTGTTCATCAGTTCTCCTTGAAATTAATGTCAAGATGTAAATACATAAAAGGTAAATTTAGGTTGCTGTGACATAGATAGCTCAAACAGTTCAGGTGAATTTTATCATTGTTTCTTTTCACTAATTGAGAAGCTTTAGATGCAAATACTAGGGATAGAGCACTGATGCCTAACCAAAGGCATTTAGCATCATTTTGAGATGCTCTGAGGTATCAGAAGCATCCATTAGGAAATGTCAGACATGATGCTAGGAGAACCATATCCTCCTGGGAACATTTGGAGACCAGGTGGAATGCCAAGAACATGTCAAATAAGTTTAAATGAAAGAATCAATCCCTTAGTGAGTGGAGCTCAGAAAAAATACTCTCTGACTACCCTCTAGAGGTCTACTTTCAGGTGAGGTGCAGTTCTCAGGCTGCATCAGACAGGTAAGAGGATTTATCTGCCTATAAATAGTCAGCCACTGTCAGGTCATGCACAGAATAATATACCCTGATGGACTTTAAACTGCCTCTTCTTAAAAATAAAGCTGTCCTACAAATCCTGTGCCATAGCTGCTAGTCCTTTGCAGGTGTCAAGACTTTGAACTGGATCCCAGCAAAAGGTGATTTCCATTGCTAAACTAAAAAAAAGAGAGGGAGAGAGACTGACCTATCTGCCACACTGTTTATTTCTTTTAGTTCATTCTCTACCTTTGCTTTGGACCACTCCAGCTAGCCTTGAACAAGGCAATGCAGGAGCGTTCTTTTGTGTCAGTCCCTTGATAGCTTGCATTACAGGCATTACAGAAGAGAAAGTAATAGTTCGAGATCTCTGTCCTATGCAATCAGAGAAGAGGCCAAACCCTAACTCGCTAAAAACTCCTTTCATGTTGCTGTAGAGAGTGATAAGATCTCCCTGAGCTTCCTCTTCTCCAGACTAAACAATCACAGTTCCCTCAGCTGCTCTACATAAGACTTGGGCTCCAGACCCTTCACCACTTTTTTTGCCCTTCTCTGGACACGCTCCGGGGCCTCAATGTTTTCCCTGTAGTGAGGGGCCCAAAACTGAACACAATACTCAAGGTGCAGCCTCACCAGAGCTGAGTACAGGGGGAAGATTACCTCCCTGCTCCTGTTGGCAACATTATTTCTGACAAAAGCCAGGATGCTATTGGTCTTCTTGGCCACCTGGACATATTGCTGGCTCATGTTCAGCTGAGCGTCAACTAACACTCCCACATCCTTTTCCCCTGCATAGCTTTCCAGCCACTCTCCCCCAAGCTTGTATTGTTGTATGGGGTTGTTGTGACCAAAATGCAGGACTCAACACTTGGTCTTGTAGAACTTCATCCCTTTGGTGTCAGCCCATCAATCCAACCTGCCCAGGTTCCTCTGTAGGGCCTTCCTACCCTAATGTACTTTTTCCCAAATTGGTGTCTCTGTAGAATTGCTGTGGGTACACTCAATTCTGTCATCTAAATCATCAATAAAATTATTAAGTACGATGAGCCCAATATCAACCCCTTGGGAAGACCACTCATGAACTTAAGCACTTCAGGTTTTTTCTTAACAAAAGAATAATTACCTGACAAGGGAATTCTGTCAAAAAGGAGAGAATTCCTAAAACTTTTTGTGATTTTCTAAAGAGATTTTTATAGAACCTATGCTGTTAAAATTCTTCATCAGAGATCACTTTCAAATCACTACTAGTGATCACTACTACACTTTTAAAATCACTACTAGTGTAAGCGTAGTATGTGGTAATAATGATGAAGTTAGGGTAGTCATTCACAAAGCATTTAATTAAATGAATGACTGTCACATATCGGATAGAGAACACTGAAATACTTTCAGACACGACACATACGAAACACATCCAGAAATGAGAAATTAAGGATATTTCTATAGATCAAGGGATCATATCTTGCAACCTACTAACTCTGGTGAAGATTGTGAGCTCAACTTGCAATTTTATGCTGAGGTAGAAAGGAGAATACAGTCTTTTAAATGACAGGAGAAGTTTAAAAGGTAAGATGTATAAAGATGATTTTATCTAACTGCAGTATTTTTCTGATAGTTCTAGTCTATCAAGTTCTAGTATTCTCTATTTTAAAATAATTGCATAAAATGGAGAAGATTCAAAAAATTTCATAACAGAGATTAAAAAGTTGAGTTTTCTTGAAACTTTAAAACTTTGAATTTTGTAATCTGACAAAAAGAAGATAGAAAGATGGAATTATTATTCTTCTGCAGTTCTGATAAAGGTATCTTCATTGGTGGAAAATATCAGCTACTGAATTTATAAAGTCACAATAAGTACTACTGATTGGAAGCTGAAGATAGGCATTTCTGAATTTGAAAATTGAATTACCCAATTTAGCAGAAAAGGCATTTAATCACTGGAACAAACTGTCAGAAAAGTGAAGATGTACTCATCACTTATTGTTTAAAGTTTGAGACCAATGGTCATCCAGATAGATGTGCATTACTCAAATGCAAGTTATGCTTCAGTTCACATGCAAATCATTAGACTTGATGTAAAGGTAACTGGATGAAATGCAGCACCAGCAGAAAATAAGTAGTCAGAGTAGATTATAAGTCGTCTCACTTGTCCTTAATTTCCAAGTATTGTAATGAGTCAGATCCACAGTGATTTTAGTTTTTTTTTACTTCACATCTCCATGACCCTTGGTATCTATGTGAATGCCAAGATGGGAACTTCTAGAGAGAGTTCAGCAGAGGGCCACAAACATGATTAAGGGCCTGAAGCATCTTTCTTCTGAGGAAAGGCTGAGAAACTCTGGACTGTTCCACCTGGAGAAGAGGAGGTTGAGAGGGGATCATATCAATGCTTACAAATATCTAATGTCAAATGAATGGGACCAGTCTCTTTTTAGTGGTGTGCAGAAACAGAAAAAAGAGGCAATGAGCACAGACCAAAACATAAGAAGTTCCATATGAAGATGAGGAAAAACTTCTTCACTTTGAGTGTGACAGAGCACTGGAACAGGCTGCCCAGAGAGGCTGTAGAGTCTCCTCTGGAGATATTCAAAACTCATCTAGACACTTTGCTGTGTTACCTACTCCAGGGAACCTTCTTTAGCAGGGGATTGGACTAGGTGATCTCCAGAGGTCCCTTTCAGCCCCTATGATTCTGTGATTCTGCGGTCTAACCATCGTGTTGTAGGAAACAAGTGTTTGGTTCTAGCGCTATGGATCTTTCACTGACATTTTCATGTTGTTTGACCTAAAATGAAATAGCTATGTATTCAGTTTTTTAATGAAAGATATGTCTCAACTCTGAGATGTAGATTTGAAATGTTCAAGATTAAATACTCTTTCACAATTTGCAGAGTGACATATGGTCTGGCAATCTCTAATGGAAGCTCTGTTCAAAGCAGGGACCATGGAGATAGCATCCTCTTTCCAGCAAAGGAGAATGCACATCTGAAAGAGGTATGGGCCATAAAGATGACTGACTTCTATCTCTGTGTGGAAGGGAGACATATTCTTATGATCCAGCATATGAACATTATACTGAGATCAAATACAGGGCTTAATTACAAAGTTACCAATTGTTTGTCTTAGACATAAATTTGAGAAAAGACCATTTGGGTTTTCAGTGCTCTTTAACTCAGGATCAATTGTCTATTTTTGTTAACTGAGGAAGCCAGGATGTGATGCTTGTTTTAGCAACCACCTGTATCTCTTGTCTCCAGTGTTTCCAGCAGTAAGCAGCAGCCATCTGAAGGCTCTGAGTGGGTACCCTGAACTGCTGACCTGATAGCTAAATGCAGTGGCAACTTGTCTGAGTTTCCAGACTCCTTTAGAGAAACTAATAGGTACTTCTTCAAATGAAATCACTTAGTTCAACAGAATGACTAAAACCACTGCTATAATAAGACTGACCAGTTGGACTACATAAAAGAAATTCTTGACCTTATTCCAGTTTCTGTTAGACATATGTCTGGAACTCTGTCACGATGACATTTTTGTAGGCACTTACAAAGATGAGGTCAAGAACTTGAAGAGGAAAGAAATTGAATTACACAAAGAGAATATGAAAAGAAGCGTGAAAGATATGTTCTCAGACATCTGATTAGGGAAGCAATACAAAGTTGACTAAAGCAAAAACGTATTGCATGAAAATCAGTCTGCTCCAGAGCAAAGAAAAATACCTACCTGGTCTGACAACATGGTGGAATTGGATGTTATTTGTCCAGAAAATACATAGGTGCTTTCAGGAAGAGAGAAATTCTAGAAATATTATCCTTCTGTCATTCACTTCCGTGAAAATTGGATTTTCACTGAAATAAAAACTGTGGGTTAAAATTAGACACAGAAAAAAAATTAAAAAAAGAATCCAGGGAAGAAGGATTTGACCACTGCTGAAATGGGCCCTAAACAAGTCAGCTATTTAAAAATTAGGTGTGTTTCCATATATGACATTACTTATAGGACAGCAATAAAGATTTAAGGTCAGTTGAATAAGAAAGTTACAAGAGAATACCAGCTCTGCATGGTGGGTGCTGTTAGCAGAGGAACTGGCTATTGCTGAAGGACGCAGTATTCTCTAAATGTCATTTATGTGACAACCCTCATGTGGGCTAAAGCAGCAGATCATAGAAATGCTCAAAGCCTAGCTTTCATGCAAGGAAAAATTTCACCTTCCCAGTGCCCTGCATTTATTTATTTATTTATTTATTTATTTATTATGATAGATATGTAGTAAAAACACACACACTAAATTATTTTAGGCTTTTAAAACCACAGCAAAATTATTTTCTGGAAAAGAGCATTAAATATTATGTAAATTATAACTGTAATGTGGGTGTCAAAGCAGAAATATCCAAATCCAAATAATTCTGTTCTGGTTAGATCAGAAATAGAAAAAAACAAGTCTCTCTTTTGACCTTACCAAAGTTCTTTCTTCCCCTCAAGTGTTCTTTTGCCATAAGATTTTATTGAAATTGACATTTTCTTGCAGATTTTGACAGAACTGGACTTTCTGATTGTAGATGAAAATGAAGGTCTCAGGATATTTTGTTCAATGCTACGGAGGACTTTTCTGCCTTGTACACTGTGTATGTCAAGACCTTAACACCACACAATTATCAAAAGCCCTGGATGCTGCATGATCTTTTGCTGCTGTATGCCTATTATTTGGTGGCAGGAAGTGTGACAGTTAAGCTATAGTTTCGTGTTTTTAGGTCATTCTTTCCACCTCTCCTATGAATATGCTGTCACTATTGATGCAACTTAGATAGTGAATCTTTAACATTTATCTTTCTTTAAAAGGAAGAATATTATTAACATCTTGGGATTTCCATTCTCTAAAAGCATTTCACAATTGTAATTACGAAAGTTTTCCTTCCTAATCTGGACTGTAGAAAACATTTTCCTAAATTCAGTCACATAGAATCACCTCATTTGTGACTACAGCTACAGTATTTCTTTTCACACGAGAGTAGGTCATTCACCTCACTGTAATAAAATACTTTTTTGCTTTATTTACTAAATGATCTTAAGTTGACTAGAATTGTTTATCCATTTGACACTTCCCTAATCCATGTTTCATGTCAAAATTAATTAAAATGAGTTAGTGCTTTCTTCCATGTCACTGCTTAAAATTACAGAAAACATACGGCCCCAAACCAGTTCCTGAGCCATATCACTATGCATAAATACATGAAGTATTGGTTCACTATTGCATTTTATCATCTGTAATAGCAGCTAGCCCAATTTTAATATACTTTAATTTTATATTGATTTTCTTTTATATCATGTAGGTCCAAATCATCTTGAAGAAAATCTTAAACACGCTAGCAAAATATTATTAAAATATTATTACCTTTATGATGACAGGAATAATATTGACCTAGAATGTTAACTGAAGTAATTAAAATTGTGCTTTTTACTCAGTACTTTTTTCCTGTTCAGTATAATCTTACATTCTGTCTTACATCATACCTAAATAAATACTCTTCAGTTGGTCTGAAAATAATGCGATGTTAGTGAATGGAGATCAGACCATTATGTTATGTAAGTGGCTCTTTGGCCATTTCTTCAGTAGCCCACAGGACCCAGACAGATTTTCTGGAATGACAGCAATATGCCAGGCATTCCTTTCTGGATCAGGACAGTTATTTAGCAGAAAGCATTACCAATTCTTACCCAGAGACGCTTTTTAAATTCCTTGTTAGTACATTAGTCTGTCTTTCTTTAAAACATAGTGGTAGTTTTGCAGTAGTCTGGACAATTGTTTCACTGAATGGCATTTGAAAAAGGTTACACTGATTAACAATTTCTTGTTCTGATCACTTGTTTTCTATAGCGTATGGCTTCCTTCTTGTTGATTTAAATGTTGAATAATGTTACAGTGATCAGCTCTGGAAATCGGATTCTATCTCAGATACTTGTGTTGACAGGTCATGTGTGGAATTAGCGCACATGGATGCACAAAGCAAGACTTTTGGAAGCTATGTAACATCACTACAACTTCAGGTTTGCTCTTTGCCTGCATGTACACGGTAGCTGCTTTACTGACTATAAGTTGCATAAATATACCGAGTTTCTTGAAAGCCAATTGCTATATATAATTCTGCTCTCACTTGAGACACAGAGTTTGATCCTGTATGCCATTGCCCTTGGCCTTCTTCTGGATATGGACCAATTTTTGTCTTGTCTATTCATTCTCTGATTTTACTCCTACAAGTGTTTGTTTGTGAAGCATTAAGATATTCTTTGTGACCTGCACATTAGTCCACTGCACTCATTCCTCAGAGCAGGTCTGAGTTTTAAATGAAACAGCGTAAAACAGCAGCAGCTTTCACAGTTGAATTTGAAATGGTGGCTTCAAGTAAGGAATGAGTAGCAAATGAGCTTACTAGGGAAACCGTTCTCAAACCACTTATTTTGTCCATCTAGCTTAATCTGTTTTAAAATTACTTACTTTCAGAACATGAAACAGTCTCCAAATAAAATGTCCATCAACCAGTGCTGGCCTTCATGTGTTGCAAAGGTGAGCTGCGAATATGCATAGATCCGGGCTCTGATGGATTCTCAGCAGTTGTTCATATGCTGTGTCGTACTGGAACACCGATGCAATATTTCTTCACTCCTAAGCTTTCATGAACTACAGCACCTGAAGAAAGAATCTATGGAGTCATACATTTGCAGCTGAGATTTTAGCCAAGGCAGAAGTAGAGGGGATAACTGACAAGAATAAGGATTTAGGGTTTTTGTCTAACAGTAATTAATTGAGTCTTTTCTTTTAGTTCAGCAAGCAGTGGATCAAGACCTGTCAAATGGAAGTGAATTATTTTGACTCTGGCAGTCAATGGCAGAATCATAATAAGTGGTGTTCACAATAAAGAAAAAATTTAGAGTATCATACAAGAGATAAGCATCACAGACCAAGAATACCTGGTTACCTGTTATCTTCTTTGTGCAATTTTCTGAAAGGAAAGTATTGAGTTTTACTGCGAAGAAATTTGTGGTTTAAGTTCCTTTAAATCACTGTTTTACTGCCTTTATACTTCTCTTGAATGAAGACAAACAAAAAAGATAATAAAAAGAGAATAATAAAACATTTCAAGACTGATGAAACTAGGGAATTATACCTACTTAAGATTACTGTCTCATATTTTCCAAATACATGTAAGCCCTGAACTAAAGCCTATCTTATACCTGGGTTGTTCATAAATGTGCTTTGTGACTGTATTTCAGAATTTTCACTACCTTGATTGTAGTCAGGTCTTCACCTGGCTTCCTATGTACAGTGAAGTTTTAGGAATTTAATATTTTTTACACAGTTTACTGGATCAAAATCAATTGAGAATACAATTTGGTCATTGCATATACATATCGTGGAAATGAATAAGATGCATTTGCATGGGAAACTAGATTAGAAAGCATAACAAAGTTTGTATTGTAGTTGAATTACTATTTGCAGTAGAAATGGAATAACAGTGTGATGTGAAAATCCATATTTAGCCACAATATCTTTAGAGAATGGAACGAAATTACTTGTATTCTGATTTGGAAGAACCAATGTAGAAGTAAGATTTTCGTATGGACCAGTATCTTTTAAAGTACATTTCTGCAAAACTATCAATTGTAAATATTGAAAATGTTAAGATCTCTGTGATAGTCTTTTTTAATTGTGTGTATGACATCATTGGCATAATTCAAATAGATTATCATGTATTTTCAGACCGTGATGTTTTTAGCTGAATTGGACAAAATTGCCTGCATTGCCCTGTTCTGCAGAATATGCTTTATTCAAATATGTGCAACTAGATAATAATTTAATCAGTCTTAAGTTGGTGACATGTCACTGGTTTATGGGCCAGATAATAAAATAGGACAGAACAGTAAACAGTCAAAAATTGCAAAGCCTTCTCTGAGCTATTGATAATTTTTCCCAAATGTTTTGAAAACAAAATAATTCATAATAATGATGCTAGAAAACATCTCATTCGTTCTAATAAAAGGCCAGCTGAAAAGATAGGCAAAAGCTGGAATAGCATTCTTGGCAACAATACCCACCATTCTAAATGTATTCTGAATCAGATTTAATTTGAATTAAATAGAAATAAAAGCTATTTACCATTGCACCCCAATGACTGTAATTTTCTCTCAAGCTGTTACTTACAGACACAGTGTGCAGCACCTTTAAAACAGTCTGTTCCCTATTCTTCTATCTGGAGGACAACATTTTGCTGCATGCATTTTTAATCACAAGGGAAAAAAATTATGGACAACACTGGAAAGACTAGTGTAAGAGAGAATAACTCAACTGACAAAGGAAAAAAATCAACTTTTCCATACCTAATGGAGGAATTTTTCAATTATGTCTTTCCAGCTGGCCAGGCCAAGCTAACAAAATGGTATTACCCTGTTTCCTATCTCTCATCCTTAATTCTCTCAGGATATCTGTACTAAATTTTTAACTCACCAAATAGCGATAGCCCTACTCAGTATTGTAGATAAAACATCTCCATTATAACTGCAAGTAGCTAAAATCTTCAGTGCCAGATGGCATACCAATTCCTCTCATCACATCAATACAGCTGTCAGCTCACTTACTATTTGTCAGTGTTATGAACCCCCCTCCTTGCTCTGTGACAGTTATTTTTATCAATCTCTAATTTACTGATTAATACATACAAAAACCCACTATTATATAAAAATTTAATAATTAGAGGAAAATTAGCATTTTCACATTGTCAGCAAATATATGCCCAACTTGAGAGACAGCATAGGGATCTACTGCAAGTAGATGCACATTAAAAATTAGATTAGCTTTTCAAGTGCAACTTTAGTGCATGTAAACTGAATTACTCCAGAGCGGCTTTGAACAGTGCCTCACCAAAGACTGTAAACATTTGTTTGCTCTGTAGGAGCATTCAGCTCTTCATGCCAAATGAACAAGAATAAATGACAGCCTACCCGATTCCATGAAATCTCTCTCTACAAAAGATGTATCACTTTGTCTTCATTCTTGTGTATTACAATTTCAGTAAATTACTGGAGGGAGTTTCAAGACTAATGCATGTTAATTGCAACAAAGGCCTTATCTTCAGGAAACAGCTAGATATTGTTTTGTCATCTATTTGACTGGGAAAGCTTAACTGAGAAGACAAAAAGAGTTTTCTAGCTTTAAAACATTATTGAAAATTTTAAACCTGTGTTAGGCTGCAAAACGTTTTCACATAAGAAGATGAGAATATTCCTCCAGTGTTTCATTAGCATTTATCTACCTCTCTGTTATGAATGGAAGGGAGAAAAATCTTTTATAAAATTTGGATAAAATAGCTGAAGTAAATAACAGGAAATGTTTTTCTATATATCTGCATGAATGGGAATATAGCACTTATTTGTATAGCTCTCTTTAATAACACGTGCTTTTTCCATGTGACTTGGATTCCCTGCCTTCACTTTGATCTTCTCCCTTAGCATCACCTGGAGAGAATTAAAGGTTTTACAGGAAGCTGCATTTGATTCATTTCAAGATTTCTGCTTTCAGTCAAATGAATGCCTGACTGTTGCCCATGCTTAGACATCGGTCTCTCTGAAATAATGCCTCCTGTTTATTTTCATGGAAACTACAACAAATTCAAAGAGCAAAATAATGCCACCTGATACAGCAAATTTTCACTACAATACACTATATTTTTAACATAGTCATCACCATTAGCTGTGCATTTTCACAAGCAATGAGCAAGAGACTGCATGTCACACTCAAAAATCTGCACCAGAGGAGGTGACCCACTGTCGCTGTCACCACTGCTGTAATGCACCACACACCACCTCGCTGTGCTCACATCCACTGTCTGGTCTCCATAAATGTTCGGGAAGTGGTGGTGAATGTCAATGGGTGCCTTTTTTCTTCATGGAGGAATTCAACGACACACCTTTGCTTCATGTACACTTCCGTGTCAGACACCATTCTATCAGACTGCTCCTCTGCTGTCATCTGTCACACGGCAACAAAATGTATCAGAATACTGGTGGGATGGTTCAGCCTCTACTGCCATTCCACCAACATCCACCTCTTACATCGTGGGCCACCAGAATAAAATGGAAGGCATTACTTTCAGAGCAGGCCCTGTCGGTTTGTTAGTTGGAGAGAATAATAGTTTCAGACAAAAGCTTTTGTCATCAAAATCTTCGAGGCAGAGGTAAAGGTTTCTCTGTAGCCACATTTTGTCATTCTGCTATTGAATGGGGTTCTTTTAGATCAGTAGCATTTCTTGCACTGAAATCATTCCAGATTTAAACTATGTTCATGAATATAACTTCTTCTTTGCTACAGTTCTTCTGGACCTAACTTACAGGCTATTCTGAGGTTTTAAATCTCTGATAAAATATATGAACTTCTAGTATCCCAGGTGTGATTTAAGTATAATGTCCATAAGCAGATGTCCAAGTACTAAAACCAGTATTGCAGTTTTATGGCAACCTGTACTGCATATTTGGTAATAAAGATGAAAGATCTGAAGTGTAATATATCAGCTTTTAAAAACCTAACTTTAGATCTGTGGCCAAAAGTTCTGCATATATATACTCAGCTAAGAAACAATATAATAGTTGTGTGGATGCTTGACCACAATTCTACTGCTGTTTTGCACACAGGGTTGTGTAATGTCCTGAAGCCAATTAAATGAAAACAATGTGTTAATTATATTAAAATAAAGTTACTACTCTCTTGGTAGAGCTACTTCTCTACTAAAGAGAAAACAGAGCTTGAACTCTAGCAATATAATTACAAAGATAAAATTTTTATTTCTAGACAAGTGTTAAGATTAGATTCTTCTACAATTTAAAGGGTTATAATTGAGACTGCAATCTTTGCTATCTGCCTAAGTGAAGGCAACTAAAGAATCATGACTTTTTAAATTCCTTTCCTCCTGTGAAAAATACTGCTCAAATGATTCTTATTTCCATCACTGTGTCCACATGAGGCTTGGACATATGATCTGGGAAAAAACTCCATTTGCATCTCATAAGTATTCATTGTGTTAATTCAGTTTTTTGAACTTCTGAAGTTTGAACCTAGTGGACTTGTGTTGTAAGTATGACTATTACTTTTTCTCACCTCAGATAAGCAAATTATTGAGCTCTCACAAGCCTTCTGCAAGATGAACTCCTGCATTTTCTACCTCAGTGCAAAAAAATTCAAACAAATAGATATTTGTAGATATTGTATTGAATATTGAATTGTATTGTATTCAATATCGTAGATATTCAGTCCAAGAATATTTAGAATCACAAGCCTTAAGGGCACATAGGATCTGTGGCTCCTGGTAGACAACAGGCTGGACATGAACCAGCAGAGTGCACTTGCAGCTCAGAAAGCCAATTATATCCTGGTCTGCATGAATAGAGGGATGGCCAGCAGGGAGAGGGAGATGATTGTCCCTCTCTACTCAGCTCTTTGAGGCCCCATCTGGAGTACTGCGTCCTGGCCTGGGGCCCCCAGCACAAGAAAGACAGAATTCTTGGAGCTGGCCACTAAGATGATCAGAGGGCTGAAGCACCTCTCCTATGAGGAAAGGCTGAGGGAACCAGGATTGCTTAGCTTGGAGACTTCAGGGAGACCTCATTGTGACCTTCCAATACTTGAAGGGAGCATATAAACAGGAAGGGGAACGACTGTTTACATGGATGGATAGTGATAGGACAAGGGGGAATGGTTTAACTGAGACAGGGGACGTTTAGGTTAGATATTAGGAGAGGGGGGGGGGGGGTCACTTAGAGGGTGGTGACACACTTGAACATGTTGCCCAAGGAGGTTGTGGATGCCCCATCCCTGGAGGCATTCAAGGCCAGGCTGGATGTGGCTCTGGGCAGCCTGGTCTGGTGGTTGGCAACCCTGCACATAGCAGAGAGTTTGAAACTAGATGATTATTATGGTCCTTTTCATCCCAGGCATTTCTATGATTATATGATTCTAATTCTAAAGATCTTAGCTGTCAAAAAGTTGAGAAAAAAGCTGAAGATGTGCAATTTAGTACGTACACATTACTTTTAGTTGTATTTCTTAAGTATTTGAACTATTGATCACTAAAAGGCTCTTTTATAAATTCTAACCTGAATCAATACTGACTACTTAATGGCTTTCTGATTACTTGATGTTGAATGCAGCAGCTGCATATTAATTAAACTTTAGGTTAATGCATTTTAAGCATAAAACGTGTGACAATGCTAGGAAAATTGCATAGCTGAGAAGTCCCCAAAGAATCACAGATTTTGTATGTATTTTCTGGTTTAATAATTTGGCATATTTAGATAGTATATAATCTTCATTTAGATGACTTTATTTACCCCTTGCTTAAGTTCTTTTAATTATTCTGTATTAGCATCCAACAACCCAGTACTGTAATCTTTTAACATCAAACAATTTTCAAGCATTTTTTTTTTCTCAAATACAACTGTGATTAGGGAAATACTACATGTTCATATATCTGACATCTCTTTATTTTGTGTAGCAACCCTTAAAAAGACAATGCATAAACATAAAACAAATCCTCCTTCTCCTCTTTCTCAATGTGCATTCTCGCCTGTTCAGGCAGTTAGGACTATAATTTAGTACCTCTGTGGACTCAAACCTGTTTATTCAAGCCATTATTAAATGGGTGAAAAAAAAGATTGTCTCAGACTGGTCTAGTGACTACGGTCTTCTGACCATAAAATGGTCTAGTGACTATGAAAAGCTCAAAGTCCTTCAAACAAGGAGACCTTAGAAGTGCCTTCTCCTGAAAGTACTTTTGCTTCACTGTTATAAAAATGTTATGAAGATGCCTCCACTATGTACTCCCACTAAGGGCCTTTATGTTATAAAAAATAAGATGTAGAGATACGTATTGTGAAGCCTTCAGCATAGTAGATGGTTACTCATCCCTAAGAGCATTGAATCATCCTACAAAAGTTATTGATATGATCTGAAAGGAAAGAAAATATATTTAGTTTATCTGAATAAATACTCTTCAGAGTAGCTGCTAGTCTGTTGGCTGGACAGGGACCAATCCTCAGTGTTGCAAGTCATCCTTCAAAGACTCATTACCTAAATATTATAGTGGTCAACTTAGAAGCCATATCTTTCTTCTGTACACAAAACACTGCAAGTAATTTTCCTGTGTCTGGATTTCAGTGCAACATGGTTTTACCTTCAAAGACCAAAAAGCACACAAATGAAGACCTACATAGACCTAATATAATGCTGAGATAAAAAATATGTTATAAATCTTATTTCCTCTTATTTCCTTTTAGAGCTAAGGTGTTTTATTCAGAACTTGATGCATTAGTTTTGTGAGTATAGTATTCACAGGGGAAGGTTCCTCAGCAGGGGAACAAAATTACATTTCCCATCTCTTTGGAAAGTGATTTATTTTGTAGGAGAAAAAAAAAAAAACAAAACACAAAAAAATGATTCATTAAGACAGACAAAAAAATACGATACCAACAGGGAGGACAAAACCTGTATTCTAGTTTTCAGTAGAGAGAAAGGTTATATGTTTTACATCACTATTTACATAGTGATGTACACATATACACAATTATTTACATAGTTGGCAGAGTACAGATCCATTCCTGAAATTTCCTTACTTCCAGTTGAGGTCACTGGTTGTTAGGCTAAGAATGCAAAAATGACTTTTTCTTTCATAATTTTATTTTCCGCTTCAATTAAGAAGAAAACTAGACATTTTATTAAAATCATAAAACTTCCCTCTCACCTATACAAGAAGAGAATAAAATGGGCTTTATTGAGTATTATGTTTTCAGAGAAATTAATAAGGTTGCTCCAAAAGTAAATCCTATTTATTGCCGTGGAAACTATAGATACAAAAAGCACAATAACACTATTTGATAAAGCAAATTTTCGGTCAACTAAACACTATTTTTCAATAGGAACTATCCTGTATTAAGAAGTCCATCTGTTTCTCAAGTACTTACAGTATAGCCTGTATTAATATTTTCTTCCAAGTAAAAGTTCTGGGCTACACTTTATATTATCAGCATTTGACATCTATTTTACGTTCAATTTGATGTCAGTAAGAAACATCCTCTCTTTGTTAGAAGACATGAATAGAAATCAGTGGAGGAGAGCATCTCAAATATGTGAACATATAGCTATCTAGACCTGTAGAGAGCTTAGAATCTTCATAACTGAACCAAAATAAAATCACAGAGTTATAGAATCACCTAGGTTGGGAAAGATCTTCAAGATCATTACGTCCAACTATCATTCCGATCTACCAGGTCCCATTAATACCCCATTTCTCTCAGTGTCATGTCTATATGTCTCTTAAATACTTCCAGAAATAGGGATGCCAACATTTCCTTGGGTAGTCAGCTCATCCTAATGCTTAACCACTTTCTCCTTGAGGAATGTTCAACCTAAATCTAGTCTAATGTCCAAACTAAATCTTTCCTGGTGCAACTTAAGGGTGTTTCCTTGAATCTAATAACTTGTCATTTGAGAAATGAGATCAACATCTTCCTCACTGCAGCCTCCTACAGGAAGTTGTGAAGAGTGATGTAGTTTACGCTCAGCCTCCTCTTCTCCAGATTAAACAACCCCAATTTCTTCAGCTTCACCATGTAATTCTTGTTTTCTAGCCCCTTCAGCAGCTTGATATGTGCAAATGCTCAAGCAACTTAACATTCTTCTTGTAGTGAGGTGCTCAAAACTAGTCAAAAGAAGGAAGAGTAAGACAACATGCATTTAATCGCAAGAAAAATCATTGCAGGAAATTGCTTAGTGACCGAGGGAGGTGTTATGGAACTGATCAGTAACAGAAATTAACGTGGGAATAGGATTGATATGTGCTTGCCCTCCAGAGCTTCATAATGTGTGAATATATTCCACAGTCTTTTTGTTTGTTTGTTTTAATCCTGCACAGTGGACTCAGAAGACCACATGATATCTAATTATAACTAAAGTTATCTTGCTTTTACAGCTGCCTTTGAGATGGCAGGTTGCTAAAGAGAAACATGAACATGTTATAGGTGGAGAGAAATCAAAAAGCACACCATTTGCTGAAATTGTAAAAACAGACTGCTGCTTTTAGAATAGATTAGTGAGGTCCCAGAAGAACTAAAGTTTATTCAAGGAGATGTTTTTCCACAGGTTTAGTTTCACTTTGAAATGTCATGTACAAAAGTATTACAATGTCTGAGGTTCAACATCTGCCACCAGATAAACAATTCCAGTTCTTGTAGACTTAGTAATTTAGTTTCAGGCCTAGAATAAGGTAGCAATAGTGTATTTGCTCTGAGACAGATGCTTATTACAGTCAGCACATGTCTCATCAGTACAAATAAGAGACCCTAGCATTCATCAAACATTTATTCTGCCATCTAAATCCCATCCTAATCTCACAAGCTTGATGAACTAGATCACCACAGATTATACAGAAATCTGAGACACTCACAGGTAGACAACCAAAATGAACCCGAGGCTGAATTCCAACTATGCTGGAGCCATGAAAATATTTTCTGTCATTTATATTGAAAAGGCGGGATTTATCTTTATTCATCTTTATTTATTATTACTCACTTATGAAGAGCAGAACAGATGGAGTTTCTTTTGAAGATACAGGCATTTAATTTACATCCTTGTGAAACTGAGCAGTAACTTTGAGATAAAGGAATGAATGATGACAATATAGCTTCAATCTCATATTTATTAAGAAGAATACAGATAGTAAGCACAAAACAGCTGAATTGGAGATGAGGATCTGAAGTGTGTGGTGATGTTTTATTGACAATAAGTCAAATTTCTATTTCTATGTGAAACTATGCTGATCATTGTGTTGCTTGTTCATCTGATTGCAAAGTGATGATTAAATATACATCTTGACTGCAAGTCTTTCTAAGTTCTCTTAAATATCATCAAAACTACAGAAATATGAATTAGATTGTGAGTTTTTGATGATACAGTTACATACTTATGACTATTAAAGCCTTCAGATGCCAGGGAAACATTAATTAATGACTAAGCTTCCAATTTTTAGGTCTCAGGATCATAGAATCATAGAATCATTTGAGTTGCAATGGACCTTTAAAGGTCCTCTAGTCCAACTCCCTTGCGATGAACAGGGACATCCACAGATAAATCAGGGTGCTCAGAGCCGTGCTCAGCCTGACCTTGAGTATCTCCGGGGATGGGGCATTGTCTGGGCAATCAGTTCCAGTGCTTCACTACCTTTACTATAAAAAACTTTTTTCCTAATATCCAGTATAAACCTTTCCCTTCTTAGTTTGAAATAATTTCCCCTTATCTATCACAACAGATCCTGCTAAAGAGTCTGTCCCCTTCTTTCTTATAGTCCCAATTTAGATACTGAAAGGCCACTTTCAGGTCACCTTGGAGCCTTCTCTTCTCCAGGCTGAACAGCCCCAGCTCTCTCATAGTAGAGGTGTTCCATTCCTTGGATCATTTCTGTGGCCATCCTCTGGACACACTCCAACAGATCCATGTCTCTCCTGCACTGAGGACTCCACATCTGGATGCAGTACTCCAGGTGAGGCCTCACAGTGCAGAGTAGAGAGGCAGGATCACTCCCTCACCCTGCTGGCCACACTTCTCATGATGCAGTCCAGGATACAGTTGGCTTTCTGGGCTGCGAGGGCTGTCCTACTTGTCATCCACTGGGCATGCTGGCTCATGTCCTACTTGACATCCACTAGTATCACCAGGACCTTTTTGGCAGGACTGTGCTTCATCCTTACATACCTTAGCTTGCACTGATAGCGGAGGTTGGACAACCCCCTAATGATCCTGTAAGGTGATGCTGTAAGTTTGACTGAATGCATAACTTTTTCTTGAAGAAATATCATGAAATATTTTCTTCTAAAATACTGATGAATAAATATCTTCCCGTTAAAAAGCAAAACAAAAGTGAAAATGTGCACCTGTTGAAAGATGGCTAACTTTCTAATGCTCACCGTATAAGTTTAATTCTTACAGTAATGAAAACAACTTGGCTTTGATGATTCATTAATTTTAACAGATCTTTAAAAATTTATATTGGTTTTGAATGTGGTGCACAAATATTGCAATAGGTACTTGAATCCAGCCGTATCTGAACTTCAGAAATTTGGGGATTTTCTTTTGAGAATACTTATCTATTTTCTCATTTTCTGCTATATGATTTCCAGTATTGGTTGTTCTGATTCGTTTTAGTTTCCAAAAGGCAAAGTTTGTAAAGGTGTGATTGTGCCCACTCTTTAGTACTGCAATACTGTTTATAATTAGAGAAGTATTTCATTTCTCAGCATGTATTTGTTCAGAAATGGAGAAAAAGATATCACTGGAGACTTATATAACATTTTTATTTCTGTTTATTTCAAAATGATATCTCATCTAGCACAACACAATTTTATTCTGTGGATTTTGATTGTTGTTTTTTTTTTTTAATTATTACAGCAAGGCAGTATGTCATTCTAGACTTCAGTATGAAATAGTCTTTTAGGTACAACTGTAATAGAATTTTGGCCCATTTTTTCACTCCTAATTAAATAGTTTTTAATATCTACACATATTTATTATTATCCTAATCAATTTACATTGTCATTTAAGCTTGAATTAAATGTCATTTTATGTGGACTTCTTATACAAGGAAAGAAATAGCGTATTCTTAATTCGGAGATTATTGGCTGAAGGAATAAAGTCAGACAATAAATCTTCATAGAAACAATATCTCACAAATTTATTTTGCTCTATCTTATCAGAATTAATAAACTTTCAGAAAACATTCCTTTTCCAACAAAACTGCTGCTCTTGATAGGAGAATATATCTCTTGAAAAGATGTTTGAGTAGCCCTACTTAAGAAAACTTTAATAGATGATGGAGTTTATGTTAACTGCTGAAGTGAAATTTTATTCAGTATAGAAATCATGCCCTGCTCACTGAATAAATAAATAAATAAATAAATGAATAAATAAATAAATAAATAAATAAATAATAGAGTCGCTTACAGGTGAATTAGGAAAGAGAAGAGACTAGGGAACTGCAACTAAAGTGACTATCTTTCTTAAATCAGATCTACACACAGAAAGTGTCCCTGGAAAGTAGATATGCATCTTCCACGATAAAAATTACGTTTGATTTTTACCCATAGACTTAACTGATATATTTTTTTCTTGAGAAATTTGTTTTCAGCTTAAATGGAATATGACAGCTTTAACTTTTCATATATTTCTGATATATTTTACTTTATGAAAGACTAAATGTAGGAAATTCAAACATCAGAAACCTGCCTTTTTCTCAGCCTTGGACATCCTGGAAATGCTTACTTTGTCATATACTGAACTGAAAGATTCAAAAGAAATAGAAATTGAATGAATGGCTATTATGAAAGGCAGAATTTAATAAAATGGCCAACACATGCTATTTCTATTAAGATATGTCAAAGTACTGTAAAGAAATCCCTTTTAGAATGAAATCCATTTACTGATTTCCCTGTAAAACAGTCAATATGTTCTTAAGTCTTTAAGTCTGCATGATGACACACAGCTAAACTGACTAATCTTTTATTTCTCCTCCTCCTGTTCCTCAGATAACTTCCAAAATTGTATTGGAAAAAAATATATTGCTGATAAGGAAACTACTCAAATGGGGTAACTACTGAACTTATGTACTTCTGTTTGTTCAACACTTTCTTTACCAAAATGATGTGAGACAAGCAGAAAATGGTAAATAACAGCAGCTCTTTTACATAAACAGACTCTAAACGGTGCATCTTTTCACAACTGATTCCCTTATTAATTAAATTATGCTGAATGGTGAAATCATTATTTTCAAAAATTTCTTAACCAAAATGAGATGTTACCTATTTTGCTTTCACAACTAGAATTTTTTTATGGTTATGCCTAGCAAAGAAGAGTGGTAAAACAGTTTCTCTTCAGATGACTGATACTGCCAGAGGTAGGCTTTCTCTGAACAATTCTACTGGATCAGGCCCCTGGAGAGTCTGGAACAGAGCAATTTTTTAAAGAGGAGATCAATACTGAGCCAGGGAGATCAGGCTATGTCCAGAAGCAAAACTGTAATAGTCTAAAGAGATTTACATACAAAGAAATACCAAACGAGATTATTGATCTCTGTATTTGGGAAGCAGTTAGCTGAGAAGTTAATGAATTACAATTAACTGGCATCTCAAATCAACCAGTTCTTCTTTAAATGCTTAAGTTAGCCCTTTTCTGGATTTTGCCTTCAGTGACGAACTGACTCCAAAAAATCAGTTAAATTCATCATCCAAGGGCTGCAATAGCTTCTGCAATTGCAGAACAGCACTTTGACAAATGATTATAGCTTGAGGGGAGGTTGCAGAAAGTCAACTTTCTTCTCCAAAGCAGTCTGGGATTACATGTTAATGCAGCCACTGCTTACTTCAATTCCAGCCCATGCCAGTTAGATAATCTCTTCTGGCAAGGCTACTCTGAACTCAGGAGACAGCCATCAAGGATATATTCTATGTTTCCTGCATCAGTCAAGCTAAAATACTATTCTCATTTTTATTTTTATTCCAGATAATTTTGTGTCTGGAAGGATACCTTTGTATCATTACTAAGTTTGGAATAACTAGAGAAAATAATTGTGTCTATGTCTTGCATTTGAATGGCAGAATTTAAAACACTTATGTAAAAAGAATATTTTTGCTCTGCACATCAAAGTTAAGAGAATCTACAGTAAAATGCAAAGTTCTCTGCTATGCTTTACTTACAAAACAGCTAAAGCACATAGTTCTTTATTTCATCTAAAAAGCAATAGTAACCTCTTTCACTAACTGCCAAAAAAGATGAGCTTTTTTATAACCAATACACACAAGGGCAGAAATATCTGGAGGGATATTGCTAACTTACTGATAGAGGTGAAAAGAATACATCGACCATGTTGTGATAAACTGGCTGTTTGGAATGCACCAGAAGAGACAGCTTTGGAGATAAATGTGTCTTCTGTGTAAGAAAGCTCCTGTTCTCCATCTGAGAAGTGATCTGTGAATGACACTTCTATACCCTTCACACCAAAATGTATAGGAAATAAAAACTAAAAATCCAGAAATAACCAATAAGATTCTCTGATTCTTATAAGCTAACTGACCTATGAACTACTTTGAAAAATAGAGGTCAACTGTTATCAACTTTAATCAATCTCAGCCAGTATTTTATCAGTTTCCTGTAGACAAGCTCTGCAACAAGCCACAAAACTATTTCTCACCAAATTTTCTTCTTTACTTTTTCTGCTGTGTCCATCCTTGGGAATCATTCCAAAGAGTATCTGGCAATTGGTTATGAGATACCGCTCTGTTGCACTAGAAGATTATGTTCAAAGAAATGGAAATAATTTAATTTACATGCCTTGCAATTCTAGACCTATGAATGAGATACTGATAGTTCATCATTGGTATCACCAATCATCCTTAAGAATCTTAATGTACTTCATAACTAAGCACACATTACTATATCATCTAGAGAGAATCTCCCCAGTGTGAAGGTATATTCAGTATTGCACAGTCTCCCAGGGAAATAGCAAAAGTTTAACCAAAAACACTGGAGGAATCACATATACTTAAAAAAATCTGTCTTAACATTCTATCTTTACAATGGAAGAGGTAGTCAAAGACTGATGTCATTTTCTTTGCTAGCACTGACAATCTACACTAACATACATTATCTATGAATCAGTATGCATAGGTGGAACTCAGATAAAACACAGGACTTATGGGAAGCATTCCCCAAGATTTAGGTTTGCATAAAAACAAACAAGTGATCAAATGCATTGTAATGATACTGAGAGCAGAGAGTTCTTATCCCACCACCATTCTTAGATGAACACATCAAAATCCAAAATCCAGAGTAAGTCAAAATGGAATTATAAGCATTTTGGATGATGACAAGGAAAAGCAGGGACAGAGATAAACCAGGAAGAGATTCAGCATTCTACAGAAGATGATAAAGAAAAGCGCCTGGAAGTGTTGTCTGGAGATTCAAGAGTGGACCATCCCAATGAGGAAGAAATCAAGCATAGATGGCAGGAAACGTATCAATGAACAAGTAGCTCCTAGCAAAACTCAAATATTAAAATAATAATAATAATAAAAAATAAAAAATTGTGTACTGCAGTAGGAAACTAGGACAGATAGCTTGTGGGGAATATATAGACACCATCCAAATATGCAAAAATGTGTTAAGGAAAGTCAAAGCAAGGAAGATGTACCCTCAATAGAAGACTAGGGAATATATATGCAAACTGGACATATATAACTCCATGGGCCCTGGTGGCATGCTCTCATGTATGCTGAGGGAGTTGGTTAATGTTATTTTAATTCCAGTCTTGACAATCATGTAATGAACATGGTGACTGAAGTGTTTCTGAAGATGATAAAAAAGCAAGCATCACACTTATGTACAAAAAGGGCACAACTCAGGAATCGTAGGCATGTCAGCCTCACCTCAGTCCCTGGGAAGGTGACGAAGCAGTTAATCCTGTAAGCTGTTTCCAGAAACACGAAAGGGAAGAAATTCTTTAGGAGTAGTCAGCACAGATTCACGAAGGGAAGTCACGCTCAACTGACTTGATAAGCTTCTACAGTGAAAGGACTGGTTTGGTAGATGAGAGTAGTGAACATTGTCTGCTTTGACTTTAGTAAGGCTTTTGACGCTGTCTCCCATAAGATCACCATAGACAAGTTGATGAAGCATGGATTAGATCTGGGCATTAAGATGATTGAGTGGCTGGAGCAGCTCATCGACGAGGAAAGACTAAGAAAGCTGATACTGTTCATCTTGGAGAAGAGAAGGTTTGGGGAAGATCTTGTCAGTCCATACAGATACCTGAAAGGAGAATATAATGAAGATAAAGCTGGACTCTTTTCAGTAACATCCAGTGACATAAGAGGTAGTGGAAACAAAATAAAGAGTTTCTGTCTGAATTTAATGAAACAGATTTTTCTGTGTGTAAGAACACTGAAACAGATTGCTCAGAAAGATTGTGTAGTATCTGTTCTTTGAGATTCAATTGATGTCTGTGGGTGCTCTTGTGACCTCCTGAGCCGGAATGTTGGGCAAGATAACCTCTGGAGCTCTGTCCAACTTCAACTATTCTCTAATTGTATGGGTACAGAGTCAAACAGAAACATTTACTACTATAGTTTACATCCGTGATGCCTGTTATATATATTTCTTTTTCTCTAAAGATAATCCTGATTTCCAACACAGTATTGCATGACAAGAAATGAATCACAACCCAAAACAGTAAGTATCTGCTCCAATCAATTTAGAACTTTGTTGAGAAAAATCTGCAATGCACTTCACTGCTATCTTTTTATTCAGACAAACAAAGCAATCAATCCATGTGGACTGAATGAGGCAAAATGAAGGTAGATTTAGACTAGATATAAGAAAGAAGTTCTTTACCCTGAGGGTGGTGAGATGCTGGAACAGTTTGCCCAGAAATGTTGTGGATGCCCCCTCCCTGGAAGCATTCAAGGCCAGGCTGGATGGGGCTGTGAGCAACCTGGTCTAGAGAGAGTAGTCCCTGCCTATAGCAGGGGCTTGAAACTAGATGATCTTAAAGGTCTCTTCCAACCCAAACCATTCTATGATTCTATGATTCTGTGATATCTGCTCATGTATATGATGATGATAAAAGCATACCAAGAAAGCTGTGATTGCCATTTGGGGTCCAAGGTCATACATAATTTCCTCCGTTGTTATTCTGTTTACCTCTTTTTTTTTTTAGTTTATAAAGACATTTTTCCTTTTCTTGTGGAAATAGGAGAGTGTTGGTCCTCAGCACATCTTTTCAAATTATAACATTGTTTCTCTTCAGTGACATTGTCATTTTTTTCTCAATAGAATTGTCCTTTTTTATACTGCTATGCGCTTGTCTATTGTGCTTTCAGTCACAAGATGATATAAATTTTCTTTTTGTTCCGCAGAAGGATACAGTGTTATATAACCTTTGTTGTGGTAGAGATCTGGTTTATATCTTATAGATTAACATTCATATTCTGCATTGTATTCATTATTTATATTTTAAATATAAAAGCTGAAGAAATGTAAGTCACTGAAGTATACTTTGTACCTCTTTTATCTTTTTTACTGCTGACCACAATATGGCTAACATCCTTTCAAACTGGCAATGCTAAAGATTTCAGAAATCTGATGGGAAATAATCAATACTGCTTAAGCATGTTTTCCCTTCTCACTGACTCCAGTGCACACAATAGCAAGAACACAAAAGATTTCTACAGGGAAACTAAGTGAACTGAGGCACATTTTAAGAAGGAGCATTTTTTTTCCTTTGCTAAAAAAACAAATAAGTAATAAATTGCTATTGTTTTTCAATTTATTAAATGAAGAATTCAAAAAAGCTTGATAACATTTTTATGTGATGAATTCTCCTGTCTGTGTCACATAACTTTTAAGAGGTGAGGTAAGCACATGAGAGGGATATAGCCATGAACTTACTCAAAATGAAGGAACAAGAGAGGAGACAAAAGCTGAATAACTTATGTGTTGCACTTGGGAGTCTTTCCATTTTTTTTCTGATTTTATACTTACTAATAAATGTTTGCTCTTTAAGCTTCTTTTAAGATCCTGCTATAATACACTGTGATCTATTGATATTTAATTTTCAGCTGATGTAGAGTATTACAAGGAGCATCAAAAACAGACATAACCTATTTTCAAATGACAAGCACCATAAATATTTCTCTTCATATAAAGACAAAATAAAAACTTAATTTCCAATCTTTTTTAATACAGCAATTCACTTGGGGATGCAAGTGGATTCAGCACTGCCTCCTGCAGTATGGTTCTAACGGGACACTCACACTCTGTGAGAAATATATTTCCATCATTCCACCTTTATTAGCAATAATGATTGGTTATCAAGTATAATGACCTTTACATTCATGGAAACAAAAATGAAGATGAAATGAAGAATTAATCAAAACAAGGTGCTCATTCAGTGGCACTGACGTGACAAGGGTGGAGATGTACCCAAAAGTGCAGTTTAGGGAATTGTTTGACACTTCCTGGATTCTTCAAACACATTACTCAAACTTTCTATGGAATAAATTTTTAAGACAAGTTTTGAAAATTTCTTGTGGAATTATGTCCTTGTTCTGAAAATCACAAGGCATTAATTGCAGTCACAGAGGATTTTTTATAAAGTTTGGTATGACATCCTTAAATGGACTTTTTCTCTGCAAGCTGTTCTGGCACTCACAGTACTAACACTTCAAATGACAGCATTGCTTAGCCTGCCTTTCCTGGATGGCAATTTCCAAGTGCCAACAAAGCACAATTTATTAACTTCTCCTATTAAAGAAACTATATCTTCCCTTCACAGAACAGTTTCAACTTTCCTTTTGAAAGCATTTATGTTAACTGTGCTTCAAATAAAGGTATTTACAAAGTAATTTTGTGTTGTCTGTAATTCAAGTATCTGCTGTTAAACTGATTGCTTCCCAAAGCACACCACAAATGTTTGTATGGTAAGAATAAATGCATGGTGACAAAGGAAAAAGAAATCTGAATTTGGTTTACTGCTGCTACTGTTTAATTGTTTCATTGGCAATTTTCTTGTCATTTACCTTCTGATTACTAGTCTCTCACTGTGATGATAAACTAGAAAAAGAAGTGAAATAGCTTACTCCTCAAAGGAATAGCAGAATAAAAAGTTTTCTGGAGAACGAAGACTATTCATGCAATTATCTATCTGTAAAATTAGTTCACGCATGATATAATGCAGTCTTCATTAATTCCACTTTCATAATAGAAAAATCTTGGCTGTCTGGTGAAGTCCCCGGTGACTGGAAAAAGGAAAATATTACTCCCATTTTTAAGAAAGGGAGAAAGGAGGACCTGGGGAACTACACGCTGGTGAGCTTCACCTTTGTGCCTGGAAAGATCATGGAGCAGATCCTCCTAGAAGCTATGTTAAGGCACATACAAGATAAAGAGGTGATTCGAGACAGCCGGCATGGCTTCACCAAAGGCAGATTGTGCCTGACCAATCCGGTGGCCTTCTGTGATGGAGTGACAGCTTTTGTGGACAGGGGAAGGGTGACAGGTGTCATCTATCTGGACTTCTGCAAGGCCTTTGTCCCTCCCCACATCCTTCTCTCTAAATTGGAGAGATGTGGATTTGGAGGATGGACTGTTTGGTGGATTAGGAATTGGTTGGCTGGACGCAGCCAAAGAATTGTGGTCAATGGTTCTGCGTCAGGGTGGATGCCAGTCACAAGCAGTGTCCCTCAGGGGGGTGATCATGGGACCAGAGCTCTTCAACATCTTCATCAGTGACACAGATGATGGAATCGAGTGCATACTCAGCAAGTTTGCAGATGACACCAAGCTGAGCGGTGCGGTTGATACATTGGAAGGAAGGGAAGCCATCCAGAGGAACCTGAACAGGTTGGAGAAGTGGGCCATGAAAACTTAATGAGGTTCAATAAGGCCAAGTGCGGGGTGCTGCATGTGAATTGGGGTAGTCCCAGGTATTTATACAAACTGGGGGAAGATCTCCTTGAGAACATCCCTGCGGAGAAGGACTTGGGAGTCCTGGTGGACAAGAAGGTGGACATAAGCCAGCAGTGTGTGCTTGCAGCCCGTAAGGCCAACAGTGTTCTGGGCTGCATTAAAAAAGGGGTGGCCAGCAGGGAGAGGGAAGTGATTGTCCCCTCTACTCGGCTCTTGTGAGGCCCCATCTGGAGTACTGCATCCAGGCCTGGGGCCCCCAGCACAAGAAGGATGTGGAGTCTTGGAATGGATCCAGAGGAGGGCCGCTAAGATGATCAGAGGGCTGAAGCCCTTCTCCTATGAGGAAAGATTGAGGGAACTGAGCTTGTTTAGGTTGGAGAAGAGAAGGCTCCAGGGAGACCTCATTGTGGCCTTCCAATACTTGAAGGGAGCATATAAACAGGAGTGTGGTGATGCACTGCAACAGGTTGCCCAAGGAGGTTGTGGATGCCCCATCCCTGGAGGCATTCAAGGCCAGGCTGGATGTGGCTCTGGGCAGCCTGGTCTGGTGGTTGGTGACCCTGCACATAGCAGGGGGGTTGAAACTAAATGATCATTGTGGTCCTTTTCAACCCAGGCCATTCTATGATTCTATGAATAATTTATAGGACACCAAAATACCAACCGGTAGTATCCTAAACACTTCATAGATATGGCTATAATGAAAATTATACATTTTTATTAGAATATCAGAAAACTCCAGTGTAGACAATTAGCATCATAAGTACAAGTATTCTGCTCTTAGTAATTTCTATTCATGAGAAGAAAAATTTTAATGAGGGACTTCTTGCTTTTAGATAATTTCTCTAATTAAAGGATTATAAATCTAATTCCAACATAGAAAATGAATAATTATTTATATAAAATAAAATAAACAATTGCAGAATTATCTAAGAATAGCTAATAATTCACTAATAGCTTAAATAATCTCAGATGCAAGAAACCAAGATTCAAATGCTCTGATGAGAACTGTGTAACAGGGACCAATACTTGCTTTATTTATATTACAAATGTCTCAAAAGCTAGATGAGAAGAAAATGTTTCTCCTCTGGTAATTCTAGCTGTAATCTCAACCTGGTTTTAACAGGATGAATGAAACAACAGGGAAAATTATATCTTCCATGAAATAGATGTCACTGAACTAAGTTAGTATTTGATAGATACAGGGAAATTAAAACATTCCTAAAGAGCATGAGTGTTAACTCCTTTGCTTCCCAGTTTAACTTAATCTCCCCAGCATTTTAAAAATACTTTGGCAGCTCCTGTTATCACTCTGATCCAGCAGAGCAGTAGTCAGCATTCTGGTCTTAGTATCAAAAGTGCTTACATGTTTTTAATTCTAAACAAACCAAAAATTTCTTAATTATTATGAAAGTACTATCTTGTATTGCATAAAAACCAAGCACACTTAAATCATTCATCATGTTGTTCCTAGCACAACTACCACATATTTTTACTGAAGGTTTCTCAGGCAGGTTCTATAAATCATGTTATGAATTGCATGCACTGTCAAAGTTGTCTCTGCAGTATAGGTGAGAGACTGTTAAAAGGTGAAATAGTCTTCAAAAAATGGATTTCTAGTTAAGACCTGGGATCCTGGGTACACACACTCACCATGTTCACACCTCATTTCATCTGGGAAGACAAGATGGGTGCCCACTATTCTCTTCTGGTCCTCATTCCATCTGAGATCAATGGCATCACAAGTCAGGTCCTTCTGTGTGCACACTTCAGAAATGAGGAATGCATGGTTTATAACAGCACATCTACAGGACAGTTTAAGTTCAGCTAAAAGAAACGAAAACATATCAGAAAGTCTTTTCCCTTTTGATGTTTTTTTTTCCTGCTCTTAGCAGAAGTAATTTCTTAAGGCTCTTTTTTCCCTTCATTTTTGTAACTACTTATTTATTCACTACTTTCTATTTAGCCACTGTTAGTGGCATATAAAATCAGTCTTACATTCAAGAATACGTCATACTCATCAGTATCTCTGTATGTAGATAACATATGGTTAACCAATGTACCATAGAATCCTTACTGATAATCTGTACACTTTGAAGGAAAAAAATAATTTTCTTCTCCCTTGATGTTTTTAACTCTCTGGCATGACCCACAATGTGTTTTTGTCTCTTTCTTACAGCTCTTTGGTAGCAGAACCTTGCTTGCAGTTGCACACAAAGATTCTCTAAGAGCACTACCATAAACTTGCTATATTTCACAAAAAATGCAAATTGTTAAAAAAAATCTTGGTAATACGCAAGGACACAAATTACTGCTGACATCATCATCAGTGTCCCTGCTGAGAACAAAAAGTGGAACTGTTATTCATTATGTAGATAAAAATTAAGGAAGAGAGGATCCATTCCAGTGTAGCTATGCTTTCATCAGAGAAATTGCTCCCTTTATCATGTGATATTTCACAACATGATCTCAGTTTAATCATTTAAATTGCAGTTAAGGCTATGAATCAAGCCCAAGTCTTTTCACTGACTATAAGGATTGTCACCGTAAAAATAAAATCAGACTTCCATTCTGAAAAGCACAAAAAATAAGTGCTTTTACACATTTGGTTTGGAATGTATATGTTAATGTCTCTGTAATGGACTATTTAAAACAAACACAGAATATTTAGCTGGTACTGATACTAGTGATTTATGTGTCTTACAAGGAACCAGATTCACATTATGCCTTGCAAATCTAGCCAAAATTGCTAAATAAATCAGTAAGAAAACAGGGAAAACCAATTTGCCTAAAAAGAATTTTTTAGGCTTCTTTCCACTGTCCTTCTTATGCACAAAGTTATACAAATGATTAAAATCCTACACAGACAAAAATTGACCTGGAATGTCACATACTCTTATTCCCTGTGCAGCTGTTCTACTAACAGGGCAAACTTCACAAACAAATCATCAAACAAAAACAATTTCCAAGATTGTCGATTTGACATTAAAGTTTTATTGCCCATTATACTACTTATGTACAATTTTAATTCTGCTATCATATTAGCTATACATTACATTGTAATGACCGATTCATATATCTGTATACAAAAACAGGTTGTGTTTTTCCAGTGCAAAAGGTTCAGCAGAAGTATTGGTTTGATGTGGGCATGCACTTCTTTCCCATCCTGAGCCCACTGCACAAAGCAGAATCTTTGCAGCTGTGCATGCATAGCTGAGAGAGCTATAGATTCAACTGAAAATATAGAAGGTCTAAATCTAAATCTAAAACCCAAGACATGTTCTGCAAACAGTGGTATCATGACAATAAAAGGAGCAGGATGGTGGGAAATGGGAAACCCCAAGCTGTCATCACCCTCATGCTATGATGCACAGACACAGTCTGTGCTCTAGGGCTTGAGACTGAACAGAGTCTGTTGGGAGTAACACAGCAGGTCTCCCTTAGATCACTGAAGTGACCTTAGCATAGAATTATGTGAAAGTTCTTCAGCTGAGAAACCTCTCTAAACTAAGTTTTCATGAAAACTCTCCTCACTGCGATGAAGAAGAAGGAAAAAAAAAAAAAGCAACGACTCAGATTCTTCAGATTCTTACAAACTACTGTTTTCCTAAGAAAATCTATTTTGTTAAAGTAAAAATACTTTCTGGCTGTAACCTTAACATATTTGTATGCTGTTATTGAGATTGGTCTCAGATATCATTGGTTTTCATCAGATCCCTCTGTTGAAGCGAATCACTAAAAGTATTGTATGTCTGATTCATGAGAGAACACACAAGAATATTTATTTCTAAAATAAAATTTTAAGAAATGTAAAGAATATTTATCTTTTTCAGTAAACTACATTTGCTATGTCCTGATAGTGTTTTCTAGTGTTTTCTAGTCGTTCAGCATTAACTACATCTCTGCGTCTCTTTCTCCTCCTTTCTCTTCTATATACTATAAACACAAGAACACATTCCCGTGTATGACTTCAACTTTTTCCTTTTATTTTTCCTTTCTACATCTCCTTCCTATCTATGTGTTTTTAATAGAACACAAACCTGAAAAATTACCATCATTATAACATCTCTTAAGTACTGCTCTAGTTATCTCTGCCACCTTCATATGAAAGGACATACCAATTTCTTTGCCTGTTCTCACCTACGCTCACTCTTTCTTTTTTTTTAAATTAGAGAATATTAAATCAGTCACTTTGTGCAGTTGCTGACCATATACCTTGCAAAGATGCTCACTTTCAAATTCAGTTTGAAAAATTGTTCCATTGCTAAGCCTAAAAATCAATTTGGCTCACAATATTAAACCATCTCTTCTCATTTTGTGATCATATCTGCTTGCTGCAAAATAGCATCTTTGAGGCATCTTATTAACCTGAAGGTCCTGTCCATATGCATCTGTTTACCTTGTCCCCAGTGGGAGTAAAGGTGCTTTGTGATTACTGTTGTGTCATTTTACTGTTTGCACTGCAGACAATCGTCAGACATGATTTATCAGAGAGAAGCTGTCAGTTTTAGTGAATGCATGTGGGTGTTGAAAATGAACAGTTTGTGGCCAGGCAAATAACAAAGATTTTATCCAAACAATGATTGTGTAAAATATCAGTAATAACTCTAGGAATGTTCATCATCCAAACAGATGTTTAAATGCTTATGAATGCCCCAACATGAACAGATATTTTTGTGAATAATGTTGAGTTATTGAAATTTGTGACAATCTGATGAAAAAATGTATTGCATATATTGGCAATGATTTTGTGTATTGTATGACACTAAAAAAAAATGCTTTTTCTAAGAAAAATTGTTTAACTGTTACAATAAAAGTTTATCACCCACTACAAAGCAAAGATATAACGGCCAGCTGCCACTACCAAAACTTTAGATAAACCAAAGTGAAGTGGCTTTGGAATATTCAGTGCTGTGAAGAAAATGTAACGAGCCCTTGCAATAGGGAAGAGCACACATTGCATCTTTCTCCTCCTACGATGAGAGCGAATAGTGCACACTAGTTAAGATTTCATTCAGATTCAGCCAGCTTTTCAAACAGTAAACATTATAAATGTGCTAGTGTGATAAACTTGCACTTGTCACCATGACATCAAGGCTTCTCATACTCTACTGATGTAAATATTGTTCATTTTACTGTCTCCAAAGTTCTGCTTTTCAACATTTTTCTTTTTTTTTGTTACTAGGCAACCAAAGCAAACTATTTCACTCTAAGAGAGCAGCTCATCAGAAATAAAAGCTTTTGCTCTGATATTATGACAAGCAATATATAAATGGATACTTTAAAAATGAAGAAAATATTAATTTTGCTAGTACTGTACACAATGAAATCATTATATTGAAGACTTTTAGCTAGTCTCAAAATTGAGGCCTCCAGTTTACATCTTCTGGGTCATTGCCAAAGTATCAGTTGATTTTAAGGGGAGCAATCTAAAGCTAGCTGTAAACTCTCATGAAAAAATTGAGGCATCTAAAACAGTAATGTCATAACAAATAGGTGAATACAAAAGCCACTCATCACCCTCAGGCATGAGCTAATTACATTCAAAACAAATGGTAACATCACTTATTAACACATTAAGTGCTTGCTGGCATCATGTTGTTGAGTTCTGACTGTTATGTTAAAAAAGTATCTAATTACTGGTTTTTATATGGTAAGTCATAAAAATTACATTGAAAAAGAAAAGCATAAAGTATACAGAAAAGTTTTAGGAGAAAACATTAAAATATAAGATGAACATGAGAGAGAAACAGCAGTTTGAGTGTCATGTCAAAATGAGGGACCATTTAGACACCGTACTTGAATGAATGTTGCAGATTGCCTAAAATTTAGCTATAATACTGCAATAGGCCTGTAATACAATGCATCAAGCTAGTTATTTTACACCTAGGAAATAAATCACGATGCCGTTCACTCAGCCATTATCATCCTAAAAATGTGCTTAAGTGATACTTAAAGCAGCTTGAACTGAGAATCAAAACGCAGAATTGCTCTATAAAGCACTGCCATAATGCTAGCTTCACTAATTTATTAGTCATCTAATTGTTTTGGGGAGGGGTTCCTAGAGCCATTTTTCTACTCCAAAGAGACGTGCTACGGTGAGCATTCTTCTGCTCATACAAAGGAAATTAGTTTGCACACTGGACTTAAATAAAAAAATCAAGCTTAATTAAATCTACCCAAACTGAAAATACAGCAAAAGTTCTACCAGGTCAATCTTCTACATCCAAAACAGAGTTTGAACATTTATTTTATAGGAGAGAGCATCAACAGCATTATAAGTCTGTCGTTTTCCATTTGGCATGAAAGCAAGTATCTTGCCCTCACCCCTGCACTAGAGAGAGACCAGGACATGCCTTTACTTAGGCAGAATTGCTGCAGCCTTGTGCTCCCACCATACATCCAGTTCTTTACTTTGAAAGAGTTCCAGAGCATCTTATCTCTTTATTTTTCCTGAACCTGAAAATAGCATTCTCTCATAGCTCATAATCCTTTCACACACATTTTATTTTGGTTAAATCTACTATTGATTATCTATAAAACTGTAAAATATTTAAACGTAAATATGTTGGTGAATATGAAAACTCATATACTGCTGCAAGGAATTCTGCCAGCATTGTCTTCTGTCTTCCACAAACATCAGTGAAATTGATAAAATCCATGGTCATTAATTTTTTCTTCACACTCTAATAAAGTCAAATTCAAGCATTTTTTTAAACACTGTAAACATCTTTGCTAATTATTTTCTTTGGTTAAAGAACACAAACAAACCAACCAACCAAACAACCAGACAAAACATATTCCTAAGAAATTAAGGTAACTTTTCTACTTTTTACTTTTCAGAATGTCCCATTTGGGTGGCTTGTCTCACTGAATGTTTAACAGTCTCTCATAAATAATCTTCAGAAATAACCCAGCAGTCCCTAAACATCATACTCCTAAAAATTACAGAGAGTTTCATCTAAAAGTATTAACTGGAAAAATATTCAATTTTGCTGGAAGTATTTATGCAAGCGATCTATAAGAAACACTGATTTTGTTAAAACAGACAAGCTTCTATCAATCTTCCATTTAGATCTGATGAAGGAATTATTTAATTCCTCCCTGAGAAGTTAAATAACTGGAAATCTAGGAAGCAACATACCTTGAAGATCTGTTGTGCTGTTTGGAAATGTCTGTACAAGAAGAAGTTTAAGTTACAGACAGAACTGTCTGTGGCTGCATCTGATGAATCTAGACAAGTCACTATCAGACAACTCAGGGAAAACCAAAGATATACACGATAGTGTAGATCTCAGAGGATGAAAAGATAGATCTTCCTGAGCTGTAAACCGCCTGCAAAACTATTTTGACTCCTGTACAAAGCAAGTTGCTTTTTTCTGGCTTTTATTCTTGCCAGACATGGTAAGATAGGACATTGTTCATATTCTTTTGTCATCATAGAGGAATTCAAGCAAGAAATATCTGGCTCCAGCTTTTTCTTGCCCTCCTAGCAAGTATAGATCCAAATAATGACAAAGCACACAAAAACAATCAACAATTATATGTACTTATTTTTAAGGACTTGCAGAGAATGCAAGAAAAACTTCACAAGAAACTGTGTCATTCAGTTTGACTGGGCATCAATCATTGGGTTGTGAGCAATTATGTTGTGCACCACTTGCTTTGCTTTGTTTATTCTTTTTGCAGTATTGTTTTGTTTTTTTTTTTCCCTTTTCTCCCCTTATCTCTCTTTTTTTTTTTTCTTCCTCATTAATCTATAGTTATCTCAACCCATGAGTTCTTGCACATTCTTTTCAATTCTTCTCCTCATCCCACTGGGGAGGGAGTGAACAAACAACTGTGTGATGTTTAGCTGCCTGTCATGTGAAACTGCACAGTTAATGTGTTAGTTTGTGCTTGATGTTAGTTGCTTTTTTGTATAGGAGCAAAATCCTGATTCTTCCGCACTGGGTAGGGAAAATATTCTTATTTCACCTATGTTAACAGTAAACAAACAGATTCAAATAATAGAGAGAGATGGAAACACCAAACTGAAACGTGATAAATTACTGTTTGTAAAGTGCTCCACATAAATTAAAGCTTACCTGATTACATAGTCATTGCTCTAATGACATTCTAAACTCATTGCTTACTAAGGTGACTATCCTATAGGAAAATATTTCATATGCTCTTTTTAGGAAGCAAAGTCTGAAGTGGTCAGTGCTTTTCAAAATTATTGCTTATAGAAGCCCACTTTTTCTAATACAGAAGTTAGCAGCTGCAAGAATAACCATTCATTCAAAGCTGCAAATGCCTCAAAACACTGTGGATTCCTTGAACTCTCTTCTGAAGCCCAGCGGTCTGTAGTCTAGGCCAGAAAAAAAACAGAACAAGACCTCTAATAACACCAAGACACTCTGGGGTGTGTTTTGTAATCCTTTATGTGTAGATCAACTGACTTTAATGGAATGGTAATTCTGATTTGCACTTCTAAAAATCAATCGAGTCTGGACTCATTGGCTATAAGGGAGACTGTCTCATTATAATAAATCTACAGGAGAAAAGATGCTTGTAGCTATAGTATACACAGATAATTTTCCTACTAATAGTAGCTAACTTTTGTTACTGACATTTGCCTTTTTGATAGAAAATTGTTTGTTGAAATTGATCTTCCATTCAGAATGCATCAGTTACCTCTGGCAGATTTTCACTCGTTAAAGTAAATTTCTATTCAGTGTAGAATTTTCAGGTACCCTGAAACAGCAGTCAAAACTTTGAGATTATTTAAATGCAAATGGCCATGGAGCTTATTGCCTTACTTAAAAATTAGATAAAGACTGCAAGAAATTAGACATACAACAAAAACTGTCTTACCTTAGCATTTTCTGGCAGTTCTGAGTCATATAAGCAAACACTAGATCACAGAATTCAACTTTGATGTATCCCTGTTGGGGAACTGCACCCAGGAGATAATGGTGTGCAAACAAACTTTAAGCCACGGACCTCTGCTTATTACCATCAGAGCTAAAATGAAGGGAGGATAAATGAAGTGATTTTTTTTTTTTTTTAACCAATTTAGAGTGTTGGCTCTACAATTTTAATATCTACAGTAAGACTTATGTTGTCATGAAATTTTCCTAAAACTTAGGGTATAAATTTCTATTGACCATTTCACAAATTCTCTACATATTAGGCTATCAAAGTTTAAGCTAATAATACGGATACAGTGTGGGTAATTCAGAGGCCAAAAACCAAATCATTATAGCAAAATCATTAATAAATTCTGAGGAGTAGGGAATATGTGGAGTAAAATCTTCAGGTAAGTAATGGAAGCAATCTTTCTTATCCTAGTTAAATCTCTGGTAGCAGGACAGTTATTTTGCTAGAACAGGTGGTAGTGAACACTGAGCTGTTTAAAAAAAGTCAGAAAACACTACACACGGGAAAACAAAAAAAAAAAAAAACAAGCAAAAAACCGATTTTTTTTTATAAGCTTGGAAAAATAAAACAACATTTTGTCAATGTGATGTTGCTCATTTACACAAGATTTAAGTCTTGTGTAAATCTTGGTTATGATGAAGCTTGCCTTTTTCCAGTTATTTAGCTGCATACAGCACAATGCATGACCAATGATGAAGCTGATTAAAAGACAGTGATGAAGCATAAAGGCTAAGGGAACTTAAAGAAAGAGAAGATTTTATCAATTTAAATTGATTTTCCACTAAGCTCAGACATTAAGTTCACCTCTGATTTGTAGTGTCTTATTTCCAATTTAATCAGTGTTAATATACCATGTTCAAAACCACGTGGTAGGGGGAGAGAGGCACTTGTCCCAGGAAAACTAAAGGTGTTAAGTAGCTTTGTACTTTCCAAGATGATATCACTTTCAAACTTTCTACAGAAAAATGAATTTTGTATTCAGTCAAATAGGAATTTCAAAGACTCGCTGACAAATGGTAAACCATCACTGTACTATTAACTTACCTTATATTTCCAAAAGATACCAAACACATTGTCTGTTCATAAAATCATTATTGGTGATTAATTTATTGCTGATTATCTGAAAATGCAGGGCCAGAATTAATAACATAATTCTAGTTCATTTCCTTATGCAACATCAGCTTGTACAGAGTAAGAAGCCAAACTGAAAATGTTAGACTCAGAACAATGAAGAAGACTGTCTCCTTGCTTGATTCCAAGATGATCTGGAACTTATTTATTACCAGGATATTACAGTGCTTCTAGACTAAGGATGAAAACATCTAATGAAATGAGAGATGTCAAGTCTTTTAAATGCATTACTTACAAATTGTCCTGATGTTTTTATGAGCACAGGCCTTACGAGGAGTGGCTGAGGGAGCTGGGATTGTTCAGTCTGGAGAAGAGGAGGCTCAGGGGAGACCTTATTGCTCTCTATAACTACCTGAAGGGAGGTTGTAGCGAGCTGGATGTCAGCCTCTTCTCTTGTGTGATAGAACTAGAGGGAATGGCTTCAAGCTGCACCAGGGGAGATTCAGGCTGGATATTAGGAAATACTACTTCTCTGAAAGAGTGGTCAGGCACTGGAATGGGCTGCCCAGGGAGGTGGTGGAGTCACCGACCCTGGAGGTGTTCAAGGAACGTTTGGATGTTGTGTTGAGGGACATAGTTTAGCGAGAACCATTGGTGATAGGTGGATGGTTGGACTGGATGATCTTATAGGTCTTTTCCAACCTTAGTGATTCTGTGATTCTGTGATATACTCTAATCTGCACAACATAGTGAGATGTGGAATAAAATTAATGATTTCCCTTTGGACCTAATTCCTTTTGAAAACAATGATGGGCCAGAAAGTTCTGTGATGGTACATAGGTTGAATATACAAACTGAAGTCAGGGCCTATTATGTGTCTATATACCTCTGAAAGGTTTGGCCTTTAGCAAAGTCATCAAGATCATGCTTCTGTGGTATTTATACATTTTAAAGCAATTATCTTTTCAGTTGAGTAAAAAGTATGTTATAAAAACTGCTAAATTGAACTTTCTTTCAGATTCACATAAATTAATATCCTTGGCCTTTTATAAATGTATTCATTTTTTCTTGTTCTCCACTCATTCTCCTGTATTAGTTCCAATTCTTACAGAGAAAGAAACATCAAACATGGAAACATTAAAAAATAGTGAAGAACATTATTGAGATGAATACCAACTCTGTAGAACTGAGAACAAATAATTTTAATTTTGAAGTGATTACATTCCTGGAGTTTACACAGACTTTGGAATTTTTTTGAAATTCTGTATAGATTCATGTACTTCTGAATGACCAAACCTCTGATCTCTCTCCTTTTCCTTTTTTTTTTTTTTCCTGCACATTCTTTCCTTGCTTCACTGATCTTAAACTTTTCCTTCAACTTCACCCAACAAATATGTAGACTGAAATGCTTTCTGGACAGTACACATGGAAAGTAACTGCTAGTATTATCCACTTTCTTTGCCCTCTTCTATATTCATAAATGTGGATATTAGTACATTATTCTTTTTTTTTTCTCCAGGCTTCACTATTTTTGGACAATTAATTTTTGACCCTGACCTTTTTCCAACATAATTTAGGCAGACTTCAGTCACCCAATGCTTTCTTCATAGAAATAAGCACTGAGATGCCTGTCATATTAAGGAGATTTTGAAAACACATCACAAGGAGGAGGAAACTGCTTGCCCAAATGTTTCATGGAACAGAGAGAATAAAAAGTTCAAAACAGATGGAAGACTAGGGTTAAAAGAAAGCAAAAGTCTGTAAAAGTCAAAAGAAAGGCAGGACTATAGAGCCATACAAGGAGTTTGTTGTAGTTAAGAAAAATTAGGTATCCATCAATACTTGATAATAACTCATGTTCTATGTTACCAAACTAGCTGCATATTGCGGCCTTGCTGGAGGTTTTAAATGAGGGTCCTTGAGGACAGTTTAGAGTTTGCAGAATTAATACTGTACTAGTGACTTCTTCAAGTTTCCTGACTCAGGGTGCTCAGGCAAGCACCACTTCCAAACTGAAGAAAGAAGCAGTTTCATAATACTCAGAGTGGGGCAGTTTTATTGTGCCATAAGGTATAGCCAACAATAATAAAAAACATCCTGATAAATAATCATACTTTGAAATGGTAAGGAATACGTGTGGAAGACAAAAAGAGAAGACAATCGTAATGGGAACAGTTTCCTCCTTAGAAGAAGAAATACTCAGCATTCCCAAGATCGTAGATACTTTGAAGGAGAAGAGAGAAATGCATAGAAATTTAATTCCCTCCAACACTTAGGCACTTGGTTTCACAGGAAAGCTAATAGGTTTTTAGGGCTGGTAATAACATTTTAAAAAATCTATTCAGGATCCTCAAAGTCAGACTCTACCTCCTTTGAAAGAAAGCACAGATGTTTTGTGACTGCTCCATGCCTTACGTAAAATCAATGTCATTGTCCTTGTACATTGCCCCTCCATTTGTGTTGAAATGATAAGAAGATCTGAACAGTGAGTGTTGTTACTAAATGTGATGTGTATGGACCAAGGATTAAGTAAATTGTGTGTCAAGTTTTGTCTTACAGTGCTTTGAGTGATAAAAGTTTAGTGGGATCTTGTCTAAAATCTAGATGTTAGTGTTGGAGAAGCATTCAAATACTGCTTTGGTTGTAGCATGATTCCAAGCAATTACTCAGCCCCTTGAAGGAGGTCCCTTTCTCTGGCCATTAGATAACTTGATGTTTTTTTGTTGTGATAACTACATAGCTTTCACAATAAAAATATTCACATTAAAAGATTCTCCCACATTTATTATTTATTTATGAATGCTGCTAATTTTGCATCCTTGCGTAAGCATAATTTGCTGTCTGCAATTGGTAACACATTTTTCTTCACATACACAAAACCTGGAGCAAGTGACAAGTTTCCACAGTTTATGTTTTTGTTGCCAGTGACCAGTATGACCAGTAGTTATTTGTATGTTTCTCTACTCAGTACGCTACCATACTAATTGTCATATTTAACAACATGCACAACCTTAAGAAGCAGCTTTATATTATTTCTGATTTTGTTTTTATTTAAGTCAAATGAAACCGTAATACTCCATGCATATTCTGTCACTCACAGGTAACATACTGGGGCCTAGCTCTTCCAACATAAGCAATTCAGTCAATTCACAACTCTTCAGAGCTTCTGGAAACCTCAGTTATCAGGCCTGGAGAATATTCATTGTTACCATGTCTGAAAGAACATGGCATTTATCTTTCTCCCAATCTCGTGAATGTAACTCACTCTTTATACATAATAGAGAAAAAAAATGTCCTGTGAACTTTTCTTGTCCAATAATGAAATTATCAATTATAATGGTCAAAATTCTACAAACAAGGCCTTTTACAAATAATGATTTCATTCAGTAAAATACAACAGCAAACATACGGGCAAATGCTGGGGTGCCAGAAACCCTGAATTATTACTTTCTTCATAAAAAACCTACCTGATTACTTTTTTATTATCTAGAGGGAGAGCAAAGATGCAATATCTTAGCATTCCTTCTTGATTCTAATATTGGTCCTACAAAAAAAATGGAAACAAATAATAGTAATAATACTAATAAAGCCTGTAATGGCTTCTTTAAAAAGAAAGGAAGAAAAGAACAATAAATGCATTACCTTAAAGCAGAATGCAAAATTGAAATGCATCTTGCCTAACGTTGGCATTAATAGCATTAACTGTGCTAATGACTTCTTAATCTTAAATGCTCATTCTTTTGTTACAGAGAGTTCATGTCTACAGTCAGAAAGAGGAGAATTGAGAAATCTGAAACATCTAAGGTTTCTCAGCAGCAAAAAGCACTCTTGTGTCCCAAATCTGCCAGTAAAAGTCTTCTACAGCTGTTGTCTTCTAACAGAGTTGTCACTAATGGTCCAGTCAACTCTGCTTACCAAACAAGCTGGTATAAATAAATTAGTGAGCAGTGCTTTCACTTGCAATTGCAAAAGGGCAAGTGAGTCACTGAGGGAGACCTGTGCAAGCAGCTCTGTGCCTCACTGCCTTGCAGTGCTGCAGTGTGACCTCTGTCTGCCCCGTGACCAGGGGCACAGAGAACAGCTGGTCAGTCTGGCAATTAGCAACTCCTTATACACAGGAGGGGATCAAGTTGTCCACTGGGGTTCTGCTGTCACAGGAACCTTGCTAGAAGTTAGAGATATGGCCTTTCTGAGGCATCTGACCTGTCACCCCCTCTCTGCCATCTGCTCCATCAATCCAACAGCTTGGGAGCGAGGAAGCTTTAGTTTAGAGGTTCTGCAGATATAATTGTGCACCAATGGCATCATCGAGAGACCAGGTTTGTTACACCAAAACTACTGCTGCAGCTCAAAATCTTCATGTTTTAAAGAGAATATTTAATTTATTTTTTAATTTTATTATCATTACATGGAATTATTTAACATTCCTTTACAAAAGCCCAAAACCTGCCAAATAAGATACTGGCACTTTAAGATAAAGTCCGGGCTAGACAAACCAATCTTTACTCTGAGCAGCTCTCGGAAGATAGCTTGGTCAGGTCAAGAACAATTCTTAGATGTTTCAATTTAAAAGAACTATAGGCTATTGGTTCTGCACAAACCAATGTAAAAAAACAGTCTCAAAAGGAATGCAGTGGAGATTTAATGATGTCTCTCAGCTTTGCAGTAGGTATTTTAAGGTCTCCATTGCCCTGATGTCTCAGCACATAGCTAGCAGCTACTGGGTGCAGTGCTACTTATTTGACATTTGATGCATTGGAGTGCTGGTTAAAAATAACTGTCTGCTGGTTTGGAAGCCTGTTTGGCTCTGATGGTGAGCCAGGAGATGACACATGCCACTCAGCTGAAGAACCGGAGGTGGGATCCTAATTGAATTGTGCCTAACTGTGAGAATTGAATTGACAATCAAAATCCCAGAAGCAGACAGCCCCAGCAGACTCTGACATGGTGTCTGATATGAATTAGTGAAGCCAAACAGTATCAAAGGAGTGGAAAAGGAGTGTCTCCATCTCTCACTAAAAAAACATGTTGTAGATAACGGTGCCTGTTTGGGATTGGGATGTTGGCTGCTGTCCAGATTTTCTGGGATAGATTGTTCAATAAAAATGGAAAGAGAGGAGAGGATGGGACACTGGAACAGAGAGTGCAGGAAGATAGTAGTTCCCTAAGAAAGTTAGGTAGTGATCAATAGTACTTACACTTGTGGAGAAATGGTAGAGTTTGGGATTCAGTGCAGCCCTGCCGATAAAGACCTGGGGGTGCTGGTGGATGTCAAGTTGAACATGAGCCAGAAATGTGCCCTCACAGCCCAGAAAGCCAACTGTTTCCTGGACTGCATCATGAGAAGTATGGCCAGCAGGGAGAGGGAGGTGATCCTGCTCCTCTGCTCTGCACTGTGAAGCCTCACCTGGAGTACTGCATCCAGATGTGGAGTCCTCAGTACAGGGGAGACATGAATCTGTTGGAGTGTGTCCAGAGGATGGCCACAGAAATGATCCAAGGAATGGAACACCTCTACTATGAGAGAGCTGGGGCTGTTCAGCCTGGAGAAGAGAAGGCTGCAAGGTGACCTGAGAGCAGCCTCTCTGAAGGGGAGCTATGGGAAAGAAGGGAACAGACTCTTTAGCAGGGTTTGTGGTGACAGAAGAAGGGGAAATGGCTTCAAGCTTAAAGAGGATAGATCTAGGGTAGATGTAAAGAAAAAATATTTTACAGTGAGGGTGGTGAGGCACTATAAAGGTTGCCTAGAGATGTGGTTGATGCCCGGTGACATTCAAGGTGAGGCTGGATTAAGCCCTGAGCAACCTGATTTGGCCATGCATGTCCTGTTCATTGCAGGGGAGTTGGAGTAGATGGCCTTCAGAGGTCCCTTCCAGCTCTAAGGATTCTATGATTCTAAATGCTTTGAAGTATGTAGTGGCAATTCCTTCTCAGGAATCACATAGAAAGAAAATATTGATAAAGCTCTTGGCTCTTTGGTACAGAGACTTTCTTACTTCTCTGTTGAAGGTGGTAAAGGAAATGTTAAGATTACATTCTCCAGTAAAGCTCCACTTAAAGTTGGCATCAAGATGATGTTACTCTAACTGCAGCACTGCAGGCAGAACTGACCAGCCCAGCCTAGAAGAAGGAATTATCTTTGTGAGAAGAGGCACCTATCTGAATGGTGAGGAATCTGGGAAAATTAAATACAGTTAACAGTGTAAAAATACTCCAGAACTGCATTGAAAAGCTCACTGGATGTGTATGAATCTCATAGCTAAGTCTATGCTTTAGCTTTCTTGAAATGTTCTGGGTGCCCATGCTGCTGTAGCCTCTGTAGGCCACAAACTACTACTGTTGCTGGAGGTGATTTCAAAACAGAGTGGGTGCTACATGATGTAAAATATTTTCTTCATATTATATTGTACAGGAATTAATTACACCAATTTTTCAGATTTACAGAAGTATTAAACTACCTGCATTATGAAAGAAAGACTTCATCTCACAGGCAGTCCTTTGCAATTCAGAAATAACTACACTGCTCTAGAAATATAGCTTTTTCTACTCACTGCCCAAGCAAGAAGTTATGGCCAAAAATCTGAAGCTGAATTATAGGTTTTTGACTTTACACGTTTCCTTTCTTATCACTCAAACTGGAAAAAGGCAATGAAATTAGACAGCAATTTTTAGAGAGGAGGAAAGTAAAATTATTTTAACAGAAAAAAAATTAAAAGTTACGTATATTAAAATTTGAATTCCGATTAAAAATAAATTGCAGTCATTTTATTTTGTTTAGTCTTAACAAAGAATAAATCCAAAAGGAATGTAGTTTCAAGGATGTGAAAGTATCCTACTAAAAGTTAACCCTTTGATGTACACACACACAATGAATGGGAAAATGAACATTTGAGAACACACTTTGGTTTCTTCCGAATCAAATTTTGTTCTGCAGATTTATCCATACACTGGTTAGAACATGATTTTGTCAAATATTTAAGCATCAGGAATGTGTTTGCATAACTTATTTTGCTAGAGGAGTGATAGCTCAAACAGCAGGAAAAGGATTTTCACTACAGGATCATAGGGCAGAATTTAAATTCTCCATTCAGAATACATCCATTTCTCAAACAAAAGATACTGCACTACAAAAGAAGTAAATGAGAAGAGGTCCCACAAATCAAAGTTGCTGCTCTTCATCTTGTATGTGGGAGGACTGCCAAGCAAAAGTAATTCAATAGGACATTTGCATCAGCTTGGCTTATATATCCACTGAGGGAGGCAGGAGCTTGGCAAGCTGTGTCAGCAGGTTACCTTGCCATTGTGAAAAAGCAAAGCAATAGCATGCTAGGCATAATGAGACAAATGTTGTGCATTCAGCTCTCTTTCTGAAAGAGAAGAAAAGAATGGCCTATATCAACGCTTCAGATATGCTTCTTGTTTACAGAGCCTCGTCAATTGTATTTTCCTCATTGGGGTGTTAAAGGTGCATTTGTGAATGCATTATGCCCAGCTTATGAACAGAAAAGGACTTATCTCTTCTGTGTTTTATGTTATGGAAAAGAACGTGTTGAGGGTATGAGTGATCATTGCCTGGTTCACTGGACAGAAATTATCTATAACTTCATGCTGATTTCACAGCCTAAATACAGAGAATCTAGGAGACACAAGTGACATGGAGGCAGAGATACATGACACAGAGACATCTTGGTTCTATAGCACAAACTGCCTGGTATCAAAGGAAATTACATGAAAAAAACCCCCGAAAACAAAAAAGAAAACTAAATTTTTCGCACTTGTAAGACTCTGAGCTTTCTGCAAAGCATGGAGCAATCCCTAGCAGTTGCTACAGATAGCAAAACTTGAGGCAAAGGAGTTGCCTGAAGAATGAAGAAGAGGACAAGGGAATGACATGAGGAGGAGGTGCCTACAGTCCCAGCAGCCTGCTTCTGCTGCTGCCATGGTGTGCAGCAGCATCTGACAAGGCTAGGAATAAGGAAAAAGGACAGTGGATAGAATGCAGACATAGCAAGATGCTACAGGTCTGGGTCAGTGAAATGACCTGAACTCCCTGTCCTTGTAGATTTAGGCTCTACTTTAGCACTGACAATTGCTGGTACTTTTCTGAAGACAAAAGATGGTAAGTTTAATATTTTATTTAGCTGATACAATAGATTCATACATATATACAGTGATCAGATCATTAACACTGGTTTCTCCAGCAGCTGCAAGTGGTCTTCTGTCCTTTCATCCACTAGAGCTGATAGAGTAGCCTTAAGGCTCAACTAAATTGCCACTCTCCAGAGTTGTCATGGCAACAGGGACAGGCTGAGCAACCCAGTATTTTATCATTCCTCTGAACGTATTCTGAACACTGCATTCAGAACACTGATTGCAGCTACGCTATCTCCATGGGCTTCCCTTCTCTTGTAGAGCATCCTCAGGTGCCCAGCTAAATCAGCCTCCTGCCTGTTTTACAGCATGTGAGTGACAGATCTCTGCCAAAACAGCTTCCAGGACCTGCTGTGTGATTTTAATGATGTCAGAACTGTCATTCTACAGTTGGTATATTGACATGAACATTATATTTCAAAATGTCCCTTCTCATCAACTTGCTAAACAACTTGCAGAATTTTTAAAAATACTCACTCTCTTAAGAATTCAATTTGCATGTTGAATGACCTTTTTGTGTCTACTTTCCAGAAGTATTCAAATGAATCACTCATAGTAAAAGTGCTTCAAAATATGAGGAAAAGTAAACTGTGAGCGGGGGAAGGAAACTTTATGGCAAGAACAGAAATATCTGAATTCATCAGTTTCATTTTAGAGAGGCCTTGTAGAGAAATTGTGACAAATGAGAGGTTGGGCAAACAGCAACCACATTCTCACCTTGAGCACTGTAGGCAGTTTGGGGCCCCACAATATAAGAAGGACATAATGCTATTAGGAGGCATCCAAAGGAGGGTGGTGAAGATGGTGAAGGGCCTAGAAAGCAAGATGTCTGCTCTCTGTGACAGTGACAGGGCTGAGGGAACGGCATGGAGTTGTATCAGGGGAATGGCAGTTTGGCAATTAGGGAAAGATTCTGCAACAGAGGGTGATCAGAGAGCTGAATGGCACATGACTGTTAGCTAATGGAGATCATCCTGCACAGGTCCGCTACAGTCAGGTCTGATGATTCAGATATTTGTTGCCTACAGTGGAAGAGTGGAGAAGAACCATTGTGCCACAACTGAAATTTTTAATGTGAGAAGGAGATGGAACTTGTTTTGACATTTCACACAGCACCTAATTCAAGGAAAAATAAGTCTGTGCACACTTCTAAGACTAGAATTTGCTCCTAATATTACTGTATGCAGTGTTTGTAGTATTAGTCATTTCTTCCTATCCAGCTAATAAATTCCGCCTCCACATTCAAGAACTTCAATATGTGATTCCTTGCAAATGAAAATGACCTAGCAGGTTATTTTCCTTTCCCATACCAGTAGTAATACAGTCTTTTGTTACTATTCCAGCAATAGCTTTGTCTCAGAAGAACTCTCCTGACAATACATGCCCAGATATCTGTGGCTGCCAAAACCAATACAGTTATAAAGCTTCCTGGAAGACAAAAGTAGAAGTATTAATAATCTTTACGTTACCAGAGCATTAAGACTTATAGTCAAGTTTTCACTGTACCTAAAATAAACCAAAAATACTTGGAACCTAAGCTCAGAGCAAATTAGTTAGGAAGAACAAATAACAAGGATAGAGTGCTGTTCAGGTTTACAGGCAGTCACATAACGTTGTCATTCCTGTTTCTATGTATATCGCTCCAAAAACAATGCCTCCCATTCATTTCCGTGGAAACTAGAACAGATTAAAAAGAGCACTGCTTGATACAGCAAATTATCAGGTACAAAACACTATTTTTCAACACAGTCACCACCATTAGCCATGCATTTTTTGCCAGTGATGAAGAAGAGCCTGCATACTGCTCTCATAAAAATCTGCACCAGTACACGTGACCCACTGTTGCTGTCGTCACTGCTGAAATGCACCACCCACCTCTCACTGTGTTCACATCCACTGTTTGGTCTCCATAAAGCAATCATCAGTGAATGTTGTCAAGTGCAACTCTTTCAGCATGAAGGAATCCAGTGACACACCTTTTCTTCGTCCACACTTCCATGTCAGACACCTTTGAACAGACTGTCTGTCCCTCTGCTGGCATGTCACACGGCAACAAGATGTATCTGAATATCACTGGGAAGTTTCAACCTATACTACCACACCACCACCATCTGCCTCTGATATCGTGGGCCAACATAATTAGTGGCCAACATAATTAAATAGTGGCATTGCTTTCAGAGCAGCCCTCATATTAAATATCTGAAAATATTTTAAAATTGCATATCAAGAATTGTCTGTACGGGATGGCAGTGAATCTTCTCCAAGGGCAAAACAAAGAAAATCTGAAGTTCCTTGTAGAAAACTGATGAACCAAAACAAAAGCAAAGAATTTTATGTGCATAGCCCTTCCAGAGGAGGAATTACACAAACATACTTTTCAGCATCTAATCTCATAAATGTGATAGCTTGAAGGAGGAATGTCATTACTCATGCTTACTTTCCTTCAGAACCTTTCATCTCATAATGAGGCACATCAACCCCTTACTTTTGTGTATACAAAAATGATATTGTCAGACTTCTGCTGTGCAGAAAAATTCTAACAATGTAGCTTGTTTTTATTAGTTTATGTGTTGGGAGGTTAGTTTGATTAGTTGCATAGCAATTCATCAAATGAAAAAAAAAAAAGAAAGACTTCTTCCTAGCTGTTTTTTTTTCATCACAAAATAAAGAACAATTGCCACTTAAAGATAACTTCTAAATGGTTTACTTATAGACCGAAATGCAAATTCTAATTGCTACATCCATCTAAAAGCTGTTCATTTTCTCTCTAGTGTTTTAATAAAGAAAATAGCAAGTTATCTATGGATCACTTGATGACTACCATTTTCCCTCTTTTTCCTGTAATTTGAGATGTCCAAGCATTCCAATATTGCTTTCTGTATCAAAAATAAATAAATAAATAAATAAAATCTCAAATGTACCATATAAAATATATTTTGTCCCAGTCTCTTGAGAACATACTTGAAAATTCTTGAGGAGACTTGAAAAGATTCCAAGAGGATAAACAGAAGAAGTAGGAATCTTGGTTTCTTTTAGTCAACTTGGAGAAGATGTACATTGGGTATTCATACACGTAGGCAGGCATGTATATGCATGTGTGTAGATTTTCCATATTTCCATTTCCGTACATATATATCAGACTTCAATTTTTCTTTATCCAGAGGGAAATTTCTGAGATGCTCTAGACCTGCCTTATGAATATGCAGTCTTCATTCATATACTGAGTCAAATGAAACACTTCAATATAGCATCCTGGAAGGATTTCAGTAAATAAAATTCTTATTCCTTGCAAATTTACAACATAAAATCTTAACTTGCTAGACTCAAACAGTAAGAAATTAAATTATTCTATGGATTCTTTCCATATAATTCTACAGTTAATTGTTCCTAGTATAGTTGAAAAATAAAGCCCTTCTGACTCCAGGAAACAAATGGTTTATGGGGTTATATGACATGTAAGAAAAGCATGCAGAGACAGAGACTGATGGGACTGAGGCCTGACACCTCCTCAGGTGAAGTGACACTTCCCAGAGACAGGTACATTTGCATGATAGCTCATCAGTTTATTTTCAGATATTTTTTTAAGATTATATGTGACCAAATGGTGACAAGGTGCTGGATGGAAGCCTGTTACTGCAAATTTCCCTACCTGCCTGTTTTGGTTAGAAACTGACCCTGATGCTTGCTTCATAATCAGTCCCTTCTCTGACTTGGTAACGGAGATAAGTGTCCTGAAATCTTGTTAATGGTAGTCTTTAATCAGTGGGCTTCTTCTTTTAAGTTGGTGGTAATGCTCAGTTTAGAGCAAGAGTATGCAACTGGGTCTCATGTGCTATATTTGTGTCTCAAAACTAGTGTTTATTTTGTCACCCTATGCTGGACACTCACTGACTCCAGATTGGATTTAGAGAATTATTTTTCATAAACAAACAAACAAAAAAGTTCATTTCCCTCAAGAAACTCTGCTTTCCTTACCAAAAAAAAAAAAAAAATCATAAATGATTCTCTGTCAGATCAATGTAGGGGACTCAGTATCCCCTGAAATCTTAAAGAACCAGTTTTTACCTCCACGATGAGCCTAACAGATTGGCTCACAAGAAGCCAATCTTGGAAGGGGGATGTAGTAAATCCTTCTCCTTAGAACAGCTTCCTATGATTTTCTGAAGGACTCTGTAAGTCAGTGACTATAGTGACAAAAGCAAATGTACTCCATAAGGAAAAAAATTAGCAGGATTCTCAAAGTGCTTTCTAAAGCCTCTCTTTTATTTAAACAAGCTGATTTCTGTCTTCAACTGCATCAACTCTTTTCTAAGCAGAATATGCAGTTTACTGCGAAATCACTCTGGAAATGTACTGGTAGCCCTGCAAGCTAACTGCAAGGTAGCTCAAGAATGGAACTGACATATTATTTCAAGCAGGCTTTTCTCCTAAAGAATGTCATTTTATTTAGTTTCAATAGACAGAGGAAAAAATAGCATTATGATGGTTTTGCTTCTATTTGAAATCAAAAGAATTTATGCTAGTAATTTCTGGTGAAGTAGAATCAAAAACTAGAATTTGCACTCTGATTAAAACTTTTTCTGTTTGACATATTGTGGTTTTAGGACTGAAATCAACAAATATTCTCTCCAGTACTTTACTGTCTCATTGATGTTAATCAAAACTGCAGCTTCCTACTCCTTGTACTCTACAGAAATGTTCAGGTCACAGCAGTCCCTGAGAAAGTTCAGTGCACAGACACAGACAGAGCTCTTTAACAAATAATACCATTTCCCCTAGCTGAGATAAAAGAATCTATCAATCATCCAGAACGCCTGATACAGCTGTTCACTGCCCAGGCACATCAAGACCAGAAAAAGAGTATCTTTATGTTGTAGCAGTAGAACATCCACCTTTAAAAAGCATAGCTTTCCAACAGTCTCCCCTTACCATGCCAGATTTCTGTAACTATTTGGGCTGGAGAAACACAGTCTGTTGTGAGACTAGAAAGGAGGAATAAAAAAAAAAAAACGACAAAAATCCAAAAAACTGGTCTTTGAATTTCAATCAACATGAGTGAAAAAACTCATCCCTGAATGAGAGTTATTTGGATAACATCTTGGGAGCTGACACTGCACGAAGGTAAAGTTTAAAAAACCCAAAACAGTACAATATGATTTCTTGATGAGCCTTCTGGGTATACTAGAGGTACAGAATCTAAGTCCAGTGGTGCTTTAAGCATCAAAGCTCAAGTACTTTTAATGATCAGGAGCCTCAATTAGTCATTTTCAGTACCGTATTTTAATCCATAATAATTGTAACATTATTTGCATATAAAATATCAAAAGAAATAGGCCATTGTAAATCAATATGTATACTTTTTAATAGGCAAAAATCTTCTGAACTGTGAGCTTAAAATGAAAGTAGAGCTATTTTTATATTATGTATTTTCTTATTTACTTATTTTAAGATAGAGTAGAAAACCTCTAGAGCCAGTTATTTTAAGCAACAGTTTCTGACAGGTTGTGAATTAACTTGGATTGCAAAGTCACATTGAAAAAACTTATCTTACTAATTTTGTTCAAAAACAAGTAAGGAATGAAATACTCGGGGGGGGGGAATGGTGCTTTTGATAATAATTCTTCAGTATGGCTGTTAGAAGCCTTTAGAATTCTTATATCTTATTGTGTGGGTGTACCATTGCTCTCCCCATCCCCTTAAAAACCCTACAGAAGAATGTGGATTAGTTGTGTGGGATTCTCTTGTCTAAATATGAATGTCTAGGGATACTTCAGTTGCCCAAGAGAATCTCCATATGGCTGACAGATATAATATAGCTCCTGCAAAACATACATCCCACCAGTGAGCTGTCTGGAATCCAGGCAATATACTTAGGGCTGTCTAAAATGTCACTAGATACTGTGTTCAAGCATCTGTATCCTCCCTATTATATTTGCTAAATGAGTCTCTGAACCTGCATGTCTCTCACAGATGCACACTTTGGCAATGTTAGCATCTATGATTGTACCATGCAGAGGATGATGTAAAACTTCTGCAGCAGTTTCCTGAGCAGATGGTGTCTAGATGTAGCTTCCCAACATGAAATCTCAGAGAATGAGAGAGGCAACAAAGAGAATAAAAGGTAGTGAATAGAAAGGCATGTGTATGTGTGCATACATATATATATATAATGAAATCTCCAAGTCATACAAATGACTTGACATTCAAATGGATCATATCCTACTTTATACATTTAATCAACATTTAATTCCAAGGAATTGTTTCTCTGTGTTCAGTACATGAAAGTAAATACAGCAGTGAAATATCTACTTCCTTTTTTAAGAATACTATCTACTAAAATCAGTCTAATATGATTGTGAAATTTTTATATTGTCAGAATATTTAAGTCAAAACAAATCAATAGATAAGTTACTGGACTTAAAAAAAAAAAAAAAAAAAAACAAAAAGAAACACATCTGAAAGAAAATCATCCATATATGCATTTGATATAATTGTAAAAATATCTTTATGTAGTGTTTCATTTATTTAGTGGATGCAATAAGATCTAGAGATTGAAATAACAACATTTAGAATTCTGCATCTAGACTCCTGAACTATGTGAGATTGATGTTCCAAGAGGTGCTGTTGTAAAATACTTTTGGTAAAAACCATACTGCCTCTCATGTGTATAAATAAAAGCACTTATTGCTTATATTCTGCAAATTTCAGTTAAAGGTACATATGCTCTGAGCAGCTCTCAAAACAAATTTATTGAGAGAGTTGGAACTTAGGATGGAAGGAAGATGTATGACAAGCAAAAGAGGATGAAAGAACTATTGGTGGAGATTTTTAAAAGTATTCAATTTTGGTTTAAATCCAGAAGATGAGCCTACAAACAGGAGGGGAATCAACTCTTTGAAAGGGTGAGTGACAGCAGGACAAGGGGAAATGGTTTTAAGTTGAGGGAAGGGAGATTTAGGTTGAACGTCAGGGGGAAATTCTTTACAGAGAGAGTGGTGAGGCACTGGAACAGACTGCCCAGAGAGGTTGTGGATGCCCCATCCCTGGAGGTGTTCAAGGCCAGATTGGATGGGGCCCTGGGCAGCCTGGTCTAGCATTAGGTAGGATGATTGGTGGCCCTGCATGTGGCAGGGGGGTTGGAGATTCATGATCCTTGAGGTCCCTTCCAACCCTGGCAATTCTGTGAAGTTGACAAAAAAAATCTTCAGGATTTTGGTGACTGGCCAGTTCTCAGGCTTTTTGAAAGTTTCTTCCCGAAGTTCATCCCTGCTGAAATGTTACTTTTGTAACTTCATGCTCAACTGAACAAAAGAAAATGCCATTCTTCTGAGACTGCAAGAAAGGAGGCAGAATGAGTGAAAGAATAGTAAGAGTGAGAAGTAAAGAACTAGATATTCTTGTAACCATGCAGCTGAAATCAGAGGAGTAACCTGCCACCTAGGCCGGAAACCCAACATATATTGTAACAAATGTATTAATGTACTGTGCAACTGGTATTCTAAGGACATTAGGAACCTATTATTTGTAGCTGTTGGCCTCAGTGGAACTAACAACATAACGACAAAATAATAACAATATGCACAGAGATGTAATCACTCAGATCTTACCTTTTAGTTCTGAGGCTCCAAGAAGGGTAGATATTTTGCTGTAGGTACTGCTTTTAAGAAAAAATATCTGATGCAATTCCCTAAAATATATATTTTTTTCCAGAATATACAAAGTGATCTTAACTATCTTTTATCACTCTGCTATTACTTTCATACTAAAATGAATAGTAACTTGCCAGGAATTAATACACTGTAGTGAAAATAATCTGAAAATAGTTTTCAGATCATGTGTAAGGGTGTAATTCCCATCAGTTCTACAGATTCGTGAATACTTTCAAAGTGAATGGCCTCTTGCATGAACATTCTAATTAACAGTTAAAAGGAAACTGACTGAATGCAGAAAACTGAAAGACTTGAATCTCAACATTTCTGCATTCTTCTAGAACTGGTGTCTCCCTTAAGGACTTGGAGGTCCTGTTGATATTGATGCTACATAAAAACTAATTTGCGTAAACTAGCTACACTTTTGGTGTTGTCTTTGGAATCTCACAGTAATTTTGCACTAAACGAAGGAATAATGTCTAAGCACCATTTGAATAAGGAACTGTGGTCAGCAAGTCAGCAGCAAACATAGATAGCTAAATCCAAATTCAGCCTGAAGGAACTTCCCAGCCAATGTTACTCCATGATGCTATAGTGGTTTAGTTAGCTGTGTTGGCCAACAACACAGCCCCACAAGACTACAGCAAAACATTTTCTGACTTGAGTAATTAAAGTAGTTAGATAAATGAGTAAAGTCCAATTATCAATTTCTAGTTCATTTTTCTGAATAGACATTAATCAAAAATGGGAACTTCATGAGGAAAAAAAAAAAAAGAAGAAGAAACTTCTGCAGATTGGAGTTGTATATATCAAAGAATTACTCAAACTAACTTTGGGGCAGAATACATTCTTATAGCTAATAGAAAAAGAAAAAATTATATTTACTTCCTGATTCATGTCATGGAAAATTTTCTTTTATTGTCTGGAATTCTTTGATTCTGTATGTTGCCTTATAAAAACACATCATATTCAGATGATCAAAATAATTTGTAATAAGCTTGTAAAACTGCTTCAAAATTATATAGAATAACTCAGGAAGGCTTAGGACTATTCTTCTGGAACTGTACTTACCATCAATGATATAAATTTTCAAAGCTTATTTTGTATAATTAATATACACAAGTTTTATGAGTCGGCATATGAGGTATGGCAATAATTCCCTATATCTAGAAAGGCAAAATAATTGTTCTTTCATACTTTTATAAGTTATAGCCTTACGCACATTGACTTTTAACAGCTACTATATAATAACTGCATTTTACAATGTAAGTTTCACTATAAAATGGTATATATTGACCACAGTACAGTATCAAAAATATAGCTGCAGTTGGTTTTGGTTTTAATAGACAATGCCAATTTTAATTGGAATAAAAAGTTATTGAAAACTACAGCCTTCTTAAGACAAAAATCACTTCATTATTACTATGGTCAGTAAGGCTGGCAAGGGCCTTTCAAGGTAAGTGCTTAAATTAAATTAACTGGAAAAAAAATAAACTTGGACATCTTGCATTTGCAGTGGTGATTTCTGCTTTTGCTCAGTATGTGGATTGATTAATTTGTGACTGTTGACTGGTTCTTAAACCTCCTCCCATGGCTTTGATATCCTTTGCATTCAAGATCCTTCTGCTTCCCCAGAACTGGCGCTCAAAGTAACTACAGGGAAGTTATGCTAGAGCCTTTTCAGACCTTCTCACTTTTGAGGAGGCAAAGCAACTGCCATGTGGTTAAAAGAAGATTCTGTATAGTTAAATTGTCTGTTCTACACCTTTAGAGACAAGAAAAGGCATTCATGCATTGAGGTTTTGTTCTGTTTGAATGTTGTTTTTATTTTTCTTGAAAAGCGAATTCTTTAAGAGGAATCATCCAACCTTTTACTTGTTTAAAGTAAAAGGCAGATCTTAGATGTGAAAGCTGAGCATATGCTAACTTTGACAAGAAGAAAAATACAGATCAGTCAGCAATCAATAGAAGAGTCCGGCTTTCTGTATCTGAATCCTGTGAGGCACCACTGCCAGACAGAACTGCCTAGTTTGCTTCTAAAACACATCCTTCCCTGTGTTCCTCTGTTCTTTGAAGTAAATTTCTTTCTCCTGCCTTTACTGCTGTCACTACTAAATTATACATGCCCTTGTGTTCTAAAAATTCTGCATCAGCCACAGTAATTGAGCACCACTTTCTTCAGTTTCTTGCTGCTCTATGAAGGCTGAGGCTTTCAGAAAAATTCTGTCTCCCTTTCACTGTGTTTTGTCCAAAGAGAAGGAACAACCTCTACCCTGTGTGCAGGAATCAAGTAGTTCCAGTGCTGCAATATTAGCCTCTGTACAACTTTTGTAACAGAAAGATTTTCCATGGCCCAAGATCAGACTTGGGAAAAATCAATCCAATTAATCAACATTTAATTAAACTATAAAACTAGAGATATATCCTGAATTGTTTGAATTTTCTGGGATATCTGGCTTCTCTATGGCAGCTCTAAGGGTCTATATTAGCTGAGATTTTTAATAATGTGAAATTGAAAAAAAAGTAAATAGAGTAGTGAACTGGGAAGAAAGAGCCACAACGACTTACATAGGATCTCATGGTAACCAACCCAAGTCCATGGTAAATTCAGTGATATTTCGCCTTAATGCAACTGCAATAAAAAATGCCACAGCCTTGGAAGCAGAGAAGTTATATTTTTCTGCAGTTTGGGTCATAAAAGTTGGAGAAATACAATTTCTGTTTGACTATAATCATGCAATAATGGGGAAAAAAAAGAAGATGAGGGAAATATGTTTCCCTTTCTGCAGGAGGATAATAAACTTAGTCTTATGTTGAAATAACTGGAATATTTTTTAGCAATTCTAGAAAGGATTTCTGTGGTTTTGTGCTCAAAGTTAGGCAAGTAAATTTAAAGACATCTCACAATATAAGTTAGAAGTAAATTACTGAAAACTGTGCAAAGAGAATTTCTTTGAAAAGAGGAGGTGAAATGAGTAGTGTCAATATCTGTCACTGAGGACACAGAAAGCCACATTGTTTCAAAAACCTGGCAGGGCAGATTTTAAGCAGATCCAAATTCCACAAAAGCCAGTCAGAGTTCTTGCATTGCTCAAAGTAGGCTCTATATGAAGTCCAAACTGAGGGAGAAGAATGTACTCCATCATCAGCACGAAACGCTCTAACTTTGGGGACAGTGTTGCTTTGGATGTACAGGTTACATGGTATTAGTGTTCATGATACTGGAAAAATGGATGCAACCTTTTTCAAAATACCACCCTAGTCTAGCTGGGTAAAATGTCCTTTTCTCTGATGACTTCCTGAAGGAAAAGAGAAGTATGTCTTTCTTTGCTTGCAAACTGTCAGTCATGCTGCAGTGAGCACAGACATCATGAATCACTCTTCTCTGAGCTCTAATCTCTGTTCACAGTGACAAATGAACCTTGAAAATCAATCCAGTTCTGACTCCTGAAATCTCTTGGAATTTATTCTTTAGGAAAAAAATAAAAGAAAAGAAATATATTGCATGGTTAAGGTAAAATTGTGAGTATATTTTAATGAAATTTTGTAGAGCCAGTATCTAGAATGTTCTCACAGTCCTGTAACAAACATGTAAGCGAATTCCAAACTATTGTATCATGGTTTAGATTACCACTCTAGGCTTATGGTGGTTTTTTAGGCAGCTACATGACCTGAAAAAATACAGTACGTATCTATTCTGCATGTTAACACAAAATGCATTCACTAAAAATAGTAAAGGAAATGAAGTCAGTGACTTGTCATTCTTCCAAAAGGGGTGCTATCTTACTACATTCATATTATTGGTGTTTATAATGTATTAAACAAAAACATTAGCTATCTTTTTTTTTTGTCTTGATTATCCTACTTTTCTTGCCTATCAGTTCTTATTTCACCCCTGCTTTTTCAGGCAATAACCAGCTATTTCACAAATCCCTGGTCTGAAGTCTTTCTCCAAAGACTAATGGGAGGCCTGACAGGAAAAAGCTGTTTTCCAACTTATGCCAGATGTAAACACTTGAGAGAAATTAATATTCCATACTCCAGTTTAAAAAATCTCCTCCTGAAAAATTCAACTGATGATTTATACAGTAACACTTGAAAATGTTGTAATAGAAGAAAACTAGAACTAATTAACCTGCGGATTTGTCACTGTTGTAATTGTTTTGGTTGGGGATATAAATGTGCTTTAAAATGAAAATAATTAAACAACTAAAATGGCAGAACTCTTGTGAACAGCTACATTGGAAGAAAAGCATTGCTAAAAATGTACTCCTCTTGCTGCCTTGCCTCTTGCAATTTAACTGGATGCTTAGCAGATTGGTTATACAACTCTTGGACTGCAGTCACAGTTGTACAACTTATATAGGCAAAGAAGGCATTGGGAAAATAATGTATTTTTACTTTATTCTCTTCCAAGCTTTGCTGGTGGAATTTGTTTATTTTATAGCAAGTTGACTTTATTTCTTTTATCCTGTGGTCTTTTACATAACTAATAAGAAAGAAAAAGTAGTTCATAAATAAGATTAAGTTGGTGGAAAAGCATCAATTTTCAAACAGTAGTGCTACTTGATATGTCCAATACCCCAAACTGCTTTTATATTCTTTCTTAATTTGACAAGACTTTGATTTTATAATACTTTTTAAAATAAACAAAGTAAATAAAGAATAAACTAGTGAAATCTAGCAGATACAATAAGTACGTGGGTGGGATTTATTTTTACGAAAGGTAATAGCAGCATACATAAAGTGGGAGAGATGCATGAGAAGAAAAACACAAACTTTGTAATTACAAGGTTCAATACTGGCAACACTGCCAAAAATTCTGCAACCTGTTAATCAACCTGCAAGATAGCTCTAGTTTGGCCAAAGGGAAGAAAATGAGTAGGGAAAAATGGTGCTACACTGTGCTTGCATTTTGAGCACAGGGCTTAAAATCCAAGAAATTGTAACTTTAACCTTCTTTAAGAAAGCCTTCAGAAAATTACAGGAAAACTTAACTATCCAGCAGAATAAATTATATGGTTGTGCAATTGCAAGGAGATTGATATAACATTACTTAAGACACTGCAAGGGGATGTGTCAGCACAAATATGAGAGCCATAAGTAATAAAAGCCTTAAATAATAATACACACACTCTCCCTGTCATCATTATCCTCCATCACTTATGGGTGGACAGCACCCGCATTCCTGCTGAATCCCCTGGCGCGTGTCCATTAGGCACATTTACTGTCAAGTAAGTATTCTCCAGTGCAGTAGATGTGATCCTTTTGCTGCTACTAGAGAAACCTATGGAAAAGATCCAAAGCTAATGGAGGTTTCAGAAACTGGCTGCAAAGATTACTATGTCTTTTAAATTTTTTTCTCTACATTCATTTCAAAATTTCATTTCATATCAGAAGACAGTGTCAATCAGAGCAGAGCTGAAGCCCATAATCACAGTGCAGATTCACAGTGTATGGTACAGGGTGCACTTGGAAGAGAGATGGGGGTGCAGGAGGCTTGTCAGAAGTTTTGGCTTAAACTGAGGTGCGTAATCTCCCCTACAATCAATGCAGAGCAAGCAGTAATTAAGCTTCTCATTCAGTGCTCTAACTTCCTCTCCGAAAACACCCAGCTTTAAATGTTGAGAGGTACTTTTCACTTTCCAATGACTTGAAAGGGAGTGGAAGAGACAAAATAGCGTATGTGAATCACCAGCCTTTCCCCAAAATGTATGGCAGATCTGCAAAAAGCCTTTAAGTACATCCACAGAAACATGATGCAAAGAGGAGACATTATAGAACAAAACTGGTATTGTTTGCCACTGCTGAAGGTTTTGGAAAATGAATAATCCACAGAGTATAAATGCTGTGTTGGGACTGCTATCATCATGCATCAGAATACTGGCCAAAATGCACACAAGCACACAATACACGCACATTCAATTTTGAAATTCAGGCCTAAAGTGACTCTCAACACAATCCAGGTTGATTGACGTACTCTCTGAAAGCTATTGACAGAATGATCACAAAAGCAGATTAATTTTCATACAAATAAAAGAAGTTACCCTAAAATAGAAGAAATAGACAACCTTGTCATTCCAAGCAAGATGTGGAGGTCTGCATTTCTGAAAGCACTTTATCAACATGAGAATTCTTTGGTGCATTATTCTTCCACTCTCAATAACACTCTATGATTAATGATATAAAGTAACAATGTGCATTTTGTGATTCCTCCATCTAGGCTTGACTTGATATCAATTTTAAATGGAGAAATTGGGATATGACACTGTATGTAAAAGAACCATTTTTTTTTCCACTTTCCAATTTACAAAGCTGTCTCCCTAACATTTGAATTTTGTTCTTATATTCTGTTGTGTTCACTGAAGAATCAGGAATCAATGCAGTGCATAGAGATTCATTATTTATTTATTTATTACAGACTCTGTTAATAAGACTTCTGGATTAATTCTGCCAAACTTTAAGACAGATAAAGTTCAATGCCTCGTCTCACCTCATTATCTGTCTTTCCTCCATGTCCAATGCAGCAGGAGAGACAAAGGAATACCTTTACACGCTGAGTTTTCTCACTTTCTACCATCTTGGGTGGCTTATGTCAGGCAAACTGAAGCCCATCTGCCTTGCAGTTGTCAGTGGAGTCAGTGAAATAAGTTCAGTCTGACAGCCATGCAGTTCCACAGAGTGCAGCTCTGCTGCTGAAACCCTGAGCATAGAAAAGGGATTTGGAGTAAATTTTTTGCTTACTTTGAACTTTTGCAGCTCCACATAACTTAGACTGAAGGGAAAGTTCTGGCCTACTCAGGAAAATTAGGAAAACTTCAAAGATGGAGGGAGAAGGGAATTTAAAATGTATGATTTAAACTAACAAAATCTGAAAATATAGTTAATATACGAAGCTATTTCTCAGATTTACAGCAGTAGACTGTAATCTTTACTTGGTTAAAGTACATGTCGTAAGTCTCAGTAAAAAAAAAAAAAAGAAAAAAAGAAAAACTTCTAATGTTTTTCTAAAGCTTTTCTATAGAATTTTTTCTGTTGGTTTTTTTTCCTTTTTTTTTTTTTTTTTTTTTTTTTTTTTTTTTTTTTTTTTTTTTTTTTTCCCCAATGCCAGTATCGTGGTCTATTAAAAGAGCTCCATCTTCTGGCTACTGATTAAAAAAAACCAGGTCCTTCATAGAGGCAGCAGAAAGGTTCAAAATCATTTGCAGAATTTAATGAAAAATTGATCCTGAGTAACCGATGTCTGGAGCTGCATTCCACAGAGACTTTGTGGCATTTTTATTTTAGAGTAATTTGTTACTTGTTAACCTTGATTTCTAGCCTTCTGTCAGGAATCTTAGTAGTTATTGAATTAAAATAAAAGGGCAACACATTAGAACAATCCCAAGGAAAGGAATTAAATGCATAAGCTGACAGTAACAAAATCACAGAAAGATAACTTGCTGTCTCCCTTTGTGTCAGGTCAGACTCCTAGCTTTGATTCTTCTGTAAGTAAATAAATAAAAATTAAAAAGCACTGATCATTTAGTTCCAGTTTTCATAATGGATAAAAAAAAATCAATGGAAAGAAACATGAGAAATACATTCCTCCATATGTTGCCTGCCTGCCTTAACAGGGGCTCTATACTTGAAGATAGTTAATGGCAAAGAAGGAAGACGGCATCCTGCATTTTATCATTTTTAGGACACTTCTCATCCTTGATTTTATTACTAAAGAGTTTAGACTTGCTTTTTTTTTTTTTTTTCCTAACCTTTTGTTAAGGACATTAGAGCAAAGTAAGCTGAACGCCAGACTTTTCTCTCATGTTCTGCCAGTGATGGTGCATCTACTTGATGTTACACCTGCTTGATATTACAGAATAAAAGAACACAGGAGAAAGCAACTTAGGGGATTCATTGCTCCTCTTCAGCATGCTTAGAATAGTAAAAACTTCAGTACATTAAAAAGTTTGAGGTTTGCAATACTGAAATTCTTCCCATGAATAATAACAGAAATAGACATTAAGATACCAATTTCCATTTTTGTGTTCAGCCCCATGTTAGAACAGATCACCTGAAAAGGGAGAGATCTGGCTGCAAAATCAGTTGTCCAGAGATTTTTGAATCACTGATCCTATGTCATGGCTTGCAAAATAAAGGTTAAATATTTTAAATCTTGAAATACACCTAGCATATTCCCTTTTGAAGGAAAATGCAAACACAAGCAAAGAATGTAATTTTGCTTTATAGGCAGTCCATCATTAGCAATTAACTGTTCATTGTCTATATTGAGAAATAGTATGAAAAGATTGTTTAAGTGAAATAATTATTATTTGCCTTCTAATAATATTAAAAAACCAAATCAGACAGCGACTAAAGGTAAACGATATAACACATCATATTTTCTTGTTTCTATTTTACTTAAACTAATTTTCCATCTGAGGCTGTGCTTAAAATGCTTAACTTTACACATAAAAAAATAGCCTTTTCTCATTGACACCTCTAAAAGCATATTTAGACATTAATTTCTCAAAGATAAACTGGTCATAAAAAAAAACTAGGCTGGAATTCAAAAGAAGATTTTTAAAATCCAAGTAGCAAGGTCTTTCAGTAAGCACTGCAATTGAAATATCTCACTATTTCTAATTTCAGCATGGTTACACTTGTAGACCCATATACTGGTAATGAAGGTTTAAAGTAGGTTTGCCAAAACGGCATTGGATCTGCTAAAAAGTGCACTCATTGCTACTGCTGAGAAGTAATTGTCTTTACAATTGTAGTAAAAAGTCCATGCAAAGAATAGCATCTGAAGCCCCGTGCTCTTTCTGAAGATGTCTCATGACCAGACACACAGCACCCATGCAAAATAAGGTATGTTATTACTCAAGTGTGAAGGGAATGATCATAGCAAACTGCCTAAAAATACAGTCTCTTTTGAATTATCAAGTATATACTTGTCATTATTATAATCCGTAGAGTTTTTGTGACTATATAAGATATAATATTCATGAAAAGCTCTGCGAAGACTGAAGGAGATCTCATCATCCTGAGTTTACTTAGAAAATTTGAGAAATCAGAAGTAATGAAATTCTGACCTCAATTTTGTTTGGGATTGCAGCTGCCTTCAGAAATCCCCATTTATTCTTATCACTTATTTCTATCTGAGTCTTTGCTTAAGCCCATTTCCAGAAACACCAGGTCTACTGCATAGTAGAAAGAAGTAGAAAACACTATTAAAGTTGCAATTTATTCATTGCAGAATTTTCTATTATCTAGTTATCAGTTCTTTTCACAAGTTGTATTGAAAAAATTATTCTCTTTTCATCCAATAATAAACTTGAGAAAAGTTTGTTGAATGAAGGGAAAGATATTCACATTCTTCTATGCTTTTGAAGTCTTTCAGACAAGTATGTTTAAAGAAAAGTGATATTATATAGGGGTATTTCTGATAGATATTGGATGCTTTCATCTCCAAAATAAATTTGGTTTTGTTTCCTGAAGTTATGAAGGTCTGAAAACTGAATATCAGTTAAGTACATAATCATCTGGACAATATCAGTGTAATGATAGTGAATAATATTGTTCTAATAAAACCTTCACCGGAGAGTGTATAAGGCATGCAAGAAAGATCACCTTTAGGAAATCTAGATACCATTCTTGTCTCTGTTGTGTGAACACAGCACTGTATCTCATTTTCCCTACTTTAGTTTCTCCCCCTGACAAATGGTGATAACCTTCTTTCTCTAGAGAAAGGTCTGCTTAAAAAAACATGCCAGAACATATCACTACTTCAGTGGAAAAGCAATACTGCAGAAACCATATCAAAGATGTCAGCGTGGGTCTATAACTACGTGGCAGATCCTTTGAAATCTGGTCACAATTTCTCACTTGAAGTTCATCTTCAGAGGGGTCTGTCTGCTGTCTTCTAGCCTGTTTACACTGACCTCGACATAGAAATTCTCTCTTGCCCTTTCACTCATTCTACTATGAAGACACCTAGGCCTGGAGTGGACTGCTCTAGATGAATAGTAATTTAAAGAATGGATCGCAATAAATAAACCTACATGAAATTTCAATCATGCAGTTGTTTATACAGTCAGAAGAGTGAGGTAATTCAGTATACAAGTAGCTAAAAATCAGGAAAGATGAATCTTATGGCATACCTAAAAAAATGGCATGTGCATTTTTCACTCTACCTCACCATCCACTCATCTATCCTATACTTTATAAGTTTCGTAACAAGGACATTGAGGGAAACAGTGTCAAAGACCTTGCTGATGTCAAGGCAGACAGCATCCACTACTCTCCAACCATCTACCCAGCCAGCGATGACATCATAGAAGGCTACCAGGTTGGTCAAGCATGATTTCCCCTTTATGAATCCATACTGACTACTCCTGACAACCTTCTTTTCTTCCTACTGTTTGGAGAAGGTATCTAAAACAAGTTGTTCCATCACCTTTCCAGGGATGGCGACAAGGCTGACTGGCTTGTAGTTTTCTTGATTCTCTTTCTTGTTCTTTTTGAAGTTTAGAGTGAAATTGGCTATCCTCCAATCTTCAAGCGCCTCTCCCATTCGCCAAGACCTTTCAAAAATGAAAGCAGTTTTACATTTCTTTTCTGAGGTTTTGTATTGTCATGTTCCACCTTCTTTGCCAAAGTGCTGCGAAGACGATATTTAGAGATATCAGTATTCAGGAGGAAGCTGGAAGGGGACAAGAATATGGTAAAAAGAATGAAAAAACTGTAAAGGGAAAAATCCTTGCAGCAAATAGGCAAATAGAATCTTCTCAGATAAATCATACAATGTGTAAAACCTGCAGTAGGAAAATCATTCCAAAAAAAAACCTTTGTCCTGCATAGTCCTCAAAGATCAGTACCAAGCCTAGAATCATATGCAATCCTGCATACTTCAGAAACAACATAACAGGGCCACCTACTGAGATTCAGCATCTCTTCGCCATAATATTTGTTTCCTCTGTAATACTGAAGCAGCATAATAAAAACAAATTAATCATAGACACTCCAGGGACTTATTTCAGAGTGTATCAAGCAATTATATATTGAAGGTGATGAAATAATAGTATCTTTGATATAACTATCAACATAGGATATGAAAAAAAAACCACCAGGAAATAACAAAGAGAAGAAAATTAGGATGAAAAATAATAAAAGTAATTATAACTTAACAGCCAAGAGCATTACAAGAGCAACTACATTGCTCTAATGTTCCTTCCTTTGCACTCTGAAGAGATTGAAACTGTTTGAAAAACAACTGACAAAGATCAGTTGAAAAGGAAGAATGAAGGGGAGAAGTTTATTTTTTTCAATAAGCAGAGAAGACTTGCAAAGGACTAACCCTACTATTCATGTATAATATAATTTAATTCAATTTAGCTGTTTTTTTCCTATCTTCCAAAAAGAGGAGCTATATACTGATGATAAATTGATTAAAAATGCACAGATGCTGCAAATAAAATGCTGCATATCTGAACAAAATAAACATAAGGCTGATGCCAAGAGAAAATATTAATATGTCAGTAGATGTGTAACTGTAAGTGGCCACAAGTTTGGCAAGGAGGCAAAACATGTTCACATAGAGGAGTTTTGTGCTAGAAAATAAAGAAACTAAACTGAAGAAGATAAATTACATCCATCAACAAGCTGGCCATCTGTAGCATCATCTTGCACTCTCCGGCTAGCACGAACTCAGGGCCAGCCCACCAATTTGTTTTATTTTTGACAGTGGCATGTAAGAAATTAGGTTATAGTCAGTAAATAATTAACTCAAGAAATACGCTCATTGGAGGTACAATCAGAAAATGAAGTGCTGGTGATTTCTTGCAGAGGGATAACTCTACCTTTGATCTCTAAATTGTGATCAGCAGAAGACAGATATGAAGCTGTCTTGCAGAGCCTTGACAAACCTTTTTCATTTTAAATACCAATTCAAGGAAAAAGATACTACTTATTTATAATGGCATAACTGCCTCCTACCAATGTTTGTACACAGGAGGTATAGCAAAGAACAGTGTCCACCTATTGACCTCAGCTATGGTGAAAGATTTCAAGCCCATGGGGTGCTGCTTTTAAAATCTGGACATCGTTCAATGGGAACATAGCTGTTACCCTCACCTCACAGACCTCAGAGATCATGGTGAGAAGCAAGTTGGTAATCAGCTCTTGGTGCTGAGACAAGACTTTTGCAGGAAAAGCAAAATATAATTACAGGCACCCCAAGCATCTCTTAAATATGAATGTCCTTACTCTACTGCTGACAAAGTTACGCCTAAAAACACGCAGACATTTTCTACTCTGTGATAATCCAATCTATTTTAACTCATAAAGTGCTACTCATCCCAACAATATGGGACTGTTTTTTTTTTTTTTTTCACCAATTACATCCATACTTACCCCTCAAAGCTGCAGAAGATTAACAGAATTAAAAATAAATAAATAAATTCAAAATGGGAACAACCATGACCACCCACAGTAAATTACTGAGACCCAGTTACAGGGAAGCATTCATATAAGTTTCTAGGGAAAATAAATAATGACGTGGATCCTCACATGGCACTCTAACCTTGCATGTAATATTAGAGCTCTGGAACATTGTGAAATGTTGGGTAATACCTTAGAAGAGCCTTTTTTTCTCCAATAATCATCTAGGAAATTAGAGCTGGCTTTACCAAGACTGCCAAAAGGAAACCTCTGGATCTTTTTAAAGATCAGTTCAATTAAAGATTAGAAATCAAAGTTTTTCTTTTATGTGTGATAAGTGATATACTGTATATGAGCTAATTTAGATAAAAGCAAAAAAGAGTTAACTTCCAGTACTGTTTTATTATCAAGGCTATGCAGCAGACAGTAAAAGAGGACTTACTTCCTCTACTTGCTCAGTTTCCATTCTAAACTCCTTTGTACTTTGTTTAAGAAGAAGCTACAGAATTAGAATCAACATGTAGCACTAATCTCTATGTTAGCTGAGTACCACAAAGGTAATTAGAAGCCCAATTACCAACACTCTGTGCCAGAAGAGAATGTCCAGTTGATTTGTCTACAAGTGAAATCAAAACCAAACGTGTATATTGATTTTATAACACATTTTGCAGCTCCCTCAGACACAAGAAAAAATAAATGTCTGATAAGTATAACATGCTCATGGCATATATTTGAGCTAAGTCAGGTTAGTCATTGAATTTGTTGGAAAAAGATCCATTAAAAAATATATTAAGAACTGAAGTTGTTAATCCCACAGTGAAACTACTGCAGCTGGCATATTTCCTCGTAGTACTAAGGCCAAAATTATAATAAAACTTTACCGTCATATTAACTTTAAATGTAGGGAATCATACACAATTTTTCTTCACCACTAAGCTTTTGACTAGAATAATCAATTTAAGGTAACACAGCTTTTTGTAGTGCCTGATAAGAAAAATGTGTCATTGTTCTTTTAAGTCAAATAATGGACCACTATTCTCATCTATATATTAGCCTATGCTAACTTTATATAAAATTCTTATTAGCTTTGTGAGTTAAGAGTAAGCTTTGATCTGCTGACTTCATAATGGTTACTTTCGTTTTTTATTTTTTATTTTTTCCTCCTTAAATTACCACTGCATCATTGAGAAGACTATTTTACAACAATACCCTTCTGATAAATCAGCACATGATGAGCAACCATTTGTCAGATAAACCATTTCAGTACAAAGAAGATGCTGAAAGAAAATGCAGTAAATGTAGTGAAAGTGTTTGTCATTTACTTAGCTGGATGTAAAAAACAACTTTGATGGCCTTCCTTTTCACCATTATATCCTTATTACCTGTTCTAGTGTTCTAGTGTTTCTTTTTCTTTTTCTTTTTTTTTAATTCTATTTTGAATGAAGATACTCTTGGAAATAATCATACAAAAATCATTTACTCTGTCTTTTGTGCATTATGTGTTTGCAAACTTGTTTCAGAACTTTCCAGCATTCCCAGAGCCTCCTCTTTGAGTTTGCAAGCAACAGTCAAGCCTTGAGATGTAGTAAAAGAGAGACTGAAATACTCAAAGATGTTCTTCATCTATAAAAAGAAAATAAGGCAATCTGTCCCAGTGAAGACAGTGCAATCTACCTGCCATATAAACTACAGAAACAAGACTTAGACTGTGGGAGAAGCAAACTCCAGCATTCTTCTGATGAAATATTAGTTTTCAGTTCTAGCTCTGAAAAGAAGCTATTCAAGGGATGTTTTAATCAAGGGCATTTTTGATTCTTTGCTGCACTGGCCTCCCTAATGGTATGAAGTATCTTCAGAAGCTTTGGGTCAGTTGTTTCCTAGCACTAAGTGTAGTGTTCCTCTTTGTAGCACCTCTTATCCTTCTAGGATCCACAGGCTGCCTTCTTCTGCCATCAGCCCATTTGAATGTGAATCTGGTTTCTGATTTTCTATGTTTGTAATACGTGAAAATGTAACAGGATTAAGTTCTGGCCCTAAAGTATTTTCTATGGTCTTCTCATCCACAAGTGCACGAATAAACAGCATAGAGACTTCCCTTCCACGTGTCTCTGCAGTCTTCTTCCTATATGATTCATCAATATTCCAGTCTGTTCACATCTAATATATTCATCCAGCCATTGTTGAACTTCTCTTCATATAAAATGCTGCCAATCTTCATTCAGTGGTGAACCAAATCTTGCACTGATCTACTTCTGTCCATTTAAAGTACCTATTTAGGACACTAATCACATTTGTTGGTCTCAAGAGTAGTTTTTAGGCACCTTGTATTCTAAACCCTTCTGCTAACTGTACTGTTTGATTTTGCATGCTTATCAGATTGTATGATGACCCTTCAAAATGTCACAAGTTAAATAGGGTCATATTAAATGACAAAACTCTAGAAAGGCTGAGTATTGGAGAAATGCTGCTTGTATTTAGTGAATGTTATTTATTGCTAAGATTTATTGCTAAACAACCAAGCTTTTGAGATAAAAAAGGAGCCAGAATAGGGAAGGGATTATAGTGATGCTTGAACAGGCTGCTCAAAGAGGTTGTGGATGCCCTGTCCCTGGAGGTGTTCAAGGCCAGGTTGGATGGGGCCCTGGGCAGCCTGGTCTAGTATTAAATGGTGAGATTCATGATCCTTGGTACCTTCCAACCTGGGACATTCTGTAATTCTGTGATTTGTAGTTAGTTGGAAGCTACTGGTGCTTCCAGTCTGTCTACCTAAACTTTTCAAACATAGATGCCTTTATTCATTCCATAGTGGTCTGATTTCCGTTTTCATACTGTCTAGTTCCTCTGGTGACTGCCACTTGATATTAATTTAGAGCAAAATTGCATGTCCCTCTACTGCCTGCTTTTAGCTGCTCTAAGCCAGTCTTAATATGGTTGTATTCCTGTGGTGGGTGAATAAATCCTACTTACCTACATCTCCATGGATTTGTAACACCTAATTTTTGCTTGAAAAGCTCTCTGAGATAATTGATTGAAGGAAAAAAGCCCTTCAGCCATCCCAAGAATCATAATGTACTCCTAATAATGAAAAGAACTGCAAAAGAAATAAGTTTTCACCATTCTAGCTTTTTTTTTTTTTTTAGTCATCTAGATCAGTCAATTCAACTATCATAGCAAAATATCTATGTATCAGACCAACCCAAAACACAGGTTAACACTCCAGAAGTGCTGTCTTCCACATAGAAGATTCAGTCATCTTTAGAGCACAGATTTAGTTCCCATAACCTGCTATCAAGATTAAAATAGATCTTTGACAGAAACTTTGTATTATGGAGTGTACAGATGGACTGCAGAAACTCCATAACTAGAGATAGGTGTTTGTATTACTTATATGCAGTTGTTTTGCATGCTGACACATCTCTGCAACTGGGACTCCCAAAAAGCAATCATAAATTAACTCAAATAAACTACAAGAAAATCCAAGATTAGATTTTGGATCTAAAGCTTTAACATTACTCCAGCTTCAGACATCATAGGCCACCACAGAAGTGACTGCTTCCCAAGATTTCTACTGAGCTGCCGAAGAAAGAATAAGGTGAGAGAGAAGAAAAGCAAGAAAAAAGGATATCTTTTCACTTCTTGAAGAAAAATTATACTTTCTGAGGATTGTCAGAATAACATGCATCGTCATCCAAACAAAATAATGGTTTATATCTCTCAAACACCCTGCATGGGGAGAAGCTAAGTCACTGAGGTGTAATTTTGGCAACAGTGGCACTATAAAAACTACAAACATCCTCACATTGTAGAAATCTTAAGCTGGTCTGTAAGTAGATTTTTCATTATTATTGTTATTTTTTTTCCCAAATCCATCAAGTCCTTAACTGCTATTTCTTAGAAGCATAACAGTTGTACTTCATACCCTTCCAGCTCCACCATCAGCAGGTGTCTTTTATATAGCTCCAGAATCATGAACGGTCATAAACTTTATTAAAAAATCAGTTTGTTCCCATAACTTGCCATACTGGGGCATCATAATTACCCTAGGTAATTATGATCTTTAGCTTAATGTCTCACATAATCAGAAACAGAATGCAGATATTTGTTAGTACAGCTGTCACCTGTCACTATTTAACAGCCCAATCCATGACTTATTAAAGAAATTGGCTACTCATCTCCAAAAATTTTCAGCAGAAATTTTAATATGAAGACATTTTTCCCCTAAAATATTCAAAAAAAACTATCCTAGATTCTTGTCCTACATGAAAGTTGACTTCAATCATAATGGGTAAAAAGAGGATATTGTTTTCTCAAAATCAATGCCCGTAATCAGTTCTTCTAACTATACAGATCTGTATATAGCAAGTCATTATCTCACAAATTTAGTCACAAAAAAATTAAATTGGTGAACTGTCTGTCACTACCTTCTGCTGCACTTCTTTGTCAGAAGCATCAGGTAACCTTTCTCAAAGACAACTCCTGGTGCTGGAGGACTGCCACCCTCAGTAATTTCTCACACTGTCCAATTGCTCTGGCTATTATGGATGTTTTCTTATCATCTAACTTAGCTTTTTCTTTCTTAGCTTCAGGCTATTGCTTATTGTCATGCCACCTTCTGACACAGTGTAATTCACTTAATTCATATTATCGTTACTTTGATGGTATTTACAGACTGTGATCATGTTCCTCCTGAGCCTTCTCCTTCCTAGACTAAAAAATATCATTTTTTCCCTGCACTTACCCTTGAATTGGATTATTCGTACTGAATCTCACTGTGCTTTCTGACTCCCACTCTTCAGTAATAGTGATGCCTGCAGTTTGTCAAGCAAAATACCCAGTGACCCACTGATACATCAGCTCTTTCAAATCCCTGTGGTGCATCACAGGTATGCATGAGCTCCTTGCTTCATTTAAAAAAAAAAAGCAAAAAAAAAAAAAAAAAAAAAAAAAAGCCCTAAACCTCTTTATGTTTATCTAAGTAAAATTATATTTTATTCTCATTTCCATCTCTCAGGTAGACAAGGCAGGACCTTGCTGCTATGGCCCATTTTGTGTTGAGATGGGGTCTATCTGCTGAGTTCTGCCCTTAGCATTCCCAGCCAGGAGCAGAGGATGTACCAAAGGATGGCCCTGGGCATTGGCCACCTCCCTGGGGGCAGGGATGGGCCCTGAAAGATGTGTGCTTCTTTTCTCTTGCCCTAGAATTAATTAATTTATAATTTTTGGCCACAGATTTCATACTACTTTTAGCCTGTTGATATAGCCAGGTCAATCTGCAATAAGTTTTTGCATCTAAGTGGCTTTCTTACCCAGCCAAAGTTAATCTTCAAAGAATCTTTCAGTTTTGGTGGAAACAAGGCAGAAGACTGGGGTAAGAAATAAAGTACTGAACTGTGCCAGGCTGGGAATCTCAGTCTCTCAAACCAAAAGAAGTATTTCCAAAATATTAAAGTAAGAATTACAAAAAGAATTGAAATATCAGATTAAAATATAGGACTGATAACGTCAAACATCTTTCTTTTTCTTTTTTCATTTTTTTTTCTTTTTCAAAAGCTCTTTTATAAAATTATCTCCTTCCAAGGAAAAACAACTCAACTGGCAAAAATATATATATTTATTTTTTTATATATATATATTTATAATATATATATATTTTTATATATATTTTTGGAGTGATGAACCTCTAGAAAAAGATACAGAAAGTATGGGGTAATGATGAAATAAGCCTCTAACAGCTTCACTTGGCTACGTCTCTCCGATTTCATTGTTTGTCAGGCTGCAGCACACTCCTGCAATCTAAAGTAATTTGATCAAAAAAGTATCCTTATGAAGAAGAAAATCAGCATTGGGAAGTAATAACAAATTTAAGCAAGAAGTGGCCATGCTTTCTGAGCTCTGTGTTTTCTTTGCACGATAAATGCTATCGGCAAACATGATCATGATTTAAGTTACATTTATTCTACCAAAGTGAAATTCATTTCTCTTCAATAATCCCATTCCCATTTCTAATCCTGAGAGGTTCTTCAGTTTATTATTTCTCCCTCTGATAGAGAAATATATAATCAAATCTATGCTACAGCATTTTCATTCAGCTGTGATACATCATACAGTATTCTATTCTACAGTTGATAGATAGAATTCACTTACTGAACTGATTTTATCAGATATTGAGGGCAAAGGATTTGCTTCATTTGAGAGGGTCTCCTTAGCAAACCTATCTAGCTCATTAGCTAGCAAGGGTCATTTTCCAAAAGTAGTTTAGACAAGTGGTCATGTCCTGGGCCTTAAGGTAGTGATGCAAAACCCAGTGCATATATGCCTATACAGCCATATAGTGCCAGTGGCATATTCACAGAACCTTCCCACCTTCTCAACATCCTTTTTTTTTTTTTTTTTTTCCTCTTTTTTTTCTCTCCCATATAACCCATTGGTAAGGGTAACCCAGAAGACAGAGAAATCATGGATTTGTGTAAACAGAACAGAAGATCAAGCTGATCTTTCTGTACATTTACATGTGTGGGTGCCATATCAAAGGCAGATTTACTGCAGGAAGGAGAAACATAAAGGTCAGCTTATACCATGCAACCATATCATCATATCCAGAAAAGGATGAAATTCAGCAGTGTGTGTATGCGTACATTTGTTCACTTCTGTTTTCTTCTTAAAATTAGCTTATTGGAATTGAGTTATACTGACCTTTCTCAACGTCCTTTCTGACTCTCCTCAGTATGAAATATGTGTACACATGCAAGCATATATATATATATATTTCAAATATAATAGGTTAACTAAAAGAAAATAACAGAATAATGGTTACACAATTCCATTCCATGCCTGTCATTTCAGTAATACAAACAGTACATGACTTTTTTTCGTTGTTTGTTTTCTTTTTCCTCTGCTGGAATATGAAACAAGACAGAGGAATTCAGACTCCTACACTGCCAAACATTGGTTAGGTTGCTAGGTCAGTTATTAGCCAGACTCCATCTTCAATGTGTACGACATGCTACTGGGATAGTTGATTGTCAGAGGAATCACAGAAAGAGTTCAAACACTGCTCTGTTACACAAGATGAGCATTCAACATGACACCACTTACTTGACATCAAAAAGTAAAGGACTGCTACAAAAATTACAGCATTCTGTAGAACAAAATATAATCACTGAGCAGATGATCTCTCTTTAATAGATACACACCCAATGAAAATGTTCAAGAAAAGACTGTAATTTTCAGTCAGATTATGCTGGCTCCAGTGCCCACTGAAGTCCATAACTGAAGTACAACTAGAAACCAGGCTATAGCCTCTCTGCTCCCTGATACATTTTATGCTGAACACACTCACTATTTCAATGACTGGCTTTACAAATAGTTTCTCTAGTGTTGTAATGAAAGATGAAGTAGGAACAAAGTCACTGTATAGTTGTTGAATGAAAGAAAGTGGATCATATGAAGAAAGCTGCAGGGCAGGGTATAGATCAGTCCCAGAAATACTGCTCTTAGCTCTAATGTCTTTCCTCTGTTCAACAGTTTTCGGTGTTATTTTAAACATAAATAAATTTGAAAGTTCTCTCTTCAGTATGAATCTCATTTATAGGGTATCCATATATGTGCTTGTGTTTCTATAATTAAATACATTAGTTTAAAACAACACAAAACCAGTCCACTATGTTATCTTGCATTTCTTGTACTGTTTAACATTTATGGTCCATTTTCCTTCCATTCTGACATTTGTCCACAGTGCTGCTTCCAACTTATTATTATGTGCAAACATCAACAACTCCGCGGTACAGAGTTTTAAAGAGGATGCAGTTATTCCATTTAAAAGACCAGGAAGAGGAGGGAAGGGAAGGCATTAGCACCCATGGTTTTTATAAAGTTCATCCTCTGTCAATCAAAGGAAATCCACCATTGTTACTTTTTGTTCTAAAAGTGTATAATAAAAATTAGCTGTAAGTAATTTTTACAAAAGAATGCCCAATGGATTTAATTATGAGGAAAGACTGTGACAAATATGGAATAAATATGGCATTATATTCAAACCTTTTATGTACCCTTCACCCACCAGAGATTACAGAGTTGACCCCTCTGCAGCTGAGAAGTCAGCAGTTTGATTTTTAATGTCATAATCAGAACAATTAGCACATAGCGTCTGAATTTTGACACATCACGGCAGAGGCAGAAGAGGACGAAAAAACATGGTCTAGAAAGAGAAAAACAAACCAAAATAAATAAATAAATAAATGATAGATTGATAATAGATAGATAGATAGATAGATAGATAGACCAACTAACTAATCAACCAACCAAGCAAACAAAGAGAATTAGAGCAATGCTGCAGAACTGATTCTACAAATGCAGATGGATCAATGTCTCCAAGTGGCTCAGCTTCATAACCTGTAGCACGATTTCTGGGTGACATATATCAGGTTTATTAATTTTTTAACAGCTTTTCTACATGCTGAGTTACTTCATATTTGTCATAAACCCAAAGAACAGATTTGGAGGGCAACAGAAAATTAATTGCATGGTTTCTCCATGAGAGAACAGGGCTACTGAGCACTCTTCCATTCTTGCCATCTCTTTGATTTATCCTTTTCTCCACCTGATGAGGCATACATATTCTTATTTCACGGTAAAAGCCACTGCCTGACTTAGTATAACATCTGTAATAGGATGAGAGACTTTTATCTCAACAACTGATAATATTCAGTGGTATATCATACATGATTAGCCAATCCTACTCAATGCTGTTATTCTGAATAATGGAGCTCTTTGCACAGCAAGTGTGTATTATAAATACATATAAAGTAATTCAAAATATTTCAATTAAAGGTAAATGGTAGCAAATGTGGATAAATGGACACAATGCTTATGTAATCACAATTAACTAATTAATAATTAATAGTCTATGTAGACTTCAAAAAAGCCTTTGACACTGTCTCCTACAGTACTCCCCTGAAGAAGCTGTCACCCAATGGGCTGAACAGGTACACTCTTTGCTGGAAAAAGAACTGGATGGAGGGCTAGGCCCAGAGAATGGTGGTGAATGGAGTTAAATCCAGCTGGTGACTGGTCACGATGGTGTTCTCTGGAGTCAGTCCTGTTTAATATCTTTATTGACAACGTGGATGAGGGGATTGAGTACACCCTCAAATAGTTTGCAGATGACAAAAAGCGGGGAGGAAGTATTGATCTGCCTGGGGGATGGAAAGACCTTACGGAGGAATCTGGACAGGCTGGATTGCTGGGATGAAGCCAGTGGGATGAAATTCAGTAACACCAATTGCTGGGTCCTACACTTTGGTCTCAACAACCCCAGGAAACTCTACAGGTACAGCCTGAGGAATCAATGAAAGGCAAACAGACCCTTCAGCTTTCCATCTTCATATTCTTCTGGATATAAGGGAGACGGAGGACCAAGAGTCTTGAAACCATGTTGCGAGTCATTATTCGGGATATCTTTTCAGTTCTCATCTTTCAAAGCACTGTTGCTCTTTCAGCTGCTGCTTCTCACTGAGAAAGGACTGAATATAATTTGACATTATTAAGTATATTTTGACAGGCTTCTTTTGTCTGTGATGGAAAGTGGAGATAACAGAACGGCCTCCATGGCTAAAACGTTATCTGCTTTTAAGTTAATGGAACTAGATCTCATCACATGATAGTAGTGAGTGGGAGTTTGCTAATCAACACGCACTAGTGCAGAAGTTATGTAACTTCATTGTTGAACAGTCTCAGTTTAAAGCAGTTGTGGGCCCGATTTTTTATTCAACAGAAGAACTGAATTTCATTTTCAGTGGTCATTAAATACATATTCTTCTTATTATTATTTCAATAAGTGGTTATGTTGAACAAGTATCTCAGGACAATATATATATCCAAAGTAATTGGAAGAGGGAGGTCAGTTGACTAAGTTGAAATTTCATCTTCCCCTTTAAATTGACCTAATGTGAGTTTCACTCATTTAATAGCAGGATTTATTTCACTTAACTAGATGCTCAGTCTGAGCTTGTCATTGTTCTCTAACTTGTGGAGAGAAATGAGCACTGCCAAAGAGAATCTGTATTGGAGATCTATTTTTGGCTATTATGACCCACTCTCAGAGCCATCTAGACAAGCATCTAGACATGTAATTTTCAGGTAACTGAGGTCAGATGAGACATATCCTATTAAGCTGTCAATGAAGTTACCTTCATAGCATTTTCCATTCTAATAGCAAATAGTTATCCACAAAATTCACATGCACAAATCTGTATTAGAAATGGATGACATGTTTTAAATCAACGTTTTCGATACTTTTCAAGGAAGTAGCAAGTTTCATGCAAGCAGCTATTCTGGAAGTCTGGAGTCCCCTGTGAACACTGGCCACTGTTTTGTGCTTAGAGAAAATCTGTAAACTTTACTCTTCTCGATTCTTATAATGTAATCTGTGTTCCAGTGAACAACATCTGAATCCTTGAAGGAGAGTAGAAGTGGTGTTTTCACACCAACGGGCAGCTGCCTGTTCACTCCACCTCCTCAAAGACGGGGAGCAAACAGAATGAAAAAGGTATCAAGGGCTGAAATGAGGACAGGGAGATCACTCACCAGTTACCGACAGAGGTAAAATACACTCAGCACAGGAAGATTAGTGTAATGTATTTCCTATAACTAAAAGACTGATGCGGGTATAACTAAAAGCGAACTAAAACACCTTCACCCCTTCCACCTTCTACAGCCTGCCCATGAGCAGCACAGGAGAAGGAGGAATGGAGGCTACGGTCTGTCCCTCATGCTTCGTCTCCGCTGCTCCGCACTCCCAGTCTTTGCTCCGCGCAGGGTCCCTCCCACGGGACGCCGGCATTCCTGAGCTGGTCCTATGCGGGCTTCCCACGGGCTGCAGCTCTCCTAGCATTGCCGCACCCCTTCAGGCCACATCCACTGCCGCACCGCGGGCCCCTCCGTGGCTGCACGCGTGGATCTCCTTGGCGCGGTGCCTTTGGAGGACGGCCTGCTCCTCTGTGAGCCTGTCTTGGGCTGCATGGAGTTGCTGGAGCATCTCCTGCCCTCCTCCTGCCCTGAGCTCGGTGCCCGCTGCTCTCTCGTTTCTCCCCCTTCTCTCCCAGCTGTGCAGGGTTGTTTTCTGGCAGCGGCGGGTCCCTGCTGGAGCAGCTGGAGCTGCACTGCTCTGACACGGGGCACTGCGGGGCTCTGCTCACTCAGGTCACTGCTAAAGCCCCCTGCTACCATCACCTTGCTGCATTAGCCTGATATAGTAGGTGAGATGTTTTATTGTTAAAAGTGCGCCTTATTAACTTATTGGGAGTCCTTTTGTGTAGGCACTGTGGGCAAAGGTTAAAATACTTGCTTTTAGAAATGTAAGCGGGGCAAAATTAAACTCCTAAATTTCCCTTTTTTTCACCTTAGTATTTGTAGGAGTTCAAAGTGTAACACAAATCTGTTGGCTGTACGTTAATCTTCTTCATGCTGCCACTAAATCCTCTAAGTAACGCGCAGTAATTTCTGGCTGTGAAGACAATCTACAGACATCTTTTTTAAGCGTTATGGATTTCTGTATGCAAGCAGCATGCAGTGCTAGTGAAAGGTACTTTGTTCTTACTGCCAAATACAGAACAAGCTTCTTACATTTTCTCTAACCTGGTTTTATAAAGAATATCCTCTTAAGTGCAACAAATACTATCTGAGACATATATTTACATTTATACTGGGAGATTAAAGATGGAATTTGTAAGCCAAAAGATTTTTTGAAATTTTCTCAGATGGTGTTTTCCAAAACCAGAGACATCATGATGCTATTTTTACGCCAGCCCCTCAGTCAAATCATTTGTTCTGTCATCAGGAGATGTGCTGTCAGAAAGGAAGGCAGCAGAATACAGTACTTATTTTGTACGTGACAGCCACGTCTTAAACCTGCTCCTTACCTACAAAATGTGAAATGTTTGTCATGTTATTGGCACAAATACACCAGTCAACACAGCTCTGCAAAGATGATGACACAGGCTATGAATAATTCCTTTTTCTATTATGTTTTCTTTTTACCCGGTAGGCTATGTACGCTAGATATTGCCTTCTTTGCCTGATCTGCATAATATTTGGAGTTGTTAGTGCTGAAGTTAAGAGCAAGTTTTCTGATTCAGGATCACAAACCTGGAAATCCAGTTTAGTTTTAGTGCATCGCAGAGTCCTTGCTCTGTCAGTACTGGGGAAGAAGAACAAGAGCTGAGGCTTTGAAAGGCCTAGAATGGCATTTTGCAAGGAGAGGGGTTTTTTTTCCCCTAATATTCTGAAGATGCAAAAAACACTCGTTAGAGTGTTACTGTATATGTAGGCCCTTTCTGTGCCTACTTGCACACTATGTGTAAAAGACCTACTACTGTAACAGACTTTGCCAAGAGCTGTAAAACATTTTTTTTAACCTGATGTACCTGCTAAAATAGTCATTATGTTCATTTGAGAAGCCTGAAGACTCTCAAAAGAATGGTCATGCATATTTCAAGCCCAGTGCTGTCAAGAGGTGCTTCCTATCTTATGAAATTGCATCTCCCTTGAGCTACAGAAGTGCAATTTCCATTTAGTTCATCTGCAGCATGTCAAAGCAATATGATACTATATACTGCAAAACTGGCATGCACCATTTTCATTTATTCTTCCTTCTCGTAGAAAAAGAACACACACAGTAAATGTTTATGTGTTGTCTTGGGATAATGGGAGCATACTAGATGGCATACAGACCTACAACATCATACATAGTTGAAGTTGAAAGCAGTTTTTTCAGTCAGCTATTTCCCTTTTATTTCCTGCTCCATATGCAAGGAGCAGACACACCACACTGAAGACTGCATGTGTGAATGCATATATTACTGTTTTGCTCTGAGTACATCCCAAAATATTAATTTGCCAAAATTACCAATGCATAATGTAAATCAGTTTAACAAACTAAAATCCCGCAGAATTTGACTTAAAATCCTATTCTATGATCTGGGAAAACACAAAGACAAGGTAAGGTTTCTATTACTAAATTACAGAACAAATTCTTAAAAAAATCACATAATGTCACTTCCTGATTTGAATACAAAGAAATGGAAAACTAGGCAGTCGAAAACACAGTGAAGAGAAAGACTACAAGAGGAGGAAAACTGGTAGAGCTATAGGAAAAAAGGCATAGTGTAGAAACACAGTCATTCACAGAAGGTATCCTAATGTATTTGGAAAATTTTGTGTGGGCAGTAAAAAGCTAAGAAAGCTTGTGCAGTGGTGAGAAGAACAAAACAGAAGGATCTGAATTACATCCGTAGAACATAAAAAAATATATTTTACAAGCGGTGGACAGGCAAGAATAATAAAACATAGTTTCTGAAAGATATCTATTATTAAAGATAGCTAGAAATAAAAGTGCTGAGGAAACACTAAGTAAATAATGCTACAGGGGGAAATGATAGAGCAAATAAAACTGAGTCAAGTGCTGGAAAACAGAATTGAGGAATCTGTATCAAGATCCAGAATCAGCTTTAAATACAGAGACTGTCTGAAATCCAATGACTATTCATTCATTTTCATTAGGCAGAAGGTTGAAATAATCCTGAGAACTCAGACTGAAGCCAGTGCTTTGTATGCAGCATTTAGGTGTCAGTTCTGTTTCATTCACCTTTTTTTTTTTTTTTTTTTTTTTGGAGGGGGGAGAAGGATTTGTTTTGCTCTGAGTTTCTCTGCTCACTGTTAATCTGGAGATTCCAGAGCTAGGCACTTGTTTCCCCCAGACTGGACTGCATCTATGCATAAACATGAGACTGAGTTCAAAATGATGACTTCAAATTAAGTGACTATTCATGGGGAATAAACTTTCCTAATACTTGTGTTGTATGTTCCAGCAACATGTCTATATTCCACCAAATAATAAAGTTTTTGGTTGTCAAAGAAGGCCATCTGAATCTCATCTATCCTCAGCAAGGTTTAAAAGACAGAGGTTGTTAAGATCTTCACTTTCACAAAACTCTTTTTATCATAGCACCAGCATTTCTTTTGGGTTTCGATCATCTACTCTCACTTGTTCCCCTAAGCTCATCTGCACTGCTTGTGGAGAAGTGTTTGAGGCAGAAGCAAGACAGAACAAATCAAATGAATGGTAGCACATTTTATTTGAAAAGTCAAAGACAGATTAAGAAAATGGGCCATGCTCTCAAAAAAACCCCAGCTTTTTACCCCTGGCCAATTGCTGATGCAATTCTTTCATTATTTTTCAAACCAGAGATGAGGAAGGTATACACTTACAAATGTGGTGTTCCCTTCTAAATTTATTTACAAGTGTGTCTATACAAATTTGCCAATATGTAAACAACTGCATGTTTACCTGAGGTGAATCTAATAAATGTTTAATGCATTCCAAAGGAAAATAACCTTTTCAAGCCAGTGCCACAGCTGAATCTAATGCTTGCTGACAGACTCTATTTTGGCAATTATTTTTAAAGGTCTGTTTCTCTTCATTTTATTAGTGCATGATAAAGTCAAGCCCTAAGGCATCCGATTTCTGAGGTAAGTGATGAAATGCAGTAGTTACTGAAGAGGACTAAATTAAAAAGATATAAATGTATTATATTTGAAAAAAAAGATCTCCACGCAAAGTGAGTTTTCAGAAACTTGGTATCTTACAAACTGTAGCTAGTATAAGGGGACAGTACTTTATTGACAACCCATGCTTTATACTTAAGTTTGTATGTCTTCCTGTTGCACTAGGCGATAAGGTACATGCAAGGGAGCAAATTAACTCCTCTGACTTTATGCTGTTTGGAGATAATTGTTAACTGACTTGGTAGGAAAGGTATTGACAAAACTAGTAAGAAGGGCAGAAAGCTGGCAAAGCATCAGCATCTATTCTGTAAGCTATTGATGATAAACCTCTTCATTTTGAAATTGCAATGACAGACATAGTATTCTGAACAGAAAAACTGTCTATCATTTCAGAACATGTCTTCTTGTCCAATAAAAAAACAGGTTTCACTAACTATCTACATGTTTCTAACACCAGGAGAAAAAGATTTATAGCAGAATGCTGTTTCATCTTCCTAGGACTACCTATTTACATTGCATGGAAATGTCTTAAGACTAAATAATGTTGTGAAATATATGAATTTAAAGGGAGTTTGACTGTTTTTTGGATGCATAAAACATACTAAAGCATCAGTAGAAAACTAATCAATACATATAAACATCTTTTGAATGTAGATGTGATGGGAAAGCTTGTGAGATCAGCAATAATCCTCACTTACATTATTCAAACTAAATGGCATTTAGTAATAGCACAGCAACACTGTTTCTAAATGACCTATGAGTCATAGTATCATAGAATCATTTAGGTTGGAACTAAACGATCTTAAAGGTCCCTTCCAGCCCAAACCATTCTATGATTTCCTGTGTTTGTTGCCCCAGACTTGGACACAGTACTCCAGCTGGGGCCTCATGAGAGCAGAATAGAGGGAGACAACTCTTGCCCTGCTGGCCACCCCTCTTCTGATGGAACCCAGGATACCATTGGCCTTCCAGCCTGCAAGTGCACACTGCTGGCTTAGTTTCATCGCACTGCATGATTTCCCACTCAAGAAAAGAGACCAACACCCTCCTCACTGCAACTTCTTTTCAAGTAACTATAGAGAGCAAGGAGGCTTCCTTTCAGAGATTTCTCCTTTTTTTCCAGACTAAACAGCTCCAGTTTATTCAGCCTTTCTTCATAATCATTGTTTTCTAATGCCTGTCTCAGCTTCATTGCTCTTCTATGCACACACTTCAGCAACTCCATATTTTTCTTGTAGTGAGGGGACCAAAGCTGAACACAGTACTAAATACAGTACTAGATGTGTGGTTCCTTTTATGTGGCAATGGTGAGACAATTTTCATACTGACTGGAATGGTGCTGTCTTTTGGATTTAGGAGAAAAACAATACCGATAACACACTGATGTTTTAGTACCAGCTGAGCAATGCTTATAGTTAAGGACTCTCCAGCTTCTCCTGCTTCCCTTCCAGTAAAGAGGCTGTGGTACATAAGAAACTGGGAGGGCACACAGCCCGGACACTGGATTGTGGTATGTATCATGGTAGAGTTCTTATCTTAAAATAAACTGGATCAAATGTTACTGTTTTTCCCTTTGATGGTGTGGGATATATGCTGTGAACATCTCAATCATAAATGTATCCAAAGAGAATATCATGAATTCCAACTCTAAATACAATAGAATTGGGTGGCCTGTGTACATATCCATGCACGAGAGAGCAAGAAATGAAAAACATTGCTATTTTAGGAAGCATGCACTTTCACCACATGAACACCTCTTCAACTTGAGTGAATGGCTTTCTGCAGTTCCATTAGTAGGAATGTATTTTTAAAAAGCTTCTTCTACCTCACTGACAATTGTAACATCTCTTTTTCAAGTAAGCAGAAGTACGACTTCTAAAATACGCAAACCAAGCCAGTGAATTTTGTTCCATTATGGTATGAATTCAGCCATAGTGAGATGTTCCAATCCAAGTATTGTTCTCCAAGAAAGATGCAGACCAAATGAAAAGGTGAGAGGAGAATAACGAAAATACATAGAAACATGCCACATGAGGTAAAGCCTGAAGAAATAGGATTGCTTGCAGTCTTTAAATATATAAAACTGTTGAGAAAGGAAGTAAATTGTTCATAGCTTCTGTAGTGGATAGGAATAATGTGTTTCAGTTTTGCCAAAACATTTAGACAGCAGGCAGTAGGGAAATATTTCATAAAATCAAATGATTAAACACTGCCAGTGTAAGCTAGGTTGTTTTTGCCACTATAGGTTTTTAATTGGTCAATCAATTCCTCATCAAAAATTATTTGCTTCTAGTTTATCTTGTGCTGAAAATAGTAGCAAATAGATTACATGGCCTTGATCCTTTCAGGTGTATCATCTATTAGGCATATTTGCAAGACTTGAAATTCTTCCAGAATCTAGGAGAATTTACCATTCAGAAAAGGCTCATTATTCTCTACGTTCTGATCTCCCAGCAATTAAACTGTCCTCAACAAAGACAGACTGTGAATGCACTTACTCCAACAAAAATAAACAAATCTACTTGAAGAAAGAGGACTTGACTCACCAGTAATGTAATCATAATTCAGGTTCAAAAGGAACTTGAGATATCATCTAGTCCATTCAAGTCCTCCAGGCAGCTACCTAAGTGCACCAATAGGGTTCAGTTGCCCTGACCACTCTGTAAATCACATTCTATGTAATCTCTTTGCCAAGGATTTGCTGCCTGTGTCAGTCAGCTATGATGTGGCACAGCTGTAAAATCCTGGTTCAGACTTCTGTGAAGACAAATTGTGATAAAGAGCAGTGAGAAGCTTTATATGGTTTTCCTAACCATGCACACTGTGCACACTGGACCCTAAACTGCACGTGACCTAAGGCTCTTGCTTTTTATCTCTGACCGAGCTATAATGTAGGTATGCTGTTTGTGCTTTTCTATGTTGTTAATCCCGGCGTTGTTGACTTGAGTTTCTGGCTTGACCTCAAGCATGCCTTGTCACCACAAAGATCTCTGGTGATCTGCCACCACAAGGTCTACTCTCTTTTTCTCTGAAAGGGAACAATTTGTCTGCAAAAAGCAATTTGTGCCTGTTGCTTCTTGTCCTACCTGTGAGCACAACAGAAGACAGTATGGCTCCATCTTTTCATTCTCTTCCATCAGGTTTTTACAAACATTGATAAGATTTCCCTGAGACTTCTCCAGGCTGAACAGTCCCAGTTCTCTCAGCCTCTTCACATGTAAGAGATCTTTTAGTCACCTTCTTGGCCCTATAATGGACTTGTTCCAATATTTCCTTCTCTTATACTGGGGAGTCCAGAACTGGACATCATACTCCAGCTTGGGCCTTGCTAGTGCTTAATAGATCGAAAAGTCCCTCTGACTGGCAGTACTACTGTCTGGCATATCAACCACTCTTCCCACTGTATCATATTAACTTGTATCATATTAAACTTGCTGACAGTATACTTTGTCCACTTCCAGGTCACTAATGAAGGAGTTAACTTGTATTGTTCCCAGGATTGAATCATGAGATATTCTACAAGTGATTTTTACACCAGTGATCACAATTCTCTGTGCCAGTTGCTTAGCCAGTCTTCAATCCAGCTCATTGTCAGCTTATCTAACCTATATTTTGGCATCTAATCTGTGAGGATGTTATGGAAGACTGTGTCAAAAGCCTTACTACAGTTTAAGTATTGTAAAGGACTATCAGGTTGGTAAAGCATGATTTCCCTTTTCTACATCCATACTGACAACTCCTGATCACCTTTTTCTGCTTTTCATTTTGTGTCTCCAAGAAGAGTCTAGCTCAACCTTCCTCATTTCAGCCTTAACCTAAACAAATTTAGCTTTGCAGTCTCTACATCTGAATTATATGCTAAAGTCCTATAAACGCCTCAGTGGCCCTCCACTGGATCCTTTCCAGTTTGCTGATACTTATCTTCTACTCAGGTAGCCAAATAGGGTGATTTATCCTGGCAGAGGTGGGAATGGTTGTTGATGTAGTCTACCTAGACTTCAACAAAGCCTTTGACACTGTCTCCCACAGAAGCTGTCAGCCCATGGATTGGACAAATACACTCTTTGCTGGATAAAGAACTGGATGGAGGGCCAAGCCCAGAGAGTGGTGGTGAATGGAGTTAAATACAGCTGCCGACTGGTCACGAGTGGTGTTCCCCTGGGGTGAATATTGGGTCCTATCCTGTTTAATATCTTTATTAATGACCTGGATGAGTGAATTGAGTGCACCCTCAGTAAGTTTGCAGATGACAAAAAGCTGGGAAGAAGTGTTGATCTGCCTGGGGGATGAAAAGACCCTACAGAGGGATCTGGACAGGCTGGATTGCTGGGATGAAGCCAGTGGGATGAAGTTCAGTAACACCAAGTGCTGGGTCCTACACTTTGGTCTCAACAACCCCAGACAATGGTACAGACTTGGGGCAGAGGGGCTGGAAGACCGTGTAGATGAAATGGACCTGGGAATGTTGACTGATGATTGTCTGAAAATGAGCCAGCAGTGTGCCCAGATGACTGAGAAGGCCAAAGGCATCCTGGCTTGTATCAGAAGTAGTGTTGCCAGCAGGAACAGGAAGGTGACTTTCCATCTGTAAGGGCAATGAAACTGCTGAGGGGTCTGGAGCACAGGCCTTATGAAGAGTGGCCGCAGGAACCAGGATTATTTTGTGTGGAGATGAGGAGGCTAGAAAGGTGGGCCCGGGTGAACCTGATGAGGTTCAACACGGCAACGTGCAGAGTTTTACACTTACGCTGGAGGAATCCCAGGCATCCATGCAGACTGGAAGGAGTGGTCCTGCCGAGAAGAACCTGGCAGTCCTGGTGGATGAAAATCTTAACATGAGCCAGCAGTGTGCCCTTGTAGCTCAGAAAGCAAATGGTATCCTGGGCTCCATCAGAAGAGGGGTGGCCAGCAGGGACAGGGAGGTGATTGTTCCCCTCTACTCTGCTCTTGTGAGCTCCCATCTGCAGTACTGCGTCCAAGTGTGGAGCCGCCAGTACAAAAAAGGCAGGGAGCTGTTGGAGAGGGTCCAGAGGAGGGCCATGAAGATTATCAGAGGACTGGAGCAACTCCCCTACGAAGACAGGCTGAGGGAGCTGGGCTTGTTCAGCCTAGAGAAAAGAAGGCTGAGAGGTGACCTCATTGCAGCCTTTCGGTACCTAAAGGGAGCCTACAAACAGGAGGGGAATCAACTCTTTGAAAGGGTAGTTAACAGCAGGGCAAGGGGAAATGGTTTTAAGTTGAGGGAGGGAAGATTTAGGTTGTATGTCAGGTGGAAATTCTTTACAGAGAGAGTGGTGAGGTACTGGAACAGACTGCCAGAAGTTGTGGATGCCCCATCCCTGGAAGTGTTCAAGGCCAGGTTGGATGGAGCCCTGGGCAGCCTCGTCTAGCATTAAATGGGGAGGTTGGTGGCCCTGCCAGTGGTAGAGGGCTTGGAGATTCATGATCCTTGAGGCCCCTTCCAACCCTGGCCATTCTGTGATTCTGTGATTCTCTGAGGCTCAGGTCAGACCTTATTGCTCTCTGCAACTACCTGAAGGGAGGTTGTGGAGCGGTGGACAGTTGGCCTCTTCCATTTAACTAGCAGTGGGACTAGATGGAATAGCCTCCACTTGCATCAGGGGAAATTCATGCTGGATGTTAGGAAAAAAATTCTTGTCTAAGAGAGTGGTCAGGCACTGGAACAGGCTGCCCAGGGCAGTGTCGGAGTCACTGTCCCTGCAGGTGTTTAAGGAATGTTTACATGTACTGAGGGACATGGTTTAGTGGGAAATATTGGTGATAAGTGGGCAGTTGGACTGAGTAATCTTTGGAAGTCTTTTCCAACCTTGGTGATTCTATGGTTGTATGATTCTTGCTTGGTTAATAAGACATACAACATAAATAATATTAACTATCTATTCCTTCTCACTTTCCATAACGCTGGGATGAGGTGAAATGGGATGGACATTCAACAAATAACAGAAACAGGGAAACTGAAATTAGAGTAAGGCAAAACTGAGATGTTTTGCTTTTTTGAATATACTTGCTGTTCCTCAGAAAGTGAAATTCTTGTGCATTTGCTTTTGTTTATTCTTTCCAAAAACAAAAGAAAGAAGAAAAGGTCTTCAATTATAAGATTTTTCAAGATGCTTTCAGTCAGTGTCATAGGAGTCAGAGCTTTTTATCACTGTCAAGAAAAAAAAAAAAAACAGAAAACAAAACCAATAATTTTATACAACCTTACTTCAATGAAGTTCCATGTGAAAAATGGGACTGAAAATTATAGGTCAATTGCTGAAACTCATAAAAAAGAACCAGGAACAAATTTTTTTAAAAAAAGAAACAACACATCATAATAAGGAAAACAAAACTTATAGCATTTACTTGTATAAAAATGACTGACAGCATTATTGATAATGTTCTAAAATATAATAAAAATTAAATGAAGTCATATAAATATATGTCTAATAAACATTTGAAACATTAGCTAGCCCTCATAAGCCATATGCTGGAAGGTTGTACATATTTTCTTTCTACATTTTACTACTGTATTTCCAAAAAGCAACATTTTAAGGTTTAATAGACATAGTCTATAATAAAATGGTTAAAGCAGGTAGTTTAAAATGCAAATTGTGTATTCTCATGCTTTGTGTGAAGTGGGCCCGTATGTGCAATATGGTTACGGTGAGAGTTTCCTGACAGCAAGAAAGATTTGCCTGTTTTTTCAGAGGTAGTTAAGAAATAAAGCAGCAATCCAACAATATTAGCATCACGCCACATTTCCAGCACCTAGTCTGAGGAGAGCTACTACTCTCAAGTTATAATTATTATTTATGATTAATTCTTATCTCATACAATCTGTCTGGGATCACTGATTTTCTATAGAACTTTTCAGATTATTGTCTCAGAGGAGTACATTTAAGCTAATAGCAAACTAGATTGATGCTGTGATGAAACTGATGCCGAAGAGTTTTAAACAGAAAGGGCAGAAAAAACAAAAAAAGAATCGAAGCAAAAGGACAATGTGCTCCTTTCACTATCTTTGCCCCTTTGTCTTTTAAAAATAGCTCTGCTGAATGACTCTATGCTTTGCCTTCACTCTGAGCTCCTTTTTAGTTTCTCACTACGTAAATTGTGGCACATAGACAGCTTGGTTAAAAAATACATATACTCATACAAGCTCACACTTATTCCAACCAAATTAAAGTTCTCCTTTAGACTCAGGGCAGATTATTCAGAAAGCTCTGTTTAAAGCCTCTCTGCTTCCACTGCCATCTGGTTGATCATTTAAGCTAACAGATTACATGACTGCTAGTGCAGATGAAGTCTTTAAAAGCATAAAAAACTTTAGCCTATGCTTACATTGAAACAATTGGGATTTATTACTGAAATCAGTGGGTGCTAACTTCATATATATGCTATTTTTTCTGAGGCATCTAAAGATTAGGATAAATAATTTTGTAATGATAAATCACACAGTAGGCCATTGGAATAGATTTCAGCTTTTTTTTTAGGCTTTCATCTTAAAATGATATTACGGAAGTGGGATTTGGTTAGCATTCCAGTCCAAATCTGCCTTGACAACGTGGTTGAACTGTGCACCAAGGACCCAACTGCTCTGGGGATAGAAGTAGATCTCCCACAATCCTGTAGACCATGTGTCCTGTTGAATTTAGCTTTACAAGAAGGAAACAACCACTGGATTAACAAAAGATCCCAAGACTAAGCCCCATTCCTTATGAAAACTACTGCTGTGTAGCAGAAAGGGGCGATCTACTTCACAAGGAGGGGAAGCCACAGGTGAGGTTAGCTAAGCAAAGGTATCACAGTCTCCATCAGCGCACAAGCCCATGGTATCTGAACAGGGTGAGCATAGCAGAGATGTCCTCTGAGAGTCCCGTCAAGCAGACAAACCACAGGAAACAAATGAGGCATAGCAGCGATCCAGAAAATCAAATCAACAGCTCAGGAATGGCAATGGACAGTAATGGAAATAGGTAGCTGTACAGTGTAGCAGTGATGAGGACAAGCGGTCCAGGATTTAGGTGAAATGGGGTTCATGGCTGTGGACAGGGTGGGTGGATGGGGACCCAGCTGTGGCACTAAGGTCTCTCAGTGTCCTCAGGACCCTGTCAGCTATTTCACGTCAGAGTTCAGGAGCCAGAAGCCTCAGCAGAAGATATTTTCACTGCTAGTAAGAGGAAAATGTTCTCAGCAGGGCCTCTAAGTTGTCCCCCTACTTCTGTAGCAAAACATCCCAGTCTCATTAAAGTTAGAATTACCCTGGGTAACAGACTGTGAAGGAAAAGTAAATGACTGTAGATAGACCCATAAAACCAAAGAAATAATTAAATAGGTCCTTGTGGATAAGTAGCATTCCAGAAAACACAGCAATGGTTCAGCCTATTTATTATTTGGTAGATGGTGTTCTGACTTTATGGGAAAGTGCTTATTACTTCTCCCATTTTCAGTATTGATCCTGGTATTGTAAAAAATAGTACTTGGATTACAATGCCAGCTGGTTCCTGGAAAGATATAAAGTACACAAACACATACCATCCTGGCCATTTCATCCATGATTAGAGTTAGTTAAATTCAGAAAGAATAAAAACCTAGAAATACAGATCAAAAGAGATATTCCTGTTCACCAATTCTAGACTCTTGCTTTCAATTCCATTATTCAATTCATAAGCTTGGCATTTGAAGTATTGGTGTTTTTGCCATCACTGTTTTTCCATTTGTTTGTTTTTTGTTTGCCTTTTGGAAGGGTACTGCAGGCTTCTTTGCATCCCCAGGATGTGCAAGTGCCAGCACTAGTGGGTCTAAAGAATAAAACTTTCCTAACGGATTTTAAAAAGAAATGATTAATTATATGACTGGCAGTAACAAGCTATGAATAAATAAATAAATAAATAAATAAGTGATCAATTCTTATTCTTCATTGAATCTGTGAATGCAAAAGGATAGAACATTACACAATTGATAAATAAACAGTGTCACATGCAGTGGGGCAGGGGTGCATCAGTGCAGTGTCCTCAGAAGCATCACTGATTCACTCTTAATATTGTTTATCAAACAAGTTAAATAAATGTTCTGACCAGGATTAACAGCTCCATTTGATATCCAGATAGCGCTGAAGTGTTGCAAATAACTGTGGTAGAAGGACTCTTCAGCTGACAAAAATTCAAGACAGTACAAGCTACCGAGTGAGATTATTTTGTTTATCAATTTTGCCTCACCCTCTTTGTCCTCCTCCAACTTTTCTCTAGTCTGGGGCAGAGGTATGCTAAGAGTTGCCCCATAATGGATTAACATTTAGAAGTATTAGCTTTCCTCCAATTTTACTAGTTAATTCAACTACATAACTATTGCCACTCTGTGTTTATATTATATTTATTTTATATTTAAACTACCATGGCTACATCACCACCACCAACAGTGAAAGGTCACTAGAAGCAGCATTAGTATTGGCAAAACAGTTTGAGTGCTGGAGTAATAGATTGCTGTGCAAATTTGGATAACCTCAAGCTAGTCTTAATCATAAGAGAAACTAAACTGGCCTCTGGCTTTCTAGGATCATAGAAACATAAATTTACCTTTAAGCATTTTTCAAGGGAAATAGTTTGGGCTAATACAGCTACTCATTAGTTTTGTGTAATGTCTGATTATTTTTTAATACAGTTATAAGGAGATTTATAAAAAGTAAACATCCCAAGAAAAAATGCTAGTTTCTTCCATTTGAATTGCCAGCTGCCACTCTGAATGTCGTGAGCTGGATACATAACGTTGTGAGCACCTGCCAATACTTTTGAGGAGGGAAATCTGATCTAGAACAAAAAGAAGAAAACACAAGGCTAGTCAGAAGGGCTTGCAATAACTTACCTCAGCTACTTAATAAAATTATGATGGTTTCCTTTGAGGGAAATCACATTTTTACAGCATTAAAATCCATAAATTACATTTTTTAAGCCTGAAGTAAAATTTCCGAGGGGATAATTCTTTTCTTTCTTAGATGAATTTCCACTGGAAGAGAGAAGCAAAATGGTATGCACTGATTATACAATTTATGTAAAATGGTATGTGTTATATATACACTGATTATACAATTTATGTATCTATATACACATACATATTGCATTAATTATATAATATCATATATAGAATCATGTAATTGTTTGAATTGGAAGTGACCATTAAAGGTCATCTAGTCCAACTCCCTAGCAGCACCCTGGGACACCTACAGCTAGATCACATTGCTTAGAGGGTGCAGTTTTTTCTGCATGGAAGAATTCCGTGACACACCTTTGCTTCGTATGCACTTTCATGTCAGACATCATTTTGTCAGACTACCCCTCTGCTGCCATCTCTCACACAGTAACAAAGTAATGGAATACTGGCAGGAAGGTGCAATCTCTACTGCTGTACCACCACTAACCACCTCATTTCATGGGCCAAAATAATGCAATAGGAGACATTAATTTTGGAGCAGCCCTTGTAAATACATTTCATGCAATTCTAATACTAGTGACACACTGCTGGCTCTTTATGCAACATGTGCTTTTCCTGAGTTGTGGAACTTAACTACCTGTGCTGGCAAGGTTTTGGGGGGTTTTCTGCAAAATTTTGTCAAGTGTCATCTGTAACTCATCCAAAGACTTCCTGGGTGTGTTACTGGAGTTAGAAAATTCCAGTGAAGGCTTCCAACAGGTAGTTTTCATGCAGCCACTGTATTTCCCAGGATAACAACGATTAGGAGCAGGTTTTTCTGTATCAGCTGGTGGCAGGATCCAGAAGTATTCTCAGTAGATTTAATTTACTAGCATAATTCTCAAGTTCTCATCTTCCCTTAGTTTTTACCTGATCTCTATAAAACTCCCTCTGATCTTCTACAACCCAGAATTAGTAATACTGTGTTCAGATAAAATAAGTTGGATTTTTCATACTTTGTTTTAGTAACAGAAAATAGAAAGGGGAATACTATGGCTCCTGTTCGCTAAAACTAGCAATGATCATTTCCTGTAGCTGTTTTCAGGAGATGAGCAGAGTGAACAGTGTACTTACATACAGGAAATCATTGAAGGCTTTGTGAACAATCTGCTTCACAATTTGCAAGCTGGAACAAGTATCTGGGACCCAAAGAAAGTAAAAAAATCATCCTTATATTATGCAGCATTTTTCATCTCAAACAACATCAGGCTTTGGGAATTTACAAGCTTGCCAGGTGAAACAGTCAAATTGATTTCCTGAAAAGTGTTTTGAGAAGAGTGGTTCAATTTGTCAAATTTGGTAGTTCTCTTTGCTGACAGAGAAATGTCTGGTGTAGTAGCATAAATCAAACTACCTCCAGTAATGTTTGCATGCATGTAGCAAGAACAAAAGGATTTTGTTATTACCCTGTGCTCTCTGACACATAACAGGCACAGCAGAGCCAAGCATGCAGGTTAGTGCCAAGGCTATGAGGCAAAAGCAATTCTATAAAAGATTGAAAGACACATTTCTAGTCTTGTTTGTGCCATAAATCCTTCAAGGACTTTTGTGACTTTGTGAATATCAATTACACATCTCTGCCCACACGTCCAAGTAGTCTTAAGCTTCTGCTCACAGCTGAAAAGAGTCCTGCTGATTTGGTCAGCACTGAAAGATCACTTACAGTCCTCTGAATCAACACCGTGTTCGTTGCTCTGCTAAACAACAAATTTGCTTTGTCTCTGTACAGAGCCCGCTACTGTTAGTCAAAAAAGCCAATGCAGTTCTCAAAAAACTGACATAATCACTTCATGCAAGAGACTACCAAATCAATACAGAAAACAGTAAAAAAAAAAAAAGTTGGCATTCCTCCAAATTTCTACTTCATATCATGCAACACAATGCACTGTCAATAGGTTACATCATTTGATGAACTTTAATGATCTCAGTGAAACTTAATTCTGCCTTGAAACTCCATAGATTCAGACTTGTTATATGTGTTTAAATTTTTATTTTTCCTTTTCACTCTTTTTAGATAATTTTGCTTCTTACAGCTTTTGGTAACTGTTAAAACATTGACAAAATCAATTTGAAAAAAACCACAAATCATATATAAATAGAAAACAGGAGAGAAAACCTACCTTTTTTTTTTAATTATTATTTACTGCTGTATATATTCCACTAGTTTAATACCCTGTTCTTCTCTGCAAGAGGGAAATAAAAATAATGAAAACTATTAAGTTGAAAACTTCTTTGCAAACACAACTTCAAAAGGATAAAAATATTTGAGTAATGCAAGACTGAAATTGTTTGTATCCAGTCAGCAAAATAAGTGGTTTTGTTTTTATTGCCTGTTGAAGTGCTTGAAGTTAAAGGCTGTATTCTCTTCATTTTTTGAATACACATGCCAAGAAGTTACAGATATGGACCAAATACTTCCTCAAGGGAAGTTTGTTGAAGCACTGTTGTTTTCTTTCCTAGATCAGTGAGATTTTCTGAGGTAAGTCTGCTGCATGGCAACAGTTGTTAGATAATTTTTAATGAAGCCTTCCTATTACCTTCCAGATTCCTTTCTTTCATTGAGATTTAAAAATAGCTTGCACTATTTCTGAATTAGTCATATTTGAAGCCAACACTGGAGGTTTCCTTGCAGGTCTCTCAGAATTGTTTGCTGCACAGAAATGTTGACTTCATGAACGGCGAAGAGAAGGAAGAAACTGACAAATTTTTCAGGCTTGAATTGGAACATAAAGACAGATTTTTTCATGAAATAAATCATGTGAAATCCATTTCCAAGGAGGCATTTGACAAGCTGTCAAGATATTGGCTGGACAAGCATTGGGTAGCACTACACAGGAGTGAGACAGTGACAACAGTGAGGAAACATGTCATTTCAGCTCTGTATTCTATTTCTTGAGAACCAGATGTCATTGGAAAGAAATCATTCTTCCTGTCAGATTGATTTTATGTACTAGAACTCTACAAGCTGACCATTTCAAAGATGCACATTCACAAAGTGTAAATTTTGAGCCTGAAGTATGCAGATTCCTTTCACAACCAATGGGTGAGACACACAGGTGATTACTTTCACAAGTTCACTCATCTCTTGGGTTCTTGTTGGACCATTTCTCTAGTCTGTCAAGATCCCTCTGAAGGAGAGATAACACACAACCACTCCTCCCAGTTTTTTATCATATTCAAACTTACTGAGGGTACATTCTGTGCTGTTATCCTGGCTGTTAAGAAAGATGTTACACTGCACTGGACCGATGATTAACTCCTACATCTCCATAACTGTCCCCCCACATGATTTTGTCCTGCTGATTACAATCCTTTTAGACCAGCTGCTCAGCCAGTCTTTATTCTGGCTGTCAATTGTCTCTGAATATATAAGAAATAGAGTTGATAACCCTACTAAAGTCAAGATAAACTAAAGTCAAGTCTCCACTTGTCACCCCATCATAAAGAGTTATCACATTGGTGATAATGATTTTCCACTTCAGAAATGCACGCTGACTATTCTCTACAACCTTTTTGTCTTTTATATGTTTGGAAAAGGTACCCAGGAGGATTTGCTGCATCTTCATCCTACTTCAACATTCACAGATTCATCTACCACAGCATGTGTTCAGCAGTACTCTTTCACTAAAGGCAAGTCTTACTTCCTCCAGATTTTCCCACTGGTCTTACCACCTGGAATTCCTCTTACCAATAAAGACAGGCAAAGGGAGCACTGACTAACTCAGCCATCTCTATGTCTACTGTCACCACGTCTTTTGTCATCATGCGTTTTATCACCCCATCCCATTCAGCAACATGCATTTTCCTTAGTCTTCCTTCTGCTGCTGATACATCCAGAGGTCCTTCTTGTTGCCTCTCATTGTCCCTTGCCAGGTTCAATTCCAAGTAGGCTTTAGCTGTCCTCCCTTTCAGTTACTATTTTTATTCAGAGGGATTGAACTGTCAAAGAGAAACATCAAACCAGGACATATCAGCTGTATATCAACAGGGCTTCCTTTTCCAGGAAGTTTCCCAGGAAATATTTTGGCCAACTTTCTGCCATAACAGCAGTAAAAGTTGTTCAGAACTGAGGTCAACATCTAAATTCATAATTTAAGTTTCTAAGTTCAAATTCAATATTCAACATTTCTGGAAACAAACAAGAACAGTTAAGTGTTGCTAACCTTCATTAGAGATCTCCCTGAGAATGAATAGTTTACAAGTGTGACCTTTTCTACCTTTCCACGTCTGCTTGAAAAAAATATAAAGTTAGGACACAGACAAGTATGCACGTACATGGCGGGCTTTATTGTGCATGCTACATCTCCTGCACTTTAAAATCCTGATGAAAAATCATGAACAGTTTTTCAACAGTATTAAAGAGTATCATTATTTTTCCATTGATTTAAAGGAAAGGTATTATGTTAATCAGAATCATGGCCTCACCTGATGAGCTCTTATGTCTCACAAGACCTACCTTTACTTAACATCCTTTGGGTTTTTATGAGAGCCTTATAAAATAATAAATTCTATGGGGGGACTCTTCTGCTTAAGTAATCAATAAACCTAAGACCTAACTGTTAGTCTCCTTTTTCTTGAAGTTCTTAATCATCTATGCCCTAAGGACTATTGTATTTGTATTTTTTAAACATCTCGCTTGCGAGTAAAATGTTAAATGTCTCTTTTACTGTTTCTCATAGTCATCTTTTTCTCATCCTATTCACTTTCTACCTCACTTTCCATTTCATTTTTTCATATTGCTTTTGCTTGGACTTCTATGTAGACATGCCTATGACAGTTAAATAATTCATATCAGGACTGTTTATTACTTTCCATAAATATCCATTAATTTCTGATATCTCACTTTTTAAAGAAGTCCTGAATCAGTTCTCAGGTGATAACAAGCAACACTTATTGGTGGAAGCTGTGCTCTACCATAGGTTATCATCTTAAGTGGTACTGTTAAATTAAACATTTCCAAAGAAATGTTTTCTGACATCCATACAAGAAATGAAGACTTTTAATATTCCAAGCAGTGTGTGATACTTTCTTTTGCAAATACACTGTGTGGAGAAATCAGTCTATATTTCAGTGATTATCATGTTACAAGTAAAATTATGGTAGTAAACAGACTACCAATTCATCAATGTATTACTACTGTCTTGCCTGCGATCTTCATGATTGTTATCTCTGCATCTTCCACAGTACCCACGCCCTGAGAAAACTCTGCAGAAAACCCTCTCCATAGAGGCCACAGCACTGACCCTCAGATTACAGAAACTCTTGCATTCTTGTATTCCTTCTCAGACACCAGGAGTTTCATGAAACTTCAATGAAGAAGGCTAGGTGAGTTAAAAGGCAGAATTAATAGGCAGGGATGGTATTTTCAGTGTTTAAAGACATTTACAAAGTAATTATCCTTAATCACTATTGCATTCTTTTCTTTTCCTGAAATGATCTCATTTTGTGATTTCCAATATCATTTAACCAAATACACTAGCTGCAGGGTATTTGAATCCTCTGAAATGGTTATTGGATATTGCTCCAATGAAGTTAATGACTTATACTTTTTTTTTTTAATCTCGTCCACCACGGTTCATGCCTTCTGGATTTTTTTCCCTTCTAACTTTTTCTCAGATGTGGAGACTAGTTTGTGTCAGACTAACAGGAAAATGGACAGATAACTCACTTAGAAATTTGACCGGTGACACTGCCATTGTTCAATTTGCTGCTGTTTTAAAGTTATGTCTCATCAGGCTGACCACATTACCTCACTGCCCTTCTTCCTCTCCCAGTGTTTTTCTCTTGTCTTCTGGCTGCAAGAACTGACTGTCAGTAGGTGTTGCTCCCTTTACTATAATTTGGTTTTAGTTCTTATTTTCTACTGTAATAAAAATAATGAATAATAATCAAATTTGTCCACTCAGAGAAAGATTTAGAGCAGAATGTCAAAAGAAATGATAAATTATTTTTTTCTATTAGATAGCAATGTCTGTTGAATATCAGGTAATCTCTTCAGCACAATGTGGTTTTTGTTCTCATTTTCTACTGTAATAAAGATAATAATCAAATTTGTCCACTCGGAGAGAGATTTAGAATTGGATGTCAAAAGAAATGATAAATTATCTTTTCTAGTACACAGCAGTGACTGTTGAATATAAGATAGATCAGACCAATAAAATACATATATATTATTTATTTAAATTAAAATCCACAGGCTGAAGCTGAGCCCATCAGTGAACCTGTTGGCACCTCTGTGAATGCATATTTAAAAAAGAAAAGAAAATGCTGGCTAAAGGAGGAGAGAACAGGGGGATAATTACGGAATAGAGATGGAAACAGAAAGAAAACACCAAGGTCAGAGGGGCAAAAGTGGTGCAGATTGCTGAAGGGCTGGGACATCCAGGAGACCCACGGCACAGCAGGAGAAAAGGGCGAAAAGGTATGGGCGACAAACAGAAATGCCTATGCCATAACTGCCACCTTCTCTGAGCCCTTCATGTCCTCCATGCATATGCCTGGGAAAAGGAGGGATTGGATCTCACTCCCATTCTTTCTATTTGCTCCCCAGTTAGTTGAGGGTGAGGAGAGTGAATGAGGCAAGATGGGTGCTTGGCTGCCAGCCAGGGCCATCTCACCCCAGTATTTTCAGTAACCTTTTTTTTCCTATTGTTTCTGACCTCTTCACCAGTCTCTACCCTTAAAATGAAAGTAACTTTCATTGAAGAATCTACCTACATAAGTCAGAGTAGCAAAAACTCACACAATCCTCACTAAGTATTTTAGAAATAGTCTGACATTTGATAAGACATATTTAGACGTGGTGTCTTTGATCAATTATGATGTTGTTTTGTTAACAGAATCACAGAAAAAACAGTCATATTAAAATAGCAAATAAATCCTCATATTCGCTGAGATTAAGAAAAACATGACTACATGAGTGTTCCTGAAGAAATGTCCTGTTTTCTTAAAGCATGCCTAGATCCCCCTGAACACAATCTCTACAGCCATAAGTGATATCAATATTAATAATAATAAGCAAACAAATTTATCTTCTCCTCTAAGAAAAGACTGTGTTGGCAAGAGTTGCAAGCTCCAAATTTGGTGTTCTTTTTTGCTCCTTTAGGCTTGACTGCATTCTTAAAGACACTGAAATCAGAATCAGGAAGTCTTGTCCATATTCATTGCAAATTCAGCATCCAACTGCAATTGTTCAAAATAATGAGATGCTTGGCTGAACACCTAAGTTTAGTCAGTACTGGTGAAATTATGAGATATCAGAAAAATTGCTTACAATGTTTATTGCTTTATACTACTAATCAAATTATCAAATAAATTAATGAAAACTATTTTAAAACCACAGCATTTCTTCCTGGGATATATAAAAGATGACAGTCAAGCCAATAACACTAAAACACTAAATGCACAAAACTGAATGACATCGTCAATAGACAAAACAGAAAGAACAAAGAACTGATGTGGCGTGAAAATGTGACGATGAACAATCATGCAAGATGTAAAATTAAACTAAACGATAGTTTCTAAGCATTTATTAACCACATTCAAATAGATGCAATGAACAAATACTAAGCCACAAAAAGCTACATATTCTAAATATTTATTTCATGGTCTGCACAGGAAAAGATTCCCTGACTAGTTCCTGATTACTGGCTTCTTTGGGTTCAAGCAAACTGCTCTGAATAATGCCATCTGGGAAAACTACAGCTTTAACAGGTGAATAAACTTGAATTATATAAACGTTTTATATAAAATCTTAAAGAATCATAAAAAAATGAGTTGAAGTTGAGTCATCCAAAAATGAGTTGAAGTGACTTTAAGAAGATACCTTACCCATCCATCTACTCTGAAACAGATCAGCTAGTTAAACTAAATCTTCTATTAATCTGGTCCAAAAAAATCCACACATCAATGCAAATTTGGGGAAAATTATTCCACACCTCAGCACTTTATTTTTTGTCAGAAAGTCTACATAAGGTGAATCATTCATTTTGGAATTTAAGCTTATTATCTTCCTTTTTCATATAGCATGGACACGGAGAAACAATTATTTCTTCTTTAGTTCCATTTTTGTTGTATCCTACATAACTCCACATGAGAAAAAATACCCTTGACTTCAAACTAAATAACCCCAGGTCTCTCCATCCATCTTTGGAGGTCAGGTTTTCTAAGCCTCTCATCATTCTCACTGGGATCCTTTCAACTTTCTCCAACTGACCTATGTTTTTCTTGAAGTTTTATGACAGAAATTGAACACATTACTTCAGCTTATGAGAGGCCTTGGACAGGAAGGTTACTTTATGTTTCTTATAGGTTGTATATGCCATTTGTTCTTCTTCAGAATAGAATGACATGGCTGACTCACATTCAGCTTGTGAATCAGTCCTTTTTTTCTCTAAATGGGTTTCCATTTAGCTGGCCCTTTATCTCTACATGTTTATGCAGTCGATTATTTTTGCTTAAGTGTTTTGCTTGTCTCTTTTGATTGCATATTATTTTTTTAAATAATTTTCTTCAGTTTCTCGAAATGCTTTCGTATTACAACAAGGAATCAACATCCTCAGTACATGACATTTTCTGAGAGCTTTTCTTCATATTACCATGCTTCCTAGGTGTGCTGGATTTTGGAGACCACAGTAAAAGCTCTGTTGCCAAAGATGTCAGATCATACAGGTATATTCTTATAATTCTGGAGGTCCTGAATATCTGTTTTGACAGCATTATGGAAATTAAGCCTGTTAGCTCTCAGTTAAAGCTGAGTAGTTTATTAAATGAGCTCTTAACACAGCTGAAGAATCCTCACTCTTGCAAAATTTCAGGTGGATTTAAGTCCCACCAAGTCCACATTAGAAAATGAGGACCACACTGGTTCACTTAAAAAACTGGCCAGTAATGAATGAACAAACACTCTTAAGCAAACACCAGAAGTAAAGATGAGTGTATCATCACTAAACTGTTTTAACTGATGTTATCTTAAAGAACAGAAGTCTTTTCTCTTTACTCAGTTGTTGATGGACACTTATTCATTTCATCTAAGGTCAAAATCCCAAAGGTATACTTTAATATTTAGGATATATATAATATATAGTAGAAAATGAACAAACGCTTGGGTGGATATTTGATACATACAGAAACTCCAAAAAAGCCTGAATTTTCTTAAATTATTATTATTCTTTTTAAGTTTTCTCTGGGTTGGAGAATGCAGTAGTGTCTATAAAATCAGCACCATCAACTTATAAGTGAAAACCAACTAGCTTACTCAATAGAAACAGGCTCTCCAGCAACATCTCCTGCCACATTTCCTCTTGTTTCCTGATGCATTTTTTCATTTCAACATAAGTGTCTCACTGCATTATAGATTAACTCCAGTTCTAGTGGTCTTAGTGTACTTTGGCTGTAAACCTAGTGGGGTGGAGGGTGGCTTTTTTGTTCTCTATTAGATTGTTAAACACTAAAGGATTCTAATTCATAGAATTCCACTGTGAGGACAGTGATGCCTATGATAATAACCAAAGTTAGACATTCATTCCTGAAAGAGAATATTTTCAAAATAAACTGGTTCATAAAGAAAAATGATAATAATAATTCTCAGGCTTTAGTACATATCAGAGGAAAGCAATTGCATCAGTTAATGAAAATAACAGAGCAAGAAACAATTATTTTGCAGGTAATACTTGAACAGCTCTTGCAGAAATAATTCTATTTATCTGTGCTCACACAATTGGACCCTTTAATAAGTTGTTTAATGACTTCCTTGAAAATATAAGCCTAGTTTCCTATCTGCTGTTGTATACACCTGAAGCAGACTTACCAAAATTCACACACAGTAAATGACATAAAAAAACTTCTCTGATATGAAGCACAAGCACTTAAAAAAATTAAACACTTCAGTGGTACCATATTCATTTTAACTATCTTCTACGTACAAACACTGCATATTATTTTTTTGTTGTTTTATTCTGTTGAACAGATATTCTTCGTTTTATTCCTGTGTTTGAAATGAAAGAAAAGATCAACACATCAAAAATGTTGGGTTTCCTTTCATTATCCTACTCCCAAGACATGTATCACACTAGCAGGTCAACTTAGAGAGAAATAAGCCTTTAACCATCTGTGAAGAAAGTACTAACCTCTACAGCTGGTCAGACAGGTGAGGTGTTAAGGTAAAATACAATATTTTCACATTCTTCAAGCTAAGGAATATTTCATGTAATGAAATTTAATGAAAAACAGCTACAAGTACTCATTATTTCTCATTTCTACAGAAAGTTGTTGGATGGCTGCCTCACTGGAAAATAAAATCCTATTGCTAAGCAAATTGCCTAAGAACACAATCACTAAGCAAGCATACTTAATGACTGTATTGAATTTAGAAAAGAAAAACGTCTCAGATTTAATAATAGTAAACAAAAGTCTAATTTTCAGTATCTCTAATGATTCAGTGGATAGGAAAGCTTTGAAAACAATGGAAAAACTAACAGTGACTTTCAACAGCTTTGAGTCAGGTTCCAAACTTTATACCAATTACAATAACTCTTCATATGCTATTAATGTCTATCTTAATGCTCAAAACCCCTGTAAGTTTTTAAGCGGCCAGCAGGCACAAGAGACTCCACATATCATATAACACCCTCCTTAAAGGAGAACTTAGAGATTTTCAGACTTTTTTTAAAGCTGCTGAACTACAGAACTGCCACAAGCAGAGATATCTCCAGAATCACAACAGTAGAGACCTTCCTTCTTCACACCACTGCCAACATTCAGCCTCTTGCTTTTTCCTAGATCATCTCCTGTTTCGTTTACTTATCTTGTAGGAATGGGAGAAAATTGTTTCCTGCCCTGAATCTTTCTTCACTCACTACTTCACTCATGAATAATCTGAAGCTGGCTTCTTCTGGGCAGGGCGCCAGTTATGATTCTGCAATGTAAGCCAGCTACTGAAATACCAGCAATAGCCTGTGAAAGTGTTTCATTGCTATCATATAGTGTATACAATCCCTACCCTATGCAATTTGGCCTAATAAAAGGCATTATCCTTCTTTGCAAAATCTTGTTTCTTAAATTACAATAATTTATCCATTAAATGCCCATTAAATATATGCTCTTTTTTTCACATCCATATAAGCTATAACATAAGTGAGCTCAAATTACACAGAACAGTATTATAAAACAAACAATGAAGAGTTAATTATTTGTACTTCTTGTACACTTATGTCAAAAGACTCTCTTATCCTTGTCTTTGCATTTCAGGCTTTCCAGCAGTGATAACAAAAATTTACAGATGTGACTACCTTTTAGAGAAGGAAAAACATTTAAGCTCAACACTTTGTAGGCAGAAGTATGACACTGTCATATGATTCCTTATTGATTCATTGCACACAAACTACGTTTATAAAGATGCAATTAGTCAAAATGTTTTCTGGGAAATTGTTAAAATTAACTAAATACTTACACAGTCATCATCTTAGTCATTTTAATAAATTTGAACTAGCGTCTATTAGTCTATCAGTTCTTTTAATATATAATTCTAGATGTACTACAAATGATCTCTGTCCAATAATTGATTGAACTTGGCTTAGTCCATAAAAATCTACTAAAAAATCAAGTGCTGTGAACAAAAGCAAGCATTAAAGGAGCTGAAATGGGCTGTGTTTAGGTATGGAAGCAGTTAGAAATAGTTTTGATTATTTTACTCTTTTACAGTAGCTCTAAAATGAAATCAAAGCTGACCCTTTTTGAGATCTGTGTATTTCACATTTAACATTGTTTCAGCAGCCTATAAAATGTCTCATGTTCAACATAGAAAACATGATACAGAGACAGCTGCTATCAGACAATTCTGCTATTATTTAATAATATATTGGAATAACATAAAGTTAGGCAGCATTTTCAATATTGCTTATGGACTTGACTGTCACTACATGTGCTTTTTAAAACATTTGGAAATCACAGAATAACAGAATTGTCTTAGTTGGAAGTGATCTTCAAAGTTTATCTAGTCTTACTCCCCAGCAATAAATAGGAATGTCTGGACACAGCTACATCATGTTGCTCAGAGCCTCCTCCAGCCTGACACTGAATGTCTGCAAGGACAGGTTATCCACCACCTCTCTGGGCAAGCTGTTCAGTGTCACCCCACTCTTATTAAAACATTCTTTCCTTATATCCAGTCTCAATCTCCCCTCTTTTAGTTTGTAATCATTTCCCCTTGTCCTATCACAACAGACTGCTGAAGAGTCTGTCCTCTTCTTTCTTAAATTCTCTCTTTCGATTCTGAAAGATTGCTCTCAAATCTCCCTGAAGCCTTCTCATCGCCAGGCTGAACAGTCCTAGCTCTCTCAGCCTGTGCTTATAACGGTGGTATTCTATCTCTTGGATCATTTTTGTGGCCCTCCTGAGCTTGCTCCAACGGGTCCATGTATCTCCTGTACTGAGGACTCCACACCTCAGGTGAAGTCTCACCAGAGTAGAGGGGCACGATCACCTCCCGCATCCTGCTGACCACTCTTCTCTTGATGCAGCCTAGGATCGGATCCAGTTGGCTTTCTGGGCTGCAAGTGCATATTGCTGGCTCATGTCCAGCTAGCTATCCAGTACCACCAGGTCTTTTAGCAGGCCTGTGCTCCATCTTTTCATCCCCCAGCTTGATTTGATAGTGGACATTGCCACAACCTAGGTGCATGTCCTTGCATTTGTTTTTTTTTAACTTCATGAGGTTCACATGGTCCACTGCTCAAGCTTGTCTAGGTCTCTCTGGATGTCATCCCATCACTCCGGGCTTTCAGTTGCAACACATAACTTGGTGTCATCCACAGATGTCTTAGTTTCCTCATCTAGGCCTGTTTCCTTGCCTTTTTCCTTCTCCTTCCACCTCCCCGGGGCATGGATCTGTGGGTCCCTTCACCCCCTTGTCACGGAAACCAAGCCAACCATGACAAACAATTTGCTAAGGGAGCACTCGATCCTATTGTCAGTGTCACTGATGAAGATATTAAAGAGCATCAGTCCCAGAACTAAACTATGAGGAACACTACTGATCTCCATCTGGACACTGACACATTGATCACCACTCTCTGTGTACAATCTTGCAGCCACTTCCTCATCCATCAAACAGTCTGCCCATGAAATCCATATCTTTCCAAACTGGACAGAAGGATGCTGTAAATTTAAAAACAGAGGTCAGAGGAGAGGACAGAAAGTACTCCACTAGAATTTCACAGCATTTCACAGTCTAAGTATGATTAAGTTGATTTCTCTGCAACTTTTAAGATAAACAAAGGATGTGGGCAAATGATACCAATTTTCTCAGCCTATTAACTCTGCTGTGTCTGCATTTTCAGGTGGAGAGATCATTTGCCCTTCTGGCAATCAGATGTACTTAAATTCCCCATTATTTATAAGATACCAGTTACTTCAGTTTCAGCTCATCAGGCAAAGAAGCTGAGAATCTACTTTGTTATCTACCACAGTTTTTATTAAAAAGTTGAAATTTTTCGCCTTCCGTATCTGAATTGGGACATAAAAAGTTGTATGGAAATTATTCATCCAGTCAGCTCTAATTTGCTGTATGTAGTCAGCAAAAAGTATTTTCACATCAACTTGATGAAATCAGAGGGCTATACTGATGATCTCCAGAGGTGCTTTCCAACCCTTGCAGGTTCTATAAGCCAAGAAAGGCTTAGTAACATTAAGTACACTATTTTTTCCACATTGAAAAAAAAAAAAAAAAAAAAAAAAAAAGCCATGACAATTTTTTTAAAAAATTATTTATTTATTTTAATACAGTGGGCTTTTTTGAACCTCTCCTGTGATAGCAAGGGCTAAATAGCATTTTTGCTTCTAAACAAGCACACTACATTAATGTCCAGTGAAAGCTACGGGATTAATCATAGAATATCCTCAGTTGGAAGGGATCACAAGGATCATCAAGTCCAACTCCTGTCTCCACACGAGACCAACCAAAAATCAGACCAGATGCCTGAGAGCACTGTCCAAAAAAGTGCTACTTGACCTTTGGCATCTTGATATCATGATCACTGCCCTAGCAGCCTGTTCCAGTACCCACTGAAGAACTTGTTTCCTGATATCTAGTGTGATTGTTCCTGGTTCAGGCTGGTGAACAGTGAAAAATATGGAGAACAGTGATGATCAAGGAACAGGAATCTGTTTCAGAAAAGGCAGTGACAGACAGAAGCTTCAATTTTTGAACCATCTTTTAAAGTAATCAGCAACTTAACTAAATGAATTCCAGAAGAGCATGGAGAGGGAACTGCAGTGGGAGAATAGCACAGGTAGGAAAAGGAGAAAATGATTTCCTGTGGGATTTCTGGCGAGGAGCAAACAAAAGAAACCCAGGACTACGGAGATGAGAAACTAAGAAAAGCGAACGCCCCACCACGCCGCCACTCTTCCCTTCCCTCCCGCCCACCCAAGAGCGCTCCGCCCCCCCCGCCCCGCTGCCCTTCCCGCGCTGCCCCCCCTCTCGGGCCGCGGCTGAGGGTAGCGCCTTCCTGCCTTCTTACAGCGCATGCTCTTACTATCCATCGGCACGGGCAGTACGCATGCGCGGGTCCTCGCTGTGAGTGGCGGGCGGAAGCGGGAAGGCGGTGCAGCGCTGGGCCGTTCCTTGCCGCGCTCTCGAGCAGGTAGCGGCGGGACGCGGAGTTCTGTCCTCACCGAGGGCTGTGGGGAGGAGTGCAGCTGCCCTGTGCCGCCCGGACTAGGTTTTGCTTTCAGCGTGAGCCCCTGCGCTTCTCTTCTACTTGAACTGCCCCGCAGCCGTTCTCTGTGGAGACCGAGTCCCCGCTGTGACAGATACAGTGTTACAACGGTTAGAAGTATCCATATGTATGCTATTATTTCTTTTCTCCTACTCCTGTTTAAACCAGTTTGACCCCGAGTACTCAGGAGAAAAACGTTTATATCATCAGTGCTAATAACCTTGTAGTTCTAATAGTAAAGTAACGCATCCAGGCCGTTGGTTTTAAACATCGTGGTTTCTGGCAGCCGTTGGCTTAATGGTAGTGCTCACAGTTCGTGCACTGAGCTTCCTCTCTCTGCCTTCACAAGATGTGTGCGTAGTGCAGTTCTGCTGCTTCTCAGGGCTGAAGTGCTGCCGAGATAACTGGCAGCAACAGTATATTTTCCACCAGAAATGCATAGATTTGGCCTCTATTAAGCTGTACAATTAGTAGATTACAAATCGAAATGAATAAGTGAGTTCGTATTAATTTCTAAGAATTCTAATTGTATGCTAGTAGTAGCATACAAAAATGGGCTGAACTTACTGCCGTGCATGTTCCCCTGAAGGCTTGTGCCAGCACATGTTAAAGTCCAGCAGCCAAGGGAGCGAGGTGTCACGCTCCTCTCTTGGCTTTTCCTTCTGTTTAGTTAGCTGATGTCGTGTTTTCTCCTCAGGTTACAACATGAGGGGAAAAAACTTCCAGACTAGATCTTTCTTCTTAAGTTGTCCTCTTGGTTTTATTAAAACTGCAGTACAACAGAAGATCGCTCCTGTGAGTGATGGGAGGATCGATCCAAATTGCAGGTGTTCTGTTTGTTCAATGTTTTTTATGAGAAAACTGAACAGAAACTGTAAGACTACATTACTGTCTCTACATATATGTTTGTGTTAAAGGTGGACCATGGGCTTCTTCAGACTTGTTTTAGATCTTGCAGAGTGATCCCAGATATTGTGCTGACTCCTTTGTGTGTTTATAGGGGCTTCAGAAATCTACCATTTTGGCTCACCCCATCAGTTACAAGCTGATGTTCTTGGCTGTTTCTTCATTCTTCATGGCATTTTGGTGAGATTTCCTCCGAGTCCACAAAATCATGTGTTTATTCTCTGATTTGGAGAATGACTTAAAGCACCTCTCTGCAAGTAGCATCTGCTTTGATAGATAAGGAATTTCCTTGTGCCTTGAACTGCTACAGCTTCCTTGTCCCAAAATGACATTAATCCTCTTTATGGTATTTTCAGTGAAATGTTTCTTGGTTACAGAGAAAAAAAGTAATCTTTTCAGTTTATCTGTTGCTTCTTGAGATTTCTTTATTTTTCTGCTCCAGAACTAATCTCATTTCTGGAAAGAGAGTACAGAGGAACAATCCATTAGTTGTAGTAATGCCTAAAAATAGGACCCAGTAGTGCATGCACACCTTTGACTCGAACAAAAGCTAATATGTTGGATGGGTCTGTGTAATCCAGGTAGAAATGTAGTCCTTTTCTATCCTGTGTTGGATAATCTATCCTGGATTCATGTACTGTTAGGATAAAACGGATACAACTTTGGTTTCCTCTGCTTGAACTTAATTCTGGAGTCAAGATGAAGAGTATGGATGGATTTATTTTTCAGTGCTGTTCTTCTCATGATTAAGAGCAGTTGCATTATTCACACTTGCAGCATCTGCAAGGTACTTCTATTGTCTGTAGTATGTATTTCATATTCTGACTATTTTGGTATGAGCAGTAAGCTGGTAAAGGTTGTCTTATATCAGTTAGGATTGTATTATGAGCTCTTGTTTTTTTGTTTGTTTTGAAATGTCTTTTGACTCCCCTTCTGAAGATAATAACAGAATTCTATGTTTCAGAGAACTAGACATGGAAGTCAAAAGTGATGGACCCATTCAGCAAATAAATGCTGCATGTAGTTCTTCCTTTGTAATCTCTTTGTCATATTTTTGAGTAAATGCTTGTTCCCCTTGATCTGGAGTGGGGAAAAAAATAGGACATTAACTGTGATTGTCTTTACATTATTTTCTGTATATTACTGGTTCCTCGTATTTACTCAAAGGTATGAGATCTTTTGAGTGATAATTCCATTACTAGTAAACTGAGTTATTTATAATTTGCTATGATTGTAAAAATTCAGTTGATCTTCACTGCATCCTAGAGATTCTCAAAAAGCATTTTCCAAAAGAATTCAGCAACCCGTATATCCAGAATGTACGTGAAGTGATTCCTGATTCTAACAGGAGGTTGATTTGACCTATCTGTCATGGCTGATGTGTTTTCAACTGCAAGAATGTCCTCTAGACTGTTACGGAATGTTGGTATATTTAATTTAACATCAGCAGTATACGAGACTGTTTTTGTGTACCAAGCTTGCAACCTACAGTTTTCTGTGTTGAAATATTGTAGGAAATTTTTACCCCTTTACTATGCTAACTGAAGTGTAAGATTTGCTGTTTTGTGTTTCTTAGAGATACGTGGAGGAAGATTAGAAGTAGTGATTAATTCTTTTGATGATAAGAACAAATTTATATTTCTTCTGTACATTTCCTCTTACGTTTTTCTTAGTAAGAAAAATATTGCCTACTTTTCTGGTGTTACTCTCATTCATGCTGTGATACTGTTCAGATCAACAGTTTTGTTTGTGACTGTGTGGTGTTAACTGCGTTTGCCACTGCAGCTTGTGTTGTCTTAATGATTTGCAGTGTGTATTAAAGGATTATAGAGCTGATCTGAGAGTTCAAGTTCTGGTGTTTTGTTGTTTTTTTTTTTTTTTTCCAAACACATTTAAGATCTTTTTCTTTTAGATTTAACAAAAGTTTAAAAAGCCTGGAGGGGGAAAAAAAAAAAAAAGAATATGACTTTCACAAAAGGACTTCAGTGCTCAGGCTCTGCCTAACACCCTATTTTGCAGTGTTTAGTTCCAAAATTACAGTAGTTAAACATCATCTAAGCTACTGCTTGATTCTGTAAGTGCATAGACTTTTGGTTATATACTTTAACACTAAAGTTACCAGGCTCTCAAAGCTTGTTTCTGAGGTTGCAAGTAAAACGAAAAGCTAGTTAGTTTGCCTTCTGTCTGAATTGATGAAAAGACTGTGAGCCTAACAGCTTTTCTTGTGCCTGCACCCCAGACAGCTTCTTAGCTCCCTAAATGAGGTCTGAGATTGTTAAAGTTAAGCTGCAAGAGAAAGGAATGAGGTGGAGTCCACTTTATTAAAACTTATTATTTTGTTGTAGCATACTGTTTTCTTTCTGAACCTTGAGATGGAGACATCCTATGATTGCGCTTATCTTGGTGGAATATGTCTCAATGTATCCAAAAGAACAAATTCTAAAATTACTGTTTATTTTTTTTGAAGGTTAACCTTTGTTTAAAGCTTTTTCTACTAGGCAATTGTTTTCCAGTGTACTGTGGTTTAAGATGTTTTATATGCTTTTGGAACATATGTTAATATTCCCTAGACAATTAAGATAGAACTATTGGATTATAGTAGACTGTTCCACTGTCAGAAATATAAAAGCTAGAAAATCATTAGGTAGAAAGACAGTTATGGGGTAGAGCAGAATGTGAAAAGTTCAGCCCATAAGTATCTTCAAAGTTACATTTCACTTAGCAAATGATGAATGATTTCTTTTTCTCTTTCTCCTGAATTCACATGCAAGATGAAATCATTTACATAATTCTTTGATTGCTAAAATTATTAAGTCTTTCCAGAGGCTGATCTGTATATTTGTCACTTTTAGCTTTTGGAAGGCAACAGAGGTTTTTAGTTCACTGCTTTTTTCCTTCTGCTGTTTATGTTTTGAACCCATCCCTTTTTTCTGCTGTTCAAGGAGAGGCCCATGATGCTTTCTACCTATCACAGCCTGATGAGTAACTCCGCACATGCCACTTAGAGAATTCTACAGCAGCAGACTCAGATTAGAAGGGATGCCTGTCATTGCTACGCAGTTAGCCTTTTGAGAACACCTGGCAGACTTATTTTCACTGAGCTGCTGTTAACACTGAGGAGAGCAGACTACAGACATCTGCATCTAGATTTGGGATGCCCGTGCTGTATCAATTTGATCTCAAAAATGTATTTTTGTGGCTCTTAGAACTGCAGCATATCCATAAGTGCATGCATCCACACTAATGTCTTTGTGTTTTAATTGCAGAGAACAAAAACCTGGGAGTGTCAGTGATTATTAGTTAAAATACATGAACTTATTTTTACATGTACAGAAACTTAAGATTTTTTTTAAAAAGAACACCATAAACCACATTTGTTTTCAACTTGTATATTATTTACATAAATTACCTAAATTGTAGGAGTAAACATGAAGTAAATAGTGGAAATAATATGGCTACGTCCCACTGCATCAACTGACATATGGCTTCTTTTCATAAATTTTCCTTTCTTACCATAGAGACACTGGCAGAATATTTGTTCAATGACATAAATGGCAAAATCTTCTGTTTCAAAAGAAAACAAGGGGGCTGCAAAATTTGTAGGTGGTTTTTAAACCTGAATTTCTTTCTTTGTTTTGATTTAACAGCTATCTTTGAACTGTAACAAAATGCATCTTACAGTTACACATCTCTGAGAAAAACAAACATCTCTGTAATTGCTCAAGTACCGTAACTGCAAGAAATTTAAGAAGTGTTAATTCATTGTGTTGTACATCTTCCTAGCTCATTATAATGCTGCTGAATGAAAAGCGATGTTGCTGATTAACTCTGAAGTTTGCTATTTTTAGATGAAATAGATCAGCTTGTCATCCTGCTAAGAGCTGTAGTATGAAGTAGAATCATGGCCTGGGTTGAAAAGGACCACAGTGATCATCTACTTTTAACCCCCTGCTACGTGCAGGGTCACCAACCACCAGACCAGGCTGCCCAGAGCCACATCCAGCCTGGCCTTGAATGCCTGCAGGGATGGGGCATCCACAACTTCCTTGGGCAACCTGTTCCAGTGTGTCACCACCCTCTATGTTAAGAACTTCCTCCTAATATCTAACTTAAATCTCCCCTGTCTCAGTTTAAAACCATTCCCCCTTGTCCTATCCCTGTCCACCCTTGTAAACAGTCATAAGTAGATACTTCCAACTGAAGCTTTTTAAGGGTAACTTGTGGAGCTTTCTTGTCTTGTGCGTGCTGGGGAGGAAGTTACAGAGAAAAAACTTGCTGATCTAAAGTAGGGAAATGTATGTTGTGAGCAGGTTGGATGCATGGCACTGTGACCTTGTTACTGACTTTCCTGAGTACAAGTGACTGCTTAGTTTTTTTTTTTTAAATTGCTTTTGTGGTTCTGGGGTCCGGAGAAGGCTGCTGTAATTAATTCTAGGGATTACTGCATTGCATCTTGGGATCAGTGTGAGTACTGCCAGGCGAGGCAGCCTATCTGTGTCTTGGGCAGCACCATGAATGCAAGTCCTCAGCACAGGAATCTGCTATGTGACTGATTCTCACTAACAGCTTCCCGTTATTGTAAGGGCATTTTACAGCCTTCTGGTGGTCTTTGCTTTCTATAAAGTGTGTGGTAAGCCTAGTCAGTTAACATGCAGTAACTTAGCTGGTTTTAGTTTTGCAGAGTTGAAATCTTTACTAAAGCACCAAATATTTTGAAAAACAGAGTGGTACAAACATGATTTGTCACTTGTGCAGCCTCTTCTCTAAATTACTGTACTGTGAAATACTGTACTGATTGAGCTCTAGTTTTACTTCTGCTTTTCAATTGGCAACATGATTCTGCTTTTGCCATTCAAAGTCCCTGCTTGCTTTTTAGCATGTATTTTGTATATAAAGTATTTATACTTTTCATCCTTTATATTCACTAGCTGATATTAATCATGAGTAAAGTAATATTTTGTTGCCATTTTCAACACAATGGAATATTTTCAAAATAGTCATGGTGGTCTATCAAATGTTATCAAATGTCTAGCAAATATTACTGTTTCTTCCTGACATATTTGGTACTGAGACTGATCCCTCTGGAGTTTTTTAGTCATTTAACAAAGCTCTCCTTTTAGAAAATAGATTTCATCTTCTGAGTATGCTGGAACTTCTAGTAACTCTTAATTTGATATATTTGGGTAACATCAGGAGTCTGTTTCTCGTTGTTTAGACAGCAACTATGCCTGTTCAATTGCTAAAGATCGTTAAAGGAAAACTTGAGACTCAGCTTCCCAGCCACTTGCAGAGGGAGGAGTTAAAACATTTGCAAATAGGACTTGACCATACCAACAAATATTTCCAGGTAACTTACTAACAAACAAATTTTGGTTTGCTTTGAGATAACTCCTGCCTAATTTGTAAAGTGTCTCTGTATTTCAGCTGTGTTGGTGACTTACTGTGCTCTCTTTCTCTTCATCTGTTGCATATCTTTTTTGTTGGCAGTGTTGAACTTAATTGCATTGTTGCTATTGACTTGATTGGTTTGCAGTTCTGCCCCTTCCTCTTACCTAATTACAGTGATATGCAGAAGACTGTGCTGAAAATTGAGGGTTTAGGGGAGGGTGTAAATATGTATATTTAAATAGCAGTAAGCACTACTATCCTCCTTATAGATCATGTTTCTCTGTTATGACCATTAAAGCAGTTTTCCTTTTTTGTATGAAGCAATTGAGAATCCATTTTTTTGAAAAGATGTCTCTGTAGCAACTATCTGCACCAAGATGCTATTAGTTTTGTTATTTATTATCAGTTGTGTACTATATTTCTCTAGGAGTCCCAAATATATTTCAGATTCAAAGTACAGTCCTGGTGAAGTGCAGAAGTAATATTTTCATTCCTAAAACAAATATACTATGTAAAATGAAGCATCAGTTCTTGAGGGTTTTCTTTTTCAGCCTGTTTAATTTTTTGCATGTATGCTGCTGAAAATCCTGTTTATCATCTTTGGTACTTAAGAGGCAGAAAGTCAACATTATCCCAAGCTTACCTTCTGACCAGAATGAAAACAAATTCTGGAGAAAACCTTAGGTGGCTTGCATCTTAAAGAAAATGGCACAAATATTTTAAAAACATAAACTGAACCAGTTTGTATGCAAAAAGAACATCTTTCTTCCCCACCCGTATATTCCTAGGTCCAGCCTTAGTGCTTTTCTGACCCTGTGGTGAGTCAGTTCAGGGAAATAAATTGCACAAGACTAATCATATTAACAGAGAGAGGGTAGTTTTCACCTATTCTTTTTCTCTAGACTGATTCATTATGGTGTCAAAGAGATGCCAGGAGTACTGCAATTAGATAAATTAGAAAGGAGCAAAACTGCCTTTTTTGGAAGCACAGCAGCATGTGATAGGAGGTGATTTGATGACATAAATGAATAAGAGTGATCCAGTCTCCCTTGGGTCTTGTAAAGGGACAAATGGAATTATCAATAAAGAGTGCTGCTTCTAAGCAGGGTTTTTATTCCTCAGGATATAGTTTTCTGTCCTCGTTCACCTGCAGGGCATATAGGCTTTCCTACTTTTAAAAGCTCTTTCTGCAAGAATGGTTGGACACTGACAGGGATTCTTGTTTGCAAAGGAAATACTGAAGTAGACAGAAACTGAATTAGAAAACGATTCTGCCAAAATAAATGTTTTCAATAGGTAAGCAGAATGATTATTAACAGACTAAGTATATATGTGATATTGTAACTGATTGCTGAAAGTGCCCAGAATCTTTCTCAGAATTTTGCTTAAAAAAACCTTCATGCTGCATGGATTAGTAGGTGACTGAAACAGCTTGGTGTAAAAACAGAACAACTGTAGGGCTGATAAAGCTTGTGCTAATGCACCATTAATTGCGTTGGAGATTCTAGTTCCACAAGCCAAGCTTGAAGCAAGTGTGAGAGTGCACTGATTGCAGGTTATCTTAGTGATGGCACAGCATGCTGTTACTCCAGAGTATCAAAAAATCAGGTCCTGATATGAGGAGGAAAGAAGAGTAAAGGAGGATTTTATGAAATGTGTTCTTGGAAAAATATGACAAAGATCATCCCCAGTGTTTCTCTCTGGCATCTGTATCTTGGTACTTTCATTCCTCTGAAAATTTTTGGTTTCTAGCATCCTTCTGAAGAATATGGAGTTTAATCTGAATTTATGGGAGAAAACAGTACAAGAAAGTCCTTACTTCCTCAGTTGAGCTGTGCCCTGACTGAACCGGATGCCACCTCCTGTTAACTTACTGTCCTCTGGACTTTACCCTGGCAGCTGAACCAAAAGTTGAGAATGTGCTGTCATGTCCTTACAGCACTGCTACAGCTGCCAAGTCAGCTGTTGGAGCAGACTGAGGAACTAGGCTGTGGCAAGGAGGGAGGCAGATTCACTAGAGGCATTGCACATAAGCAGCGTGAGGGTGAGTCTAGTGGCATATGGAATGAGGAGGGATTTGGAAGAAGTTTGTTGAGTTTTAATGTACAGTGCAAGATTTGTGGGGGAGGATTGAATTTGAGCAGGTTTTTACAGGGCAAATTTTAGATAAGTTTGGAGCCCAGGGGTTTTAGGTGAATTAAGAAAGCAGTAGGTAGTATTTCTGCTGGGGAAGAGGATTAGAGAGTAGGTGTTCAGGATACAAAGAAAACTGATGGGGGCAGGCAGTTCTATGTAAGAATGGGGTCCCAGAATCTGAGAAATCATTTGAAGATACTGGGATGTAGGAGGAAAAAAGCAGAGTCCCTTTCTCATAAATGTATGCTGTTCTGTAGTGAATTGAGTGTTCTTTACTAAAAGAACATAGTGTTCCTGAAATGATTTGGTTTTATTGCAGATTTCATTACAAGAAAAAATCTGTGGAATTTCTTCTGCTGGTGAATACAGTTCAAGACAAATAATCGCAGCAAGAACAATTGTACCTAGTAATTGCAATTCTAAAGTTGTGATTTTGAGAATGAGTGAAAAACCTGTCTTTAAGTATTCATACACAGATCTCAAAACATTATGCTGTGAATGCTGATTGCTAAAATAAATATTTGATACTTCAGTCCCTCTACAGAATGCAACTGTGTTCCCTATGAAAAGCAGGAGCTTAACTGCTCAAGACACAGTCATAGATCTTTGACCTTTATTTTGGTCTAAGTTATTCCTACTGTCTAAGAAGCAATAAAGCAATATGGTAAATATTAAATTAAATTCAGCATAGGGTGCTTTGTTTGTTTTAGTGTAATAAAATTTATACTCTTTGGGTTGGAAATGGAGAACTTGTGAATTTTACTTCTTTATAGAAAATAGTCAAATAAGCTATGTTGAATTTTATTTGGATTCTTCCTTAGTTAATTTGTTACTATAGTGTTAATGTTACTCTGAAAAGCCTCTACAATAGCAATTCACTGCTGTATATTTTATCTTAATATGGTTTAAAAGGTGTTTACTAACATTTAAATCATGTTTCCCACAGAATATGTGCATTATAAGATCACAGTGATTTACCTGACTGTTGTCTTAGTGTTGCCTTTGTGCACTTATAGATGATTGCATCTGCCATCTCCTTACAAGAACCTTCTTATTTTATTTGCTGTGGTGTTTTATAGTTCTCTTAGATGTTCGTAGACTCAGTTTTCAAATTTCTATATTTTTCTTCATTGAACCAATCTCTATGCTTTTATCTTTGAGGTAGATACAGTGTTTTATCTACCATCCTGTGTAGAAATACATTTGGCTGACATCTTTGTTTCTGCTGGAGATGAAACTTTATTGATGAGATGCCATGTTTCTGAAAAGCAGAATAAAAACCAACACGTTTGTTCCAAAGGAAAGTTAACATAACAAAAATTGCTACAGTTTGCTTCAATGCAAGTTGGAAATTCACTGTAATGATTGAATATATGTACACACACATGCAATGATGATATTTGCATCTTTTAGAGCATTAGTGTTATTGAGAAATCAATATATTGCTGAGTTTCCAAGTTTTGTGATGCATTCTTTGTCATCCCAACTCTTCTTAATATTGCAGGATATTATTTATCTCTGCATCTTTTATCTCTTGACTGTGATTTCGTTTAGATACTTACGTTGTTATCCTTTGACAATAATTTGAGGAATTGCTATATCTTTTAAGATTTTGAATGTCCTATTTATTTTAGCAACTTTTTAGCCTTTGTGCAAAAAGTGTAACTGTTATGTTAGTGATGTAAGCAGTAAAAAGGTATTTCCATAGCTACAGTTTCTGTTTACTATCCAGGCCATAGCATCTAAGTAATTTAGACTCGTACTATTTCATTCATAAAGCTTCCTTTATATCTCTAGAAGCTCACATCACTTATGCTGGCTTGTGCATGTTTTACCAATTAAAACAAAGAAAGATACGTTCTCTTTTTTTTTTTTTTTTTAAGCCTATAGACATTTCATTTGTTGTCAGTGTTTTGGTAACCTATAGGTTGATTGTATGGTCCCAGTTCATATTTTTATGTATATATATATATATATTTAATTTTGTTTTTACTTTTTAGGGAATAGTTATTCTTTCCTACCCACTAACAAAACTTGGAGATGGTACAGACTTTTTCAAGATTGTTCTTCAAGGTACTCCATCTAAATACACTTTTGTTTTTGCTAGACTTCTCAACCTTTTTTTTTTTTTTTTTTTTGACATCATTCTGTTCCACCACTACTACTTGCTTTGTTTAGTATTCAGTAAAACTTTTACACCTGAAACTTGTTCATTGCTCATAAAAAATAGATTATTTTAAACTGTTACATATAAGTTACTGGAAGCTATATGGTCTTTGGATTTTCGGTTGACTTCTTGTTACAGAATCTTTTAAAATACTTTTCTGAAAATTCGTTAGTTATGAGTACAGCATATTTTTAAATTTCTTACCATAAAGAAGGTCTAAGAAAAATACAGAGTTAACAGTTTATGTTATTTCAGTACACATTTGATACAGAACAGTATGCTAATTTGCAGTACATGTATTGCATTGTTTTAAACTAAGCAGTTCAGAAAGGGATTTTGAGATGGTTTTGAGGAGCTCGGCATTTCCTTGAACTTCTTTCTCAGCTTATTCTTTCTGTTAGGGAACCATCACTTGCTCCTTATGAGCCTTTTTGATTATATAAATTCTATGTCTGTGACCCAATTGTAGGCTAGGGAGTTAAGATTCTACCTGAAAGTGCTGCTTGTGATTAGTGTTACCAGAGATGAATGAAGTTGATGAGAACAAAGGCATTTTTCTTCTGGCTTTGGGGTTACCAAGGACAGCAACAAAACTTCTCGAGTCGTGCTAATTTCACAGGGCTTTTCAGGAAGGTTAAGAGTTTTTATATATTCTGCACATCTCAAAAATAAGTTCACACATTAAATCATTAATGTTATTTCTGCAATGATAACACCTAGAATAACCTTCTAAAATAACCTGATGTCTACCTCAGTCCATCCAGAAGACTACTTATTTGATAGAACCGTGCAGTGACCTGGGTTGGAAGGAACCTTAAAGATCATCCAGCTCCACCCCTTCTGCTATGGTCAGGCTGTCCAGGGCCACATCTATCCTGGCCTTGAACACTTCCGGGGATGGGAAATCCATAACTTGTCTTGGCAACCTATGCCAATGCCTCACAGCTCTCTGAGTAAAATGTTTTCCTCCTACTATCTAAAACTCACCTCTCTGAGTTTAAAACAATTCCCTCTTGTCCCATCATTATCTGCCCATGTAAAGAGTTGGTCTTCCTCCAGCTGATAAATTTCTTCCAAGTACTGGAAGGCCACAAAGACGCCTTCCCCAGAGCCTTGTCTCTTCGCCTCTCTCACCATGCTGGCCACCATCCAGATCATTGATTTACCTATAGTTAGCACACAAACCCAATTGCACAGCTATTTATGTAATTTTCTGCTTGTAAATTAATTGGAATGAAAAATGTAAATGCATTTATTTTGGAAACCTTTTCCCATTGCTGTTTTGAAGAAGGAATGATAATTGGATGCATTTTTTTTCCTAGATGACACATGTTCAAGGATTAACAGCCTCAATGTTCTAATATATGGAAAAATGGCAGAAGATTGTGCAAAACTTATACGTAACGGGGTAAAATATATTCACTTTTTCTTATATTATGAACTGTTTTCCAGAGATCTGTTACCTTTTTATTTTCTCTTCATATAGCTATTATCAACATTAGAAATGGTCTATTCAGTCTGTTCATATTTATAAACTCGAAAAAAGTATTTGCTTATGTAAATTTTTTGACAGTAATACTGAAATAGAGCAGTTCTTTTTGTCTGTCAGTGCTGTTTCCTTTACCTCGCAAGAAAAGGATTGACAATATGAAAGAAAAGCCGTCCATTTATGTTTGTTAGTCAGATGTCTTGCCATACTTTTGATAAGATTTTAAATTTTAACTGATTTAAGGTTTAAGTTACACTAAAACTTTTCTTTTTTAAAATTTGAAACTACATACACAGGTTTTTTTATTGTGTGTGTTGCTGGCATCTTGCTTCATTAGAAAAAAAAGCTTGGTTTGATAGCTCCAGGGGTAAAGGACATTGGCAAATCAGTCCGAGTTTGAGAGTGTGTTGCAAGCTGAAAACGATTACCTCAGCTTAATAATTTTGATTAGATTGCCTGTCAGTTTGCTGACAGATAGCCAGATATCAACTTAAGGTATACTGTATGCAATGGGCTCATGTTAGTGCTTTATTATTTATGGTAGAAATTCACATTGAAGGTGGAAAGTTATTTAGCAAAGAAAACTGGTCTTTGTTTGCAGGTTCATAGAAATATTTTTATGAGCAACAATTTAAGGCTTTCTCAACCATGGAAATAGGAACGATTAAGTTAGAATTTTATCAAAGCTGTTCAGCTCAGATAATAGAGCCATAGAATAGAATGTCCTGAGTTGGAAGGGGCCCTCAAGGATCATCAGTCCAACTTTTGGTTCCATTCAGCATCACCCAGAACTCAAACTATATTTCCTGAGATGACTGTCCAAGTGCCTCTGGAACTCCAATAGGCTTGGTGTTGTGATCACTTCCCTGGAGAGTTCCAGTGCCTGGCCACATTTTCAATAAAGAACATTTTCCTGCTTTCCAGTGTGGTCTAGAATTCAGTTGGAATTCAGTTGATTTGAAAAGGCAGAAATTTCAGCAGAGAGGAGAGCCTATTAATTTGACCTTGAAATTGATGCACAGCTAATTTTAGCCATATGTGTGAACTTTATTCACACATATGGCTAAATAAATAAGGGAAAAGATACAGAGGGTCATCAGACTGGATGGTAATGTGTGCAGGTCAGAGGGTATTAAGTTGTACAGGAGATTCTGCTGTGAATCAAAGCCTGGTTTTGATATTTGTCTTATTCCACGCTGTTCTGCTCATGAGGAAGCAAAATTGTTTCTGACAGGTTCTTGGCAATACCAGGCAAAGTATTTGCAGGTAGGCCAATAATCATATAGGGAAAGAAGAGTTGAATTCACCCAACTGGTAAAAGGGACTTCTGGCCACGCAGCACTCCTTCCCAGGAAGCAGCCTAGATCTAAGAGATGCTCTCCTTTTGGAGGCTGGCCATCAAGTGAGCCTAGGGTGGCTCTGCCCTGTGTCCATGCCTTCTGGTCACATGGGGAGCGTGGATAAAAACAATCTGCCTGTGCTACCCAGGCCAGCCACACCCCTTCACCAGGTGCTTAATCACCAGTTAAGGCCCTGACCTAACAGTTCCCCTACACATGCAGAAGAGAGGAAACATACCTTGCAGATCAGCAGCCAGTATGGGACAGAAGATCTTTCTTTTGCAAATCTTAGATTCGTATGTGAAATAACAACAGTCTTTATACAGATTCCTGCGTTCCAAGAATTTTGGCAGTAATTCCTGGTTGGGAGGTCTTTGAATTAATTTGCTAAATATACAGGATGCAGAATTTTTAAGAGGAACTGACTATTTTTGTTGTCCTGATTAAAACATTCATAAAAGGCCCTGAGCAGCAATGGGAGGATAGAAAGATAGGTCCCAGAGAGTGCTATAGGAAACAACAACTCTTAGCAACCCTTCAAGTGATAGTAACCACCAATGATCTATCATTGTTCACCAGAAGAATCCTCAATTTATTATCAACCTGTGTACACACTTGAGACTATATAATACTAAAATTCCTCCTGACAAAGGAGAACAAGTCAAGTCAGCTCTACAGAGCTCCAATCCTGACTCAGCAGTCAAGTCCCAGAGCCTTATGCCTCTTGTAATCTAACAAAATGCTGAAACAGGAATAATGCATGAAGGTTAATTGCACTGTTGAACGAACACCATGAAAGAGCATCAGCAACCGAGAAAGAAAAGATGTGCTGAACCTGTTTTCTGCAAAAAAAAAAAACAACAACCCTAGTTTTCCTGAAGTTTGTGTTTCTGTATATTGTTTTTGTCTTATATGAAAAGAATGAAACAACTTTAATGTACGTTAGCTGGATAGTGTGTTTCAGGTGCAGAGAGTATTAATCCATGCAATTATTTTCACTTGTTTTAATTTATTTAGTTCTGAGTACATCTTACACTTAGGTGGCTTGCATGGTATCTTGTAGTCAAAATACACATTTTATTCCTACTTACGACAGTAGTTGGAAATAACAATGTCATTGGTTTTGTGTATTAAACTGTCTGATCAAACCCTTTTTTGCAGGGTTTTTTTTTTTCTTTTTTACTCTAATAGTTATATTGATAAAACCTGAGGTAACAGCCTTTTTTTTTTAAAAAAAAAAAAAAAAAGATTTGGGGCCCTTTATTATTGAGAGTAGCATTATCAGATTGCTGAAATAGCTAAAGGAACTATTGTAATGCAATTGTAATGCAATATTTGACAAACCGTCAGCTTTAATCAGAAAAAGTATTACAACATATATATATTGTAGTATATATAGTATATATATGTTGTAATCAAATAAAAACATGAACAAAAGTCATTCATTAAAAACTTCAGGAAGAGTTTTTGGTAGAAGCTTGGATTAAAAGGACACCAAGTTTAATATGGTAGTTCTCAGGTATGTTTGCATGTGTGTGGAAGGTTTTGCAAGAGCAGATATGTTGGAAGTTTGCTATACTGTTCTGACAGAAAAGCAGTTGACTCTAAAGGAGCTTCATTTTGTATTGTAGTTCCTAGTATTGTATTTCTTTTGGTCAGAAATAAATTTCTTAACGTATCTGTCTCCTACATGTGTTTTCCTTCATCTGTCTTCTCTCTTTTATTTTTTTTTTTTTTTGTAAGGTTGCTACTAAAAGGTCTTCTGCAGGAACTTAAATCTTTTACTGCTTAAGTAATTCTTTTTCTTTGCTTTGTGATATGTGAGGAATTTTATACCAAAAGTGAACATGCAGCAGCAAATGGATTTGCTTCTTGTGCCAGAAGATTAACAAGGACACTACAGAAGTCTGTAGTATCTCTTTTGCTACCCAAAATCTAGTCATTTACTTAACTGTTGTACCCCTAAGGAATAAATTGGAGGATATTGATCCAACTAAATTGAAAGTATCTACAGGAAGACTCTCTTTGAAGTGAGGCTCTAATACAGTAACAAACAACCTCTAAGACAGGAATGCTTTATCGATATTAATCAGATGTGTGACTGCTTTTTTTGGCTTAGTTAATTTTATGTAGGAAAGAGTCAATGTTCAGTATATTCAAAGCGTAATGATTCTCTTTGAATTAGAATTAGGGTAGAATTGCTACGTAGAGGAAATTAAAGGCAATGTTTGGAATTTTTTTTTTTCACAGTATCACAGTATTGCCAGGGTTGGAAGGGACCTCAAGGATTATGAATCTCCAACCCCCCTGCCACATGCAGGGCCACCAATCATCCCACCTAATGCTAGACCAGGCTGCCCAGGGCCCCATCCAATCTGGCCTTGAACACCTCCAGGGATGGGGCATCCACAACCTCTCTGGGCAGTCTGTTCCAGTGCCTCACCACTCTCTCTGTAAAGAATTTCCCCCTGACGTCCAACCTAAATCTCCCTTCCCTCAACTTAAAACCATTTCCCCTTGTCCTGCTGTCAACATTTTTAATTGAATGTCTTAAGACTTGAGAGTGAAATTTGACATTAAATCCTCTTTTAAACATAATGCTATGCAAAGCACTCATCTGTTTATCACCTGTCTCTGTAGGACACGTTCGTGGTTGCTGGATTTAAGGTGGCAGAATCTCCTACAGCACGAGAAGATGGTAGACATGCTTGCCACCTGCAGGTGTCTGAAGAAGCTGGATCAGCCATTTATGTAAGTGGGTGCCTAGATTTTTTTTAACCTCTTTTTTCCAAATACCATCATTAAAATTATGCTTTACAGTAGAGAAAAAATCCATTAGAATTTGAAGTACTGCAAATTATTACAGCATGACCATGAGGAAATGGTCTGGACACATTTGTGTGTGTGCCTACAATTATGTAATACGTGCTTCCATCCATTTTGTCAAAGTAGTATTTATCTCTGTATTTATCTCTGATGGATGAGAATGGGTGTTATCCTTTCTGTCCAAGACTGTGTAGGGTCTGGATGGGGATTGTATGCTTGAAAATCCTTCATGGTAATACTCTGTGCAGAACAGTCCATGGCAGTGAATAACATTTTGTAATAGATGAGAAACTGAGAGTACAGTGTCTGTGAAGTGCTGTGTGTCAAAGAATACGATATAGAAGTGATGCAAGGCGTTGCCAGATCCAAATTATCTTGATCTCCAAGGTAAATTTCTACTTGTTGAGTGCAGGAATTTGACATTAGTTAGCTTGAGATAGCTCCTTAGAACTTTCTGAACTGCTCTTGCACATAATGGAAGGGAATAATGCATATAAGGTAAAGGGTACGAGAGGGGTTTCTAGTTCAGAAACTGTTGTTTAAAGTTGCTTTTGTCTGAGTGTAATCAGAACAGATATTGTTTATTGTGTAGAATAAAGTTTTAGTAGATTCAGAGGTGTCCAATAGGAAAGGTGTTTATTGTTGCAGCTGTATGAAATGTTACAATACTTGTACTGCCTTCATTTTTGTAATCGGTTAAGTTTGTGTTTGTTTTTTTTTCTTCCTCAGATTTGTACACAGCCAAGCATAACTCCTTTTTCAGGAACTACATCTGCAGTGAGTTTATATTCAGGATATTTTTTAAGCGGGCAATTTTTTAAAATTCAGGATATTTTTAATATGAGGTGAACTGCATGTAAATAAGAATATATAGAATTCTTTTTCTTTCCTATTCCAGCAGTTCATTTGTTTAGCTTTTATTTCTACAAATGGCATGCCTAGAAAACAGAATGAAATATGATAAAATAGTATTTCTCTGATATAATTTCTGTCTGGTTCTCAAAATAGGCTGCACGTTGACTTAGGAAGTGTGAATTAATAAGGTACCTTCCATACCAAAGGAGGTTGTTTTTGTTTTTGTTTTTTTTTTAAAAAAGGATAATATTCCTTTGATTAAAATCAGACTTTGTGTTTTAACATTTCTTTTGGTTTCTGCTAGGAACAAGCCTTTACCTATCTAAATTACAATTCTATAGGAAGTAGTACATTACAGGCGTAAAATTTGATAGATGAAATTTAATTGTTCCTTATCGTCAGGTTGAAGATTTAGTACTGAAGATAACACAGCTTGACTTTGTATTAATTATCTGAGAGTTTTATTTTTTTCCACAGTTCAATCAGTAAAATGCAGTTTTCAGTCAGTTTGGGAGAACTTGCATTCTTTAAGAGAGTCGTGTTCTGTAATCTTAAGTTGAGAAGAAGTTGTCCTTAGATAGTAGAAATTAGTCCTTGATTTCTTTTAATTCTCTGACAGGAGTGCTATTACAATATAAACTTAGGCAGTAACCGCAAGAAGTAAGATGCCCAAAGTGGGCATTATTCTGTGCAGCAATGCTGCCAATATTAATTTAAAAATAATTTGTGGCTTTAAAAAGCCATTTGAATAGATGTGTTAATACCAGCCTATAAAAAAACAAAAACAAAAACAAACAAAAAAACCAAAACACATTATGATGACTTTCATTTTCTTATTCATCTGTCTTCACTTTTGTATCTTACTTGCCCCTACTGGCTAGTTTGTTGTAAGAAATATTTCACAGAAGAAATGGAATGAGGTGTGCTTTTTTGTCTGTGAATGAATGAATAAAATTCTAAATAACATTTAGAAAATCTTAAGTGAATAAGATAGGAAAAGAATAGGTAACTTTTAGTTATTAAGACAAATTAAAAACATATCTGAATCTAAATGGTGTTAAAAGCACAGAATTCTAGATAACATTAGCATAATTGTTTTCCTTCTGTCCCCTAATTTTACCATGCCTTTCTAGTCTGTTGCACCAAAATACGTGTATACTCCTTTGAATTGTCTTAAAGATGGGACTGTAGTGAATTTGTACGGCATTGTGAAATTCTTCAAGCCTCCTTATGTAAGCAAAGGAACAGGTATGTACTACTTTCAAAAAAATTTAAATCTCTTTTCATAGAACTAATTTCATAGTTATTTCTGTTAAAGTTGACCGCAGAAGTCTGGTGATCCTTTGGATGTGGTTCTCAGATAACACCAAGAGAACAGAATAAGTGATGGATGTCTGAGCCAGATTAGGCAGACTGGTGCAGATAGCTAGTGAAGTAAATATTTATCAGGCAGATGACAAAATTTGCTCCTAGAAAACCATTCCCTGCATTCTTAAGAAATGTTGGTGAGGCAGTAGTATTTCTCAAAAGAAACTGTGAAACAAAAAATGAATCTGAAGAACATAGGCAATCTAATTTTAAGTATTAGAATTTAAAAATAGATGTTCATTTAGGAATGGGACAAGTGATGATCCATCTGTTTTGTAGCAAATACAGTGCATGTATTTTTATCCTCTTGAAAATAAATAAAAATGGTTACTGTTTTTTACATAGTCGTTTATACACAAAACTTACTAAAGGAAATTATACACTGTAAATGTTTCAGATGAAAGTCAATTTTCGATTTGTGTAGTAAGAAATAAACGGTTTAACATTTTGCTATTTGATCAATTCTAAAAACTTCCCTTGTATTGCCTGTGAGGAAAAAAAAAGTCTTCTCTTCCAATTACTCTTTTCTTTTTCAACACATCTTATATGGGGGCATAGTAGAGAAAGGAGCAAAGCATTTGGAGAGTAATCTGTCAATTTTGCATGGCAGTATGATGGTTTCATAATTCAAACTGTGGAATTTTTTTACATATCTAGAAAAACAACCAGGAATATCTGTTTAATATGCACTATGTTTAGACATCTTAGTATTCATTTTAATTTAGTAATTACTTTTTTAGATTTACTGATCCGTAGGCAGTTCTCATTTTCTGAATGTTCGATGAATGCGGCCTGATGTTACAATTAGAACCCCCTGCCCAAAGTCTGATTAAATTCAGCTATTTGAGCAGTGAGTTGTATTTTCTGAGAAACAATGTTGTATACATCTTAATTTTTTCTGATTGTGAAAAATGTTTTCTTTACAGTGCTGGCAGTGGCAGGTTACCTTCCCTCTTCTCTTAAACATTCTAATTCTCTTATTGTATTTTAGTTGTTGAAATAATTGTTGAAACTTCATCAAACCAACTGAAAGGCCAGCTTTGGTTTTTAGTATCTCTTAGTGATTGACAGACAAAATAATTGTAAAGCAGTGCCTCTGTAAAACAAGCTCTATAGATTTGTTTAAAAACATGCAGAGCTGAAAAATTGTTTAAAATGGACTTTGTAAGACATTATCCGATGCTGTTCTTTGCAAGTACAGCTTTCTAAGGCAGATGAAAGATAATAGATTTTAATGATAAATTCAAGCTACTGTCTTCCCACACAAAGAATGTCATGTTATACAATTTATTGTATATGCATACTTGGACTCCAGTTTGAGACAAATTACTGTGGGGGGAACACACTTGCAGGATTCTTTTAGGTTTCATAGCTGCAAGTGTGTGTGAATCAGTAATTGGAAAGCGTGTGTGGTGTTCGTCGAAGTCATTTGTCCAGGAGCAGCTTGCCAAGAGGTGCTGGTTCTTGTCATAGTCTGCAAGTAACCTTCACATCAAAGAGGTTTGTGGACCTTTCAGGACTTGCTCCATGTAGTTGTTCAAGGCAACAGGCAACTAAAGCGTTCCACCATGCAATAGCAGATACTTCATCAACTGCTGGTAGGTGGGAGAAATACAAGAAGGCCATCAGTCTTATTTTTATGGAACAGAGCAATTACCTTGCATATTTTGACAAGAGAAAAACTTAGTTCAGTTATCAATGGAAAGTATATGACAGTTTTTTTCAGTGAAAATTTACTTATACTTTATGATGTGTAACAACACAGAAGTTCCTCTGTGGAATTGCATGTTCCATCAGACCACTTGAAAAGTATGGGTGTTTTCAAAGTGCTGATGTGTAAGGTACCAGCCCATTAAAAAAGTAAATGTTCTTGTTTCTTGTTGAGCTTGAAAGTAGTTCTTTTCTTTTTTGATTTTATATATATATGTGTGTGTGTGTGTGTGTATACGTATGTATATATGTACATATATATCTATATATGTATATATATGCATATATATATTTATTTTAACATGTGATTTTTTTTGTATGCTCATGCTCTTTCTGTAACTTTATTTTAAAGAAGGAGGAGAGGGAGGGAGGAAAAAAAAGCTAATTGAAACCTGAGGCAGCATTTTAACATTAATTATGCTCTAATATGTTGCTTAAAGACAAAAAAAAAAAAAAGTTAAGGAGAGAGTAAAAGAAAGAATAATTTGAGTAATTTAATGTCATTTTTAAAAAGAAACAAGGACTGAGAGATGAAACAACTCCATTATATGAATGAAGTATATTGCATATAGAAAAAATCTGGTTACATTTAAGTCTGTCAGCATATTTTGTAAGTATTTCTCATGGCATAGTAATAGAACAGCTAAGTTTTGTGTTCTGTGCTCTCACTCAAAAAAAAAAAAAACAAACCCAAAACAGAACAGAAATTGTTTATTATGCCTAGTTGTTGGTTTTCATCACCTTCAGTGAACCATAATATAGCAGTTCAAAGATCATACTTCAGCACAGGTCTTTACATTCTTTTCAAATATTTGTTGTGTTTACATACAGATTTTTTTATTTTTTTTAGAGGTAGTTAACTAATATGAGGAAAAAATGCATTATATTAAGAGGTTGTTTTTTAAAATTACTACATTTTCATATTCTTCATGGATAATTTCAGATCCACATAAGACTCTCCAAGCCTTATACATCTGGAAATGGGTGAACTTCTTTCTTGAAGGTTCTTCCGTAGAGTTTTGTAAACTGCTTTTCATACTGTGAGTTTTCTTACTGTTGCAGTTGTGATTCATTTCATACTTCATCATGAAAATCTCTAAACCACTTTTAATTGATTTGGGTTTTTGTGTAAAGATGTTTTCAGTTAAATATTTCCATTTTTGCATGATCCAGGGCTCTGAGAAGGTGCAGAATGCTTTGATGATTGCTCTGAGTTGCTAAGGCATGAAATAGCTCTTGTCAGAAAATTCTATAGTCACATTAGGTCTGTCACAGTCCTGCACTAATGCCTTCTATTTCTGACAGTGTTAATGGAATCATGTAGCTTTAAGCTTGCCCCTGCTGGAAGTGTGGGTGGTAGAGCCACTCTTGCTTCATCCATCTGGATCTTTATTCACCACATGGATATTCCCCTAGATACATTTCTCCTTACATGTATTGGAGCTTAAAGCTGAAGCTTTGCTTCCTGTTCCCACTGAAAGCGAGTGGTACCCAATTTAGTCTTGCCATTTTATAATTAAAGTATCCGTTTAGCCAGATGCATCTCATTGTTACTAAAAGTTTGAGTACCTCTTAAGGGCAGTGCCATATTACAAATAAGCTGCATTAAAACATCTTCCATTTAATTATTTAGTTTGGACTTCAGCAGTATCAGTGTGTTTCTGTGTGTATATTGGAAATAGGTAAGTGCATAATATATGTATGTTCACGTTTTGTTTTGCTTTCCCTATTTTGTTGCACATATTTAGTAACTTAGCTGGTTCAGCTGTTCAGTTTCAGACTGTTCTCAGTAACACTGGAAAACGTTATTCATGATTAGTGTATTTTTGAAGAGAGAATAGTTTGCTACAGAAAAATCTTTTTTTAGTATTGCAATATAAGAAGCAGAAGGCAATCTCTGAAGTCCTCCTTTACCAGCAACCTTTTTATCATTTTTGTGGGAAGAAGTTATTGATCCAGGATAGTCGATTTTGTAAACTCAGAAGTTTGTGAATATATATGCAGTTGACCAAGAGGGGATTCATAATTTGATCAACGCTTCCTACCTTTAAAATTGATTTTACGAGCATATTTGTTATGGAATGCTGAAGTCCTAAATAAAACCAAAATAAATGCATTTAATCAATAAGTACTGAATTGCCTTTTTACAAAGCTTTTGCTGCAGTTCTGTTTTTTTTTTTTTTTATGACTGTAAGTGAAACTGCATTTTTTTTCTGGTATTGCTACTCTGTGCAGAGTGCTGTCTTTCTAAGCATGCTAATGACTACTGTAATACTCCAAAGAGGAATACAAATGCTAATGCATTTTATAAAACGAAATCTGTAATGTAGAGAGCAAACTTGAGTTGTCATAGCAGTTGAGGAAACTTTGGCTTTTCAGTGGCTGTTAAAATTAGACAGACAACACATTTATATTTTATGCTATTTTAAGTTAGGGCCCAGAAGCTTGGAGGTTAGCACCCTCCATATCGTTAGTGTAACTTTCTGTTGATGTTGCCTTGGAATTTTACTGATTTTCAGATGGTCCTTGTAATAATAATGAATTCCTTTTCTTTCCTAAAATATTTTATAAGAGCTGTTTCACTACACAATTGTTTTGTTTTGTTTTTTTAACAAGATGAAATGAAAGATTTCATCTTGTGAAATTACTTTAACAAGTCAAAGTAGTTGTCTTGAAAGAGCCTTAAAGAGTAGTCTAAAAGAGTGTGAGGAGTGTGTAAGGCAGACGATTCATTCTGTGCTTCCCATTTAAGCCAAATGTGGCTTCTCTCTCCTTGTTATTTTAGTAAGTGCCAATCTTGATGTGTTACAAGCGTCCTTGTAGGTTAACTGTCAATTCCTGGTTGTCCATCACATGCTGTTAACCTCCTCAGAATAAGTATATTAAAAAAAAAAAAAAAGAGAGAGAGAAAAAAAGAAAAAAGATGCAGTTTGGAGTGCTGTTATTGTAAGACCAATCCTTTTGCTGAGTCAGTCTAGTATTGAAACTTAATAAATTTGATAATTTTCTACCATTCAGATGACTGTACTATGCCAGTTTTTATATTGCTTAAGCTAAGGTGTTGCTTCAGCTGACCAGCTGATCACTTCTCTGAACTGAATAGTACAGAACTTGCTTATTTAGAAGTCCAAAGTTTGAATTTTGCTCTGGGTGTTTGCAGGCACAATGCAACTCTGAAGTCCTTGTCTTTTACTGAAAGCAGATATTGTACAATGTAATAGTTATGACTGAAAACAACAATTTGGATTGCAGCAGTGTTCATGCTGCCATAATGATTCTTCCCTCTCTTTCCTTTTCCCTGTTCACTTTTAACTTTTTGATTTTGTAAGACTATAGATCTGTAAAACAATAAGCTCGCCCCTCATGTAGTTTTCATCATTTTATGCATCAGGACAATTTCAGTTCCTGGAAAAGTAATTCAGTTATGCCACAGGTGACTGGCTTTTATTTCAGACTTTCTTAAAAATTCAGTTATACTTTTAATAGCTAAGAGACTTGTTCCATAATTGTTTTGTTCATTAAAAAAAAACTGGTTTTGACATGCAGATCCTAAACTGTTGAAATTTTAAATTCATTTGTGTTGTTAGGAATGATTTCATTATTCATTTTGTTAGGAAAATTCAGCCAGTAAACAAGTCGTCAATATTTTGGATTTACTTTCAAAACAGTTTAAAACCTTCACTATTTAAAATGTTCTTGATCTGGATGTGGTACAATATGCAAGTAACAATCAGTAAGTTTTTTAACAGCTTAGATTTTATGCATATGTGTTTTTTTTTCATTAAGTACTTCAGTCAGAAACACCAGAATTTTTTTTTTGTGTATAATAAAGCTCCAAGCCAATCAACACTTAATCACATTGAAGAAATTAACTGAATTGTTTAACATTATCTTTAATGCTTAATAGAACAAAGCAAGCAGGGCCACCTAAAGCTGCTTGCCCAGGACCATGTCTGGGTGGCTTTTGAGTATTTCGAAATATGGGGGCATATATCAAGCAAGTTAAAGCATTTTAAAAGGTTAATGATTTCTTCTTAGTATATAAATGTGCTGAGCTTTAGATCTATTTTGCCTGCTTTTTGAAAGGTATCTGGTCCAGGGCCCTGTTGTGAGGCAGTGAGTACAATAAGGCAGGGAGACAGCGAACCAAGTGTGGTCAGCCACATGAATTTATGAGAGTGTATGAGAATGTGAAATTTTTTTATACCAGCAGGGTTATCTGATGGCGGTCTTCTTAGCTGGGAGACAATCTCAAGAAACAAACCTCAGTCAGTAACTGGCAGACTAAGAAGCTACAGGCACCACTTCTAGCATCACTTGTTGCTGATCATGTTGTGAAATGGGGATCCCGGACTGGGAAGATGCAGAAACTGCAGAGCTCTGTAAACTCATGTGGGCATGCAAGGGGAAGTGGGAGCAGGAGGAATGTGGAGGAGATAGGTAAAAAAGAGCGTAAAAGAGAGCGCATGTAAAACAGGGCTGGTCAGTATACCTATCTGGCTGAGCCCTCCAGCTGAACGTTGCAGTTTATCTTATCCTCTTATTTTTCTTAAGTCTTTGAATTCTCAGCATATTCACACTCCCTCTCCTTTGCGTACACAAACTGTAAACTTCTTTTTTTGGTAGTTTGGTAACTGAGGAGTTTTTCTTCATTGAAATGTATGTTGTAAAATAAAAAATCAGAAGTTTGAGCAATTATATTTATGATGTTGTTTCATCTGACACTAGAACACTATTTTATTATTTAAATTCATCAGTTCTATCTAGAGTTTGACTTACCATTTGTACTGAGAAGTAAATTCAATCACTGAACTCTCATACTGCTTTGGAAAGCAGAAAGTAATTTTCATGTTCCATGTGGAAAAGGAAGGACAGATGACTTTTTATTTGTTCACCTTCAAAAAGGACTTTCTGGTTGAGGATTTCTTTAAAAGAAGATCAGTCTTTATGCTTTGTTCTTGAAGAAAATTAGCTAGGTTTATTGTAGAATTGATGTTTTGAGGTCTTTCTTGAGAATGAAAGACTATAATCACAAAAGCAGAGAACCTATATTATGTAGAAGGTCTTTTCTGACTGTTTAAAGTGCAATATTTTATACTATTTAGAGTGGGAAGGATACTGATCTTCAGGGCGTGGTAGTTGCAAAGAAAATGGAGGAAATGTGTTCACTTTCCTCCCCTTAAATAGGTAGCTGCAGGTGTATGAAACAGGATGTATAATCACAGCTTCAAACAGTAGCAAAAATTTTAGTGTGGTCTTGTGGGCTTGATATTTCACTTTGGATTCCTGGTTGAATTATATCAATGCACTCTAATGTGCTATTGTGTATCTTTACAGAATTGTAAATCAGTGAACCATAAGTTTTTCTTCTTTATAGCTGATTTTGCCCTTGTCTCTGTGCATCTGATCTGTTAAACTCAACCCAGAGAAATAAAACAATCAGTATTTGGATTACAGTAGTAAATACTTGCAGTTTCATATCAGCCACTGGCTATAATTTATTCATATCTGCTTATCCTAGCACAGAGTATTGGATTAGATGATACATAACATTGACCTTGTGTCTTTTGTGGAAGTGTGCAAAAGAACGATGCTTAGCAACCCCTAAGCGCAACAGATCAGAATTTATCAGTGTGAGAAAATATTTGAGAGGAAGAGGAGCATCCGTTTTATGGAAATATATCAACTTCTATTTCCATAGGAAAATTAGTTTTATTTCTCATTGTAGTAAGCCTTCAGTGATTTTTGTTCTTTGAACAGTCATTCAGATCAATAGAGAATTTAAACTTTTAAGTTTAAATGGTAGTAAGATTTAGGGATGTATTTCCTGAATACAGTGGAGTATTTCTTTTGAAAGCACAGTAAGTATACAAACAAGCATGTATTCTAATTCAGTTTAACATATCTGTTGTCTTCAAGTTTGTGGAATTTTTCACTATGAATTTACTCATGATGATCATCCACTTTTGATTGCATTCCTGTAGTTTTTTACATTATACTAATCTGTCAGTTTCAGTAGACTGATAGTTTTCTCTTTTTCAAAGCTGCCTAGAACAAATCATTTATGTTTGTATCTTTATAAAAAATAAATAATCAGGATTTTATCAGTTTTGTTTTAATGCTTACAGCATCTTTGTTTAGTTCTCAGACAAGCAAACTGGCTTAGTGTCATTATTGCTGACTACCACATAGAATTGTAGCTAAGAGGAAGGTGGGAATTTTTTTTTATTATTATTATTATTTTTTTTAGTTTTTGAGAGCTGGGGAAACTTAATTCATTACCAGTTTACATAAATGCTTAATTACTGCTTCAGATATTGAGAAACAAAGAAGAAAGACATTTAAACTCTTAGGGAAGATGTGTTTTCTTCACCTTTCCCAAGCTCATCTTCACTCTAGACATCTCTCCTTGTCGTCTCCAGTCTCCTTTCAGTTCAAACTTTAGAGTTCCAACTTCAGAAGTTTTAAACAATAAATTATTTATTACTGTTAATTTAATACTTAAAAAGTGTACTTTTTGCTGGAGGATCTTTACTAGCTTTATTAAAGCCAAAATGCTGTGTACCTTAATGTATAGTTAAAAATAATAAGTTAGGATGCAACATTCTACAGTTATTTATCTGCTTAAAAAGTTGTAATTTAGCCCTGAACTGTAAGTTTCAGTAAAAGCCAGCATAGTAAATAACCAAAGGAAAAGTACTCCATTTTCTTGATTAAAACTAATTAGAATGAGATTCGCAAATGTTTGAGGTTCTGAACATATAGCTGAGTTAATACTGGATGTTTGAAAAGTTATCAGGAAAGTTTACCAGCTGCCATACCGAGAAAGAGCAACTGCACGCTCAGTGTGCTTCATATATGGCGCAAAAGAATATGCATTCTTCTTTAATGTGAAATGGCAAATAGAGTTTTGCTTTTTGTCATCTGTAAATACTGTCCTGTACTGGACTGTTTTGTTCTGTCCTATTTGTCTTGCATTGAATTTGATTTTGTGGGTTATAAATAAAAATAAAATTCTGTTATGAATGTTTACCTTTAAAAGGGCACTTTTCACATTCTCACTATACTTTCTAATAATTACTTTGTGACTGTGTCCTTGCAGAAAATACCTTGTTTTTATATTTTGGACACAGTTAATGTTAAATAACTTATACTTTAATTTGCTTTTAGAACTTGTAGAACTCATTGCATCTTCAGAAGATAGTGAAAACAAAAGTCTTTGAAAAGAATTGGATAAGTGGACATACACATGTCCTCCTCATTTTACAAAGAAGATCATTGGAAGTTTAAAAAAATAACATACCTATCAAGTATTGGAGAAAATGTTTTGTGTGTTCCTGGCTCACAGACTTATGCTTAACCACACATTTTGTTTTCAGTTACTTGTGTTAATTATTTGCAAGATTGGCCATATGCCAGTTGTTCTGCTTCTTTAACTTTGGGAGAATTACAGAGATAATAGCAGAAAAGAATTGTCCATATGATTGTTCATTCCAACTATAACATCTGTATACCAGTAACTTATGTAATGTCTATTATTCATTCAAACACTTCCATATTTTGCAGACTATTGTTCAGTTGTAACACTTGTGGACCAATCGAATGTGAAGTTAACATGCACTCTTTTCAATGGAAATCTAGATTCTCTACCAAAAATTTACAAAAACGGAGATATTGTTAGATTTCATAGAGTAAAGGTAGGTATTGGGTATTTTGTTCTCTTTTTAATGTGTTGTGGGTTTTTTTCTTGTTTGTGTGTTGGTTTTTTTTTGTTTGTTTTTTTTTGCAGTGAGAGAACTGTAGGAAGAATTTAGTTGTTCATATCTTGAAATTCACGTATGGAGGAAGAGGATAAAATGATCAGTTGATAAAACTGAGCTGTGGTTATGGTATGGGCCAAAACAAAATGAACCATCAAATTCTTACAGCAGCAACAACTGAAAAAAAACAGTGTTCTACAGATAGTTATGTCAACTCCTGAATGACATCTTCAGTTTTGAGACTCATTTGTTCATGCACATTGTATATACCTAAATGCAGACAGAAGCTAGCTAACCTGTTCCTGGTTAGTATAAAGCTTCTTTAAAGGCTGCCTCAGGTATAATTAAAGTAGAATTAAGCTATAATTAGGTTTTGATGTTCGTGTTGCTTATCAGTACCCGATGTGTTGTCAGTCTTGGAAGTTCATTGATTTTTCAGAGAGGAAAGTCTAATGCTTAATTTCAAATTCTCTCTGAATCCTGTAGGATAAGCATTACAAACATACTGGTTTCTGAAATTCAGTGGAGATAGAAACATGTTTCTTGCATCTGAAGTAAAACTGTGTGTTTTATAAGTGTATATATATGTGTGTGTGTACAAAAAAGGAGAAAGTAACGCTTAAAAGAATTGAAAAATTGCATGGGCATTAGGTAAATAACGGATTACTTTTGAGATGTGAAGTGCAGGTTAAAAAGTCCACTTCTGGGAGGTGTTATGTATACATCTCTGTTATGCAAATCTAACAGTGTTTCAGCCTAACTGGCATGAACAAGAAAACCTTATTCATGTGATTTCGGAACAGATTTTTGGGTGTTGATCTGAAATACTTCTTAACTGATTAATCATTCTTCAGGATTGTGTCAGTATTTCAGTTATGTTCCAAAGTCTGTTAATGTTCCCCACGCACAGCTTTTTTCATCACTGCTGAGCTTGTTTAGGTGGTTTCCAGCCCCAACACTTCCAGCTGCCCACAGTCCATATCCCCTCAGAGGCATAAGCTTAACAGCTTGTCTAATTACTTACTAATTTAAAATGAACTACAGTTAGTTTAAATAGTTATATTTTTCTGGACAGGCATGTTTTGACTATTTTGAGATAACAGTAACTTTGCAAGTTTTGTTCTCCAATCTGAGCAGGTAAAAAGCTGGTGTAGGAGCCTGTTGATAGCTGCTTGGAGATGTGGGAATAGGGTGATGTGGCCTCTTCTTTCCTTTCAACTATAGCCAGCTCAGGATTTATGATTGCTGTGTAACACAGTTTTCAATAAAAACATGAACAACAACAACAAACTCTAATTAGAGTTCTGAGTATCTCTGCAATTCCTCATTTACTGTCTTCTCATTTTGCTTTCCAGCCTTTTCACCCTCTCATAACTTGCCAAATGGAAAGCATTTGAGAGTAGCAGAGGTTCTAGCCTGTCACAACTATGTTTACCAGCAAGAACAGATATACATATTCTTTACAGTGTTTATTCACATTTCTATGTCCCAGAAATGCTTTGAGAGACTTCCAGGGAATTGATGTTGATAGCAAACACATTTTCAAAATGGCTGCTCTGGGCTACTTCATAGTAGCAGAAGTGTTGGCAAAGTCCTGGAGGAGATTCTGTTGGTGTTACTCTGGGTTGAGAATAGTTTTATTTGCTCAGTATTTGTTTAAGAGAATGAATATTTTAATTGTCTTGTTAGCTGGGTTGACTGATAGTCCAGTTTTAATTACATTTTTGTTAATATTTCTTGAAATACATTTTTATGATGACTAATGATGATGTTTCATGAATTATAATGCTTAGTGAATTTCAGTCCCATATTTGGGCCTTCAGCCGTAGTCAGTACTCTGACAGTGTGGGGATCTTTTTTGCCTCCTACCAAAAAAGCTAGGCCTGTGGTTTTTCTAGTCCCCCTTTATCTTTTGGCAAAGAAGGGATTATTTCAAGTCTGTTTCTTTTTTTCTTCTTCACTGTGGATGCCCTTAATAAATTAGACTTAATGCTTACTACTTGAGCTGCTAAATGGAGGGAATGGTCATCCAGCTGCTACTGACTAAATCTGTATTATTTTATCCTCACTTGACTTTGAGTTTTGGCTTGCGTTCTGCATTCTTAGCATTAGACAAACCCTGCCATGATGATAGAATTGTTCATTTCCTCATCGACTTTTCTTTCGTATTCCTTATTATCTCTGAATGATTCTTGAACAAGAATTTATTTCCATGCTCCTGGTGAAGCGAATTGCTGTCTTATTTCTATTTCAGTGTTTGGGGACTGGAAAGCAATCAGATAATTGAAATAAACCAGAATGCACTTTTGAATACACATCTTGTTCAGCTTGTTCTCCTTCAGTCATTTATTAGTCACTGGACATTTTCTGTTGACTTTTTTTCCACACAACATTATTGAGCACTTTGCATTTTCAAAACACTGTATTCTTTGACATCTAATACAATCATGAGTGCATATTTCTACTACTCAGACCCTGTGTAGTTGTAACTCAAGTTGAATTCTTGGAATGTGAACATTGATGAACGTAATAAGATGACCTCTCATTTTAAACTCTACTTACTTGACTTCCTCAGCATAACACAACCTGTAATAATTGTGAATAAAAAGATGAAAATCTTAACTCTCTGACCTATTTCATAATATTGTTACTATTATCTTTTCATGCTTTGACTTCTGTACCTAGGTTGAAGTTAGTGCAACAAATGAAATGGGAGTCTTAAAGATGACAGCTTCTTCATTACACATCACTTGTTTGTTACTACTGGCTTATGAGTCATGCACTGCATAGGAAGATGTTCTGTAGAAATACGTGTAGTGGAATGAGTATCATAAAATAATTACATCATGAGCTGAATTGTGCTTACATAGACAACAACTGTGTCGTTCCGGTGCTTTGGAATGCGTATGGTTTACAGTTTTAATGTTCTAACTTCAAAGTTACATGGAGGAAAACAGTAATTAAAAAAAAAAAATCCTCTCTATCAAGTGTATATTCAGCTGTTCAGATTCGCAATATAAACACATTGCTCCTTTGAGCAAAAGTACTTTATAGCCATGATACATGTGACTATACCATCTGTGTAGGTCAGTCAGTTCAGTAGAATAAGATATGTTTTGCTAGTGAGTTTCAAGGCTGTTTGCTTGTCAAGAGTGGAGCGATACTTGGCAATCTGATTATCAGACATAAGCAGCTTGCCTTTATAAATACAGCAGAATCAATCACACATCGTTTCTAATATCCCTGCTAGTTCTATCTCTGTTCTTGAGCATCACTTTCTATAAACTCTGTAATACTTAAGAAAACATTTGTTCCATTATATTACTAATCCTGGTCTAAACCAGCTTGCCATTATTTCCAGGAGCATTCACCTCTGCACTTGCCTAGTGATTTTCTTGTCTCAGTGTATTCTTTCTTTCAGTTTAGTTGAGATTGTCCCATTAACATTGGTTCCTTCTCTTACTACCTGGTGCACTGTGGAAAGTACTGAGAGACCAGTTCAGAATTATACGCTCGCTCTTCATTCCTAGGCAGCTCTGACCATAGCTGTCAAGTTGTAAAGCATAACGAGAGGAAAGCAAGTTTATAACATCAAGAAGTATTAACTCTAGGCAATTACAGTCTTCTTCCATAATTAGAAGTTCTTAGAATTTCATATGTTTTCTGAAATTTTTGTTCTGAGTTGTATTGGACCAAGTCACCAATTCTGTCCAATACCTAGGGATTTTTCCAAAATACAGTGATTTATTAGTTTATCCAAATTTTCTCAAATATACTGGACCACTTTCTCTGTAGAATATTTATAAAATAATCATCATAATAATTTAGAATATTTCTAAAATAATAATCATAATACCTGCTGGTTTTCAAATGATAACCAAAGCAGAAGTTATTTAATCTGGTTTAGGTATGTATTCTTTGTACATACAGTTTTTGTGGACATCATGTTTTTTGAACTGGTAAATGAAATGTGCAATGTATTGTTGATTGTTTCCTTTAATTTGTGTTTAATTACTACAGAAATTTCATCTCATATTTTGAGCACAACAGTTCACAGAAATAATAGAAGATAAGTTATAATCAATGGTCCTGGTATCTCTGTATTTTTATATTTTCATTAAAATTTATTCTGCTTTCATATGACTTCTTAACTTTTCGTAGGAAGATGTCTGCAGTTTTTGTAACTCAATTTCTTGTTGTTATATTTAAACATGTTGAAACTGGCTTAATTCATATGAGCACACAGATTATTTATTGTCTTACTTTAAATTTCTTCTTTAGTTCATTACTGCTTCTTTCTCATTGCAGCTGAAGCTAGTGTATATTAGGAGTACAGTATTAAAATATAAGGAAATGTAATCTACGTACAATATTATCCAAACTTGATTAGACTGTAATGACTATACTTGATGTGAGAAAACTATTTAAAAAATATAAGAAAATACTGAAAATTTGTGACTCTCTCTAACAGGGCATATTTTTCATTTGAATAGCATTAGTGACAACTTTCAGACTTCTACAGCAAAATTAATCTCTGGATCTGATAGAAAGTTAAGGTGCAGGCTCAATTGTCTGGCATATTTCTGAGCAATAAATTATTAAATTAGTAATAATTCAAAAATATTCTTTTTTTTGGTTCTAGAGTACTTGTTTGTCTGTAGCTATCTTAAGCTAGCTTGTCTCACAAATGACATTCAGAAACCTGGATGCGATTTCGATCAGCTAATTTTAATTTTATGAGAATGGGTCAAAACAACTGGTTTGAGGTTTCTGGATGCTAAGAAGATTTTGAGACTTGTGAGTGAAATAGTCTGCACTGATGCTGATTTTAGTCTGCTTCTTGAAATAATTTTGGATGTTAGAACTTCCTTCTTATATGCTTTGCTTACTTGTTAGCGTTAATTTGCTTTTTTCTTTATATTTTGTTTCTTCTACTGGCACCGGGAATGAAAATGATTGGTGATCCATTATTTATGCACATGATAAAACAGAAGCATAAGCATACTACAGTGATGAAGTACAATCATTTCTTTCATGTTTTCTTGTAGATTAGGGAATACAATGGACAAATGCAAGGAATTACCAGTGCAGGATTTGCATCCTTGACATTTGATGGAACTGTAGGAGCACCAGTAGTTCCTCGAGCCTCAAGCAAAGTGTACACCTTCATAGATGAAGAACAGAAAACAGTAGAAGAATTACGTATTTGGGCAGCCAGTAATCTTTCTGTCTCTGGACCAGAAGCAAAATTGTCTGATGTTAAGCCAATGATGTTCTTCGATCTCACTTGTCAGCTGGTAGGGAAGGCAAAAGTGGATGGATCATCTTTTCTTCTAAAGGTAGATTTATTTTCTTTAAGTAATTTGTTATATTGTTATGTGGATTAATATGTAGAAATTAAGGAAATGTATGATTCTGTACTATTTTGTTTCTGTGGAGACAAAACAGGAATCTCAATTCTTTTTATCTAATTTATTTATTTTGAAATTTTTTTAAGGTGGCATTGGTATGAATGGTAAGTACTACAAACATTTCTAGGTAAATATTGTAAGATTTCTTAAAGTTGAGAAATAATGTTAGTTTTGAATTATAACCTTGTTTTCTACTCAGTAGCAATTATTGCTCATTTTTCTAGATCTACAGTATATAACTAATTCAGTATGTTGTACTCTCTAGAGCTCTAGGTAGCTTCTTTTAGTTACATGTAAGCACTTTGGGGGGATCATTGCTTAATGAAAGCACAGAATATAAATGCCTCACAACAGGAGAGTACTTTCTGAGGAGTGATCCTTAATATCAGCTAAATATAAACTAGCTCTCCTTATTTTTCTTGGTTTAGCTTCCTATGCATCGATTTGATGTTATTCTGAAACACCTCTATTTATTTTCAGTTTTTTGAGTTGATTGTTAAACTGTGAGCATTGAAGAGCATGCTACAAATTTATGAGATGGAAAATAAAAATATTTAATGGTACTTCTGTATTAAGCCTTGCTGATACAATCTTTTTAGAAACAAGTTGCATTGTTTTCTTAGTAAAGCAGGAAATACTCTTCTACCTGCTACACAAAAGTAAACCTTGAGTGTCATCCTGTACATGCTTTGCAACTGTTACAAATATTTCCATTTAACTGTCTCTTATGAAATGGTTGTCGAATGGCATGCAGTAAAATTTCAGAACTTTCTGGCCTAATTCTCGTTCATTAGTTTGTGTTCAGCATTAAAAGGCCCTTTGCAAGGAGAAGCACAAGCACTTTCTTCAGTAAATATTATTTATTTTTCCTTTTTTTTCTGTATTGTAAGTTTTGAAGACTATTTTGTCAACTATGTATAGTAAGGAGGTGAATTTCGCAGGGCGGAGCTGTGTGGAGTCAGAATAGTAAAGTCTTAATGAAGTCCACTAGCACTAGATCGGTTTTTGTCATACTGAATGCTCGGTCAATATCCTCTTTTTAGCACTTTAAAATGTTAAGTACTTAAATTTGTATTAAAATGCACCAAACAAGCTAAAACCCAATAGATTGACATTGATGTGCTGTTGCTAATTTCAAACAGACCAAAGTTCTTTGCTTACATATAGAATGTTGGTAATGCTGTAAGAGAAGTCTTTTTATAAGTATTGTAGACAGAGGTCTGATTATTTTGTTGATTCATTAAACAAAGAAGCAAAGCACAACAAGTTCAGTTCAGTTGATCATTACATATCATATATTATTAACTTTCTGTTCTTAGGTTTTATAACAATGATGTACATTTACTGTGTCATTCCAAGACACAGTTATTTTCATGGTTGATAATACAGTTAAGTAAATGACAATTTTAAGCACTGAGCTCAAGTAACTAGTGTGATTGCTTCAAACATAACCATAATGAATTTTGGTGATTTCTGTGCATCACCCATAGCGTAACCTTTAATATTACACTCAATAAATTATTCTGTGTAAGCGTGGCTCCTTAAGCTGATGTGACATGAAGCTGTGTTGCTTGTCTTATGAAGGTAAGCTTAAATTGAAATGAGGCAGCAGTTAATTATTTCTGAAAGTTTTAATTTCAAATCAGAGGAGACTTCACACTGGAAGTGCTGCTGTCATTTATCCATTTCATAAGGGTTTTTTATTACTATTCTTCTGTCTGTCAGTTATCTATGTTATGTCATACAATCAGTATATTCTGTTGGAGGGCCTTAATGAGTCAGGAAAGCAGGGTTCATGGTGCCTCCCCTTTTTCAGCCTTTTGCAATGTGGTGATCAGATGTCATCACTAACTATTCTGTAATTCCTGTTTGTTCATGACTAGTGATGAAACTATTTGTTGTTTCTTATTCAGAGTTTGATTATTGTTGGTAAGAATGAAGGCATGAGGATAGCTGTTCATAACTGTGGCACTAGCAGATACAGAAAAATTAATAAAAGCCATGGCTCCTGTATTTTCATCTACAATTTAAGTAGAATGAAGCTGGTAAGCTCCCAAAGTAGCTGTGCTCTTACTTGTACAAGTTTAAAATAGTAGATAAATAAAAACACATTAAAACACATAATTTTCCAAAGAACTTTCTTTTCTTGTAAAGAATGCTTATTGGCTTAGAAATTCTTCCAGAAATACAGCCTGACATCAGCCCTATTAGTTCCTCTTGCAAAGGACATTGAAAGCTTTGACCTGACAGGGCACATTCACATTATTTCAGTTTGTAAGATCCATCTTACAAGTGTGGAGCTACCAATGTATCCCAAGCAAAGCCAGTTTGAAGAACAGTAGGAAACTAAGCATCTACTTTCATAACATTTGCCTATAGCATTAAATCTATGTTTCTCTAGCTCAGTTCTGGAAAAGCTTGGCTAATTCCAGGAAAGGGCAGCATCTCGATCAAAGGTGGTTTTAAATGTTTCATAACAGGCCTTTGTTTGTTTGTTTGTTTGAATCTGTGGGAGCATGTGCAAGCTCATTATGTGAGTCCTTCAGAATACACTACACTCTTATTTGGGAACATTAATTTGATGTTATGGGTCATTTTAACTGTAAATAATTTCCCCTTTTATCTCTTGATTTGGCATGAGCATTTCAACCATGAGTTGTTCTTCGTGCGTGTACACATTGCTTTGCTGCTTCCTAGATCTTTTCTTTTTTGCTATGAATTCTTTTGATTCATAGCAGTTAAACATTCAGGAGAGGGGTAGAAACCCTTTAAAAATTGACCTTTGGTTGGTGTCTTCACCCTTCCTTGTCCCTCTTTCCACCCCACCTGAAGAGTGTAACTCGTTGGTATCATGAGCTGTCTTATTTTCTGTTGCACCAGTATGTATGAATTCCTATGCATTAATATTTTGAGTTGAGTATTGAATTTTTTTGTTTGTTTGTTTTGATTGCAGGTATGGGATGGCACAAAATGCCCCTACCCAACATGGAAGGTACCTGTGGAAGCAAAAGAACTGGAGGGAGACAGAGTTCTTCTTCATCATCTGCGAAATCTAACAGTGGATGTTTTAGTCTATGACAACCACGTACAACTGGCAAAATCACTCAAGGTAATGTACAATTCATTGTTTCCAGCTCTCAGTTTGTGGGCTGTTTTCTGCCTGGAACTTCAGAGAATGTGTCTGTGCAGATTGGTTCTTAATTAGTCTCAAATGTTGCTCTTCATTGTTCAGTGTATTTCTCATGTCTTTTATTTGAATACAGAACTCCTTCAACATGTGTAAAACAGCCTCATTACCCTAAAATTGCCATGGAAGAAATTATTCCAATTAAGCAGTTCTCTCCAGACATTGTAATATCATACATACTCTATATGTAGTGCATTCTGAAAATGTATTCTGTGCTTTAAAATTATTTTTAAATGATATAAACAAGGATTGAATTTATTGTTCCACTAAAGGCCTGTAATTCTGAATAAAATATTTTATCTGTTTTGTAAACTTCTGCAACTTGCAGTGCTGTCTTCATTTAGTGGGTCAGTAATGTTGATTTTGCTCAGAGAAAACAACAACGTAATTAAGCTCTTGATCTTCAGCAATACTGCCATCTTGCTTCTAAATACAGCAAATTAGCCAATCACCACATCTTTAATTTTATGGCTTGTCTTCTGTACCCAAGCATAGTTTTTAAGGTAGTGTTTGCCACAAAATAAAGGTATGTGGTAGACATTTCGTAGGCTGTGGCTATCAGCAGACATGAAATCAATTTGATAAAATAATGCCCAGTTATAAGTAAATGACAACAACATAACTTGCCTTTGTGTAAAAATTTGTAGCAAACATTACTCACAGAAGTAATTCATTACCTACAGATCATCTTCCAGAATTTTTCTTTTGCTAAGTACACCTGAGAGCACAGGAACTCTCTGTCCCTTAGTGTAGGAAATCAAGCTGATGAGACAGGAAACGGAAATGACCGAGCAAGGGCCTGCATTAAGAAAGGAAAATACAGGCGGTAGAATTAGGAACATATGTCATGGGAAGAATACGGAGATGCCATCTCAGTGTGCAGAGCCAAGCTTTTTTGATTGAGGAAATTTTTCGAGAAAAATAACAGGAATGTGTTCTATAGATATATTGATCTTAAGAGACAGGAAAAGGAGAGTATACCCCTTGATAAATGATAAAGGAGAACTGGCTTCAACAGGCATGGAGAATGCTGCATGCTCAATGAGTCCTTTGCCTCAGTCTCCACAAGCAGTCTGGCTTCCCACGCTTTTCATGCCCTGGAACTTCTAGGCAGGGGTGAGGGGAGCAGTATGCCTCCTATTGTAAGCAAAGAGCAAGTCAGAGACTCCCTCCTGAGGCAGTATATGTACAAGTTTGGGGCTGAATGACATACATCCCAGGGTTCTGAAGGAACTGGATGTTGTGGTTAGTGAACCACTCTCCATCGTACTTAAAAAGTCATGGCTGTTAGGCAAAGTCAGGTAACTACAGGCCAGGATGCCTCCCATCTCTGCCTGGAAAAGCATGGAGCAGATCCTCATGGAATGAGAGATTGAAGAAGTGATCCATGATAGCCAGCATGACTTTCACCATCCTAACCAATCTCTGGGCCTTCTCTGATAGAGTGATGGCATCAGAGGACAAAGGAAGGGCAACTGATGTTGTCTACCTGAACTTGTGCAAAGCCTTTGACGTGATTCCACACCACATCTTGATCTCTAAGTTGTAGAGGGAGGGATTTGAAGGCTGCGCTTGGATGGTTGTAGTCAGAGAGTTGTGGTCAGCGACCCTGTATTCCAGGTGGAGGTTGGTGATGAGTGGTGTCTTGTAGGTGCCCATCTTGGGATTGTTCTCAACAAGCTCTTGCACTTTGGTTGGTGCAATCCTAGATATATCTACAGACTGGGGATAGAACTCCTTGAGAGCAGCCCTGCGGAAAAGAACAGTTGGAGTTCTGGTGGATCTAAAGCTGGACAGAAGCCAGCAATATGAGTTTTGCGTCCTGGAAGGCCAAGAGTATCTTTGGGTGCATCAAAACAGAAGTGGCCAGCAAGACGAGGAAGGAGGTTGTTTGCCTCTGCATCTAGGCCTGGGGCCCCCAACACAGGGATGATATGAAGCTGTTGGAGCAGGTCCAGAAGAGGGCTGCAGGGGTGATCAGAGAGCTGGAGGGCCTCTTCTTGAAGGCAGACTGAGGAGCTGGGCTTATTTAACTAGGAGAAGGCTCTGGGGAGACCTCGTTGTGACCTTCCAGTACTTGAGAGCTTATAAACAGGAGGGAGACCAACTTTTTACACGTTCTGATAGTGATAGGATGAGGAGGAGTGGTTTTAAACTAAAAGAGAGACACCAACACAGCCTGCTCAGAGAAGCTGTGGGTGTTCCATCTCTAAAGGTCTTCCTGGTCAGGTTGGATGAAGCATTGGGCAGCCTGATCTAATGGGTTGCAACTCTGCTCATAGTGGGAGATTGAAGGTTGATGATCCTTAAGGCTCCTTCCAACCTAAACCATTCTATGAAAATGAAGAAGGAAAATATTTGGTGTTAGAAATTTTAATTAATATTTAATAAATGCCATGTATATTCAGGAATTCCTGTTGATTACGTGCAACGTGGGAGTTTTTCATCAATTCTCTCTCTTTTTTTTTTTTTTCCAATCTTACGTGTTCTTTCTTAACTGTGAAGTATCTGTGCTTTTGTTGGATACTGCATAGTGTAGCTGAAGCTCTGATGTGAAACTGTTCAGGAACATGACTTGACCTACTGAGCAGCACAGACTCTGTTTTTCTCCACAGAAACACAGAAAGTGTTACTTTCACTTATGTAAACTGTAGAAATGTTAAGATATTCATGTTTTGTGGGGGCTTTTGTTTGTTTGTTTCCACTTTTTAGTGGATTGTCCTAGTAGAATTATTGAACAAAAAAAATGATACCCTTATAATTAAACTTCAGAAAGATTTACTGAGTTCGGATTACAATTTACACAATTAATTTTATTTTGCAGAAAAATCTAAAGATAAATTGCTGAGGTGGCTTATAAAGTTTAATATAATAATAGGTTTATTTTTAAATACTAGTGAAAATCATATAGTGTTATAAGATAGTATAACTAAAGTACTCTTCCTTTACCCATATAATTTTTTATTTCAGAGTTTTGTTATACAAAGATTTTTAGAAAATCATTTTTGTGTACTGTTGTACTGGAAATTTACTGCATCTGTGTCCACCTTCTGACTGTAAACACAAGGATAGTGTGAACAGAAACTGCGTACTGAGTGTTTTGCCAGTTTATTGTTTCAGAAACAATAAAAGTGCTCAATTCTTGAGCCATCTCTTCTGCATCTGAATGTAACTTAGAATTGCCTTTTTATTGTATGCTGTTGAGGAGCTGTTAGGTTACACTCCCATGTTGTACCATTTGCAATGACAGTTGCACTTCTGAAATGAAGTTTTATGTAGGAACAATACACTTTATGCAGTTTTTCAGTCTGCAGAAGGGCAGAAAAAAACACAATCAATCTGAATTATTTGTTCTTACATTAAAATTGTATCTGTAGTTTACATGCTCAGACAAGAACGTTGTAAATAACCGATGCACAGTGTAGAGAAACTGGGTTTATATATTATAGTCAGTTGATAGTAAATCCTAGAGCACAGTGTCAGAAAGCAATCATTTGTTAAAGTCTCTTTTAAGGTATGCTACAGTTGATACTGAAAGTGGACTTTTTGTCACCTGTTACTGCTCTCCCTTCATGCTAATAAAAGTTGTGACTTTTCAGCATTTGCTGCCTTAGCAAAACAAAGTGTTATCTCTCTGAATAGATTATTTCCTGGGACAGAAAGACATAAACAGAGCTACAGCTAAGCAGAGATAATGGTGTTCACTGCTTTTTCCAGAATTTCCCTCTCCTGTGCGCCTTGAGTGCATGAGGCTTTCCCATTTTTCAAGGAACCCTAGCCTGCAGCTAGCTCTGCAGAATACCCCTTCTCCCTGTAGGTCTTACTTCTTTATCCTTCTGTCTTTTATTCCCGTATTTCTAGAGGTTCTCAGGATTCATGCAGTCTTTAGTATACTGCTCAAAAATTAGATCTGTGGCATGCATTTCTCCATTGGTGGTATTTTGCTAGGTACTAGATACCTGATTTAGTGGTTGGCAACCCTGCCCACGATACGGGATTGGAGCTAGATGACCTTTAAGGACCATTCTGTGATTCTGTGATGCCAAGTGTCTCAGTGAGTGTCAGAGATCCATCCATCAGTGCACAGTAGGAGTCCAGTGTCCACAGCTGGTTAGAGATTTCCTTCACATACAGACATTCAGTAATATGCAGTACTGAGCATTCCTCTCATGAGGAATTGCCAATTTTGTTTTAGGATAATTTTCTAGTTAGCATAATAAAAATGAGCATATCTAAAGGTCCTGGTCTTTCTGGTTTCATGACATTATTTATGTTCTGTATGTTCAGGTGCAGACTTTGAATGTTTTCTCCTGTTCTTCCAGCTGTATAGAATCTCATGTCTTTTTTGATGATGCTTTGGACTAAGAAGTCTTGCTTGCTTTTCTAGTGACTGAGTCACATTTCTAACCTATGACTTAGAGATGTATAACTGTGATATCTAGCTTCATATTTTTCAGGCCTGGGTGGAATTCCTGTGATGTGTCTGTGATATTTTCTTTACTTCTGTTTTTGTACTCAAAAAGACCAAAAAAAAAAAGCTCTGGACAGACACTGGTGACAAAACATCAACATTTAGCTGTCGTGACTAATCACTTTCAGGAGTTCACCAGTGCTAAATGTAAATGCAACCCTTTGTTTTGAAGAAATTGTGAAAATTTGCTATGCTAAAAAGTGTTTTTCAGTTGAGTAGTTACAGGAAACTGTGTATGGGACTTGTTTTTTAATTTTCTTTAGCTTTGATATCTATTTTTAAAGTAGTCATGTTTGAATTGTCCTGCAAATAGGGTATCATTACTGCTATATTTTATGATACTGCCAGATTTTTTTCTTACTGTTTTAATTTCATTTGAAATAAATTTTCTCTGAAGTAGGCAGCTAGTTCGTAAAAGTTCGTAAATAGAATTGTTGTCGACTCAAATAATTAGGGGACTTTTGTACTAGATTTCAGTGATGACTCTGTAAATCATGGATTTTGCTTTAATTTAGATTATAATTTGTTCTCAGACAAGTATACAGTGTATTCTGTGATCTGCAGGCATTCAGTAAACAACAGAAATGCAGTAATATTTGAGCTGTAATACTCTCAGTAGTTACTCGCTGCTACTAAGAGTAAGCAATGCTGCCCCCCCAAGGAATTTATGGAAAACGCAGGTCTGTCTTGCACAGTCAGATCTGTTACTTTGTGTTTGCGTTTATGTCTTCCTGATTTTTTTCGGTATTTGACAATGCTGATTATAATGCATCTTTGTAATACAGTTGTGAGTGATATTAAAATATAAACTAACAATAGTGCCTTCAGAAGAGATTTTATAAAACGCGGCTGGAAAAAGTAATATTTCTGTAGTGATTCTGCATCTTGGGAAGTTAATTGTTGTATTGAAACATTACTTTTTGCATTAATTTCAGCATGCAGTTTTAGAAGGCAAACCCAGCATTTTATGTTTTTGATTTCTTGGCTCTCCTCAACCACAAGTAATGTTTTAAGTTTGTGCATGTAATTACCAATATTAAATACTTAATTTCTTCATAAGGTGCTTCTGAAAGAAAAAAAACTTCAATTATAAGAGCCTTTTTTCTGATGACATATACAAAGGTCACTCCAAAAGTACTATCTGCTATTTATTTCTATGGAAACTACAGCAGATTCAGGGAGCACAACAGCACTGTTTTGATAGAGCAAGTACTCAGCTACAAAACACTATTTTTCAATGTAGCCACCGCCAGTAGCTGTGCATTTTTCACCAGCAGTGAACAGCAGCCTGTGTGCCATGCTCATAAAAATCTTCACCAGCAGAGGTAACCCGCTGTCACTGTTGCCACTGCTGAAAGATGCCATCCACCCCTCATTGTGCTCACATCCACTATTTGGTCTCCATAAGTATTCAGCAAGCGTCAGTGTCACTGGATGCAGTTTTTTCCATATGGAGGAATTCAGTGACACACCTTTGCTTCATATGCACTTCCATGTCAGACACCATTTGTCATACTGTCCCTCTGCTGCCATCTGTCACATGGCAACAACATGTAGCTGAATACTGTCAGGAGTGTTTGTCCTCTAGTGCCATTCCACCAAAATCTGCCTCTGACATAGTGAGCCATATAGTAAAACAGGAGGCATTATTATTGGAGTAGCCCTTAAATTGCTTTCTAAAAGAAAAAAAGTTTGACATAGGGTTATTTTATAAGCAGAACTTAGCTAAGAACTAAGGCTCTTAATCGAAAAGCATTTGTCATAGTCATTGGTTTAGTTTTAAGTTGTCTGTCCCTTTGATTTTTGTTATTTAATGTCCAATAAGTCTCTTAACCACCACCTAAATGTTGAAATTTTCCTTTTGATATCAGCAGGCCTTCTTGCATGCTTGTTTGTTTCTGTTGGAGATTAGCAATAAAAAGGAAAGGAGGGCTTGAAAAATGCAGGGAATTTTTCTGGCATATTGCCATAGATGTGTACATTACTGTATTGATACAACTGTAAGGAGTGTTTCTGTTTCAGGATGAATTAAAATGATGTAATGATATTCAGTAGCGTGACTGAGTCATAGTCAAAAGCCCTTTTGTTATAACGAACACAATGCTAGATATGGGTTCAGTTTCAGCAAAATGGCTTCAATTCAGCTATGACTTCAATTGCATGCCAAGTCCACTACTTTCTTCTCTGCAGAAAGTTTGTGTATTTAAATTTCTTGACTTGAGTTTACGGAGATATACACATCTACTCTAATCTGGGGAGGAGAACTGAAAAGTGAATTATTTAATGTAGAGGTTAAGACAGGAAGAACAAAATAAGCAAGTCTGGTGCTTTTTAAGCATGTATTTAAAGGAAACATTTGATAAAAGGTCAATGATGTGATGCTTTATAATGTGACTGTAAGATTTTTTTGTCTGTTGAGTGGGAGATGATATGAGTAGTGGAACACTGATGCTACCAGTCTGTCGCCAGTAATTTAAGTGGTTGTGGAAAATACAAAGAATGAGTTGTGTGAAATGAGCGTGATGCTTTGAATGAACAAAATGAGCAGCTCCTTACTAGTGCACATTAATTAAAACTATATGCTAAAAGCCAAGTGCACTTTTTATGTCCCAGGTGCCTGAATTTCAAAATATGCTACCTTTTTCATATGTAATTATTGTTTAAACAAGCAGTTTGATACCAACATTATATAGTTTGATACCATCATTATATAGTCATAGTTCTGTGATACAGAGGGGGATTCAAGAATCAAGATGTTGCTCCATCTGATTTTATGCATCCACATATGTGTCTACGTGTAATCTGTAAGACCTAGCCAATTCCAGTCTAATAAGCACACTTCTTCACTTTCTGCAGATTAAAGTTACTCTGTCAGTGGCTGTTAGTGTATCTAAAGTGAGAGCTGAAGCTGAAATGAGACTTAACAGACTGGCTGCTGTAATATTAATGCTAATGGAAGTCAATTTAAAATAATTTATCATTTATATAGTGCTATTTAAAAGATACTTAAAGCAAAAGTAAATCCAGGTTATTGAATATAACTTGCCATCTATCAGCTGAATCTTTGATTATGGTTTAAAAAAGTTATTTGGGTGCTAGTAAATTTGTTTCAAAGGCCTTTAAACCACATCAAGGGTAAATTAACAATATAATTCAGTCTCTCGATTATCTACCTCTCGCACCACCATCCCCCCTCCAAAAATCCCCAAACCAAACATTAAAACTCTATGCTAAAAGCCAAGTGCACTTTTTATGTCCCAGGTGCCTGAATTTCAAAATATGCTACCTTTTTCATATGTAATTATTGTTTAAACAAGCAGTTTGATACCAACATTATATAGTCATAGGCCGTTCTATGATACAGAGGAAGTTTGGGGATTTTTGGAGGGGGGATGGTGGTGCGAGAGATAAAGGGAGTGAAATTTTGAAGTAAAATCAAAGTTGCAAAATTATATTCAGTGATCACCACTCCTTAATTTCTTTCTGGATAGGTATTTGTGTAAGGTAGCATAAAGTCCCTTTGTATAACCTGACACAACTTCTAGAGAGAACACAAAATGGCTAAGCAAAACAGGAAGCGTACGCTTTATGTCCCTAAGGAGTAAAGCTGAGAGAGTTTGGGATAGTGTCAGAATCACTGAAATTCTAACACACATCCTTTTTTTCTGACACTGAAAAACATTACCTGTAGCATAGAAGTGAGAGATGGTTGATAAATGTGTATAACCGGTTGTGTATGTATACCTAAACAGTATGCCGTGCATGGTGATGGACATGAGGTAAATTGCTGAGTGTTCACCATACCTGGGAAGATTACATCAGTCGCTTGAAGGCTGAACAATGAATATAGAAGACAAATTATGCCCTTAGAAAAGGAATATATTGGCTTCCTTGTTTGTTTGAGAATCAGATTTTGTAAGAACACTGGTTCTGAATGCAGCCTTTGCTGCCATTAATGTTGTCTGATAAAGCAAAATATACAGGTCACCCTGAGAGCTTCTGGAGTCTCCATGTTCGAAAATATTCGAAGTCCAGCTGGATAAGGCCTCAAGTGACCTGATCGAGTTAATTGTGCTTTGAGCAGTGAGTTTGATCCAAACAACATCCAGAAATCCCTGTCAACCTCAGCTATTCTGTGATTCTGTAAAAACAGAGAGAGCTTTATGAATTTTCAAATTAAGTAGCTAACTTTGTGTTATCAAATCTTTGTTTTCTCTTTAAGATTGGAAGTTTTCTGAGAATTTACAGTATTCATACAAAACAGGCAAGTGCTAAAAATGAAGATATATCATCACATATAGAATTTCATCTTCATGGTGGCACTTGTTACGGTCGAGGAATAGGAATCCTACCAGAAAATAACCCAGATGTTGAGGAACTGAAAACGTAAGTTCTATATATTTTTTCCTAGATGATTCTGGACAACAGTTATAACTATGCAGTTCAGAATTGTAAATGGATGTAAAAACTGGGAACTCTGGAACAGAATATGACTTTAGCACTGTGAAGATGAAGAATAGTATTTAGGAGGGTAAGTAAGTGAAAGCTAATTTTTCAAATGGAAAATTAAGATTTTATCTTATAGTGCTATAATGATAAATCCAAGGCACAATAATACACTGTTTCATAATGACATAATTTTGAGAAGATGATCATCCAAATGATTTGAGGATATTTTGAGCATGTGCAGATAAGTGCTTTATTGAGCTGAATTTGTACATGAAGAAAAGGTAAGTAACTGACATCTCTGTTTATATTGGGAATTCTGTTTCCAGTAGTACAGATCTCTTTTGGCACAATATTGTGTTTGAAATTCCAGAAGTGCTTTGGAAAGGAGGCTGTTGCCTGCATCATTAATATGCATTCTTCCTGCAGCTTCTGATTCAGTTGAGTTTTTTATCTCTGTTGAAGAATTTGTCTGGGCATTTTACCTGTGTGTTGATAAATCACAGGTTTCATTCAGGTGTAATTTATATGTCTATCTGTGTATGAAAGTCTTCACTAGACTATGAAAATGTGTTGCCCTTTATTTTTAGGTTCTTAGAATGTGTGGAACTGACAGACAGTCAGAATATGGAAAGCACGTCTTCATTGGAATTAGGTGACACTTTTGACAATGATACAGGTAAAAGCAATTAAAAACTCACTTGCTCTTTCTTCTTTAATATATATATATATATATATATATATGAATAATATAGTCAAGATATACATATGGTCCAAATAAGTGTGTGATGTTACTTTGACAAAACATTAGGGAGTTCTTTTGGATTATTAAACTGGACTTCGAAATAACAGTACAATCTCACAGCAGAAGCATTTCGCATATAACAAGAAATGCTTTCCTAAGAGGGAGTGAATGAATTATTAAATACAAATAGTGTCCTTAAATGTACTATATAAAGGTCATAAAGTGGAGTGTAATAACTTCCTTACTCTAAAGGAGGATTCCTCAAAGACAGATGCTGAAAGCACCACTGAACAGCTGCTAGCAGCTGAGAATCCTTTCTAAAGCCATTGGATAGAAAAGTTATGGTAGGGGCAGAGTTTCAGGGTGCAACACTATGGAAGAGTAATAGCACAGGGACAGTTCTCCAGATTCAGTCTTACTTTTTAAATGGTATTTTAATTTTAAAAATAACTGAACATTAAACCCTAAAGCTAGAATATAGTCTATGCCTCTGTTGCTGGCTTTTAAAATCTTACATTACTTAGCCATCAGTAAAATATTTAGAGATTTTTGCATAGATTTGCTGCTCTGTATATGTGTAGTAGAGGCTGTTCAAAGAAGGGACTAGGCAATCTGTCTTTTTTTTTTTTTTTTTTTTTTTTGAGTAATATCTATACTTTTGTCCAGAAAGATTGCAGAGGTATAAATATGATTACTATTAGCAGCTATTCACTGTGTACAGTCTGAAAGTGTTTATTTTCATGGGTGTTGCTATTTAATATATGCACTAACTTCTCCCCAAACATAATAGCTCTTGACATCTACTGTTTGTCTCTTGCATGCTTTGCTTTTATGTATTATTTCCACATGTTATTAGGATTTCCATTCTCCCTTGCTCAGCTTTTTGTGTTGTATGCGCACCTGTCTGTTTATCTGGTTTTGTGTGTCTACATGATAAAGACGTAAAGAAGGAAAATAATTCCTTCTTGATTTCAGATCTTGAATCACCATTACAGAGATGTCAGCAATTATCTGCTACAGGTAGGAAACATTTTGTTGTCAAAGTAAACTTTATTTATACCAGACAAAAAAAATTTGTTGAGCTCAAATGTTGAAGTAATGTCCATTACTTACTACAGTAAGAACAATTATAAGATTGGAATCTTACAAGTTTATGAATTGTTTTTACTTATAAAGGAATAAAGCATATTTATATGTTTTGTTTACATTTAGTTCTTTCTATATGTTGAATTTCTACACCCTGAAGTACACCATAGCTTATTATGATTTATTTAACGTCTGAAGTATCATGTTGTATTAATAAACTGAGGCTGTAGCTGAGGAGAAAAAGCAGGGAAGTAAGACAAAATGCTTATCTGTGCTGATGATTCCCCATGTACAAATGTTATGTTATTTAATAGGTGTGTGTGGGTTTTTTTTGTTATTTTGCAGTATTGACAGATCATCAGGATATGAGTAACACGATGCTGAAAACTGTTCTGAACAACAGAGCTCCTCAGCAGTATCGAATTAGAGCAAAGCTGAGATCTTTTAAACCCCAGAAGCTTTATCAGTCTGTTAAACTTCATTGTTCCAAATGCAATACTTTGTAAGTGTTCTAGGTAATAAAAGTAATTTAGAAATTGTTGTATATGTTTTAGGTTGTCTGTATTTTCAGTGTATTTTCATCATTTTGTGTAAAACAAACTGCGTTTAAATGTATTTCATTTCAAGCAGAGATTTGCAACTTTCTGGTGATAAGAAAATTTGAAAGCATCAGGTGATGTGCATTTGCAGAATCCTTTGAGTACTTTCAAAACAATTTTTCTTAATTTTCAAATTTGACAGTGAAGTTTTTCCCGTACTAACACTGCGTTAAGTACTTGTTTCTGTCATGCAGTTTTAAAATAGGATATGCAAAAAGATGTGATAGTCTCCAAATTATGGTCTGCATTAATTAATAAAATACCTTTGACTAAAGTGAATCTTCCGGAAAAAATATCTTATCCTGGTCCAATACCATTCACTTTAGCTTTTTGGCCTTTTTTCTAACTTGAATCTGTTCACTTACCCATTTTATCAGGTGATGTGGTTTCTTGTTGTGACAAATAATGCTTACTTAAATAATCTTACCTAGAAGATTCTGCTAATAATGAGGGAAAGTTTTTTTGACATAGCCCAATTTTGATTAAAATATTGAATAATATACTTTATAGTGCTATTATCTGAATCCTGAATCACTTTTTTGCCTGGCTTAGCCTTGCATAAGCTCTAAGGAAACAGTTTTATAGTTACTGGTGTAAGTTATTTTCTTCTTTAGGTGATGTTGTTTTAGCATTCTCCTGTCCATTTGAAATTTTTTGTATGATCGACTTTTATTAGGTGCACATTGCTGAGACAACAGAATGCTCCTGCTACCCTTCTCGTAGTGCTCTGGGTGCAAAGTAGCATGTTTGCTGCTTTAACTATTTCTCTTTGTCAGATGTTATTGTATTATCTTGGTTGCTAATGTGAAAAGTGCTTCATTGTCTTCACAGTATACAAGTACCTGATCTTTATTACCAAGTATTAATAGAAAATAATCACTATCTCTCTACCATTTCTGTCACTCTTTTGGATATAATTGCCTACTTTGTATAAGCCTATAAAATTGACAGGAATTTGTTTGTTCCATATTAACTGTGTACTTATCTTACAGTTTTTCTTGACTTTTTACTTATTCTTTGCTTGTCACATTCTCCATTTGAATTTTCACTTCTACAAATTACTGCCATCTCTTTGCTGAAGAATTAGGACAGATTTTAAACCAGAAAGTTTTGCAAGACTTCAGTTAGCATATTTCTTATTCATACTACCATCCTGCTGCAAAAATTGGACTACTTGCAATTATATTCTAGAAATTTGATTTCTCTTTTCTCAGCTGTATGCATTAGGTGAAAATATTCAAGAATATATAAGTTAAGGCCAGGTAAGAAAATATGATTTGAGCTCGTCTCTCCTTCCTCTTACATATTGTGCTGTGGTGAAGAAGCTCTTTGTCTGTTTTTGCATACGTAGCATATTAAGCAGGAGCTTGACTGAACAAAATTCAGTGAGAGTTTGAATCTTTAACATTTTATGCAGTAGGGTGTATACAACTCTTCATAAAGTCCTTGAGAGAGGTGTATTTTTGTTTTTCAGACTTTTACTGAAGTCTTCCCTCTAAATAGCAAAACGTTCACAGAATCACAGAATAGTTGAAACGGGAAAGGACTTCTTGAAATCATCTGGTCCAGGCCCCCTGCTTAAGCAGGGCCGCACAGATTATGTGCATGTGGCTTTTGAGCATATCTGAGGAAGGATATTCCACAATCTTTCTAGGCAGCCTGTTCAATTTCTCAGTTACCTGCACAGTAAAGTGTTTCCTGATGTTCAACAGAATCTCCTGTGTTTCAATTCATGCTTATCACCTCTTGTCCTGTCATTGGGCACAACTGAAAAGAGCCTGGCTGTCCTCTTTACAACTTTTTGAGTATTCATATATGTTGATGAGATGTCCCATTAACCTTCTCCAGGATAAACAGCTTCAGCTCTCTTAGTCTTTCCTTATAGGAGAAATACTTCAGTCCCTTTTTTTTTTTTTTTTTGGCCCTTTGTTGGGTTCTCCTCAGTATCTCTATGTCTCTCCTGTCCTGGAGAGCTGAGAAGTGGACAGAGAACTCCAGGTATGACTTCATCAGTGCAGGGTAGAGGGGAAAGATCACATACCTCAACCTGCAAGTGATAATTTACAGCAAACCAGCATACCATTAGCCTTCTTTGTGGCAAGGGCACACTGCTCATGTTCAAGTTGGTGTTCAGCCAGGACCCCCTGGTCCTTTTCTGCAGAGCTACTTTCCAGCTGGCTGGACCCCAGAATGTATCATGTATGGAATCATTTTCTGAGAAAGTGCAGCACTTCTTGAATTTCATGAGGTTCCTGTTAGACAATTTTTCCAGCCTGTTAAGGTCCTTTTGGATGGCAGCACAACTGTGATATATCTGCCACTCTTCTGAGTCATCAGCAAATTTGCTAAGGGTGCACTCTACCCCATCATCCAGATCATTAATGAAGATGTTAACAGGACTGTGCTCCATATTGACCCCTGGCATACTTTGCCAATTTCTAGCCTCTAGATAGATTTTGCACCCTTTGCACCACTGATTACCGTCCTCTGGGCCTAGCTGTTCAGACAGTTCTCAGTAACCTTACTGTCTGCCCATCCAGCGCATTCATCAGTGACTTGTTTGTGAGGATCTTTATGAGTGATAATATTAAAAGCCTTACTGAAGTCCAGGTAGCCAATATCTGCTGTTTTCCATTCATCTACTAGACTGGTCATTTCATTGTAGTAGCCTATCATGTTGATGAAGCATGACTGCTCCTTGGTAAATCCATTCTGACTACTTCTAATGATTTTGTTGTCCTTCACATGCCTGGAAATGGTTTCCAAATTTAGCTGCTGAGTCACCTTACCAGGGACTGAGGTGAGATTGATGACCTTTCAGTTCAGTGGGTACTTCTTGCCTTTTTTTTTTTTTTTTTTTTTTTTTGGTAGATAGGAGTATCATTTGCTTTCCTCTGTTACTGATAAAAATTGAACTAGTTACATTTGTATATCCGCACTAAGGAGATTATGACTCCTGTGTTTCATTTAGTTCAAAAAATAGTTCATTCCATTCCCGTCTGTGCAGGAAATCTACGGACTATAGAAACTAAGAGAGTTCATTAGGTATATCAGGGGTAATAACCTATTATATTAGGTCCATTGTTTTCCCGTTTAAAATAGTAATCCAGAAACACAGATCGAAAGAGTTCATGTGAACAGCACTGTTTTCATGAAATAAAAGTTGGGATTCGTCAAGACTTTTTGTATGCTAGTTTTGTAGTTATAGCAGAAGAATATAAAAGTTTGGGTTTTATGCACAAGAATTATTCTCCTCAGTGGTGAAAGCAGATGCTCTTGGATTTGAGAGAGAAATCATCAACATAAACTTCAGGAGTTGTTGTAATTTTCTTTTTGACTCTACTCTGAAGTTTGCTCCATCTACTTTTCTTCAATGTTTTATGAAATAGCCCAAACTTTTACTTATTCTGTCATTGTCCGTGCCACAGTTAAGACAGCTCAGGCAGGTCTGAGGAGAAAACATTGTAATGTATTTTTTTTTCTGTCTATGCCAGCTGCTGTCTCTTTGTCTGTTTTTAGCAATAGTGGTAATTTTTGAATTTCTTGTCTTATTTCTCTGTGTGTGAAACAAAATATATGAGTGATGCATCTTAACCTGATAGGAAAGAAACTGTTACACAGAGTTGCAGATTTTCCATTTACAGTGCATATGTGAAGTTAAACTGCAGTTTTTCATTCTTTCTCTAAGCTACACAAAGTAAAATAGGCTGAACATGGATGTTCATATAACTAAATGTTATATAAACTTAAGTGGTCATTCAGTTTTACTACAGTGGAATGCAATTTTGTGTGGGTTTTTTTTTTTTTTTTTTGAACAGCCTAACTGAAATCCCTTAAATTTCTCATTTGTTTTTCCATGGATTTGCATATGTGTGAACAATGCTGCCATGCTGCCTCTGCTCATAAGTAAGCTTATGTTACTTAGTGTTCATTAAAATGGAAATGAATCATCTTTCTATAATTTGCTATATAACTCTAAATGCCTTAACTGATATAAAAACAAAACTTCTATTCTCTTATGTACTTCTAAGTGTTGTGACTACATTGTAACATTTATTTAGAAGTCTGCATTCCTTTTTGCTAGATTGTTGTTACTATTTTCTTATTAATTTTGGAAATGGTTTTAGGCAAGAAGTTCCAAATGGAGATGCCTTTGACGTCATTTTGCAAGGCTGTGAAGCCACTGCCCCAAACCCAGAATTACAGAGTATGTCCTGGTATGAGTCTGTAATGTGGACTACACAAGACGAGAACCGAAGGAAAATAACTATTCATTTTGTAAAGCATTATGAAATGCTTCAACGTCCTGAAAATACCTTGCTTATGATAGAAGGTAAGATGAAATTGCAAATATATCACTTTTTATGACAGTGCCCATTCTGAGTTTACAAATAACTAAACAAAGTTAAAATATGCTAAAGTTGTATTCAGTATAAGTAGCAGTGATCATTAAGGCATTTTATAACAAATCAAGAGCTAAGCTGGAAATTTGTTACTGTAGTGTACACACAGGAAAAAGTAATTTTTGAATGTTCATAAGGTTGGTCAGGTACTTCTGTCTGTTCCAAGCGATTCCCGAAATTAAAATGTTAATATGTTATTTTCCATCTGTGCTTACTGATTTTTCAGTTTAGATTTGAAATCTGGTTGGGTTGTCTAAAAGTTTTTTTAGTCTTAATATGGAAAAGGTTTGGAAGACTTCTGCAAGGAAAAGGTTTGGAAGGCCTACAAGCCTACAATTAACTTTGTCAGCCTCTGGATGTCAGTGTTGTTTCAGACAAATAAGGCATCTTATAGCATGTTTTTGTAGTTCTGGTTTTGTTTTGTTTGTTTTTAAATCAGGTTTGCCTTAGGGAAGAGAAATACCCACTGATCTTTAGACAAAGCAATTTAGCAGTACAAATAAGGAATGTTTTGAATAGAAGAACAGTAAAAATGTATGTATATAGTACCATTCTGATTCCAGAACAAAGTCCTCAGTTGTGCCCAAGTATAGAGGTGAATAAGTAAATGTGAGTCAGAGGATCCTTTGCACAGGGTTTAGGACAAACCTACTTTTATTTCCTGCTGTTTTATGTTCGACTAGTTCTGACAGCAGGCTTATGTCTGATGTGTATGAAACTGGCTTTTTCTATGTAATACAACCTTATCTTTATGAAAACAAAATAAAAGAATGATATAACATGGTAAATCTTTTTCAGATATTAAAATGCCAGCAGCCAAGTATCTTTGTCTGTAAATTTAAGTACTTCATATTGGAGCATAATGAGTATTTGGACTCTATTTTTCCCAACACATTGATTATGAACTTTTCCCATGCCACGTGTTATTTTAAGTTTTTGAAGGTTAAGATTTTGAAGTCTTCCTAGAAATCTTCTTGATGCTTTTCTGGATACTGACCATGCTCAAAGGGCAAATACATTACATCACTTTCTGGGCAGATCAAAATCAAAGTTATTTGTGTTTGTTAAGCAAATTGCTCTTATTCTGTTCCTTCCCGTAATCTTTATCAAGAACTTCTCACCTCGAGCTTGGCACTTATTTGGCTGCAACTGAGGAAACAGTTGGATAACGGACAAAATTTTTAGGTGGGCCTCCAAAGGGAATGAGGGAAATCAATAACTACTGCTGCAGAGTAGTTGAACTGAAGAATGAAATGTTTCAGTTAACGGCTAGTTTAATGTTCCTTCCATATTCGTAATATTTCTGCTTGAAATCAGTGTGATTCAAATCACTGCTAACCCCTGCTTGATTCTCTTTTATACTCATCTCTTATGAGTCAGAATACATTCAGTTGATGCAGCTTTATATTTAAAAAAAAAACAACTCTGGAGGCCTCTTAGCAATGCCATAGTTAAAGCTACTCTGAATTTTATGTATTAATCTCTGGGATGAGAGTTCAGATGTATATGAAAGGTATGAACTGTGTCACTGGGCTTGGAAGACCTTTTCAGAAGCAATTTTAAATATCTGTCTGTTCTACTTATTTTTTTGGTAATGAGAAATGCATTTTGGATGCTCCATAATATTGAGCATTTTATGTCAGTAGTAATAATGCACCTTTACTTATTTCATCTATAATTACCTCATCAATACAAGAAAGAGATATATACCATAAATATTTTACAACCCAGTGCCATAATTACTTGTCATAAAGTCTTGATTATAGTTAGTGATAAACATCAGTTGTCCTCAAATGAACATCTAATCAGCCAAGAAATTCAAGTTCTTCTATTTACTTTTGATTACAGTTTAAGAAAACATTTTTCCATTTTTAATAGGTGGAACCTTAAAAGAAATCTGGAAGCTTACGAGAAGATTTAAATGTGTTATTCCTGTGAAATCCAAGGAAGATGATCTTGAATTATTAGATCTTTCAGCTCCTTTTCTTTTACAAGGAAACATAAAATATTATGGGTAGGTTGAAAGTATTTATTGATAAGAATTGCAGTAATAGCGATCGGTAATTCAAACTGCAGTGCTCAAGGGATAACTTATCTAAGAAGTCTTTGATGCAAAGCAAATATCAAATCATCCTTTTGGCTAAATTGCGTTTGGATTTTATCTTGCTCAATTACACTGTAAATCTTATATCTTTAAGTGCACAGCACCCCAGCTTCAGTCTTGCCTGTGGTCCATGGTTAGGGCAGTAATTTCAGAGACTGAAACGTGTGTATGAGTCTGTACTGACTGCGGAATGTCCAAATCTTTCCATTTCCAGACAAATAGCATTTTTTTGGTCTTTCTTGGTAGACAAAATCAAAACATAAACACATATGTTGTTTTGAAACAGTAAGCTGTGGGCTTTTTTTCCACATAGATAAAAATAGAGGCCCCAGAGGATTATTTCAGTTTTAAGTCTTACTTTCTTTTAAATTCCCAGTGTTGGGAAAGCCTTCTTTGCCATTGCCATTTATCGAGATTCACAATAGTGTAAAAAAAAGTTGTCAATTTGTAGATGCTGATCTCTACGGGGAAAGCTTCAACAGGTATCTGAATTCCACAGTTCACAGAGAATGTGGAATGTGATACACAAATCTAGGTCTGGTATCTGTGCCATAACTTCTAATAATGTATTCCTTTTCAGTGACTGCTAGTTAGTATGTTTTCCCAGTACTTTGCAGCAGCATATAGTTCAGAAAACTCAGAAATATTCAGGTCACTCTGAAAGTAGTACCTCCTATTTCCTTGGAAATGACAACAGATACAAAGAGAACCATAACACTATTTGAAACCTGAATTTCTCAGCTACAAGAAACTACTTCTCAACATAGTCACCACCATTAGTTACACATTTTTGCCAGCAATGAGTAAGAGCCTGCATGCCACACTCATAAATATCTGCACCAGCAAAGGTGACACACTGTTGCCACCACTGGAAGTCACTACCCACCTCTCACTGTGCTCACACATTCTGTTTGGTCCTCATAGAACTTTAAGCAAACATCAGTGAATGTCAGTGGGTGCAATTTTTTCTGCTTGGAAGAATTCAGTGACACCTTCACTTCATACATGGTTCTTTGTCAGATGCTGTTGTGTCAGACTGCCCCTCTGCTGTCATCTGTCACACGGCAACAAAATGTAACAGAATACTGGTGGGAAGATTCAGCCTCTACTGCCATACCACCAACATGCACCTCCAGCATTGTAGGCCAACATAATAACATAGGAGGTATTACCTTTTGTAGAAACAGTTTTTACTTTTGTAGAAACTCGTATTTAATATGTTTGAACATAGGTAAAGCCAAATTTCTATTCTAAACCTGTTGTGCTTTTAGAGCCTGCCACTAGTTCAGATTCATTCCATCTTTTGTAAAATAAGATGTTGTCTGCATTGCTAAACAACAAGTGGTGAATACAAATACATGCTTAGCTACATAAGATATACAGACCAAGTTTGTTTCTACTCAGGAATGATTGAAAAGCAGCATTAAGGGTTTTGATATGGCCTAAGTCTCTTGTTTCCAGTAGAATAGTTGTTTAAAATAGCAGAAAGTTTAAGCTGCCACAGATTAAGGAAATTTGAATTATTTCTTTCTGTGTAGAATGTCTCTGGTATAAATGTTGCGGTGCTTGGTTAGTCTCACTATTCTTGTTTTAAATGCTAGATGTAAGAAGTGTTCAACTCCAAAGAGTATCAAGAATCTAAGTTCTCTAGCAGAAAAACGAGAACCATCGTGGGAACCAACTGAAATAGCACAAGGTCAGCTGACATGATATTGTCCTGAAACAGTTTTGTGCGTCAGTTCTTAAGTGTGTATACAAAATGTCTTGGTTGTCACTGACTTAAGACTTTCAGCTTGTATGGATAAGAGGAGTAGGAGGATCCTACCAAAAGGTAGAATCTAACATCTAAGCCAAGGTTAGCTGTTCTATTATTAGGATAAGAGTATCTTAAAATCTTCCTGTATTTTTACTGTCTCACCTGTTAAAGTGTTTCTAGGCAAGTTGCAATGCACTCTCAAAGTACAAACCAAACCACTCTTTGACATTGGGAGCCTTTGTTTTTTTGGCCTATCAATTTATGATTTAATTAGAATATTCAAAGTAAGTTACCACTGAAAGAGAGGTATTGTCTGTGTGCGTTGTTATGATTTATCTTGCATATTCAGTGTATAAAGCAGATCCATCTTTTCTTTCAGTTTTAGGTATTGAACCACTCCAGTATGTTTTCGTTATGAAGTTTACACTGGTTGATGGAACAGGAGCGCTAAATGCATATCTTTTTGATTATGTAAGTAACCCTAGGTAAAGATAAGCTATATGGATTATGTGGATTTGAATTTTATTTGTTACTAGAATAGCAAATGTATGTATAGAAGTATTCATTCTGTGTTACCTGCAGCATTTTATGGTGTCCATTGCAAGTGTTATAATGTTACTGATGTTGCTCATCAGTGAAGATGCTCAGGATGCAGATTCATTTATTTTCCAATAAAATGTACAGAATATCAAAGCATAAAGACAAAGCTGAAGCTTGTTGATAATTTTGTATCTCCATAGACCTTTCTACTTTTCTGTGAATAAATTTTGCTTTTATTGGCAGCCTGAATGCTGCTTGAATGAATTTCAGGGTTTATGCAAGTAATTTATCAGTTCAAAATGTCATTACTTTTTTTTTTCCAACTCCAGATAGATTCTAAGTTATCCATTGAGTAATTCCTGATTCTTTGTTTCATATAACCATGAACTAGAAGAGACCTTTCTTTCCCTGATACTAGGTTATAGCTATAGTCATGCAAATATATCTTTGATTCCAGAAGCACTTTAATACCATTACTTTGCTTGCCTTAGAATTAATCTACTTCCAATCTCCTCTGAAACAACTTAAGATCATTGAGACATTGAAGAATACATACTTTGCCTGATACTAAATGCTGTACAAGTTTTCCTTCTGAAAGCTGTAAAAACACGGTTAATTTAATCTTTTTCCATCTAAGAGTTTTTTATCAGTATCAGAGGTGGGTTTTTTCTTCCGTATCAGAGTTTTTGTAGGCTCTGAATATTCTCTCTTTTGTTCTGAGTTCCTCCCTGTTGGTCCACATCTTCTTTGAGTACCTTAGCATGAGTCATTAACATACAATGCTTCTGTAATTATAATGGGGATGAATAAATTTCTTGCTTACTGATTCTTGTTTGGTACATTCCTCTCATTTCTAAACAGAACCTCAGCTTATATAATTTAATATACAATATATAATAATATATATAATATAATAAAATGAGACATTTTCTCATTCTTTGTGCAGTTGATTTGTCTTTCTTAAAACACAGTGTTTTGTACGTGTATCTAGTGAAAAGTGCTTGTTATGTTTCTACTGTTCATTTTCCTTTTATGTGGAGAAACTAAAATGCAGAAGGGAGGTGGGGGAAAAGATTTTAAACTCTCTCTGCATTTAGAATTCCAGAAATCTATAGTTTACAGTAGCCAAGAGTCTCATCAGATACTGTTTACAGCTCAGCTGCAGGAAAAAGAAACAAGTTTCTTCTGAAATAACAACTGCTAACATCTCTGCTGGTGGTAACTTCAAGGACTGGCTGTACCTTCCTAGCCTAAACTTCAGTCATTCAGCATCGCCTCAGAAGAAGCTGGGCTACTTTGAAGTACAACTTTATGCTACCTTCCAGTCACTCTTTTATTGGAATGTTGTCAGTTCTTTTCTCATTATATGAGTTTTGTAGGAAAACATTGTAAAGTTGTATAGTCAGAAGAACTCAAGGAGGAGAAAAAGTAGTTATGTGTCAGTTTTGCCGCTGGATTATCTGCTGACTTACAGTCACTTAAGCGTCTACAAAAATTACACAAAGGGTAGATTATTGAGTATTTTTATATTTTTAAAATATGATAAATCACCATAAAAAATTTGAGTTCACTTTGTGAAGCTCTAAAGTGATTAGCCCTGAGGGATACAAAATTAGGTAACAAGCATGGAAATTATAAAATTGGAGTTTTATCAGTGATGTTACTGTAAATAATATCTAAAGAAAAGGTTTATCTAACATCTCCTCGTTCCATTATTTACTTTGCTCTTCCATGCAAAAGTGCATCCTGTAGTATCAGCCCTTTGCCATAGTTTTTTCCTATATCTGGACAGTAGAAATATTTTTTTCTATTTCACCAACTATTTGGATGATTTTTACTTCTTTAAAGGGACAAGTAATCAAGTTCTTGCTAATGAGTTCATACCCTTCTTTCAACACCTCACTCTCTTCTGTTCTTTTCCAGGAAAAGTTTTTCCAAATTCCTGCCTCTGAAATCTTAACTAATAGTTTTCTTCAGCAAAAGATGGAGATGACCATGAATACACTTTCTCCTCCAGGAAGAAAATTAGGTCAGCTTTCTATTGTTATATTGTTATAGAGGGAGATGAAAATGGAAAGGGTCTTTTGGTCTGCTATTATGTATACAAAGTTTTAGAATTCAACTTATGCTTGGGTAAAAATCAGAAATGAGAAATGCTGGTGTCTATAAGGGGAGTTCTAATCAATTTGTTTTGATATGTTTCTCTAATAGTAGAAGTCCCTGTTGAGGAAAAAAAAGTAATGATTCAGTAAATTCTCATGTGGAATGCAGTGATGTGTGAATACAGTCATGTAAAGGTAGACACTAACTTGTCATTTCAGTTCATATGGAAGTGAACCAGAACACCCCTGTACTGAGTGTCACAGCACGTTAGGGAGAACTGTAAGAGAATTCAGTGCCTGGCATGTGCAGTGAGTGAGATTCTGTGTTTGCATGTGTACATTCTGATTTAGACGATCCCTTGCTGCAGGAAAGACCCTTAGAAATTAAGCAGAAAACTTCAGTCGAGATCCGGACAGGTTTTTATGTAGTAGTTTTGTTGTGACAGAAAGTAGCTGTGTCCAAACCAAGTTCATGCAAGGTATCTGTATGTCTCTGCCACAGCTTCAATGACAGAAGCATGGTCCCACAAAGTACATGAGTATCAATGGCAACCACACCAAAGTCTTTTTTTTTAAAAAAAAAAGTGGTCCTTTTGTAAAGGGGGTAGAGGATTCCCTTTGTGACCAGTTTCATTAGTCTTAGTATCGCTGAGATTTTGTTTTAGAAAGTCTTTATAAATGCTGTAGTACTGTAGAACTAGTGTTATCAAGAACTTTCAAGGTTCTGGGAGGTTGTGCTCTGGGAGGCTGCTTGTCACTGAACAGCATTTCTGGTGATGCGTGAAATTTTGAGATACAAACTGGAATGCTAGTTATGAATTTTAATTTCAAATGAGTAATTAATTTTTCTTCTCTTTAAATCTTTTATATGCTTAAGTATCATAGTTAAGATCCTGCTCTAGTTGTAATTCTCTCCTATAAAATTTGGAAATGAGCTTTAAATTGTAATTTGGTTTTGATTTGTAGATGACTTGCCATGGCTGGAATGCTTCATCAAGTCCTATAATATTGCAGATGGAATGAAACATCAAGTTTATTACCAAATTTTTGACACTACGGTTGCTGAAGATGTTGTATAGAAGTGTGTTACTAACAGGAAGTAATCCAGTAAGAATCCAATTATTTTTTATATATCAGAGACAACGTAAAAAAATCCACGTTCTATTCTTATCAGTTCAGCCTGTATATATGGCATTTTAGTTTCTGTTAAGGTGAATGGAAATTATGTTTTGATGTATTTTCTACATTTCTACATGCAGTCTTGTGATCTGGCTGCAACTGGAAGAGGCTAAGCTTCACTGGAGGCTGCTCAGCGCAGGCTGGAAGAGCCTTCAAAAAGGCAGCGATGAGGTTATAAACTGATCATTTTACTCAGAAAGTATAATCAGAATTATGCTGCTTTGTTCGTTTCTGTATTAAAATAAATGATGTTGGTAGAGATAGAGAGAAGAAGCTCTACAGTAAACATTAAGACTATTTTCTGAAAGTATTTTGATGGTGTTACAAATCTGACCATGTGATGCTTATTACTAAAATTGAAGTCAGGTCACGGAAGTAAGAGTTTAAAATTATAAAATGAATACTGAAATTCAGTAAACCGTAAAGATTTTTAAAACGACCCAGTTGTGAACCAGAGTTTATTACCTGGGTTTGTGTTTTCAAAGGCTCTCAATATCTGGGTTAAATTTACTGTCAGATTAAACTGCCAAGATCTGCCTTTTCTATCTTACATAATCAGATTGTTTGACTAAATTTAGAAATACCAAACTAATCTAGTGATATCATGGCTTGAAAGTACTGCTGGAGAAATTACTTGATGGTTTTATTTTGCATTCAGAAGTACGTAGGAGAAATTCAGGACATGTTTCTCCACTGATAATTAATGTAGAAATCCCTATCAAATCAAGTGCTTCCCATCAGAAAAAAATCTCATAATATTTACAACAGCTGTTTTTTAAAGGAGTTCAGAAGCAAGATACAGTACTTGTAAGCAGATAATTGTTTTAATAATAGATGACATTTTCTTTTTTGATTTTTTTTCAGCGCTTGTTAGTAATTATGCAGTTTGTCAATTTAAAAATTCACCAAATGTCTTCTGATAATTTTCAGATACTCTAAAAGATTGTAGTGAATTTATGTGCCATAACCCCAGAGAATATGCACTTTGTTGATCAGTGTGTAAGGGGAACCACTATTAAAGGTGATTAGTGCGTATTTCCTTTAAAGGAAAATCTGAACTTCAGAATGGAGCTGGACATTTACTAAAGAGCAGTACTGGTTCATGAAACAGTGCCTGAATCTGTGAATAACTGCATAAGCAAAAATATTGTGTTATTAAATGTGCATTATTAAACCTGAGGCACTGGCAGGATCCAAATGACTTCAGAAGTTAAGATTTAAACTGAAGACAATCTTTTGTAACTTTTCTTGTATATAATGCATGAAAATAATGGAAGGAGATATTTTTGTTATTTTACTTTTATTTTTGTTACCAACTGACAGCAGTAATTGATAGTGTATGTTTTTTGTAATGAAGTCTTTTCATTGCATCTGATGTCTGAGATCCCTGTCAGAAAACTGGCACTTCTGTGCTGGTGAATATTGTAACTATTAAAATGTTTAATAAAGTCTTTTTCAAATACTGAGGTGTTTTGTATTTGACTTTCTGTTTCTAGTTCATAAGATAGTGAAAACTTTGCTATCAGTAGTCTTGCTCCAAATGAATGCTTACAGTTTGTTGAATTGGAACGCGTATTTAATTCTCTTTCCAAATACAGCTTGTAGAAATAATTGTAATTAGTAATGAATATATATATATATATTTTACAATACTAAAGATCATTATATAGAAAAGAATTAGTGCAGAGTTGAAAATGAACATGAACTCTGTTCCTCCCCCACCCTACCAATTACACAGGTGAGTGCATAGAAATGGTTGTTGGTGGTGCAGAGTCTGGTTGGAGGCCTGTAACCAGCGGTGTTCCCCAGGGGTCGGTGCTGGGTCCGGTCTTGTTCAACATCTTCATCAATGACCTTGATGAGGGGATAGTGGCCACCCTCAGCAAGTTTGCTGATGATACGAAGTTGGGAGGATTGGCTGACACACCCGATGGCTGTTCTGCCATTCAGCAAGACCTGGACAGGCTGGAGAGCTGGGCAGTAAGAAACCAGATGAGGTTTAACAAAAGCAAGTGTAGAGTCTTGCACCTAGGGAGGAATAATTGCATGCACCAGTACAGGCTGGGGGATGACCTGCTGGAGTGGAGCTCTGCAGAGAGGGACCTGGGTGTCCTGGTGGACGACAGGTTGGCCATGAGCCAGCAGTGTGCCCTTGTGGCCAAAAAGGCCAATGGCATTCTGGGGTGCATTAAAAAGAGCGTGGCCAGCAGGTCGAGGGAGGTGATCCTCCCCCTCTACTCTGCCCTGGTAAGGCCTCATCTGGAGTACTGTGTCCAGTTCTGGGCTCCCCAGTACAAAAAAAGACAGGGATCTCTTGGAAAGAGTCCAGCGGAGAGCCACAAAGATGGTGAAGGGCCTGGAACATCTCCCCTATGAAGAAAGGCTAAGAGAACTGGGTCTGTTTAGCGTTGAGAAGAGAAGACTGAGAGGGGACCTGATCCAGGTCTATAAATATCTAAGGTGTGGGGGGCAAAGTGATGAGGCCAGACTCTTTTCAGCAGTGTGCGGAAACAGGACAAGGGGAAACGGCCAGAAGCTGGAGCACAGGAAGTTCCGCACCAATGTGCGCAAGAACTTCTTTACGGTGAGGGTGACGGAGCACTGGAACAGGCTGCCCAAGGAGGTTGTAAAGTCTCCTTCTCTGGAGATATTCAAGACTCGCCTGGACGCCTACCTGTGTGACCTGGTGTAGGGAACCTGCTTTGGCAGGGGGGTTGGACTCGATGATCTCTGGAGGTCCCTTCCAACCCCTACAATTCTGTGATTCTGTGTGATTCTGTAAAAATATAATTAAAATAAGGACTTGAGTCTTCAGGAAAAACCAGGCAGAAAAGCAAAATATGTATAGCAATAGTGTTTTCAGGAATTTCTGTATGATTGGGCTCCTGAACTCCTTGTTTTAAGGTGGTTTAAAGAATTAAGATTGGAAGCCTTTCAAAAGTCATTTGAATTTAAGCTCTTGGTTGCCTAAAACCCTCTTGAAGTTTCCAAAGAAAATGTCAGGATGTACAATAATAACACACATTGCAGATGCAAGAAGGCATTTCTGATGGGTGACCTGCTGTTCAGTGGTGATTGAACTTTGTCATCAGCTTTAGCTGTTACGGGATCCAGAGATTTACAGACAAGACTTTGAAATGCTTTGCTTAATACTAATCCTTTGGCTACTGAGCAGCAGGAAGTGGGATTGAAAACACAGTGGAGCTGGGTCTAACAAGCTGAGGTTTGCGACAGAAGGAAGAGAGTTTGTTTTAGAAGGGATGAGTTCTTATCTCTTCATACCACAATGTTTTACATTGCAGTGAATTTATTCATTATTCAAGTATGTGAAACTGGCATGAACTGGGACATAGCAACTGCAGAAAACTTTCTTCAAAGGAGGATAAAGAAAAATCAAGTAAGCATTAGTTTCAAATAAGTATTATTCCAAGTGTACTGAACAGTGAGTGTAAAGATAGGAAACAAGGAAATTCAACAGAAGATATAGGAGAGAAGGAGAACAGCAGCAAAGGCAAGATGTAGTGATGGTAGAGAGGCTTATGAGACTCTTTGCTGCACACCCTGCTCAGATAATTTGCTGCATACTAAATACCCAGGAAGTACTGTGGTTTGTGGAAACATCCATCTGATGAAGGATGAATAGGCCTGAGTTGCTTTAAAAATGTAGAGCAGAATTATGTTATATAATAAATATATATAATAATAATATAATAAATATAATAATATAATTATTAGGGTTTTTTTGTGTGTTTTTTTTTTTCCAGCAAAGGTATGGATGGGCCACAGAATTTCTTGTATCTCAGAGCAGTGCCGTAACATGTGTTCCTTCTTTTCTGATACAACTTTGATGACAAGTTAGAAATGCTGCTTGTATTTTTCAACTGAAAGAGCAACAAAACAGAACAATGAAATCTGCTGACCAAACAGATTTGAGTGAGGTCTTTTGCTTCCTTCTGTCCACAAATGACTCCTTAAGCAACTAAAAGCTCCTCTGAAGCAATGTTTCAAGTGCCAAATATGATCAGTCACACACAGAATGTGTATTAGCAGGGGGTATTGTTTTTAACTGGGGAGCGCAGCAGTGTTTAATGCTATTATGGCATAACTGTGCTTTAATATGATACTTCATCTTGAAAAACACTCTTCTCTGTCACCATTTACTGTGTTAAAGGTGCAGAATAAGAAGTTGGAGCAGTGATTGAGTTTGACGTAAATCCACAATTTAAAGAGAGGTCAAAGATCATATTGGCATGTCACTCTTTAGATACTCACTGTACTGTGCTCAGGTACCCTTGCATATTTTCTGTTGTCTGTATTTCTCATAATGCTCATAATGCTACAGTTTTCTTAAAGGTAGGTGGTTGGCTTTGATTGCTTTTCTGCTATATGCTGTTCTGTTAAGGTGTGCAACCAGCAAAGCAAGTAATTTTAAAATTAAGAAGAAAGGTGTGGAATGATCTTCCCCTAAAGGTCAGTGAATTCATTTATTAACAGGGTGCCACTGCTTGGATTCTTTTTGCAGGAAAAGGCAGCCAAAAAATAAAAAAATAAAAAAAAAATTGTTTGAAAACATGGGGAAGGCCAGAAGCTTCACATTAAACCTTGAAGGATAGTTCAGAATGAGGAATGCCTGTTAAATATCTAACTGTGCACTTCTAAAAAAAATCAGATACTGTAGCCTGAAAATTTTGATGCAAACCTATTGCTTGCCATGAGCTATGTGATTTGGTAATTTTTAACTTTTTTAATATTATTCCAATCTGTATGCAAGTGATTTACTAGGCTACTAATTCACTAACTTGTTTGCAAATTAGTTCAATTCTTCTGGATCCATTTCCTGGAAATTGGTTCTATTTGACCTGAGAGAGATCTGTTTGTTTTTCTATTAAAAATTGAAGAGGAGAAAAAAAAATCTTGCAAAAATACCATATCCTCTATTGACTAGATACATTCTTGCACTTATCCAAGCAACCAGAACAACTCATACCAAGTAATTTTTTTCATTACAAAATGATACCTCACAAATATGTCTTTTCATAGCAATCTTACAGCACTGTAAAAATAGCAATAGTTTTCAGAGCTCATTTAGCTTCTCTAAGGCCTGGAAAAAAAGGGAATACCTTTGGCCTACTTTTCAATCTGGGTAAAGAGATGGCTGATCTGATGTGATGGGGCAGGGAATTCTTAACTCGTTTCTTAGTGGCTGTAGTGAAGGTACTCATAGCCTCATTTTACATATTGAGGTCATTGGCTAATATGTGTCAGGAAAGCATAGAGCTGTACCAAATACTGTCAAGAGCACATGCGGCAGCACAAATCAGAATTGGAAATCAATTCCAATTGAAACTGACACAAGGAAAACTAAAGCAGAGGGAAGTGTGACAGTGATATATTCTGCTTTTTGTAATTCAGCTTTGGTAGAGAATTCGATTCTGAAACTTAAACCTAATAATAACTAAAAATTCACCATGACATAAAGCTTAATGAAAATACTCAGGCCAGAAGAGACAGTATATGAATGCGTTTTTAATTTTGAAATCACAGAATCAAAGAATGGCCAGGGTTCGAAGGGACCTCAAGGATCATGAATCTCCAACCTCCCTGCCACAGGCAGGGCCACCAGCCTCCCCATTCAATATTATACCAGGCTGCCCAGGGCCCCATCCAATCTGGCCTTGAACACCTCCTAGGGATGGGGCATCCACAACCTCTCTGGGCAGCCTGTTCCAGCACCTCACCACTCCCTCTGTAAAGAATTTCCCCCTGACATCCAACCGAAATCTTCCCTCCCTCAACTTAAAACCATTTCCCCTTGTCCTGCAGTTATCTACCCTTTCAAAGAGTTGATTCCCCTCCCCTGTTTATAGGCTCCCTTTAGGTACTGGAAGGCTGCAATGAGGTCACCCCTCAGCCTTCTTTTCTCCAGGCTGAACAAGCCCAGCTCCTTCAGCCTGTCCTCATAGGGGAGGTGCTCCAGTCCCCTGATAATCTTTGTGGCCCTCCTCTGGACCCTCTCCAACAGCTCTGTCTTTCTTGTACTGGGGGCTCCAGACCTGTACGCAGTATTCCAGATGGGGCCTCACAAGAGCAGAATAGAGGGGGATAATCACCTCCCTGTCCCTGCTGGCCACCCCTCTTCCGATAGAGCCCAGGATACCATTTGCTTTCTGAGCTACAAGGGCACACTGCTGGCTCATGTTAAGTTTTTCATCCACCAGGACCGCCAGGTCCTTCTCTGCAGGGCTGCTCTCAAGCACTGCTCCTTCCAGTCTATAAATGCCTGGGATTCCTCCAACCCAAGTGCAAAACCTTGTACTTTGCTGTGTTGAACCTCGTTAGGTGCACCCGGGCCCACCTTTCAAGCCTGTTGAGGTCCCTCTGAATGGCATCCCTTCCTTCCACTGTGGAAATTAACATATTTTTCTTAGATGTTTCATTCTTTTGGCATTTTTCTGACAGTCAGTATTTTTAGGTTCCCAATCCAGCCAGCTTCTGGATTTTCCAGTTTAGCCTGTCCAACAAGGTTGTCAGCTAGGTATTTTACAGGAATTGAAGTCTTAAATGTCTGTGTCAGCACAGAAGCTCCACTGCCTGGAGACTGATTGTTTTGGGATCTAAGAAGCCATCCTGATCGCTTCAGGTGATAAGAAATGTCACCAGTGTTCATTAACAGCTCCTCCCTGCAGGTTTCCCTATCTGTATTGATGCAGCTGGAAGACTACATTGTACAATGAGTTGATGTGCACGCTTGCTGCTTTCCCACATATACAGATGCACTCTTAATAGCCTTCGGGTGCTTACCAACAGAATAATTCAATTAGAACACACCAGAACTCACCTGTTTTTCCTCAATCCTATTCAGGAAGGTTGAATATTTAAATAATTAAAAAAAAAAAAAAGGAACAGTTGGTCATGATCAAAATAACAGAAGCATATTAAAATCTAGTTTACAATAGCTGTCTGCACAGTTGCAAAACGTGCATTTGAGTAACGTGTAATGCCAGCTGGTGCAGCACCTCAATTCCTCCTTTTCAATTTGTGCTTACTTTCAGGTTTTTTATTGTAGTAAAAGAATTTTATCCTCAGTTAAAAAAAAAAAGTTCTTGGTTAAAAAAAGATATTTCTGATCTTGGTCTAGGAGTAGAGAAAAACAATTCCCAACTGTCACTGTTGTATTTTTTAGAGGACGGTAGAGAATTAGGAGCTGTAATAGATGGGGTGAATGGCTATAGTTATATTTTCAATAAACCTAGGCAGTATGCCACCATATTCTGTGGCAGGCTAGAGTAGGGGCTGGGATATATATATATGCAAGCATTGTTACTGCAGACAACTCCAGCAAGGTTATGACTTAGTCATACTGTCTTCACAAATTACTCTCAAGCAAGGAATGGAGCAGTGCTTCTGTCTTCTACAGGAAAGGAAGGTCCTACCTGAAAGAACAAGTGTTTTCTCACTGTCCTCTTGTCATACTATAACTGCTACTTTTTTCAATTAAAGAAAAAGCATCAAAACTTGTCAAGACTTTTGTAGTTGGAGTGGTGGATCTATATTATGCTTAAGGCATAGAGCTATAGGAGTGATAGAAAATGCAGTGGTGCCTCAAAACAGTACAAAATCTTGACTGATACTCTTGCTTAATGGAGAGGAGAGACATCGGTGAAAATGACAAATTCAAATATCTGATAGAGAAAGTGAGATTTTATCAGCGTGAATTTCGTGATGGTACAGCCTCCCTGCTCTGAAGATCTGAGACTTTTTTTAAAACCAACTTAGGAATAAAGAAGTTTATTCAATTCTGCTGAGAGCAGTGAAATCTACATCTATCCAAACTTCTGCATCTTTGTGCTGATGCCACAGTGGAACAAGAGTGCAAAGCTCATTTCTGTGTCTGGCTGTGGGGGTTCACAGAATCACAGAATGGCCAGGGTTCGAAGGGACCTCGAGGATCATGAATCTTCAACCTCCTTGCCACAGGCAGGGCCACCAACCTCCCCATTCAATATTATACCAGGCTGCCCAGGGCCCCATCCAATCTGGCCTTGAACACCTCCAGGGACGGGGCATCCACAACCTCTCTGGGCAGCCTGTTCCAGCACCTCACCACTCTCTCTGCAAAGAACTTCCCCCTGACATCCAACCGAAATCTTCCCTCCCTCAACTTAAAACCATTTCCCCTTGTCCTGCAGTTATCTACCCTTTCAAAGAGTTGATTCCCCTCCCCTGTTTATAGGCTCCCTTTAGGTACTGGAAGGCTGCAATGAGGTCACCCCTCAGCCTTCTTTTCTCCAGGCTGAACAAGCCCAGCTCCCTCAGCCTGTCTTTGTAGGGGAGATGCTCCAGTCCCCTGATCATCTTTGTGGCCCTCCTCTGGACCCTCTCCAACAGCTCTGTCTTTCTTGTACTGAGGGCTCCAGACCTGGACACAGTACTCCAGATGGGGCCTCACAAGAGCAGAATAGAGGGGGACAATCACCTCCCTGTCCCTGCTGGCCACCCCTCTTCTGATGGAGCCCAGGATACCATTTGCTTTCTGAGCTACAAGGGCACACTGCTGGCTCATGTTAAGTTTTTCATCCACCAGGACCGCCAGGTCCTTCTCTGCAGGGCTGCTCTCAAGCACTGCTCCTTCCAGTCTATAAATGCCTGGGATTCCTCCAACCCAAGTGCAAAACTTTGCACTTTGCCATGTTGAACCTCGTTAGGTGCACCCGGGCCCACCTTTCAAGCCTGTTGAGGTCTCTCTGAATGGCATCCCTTCCTTCCACTGTGTCAACTGCACCACTCAGCTTGGTGTCGTCAGCAAACTTGCTGAGGGTGCACTCGATTCTGTCATCGATGTCATTGATAAAGATGTTAAAGAGCACCGGTCCCCAAGACAGACCCCTGGGAGACACCTCTTGTTACCAGCCTCCAGCTGGAAATAGAACCATTAACCACCACCCTCTGTCTTCAGCCTTTCACCCAATTCTTTATCCATCAGGTGGTCCACCCATCATAGAATTAGAATCATAGACTCATAGAAGAATTGCTCAGTTTGGAAAAGACCTTAAAGATCATCGAGTCCAACCGCAACCTAACCATACTACCCTAACTAACAACCCTCTGCAAAATCATGTCACGAACGCAGAACAGACATTTAAACCAGAGATACTGTAGATCATCTATAGGTACAACATATTACAAAACTTTGCTAGCGCTCTTTTAGTTCTCCTGTGTTAAAAACAAACAACCAAGCAAAAATAATGCACAACTATAAATTGCTACAGATGATAGGAAATATGTCATATATATGCCTGGGATGGGAAGGAATTTTGGTGGGTAAAGTTCCCAGCTAATACTAGGAAGAGGACCACTATAGAATACAAGAAGTCCTAAGTGTCTTTGATAAAATGACCAAGCAAATAACTCTTCATGATTCTAAATCTGGTGACTAAAGATGAGAAGGAGAGGGTGGCATGCTGACCTGTGACTGGTGCTACTAGGAGGACCAATCTACATTTCCCCTGCTGTCTGTGCCCCTTCCAGAGAAGGTAAGTAATGAAATGCACCCAGAAGCCAAGTAATTCAGAGGAAAGGGGGAAAACAAACAAACAAACAAACAAACAAAAAACAAAAAACTCACCTTTGTTCCTTATCCTCCAATTTGGAGATAAGGGTATGAGTTGACCTCGGCTGGCTGGCAGACGTCCACCACATCTTTGCTGCTCCTTCCTCCTCACACATATCCCCTGCTCCAGGTTGGCTCCTTCCCACAAGCTGCAGTACCTGTCAGAAGCCTAATCCAGCACAGGCTGTCTGCTGCCTACCGTGCTTTCAGGAAACATCCACCAACTCTATCTTGCTCTCCTTTGTAAACTTCAGGGGAATCTCTGCTGCAGAGCCTGCAGCACCTCCTCCTTTTCTTTCTTCTCTGGCCTTGATGTACACAAGGCTGTATCTCACATTTCTAAGGCACTTTGCCATTTCTTAAATACGTTTTTCCAGGGCACTGCCATGTTGGCTGTGGGGCCCAGCTGTGCCCTGCCGCAGGGCCGTTGGAGCTGGCTGAATCCAGCTGTGCCTAGGACAGAGCAGCCTCAGCCTCTCTTCACAGATGCCCCTGTATCCTCTGCCAGCACCTGGGCACGGACACAGCACCCTGTCTAAGCTCTGTAGACAGAGAAGCAAGCTCACAGGCACCCTGTGAAGCCTATTTACATGTCCTTAGAGTGACCAGGGGTACGAAAGGCTGATGGACTCAATTTCCTTTCTGTACCTGTGGCAGTATTCAGGTTCCCAGGCTGATAAGATACTGACATCTTGCTATTGCTGGCTCGGTTATTCTGATTTAGTTAAAGAGAACAGCATGAAAATTGACAGTGTAATAAATAACGTTAGAAAGCTGTTAATTCGAAAATCTTAGCCTGTTCAATGATGGAGCTGAGCCAGACCGTTAATGAGAAGTATGGTTTCGGTAAACAGAAATATATTTGGTCATGATCCATAAATGGCTTTATTTCTCAAATTGAGAGCAGAAATTATGTGGGACAGAAATGTGCAGTGTTCTACACTTTGTTCAGCTGTCTGAAAAACACATTATTAAATACTTACATCATTCTTCCTTGTAATAGATGCACGTAACTTAACTTGTAGTTGGCAGTAAAGGACTTGGACATTTTAATCAAGAAAAGAACTTAACATTTAAGTCCTAATTGTGCAAATAACCCATCTGGTTTGAACAGTTCAGAACCAAAATGATATTTTTAAAGCTAAATCAAGCCCTTAGAAATTAGACAATCTGTTGCCACTTCTACCCAATACTTCAAGCGATGGCACTATTATCCACATCTACTACTAAGCAACATGCAAAGTGGAAGGGCTTCAAATGACTGAGCAAATATTGGTGATAGATGTATGGTTGGACAGGATGATTTTAGAGGTCTTTTCCAACCTTAATGGTTCTATGATTCTAAATGATTATCACATTTCTTCATTTAGTGGTACTATCGCAGCCCCCAGAGGTGATACTCACTGAATGTTGTTTCACTCATAAATGTGCAAAACAAGACATTAGGAAATTTTCCACAGCTTGGACATGGATTTTATCATTACTTGCAAATACTGTGTAGTAAATGCTTTTCATTTAAGTAAGATCTTCATGACAAACACTCTAGCACCAACCTTTGACTTTTCCCTTCATTCTGTAATGGGAATGTCGTCGTCAAGTATCAGAAAGATATTTAAGCTTTTCTTGTTTATTCTCATTGTTCAGGTCGTAGTAAATGTTTTCAGAGGGAAATCAAATTTAAAGACAGATGTACTAGTTAAGGGAGATGACTGAAAGTTGGATCAACAGAAAAGAGACATAAAAACTATCCCAATTACATTTTTTGAAGTTCTTCTGCATTATCATCCAGCAAAACTACCACATTTATATTATGTTTTGCCATAGGCTCATTCATTTAGCTAGCCATGTGTACACCTAGGTAACATCTGAAGTTAAATTCTATGCTTCAAAATTTACCAATAAGTTCTGATATTCAAATGGAACAGACGAATTAAACAAGCGGTCGAGCACAGTTCCTCAGTACCTGAAGAAATTACTAATATCTGAAATAAACACTCACTTTAATTTACTATGGTCATACTTCAAAATTAGCTGAGAAGATCAGGTAAGACTCATACACAGAAAAGGAAGGAAAAGAAATCTCACACAGTAAGCTGAAAGGAAGCAAGTATTAGTTATAAAAATTGCCTTTACACAATTAGTATATATTTCATTGTAATATACCTATCAGCTTTTCTTGTTAGAATTATATCTGAAGTATTTTCTATTTGATCTCCATGGACAGAAAATATCTAAAAAACATTACTTTTGAGGCAGGCAAGCCAGGGACTACCGCCAGTTGTGAATCCTTTGTGCTACGCTACTCACAGACAGCTATACAGAGGTAGTTCTTACCATAGATTGGGTATGTTTATAATCAGATGAAACACAAATGAAATAAATGAAAGCAAGGGATGTGAAAGAGGGGATATCAAGTTAACAGTGTAATTAACAAACTTGCATTGCAACTACAGAGCAGCTCACCATGTTCATATTCCCTGAAGGGGCATCATTCTGTTTCAAGTCTACAGAATACAAGAGATTTTGGTTTCCTGTCTTAGCTGTGATAAGGATACATAGCCAGTGTTTCAAATATTGCTTATCCCCCACTTGAGAAAGTGACTATATTTTAAAAGGCACTTTCGGAAGAGCTGTTCAGCTTGTCTTCCAGAAAGCTGGCTATGTTCTTGCACTATGACTTTATTAGAACCTGTCATTCAGATCTCCAAAGCATTATTCCTTTTCCTGGTATGGGATCAGATGTAACAAGAATTTATACTGTCTTTCATCTTATTATGGGCTAAATCTATTCAGATGTCAGGTGGTATAATATAGTCAACACTATTTAACCTCAGCACTTCACCTTCTGAAGATAAATCACTGACAGATCTCTTTGCTAGTCTTTTAAAAGAGATGGGTATGTATATCTAGTTGAATCTTCAGTGTTAATGCAATTCATTGATTCAGTTAATTGTACATTTGCACTTAAGGAAAGATCCAGATTTCTGAACATGATGAATAGTATATATCAAGCCACTGTCGGAACTGGTTCAAATTCATGCAAGCAACTACTGTGTTCAAGAATTTCAGTACTGATTTGGACTATCATGAATAGTGGATTGGTGGTAGCTGCTATTTGTGATCTTCTTTTAAATCAATAGGCTAATATGAATGCATTTGTCTGAGGCCTTCATCTAATCTCTAACAGAGAAATGTGGCATAAACTCACTACCTGCAAAATCCTGATTCACTTAAAACTTGAAGGTGATCCTGGTCCTTCTGGGATTATAGTGCATATTTTTGATATTGTGCATAATGCTGTGTGGGTATGAAAAGAAGCTAGGAACTTGAATCTTTACAACTTTTTGATTGTGCTCTGTGTACATCAAGGTCAGGCAGGAATCAATTTTTGAAAGTTTGCCCAGTGTTTCCAGTGCTGGTCTTCATTTTCAAGCAAGCTAAAGATGTTTTTTTTATGCCAACAATCTTAGAGTTTGAGTTGAAATTTACACAGCCCTTCTTTGAATGCTAATGAATGATCACCGTCTTTAACATTTTATCTTTGGAAATACAGTAAAGTGTCCTCTTCCTGCTTCCTAAAACTCAACAGGCCTTATTCATTCTTTCAATAATTGCGGTGGTTTCAATGCAGTTAGACTACAAATAGGTTGGACAACTCATGTGAATCAGATGCACTGTGTATGGATCTTTCTTGATAATGAATGAAGACTTAAAACTATTGTATTTAATAATAAAGATTTACTGTTTTCTTCAAAGTATTCCAGCTGATTGCTGATTAGACATTTGGCCTTAACAACAAAATTTCACATGAACACAGAGAAAAGCTTTAATTAATATGATGTTAATCTTTTTAGAGTGACAGTTACCAAACTACCATGGGAAAACAAGTAAGGATACTATAAAAGTAAAGGGAAAATAACTTTGAATTTTATTTAATTGGCAAAAGGCTAGAGCCCAATTCTCACACATCACTGCTGGTAGCCTGAATTGTCATCACTGGATCCTAAAAACAATTGGTGCCCTTTCCAACTTCTCCACTGAAAGACGTAGGCATTATCAGGCTATGCATAGATACAATTATTTCTAAAGATGCAATTTCATAAATCGTTTATGCCCAAGGTTGTCCATACTGCCACCCAAAAGATCAACTCTGGTCGTAAATTCCCAAGCTCTCCTTCATTTTAGTAGTAAAAAGGATGCATGATTTGGCTGATCAGTTCCATGATGTAGCTCAAAGCTAAGCTTACTAGAGAGAGGAAAGGAGGAAAAACATAGAAGTGATTTGTCCTGATATAGGGAGAAACCATCTGTTTTAGCAACAGCACTGTCTTAAGGTCTTAAGCAATTAAGACAATTAAATCTGTACCCAGCCAGAGGTCACTACAGGAAAAAAAAATACTTAGAATTTTCTCTCCAGAGCTCCTAGAAAGAGATCAAATTTGTCTCCACTTCCTGCCAGAAAGATTTGCCATTCCCAGTGGTCTATGCAGATTTTGGCAACATGATTTGTCATTTTAGTGTGATTTGATCAACAGTAAAGTCATTAAGAGTATGACCATAAATTGCTCTCATTAACTGGTCATAGCTAAGATGAGCGTGGCTTTTATGTCTCAGGACTGTTATTTCAGATTTTCTCCCTGCAGACTGAAGGAACGGCTCCTGTGCTCCTTAATATTCACTTGGCTTTTGCTTACCAACTACTTTTCTTTATTACTGATTTATTTACTTATTTATTGGGGTTGTAGCAGGAAGAATTTAAACTCTGGAGGATAGTACACAGGAAAATATTCTTCTTGCACTGTGCTTGCTTGTTGCACTGATGGACAAGCAACTAAATGTGCCTAAATCCTAACATCAGTAGATGATCTCTGAATATAAGAAAGTACAGATGAGTGAGTTCCAGTCTAGACTGTTTACTGCCAGTTCCAAAACCCATTGCTGTGGCCTCAAAATCCACGTGGCAAAGCCCTTACTCAAAGAACAGCTTTGGATATTTTCCAAAGCACCCAGATTAATCTAACAATTAGAGACTGGAACAGTGCCTACCAGGTAGCTCCACTCCCCCCAATGGAACATAGAAACCCACAGAAGTGCTGCTGTGTGCTACTGACCTAGTACAAACATGGGCTATGATGTGACAAGAGCAAGCTAAAAATTGCTCAGTGAAGTGGAAAATGCCAAATATATTTAAACTCAAGTATTTTGCAGAAACTCATTCCATTCAAGCCCTTCTGCCGGAATGCAGACAGTGCTTAGCTGGACGCTTGACAGTTGGCTGAAACAGCAGATGCTGAAGAGCCTCAGCATTCAGGGTCTGTTCTCTCAGGCTGCATAACCCTATGGATGGCTCTGGGCTCCAGGGCTCCCAGATTATCTGCTTCCCATCATGGTGTCTGGAAATCAAGAGTCTTTATCTAAGATGAGTGTCTCAAGAGTTGGCTTCCCTCTCCTTAGCAGGAAGCCCCCCATCCACAGCATTTTCATCAGGGATGAAATGTGTCTTTTTAAATAACCAATTTGGAATTTTCTGTGCATCCAGAAATTTTCATTTGTTAATAATAAATAGGTGGTTGCTTTGAATCCAGTGGAAAGCAGGATTCCAAAAGGCCATCTAGGGCTTCTCCTTCCCTCATGCAAAGCCAACTATGCCTAGTCCACTCCTACAAATGTTTGCTTTGACCAGCTATAACTGACCTTACTTCCCATGGCTGAGTTCAGAAAAGAACTAGGACAGTGAATTCCATGAGGTCAAGTAATGCAGAATGCAGCATTTGCAGGCATAGCACTTACAAAGTTTCTTTAAGTTTGTAGTACTGTATAGCCAAAATCACCTACAGCCAATCGATACACCTTCATATTTCTGGTGGGGAATATTGGATGAGTCATCTCATGTATGTGCATGAAAACCGCAAACTTAAGTTTATATTGGAGATAATCCATGATGAATTTTGTGTAAGCAATAAGTGCTAAGTAATAATTAGCTAATTAAAGAAGTGAGGAGGATTGAGGGAAACAAGAAAGAAGGAAGCACATTGCAAAAATGGAAGTGCTGAATAATACTTCAGTAATCAGTGCATAGTATATTGCATGTCTTGTATGTCTTTTTTTCTTAATTAATCTGGAGGAATTTATACATGAAGTAGGTATCATTCACATATTCTAAAATTTGGCCTATTACAAGAAATTGTTCAGAAACAAAAGCAGCCTTAATATCTCTTCCTATCTGTCTCTAATGAAAAGCGCTAAAGCACTAAACAAAATCTTGCTTGGGGAACTTCTCTTTCTATCTAACCATCAACACTGGTGATTGCCTCACGTTTCAATAATTTGACATGTTCTTTGTGAGATTAAAACTTCACATTTGGAAGTCAAAAAAAAGAAAAGCATGTTTGTTAGTAATCTGCATAAGCCCTGATTTCAGACAAGAAAGTGCATATTTGTTGTATTAAAAAAGCCCTGCAGATTGAAGTGGATACTTTAGGAACTGTCAAAAATGAAGAACACGAGCAGCTAAAATCTTACCAAAAAATTGTATTTACTTTAATTGTGTCAAACCTGTAGTCAAGTTAGTAATAAGCATGAAGGTCATTAAACAGCTTCACTGAATTTGAGTGACATCTGCTTCTGAACAATTAGATGGCACAGCATATTTTCACAATGAGAGAACTGACTTAATTTCCTTCTTCTCTCACTGAAAGTTTATTAAGTGATGCATCCATTAAAGTACTTATTTATTAGTGAAGCCCAGATGGCCAAACACTATAAGTGTAAAGAATAGCTGAGCAGCGTCAGGCCTTAATTAAGTAATTACAAATTAGAGGAATATCATTCAAAGCACAGAAGCTGAAATTACATCCTTTTTTGCTACTATAATTCCATAATGCTTAGTGGGAGAAAAAAATATAAACGTATGACACATTCTGAAAATAAATATAACCACAACAATGTACAAAAATGAGTGACATACCCTTACCCAAACTCTGTCACTGCTTCTGTTGAACATACCTGAGTAATTTCTTATGTGTATTTATTAGGAGCTTTCCCTCATGTGTTTCGTGTGCTCTCAGTGGGAACTAGAGGTGCTCAGAAGCTGAAGAATTAGGTGAGAAGTCTGCCATACACACTAAGTTATGTCCATTTTCTTTCCTCACTCTGGAAGGAAGTGAGCATATAATAGTCATGCACACTTTTTTTCCCCTAAATGTGAGTAATGGCTGTGGAGTGCGAGACTGGGAAACACACGCACTGGGTTAGGCTAATTATTTTAATATGTGCCTGATATTGTGGGTCTGTTTTCTTGGGTGAACATAGAGCAGAGATTCAAACCCTTCCAGCTTAGCAGTTTTTTGTCCCAAATACCTCCTATATATGGATTGAGAAAGATGTAATGATTTAGGCTGCAGGAGGGTTGCATTTCCTGATGGATAATGCTCAGGCCAGAGAATAGGCCTCCTTGGGCAAAGCTGGAGGAAGAGACAGACAGAAACCAGGTTTATTAACAGAGGGTGATGACAACATTAAGACCCCTCTGTATAAGGTTTTATGTACATGGATTTACAGCAAAACTACCAGAGCTTAAATAACAAACATGAATTTTGTTGGATGTTTGAAGTTCCTCTGTAACTTCATCTCTCAGAAGTGTAAGAAGAGTTTCCATAACAAAACATAATTCTAAACAAATAGAGAAACTGTTGCAACCCAGACATTCAATACAAATGTTATTTAAATAACTGCAGATACTAATTAGGCCCACTGTCCAAGCTAGTGCTCAAATACTGAAAATCAATTTAAGCTTAATGTTGCACATAACTCTTCCTAATGTAAAGACTGCAAATCTATAACACAATTTCCTTTAAACATTTAGAGATTTTCTGGTTGTTGCCATCAGCAAAATAACTAGAACACAGCAACTTTTAGTTGTATGTGGTCATGATACAAGCCCACCAGTCCTTCTGTTCCCAGAACAGAGTCCTCAGTTTTTGTAATGTCACCAGGATTTATCAGGGGATGGACCTGTCCCATTTGATTTTGACTTCTTTTATTTCCAAAGACCACCGGCACTGAAGATTGCTTTGTAGCCAACAGTCCTATGCCACTGCAATCACTGCACCTCACTGCAGGAAGCACCAAATCATGCTTTGAGGGCTAAACTTTTAGCGTTTCACTCCTCTGAATTGAAAAATCCACTAGTCACACCACCTTTCCAGCATGAAGTAAGAGGTGAGTTTCACAGTGGATCCACTAAGGATGAAAAAAGAAAAAGATCATGGACAAAATAGATGATCAACTGGTGAACAATGCAGTCAGTGCATTCCTGGCATAATAAGTAGGCATGTATTGCTATTAATTCTGCAAAAGGTTAGATTTTACCAAAAGTTTGCCTGTACCTTACTGCTGGTAGGATTTATGACTAGAGTTAATTGCTTAGCAGTTCCTTCTTCCAGTCAGTTCTTCACTAATTGTAAATATGAACTCTCTGGCACAGGGCATCCCTAAACGACTGAGGTGCATCAACGGAAATTTTTCTTCACCACTTTTTCTTACACTCCTCCTCTGCTTTTGAAAGATGAAAGAAGTAGGGCTATATCTTATCAGACCTTTACAATTAAATGTCTTGAAACTCTCTTGCAGTTACATTTGGAGGAAAACTGAAAAAGTTTAAGGTTCACAATTCTCACTGCAAATTTATGATGACTGAAAAAAATATTCCTTTAGCTCATGTTGATTACAATGTCTCAGCATATTCCATTGTGTCTTACTACTGGGTCTTGTAATACAAAAGTATATAATTCTCTTTTTGTTTTACAGAACTGTAGTGTATTTATTCAGCAATTAATATCCTGAATGGCTACCCATCTTTTCAGTCTTCCTAGTAAATCCTGCCTTTGTCTTTATAAGATGGATTTGGCTTCTTGTTTTAATAACTATCCTCGTTATTTTGTCTTTGATAAACGGGTATATTTGAAAGATCAGATATGCAGCACTGGAAGCTATATATATTTACATAGTTTCCTCAGCTATGGGCCAGTCCACCATTTGTAAGAAACCAAGACAGCACAATCAGTCTCAGTAAGGCTATGCCCCTTGTTGTGGCTGACTCCACAAATATATTGTGCAACCCATCAATACAGTACCACCGACACCAAAAAGTAATTGTGTTTTAAAATATTTGCTGGATGAAAGCAGAAAAGGGAAGAATGAAAAGTGCATCGACATTTCAGTGTTAGTAATTCCGCCAGATGTATTTCTCTTAGTGAAGTGATAATTTGTGTCCAGATCATAAGTCCTGCTGTACCTTTGTCTGGAAAGGTTCTTTGAGGAGCGAAGAAAAGTATCGGCAAAGGTTACATAACCTCAGTGACAGACGGAGACCAAAGTGCTTTGTGCCCTACACTCAGCCTTTCCCCAGTACTCAGGGAAACAACAACAGAGATGAAAACTGTTAGCTTGTCTTCATCTCTTTACAGATTCTTTTAGAAGGCTCATTTGGTCTCATCAATTTTTTCATAAACTCATATGCAAGTGTGAAGATTTCCTATTTACTGCTCTCTTGTGCCATATAACACGGTCAAAAGAAAGAAGCCTAGCAGTATGCTTCATACATAAACATGCCTTGCTATACTGTAGATCAGATGCTGAAAAATGGTTGACATTCACTTTTGACAGACATATTTAATACCTTCTTATTAAAACAACATATGTCTGGATTTACTTTTTTAATACTAATGGATTGCTCATTATTTATATTAAGCATATGTTGAGAATGATGTGTTTAAACACTGTGAAGATTCTCTTCAGAAAATAAAGGAAGAGGATCTGAAGTTGACATTTATCAACTGTTCTACCATCATAGAATCCTCAGCGTTGGAAGAGACCTTTAAAGATCATCTAGTCCAACCACCCTGCAATGAACAGGGACACCTACAACTACATTGTTGCTCAGAGACCCGTCCAGCCTGGCCTTGTATGTCTCCAAGGGCAGGGCATCCACCACCTCTCTGGGCAACCTGTTCCAGTGCCTCACCACCCTTATTAAAAAACTCTTTCCTTACATCCAGTCTCAATCTCCCCTCTTTTAGTTTGAAATCATTCCCCCTTGTCCTATCACAACAGACCCCACTAAAGAGTTTGTCCCCTTCTTTCTTACATCCCCCTCCTTTAGATACTGAAAGATTGCTCTCAGATCTCCCTGGAGCCTTCTCTGTGCGGCCTGTGAGAACCACATCTCTCTCAGCCTGTCCTTGTAGGGGAGTTGTTCTATCTCTTGGATCATTTTTGCAGCACTTCTCTGGACGTGCTCCAGCAAGCCCACATCTCTCCTGTACTGAGGATTCCACGCCTGGACACAGTACTCCAGGTGAGTCCTCAACAGCGCAGAGTATAAGGGCAGGATCACCTCCCTTGCCCTGCTGGCCACACTGCTTGCTTTTGATGTAGCCCAGGATACAATTGGTTTTCTGGGCTACAGGGGCACACTGCTGGTTCATGTCCTGCTTGCCATCTACCAGTACCCCCGAATCCTTTCAAGCAGAGCTGTGCTCCATCCTTGCATCCTCCAGCTTGTATTAGTAGTGGGGATTAACGTGACTCAGGTGCAAGACCTTGCACTTTGTTTTGTTGAACCTCATGAGATTCTTCTCCTGGTCTCACTGTCCAAGCCTACCTAGGTCCCTCTGAATGTCATCCTGCCCCTCGGGAGTATTTTCAATAAAGCAGATGCACTTTCAATTTTTGTAGCTGAGGAGGATGTTTTGAGAACATGCATTAAAATTTCTAAAGGTAAAGAAATGCTCCTTTGCCATCACCCTTTCAGTATCAATAGAAATATTTTAGAGGGAATAGAAATAATGCACTCTTCTGTAAGTACTATATAGCAAGGTTAACAATCTATTCTACAACTGTGGGCTGGTAAGATAAGGGAGCATCAGGCAAACTTACAGGGTCATACTAATTTTTAACTGCAGATTACAAGTAAACTTTTGGTTCATTTTTCAAATCTGAGTGTCTCACTCTTGCCACTCCCACTTTACCCAAAGGGATGGGATGCATTTTGATTCTCAGGTTCTCTAGTGAGAACTCTGGCTCAGCACTGGCTGCTCAGGATCTTAATTCTGCTGTTATTTGAAGTTAATGGCAAAAGTTCCCCAGATATCATTGGGGTACACTCAAAATTACAGTCTTGTCATTTGAATTCCAATTCTGGGAAGGTCTTTGATATGACAGACCAAGTCTGGATGAAGAATATATGGATTGAACAGAACGGTTTTAGGTAAGGGCTTAGAAGCTGGTTCTTGGCAATCCCAGACAGCATGCTGGGGACCAGAATGTAGCTATGGGCTACTGAAATGTAATCAGTGCACAAGGGAAGAGAAATGGGCTCTTAATGCTGTGCATTATTAACAACTGCTGCAGTCCCATTTCAGATGTACTTTAAAAAAATAAATGTGGAAATATGTTGTGATTTGTAGGACAGAGAGAAAAAGATTTGCTGGACCACACAAATCAAACCTCCGATAAAAACTTCCTCTCAGCTGCTGGCCTGAGTTTATCTTGGCACCTTTAGCTGAGCATTAAAATGTATTTATAAATCTACTGGATAAAAACAGAAAACTTTATTATTGTAGATGTTATTTGAATTTGAAATGCACTTCAGTGTTTCTTGTAGCTTCATATCATAAGCTTAGCACTGGGGGAGGAAGAGGACTTCAATTAATGCTCACATCATTTTTATTATTTGCATTGCTGTTGTACCCAGGGGACCTGGGAAGCTTGGATATTTCCAAACACGAGTTGAGCAAATGCAAGCAGAAAATAGTTTGTAAAACACTTTTTCTCATCTTTGGTAAATCCATTAATTATGTTGCTTCTTATAAAAGACTGCAGGACATACCTCTTATAGAGGGTGCATAATCTGTTAAACTGCTTCATTCGTGTAAACACTTGTAATGTTAGAACTGATCAAAATGGGTTCTCAGGCATCAAGCCCTGATCTTGAAGAAAGTGGGCCTCTTAGGAAAAGATTATTCTCTGTGTATGCTGATCTTATGCTATTCTTGAAGCACTGGACATCAAATACTTTTTCAGGCAAGATATCGTGATGGATGGACTGACCGAGCACCTGCAGTTCTTGCAGCTTTTTACTTTTATACCATTATGCTCCCCGCATGCTGACTGTGAAACAGATGTTTCTTTTATCTCCATTTTACTGGGAGAACATCTCAGCCTTCAACCAGGAAAGATTAGTCTAAGAGATGCAAAGTATTTTTTATTCTTAGGGAAGAATTTCCTTAATGAACTGTTTCTGATGAGTGTCTTAAATACTCCTATTATATTTGTAAATGAAGTTACAACGAAATGTCTGACTGTAATTACTCTAAATAGAGGAAATACTGTACAAATAGATCAGCAGGTGCTGTTTGTTGCTGTAGCTCAATTAAAAAGGTCTCTGACTTTTCCCTTTAACACTTAAGGACTAGGTGTGAGATTGCTTCTCTCTGGCTTGCAGCAATACCTTCTGTTTTGCAGGGGAGGGAGCTATTCCCTACGTATTTTAGGATGTGATGTGTAAAGTCATTTAGTATGCTAAAGAGAACTACACAGCAAGTGTAACCATGCTGGATAAGCTAGGCACCTATGAAATACATTCTGTATTGTTTTGCCTCCAAGATTAAAGGAGATAGAGATGACCGGAACAGAAGTTCACTTTTCTGCAGATTTTCAGCTGAACAACATTTTCCAACTACTCTCTCTATCTGTACATCCCCACTTCATCAAGGGGGAATGGTTTTAAATTGAGACAATGGAGATTTATTTTAGATATTAGAAGGAAGTTTTTCACACAGAGGGTGGTGACATACTGCAACAGGTTGCCCAAGGAGGTTGTGGATGCCCCATCCCTGGAGGCATTCAAGGCCAGGCTGGATGTGGCTCTGGGCAGCCTGGTCTGGTGGTTGGCGACCCTGCACATAGCAGGGGGTTGAAACTAGATGATCACTGTGGTCCTTTTCAACCCAGGCCATTCTATGGTTCTATGATTCAACTATATGTATAGAGACAGGACTATTTAGCTGAGCCTTCCAGTCTGTTTTTAGATAAATGTCTGCATACATTTTATGGTGGTAATGCCACAATATTCTCCTACCAATACAAATGAAATACAGTGTTAGAATAAATCCTATCAAATCCTGGCTATTTGTTGGCATCGCAACAACATCGCAACTGCGAAAGATTTCATTGCAGTCTTGTGCCCTGCCAGAAGGTGAATTTCCCACAGGGAGATTGTACTAAAGATCCTTAAAATAGGAAGTAGAGTCACAGAGTGGTGAAGGAATAATCCATACATTTGTAGAGACTTTATCTGCAGTATCAGTAGCACATGACTCTGGAAAAATTACAGATGTTTCTTGCAGAGCAGACAGCGTGTGCCTTCTGATTGAGTTTGAAAGTGGGCAGTTCTGGCTGAGCAATGTATCCATCGGTCCATCCATCTGTGTTGAACCTAGGGGAAAGAATATTAGAGCCAAGAATGGCTTCCTGTTTTATCCATATGCAGCCTTAAACTAGTTCGTAACAAGGGAGAATTATGTTTAAAAATAAATAGGGACACAGATAAATATGTAAAGTAAATAAATAAATAAATAGATGGAAATATTGACGCTGGCAGCTGAAATTATCTCTGCCTCCCCTCATTTAGTTTCCAATTCAAATTTCCACGCGAGTTCCATTTATGCTGCATAACACTGCAGGCTGATGAGATTTCAGTACAGCCTAAACCACACGAGTGAAACATGCAGAAACATATTCATACATTAACTAGATATATCAGTCAATCATTTGCACCTTAAATTGAAAATCACAATAGGATAGATTGTATTGGCTAAACACTATGAAAGTGCTGAACACTCTCTAGATGGGAGGCAGGGGACTATAAATTAAATACTTAGGTTTGCAGCATCCCTCCCATCCTTCCTTTTCCTCTTCAAGATTGTATTCAGTAGTGTAATGTGTTGGTAAATGACACCTACCTGCCTCTTCATGCAAAAGGTCAAGCAAAAAATTGAGCTCAAGTTTATCAAACCTCAGCAATTTCAGAGTAGGAAGACACTGCTGAAACTGGCAGGGCTGGAAGGTAACTTCCCTGGTTCTTTTTTTTTCTTTTTCCTCTGCAATGCTCACATCATTTTAAAATTCTTAGTTTTAATTCTTACATTCAAATTAATTTTTTTTTCTTCTCCTTTTTTCCAAGGGAGAGATATAAGTGCCAGAAGCTCACCAGTTTATCTCAACAAGCCAATGTGGGCACAAAATGGATCAAAATAATTGTAATAAAGAATACAATTCTCTTTCGTATCAACATATCAACTGATGGTTGTTATGGAAAACCATAGAAAGAACAATTTTTATAGTGATTGTCATTATTTTGAATGGCATCTTCCTCTTTTTTATCCTTTTTCACTCTTGAGCAATTGTACTTATGGATGTTAATAGACTTTTTATTTCTGTTCAGATTCCTTTTCTGCAAAAACAGCTACAGTATAAATTGTCTGTAAAATCCCCTTTAAAGCTCAATTTATGTCTGTAGTGAACACATTGATGTAGAAGAAAAAAATAAGAATTCTGCTCATTATTACGCAGAGAGAGTGTTCAGGCTAGAGAAATAGCTGTCCTTGCTTCTTTATTGGAACCTAATGCTAATCATCTGCTAATATTATTTATTACGTATATACAACTACTTTTGATACAACCTTACATGTGAAAGGCCTTATGGTCTTCTGAGGTTGTTATATTCTTATAAGACAGACTCGTGATCAATATTTGCATTTTAAAAAAGATATTTATGTGCCATCCTTGGCACAGTAGTTACCATTCAGTTTTGCAACAATTCACTCAGTTTTGTGACAAATGTACTTGAACAAGCTCTTTTACTTTTGTGTTGTGGTTTTTCCAGACTGAGGGATAGCAGCTTCAGTAGCTTCAAGGCAATCTGATACAGTTATCTCGGCCCTTGCTGTTTGATTGTGATATGAAGCTGTTTATTCCCTCCTGTCTGTAAAATCGATAACAGCAATCTAATAAATAATCATAATAACACATCAGTTCAGGGATTCCAGAAGATGGAAAAATAATTAAATACCGTGGCAAAAAACAAAAAAACAAAAAAACAAACAAACAAAAAAAACATCACATTGGCTAAATTTCAGCAGCTTGAATCTGATTTCACTCAGAGTTATTTGCCTGAGTAAAAATAAGGAACATAACCCGGAGGCAATGAAGAATTATATCAACAAGTGTCAGATCAAGTGTCTGATCAGCCTGATACTTTTCTTGTTTCTGTTTGTTTTTCTGGCTCTCTGAAAGGCCTATATAGATTAAGGAGTACTGGACTGAGTTCAAGCCAAAACCAAATACTTTATTCTTAGTATGGCGCCTTCAAGGCTATGGGTTCCACCAGGAGCTCAGCAGAGCTTAGTAGTTCCAGGGGTTCCTGTACTGCCAGAAGAGCAGCACTCCATTTTGGGGTACAGCTTCTAAAGCATTTCATATGCTCCATCGCAAACAAGTTTCCATTCTGACCCACACTAAGATTGCCATTGCAAATAAAGCTCAAAAGGCACTCCCTCCTGCTAGTAAGGGGATAGGCAGCATCTGCAAAACCACTGCTTGTTCCCAGAAGGCTCCTACAGGTCAGGGTCTCACATGGCTGCTCAGGATTACTTCTCAGTGATTAGATAATGCAATGTGAAAAACTTCCCTGGGGTATCAGTTGCTGCTTACTTCCAGGTGAACTGTCACCCTAGGAGGAGAGGTAAGCAGGGGACAGATGTCTGAGTGACTCTGTGCTGGAAGCTGAAGGTGGGCAGCTATTTCTTGGTTTCCTCAATTTCCTATTTCCTTAATCTGTTATGCAAAAAGTGAGTGCCTATGCTCTCCATTCTGGAGCCCCTCTTTCCTCTTTGTTCCTGTAACTTCTACATTCTTGCCTACGAGAAGGAAGAAGCTGCACTGGGCTGAGGACAGTCATCTTCCTGGGCAAGCACCTTAGAATATGGAATATATATTAGAACATAACAGAAAATTTGGCTGCTATTGCTACAGTGTCATCAGCTTCAATGGGTTTGGATCAGACATCTAAGTTTTACTGCCTGTCAGCTGCAGAGCCACTAAAATCTCTTGCTCCTTCAGTAATTATCTATCTTTGCTGCTTCAGTTCTTCTGCTGCTCATTATGCCCTCCCCAGCATTCACACTGCATGCTTCTCGCTAATCTCTCTAATACTTGTTGTTGCATTCTGTGTTAGTTACAGCTATGAATCGCTAGACTGCAGCATATTTGATGATTTCAGTTGATATCTTATTGTTAAAGACTTAACTTGCAGCTCATCAGTTTAATTTTTATTCTTGCTACAGTAGGATTGCCGAGTTTTCAGTGATAATAACAGTAGCATCCTTAGAGGGTGTTCAGAGATGGCTATGCTAATGGCACTCAAACTTCATCAGTCTTGCAATGAGGTGAATATATTTTTTTAGAACTGAAAAAGTATCACATGAAAAAAAAATTGTCTTTTAAAAGTACATCTCAGCAGAAATGGCTAAAAACTCTCATTTTTAAGCTGTTGTGCGATTTATAAAACCCTTGTGAATTTGTCGCAGTGATCCCAGGGAAAAAGAAGATCATGTTACGTCCCTTTCTCATTTCAATATTAATTTTACATCAGACTTCTAATTTACTTCTCTTTTCAACCATAGTCAGTCTTGTCAAGTAAAAACTTGTTTGTGAGATTGGCAAGTGGGAGCACATTCCAGCAGCCTTTGAACATCCTTGGTTGCTTGTTAAGAGAGAGGTTATCTCCTTCCATCTTACTGTAGCCTCATTTAAAAATGTGTGTGAGGTAGAGAGTTTTCTACAGGTATATTATATTGCTTCAGGACTGGTGTCCTTGCTTAGTCATTGTCTTCAAGATATCCAGCACAGGTTCCTGCGACAACTTAATGTAAAGTAAAAATCCTGTGCTTTCTGAGGTTGCTAACACACAGACTGGGAGATGTTTGCTGGACAGTTTTAGAAATGTCTAGTGGAGATAGCCATCTTTTATCCTGCCTCATTGGAGAATAAATTAGAGTTTTCTGAAGATCTTTCTTCAGGCCTCAGCTCTAGAGATGCCATAGTGGTATCCCACCACAGCAGCTTAGGACAATAGTGCTTTGTGAAATCCTCCCTTTTGCAAGATCTGAATGTGAAGATTTCAGAAATATTTGGGCAACAGGATAAAAACGGACATTTCTACACTTCTTGTGATTATATGCAGCAAGGAAAACCAGCAAGAAAAACTAAAAACTTGGGGTCTCAGTCTCTCAGTCACACTGAACTAAGTACCAGCATCCGTGAGTGACACAAAATGTCCCAGTTGCAGAAATATAAAAGATATATTTCTACAGGGGGAGTGCAGCATTCATATTTGTGTGTGGTCAGCATTGCCTTTAAAATATGAAACACTAGGGCATGTGTTAATGAAATGACAGACTGAGCCGGGTCATCCAACTCAACAATTACTCCCTAGGATAACAAATTACTGCAGACCCTGCACAGATGGCACCAAGATGCATCATCAAATGTATTTTCAGAAATTTGCTGTCAATCACAAAAATAAAAAATCAGAAGTGCATTGAAAAGTGTGAATTCAAGTTGAATCAGTAATAACATCAGCTGAAATGCTTTGTGAAGAACAGGTACTGTGTTATTGCCCCCTGGCTCTTTTGTGAATATACAATTAGCGTAATAGTTAACATTCTCATATTAATAGGCTCCAATAATTTTCTCAGTTGTTGTCTGCTTGCTCTGATAATCTACCAAGCTATTAGTCTATGTCAGTCTGATATAAAGGGCACTCTAGAACATGTGGATAGAAAAATATAAAAAAGAAGCAGTCAGACACCACAGTGAACCAGAATGATAGGGTGGTCACTCATTTAGCAGGCAAGCCTCTAAAATAACAGCAGGCCCTCATTATGTTATCTTGCATATCGTTCCAGGGAAGGGCTGCAGGGGATGTCAGCATAAGGATTTTTAAACAGCTCTCATTGCTGCCAGACCCCTGCTTCTTCTTGCTGTCAATACTCTTCCTTCTCTTCCCATGAATACCAATCATGGAGATAGAAGAAAAAGATCTTTAGCAGCAAAGCGGGAGAAGATGAAAAAGCATTCTATTAAGAAGGGACAAGATTATATATTTCACAGGGCTTGGTGTGTATTCCCTTTGTCCAGCAGGCACAGTTAGGGGAGCTGCCGATCCTCGAGGGGAAGCTGCTAACTGAGCATTTGCAGTCCTGTCCTAAATTCAGTGATGGGCATTTCTGCTGTTGCTACCATAGATACGCAGTGTAATTTCCTGACAGGATACATCAGGGCAGAATACTCAAATCAGCCTTGTCGATGTCTGAGTGCGTGCATATGAGTGAGGGGAGGACTCCAAACACAGACCTGCCGGGAGATCGCTGTGCCACAAAGTCCTGCCCTTATCACAGAATCATCAAATCATAGAATCACCAAGGTTTGAAAAGACCTCCAAGATCGTCTAGTCCAACTGTACACCTAACACCTGTATTTCCCCACTAAAAACTGTGTTCCTCAGTACACCATCTGAAAGTTTCTCGAATATCTACAGGGACAGTGTCTCCACCACCTCCCTGGGCAGCCCATTCCAGTGCCTGACCACTCTTTCGGAGAATAAATTTTTCCTAACGTCCAACCGGAATCTCCCTTGGCACAACTTGAAGCCACTTCCTCTAGATTATTGCTAGTTATGTAGGAGAAGAGGCCAACCCCCATCTCACCCTTGTGCCTGTTCAGAGCGTGCTTGGGCCCTCAACACTGCTGGGGTTCCTTGGGTGGGGCTCTGCAGCAGCAGCCAGATGTTTTAGGGAGTTCATGCTTGCAGCAGGTATTCACAGCCATAAGAGCTCAGACAAGAACCCTTCCTGCTCCTGTCATCCCTGTTATGCAGTAAAAACCTGGCTTCAGACAGACATGGTTGGAACTAGACGATCTTTAGTGTCCCTTCCAACCCAAACCATTCTATGATTTTGTGATAAAGAAGACAACATTCACTGTTGCAATAATTCTGTGTCTGTACAGGGCTACAACTGGTATTTTTGGCTGAAATATTTTTAAATGCAGCATATCCTGTATGAACATTTTAAATGTAAATAACTGGGCCTTTCTTGTGCGATTCTGAGAACTGACTGGGGAAGGAGGGTGCGGTACCACAGAGGAACAGTGATGGAATAAGACTTAGGAGTTCCTCTATAACTCAGTAGAAGTTTTACACAGAACAGCAGCAGATCTTTTGTTCTCTTAATTGTCCTCTGTGCTTGGCGTCCCAGCTCATTTAACTGCATGGCTGTGGACCGAGAAATGACAACCTGACCCCACTTCTTTGCCACTATCTGGTAACTGCCCTGTTTGAATGTACAAGTAATGAGTTACACTACCCCAACTTCCTCCTGAACACGTGGCCATTCAGCATAGGTGTGTGCACCCCTCTACTGCACTCCACATTTGTGCTGTGCCATACTGTGCATGTTGCAGTTGGCTCAGAACTCATTCTCCAGCTCCCTTGGGGTTCCTCTTCTGCATGCTCTGTCTCACAGAGAAAGTCTGGAAAGCAGAAGAAAAAGTCATTTGAACAGGTTTGATTTGACCAATACTGAAAACATATGATCCCAGCATTTCCTGATCAGAATTTTCACAAAAGCAAATCTCTGTGAGTGCTGTAAATTGGCCCCACGTCCAAAGTGGGACCTCTTTTAGAAAGGTCAAGATTCCTCCTCAGAGCTCCAGAAATGATCTATCATCAGACATGGACTGGTGGAACAACTGGCTGGGCAAATCCAGGGATTGGCAGTCATCATTTAGGTAAGTAGTTCATTCTGGAAATGCACATTTAAGTGTGCAACCAGTTTGAAAAGAGACTTTTCAAATCTCAAGGTTGGAATTCCACAAGAAATGTGGTAAGTCCATTAAGGAGCTCAATAATGCGTAGGCTGGAGGTGGTTAAGAGTGGGAAAGGAGCCTTCATTCAAATATCTTCTGAGCATGCAACTTATAAATTCTCTTAATATTATCAACAGTATTTCTGAGACTAAAATGCTTAGAGGGTGAATTTCCCTGAAAAAGCCTTGACTGGAAACAGCAGTGCTCCTGGCACAATTCTCTGGCCTTGAAGGACAGACAGCAGTAGAAGGCTATTATCCTCTATAATGCTTTCAGGATGTTTAAGAGCAACATTTTGGACAGCAAAAGGCTGCCAAGATTTGGGATTCCTGAGCCCTTCTCCAGATTCTAGAGATTTTTGCCCAGTCTCATCCCAGCCTTCTTCTACCCATCCATGTCTTCTCCACCTTCTCTTTCTTTTTTCAAATCCCAGTTTTCCATCCAATGTCCCTCTGCTCCCGACCCATGAGTTGTCATTCCCTCAATTTCCCTCTGTCCTGTCCTCTTCTGTTCAGTCCCCTGACTCCTGCTTTCCCTGTTGAACTCCTGTACTCTCTCCTTTCCTGGTGCTGCTCACTCAGGTTCAAAGCACAAACAGGGGTGCTGGCTTATGTATGGCTTGGTAAGAGTGTTACACTTACATCTGTAGTGTAAACAGGATATGCAGTAGGTATCCTGCAGAGATAAAACACAGAGCAGGTGGAATAGCATTACGGAGAAACAACAGAAAGGGACCTTTCTTTGCTTTTCTTCAGTGTATTTCAAGCTTCTGCAAGAAAGCTTCAAGGAGATGGATGTCAGCACTTTGTAATGACCAAAACGAGATTGATTGCTTAATACACTGCCCAGACATTTTCTAAGGAAACAGCCTAAAAACTCAGCCTGATGCAATTAATCCCAGTTGGCCAATTTCTAGGAAAATGAAAAGCTCCGTAATGACAGTTAAAGGCAGCACTGATTATAGATGCTTCTACCTGTGCTGCCCCTAAAAAGTTTAGTTTTGCTTTCATTTTCTTTTCAAAATAAATGTATTTCTAACCAGTAATATTTCATTTGATCAACCAAAAGAAAGTGCTGATGTTTCTAAAGCTGTTCTCCTGTGGTCTGACTCGCAGTTAGGCAGTGCACACAGGCCCAAACAGCATGGGGACATTGTGTGCTCAACATTTTATGGGTGCTTTGCTGCAAATCGGTCACAGCCCTAAAAGCCTAGAAATACCAAGTCAATAAAACCAGAAAGAGTGATCCTCTTTTGTCAATAATGGGCACTAAAGAGTGGCCAGCTGAAGCATTTCCTTGAGGGCACACTAAAAGAAGTCTATCGGAGTCTGTACCTCTCAAGGCCTTACCTAGAATATCCTTCCATTTCTATCTGTTTAAGAACGGGGGTAGATAACTGGCTTTGCTGGGTTACTGTGTATCGGAGTAAAAGAATCCGAAATGTGGTACCTATCAGGACTTTCTTCCTTTCCCATTTCCCATGCTGTAAATACGAAGTCTCTTAGTGGGATCATTACTAAACACAGCACAACATACCACCATTACACTGATGAAGAAAGCTGTGCTTTTACGGTCTTGTAGATGAGGGGCTTGCTTTTAGAGAAATCTTGAAAGATACTGCTATCTGAATGAATCAGCAGTTATCAGTCCCCAAAACCTGAGAAGGTCCTTGCTCTCAGCAAAGGTCATCTGCCTCAAGAGAATGCTCAAAAGTCTCCAGTCTATCACCATGCCGTGTGTGCTAATGGAGTCTTTTATTATTTTTATTCAGTTTCATTATTCTAAGGCCCTGTCACAGGACTCTTGGTAGGGCAGCTGACATCATTGCAGCTGTACATTATCTCAATGTGATGGGCTATTGTGACACATTATGTCCATCCAGCAATTTTTTTTTTTCTTCAGCTGCTACTTATTATTTCTGAATCTTTCACCAGGCTTTACTTGGGCTATATTTAAGAACTACTCACTGAGAAATACGCTTGTTTGCCTCTGTGCTCATACACCACCCACTGTTCAAAGTTTCGCTTTTGAATATAAAGTCAGCCAGAGAGCTTAATCCTGACAGTCTTCCAGAATAAAATTCCTTCTACAACACATCGTTCCAGTTTATCCATTCAAATAGTTATGAATTTAGAGTGAAAATGTATCTCTGCTTTCTCGGTTTTAATACTGATGTACAAAACAACATAGAAAGTGTGATGAATATACCTTACCAAATCATCTATGGCATAGTCTGCGCTCGTGTGGAACAGCATGTTTGCATATGTGTATTTACAATATGCATTATTATACAAATGTAATGGATATTAAATTGGAATATGCAGTCTGTACCCCAAAAAAACCCATAACTATATTTCAGGAAGTTAGTGTTATGAGCTTTTATATTCCCATAATAATTTTATAAGCACAGTATGAAATACTGTGTAACATTTCTATTTGCTCTTCTATGTTTGCAATTGCATTTCAAATGCTGTTTAATATTATACTATCTTGTACTATGCAGATATCACAGAATATGTGAATATTTTATGATAAAATGTACATAGTGCGACTTGTCCCCCAAAGGGAATCCCTAATTTATAAGTGCTTGATGAGGATGTTTAGATTTTACTTGATATTATTTATTTTTGATAGCATAGCAGGAAAGCTACCGTGCAGGGGATAATCTTGATGGATCTGCTATGACAGATCTAGTGTTTTATATTAAAAAGTTCTACCCCAAAGAAATCAGTTCTCCCATAACGTTGGCTCATGGGAAACTCAGCTCCATTAACAGCCATGCGTTGGTAACCTTGCTGCATATGCTGGAAGCTTATTTTAGCTTAAGATTTACACAGCAAACATAAAGAAAGCACAGGGTTTCGGATGGACTCAAACTAGCTGCCATGCATTACTTCCCCACACAAAGTAACTGCAATATTTATATTCTGTCCTTTGTTTTGCCATGCCAGCCTTCCTCTGCACTGTTCCATCACCAAGAGCACTGCATGGCTCTCCGAGGAGAAAGCCCTTCCCCCATGCACGGCTTGAGACTCACATCTGTTTGTCTGAAGTCATTAATCCAAAGCCCTCAACGAAGGCGGGAACCCATCACTAACAAGCTGGCGCCTTCCCTGCCGGCATAGCATCAGGATCCTCACAAACATCACAGCACAGCCTTTGCCTGGCTAAAGCATTCAATAAATACGTTCTTAAAACTCTTCACAGAAACCATTGCTGTTGCAGTGTTGGAGGGGACATGGCAGAAATCTTTGCTCACAGTAAAGCTAAATGATGCACGTATGCACACTCATATGTCTCACTCTGCAGCCAGCCAGCTCTCCCTCGCCCTTATTGACAACACCCGCATGAAATACAGTTTGACAGTGGCTGCTAAGAGCAAGAAATGAGCATATCAAAACATATAACATTTCTTTCATGAATTAGACTAAAATAATTCTTAACTTACAGCCTGTAAGTAAAATCAGAGAGAAAAATAAATGCCATTAGCTTTCTTTCCATTCATAGTCATATAAGAAGGGATTCACGGTTATCCAATGGATTTGGGTTTATTATTTTAAAGCAATTTTAAACACCCCAGTAATATATACTCCTTCTGCAAGGCGTATCGCTTCCTCTGTTCTTCATGGTTCCATGGAATTAAGTTCTTTGGGAGGTCAGTAATGCACTTCTTAAGCTCTTTATACCCACCAAACCAGATTCTTGGCCTTTTTCTCCTGATCCTTTTATACTATGAAGTATGCATTAAAAAGCAGATAAAACAAAACAGGTGAGATTTTCCTGAATTAAGAAAGTTGCTGCTTGCCAAACACCATGGAGGAAGGCTCTGTGAGCCCCTCGGGAGGAAAGGGCTGCAGACACCATTCCGCAGCACGCCTCTGTGAGCAGCCCTGACCCAAAAAGCTGTGTTTAAAAGCTTTAGAATCAACGTAGGTAAGAGAGAGTTTGCTTTTACTCCATCCCTGTGTCTCCTCTGGCCTTATTAGCAAAGAACAGCTGCAGCCAAAGATCTGGACGTTGTATTGGTCATTTATCCACTGCTCCAGGGAAGGTATTTTTGGTGCAGGGAACGACAGCACTCACAGTGTCAAGATATGTGTCTTGTAAAAAGTATCTGCAATCTATTAGTGGATACAGCTAACAAGTACCTTCTGATTATAAGCCATTTGACAGAGAAATCCTGGTAATGATGGAGTGTGCTTCATGTAGGGCATTCACAGACTCTAAAGGGAAGAATATACCAGCTCATGCTGCAGCTGAGGTGCAGAAATAGTGCTGATGCAATTTAGGTAGAAAAAAGCATAGCCTAAGATATCATGACCACAAGCAGTACTTGCCAGCGCTCTCAGAAGCCTTATGTGGCACAGGACATCTGTGAATCATATGACCAACGGCATCCCTGGCTACCTCTTCTCCTCAGTGACCTTCTGACACTACCAGAGACTTCATACTATGTCCTTTTTAAGAGATGGTGATGAATTCTATCGGTGCTAAAGAAGGAGAAAATTTTCACCTGTGAAACAAATACAGAAAATTGTGCAAATATAGAAAATCAAGCAAATCAAGCTATCTCTAAAAGAGGTAATAGATATGTCCCTCATAAGGGCATAACATGAAAATGCACTGTAAGTAACACTCAAGCTGCTGAGATGCAGTTAGTAGCTCTCTAGTAGGAATAATTGCAAACCTTCAGAAGCTATCAATTTGCTGTGGGATATAAAGCAAGAGAGAGAGGAGGAAAAAGAGAGGGAGAGAGAAAGAGAAAGGAATAGAAAAGAGGACCAGAAGTTAAAACAAGATATGAAATTTGACAGCTAAGGGACTGGTCCAAATTAATTGCGCTGATTGGGAATATTCTCACCAACTATAACACACTGGATCTGAGGGTAACTTAGAATAAAAAGGACACAAAACTGAGAGTGTGTATAGATTTCTAAATTACTCTTCTCCCCAAGGCAATGTATTTACTTGTAAAGAAGAAAGCAAACAAAATATACAGAGTGGGCTAGTATTCAGGGAGAAGATGAACGTTAGAAGAGGATTTGTATGAGCAAGAGCAAAGCATAAAATCTTGTGCTTAACCTGAATCTATGAAGATTTCCAAAGAAAACTGATGACTTTGGTGATTAAAAGTAAACATATTCTGTATGTTTTGTTAGACTAAGGTCAAAATGCTCAACAGCTTTCAGAATAAAGCCAAGAAGTTTATGATACCTAAGGGGGTTGTTAAAACATATAAAATAAATGTAAATGTTGTCTCAAAATAGGACTACTTTAGTATGGGAGGGGCGAGCAAAAATCATAATTTCCACGTACGTTTATTTATTATTTGTCCTTATTGAAAGCAGAAGGTTGATGGAAAGTAAACAGTAGAAATTTGCTATTCATAGTGCAGAAATAAAGAAAACAGCAGCATCCATCCAAACAGCCCAAGTTAAAGACATCCCTGAGTGCACATGAAAATACAAGGCCCTTGAAAATTATTTCTGAAAAGTTACATAGCATAGCAAGTATAGCCTCAAACATCAACAAAGAAAAGAAGAGTGGTTTACTAAACAAGGAGTCTAATTCCAAGCATACTTTGTTTTGAGCAAGAACAGAACAAGTGCTGAGGGGAAAAAGAAAATAAGGAGGAAAAAAAACCAACAAAACACTTTACTAAACATTCAAAGGATAATGGAACTATAAACAATAAGCAGCATGGGTTCATAAGGAACATGTCGTGCCAAGGAAACGTGATTGCTTTTTTGATAGAACTGCAGAAATCCTGGATGAAGGATACACAGCATGATTTTAATAAAGGATTTAATACAGTCTCACTAAATCTCCCAAAATGAATTCAAATTGCTTTGGACATAAGCACTGTCATGTAAATTGAAAACAGGTTGAAGGATCACAAAGTCAGGCTGATGAGAAATGGCAGTGGGTTGCACTGTGTTGTTGGGAGGTGTGCAGTGGGTCTACTGCAAGATATAAAGTTGTTTCTTGTTGTAATAACTTCATTAGTAAGCTGGAAGGAAAGGTAAATAACATGTAAATGAGTTCTGCAGATGAAATTACAGTTGGAGAAACTCTAAACTGAAAAGGAAAGCAGGCAGAAAATAACAAACCAGGGTCTGGTTTGTTACTTAGAAAAAAATAGAGCGAGAAGACAGCATAAGTCTACTTTGTTAGTGAAAGGACAGCCCACTGCAGAAAAAAACAAATATCTTGTACGGGCAAAGCAGTGACCCAGCCTTAGCAATAGGAATGAAGAGCAGCATACATATGAGGGTTTGGAGTGCACTTCATTAGACACAAAAGTGAATGTATGTTTAGGCAGCATGTTCAGTAATTTCATGAGGAACAGGGAGGGAGAAAATCCTCAGAACATGGAGCCAACATAAGGTTTTAAGTGTTTACAAGCAAATACATTCTGGCATTTCAAACTACAGAATAAGCCCAAGGGCCACACATGGTGTGAGGTGAAGAAGACCACAACACTGAAAGATAACAAGAGTCTAGCAACAGATTTTCTCTCCGCTCTAAAGGCGTGAAGCTGCGTCTACACCTGCCCTGGAGGCTCTCACATCATTTTGTTCTTTAGGCTGTCCTTTTCTCATATTCTCTCCAGATAATTACCACTTCCTCACTGATGACTTTTTTTCTTTTTCCTTTTCTTTTTTCTTTATTTCTGAAAGCCTTCTTGACTCTTGTCCCTCTTTCCCTCCTTGTCTCCGTTTTGCTTTAGAGCTGCATTGGCTGTTAAAAGCCAACTTCTGAGATGTCATTCAACTGCCTCTGTCAACCTGAGACAAGAAAAAAATGGTAATCAAATTTAGAAAATGATAGCCAACTCTTGATAACAACATGCCATCTCTTCTTTGCCTCATGGGGAAATGCAAGAGATGACCACCGCTGTCTCCATCTGGGCTGGGATGCAGGTGTTGGGGAAGATACATTAGGCACTCAGGGCCATCCTAAGCATAACAGTGCTTCCAAAACCTTTTGAACCTATTAACTACTGCCATTACTTGGAGTTTCTCAGCATTGGGAATAATGGAATTTTCAGTCTTCCATCGGGTTTCCCATGTCAGCTCTGAAACATTTGCTATGGCTTCCCACATAGCAAATTCATTCTTAATTCATTTCAGTTCTTAGAAGCCCATACTGTTCACGATTTTTAATTTCCTTTGAACTTTAGATTTTGATTAAATAATAAACTAGTGCAAGCAATGACTGAAGCAATGTTCCTGACGATTATCTGTATCACAAATGCAGAGTGACTTGGAGCCTGAACACCAGTTTGTGTCAATGTGCCAATCCAAATGAGATGAAATATTCAGACTTGGAAATGAAGAAGAAGAGCACCATGGCTATTTTTCTATACTACAAAAGTAAAAAGATCAGAAAGAATAGGAAAAAAATATTTTGTATAAATCATGTGGCAAAACAAGCATAAAACATCTAAGAATTTTCTGAAATGTAATGATCAAAAGAATTTCACTATGGTGAGTATTGTAGAAAATCAGTGATGTTGAAAGCTGATGCCAGCTAGCATTTGAAAAGTCTGCAAAGGTTTAACAAGCATTCATAAGACCTTCATTGCCCCTTTACATTTCTTAACGTCTGTAATTAAAATCTTGAATAATAGGTGAAAGAGGAAAGGTTTTATTCTTTTCCCAAATTTGAATTTCAGACAATGAAAAAAAAAATGTCTTTGTATCTTACCTCTAGCACCATTGATTACTGAGATCTTTTATCTGTTTGAATACTATATTATACATAGAAACTTGTGAAGATGATCACAGATAATAGGGATGATGCCAAACATGAGATCCTGAAATAGAATGATTTGATGTGGATGAGCATGACTTGTGGTTATGCCTTCTCCACGGCTTTATCCATGGTCTCTCAAGGATATTCACTAATAATAGCTACTCCTTTCCCCCAGGTTCATGCTATATAAATGTAAGCTCTTCTCCAAGTAATTCACCTTTAAAAAAATATTGACTTCTTCTGTCTCCAACAATCAATGTTGCTAGATATTCTATATATTGCCCTGCCTTTTGAATAAAACAGAACAGAAAAGCGGTAATGCAAGTATCAATCACATTTTAGTTTTCCATGTGATATAGATCACTTGTCTTTTTATCGCTAATAATAACAGAAGGGCTGCTGGAAATTATGTTTCAAAACAAGGATAACCTTAAAAGCAAATCACTTTGGTGTACGTGAGCATCCACTGCTTACCTTTGAAAGCAGAACTCAAGCTTCAGAGGGAGAGAAAGGTTAAAAGGGAGAGTATTATAATTTTAAATGTGAAGCAAGTCAGAAATAGCAATCTGTACTCAAGAGCCATCATAAGCTTTCCTAATGGACCTCAATAAATGCAGAATCACAACAGTAATTACAAAAAAAAGTTCCCACTTTTATCATCAAACTTTGATTTTCTTTTTGAATTTCATCTTCAACCTTTCCAACATTTATTTACTGAGCCTGGTTCAGCCACATAAGCAACAAAGTTCAACAGCAAAAGCTTTCCATTGACTGGGGGATTTGGGTCTGCCTGAAATAGTACTGGATCACAGAAATGATGTTCTCTCTGAACTCAGTTTTTTCTGATCAGGTGATACATATGAAAACTCAGGGAGCTGTAAGAACTGATCAGTTTATTGAATGCAAGGAGAAATTTTGTCCTACTGCATTTGCCTAAATATTGAAAGAGAGTGTAGTGTGAGGCAGCCAAGCATAGCGTAGTTTAAAACCAAACAAGAATAGAAATTATTTTTGATTATTTGCTCTTTTCCTTCTTCATTGATGAAGTTGCATAACAGCCCTGAGGAGGACTAAAAAAAGGCAACACTCATTCCTTCCGTGCTCCGGCTGGGAGTACTGCAGTATCACATATTCTGTTAATGGCTATAGGAGATGTCAAACAAAAAATCACACCGAAGCATTGAAAGCACATTGACTTCTTTATCATTGTTAAAATGTCATGGAAAACCAACAAGAAGAGTGAAGACATGGAAATTTTTCAAATTCTGCTCTTTTTCTCTTTAATGTAGGAACACGTTTATTGGTTTTCCTATAACAACTTTGGCTGCAAAAACATCTCAAATTTTAGTTTTCATTTCTCCATCTAACAGAAAAAAAAAGCTGTTGCTGTTTCCTTCAACGTGTTATGAATCTAATTGTCTGCTGGTGGCTCTCAAGGCTGTTTCCAGGCTGATGCACGAATTGGTGGGAAGGGCTGTCACTGCTCCACGGCTCCTTCAGCAGCGGCGAACACTGTGAGCTGTGAAAGCTGACGGAACCGGAGGCGGCATCGCAACATGGCAGAGCAGAGCTTTGTCCTGAAGGAAGATCTCACTGCAGGAAATAGCTAACTGATCTGAAGGAATAAAGACATATGCAAAACAAACAAGTGAAAACACAGATAAACAAACAAATAAACAAATTATACAGATTGCAGCAAATTTGTAATTGAATGTTTGAGATGAAAGAAACTGGGAAAGCCAAAGCTTCAGATGCTGGCTTTCAGCACCCAACAGGGTAGCAGTAGTAAACAGGGAGCCATTATGACAGCAAAGTAACTGTGCAGAGGCAACGAAGGGAGACCTTTGCAGACAGCAGAATGAAGTCATCACAGTGAGGCACAAAGGCCATCTGCCAGTCCTAAATCCGTACAGAACTGTGACCCAATGAGATAGGAAACCACTGGGGAATATCATTCTTCTGACACCCTTTTATGTAAAGGTTTCAGCAAAGCAAAAGTGCAGAAAAGCTCTTTCATCATTCCATACAAATAAGACAAGCTTCTCGGTTCCAAGCAGGGCTGCATGGCCACAAGCTACAAAACACTATATATATATATATTGTGTAAATATATATATATATATTTGGCCAGTGCTGCTCTTTGTAACAATCCAAATAGTTAATGAAATAAGAGAAATGTGACAAAATTGTAACCAGAGAACAATAATTTACAGGACCTTTTTTGTGTTTAGAAATCAATTGTCTCTGTTATAAACAGGCAGACTGCTGACACTGGAAAACTGATGCAGGACTCAGTTCTTATCTCACCATTAAAGGATCATTGATGTAAACCGAGTGCTGCTTAACCTTCTTCTTCAGGATGCATAGCTCTTCCAGGAATATGCAGAAGGGCAGTGCATCTGCTGACTGCTGTCTGCTTCTCTATACAAAGCCAGGAGCAATACTCCTTGGTATCCTTTAAGAACAAGCAGTGAATTTATCATATCTGCTTGTAATGCCCTTTGGGACTCTTGAGGAAGAAAGGCGCAGTAAATGTAAGCTCATTAGCATCATTAACTCCTTTTATACACCAGCTGAGCTCCAAAGAATCAAATGGGAGAAAAAAAAAGAAAAAAAAGAAAAAAAAAAGGTAAAATATATTTACCATTCCCTCATTTTCCTGTTCTTTTTCTATTCAAAGACACTCTTGTTAGATAAAAAATATTATTTATTATCTTGGCCATTAAAGTCCATGAGATGACGCATTGCTAAGGAAGAATAATAGCATAACTTATACTAAGGAGCATTCTGTGCAGCAGTGCCGAATTTACTACACCTGTTTCCACATACTTAGAAACATTCCAGGCTGCCCACAGTTACATTCCAACTCCATGTGTGAGAATGGTGTCAAGAGCGGGACGGCGCCTGGATCCTGAGAGCTTTCTGTGTGACAGCCATGGAAGGGCGCTGCTCCTCAGAGGGGAACAGGATTCACTCCTTTTAACCACTCTGAGGTCAATTTTTTCGTTCTTCTGGGGTAGGCAGTGTTCAGGGACACCTTCAGACAGTTATTTGCATCAGATATGTCAGATGTTCCATGCAATACCTGATCCCAGGCGCTTCACCCTCTGTTGAAGGCAAAGTCAGTGCAGTGCCTTGATGCAATGCTTCCCTTCTGCCACTTGGATGGGTTTGTGTTTGTCCAGCCCAGAAAGCCAATCGGATCCTGGGCTGTGTCAAAAATAGTGGCCAGCAGGTTGAGGGAAGTGATCCTGCCCTCTGCTCTGTGCTGGTGTGACATCACCTGCAACATTCCCCTACGAGGACAGGCTGAAAGAGATGGGGATGTTCAGCATGGAGAACAGAAGGCTCCATGGGGATTTGAGAGTGGCCTTTCAATACCTATAGGGGGGCTGTAAGAAAGAAGGGGACAGACTCTTTAGCGGGGTCTGCTGTGATAAGACAAAGGGAAATGGTTTCAAACGAAAACAGGGGAGATTTAGACTGGATATAAGGAAAGTGTTTCTTAATAAGGGTAGAGAGGCACTGGAACAGGTTGCCCAGAGAGGTGGTGGATGCTCTGCCCTTGGAGACATTCAAGGCCAGGCTGGAGGGAACTCCAAGCAATCTGATGTAGCTGTAGGTGTCCCTGTTCATTGCAGAGTGGTTGGACTAGATGACCTTCAGGGATTCCTTCCAACTCAAACGAATCTGTGATTTTGTGAAATAAACTATAAGAAACAATCCATACAAAGAACCCTTTGGGCACTACAGCTTGCCTGTGTCCCACCCCGACAAAGCGGCAGTAATGTGTCCCTGATTGCATCTGGCAGGTTAGCTCTGTGTGTGTGCAGCATGTATTTTCTGTCACAGCAGACTGACATTTTCCTTTGTTGGGCATTAAGGCAAAAAGCCTGCAAACACACTCCTTGTGCACAAGGTTGCAACACTTGCCTACAAGAGGAGCCCACAGCTCTATGAGATGCACAGCCACGAAGCGCAGCTCCAGCTACTTACTGATCTCCTAACAGAACGGCTTCAGCTCAAGGGGGAACAAGAATACTTCTCAAAGTGCTTCATAAGAAGAGTGTAAAACTTTTAAAGGTGGTGGGAAGGAGCTACACGGAGCCTCTTAAGGATGAAAACGAGAGACAGAGTCCTTCAGGCTACTTACAGGGAAATATGTGGTGTATCCAATTTTGTTAAGCTAAAAAATCGCTTGAATAATATAAAAATCGGGGAAGCAAGATGGAAGAGCTGTAAAGTTTATCAGACTGAACAAAGCCAATAAACAAAAACGTTAAAAATGCTCAAAACAGGAAAACAAACAAATAAAAAAAACCCAAACAGAGCAGCCTTCGTGGGCCCCAGCACCATCCGGGGATGCCTCCGGCGCTGTCCAGTCATAAGGGTGATGCTTTCGGCCCCATCTCGCCAGCTTCCCTCACCGACCGGAGCCGGACCCGCCGGGCGGCGCCGCGGCCACGGCCGGAGTCGGAGCTCTCCCACCGCACCGCCGGGCGGCGCTTGCGCACTGCGTGGCCGCCGCGCTACTCGCCCGCCTCCCCGGCGCGCCCCCAGCCGCCGCTGCGCCGAGCCGGGCTGGGCTGGGCACAGCCGGACTGAGCGGCACCGGGCTGAACCGGGAGCGCCCCGCAGCCCAGCGCCCCGCAACTCCCGCGCGGCGCCGCGGTCGCCGCCCTCTCGCTGCAGCCGGAGTCGGTAGCATCCCGCAGGGGTCGGTCCCGGGACTGCGCCCACCCCGGGCGCGGTGCTCGCCGCCGGCCGGAGTTTGGCAAAGCGCTCAAACACGCTGCGCTCCGCGCGGCAACCTGCCTCTCCGGGAGGAGCCGGTGGCCGCGGTCACCCGGGTAGGGGCGGCGTTCCCGCGGGACTTCTCCCCACCGACAGCCGCGCTACCCGAGGGAGGATGTAAATAGGCGGCACGCGGCGGGGCGGCAGCGCTCCCGCGGAAGGGCGGAGCGCCGGGGGGGGGTCCTCCCGGCTCCGCACGCGCTACATTAACTCCGCGCGGCGGAGGCGGCGGCACAACTTTCGGGCTCTGCCCCGGGAGGCGGCGAGAAGCTCCGCTCCGCGTGCGGGCATGCCCCCCGCCGCCAGCACCGCCGAGCCGAAGGGCAGCGGCTGAGCCCCGCCGCCTCCCGGCCATGCGGCCGCTCCGCGCTCCCCTCGCCCTGCTTTGCCCGGTGCTGGGCGCCTGGGCCGCCTGCTCCCTGCTCACCGCCGCCGGCTCCGCGCTGCCGGCGCCTCCGCAGCGCTCCCGCTCGGCGCCGACCCCGACGCCGCTCGCCCCCCCCGGCCGCCGCGCCGTCGTCGCCGTGCTCGGGCGCGGGGCCGAGGCGGAGCCCGGGCGGCGGCGGGCGCGGAGCAGCGAGAGCGGGGTCGGGGCGGCGGCAGGGAGCGGCCCCCGGTGGCTGCCGCTGAACGGCTCTGCCCGCGGCGAGAGCGCCGCCGGGGGCCGCGGCAACGGTACGGGGCGCCGAGCCCGGCTCCGGAACCCCTTCTATCCTCTGACCGAGGAGTCGTACGGCGCCTACGCCGTCATGTGCCTCTCCGTGGTGATCTTCGGCATCGGCATCATGGGCAACATGGCAGTGATGTGCATCGTCTGTCACAACTACTACATGCGGAGCATCTCTAACTCCCTGCTGGCCAACCTGGCCTTCTGGGACTTCCTCATCGTCTTCTTCTGCCTGCCGCTGGTCATCTTCCAGGAGCTTACCAAGAAGTGGCTCCTAGAGGACTTCTCCTGCAAAATCGTCCCTTACATCGAGGTAACGGCGGGGGGAGCGGACCCGGGCAACCCTCGTGTCGTAGCGCGGGGTCCCGTGCACCGGGGGGCGTCCCGCGGTCAGCCGGGCGGCAGCGCCGGGATCCCCGTACCTCCGGCTGAGCGCATCTACTCGTGCGAGTTCTGCCAAACTTTTATCGCTCCTCGTGGTGCTGAAAAGGCGAGGAGTGCTCGCAACGTTTGATTTCAAGTTTTAGTCTTTCTTTCTTTCTTAAAGTGAAATGATTCAGAGAGTGACTTGGGATAGTTTAGAGGAGAGTTGGGTTCGTGTGCTGGAGCTGAGGGGTGAGGTGGAGTGGGAGCGCGGAATGCAGGCTGCCTCTGCTCTTTTCCCAGACCCTTCTGCTCAGCGTTATTCTCTAAGTGGAAGCTGAGGAAGTAACTGTTGATTCGCTTGTAGTGATATTAGTGGTGTGAAAAAGGGAAGAAAAAAAATAACCTCGTTATTAATACAGAGCATATCAGTCTCCACAGTTTGTTGGTACAGCTGCAAACTGATAGTTTTAAGAAAGTCTTCAGAAGGAGTGTGCAGCTGCTGTCACTTCTGTTCTGTGTGATGCACTCTGTGTCACTTGCAGTACTGGACAAAGAGTGGAGCTGTGCTGTACTCAAAGGAACTGGGGCTGGTAGTGCATCTCTGCCATGATCTGGAAAGTACACTCCATTGACCCGTGTTTGGGAAGAAGTGAAGGAAGAAATACGTATTTGTTAAGAACGCTGATAGGAGATTTGGGCAAGAGCTTCTGAGTGCGCCGGATTCACTTCTTGGGCTGCCATGTTATCCGGTAGATGAGTAGTTCCTGCTTCAGTTCAAGTGTAACCACTTTAAATAAAGTAGCAGTCTAAGTTTAGTATTTCAGCACTCCCCCCCACCCCCCAACCCTTCTGAATTACCTGAGCTGAAATGTAGCTGTCAAATATAGCTGTAACCCTGAAGGCATCAGGCAGCTGCTAACCCCTCTTTATTCTCTAATGACATCTTAGTTTTCACTTTTAAGTTCCTCAGATGCCCACAGCTTTTATTCAAGAACTGTCAGCCACCACTGATGATGGACCAGCCCAATGGCGTCTGTTTGAGGCTTGGTCATTACTGGGGTCTAAAAGTGCAGCTATTCTCCTCTTTCCAGAGGAAATGTAATTAATTTGTATCTGAGGCACACAACTGATAGAGCCTTGAGGTACCACGTCACTCCCAGAATTGTATATGTTTTGTTCATTAGTCATTAAGTATAATACAAGTGTAAAGTATATTTGTCATCCTGGGAGTGGTAAGTAGAAGAAAACACTTCTTGTTGCAGGGGAGTTGGACTAGATGACCTTTAAAGGTCCCTTCCAACTAAAATATTTCTATGATGCTATGATTTGACCATGTGGAGACAGAGGTGGGAATTAGAGCCAACATCTGCCACTTTCTCAGTGCAGTTCCAAACTCACGGGCATTACCATCAATGCTGACCTCTGGGAACACTGCAGATGTGGAGTAGATCTGTCCCCTGAGCAGCCACGGCTCCACGAGCTGTGCCATCATACAGCCAGATGGCAGACACTGCCTTCCCCAGTGTAACACACGTGGGCAGGCTCATGCTGTTCTTGTGCAATAGGAGGGGAATCAGCTTCTTGAGAAGGAAGTTGTAGACAGTTACCTTCAGAGGAACTTCCCAGACCTTTGTGGAATACTACTAGTATTGTCCTGGAGATGGACATATTTTAAGATGTTGTCAGTGTCTTTTCTTGTAAGTTAACCGAATGTTTTGTTCTTTTTAGTATCTCTATTTCATTTTCTGCACCTCTTTTTTTTGTATGTCAGCTCTCCTCATATGCTCAGGGACCTACGTGTCTCGCTCAGAGCTGTAGATCCAGACACACCATCTCCCTTTCAAATACCAAAGAGCCTTGTTGAGCTGAACCCTCTTGTACTAGCCTGTACTCTCACAACTGCACAGATCTGGGCAATGGGGGACAGCTGATTTTTTTAGGGGAAGTAGTGTGGTGATCATTTTAACGTAACTCAAGCCTGCTTTGAATTATGCTCAGAAGTTTCAACTAAATGAGGAACCTTGAGTATTCTTCTTGAGTGTTTAGCCTCCTGTGGCCAATTGTTCTTTTATTTGTGCTGTTCAATGGATATTGTACAGAATTTCAACAAAACATCTGTTGCCAGTGATAACATATATGCACAAACTCTGGGGAAAATGTTTTACAATACCTTCAAGTGTATTTGAATAGGCAAATGTTGAGCTTCCAGTAGTGGAAAGCTTCAAAGCATTTAATTTTAAAAGCAGTTTTCCCTTGCTTACTAAAGAATTGCTGTGACCAAATACATTTCAGCTACATGATTTAAGTCCAGAGAGGTTGTGGATGCCCTGTCCCTGGAGGTGTTAAGGGCCTGGTTGGATGGGATCCTGGGCAGCCTGGTCTAGTATTAAATGTGGAGGGGGCGGCCCTTCATGTGGCAGGGGCATTGGAGCTTGATGATCCTTGAGATCCCTTTCAACCCAAGCCGTTGTATGATTCTATGATATTTTATCACAGTTTAGTCACTTGTAACTATTCTTTAAGACTATGTCCTGACTCTAGTTGCATAAGGAATAATGTACACATGACCAAGGAGGTACTTGAGTGAGTCAGTCCTTCAGTGCATTGTCTTTAGTTGATGAAGATGGCTGAAGTGGATGAAATTATCTCCACCAAGAACTTTACTAGGCTCTGGTGCTGATACTGTTCTGGTAGAGTAAATTTGAAAGCACTAATTGAGAAGAAATGTAGAAAAAATGTGTGTCCAAAGAAGGACAGCAAAGCTGATGAAGGATCAGGAAGACAAGTATTGTGGGATTCTTTAGTCTGGAGGAGACCTTATTGCTCAATACAACTATTAAAAGGAGGGAGGCGTCAGCCTCTTCTCCCAGGTAACTATGGATAGGAGGAGAAGTAATGGCTTCAAGTTGCACCGGGGAGGTTCAGGTTGGATATTAGGAAAAAATTATTCTCTGAAAGAGTGGTGAATTGTTGGCAGAGACTGGCCAGGAGGTGGTTGAGTCACTGTTCCTGGAGGTGTTCAAGAAGGTGTTCAAGGCACTGATGGACATGATTTAGTGAGCATGGTGGTAATGGGTTGACGGTTGGACTTGTTGATCTTAGTGATTTTTTTCTGATTTTAACAATTCAATGATTCTAAATTGTGGCAACTACTCTACTGATAAGGATGTGTGGAGATGTGCTTTTCCTTTACAATTTTAGTTCTCTACACAGTTCTTCACGTTTTGTGACTTTTCTGCAGATAGTTAGAAATCTAGCTTTGTGTCTGAAGTGTTTTCCAGCACAGTGTTTATCTGTAAGTTGTCTTCCGTATGCTTTGACCACTGTTATTCAGGATCAGGAAATACAGGGTAATCAATGATTCAGAAGCAACAACTTTGGCTAATTCCCTTTCCAGAAGATCTGCCAATCTGCAACCCTCTGCTGGTCCTTGTTTAAGCATATCCAGTCATTTCAGCAACAGAAGTAGAAAAAAAATAAGAGTATGGAATATAGTTTCTTTTTACCTAATGCAGATTAATGCTTTACATTTTTCTTGACTCTGAATTAAGCCTGAAGTGTGGATGTAAACAAAATCAATAGTTTTACTGTGCTTCTATACGTTTCACACGTATTCAGTGTAAGTCCTGTAAAGCAGCATTTTTATTTTTTACTTTAATCCTGGAAGCCGATAGTGAAGAGGTTAAGTAAGTTTCGTAAAGCCCAAAGCAGCTTGCCGAGATGACAAATGGATTGTGTCAACCAGAAACTGTCTTTCAGGCTTTAAAAAGAAGCTTTCTGAAATGGTGTGCATTCTGATCTCAGAGGTTATGCGAGGAACTTGGTGAATTGGAGGGCAGTGGTTGGAAGCAGACATAACACTCTATGTTGTCAGACTGAGACAAACTACTTACAGAGGTGTAGGGATTTAGGATAAGGGTTTGCAGAGGCTATTTTATGGCCTTGTGCAGTTCTGGCAATCAACTTGTGGAATCTCTGGTTTCTGGTGGGTAAATTCCATTCCAGAAAAGCTATCGCTATTAGTATTCTGAGTTGAAAGTCTGAGGATTGATTTGATCTGGAATATGAATTACTCTTTTTTTTTTTTTTCCTTCCTTGGAGCTGACCCTTTGAGGGCAATTTTGAGGTAAGGCTTTTTCCCGTTTCTCTCTTTTACTTGCTAGAGGTGAATGAACAGCACAAAGGAAGAAGCCATTCTTTGCCTGTTCCAAAGCTGTCAGAAGACATCCTTGTTTTAAGTTTCCAATTTGTAATGGGAGTTCTGGGCCCCTCACTGCAAGAAGGACATTGAGGCCCTGGAGCGTGTTCATAGAAGGGCAACAAAGCTGGTGAGGGGTCTGGAGCACAGGCCTTATGAGGAGCGGCTGAGGGAGCTGGGATTGTTCAGTCTGGAGAAGAGGAGGCTCAGGGGAGACCTTATTGCTCTCCATAACTACCTGAAGGGAGGTTGTAGTGAGCTGGGTGTCAGCCTCTTCTCTCATGTAACTGGTGATAGGACTAGAGGGAAAGGCTTCAAGCTGCGCCAGGGAAGATTCAGGCTGGATATTAGGAAATACTACTTCTCCTAAAGAGTGGTCAGGCACTGGAATGGGCTGCCCAGGGAGGTGGTGGAGTCACCGACCCTGGAGGTGTTCAAGGAACGTTTGGACGTTGTGTTGAGGGACATGGTTTAGCGAGAACCATTGGACTGGATGATCTTATAGGTCTTTTCCAACCTTAGTGATTCTGTGTTATTAAAAGTTATGTATTAATCTGTCTGGTCTGAGCCGTTTGTTCTGTATCTTTACGTCTCTTCTTTGACTTACTTGGAGTCAAGTCTCTTAAACTTCCAGAAAGTCCTCTGGACTATGGATGAAGATCCATATAGAAATTTGCAGTTTCAAAGCTTCATACTGGAGGTTTTCCAAGGCAATAGCTGCACATGTCTTTTACTGAGCAGAATACCTTCAGCACTTATCACACAATAAATATTTTTTTAAGACAGAAGTGCTAGTATATCTGTGCCCCGTAGGCATTAGCAGCACGGTGATAGCTGCTATTCTGTCAGCCTTTCTCTCCTCTACAAACCTTGTCCTTAGGGAGTCATAAATTGTCCATAAAATTTTGCTTTTGTCTTAAATTTTGCATGTGGCATTTCAGCATAGAAACGAATTTGTGTCAGACCAGGTTTTAAATTAGGTCAGTAATATTTAAGTTACGTATGTGTGGAGAGAAAAAAAACAGCATCTGCCATCCCAGCACCACTGACTGTAGGATGAGCACAGGGCTGTCATTTCTCTGTATGACCAGATTTTTCCTGCAAAGAAGAGGCAGGTTTTTAGCAGTAGCTCCATGTTGTTAATATTAGGAGTTAGCACAGATGTCCCTTGTGTAGAGCAATGAGAATGTGATCCTCAGTGGAGAAAAGTGCTCTTTTCTTTCTTAAAATAATAATAATAAAAAGTAAATTTAATTTACTTGTATGGTGCAGGGTAGATTTCAAATAGAAAATGGACAAAAAAAAGTGTTTTGTGATTTTTTTTTTTTTTTTTTTTTTTTTTTTTCCAGCATCAGCATATGGTATGGTCTAATAGCTATTTCCAGTGCTCTGACAAACTGGTTGGCTTTTGTTCCCAACAGAAATCAAGAACAGCTCATGGAAGTTAATTCTGAATACTACTTTTAGGATATTTAGAAGGATGGGAAACACACAAAGCATACGTGCTTTATACCTTCCTGATATGAATGTTAAAAGTACTGGAAACAGCTGTATTGTACCCATTTTTTCATGTGTCTCGAACATCTTCATGACAGTAGTTTCCAGATTCTTGCTTATGTTGTATTTTCCAGTCTTAGTATTGGACTCTCTACTGCAAGTGTAGAGTAGTACAAGAAAAACATTGGCAGTGCTAACTTTGTTTATTTATCTTAAGCAAAACTGATGACTTCCCAAAAGTCACCATGATGTACTGCATTAACATACTCTAAGACAATGACATTTGGTTTAGGTTAGAACCAGCCATAATAAGACTATAGACAGTAATGATTCCAATTTAAAAACAACAACAAAAAAAGTTTGTGACATAACAGGAATGGGTGAAGTTTAGTGAGTATCACCGAGAGCTGAGAAACAGCTGAGCTAGTCATGGTTGTCAAACATTTCTGTAGTTTAGCTTCTGTATTTCTAATGAGGAAATGTTTAGGTACTCATTCTGCCTTGTAACAAAGAAAATCCAGCTTCAGCTGGTAAAAGCAGCCATTTTTCCTAATCCTCTGGCTATCTGGCTGTAACTGTGCAGCTCCATAAAACTCAGCCTACACTGTTTCCGTTCAGTTCTCCATCAGAAGGCATGCTCCACATCATCGTGCTTTCTTTGATTCGTGGTCACTCTCATTTCTGTGAGTTGCTCATGGTTAGTTGATTTCCATTCTCTTATATTAATTTGTCCTCCAGCTAAAGCAACTTTTGTATCTCTACACAGTCTTATCTGTAGATAACAGCAATATCACTTCTCAGACTTTGCCTTGCTAGACTGAGTGACCCTTTTTTTTTTTTTTTAATTAACTCACAGAATTGGTTCTTCAACTTTTTCACTCAAGTCATCTTTTCTGATTTTGTTTTTGTTACCTTTATCTTGTCAAACAGGTGTTAGTGAGAGATTGCTCACCCTACATAACTCTTTCTGCTCCCCTGGGCAGCCGAGGCTTTGCTCCTGGGACCAAGCGCTGTGGGACCACAGCCAGGAGAAGAACTAGGACAGGCCAGGGAAGGCCTGGGAACATTTTGGTAATTGCTAAAGCTCATGAAAGGGGAATGTTGGAGGGACGGAGAGAACTGATGCAATTATGCTGAGCATTTCATGAGTTTACTGTTGCTCTCTGTGGCCTCAGTTGCCCAAATGAGCTTTGACACAGTTGACTAACAGCTGATGAGCTAATGACTGAAGGTTTATGCAGTGTCTCAAAGGAGCACCGCTGTGCCCAGTAACATCCCTGTCAGTGCTGTCAAAGGAACCAGAATATTAAGAGACTCTTGCAACAGCAATGCCTTCTTTTGTGTGTGTGCCATGGCTGGTATTCTCTTACATAGCTGTGCTCTGCTCAGCTCAGTTGAGGTTATTTCCCACCCACCTTCTAAGAGCAGATTCACGGTTAGATATCTGGGGACCTTTTTGATACCACCTAGTAAGAGAAGGATGTAAACTGATCTCACCCCAAATGTTGAGAAGCTGAAGGAGAATCTTCTTAGGGACTGCATGGAAATAAATCAGACAACTAAGCGACCATCTGAAGCTACTGAGCCTTATTCAACTTTGCCTTGCTTCATTTCTTGCCAGGTTGTTGGAATTAAGGCTGCAACTGTATATCAGACACTCATCTGTTACAACAAGAAGAGCACCATTAAACTCCATGCAGCTTTACACTCTTTCAGGATTTGTTAATTTGTCCTTTTAATTTGTTCTCATCACCATTATTCTGCGATTATTTCAGGATGAAGTAACAGATAAAGAAGGGAGACTTCCGTGGCTTCTTCCACATTTTCAGCTTAGACCTAACTTTTAGTATGACTGCTATGAAGAAACACCAATAAACTGAAACTGTATGAACATGCAGAATGTGTGCCCCAGTTCTTGCCTGCATAGGTGGAGAGCAGCAGCCATTGATTTTGCTGGCTATTATTCATACTCTGCATTGCAGAGAGAATGAAGGGGGGTAAGTAATTAGAGCCCCCTTACATTGCTGCACTGCCTTTCAACAAGTCAGCTGGAGTGAATCCCTGTTCATCTGCTTGGGAGTGCTTTTTTGTTTGGTTGTTTTTAGTAGGCTTTCCCATGTCATCTCTAAGTCCATCAATCTACAGAAAACAGGAAAACATTGCCTATTCCAGGGAGGCACTAGTTTTTTTTAATCTTGTTTGATCAGTGAATCCATGGGAGAATTTTCAAAGCTGACTTCCACTGTTCTTAGTTGTTTTCTCTTGCTCTATTTCGCTGTTTTAAGCCTCCAAGTTTCTGGTCAATTAATGTGACAGGAGCCCCGTAGGTTATGTTTGTTCATGGTAGACATGTCTTCTTTCATTAGGCCAGCCTAACAGCTGCAGAGTTTAATGTCTTAGCTACTGTATAACTGCCTGTTTGTAATGGTTTGCTGAAACAATGAAAGTGTGTGTGTTAGGGAGTGGGGAGATGCTCACATTGCTGCATTAAAACAAGAGCAGAGAAGGAAAATATTAATGTACGGAAGTGCAAATTTTCTTCTGTTTTGCAGATTTATTTTAATCTCTCTTCATTTCTGAGTCTCAAATATTTCCCTGTCTCCCATAATTGTTGAGAGCTTGGTCCCAGACCCTTCTGTTATTTGAGCTGGACATAGTGGCAAAAGGCTCTGTCACTCTAAGGAAATCCAAGACTTAACACACACCCAAATGCTTTTCAAACAGGTCACTAGTCTTGGATTTGGAAATGTGACTCTAAGAAGTGATATGTGGAAATCATCTTTCATTAGCTAATGTTAGCTAATGTTCCTAAAGTTTCCCTATAGTTGTGATTTTTTTTTTCCCTAAAGCTGTTTTTATTTTTTGCTGGTATTCACCAAGCTTTCTTTGAACACTGTCCAACAGTTTAACTCCCTATATCAATAGATTTGCCCATTAAAAATGTTTATGGTACTGTTTAGTCACTATTAATTATTCCTGCCATTGAAGGTTAGTTAATAAGATATTGTATCTTCATTCCATCTTCTAGGAAGCTCCTTCAAAGAATTATGCAACTAAGGCAATGCTTGGTAGTTCAGATCCCAAGTTCCTAATATTTTTCACTGATATTCAATTTTAGAAATATTAGAATTTTAGAAATTAACAGTGCATTCACATAATTGCACGTAATTCTACTACCTATCTTTGCAGAACTTTTTGCAAGAGATGCATAAACAAGAATGATTCAAAGCTGCGGTGGAAGTCGTATTTTTGAAATGTACCAACGTGAAACTTAAATATGTCATTATAGCAAATTTGAGTAAGCAGAAATTATGGTGAACAACTTAATATTACCCTAGATTTCCCAGTTAATTGCATGGACATGTGGCTTACTCATGATAAAAGTAAGCATTCTTTAAATTTATTAGGAATATTATTTTAACAGTTTCTTTTCTTTTGCTTCAACACATTTCCAGCATAACAGAAGCACACAAACCCAAGAAAATAAATGAATTAGAATGCAACAGAGCACCTAATCCTTCTCTGATTGAAGTTAATGGGAGTTCTGCTTTGAATTTGAACTGAAGCTGAATTTATTCAAAACAGGATTAGGACAAAATGTATATAGTCTTCTTGCAAACTTGTTTTCAGGAAATTTAATTATAAACAGGATAAAATGATAGGAAATCATATTTCATGATAGTACAAATTTCTATTTATGCATAGAATTATGCTAAAGCATACTCATTGCTCTCTACTTGCTCCTTATATAATTGAGAGGTCTGTCCAATTCATCTTTAAATAATATACAGAATGAAACTTGTGCCATTTCTCCTGGTTTGCAGTATATTGTTGCACAGGATGTCTCCTTTGAAATTATGCCTAGTTTTTCCTGAGACATTTTTCTAGATTAAATATTGAAGATAGATTATTAAAGCTTAACTATTATAGTGAAGTCTTTTTTTTTTTTTTCTTTTTTCTTTTTTTTTTTTCTGCACAGTCTTTGGGAGTCTGAAGATTTCAACGTAGTCTTTTTGAACTTGGAGCCCAGGATGTCTTTATAAGCCCACATTCCATCAAAATTTCGTGTAAGAGTCCAAGTCCACAACAGCAGTTGTTGAGCTCTACTCCATTAAGTGGATGCTAAATCCACAGTATTCCTAAATTTTGAAGGTTTTTAGGGTGTTGATGCTATGATCCCCCACATGTTCAGTGAACATGTTATAGGTATACTGTACTTCTGCTGAAGTAGGACTCTCCCATCTTTCTCTTTTTGACTTCAGTTCCATTCCTTATGGTGGAACTGATCTTTCAGAAAACTACTCCTCAGAAAAATGAGGGAAGGAAGGGTTTTTTTTGTATTGGTCAGTTCCCCAATGTTCATGTCACTCAGAGTTGTGTGGGTGCTGGCATGGACCTCCAAGACAGCATAATACAAAGCTGAAATAATTATCTGTAAACAGCTCAGCAGAAGGATGTACTCTGTGAAAAGCATGCAGGACGGTAGCTCAGCAAATGCTGGAAGCTAAGTTCAAAGTTTTACCTGTGATGCTTCTTTTGCTGGTGCTCAACTGTTTTCTACATCAATACCCCCAAACTAGGTTTTGCTTTGCCTTTGTCAGTCAGAGAACTGGACTTAATTGTGCTTCACATTGTGTATTGAGCTCTCTTTTACTGTGAAAGAGTATAACATTCCTTCAGTGGTAAAATATCCAATGCACAATTTTCTCCTCTGCCTGAGCAAATTCAGGACTTCATCTTCTGTCTTTAAGAAGACTGCCATTGTTAGTGGACCAGGTGGATTTTGAAAGAGACAAAGTTTTTCCTCTCTCCGAGGCTTAATGGACTGTAGCCTTGTAGCTGTTCTTTTCGTTCTTTTCTCAGGCAGCTCCTGTATTAACTGCCCTTGCCTTTCCTCCTTTGCAGGTGGCCTCCCTCGGAGTCACCACGTTCACGCTTTGCGCACTCTGCATCGACCGGTTCCGCGCTGCCACCAACGTGCAGATGTATTATGAGATGATTGAGAACTGTACCTCGACGACAGCCAAGCTGGCTGTCATTTGGGTGGGGGCCCTGCTGCTGGCACTGCCCGAGGTGGTGCTGCGCCAGCTGACCAAGGAGGACCCCGAGTACAGCGGCAGCCCGCCCGGGGAGCGCTGCGTGGTGAAGATTTCCACCGCACTGCCCGACACCATCTATGTGCTGGCTCTTACATACGATGGGGCAAGACTCTGGTGGTACTTTGGCTGCTATTTTTGTTTGCCGACTCTTTTCACTATTACCTGCTCCCTGGTAACAGCAAGGAAAATCAGGAGGGCGGAAAAGGCTTGCACAAGAGGGAACAAGCGACAAATTCAGCTGGAAAGTCAGATGAACTGCACAGTGGTGGCTTTGACCATTTTATATGGGTTTTGCATAATTCCTGAAAACATCTGCAACATCGTGACTGCGTACATGGCCACAGGAGTCTCTCGGCAGACTATGGATCTCCTCCATCTCATTAGCCAGTTCCTCTTGTTCTTTAAATCCTGTGTTACACCAGTCCTCCTTTTCTGTCTCTGTAAACCTTTTAGCCGGGCCTTTATGGAGTGTTGCTGTTGCTGCTGTGATGAATGCATCCAGAAATCTTCAACGGTGACAAGCGATGACAACGACAATGAGTACACCACAGAGCTGGAGCTCTCCCCTTTCAGCACCATCCGCCGCGAAATGTCTACTTTCGCCTCTGTGGGGACTCACTGTTAATCGACATTAGGACTTCATTTTTTGTATCTTTTTTCTTTCTTTCTTTCTTTCTTTTCTTCCCTGAAACTTCATATTTTTCTATCTGGAAGAAAAGTATAAGAAAAAAAAAAATTGATTACTGAAAACTACTCTGGAAACCAGTCTGCATACTAACAGTCATGCTCTGCAATATAATTTGTCTGGTTATTAAAATGAAAGAAAGGGAGGGAAGGAGAGCTTAGTACTCAGTTTTAAATCATGATATTTTGTATGGTGCTAGGATTTCATTATTTGGAGAGAAGGATCTGTGTCTGTCCACTTTTATTTAATTTCATGTTTGTTTTGATAATCACTGTAAAATGATTATATAGACATTGTGGGTTTTGCAGGATGTTTAATGTAAAAGATGTGGTGGAGAGTATTTGAAGTGATTTTAATCCAATTACTGTACACTATTGTGAGAGAGCTTGGACTTTAAAAAACTTATAAAGTAGCATAAGAATAAATGAGGTTTTATTCTTTAACTTCCTTGTCAATCTGCATTCAACAAGGATCACCTCTAGTATTAACTTCCTTTAATAAGTACAAAATCTTTACTTTGCATAAAATAATTTAAATGGTCTTATTTAATTTGCCATTCATGTACTTATGCTTGGAGGCTACAATTAGAGTGTTTAAGGAAGATGGTTATAAAGGCATTAGATTTACATGAATGGATTTTTAACACATATAAAGATCCAGTGTGCCTCATTGAAACTTTCCTTCTTGACCTAAAAGTATATAAAACCTGAGTTATTTTGTGCTTCATAAGAAGGAAGATCTCCTTTCATGCCAAATTTTGTCCTGTGTGGCTTCAACATCAAATTTCTTTCTGATTTGTTACTGGTTTTACATTGAGGTTGTGTCCTCAGTCCCTGTGTATATACCTTCTGCTAGTTGCCGTGAGTCCTGCTGCAGAAGAAAGGCATTCTTTTGCCAGGGGTTTGCTGACAATAAATGTGAGGGACTGAAAAATGTGAAGAGTGGATTTCTTCTTTAAAAAGAAAAAAAGAGATACAAACACACTTGGACATTTGGGACTTGACCCAGAACCCATTGCAGTCAGTGCAAAGCTTTCCAAACATTTCTGAGGGCTTTGGATCAGAGTGGCATCTCCTATTTATTCTGGGATATGCAGCATGAATATTAATTGCAGGGGCTGTGTATACAGGTTATAAATCATGCTGCTCTCACAGAGACTACCATTCACTAGCAGCTCACAGTGCTGAAGCTGTTCTTGAGATCCACAGAATGTTTTGTGATGGTATCTTGCTGTCCACAGACTTATTAAAATGGGGATATGTCAACACTGCAAGCAACATTGTGGTATAGTAAAATCTGAGGTTGTTAGGAGCGAGCTGGATTGGAGACAGGAAGGAGCCCATCCATACCAGCATAGTTTGTTTAACCCACTTCTTGGCTGAAGTAAGCAGACTGCTCTGGGCAAGCTGCCTCATATATACCCTGGGCAGTGGGCTGAGATGTAGGCACATGCTAAGAAACAGAATTTGTTATAATTATCTTGTATTTTAGTACTAACTAGCTAAATAATACAACTGCAACAGTGCTTTTTGTAGTAAAACCACGGGCACTTGTATTCTGAAATTAACGGTAAGAGATGCAGTCTTTGTGACACCTGCCTCTAACTATGTTAAGGAACTTGTAACTTTTGGAAAGGAGTCTATTTTTATTTTCTTTGTAGATTCTGGATTTAATGTGTTCAATCTTTGTATCTGCTTGGCAAGCAGTATTCCCTCTTTTTCATCACTGTTTTAACGTATAAAAAATTCAACTGAAAAGCAGCAGCATCTGAAACTGAATAAAAATGCGCTTGAGTTTCTCATTTTTGAATTAAGCTCTAACAGAAGCAGTGTGGTTTGAGCAGAGGCCTAAATTTGCGTAAGTGATTCTGTTTAGGACTTGCTACGATATGTAAGTTTTCAAAATAATTTTGTAAGAATGTCAATCACTTTTTAGGACAGGGGAACAGTCCCTTCTTTCTAAACTTCTCATTGACTTCACCTTGCTGGTTACGTTCAATACACTGTGAAATGTATCAAAGAGAAAAGGTAAAACTGAAATCTCTTCACTGTGGTGCCTGTCTCCTCAAATACATTTTCCCATCTCTGCAATTTGATTTGTACTATTCTTTTCTAGGTGCCAATATTTGTAAAGAATGGGAATAAAACTCCCTCTTTGTTTCTCTGTCATGTTGCTTGCGCTCGATTGTTTCTTTTCAGTCACAGCACAGCTTGGTTCAAGGATTCAGAAAAGAACAGTAGAATATGAAGAAGCACTTTTTTTTCTACAGAAATAAATACAGAAATTACTTTGGAATATTAAATTGTGATGTTTTGTTTAATGCAAGGCTACACTGGAGCAGAAGAAGTCCCCAGCAGCCTTGGGCATTGAGGTGCCTGCCTCCTTCTCTCCAGCCTGCAGTGGATATGTGTGATATCTACTGGCGTTCTCTCCCAGTTAAGCACTCTGTATCCCTCAGTGTTGCAGTGCTTCTCCATTAAAATATTTCCTCGATATGTGAATCTTACTGGGGGTGAAAATCTGGGAAAAAAAAAAAAAAGAAAAAACAGAGGTTTTAAATGTCACTGCATAGTGTAGAACCTGGAGATCAGTAATGCTGTGGTTGGGAATACACCCTCCTGGTAGTGTAGTGGAGCATTCTCCAGCCTTGTGTTCAGTGGAGCTTCTTTGTATCCAGTGTAATCGTGCCTCTTCTGCTGCTGGAAGACCTTTCTGACAGCTATTTGTTTTCTAAATCTGTTAAACTAATCTCACATTAGCAGGTTTGCATTGTTGCAGCCTGAGACAGTGGTTCTGACAGGGGCATGGCTTGTTAATGCATTAAATGTCATGATAAAAGATTGCTTTTGTTAAAGATGGCATTTTTTTAAAGATGGAGTACTGCACTCTTTTTTTTTTTTTTTTTTTTTTTCCTTCTGGAGACACTGATGTGCTGAACACTTGCATTTCCTTGGTTGCTTTTCTTACATTTTTAATATTCTTAGGAGCCATTTCTGACTGTTTCGAATCTAGTTCTGTAAAGCATTAATCTATTAACACGGGAGATTTAATAGACTGATGAATGAATCACAGAATCACAGAATGGCCAGGGTTGGAAGGGACCTCAAGGATCATGAAACTCCAACCCCCCTGCCACATGCAGGGCCACCAAACTCCTCATTTAATGCTAGACCAGGCTGCCCAGGGCCTTGAACACCTCCAGGGATGGGGCATCCACAACCTCTCTGGGCAGCCTGTTCCAGCACCTCACCACTCTCTCTGTAAAGAACTTCCCCCTGATGTCCAACCTAAATCTCCCCTCCCTCAACTTCAAACCATTTTCCCTTGTCCTGCAGTTATCTACCCTTTCAAAGAGTTGATTCCCCTCCCCTCTGTAGGCTCCCTGAACTGTTTATGGCAAGAATTTAATTATTTTACATTAAACAGTGAAACATTCAGGGATGGTGACCAGCATAAAAGAAGCACCATGGAATGGAAAAACAGATTGTGAGATAAAAAAGTCTTATACTTCCCAGATATGGATGAGTTAATACCTATCACCCCAGTCCTGGTCACATAAAGAAATGAAGAAATATACTGCTGTATTAAGAGCTCCAGTATCTCCAGTGAAATTAGTTTTCATGACATGCATCAAAAAAGTGATCTGTGTGCAGACCAAAACCATAGAGATTGTGTATTATTGAAAAAAACATTGCTCAGTTAGAAGGAATCTTGTGTTTTAGTCCTTCCATGATAAATTCCTGCATCCATCCTGAAATTAACTCCTTCTTCAAAGTGTGACTTTCCCAGCTCCTGTTGTGTCACTGGAGCCTGCATGTAAGCTTCCACAGTTGCTGTGCCAGCAGCTCTGAGAATGGCTCCAAAGGACAATGTGGAGGTTCCAAGTGTGTTGTCCTACATATTTTCATAAGAAATTTCACAGTGTTAGGATACATGGTACAACTGCCATATTGATCTTATAGATCTGAGAGGCAAACTAGACTCTGTGATGGAATTCTCCATTTCAGATACTAGTAGGAGTAATTACCATGGGTTACCTTAGCAAAAGGAAGTCTAATAACTTGCCATCTGCATTTCTCTCTTGCCCAGCTCTTTCTGTCCACCTACTGATGTTCAGTGGGTCTTTCCTCAGAAGAAAATGTTTTGTAGGCTGTGTGGCAATGTACTCGAAGGTTAAGTGGGTCAGTGCTGGCCAGAAGCCTGCATACGCATCTTTGAGGCTCTAGGTTACAATCCTGTCTTGGAGAGACTATCGCAAATATGGATGAGGTTGTGCATTACTTTTATTCTGGAGGATTAAGCTATGAGGCCAGCTGCCTGTAAAGAGCTGGCTCACGTCAGATCACTAAGAATCTAGATACTTTGCTCAATTTGCTCAAATTACAAAAGGAAACTGGGACCTTTCAGTAGAACTTCCATGTCACAGAATCATAGAATGGCTTGGGTTGGAAGGGGCCTCAATCACTGGTTTCCAACCCCCCTGCCACAGGCAGGGCTGCCAGCTGCTAGATCAAGTACTAGATCAGATCACCCATCCAACCTGGCCTTAAACACCTCCAAGAATGGGGCCATCCATAGCCTCTCCGGGCAGCTTTTTTCAGCACAACACCACTCTCTCACTAAAAAACTTCCCCCTGACATCTAATCTAATTCTACCTCCCTTTAGTTTAAAACCATTCCCCTTTGTCCTATCACTATTTACCCATGTCAAAAGTTGTTTTCCCTCATGTTTATAAACTGCCTTTAAACACTAGCTTCTTAAGTCTTCACCTTAAGAATATTCTTCTTTTGCAGGCTGGAGACCCAGTAAGTGATGAGTAATGACGATTTTTTTTAATTGCTTTGAGAAATGTGATGAGAAAGTAAGTTTTACCAGGCATTTTCTGTGGTATTATCTCTTTTCTTTCTTTTTCCTTTTCTTCTTTCCAACCCTTTTCTTCCCCTGTGAAGTTCAGTTCAGCCAAAATGAATGAGCAGATGATGTAAATTAAAACTGTCTCCTACATGCACTTTATCATGCTTCAGGAACTTTAGTTTTTCACTACTGTTTTGATGGAGTCATTTAACACCTATGTTTAGCAGATGCTAAATGTCAAATTTTCAAAAGCTCAGTATATTTTGTAGTGAATAAGAAAGGATGAAAAAGACATGGACTGAGAGGCTCCAAGATACTCAGGCACCTCTGCTATGGAAATGTCCACGTAGAGGACAGCAAGTTCATGTATGTATGAGGCAGTGAAGTATACACACGTCTTATGGTGAACCCCTGCAATACAGTCAATTTACTTTCTCTGAAAAATTTTAATAGTATCAGCTTTTGGTTGACACAAAGTGAGAACAAAGGCTTCCTGGCATTTTCAACCTGGCATGATTGTCCACAGCAGTACTGAGAGCCAGTGCCATGTCTCCCACTTGTGATGCATTCTCTACACATGTAGAATGCCAATATCCATGCACCTTTAGGTTGGAGTTATCCTAGTCTCTTCCAAGGCTGAGGCCAGATTTCTGCACTTGTGTATTTTAGCTTCAATTTGGCTTTCATAGATTCGTGTTATTGAAAAGTAGAAGGCATCTGGCCTGTCAGAGTTTCAGAGCTCTCAATTAGAGTGTTTAACAAAAGCACTAGTGTTAACTTTATTAATTAAAGTAGTTATAGGTAAAGGGAAGGCTTTTATTCTGCTTCTCAACTTTTTATTTTTCATCCTTAATTTTTGGGATTAGAAAAGTAACGTGTGTTTGTGTATGTGTGTGTATGTGTGTGTGTGTGTGTATGTGAAGCAGAATGCAAGAAACCCACGAGCACTTCTTTTTCTGTCTAGTTAAGCAAATTCCTTCCATGGCTTACGTCAAGCATCTTCCTTTACACCCCCATTGTTTCCTCCTGAAAGAGGAAACAAAAACACATTATAAACGTGTTCATGGCTAACTTAATCTTGAGATAATTAATATAAATGAACTTTGAAGGCTGAGATGTAAAGCAAGCTTGCCAGCCCAATCTTATTAAAGAAATGCAAGATTTGTATATATCAATAACAGTTCATGGCTAACAACTACAAGGGATTCCAGAACGTGTGTAGCCTGAATAAAATGATCTAATAGCAGCTGGATCTGTTATAATCCTTACTGAAGACAATACAACTATTTATGTGAAGAAATAAATAGATTTTAGCCTGTTAACTATTATACTGGAGGACTTCATTCTTTCCTGAGATATGCTTCCAAGTTGATTTAATACGTATGTGTGCTCTAGGAAAAATATACTTGATATTTTAAATATGGTACAGGGGACACAATAACACAAGAAAGAAGATAGCCATCTGTAACTGTAGCTAGCTTATACACTCCACATTTTTTCTTCTAAACTCTTTCCTTTCTATTTTGAAACAATTTCTCCTGGCTGTTCTTATCTTTCCTCTCAATGTCTTATTCCATTTACTAACTCTCCCTTGAGCAAAAGAAAATCCTCTTTTGTTTTCCTGATGATCAGTTCTTTAAAACTGAGCTTGTAAGTCTCATTCATTTTGCACAATTTATCCACTGGGAAACTTGAAGGTGAATAGTCCTTCTCCCTCTGGAAACTATTTACAAATAAGGAAGCTGAATTCTTTCCTTCTCTAAGCAAGAGGAACAGAAATTTCGTACATTGTATGAGACCTGGAGACCTGTGCACAGAGTATGAGCAATACAGCATGAATTTCTGGCTTAAAGCTTGCTTATCTACCTGTAAACGACAGGGCTTAGCTAACAGTCTAGCCATAGATGTACATGTTCATTGCTGGAGAGTTGGACTAGATGACCTTCAAAAGTCCCTTCCAAATAAATGATTCAGTGTTTCTAACATAAAATTGCAGTGTCCCTTTAGCAAAACACAGGATGTTCCTGCATGAGGTAATGCTATCTTTCTTTCACATTGTGATTCTTTACTGATTTTCTATTTTAATCTATAAAGCATCCTCTTGCAGGCAATTAGATGGCTTGATGACCTCCAAGTGAACCATTTCTTATTCAGGGCTTTGTTTTATAGACAGCAGTCATGACCTTAGATTAAGATTTGTATGGTTAATCTGGTGTTGTTGATCTATGTGTGATACAAAATATACCTATGTATGAATGGCACTGTTTGAAACTGCATCTGCAAGTAAAAAGGACAAGGATCATGATGGCAGTGCCACCAAATAATGACAGTGACAGTGCAGCTTCATCCAGCCTTCTGATAGTTGGTGACAATTTGTCCAACTCTGCCAAGTGCCAGGGCTAGTTATTAGAAGGTCAGCAACAAACCACTTTTAAAAAGGTTTAAGTGGAACCCTAACTCTTCAACTGTTAATTCCTCCTTAAAACATCCTTGTTTCATATGGAGTCATTTATCTGTAAAACAACATTGTTTCATAGGGAGAAAGCCTTAGCATCAGCTCCTGACAATAGAAAAGGAAGAAAATAAAGCAGGAGGTAGAAGAAAGAGAGGCTCAGGTGAAGATTACCTTGACTTCTGCCTTTTGAGATGGAATTCTCTGATAGTAACTGTTTCTCAGCTTTCTAGGGTTAAAGCATATTGAACCCTTGACTCAGATATAGACCTGTATATCGCTGCCAAGTAATGGAACCCTGATAATGGAGCCCCAAAACCCCAGGGAGAGCAGTGTGCATTTTTGTCCAAACACACAGACATGTTCAAGGGCAAATCCATCCTAATAATACATAGAGAGCACAAAGGTTATCTTGCTTTTCCTGATGTCTCACTTGGTAATGAAATGGTTAACAGTTAACATTCACTCTAACAGAGCTGGGCTTCAGATGAATAGGGGCAGTTTGTGCCTTGTCAGAGCCTGTTTCAGGCTGTCCTCATCCCTGCACAAGGCAGTACTTTATGCTGAGATACTGAAGGGGCCTGCAGGGCTGGACTTTATTACTTTATTTTCTTTTCTTTTTTATTTATTTTTTATTTTTTTAATTTTGTAAATAATGTGGGAAAAAAATTATCCTTAACTCCTTGAGGTTTGAGGACTTTTCTTTGGATACTTTCTTCCTCTTGGGGTAGTGTAGCTGCATAAATCAACATTTGCAAATATGTCTATGTTTGCAGGTACACTCAGAAGCGACTACATAGATTTGAAGACTACAAATTGTATAAGAGAATGCAAAATTGTGGATTTACATTGAATCTGCCAGAATGTCATCAGCCAAGAGAAAACACACCCCAAATCTGCCTCTTTCTAATTTCAGTGCACCACTCCTCAGCCGTAAAATAATAACAGTCAAATCATAACATTGCTGCTTAAGATTTCATAAAATTTTTTTTCATCCTTTCTGCTTGTTTTCTTTGCCTTTCCCTCCTCTTTCATTTTCTTCTTCACCTCCTTTCTCCTTGTCACCTGCAGAATTTTAATAGTCTGTGCTATCATCTGTACACCTCACAGTGACTCTGGTTTTATCAGAGCTTGAGTTCAGTGAGTAAACAGTGATTTGAAGAAGTCAACAAACACTTTCAGCTCACTTCAGCTTAGTGTATATGTGGTGTCATTTCTAACTGAAAATAACTCAATACAAAATACAAAAAAATACAGCCACCTGCCATTTGACCAAAAGCTATCAGAATCTAGAAACTGATAAAAGGACATGTACTGGAGACTTCTCTGCTCCCTTCCAGCATCCAATGGCAAAAATCTGCTTTGTGATGGACCTGTCAAAAGCACAGAAGGGAATCCATTGGAACTAATCTTGAACACAGTAAAAATCAAACTCTAATGTATTTTAAATGGAATATTCTGTGCTCAGCAAAATAGCATTTGGAACAGCAAGGTCTGATTCATCAGAACATAAGTGACCTGCTGTACCCCCGAGCCCATGGCAGCCTGTCAAGCTTTGGGTCCCACTGGAGGAGAGAAACTATTCTGTTGATTCTGGCAACTAAGACAAATATTAGTGTCAATGTATAAGTATTAAAAGGTGAGATTCTTTATGGGCAAAATTCCACCTTGAAGCATTCCCAACAGTCACTAGCTCAGGAAGGATATTATGAGATACAATTTGTTTCCTTCCAAAGAAAGATTCTTTATTCAAATTAAGAAGAAAGATGAATTCAAAGCAAGGCTTGAAAGCAAGGCAGCACTTTGTATGTGCTGCAATATATATGCTAACAAATTTTATGTATATTATACAGGAAACAGGAATGTCTCTTTATTTATATTAGACCTAAATATTCAGAGACATGAAGACGGAGGAAAGAGCAACAAAGTAGAGAAACATGTACAAAATGAGCCCAAACAACTTCCCCCACTTACTCCGATGCTGAAGTCTCAATTCAGTTTTGGATAAGCAGGTCTTATCACACAGTGGGGATGGAGACTCCTTCGCTTCCATTTGCTGCTAGGGCTAATTATTGTCATTAGGAAAATGACAGCCCAACAGTCCCAACAAATTTTGCATAAGTTTTGATAGTTCTTTTTGGAATAGATCAGATTATTTGAATTGAGTGGTTTTATGTTACTCTGGAGTGACTGAAGACAAAATTCTCTTTCACAGTCAATTTCTGGGGATGAACTATTTTTCAACCCAAAGATGCATCCACTTACCACTGGATATTTGCATATGGGTTTTGATGACAGTGTAAGATAACTATCAATAGTTTTTCCTCAGCTGAAACTCTTCTTGTTTCTCCTTCTCCTCACATACAGCAATCTTCTTAAAATGTAGTTTAAAAAGTCTTGCACATGTTTAGCACATGCCTCTTATATGATCTCCGGACAGCACATCTTTGTCATTTAGCCAAAATATTCCTTCTAACTACAAACCTATCAGCTAAAGAAATCCCTGGTTGTTTACACCCATTTTTCTATGTAGAATTGTTTTATATTTTCAAAGCTATTTTTTTAGTACAGAATTCCACAGTAACTTTTCAGACTGTTATTGGAGAAGGTTTGCTGAAAGGCAAGATCTGGTAAATGGCAAGAAACCTCTAGCTGACAATAAACAAGGTAATATAAATTCATCAGAGACATTTACTCTTTTAGAAACATGACATAATTTACAGTCTGTTAAAGATCTCTCTTCAAGGCAAAGCTGACTGCATTTCAGCTGTCATTCACACTGGTAGCGTGTTTTGTTACAAGGGGCTGGTATCAGCTGTATGGGTGTATGCTGTAAGGGAGCTGTTCTGATGTCACCTTCAGGTTCTGTATGATCAGCACCAAAACCTTGTTGCAGGGTGTCTGCGTGCTCCAGGCAGTGTGTTGAGCCAGCCCTGTTGGGCACTGCGTGCACAGCTGCAGCACAGCCATGTGGCTCGAGCCGAGAGCAACGCTGTGGGCAGATGCACGGCAGCACTTCTGGCAAGAACACCACTATTGTGCTATTGTGGTGTGAAAGTGCTAAACCATAGCAAAGGAAAAAAAATATATTGCGCCATCCAGTCTGCGTCACCATCACTGTTCTCTGCTTAGGACCACAGCCAACTCGCCATACAATGGGCATTTATTTTGGGGGAGAGAAAAACACTTCTGACTGAGCAAGGTGATCAATTCTGCATTTGGAAATAGCTGCTCTCCTCTTGTCGTTGACATCTCTTATCTCCTTGTGCCATTCAGCTCTGCACAGGAGGTCTCTGCAGGGCAGCAGGCACTGTATCACCATCCTGAGAGCAGCCACGGTAAAAATGAATAAATTTTCCATCAAGGATAGCCCGGTCTCAGAGGAGGAAAAACCAGTGCAGGTGGTCTGGAGGAAGACGATCAGCGCAGTGGTTTTCAGTCGGTATTCATTTGCATCACAAAACCATCATCATCCCGAGCAGGATGGAGCAGCAGGGCCCGCAGCCTGCTCAGCCGCAGTAATAGCACAGGACAGGCTGGGAACTGGGAGCACTGGCCGTGCTGTGAATGGTGTTTCACACATTACCTCCATCTCCAAAAGGCTTGGCTTTGGACGGTGCTGTTCATCTCTCACTTTTATGAGTGCTAAAAGGTTTTCTCTCCTCTCCGTGGGGGGTGACCAAATGCAATTTAAGTAAGTGTTTCTGCTGAAACATCGATATTTCTTGGTTGGCATTTGTTGTTCTCATCGTTACAAAGAACATTCTTTCTGTTAACCTAATCTAAATGATCACTTTGAGGCTGCAAAGCTATATGTCATTTTTAAGCTACTGTATCATGATGGCCTTAGGGAAATTTTACAGATGCCTTGCCACAATCTATTTCTTCCCCATGACGAAGTACCAGGCTGGTTGCTTGGATTCATTTGCCACAGCTGTTTGCCTCTTTGACCTCAAAGCTGCGGAAAGTATGGTGCCAGTAGAACACAAAGGGAGAGTGCCTTTTAAATTAATGATTATAAGAATTATTTTCTGGAGTTAAAAAAAAAAAAAAGGACAGAAGATGATATTCTTCCAGCCGAATGGAACTGCTCAAGTGAGTAGTTTAGCTTCATCTTTTGATAATTTTTTTCTTTCTTTCCTTTTTCTCTTAACCTGTAGACATAGACAAATGAACAACACAATATTAATGTGCTTATTAGTCTGGAATAATTTAAGACAGACTAATATCTCCCAGATACAAAGTTGTCAGCTCAGGTCTGTCATGGCATCAATCATGGCAAGCTATTAAATTTCTGCAGTGGAGCTCCAGGGTAGTCACCTTGTTTTATTTATTTCCACAGCTCAAACACACCCCATTTCTATCTTGACCATGGTTGTTCCATTCTGATTGTTCTTATTTATTTGAAGTTATTTATAGGTGATACTGTCCCCTGCTAGCAACTCAGATTACAAAAGCTGATGAATATTAAACTATAATTTGTCTAAAAACCAAAGGCAACAAATCTAGGTCAAAGATATTGCTGCGGGCAAAGTCCACACAGGTTCTTCTGCATCACTGAACGTTAGAAAACCTGTCTTTCTGTTTAAAAATGATTATACCCGAGCAGACCAGTCCTAGTTCATGAAAGGAGCACATCACTTACAAAGCATCTCACAACTGAAGTGTGCAAGGCCCGGATTGTGAGTAGCAGAGAAAATTGAAATGTATCAGGTAGAAGAGCTGCAGCAGGATAGACTGTTCACTGCTTGCCCTCCTGTTCCTTCCCTTACAAAAAGCATTCACTGTATATGGTTTTGGCATTCATTTAATTGAAAAAGAAACCTGAATGAATGCAGTGGATTCACACTTACTGTGAGGGTAGCTGAATCCTGGCACAGATTGTCCAATGGTGCAAGGCAACCCACTAGCGGTGGTGTGAGGTGTGGTCAGACCAAAAGGCTCTCAGGGTCTCTGCTGGCCTCAGCCATTCTGCAATGGTGTGATTCTGTAAAGACATAACGTTTGCCACATGCAGGTATGTTGAAGAATTAATGCTATGCTAAGGAATCCTTTCTCTTCCTTTACATCCTCTGAAGGTATAGGAATATTTCCACACCCTTGTGGATTACGTCTTTTAAACTTTTCTTGTTTGTATGCCTTCAGCAGTAATTCACAAGACGATTAACTCCTTATTTTGAATTGATAGAACAGGAAAAAGATCATAAAAGCACAGTATGGTATGTTTTACCACTGTAGTGATGTTTTTATGGCACAAAGCATTTCCACAGTATTGAATTATTCTCTCTTTGCTGAAAGGTGAGGAGAGACTATCATTTTCTCATGTTTGAATTATGTGTTGCTGCCTAGTGAAATATGCAGTAGTAATGTTATGCTGGTCACTACTGGGACATAGTTTTGGCAATGGAAATGAAAGGATCGCAGCTTTTACAAATATTAATAAGGATTTTAAAGTATCACTTTCAGCTGGAATCTGTCATACAAGGTATTATGTCATGAGATAACATATATTCCCACATGTTTCTTTTTCATTCACTGAAATCTTTGATTACCAGTGGCTGCATATCAAGCATTTATAAATGAAGCATTTATAAATATACGGATGTACAATAATTGTACATAATAATGCAATATATTTGTATTTATTGACTATAAATACACTGTAAAAGTATTATGCATGTACTGCAGAAGTGGCCCAAACAAATGCAGTCTCCAGCTCTGCGTTCAGTTTCTTCTGCTTCGCTTTCCATACAAGAGTTCCTGCTCTGTGCAGAATCAGTCACCAATATTTATCTTAGTAGTTCCTCCTATTGTATTACAAAGGAGCAGGCTGCCACTTAAAAATCAAAGAGATCTCATTTGACAGACCTTGGAAGATAATTCCATATTCATTAATGATGTTATAGATTACAATAGAGTTATAGGAAGTGGTACGTAAGCAATGCTGTGTGATTTCACAAGTCTCTTTGGTTTCATCTGATCAGTATTTGGTCATCTTCGTGTCTATTTCAGAAGACTGTGGATAGTCTGAAGATTGATAATAATTCATAGCTACTTGATGAGTATCTCATGAAACGCACAATCTGTACTCTCTTAAAAACCATACTAAAACTATGGCAGGAAATAAGAATTCATCCAGCTGTTTCACTTATCTTTCAACATTAATCTTCTAATTTCTTTTTATCTTGTTAGTACCTGCAAGTCTTGAAGCTTTCATGCATGAACACAAATTCAATCATAGTTTAAGTCCTTAAATTTAGCACCAAGCTAGGGTGTATCAGTACCATAAATGGTGGTACGATTAAGTATTATATCTCAACACAGATACGGAAGATTCTTTCACCACCTGATTTTCAAATTGCCAGACATACATATTGCTTACATATTGTTAGGTTAGAGATAGATATAGAAAAAATATGATCAAGAATTATATTTGAAGAGGGGAATGTGAACTTGAATCTAAGAAACCTCAACTATTTTGTGGTACAGACAATGCGGTGAGATGAAGTTAAGAAGATGAGTGAAATATACAGCTGATCTGGCTACTCAATCCTTGTGTCTAAGTAGGATTCCTGTGGTTTGCCCATACAGGCCCTGAAGAGCCACAGAAGTGAAGCAAAGATGCAGTAGATTAGGAATTCTCCAAATACATGAGCTACATGGCCTAATGCATGAATCAAAGATATAATGCTGGTAGTAACTGGCACTCGGGGGACTACATCTATGAAAATAACAAGTTAGTTCAGCAATTCTTGATGCCATAGAAAAACACCTGGTACATTGTTTAAAGAAGTGACAAGTGTATAAGATAGTCGTGACTACTACTCATTGGACTTGGGCTACTGAGTGGCATCATCCCATTATTATTCCCATTGTTATTCCCACTGAATTGCTATTCTTGCTTCTTGACTCCTTCTTTCTGTAAGGATACCTAAGATGAGCTGCATGAATACAGCTGTGGGAATTCTTGAATGGTGGAGAGGAAGATTCCATAACTCTGGGCAATGTGTAAAGTTGTGTCAACAAGTATGCTGGAGTGCCAGTAGGGATCACTGGGAGAGGCAGACAAATGCAGAGGTAAAAAGCAACCAGTAGTAGAGACACAGCTGTTCCTGGTTGACCACAAGCTCTAGCCGTAGTTTCTTTTATGAACAGAACACTTACTATATCAGATATTCTGTACAGATTCTCAGGTTAACTCATACTACAGACTCTTTATCAGCCACACTTAATGGGATTATCTCCATTTACAACCTACCTTTATGATTTTGTTGCTCTGTCAAATTTGATTGAAATTACCAAATGGATTGAATTCTGGAATAATGGGTGCTGGGTGGAGTGGGCAGATGCACATATTCAAGCACAGTCACATAAGATTCACTGTTTTCAGAATGTTTTCAGAATGTTTTCAGCTGGAAAGCTGGGCAGTAAGAAACCAGATGAGGTTTAACAAAAGCAAGTGTAGAGTCTTGGATCTAGGGAGGAATAATTGCATGCACCGGTACAGGCTGGGGGATGACCTGCTGGAGAGGAGCTCTGCGGAGAGGGACCTGGGTGTCCTGGTGGACAACAGATTGGCCATGAGCCAGCAGTGTGCCCTTGTGGCCAAAAAGGCCAATGGCATTCTGGGGTGCATTAAAAAGAGCGTGGCCAGCAGGTAGGTGAGGGAGGTGATCCTCCTCCTCTACTCTGCCCTGGTAAGGCCTCATCTGGAATACTGTGTCCAGTTCTGGGCTCCCAGTACAAAAAAGACAGGGATCTCTTGGAAAGAGTCCAGCGGAGAGCCACAAAGATGGTGAAGGGCCTGGAACATCTCCCCTATGAAGAAAGGCTAAGTGAACTGGGTCTGTTTAGCCTTGAGAAGAGAAGACTGAGAGGGGACCTGATCCAGGTCTATAAATATCTAAGGTGTGGGGGGCAGAGTGGTGAGGCCAAACTGTCTTCAGCAGTGTGTGGAGACAGGACAAGGGGAAATGGCCAGAAACTGCAGCATAGGAAGTTCTGCACAAATGTGCTCAAGAACTTCTTTACGGTGAGGGTGACGGAGCACTGGAACAGGCTGCCCAGGGAGGTTGTGGAGTCTCCTTCTCTGGAGATATTCAAGACCCACCTGGACACCTACTTGTGTGACCTAGTGGAGGGAACCTGCTTTGGCAGGGGGGTTGGACTTGATGATCTCTGGAGGTCCCTTCCAACCCCTACGGTTCGGTGATTCTGTGATTCTGTGAATTTAGAAGTAAAAGTCTATTTGAGAAAAAGTAAACAGATCTCGCCTTGAAATCTATTTTCTCCCGAGACAACTCTTCTGTGAATGACTTCTCTTTAAAGGGTCACTCTTAATGCCTGCCACTGAAATTGCTGGGGTCACCAAAGATCTTTTCAAGCCATAGACAGTGCGAATGCTTTGTTTTTTATTAGCTGAATACACTGTGCACTCACTACAATCTTCCTAAAATGCGACACCAAATTGGAATCTATGGAATCTATTAAGCCTGTCAAGATGATTTCAAAATTTTCCTGACTCTCTGACTAGCTATAAGAGAAAGAAAAAAGTACATACGAAAACTGTATTTAGTAGAGAAAGCCCTTTGTTGACCCTTCAGATGAAATACATCTTTTTGATTCTTACAAAAAGTTTGATCTATGTACTCATATTCTTTCTATATATTCAGATTTTGGCACTACAGGACACAGAGTGGAAATCACTTTGATTTTTTTCCTAAAAATGTGATTTCTTTGTTCTTTTACTGAATGTAACAAATGAAGATATTGAGATTCAATAGATCAAATTCCTGTTAACGAAAAAGACTGAAGCAAACTATTTAAATTCATTTATATGTATTTCTTGATTGTGTTCCGATGATTTAGTGTATTTACATTCTTTGTTGATGAAATGTCATCTCCAGTTGTCTACCTTGTAAGATCTATACTTAACATGATGTATACTTACAAGGCAGACAAGTGCAGATGACATTTTATCAACAAATACACCAATCTATCATGTGAAATGGACATAAATATGGATCGAATATATCTCAAATATATGTCTAACTATAGAACCAGGTAAAAAATTGGGAGTTTTGATTCTGTCATGCTCAACTGCTGCTATTATTTTCAGGATCATAAACATTAGCCCACTCAGCCCAACAAGCCTAAGTGATAACAGCTTCCTGTCCTGTGCAGCACTGCCTCACACAACCCCTTTCTATTTCCAACCTGTCTCCAACATGACAGAGCTTGCACATTCAGTTCAAATCTTACCTGTGCTCTTGAAATGTGATCACATAATTATCTCCTACAGTTCCTGTGCCACTCAGCAAGAGCTAGAATATCCTGTGCCCCAGCCGTACTCTTTGTCCTACCTTATCCTGTGTTGCAGAGGAAAAATAACACATGATGTTGCAAACAAGAACTGCTTTTGCTTGTCTTTCATCAGTGTTCAACCAGCTACTGTGCTACAGAGAATGTTCTACTTTTAAAGAATGCTTTTAACAAAGATTGAGAGTGCCATAAAAATAAGAAATTATACCGCTGTTATGCTTAATGGGCTCAGACAGGTGCAATAAATGTTATTAAGAATAAATATTCTTACCTAAGAATATTGTTAACCCGAGTATGAATTTTCTAATTTTCTAATTTTTGTTATTCCAGCTTCCTGTTGAAAATAAAATTGCATCTGTTCCCTTATAAGCCTATTAGTAAATACACCTGTCAGCCTTCTTTCTTCTCATGTATTATTATGTTTGTTTCCGAATTAAAACTGAAATAAACAGCAATAATCATTCTGATGTACTCATTGTTAGTAGATTAAAAGCTGGTAGCTTGGATGCTAAGTATGACATTGAAGAACATGTACACTTTCAGAACTATAAGCATTCTACTTCTCCTATTCCCACTATTTACCAAAGAATATATTAAATTCAACACCCTAAAAGACTGATATTTTAATAGATGGAAAATGACAAGATGCAACAGAATAACATGTTGTTTTCTTGAATTAGACCTTTTCTGCAGAGGAAAAGCAAGCAGCATCTAAATATATCAGATGCTGATCCAACCATGCAGAAGATCTTTATCTAATGAAAAGTATTCCTTAAATTTCTTGTCTCAGCAAAGTTAATTTTGATTTTTTTTATGAGTTAGAAAACAAACTGCACCATGTGTTGATAATGCTGGGAAGACATAGATGTGGATCAGAAAGTTATTTACAAGTACCTTACACAGGCAGAGCTATTTATTTATTTATTTTACTTGTTCAACTCATGTTTGCATTTATAATTCCAATTGCAGCCTATCATTCTCAAACTGGTTAAGCACATGATTGAATCCCTTTTACAGTCTTGGGGCCCAAACACATCCTTGGTTAAATGCTTAATCATTTTTCTTAAGTAGAACCAGCCAGAAAGTGCACCATTGATAGAAAGTCAAAACATTGAAATCTCAGAGGCGCAAATGTTTTTTTCTCTGCTGTTTGTTGATTGCCTGAAACTCTTCCTCACAAAATCAACAGCAGAACTGCCACTCACTTTAATGAAGCAAGATCAATGCCACAGTTTTTACCAGGATGAGCACATCCTCTGTGAGTCAACCTGCATTTCCCCGGTGTAACAAAAGTGTAGCAGTTTAAATGATTAAATGCATTGATATTTAGCACTTGTTATATCAAGAATGAAAATGCTTGTAGGAGATTTATTCTGCCCCAAAAGGTTTGCCAGAAATTTGTGCTCTCTGCAAGATGCATTTATTTTTTAGAGCAAAGCTGCATACTGCCAGACCTGAGAACAGCCTGCTCAGGCCAACAAGTCACAAAGGATTGCAATCCATTGCAGCACAAATGGTTGTGCATGAACATATTTTTACATACCAGATTTTTTTGGAACCTTGATTCTCCTGCCCTCCCCAAATTCTGAATAATGACTTCTGAGGACTTTGCCAGCTTGATTCTTTGAACTAAACTGCAATATCTTCAAACAAAGCCTGCACTAGATATATATATGTTTGCAAACAAAATGGTGTATCAGCCTGCATATTTTTGAAGTAATTATTTTCTTAAAAAATGAGGTTTGGACTACAAATCAATGTAATTTCTGTGAGAAAACCATTGCATGGGGATATGATCAAAACCATAAAATTTCCTTGTGGGCTATTTCTTCACAAATGTAACAAATTTTACACATCAGCTCCAAGTGTAACCTTGAAGAACAGATTTTCGTTTAAAATATTGTGACTGAAAAATGATCTTAATCAAAAAAGTCCTATCATTGATCATTCAGACTCACGTCTTTCCTAAACGTTGCTATGACACCTGCATATTTTCTGCTATAATGGGCCATACAGCAGGTTATTTTAATTTGAGCTTTGTACACTCAAAATTGCATTTTTCAAAAAGTGGGTAGAAACTTGTCAGTATTCAAAATCTTGTGACCCTGAATTACCACTCAGAGGAAGAAAATCTGACACATGAAGAGTTTTCTTATTGATGACAATCTGACTGTTATTTCACACCCTGAGTATATTATTAATATTAATGCAATTATTAATGTTCTTCACATTCTTACTAATTATTTTTGCCACTTATGTTATAATGATACATTATAATCATAATATCATACAGTAATATGTAGTAATACAATAAGACAACAGCAGTAGTAATACTGACTAATGATAAATGACAAATAGTGGTGTTGTGATACCCAAAACCTCCAATAGTAATGGGAATCTTATTAGGTTATACAAGCACTTTTCATCTCTAGGTAGTTTGATTTTCCTGAGAAATAGAATTAATCGTACTCTGAGGATGTGGCTGCACACCACAAAAGAACAGGATCTCAGAGCCTTCCTGAAGCACTTCTTTCCTTGTTCAGCCTTTGCTGATGTTTTGATGCAGTCTCACTCTAGCAGGTCTTGCTGAACAGTTCTGATTGCTTTCTTACCATCTCTCACTACCAAAGATAACTGCAAGCAATTACATTACATTGGTGTTGCCTTAGGAATGAATACAAAAGCCTTTAATGAGAATTAAAGGGATTTTTAAAAAGCCTCTGAACTCTGCCATGTCTGCAGGCAGCTGAGAAACAAAAAGCTCACAGCCTTCATAATTAGAATATTAGAAATATTTAAAGTGAATACAGCTCTTGGGTTTCTCCTGCCTCAGAGTGCATTCCTTTGAAAACCTTAGCAAAGAGTTTAAGGATTTAATAATTTAAATACAATCATCTTTTTTATTATTATTATTTTTTTCTCTTTATATCCCGTAGTGTAGAAATCTCAGTTTCAAAAAATCAGTAATAAAGTGCTGATGGCATTATGGACACATGGGTCTACTTGATCTTAAACTTTGCTACTTAACATTTCTTGTGGGAACATTTCTTGTGTGAGGTGGATTCTTTTCCCTCAATATAGCTGGATTAAAATGGCTGACTGAGGAGAGGCAGGGGAGGAGGCCAGGCTACCTAGTTTAGGTCATTATCTGCTTTCTGCTTCAACCTAGTCAGAGCTGAACTTAAAAAGAATTGATTTTATGGTCAGCTCCCATGGGAACACTGAAAATAAGCAATATGCGCACATGTCAATAGGTGCTGGATGTACATCTCCAAGAGCACTGTGCTTCAGAAAGGAAAAATAACCTCAGATGTGCACTTCATTACTGGGGCTCTGTGGTGTTCTGGTGACCTACAGAGGACCCGCAGGAAAAAAATGTAGAGGCCAAATGATCTCATTTCCCTAATAAATCAGAACACTAGAGAATCTCCAGCCACACATCTCAACAGTTACCAAATTTGGGGAAAGCTTTTCCTGGGTTTAAAAAAGTTGAGGCTACTGGATTTCTCAGTTCACAGCACTGATGTGAATCATGAGTGCTCTCATCAAGGTATGTCAGTCTGGAGAGCTGCCTTTAGCTCAGACAAACCGCAAGGGTTTCTAAATTCATTTTTTTTTTAACCACTCAGTGCTCTCTGATTGTGGAAAAGAAAACATGATCTGAATCTATGCCTATATCAGCCGATAAGGCATATATTTTTAAGCCATACCATATAGCCGTACCATATAGGTATGGCTTAAAAATATGGACTCAGATGAATCACAGTAAGTATTTTCATTCCTGTAGGAGTAATACATGCCTTCTCCAAGAGCACTCTGGGCACCAGCACCCATAGATCTGCACTGCAACATATTAAGAACAATCCTGATCACAGTTACCTCGAAAACTCCACCCCCACATGACTGGGGAATGCTTTTCATTGATAATTCCCAGATGTAATGTTGCATGCATTTCTGCTTTGAAAATTAACATAGTTAATAGTATGATTGCAGGCTGTTACACAACATTTGACCTCACTGCTGAGGAATTTTCTCAGATACGTTTATTTCATTCTTAGAACCATAGAATCATAGAATCACCAAGGCTGGAAAAGGCCCACAGGATCACCCAGTCCAACCATCCACCTATCACCATTAGTTCTCATTAAACCATGTCCCTCAACACAACGTCCAAACGTTCCCTGAACACCTCCAGGGTCGGTGACTCCACCACTTCCCTGGACAGCCCATTCCAGTGCCTGACCACTCTTTCAGAGAAGTATTTCCTAACGTCCAGCCTGAATCTCCCCTGACACAGCTTGAAGCCATTCCTTCTAGTCCTATCACAGTTACACAAGAGAAGAGGCCGACCCCTAGCTCATTTCAATCTCCCTTCAGGTACTTATGGAGAGCAATAAGGTCTCCCTTGAGCCTCCTCCAAAGTGAACAATCCCAGCTCCATCAGCTGCTCCTCATAACGCCTGTGCTCCAGACAGACATGTTGGAAGATAAATATATCTACCTCCCCAGTTCCCTCCAATTCTTTAATAAGGTGCTTACACAAGGAAATAAGACAACCAAATAACTTTAAATGTTATATTTAAAACAGCTATTCACAAACATTAAAAAAAAAAAACAAAAAAAAAACTAAGTAGTTAACCTGCACACTCCTCTCTTGTTTATTTTATAAATGGATATATATTGCTTCTCTTAGATTACTCTCTCCTTGAAAGTGATTTTCAATATTACTTACCTGAAAAATTCAGGTCGAGTGCTCAGCACCTAAACTTACATGACACTTTGAAATGAAAACATCTTCACCTAGCATTGTCAGCAAAATGATATGGGAGATTGATTGCACTGAGGTTCACAGCAAGAGACTATAATACTAAGGAGATACGAAAGTTTCTGAACAGAATTGCAGACTGTCCTTGTTGTGAAAGTTATAGTCGCTTTTGGCAAAGCTTTGCACTTCGGAATAGACTTTAAAAACCAAATAAACAGATGACAGAGTCAACAGACACATTATGATTAAATCATTTGAAAGGATGCATATGTTTGTGTCTTCTTATCTGTCTGTATGTGCAAATATTCCATATTAATTATTACAATTTGAGGAAGTGATTAAAAATAATTGAGGATAAACACAGTAAACAAAAAAAATCTGTGCATTTCATTTTGTGTGACAGCAGTATCAGCAACATATTTTTTCCTTGCAGGAAGTAAATTGCATTTAGAGGAGATTGGGACTTCTAAAATAATGTTCACTCATTGTATTACATTAAGGAAAAATAAAACAATAGAAAATTTGATACGGTAAAACTAGAAGGACAAAGCAATCGTGCTGAGCTCACTTTTTCCATTGTGTTCATGAAAGCCTCTAGAAAGACACCTTAGAAATCTGCCTCCTAGAAAGACACATGAAAAAATGAGAAAATGAAAAAAATGAGAAAATCAGTTATGTAAAACTTATGGCCTCTGACTGGCTTCTGAGCCATGTTCATATAGTCTTTGCTGCTCTTCAAGTCTGACATAGTGACATACCTGTCCTGCTGCAGAATCAAAAAACATGCCAATCATGAGATGAAAGGCACTGACATGGTATATACTTGCTTTGCTGCCTTAAGTTTATTTCAAAATATTAATAAGCCAACTTTGTGTTGCCAGACTGCCTGCTAGATCAAGTATTATCTATCTACATCTCTCTAACTTTGTACCAGATCAGGCTTTTCCTCTTCTGTTTCAGTTGGCATAAAATCAGCATGAAATCACAGAACAAGCACAAATCCTATACTGAGAGAACATTTTCTGATGCATAATCCAGGTCAAACCTTCATTGCTATGTGAGGTAGAGCCAGTTCCTACACATGTCCAACCACAGCTTCAGAAATGCTATCTAGAAGTCCCCATGAAGTACAGCCACTAGTGCTGAAGCCAGAAAGGCCCTGAAGAACATCTGGAAAAAAACTTTCACTCCCATGATTCGACACACATGTAGCACCATGTTCACTCCAGTTTGGAGTCCCCTTGGGTCATGACACATCAGATAGTTCAGCAATTCAAACCTGAGTTTAGCTCCACATGAACCAGTTGAGATACCAACAGCAGAACAGCCAAGTTTCTGCCCACTTTTGTATTAGCCGTAGGCCTCTAGTGCATCCCTTTGCAGTCTCAAGCTCTGTTACCATTTTTACCTGAATGAGCTCATGCAAGGAAAGCATGGTATGCCTACATGGATGTCATTACTACATGGATTTCCCCCTGGATTTCAGAGAAGTTGTGCACAACAGAGTTGTAGGACTCACTAAAGTGAGTATAAGCAAAAGAAGGTGAAAGCCCCAGATGACCACAAGTCCTATTTCTATTATGTGATTTGAAGTCCATTTTGCATCAGGGTAGAATCTATCAGAAGTAAGGTGTTTTGGGAAATCTGTGAAGGTTGACTGTATGGCATGGCTGAGAATACACCATCAGCATTAAGCAAATAATGACAGTGTTGCTACGGGCTTCAATGAGAGCAGGCCTTTGTTTAATGTGTTAAGACATAATCCAAGTAATTTTCTTCTTGCCATCTTCAATTTGGTATAACACATTATCATAATAAAGGGAGCTGGAAACAGCAGGACCTGATTAAGTGTCAGAAAGCTTTCAGAAACACAGAGAACTGAGAGTTTTAATGTCACTTCCTTGATTTCTAAAGCAGGCAATAGTCAAGAGGCAAAAGAAAAATGGGCAAGGTATGCATAGATTAAACAACAACAATCAACAGAGGAGTGAGATCCTTTAATTCCTTCTGTAAGCAATATGGGGCTGGAAAGGGTTGATATACTCCATTTTGAACTGTTGGGTCTTTGTCCTATATGCTCAAAGGGGTTACACTTCCATTTCCTGCTTATTTCACTGTGCATTAAACAGAGTACAAGAGTTCGGGCCTTCACACATTTATGCCCCTGTTTATCAACAAGAAAAATAATATTTTGCATTCCAACTTAAATCGAAAACTAAGAAAAAAAAATATTCTTAATACAACATTCTTGTGAGTGACTTTATTATTTTATCTCCATTTTGCTTATGAAAAAAACAGAGATATTAAACAATGGTGAATTGCTTAAAGTGGGGTTCATTTTACCATTTTGCCTCTCTTAAGGAACACTTACATGTTTTATCAGCTGCATTGGAAGGGTAAATTAATTAATATTTGCAGAGAGCTTTATAATCCTGGGCTGAAAGGTGCTAGATAAGTGTAAAGAATTACACAGTAAATTATGCATAAGTATTGTGAATGTTGCTTTTTCAGATGTATCTGCTACAAAGATCACTCTGTAGTTCAGACATCTAAAACATGGATGATGCAAGACTCTTTAAGAATTGATTAGTATACCTTTGGGGGTATAAGAATGGCAGTCTACTGCAATGCAGGAGACAACAGCTCCTATGTCATGAGGAAAATGACATTTCAATACTGTTAGAAGTTTCTTGAACCTTTGAAGTTGAATCTTAGTTCAAAGTAAGTCAGTATTGCTTATTTTTCCTATCCCTTTGAAAGTGGTTTCATGTCAATAATTATGGTTTTTCTTGTTGTTGTGGTTTATTTTATTTTATTTCATTTTTTAAGTGAAAACAACCTAGATGGATCAGTTACAAATCAGAGGAAAGCTTTTTCTTTTTAATTGCTATCAGCCATGGTTCAGGCTGATACTCCCAGCTCTCTTGCAAACTGCTCAGAAAGCTTCTTAGGCAGCAATCCACAGATGCACTGCTTTAAACCCAGGGCTGAACATGAACAATTAGGTATTCCATTCTCCAAAAGCCTGGAGAAACAAGACTGCTAATGAGACAAAAATGACAAGGGAAACAGCAGAATGTGCAATTGGGAAATTAATAATGAAGATTTATACTATAGGAGTGATCAAAGAGCCTCAGGTAAAAAGAAGAGATTTGAGTCCAGGTCTACGTAGTGATTAAATTGTTTGTAGGGAAGCACTGATACATCAATAACTACCTAGATCAGACAAACCAGGTAAGCCGGCCAGGCCCACTGCTTTAGTGGCTCTGATGGGATTGACTGGTCCCTAAATGGGATAAACTGATCCTGATAATGCCAAGTAGGAAGGAAGGAACTGGAGGACTACTGATTATCATTTAAGAAAAAAAAAAAAGCTAAAAAATCTCACACATATACTCAAGCGCATACACACACACACACAAAAGTAAAAATCTTCAGAAACTGAAAACCTGACATAAAACAAAATCAAGAAAGATTTCCACTTTTTTTTTTCCTGTGGTAGTGGATGGGTGAAAATGTCCAGGTGATCTCTGAAATATATATTTCTTAATTAAATATCAGAATAACATCTGATAAAATAAATCATAAAACAGCTGCCACTAAAACCAGCAAAATTTAATTTCCCCAATTTAAAAGAATCCACCAGTAAATCAGTCCAGTTCCCTTGGCAACATCAGCCTCTTCTCCACTGGCCATGTACTTCTCTCATCTCCCCAATTAACAGTTTGGCCCTTGGTTGTCACCTCCTGCCAGCAGAGTAGCACAGATTTGGTGTCTTTAGCATAGTCATAATGGATGTATTCAGTCTAATAACAAAGGGTGACCTACTAGGCAAGTAGCAGAATATTTGTAGATGTGGAGGATTGGGTTGGTCTGAGATGCTGCTGAAGCCTAGCTTTGCGTGGGAAAATGAAATCCATAAAGCTGAACATTATATCATGAAAGAAACACAAAAGACAGAAATCCAAAGTTAAAAAGAAAGAGACGTGCAGTGTGAGGTTAAAACAAAAGCTTTGCAGTGAAACAGATGTTAGGTAGGACAAGAGGAAATAACAAAATTAAAACTACACAAACTATTAAAATGAAAAATTCTGAAAAAGAATAGCAAGGACTACTAGATTAAGAAGTCCTCATGCTTTATTTTTAATGTTCATTTTGATGATGTGTCACTGAAAGGTTTCAATAAGGGTAAGTGTCTTTTTTTTTTCAGAATCAAAGAGTCTGAAAAGTGTGACCTTGCCTGTGAGATTGCAGCATCTCTGTGGCCTACATGAAAAAGATCACTGAGCTGAAAGTGCATTTCTAGTTATGCCCTGCTGTGCCCAATAACTTTCTACCAGCCTTCTCTCAATACTGACAGTGTGTAACAACCCTTCAAATTTCTCATCTTCTACCTGTGGTGAGGTAACTTCTTCAGAGCATTTGAAAGCCAGGCCAGAAAATGAGAAGCAGGCTGAGTCAGTCTTTCATCCAAACCTTGCGTCATCACCCAGGCAGGGGTGAGTGCTGACTATAGAATGCATCTCATTTGAACGTGAAAACATTTCCAACTCAGAAGACTCAAATTAGCGTCCTAATAAGAAATTAGGTGTCTCTGTTGTTGTTCTTGTTTGTTTGTTTGTTTTTCAAAGGTGTCAAGCAATGAGAAAGTAGTAAAGAGTTATGTCTCTGACAATCTCGACTGTGGTGTTTATCTTGTGAAGCGATGATGTCCACTTGTTTGAGTCATAATTACATTGCCTTACTCTATCAAATAGTTAACTCTGTTTTCAATGTGTGTATTTTAAAAGTAAGAAGAAAAAATGATGCAATCTTGTTTTGTCATGACCTTTTCAAAACAAAAAAGAATATGGCTCTGGGCTCAAATAGGTGTATCATGTCAATGATTTGCATAGTAAGGGCGACCTGAAGGAATTTAAAAGCAGAAAAAGATGTCTATGCATGAAGTTATTTTGAATGTCCCAGGAAAGCAGACAGAACACAAAGAATGCATTCCTCTTATTTTCCTTTCCTTCTCACTTCCCTTCATTGATTCAAACTTTTGGATTGTATGTGACTGTGTTAGACTAGGTCATATATTAGTCACTGTTATTTCACACTGAAAATATATCACATAAAAATGAAAATGGACATAAAATTGACGATAAACATTAATGTATTTTTAGTATAATATTATCTTAACTTTTTGGAAAATCATTCATAAGAAAAGTTATCTCTATTAGTGAGCTTGCTAAGAAGCTCAGCAGATGCAGAGAGAGGAGCAAGCTACCTTTCAGTCATAGCAGATACTGCATTATCCTTAAGCTGCAATTTGTTATTGGAGGTGCATTGAGAACTGGACAACTGCATTCTCCTTGACACTAATTTACATAGAATTTTAAATTTGATTTTTCGTGCAATGCCAAATGCCTCTATGTGTACTAGGCCACATGTTATTTTGACAGATACTAACACTGTCCAGGCAAACTACGTGTTCCCTAAGATATCTAAGAAATTTTGAATGACCAGCATAGAAGAAGAATACAAAGAGAAGATAACAAGCTTTGGAAATAATTTGTAGAGGTTTGGAAAGGACCTAAAAACGATGAGAATGTAGCAACAATCACCATATATATCTTAATTAAAGGTGCTGCAGGTATGTAGTGTTGAAGAAAGACTTAATTTAAACTACTTTGTCCAACAAAGTTCTCACTGACTTAACAGCTTTGTTTAAAACAGTGAATCTTTTAATAATTGAAGTGGAGAGCATATGAGAAGAGACAATCCAAATAGCTTGTGCTAACACACTAACTACTCTATTATACTGGGATATTTGCATCTATCTTACAGTTTTATCTATAAAGAATTACTGACAGTTCATCAAGGAGAGAGTGAATTGAGTCACTTAGGTCTGTTATGCTTTAGAAATGGATACGGCTCAGTAACCTATGTTCAGCCCTAGAAAGGTCTATCTGACACCCAGTCCTCACATAACTTCCAAAAAATCAGAGTAAAATAAAATATTTGTTATTGTTCTTTGTGCGTAGGTCAAATAAAATCAAGTTCATAAATCCATCGGCAGTTCCATGCCTTTACTATTTAATCATCTTAAGTTCATGTATATTCACAGGATGTTTAAAGATACCAAGATGAGCACTACAGCATATCCTTAAAATATGAAAGCAGATAAATATATCCTTCAGGTATACAACCAGTAACAGGAACACAACCCTACAGCAGAGGTGTTAAATAGCCTTCTCAACTGAGCAGATTTTCAGCCCACTTGAATACTGCTCTCCAGCTCTTGCCTAATCTTAAATTATTGCAGTCATTAACATATAATCATTTCGTTGTACCATGCTGTGTTTCCCTGTAACTGAAGAACAAGAGAGCTACTCTGCAACCAGAAATTATTAGTATGTTAGTTCACTGATCAATTAGTAACATCTGGCTGTTTTGAATCAGACTGAATTCAGGATGTTAGTGATTAAAGGTAAGATTCATAGCACTGCCTAAAATGCAACTAACAAATACTTAACCATGGGGTCTCTCCTCAGCTCAGACCTCTACTAATTAATCTGTGCATGTGCACGCCAAACCTCACCAGGTTCTCTTTCTTCACTTTTAATATTTGTTGAGCAGGTTTATGACACTGGCCATGCTGGTGTTTTATCAGAGGCTTTAACTTCAGCTTCTGGGGGTGCATAATGTTACTTTTTATATTTGGAGTGGTTTTTTTGCAAAGACATTTTTATTACCAGTGAGACCAAGAAATTAATTATTTTCCACATGCACAGTTTTATCAATCAGTGGCAATTGGTGGTGGAGAATTTTAGTAAGAATGAGGGGACACTCACGCTTGAAGTGATTACTTCAAATATTTTTTTTGCTGTAGCACTTGGAGTGGCATACATGTTATTTTGTAGTGTGAGATTTAAATCTATCTACAACTTGCAAGAACTTTGAGAAGGAAAGAATGTCAATATTCCTGATTACTTCTGACTCAGACATGAATAGTTATTGGCTATCATAATTTCTATCTTCAACCTTCTTATCCAGTTAAAATTTTCATAAGATATTAGAATGTATTGCATGGAAAATAATTTACCACGGACAGTCCCACTGATTTCAAAGATACAGTACTCTCCTATACAGTTTAATTTTGATCTAAAATGTGCACTTACTGAATGACGTATATACCATTTTTTTTTGCAAAATCCCCACTGATTTTGAAAAGCATTTCAGGAGAATCACTGGAAACAGAGAAGTGGATTGTATCAAATTTATCAGCAAAGAATACGAAGGGCTCTTCCTCTACTTAATGTTCCCAACTATGATACAAATAGGTGTATGTCATATCATATAGCATTTTATTCATAAGGCCAAACTCTACTAATCTTTGTGTTTTGACTTCGGTAGGGTCAGCATAGGTATATGTCAAGGTACAATTTGTACTATAATATTTACAGCTGAGTTTTCTCCGGCATTTAATATAATTAAATTTAGTATTGCAATTTCTCTATATCAGCAGAATGTCACTGAGAGCCAGATCCTCCTGCCCTTGTATACAGTCAACAGTATTGATGCATTTATGCTTTTTTCAATTTAAGATACAATTAACTACGATTGCAAATATCAAGGCTTGAGATGAGACTTGAAACCATGAACCAGTGATTCTTTTCAGGCTGGGCATGAAATTCATAAACCTCCTCTCCTCTCCTCTCCTCTCCTCTCCTCTCCTCTCCTCTCCTCTCCTCTCCTCTCCTCTCCTCTCCTCTCCTCTCCTCTCCTCTCCTCTCCTCTCCTCTCCTCTCCTCTCCTCTCCTCTCCTCTCCTCTCCTCTCCTCTCCTCTCCTCTCCTCTCCTCTCCTCTCCTCCCCTCTCCTCCCCTCTCCTCCCCTCTCCTCCCCTCTCCTCCCCTCTCCTCCCCTCTCCTCCCCTCTCCTCCCCTCTCCTCCCCTCTCCTCCCCTCTCCTCTCCTCCCCTCTCCTCCCCTCTCCTCTCCTCTCCTCTCCTCTCCTCCCCTCTCCTCCCCTCTCCTCTCCTCTCCTCTCCTCTCCTCTCCTCTCCTCTCCTCTCCTCTCCTCTCCTCTCCTCTCCTCTCCTCTCCTCTCCTCTCCTCTCCTCTCCTCTCCTCTCCTCTCCTCTCCTCTCCTCTCCTCTCCTCTCCTCTCCTCTCCTCTTTGTCATCTTCCTTCTTCCCTCTCTTCTTTCCTCTACTTTCTTTAATTTAAATCTCTTAACAATTCAGCAAGGCAGAAGTAATAAGGGAAAGGATGCCCTTTTTTAGTCTGAGAAAGATTTCATTAAATAACTTTATCTCTGAGCACTGGGAAAATACAATACTGCAGAGAACAAGAAACTGAATGTGGACTAATGGTAAAGTAGGAGTAATAATATAGATACTAGTACAGCTGGAACATTCTAATAAATTAATTCAAGATTTGTCATTTCAACACCGACATTCAGAAAAGGCTATTAGAAGTCTTGCATGAATGGGAGAATGCCGCTGGCTGCTCCCTGATGTGAAATCTTACAGTTGCTAGGGAAATACAAAGGTCTTATATGGTTACAATGCACGGAGGAATTAGGTAGAAATCCTATAAAATAGGCATGCATCATTGTAAAAAATAAAATTTTCAAGATATTAGTCATGTTGCAATACTAATTTGAATGTAGGTAACTATAAACCAGTTCTGAATAAAATGTGTAGCAAACTGTCACAGATGATTTAGAAGGTGCTGTATAATATACATAATTCCTACAGACAAATCTTGAAATTGAAATGGATCTAAACTATTTTGGAAGTTAGGATTATAGCAAAAATAGTCTTTTAAATTGGAGCAGGTGTCTGAAGTCTATAAAGAGATTCATAGAATCACAGAATGGCTTGAATGGACCTCAAGGAACATCTAGCTCCAACCTTCCTGCCACGGGCAGGGTTGCCACTCACTACATCAGTTTGATTCAATAAAGACAAAAAAAAAAAAGTTCATATATGGGAGAGCAATCAAGTTCAAGAAAACAAATAAGGATCACTGAGGAGCGTGTTAAGATACAAGTAAATATAAATTATCCACAATTTAAGTTTATGGCTTCTTTCTAAGCTAACAATTAAAAAAAAAAAAAAAAAAAAAAAAGAAGTAATTATTGTGCTAGGTTGCATCGATAGGCGTTGATAGTAAATCCTGTCTAGTATTGCTTCTCTATTTGTACATGAAATAATATCCACATTGTGGGATGCTTAATTTAAAAAGAATAGAAATCTGCAGAAAACCAAAAAAGAGAGCAACAAGTTCCTAAGGTATTTGAAAACGTGATCCATGGGGTTGGAACAAATCAGTGATAGAATATGAATACCCTACAACATAAAATGAAAAAAAAATCCACAGTACCAGTGGTACAATTTACAAGGAGGAAATCTTATGTCACAAGGCATTATTATTTATCAGAAAAGTATATGCACTCTTTCATGGGGGAATGTGGTTGTTAGACAATGTAAATAATTATTTCTGGCAGAAGAATCAACTGCAAGGAAGCTGACTGAAGTAAACTCATTTGAAATAATCAAGCTAGACTCGGGGCTGTGTAGGAATATTTGCATCAGCTCTACCATGACTCAGGAAGATGACCTACTACAGATGACTCACTTGAAGTGTTTTCCAAATTGTGTAATTCACAAAAAACTCATTCCAGAGTCTTTGCTTAAGACGTTCAGTATTGGAACTAAGGAACATTTAGATACCTTACTTGAAAATATTACGAATGTAGATATCTTTAAAGACCAAGCCAAAATACATAAAGGACTTAATAAGCAAACGGTAATGGTAAAAAATGTGTTTTCTATTCTATTCCCTAATAACCAGATTTTCTCCTCTAATGTAATGCAACATCTGTTCCTAATTCTAAAACAGAACAGACTATTGTGGAATCATAGCAGATGTACCATTCTGGTTCAGATTATATCTAACATGATTTATTAAATTTGTAGAGTGGCATCTGTGGCACTATTAACTAGGAAATAGTAGTGATTAGAAACAAGAGTTGCACCAAATGAGTCTGATCTTAGCACAAATAGAATATCATAATAAGGGATTGGAAAGGGATGATAGTCCAAAGGCATTTAGGAAGTTTATAGCAAATCAAGGTGTAGGACAAATTTCTTAAATATTGATCAATTATTTTATTCTTAAGGCTGTACAAAATGAAAAATTTGTTTGGTGCTTTCCCACCAAAAGAGGAATCGTGGAGAACTGACAGGGTCCCATATATCTGAGACTACTTATAGGTGGTTGTCTCTTTCTACTCATTAGGCTATAATTTTAGAGAGTATAGCAATAGAATTGTATGGATAGGGTTAGCATAAGAATAAATCTTAAGCTCTAAACGTGGAAATCAGACATAATTCTGCTGTCTTTATCCAGAACATAGGTGGTCCAACTCTGTTTTAACAGTTATAGAAGTATCAAAATTCTCCAGTTTTGAGTTTGAATGTTCATAGAAAGTCTGCTTCTGGACATACACATGTCATAGTTTTATGATTTTTGGTTATCTGTATTCCACATCATAACATCATGTAATGTTCGACTGTGGATGCTCAAGTTCCGGGTGCCTGTCTGGAGGAGAAGAACAACTACATTCCCCAGGGGCCTTTGTGGTCAGCAAGGAGATGTAACTCCCAACAAGGTCACTTGATCTTTCTTCTTCGCCTGCTCCTCTTCGCCTGCGCTTCGCCATATGCTTGTCTCTGTCTGCTTTTCTTCATCGGCTCAACCGGACTGCACTTCTCACCTCAGCGTTGTGGTGAGACCTTTCCACCTTTCACACACACTCTCTCTCTCTCTCTCATTATATTTTGCTGTTACTATATTTAGTAAATTAGTTTGTTTCCCCTCAGATCGTTGCCGCTGTTTTCAATTATTTTGGGTCCCCTGTTTCCTTTATCCGGAGGTGCGGATCTGCGGATCCCTCCGCCCTGCTAGTCACGGAACCGGGCTGAACCAGCCCGTAAACCGGGCTAGAATTAGAATCCTAATTTTTACAGAGCTGAATAGCTCTGCAACTGTTTTGTACTCAACTAAGAACTACCTTATATTTATTTGTGTCAATAGCCAAAGCTATCCTCAGGACCTGGCTCTTTTCAAAATAGACAGATTTTGTCTCTTTTCCTTCAAAACATTATTGGAAGCGAATGCATCTCTTCCACTGCATTAAAATGTTCAGCTTTATTAAAAACACACATAATTATAACTCTGAGCATTAATTATGTTTCACCTAGAGGAGTTCTCTATGCATCAGATTACAATAGAGAGCCTTTTTCTACATACCATGTTAAGGCTGAAAAAGAAATCAAAATGGAAGGCATTTGTCATGAAACTAGGCAGAGAGAACTGGTGTTTAGGAGTATGATTTAGTACGTAGATATCTGAGCATTCAGCTAAGGGAGGGGAAGTGTTTGTTTGCTGCTTTCTGGAATCCTGTTACATTATTGAGACTGAAATTTTTTTGGAAGAAAATATAAATGACCATTAGAAGAAAGATGAGAACTCTTCTCCATCACTCAGTGATTTAATAGGCTTTGGAGTTTATCCAAACTCTTATCATCTCTTTTTCTAGGATATACTGAAACTTTTCCAGCTATGGAGCCAAAGCTTAGCAAGTCATTTGTTAGGACAGTCATATAAACTTGCATGATAAATAAGCATTCATTGGTGCTTGCCATTGTCCTGGTTGTTAACAAAATCTTTTGGCACTCTCACTGTATTTCAGGAGGAGACTGGCTTGACCCTGTACAGTAAACAGTTTTTGCTATTTTTTCAAAAATCAACAGATGAAAGCATCTACCAAAAATAAGATTGTCACATATAAGCACCTATTATGGCGCTTTCAATTTTTTTGAGGAAGTTAGTTAAATACCTGACTATTAAAAAGACTGCCCAAACAATAAAATTTGTAGATAAGAATTTTATCCTAACATAAAGAATAATGATGGAATTTACAAATTTATAAAAATTTGTTTGAATATATTTTTTTAAAATGCTCCCTTCCACTTCCCTTCAACCAGCTATCTAAAAGGAGTAACCAAGAAAACTATTTCAAGCTAAAGCTACTCATTAACTTTAGTGTCAGACTTATATATAAGCAAAGCGAGGTTTATTGGGGTGAAAGAGTCAAGATGCAGAAAGAAGGGAATTTGAATGTCAAAGATATTCCATAGACAAAAGAGCAATTTTTTTTTTCAAAACAATAGTTTCACTAAGATAGCACAAAAGTCATCCTTTCTTTTTCAGCGGGTGTTTATATAGTTTTCATTAAAAACAGCTTTTGAGTTGTCACTCTTGTGAATGTCAACTGAGTTGTCACTGAAATTGAGTTGGTAGCACCATGATTCCACTATTTAAATATCTGCTCAAGTCCTTGTGTTTCATTATTTTTACTGAATTATATGTTTATAGAGACAAAGTCATCTTCCAAATCTAATTTCCTGATGAACTAATAGGTAACTAAGGACTCCTATGACTACATCTAAATTTTTTAACACCTAATCATTCTCAATGGAAATTATCCTCAAAACTGCCTTGCGGCTAGGAAAACAATATCCTGAACACAAGGATCATGCAAACCAGGTAACTTACCTAATGTTACATAGGAAACCAAAGAATCCTTGAAAAATTACAGATAGTACTTGGAAAATTTTGGTGATATTCTTTTCAACATACCGTACAAAATGGAATTTAAATTTCAGCTGTTAATTACACCCTAGCTTCAACTTGTTCTAACTTTTACCTGACTATATCTTTGCCTACAAATGTTTCTTCTTTTAAAGTATTTGTTAGTCATTATGTTTCTCTTTTCAGCCATTTCAGTTTAGAGAGTCGCTGTTATATCCCAGAAGATCCACCCACCTGATGTACTGGAAATTAATTACAAAATCAGAAGATGTTTGCTTAGATGGTTGTATTCTTCAAATTTCATAATACCATAGAATTTGTTAGAGACAAGACTTTTAGCTGCTCAAAGCAAGATGCTGTTTTAAGTATTGCGTTATATTAGTCTTTAATCTGTTGACTCTATCAGTGTTCTGTATATATGAAAGTATGGCCATGACATTAAACTATATGCATAGAAATATTTGATGAGGAATGTATAGAGGATCCCATTGATTCTTTGTAGTTGTCTTAAAGTGATAAGTACTTATTTACTTAAGTTAGTAAAAAAAGAGAGCAGCATTATTACTGTAACAAAGCTAATAAGCCATGTGGTAGCTATGCAGTGACAAGCTTTCTAATGATGAAAATACCTGCATCTAGCAAACATTAAGACCTAGTCTGTCACCAAAAAAATCAGTAGCATAAATGTTTTTAGTTACTGGCATTGAACCAATTAGCTTTTGAACTACTTCTTAGCATGTAGTATTTTCTTTGCCAATGGCATTTAAAATATATTTACTAGTCATTTAGTTGGCATAGGTTTGAAGCCAAAAATCACCTGATGTCTTTTTTTTTCCCTCTGACATCTATCAGCATGACATCTACATGTCACATGAATAATTAGAAAACCAAGCCATGGCTGAATGTCTCATTCTGAGAAGGGACATTAATAAACATATCACCTGTAAAGTAAGTCAATCCAAAGTATTATAGCTTTTCTCCCAATCCAATTAATCCATCATTCTTTCAGGCCTATTACATTCTTGTATTCTGATAAGAAGTCAATAAATGTTGTGCAGAAAGACGTGTGGGCTCAGAATGATGTCTTGTTTGGAGATGAACTGAACCACATTACAGGGGGGCAAGGTCTAATCCAAAGTTTGTTTTCCACAAACACTCCAGCCTTCTCAATTCACTACAAAGCACTTGGTTCAGACTACTATCCATTTAGAGTAGTTTTCTTTGGCTAAGGACACCAACAAGGACTGTCAGAGTCCAACATGTTCTCATATTGCTTTCATGTACTACCTGGCATAGATTCTTCCTTTTGGTTTGACAGAGAAAGATGAACAGAAAGCCAAAAACTGTTGCTCTCAGTCACGAAATATTTTACTTCTGAGAGATAAAATCCTTTCACTAGTCTAAACTGGAATTAACAAACCTAAAGATCTCAGATCTCAAAAGCTATGATGAGGTGAGGATAACCTGTTGTCTTTGCTGTATTACTGTCATTTACTACATTCACTTCTCCATTCCTTAAATGAAACAAAATAAATAAAAGAGCAAGTGCATTTATTTGTGATAAAAACAAGAACATGGCTTTGAAATGGAATTAGTAAAATTTGCTTTGTAAAATCTCGTGAATCTTTTGGTAACAATGGATACTATTATATTTTCAGTCGCTATTTCTATTCTGTGCTGGTACACTTTTAATCTGAAATGACTGCTGTAGAAAGGAATCGTAATTAGTGAACATGAAATGAAGTCCTCCATCTTTGAATAACTGTATACCACAAGCAATTGTAAATTACACAAAAGTACATGTTCAGCTTGATAGAAAGATAATCAGAAGAGAAATATCTAATGGTGTATTTTATTGGAGCAATAAGTACCAAGGTGTCATACATGTCCTGGAAATAGATAACTCTCCAAGGAAGCGCTTTCATAGTTCTAGTCACCACTTCAGGACATTTACCATGTCATAATTAATGCCCAGGAAATTCTAAGGTGAGCTAGCCTCTCTAGCTATTTAAATATTTTATATATACGTTTGGAGTTTCTGTCTTTTCCTTGACAGAAGACTAAGTTAACTACAGGCCTGTCAACTTGACCTCAGTACCAGGGAAAGTTATGGAGCAGATCATCTTGGGAGAAATCACACGGCATGTGCGTTGTGTCCAGGGGATCAGGCCCAGCCAGCATGGGTTCGTGAAAGGAAGGTTGTGCTTGACCAACCTCATCTCCTTCTACGACTGGGTGACCAGACTGGTAGATGAGGGAAAGGCTGTTGATGTAGTCTACCTAGACTTCAGCAAAGCATTTGATATGGTCTCTCACAGAATTCTTCTGGGGAAACTGGCTGCCCGTGGCCTGGACACGTATATTCTTCTTTGGGTTAGGTACTGGCTAGAGAGCCATGCCCAACAGGTAGTAGTTAATGGAGTTAAGTCCAGCTGGCAACCCATTATGAGTGGTGTCTCCCAAGGGTCGGTACTGGGGCCCATCTTGTTTAATATCTTTATTGATGACCTAGATGAGGGGAGTGAGTGTACCCTCAGTAAGTTTGCAGATGACACCAAGTTGGGAGGTGGTGTCAATCTGCTTGAGCGTAGGGAGGCCCTATAGAGGGATCTAGATAAGCTGGATTGCTGGGCTGAGGTGAATGGGATGAGGTTCAACAAGGCCAAGTGTCGGGTCCTGCACTTTGGCCACAACAACCCCATGCAGCACTACAGGCTTGGGGATGACTGGCTGGATGATTGTGAAGAGGAAAGGGACCTGGGGATGTTGGTTGATGCTCGTCTGAACGTGATCCAGCAGTGTGCCCAGGTGGCCAACAGGACCAATGGCATCCTGGCCTGCACTAGAAATAGTGTGGCCAGCAGGAGCAGGGAGGTGATCATCCCCCTGTACTCAGCATTGCTGAGGCCGCACCTCGAGTACTGTGTTCAATTTTGGGCCCCTCACTACAGGAAAGACGTTGAGGCCCTGGAGCGTGTCCAGAGAAGGGCAACGAAACTGTGGGGGGTCTGGAGCACAGATCTTGTGAGGAGCAGCTGAGGGAGCTGGGATTGTTTAGTCTGGAGAAGAGGAGCTCAGGGGAGACCTCATCGCACTCTACAACTTCCTGAAGGGAGGTTGTGGTGAAGAGGGCTTTGGCCTCTTCTCCCAGGCAACGAACAGGACCCGAGGAAATGGCCGCAAGTTGTACCAGAGGAGGTTTAGGTTAGACATGAGGAAGAACTTTTTCTCTCAGAGAGTGGTCAGGCCCTGGAATGGCCTGCCCAAGGAGGTGGTGGAGTTGCTGTCCCTGGCAGTGTTCAAGAGGTGTCTGGATGAGGAGTTGAGAGATATGGTTTAGTGCTTGTGGTAGCAATGGTAATGAGAAGACGGTTGGGTCTTATAGGTTGTTTCCAACCTTGTGATTCTATGATTCTATGATTAAGTTAGAATTAAGGACCAGTGAAGAGAGAAGTTAAATCTCATTTATGGCATCAAGAAAAGTACTTCATAAGTCTGTAGACACAGTAGGAAACCTTGTCTGAGATTTTTCTCTAGTTACTCCAATCAGTGACACATTTACTTAATCATTAGGGGAATCCTGGCTTCTGACAGCTGTGTAAGTGGCTGCAACATTTTAAATAAAATACGTATATCACCTGGTTACCTACATCGTAGAATGGCTTGGGCTGGGAGAGACCTTAAAGATCGACTCATTCTGACCCTCTGCTGCAGATGGCATAGCTAACCATTACATTGGACTGCCCATGGCCCCATCCCCATTCAACCTGCTCTTGAAAGGACATTAACTTCATCCAATTTTTTCATGAATTAAATCACCTCAGGGAGGTTTGCCTCGGTTTCAAACAAAACAGCACTAATGGCACACCAATGTCTTGGCTGTTGCCAAGTGACAGGGCCAGACTGAGCCGTTCAGCAGGGAAAAGCCACTGCCATGACCGCACTGCAGAAGGGGAGGGGCAAAGCCAAGAGCTGCATTAGACCCAGGGTTGTTGCATGCCACATGACAGCATGTGGAGTACTATGGGTATTTGTTGGGGGGGATGTGCTGCTGCTCAGGGCTTGCTGAGTGTTGGTCAGTGTGTGGTGAGACCTTACATTGCTGGTGGGTTTTTGTATTATAGCTATGTGTCAGTCAGTAATTGCATTGCAGCTATATACATTGCTATCATTGTATTTTTGTTTCTGTTTTCCTTTTCTGTCTCTAAAGAATTTTTATCTCAATTCATTAGTTCGTTTTAATTTTCAGTTCTCTCCTTCATCCCACCTGGGGAGAGTGAGCAAACAGCTGTATGATATTGAGCCGCCTGTGAATAGCAAGGCTCTCAGGTTTCTTAGCATGGATAGGACCATAGCTGTGATTCATTGTATTACTTTCACCAGGTTTGTAACTTGCCCACTGCTTGAGAATGCGAATAATATACATTCTTTTTAAATATTACTGGGAAATGTTACTAGTTTGTTACTAGTTAAGTACTAAGTTTGTACTAAGTTAAGAAAGAGAAAACTCTTAAGACTCTGGGTTTGTCCTCCTCAAACTGCAGTTTTTCTCTTATTCTTTCAAACTAAAACGATTTAAGTACAGAGAACATGGGACGGGGTTGTGAATGAATGCATCACCAACTGAAATAATTCAGTCTATAGTAGTAACAACCTGACTATCCAGGGTAGTCAATAGGAATCCATGGACTGGTAAAAACTAGTATTTCCAGATGGTCTTCTAGTCACTTAAAAAATTAGAAACAGAAATGTCATTGGAGGTATGGGAATTGAAAAGAGTAAGAGAATGTGATGAAGAAAGACCACCCACAGGAGTCCCTGTGTACTTCTGAATATCTCTGTGGAATGTGAACAGTTTATGCTATTTGAGAACAAATTCACTTGAAACTGTTCCCCAAAGTGTGTGCCTGGTACTCAATATACATAAAATCCCTGCTGGAACTGACTCTGATGAAGTACCCAAAGTAACGTGACAATACTGTCGGATCTTATTATTCATAGATCATTTGTAGATTGTTTATTTGGTTTGTAAAACAAGGCCAAAAAAAAAAAAAAAAAAAATTATGGCAGAGTTTATTTGCTCAGGCATATTGCTGTACAATTGTGCATCCACCATTTGTGGAAGAGGAGCAGTGGTGCTGAGATATCTGTGCTGACTTTAGATAGTCTGTAGGGGTTGGGAAATAATAAATACTTATATGTTTCTTACATTTTCCAGAATACGATGATCATAAATAATAGAAAACTGATTATGGTCCAGTGATGAGTGCTAGTCAACCCTGAAGCAGAAGAGATCTCAAAAGCTATTCAAAAAACAGGATAAGCATTTGAAATTTTAGACTTGTGCACAGCTGCAGCTAGCTGCTGGAAGGAGTTAATTAAAGCCAATGCTGGTATATGTATCCCCCTAACCCTATCACAATTTGCCAGTACTTCTATTTCTGACGTTACTAACAAAAAAGACAACAAAAATAGAAAGAAAAAAAAAAAAAAAAAAGAGGCAGATGGGACAAGAGGGAAAAGGTGATTTAACTATGAGATGTGAAGAAAAATTTTGTTCCCTTAATGGATCTCAAGGGATATTTGTCACTTCTATCTGAATGTGGGAGTTTCTGGGGTAAATTCATCATGAAACAGGGAAAATCTCAGCTCAGAAAAATGTAGTTTTCCACTAAAGGATAGTCTGAGTTCTTTGTTTTACTGTAGCTACTCTGACTTTCACTAAAGTAGCACAAAATTGTAGAATACTCTGAGTTGGAAGGGACCCATAAAGACCATTAAGTCCAACTCTTAGCGCTACACAGAACCACCCAACAAGTAGGAATCTCAGCATCAACTTGACTATCTATATCTTCCATATTTCATTTGAAATATAGTCTGAATTTTCCTATGTGATTGTGCCTGGAAAGAGGAGAGTCTTAATCTATTGAGGAAATGGTTTGATGATTCCACTAGGTTATGTAGTACAATACTAGTATGAGAGAAAAAGCCAGGCTCTGCAAGCATATGCCTTGTTGTTCTAAGAAGTGCTTTGTCTTTAAGCATTCACAGGCTCCCCAGAAATGCTGTATCATTAAAAAAAGAAATCTGCTGCTATAAAAAAACCTTATTCTGGGTTTTATCATGCATTACTTCTCCCCATATGCTAAGCTAGAAAAAAGTGTGGAACGATTAGCGTATAGTAACTTGCATAAAAGAATTTACTGCTAAGCCCTTCTTTGATTTCCTTGAAAATATTTGCATTTTTTAACCATTTCCTGAAGCAAAAAGAGTCCCACTCAAAAATTCAACATTAAAAACAAAATAAAGTAGTTACTCTTACTATATATGATTTGCAAAGCATGGTATTGATTCTTTAAAACCCACAGCCAGCAGAATCAATAATTTACTTCTGAAAAGGAAACATACAATTAAGCCAGCAAATCAGAATATTCTGCTACTGCTGTGCTACCATTTCAACCTGCTTTGCAAAGATTGTCTGTCTCTTGGGGTTAGTTATGCATTAAAAAGCTTAAAAACATTCTCCTTTGAAAATAAAGAAAAAAGTTAGATAATCTGTTAAAATTTTCTACAGGAATAATACATCAAGTATTTTCATTGGACTTTTTGAAAAAAAAAATCTCTTTTCTATAACAAGCTGAAATGAAAATTTTCTTTTTTAAGGGGGAAAAAACACACACAAAAAATCCTTTTTGTTTCTTATTTCTTTGAAGAAAACATGGAGTAAGGGAATCAAATGAAATTAGAATTTTCATATAAGGTAATAGAAGACATTTCTGATTAACTCAATTTTGACAGAACATTTTCCAATCATCTCTATTTATGTGGAAGATTAGCTCATTTCATTGCTATTGTTCTGTGCAATCCTCCATGGAAATCCAACCAGAGACATGGAGAGGTAATGTTATTGGGATCAGTAAGTAGCTGCCAAGGTGATTTTCTCACTTATTAAAGCAAAATGTAGTCTATAATTGGCACTCTGTTTTCTGCATAAGGGCTATACAGATGTGTCACAGAATACTGTAGGTTCTTGCAAAGAAAATGATTAAGACACTTTAAGTATATCTTTAAAATGAAAGCTTTCTGGTAGTGTGGATATTCAATCAAAGCTAATTTTTTTACTTCCCATGCTTAAGGTGTTCTCCTATTTTTTTTTTTCTTTTTTTTTTTGCCTTTCAACTTTTTATCCAAAGCATTTTATTGGAAAAATATGAACCTAATGTTTAAGCAGCAGTTCCTGAATATGAAAAGAAAAGAAATATATCTTGAATGCTTGAATTCACGAACACTATAGATGCACATACCTCAGTTTGTGCTCCTTTTGTACTACAGCACAAAATAGGTACAAGTCCTCTTTCCCTCTGTCATGTCAAACTGTCTGTGGCTTTACCAGTCTCTTCAGCCATCTCTGAACATTTGTTCAATATTCTGAATGATTAAAATAAAGTATGCCATTACCTGTTTGATAATATCCTCTGAATTCCACTTTTCTATGCGTGATAGGAGAAAACTAAAATATTTGGATTGATGCAGACATGCACGCAGGCCACTAATACACTAAGCAGAATACTAAGACAGAAAACTATCGACTCTCTTCTTTAACTTTCCTTGATATTTACAGCACATGTTGTCCATAAATAGGAAAATAATTGAACATTCCGGTTAGTGGATTAATGCTTTTTCATGAATATGTATTGGTCATATTGCGTATTCTTTCTAGTCTACATAGCTTTCATTGAATGTCTTTTGCTTGCAGGTGACCGAGAAGTAACATTTTCCCACATCCCATTAGAAATCTATAAACCATTTGCTGGAAGAGTCTTCTTCAACACTGATATGCCAGTATACTGCCACTGGTAGTGCTGGGAGCAGGCGTTTCAAATGAACGTACAATAAGATTTCCAGTAGAGAGGAATTATGGAAGAACCACATTGATTCTGTGATTCTGTGATTGGTAAAAAAAAAAAAAAAATGAGGAAAGACAGGGACGCTGAAGTACTGAATTACAGGGTATCAGAGGGAAAACCAGCAATATACAGACCAATTTTATTTTCTTTTTAATTAGATAGAGTGATTTTTCCTCATCTTTAGATCTCAAAAAATTAAGTAGCTACATCAAAGCTATGTTTTCTGTGCAACTGTTAAACATATAAGTTAAACAAGTGCGGGAAAGCACTTCCAGAGAGAGGGTCAATTGATCTGTTTTAGATACTTCACCACTACACACCATCAGCTTTAGAAGGAATTTGGAGTTGCAGAATTACATTTAAATTTACCTCACTTACATTTACCTGCTTCTAATTGCCATATATGTCTTTGGAAACATGCTTTGCCCAGGATTGATGGAATTGGAGTAGCTCATAGTCCACTGCCACCAGTGTTAAAGATGCCTTCCTCTAGGCACACCTCATAGTCTATAGCACAACAAAGAGCCATCTGACTACAAAACTCATTTTTTCATTGTGCACAGAAATAACTCCTTTCCTTTTCTTTTTGACCATGACAGCTTACATTTCAACCACAGTTCCAGGACAGACTGTCTATACAATGGAGAAGCAGTTTTGAATATAATTTTCCCATCTGCAGTATCTATCTGCAAAGTAGACTGCAATGCTGGCTTGAAGCTGACCCAGTTGGAGAGTATCTGGGAGAAAAATGGAGATAAATCAAGGGCTTCAAGTCACACAGAAAAGCAGTTTTCTTTCCCACATGGAGAGAGATTTGGAGCAGCTGTGGAGGCTGCTGTGGCAGCACGGAGTAGAGGAGGTGGCCACAAAGGCCTAAACAGAAGCACTCCTGATATTCTGCCTGAAAACACACCATTTCTATCTGCCACAGAGGTGGATGGGATTTATAGTTGACAGATTACAGACTGATTTCAAACTGCCTTAAATGCAAGATATCTGATCTGGAGTGCTTCCCTTATTGTCCAGCCTTTATATAGTTCAGACATTGATAGTATTGAATCTTTTTCATTCTTCTTTTCTTCATCTATCATAAACATCTCTGGGAATGTAATTACTTTCCTCCTTCTTCTCACTAGAAAAGATCAGAAAGTTTTCAAGATTTATGTATGTGATTTGAGTCACTTTGGGACATCCATTTTTGGCTGAACTCCTGTAAAACTCTAAGTGAATTAGTTTCATCCTTAGCCTTGTTACTTCTTGCTTCTAACACTTAGCCTAACTTAGAAAAACACTGTGGTCCAGGAGTGTGTCCAAAGAAGGATAATGAAGCTGCAAAGGGTCTGGTACAAAAGTCTTATGAGGAGTGGCTGAGGGAACTGGGATTGTTTAGTGTAGAGGGGCTCAGAGGAGACCTTATCAGTCTCTAAAACTACATGAAAGGAGGTTGTAGCAAGGTAGGGGTCAGCCTCTTTTCCTGAATATAGTGATAGAATGAGAGATTAATATCCTTAAGTTGAACCAGAGGAGGTTCAGGTTGGGTATTAGGAAAATTTTTTTCTCAGAAACAGTGGCGACGTATTGGAAGAGGCTGCTCAGGGAGGTGGTGGAGCACTGGAGGTTTTCAAGAAAATGGTAGATGTGGCACTGATGGACATGGTTTATTGGGCATGGTGGTGACGACTTGACAGTCAGACTAGATGATCTCAGAGGTCTTTTCCAACATTAATGATTCTGTGATTCTAAGAGTAGGGGGAATATCAAAAGTATGTGCTAGGATATGTTCTGAATCCAGAGCTAGATTTTCTTAAATCCAAGGAGCAGCTGCATTTTGGACTGTGATTTGAGTCTCTGTTTACAGCAGAACTATAAGGTATAGTGGAGATAAAATGTTGGTGTTTTGTTTTGGTATAAACTCCTTTGCAGTATTTGAGAAAATAGAGCTGACCTCTGTGAGTTTATCTCCTAATAAAACAAGATCACCTGTTTTCACTGACGTGGCATCCTGGGATAGCTAGCACTACTGAGAAGCCCTCAGGTAGAAATTCACAGCTCTTTTAACAATGAAGACAAACTTGGAATCCGGTATACGAGCATGTTATCCAGTCAGGACTTTAAGAGGAATTCACAACACTCTCTGTGACTAACGCAGTGTCAGAAGAGCTTCCTCACTGTCATTTTGCATCAGCACGGGTGGCTGCAGAAAACTGACATGTGCCTTTTGTATACTGCATCAGCTTGTTGATCAACAACATTCCCAGCAAAACTCTTCAGGGAGAAGCTTTAATTGGTACTGTCACAAAATGTGTCTTGCTGCCTTTCTCTTTTAATAAAGGTGTAAAAAGCACTAAAAGCTTCAGAAAGCCACATCATCACAAACTTGATATTGTAAGAAGTTGTAAATGTAAAATAAATCAAACATGTTCAATGCAAAACAGTTTCATGTAGTGTTTTAAACTATTGTTTTCGGGGCATTAAAAAGACCTGTCTACATCTGCTATTGCAGAGGAGAAAACCTTGTGTAACTCACCAGCTTGTGAAATTCCTCTCCTATTCTTTAGTGTCTCTATAGGCCAGATGGCTATTTGCTTTCTTGGAGTCTGTTAAGAAGAATGAGAAAAAGCCTCATTTTATTTGAAAAGAATAGTGTGTGCTGAAATGTCAAAAGTAATTTATGTTTAATGACCTGCCGTCTGACTTTGGTTCTTTGTAGAGGAAGTGCCAAAGGAAGTAAGTTATCTTACTGGTGCTCCTGTACTATATTCTGCAAATTCTGGCACCTTCAGCTCCTTTTTTTTTTTTTTTGGTCTCTGAGGTCTAGCACACAGCCAGGCTCAGAAGAGAGGAAAAACATCCATTTGATCACCAGCTACACTAACATGTTTCTTGAATTCCATGGTAGCTTTATTCAGAAATTTTCTGTTTCAGTGCTTTTTGAAGTGATTCTATTTTCCATTTCTTCTAATTTTTATTTATTTATTTATTTTGTGGGAGGTGTATGCTAAGAATTTCAGATTTTTTTATTTGTTTCATCTTTCCCTGAAAAAAAAGGGGGGGGGGGGGGGGGGGGGGGGGCAAATTTTGTATTATTATTGTAAATAATAACAAAATAAAAAATAAAAATAAAATAAAAGGATATTTTAATTTGGGGCAGCTGTAGTAGCTAAAAAGAAATATTATTTTATAAGGAAAAGCAACTAACTGGTCATGGTGTTTACTCCTACTCCATAAATATGCTTGGGAATCTATCTCAATGGGAATGTTCTACCAAGCAGACAGTGCTGTCTGTCAACAGGGGAAAGTGTAATTTGGACTATTCTCAATTCAATTCACATTTACATACTTTTTAGCACTCTAGATATATACGTGATGGCTTAGGGCTCCAAAAGTCATCCTGCCTATGTATTTTTCTGTGTTGGTCATTTAAATCCAGAAAACAACCTGCAGCACTCTCACCTCCATGGTGTTCATAGTGACAACCTATGTCATTTGTGGAGTGGGAGCACTCCAAGACTGCAAAGGGGATTCCGCATTCTACCTCAGTTGGTAGAATTGAAGGAAGCAGTCACTTTTAGAAAGACTGTTTGTTAATCATAATTTATTCGGGATTCAGCCAAGTATAGCCAAGCCTACACTGATCTGTGACATAGCGGTGAACTAGTTTTTAACAAAGAACTTTCTCTAACTTATTTCCTTGTGATAGTTGATTATTAGTATAGGTACAAAACAGTAAGTCAAAAGTTGATTATTTCTTGTTTCTAGAAAGATGTAAAATCTTTCTTTCTGTATATATGACATTACAGTGGCCTACTTATCAACTTACTTTCTCATAGTCTTGTAACAAAAAGAGCTGGATGAATGAAAGTGACAAAGACTGCCTTTGAAACGATATATTTATATTTGAGAATGCAATTAATAAAAAATGAAAAGAGTGAATTCCCTGACTTTGGTAACAAAAGTGGAATTGTATCTTTTGTTATATGCATGATGATTAATACAGCAAAGAATAAATGTTTACCAGTGATCTTTGATCTTCATATATGGATTTACAATCTTATATCTGTAGGAAGTACTTCCTATAGTTAAATATCCATGACTGAACATTGTGGAAATGGACATCCTTTTAATATAAATAGGGCCAATATTCATTCACAATAGCAATATTCTAAATTCTGTTTCTCATAGAACACAAAATTAGCCTAGAATGTTTAGTTTATTCTTGAGTTGCCTGATCTAATGCAGTGTTTTGAAGTTAGAAATTTCCCTAGTGTCAATCAAAGAAACTAGATCTCAGCAGTTCATGAAACATCTTTTAACCTGCTCTGATTTCAGTGAGCGATGTGCTGAAAATAGTACAGACGTAGCTTTTGGAGAAAGGTAATTTTAATGCTATCATTTCTGAATTGGGAATCCAGACTACTGATGCACCCCCAAGGAGTGCACATCTGTATCTAATGCTGCAGTGTGATATGGGATGTCTTTCTTAGTCAATTTAATTAGGGCTGAATTGCAATAGGTGAAAGTTACTCTGGGGTAATATCTTTGCAAGCAAGGGCAATGAATATGGCCATCAGTTCCTGGAAGTCAGAAATGTGGCTAGCAATTCAGCATATTTCATAATAATTACAGGCATATAAAGTAAACAATTGCTTTGACCTAAATGCCTAACAGAAGCATAATACACTTAAAAGGATGGCTTGATCTGTCTGGACTAGACAGAAAGGGAAAAGAATTCTGAACATCCATAATCCTTTTGCTTTGTGATTCCACTAGGGAATTAATCTATTAGCTAAATAATTAAATGCATTGTGTGCCAAATTCTGCATAACTCATGACAACAAATAGGCCAGTATGACATTTATGCTCTTCATTACACTCGTATAATTGTAGCAATAGATGGGTATCTTGGGTTTGCACAGTTGCATGTGTGAGATATTCTGTGCTGTCATAGGCAGTACAGTGGTAATGCTACTCATTGAGAATGATTTCTATTACTGTAAGCAAGAAAGGAAATAAATCATTAAATAATTATTTTGCCATTAATGCTTGAGAACACAGCAAAGTTAGAAAATCATGAGGGAAGATCTGACCTAGCTTAGATGCAAGACTAGGCAAAGTAAGAACTTGCCTTGGGCAGCAGAATGTAGCAGAATGACTGTATCCTGCATTGCTTGTGCTGTGGGGTTCTGCTGCTGATGATAGTGATGAAAGGAATATGGATGGAGCTGATTGCTCCACTCCTTACATACAGGATATCTCCCCTGTGGTAAGTATTGCAGTGGATTGAGCTTTCCATGCCAGATATCCAAGGCTGATCCCTTCTCTCCCTGATCTAGTTCTACTCCACAACTCTACAACACCTCTTCCCTAGGCAGAAGTGATCTAGTGACCTGACCTCTCAATCTAGGGTAGAAATTTCAATTTTGCAACACTTCTGAGAATGTCTGAATCTTCTCTGGGGAGTTTCCAGCTACAGTATTGTTACTGGAGTTATGTTCAGTCACAGAATGCCCTAATCTCCTGAAAGTAGTAAATACAGAATAGCCAAATGATTTTCCAAATGCAACAGAAACCTTTCAAACACTTCAGTCAATCTAATTTTAAACTGAATACTGAATCACTTATTAAATTTTATATACAATGCAAAAATTAGCTTGAAACACATCTAAAAAATATAATGGGTACTAAGGATTTTGATATTCATCCATATTATGTTAGAATAACTAAAATAGTTTAGCAATATCTTAGAATTTCTATTTAGCATTTTGTTGATGAAGCAAGATCTGGTAAGGTCTGAAAAGAAGTAGAATTAATCCAGAATGCTCTACTTTCCTTTTCATCATCTCTTGTAAAGAATGTAAGAAAATACAGTGGAGTAATTCTGGACGCCAATAAAATAATGCTTCATTGTTCTTCATGGAAATTAGTGATGCATAATAATGCATGTCATTATGGCTAGTGAAAGCCATAGGAGAAATCATTATTGAATTTTAATGAATGATTTAAATGCTTGGGATTGTCAGAGACATAATTATTGGAGAAAAATTAATTCTGGCATTCTGTAATTACTACTTCAAATATTGTAAGTTTTCACTGAAAGGACAAATTAATTCCTTTTTAAAAAAACAAAGGAACATACTAGGAAACACTTTGTACACCGGCCTTTTGATTTTACTGGTCTGGATGTGTTGAAAACAGTACACAAACATGCTCTGAAAATAAATGTTCGTCTTCTATCTGCATCTCTTCTAACATAATAAGACCAAACTGATGAATTCTGTCTGGGGATGTCTTAGTGTCACTTCTTAATGCTCTGAATCTGTTGTTATCAATATAGGACCAATTTGTTGATGGTGTATTCCTTTGCAGGCTAAATTCTGCCCCAGACAGATTTTATCACCTGTGCACTTCCATTAATTCAAAGCTATATGAAGAGTTTCCTGATTTCAGTGCAGAAATAAATGTGCTTAGAGTATGCTCCAATTTGCAGTGAAATCGAGAGGAGGAAGGGAAGCAGGCTGAGGGCCAGACCTAGGAAGAACAGACAGTAGCGTGGGGCGGTGAAGTGGCCCACGGCCCAGCTGCCTCCTCTGGCTGTGCCAGAGCCCCACAGTGCAGCACTGAAACCAAGCAGGAAGGTTTTGCTGAGATGCTTTGCACTAACTCATGTCATGCTATTGGTTTAGAAACAATTGTCTCACTAAAATGCAGTTTTAACTTCAAAGCCTACTAATTTCTGATAATGTTCTGTTCAGCCAAAAGAGCTGTGAGGACCACTGATAAGAAAATTAGCTTGGAAGGTGCTATTTCTCCATAGGCACATGAGAGGAGAAAATCTGAATGACATAGTATGAGCCAAAAGTACATACCTGAAAAATACACTTCCTCCCACAGCACAGCTGACTACAGTGATGCTGTGAGTCTCTCAGTAGCATACTATGAAGCTCTGTACAAAACTCTCTGCTCTGAATAGCTCAGAGCACTGACAGTCTCATGATGTTCATGATCTCATCTTTCAGAAGATAAATAAACTTAAAAAAAGATTTTTTTTCATTAGATGCATCATCTATTATCTGAAAGGGAAAACTTTCATCCATTCATATTTTCATAATAGTGCTCTGCAATAGTTTGTGGTCTGCTTAGCCCTGAGTTCTTTAAGGTGATGTTGTGATCATTGGCTTTCAGTGCACTCTGACCTCCAGTTGTCTGCTTTTCTTGCTTTCCTTTGAGAACAGCACAGCATACCTAATGGTCTGGCATTTCATTAAGTACAAAATATAAACCTGTAAGAGAAGACAGTCCTTTCTTTACTGTCACTCTGGCCAGTTATTTGCCTAATGGTGTGCTGGAGGACAATGCTTAGGATGATGTCACATAGCAGGAAAAAAGATCTGATTGATGAAGAAAGATATCACTCTTTGTGGTGCGTGGGCCATTGGATTTCAAATTCTGACCATAAATGGGCAGCTACAAATTTAATTACAGTTAAATAAGTTTTTTTCTTCTGGAAAAAAAAATGTATGTATTAGTTTGTTTTTCATTTGAATCACTTATGTCATGCTACTTTTAAATGTTTCACCTGATCCTATTTTAAGAATAGGAACTGAAAATTAAGAAAGTTCCTAGGAAAATCCATGACTAATAGGTGATGAGATTAGGAGAAATTAGATGGTTAAGCAGCAAAAAGTGAAAAACCTCTCTCAATCTAAACTCTTTGGTTAACTTATGGTCTTAGGTCAGAATACGTTGAGTACCTCCTCCAAACCAGTATATATATTTTGTGGAGGCAGTATCAACATGAAAATATGTCCATAATGAAAATGGAATTCAGTGCCTATCAATTTTATTGAACGTGTACTCTGTTTGTTAATCTGGTGATCTGTGTGACTATAAAGAGTTAACAGGAAAATGCAGATTTATACATAGTATGAGACTGGTGATACAGATATAAAAAGACAAAGTTACCCTTTGTTACAGAAACTGCCATCTCATTACTTTATTCCCACGTATTTCTGGTGACATACCAGTAATTGGATGCATAAGCTGTCAGATACCAGTGTTCCAAGTTCCTTTTCAACTTGGTGTTCCATAGAATGTCAAGTGTTTTTCTCCATTTTAATAAATAATGGTGTTTTATACAACATCATTTCACTGCATTTGGTGTCATGCTAATAATAGTGAATCTGTGCTGAAAGTAAGTAAATCTACCTTCTTATTTTGAAGAGATAATGAGCTGAATTTTTATACCTCTCGATGACAAATAATAATAAACAGACATCCATAATTTTGAAATATTACAAAAATAGATTTAGAAATAATAAAATTTCAGACCACCTCTGAAAATACGAAACTCCCATAACCTATCACAATTAAATAAGATTCTAACTGAAGAAGATATATAATTAAAATTTTGTTTGTGTTCTTGTACAATGTCACTTTGTATGAGAAAAAACAATGTTTTCTTTATAAATTTGATAAGGATTAATTCCTTTAGAAACAAAAGCTGATTGTGTTTTCAAAACATGAAGCTCCACTACATTGTATTGCTCTCGGGAGACAGGTATTCACACCTGATATAAACTGATCTCCACTTTTTGCTTATTTGTTTCTCTTGAAGTTTGTTTTGCAGAATATTCAAATGTGAAAAGCATGATCTCAGGAGGACATTAGAGTGTAGTACATTATTAGTGTTTTTCCATCACTTCAGAATTAGTTTGATAAATACTGGGACGCTGCTGGATTTGGAGCATTATCCACAAGCTCTGATTTACTAATGTCTTCAAAAATTCCTTGGAGAAGTCTTGTCCCACTGTATAAGAGTAAGGAATGGAAGCTCTAATTCACCACGGGTCACACAATATCACTCAATTATTTTTGTGTTCATACCAGTCCATAGGCCTATCAAACTCATAATCGCAAAGAAATTATGTATATTCTACATACCTTCTTAAAATTTGTTTGGAAATTTACTCTACTTATCTTCGTCCATGATAAATAAGAGCAGACTGGAGCATCTTTGGAAACCCCGCTTTCCAAAGATTAAAAGCAAGATTAAAAGCAGCCCCTCTTTTTCCCTTGCTCTCAATTAAACCCTTCATTTCAGCTTTAAATAAACTTCTTTTCTCCTCAATGAAATCCTATACATGAGACAGAACATTTTTCCTGAAGTGAGACATGTGGGACAGATATTGTCATTCCTTATTATGGTTTGCAGTTTAGGAATACATGGACAGAAGGGAAATGAAGGGCAAGGGAAGTTTGCAGACCCCTCCAAAGTGCTTAAACGCCCATAATTGAGTGAGTTGGGATTCAGCCTGAAGACACTTCAGAATATCTTAGTTATGCAATAGGAGTAGCATGTATTTTCAGCTTTCTCAATCCTTACCTACAGGAAGCATCATTGGAGTAAAAAATACCAGCGTCTCCATAGATGTGTATGTAAGAGCCCCCGTCTTCCCCAGCTAGCAATCTGCCAGGTGCCTGTAGCATGTCCATTTCACTACCCACAACTGTGATAAAATAGTTATTTGTTTATTGCTGAGACACTGGCTACAACTCAGCAAATTGTGTACAAAAATGTAATTTAGGGGCCAATAATTCATTCCAGTAAACAGCTTCATCTGTAAGAAAATACTGAGGTCTTAGCTTTAGCATTATCCTCATTCGTCACAGCTGAAAGTGATGACTATATGAGAGCTTGTTACTGTGGTGAATCTAACCAATTAATTTCACACTGATCATTGTTCTTTTGCACAATGGTTAAGTTTACACCTTCTTGTCACAGATCATCTTCCAGCTGTTCAACAAGTACCCACTTTTCCTCTGCTAATGCCCTTCCCATGCCAGACTCAGCAATGCAGTTTGACAGCTCTATTTTTATAACAGGGTGCAATTTTAAACATACCCCTGGTTCTTCTTTATGTATTATTTACAAACTGCACATCACTGACAGAGAAAAAGGAAAGAATTCTGTTCTGTGCTAGAAAATTTGTGACTTTCAGTGCTGATTCAGCAAATTTCCTCCCACTATTTCCCATGTGATCAGATTACTCAAGAATTTTTCCTTTATTAAATCTCAAGATAAGACGGTTCTTTAAATTGTGCATAAAACTTCCATTCAGATACTAAAATGCTGGTATTGTTGAATGAAGCCTGTGGGTTTGGCCAACACTCCTCCTGTGGGTTTGTTTAACACTAATCACTGAAGTCACGTGTAAAACCACATAAGTATCTTGTATAAGAAGCTGCCCTAGTTTTCCTGAACACCGTCACTCTAAGAAAAATACAGCATATTTAACACAATACAAAGACATTTTGGCTTCTCTTCTTGTCAAATAAATTATCTCTAGAGGCAGAAAGGAAGATGTTCTCCTGCATTGCTTTGGAGTATGTGTCAGGGGAGGCAGTAGTAAAGAATGTTTTCCCTAATCCTTTCCCTGTTCTCAACCTCCATCCCCAGGCACAGGGATATCTCTAAAAAGAACTGTTAGTCCTCTGTATTTGCTGCCAATAGTAAAGCTACAGAATGGAGAGTGCATCTTGTAACTATTTTTTATCATCTAAAAAACACAGACAAAGGCAAGACAGATAGTTTCCTTTTCCTCTCCTGCCTCAGAATATGCTATCACATCCCAAACCTGCCTTGTTTTCCCTCTTTTGCTTGTCCTTGGCACAAGATATTCAAAACGGAGATATGGAGTACCATTTGTCCTCTTTCCTGTCAGGCAGACTTGTTAGGGGGAAGTTGTACAATGCAGAGTAGCAGAAAACAACATTGCACGGAAGTGACCTGGAATGCCAGCGTGATAGCGATGATACATTTAGTGTGAAAGCCCATAGAAAATTGCTCAGTGACCTCCTGGAAATTTTTGTAAGAGATACTGTCATAATTCTGACTGCCTGAATCACTCTGATTGACTGAAAGTCAGGATAAAGAAGGAAACTAATTGAAGTGCTAGGCATATAAAAATCTGTATAGCACTCTACCATGTAGCACTTTACCAATGATTATCTGCTCCTCATTAAAAGTGGCCAGATATCTGGTGCATTCCAACCATCCCATCATATCTGTAGACAAGTATTACATCTCTTTCAAGGTACTCTCTCTGCTTTCTTTTCTGTCCAAGAGTGGCCTAACCCCAGGGGACTGTGGTCACTTCTAAAAGAAAGAGAAAAAATAAACCAAAGGGTCTGAAATGAGTGTGATTGGATTGCAGTCACCCATGCTGTTGAAGAAGAAAAGTGTCCTACTCAGTGGGTTTTGAGGCAGAAAAGATTAAAAATTAATATATTTTGTTATATCAAATTCAGGGGGAATAACATCTTTTTAAAAATTATCTCTTGTTAAATGCATGGGCACTTTGAAAGGAACCAAATTCAGTCTTGTAGCACGTATTGTATAATTCCCATGAGCAGCTCTTGAAAAGTACATTCTTAGTCTCACTAGAAAAGAAATAAGAAAATATGTATCATTCTGATGCCTTTTATTGCAATGCAAACTGAATAGAAAAGATATTTAGGCATGTACCTGATGACAGAACATGCCCTGCTAAGTTTTAATGTTCTGAGGCTGACTTAGATCTAGTGACATAGAACTAGTGCTTTCCAGTGCAAAGAAAATGTGGTTTTGCATCAGCATTTATGACAGTTAAATACGCATTCAAGCCAAGAAACTTAACAATCATTGGTTCGTTGATCATTTAATTTATTTCTCAGGAGTCACTTAAACTAAAATTAAATTGTTTGCTACAAGGCTTATGATTCTGATTGTTCTGAACCATGCTAGTTTTCTTCTCCTCACTCCTTTCGTGATCTCCAGTGGCTTTCTCTTTCTTTTGGCATTTCATTTTAACAGCGTTTTTCTGAAATAAATATCTCAAGTCTTCCACTTCATCACTTTCAATTATACTGATGTGTTACAAAGCTAGCTTGCTCACCTAAAGCATTATGAATTATTTGGGAATACCATAACATTTTTATTATAGGAAGAAAACAAGTACAGTGCCAGATAATTAGCAATTTAACATAGGTTCTTTTTTTAGTATTTAATGCTCCTGTGTTCCTATTCTAATTTCTCTAGACTGATAGTTGCTAAAGACGGATGATATGTCTATTACTGTATTTGAAACAGAGAAATACAAGATAATGTGCTGAAAAGTAATGCACCAAGACTAAAAAGTATGGAACCTAATAGTGATTCTATAATCACAAGGTGACCGCTGGGAGTTCTAGCTAGTGTTGCTTCATAACCATTCAGCATTCAGAAAAGACAGGAGAAAAGTGATGCAGAAAGAAAAGTCTTCTATGACAGAAAAACTCACTAAAGGCAATATTATATGTTTATTAAGGTTCTTTAATACACTGGCGATGGCATCATTCTAAAGATTCCAAGATTTCTCCTGGTTGTATGTGGAAACAGAGCTACTTCCTTTCTCAGATTTGTCTGCGCCCTGATTTTATTCCAAAGATATTTAAGCTCCTGGGAAGGAGCCTTGCAAACGTTACTGGACTTTTGGACCACATTTTGTTTTTAACTTTCGCATCATTAGAAGACAAAGCCTTTGACTGAGTAGGGTTCTAATCCTTACACAGCTGAATACTGTGTTTCAGCATGGATTGAAAATGCACACTGTTCTTTGCAGTCACCAGTAAGGTCACTCATGTTTTCTTAACACAAATTCATTAGTCCCACCTAACTTCTGTCTCATAACTGAGGCACTTAAATGAGCAGCCATGAATTCCAGTCTTCTGCAATAGCAAATGTGAAGAAATCAAGAGTGCAACATAGCTTCCTGGCTCCCGATTAGTTTCTATTTATTATAGTTCAGGACCACCTGGTTTCTAGCTTTATTACCTGTGCTGAGTGACCAGGAGAAGTAAGATAAAACTTTCTAACCGCACAAAGCATGTTTGATAATAAGCCTGCATGAGAAGACATGAAGCCAAATCTAACAGCAATTCAAATTCTAACTCGTTACTAGTAGCTCTTAACCACTCTACTGCAATACTGCTCTCTGGCTTGTTCACCATTTACTTTATTTATGTTCATGGACAAAACACATTATACTCATATGATGCAGGAGCAAATGCAAAATTATTTCCCAGTCACTGTCAGAAATTCTCAAGAGAGCTGAGAATAATCTAAGGATATCATCTGGTTTTCATCTTTCAACTTAACTACTTCCACTGATGCTCTCTTCCTTCCTCTTTGATGCAAAATCTTCTCATCTTCTTTCCATCCAGAACATCCCCCCTTCTCTCATTTTCCTTCATATCCTTTAATCTCATCCTCCATTCATCTCACTAGATTCTTCTTACATCCATAATCTGCCACATATCCTCTGACGCCTTGTCTGTTGTGCAACTTTTGCTGCCACGCTTCTCAGGACAAGTAAGCTCTTTTCCCCAGCATCATGATGTTATGTCACGCATCTCCATTCTTGATCACTTCCACCAGTGGTCACGCTTTCTTTGCATCCAATTCAATCCTGATCCTCATTCTCAAGACTCAGCACAAGCCTGTCCAGCTCTCAAGCACAAGGCTCTGCCTTGCTTGCCCTTCTTATGGTTCTTCACTGCATTTCAGAATCCTACATGAAGTTTAATTTCTTAGTCATACATCAATTAGATCTTTCCAGAACACCAAGAAATGTGGTGCTTCTCTTTCAAATCTATCTTACTTTGGTGTCTTTCACTGAACATATTTCTCTTCTGTCCTCTTTCTTTCTCCCTCCGCTTTTGTCCTTACAGGTAAAGCAGCTTTTAAAGTTAGAAAACTTACAACAAATGAGAAATTATAGCAATACAGTGCTTTAATTTTGCCTACTTAAAATGTCTGGGACAAGAACGTTTCACTGCTGTACTTCATTGAAGCCTTATGGATACTTGGGACATACAATATTTATATTCATTAAACAATATGTGACAAATTTCTTACAATACTATGTTCAAATTTGGTTTACACTCTCTCAGGACATGCTGCAATAGGAATTTTATCATTTTTCCCATAGAACATTTATTTTTTAGAGGATTTTTTTTTTGTGGAAGGATAGCTATTCATGTCTATGTAATACAGAGGTTTTAAGAGGTTTTAAGGCAGCTGGCAGATTTCTAAATAAGCTTTTCTTCTACTTGTATGAGAATAAGAGAGAAACTTGCCTCAAAAACCTGCAGTTAGCTTTTGTTAAATCCTCCACCCACCTAAAGTGTCTGCAAGAACATTTTCAAAGGTCAGTGCTGTAAATGGGCTGTGCTTAATGAATCCATTCTTGCTGATAGTAACCTCAAGTACTTTAGATGCAACATCAGGATGAATTTATCTCCTCATTTTGAAGCATTTCCTAATGAAGTAGGCAAGATGGTCTTGTAACAGGAGTCAAGAACAACACAGTTCACTGTACCCTTCTTCTCTCAGTCTGTTTGACTGGTAGTTCAGAACTGCATTGGCAAGAGATGCTGTGAAGGGAGTGCCTCATCAGGCAGTCCCACTCCATTTCTTGGGAGCCATCTTTAAACCCTAATCCTGGGCCTACGCTGAGCTGCATCCCCAGCCACCCTGCAGTCTTGTCATCCTGTGTGAGCTCTGTGTCACATAACTGTAGCCACCTAAAAAAGTTCAGAGTTGGTCTAAAAGTGATCCCTTCCCAGTCAGTGAGCACTTGTGAAAAGAAATAGAATTTGTAGGATAGCATAAGTTGCCCTGAGGAAGGGTCAATCTTTTCATACTGTCTACTGAAGGATCCTGCCTCAGCAAGTACATGCTGAAAATGGAGTTGGTATTCTTTCAATCTACAGTGATGCCTAAGGATTCTTTAGTTTCTTCTCTGTGTTTATTCACTCTGCAGTTCATCTTTCATCACAATTTAAAGAAGGGTAGTTGCTTTTCTGCACTCACAGTGATGTTTTTAAATTGCAAACAAAAAATTTTCATATGCAGGAAGTTCATGTGTGTTTTTGCAGCAAAAGCCACAAACATCTGACTTGAGACTCAAGTATTTTGCTTTAACATCTAACTTTAGATTCATACATTTGATTGTATCATTTTACCTCTCATATTTCTGTTTGGCTAAATGTACTGGTAAATTGTCAGTGAGTCTCTGTCTACAGCTGTGAATTTCAAGCTAAGCATTTAATGAAGCTATGCTAATATTTGTTCATCTGGTTTAGCTTGGGTTGTCATTTATGTTAAGTGATCTCTCCTTGTGGGACACTTTTCATCCATTCATTCCTTCATTCATTCACTGTATCCATTATACAAAGCAAGCCAGCAGTTTAAACCTAAGCAGGCAAGCAGTTTATAGTCTTTAAGAAGATATAAGCATTAGCACATTGTGCTGTGGAATACTGATTTCCTCTTGGAAAACAAGCCAACAGGGAGCTAGCCAGTACACTCACAGATAAATGGTGCAAACCATGTTCAGACTGTACAAGCACAAATAATAGCTCAGCTATTATTTCATAATTTCTTTTTTCTTGGAAAATATGGTCATGCCTAGAGGGAACTCAAAGTTATGAGATGTACACTTCTTATACTGATCACTTGAAGCCAGTAGTCTTTTTAAGATTTTAAATACTCAGACCTTTAAAACTTATAATTCACAGAAAGAAATTTTGTGGAGCTCTACCTAACATTTCTGCACTGTAAAGTGGCTGTTGCCACTACAATGGTGCTATTACCTGCTGATGGGAATAACTTAATAGGAATAACTCAATAGGAAGTCACCAACATTTCACCTTCTTAAGCTTAATTCTTGAAAGGCAAAGGGGAGATACTGGTGAATGCTTTATGATTTACTGCAATGGCATCATCCAGAACTACATCACAAAATGTTAGGAAGTTCAATAGAGCATCAAAACTTAGACATGTGTGGCATTTCTGCCCAAACTCTTGATAGTATAGTCATGATTAAAGGGAACTCAGAGCATTCTCCAAACAAATGGAAGAGAACATAGAAAACAGATCCTGAAGGATATTAAAAGCAGATGAACACTGACAAATATTGCCAATCTGTTTCTCCTCTTACTCCTCATAGCTATTCTTCAAAGAGAAATAAATAAGCAGAGAAAAGAGTTTGTACCTTTGTGATGAAGAAAACAATGAAAGAAACTAGGAGCCCAGTGTTACGAAGAAAGAAAAACTGAATTTATCTAGATGCTTATTTGAATATAAATCTCTTCAAAGAATTATAAGTGGGGCAGATTCTGTGTCTCTGTTAGCCAGAGTAATTCTCTTGAAACCAGTGATAATTTAAATTAGCTGCACCTCTGTCCTTAGAATTTTGTTTTCCTTTTCCTGTTACCAGGGTAGATATTATATGTGAAGTATATTGTCTATTCCCCAGTTCCCCCAAACACATACCCTGCTTTTTTTTTTATTTATAATACTGAAAACTTCAGAAAAGAAAATATTTCCTTAAGTTTTCTTTCTGAATTCTCTTTAGTTTTCCTTCTATAGAAAAAGAGCTTTCATGCTTTTTTTTCCTGCTTCTTCAGAAGATAACTCGGAGACTTATTCTGGAAAACCTCTGAATAGTGACAGGAGATGGTGATGATTTTGTAGTCTCAGTGATTGATATGCATGGGCTGAGGTGCCTGAAGGTGCTTAATTCCTTTCAAGGTAAGGCTCTCTGCTTGTTTGTCTTCTTTACTGTTTTCTGTTTCCTCTGGAGAGTGCTTTTTTTCTTCTTTAAACCACATAATAAAAGTATCTGCAACTGAATAATATTTTTGTGGACATCATGGCATCCAGCCTGTAATTTAATACTTAAGTTTTCCATGCCTTACTTGAAAGAAAATGCAGCCAAAGGAAGACAATTTTTTATTTTCCTCCCTACTTTTTCTGCTTTGTACACATATCCACTCAGAGAGAGAGAGAGAAGAGCATTTATATTTTTCTCTCCTGTAAGTACATACACTGAGGACTTTTTATTCTCAGTTTCCACCTCCAAGGATAGACTTCTTATAGGCTACCCAGTACTATGTCAAAAACAAGGAATGCTGAACTGAACCGAACTGTCAGCTCTCTCACGGATTTAGGAACAGCCTTGCAATGAGATGCAACTGTGAATTTTTTTAAAGACTTTGGCCCTTGAAAAGAGATATCAATTTCATTCTTTCCTTATAATCAGAAGGTGGTATCAGTTTTTATAGTAATCAATTTTTATATAAATTCTCACACTCACACCCTTGTCCCTCATTGGCCAGAATTGTGTCCTAAGGGCCAAGTTTTTAAAAAATGCAAAAGTGTAGAAAAGGGATGAGAAGAAGGGAAAGTGAGGAGGTGACTGTCACAGCTCATTAAAACCATGCTAGTTCTCGGAAGAGAATGTAATACTTTTGGAGTCAGAAAAAGAGCTCACACAGAAAGAAGGGCATAAATCTTTGGCTTGATGAATAACTCTCAAAAACCAGTGCCTCCCAGGATGCTATTTGTCTTGGATATATTTTGCATTAGACATTCAATGGATGAAATGTGGAGCCAACCAAAAGAGCAGACTGAAGTGACAATGAATGTCCTGCTCTGCAGGTTTTACTCTCCTTTGTGCACTACTTTCATGTTCCCTTACTTTGACCCTCTTCTTTTCTTGTGTTTTCTGTTGTTCAGAGGCACAATTTCAATGGGTATTAGTAAGATCACAACCCAGCCTAGTTTACATACAGGTGATAGCGGCATTCATCCGTAAAGTAGGTTAGGACCACCTCAAAGTGGGAGAAGCAAAAAAGTCAGTTTTTCTGTACATTTATATTTTTCTAATCTTTTGATCATTATTTTTATGATGTATAGTGTGAGATACTCTAAGTCAACCATAAGAAATGCTAAAGAGAGGACCTGAAATTCTCAGTTTTGTACTGAGTCAGAGCTCTAAGTTCTTATTACCTCTTGAACTGATACAAGGGTGACTCATCTGTACAACCTGAGTTAAATGGAAATAAAGGAAATAAAAAAGGCACTGAGAGGCTCTGTTTTTTCAAACTGGAGACTGTTCTCTGCAGTAACTGTAACCTAGCAGTAACCCAGGAAACCTCAGAACATTAGTAGCCCAATAACTGGTAATTAATAAGCAGTTCTGGCCTTTCAAGAGCCCCAGAGTAGTTAATCAGCACTTTAATGAATAAAAAGTTAATGTCTCAGATACTAAATATCAGCTTTTGTTGGAAGTGGGATTTGGGCTTTTCTGTCAGGAGACAAACCTGCAGTGAGGGCAGAAATAAATAGTGTTCTAACTATATCACACTAACATGCTGTGTAAACCCTCTCACTAGGCACCATGTCCAGATCATATCTGCCCAGCACTGGGTGACCAATAGCGGTTCCCATGTGAGGAGCCTCCAGCATCAATAAAAATGGTGGATCACCACCAAGAATAACTTCCAAATAGGAAATAATGATATAACACAAAGGCAAAATTGCTGCTAGTAGTTTATAAATAAGTATAATTGATGGATCTACAGTCTACTTAATCCAGATCCATTGCTTCTTTTGTCTTCTTTCCCTGCATTTTGCTAAAAAGTTTTCATGTGACTCATTAGGAATTTTGTTGAGCATTTTTGATCTTATGAATTTCTTACTCAAATGAAAATGATAAAATGATGAAAGTCTTTCTTACATGAATTTTGCTTTCCCCTCTACTCTGCAAAATATACCTGAAAGCTTCAATTATTTAAGTTACACTGAGTCAGCTAAAGCTTTCCTCTATTGTTTAAAATGTTTTCTGGTTGTTTTGGTTGTTTGTCCAAAAGAATGTTTACAGCATAGAAATTTTTTTGACTGTATTCTACAAAATATTTATCTTTCAATGTTTCTGCATATTTAAAAATACAAGGAAAAAGTATCCTCAGAATCAGGAAAGCTCTCATTTTCTGTGCTGATATTTATTTATTGATTGATTGATTACTGTGTTCTTATGCAATTACTTCAGACAAGGGAAAACAAGGCTGTTTCTCTGAGACGTGGGTAAACTGATGATGTCAAGTGAATATTAAATGGTTACTGAAGCATAACTCTTTAATTGGCTCTTTATATGGAGACCACATAAATTTTGTAATTGGTCATAAACTCCAGTGGAGGGTGTGGCATCTGTTTCCTTTCTTGTTGTATTTTTTTTTTTTTTTTTTGTCATTACTGTTCCTTTCCATTGCCACTGTCACGATGGCCAAAGTAACTCACTGGAGCTGAGTAGAAGATTTATACTTAGTAAGCAATAAACAATATTTAGGCTTTCTTCATAGCAATTACTTTGTGTTGGTTTTGATTGGTTCTCTCCAATTGCCTTGCTAATGAGTCACTGACCAAGCTGTGCAGATCACAAATGAAGACTTGCCCTAGGCAGCTGCATTGGCAACTCCTTGCGCTGCCTTAGGTCACTATTTTGTTTGTTGTCTGCCCTTCTGAGCTCTCTTTCCAAGATTTCCCAGTCTGACTGTGCACTGCAGGCACTTTTAATCACCTTTAGTGCCTGGGAATATAACACTCCTAAGCCAGATTTTCTTGAAATTGCCACTTGAACTAGTAACATTTCCTCACCTTGCTTCCTTCTACACGCTCTTTCACAGAACAGGAAATGCTCAAAATAAGAACTCTGTGTACAGGCAGCTGTCTTCTTTCTTCAAGATAATGTCATTCATACACTGTGGGTAGAGGCAACAAATGATCTACATCCCTAAGTAAATTACTAGTTGTGAAACAGGATTCAGAAGTCAGCTTGAGGAGATGTAGGGAAAAAACCCTTACGTCTTTGTACCTGAATTCCTGCTTCTCTCCAGGACGTATATACACAAACCAGCACTGTAAGTAGTCATGCTTTATATTTGGAAACCATATATCAGTGTTTTCTTCTGATTTCTTTTTTTATGAAAAAGGCAAGAAAAACCCACCATTTAATGGAGATGGTGTGACAGCTTTTCATGGCATACTATCTAACTAGAGAGTATTTCCAACAGAAAACTATTCTTTAGATATCTTTTCATATTGAAGGCCTGTGGCATATAACCACTAAATAATTTTTCACAATGTCATTCTCCAGTTTAATTCAGATTTTGTCAACAATTTTGTATAGGCAGACAGATATATTTAAAAGTGCACACATTTTTAATATTATAATTATAATCTCAAGAAAATGATTCTCTATATACCGTTTTATTTTCCTTTCTCATTTTCTTCAAAGTAGTAGTATTTCACAGCTTTGTCTATTTGACTGTCTGTGTTTCTTGCATTTTTGAGGAGGAAGGAAGGGGATCAAGCCCACAAGCTAATGAAAATTTGTTCAACAGAATTTATTGGTCAAATTGCTCAAATCACATCGTCAAACTACATGAAACTTGTTATCCAGACAATATTTAGGCTTGATATAAATATTAGAGTAAATGACAGCATCCTCTTAGATTTTTAATTTTAGAATCATAGAATCATGGAATGGTTTGTTTTGGAAGGGACCTTTAAGATCATCTAGTTCATCACCCCCTGCTATAAGCAGGGACACCTCCCTTTAGACCAGGTTGCTCACAGCCCCATCCAGCCTGGCCTTGAATGCTTCAAGGGAGGGGGCATCCACAACCTCGCTGGACAACTTGTCCAGTGTCTCACCACCCTCACAGTAAAGAATTTCTTCCTAATATTTAGTCTAAGTCTACCCTCTTTCAGTTTACAATTTGTAAAACTTCTCTGAAAATTCTAGAGAATGTGGGAAACTCAGGTTTATTGCTTACCATGCTAGCTATTATGTATCAGAAAGAGGGGGTTATAAGGATTTGCGTTTCTTCAACAGTAATCATGTACAATTGTAAAGATGGAAACAATTGACAGCATCATTAAACTGTAACCAGCTATTGTTGTAAAGGGGATCAAATAGATTCAGCATAATATTACCTAATAGTAATTAAGCTCTGCTCTAACATATTAATATTTATCAGTCTTACATGATGCTGAACTCAATTTGCTTTTTATTTGCCTTGTAAAAACACTCCAGCAAACTGCATTTGGATCTGGATTTAATAACACTGTTGAAAATAAGAAAAATTCACATACCTACAAATGTTTGTAATATTATTGCTTTTGCTTTGGACTCATTAATTGAAGGTGATACTGGCCAAAGCCTTTTTTTGTCTTTAGAAATTTGAAAATAACCCATTTTCCCAATTAGCACGTGGTTGTCATCCCTGCTGTATATTTCAAATGCATTCATTTATCCTGTCTTAATTCGATGCTTATAATCTCAGTATTTCCTTTGCAAATAAGTTCTGTAGAAGCGACAGATGTCAAGAAATACTCACAGAAATCAGTGGAGTCACTGTCATCAGAGACTCAGTTGCCCAAGTACAGACACTAATGCAAGGTGAGATGATGCAGAGTGCCCGTCAAGGCCTTCAGCTGCTGCCTCAGGAGGGCAGGAGTCCCACGGGTTCATTGTTCTACTGTCATCTCCATGATTTCTCCCAGTATATACCCTTGGGCGCCAAGATTGACAGTAGCTGCCTGTCTTTAACTGCTGACTTCACCCTCTTTGATCTATAAAAGGTCTTGGATGGGGAAGAATTTAAATATCATTTGTTCTGTGTGTGTGTGGCTTCTGTGCACTCTGTTGGATCATTGCAGAATTTAATAAAGTGTATACAATTGTGCAGTGCAACAGAATTTTGTTCACTGCATTAAAATCAGCATACACTGTAAATCCCCAGAATCTCTTTGGCACAGCTTGCATGGTTTTACATTTCAGAGAATTGCTTCAGATCTATGTCAAGACTTCTGACTCAGAAAACATTGTATAAATTTCAGGTGAAATAATGTGTTGTGTTTTTGGGCTTTTTGTACCTAGATCACTTGTTTGTGATCACAAATTCAGAAGCCAAGAATCTTGACAAGTCTTTGAAATTTTTCTGAAACATGCAATCCTGCGTCTTGGGCAGAGGATACTGCATCATTCAGTCACTTTTACTGTCATCTTTTTCTTAATGTCTTCCTTATTCCGGATGCTCTCTGGTGTCCAGTTTTGTGTTTCAAAAGAGAACAGAGAGTCTGATGATGCAACCAGTCCTATGGATGTTGATGTTCTTGGCAGAGTCTAGTCAAGTTTCTGCTGCAGATAGGAGTAAGTGGGAAAGCTCTCAAAACAGCCCCAGATGCAGACATGAGAAATTGAGGTACTTTCCAAGATGAGGAGCAGAGGTGACACAGTCGTACTCACGGCTCTAAACCTCTGCAGGAAAGGGAGATAATGTTTCCTCAGAGACTGTGGAGACATTCAGGAAAGTTCAGAAAGATTAAGTGGAGCTATAAAGGTGAACCTTGTAAGTAGAATACAGAAATTAAGGGCAGGTTTTTTGAGCTGAAAGAGCACACAGGAAGACAGGAGGCTTGATTTCTACTTCTGTCTCTGTCAGTGACCTCAATGGCTGTTGCCATTGTCCTCTCAGCAGAAATGTGGAAAAGTTATTTGTCTGCCCTGAAAACAATTTGAGATCCATCTAATATTATTATTGAAGTGTATTAGACTGTTTTATGGGTGCTGTTATTCAGAAATGACTGTGCTTTGGAACCTTTATGAGGCATTCCTGTCTTGTACAATGCAGAAAGGACAGAGGAATAAAGGCCATCCTACTGGGAAGGCAGTGTTTACTTCTAACTTAATTCTCTACAAGTTCCTTTTGTAGACAGTGGAGACTTCATTTTCTTCAAAAGCAGATGCCCTAAAAACATCACATGACTCATGTCCTAAAACTATGCTTTACTTTCCATTGACTGTAAAGAGCATCTGGAGTGACCAACTTATAACTCACATCTGACATCCAGTGAAATAAATACTACATTTTAAGTTAACTTTCCTGAGTATCTCAACATGCTGACAGTTCCCACAGCACTGAAGATAATGCATTTTTCCTGGAAAGTCAGGAATCATTCTGTTACTTTCCTTTTTAAATCCAATAATGCTAGAAAATGAGTAGTTGTTCTTAACTATTTGAAAGTTGAGTGTTTTGCCTTTTGAAACTTGTTTAATTATGTCATTATTCTACTCTCCCCTCTGGCCTCACTCAAATTTACCAGTTTTCTCACTGTGATAGATTTCTACATGTTTCATTTATCCTTAAAACCAAGTAAAAGCAGATTACTTAGACAGGAAACGTAACTGGAGTGAACAGTAGAAAAAAATAAAATATATTTTTCACTTTTTTTCCATTAGTTCAGTTGGACATCATGTATAATATTTCAATGAAATCTGCTTCATTATTGTTCCCAAGCTGTATCCAGAAGTCCCAAAGTGTTTACAATTGAAGTGCATATCAATATATTGTTCCCAACGATTGTGAAGAGGTAACCATCAGTTCTCCTGGTGCTGGAGGGAGAAAATGCATTTTCCCACAGCAAAATAGACATATTAATTATCTTACTCTTTGTAGTCTTTTTTTCCTCCTTCTTTCATAATATTTTCCTGGGGTTTGTTAGCAATACTTTTGGCTGTAGTGCAGGACTCACAGGTCTGCAAATGTATTTTCTGTGTGCCTGTACTCCCTTCTACTGACAACACAACTTTCATTGGAAAGTGGGGACTCCAACTATATTTTTTACTTGTCACTTCTACAGTACTGTCTCCTTAAGGGAAAGCATTAGGGATGTCAGCAGAGAGAGTTTCCAGTTCCCATACTGAGCAAACAGTTAAACTGTGAAAACAGAGGAACCTGCCCAGAACAGCTACAACTCGTTTTCATACTCTGTACTTCATCACATTCTGTGTGATGTAAATTTACTACTGCTTTTTTTTTTTTTTTTTTTAATGCTGTTTGAGATGAGGTCATGCACTTGACTTCTTTTGTCAGCTGCACTCTCCTGTTTCTATTTATATATACTGAAACACAACAGTTTTTAAAAAGAGTTGTAATAGTGGAACACATGCTATTAAATAGGTTGTATTACAAGGGTTCAGAAGGAGCAAAAGAGCAAAACCAGCAGCCAAATTCTCCAAAGATAAAACATTAGCTAAAAATGTGAGAATTCCCCTCATTGCAGTGTCTTGCCAACAAGTCACAGATGTACAACACATGAGCAACTGAAAAAGTGATTATGAGGGTTATAATGGCAGACCTGAATCCATAATGCATAATGCATTCATCCCAAGGTGCATTTGTGCATCTGTTAAGGTATTTTACAAGTCACGTAAGAGCTTTTAAAACCTTTTTTTCTGAATTGTTTAGCTCATTTGCAGCATATAATTGATGTTTTATATTTTTGTCCGTATTACTTTCTGACATTAATACATGACATAATGCATGAATACATTACAGTGACAATTGTTCCAGTTTCTGTTTGTGATTCATCCTTTTGAGCTCTGTTGTCATTTCTGCATTTTTCTTTTTGTCCTCTTCAGCTTTTGCAGACTCCCTGCAACACTAAGCTGGCCCTAGCAAGGCATGGTGTTAGCCTGAAATTGTCTTGTTTCACTGGAGGCTCACATAAGCCAGTGTGTAAAGTAATTTCTGTTCTTTCTTTTGTCATACAAGCAGTATTCTCTTCAAAAATGTCTGTGATCTCTCTGATATTCAGTAACATCCATACAGTTCCCCACTGAGCTTATTTCTTCCCTTACCAATTTTATACAAAATAAAAACTGAGATAATTCTTGATTTACACTGGTGGGAGTGAGAAGAGATTCTGGCCCAATGATCTTTTTCTACTCTCACCTCTCTAGGTGCTGTTCATGCAGATTTAAATAACAGCTGAAGTTGGTCTCTTGCCATCTGAATTCTAATTTTTCTTCCAACACACCACATCTGCTTGCTCTGTTTACTGAGAACACCAAGTCCTCCCTCCCATCTTTGGCCTTGAGAGTTAAAACTTCTCTCTCTTTAAAAAATATTTGGTTTTATATTTCATGCTATACTTTTTCTAATACAACAATTCCAAATTGCTGAACACTGTACAGCCATTTATACCAAAGACACACAAAGTGAATAGAAAAAGTTGAATGACTAGAGTGACATTTGACATTAGTATAAAATATTCTATATGTGATGGGACTTAGTGGAGACCCTATCAGCTTGAGTAACTCATTTCTACATGGGTAGAAAAAAGAGCTGTGTGATTTTCCATTTGTCACCTTCCTGAGCTATTTGTTCCTACAGCTGTGTTACCACTAGTACAACACCATTCAGACAGATCTTTATCCTGACCAGAATGCTGTTTTCTGAGTTGCCAACCCTTTGTTTCATTCTCCTCTAAGGTACAGCTTTTTTTCCCAGTCAGTGCAGATAATCTTCTCTGTTTCGTACTTTTAAGCTTTGTAAATTATTTCCTTTAATAAGAACTCTGGCAGATATGTCAGCCATGATTTATTCTGTATAATATTATAACAAATTACCTTTATAAGCTGATACTTTGCCAGACGTTTTGTGGCTTCTAAGTTTGAGTTTGTCTGTGTCCACTCCAGTGTAAACTGGGCGTCACAGTTGATAAGCACATGGGTACAACTAGCATCTTTGAAGAGAGAACAAGATGTTAAAGTATCTTTTTGAAAGGTGATGAGTAAACTGGGGAATAAAATTTGAGAATGCATGAAATGCCACTTAAATGAGTCATGGTATAATGAAGGACAAAAAAAAAAAGCAAGTGTGAAGCTATTTGGTAGACTAAGGTTACTGGAGGACATGACTGCAAAATCCCACTGCTCTTTTGGCATTTTAACATTACAGAGAAGATGGATAATCACTGCAATTTATATGCCCAAGGTGAAACACAGCAATTTGACATTTCTGAAGAAGAGGAGGCGCAAGGGGATCTCATCAATTCATATAAATATCTGAAGGGAGGTTGAAAAAGTGTCAGAACCAGAGCCCCACTGGCCACTTTTCAGTGGTGGCCAGTGACAGGACAAGAGACAACAGGTACAAACTGGAAAACAGGAGATCCCTTTTGAATATCAGGTAGCACTTCTGTGCTGTGAATGTGATAGAGCATTGGCATGGGCTTTCCAGAGTCTCCTCCTTGGAGATCTCCAGAATCTGCCTGGATGTTGTCCTGAGCACTTTGCTCTGGGTGACCCTGCTGGAGCAGGGGTTGGGCCAGGAGACCTCCAGAGGTCTCTTCAAACCTCAGTCATTCTGTGTTCTGTAAAATTCAATTTCTTGTTTTGAGTAGGGGCTGCAGCTTCTAACTCAGCATGGAGGTCTTATTCTTACAGAAGGCAGTACCAATATAAGCAGTTCCCCACTTCACCTTTTCCATCCATCAAGGCCTGTTCTTTGGCGAGAACTGCTCTAAATTGTTTGACTCTAACTTGTCTTTTTTATTCCTTTGTTTTGGAAGGCAACTAAGTAGAGATCTAGATAAAGCACCACACATTTACCAGTGTGGTAAAAATGAATGATTGATTGACAAATAAATTAATTAGTATCATAGCCATTAATTACTACATCAGGCAAGGACAGAACTTGCAGTTCCTTTTAGTTTCTGGGAACTCTGCATCTCAAAACAAAGAACACTGACACAGAGAGTGGGTGTTGCTGGCAGCAGGAGCAGAAGAATGGCTGGTCCTTCAGAGAACGCCTTCATGTTTATTGTGTGATGCAGTAAGATCTTTGCACTGGATGTTCTATAGGTTATGTCTGCATCATGGTGCCCCTATGCACCTTCTGAGCAACCTGATTTACCTGTCTGGTCTTCTTGCAACCAGGGCACACAAGAGTATATGGTAAAGAAAGGATGCTGGGAATTAATAAAAAGACTCCCTTGAACTTTCTGACCGAGTGTTTTCCTCAGTGGAATTTTCAGATACCCAAATTACTATTAACATTACCCATCTGAGAAAGCCTGAGACCTAATTGAGGCAAGAATGCATTATTTTTGTTATCTAGAGTAGGGATATGCAGAGAGCTAAGGGTGACGTTCAGTGAAGTTACTTCTACAATTAGAAATCTGTATTTCCAAACGAATCCTTCACTAGGTAAAACAAAGGATAAAAAGGACACATTGCTCCATAAAAATATTTAAATATATAGAGATTAGTATCTGTCTTAACTTTGTTATTAATCATAGATTAAATGAGGATCTCAAATCCCAAGGTGTAGGATATATTTTTAAAGAAGTTTCACAAGTTCGCTCTTTATTATATCATTATACAATAGATAGTAACCTTATTTGCTTGAAAATTGACCTATTAAAATGCAGTGAATAACTTGAGTAACCTCTGTGTGAACCTTGATCCTTATAATTTTGCGATTTCTTTTGCTTCACTATACTCTTTTTATAATCTTTATGACTAACAACTATTTTCTTTGAAACACATTCTGTCCCTTCTATCTGTGCAGCTCTTCTTTCCTACAGAAAATACTTTTTCCTTCTACCATTTGCACAAAGAGTGTGGAGCCACTGCCTATATGCTGCCTGCACTGTCAGAGGGGCTAAGTGTGTTACCCAAGCCACCAGGTCAGAAGTGTTCTCCCAAGCCCCACTGCCTTTCTAAGTCTGGAAAATAGAGAATATGGCAGAATGTTCTTTGACATGCAGGCAAAGCACATAGTGACTTTTACACCACCAGCATCTCTCACAGACTGCTGGAAAACTGTTCTAGGGAAAATAAGTGCTGTAAGAGCAATCCATCAAGTCAGTTTGGAAGGATAATGCCCTTATTTTATGTGAATGCTTGTCTGCTTGAATAGTTTTATCTCTTCATTCTACTGTCCTTATATATTTTTTCTCCTCAAATCTTTGTTATGGGTCTTCTTTATGGAATCTTTTCCCTTTTTCTTTCCTGGAATACTTAAGATGATGTCTACTAGCCTGCTACATGCCACCTTTCCTTTTGTATCTCTTGATTGGAAGAGTAAAGAATGGATGTAATGAAAAGTGTGGAGGCTCAGACTAATAGGAAGTAAAATTAGTTCCATTGCTTCAAAACACAGGAAAAACTAAGCACCAAGTCACAGAATCATAAAATCATAGAGTCATAGAACAGCCCATTGGAAGGGACCTTGAAAGATCATCTGACCCAACTTTCAAGTCCCTTTGATGGGTGCAGGTGGAGCACAATGCATTGGTGCTAATAGGTGGAAGCAAGTCTTGTCTCACAAAGTTAATTTGTCTTGAAGCTAGAGCTTAGGAGTTGGCTCTCATTCTCCTGCACAGCTTTCACAAGTCTGAAATTGGCACAGCCCCAGTCTCCACTTCTAGTCCCAAAGCAAGGTTTTGAAAGCAACATAGCCTCTTGGATTTTTATCGTCAAGGAAACTGGGCCATTTCAAGACCTGTTCCTTAATAAATTACTACTAACTGCCAGCTGTTAACAAACTCAGCATTGTCTCTCTTCTGTACAAACAGCTGTGTTACAAGAAGGAGAGAGGAAAGGGCTTGTTACAACCCCATGGTGCCGGTGAACTTTGTGTGCTCTGATTTGTGAAGAATTCATTGTTTGTGTTTAAATGGAACATGAAAGTACTGAAATAGGAAAGAGAGCAAGTATTAGTTGACCTTCAGTATTATGATATGATTTCTTTCTGCATAACAGAGATCAGATCCTGAACCTTCAAAAAAGACTTCTTACATCCCTGAAGTTGATAAAGACCACGACAGAACACACATGGAATAACTCATTTGTCTTTTTAGTACTCAGAGTTTACAAGGCTAGTAATGAAGCCTCTGGGAACAGTATCAATACAATCAATAGATACAATACCTCTACTGAAAGTCTGCAGCAATGGTCCAATAACATACTAGGGAAAAAAAAGCTTCACTAACTCTCCTGTGTACTTCAGTTATTCAAAATTGCTCAGCTATAAGGCAACACTTGGTTGCCAGGTCAGTCTGGGAATAGTTATTATCACAAAATACATTTACATATGTGCATCAGTGAACAAATTTAATGATGTTGGGTAGTGCGTTAATAAGTTGTACAAAACGTTTTGCTACAGGCTACAATGAGGTGGGCTGGGGATAGTAGGATGGAAAAAAAAGTATTGAAATTGGCTCAAAAAACGGGTTTGAAACACAAACCTCTTTTGTGTCACTAGAAATGTACTCTGCTGGCAAATACAGACATAAAGAGAAGCACTTTGAGGCACCATCAAGGGTTTGCTAAAATCTGGCTGGACACTGAAGCAGAGCCAATTTACAGAGTACCAGTTGGCAAGCACAGAGATGTTTATTCTGCTTGATAAGCATCTCCTTAGTAACTCCATGAGACAACAAATAGGATTGATGAGCAGCATGTGGGGAAAAAGGTTGAGCACAAGAATGGTGCAACATGGTGAAAGTTAACCAAACATTAGGAGAAGTAAATTGAAATAAAGGCTGCAACGTCGCTTTTTGCAGGAGGATTTAGGGTAAATACATGAAAAGAGAATAATGAAAAGTATGCAAGGAAAGATAATGGGCCAAATTAGCCTGCAGTTCACATCCATGCTTATTCCTCTCAGATTGCTAAAGTTAAATTCTGAATCAATTTTGTCTGACAGTTCTTTATTTGTATTGCTATTGACTGAGTGCCAGTAACTGTGAGTGGTACATGAAAGAAAATGAGGGTTTGTTGAGGTGGGGTACATCTGACCTGTATGCAAGCCATCATTTGTAATTATGGTTTGAGGTACTTTTTTGCTAGTTATGCTCCACTCTTTCCAACAACTACTGTATTTGATGCCATTTGCCAATATCCCACAAAGGACAAGTAAGAGAAAAATTAATTAAAGGAACTCTCAATCCCTGAGATGGAGTTGCGCAGGAAACCCTAACATTATCAGAGAAAGACTTTATTGTTGATCACAAATCTATAAACACCTCGATTCTTGTTTAATACCTCCCCTTCCCTCACATGTTCACTGTCAAGCTAGCCTTTCAGGAGAAATATCAGATGAGGTAATGCTGACTGAAATGATCAGCAACAGTAATAGCATGGGGAACAGAATTTTAAATTCCATCCATATATTTAATAATCTCTGTTGCTGTCTAAGGGAGCCAAGCATATTTAAAATTGAATTCATAAGACTTGATGCATAAGATGAATATCCTATGAGGTCACAGAGTACAGTTATGATTATCTAGTCTGACCTTTTGAATAACTCAGATCCTGCAGTTTCATCTCACTATTCTTATACCAAACCGGTACCTTTTGATTGCACTATGATAGATATTTTGGAAACACGTTCAGAATAGATTTAAAGAATGTAAGTGACAAAGAATCAATTGCATCATTAGTAAACTGTTTCTGTGGTCAATTACTAACGCTGATTTGTAAAAAATTTCGACAGAATCATTACCCCAAAGTGCACTCTGACAAAATTACAGAGCTTCATAGAATGCTGCAGAAGTTTTGCTTCAGATAAGATGAGAGCTTCTAGTAGATGCATTGGAATTTTTTGTTTTGAAATTATTTCACTAGTAATTATGATTTTATCTGATATTAAACTAAAGCAAAATAAAAATGTTCCATCATGAATTTTTTCTTTATCAAGAAATCAGAATTGTTGGATTTCATTGAGTCAAAAAAAGAAGTCTACATTCTAGTGAGATATTTGATTCTCTAAATTGTTGCCACCATTTATTACCCTCACAATTAAATTATCTTGAAATCTAGGCTGAGCTTGAGCTGAATCTAGATAGAAGGTCTTATAATTTTATATGCTGATATGCCTGATGATCAGCTACTAGGATCCTCTTTATTTCCCCTTTGTGAATATTACAATTCTTTAAATTTCTCCTGGAAAACTGGATAGACTCTCACAACAAGGTATGTTGTTCTCAACTTTTAATCCTTATAGTAGCTCTTTTAAGTTCTTTCAGCATCCCTTATAAGTGTGACTTCATTATTTTAACTACTGAACTATAGACACCCTTCTACATTCACTTTATGGTTACTGCTTTAACATCTAACAAGCTTCTGAGCTCTCTTCAGTAGTGTATTAAGATTTGTGCAATCAAACTTAGGGAGCACTGTAACTCATAAGAATGTCTAAAATGCATTAGATGAATCATGCCTTAGAAGTGCACACTTCTTTTCATTGACTATCAGTGAAGCCTTGATGATTGATCGAAAGTGGACATCAGCACTTTAGATGTGGGTGGGATTCATTCCTCTGCAGGAAACCAATGTCTTGGACTGGTTGTTGGCTAAGAGACATATAGCTTCTAAAATTTTCTTTTAATAACTTATTATATTCAGAACTCTTTTCATTCCTTTATGTGAATTGAAAACATAGTCTAAGGAGAAAATGATGATTTACCCACCTGTGAGAGTTTCTATTCCTTAATTATCTATCTATCTATCTATCTATCTATAGATATATAGATACTTTGTATCTATGTCAAGCACTAACTTGGGGCTAAGAAGAGGTTAAATAGCAAAATTCGTATGGAAATTACAATTTAAATTTAAGGCTCACTATAAAAGAAAAAGTGGTGTCAGGTGGGAAAACTCATATATTATTTAGAATTAGAATGACACCTGTAAATTGCACTTGAAAAGTGAGTGGGCATCTACTGTTCTTGCTGCTGCTTTCTACAACCACAGCACTTCTCTTTCTGCATGTGGACATAGCATTTGCTCTTTATAGAAAGAATAGACCCCTTTCCCTGACTCATAGGCTTGTTCCTAGAGTAGGCCTCCCTTTCCACAGCCTTTCTCATTTTGACCTCTCTAAAGAGGGAGTCAGGGAGCAGCCAGTTTGGATGGTGAGGCAGGAAATATTTGGTCTGACCTCAGTTAAATCTTCTTCTCTAAATAAAGCACTTCATCTCCTATTTACCTTCTCACTTTTCATTTCTCATTATAAAGTCTGGAAACTGGGTTTGATTACAACCATGCAGCGACTAAAGTAATGGGACTAAGAGCTAGGGCCTCTAAATTTACTGGGATAAATAGAAAGGTAAATAGTGTTAACTGTTGACTGAGAACTCACTTGACAGTCATTATGTTCATAATAGTTGATAAAGGAAGAGCTGAGATTCTAAACTGAATAACTTCTGTGCAAAGAATTGGGGCTACTTCATACACAGAGGAATTAGAGGACCAGATGTTTTGGCAGGTTTTGAACTGACACAAAAAGGGGAAAAAACTGTACAGCTCACAGTCATTTGAGCTATGCAGTCATACTGTCTCCATCAGACTTAAACTTTGTTTGTCTTTCATGTCACAAGAGAATTATTACTTAGTTGAACACAAAAAGGGCTGATATTAAAAATAACTTAAAAATATCTATAGTCTTTTTAATTATTTCAAGCATGGATAATTTATATCCTTCTATTTCACTTATTTAAAAATAACCTATTTTCAGTGCTTTTTATTGTATTAAAAATATTGTATTGAAAGTACAGACTTAATGCATCAGATCATTTGCTTTCTTCTATTATGATCCTCAACAGCTAATTCACCCCAAGGCATAGATTAAATAATATCCCATGGTGATATTCCTTCTTCTTTGTTTATATCATTTCTTACAGTATTTCATGTCCATCATTCTATTTAGACCATTATACTAATCTAATTTAAACAAAGAAGTTGTACTTTACAATTTCTTGTGACATTATATGCAGTATCTTGATAAAAGAAATGAAAAATCTATTTTTTGCTTCTTTTATCAAAGAAAGACTTTTATCCAAACTGTACGTATTAAATTTGTAAGTGAAAACCTAGAATGTGCTACATTTTAGTAGATATTTCGTGCAAAGCACTGTAAGAAATAGGCATAGAGAGCAGGATTTTGAGATACCCTTTGAAGTACCCTACAGTACTTAAGATTATAATGATACCCAAATCTGTCAGGAACAATGAACTACTAGAATTTCAAGGCATTGCTGGACATGGAACAGGGCATGATGTCTTAGGACATCTTGAATGATGCTAATATTTACATAAGTGCTGGACCTCTACTCTATAGTCCATCGACTGTGTTAACTGAAACTTAATTAACTTTGACAAAGACTAGACACTTAATGGATGAGGAGATGTCTACATTTAAATGAATTCATTCTACCCTTTTTCAAAAGCAGCTGTCTAGGCTTCCACAGTTGCCAATGAAGTAGCATATCTGTAGGTAATCCATTCAGCATGGACCCCACGATTCACCTCCTCTGGCCGCCTTACTTAAATCTACTTTGGTTTATATGCCATAGAAGTAATGCTAGTCATGTAGGCAAACAACCTTTGATAACAAATACTGTATCTAACTTAGGTGATATGTATAGCCATGTACTGATTCCCTCTACAGCTGTAATTCCACTCTTTGATTCTGAGTTGTGATGCTGTACATAAGTAATCATGTTTCAAAAGAATCCCATCTCTACTGATGTGTTGAGGGATGGATACAAACAGAACATTGTTATTCAGGTCAGTGTTTGGATGTCTTATCAGAAAGATCCTGCTCTTACTTTTTTACATTGTCTCTACAATTAGAAATAAATGAATAAGCACTACCAAAAGTGCCAAGTTATTGCTCTTGGAAAGATTTATTATTTCTTTTTATTTTAGAATTACCCATTTTAAAAAGTAGTAAATGAACCTAGCATACAATATTTCAGGCCTGGATGTATACCTGCAACCTTTAAGCATCTCCGGAGTCTGAGAAACAGAATTTGTACCTGATGTAAGGCCTATTACCAAGTGGCTGCATCACAGGTTCAGTGAATTTGGGAAAGGCACAAGGATAGGTGAGGAAGGAAGCAGATAAACAATTTGGGGCTATGAAATACTTTATCAGTCTAATATTTGCAATACATACTTTAAAACAATCACATTTCAGAGTTTTTCATCCTTCTTCCTCTGAATCCTCCTCCTCTTCCCCCACTTTCTGCTTAAGCCATCTATTATCTGCCATAAAAATTCTTTTAAAAAGCTCTTCCTAAATGGGAAGATGATGCATAGCAATTTGGATTTAATGTTTTTAGTAAACTAAGCGTTATTTGGCTATTGGCATGAGACTGCTGACTCCTTATAAAAGTCATGCTGGGGCTGGACAATCCAGTTTTTGTAAAGCATTGAGAAAATAAGAATATTAAGGAATTATATGTTCCAGTATTTTTGCAGTCATAAATGACTGCATATGCAAAAGTGCAAATCTACATTAAAAGCAATTTTGAGGCATATGTAAACCTTGTGTTTATGTTAGTCATAAAATTCATAAATAAAAAACTCTAAAATTAGTTTTAAAATTAAGGACCTGGCTCCTTTGGACTTTTACCATTTCTGGAAAGCCGTTGCTACCTATACGCAGAAATTCTCTAGAATAGCTTTCTACAAAGTAACAAATGTTTTTGTTTGTTTATTTGTGTTTAATGTTTTTTAACTCATATAGGAGTGTTTTGGAAGCTGAAAATGTATTTTAAAATTGAATAAAGTGAACTCAGAGAGTTCATTCAAAAATATTTTTGTTTTACTCTGAATTAGTCTTTAAAAATTATAGCCTGTGGGAGCCTGATGAATTTGTCAAACTCACTATCAAACTCACAAGGTTAACATTAATTTAACTGAAGAACAAACACTTTCTGTGAACAATAAAACTTGGCAAATCAAAAACAAACAAAGAAAAAAACCCGACTTGCTGGGTACTGCCTACAAAAGAAGCATCAGTATACTATGAAAAACATTCTCATCTTTTAATGGGCTAGAAATGTTGATTTCTGCTTTCGAAAATAATTTAGTTCTACAACACAAAGGAAATACATGCTCACAGTGAAGATTTCCAGCTCCCTTTTTAAAATGCATGTAGTGTCACTGCTGTCGCACACCTTTGATCTGTTTCTGGTTAGTTGTCATGTGAAGTCTTTTGTAGTTGAATAAGTACCTTACCAATAAGTATTTTCAGAAGTGCTCTGCCATGGTTGACTGGATGGCCTGAGACCAGATCACATTTTTAAGAAGCTTCCTCTGTCCATTTCCTTCTGGATGACTGCCTTGGAGAGGCATTGCATTCGTAACAATGTTGAGCTATTTTGTTGGGTTAAAATGTCTGGAAAGATAACTCATTTGTGAAATTAAGCCTGTCAACAAATGAAAATGTAACAGTGTCCAACCCCCATCTCCCTTTAATTATCAGATGATAACTTGTCCGTGTTTTAAATGTGGGCCTTTAGATCTTTGCTTGTGAAATGTTTAATATTCACTTTATGCTGCCTCAGTAGCAGACTTCCACAGTTATTGGTAAAATGAAATTGCTTTTGTTAGCATTTTTTTTTTAAGTCTATGCAAAGAAGTGAATCATAGGGAACCTACTGACATTTATTTTGACTTACTAGAGAAATATTTTTGAAGCATTAAGATACATTTTCCTGAAAAAATGCCAAATCTAAGTTTCTGTTACTTAAGTAAAAGCAGCTGAAAGGGTAAAAACAGTGTGAAAAAACTAAAAGAGCTTTGAAGAAAAATAACACACACCTACAAAGGAGTATTTCATCAGTAGGGAAGGACTGTGTCTGCTTTGTTCAGCTCACCTTTACCCAGTGCTGGGTCACATCTTATCATGCATATCACAGAAGACATCAGACAACAGCATAGAACATCAAGCGTCAGTGGGGGCTCTGCCTGCATTCCCCTATTTCCCCACATGTGACCACCCCGAGGGTGCTTTGAGGTGCAAAGTAATTCCCCAGCATTTACTCAGAAAGATAACCTCCCTCCTCACACCCTGCCGGTTCCCTGCACTGTCCACAATAATGATGAAAACATCACTTGTTTCTTTCTGAGCACAGCCTAGTTTATATAAGCCTTAAGAGAAAGAAGGAAAACAAGGCTTCCTCACGAGATATGGAGGGATAAGTAGAATCTGTCCCTCAGACTGTGAATCTGGCCTGTATGTTACTAGAACAATTTAATTTTGCAGCATGGAAATGCACTGCAGAAAGGAAATCCAACCTAAGCCTCTGTGCAAAACGAGATTCAAACGAGAAAAGAAAAATCAATAAACAGGTGTTTCTGTCACTACAAGCATTCAGTGGATGCTGCTTTCTATGTGTTTTATTTTTGTCACTGTTGGGAACAGAAATAATTTTTTGAAGACTCTTACATATGTGGATAAAGTTATGTAAATCTGCATACATACATACATACGATCTGTTTGTATACATATACACATATATATACATATACACATCTTGTCATACAGCGGGGAACACTGTAAGATCATCTTCAGAGATAGTTTGCATTTAACACATATTACAAATGGCAAATTATCACAAAGATAATTAAATAAAAGGTATTGGAGTCCAAATAACTTCCCACCAGATTGTTTCTACCCACAGAATCAAAGATAAGCTCCTCTCAATCACATTTAATTCTCCACCCCTTGCTATACATTTGTGCCAGATGCATTGTGTTTCTTCCTTGCACAGCAGCAAACCCAACGGCCAGACAATAGGGAAGGAATAAGAAGGGATAACATCACAAATCTAAACTTGAGGTTATTTGACTTAGCATTTGTTTGCTTAGTGTCTGGCAAGCAAAGAAAACACACAGAAAGCAGAATAAGGTAGCTATGTCTGAGAGACAAATATTTAATTTGACTCTTGTGTAAGCTGATGCTCGTAAATGACAGTCTTGCATTTATCACTCATTCATACAGTTGGCAGCCTGAGTTCACCAATTACGCAGGAGCACTTTTTTCCTCTTCTTTTTTTTCACTAAAAAATCTCTGGTGAAATCAATTAATTTCAATTCATTTACTCTAAATGTAGGACCTGTTGTTGCGTGACCTCGGCAGACAATGGGTCAGACTACTTTGGCAGTGGAATAAAGCAAAACTGGGAGATTATTATGAAGGCACTTCAGTTACTGTACTCTTTGGATTACACATCCTACTGGGTGCTCTTCAGCCACATTCTTTTTTCAGGCAGAAATTTTATCTCATCCTATAAAAAAAATAGTCATAAAAGCTGCAGTAATCCGGATAAAACTGGATCTCCTTACCTGGGGGTTGAAAGAACTTTTTGCAGACTCTGATTGTAACAACTCTACTGCTAAAAAGTCTATTTTCATCTTTTTAATACATTGTGCATGCTTTATCCATTGTCCATTCCTACTTAATCAAGCCCTTTTTTGTAGAATGGTAGATTTCAGATTTTTTGGGAAACAGAAAAATTTCTAGTTTGCATGGAGGGAAGACTTCACAGATAAATTTCACTTCGTAATCTGTACACCCTGAGATAATGTTTTCCATGAGAAAATTATCTCTATTATTTGTAATAAGTATTCTGCAACTTATTGCATTGCCAGGAATATGATCTAATATGAATAAGGAAGCCTTTATTACGCATTGAAAGTTAAACAAGCTCCACTGATATGGAAATTTGCCATCAGGAATGCTTCTATAAGGAAAACTGGATAAGGTTTGAGATAAGTGAGAAAATTTTCGATCTGATAAGTTACTCATATGTTCATAGTGTTCATCAAGATAGCTTCACATTATTAAAAAAAAAATTGATTCCATTGAGGTTTCTTTAGAACTTTTTTTGTTATTGCTGTTGTTCTTTCATAACTGAATTTCAAATGCCATCAAAGACTGTTCTTATGTATGATTCAGGAGAAAATTCTGTTTTGTCTTTGTAGTATATTCACCTGTGACTTCCCAATCTGATATCTAGGTTTTGGTGAGCCAAAAATACTGAACATTTTTCACTTTTTAGATTTCATGGAAAAAAAATGGATGAAATTGCAATGCCTTTTTTCAGATTCACTGTAAATAAATCCAATGGCAGAGATACCTATTGTACTTCAGCAACTCCACAGAGAAAACTATGTTGTTGTTCAGCTTAAGACCAAACAAGACACATAACAACTGTACAACATCTTACGATATTCATCCCAGAGTACTCAAACAGCAGGCTGATGTCATCATAAGACCTCTCATCATTTTTCAATGGGAATCTGGAGAGATCCTAGTTGACTGGAAATTGGCAAACGTTGTCCCGGTTTTCAAGAGGGCAAGAAACAAGGCTCCAGTAATTACAGACCTGTCAGTCTCACTTTGTTATCTGGCAAAATTATGGAGATCATACTAGGATTTACTGAAAAACATCTGAAATACAGTCACTGGTCACAGCCAGTGCAGGTTCATGAGGGGAAAATCCTGTTTAATCTCCACCACAATATTTCTTTGTTATTCTCTGAACTTTTCACAGCTAGTGGGGAAAACGCTCACTATGGCATTGTGAAGGGATAATAGAGAACTTTCACTGAAAGCACATTTTTCTTGAAGCCTCTATTTTAATATCAGATTTCCCTCTTTGATATCTTACCAAGAGTTGTTCAGGGAGTATAATCTAGCCAGAGAAAAGTTTATCCTTTGCTCTCATCTACCAGAGGAAAAACTTGATCATCCAATTGTGTTTTGCAGGCAAGGATATTTGTATACAGTTCAATCTACTTTGTTATCAGCAAAGATAAAAAAAATGGGTCATACCATAATGTTCCTCTATTTTTCCATTATGGGCTATGCTTTTAACTTACTGTAGCCACTGAATCTTGTTAAAAGAAATTAGAGGAATCTCTGCTTACACGAGACAGAAAAATAAGATTCAAATCAGTAGATATTCTTAGATATAGCCATCACCTCTGCAAGAAAAAAAAAAAAAGACACCATAAAACAAACAAATAAAAAAAGAACATAAAAGCAAGAGCCTCACTTGGAAGTAAATAACTTCATCAACAGGGAAGTCTATGATAATATTTTATGTCAGGCAAGGGAAGGGAAAGCATAAGGAATGACTTTTAATTGTAGATCTTCTAACTGTAGATCTCTGGCTTATGGTGTACAGATCCTAATCCATGTAGATTAAAAGAAGGATATCATAAATACTCTCCTGTCAAAAAAAAACCACTAAATAGCTGTGAAGAGCTCATGCATATGTAATATTTACAATTTACTGGCCTTACAAATGCATTACATCCCAAACAGAAGAAAAGCTTTTAGCCTCAGAACAATTGGCACAAGAGGGATACCAATGTCTCAGCCTGGTACAACTAGCAGGGAGTGAAAAGTGTGATTTTCTCTTAGTGTTTCGTCTGATAAGCAACCACAGAAGTTCAGCTCCTGTTATAATCTCATAAACGCAGCCTCTACTGTGTTACCAGCAGGTCATTACACCAGTGGAATTTTTCAGAGTGTACAAACACCCAAAAACACTCCTTTCAGAGTCCGCAGACCCAATATATGTTCTGAAGACATGAGAGTGGCCAGGGGTTCCTGTGCAACCAGTAGCCTAATTTGCATTTTCTTACTTACTTGGTGTCTCCTCAAAGACCATGACTCTCATTAGAGATCTTAAAGACATGAAAAGCTAACAACACTGCTAAAGGCTCATGGGTTGAAAACTAAATTTGAATATTTTGCATAACCCCTGGAATAACATAAGATATGTCATGGTTTTAATACTCTCTTCCATTCAATCAAAAGAAGTGCTGACATGACTTTAAAGAGATGTGGAGTGTGACCTATAGCACAGTATCATTTCTTTCTTGTTCAGAAAATGCTGTGGCAAATCTTTCACAGTGGCAAATCACAATGAATAAAGGGCTGGAAACCTGGCAGGACACAAGTGCCACAACAGGCTTCCATCTAACACAAGAACAGTGTTCAGCATCCTGATATCCACACAGTACATTTTTCGCTTTTGCAGAAGTGCATTCCTTGGTAAACAGGCAGAGCTGATTATTGGAACTGACAATATCTGAACCACATCTACCAACATTTTTTTCCCAGTGAAACAATAAATATTTAAAATAAATGCTTCACAGTTCACAGCACAGAATTCTGCCATTCAGTTAAAAGCATTCTGTTAAAATACTGTCATCTTATAATAAAATCTGAAGCTAAATGGACTATTATGAACTAATCTAGTGCAGTGTAGTTTTGTTTTACAACTTTGTACTACTTCTACTAGGTTTTCTTTCTGGCTATTCATTAAAAGATTATAATAGAGAATACTAGGAAAACATGTGATGTATAGTGAGTTTGATGTATTCGTTTTCTCTTCACAGCACTCCTTCTTCCCTCAAAAAGGTGACTTCAACTTCAATCAGCATTCAGAACTGATTTACTAAGACTTGTTCAAGCCAGTAATAGCCTACTCACTGGAGGTTCAGACAGGAGAGTGAGGGGTGGATGTCTGAACTCGTACTCACTTTTCTACTGCTTACAAATTAGCTTTGAAGAATCTTGAAAATTGCAGTGCTTCTTGATTTTAGACAAATAAGTGGCTTTAAATGCCACCAGAAAATGAGTTTCTGCTTCGGATCTCAGCCAAAATTCAGCGTGCATACTTTACAAATCAAGGTTAAAAAAGCTGTATTTTTGAAAAATGCTTCATCACTAAACTCAGCTGAAATTTACAAAATTTAATTCAGACCTGTTACTGTTTAAAATACTCACAGAATATCTCACATTTATATTTCAGATGCTTTATTTTTTTCTGAAAATTTTGATGAAAACACCAAGATTAAGAGGCATTCAAGAATTCAGACTGATAAGCAATTCTGAAGCTGTTCTCTGATGTTTTATTTTTGTAAGCAAAGCTCTTCCCCACTGCTTCACAAAGATAAATATCTTCCCTTTCCTGAAAGTCTTCAACTTACGAATATTGGGTAGATGGGAAGGGGGCACAATATTCCCATAACCAGTTTTTCTCCACTGAGTACATGAACAAAGACCATTGCCTGGAGACTTTTTCAGTCTTCAGTAAGAAAGAGAAAACAAATAAAGATATAACTCTCACTAAAATAACGTAGCAAACCCGTATAAACTGACAGTTTAAAATAAGGAGCATAAAAAGTATAGAAATCCCCTCTGGATAATGAGAGTTTCAAATGCTTTCCTGTTTTGATATCGGTGCATTTTGTGCTTTGAACAAATGTTATGTCAAGCCATGTGAGCATAAGGACACTAATTTTCACAAGCACACAGCAAAAGAAACAAATAAAAATAACTAGAGTAATAGAAACTGTTGAACTGTTCTCATCATAAGAAACTGTAAATTAAGTACCAATCGGACCATATGTGGTTTCTTTCTATTTTCCAAATGATTCCCACAAAATGGAGCACAGCACATTTGTAATATACAGAACACAGATGATGTATAAACACATCATATAGCAATATTAAGAAACTCATTCTTCATACAACCACTGTAAGGAACAAAATAAGTCAGACTCTCTTCACAATTAGTCTGTGCTTTTCCTTTTATTCTTACTGTTACATATTTCTTTTTTCTCCTTTCTGCTACATGAGGCTTGGCTGCTAATGATCAATGAACTCAGAACCAGGTCACAAACACAGAACTACTGAGCAATGCTGTCCTAGTTCCTTCCTTCTTGTTAAATTCAGTGCTGTCTGTATTTTTCAGAGTGGATTTCACACAGTTGTGTCTACTTACAGGCTTAGAGTATGCTTACCAAAGGTTCAGATGTTTCTGTTGTCCATTTGGTTTTGGTTTGTAAAATGTAAACAAACAAAGAACAACAACAAACATAATAAAGAATCTGTGTTTTATGTTGCAAGAAATATTACTTCTACCAGAAGTAAAACTCCCCTGCTTTGTATATGTAAACTATGATATTTGTCTTCTCTCTTCTTTTTTCCTCTGGTCAGTGAAAATAAAATTGAATTTAGCCACAGAGTTAAGAATTCAGCACTTCATACATAGAGGAGAAACAAAACAGTTTTTTTTTTCTCATCTAAACACACACCTTCATCAAAATTTATGCAAACCAGTGCCAAATGGAAAAAAAAAAAAATAGAAATATCATTGCTAGATAGACAAATTGTTGTTTTATCATGTAGATTAGGTTGAGATGCCTGGTGTGCCTTTGTTATCACTTACAGGGAATTCCATTGCTTATATTACTGAATTTTATTTAATCAAATTCTGTAATGAGTTCATTTCGGCAGGGTTTTGTCTGGAGTGTCTATGTAAGGCCAAAACAAATGACATCTATAGGGATGCCTAAGTTAGCTTGGGCATAGACTAAAAAAAGTGCTATATCATCTCAGACAAATTTGAACATAAAATGTTTAAAATCTCATTGCGTAAGGTAGATTGATGGGTATGGCTCTAGCAATCACCATGCCCTCTGACTTCACATAACATTTATCTTCATCCTGCCTCAGTCAACACTGGATATTGAAACCATCCCAGCATACCTATCTTTAATTTGCCACAGACACCTTTAAACCAGATTAATTATTTTCAATCTTCAGGTCAGTTGCCTTACATATGAATATTAAAAATCAAAAGTATGCCCTCCAGTAAGAAACTTGCACAACTTTGCAGAATAAGTGAGATTAATCAGACATGATAATTACGGTAATAAATGTAATATTAACTTATCACATCACATAAATTCAACTAAATGAGCTCCATGACAAAAGCAGTTAAGAAGAAGGAAGAAAGGCAATGACAATCTACAATATTGAAAATAAACCCTTCAATGGCCGAATTAAAGCTATTTCTCACAGTCCATATACAGTTCATGTTATCCATATGCTCTGCATGTCTGGAGGGAGAAAAAATACATGGGCCTGTATCCTCTGCAAGTAAACCCTAACCAGATAAACTTTGACACAGCATAGAAGAAGTGCTGTAGACAGTTATTCTGTCTGGCTTTTCCTGACAATATAGCATTAAATGTTCTATTAGATCTTTATCATTTAAATTCTGGTTCAGCCAATAGGCCTCAGTTAGTTTGTAATTTCACAAATTTGAAATGCTTAAAACTAGATCATTTTTCATTTTAGCTTCTAATATGCATTTTAATGTGGAGTTTGTCTACTGAAGGCAGAAAAATGTGCTCTGTATAAATGCTGTATCGGCCTGTTTAACTGATGACACTAGAGCAATGAGAGGCAACGCACAACTTGCACTAAAAAGCTGAAAGATATCCACTTTCTGACTATCACAATCCTCTCAGGAAAGATTAGGTCAGCTTCCTTAGCACTCACACCTGATATTTCTTACTCTAACCTTATTTTCCAGGTGATCAGTTCAATTTCACAGTGTTCTACAGTCTTCTATGGTATCCTCAAATGGAATAGGGTCTGTCCATCAATTGTTATCTCCATGTCTTCAATTTCTATCTCCACTTCATTCAATTTTACAGTAAAACTTACAGAATTTCTTTATCAGCTGTAGCTTGTCCAGCATTTTATTAATCTTCTCTGTGTTCTTAATAAATAAAGTCTGACATTGTGCTATAACACAAATTCATACACTGAAAAATGGCAATGAGATAATGAGAAAAAAGTTAAAATGCCAACTATTGAAAGATTGCATGTCAATTCATTTGAGCACTGGAGTCTATTTATTGATATCATCACTGTCCAATAAAAGTATTTTAAAAGAAAAAAAATTAAAAACAAACAAACAACGAGAAAAAAAACCCACCACCATATGAAGTCATTAGTCCACAATTATATTTTGCCTGGTTAACTGAATCCCTGGTATGGAAAGTAAAATATGTTGATTCAAAAAAAGTGTTTTAGATTGGAATAAAGTTGTTTTTTTCTTCAGTTTCCCTAACTTGCTGTCAGAAAACTAGATTGAAATATTTTGAGTAGAATGCTGGGAATTTTATTTAAAATTCATTTTATTTGAGGAATGAATATTTAAATACCCAGGACTGAAGTTCTGTGCAAGATATAACTGACATTTTCATCTCTCTTTTTTTCAGAAGTTCTATAGAATGTTTCAAGTCATTTTTCCTTTGCAATTGTGTCCAAATTAAAACACAAAACCTTAGTAAGATATCAGTTAACTAAGCTTTCTCAGATTCATTGTCAGAAGAGATGCGCTGTAGCTACAATCATAACTGAAGGCCGTGATTCTCTTCACCTCTACCTCCAAAACGAAAAGGGCTTTGTGCTCGTGCCCTCACTACCTTCACAGATCATGATCCACCTCCAAAACTTTCAGCAGAAAGCCAGTGCCACGCAGCAGGAGGCAAGTATAAATTCACTCTGGTGAAGGGAATTGTTGGTAAGTTCATACTATGTTAAACATATAACAGCATAAAAACTTCTTATTCTCAGTCTGTACCTGTTGTAGCTCTCCATACTATACATGGAGAAATCGTATACTAGCATGCTTGATTGATCCATTTTATAGATTGGATGTTGGCACTGCAAGAAACAGCATGGCAGAGGCAATGTGCCAACCACTGGAGGAAGCTATGGAGTGGTCTTTGCATTCATTAAAATAATAAAGCAAATATCTACGTATAATTACATACAACAGACGGCCCATAAATGTCAATGTTAATGTTTTCAAGATTCAGTATTTCAAAAGCTTATCACATATCAACATTTTTGTATAAAGAACATTGTATACTGAACAAAACAATGTTCTTGTGTAAAGCAACAGGAAGAAAACTGATGGCCATGTCATTTCACACATCTTACATATCTTAGGAGCACCCCATCACTCTTTTCTAAACAAGGAGGATATGGAGGATATTTTTCAGTATGGTTAACATGATATACCTCTCCTTCATCTCGAAGCTAGCAAAAAAAAGCAACCAAAACTAGTATCCTAGAAAAATCACATAATGTATTTATTCATGTTGGGGTGGACTTTTTTTTTTTTTTTTAATGCTGTCTATGTCTGAATCTACTTCTCATCTCTTGTCTTGCATTGTAATTTTGGGAAAGACAGAGTTTTAGTCTGTATTTTTCTTATGCTACCTAACTAAAGACAGTCTGTGACTGTCTAGTGAGATAAATAATGCAAACTAATATTCAACACTGAAATTATTTCTACTTTCATTACAATACTTCAGAAAATTATTTTTAATACATTATTTGTAATGACATAATTATCATTAGGTGGAACAGAAGATACAGATCACATTTGCGTCTTCAAAATAATGTTAGTCCTGTAACTTCAAAAGCTTTGGCAAATTAAAAAATATGAGTTTCTGATACCCAGTGAGTTCTATTGTCCTCTAAGAGAATGAAAGTACTATGTAACAATCTAAAACCTTTTGTTCTGTTATTTTGTATATTAAAAAAATGCAACATTTGTTCAGAATTTCAAAATAAAACCACTTCTCAATTCCTTTGCATTCACTAAGGCTTTCGTTTTAAAGGCCTCACTGTTTAAACAGTAACTGCTGGCACTCAAGGACCATCCCTGCTCAACAACAGTAATGGAGCAGGCATGGATGGCTGCAAACAGGCAGATCTGTGCAAGGAGACAAGGAAGCGGTGCTGATCAGCCATCAAACTTAATGTGCTCTCACTTCTTGCAGACAAGCAAATTGATTTCTCTGTACCATCCCTTGGACCATGTCTTTTCTCACTCTACACGCAGGTACTGGCAGAGGCCTGGGTCTGCCGCTGCAGTCAACAGAGGAAACAATGGAAAGCTGTCTTCATCAAGTTGGCAACAAAAATACAACCACAAAGGTTTCACAGCCAGGGGAAAATCTCCAGCTCCAGCAATGTCGTGTTCACTTATGAAAAGCAAAAAAATACAGATCTTGGTGACTAGAGAGGTGCCTGAAGCTAGAAACTCAGTGAAAGAGGAATTGCAGCTGGCTACTGTGAGCCAGAGATGAGACTAAGCCAAAAAGGAACAGTGACAGCTTTTATACAATTAATACAGGCTCTGTTCCAACAAAATAACCTTTTCTGTTTTATTTAATCGTCCAAAAGAAATGAATAATGGGAAGGAAGGTGGGAGGAATAGCCTGCTTCAAAAAAATCCTGGATGATGGAAACTAACTGGACTTGGTTGCTGCTTTTTTCCTTCTCTGAGGCAATGGTGAAAGAAGATAAGCAAGAGAATCAAAATCAAGTGAGCTCAGGACTCGATGGCTCCTTGCCATTAAAAGATATTTTCCTGTTCGCGTGGTCAAGAGAATGAAAGAGTCACAGGGGGCACTGAGGATGCAAGCAGGGAAGGGGTTTGCTAGACATTAGAACCATTATTTCTATCCTAGTGATGAACAGTCAGGATCAAGAAAAAGGAAAATAGAAAGAAACCTCTGTTGTTGTGCAGGAGCAAGACAAAGATAGATGAACTGGCAACAGCTAACACTGACCTTGCTATCAGGCAGAGAAATGGTCTGCAGATGTTCACAGCTGTTCAAAAATACCAATGCAGCAGCAAGGAAAGCAGCCACCTCTTCCACCTCTCTTCCATCTCTTCTGCCTTAGCTACTGAGAGCATGAGGACTGAAATAGCATTGAAAATATGTAAAGAAGGTAAAAAAAAAAATGCAAAAATGTATTGAAGAGTCAGTAGTCATTTCAATATTTTAGTGCCATGTTCTCATGCTGTTACTCCCACTTCTCATTGCAGATTATTGTATGAACAAAATAATTCTGTGAAGGAAACCACATAGGCATTAGACAATCATGACAGTGCATGTGGTTTCTTTCACTTGAAATTACTGTAAGAGAAAAAAATTGAGACATAAAAATGGAAAAGCACATAGAAAAAAGGAAAAAAAGACAGATTGGGCCCCGAGGAGGAATTCCCCTCATCTAAAAGTAGATGTCTGAAAGGTAGAAATATAGAATCCCTCAACACTCAGAGGTACTGCTGGAGGACAGTAATTTCCTCACAAGATAAATGCCTAAAATAGATTAGATCAATTTAGATTAATTATTTCCTGGAATTGTCTATATTTGTCCAGTAGCCCCCGAGAAACAATGAACAGCTAACCAACTAACTTTTAAATGGACAGTGCTAGGCAAGTTTTTCCCATCATAAGAGAGTGTCACGTAATGGCATATCTCGGAGAATCTCATTAACTCATACGCACCATCTCATACTTCTCATAGTAACAGTAATGCACCCATTCTATATGTAAATTATGAAAAAGGGGAGGACTGGAAACAATCATTAACTTTACAAGAAATAAGAAAATACTGTTCACTGTACTACAGATATTAAAATGAGATATTCCAGTAATTGTTATCTAATATTTAACAGGCAGATTCGGAGGGGAGGCAAAAATCATTGCCTGGATGATAAAAATACTGGGTACTGTTGAATTAAGCTCTAAATCATCTAAACATATAAGCAAACATTCCTGCAGGGTTTTACAGCTATAAGAGTATATAATGCTGTGGCAAAAATGGCATATATACTTGTGTTCTAGCTGATTTGAAACAACCTAATTTTACTAAGCTTTACCTTAGTAAAATTCAGTGTGGAACACTTCTGATTGCATTCCTCCTTCATAAGACCCCCTCTGTAACTCTTACAGCCTAAGCAACATGATTCATCTGTACTGTTGAATTATTTCTAGCTCACTAAGCAAAGCTGCTGCCTTTTTTTCATGTTTATACACTCTTCAAAAACCATTAAGACCCCGCCTGACTTTCACAGTAGCCAATACATCTTTTGTTTGAACAATAAGACACAGTCCTGATTGTCAGTTTGGAAACAGACATCTCTTTCTTTATCATCATGCCCAGATATTATTGTTCATCTTTTCCAAAGTTGTGATCCAAATTACCATGAGAGGAAATTAAAAGGCGCAGCAGGAGACGGATGTTAAGGATGGAGTTTTAGCCTTTGAATTTACTCTCTTTTATAAGTTAAAATAAGATTATTTATACAGAGTGATCAAATGATGGTCAAACATGGAAGCACTCAGCAGTTAGTAAGGGTCAGCTCCCAAGATCTGCCTAACCAAATAGTTAAGAATTCTTTACTCTCATGTGCACCCCCTGACTCCCTTCTAAAAAAACCCAGCCAGCTCACTCTCAGCTTCAATATCATTTTTTTCTTTAAGGAGACTTACTGAAGTTTTCCTTTAAATCTTGTGACTCTTCCAATTGTCAGCTCTATTTGAATCAGAACATATACATTTCCTGTCTTATTTCTTCCTCAGAAGGGGTTCAAACCTGGCTCATTAACTCCCAGAGTCATCCTCCTGTGTAAGGGTAGTAAAGAGTGAACAGGTAAGGAATAGTGCCGAGAGGTGTTCTTGACCACAGCCTCCTTTTATACAGCCTAAGCATTTAGCACAGTTCAACAGACAAAAGTTTGCCTTGGTTATTCAGATAATTCTATTTTGATGTATGCATCCAGAGGTCTATCCATTTAAAAAAATATAATGATTCAGCAGAGCACACATTACTGGACCTGCTCTGAAAATAGTGCCTCCTATTTTATTATATTGGTCCACAACATCACAGAATCACAGAATCACAGAATGGCCCGTGTTGGAAGGGAACTCAAATATCATGAATCTCCAACCCCCCTGCCACATGCAAGGCCACCAACCTCCCCATTTAATACTAGACCAGGCTGCCCAGGGCCCTATCCAATCTGGCCTTGAACACCTCGAGGGACAGGGCATCCACAAGCTCTCTGGGCAGCCTGTTCCAGCACCTCACCACTCTCATAGTAAAGAACTTAAATGTGTTTGGGATAGGAAAGTGGAGATCCTCCTGGATTTTCTGGAAATCATCAGACAAATCATCAATTTTGATCACTACATAGAAACTCTGACTAAGTTGAAGGCTCAACCTTATGAATCAGGTCGGAGGAAAAGACAACTTTTCTCTTGCAACATGAAAACACCAGGCCCCATACCAGTTTAAAGACAGTGGAGCTCATTGCCAATTTTGGCTGGAGTGTCCGACCACACCCACCATATAGACTGAATTCAGAATCTTCTGACTTCTTTCTGTTCCAGCCAATGAAAGATGGACTATATGGGTAATATTTTCCTAGCACAAAATCATCATAGCATCTGCTAAACTGTGGATCTCCTCCACCTGTACATTTTGACAAGGCTCTTGTTCATCACTGGAGAAAATGCACAGCTAATGGTGGTGAGTAGTTTGAAAATAAGTGTTCTGTAGCTGAGAATTTGCTCAATAAATTAGTGTTATTATGCTCTTTGTAACTGTCATTATTTCCATGGAAATAGATATGATGCTTTACTTTCAGAGCAACCTATGTATGAGCAGGCAGTGAAATAAAAAGATTATTTCTCTGTCCCCAGCCATTATCTCATCTGTTGTTCTTCCCGCCCCTGTCCTTATAAGCACCTCTTTCCTCAGTACAATTTGACTTCTCTCTACCTCTGCTCTTCATAGCGTGTTTCTTTGATTTGATGTTAAATGATGAATATACAAGTTATGTGAGCACTTCTCTCTGAGGAAAATACTTTCAAAGGAATACAAGTGAGATGTAAATGATATAAGATAAAATGCTATAATTCCACCAACATGAAGTTTCACATGTAGAAATTTAAAAACTTTGCATGGTTCTGAGCCACCTCATCTAAGTTGGGGGTTGGAGTTTCATGGTCCTTGAGGTCCCTTCCAACTATGGCCATTCTGTGATTCTGTGTAAGTTCAAAGCTTGCCTTCCTTCTGAGAAAGAGATTGGACTAAATGATCTGCAGAGATTCCATCTGGTCTGTCTTTCCTTGGTTCTAGAAAAAGGGACTATCATTCCAAAAAGTTGCTCAGCAACATCATGAGAACTGGAAGCATATAACTATGTAAGCTATGTGTATAACATTGAAGCCATTAATTTAGCTTTAATTATAGAAAGATTGGTCAGTACAGTCTCAATAAACAATATAAAATTGTCATTGTAGAACAAAGCAATGACTCACATACTCCATTGTTGTGACAGTAGCTCAGTAGCATGACTGCATGAAAAGTGAACTCCTAATTCTGTTTAAGTTTTGTGCTTTCCAGATTTCAATTTATACTTCCAATATGTCTTTATTCAGTCTTATATAAATGGATGTTATCATTATGCATATAAAAAATAATTTCAGTGGAAGCCTCATATGTACCTATGCTAAAAAACCTTGCTTACTCCTGAAGCAAGAGAAAATTGAACAAGTTCTCTGATAATTCAGCAGTATATTCCAAAACTTAAAAAATGAAAGTCTCAAACTCAGTCAAAATGCACCCCAAAACTTAAAGTAAATTCAGCAATCTAATGCTGTTTCTTCATTCAACATGGACAAGTTTTCTCAAAGTTCATTTGCATGTGCCTTAGAGTGCAGGCTTGAAGAGGAGAAAACATTCTTATTTAAAATCTGCCATCTTACAAATTTCAGTCTCAGACTCACACAGCTGAAAAAATACAGCTAATAAAAAGTATTCAGAAGACTTTACAGTGATGAGATCATTGCATTTCTCCAGCGAATCTCATCCAGCAAAGAACTCAGCTTCTTTTAGGCTGATGATGCTTCATTTCTCACCTAGTCAGGTAGCAGGTGCTTAGCACTCTGAAGAGATCCTGAACATGAGCACAGAATTAAAAATGTAATAGAATGAGAGCAGAGGAGATAATATTGTCCTGGCACCAGCATGGAAAAATGTTTTAGGGCAATCATTTTTAATTTGTATGACACCCAGAAGTAATTTCTCTTTCTCTTTATCTAATAGGTAATACTTAGTGTCTTTTGTTTTGATTTACCCAGTCCCCAGGCTCTGATAGCACTTCCTTTGGTGGCCATTTCACACAGCCTGATAGCTTTTTCTGTTGCTGCCTATTTCATAAAGAGAAATCTCTCTTTCCAACATCTGGAAAATGTTTTTTCCCAGGAACAAAGTTGATGACCTTGTCCCAAGAGACTTACCCCTCAGAAATGAAATCAGAGTGGTGTGAAAATGCAGAGTTTACTGAGGAGATGTTCACAGTTCCTGTGCTCTTAAAATGTGTTGTTTACTGCTAAGATACAGTATAATCTCTCACTCTTTTGCCAGGCTCCTTCTTTGTCAACATATCAAGACAGCTCTGAGATTCACAAACTGTCCACTTTGGTCACTTCTGCTGATTTATCTTCAGTCTTATCCAATGCCATCAACAAGTGCCTGTTTCACCCTATGACAGCACTTCCCACATTCTCCAAATCCTTGTTCAAGCTGCTTCCAGGCATGGAAATTTCTGTTCAAATAACTCCACTTTTACAGAACAAAGTTTCTCCAGAAACACTCAACACTAGATAAGTCTGAGGAATACTTAATACAAAAGTTCAAAATTTTGAATTAAAGAAAGCATAATACTATGAAAAAGAAATTCAAACTTAATTAGTCTGTACACAACAGTATCAAAATATTTAACTGCTGGGGATGACACCAGTCTTTGTCCTCCTTGGCAGCAGCCTCAGTTAACTAATTTTTTTTATTTTTATTTTTACTATGTCCTTAAATACCACCTAAAGCCTTCAAAAGATTTCTGTAACTTTTCTGTGAAGTTTAATACATACTTTTTTCAGGAGTCTTTACCAGATTTTGACTTCTTTGTGTTTGTGCCTTTTTCCTTCTTACCGCACGTATCACTGGATAACCATAAACTATTAGTGGGCATTAACTTTGACAACAACAGAGCACCAATAGTAGGCATCCATATGCTACAGATTTGCATAGATACAGCTCTTAATATAGATGTATCAGATGTATCAGATGACAACTGACCAAACATCCAAGCCTTACATGTCAGTACCATAATTTGGAAGAAAAGTATTATGGTTATTCTGTTTCCCGGCTTTCTAATTGAGGCCACCCTGAAACCTCACCTCCCTGTTACTAAACCTTGCCTCGTAAAATCAATGCAGACAGTTATGACTAGGTTTCATCAGCTGCTGCATTTGGAATACGTTGAACAAGCATGTGGCATACTTTGAAGTGACTTACTTGACCCTATTGCCTCTCTAGTGTCCTTCTCTGCTTCCCTACTTCACCATACCCTTCTTCACAGCTCAGCTTGCTCAGCAAGTGTCTGATGGTACCTTTCACACTGAAGTGTGTAATGGTGATTTACAACAAAGTAGAGACTGCAGAAGGCAAACAAAAAGTTGCAGAGTTTTGCATTAGCACCAGAAATGTCTCCCTGTTTAAAACTCCGGGTTTATTTATCTTCAGCAACAATTACAGTGTATTTTTACACCTAGGAGATTTCATCTGACGAAAATGAAATATACTGGTAAAGCTGACCAGGTCTTGCAAGCTTCTTGTATTAGATGATTTTAATGTTTCAGAGTACCTGAAGATATTTCAAAATTAGTGTCAGAATGTTACAGATTTTTTTTAAATTTGTTGAAGAAAAGGACTGTAGAGAAAACATGTCTTAATAAACACTTTAAAATATTTCCCACCATTGTAAAACTCAGTAATGAGTGTAGATACTAACTCAAGTGTTATCATCGTAACATCTGAACAGTTTCCAGTCTGAAAATATGTTTCTAAAGAGAATAGGTAAAACTTGATAGCAGCCATAAAAAATGAGAACAAATGCTTTCATAACTGGAGATCAACCCATTTATACAATTTCCAGGGACACAGTGTATCTGTCTGCTTTTCTGTTTTTCTTTAGAGGGTCATAACATTGCTGAGGTAAAAGCAAAATGTAAATGGTTAAACTGGTGTGGTTTTCTTTTACTTTTATGTCCTGTGATGCACCAGTGCAGTTATATTCTCCCTTTCATGACACATGAATACCAATTCATGTTTTTAGAACCAGAGGTAGCCTATGAAAGACAGCAACCTATTGATTATTTTGACCTTTTACTTATTCTAGACTTTAATTGATCTCCTCTCTTCTTACAGGAAAGAACCATAGCCTCAACCAACAAAATTACTGAATTTTGGAAAGGTAAAAGCAATACTGTGTGGCTTATGATACGATCGTTCATAAACCCATGCCAGACACTGAAATTCAGATGCCTACTTCTTGTGACAAAGATGAGCTCAAATACAGGAAGATTAGCAGGTACATAACAAGTATGAATTTGCCTTCAGTAAAGATTTCAGCAAAACACTGTGGCGGTATGAATTTAATCTACCTGGTTACAGTAGTTTATTATCTATCATAGACACAGGCCCAAATTCACACTTTTCATTGTTACATAATGTTCACATTTGGAACAATTGTTTTATGAATACATGTTTATTAAGCTAATATTTACACACTTCTTTAACAAGTATAAAAATATTTTTACTATTAATGTGCCATTGTGAGAGTGGAGTCTACCCCTTCTTCTGCTAAATACTCAATTACGCTTCAAAGTAATAAAATATTATAAAGTAGCTGGAATTTCTTCTTTCTCTTGAATTGTGCAGAGTTCAAAATGTGATATTATCTTCTGAAATAATTGTGCTGTTGTGGTTCTTGACACTCTTCATTCATGCAGCAGCAAAATGATGCTTGCCCTAACTTGGGATTCATCAGCAGAAAAATCATTTCCAGATATAGACAATGTAAACAAGGGAAAAATTTCATGCAAGGAATGATGTTGTTAGTTATTAGAAGGCAGTTTGGGCTGTATTTCAGTATAAAAAATACAAAAGTAAAGTGATCTTTAATATTCAGAAGTCAACACATCATCTGTTTCAAGTGAAAAACCTGTCAAAAACCGGATAAAAGATGGGTGTCTAAGTAGAGATCATTTTTGTAATATTGCAATAATGACTTCTGAAATATGTTTTTGTAGTAACATAGGCAACTATATCAACAGTATGAGTAATATGTTAATAAAAATCCGATAGGTTAATGTCACAGATTGATACAATTGAGCCAAATTACATTGTATTCTTCAACCCGAAGTACAGATAACTTTTTAATTACATCATCCAATTTAAGCTTGAGAATATTTTTAGTTCACATAGGTTTATATTTAGTTTTATTTTGACAGCCATTAGAGATTGCTGTTTCACATCTCCAAGTCAATTATCCACCATCAGCCCCTCTATTTCCTAATCCTTTCCTACTAAAGGAAAATTGCTTCTTAAACCCTTTGTAATATGCTTTGTCAGTCTTTCATTCTCTGCATATTCTTTCTCTTCAACTACTCTGAGTGAAAAGCTGGGTGATAAACTACTCTTTGAAGCCATAATGCCCCATGATAACTTCCAAGAAGTACTATTCATACAGCACAGTGCAAATCAAAAGTTTAGAAGATAAGAAACTTGTACAAGTTTTCTGCACAAACATAAATCCTCACAATGGACTGCTGTTTAATCTCTAAGGACAAGGCTGTTGGAGCAATATCTTCAACATAATAGGCACAGTCTTCCTGGGCTTTCTGGCTTAACTGGAGAGCCTATAACTAATGAAACAAAGGTATATGTAGGTGCTTGTGTGTGTGAAGGAGATTTAAAATAATTTAGACACTACATGCTTTTGTGGAATTCTTTATTGATAAACTGAAGAAGGAGATGAAAATCATTAAATAAATATTTTTTATTGATTCATTCCCTGATAAAGGTTGGCCATCTTCTTATGCTACTTTGAAAACTGTGACTAAAAATAATTAACATAGAATTAGTAACAATAACAACAGAAATAATTATTCACTAAGGTATTAGACTAAAGAATAGACATTTCCAGGATGTCTCTAGGAGTCTTTAGCTGTAGGCTGTGTACTTTATCTAACTGATGTCCAAGGACTCTTAGAAACGAAAGAGGATATGAAGATCATGGGCCATAGTAATACTTGGTTTCAGATCAGGTTTCAGATGGGATGTAGAAAAATATGATATAACATTACCAAGATAAAAGTCAACCTTTATTTCTTTGAAAAACTGAGAATGGGAATATATAATCAGATATGCACACACATGGTGTCAAGAAGGAAATTAATCCTTATTTCATCCTGTGTTTGAATGCTAAAATTTGTCGAGCTACAAGTAGAGGCAGTTGGAATAGCTAAGGAAAGCATCTATATGGATGATCATTTATATGTATTTCTTTGTCTGAATTTCTACTCTGACATCTTTATTATGGATATTTTTCTTCCAGAAACGTTGGGAATGGGTTTCAGCTGTCAGAAGAACCTGCATTTCCTTGTCTACAGATTGATGAGTATGTTTAGGTAACCACTGAAGTTGAATGCAGTAAACAATTACTTTGTTCAAATTACTTCGTTCACTCTGAGAAATTAGGCACCATCTTTGGCCAGCTAAGCCATTTCACAGAGTTCATTGACTTTACTGCAATTGTACCTGATATTGTTGTCTGCAGGTAGGCACCTAGAATGCCCTATGGTATCCTGAATGGACTCCATTCATTTCTTCAAAATGAAACAGATCCATTGCCAGTCCTTTCTCATAGTACTATATCATGTTGTTGACACCCTAGGGTGTGTCAAATGGCTTCAGAGCCCTGAGTGTGGGAATCTTCATAGAGCCTTAACTTGCCACTGATTACAGGCACCTAAGCTTAGATGCATTCATGACACTGAGCTAAACACGATCCTGGATGTCACTGGTCTCTAATCTCTGTATGTCACAAACTGTCTGCACAAAAAGATGAACTGATATTTTAACATTCTGTGGTGTAGTAGATTGTCCTTATTATAAGATTAAGTCCAAGAATCTGCAGTGAGAAGGCTGGGAAATGGCAGGGACTTCTGCAGCTAGAGGAAAGGAGGGAAAAATCCAGGTACTCAGGAGAAAAATGAATAATTTATTTCTATCAAGGCTAGATTATACTGCCATTTATATTTAATGTCTTTTATTGTAAAGGGCTTCTACATCAAAAGAAATATGTGCCTTACAATTGTAATACAATTACTACTCTACGGGGACAATCTCAATCTAGTAACATACGGCATTGCTAAAGAATCTTGGAAAAAAGCGAAGTTTGATAAGGAACACTAGGATATACTTCTATTTTTAGCAAAAATATGCCTTAAGGCTGAATTTTCAAATAGGGACAATCGAATAACTCTCATAACTGCACAAGATACAGTGATTTGAAATGCCAATCAGGTAATTTCACATACAAATGCAGAGTTCAGTGCTATTTGCATATGCATAAGCTTTTTTCCCTGCATAGCTGTGGAGAGTGCATGGCATCCATGAATAAACATTTGTAGGCACTTTAAAAAACACTTCAGCCTAGTTGTCTATCACTTGAAAACTGACTTTAAATGTTCACGCAATGAAACACAGACCTCAGTCTTTCAAGACCTGGTGGTTTTTTTCCCTCTGTGTAGGAGTTATTATATTGTTATTCCATAGTTCATATCTCATAGGCCTCAGAAGAGAAATGTATTCCTGTAGTTATTCTAGTAACTTTATTTTATTGTTGTTGTTAAATGAGTACGAGTAGACAACAAATTCCTGAAACAATCACAAGTGCTAATATTTACTGGAAACTTCTTAAACCTGACAACCAACATCTGATTATCTTCCTTTCAATTTTACCATCTTTTATCCTGTTCAGTCATTTATACCATGCAAAGGAATTAAAATTCTTACCCACATTGAATGGGAGGATTTTTCATCTCTCTTTCCATCATTTCAAGATGTGCCATGCCTGAAATAGTCCTAAGAGACTATCGTTGACTTTAATACATGACTACCAACATTAGATTTGCATGTATGCTTAATAACAAAAAATAGATGAATAATCACTGAATTAAAAGGCTGGTTGTGTGGGGCACACAAATGGTGAGACAAATTTATGGCTTATTTCAGAATCAGCCTCTCAGGGCCCTTAGATAAGATGCAGTCATTCACCAACCGGCATATGTCACAGTCCTTATATCCAGGACTTAATTTACATAGATTTTTAAAATTTCAATGAAAAATTATCTCATTGAGGCTGAAACAGTTGCCAATTAAGAGTATGGGCAATCTCTCAAAACTTTTTTTTTTTTTTTTTCTTATTGAAATTCAGCTTAATGTTCAGTTTCTGTTAAAATTCTAAGAGTAAGTGAAAAATTGAATGGGCTTTGTCACTGGATTTCCCAAAACCTCAGTACTAAAAGGTTTTTGTATTATTTATCTTCTCCTGAGAGTTTTATAACTGTGCTGCAGTGAATAGCTTTTCCTGGTTTTGTAATTTGTTAATTCATCATTCCACAAAGAATAAAAAAAAATTCAAAACCTATAACAAATGCCTACAGTAACCACTTAAAAAGATAAACAAAAATACAATAGTAGATCATTCTCTGAATATACTGATATATCACAAGAGGATAATTAGAAAATTCACACTTGCCTCTTTCAACAGCAAAAGCTTGTCATTCTTTTCCAGAGGATATTCCAATTTTCTAGCATTAATTTTAAACACATGATTATTTATTCAGAGAGGAACTTCAAAAGTCTCTTCAATGAACTTTATCTTCCTCTTGAGTTGTTGTCCTCAATGTAATACTCTTTCTATTTGGAATATAATATGTATTTTCTTGTCTGGGTGTGAATTATAGTATTTTTAGAGGGTAAACAGTGCAGTTCTCCCACTATTAGCCTAAGATCCATCCAAGCTTTCTGCAGAGAGCTTCATAAAATCCTGCACCAAACCTCTCGATTATATTGTACTCCTTAGCATTCAACAAATTCAAGTGCAATTTAGATCAACTAAAATGTAAAATGTTTGTTCTGTTAAATGTGTATGTGAGTACTATGATCAGAAAACATTTCAGCAAAGTGATCATATGGAAATCTTTCAAGATTAAAAACCTCCTTTGTTTGACAATTTGTGCTTTTATTTTTTAATTGTATGAAGTGCTTAAGATAAAGCTAGTTCACTTTTGTTGAAAGACTTTCTCTGCTATGGAGAAAGAAAAAAAAGATATATGTGTTTTGTATCCTTTGAATGCCACAGAGTCAGAGTCCAGCTTGCTTTCAGAAAGGAAAATAATAACAGTGAAAATATTTCAACCTGTCTAAGCTATTGGTGACAAGACATACATTCAATAATTTTCCACCATTGATCTTAAACCTTCCTGTTCTTCCTCCTAAATTAATTGCTTTACAAACATACTCAGAACTGATCTCTCTACTCCTGCATCTGGTCAAGGGTATCAACTTTCACAACAACTGATAAAATCTCTGTGGAAACTACTCCAGATTTAATGTCAGATGCATTGCACATGTAAGCCACCACGAGTAGAAAACCAAGGAATTTTTCCTGCCTACACTGACTATGCCTATGTTGGTAAATAGACGTGCCTGAGGTGATCCTATGGTATCAAGAATAAGAAGAGAACAGCTCAGTATCATACTTTAGAATTCACTTTCCAAAACTGAATGGCTTTGTCTAACCTATCCTTGGGGAACAGTTCCTGATCAACACCAACTTCCTTAGGCATGTCCAAAAACATGTGAGCTGATAAGCAAAAAACATATCCGGGGACAACTCAGAAACCTAGGAACAGAAACAGTAGCAAACCAATGTGTGGGATGCTCTTTCGTTATGGTCAATTCATTAGCATAGACAAGGCATTTTGAGTCAAACATTTCCAGCAATGCCATGGTAACTTTTTTCTTCTTTGATATATTCCTAATTATTTTTTAATTATTCCTAAATGTGCTACATCAAGATACCTCAGTCAAGCAAAGCAGCTCTTGAACTGCTTCGTTGTTGTGGCTGCTATGTGGTAAAATGGAAAGCAGTGTAGTGAGAAAAGAGTACTACGTCTGTGTTGAGATATAACCTAAATGCTTTGAGACTGGGATGTGACTCAGACGCTGAACATGACAGAGTGGTCAGTTCCTTATGTGGCTTCAGTAAGAAATCTGGCAGGCATTTTTCAATACTCTGTAAGGAACAACATATCAGTAAATTATCTTTATGTTGCTCCAAGGCAATGCATTTCAAGAATAACTCAAGGTTCAGGAATACATCAGAAAATCGGTCATGGAAAGTGGGAAAAAAAAAAAAAAACAAGCAAACAAGCTTATAACTTAAGCAAACAAACAAAGTTTGAAGTACAAAAAATAAATGGTCATTCATATTTGACTGGCAAATTAAAAACATGGATTGTGTGAGATACACAGCATGTGTTGTTTCAAAAAGACTACATGAGCATTGTTAGGTAATACTGCGGTAAGACAAGCCACATCATTGCTACAAACAAAAGCTTAAACTATGTTACCTGAGCAGCTGTTTCCTACTGCGAGTCTTTTGGTTCAAGGTGTGTGACTTACTGCTGAATTGTGTAAGGCACGAGTGATCTTACTCTAAAGAAATGAGTGTCTACATATGACAGTACTTTGCAGATCTGTACAAAGATAGTGGTTGGGCTTAGCTGCACCATCTCAGGAAGTTGCTCACATGTAATCAGGCAAGAAAGACATATGCTAACCCTTTTAGAAAGCCCACCTACATCAGTATGTTACAGATTTGATCTCTTGCTTTTTCCCAGATAGGGTCCTCTGACAAAGATCTCAGTGAAAATTTTCTAGGCTTCAGATTCACAAAGTTCTGCTTGCATCTGTATTTTGGGCATCTCAGTGTCATTCTCATCTTCAAATATTCCCAAATTCAAAATAAAAAAAAAATAAAGATAAAACAAATCCATTGAATCTGATGACAGTAAATACACATACAATGGAGAAAGAACTATTTAGACTTTCTTTTCCTGTAGGCATGGAGCAATTGTATTGTTCATCTTATTTCCTGAGAGCATCATTTTCTCTCCTTTCTCCCGTGTTCATCTATCATGCTAAATGCTGCTTGGAGAAAAATGAAGAAAAATATTATAGTAGGCACAATCAGTTAATACTGATTTCCTTTTTTTTTTTTCTTTTTTTTTAAGACTTAGAAATAAATGGAGAATTCAGCATCACTCTTGCATTTCACTAAGTAAAAAAACAGGTACTGCCAAACTGTTTTTTGTCAGGCAAGAAGAAATCTGTAGCAACTGAATGGCACTTTTTCTTTCAGTTACATAATATCTATATGTATTCAAAAATGAGGTAGAAGAAAGAGTATTATAGATTAAGGCAGTCCAGGGAGAAAGATGTTTAAGATTTCTAAAGAAGGAATCACAGAATCACAGAGTAGTTAAGATTGGAAAGGACCTGTGGGTCCATCAGGTTCAACGTCTGCTCCAGCAGGGACGCCTAGAGCAGGGTGCTATGCCCAGGAGGCTTCTGAAAATCTCAAAGGAGACTCCACATTCTCTCTGGATATCTTGTGCCAGTGCTCCGTCACCCTCACAGGAAATAAGTGTTTCCTGATGTATATTTAGACATATCTCTTGTGCTCCAGTTTGTGCCTTTTACCTCTTGCACCTGGGGAACACTGAAAAGAGCCTGGGTCTGTCCACTCTGCATTCTTCCATCAGGTATTTATAGACATTGAGGAGATCCCTTTCAAGGTGCCTTTTCTCCATGCTCAGTAGTCCAAGTTCTTATAGTCTCTTTTCATAGGAGAGGTACTTCACTTTGTTCATCATTTTCAGGACCCTTTTTTCTAGCAGCCCCATGTCTTCTTGCATGTGTATCAGAGAGAGACAGATTAACCCATCATTACCCTTGTTCCTTCCAAGTCCTGAAAAAAAATGAAGTCATTTTAATTTTTGCCTAGGACAAAAATTTAAATTTGAAATCAATTGTTTTCTATATCTCTGTGAGCTAAAGAAATAGGTCTGATGTCATGGGCTGGCCTAGATATTAGATGACCTTATCAACTGGACTTATTCATTTTTAAAATCTCAGTGTGGGTTTGATCTCCCCTGAGTTTAGATGTATGTTCTAAAGGCTTTTAAACTAGTCCTGGAGGTGCTTTTGCAGTCAGCAAAGGGAATTGAATTCACCTACCTAATTCAATGCCTTCCAGATGAAAATGGTGTTTCAGCAGTTTGGATTTGGTTGGAGATTTCATTAACTACTTGTAGGTTTGGGACTTGTTTGGTGGGTTTTTTATGCCACTTTGCTCCTGAATTTCTGAAGTCATTATCAGGGAACTGCTTCCTTGGAAGAATGAAGATGCATTTCCCCTACTGTTATGTCATGCAATAGTAATGATGGATAAAGAATATCTTATTTTTATGAAGGTTTATGATATTTTTGAATACCTGTCAAGAGCACATCTCTGTATAAAATACGCAATGCAGCCAAGATACAAGTGCAATTATGTTTTACAAACTAAGAAAGGTATTTTAACACTTCTTCACCCCCCACAATCCCCCTCCAAAAAAAGAAAAAAAAAAAAGGGGCTGGGGGGGGGGGAATTGCAATGCTAACCTCTCCTTTCTTCCCTTCTGTCTATGGTTTAGTACATTTTTCTATTTTTCAGAATGACTCCACCAGCTGAGACAGCTCCATTCAGGTATTCAGAGTACAGCTATAATCTCACTTGTAGGAGTGAGTATTTGGTATCTTTCCAATTTGCAGATCAGCTGCCTCTTACACTAAGCTGCAAGCTATGACACAGTTCTCTTTTTCGCATGCCTGTCAAAGACTTACCTTTTCTTCCATCACAGCTTTAAGCAGCATGCAAGGCAAAACATTTGACTGGAATAATGCTGAACCGTGCAGATCTCAAGCTTTTGTTTTTCATTTGACATGTTGTAGCCCTGGCAACCACCTCACTACACTGTCAGTGCTGGTCCACGTGCCTGAAGGCTGCTTGGTGTTGTGAAAAGATTCACAAAACATACCTTGGATTCTCCTTCTTGCCTTGCATTGTTCAGGGGAACTGCAGAATTTTGGCAACAAATCACCCATTATGCTAGGACTGGGGAGATTTTTCACCTCCCCACTGCAGCACAAGGTTTTGCAGTTTCAGATGGGGTGAGTTTTCCTGCAGAATGTTACAGGGCAGAAGTGCTTACCTTCAATCACTGTCATTATCCTGTCCTAGAAGTTACATTGCTGGCACTGTTAAAAGCACAGTTTGTGCACTTCCACTTTGGGATGTTACAAGGCAAGCCACTCACTACTATCCCTAGATAAACCATTTTAGGAAAAAAACTAAGACTAAAACTGCAGACCTATGGGCCCTTACGGTAGCTTCGAGTCCATAGAGAAGTACAGCAGAGTGGGAGACAGAAAAACAATTAACAAGCAAAGCTAATTTAGGCTTACCATTGTAAGTTTACTTGTTGCTATTACATTTTTGCAGAATAATATCTTCATTGCACATAGTATCTTATGTACTGTACTGTTTGGAAAAGAATTCCTTGAGACAGAACTGGATGTCTTCTCTCATGATAATGAATGGAATAGAGAATAAAGCAGGTTTAGTTTCAGGAGGTGGAGAGGCTAAAGGAAGAAAGAGGTTTTGTTTTCGTTTGCTTGAATTTTACTTGAATGGGTAAAACTCTTTATCTTCAGAAAACTTGCAATAATTGTGATTAGTTGCTCTATCAACATGTCTACAAAAACAAAATGTCTTCCCAAGAGAAAACAGTGTACTGTTGTATTCTGAGGATAGTATTGATGCAGATCAACACTGTAAGATGTGCTTGGGTGGCAATTAAGGTGTTTATGGTCACGGCCCTTTTATTCTTGCTTAGCAGGACAGTGGTATACTGAAAAAGAAATCTATATTTCCTTCTCCTCCATTTAACTTTCCCAAACTCTGTGTTGTTGTTTTTATTATTTTGAATGTGTCTTAACTATTCCACTGTTTTAATACTGTAGAAAAGAAATAGAAACTTACGCAGTGTTTTTGAGTTTCTTATTTTCACTAGCCAAACCAGACTGAAGGTGTTCTTCAGTCTGGTTTAGGCCAACCATCTCTAAAGTTCATTATGCATGGTGGAGAAATCTTAAAACTTTGTACCATTACAGCCAGAACACAATTCATTAACACTACAACTGTGCCTGGTGACTTTTTTTAATACTGAAATTCAGGACTACTAAAATACCAAACCAAATGCATCTTAGAGGAAGAAGAGGTTTGATGAGCTTGACATCTAATCCAAGTTAAAAAAAAAAAATTAAAATGACAACACCAAGATGAGTGGTGCAGTTGATATGACAGATGCCACCAGTGGAACATGAAAAATCTTGAAAAGCGGACCCATGTGAACTTACTGAGCTTCAACAAGGCCAAATGCAAGGTGTTGCACTTGGGCTGGGGCAATCACAGATACGTCTACAGAGAAGTCCTTGGGAGCAGCCTTGTGTACCAGGATTTGGGGTTCCAAGCATATGAAAAACTTAACATGAGCCAGTAACGTGCTCTGGCAGCCCAGAAGGCCAACAATATGCTGGTTCTACATCAAAATAGAGGTGGCCATCAGGGAGAGGGAGGTGAATGTCTCTTCTCTGACCTTGTAAGGCTCCATCTGGAGTACTGTGTCCAGATCTGTGGTCCCCCAGCACAGGAAGGTTATAGAGCTGTTGAAGCAGACCCAGAGGAGAAAGAGCAATTAAGATAATCAGAAACCTGGCACACCTCTCTTATGGACTTGTTCAGTCTGGAGATGAGAAGGCTCATGGGGGACCACATAGTAGCCTTCCAGTACTCGAGGGGAACTTATAAACAGGAGGAAAATCAGTTTTTTACATAGTCTGATAGTGATAGGACAAGGCAGAATGCCTTTAAACTAAAAGAAGGAAGATTTAAATTTGATCTTGAGGAAATTTTTTACTGAGGAGTGGTAAGGTAGAGTTAAAACTGGCAAAGGTTGTGAAGAGTAAAGAAGAGCTTCTAAAGATGCATCAGCAGCAAAAGGAGAACCAAAGAAGACATGCTTGATAGTGAGTTAGACAAGAAATTTCATGATGAGGGTCACAGGAACAGGTAAGTTACCTAATGCCTTTCTGTCGCATTATTTATTGGAAAGGTCTGTTCCCAGATCTCACGTGTCTCCACGACTTGTAGCAAGTTCTGGAGGAGAAAGATACAAACAATAGGAGGGGCTGAAGCTAAAGGCAGATATACATTCAATGAGTAGACCATAACACAGCGGACAACTGACTGGACAGATGTTTAAAGTCTAATGAGTAGTACTTAATGTCTTATCTTCGTATGATATCAGAGATAAAGATGTGTAATATTATCACTACCAAGGCAACGGAGAGGTTTGCTCCCTAAGGCTCCCTTGGAGCTCCGTGGCTTCAAATAAAATCTGAGGACCCTTCTAGAAGAGTGAAATACCAGCACTCATATTCTGTTGCATGACTCACACATCTTGTGTCTTTCCTTGTACTTCTCCGGACTTCTGTGATTATCTCTCATTCAGGTATAATCACAGAATCACAGAATGGCCAGGGTTGGAAGGGACCTCAAGGATCATGAATCTCCAACCCCCCTGCCACATGCAGGGCCACCAACCTCCACAGTCAATACTAGACCAGGCTTTCCAGGGCTCCATCCAATCTGGCCTTGAACACTTCCAGATATAACTTAAAAGACTCCCTGTTTAAATTATCCTTTCACGATCCTGAAGCATGCTGAAAAAAATTTGCATTTAGACTTATACATTCAAAACAGGCAGGTACTTTGTTTGAATTTTGTACCTTTATTAGAAATCATATCAAAGAGTTAGATAACAAATTAATATTGGTTATACTAATATTTCTAGAGACTCTAATAAGACAGTCATTTTATATAGATGTAATAACAAGATGATTGCTGGGAAGTAGATTTTTCTCCCTGATAGACACACTGAATAAGTATAGAAGCATATATTAAAACGAAAAATCAGAGACAAACACTCCAAAATCCCTAATCCAATAATTCCGAATGCTGGGCAAGTACAAGTAAAGTGGACCACTGACTACAGCCAATCTTAAAGGCTCTCCCTAAACAGCAACTTGTATCAACACAGATACAGAGAGACTAAGGGTTTAGGGGAACCACTGATCTTAACCTTTTGTTTTTACAAATGGAAGTCAAATTAATCAGGAGTTCATACGAAGTCCAACCTGTCACATCGGACTAGAATTTACAATTAAGAACTCCTGTCTTCTTATGCCCTGAACTTTTCTCTAAAAATGTGGTGTGACCAGGCTTTGAACCAATGCTTTTTAAGAGCTGTGAGTCACACAGAGAAAGGGCAGCAGCCAAAGCAGTAAGTCTTTATAGAACCTGCAGAATGGATTAATTAAGTATTATTTTGATTTTTGTGTTGAAATCTCATGACAAATCCAGTGATGAATAGGTCTTAGCAGACACTGATTATCCCTGACTGATAATCCTAATGCTAAAGCCTACAAAATAGAGCAATGAAAATATAATTGAAAATGATGGATAACTTCAGTCTGTTATCAGCTGAATGTTCACATTTCTTCATCTATAGACCCTACTCATGCGTCGCAAATCTTAGAAACGTGGCCAATCCCAGTGCAAAGGAAAAAGGTTCCAGTGGTTGTGGCACATACCCACTGAAGGGCAAGCAACCAAGAAACTGCTGAAAGAGAGAAAGGAGAAGGCAGAAAATGATGGATAAAGTAGTCCTGCAGCCTCAGATCCTTGACTTTTACAGATCCGGGATACAAAGTTTGCTCAGTCTTGCATGATCCACAAAACAATGGAATAAGTATGGTGAAAGTACACTATCCTCACAACCAGAAAAGGGAGATTGCTTAATTCTCTTTTTCATGGGTTTCATACACTCACCTAGTTACCCAACAACTCCAGCAGTAGGTCTTTTCCTCTGTAGGCTCCAGCTCAGAGAGGCACTTGAAAAAATAGTGAAAATAAAATATTCTATCACTATCAGATCACATGACCCAAAATAAGGTTTTTCAAAAAGAGTTGGTATCTCCCACTCTCACATTCTCAATTCAATTATTATCCCATCAGAGTTGCTCACAAACACTGTACCTACAATAAGTAAGAATACCAAAAATCTTTGACCTCTGTAGAATTAGTCAGTGGCAGAAGAGAGTACCAGGGCAGAATTCAAGCCATGAGCTTTTTTTACAACCATCCAAATTAAGAAGTTGCCATTCATTTAATTGAGAAACTAGCTGTGAGCATAAAAAGTGTAGCTGATCAAATGAGTTTATGTGTTCCTATAGAAAATCTCCAATTTTCCACAAACCTCTCGCTATATATATATTTTATTTCTGCAGCTATTTTTTTTTAATAAATAAATATTTTACCTTCTGTAAAACAAAAACAGAATGCAGATAGAGTTATTCACAACACAGCAATCAGTGTCATTATAACCAGAGCTGACAAAAATTTCATTTGTTTCTCTGTTCACATCATAATGGGCCCGAACTATAGCACAACATTCATAATATTATTGTGTAAAACTAGACTGCTTCCAGGAAAATACTGAAAGTCATATTTGTCTTAGAATACTCTGTCAATCTCTGAATAGACATGAATTTAAAATCTTACTGAGGATATGATACACAGAGCTTTTTTTAAGTGGCAATAAAAGAAAGCACACACACTAGGTGCAGTTTTTGTAGTATTGACACAGTGACAAAAACCACAGCTGTCAAAACTTCGGAGGTTTTACGTGACATTGCTACACACATTGACATCTCTTGCCTTCTTTTCCTCATTCTTATTTAGGTTTCAGGATCCTGAAATTCCCAAGTCTGCTAACAGTACTCAAACAAAATTTATTCAGTCTTCACTGCACTAGAATGTAGTGTTTACATACTGTGTTTCCAAGCAGTGCAGTGCATTGATATTCACTGCCTCTAGCCAGTCCCAGCTGCTGACCATAGGCAGGTTTTCCTGGGTTTGCTAAGGTAAATGGCTTTTAATAATGGCAAATATAGCAAATGCATTTTTATTTTGTCCTTGTTCTGATGCAAATAAAACCAAGGAAGGAAGGAAAGGTTGTGGAGTCTCCTTCTCTGGAGATATTCAAGACTCGCCTGGAAGCCTACCTGTGCGACCTGGTGTAGGGAGCCTGCTTTGGCAGGGGGGTTGGACTCGATGATCTCTGGAGGTCCCTTCCAACCCCTACAATTCTGTGATTCTGTGATTCTGTGAAAGTATTAATGCAAGAGGAGAGGAACTGTCTGGTGACTTAGGAGAACCCATCCTAGAAGCTTGTTCTAGTGGGAGGAAACCTCCAGGTAAAGAGAGGTGCTCACTGTCATATATTCTAGTACCAGATGGAGTATATCTGCCTTTGCAAGTGTCAAAAGAATGACTCCCTGGTCCATTTGATGTAGCATAGCTGACTCAGAGTCTGGTCTTAATAGCTAGTCCAACTAATAGAAAAAATAAGGATATTCAATCTTCAGACACTGTCAGAAAACAAACAGAAAAACTAAAAAGAAAAATATTTTTGGTCCATAGTTCTCTCTGCAGAGAAAAAAAAAAAAAAGTTTTCAGGTGCACAGAGGAGTATTGTATATCCAAAGGATCAGAATTTGAGAGCAATCACTTACCTGTTGTCTTTTCCTTTAAAATAGTTTTCTGTAAATAAATAATTTCCTCAATCTGCATTTGAATAACTTAGTACAATTACTGAGTGAATCTAACCATTTTTCCACTGCCTTACACAAAAAGAAAAAAATAGCTGAAGGCATTAAATAGTAGCACTGCTTTTCCCTTAACAAGCCTGGAGCCCAGATACTCAGTTGTCTCTCTTGATAATGTGCAGCTTTCATTACTGTACTTCCTGGGTGACTGCCATTAAAAGGGTTTTTAGTCTGAAAATTTCCCTGTATCTAAGGCTTGTAAGACCATTATACAGAGAGTAAAATTTTAAAGGTTACAGAGGTGTCTAAGTTTGGAACTGCATCAAAATCTCTTGTAGTATAGGTTGGAGTTCCACACACTATGTCCTGCTCTCTCTATGAAGGCCTTTTCAGGGATTGGTTTTTCCATTCCACTACTCATGAGGAGAAGAGAGATGTACTAGGTATCCAGCTGGGCTTTTTAATTATGTTTGGTGGTTTGGATGTGAGGCCTCTAGAGCCTCTTCCTTCTTGGCCATTTCCAGACTCCCGGAGTGCCCGGCAGTACAGCCTCTCCTCACACTTCAATGGAGAGTCAGTACATCTGCAGGCCTGGGCCGCTCGCAACACATCTCATCCCTCACTGCCCCCCACCTTCTGTATGCCACAGCTCTCCCTAACTCCCCACACAGATCTCTTCCGCTCACAACTTGCACACACCCCCATAACCAACCCCACCAGGACTGCATGTCAACAGTTTCCACATCCCCAGAAAGCTCCTCCAGAGCCCTTTGATGAACATCTCCCTCTGACTGTATGGCTGCTGATCTACCTACCAGCACCATCTTTTTCCCACAAGAGCATGGGGCCAACAGGAAAGGTGCAAAGTGAAATGATGTGGAACAAAACAGAATAGGCTGAAATATCATGGAGAAACACATGGACATGTAAGGTCTGAGAATACAGGTAGCTCTAGAAAGGTGTTGGAGAGGAGGAAAGGAGGACTGCAGATGGGATGGAAGGATGTGGGTGAAGATGGAAATGACTGGGGTTAGCATAGTGATTTTAAGTGGCTGTAAAGTGGGATCTGGCTCATTAATAATGACTTCTGTATTTACAGATTTCTTCCATTTTCTTTTTCTTAATAAATTCAGGCTTTACTTTTTACGTTTTCCTACTCATTTTTCATTCTTTTCTGCTTTCATAAAACTTCAGCTCTCTCTCACCTATTTCTGAAATTCCTCCATTCCTCTCATTCTCTCCATCCCCCACCTCCCTCTTTTTCTCCGCAGTGTAACCTTCTTTTTTCTCCCTGTTAATGATTCCTGTTCTTATCTCAGTGCTGTTCCTTTCTTGCCCCCACATGTTCTTCATCCTACTAAATTTCAGTTGCCACAAATAGCTCTCCTAGTCTTTCAGGAGTCACACGTAATGATTAATTTCCATCCCTGATGTTGAAGGAAATATGCCTCTCAAAAACCATTCTTTCTATAACCAGATTTAGGAAGTGATACAGACACTCACAGCTGCTGCAATGACTGGATAAAATGATGTAGTGAAGTGGTGTTTGTGCTGATTGAAGCAGTCAGAGGGTGAAATGAGCACTGGCTGCATTGGCAGAGAATTACATCACATGGAGGAGATGCACTCCACCAAAATAAATTGCCTGTGGTCTGTCAGGTGGGTATGTTTCCACACAAATGTTTTATAGAGGGAACAGTGGACTTACTTTCTGAAATTAATGATTAACAATTTAAAAACTGAATGTCAGCCTTCTCCTGTCACTTATGAGAGATAATACCTGACATTTTAATGGGCTCACTAGCTGACATCTTAATTCTCCTCGGCCATGTCTTTGAAACAATTATTTTCTTCAATTCTCTAAAAAAGCTCTGGAGAAAGATGGTTTTTGCAAGGACTCCTCTTCAGCTGGGGAGTTCAGGGAAATTAAAATGGGTTGCAACTACAGGTAATGTAACCAATCAAAAATCTAGGGCAGCCTTGTCCAGAGAGAGGATACCTGTCTCTGCATTTATGAAAAATTACCCTTGAAGTATTTATTTATTTAAATGCATTTAAAATATTTAACCAAGCACTGTCTTTGGAACATGGGCCACCACACTTCCAAGGATAGGAAAGCTGATAGTAGATGTACCATGTTTTCATGTCCTAAGAAAAGAATCACACAATATCTGGCAAAAAAAAAAAGTGCCATTTTCTGGAGTCTGAACCTGAGCACAAACTAACACCAGGAAAGTATTATTTCAGAAAAAGAACAAAAATCCTTTAATGTTTCCTTGTAAAGTGTAATATTACAGGTATAGATCATAGTGTATCAGTCTTTTTGTCTAATCTAAAAGCTCCTTAGCTGCTCATCACAGTTCACAGACCACAGGTATCAAACAGGAAAGCATTGAAGTAGAAGCTGAGTCTGGTAATCCATCATCCATCACACTTTGTATGGCCAGGCTGTTTTCAAATGCAACATTAAGCTCACATCAAAATTTCTCACCACAGTTCTATTTATGCAGCCTTTCATTTTTTAAAAGTTACTCTCTAGAGTTCACATTTCTTTTTTTTGCTCTGAAAGACAAAAAGATAGGTTAAATTCATTTGATTAATCAACATTAACTCTAGTGCAGAGCCCAGTAATTTATTTTGGCATGATGGTCACTGCTGGAAAAGTCTAGGATGTATAAATAATTAGTACAGATAGAACACTATTTCAAAAAAACATCCCCAAAATATTTGGAACTTCAAAACTGGGATACAAAGGAAATCTGAAGGGGAACATGCATTTTCCTCACTTCAGAAAACTTTTTTTTTTTTCTGCAAAATTTTTATATGAGATCAATTGACACGAGCATTAGTAAATCAGACTATGCATTTACTATTGTCTGTGTATTTCACTCCAAATTCTTGCCTTCTCTGTTCACAAAAGGGCTAACAGCACACAAGGTTGGATTATTCTTGTATTGATACTGTGAAAGTGACACCTGACTAGCTTGTTCCATCAACATAGTACAGATACATAGATAGACAGATATAGATGTAAATTCTATGAACATAGAGAAATTAATAGATAGAGTGAAATAGATATGAAACTGCTGATGAAGTTGATGAAGCTAAATCCTGAAATTTACATACTCCATTAGGCATCTGTTAATATAAAGAATTCTGAAGTCTGGAATTAATACTCTGAAAAAATCACTGGAGTAACTTCCTTAGTTTTCATAAAATAAAGGTTTCTGCATTTGTAATTCTACAGGAAAAATATAATTAAATGCAAACACACATATACACATACTATTGTGTAGTTAGTGATGTGGCATTCAAAATTAAGAAATTCTATATAGATGACCTTTATATGCAATTAAACTAGCCAAATCACTTTCCATCTGAGTTTTTTTGTTTGTTTGTTTCTTTGTTTGTTTTGTAGGAAAAAAAGGTAAATGTTTGCAAAAATACAGGAAGGAAGCAGTTGAAGTGTGGTCACACCTTCTTACTGAGTCTGCTGCACAGGTGGGGACCCCGCAGAGGGGACTGTAATGAAAATGAAAAAATGGTAACAATCTGACCATGGTTCAGCCAAAACAAGTCAGGTCTGTAATAGGAAGGCCCAGGAATAAAGGACTGGCAAATCACACTCAGAAGAAATGTATTGAAATCTACCGCTAAACTTACAAGTTGTATATTGGAGAACTTATGAGAAATTATGAAACATTTTCACCTCCTCCCTGGGTGAGAGGGTCTCTTTCTGTCTCTGTAAGAAAACCTGAGCCATGATAACTGTGTTTGTAGCCTGCTAACGCTAGGGAATAATCTCAATGTTAGTGCAGTAACAACATATGGGTAAAAGTACGCTCCTCCTAACATGTTTCTTAGCCTTTACCTGTCAATTCTTATTAAGCTTTCTAAATTCTTCCCTACTTAACTTTGTAGGGGATATATAATCTAGCCTCAATCCTGAAGGCACCTATTACTTTTTCTAGCCTAACTCAAAATTCCTCATTATAAGGACCAATGTAGAAGTGTTGCCGTGGGATAGTGAAGTCTATTCATGAGGTAGACTGGTGCAGGATGCTTCTGGGTAATTCCCCTCAAGAGTCTGCTGACTAAATAAACAAGCAAAACATAATTTATTTACTCAACTCTTTCCCCAGTATCCCACAAATTGGTTTAAAAAATCTCTGCATGTAATTGCTTCCTATCCTCTCAGTTGGTAACTGAGAAGGGCACCTTGAATTCTGTTCTTGGAGACCATTATTTACAGAGGAAATAAATCATATAATTTCTAATTATTGTAGGAAAGAACATAAAGAATCCAAAATCATTTCATGAATCCAGTCCTTGATCTATCCCAGCATTCTTATTCCTTGTGATATACACAAATAAATGATCCACAAACATAATTAAATCCTTCTTTGAGACTGATATTATGATCCAAAATACATGCTGAAACTAATACAAGTCTGTGCTAGTTTACTTCTCAAGAACTTACCTGTGTACAGGATAGAAGTCACAGTGGACTACTTAGAAGAATTATTAATATTATCCATATGTATGCTCCAAGCCTAACAGCCTATTTAGAGATATTAGTTTACTGATCAATTTTCCTCCATAATGACAATTTTCATAGGATTATACGATCCCTTGTGATATGAGTTAGTAGGAAAAGTTTTAATAGAATTAAATACATTTTAACTTGCCTCCTGAGAGAGCCATGTATGAGTCAAAAAGCAAACTCTTTCAAAGTGCATAATGTGCTTCAGGAAATTGGTTTAGTGCTGAAATCTACTAAAGCTGGTGTCTAAGAGAATTCCATGATCCCTACTGATCTGTGTCACTGGGAAATACTGGTTTGTAGTAGTTATTTTTATCGCTCCAACTGTTGAACCCTGCCTCCACAAGGGCAATGTATTTTTAATGCATATGATGTTATTATGTAAATTGGTTTAGCTGTGTAATCTACTAAAGGTGATTTCTTTGTCCCATGTGAACAACAAAGCCAATGATCACATAATATTCATTAGAGACAAAACTGTCTTACTTTCCATAACCAATTCCCAAGTGCATTGCTCTGACAACTTCAATTTCTGTTCAATAGTGAACCTGATGCTCATTTGCCAAACTCTAATGAATGAGCTAAATAAGAGGTAATGCATTTTTCCAGCTTGCAGACTATAAATTATTTTCCAAGGAGAAGCATACACAGTAATTAAAGAACAAGTATTGAAGAAGAAATTAGATCCCATAAATTTCTTAGGTTTTTTTTTTCCTGCATCAACCTATTCCAACAATGAAGTAAAAAAATTCCTGACTCGATGTAACTTTGGAATCAGGTACATATCAACCTAATTTCCATCTATAAACAGAAATGCAAGGTCATGTCCATGCAAACAAACCTGCAAAACATGTCTGAATAGTACAAATATACAGCTAAGCTATCAAAATTCATTATCTGCATACAAGTATTCATATGGAGACCTGCAATTAACTAATTTAAGAGGACATTAAGCATATTTGTAGATTTTCTTTGTTGACAGAAAAATCAGGTAGCACCAGTGGATATTGCAGTTCTATACATAGCTATTGTTGTCCATAAAATGAACAAGTGCAAAGCAAATGACTGGATAAACCCTCTTTAAAACACAATACATTAGGTTAATCTAGAAGTGCATCTCCACACTTTGGGGAGAAAAGTAGTTCCTGAAAATAATTAAATGTTTTTAGATAGCAATTTTTTAAAAATACTGAGAATCTAAGAATATTGCAAACAAATAAATGCAGGAAGATCAAAAACTGTGTGAGAAAACCCTTGACATGACCAATGAAAGATCAGACACTGATGGAACTACTTGTAAAAAAATACTTTCAATGAAGACTGAATTGAGAAGTTCAGCATTTCACTAAATATTTAAAGGTAGGAGACTACATCAGTAAAAATAAATTGTCCAGAACAGTTTCCAAGAATAGGTTCCCTCCACTGGTGACATTTATGTATTTCAAAAAGGAAAACATATTTAATTCTGAACAGAAGGTGACTTACAGTTTTGAAATTCAAAGCAGGTTTTTGGCATTTTTTCTGTTGTGAAAATTGCTGTTTTGCAGAGACAGAATGTGAACATAAATGATTTCATGGAAAATTATTTATACATTTATTTTAACCACTGTCATAAAATTGCAGTATAGCCATTCTCAGAAATAGTTATCCAGTGAGAATTTCATTCAGCTTCCACTTATTGATTCTGGGCCATCTTTTAATTCAAAAGATGAGAATTAATGCATTTTTTACATTTCAAGAAACTCACTTTCCTCTTTTCTCTTTGGTGAAAGCATTTGTAAGAATGTGTTCAAGGGAGATGCAGGTGTTGAGTAGATTAACTAATAGCTGGTCCTTATGTTGCTGAGTTTTTTGCCCTTTTTCTTGCTAAGTGCTAATAATACGTTCACTGATGCGTAAGATGGATAAAGAGAATACAAATGTATATATTGCATTAAAAAAAAAAGATGAGAAAATTCTTTTAATTTCATTTTGCTGGCTCACTATCATGGTCAATATGGAAGATGTAAATCTTTGAAAGTATTCAAATTCTTGGAAAATTATGATTTTATGCAAAGGAGTGCCACAATAATAGCAGGGGAAATTTTGCCTTTTTTCCTTGAGGCTTGAACACTCAGTACTACTGAAGGAAAATATTATAACACAGAATTGATTAATAGGAACTTATTAACATTTTTTATAGCTGCCCAAATTGTTAAACACTGGGTTAGTCAATCATGTAACAAAGTTAGTGTTTGCATTATATAGCTCTAATTAAACTATTTAAAATTTGAAAACTAAGATGCTCACATTCAGTTTAAAGATTTTTCTTCTGTTGATATACTACATTTTAGAATTTTAAACTAATCGTATTTTACAATTTACAATTGTTTTTTACGCTTTTTCTGATCCTTTACTTCAAGCACTGTAAGAATAGTCACTCATTAAGTTGCAAGGAAAAAAATCATGTTTTATTGTATAATTTTTACTACTTAAATTAGCTGAATAATGCGCTTTGTGAATGAAATTCATCACAGCAGAAGAAAGCGTGTATATCAGCTTGCACATCCTTGAAAATCAAAAAACAATTTCTGGTTCTTCATTTGATCATCTATGATGTAGAAAGTGAAGAAGAAAAGGTATAGAAGGGAAATGCAAGGAGGAATCCACCTGCCATACCTTATGAACATAGCGTAGGAAGGAGTTGTCTCTTCTCCTGCTTTTTCTTATATGTGCTGGATCAAATATGTGATGAAAATTTCATCTTTCATGCAACAGACAAGTTAGTGCCCATATGCCTCATGACCTGAGCACAACACGGGCATTCAGCAGAGCTTTTCTAGATCTTTTTTTCACATCTTCTCTTTCCACTTTTCCTGTTCTTGAATATGAGGACAATAGCATTTATTTCTTCAGAAAACAATGAGATCTGAGTGTTGAATTCGGTATCTCAGTCCCTGAGGTGTTTATTCTCTAATGATCCTAAGGAGAATGAGGAGTTTTCTGCTACTCAGGATTTAAGTTCCAGAATTTATGCTTGTAGTGACAACTTCTACACATTTTTGAGCAAACTCCAGGCAAAGTCATCATTTTCTTGTTCTAGAATGGAATAATATGACTTCCTTATATGTTGCTTCTGGTAAGATGTAAATTCTTCGTGATTCAATTAATACTAAGCTACTGGCTCAAGAAATACATCTTTCCCAGCAGCCCAATAGAATACTGTGATCTGCGAATTCAGGATCCACATTTTAATTTCCATTTGTATTACTTCCATTACTTTCCCCTAATTGGTTACCACTCCAGTGCTGAACTGTAAATATTGTAGACAAGTTGCATAAGTTGTGGAAGAAGTTGGATAAGACTAAAAACCACAAACAACCTAATCAAATTAAACTCTAAGAACTCATAATTCCCAGATTAACTTTAAAATCTCAAGAAAGAGAACAAAATGTGAAAAGAATATTAAAGACAAATCACATAACAATGAAAGTATTTTACTTTGGCAAAGTAAAAAAAAAAGTTTCTTCACTTGCTAGCAAAACATAGTCCAGTAAGTGTGATGTAATTAAAAATATATGGAACTATCCTCTTTCGAGATTTTTTCATTTTTATTCTGTGGTGTTACAAGAAGAGCAAAACCTGTTTCAAAAGGTCTTTGGGAAAGAGATCACTATTAAAAAAACAAACAACAAACACATAACCAAAAACCATCAAAAAGATTGTGACTGAATCTGCTGTTGGTATTTAGATTCATTTCACACAGGATAGTACAGTCTCTGGGATGCTTTGCGTTGTTTTGGGTAAGTTAAGTGGGATCCAGAACCTCCAAGACTCATCTTTTTTTCTTTGTTGAATTGCAATATTTCCTATGTTACCGAAGCTTTTTTTGTGCTTAGATGTGCATTTCTGCATGGTGACAGTGATTAGGCATCTGGATCAGCTGAAGCTGAAGCTGAGTTTTTCTTCCCCAACTATCATTGTCATTGTAAGTCATACGGCACCTAAAAATGCTTCTTACATGACTTTAAGAGGTGGGTTATTAGCTGAGAGATTGAGCTCAATTACAAATACAGCACAGTTTTAAATATATAATTGCAAGGGAATAAAGCAAGAGCTCAAGTATATTACAGTAATTAATTTTGAAGACTCAAAAGCATGAAATAATAAAAAAAAACCCAATCCAGTATTGTCATTAAAATATAATTGGATTATTTTTAGGGTCTCACTTATGATTTTAAATGGTTCTGAACTGTCTACATTATTACTGCCCCCAAAGTTGCTGCAGAGGATTACCATGAGTATGAAATACAAGAATTTATGGCTTTTCACCTTGAAGCACAGAAGTACTCAGTCAAAACTAGGATTTGAGTTGTGGTGCACTGCCTGAACCTGTGATGAGAACATCTGAAAAGAGTGTACATATCTAGAGTGCACTGAATAAGCTCTTATTTTGTGTAGATCAACACACAATCCTTGCTGGTGTAATCAGGGTATCAGCACATGTCAGTGGGCAGCTCCTTTCAGGAGCATATTGTAATCACAATGCTGATGGGGATGAAGAGAGCAATTTCCTCTTTAAGTGCAGCTTCTCTTTCCTCTTCTCATGAGGCAAAACATGCTTCACATCAGGCTATGTAATTAGGCCAGAAGATTCAGTTCCCTTAGTTGTCTCCCTCCTTTGTTCATTCCTGCTCCTAAAATATTGTATTCCTGCTTGGTGGAGAACTGCATCACTGATACTGAGCTTCTTAGCAAACAGTATTTAGAGTGGCTGTAATGAATTATACTAAAAAGGCAGCTCAAAAAAGCAACCAGAGATCAAGCTTTACAAGTGATGTGGTACTAGAGCTGTCTTCAGGGAATGATAATTGACCCAAACCATTCTGATGTGAAGTACAACTGACACTTAGAGGGATATTCTTTTTCCTTTTGGGGGGGGCTCTCTTGGGCACTGGAATTGTAAGGATTTTCAGAGGATTAAGCAAATGTCATCTCCAATTATGCTCAATAAGTTCACTGTTTACTTTGGAAGGTTACGCTTCCATTGGACTGAAGTCTTCACTTGGAGTAGAATACTTAGAAAACAAGTACACGTTTAACTTCCAGAACTGTACCTCAAATATTTCAGTATCGTGTGAGTCTGAGAAAGAGACAGCATAAGCATATTACTTAACAAATTAATTAAATGATAAAAGGAAGAAGGACAAATCTTATAATCCCCAGACTTAGAGATATGCCAAATGCATTCCCAGTTAAAAAATGGGAGAAAAGGCCTATTCATAATTCACACAGAAATTTTTATGTACATTTACAAACACTGCTGGCAACATTCATAGACTTACTGTTTATCTCGTGTTGTTTCTCATGTCATGTCTGCTAAACATAGGGACATTCTGAGATTTCTGTTTAGAAACTGGAATTGTTGGCTCTGAGCCTAGCATAGGTCATGATTCATGAAGACACATTCTTTTAAAAGGAGTGATTGCAAAAGACTGATTGTAGTCAGAAAATTCCATTCAACAATTCAACAATAAACTTTCCATTCCATCTCCTTCTTTTGATATCTGGTTGTATGGCTTGAAATTATATCCCTGCTGGTTGCTATAATTATGTTCTATTAATCTTGCTTAACATAAGCAACTAAGAAGAAAGAGTTGGAAGCGAAGGAAGAGTTGGAAGCAGGAAGAGTTGGAAGCGATTGTGAGTCAGGCTAATTATGACCTTGTTGCTATTACCGAAACATGGTGGAACCACTCCCATGACTGGAGTGCTGTGATAGATGGCTACAAGATCTTCAGAAGGGATAGACAAGGAAAGAAGGATGGTAGTGTGGCCTTTTATACTGAAGACTGTTTTGATGTTGAAGAGCTTGGGGTTGGGAATGACAGAGTTGAGTGTCTATGGGTAAGGATCAGGGGAAAGGCCTGTAGGGGTGACATCTTGGTGGGGGACTGCTACAGACTGCCTAATCAGGATGAAGAGTTGGATGAAGCATTCCATGAGCAGCTCGCGGAAGTCACGCGTTCGCCAGCACTTGTTCTCATGGGAGACTTCAGCTTCCCTGATATATGTTGGAAGTATAATACAGCACACAGAAAGCAGTCCAGGAGGTTTCTAGACTGTGTGGAAGATAGTTTCCTTATGCAACTGGCAGGAGAGCCTACCAGGGGTGGTACCCTGCTAGACTGGTCTTTACTAACAGAGAAGGACAGGTGGGAGAAGTTGGAGAAGGTTGGAGACCGCCTTGGGCAGAGCGACCATGGAAGTGTAGAATTCTCTATTCTTGGAGATATCAAAAGAATGACAAGCAAAACTACTTTCTTGAACTTCCAGAGAGCGGACTTTGATCTGTTCAGGATGCTTGTAGCATGAATCCCTTGGGAGTCGCTTCTTAAGGGTAAAGGGGTTCAGGAAGCCTGGACGCTCCTCAAGATGGAAATCTTAAAGGTGCAAGAACAGGCTGTCTGCCGTAAGGCGAGTCGTAGGGGAAGATGACTGGTGTGGATGAACCGGGAACTACTGTTGAGACTCTGGGAGAAAAAGAGAGTCTATGTCCTCTGGGGAGATTACAGGGAAGTAGCTAAGATATGCAGGGAGGAAGTGAGGAAGGCAAAAGCCCAACTTGAACTAAGATTGGCCACTGCAGTTAAAGACAATAAAAAATCCTCTTATAAATATATTAACAGTAAAAGAAGAACCAAGGATAATTTTCATCCTATACTTGATGCAGCAGGGAATGTGGCCACTGAGGACAAGGAGAAGGCTGAGGTCCTCAATGCCTTCTTTACATCAGCCTTTAATAGCCAGATCAGTTATCCTCTGGACATTTTATGCCCTGATCTGGAAGTCTGGGACATTACTCAGAATATATCCCCAGCAATTCAGGTGGAGACAGTCAAGAGCTCCTCCTCCATCTGGACTGTCACAAGTCCATGGGACCAGATGGGCTACACTCTCGGGTGCTGAGGGAGCTGTCGGGGGTGATTGCCGAGCCATTCTCAGCCATTTATCAGCACTCCTGGTTAAATGGAGGATTGCAGGCTTGCTGATGTGACTCCCATCTTCAAGAAGGGAGGAGTAAGGAGGATCTATAAGGGAACTTATAGTTAGCCTGACCTCAGTACCAGGGAAAGTTATGGAGCAAATCATCTTGGGTGAGATCACACAGCACATGTGCTGTGTCCAGGGGATCAGGCCCAGCCAGCATGGGTTCATGAAAGGCAGGTCGTGCTTGACCAACCTCATCTCCTTCTACTTCTGGATGACCAGACTGGTAGATGAGGGAAAGGCTGTTGATGTAGTCTACCTAGACTTCAGCAAAGCCTTTGACACGGTCTCTCACAGGATTCTTCTGGGGAAACTGGCTGCCTGTGGCCTGGACACGTATATTCTTCTTTGGGTTAGGTACTGGCTAGAGAGCCATGCCCAACAGGTAGTAGTTAATGGAGTTAAGTCCAGCTGGCAACCCATTATGAGTGGTGTCCCCCAGGGGTCGGTACTGGTTTAACATCTTTATTGATGACCTAGATGAGGGGATTGTGTACCCTCAGTAAGTTTGCAGATGACACCAAGTTGGGAGGTGGTGTTGTTCTTCCTGAGGGTAGGGAGGCCCTTCAGAGGGATCTAGGGCTGAGGTGAATGGGATGAGGTTCAACAAGGCCAAGGGATGAGGTTCAACAAGGGTCCTGCACTTTGGCCACAACAACGCCATGCAGCACTACAGGCTTGGGGACGAGTGGTTGGATGACTGTGAAGAGGAAAGGGATCTGGGGGTGTTGGTTGATGCTCGGCTGAACGTAAGCCAGCCGTGTGCCCAGGTGCCCAACAGGACCAATGGCATCCTGGCTTGCATTAGAAATAGTGTGGCCAGCAGGAGCAGGGAGGAGATCATCCCCCTGTACTCAGCACTGGTGAGGCCACACCTCGAGTACTGTGTTCAGCTTGGGGCCCCTCGCTACAGGAAAGATGTTGAGGCCTTGGAGTGTGTCCAGAGAAGGGCAACGAAACTGGTGAGGGGTCAGGAGCACAGATCTTATGAGGAGCGGCTGAGGGAGCTGGGATTGTTTAGTCTGGAGAAGGGGAGGCTCAGGGGAGACCTCATTGCACTCTACAACTTCCTGAAGGGAGGTTGTGATGAGGAGGGGTTTGGCCTCTTCTCCCAGGCAACGAACAGGACCCGAGAAAATGACCACAAGTTGTACCAGAGGAGGTTTAGGTTAGACATGAGAAAGAACTTTTTCTCTCAGAGAGTGGTCAGGCACTGGAATGGCCTGCCAAGGGAGGTGGTGGAGTCGCTGTCCCTGGCAGTGTACAAGCGGTGTCTGGATGAAGAGCTGCGAGATATGGTTTAGTGCTTGTGGTAGCAATGGTAATGAGAAGACGATTGGACTAGATGATCTTATAGGTCCTTTCCAACCTTGTGATTCTATGATTCTATGAAGAATTCAGTATAGTCTAACATGGCACTAGGTCACCAGTATGCTTAGCCATCCAAGTTTCTTTTTATTCCAAAGAGTGAAGTATTTTTTCCCCAAATAAAGTGCATTTAGACCTTCCTCATGCCTACAATAGCTCCTAAGAAACTGTATTCGGCCTTCTCTAATATAAAAAGGCAGGCTTTTAGGAGGTTTAGCACTACTGATACAGAGAAAAAATGACTGTCAGAAGTCCTTTACATGTACCTTACTCTATTTCTGAAAATACAGTTGAGTATTTTGCTCTTATATATGGCAGAAAATTTTAATTAGATTTACAGTTAAAAGTAAACACATCACATAAAATTCAAAACTTGTTTGAGGAACATAGCAGTGATTTCTTCATTTATCATTTATCCTCAGAAATTAAAGCTCGGAAGAACAGGAAAAACATTTCAGGAAAAAAAATATTTTTCTTTCTCCTTCAGAGAGCAAAGAAAAAGGAAGTGTAACAGGCCTTTATGGTAAGATGAAGACAGAAACATTCTTACTTTCTTTAACCTTCTGACTAAAAGCTTTTGGAAGAATCACAATGGCTCCAATACAGAGAGGTGATCTGTAGCACATACAATTTCAGCTGCTCTCCATTGCATTTTCTTTTCTTGGAAACTCTGGGATTAAGAATGTGGCGTTTAAAAATCTGTAAGATCATCCCTAACCAGTAATAAGAAACTGCATTACGAATAGAAAGGAGTATTGCAATATTCTTGTTTGATGGTGCTGCATTCAACAGGTACACTGCAGAAGCGCATGCACAAGAATAAAAGTAGGGCTCCATTGCCACTTATGTTGTCTTGACACACTTGATCTACTATCCTAGCACTTAACTTAAGGTTAAAAACCATGTGAGGGGCAAGTTCCTCAATAACAACAAAATACCTGACTTGTTAATGAATTCTGTCTTCACTGAATGTCTAAAAACAAACAGAATTTAAAAAAAAAAAAAAAAAAAGTTGAAAATCAAATCTTTTTTAGGACAAAACAAATAGAAATAAACATACAGACCTATTGCAAAGTCTTCAGAATAGCATGGCATTCATTTATATTCAAATCATTTCTGGAAAAGAGAGAAAGGAGAAATAAAGGTTTGTGGAAAATAAATATTGCCCAAGCCTACAAATTTCTATGGGAAGACTTTTATATGTGTTGATGATTCAGAAGCAAAAGCTGACATAGTCGGGCTGAAAGTGAATACTAATGTTGCCAGGAAAAAATCTGAGACAACTCTACCTCACACTGCATTCCTTGTGTAGTAGCTCACACCGCTAGTGAATAACATGAGGAATGCACATCCTATGGTGTTTGTCTGAAAACTCCCGAGAAATGGAAAATGCTACTTCATCAAAACCTAAACTCACTGTGGTAACGTGTCCTTTCTTCAACGAGGACAGACTTGAAGGTCATACTGGAGAGAGGGTGCAGACAATCCTTCCCTTGGATCAGAAAAGAGATCAAGCATTAGGAGTACTTGTCTTATATGAACTAAAATTAATTTTAAATCCGTGTTTCAGTTATATAAACTAGGGAAATGTATTTCAAAAACAGATCCAAACAGCTATGAGGCAAACACCTGTTCCAAAAGGAAACGTTTAGGTTTAATGTGATTTTAGAGAAACTACACTTTCATGAAGGACATTCAACCTGCAACAGTATATATTATAGTGCTAATGCTTTAAATAGTTCCTGAGGAAAGGAGCAGACACCAAGAGCAAGCAATCAGAAAGATATTTCAAAACCTCCCCTTGTACAATTTACTAGTCCTGCATATCATTCCATATGTGTTTACATTTACACCTCTAAGTACTTCAATTTCATTAGATTTTCCTATCATTTCCCTGGTGAAAGCAAGATCAGGTTTTAAATGCGTCTCAAATAACATGAACAGTCAGTAGAGCTATTAAGCTGCATAGAATGTTGGGCTGCAGTCTTAGATGACAGCTTGTGCTTTCAGTTGATGTTGGAGAAAATATGAGCTGAGATGCCAGAGCCCTCAAAGAGGGGCCCACAGCAGTCCATGGTCAGATAATTAAGTTTGCCTTCCCTATATGTATAATTATATTAGTGAACAGAATTCTAGAAGAAGACTCTAATTAAGGAAACAAAAGAAAAGAGAGCATGAAAAGTAAACAAAGGCATAATTTTAGATTACTTTAGCTATTTTCAAGCATGACTTGTTACAGTGCTTCACATTCAGTCACTTAAAAAATTATCAGTAGTGCAGAAAAAAAATACATAGAGATCAGAATTTTTAAGAGCAGGCAGAAAGTCAACAATGTGTTATACTCATTCTCAAGATGCCTCTGAAGCAGAAGACAGAGAAATTTCACAGTTGCAAAAAATGTATAAAATTAAAGAGAAAAAAAAAAACAACAGAGAAGATAGTAAACATTTATCGTGGCATCCTTCAAGTCCACGGACTACAGATTCTTAAAAGAAAGTCAGGAGGGGAAAATGTCTGTATATATTCCATTATCATTCAGATCTTTTTAAGTTACTCTATATAATATATTCTTTTTATTTCAACTTTTATAAACAAGAAAATAAATGAGTTGAAATTTTGATGCTTTTTCCAAAGCCTTCTGCAAAGTTCTCTTCATGTTAAAGAAATGGAGGGGGGTGGAACATAAGGAGGAATGGATTTAATGATCTCCACATAACCGTCTGACTTTCTGTTAGAACTGAAAAAAGAGACAGTTAAATAGAAGATGACTGGCAAAGAGAATATTTGTCAGAAAAGGTAAACAAGGTTGTGAGAGGGTATAGATACTATTTGGAGTGGGAAGAGAGAGGAAAACCAGTAGGTTTCATTAAAATGAAATTTAAGGACATCCCCCCTCCTTAGTGCCTTTTTAATGTTTTATAGGTGTGGCAAAATAGAAATGCAGAAATATAAATGTTCTCTTTCAAGAGAAAGAGATCTCTTTTTCTGACAAGAAAGAGAAAGAAAAGAGCTCTCCGTTTTTAAGGATTTTTTTTTTTTAAATAAAAGAACATATCTAAGACCATACGAAAAGAGTAGGAAGCAAGATATTAGAACACATAAAGCAATGTTCATTCAGTCCCTTCACAAGCACGCATTAGCAGCTTTTGAGCCTAAAGTAGGCCTGGTTAGAGAGTGGATAACAAATATTTTGGTGGTCTAGGATTAAATAGGCTATTTACATACAAAGTCTTCAGTGGGAATATCATGTTTTCTTTCATTTTACAAACTTCTGCATCTCTACTTATGCCTGAACATTCTTCCTTTAACTTCAAAGTCCCTGAATATCTCACGTAACTTTTTTCCTAAATAGTCATCCTCTCTAAACAGTATGGACAGATCCAGTAGAACAACTGTGCCCAACTTAATAATGTAGAACCCAAAAATAAGTTGAAAGTTTGAACTAATTTCTCATTACTGGAAATAAATAAATTTCCCCTCAGTCAGCAAACAAAATCAGGCAGTTCTTAACTGTGAGCAGTTAACACAGAGCACTGGATTAAAATGTTGCTGGATCTAGAGCTAAGGTCACCCATTGCCTGTTCAATCCTTAAGGAATGATAGTATACGGTGTTAAAAGGCAGAAGATGTAGATGATAGTAGTACTGTACATCTTTTCCATAGCAGACTACTTGCCAGAGAACTTGCCTCCTGAGCAGGTGAACTCCTTTCCTGAAAACCTGTGTAAGGCACAACAACTGAGAGAGCAGAGAGAATGTGTCCAAAATCCAAGCATCATTACAAATATAATATAGAATACATGTATTAATAATAATATGCAATGCATATTATAAATATTTAGTGTACAATAATAATAGAATTCTAGTTTCATAACAACCTTCAGAAGACCTCTGGCAATTACGAGTTATCCCACCATGATATCTCAGTATGTACCGGTGATTTATTTAACAATATGCAAAGTAGAAAAATCTCCATACAAATGCCATTTTCTGAAAAGAAATTATTTGCCTTTATGTGTAGGGGAGCACAGAATTAGTTCAAAATCTTTGTGCCTAGTTGTCAGCCTACAAACCTCCCCTACTGCATTGATTCAAGCAGCTGAAGGACCAAATGAATTAATTCCCCTCTCTCCTCCTTCTCTACCCCTACTTCCTCCACCACTCATCCTGATTACTTACAAAATCAGAATTACCCGCTCTCCCCTCAACAAGTATTTCTTTTAACACATTTTTTCTGCTGTTCTCTGCCCTGCTTTTGTACAAGTACAGAAGCATCAGAAATAAACCGTTCCGATGTCAATAAGCCACTCATTGGAAAGCTAAACTGTTGTTCTTTTCTTTCCTGCCCTTCTTTCTTTCCCTGAGATGACACATTTGGTGTATTCCCTCACATTCCATTTCCTCTTTAATTGTGTGTCAATCTCCAAAGCCACCCTCATTTTCTACACAGGTTTTGACAAAAGTAGAAGTGAGCTCAACACGCAATCCTCTCTATTTCTCTGCATAAAGTGCACTAAAATGTGGAATGCTATTAAAATTAATGATAATAATATAGTCTCTTGCTGCTCTACCAATATCTGACAGGAAACAACCAACATTGCCTGAGATGGTGGTCATGACAACCAATATATTTGCCCTTGCCCAATTGCTAAGGCTTTGGAACTAAATGCCATCAAGCTGATATAAAATGCCAAGACTGATGTGACCATTTGTTCTGGTTGTCAACAAATCTTTTCTTCAAATACATCACTGTAGCTGACTCATGCTACTACCATACTTCATCCTCTATTATATGTCTTCAAAAGGCTTATCTTGGAGTTATATAAAGTAGCACATATAAAAGCTTAGCAAAGGCTTCAGAAGGAATTGGAAGTGCCATGCATACAGGATGTTTACTATAGCACAGAATAAATTAAATCTTTGGCTATTTACAAGTTCTGAAAATAAGAGTGCCATGCAGATAAAGAAAAGTGCTGTCTCCTTCACAGCTCTCAAGTCAGACCATACTTACCAAAACTTTCTCACTGGATTTTACTGGGAACTGTGTTCATTGTAGCGGTTTTCAGATACATCTTTAAACTTGGATGAATCAAAAAACGACTTCCAATATTTAGCACGTCTAAACAACATCATTTCAGATCCATCCAGGCTGGGAAGTGATGTCTCATTTTTTTTCTTTTGATATTTTCAGAATTTGATATTTGAATCATTTCTTCCTTTGAATTTACTTTTTAGACCTTTGCTGAGAGAGGAGTCATAAAGAGTGGATAATCAGTGGTTTGGAAGAAATGTTTAGTCAACATAAGAAAATCCTTCTTATCCTGCTCTTGGTAAAGAGTTATTCCAACAGAAATTTCACAAGCTTTTCCCTGCAATTTCAGTTGGCATTGTATTATCTGCTGCATAGGTGAAATCTTGCTTCTTGACAATATGCAAGTTCAGAGTAATAAAGAGTACATACAGCTAAAGTAAACTACCAAGTAAATTTTATTGCCTTTTCAAAATGTCTTAATTGTACATTCACCTTCTTTGTCACTCTGAAAAGTAGCAGTATGTATCAAGATCTTTTAAGAGATTTGAGGAATGAAAATGTCAGTATGCACTAATGAAGGTGAAGCCAGAGTACAGAGAATAATTTTTTTTTTCCTTACAGCAGATAGACATCTAAGAATGGAAAAGATAGTGAATTAGTAATCATTTCTTCCAGAAATCTCATGAATTAACACAAATATTGAATTCTGAGGGACCAAGGGTTGACTTTAAGAAGCATTACAGAGAACAAACTTGGCTGTTATCCTTTGGATTTCCCTTTCCAATAATCCTTTCTACAAAATCAGTGCATAATAAGCTTTGAAAGCACTTTCAAGAGAAAGTTTGCTGACTTGTTAAGGAGAAGTTCCTAGAGGACACTTCCACCAGTACATATTTAATATAGTGAAAATTGATATTAAATAAATTGCTTTTTTCCTCTCACAAACAGATTTGGATTACATGCAGAATCCTTTCAGACTTCTTTCAGTTCCAACTTTTCAGTAATTCAGGAGCACTTTTCTATTTATCACAGCTGTAGCTGCGATCCTGTTGTTCCAGAAATGTTAGCTTCTTAATCTTAACATTTTCTAGGGATGCCTTGCAACATATGGTGACAAGCTTGTGATGTTGGAATCATGAATTTGTAGAATGCCTTACGTTGGGAGGGAAATTAAAGACCATATAGTTCCAACCCATCTGCCATGGGCAGGTTGAACCCACTAAATCAGACTGCCCAGGGTCACCACCATTCAGCCTAGCCTTGAACATCTCCAGGGATAGGGCATTCACAATTTCTTTGGGCAGCCTGTTCCAGTGCCTCACCACCCTCTGACTGAAAATTTTCTCCCTAATGTCTAATCTAAATCCCCTCTCTTTTAGTAAAAAAAAAAACAACATTATCCCTAGCCCTATTACTATCAGATCACGTAAAAAGTTGGTCTCCCTCCTGCTCATAATATTCCTATAAGTACTGGATGGATGCAGTGAGGTCTTCCCAAAGCCTTCTCCAAACTGCATAAGCCCAACTCCCTCAAACTTACTTCATAAAGGTGGTGCTCCATTTTTCTGATCATCTTTGTGGTCCTTCTCTGGTCCCTTTCCAAAGTCTCATGTCTTTCTTGTGCTGGGAGCTCCAGGCCTGGGCACAGTACTTCCATCGGGCCCACACAGAGAGGGGCTACCCTTGCCCTCTTTTGATGAATGAATGTTTCTAAAACTCTTCTGGTATACACTTCTCATGCAATTACAAACAGGGAAGTCAATGACTCAAATGGTCCAATCCAATTCTCTATTTATATGCAAAACAACTAAGGACCAAATAATGAATGTAAGGGACATACAACAGGTACAATCTGATGATGTAGTTAAGTGCAGTACTACTGATTTCAGAGGCAGTAAATATTTCTTACTAAAAATCTCTTGATTACCTAGGCAGGTAAGAAGGATAGGGCTGTAGGTGTATTTGCCTTCATGAATATAGCTTTGAGGTTGTTATTGTATCTTATTCCATACTTCATTCTTAATATCCCTGTCACTGCTGTTAAGCCTTGGTGGAGAGCAAATCCAAAGCAACCTACTAAAGCTTCCAGGCTCCATATTTTAACACCGTAGACAACATCCCATGCTCCATTCTGTTCAAACCCTCCAACTCTCCCCACCTGTTACATGTTTAGCTGCAGTATGAATGTTATCAGTCATTCCCCAAAATATTTGAGCTGATCTTGCATTAATTGCATTTACACTGACAAATATCCAATAACATATTTGATGCACATATGTGCCATTGGAGTTACAGCAGATGAACTGTAATATTACTGAAAAGCATTACTTGCATGTTTTTGATTGCGGAATCACAGAAACGTAGGGTTTGGAAGGGACTTCTGGGTATCATCTAGTCCAATTCCCCTGCTAAAGCAGCTTCCCTAGAGTGAGACAGATTAAAGCATCCAGGTGAGTTTTGAATATCTCCAGAGAAGGAGATTTCACAACCTCTGTGGGCAGCCTGTTTCAGTGCTCTATCACCCTCACAGTAAAGTACTTTTTCACTTTTAGATGGAACTTCCTGTGTTCCAGTTTGTGTCCATTGCCATTATCCTGCTGCTGGCCTAGTCCCACCTACTTGACATCTAGCCTTCAGATGTTTATCAGTATTTATAAGATCCCTCCTCAGTCTTCTCCAGGCTAAAGTCTCATCTATTGTTCCATATGATTTGGATATGTTAGCTTTCATGTACATGCTAAATCCATGGAGTGGCATGTGAGCACCCCATTTTTGAATTTCCCTACACTGATTTTGTAATAAATCTGAACTGCCACTTGAATGATCAGACAGACCAAAACATTCATGCTTTCATGGTTACTAAGGTTGCTCTTATCTACTGAATAACATTCATAATTTCACACTTGCAACAGAATAGAGCATCTGTTTAAGGTAGGCTTAAAGTTGGGCTTTCTATCAAGTAAAGGAGTATTATTCATTGGTGTTTACCTGGTCAACAGTAGCTCTTCTGGAGCTGTAAAAATAGTCATTCATTCTGGAACTATATTTAGATTCTGTGTACTTTTTGAAACATCTACAGCCTACATATTTGGCAAAGACAGTTCAGTATCATGTTGTTTCAACACATTCATTGGAAGAACAAGTGTTTTGAACAGATGGAGTTGAATTCCAATGGCTTCAAGATGGTCACATGGCTGCTCTGCTGTACCTGGCTGGGATATCTTCTACATGTAGGATGGGTGATTTCCATTACATTTAGGCAAGAGAGATGGCATGACTTCCCCGCATACATTCAGAGCTAGATCCTAACTTCCGCTTAAACTACTGGAAGAACGTGACTTACAGCACTTTTGTGTCATGAGCTTCAGATCTGGATTCTCTTCAGCCTGGAGAAAAGAAGGGTCCAAGGTGACCTAATAGTGCCTTTCAGTATCAAAGGGGAGCTACAGGAAAATAGGGGACAGACTCTTTAGAAGGATCTGTAGTGACTGAACAAGAGGAAATGGTTTATGCTCAAAGAGGGTAGATTTAGGTTAGATATAAGGAAAAAATCTTTTACAGTGAGGCTGGTGAGGCACTGGAACAGGTTGCCCGGGGATGTGGTTGATGTCCCATCCCTGGAGACTTTCACAGTAAGGCTGGATAAAGTGCTGGGCATCCTGATCTAGCTGTGTTCATTGCAGGACTAGACGGCCTTCAGAGATTCCTTCCAACTCTAGAGATTCTACAATTCTAAGGATTAACATACCGACTAAGTAGCCATATCAATTTTATAATTCAAGATATATTCATCTCAGGAAGAAATGACACATTATCATGTGTTTCAGCCTCAGAATCCAGAATAGAGGACAAAAGCACTGTGATGGCATTTTTCCATCTACTCTGTGTGTTTGGAATTCTTGCCCAAGTCCTTTCAATAACTCTTATTTACAGGCTACTGCCATTGCAACATAAGAAATAGATATCATATGGATGGATAATACACTTCATACCCAGTATTTAATAAACTATCAGGACTAATTACAGATGTGCTTGTACAAATCTGAAAATCCTTGTGCTTATTGGTCTCCATAGATCCTCAGGTAAAAGACCTGAGATATTGCTATTTAGATATATGAGGAAAAATTACATATCCTAGGTTTAAAAATTTATTACTGGGTAAGATTTCTTTTTCTTCCTTGTGTCTGTGTGACCAGTTAAAATGATAAAGGAATCTCACAGAGATGTACAAACACAAATACAGGTTGGGTAGATATAATGGTTTGAGAGCATCCCCGAGGAGAAGGATTTGAGGGTGTGGATTGATGAAAGATTCAACATGAGCCAGCAATGTGTGGTTGCAGCCCAGAAGGACAACTGTATCCTGGGTTGCATCAAGAGAAGCATGACCAGCAGGTCGAGGAAGGTGATTCTGCCCCTATACTCTCTCTCATGAGATTCCACCTGGAGTACTGTGTCCAGTTCTGGGGTCACCAACACAATAAGGACATTGGGCTGTTGGAGAAAGTCCAGAGGAGGGCCGCAAAGATTATCAGAGGGCTGGAGCACCTCCCCTATGGGGACAGGCTGAGAGAGTTGGAGCTCCTCAGCCTAGGGAAAAGAAGGCGCTGGGAGGGGACCTTATTGCAGCCTTCCAGTACTTGGAGCTAATGCATTCTGCGCTGAAGCAGGGAAGTGCCTTGGCTGGTTGAGGGATCCTCACAGGAAGCAGTTGCCAGGCACCATTGTTCTCCATGTGGCAGCGGCATTCTGACATCACAGGGGCAGAGCCAGGAACAGCAGCAGGATCATCCCCTGCATGTATAAAACTTGCCAGTAGGGACTCTCTCCTCTGCTGTCGTTTATCAGAGGGAGGCAATTTAAGGGAGGAGGAGGACTGGAAAGAGGTCCCAGCTCAGCATCACAGGCAATGCCATCACGATCTTCCTCAGTACCCCAGATGCCCTTTCATAATTGGTTTGAGGCTCTGGAACTTGAAGGAGAGGTAAGTGAGATTGCTGTGGGATGTCCACCCTTGTGGTTGTCTAAGGTGAGGTGGTCAGTTCTACATGTCAAGACTATCTTCATCAAGAAGGACAGAAGTGTAGGCAATTCCCTGCTGAGAGGAACAGAGGGCCCTATGTAATGCTGCCTCTCTGGGGTCTGAGTCAGGGATGTTTCTAAGAAACTGCGTCTGATTCACCCCCCTGATAATTATCCTTTATTGATAGTTCAGTTCAGCAGCAATGAAGTCACTGACAGAAACCTGAGGATTATCAAAAAGGACTTCAGGAGACTGGGGTGGTTAGTAGATGAAGCAGGTGTGCAGGTTATATTTTCCTCTATCTCTTCAATGGCAGGGAAGGATATTGAAAGAAACAGGAAAACCCATCTCCTAAGTACATGGCTGAGAGGCTGGTGTAAACAATGATTCTGGTTTTTTGTTTTGTTTTTGTTTTTTTTTAACCATAGAGCTGTTTACCTTAGCACCTGGCCTGATTGTTACAGCTGAGTCTCACCTGTCTCAAAGGGAAAAATGGATTCTAACTGGCAGGGCTCATAGAGAGGGCTTTAAACTAGATATAAAGAGGGAAAGGGATAAAACCAGGCCATCTAGAGATGAGCATAGGGGAACGATGATGGGATTGGGATTGAGGCAAGAGGCTCACCTGAAGTATATCTACATCAATGTATGCAGCATGGGCAACAAACAGGAGGAGATGGACACCATTTTGTGGCAGGCAGACTATGACTTAGTTGCCATTGTGGGAACATGTTGGGATCACTCCCACAACCAGAGTACTGTAATGGATGGCTATAAGCTCTTCAGAAGAGACGGGCAAGGAAGGAGGGGTGATGGCATGGATCTCCATGTCAGAGAGTAGTTTGATGTTGAGCTTGAGGCTGGAAATGGTTGAGTCTCTATAGGTAAGGATCAGGGGAAGGGCCAATAAGGCGGGCACCCTGAAGGGGGTCTGTTATAGTCTGCCTAACCAGGGTGAAGAGATAGGTGAGGCCTTCTATGAACAGCTGGCAGAAGGTGCATGATCACTAGCCCTTATTCTTATGGGGGACTTCAACTTCCCTAAAATATGTTGGAAATACAATATGGCACAGAAGAAATAGTCTAGAAGGTTTCTAGAGTGTATGGAAGATAACTTCCTGACACAGCTGGTAAGAAAGCCTACCAGGGGAGGTGCCCCGCTAGATCTACTATTCACAAAGAGAAAAGGACTGGTGGTAGATGTGTAGATCAGGAGCTGTCCTGGACAGAATGACCACAAAATGTTAGAGTGCTCAATTATTGATGAAGTTGGAAAGAAGGGGCAGCAAAACTGCTACGTTGGACTCCCAGATGGCAGACTTTGAACTGTTCAGGATGCTCAGGGAGAGTCCCTTGGGATTCAGTCCTGGAGGGTAAAAGGGTCCAGGAAGGCTGGTTGCTCCTCAAGAAGGAAGTCTTAAAGGTGCAGGAGCAGACTATCCCACTGTGTTGCAAGATGAACTGTCAGGAAAGAAGACCAGCGTGGATAAACAGGTAGCTTCTCCTGAGGCTCAAAGAGAAAGAGTGTCTTCCTCCTGTGGAAGGAGGGATGGGCAACTTGAGCAGTATAAAGAAGTTGTTAGGATGCACAGGGAGAAAATTAGAAAGGCAAAAGCTCAACCTGATCTCAACTTGGCCATTGGGGTAAAAAAGAACAAAAAAATTTTTACAAATATATTAACAGTAAGAGGAGGGCTAAGGAGAATATCCATCCTTTACTGGATGTGGTGGGTAACGTGACCACTAAGGATAAGGAAAAGGCTGAGGTTCTCAATGCCTTCTTTACATCTGTCTTAAAAAGTCAGACCAGTTATCCCCATGGTGCTCTACCCCTGAGCTGTAAGTCTTGGATGGGGAGCAGAATAAACCCATGATTCAGGTAGAAACTGTTAAGAGACTTGCTACTGCACCTGGACTGCCACACGTCCATGAGGCTGGATGGGATCTACCTGAGGGTACTGAGGGAGCTGGCAGAGGTAATAGCCAAGCCTCTTTCCATCATCTATCAGTGTTCCAGGTCAACCGGAGAGGTCCTGGAGGGCTGGAGGCTTGCTAGTGGGACTCTCATCTACAAGAAGGGTAATAGAGAGGATCCAGGGAACTACAGGCCTGTCAGACTGACATAGGTGCCAGGAAAGGTTATGGAGCAGATCATCTTGAGGGAGATCACACAACACGTGCAGGATAACCAGAGGATCAGGCCTAGTCCACATGGGTTCATGAAAGGCGGATCCTGCTTGACCAACCGGATCTCTGATCAAGTGACCTGCATGACGAATAAGGGAAAGGAGGTTGACATAGTCTACCTAGATTTCAGCAAAGCCTTCAGCACTGTCTCCCATAGTATTCTCCTATCGAAGTTGTCAGCCTGTGACTTAAACAGATAAACTCTTTGTTGGGTAAAAAACTGGCTGGATGGCTGGGCCCAGAGAGTGGTGGTACATGGAGTCACATCCAGCTGGCAAACAATCATGAGTGATGTTCCCCAGGGGTCATAGTGGGGCCTGTCCAGTTCAATATCTTCACTGATGACCTGGATGAAGGCACTGAGTACACCCTCAGTAAGTAGATGACACCAAGTTGGGAGGAAGTGTTAATTTGCCTGGAGGTAAGAAGGCTCTACAGAGGGATCTGGACAGACTGGATAGCTGAGATGAGGCCAGTGAGGTGAAGTTCATCAAGTCCAAGTGTTGGACTTCTTGTTGACCACAACAACCCCAGGCAATGCTACAGGCGTGGGCAGAGTGGCTATAAGACTGTGTGGAAACAAACCTGGGAGTATTGGTTTACACTCAGATGAACATAAGCAAGCAGTGTGCCCAGGTGGCCAAGAGGGCCAATGGCATCCTGGCTTGTATCAGAAATAGTGTTGCCAGCAGAAGCAGGGAAGTGGTCATCGCTCTGTACTCAGCCCTGGTGATGCTGCACCTTGAGTACTGTGTTCAGTTTTGAACACCTCACTACAAGAAAGACATTGAGGCCTTGGAGTGTGTTCAGATAAGGGCAGTGAAACTGGTGAGGAGTCTGAAGCACAAGCCTTGTGAGGAACAGCTGAGGGAGCTGGTATTGTTCAGTCTGGAGAAGAGGAGGCTCAGGGGTGACCTTGTCACTCTCTACAACTACCTGAAGGGAGGTTGTGACAAGGTGGGAGTTGGCTTCTTCTCCCATGTAACTGGCTGGGAATGTTCTCAGACTGTGCCAAGTGAGATTCAGGTGACATTAAGAAATGCTTCTTCTCCAAGAGAGCGGTCAGGAACTGGAATGGGCTGCCCAGGGAGGTGGGGAGTCACCATCCCTGGAGATGTTCAAGAAATGCTTAGATGTACTGAGGGACATGGTTTAGTGAGAAATGCTGGCGATAGGTGGATGGTTGGACTGGATGATCTTAGCGGTCTTTTCCAACCTTGGCGATTCTGTGGTTCTGTACAGGAAACCTGGGGAGGGACTTTTTTATAAGGGCATGTAGCAACAGGACAAGGGGAAATAGCTTTAAACTAGAAGAGAGTAGATTTAGACTAGATATCAGGAAGAAATTCTTTACTATGTGAGTGATGACAGATGGAAGAGGTTGTCCAGAAAGACTGTGGATGCTCCTACACTGGAGGCATTCAAGGCCAGGCTGGATGGAGCTTTGAGCAACCTGGTCTAGAGGGAGGTGTCCCTGCCTATAACAGGGGGATGTGAAGTAGACAATCATAATGATTCTATATACAATAAACAGCATGCATTGAAATAATTTGGGGTTTTGTTGTATTATGTTATTTTTGCATATTGTTTGTTTGTTTTCTCTGGAAGGCTTTTTCAAAATATATACAATCCATTATAGAATTCTGGTGCTGTAGAGTCTGTTGATGCATTCTTGTGAAAACCCATATCATTCCAAAGCATCAGATAATTGTGGTAATTTCAGACTTGCCTCATTAGAATTTCTTGCAGCAATTACATATACTCAAGCACTGCCCTGCTACAGCTGAAACATTACTTTACCATCCCAGCACTCAGGTCTTCATTCAGTGATAACAGTCACTGGAAGAATAGCTTTCTAAAATTTTCAAATTTGTAACATATGCTAGAATTACTTTACTACTCTTGGTTGCCTTTCGCTCTAGGTTTTTATTTTATTCAATAATTACTGAAGTACACTCTGGTCCCTAGAGATTTCTCCACTTTTAACTTTATGACGGTGAGTAGCTTCACTTTAATGGTTTAAAAGACAAGTACAAATGTAAATTTCTGCCGGATTGGGATCTTTAAATGTCACATCCTCTCAGTAGGAAATGTCACCCTACATAACACAGTGTGGTACAGCAGCATTTTAGTCAGAATCAGGTCTCTGAAATCCACCACAGGGAAAATATATTCATCTCAGAGATGATGCAGTTAGTTTCACTGAAGTATAACTAGATAATATGTTCTAAATTCCAGATATTTTGCAACAGTAAAAATACATCTAGTGAATTCTTCATCACAAATGAGACCATACAATGTATTCTGTACCAACCCAGACAGCTGTAGGTCACCATTACATTCACCAAATATAGAGTCCTGACATGGATAAAAAAACCCCAAGCTGCACACATACACAAGTCCTGTAACTAACAATGTTCCCCAGGGGTCAGTGCTGGGTCCAGTCTTACTCAACATTTTCATAAATGTCCTAGATGAAGGGATAGAGTCCACCCTTAGAAGTTCACTGATGTTACAAAACTGGGAAAAGTGGCTGATGCATCAGTACTAGCATTTAACAAGACCTGGACAGGGAGGAAACTGTTGATGTTTAACATGAGGAAGTGTGGAGTCTAGGGTCTTGCTTCTGGGAAGGAATAACTGAATTCATCAGTACAGATTAGGGGATGATCTGCTGGAAATGAGCTCCGTGGAGAAGGACCTGGGTGTTCTGATACACAATAGATGCACCAAGACAGCCAATGGCCAGCTGGTCGATGGGGAGGAGATGTGAGGCCACATTATAATACTACGTCCAGACCTGGGCTCTCCAGTTCAAACAAGACAGGGATCTCCTAGAAGTACTACAATGGAGGGCCACAAAGGTGATAAAGGGTCTGGAGCATCTCCCTTATGAGGAAAGGTTGAGAAACATGGGTCTGTTCAGCCTGAGGAAAAGAAGGCTGAAGGGAGATCTGATTAATTTTTATAAATATCTAAAGGAAGGTGGGAGGCAAATGGATGCCACATAGGAAGGTTATCAGAATAGATACAGATGGAAATAATATTCACTCAAATTATGTTCTGTTAGTATTGCTTCTTTTCTAAAAATTATAATGCCTTCAGGCCCTTCAAGACAGAAAATGAGAAATAGAAGTGCAGAGTTTACCATAAAATACAAAAAATGACTAACTACTAGACAAGTCTGAACAATTTATATAGATCTTTTAAAAGATAAAAACAGGTATCTGGTACATCTGGATTTTTCTAGAGAGGTGGTTCTCAGATTTTTATACAATATCTCATTAGAAAACTAAAAGTTCTTGTAAAGGGTTCACCTGTAGGTTTGTGTTTAAAGCAGATCACTTGAAAACATAAGCTATTCATGTGAATATATGCAACACTTCCACTAGATACATCAAGCAGCAGACCTTGCATCTACATATTCAATGACAGAACTTCTGTAATTAATTCTAACCAATTTTCAGAGCAATAGCTTGTTAGCACTGCCATTTGACCATCTGTCTATTAGCCTCAGTATCGTGTTAAAATAAACAAAACGGAATAGTCTATCTGACAGCAAAGAAAGAAGACAGCTTGTCTTGTTGCAGAATCCTTGTGCAGTAAACTATGATGCTTGTATTAATCAGATTGAATGACATCACACTTGGGAGCTGCAGGTGATCATGAGTTCTTGTTTTTTAATCATTTCTTCTCAATTTTGGAGAAATGAACCTTCTTTTTTCAAACATACATTATTTTGACTGCTACATAACTAATAGCAATATCTGACATTTTCAACTTTTAAATTTATTCAAACCCAGAATATAAATTAGGCACTATTTGAAACATTGATCTTATTCTGTTCCACAACAGCTTCTGTGCCTTGTATCTGATATCCTGTCAAGGCACAAGCTGCACCTCTGGGGAGCAGAAAGAGAAATCTCATCAACTTCAACAAATCAATGAACATACACTACCAGTAGGAGAACTTATAGTCCCTGTCACAGTCATCTTCTGCCAAGTACTGCTTCTTTGTGAAGTGCATGCTTGACAATACTGCCTAACTCCAGTCACAGGCCAAAACAACCTCTATGTCAGAATCGGGACATACAGGAATAGCTTGACCCACCGTGCCTCTTATGGAAGGGATGAATTTGGTTCTCCTTGCCTAAACTTCTTGCTAAGCTAACTTGTGTTCTATCTGTTGCCTGAAAGTTCTCTCATTCATACATCATACTCAGCTATTCAATACCTTCATATTCTTGTACAGTCTTCTTTCAGTTGTCTATATTGCACAGATCAGCCATCTCAGGTTGACAGTGTTATTCTTAATTAGTTAAAACATTTATTTCTGAACTTTCATCTTCAAAGAGATTTTATTTTGGATTGTAAAACCACAGTAATAGTAGCTGTAAATCTGCAAAGCCCCAGTAGCCAAAGCAGAGCCTTGACTCCCACATTTTACTCAGGATTTACCTCTTGGTAGATGAACAAGTGAAGGTGAGAACAAATTGCAGCATTTTCAGATGACAGCCCAGCTCACCTTTTAAGCGTTGGCCCTCAACATTCACTTCATCTGCTGCCAAAGGTTAGCTGCAGCAAATCTACTTTTTGCTGTCCAAGTTCTTGATGAGGCTGACTGGAACGGCACTTCCAACTGCTTTTAGAAGAAAATAAAGCCAACAATTCAGAATTGCTTTTTTTCTTTACTGGAAGCCAGAAATATTACTTCTCCTTTAAGTCTGTCTCAAACTGAAAAAAAACCAGAGAAAATATACGTAAGAGCATACACCCAATTGCTAAAAAAAAAATCCCTACAATTGAAGTGCTGAAAAGCTGAATTTTAATTCAGCAAAACCCTTACTCTGAATTCCAAAGAATAGAGAAAATAATGAATATGCTGAGTAAAAGAAAAACATTTTGTGCATCCTCATGACCGGTTAGTCTCTGTTGCTCATAATTTCTGGCTTGGTTTTTGTTATTTTTATCATACCAGTGAAGTTCTTGCGATATGTAAGCAACCTGAGGATGATGCTCCTTCACAAGTCCTGTGATGAAGCTTTTGCTTATATTTTTAACTTTTAAGTCAATTTTGCACTATCTGACTGTATACTTGCAGTACTGAAGCTCTTAACTTTTGCAGTTCAGTAACTGTGTGAAGACAGACAAGCGACTTCTGCTTCCCAAACCCATTTAACTCATTTTTACCCCAAAGTATTCCTTGGTTTAATTTTCTTATTGATCATCTGAGCTAAAATCTTGTTTAAAATTTCTTTTCCCACTCAGCTCTTTAGTCTGCTTTTTATAACACCATTCCTTTTAAGGTAGAACATAAGTGGAAAAGTAAAAATATCATGATATTTAGGTCTGCCAAACTTAGAGATCTGGCATATTTCTGCACTATTCTTCCCAGTACAGGTACGAATCCCCTTTCAGCCTTCTCAGAATAGGCTCAGTTTCTTTCCTTCAAATAAAGACCTCTGCTTTACTTTTAGTAACTCTGCTACTGCTTTGAACAGATTCCAGAGCTCCACAGCAGTGTAAAACATGAGCTGTAGCCTGTGCAGAACTCTGCCCTCAGGGCTACCAAGGCTCCCCTGACACTCACATTTCCTAGATGTTTTGAATATTTGTTTCTAATCCTGTCTTTTAAACCCCAGTGCGTTCCTTCAGGCTCACCAGGGAAATTCCTTCCTAGGATCTTCTCAGCTTTTCACTTCAATTAAGCTAATTGCCAGCAACTTAAATTCTCTCCTTTATTGTAAGTGCAAGCATTTTGTATGGAGAACATCTAGAATTTTTAAACAATCTTCTAGTGACAAAAATATTTCTACAGAAGCACCTGAAACAGAGATTAAAATCTAGTGCTGACAAAACATTCTTTTAAGGGCAATGTTATATATGTATTTATACCAACCTTGCCTCACCTTTTTTTTCTACAAGAATCTATTTCAGAGGTCTCACCTCCCTCTCTCAGAGGCCTATTAATAGTCTATACTTCACCCACCTGTGAGCTCATTTCTCCAGGCTTTTACCCCTTGCTGTGCTCACCTCTTTCACCTCTCATTGCTTCCTTCCCCTGTTTTTAATGAGCTCCTGACAGTCTTGGAAGATGTTTGGCTCAAGAAGAACCACTAAATCTTTATACATGTCGCTCAGTAGCTGATTTTGTGTGTGTTTATTCACTTTGCAAAGAGCTCTGTAACCTCTCTTCTTGCACTCTTTCTTCTTTCTTAAACTCAGAAACACTGGCCTTGGAGATCTGCTTCTGCTAGATCTGAAGGCAGTGGTCTCTGGGGTTATACACAGAAAAGCACGCTGCGTGCTCAGTAGCCTACATAGTTTAATGAGCATGTTGCTCAGGAGGTGGCAGGAAGGATGCCGCAGACGCAGGGTGATGCAAAAAGATCAATGACGGGTCAGGAGGAAGCACGAGGAGAAGGTTAAAATGCAGATGCCTGTAGCTCTGGGAGGAATCATGATGCTGAATGTTTACTGCTGACCTGGAAGAGCAGGTGAATAGGGACGTGTTAAGAGTTACAGGGAATGCAAAATTATTCAGGCTAATTGAGTCTAATTAGGAAAAACTAATGTGAAAAAAAAAAAAAAAAGAAGAATATCAGAAAGATTTAACACAGCTAAGAAAAATGGAAAACAATAGCAGAAGAATCCCAGTGAAGTCAGATGTAAACCTGCATGAAGGATTAAAATGTGAACTAAAAAATGGGGACGGGTCTGACTTCAAACACTAAGGCAAGCAGCTTTCAATTAACTCATTTGTATGCAGCATTAAGTGTACCTACGTACATGAGAGTCTGTATTATTTGCTGTGATATTCTAAAAACTGTTATAAGAACTGGAAATCCATGCTCAGGTATTTCATTTTTTTTTTATTCTAAAGGTTGCAGCTACAACCTAGGAAGCAGAATATTATTTAATTAATTAAATCAAGAAAAATTTCATATGGGAAAACAGATGCAAGGACTAACTAGTAGTTGCAAAAGGAAAATAGCTGGATGCTTTAGGGCAGATATTGTTTCCAGTTCTCTAACATAACACAAAGATGAAGTGGAAGTCATTTACTGACACTGGTCAGAGAGGTCAGAAGTGCTGAAATAGGGAGGCAATGACAGGAACAGACTTCATCGTATCTGAAAAGTGACACTGAGAATTAGGTTCACAACCAGGGTTTCCCAGGAACTTAGGCATCTTAGGCATATTTCACCTGTCTGCTTCAGACCGAAGTTTGGAACTTGGTAATTTGTGTTGCCAAAAGAGAAACATGGGTTACTTATTGGCTGATAAAAGCACCAAAGCGAAGAGAAGTTTTGATACTACCTGGAATACCCCACTGTTATCTTCATGATTTATCATCTTCACTCTTTCATCTTGCCTGAATTTGGAATTTAAGCACAATGAAAGAATAAAAGTTCCTAATGGAAAAATCAAACAAACTTTTGTTCTTAGTTTTGTCAGGCCTAGGTGATGCTGTATCTTCTTATTTTCAAAGGAGTGCTTATTTTCTAGGCTGGTTTAAATAAATATTTTTTTTTCCAATCCATTTGAAAGTCTGAGAAAAAAACACCATGAAAAACATATATATAAATATATATGTATAGATATATATATATGAGTATACATGTATGTATACTCAGAGGGCTATGTGTATATATATATACTCATATATATATATATATGTTTTCTATTGTATTGAGCTATTGAAAGTTATTTCAAGGGCAATTACCTACCATCGAAGATATAGTACCTAACATTGCACCAACATACAGAGATGTAAATCAATCTCATCAGGGCCATATCAGCTTTTGAGTTATGGGCTGGCCTGCCTGCACCTTACAACCTGTTTGTTTTCTACAGTACATTGAAGGGGAAAAAAAAACCAAACCAAACCAAACAAAAAGACAGAGAGAAAGGGAATAAAGGAATAAGGAAGATTCCAAGACCTTTTATGTAATGTCTATTGGGGAACCTTTCTTGTGCAATGCATATTTGTACTGGGTCCAGTTGTCACTTGTGTTTATTCTTTGCTTGAGAATATTCAGATTTTCTACTCCATTTGATCTGTCATTTTGCAGTGGAAATCTTAGTATAAATTGCAGAAGCATAATTACCTATTTACTATTTTATTCTGAGTAGTCTTTTCCTCTAATGAAATTTCATAAAATGTGAAAAATATACTGGTGTCCACCAGAAGGCATCTACTGTAGGCATTTCATGCACTTGGATTCTAAAGCATTGTTTCTCAATTCTACACATGCACTCAGTATATTTAAGAGGAAAAGAGAGCTTAACACATGAAAGATAAAAAATGACTATGTTTGTATCAACTATTCAGTATTTGCATAATTTAAAAATTGCTCGTTAGTATCTGTGAAACATTTAGATTCACTGATGAAAAGACCCTGAGCATACTAATTCTCTCTTTACAGCATTTTACAGTAAGTATCCAACTTAAATTAAACAACTAAACATGGAGAGACAAATTCCAAGTATCATTTTGCTAAGTAACTACCATCTATCCTGTGAAAAAAATAAGGCTGAAAAATGTAGGAAAGGATTAGGTAATTATAGTCAGAGCTGATGATGAGTAAGAAATTTCAGAATCCTGAAAATGACTGTTTCTTTTTAGAATATATGTGTTTTCAAAGTTCAATTGGATGAGAAAATCTAGGAAGCAAGCAGAGCATTTAATGTTACAACTTTAAAGACATTTGAAAATACACTGATCCCAAGAAATGTCCCAAGGTGACCTGCGGACACACTGGGAGCTGGAACTGTTGGGCTTCACTTTGCATAGCAGACATTCTCCTTCACATCGCAGTTTAAAACAAAGCTTTTGTCAGAGTGGGGCTCAGGGCTCCCTGCAGAGACACAGGACCCCTGAATATGGCATAAAGAAAGCAGGAAATGACAGACAGGAGATATGGGCATATAGGCACTGAGACAACATCCATGGTCACAGATGTTTCAGATGTTTAAATTTAAGCTCCTACTGATCTGTCAGTGAAGAAGGCAGGAAAATTTTCTGACTGTATTTTGACTACATTTCATTCAATCTGAGAGTGTTCTACAAACCATTTCAGTTTAGAAGGATCAGCAGTTTCTGATGCTATCTCATTAATTATTTCCTGGAAAATTACCAACCCTCTGTAATCATATTTCATGTGCACCTAGGGATTGTAGCAGAGATGCCCCCAAGGGCATCTCCCAAATTCCAAGCACCTTTACAGTGATTTCAGATTTTTTTTTTTTTCTGTTTGTTTTTATATGTGTGTGTGCTTGTAATTTTCTTAAAAATAAAATATAAAAACAAACAGGAGTTGGTGTGGAAAGAAAGAAAAACTCCAGTGGCATACACAGACAATGGGAGAACTTGTGGAGGGGCAGATCCCTCCCAGGCTCTGGTAGACCATGTGCATGACCACAGACTCCTCTGTGCCTATCCCAGCAGAGATCTCTTCTACCTATTCTCCTCTCAACCTATTCTTCCACAGCCATCTTCCCTCCCTAATTCACCATCCTGTTTTTACGGTCTAGTCTCAGTCTGCACATCCTGAACAGTTTATCTCAGTTTTGCAACTCCTCCCTTTGCTACCACAATCCCTTGACACATATCCACATTCTTTTCCCCATGGTTACTGGCCCCTGGATCATGGATGCTTGCCCACACATGTATCTGGCTTTTGTGCAGTGGTAAAAAGCAATAGCAGTCACAGAATCAAACAATGGCTTGGACTGGAAAGGACCTCGAGGATCTTTGGGCTCCAACCCCCTGCCACAGGCAGGGCTGCCAGCTGCTGGATCGAGTACTAGATCAGATTGCCAAGGCCCCCATCCAATCTGGTCTTGAATACCTCCGGGAATGGGGCATTCACAATCTCTCCGGGCAGCTGCTCCAGCACCTCATTGCCTTCTCAGTGTCAGTCCCTGACATCTAATCTAAATCTTCCCTCCTTTAGTTTAAAACCATTCCCCCTTGTCCTATCACAGTCTGCTCATGTAAAAATTTGATTTTCCTCCTGTTTATAATCTTTCTTTAAATACTGGAAGGCTGTAATGAGGTTTCCCTACAGCCTTCTCTTTTCCAGACTGAGCAGGCCTATCTCCTTCAGTTTGTCTTCATAAGAGAAATATTTTAGCCCTTGGATCATCTTAACAGCCCTCCTCTGGATGCTATCAAAAAGCTTGACATCTTCCAGGTAACACTTCACCTCTGGTCATTCTGTCCAATACCTGAACATAAAAGTTATTGTCAATGCTGGTAACTCAGTCAGTTAATATCCTGACTGAAATGAAAGCACAAATCCAGCTCCATCTCATGAAAAAAATCTGATTTTCTCTGGTAGTAACTTATATATTCTTTCTTTAAAACCTTTTTGTATGTCACCACTTGAAATGTAGCAGATCACTAAAACAGCAATAAGATTTATTATCAAGTTAATGAACAAGCTATATAGGCAGTTGATCAATGTTTTTAGAAAAACAAAATATGAGATAGGAAGATTTAGGTAGCCCGAATATGGAAATGAGCATTTCATTGCTAGGAGGATTGTAACAGGATTTTTAATTAGCAGTTACTCCACGTCCCCGATTTCAGCATCTGCTCGGAAAGGGTTGCCTCCAGAAGTGGGTCTTTACCTCAACAGACTGTTTGTTTGTTCAGGAGAGGCCCAGAGAGTACTGAATGCCAGACACTGGCTCCTGAGGATCGGCAGTTTTCTTTGGACTTCTTCCAGCCATATAACAACCCCAGCTATTCTTCACTTACCTTCGTGCTGAAATTGCATCTTAGGACTGAATCATTAGTGTACAAGCAATTCAATCAGCTTGAAGCTTTGTGAGCCCGGATAAAGATCCAGATGATAATCTGGACAAAGCTGATAGTAGGCTCCCCTACAAAACTCAGGCATTTTCAGAAAATCCTGACGAAACTGCTATTGGTGCCCATGGTATCTCTCTCTACATGGGTAGAAAGGATTGCTGAAGCTGCTATAACTCTTTCAACTAAAGAGTGATTGTTTTACTTTTCCATTATTGTAAATTATGCTCTTCTGTCTGCTACTTCAAGAATCGAAAATTGCAAACCAAGCTTTTCTAACAAGAATGTAGTGTTGCTTGGTGTGGAGGATTACCTTGCTTTTTTAATAGTATTGAACTATTTAAGGCAGAGCCTAATAATTTAAAAACAACCAAATATATGTAATGCTTTTAATTTAAAATGCTATTATTACTTTTCAGCTGTAAAGGCAAGGAGTTGTTTCGTAGCTCAAAATATGATTAAAAGGTACTTCCTCATTGAATTTCAGCAGTTTCTTCACATACATTTGGTTATTTCTACATTGATTTCTTGTTATGTCTGTGCAGGTCAAAATGCCCTTTAGTACACCGAAGTTTCATTCACACTGCCATATTAGACTTCAATACAAGCTGTCACAAACAGATAGTGATTTCAGACGAAAGAATTTAGGACTAAGACAAAGCTGCTCCTTAAACTGTCTTAGATTCAATGTGATAACAACTAATACCTTTCAGTGCAAGGCCAGTCGTATGGATGTTAACCATGGTTTATGTGTCACAGAGTTTGGACTGGACCGGGGCAGTAGTGCCCACAGTCCTAACTAAGTTGAAGACAGAGTACAACCAAGCCTAAAGCTAGGATGTGGAAGCATAAAGAATGGGAGAAACCCAAAGTCCTTCTAGTGCAATGTCTGGATATTAGGTGAACTTATAAACCAAAGGAAGAAGCAAGAATACATGTCATGCTAAAGCACGAAGTAAGAATATTCAGCCACATAGAATATGATGACACTGAGTTTACAGAGGTTTTGAGAGCAAGCAAAAGAGAAGCAGTAGGATTAGGAATGAAAATTCAGGGTTAGGCAGACAGCAAAATATTGTGAGAGGAAATTACTCAGAAACTATGCTGTGGGAGGCTGCACAGGGAAGCAACCTTTGCTCTTTTGCTATCAGGGGCTATTTAATATTTGAAGCATTTCTGTGAAACCAAATGTATTGCTTTGCTCTCCTTTATTTGCATATACGACATGGTTGATTTTATGAAATGATCTTTGGGTTACAGTTACCTTTGGGTAACAGTTGACCTAACTTTGCCAAATTTGAGGAACACATAATTAGGCATAATCTGTACCATTCTAGGACAGAACTCAAACAGAATAAAATAAAAACTCATTACTCTGTATCTTCCTGCATACTCTTACATTTTAGTATACACAATTTCTCTTCATCTAACTCTGAGTGAAATAAGTTCTGAGAAGACAGCCGTTATGTCAATGATACCAGGAGTTGGATGTGAGCTGTAGCCCACAGAAAGTAATAGACACCTCCATATCAGGCCACTTGTTCATGGATAAATCCTGTCCCTCTGGTTACCACACTAATTTAAATAAAGAGCATTTAAATGTAGGTGAAAAGCACCAGAGTTTTAGGCTTTTCACAAGACTAGTGACAAATGAAGAGAGGCTTAAGAAAGTATCATCTCTGATATTGCCTAACACTGGTGGTTGCTTGAGATTTTTACTGCCTGTGTCCATGGTAGGGCCCTGGTTTGATTTTTCAAGTCCAGATGGTGGTGGTTCTGACAACAGCTTTTCCTCTAATATGCAGAGCAATTTTTCCTTTTAATTAAATTTTGAGTTTCTTCTAATGAAGGTAATGATCTTTTCATTCAGACTCTTGACAAACACTGATATAAAATAAGCACAATTATCTGTAGATTCTGGAACTCAATTTTTTAAATTTCCAGCTATTCTCAAACTGTTTTAAAACTCATCATGTCAGGGTGTGTGAGAACAGTTGGATTTCTCTGCCTGGATAATACTTTCAGGAGATTATGCAGATTCTTCTCATGTTTGTTTTATCTGCATCCCAAGACATTTTGAGGTCTTTAACACAGAGATACTTATTTCCATTTTTCTTATATTAGTCTCAGATGCTCTGTGATTAGTGTCTTGCCCTAACACTGATTAATGAAAAAATGTAGATCTTCTAAAATAATAAGCCACTAAAAGTGATAAATCATGTTGTTTTCACAATATCAAAGAGATAGTGTATCACAGCTGGCACTGAATTTGCAGGAGTAATCCCCTGATGTGCTTCCTGATTTAACTTTCGTTGAGTTCATTGAGATTTGTTAAAAATAAACATCTAGCTGGAGTGACAGAATAGCTACATCTCTTTTATAATATAAATGAAATAATATGTAATTAGTGAGATTTCAGAATGAGAAACAGTTTAACACAGCCATGAAAATCACAGTTTGAATCTCTGTGTGTTTGTTCAATTTTAATCATCAGTAATATTTTTAAAATAAATGTCATATTTTGTCATTATTTTTTATTATTATTATCTAATTTTTGTAATTATATTTTAAGAATTTTATATTTCTTTTATAATCCAGGTTGGTGCTACTGTCTTGAAATGTGCTGAGTAGTCTAATGCTAATAGCAGAAACATTTGGGAAACCTGTCTGGGACTTCCATTTTAATGCAGAACACACACAGCTCATCACTGAATCAAATTCATTTTTAATTTTACCTTTCCTTTCAGCAAAATTTCTCTCCCTAGATGATGCAAATAACACAGAATGGTAATAAAAGTCCGATCAATATCTCAGTGCAATGCCTCAAAGGTCTTATCCTAGTGAGGAAAAGTCTCAGAATGAAACATCCTAATAAAAATATTTTAATCCCTCAAAAATAACAAGTATAAAACTCTGACAAAAGCACTTTTTGAAGGGAACACAGAAAGTGAAATCAGGTATTTCTTAACACCATTTAATAACTTTTCTTCATACGTTACATTTTCCGTAGATATCCCTAGTTCTTTTGGATTATTTCCAGTCCTTTTTGACCTACAAGTAGAGCAGCACAAAGCAGATTTTACATCACAGTAATGGAGGAACTATCTGCTGATATTGGTTGGTTGAATGCCACACAGGGGCAGACAGAAAGACTCCTTGAAATGAAGTATTTGGATCTGCTTTGCAATTTTTTATGCACATGTAGTCAGTTTCCAAGATTGTTTGTACACATGTATAATATCCAAGAAATGCATCTCAACAAATATTTACAAATTCCAATTAGAAGGGTTCATTTGGTAACAGTGAATTTCTTTAATGACTTGAAATCAGAGCAGGACAGAGGAAGTTGGCAGCCAAAAAATGAAAAGGAAACCTACAAAGACAAATAGCCACTGACTGAGAGAGGGGGGTGGTATGGAATTTGAAAAACCAAGCAGAAGTTTCTTTGAGAAATGTAGTTGCTGCTAAGAAACAAACAATGCCCAATGTCTATGGTTAATTAAAGCCAAACATTTGTTACAGTGAATTAAGTGAAAAAGAAGAAATGGGTAATATTGAAGATTTCAGTCAGATGCTTATAGAACCGTGTATATACATGTTTATACAACACTAATGCTCTATCATGTCAAAGATGCCAGTTATTATCTCCGCTCCCGACATTCTGACTGGTGTTTGTCAAGACATATGTCTATTCCCTGTGTGCCATCAGTGGACGTGTAATCTTTATCCAAATTAAATAATACATGACTTATAGCAAAGTCAAGCATTGCAGTTTGGTATGGATAGGTTTGGGGCTTATAAGCTTTTGAAAACTTGGTCTTTTAATTATATGTAGCTGACTACTGTTTTTATGCAAAAGAAGAAGAGGAGCTATGACTGGGCATCCTACATGACTCAAGTATGGCTAATTGAAACCACAGAGGACAAAGATGCTCAGAGAGAGTCAATACTACTTTTCAGATCCCTTGTTTGATGACAGAGATCCTGGCAACAACAAATGTCACTACTGAAGGCTATCAGTAAAGTAGATGATTCTGCACTTCCTATTTCTGTGCTCATCATATCACACAAATTTAAATTCCAAAGGATGATCTTAAGGATAAATTAGACACACATTTTCCACACTTATACTTAGCCAGTCTCCTTGAACAGAGGTCATGGACTGGGTGATTTGCTTAATATTTGAAATGCCTTCCAGACCCATTTTTTAAAGAATCCAGGCTGATTTTTTTCTTTTTTTTTTTTTTTTTTTTAATGTATATTATTATGGTATGCTGTTCAAGTACTAGGGAAGACACAGAATTCAATCCATTGGAGACATCAGTAAAGAGAAAAATGTATTGACAGCCACAGGGATGTGACAGTATGATGTCTCCTGCTCCAGAATAACTACTTTGCAACAAAGAAATCTCTACTGTGAACAGCACTACAGAGCAATGCCCAGTCCATGGAGCAGCATGCAGAATGAACAGAGCTCCTCATGAGATGAACACAAGCACACTGAATGCAAAAATGAGGATGAGGATGAAGTCTCAAAGGTTTCTTTCAGAGTAAATTAGTCCTGATGGAAGATGGAAATCAATGGCTCTGAAAATTTTCAGTCAGGGAGAGCAGTGAATTACAAAATAACTACTCCATCATTCTGAAAAAGTTCAGAACTCTGCAAAACAGACCAATAGCCTCCACAGATGCTGCATCCACCCTAGCTTTGGAAAACATAATGAAAGCATGTACTTAGTTGTCATTTATGTCAGGTGACAAGACAGTGCACGTGACAAACACTTCTGTTGCTCGAGGCTTGTCTGCACACAACAAATCACAGAACGTTTTTTTTTCAGTGCAGAAATTTATATGGAAAACATATTGCAAAATCCAAATGTCTGCCCAACTCCAGTTATTCAAAAAGTGGCCCAAATTTAGACAATCTGCTTGGAGTAAATGTGTTTCAAGTAACAGTTCTCTGTTTACTTAAGATCCTTAGGGGTTTCCTAAGAGAATTTTAGCGAAATAGCTCCTCATTACTTGAAAATATGTTACCAAATATGTGACAGTACAAAAAATTTGTTCAGAAGATCACAGCTGACTGACTTTTAAAGTACCATTTACCATTTCACTGGTTTAGGTCAGATCAAACAAAAAAAGTGAATGAAAAAAAGAAACAGTGCAGAACTACTGGATCTGAACGACAGAATGCCTTAGAAAAAGAATTTGGGTGAGAAATCACACGAGTCAGACTCGCAACTTGTGAAATGTGCTGTCAGGAGAATGTTGTTATGAGTAACATACCTGGAGGGAAGTTAAAGAGACAATAATAAAGATGAAAGTTGAGAAAAAATAAAAGCATAAAAATCAATGCATGAAAATGTTATTGAAAATAAAGATTTATGGGAAATAGAAGCAAAATTGCTTTTTCAGTTGGAAGTCCCTTTGTATTAGGGCTTAAGAATCTTGCTGCAGTTATCAGTTAGTCAGCCAGCCCTTTTCTAGCTGCCTCAAATTCACTGCTAATGCAGAAAAGTGCGTTAAACAAGCAGGATATTCTGAACAATGTCCTTTATAGAGTTGTCAGCTCTTCAAACTAGCAGGACAAATAATTACTATATTACTGTTTAAACAATCCAATTACCAGTCTCCAGGATTCTCAAAGGAAATCCACAAAGAATAGCTTACAATTAACTGATGAAACCTATCCTGATTTGCACATGGGATCTGCCTTCTAAGGACAAATAGTAAGTACGTTTATAGAAATAACAGTATGACGCCAGGAAACCAGCCAGGTCTTTCAGAGCTCCTTGGTAGTGATGTAGAATAACCCAGAGCTATAGCTAGCACGAGTCTTCATGATAAATGTAAATTAATGAATATGATGGGAGAAGGCTAACACAGAAAGTGGGGGGGCTGTTTCTTTCTCTCTCAGCAGGCTGCTGGGCAAACTGGGAAACAACAAGAAGTTCAGACCAGAATGTCCCAGGCACTGTTGCATCCTGATCTTCCAAGGGGGCTCTTACAGGGCCTCCTAGCTCCTTAAATCAAACAAGATATCATTTCTCCTTGCATTCTCAAATTCTGACCCATCAGAGCTGCAGAGACAGGCATTTAGTTGAGGATGGTGCTTCATGTCCCTGGAACCAGTTTATTTCTGCTGCAAATTGAGGATGGAATTATGTGTTGTTTCATTAAGCTCTTTTCCTTGCAGATTTTCAACTGCGTCAGTTCTACAGAAGCAGATCACACAAAGTTTACATCAGCTGTTCAGCAAGGTTCTTTCAAAATTGCCCACTATTTACTACCTATATGTATATATATATATTATACATATACACACATAGCATTTTCTTTCCACCCCCTCATCTTCACCCCAGGAATCCAGAGTGGTTTTAAAAAAAGCTTTGCAGCAGACTGCTGCTTCTGCTCTGCAACAACAGCTGACTGAACTGACAGAATTATAGATAGAGCACAAACACGAGAGCCTGTCAGTAGCAGCGTATACTGCAAAGCCTCCATATCAAGGGTACAAGTCTAAGAGTTCCTAGAGCCTCTGCAGCTGTCAACCTTCAAATGTGAAAATGCAGATTTCAATTTTAAGACATAAGCACCCAGCTAGGAAATGTTATTCCATTGCATAATAAAATCTATGTTTGCTATATTTAGAAGAGTCGATGATTGTGATGCATGGAGCAAAGCGATTTATAAGCCGCAGTCAACATCTACACTAACTCACATTTTGATTTTAAGACATAATCACCCAACTGGAAGATTATGTTATTCATATGCATAATAAAATGGTTTCAATGTTTAGGACAGTCGATGGCACTGAGGAGTGGAATGAGTGAGTTCTCTCTTGGTGAGAATGCATTTTTCAGTGCTTCTGAACACATGCTTTGATCACTTATAAACTCATCAATAGAATTTTCTCCTTTGGGCTCATTCTGAGCATTTTCTCATTTTCATTTTCCCTTATCTTCATCGTCTTAACGAGTGAATCCCGTGTCTGCACAGTCCTGTCTCTTTCTGTTCCTTGAGCACATTCTTAGCAAGTGTATTATTAAGTTAATACGGTATAACTTTGATCCTTTTTCTGAGCAAATCAAGCTCTGTGCCTGATTTCTTCCCATTTTATGCTTTCTCAAAAGCTTCAGGAGTATGAATAAATTTATTACCTCTCTGATCTGCCCCTTTGGCTTTTGTACTTTGAGATGTAGTGGCACTGACCAATGAATAACTATTTCTAACTCTTCCATCTAGTTCTTTTTTAGTTTTTTTTCAGGAAAGAAAAAATAGGACCAATATGCCATAGTCTCTTCCCCCTGCAGTGAGCATTTGCATGGATAATACCTATGAATTCTAATGTGAGTTACACATTGTGTGAAATGACGTCACTATTAAAAAAAATGCATCTGAGAGCCTGTTCACAAGATTGATTTCTGTTTAATAAATAGAGAAAAATATTGTGCAAAAAGAAAGCTCTTTAGTCTTAGAAATATTTTATAACAAAATGAAATCAAATTTTGTTTTCAACTCACCATATAAAATATCTAGCTAATGTAGAACTCTTATTACAAGCAGCTTCTTATTTTTTAAGCAATAATTCTACAGAAGTTGGAAAAATGTCTTTTCCTTGAATAATATTGCCTGGTTCAGGCTGTTCCTATGGTTCTCCACTTGAGGACAATTTGGGGTTAATGGTGGTATACTTCTTCACTTGAAAGATTTTCCCTTAAGCATCATTTCTAATATCAGCTATCTCTACTTTGTTAACGCAAGCACTTTCTTGGAAGGGATGAGGCAAATGAAAAAGAAAAAGAATGAGATAGATATTGCCATTCAACAGAAGAAAAGTAAACATTCCAGAAGAGATTAAAAGAGACAAGAAGGGAAGAGAAAACAATAGAAATATAAGCTCTCAGTAAAATCTGAAAGCTGGTCTGAATACATAGTTAACAGAGATGGACAGTTTACAATCAAAGCAAGAAAACATAAACTATTTTGAAGGGGGATCAAATACTCCTATTTCAGGGACAGCCATAGTGAAAACAAAGAGAAGCTAGGGAGATGCTTTCCCAGAGTATGTCATTCTGTCTGCTGATGGGTTTCTTTTAAATTCCTCTATGGCACACTGCAGTGAGGGCTGGTACACAAGACTAGCTGGGCCACCAGCTGTCATGGCACAATAAAAATACCTACTTTGCTATGAAATTGATCCAAAGCAATGCAGAAGGAATTGCAATGAAGGACCAGAAATATTATTTTGCAAGGGAAAGATGGAAATATTTCAAGGATTATTCATTCCAAAATTAGAAATGAAATATTTGTAGATAATGTAAGGCATCTGATTCACACTGAGCTCAACAGGACCAATGACATAGGAGCTGATGCTTCACTCAGGCTGTCAGATTTACTGAATTACCTGCAAAATGTCCAGTTCAACAGAAGCTACGACTTCACCAAAAATCAAGACAGAAAGCTTAGGTTCAACATATGTTAAAATATCCTTCAGCTAAAACCTTACCTCATCTCCCTGATGGCAATAGTAGACTCCAATAAAGAAATACCAGAATACAATAAAAATATACTCTCTCCTCTTCAGAGTCTTTCCCCTCCATCCAGTGATTTGTGGCTAAGGAAACTCCTGAATGAAAATGCTAATTTTGTGATTGTTCCCACTGTGGATTTTCTCACCATGAATTTGCCTAAACCTAATCTGGAAAATTGCTCCACAGTTTCCCAGGATGAAGCTGTGTTGTGCCTTCCTTAATTGGGGCCTGTTATCTTCAAGCTTTGTGAGGTAAATAAGAGTCAGGGTTGTGTTTTAGCATTCTCCTTTGAGTGTGGAAAGGCAGCATGGACCACATGCAGCACTTCTGTTGCTCAAACACTTCCCTTTCAAAAATTTTATCTCGTATGCATACTGTCTTAATATGGTTTAGGAAATGAATCAGCTGAAGTATAAGAATATATATATGCCAGAAATTCTGACACAAATGAACATTAATTTCAAGGATTATATGGAGTGACTAATACAGACATTACACAATACATCGAGACCAGGATACAGAAAGCAAGCAGCTGTACATATTCTTTAGAACTAAATGAAATTGTACTAGAAGTGAAAGGGATTGAAGCAGATTTTTAAAGCTCCAGAACTGCAATCTTCAGGCAGAGTTGTCTTTCAAGTCTCTGTGCTCTCATATGTCATTATTAGCAGTCAGGAGTCTCAGGGGTGAATTCAATACAAATAGGGCAAGAATGAGAAGCCTTTCCCACCTCAAGTAGACTGCATATCATGAAAGAAGTATGTGCTTAGCACAGGAAATGTCAAGCAGAATTAGGTCTACCTGGTGTTCATGGGACAACATGTTCCCTCGAGGACAATCCTAGTGTTAATTTCTCAACCGCAGTATAAATACATGGATAAATTTTTGCACCATTTCAAACTGAGCTAAACTTATAGCGAAGGGAGAAAATGTTCTTATAGGATGGCAACAGTATGGAAGAGTTTAAGATTACATTTTCTAGATTGGAATTGAATAAGTAAATTGCCTGAACCAAATATTTCACATAAAAATCAGGAAAGGAAAAACTTCTTGAAAAGTAATATGAGCAACTTGACTGCATCGTCAGTTACTTTCTGTGGCATGGGAGAAACAGAAACAAAAAAGAAAAACTCCTGGACCTCAGATGTTATCCAAGGTGAGCTGGAGGGAATGAGAACCACTGTAGTTACTTTTCAAAAATATTCAGGCTATTTGTGTCTGCTAACAGTAACAAGGTATTGCATGAATTCAGTGACCTCTGACAAGAAAGGAGGATATATTTCCCTCATTAGTTGGTGGTAAACGTAGTGTACACACTGACATTAAGGCTTATTTAACTATAACCAGTATTAGTGATAATATCCTCAGGTGCGTTTTGAGAGCTAATTAAGACCTTGCTATTACAAAAATATTCTTAATATTCAGAGTTAGGGCTTGTCTACGCAATAAAAATGTGGAGAGAAATAGGCACAAGAACAGAATAGTATTAACTGAAACGACTCATCTGATCTCTTCACACTGAATAACACATAGTACCTTTATCCAAACAACTTGCTTTTACTTCACTGAAGTTCATTAATTCTTCATTAAAATAACTCATTAATGAATGAAGATTTGGGGTAAATGTATGCACCCTACTTCATGTGGCCTCCAAGATTGGCAGTCTGCACAGAGAAGCACCTTTGAGAGAGCAGTGGCTGAATTTACACATTTTGAAAGCAATCCTAATATGGATGGACGTGTCCTTGATTCAAAAGACCAAACAGCAAAGCAGCTACCAAAAGGGGCTAAGAAGAGCCCTGTTATCGTTAGAGCAATATCTTCTGATGTTTATTGGGCTGGAAAAATGTTGCCACTTATTCAGAAACATGGACAAAGAACTCCTGTCTTGCAATGTGAGAGCTTTTCTAGAGCATTTTATGCACTTCCAAATGTATTTTATACATACTATACTTATTTTTTTTTTTGACATTGACAACACCATGCAGTGAATTTCAGGTGTATTTGAAGTTAAAACAGTGCTGATGGCATTCAGGAATATTCATTATACAGAGATGGCTCTTTGCTAGGTTTGTACTGACAAAATTGACTTGCTTTCATTGATATTAAAAAAAAATATTTGGGTTTTATATTGAAGGGGGAAAAGACCTCACTAGTATCTCTTTGGAAAGCGTATGCTTTTCTTACTGGGTATTTGCTAAAACTTATACTTAGTAAAATGATTTGTATTGACAGCAAAAATTCATTTTTTTTACACGATGCCATTGAATGCTCTTCTTTCTGTAAATGACTCTTGATAATTTCAATTATTCCTTTAGTTCAATCTGCCACAGCCAAGGTGTAACCACACAGTATGGGACTGGATAGGGTAGAGGTGGCTTGTATTAGGATGAAGAAGCCAGCTAGGAAGGCAGCCATGGCAGGATGATCCTTTCAGTCACATAATTCTGTTGCTTTGATAATTGGTTTGCAAATCACTGAAGCACATATTTGTAATGGTGATAATGCACCTGTGACTTTTTATAATACAAGGTGGTAGAAGTCTCTAGGAGCTGAGAAATCCCTCTTATATAATTTTGGAGTCCTCCACTGCTCTGGCCTTTTTTCCAGTTTTCAGAAGCCACCATCAGACTGCTACACTAGCAACGATGAAAAGTTTGCACTGCTGACAAAATCCATGGTCGCACATGTCCCAGTGAGTTTAACAAGACATTTACTTTTCCTGAGTGTGTAAATTATCTGTGGTGTCATTAGTGAATTTCTCAGAGAGAGAATGACTAAACCAACATTTTGAATTCTCTTCGTAAATAAGTGATGAAAGACAAACATTCTGCTGCTGAAATTGTAAGAGCTTTGGTGTTGCTTGTGTTGACAAAATGAGTGATCCATCTGGCCTAGACAGGACACCCACTTTGAGGAGATTCATTTCATCACAAAATGCTTTTCTTTTTCAGTGGAGCTAAGATCTATATAGGAATTTTCTCATCCTCCATTATCTGTTTTTCATTTTCCTTTCAATATATGGATTGCCAATATAAAAACAAGTAAAGAAAGGATTTATTTCAGAAGTATCAGGTAATGCTTTCTTGACTTTTCTCTGAGACTTCGCAAATACAAGAGTTTTAACACTGTCTACATTCATTTGATGTAGACCGGAATTTTCACTGCCAAAACTGAGGGTTGTTTCCTTTAATCAGAGCTGATTTTTTACACAGTCCTACAGAAATGTTCAATGAAGAATGCAGTAGAGCAGATTTGATACACCAAAACTGTGTGTGAGAACAGAATAAACAGTACTAAGATAAGTTTGTGTATTGAAGCTAGCTTACTGTGCCTTCTTATGCTCCTATTTGCTACACATGGACCAGTTTGTTGTATCAGCACGTGCTGTTTCTGGCAGTGCTAGAGCTTCTTTTCAGCACAGTTTCATTTTGAATGATATCAATAACATAGAGACTGGGCCCACACAATCTTTTTATAATGATTACTTTTATTTTGCCCATGATAGTCCTCATCCTACACTTACTGAAGCAGGAAGAGGATTTTAAGAATGATCTATGTGAAAATAAATCAGAAAACTTACACAGCCAAATATTCCCATAGATTTTGTACATCAGTGCTCACCCTAATCAGTCTAGACAAGGATTTTAAAAACCAAAATCCACTGAAATAAGCTTTGTGCACTTCTACGGTGATCTGGCACTTTCTTATATGTATATCAAGTAAATGTTTTCTAAAGATTAAAGCAGTTTATTCATTGCTGATTTTGATGTGCAATCTTTTTTTTCTTAATTTATCCCAGCACTCTCTTGTTACTGAGAAAAATCATTTCCACATTTCATTTTTCTAGAAATTTAAATATTCATTTTTGTAGACATATCTCAGTTCTATTTCCTTCCTCAAAATTACTCTGAAAGGTTTTTTGTAATGATAGACATTCTCTAAGTGAACCAATTAGTCTCACAAATAGTCTCTCATTTACAAATGATATCACTGTTGCTTTACTGTTATTATTATTACTTTCGAAGGAGAAAGGGAATTGTAGGCGTAGTGAAATAAGACATTCTGCAGTGTGCTGCTCTGAAACTTTACATGTCCTTGAGGCTACAGAGAGAGATAAAGACCTGGAATAGGATACTAATTAGAGAATATGTAGTCTTAAGGCAATGGCCAACAAACGATTTAGGTGTGCTGCAGAGAAATTGTCAATGTAGCAGCATAAAAAAGGCCTTAAAAGTGGTTTCTTGTAATACACATTCATGCCAACTGATTAGATGAAGAAACTGCCTGGTATGTTGAATGTTAAAATACAGCAAGTTCAGCACATAGGTGAGAAAGACTATGGATGCTAAACCTAGAGGAAGCTGTGGCCAAATGAAAGCATCAACCTTTGAAACTCTTCCAGGGCACAGCCTTGTTGCTGGCATTTACTTCTGATGACAGACTGGAAAGCACAAACAGCAGGGCCTCATTAACATGCACACGTTGTAATTAAAAAAATAAAATATGAAAAAAGCAGGGATCATCTCTTATCTTCAGAGCAAGGATTTAACAGCATAGTGCTACAGATCGAGATCCTACTCAATCTGCCAGTGCTTCCTAAGACTGGTGTTCTATAATTGCCAAGATAAACAAGCAGGTATGCAGCATTCCTAATTTCTGTTGTGCTGCTAATACAGCAATATCAATTTCTCATTTAGGGTTAACACAATGATAGCTGAGCAGTAAGGGTTGTTGTATATCAAACACTGCTAACAAATTCAGAAAGCTCGTGCATTCTTTTAGGATCTCAAGTAGAAGACAACTTAAAGGGGTAACATAATTAATTATCAATTAAATATGTATTTCTATTTCCTAATGTGAATAGTCAGTTTAAAATGTGTCTGCAGTGTGATTTTGCACACAGAGGTAACAGAAAGAATACTTGGAAGTTATGAATCAAGCAATAATTCCAGCAAATGCCTTGTTCTGCAAACACCTTCTCATGTGAGTCATCACACTGAATCCAAGGAGACTGTGCTCACAGGGATTATTCTTGCAATAATATGGCTTCACAACTTGGTGTATTATAATCTGTGCAGAAAACATGTTACTTGGTGATTTCTTCTTAGCTATGTGACTTCTTTGTCTTTGCATTACAATTTATTGAAGTATGATTTTTTCAGAACAGCAGACATCATGACTCAGTATGAGTATTTGGAAACTGATAACTTCTCTTAAAGGGCCACATCCTATACGTCACTGGCATGAGACACAGCCATGGAGTGTTCAGGTGTAGGACTTGTCACTGAAGTCCAGAGGAATGTGTGAAACTTCATTTGTGGGCTCAGGAAAAATATTTGTTTTGGTATCAAGACTGAAATCCCAGAAGTCAATTCAAATGTTCTCATATTTAGGAACTGTATTAAAAATAAAAATAAACAAAGCAAAAAACAAACCTGAAAACTGTATTTAAAAAATAAAGTAAAATAAAATCCTGAGAAAGAAATGAAGAACAGAAAGAGAGCTTTTGCATTTGGATAAAATGAGACTCATCAGAATTATAATTATGTATGTGCTGCATTGGAGAAGTATTAAAGGGATACTTTCACATCTCAAAACAGAAAAGGACTTAAAGGTCAGTAAGCATTGATAAAAGTTGAAAAAGGGCAAAGAGCATTTGCTGATAGCTCACAGTGCATCAAATGGAGAGACTCCTTTCATTTGAAAATCTTTCCATGTAGAAGTCCCACACAAAAGAAGACTCTGGGGTTCCCCTTGTGTACATGACATAGCACAAGTCACTTTTCAAAGGGCAGAAACAAATGTCCTCAAGTTCTCTGATTTCAGAGAAACTTTAAGTATTTCTGGTTTTGCAGAGTTCTTGCTTTTTTCCTTTCTCCTTTTCCTTCTGCAACTCCGCAGCAACTCAAATAGTGACTGTCCCTCATTTTACAAGTTATGCAGAGACTAACTCAGGACACAGTAAGCAAAATGCCTTAAACAATCAAGCCCACAACAACCAAAATGTTGCAAACAGCAGAGAGGAGTGGGATTTATGATTAGTATGCAGCATTTCTGGGAATATTTCAGAGCTATATGTTGTAAATGAGGTATGCATTTTACAGCCCTCCTTTTGCATATGATGAACAGTTAAACCCCATGTCTAAACAGAAGGAATGGCTTTGACAAAGCAATTTCAAAAGGCTTTCATTATAGCCAAGAGGCTTTTGTTCTCTTTCTAGAGCAACTTTCTCAGGGATATATATCCCCCAGAGGTTAGAGGATCAATAAGATTCTTCTCTGTATGTTCACATGCCATCTCCTTTTTCCTCAGACCATTCTATTCACATTTGAATACAAAGCATGGCCAGAGGTTAATTGCTGCATTCTATCAGTGATTCATCTTTAAATTCTTTTGGAGAAAGGTCTTCTTGTACAGAGCAATTGCATATTCTGTGTTTCTATCATCAGTGTGCCATGGTGTGTTTCAGTACATCCTTTGGTCTAGGAATCCACAGCAAGCAATAGCTTTTCCATAGCTTACCTATGACATTTCATCAGCTGAAAACGCCTCTATTAGAGCTTTTTTTTTTTCCTGAAAGCAATACCACATGGTTGCCCCATGCACCAAAATCAACATTTAAAAGCCTCTGCTTCATTATTTTGCCTTATTTCCTGTCCTGATTGAGCAAGAGGGGAAAAGGGCAGGGAGCCTGACAGCATGCAATTATGGGCAGACCTCATACAGCAGCGGTGAGGTTGCTTCTCAGAGAATGTTGCCAAAGAATGAATATTTATGATTTCTTGTCCTGTAATCTACTGTAAAGTTTAAAATCCCCAGAATAATAATGCACAGGGCCTGGAACAGCCCACAAAGCAATAAAAATCATTTCTTCTGTGAAAGGGGAGACTTGTGTGAAGGTAAACGAGAGGAGGTTTTGACCATGCCTTTGATACTGACTCTTACTTAACTCTGAAGGCTAAACATAGCCTACTTCTATCTCAGCAGTGAGGAGCCCAGAGATCTGAGTGGCAGAATCTATCCCATAATGGGAAATTTATAAAGTAGATTTGCTTCTTTGGCCAGGGCAGGAGGAGGGAGAAAATCACCTTTGTGTTGTCAGTGCTGTCTTGAATATTAGTTAAGAATTGTTCCCCAGAATTTAAAATATTTTTTTGAATGATGACACATTTTACACTAAATGTCTCAAGTTTTTTGGAGTCTCAGGTAATTAGATTACAGGGATACTTCTACTGCAAAATGTTCTGTTTCATCCTTAGTGTGAAGCAAAGTTTGTCACATTTTTATCCTTGCATCCTTAGTTTCAGTTCTTAAGACCATCGTGTAAAGTGATATTTAAGGAGTCCTGTCTAAAAAAAAGCCAGACACCTCAGATGGGAATTCTGTATCTCAGAGGCAGATATCCACAGGAGATTTCCAAAATAGTTTGAATGAATTGTGGTCTGGAAATGACTTCTGAACATCTGCAGGACTCTGCAGCGTGTAAGACACATTTTGCAGAGTAAGGAATGTCTCTATTTGGATACAGTTGGAGACCTAAGCACTTGCTTCACACTGAGAAGGCAAAATCCTCTCTACCTAAGTTCCCTCGACAGTTTGTCTCACTACATGTTTTGAAGGACCTGCTTGCAGTCTCAGGTTCAGCATGGGCTGGAATGGTGGCTTCCATCTTCTTCACTATCAAGTCAGGGATTGAGAAACATCATTTAATGTAATGACTTTACACTGTTACCCCCAAAACATGTGAAGTGACCTGGTAATAGGTAATAAGTAATAAATACTCCTGACAGTCCTTGGCAAGGAAAGGTGTTCAGAATGTCAAGCCCTGGTTGCTGGCGTACTTCTTCAAACACAAACCCACTTAGGTGTTGCTTATTCAAGGCTTGTTTTGGATTCCCAGCTGAAACATCAGACTCTCTCCTGCAATTCCAAGTTCAAAAACACAGCACCTTTGGCCTTTTTGGACTACCTGTCTAAGTGCTTTACAACAAACCTCTTTCTAGATATAAAAGTTATGTCATTGCTCCTTGTCAGCCTAGTGCTGGCACTGCATTGAGGGTCAATAAGCCTGTCAGGCTGTGTTCACTCAACTCACCCTTGCCACCCTCTCTTGAAATTTTTAAACCACTGCAAATCCTGTAGAGAGTCCTTACCATAGCTCTTGCCCTTGGGGCTGGCTACTTTGGGCTTCTGGGTGCAAGAAAAGAGATGGAGTTGAGTTGAATTCCTTAAAAATTTAGAGAGGGCACATGCCTTCTCTGAGCATCTGTATATACTCAGAATGACATTGCATATTTGAATCCTGGCAGCCTGCTGTTTTACCCCTCCCCTCATGCCTGGAGGCTACCTTTCACCTGACCTTCTTCTTGGAAGGAGAGCAGAAAATTTACTGAGTACAAATTAAAGACTTACAGCAGTTTGCTTTCTCCCGTTCTCCAAATGAATCAGCTTGGATTTCTGCAGTCTTTGTGTACGCATGTGTTAGAGTGCATGACTAAAGACAATGCTTCCAACTTGCAGACAAAATAAAGAGATATACAGAAAGAGAACAATGTGACAGCATAGCTTATTAAATGATCCTAATCCACCCAGACTGAATCTGTGTATTTAGATATGGCCAATGGGGCACAGTAACATAACCTGTCCCCTCAACCTGCCTGGACATTTGTAAAATGTAAGCCCTGTAAAAAAAAATTAAGGAGGTTGTGGGGGGGGAGGATGAGCCTATTTTCAGAAATAAAAACTGCTTTCAGATTAATATTCTTCTTCTTCCTTCTCTTGCCACATTGCATGACATTGTATGCTGTCCTGGCAGTGCTCCTCACAACCCACAAACCTAGAGACTAAATTCATTGGCTTCAGCTTCCCCCATGAATCTGGATGAGTTATCAGGCCTTTCCAGCTACCCTTTCTGCATTATTTTTCATTGTAGCTTTGGCTTTCTAGCACAACAGTAAATCTTTAGTTCATTTCTCTTCCCATGTCCTCATTGCTTGTAGGGTCAGGCAGGGGGAACTTCCAGACCCACCAAACCAAAACATCTCTCAGCATGACAAATTCTCAAGGCTTGAGAAACCCCACGTCTCTCTCAGGTGTTATACTGTGGTGGTGACTGGCTCAGCTGGGATAATGAGACAGTTCTTATTCCTGGTTTGCTCATGCAGGTTAAAAAAAAAAACAAACAAAACACAGATGGTTTGAACAAAAACTCCGCTTTATGGATCTGCACACATCTTCTTTGTAATTAATAAAACAGTAATTAACTGAGAACTGTCAGATACCTATAATAATGCCTGTTCATTATTTTTATGATTACAGGAAGACATTCCCCTCCCTGCATTTCAAGCATCAAAAATACCAGAAGGAGCTTTTCAGGCACTTTTTTATAGTTCTAAATGTATTATTGGAAAATGCCTTTCAAACAGAAGCCTGCTTACTTCCAAAGGGAACTGAAAACAGTTCAAAGATAGAATTATTTGTTCAGATCTGCCCCAGTTCTCACAGTGTTGAGACTTCCTGCACTCACTTAAGGGCATCTCAGCTCATTTTCACTTTTGCATGACACTATCCCAAAGTGCTCATAAAAATGAAATGTTCTCATAGGTATACCTCTCTCTAAATCAAATTTCTATGATGTCTTAGTTCAGTATCCTGGTCACAAAGAAATAATCCTTGCCAGCCACACCTATCTGAAGAAATACAGAGAACAATAAGGGAAAAGTCCTTTTTCTAGTTGTGATGGCTGCTTACAAAGCTATGCAAGAGGACCCAGTGTTACCACGTGATACCAACCACTGCACAAATCCTTGATGGTGCCTGCATGTCTACTTGCAGCATAATTCTACAGCTTTATCAAAATCTGTACTGAATGAATACTAAACAACTGCTCTACTTGACAGAGAGTTTATAAAGCCTCTTAGGAAAGGACCCTAACCAGGTCAATAAACAGAAAGGACAGACATGAAGTTATTCAAGTACAAATACTGGTCATAGTAGACACTTGCACATATAGACAGTGCTAAATCTAATTCATGGCAGCAGGAAAGGGAAAATCCTTGTGAACAGGTGTTCTCATTTGTTCAGGAAGGTGAGTATGATCTCCTTTAGAGGATGCATGACCTTGCTCTTCCGTATCTACTTCAAGTGAGAGCAACCATCCCCAGCAAAATATAGCTGTGCTTAAAGGTGGGAGAACTATGGCAAGAAACAAACTACCCTAGGTGTTAAATATTCCCATACAAATAAAAATAGCTTGTATAGGATCTAGATTTATTTTGTCCTTTATATTGTAATGTCTGACTCCTAAATCTCCTCCTCCCTTTGCAACAGGAAAGCTTTTCTAAGCAGAACAAGTCAGGAAAGAAAACTGTCTCTGTCTCTGCAGACATTCTTCTTCCTAGCATCTGGCAGACAGAGAAAGTACTTGATATGAAAAACCTGAAGAGTTCAAGGAAAGAGCAACCAAAACCAATTTCAGAAACCCATGCTAAATTCGCAATGCTCCTTATAGAGGCCAGAAGACAAATTCTTACCTGCAGTCTCCTTGTTTCGCAACAAAAGTCAAAGCAAGATGCCCAGAGCCTTATATAAAGCCGCCTGTATTTCATATTTGAATTCTTTCCTGGTGCAGGGAGCATACATCTTGCATAAACATATATTTTATCAGGAAGTGATGGTTACACACCTCAGAGCGTTTTGGTCTATGAACCTGCTTTAAGATGGCATAAAATGTCACAAGGATAAAACCAACTCAGAATATCCTTTCTCAAATGTTTAGTTGAAGGTTTATTTTTTTGCAAAACTGACGTGTACAATCTTCACATGTCACAGATGTGATAGTATGTAAACTGTCTACCTGTCAACAAATTTAAGGAAACCTTTTTATAAAAGAGCACAGACACAGTTAGGAAAATGTAACCTTTTCCACACACTGCATTTGCATATATTTAATATTAGACAGGACTTAATAGCTAAGCATAAGTCAACAGCAGAAATAGAGATATCCCATTGTCATGCAGTTCTTTTCTGAACAGTCTCTTGCATGATCAGCTAAAACTAATCCACGCCTGCAATGGCATTTCAAAGGAGCAGATCCACCTATTCCTAGGTGCAAGCTGAGAGCTGCAGGCTGTAGCATGCAAGTGGGTAGAAGATGAGTCCAGTCAAGGCCTGTGAAGTAAACATAACTTTCTGAATGAACAATATTCTTCCCAAATTACATGGGCACTATTGAAGTCGTAAGAGCTGATTATGTGCAACTGGATTTTAGCAGGTATGAGCAGGGGTCATACTTCTGGCAGTTTTGTAAACTTAGATCAACTTAAATTTATAGGATGGAATCATAGAATCATAGAATCACAAAGGTTGGAAAAGACCTCTAAAATCATCCAGTCCAACCATCCACCTACCAGCAATATTTCCCCACTAAATTATGTCCCTTAGTACAACACTCCTGGAACACCTCCAGGGACAGTGACTCCACCCGCTACCTGAGCAGCCCATTCCAGCTCCTGATCCCTCTTCTGAAGAAGCATTTCCTAACATCCAACCTGAATATCCCCTGGTGCAATTTGAGGCCATTCCCTCTAGTTCCATCACTAGTTACCTGGAAGAAGAAATTGACTCCCACTTCACCACAACCACCCTTCAGGAAGTTATAGAGAGCAATAAGCTCTCCCCTGAGCCTCCTCTTTTCCAGACTAAACAATCCCAGCTCCCTCATCCACTCCTCATTACACTTGTGCTCCAGTCCCCTCACCAGCTTCACTGCCCTTCTCCGGACACACTCCAGGGCCTCACTGTCTTTCTTGTAGTGAGGTGCCAAAATCTGACCACAGTACTCGAGGTGCAGCCTCACCAAGTATAACCTGACTGCATAGCAGATGAACAGCAAACCTCCAATCTAAAAGAGAACAGTTGTGTGTAAAATGAATGTTTTCAGATGATTTTTAAAATGTTCTTCTGTTTTTATTCATCTTTAACTAGATAAGAGACAAATATATATGTTAGGGCTTCAATACCAGGATGTCAGCAATATAAATTTCAATGTTATCTACAGTTGTTTTCCCACCCCCTCAGTTTCAAGTGCATTCTGGTCTTCCTAGTCATTAAATAATCATGTATACAATTTTTTTTCAGTTTATTAAAATGTGAAGACAGATTCTGCATCTATTCCTCATTCAAACATGTACCAAAATCTTTCAACCAAATTGTGATTGCAGTATTCAGTATTGTTATTTGTCATTGTTGCATTAAATCACAAGTTTGCCTATTACTCCAGTAGCATCAGAGAAAAAAAAGGTACCTGCCCATCTTTATCCTCTGGCTGTATCAGAGAATCACTGAATCATGGAACAGCTGAGGTTGGAAGGCACCTTTACAGGTCCTCTGGTCCAACCTCCCCACTCACATACCTAGAGCCATTTGTCCCGGGAAACAAACAAACAAATAAAAACATTTTTCCAGATGTTTAGAGAGAACTTCCTGTGTTTTAGTTTGCACCCATTGCTAGTCCTGTTACTGGTAACTAACAGAAAGCAACCTGGCTCCATACTCTATGCAGTGTCCCTTTAGGTATTTATAGAAATTAAGATTCCTCCAAGTCTTTTCTTCTCTAATTTGAAGAGTTGTGTCTCTGCCTTTGCTCATAGGAGAGATTTTCTCCTGTGCCCAGACATCTCACTCTTTGCTCCAGTCCCTAAATCATCTCTGTGGCCCTTCTCTGGACTCTCTCCAGTAGCTCTACATCTCGTGTACTGAGGAGTCAAGACTTGAACACAGCACTGCAGGCCTCCCTGTTCTTTTTCTGCTGAGTTACATTTGGAGAGAGTGATCCCATTCTTCCTAGGTGCAAAACTTTGTATACCCACTCATTGAACTTCATGAGGTTCCTGTCAGCCACTTCTCCAGACTGTCAGAGTCTCTCTGGATATCAGCACAGCCCTCTGTAAATAAGCCACTTCTCCTACCTTTGTGCCATCTGCAAATTTGCTGAGGGTACACTCTCCCTCATCATCTAGATCATGAATGGTGCTTTCACCATAGCAGTCTACTTCAGATATTAAATTCTTGTGTAAGAGTTAAAATTAATCATTTTTCCCAGGGAAACAGAGCCCCATATTATTCAAATATCCATATCCTGTCCCAAAACCAAGTTGTGAACTCCACTCAGGAAAAACTTCCTTAAGGGGGAATAAATTTATTTCTTCTTTTATCACTTAAGGTAGATTTTTGCAAGGCATAAAATAAGGATGATAAAACAGCTCCTCCTGTATCGATGCCAGCAGTCTGGATGTGTTTTGGATATGGATAGGAAACCTGTAATATTATCAGAGAAAGAATTATTACCCAGAAATATTTCACAGAAGATGGTAGTAAAAACAGCCTGGAAAACACTTTCCTGGATATGATACTCATCAGATTTCTTCATTGCATAGTCACTGAAAGAAGCAAAAGAATGCTATTTAGAGTTGTTTTATCAAGTTTTATCCAGAAGCTTGTTATAGAAAAGAATCTTGGATTAAGAAATGATGGATTATTTATGTTCAAATTAAATAGAAGTATAACAGAGAGCTATACTTAAGTCTGTTTTACATGACTGACAATATACTGAAAAGTTAAAAAAAAGACACAGTAAAATCTGCTGGGGAGAGGCACACAGAAAATCTTGAGAATTGACATTTTTAATTTCAAAGAAGCTAACATGATCAGGATCCTGTTTCCACAATGAAAGAAAACATGGTGTAATTAGGGGTAAAGACATCTGAGAGGAAGGGTACTAAGAATAAGAGGAAGCACAGGCATCTATGCACTGAACATCAAATAAGGCAAAAAAATTGCTGCGATAGTGACCAAAAAGCAGTCTTCTGAAAGGAATTAGAAAATTTGTCCAACCATGTAAATTAATATAGAACAAGTACAGAAGAGTGACAAAGAGGTAAAGAGTGAGATAATGTTTTTGTGGTCCAAAGATAAACATACTCTAGTTAGCATCCAAGTTTGACAACAGCATTGAAAATGAATTCCTCAAGATTTTGTCTTGTTGAGAAAGAGAACAGAATAAACAGGAAATGAAAGTGGTTATGGCTGAAGTGAGGAACGTTTGGGGAAGAAAGAGGTAACATTTGGAGTTCAGCAGGAGCCACACTTTTTCGTGTGCAGTCGATGCAGATTTTACACTGCAAACGATGTTCATAAAATCCATTCATAGCATAACATCCAAAGTAGCATCAAGATAGAATGTTGAAGTATTGTACAAGGTGAAAAACATGATTAAAGGAATAGGAAATATGATGAAATAGTGTAAAATTACCTGTCAATATCAGTAGGAAAAACAACAGAAAGATGGGAGTTTTGTTTGTGGTAACAGAAGGCTAACAGTGCTTTTTAACTCAAGAATAACTCACTCACCCACGTGATGTGGCCAGAATAAAGGCTAAAAGGATTCTACAATGTTTTAGATTAAAGATTTCTAGTAGAACAGTGGAACTGCTGATACTTGTTCCAATGTACAAGGCCTTGCTAAGTCATTGCCTACAAAACCTAGAACTCGCTTAATCCCTTGTGTCAATGAAAGCTGAAGTTAAACTAGTAGAGATGTAGAGAAAAGCTGTAAGTCTGAGCTTCTATACTTTGCAAGAATAATGTAAGTAAACACAGCAAACTGAAGCCTGAGGGTAATTTATTGCTTTCTGCAAATATATCAGGTAAGTAAATTATAAGCGTTAAAACAAAAGTCTTTATCTAAGAGATAAGTTCAAATCAGAAGTGAGTTATATCTATCCTGCTCCAACTAACATCTTTATGGAAATTAGAATGTTCCTAACAGTAAGAGCAAAAAATTGAATTTGTTATCCAATAAATAGTCTGACTGGAGGAGATAACATAGAATTATCCTGCAGGTGCTAAATTATATCTACCTGAAATTTTGAGGATAGCAAAAAATGTGTTCTTCTGTTATTTGGTTTGTTGTTTTGTTTTTTTTCCTCAAAAATAACAGCATTAGTGAAGAAAAATGCCAAATGAAAAGAACTCTGTGTAAACAACAAAAACAGTGATTTGGAAGAAAATGATAATTAAAATTTCATACCTCTCGTTTCTCAGATGTTTTCCCAGGTGTTTTTATTTCAGTAAGAAGCCCAACATTTCTTCCATTCTGATCAAGCCAGTTATGCATCAAGTCTAATAACAGAGCAGTTATAAAATTCTGTATTTTGCCACTTCATTCTCGTGTTCTTGACCACCATGACATGTTCATGTTTTCCGAAGGCCAGGCACATGCTTCAACTGTATTTTGCCTGACATAGACAGCTGAATGCTTCAAAAACAAATGGCTATCAAAAATTAATGCTGAACACTACATGCATGAGAGGCTGAGGAAGAGAATGAACCACATGGAACAGATAGTTGTCACTTAATCAATTTCTAGAAAGTCCTGAAATATTCTAAAGATGGGGATATAAGATAAACTATTCAGAATGGCCAGGACTGTTATTTGATGTCTAAATAAGAGATTAATAACTATCTAGGGCATGTGTGAATTTCAGAACACTTTAAAATATGTCTTGTATTTTCTATTTACAACATCATGCTCTAGCAATATTTGACAAAAAATGGTGTGTTATCACCTTTGGACTGTCAAAACTGAGTCTACAGCATCATATATTACTACAAGGTTCACCTAAATTATAAATTTCACAACAAACCATGATGTATTCCTTTATTTCCATTTTAATGGCACTGCAAATGGCAATATTTACACAATTTTTGGCAACGCACCTCATTCTGGCATTTCAGAGACTGATAAATAGCATTTTATGTCCATTACCAAGAACACAGGTTGTTTACAATTTACTTATTCTTGGCAGTTTAGATTTACATGAGCTGGATGGAGAATAAATCTATCTAAAATCTAATATTGTTTTCTTCAGTAGATCCATCTTCAGCGTTGTGTTTGAATCAAAAATAAATAAATAACAAAGGGAAAAAAAGTAGATGAAATCTTTTGTACCGATCCGGCTGTTTGCTGCAGTAGAAACAGAAGTGAATATTTCATGAAGAGATTAAAATGCAAAGTAGAAGAGAAAATCAATCTTTTACTGTTAATATGAACCTCTGAATGTTTATTTCAATTACACTTAGAGACCAAAGATCTGAGAGGGTTATAGGGACACAGAATAAAAGGTCAACACTTTTGAACTTTTTGATTACCAGTCTTGTCTTTGATCTAAGTTTTCAAAACAGTATTTTTACAGAATCAGTAAGTGAATGACGTAATGTAGAAGACAACTGGGTAAAGAACTGATCTTAGTGATAAGTTGAGACTTACGCAGTGAAATCAGGGGTTACCCTACATGGACACTTAGCTTCAACTGACAGCTACTGTCAACTGTACTGTACAGTGCTAAGACTTCTGCACTAGCACAGGTCCCTGGATCTTGGAGGTGCTCCTGAAAGGCATTACAGTTTGCCTTTCTTTTTTTTTATTCCTCACTATTCATCTCCTTTTAACTATTGTGAGAGAAAAGACACCGATCTCTGCTCTCATTTCTCAGAGCCACTCTTCTGATCCTTTCTTACATTAAAAGCCAAATGAAACATCAGATATTTTTACATATAAAAAAGGGAGAATTCAGTGGCACAGACTCTTCCAAGGGTGATCCCTGTCAAACAGAAAATCGAAATGACCACAATCACCTATGCAATCCCAAGAGCTGCTTTAATGTCCCTTCTGCTTTGGATTCACTAATTTGCATACTAATAGCAAATCAATGAAATCATTCTTCTTAATTTGAGAAGCAGTTGTCAGGAGCCTCTAGTGGGGGAGGAAAATTCTGTTTAAAATGTCTTTCTTGTGTAAGTTTGAAAAGAACTAACTACCCCTAGAAGTCATTTTAAAAGCATCCAGGTACTAAGGTATACCAAGCAGCTGAGCACCATGCTGAAGATCATTATTTGCGTAACAGGAAAAGAAGGTTAAGTCTCTATGTTCTTTTTTCTAACCGCTTCCATTAATACAAAGATTCAGTAGTTTAACATCTTTATCAGCCCGGATTGTGGGACCGAATGCACCCTCAGTAGTTTAGCAGATGACACAAAGCGGAATGGTACATTTGATATGACAGAAGAAACGGATGCCATCCAAAGGAACCTGGACAAACTTGAGAAGTGGGCTTGTACTCTGTGGTAAGTATACACTGGAAGAACAACCCTGCAAGAGAAGGACTCAGAGGTACTGGGGGACATAAAGCTAGATATGAGCCAGCTGTGTACTTTTGCAGCCCAGGAGGTCAACTCTATCCTGGGCTACATCAAAAGAGATGTGGCCAACAGGAAGAGGGAGGTATAAGACAGTGTATAACATAAAAAACATTCATAATGGTCAACGGTAATAACTCATAGCAGACTTACATGTTGAAAGGACTGTACAGACGTTCATCAATCTTCATAATATCCAGTGGGTGAGTGAGCAAATATAATTATTGCCAATTGACAGAGAACATAAGAAAATAGTCGCAGCTTGCTGAAGACTGAGATGAGCAACAGACAGAGTGGGTATAAACTAAGAGCTAGAAAATCCACATGCCCTCTTGTGCTCCACAATAAGGCCATGAAATAGGCAATTAGTGATCAGGCTGTCATAGCACTAATGATGTAGGGTCCTGCCTACATATACTATTTCTTACACAGGTTCCATAATATTTTCTCTAAGGTCTTTCAAAATGAACCTTGCCTAGCAAAGTACTTGGGATTGTCTGGAAACTCATCTGAAATCCTTTCAAGGACACACGGCCTGAAGGCTGCCTTCAGCCAGTTGATCATGTAAGATAAACATGTGCTCACTCTGTGGGGTTGATCAGTCCTAAGCAAATGCTGTTTTTTGCTGCCCGCTCAGATCATGGTATGTTACCAAAGCTGAGACAACTAGATCAGTGGGCTGCAAAAGAACTTGCCAGCAGTTGGACAGCCGAACTCAGCTGCCTGTCATCAGCTATTTGGCCCAATTAATATTACTTTCCATCCCCTAGCTACTACTGAACTGAGACTTGAGATAATGCTGCATCATGCCATCATCATTCCCAATGCCTGACTTCGGAGATTTCACCTCCCTGAATTATATGGAGGGTAAGCTTTTTTTTAAAATAAAAGGCAGTTTCTCATCTATAAGGTATGTCAGAGGAAAGAAATACCACTTTTTGTGAAACTAGGGAAAATTATTATCTTTCTCCAGCTTACTGGTGTAGGAAGGAACCAACAATGCAAACTGACAGTCTGCTTTCACAGTCCAGCTCAGATCCTTATGATTCTTCCAAGCCTGATTGCCTTGCTAAAGCAAAGGATAGCAATGTAGGAAAAGGAGGCAATAGTAAAATAAAAAATATATATAGAATTACCTATTAATTTTGTAATTCCATAAATGTTGTAATCTTTTCTGTCTCTATGAGCAGATAGAATTTGCTTCAGGTTTTGTTTTGTTTCTTTTTAATGATTGTTTTTAAAGCATCACTTGCATCCAGTATAGCTTTCCCGAATGCTTGTTTTATCTAAATCCATTACTGTGGATGAAGTGCTGTTCTATGCGTCTTGACATAAATGCATATAAAGTTTGAAGCATTTGGCTTTATTGCTTCTGCTTTGCTCAGTTATCCAGCTATTCTGAAGTGCTGGACCTTGGCAGGTTTGCCACAATTGTTTTTCATTTAGGTAAGCAACATTACTTTAAAATTCTCTGCTTTCAACATATTCACATTTATGGCATTTTCAAAATACTGTATAAAAACTGGAAGTTATTACCCAGAATAGACAGAATTTATCTCACATGAAACAATAATGTTTACAGTTCTGTGAACATCTCATTTTTTCTGATTTTTTAATGATCTAAACAATAACCTTGCTATTTTTAGGAGATAAACAATGTATTTACAGTGTATTATTATGTTCTAGGAAATGTACTTTTTAGATGATAGATTAGAAATTGTCATACTTGTGCTTCAAAATATTATGTTAATCTATCTTTTCTTTATAAACTGGTAGTATTATCGCCATGTACTGGACATTTTTTGCAATGTACGACAGTATGTCTTATGCAGAGAGCACCACATAACCAGACCTTGAAACCTGGCCAAGCTCCCATATGAAAATTTCAGTGACCAGTCATATCATGGTCAATAGCTCTTACCCATGACAAATATCATTTTTCAGTTTCGTTCTACCAAGAAACCTGGAAAATAAATTAATAAATCATATAGATATAGATAATATAGATGAAAGAGAGATAGAATGAGATAATATTATGGCTTTTCAAAATCCTACGTGTGTGCTCATTTCAAACTCACTAAAGGTATCTTTTCTCCTCTTCTCTTCTTTCTCTTCTCTTCTCTTCTCTTCTCTTCTCTTCTCTTCTCTTCTCTTCTCTTCTCTTCTCTTCTCTTCTCTTCTCTTCTCTTCTCTTCTCTTCTCTTTTCTCTTCTCTTCTCTTCACTTCACCAATATTAGAATCCTTCCCTTCTGTGTAAGTGTATTATTTCACTTTACAATTTAGAGTCAAATTCATTGGCCTGGTGGCCAGAGTGTGAAGTAGGATGTAGAGCAAACAGGTTGATGTCAAGCAGACATAGTAATGTGAAAATCTTGGGAAAAAGCAATATGAGTTTTAATACTCCTTCCTGAATGCCAGAAGATAAATGCAATACACAGGAGACAGTTCTCACTGCTCGTATGTATGAGTGTGCTCAGGAAGTTCAGCAGCTTGCTGTGAGCATATAGGGTTTGCCCCATGTTTTGGCAGTGGTTTGGCCACCGTTTTACACTGAGGTGTGGGCTGTGTGAGGGGACAGGAGAGCTGTCTATGTGAGTATCGGTACCACACAGACAGGCAAGAATGCAGCAGAAGGGGGCAGAGAGTCCCTTATCTCCAATTGTTTCCACCAGAGATAATATCCCAAACCATTCTTTATATTTCCAGCTATTACTCTCTGCACCAAATATTTCATCTAACATGAAATCTTTTTGTGACCAGTTTTGGGGCTTGGAGCTCTCCACACGTTCTCACTGCTTGCAAATTTCTGCTGGCAGTAGCAGGGCTGCCAAATTCAGGGCACTGTGGCTGCAGCCCCCCATTCACTGTACGCATGTGACAGGCAGATGGCTGACATCTGTAGGCAGCCAGCACAGAGGATGCTGACAGGAGGGTAGGAGCATTCCTTTCTGCTGTGCTGTGGATCAAGTATCTGCAGAGAACAGTGGGAACAGAATGCAATCCAGATATAAAAAGGAGACAGCAATATCCAGAATATCTTACCTGCCATTTCAGAGACTGAAAAGTATGAGCAAGTAATATACATCCCCATGGAACTAATCATTAAGGATGGGCTTGTCAAAAGTGGTTACAATCAGCATAAACATATTTTCCTTTTCAATTTCTTATATTGATGTCTGTGCCTTAAACAACGAGAAGTGTCATCTTCTGTGATTTGTGGAAACTAGCTGCAAAAATGAATCTTCCTGCAGGAGAAAGTCCTTCCTGCAAATGTTTTTTTCTTTGACTACTAGCAACTAAAGATCATTAAAACCATCAGAAATAAAAACTTGCCACAATAATCTCAGAAAACCATATGGAACATGTGGTGCTGTACTTTGGACAGACACCCAGCACACACCATGCTCTATCCTTCATTGTCATTCAGTGAATGTGATGTAGAAAGTTAGTGGAAATGAGCTTTTCTCTCTTCCAGAGTAATTTCCTTCTTAGTAGCTGAGTTCTCTGATTTTTTATCAAACAGCATAGCTCCTGAAGCAACCAGATAACTTCCTTCTTGTTGCCTATCTGAGCATGGTGAGTATTCCCACTGGCCCTACCAGCCAGTTTAAAATTGAAAAGTTCTCTCTTGTTTATACATAATGTACATTGTGCTTTGTGTGACTGAGGTAGCAAATCCTAGAGGGCAATGCCTTCTCTCCTTTCAATTTGGATAAATTCTCGCAGATCTTCTGAATCTCTGAGACTTTACTCTTACACTGAATATCCCTTGGTAAAAAGCAAAGTTGGGGATGAGGGCAGAAGAAAACAGAATCCAGAGAAATTGCATTGTGTCCGTGACTCCCAACAATGTCTTGCATAAGATTTTTGATTTTTCAGTGACACCAGGTAGACCTGTCAGACTTTGGATGAGCCATCTTCTGACCAGCTCCAGCAAAGTCCCGTTACAGTGAAGTAAGTGATGGTGAGGCAGCCTGCACATGTACCAGAACAGATGATTAAAATGGTTTCTACTGTCTCCCTCTTGCCAGTTAATAACAAAAGATTTAACTCATTTTAATAACGTGTGTATCTGTTTTTGATCCCTATTCCTTCCCCTCATAATTGCACTGCAAGTGATATCAAAGTGACAACTATGGAGACAGAAGGGGAAAAATAGTTAACAGAAGCCTCTTTCCTGCTATTTCATCCAGATGATTCATAGAAGAGATGTAGGAAATACTTCTCTTACACAGCTGAGTATATTCTGTCTTTTCCCTCTGCTCTTAGATGTCCACCAAGCCCTGCCCATCAGTTCCCAGTGAAATGGATTCATCTCATGGAAACCCATCCTCTTGGAGGCAGCTCTTAGGCTCAGCCTCCACAGAGTTCTTCAACAACGTCTGGACACAGGGATATAAAGGGATGCTGCTGTGAGCTGTTCACAGAAGGCTTTTTATCAGAGAAGTATGGGTCTCAAGGGCTCTGCAGGGGACAGTAATTGGTCCTGCGCAGTTCAGTATTTTTTTCACGGATCTGGAGCTATCCAGAAGACAATTGCTGATACAATGTATTGCTGCTGCACAGCACTAAGGCATGATCTTTAATTATGAAGAAAAGAAGACTTCCAAATGACTTGAATCATTTTACAAGACATACTCTCAAAATGAAATATTTTTTAATACGGGAAAAATTAAAGGTCCTGTACGCAAGGTGTGTTTTAGGTTTGCATTTAAATTTTATGGAACAAATTAGCAATCTTTTGCATTGATTTCTTTTTTTCTTTCAACTAGAAATTCATTATGAACTTGGTCCAATTTCTCCAAATATTTTAGCCAAATACACGTGTGTGAGGGAATAGTGCTATTACAGTTCCTTTTTATCCACTAGCTTAGTCACTTACTCACTGCATGATAGACCAGGGATCACGCCTTTCTGCCTGAAGGGATCTGAACTCACATCTGCCACACACCAATAAAGTACTATCAGTCTGTTATAGCTGCTGTGCTAAGCTTAAGCTATTTAAAATTCATTGAACCATTGTGTGAAGGAGTGAATTATTTCACTACCTAGCTGGATCTGTTGGACACTCTCATAGGATGTGGACGTTTTCATTCCAGTCTCTGCTCCAGTGAGCCTTTTAATATTAATATGAAACAGTATACAACCAACAGGAGCAACAGAGGACATCTGGTATTTATACCAGCATGGTATGTATTTAGGGAAGCTTTCTAAGATATATTTGTTCAGATCTTTCAAGCAGAACACAAAAATTAACATGAGTCTTTAGCCTTCCTGAGGACTTTGCTAACCCCTAGAAATTGGATAGAAGAGGATCAATGACTAAATCATTATCAGTTGTAGCTCTTTGTTATCATTGCCTATCCTAAAATGTCTGAAAATCAAATAGTTTGTTCATTTTTGATGTATTGCTTCTGTAAACATATGACTATTATTTCATTTCTTTTCTGGTTTTATGTGGAAAAAACAAACCAAATATATGAACTATTTTCTACCGAGTGAATTTTCATCTATTTTTTTTTTTTTCAGCTACTGAACAGAGAATAATTACTATGGGATCTTTAACTGCATCCATTTTAGGGGTAAAAGATCTTAGCACTGTGTTCAATTGTCCCTTAAAAACTTTATCAAGCCTTTAATGTGCATTTGCTGACATCTGAATAACTGCATTGGTGGTGACTGAAAGCTTATTATGTGATTTTAATTACTGTGAGGGCAATCAATCTCTTTTCCCCACAGCTATTACTCTGCAAAGTTCTATTTAGTGCCTATTTTCCTCATTTTCTTTTTTAGGAGAAAGGAAAATTGACTGGACTGCGTTTTTTCCTACTGGTATAAAATGATACTCAAAACATATATTTCATTTTAGAGCTTAATTCTAGTTGCTTTACAGATGCAAGAAGAATATCTCAGAGCACTACATTTCCCAATGTCAGTAGAGGGAACATTTGACAATATCTCTGAATTTGCTTGTTGAACGCTTTATTTTGCACAAGCAAGTTTGCTGGCTGGGTGGTTTATTGAATAGTTGATTTTTGGAACAAGAAAGTGTAGATCTATAAAAAGAAGTTACCCAGTGTCACCCCTTTTGAGGACCAGGAGATGGAGAGAGAAAATGGTTTTCAAAGTTAGATTCTGGAGAGTTTGTGCCTCTTGCCATTTTGTCACAAGTCAACAGAATATGGGAAGGCTGGGGGTACTCCTAAACCTGCAAAGAAAAGTGATATCGGCTAATTCTAGAGCAGTTATGTACTGCAAAGTAAAAACAGTATCTTTGAGAACTATTTCATGTCATTCTGCTATAAACTAGACTAAAAACATCTCATGATAATCCAGCACCTTCTCTATGTGAATTGTACTGAATTCAGAATGACCAGTTTTGCTTAAATTCCAAACTTTTACAATCCTTGCAGGGTCATAACAAATCATACAACTCTATTTCCAATATTCTCTCAGTGCCTGGAAATAATATATCCAAATGTGTCTCAAGCTGATTTCTAGAGAGTATTTGATATGTTCATTTTTCTTAAGATCATATAGTACTTGGACCTACCTGTGAATTAATTTAATCCCAGCTAGTTTTACTGTTTCCAGTGCTGTGAGAGAGAATCTGTGAGGGAGAATCACAGTTAAAAAGAAAGTCTTTTTGCTTGGGCACTTTGTCTTGATCATAATTTTAAAGAGGATCTAGGTGATTTGCTTAAACCTTAAATAACTGATACTATTTGAGCTGAATTACATATAGTGTTTGAATGAATTCAGCCTATCTCTAATAAGTATTAAGGTTTGGAAGTCACTACTATCTTTCATGCTTCATGATCTGGCCAATTTTATATTTTCTGTATGATCATGAAAAGATTTAACTAGTACTAGACATGACTGCATTTTAAATTCATGATAACATACAAAAAACATTTGATAATGTGGAAAATAATATTTCAAATAATTTCAAATATCACAACATACTCTTTTTATCCAGTGGATTACTCCTATGCTAATAAATGAGTAAATAATAGAATGAATGCCAGAATGTTTAATTCTTCTATGCTAGAAAAATCTTTATTGTCAATTCTATGTTGTGTAATTAAGTCAATACCTTATAAAGTAAGTAAATAAAATCTGTCAAAAGATAAAAATAGATTAAAGGCCATTCTGGATTAGAAGTTTCAGTGACATATAATCAGCTTCTTATCTTCTTAGAATCATAGAATCACAAAGGTTGGAAAAGACCTGTAAGATCATCCAGTCCAACCAACCATCTACCAGCAATATTTCCCCACTAAACCATGTCCCTCAGTACATCTAAATGTTTCTTGAACAGCGTCAGGGACGGTGACTCCACCTGCTCCCTGGGCAGCCCATTCCAGTGCCTCATCCCTCTCTTGATGAAGCATTTCCTAACATCCAACCTGAATATCCCCTGGTGCAATTTGAGGCCATTACCTCTAGTCCTATCCCTAGTTACCTGGGAGAAGAAGTTGACTCCCACCTTACCACAACCTCCCTTCAGGAAGTTGTAGGGAGCAATAAGGTCTCCCCTGAGCCTCCTCTTTTCCAGACTAAACAATCCCAGCTCCCTCATTCGCTCCTCATTACACTTGTGATCCAGTCCCCTCATCAGCTTCACTGCCCTTCTCCGGACATACTCCAGGGCCTCAGTGTAAGGCTTCTTGCAGTAGAGAGTACTTTGACAAACAAGATGCAACAAAGACCCATTAAAAGTTTTGCAGAGCTCTGAAGTATTAAGGAAGTCAGTCCTGGCATGAACCACAATCACTAAGGCCTTGTCAGTACTATTTTCCCTTTTCAAGGACTGACTATTCAAAATCCCTTCCACAGCAAAAGTTGCCATTACTCAGGTTCATTTCTTCTTAGCAGCAGAACAGAAAAAGTGATAAAGAATTGAGATAGATGTGCAGAAAACTATTCTGCAGATGCTGATCTTTCTGTATTAATGGACAATTTCTTTGAGGAAATTATATATGCTATGCTGGCATATAGTTTTTTATTTGTACTTTTTACCATCTATAACTTCACAGTTCCTCCTGTTTCATCTCAGTGACTCTTTATTCTCAGCTGTTCCAATTGAGTTTATTTGAGAGAAAGAGAGAAGAGGAAAGACAGTTGAAAAAGAAATCAGCCTGCAAGAAAGTGCAGAAACATGATCTGAAAACATGATTTAAACTGTCACAATGATTAATATTTTTGAGCTTTCTCTCATCTTGTACTCATCAAGACTTCTCTTGCCTGTGGTCCTGAAATCAGCAGTATCACTTCTCTTGACTCTACTTCTAGGTCTTTCACCCTTTTGCCTCATCCTTGGGAAGTTTTGCCTTGCTCTTTTTCACTTATACTCTCCACTTTTCCATTTTCATCAGCCACAGACCATCTTAGTGACTTTGCTCTTCACCAACATTGACTTGAAAGAAAAAGATGACACGGGTAGCCACTTCGCATCACCAAGAGCTCTGTTCATTTCCCTCCTTACACACTACCCTCCCCAGACTCCATCTTTGCAGAAAACCAATCCTGCAAATTTTCTTAGTGTTTTTAGATAAAAAATTAGAAAAGATCAGATTTTTTTAAAATTCAGTTTTCCCATTTTTTATCTAATTACTCTATCTCTTCTTTGGTAAATGGAGAAGATAGAGATATTAAAAAAAAACAAAACAAAAACTGTTATATGTAAGTGATTTGCAGACCTTGTCTACAGATACAACCCCAGTCAAGGTTCGGAAAAACAAAATCCAAATTCAGGCCTGCTCTGAGAATGATGCAACAAAACAGAAAGCTTGACCAAAGAAATTTTTCCTAACTCAGCTTTTTAAATTTTGACTGGTTTAAACGTTTATATCAGAATGATATATCACAGCTTGGACACTGAGGAATCATAGATGATTATTGCATTCCAAATAGAGTGGAGAAATGCCATCTTAAGGATTGACTTTTTAAATTTACTATGGTTCGTTATCCTAATTTTAATCAATACTCAAAGCGTGAAACTCATCTATTTGCCTGTTCTTCCTCACTCTTAAAGTTCATCAGCTGTTGTACCCCAATGTAAATTCTGATCAAGCATGTTACAGCAAAGTTAAAAGTTTGGATGACTATACTTTATCTGTTTGTATCAATAATTGGCAGGGTAGGAACTCTTATCCTAAAATAAACCAATACTTAGTTAAATAGAAAAATTCTTTAGAATTCAATATTACTTCCAGTCACCACAGTATTTAAAAGGTACTAGGGTAAAAAATATAGAACACAAAGGAAGGAGAGAAGTGCTGACAGAAATGCTCTCTTCACTGCGCTGGGCTTCATACAATTTTTGCTTTGTCTCTGAGGTATTTTCTTCATGACAAATCTTAAATCTAGCAACCATAGCTGTATCAGCTGTGGCACCAATTCATCACAACAACACATCTAGCAGACAGTTAAACAGCTTATATAGGTTTTATGTAATGTAAAATTTATATACATATATATATATTTCATGTATATATTTGATTACTAATGTCGCTGAAAAGCAAGTTTTTACTGGAAAGGATCATCTACAGATGTTCTTTCTGATATAAAATTGCATGTGGTTCCCAGGAGCTATCTCACTGCTTGAACAGCGCTGCAATGAATGCTATATATTGAAATCTGAGCTCAGTGCTCAGATAGTTGCATTATTCCGGCTGGAAAAAATGCTACCATCTGTGCTGAATAAGGTTGTAACTGCATACTAGTAGAAGAAGGTAGGAAGTGATTTTTAATTTTTTGCTTGTTTTGATTTTTTGCTTTACTCAAGCCCAGCTAAAAGAAGTTTCTCGGATCTCCTTGGATTAAAAAACTGTCCCTGACATTGTAACAACAAATATCTGGACCAATCCATCCAGTAATATTTTTCTAGTGTTCCTGGAACAACTTTTTTTTTATCTATGAAATCATGACACAGTTCATGCAGCACATCCACCTTATCTATTCCTCTATAGATGAGTCGGTGCATCAAACCCTCACCACTGGGACATAGTTTCAAGTAGTATGTTCTGAGGTAGAAAACAGTAGAAGTTGACCCTTTTGCCTACAATGTCTCTTCTGACTTAGATTTTACTCAGGAAAAAAATATTAGGGTTAGGATTTCATTTGAACATTTCATGCCTTTACTTTCAGCGCGTTGGTCTGGATGAGGGGAAGCAGAGAAGCTAGTATCCAACCCCCCCTAAATAACATTCTAAATTCTTGATCAGTTGAGGAATAATGGAACTGCAGAAGATCCAATTTGTCTTGAGATGGGTACCTATTCTTCAACAAGTTGCATGAGTGAAGGAGACAAGCCCTCTTAAAGGTTTGCAAATTACTACCCCTCATTGAGAGTGCGGGTGACAGATGGAAATGTAGGAACTCTCGTCTATCCAGCACCCTGTTCAGAAGGCTCTCTTTCACTAAAAGACCAAAATGGAGGATGGTAGGGCATGAAATTCATGCTGCTGGAAAACTGACAAGAAAAAGAGTCTTTCTAGAGAACTGTGTCCACATAACTCCAGTTTTATGTGAGTATCTTTACCTTCAAGATTTGGAATACACCATGTGAGAGAAATTTTGTCTGCATCATCAGTGCCATCAGGCAGGGAGGATCGCATATCATGGAAACAGAGTTGGCAAGAAAGATGGAGCCAGATATCTTCCTGGGAGAAATCTATAGATTGTGAGACCCTATATAATTGTCATTTGTTGATGTCGTTGGTAATGGTTATAAATAAAAACAGAAGAAGGAGTACACTTGGGAAAAGGGAGGAAAATTCACATTTCTCTTCCTGATTGGGTACCAAACTAACACTGACATATCTATCATCTGATCTCCCTGTGTTCTGGCACTGACATGATCTTGGGCACACAGTGATAAAACTGGGATGGATTAGGGATAGAAAAGAGAAACTTGAACATGTAAAACCTTCCCAGAAAAGACAGCTCTCAGAGAAATTTCAAGAAGATTGAAGAGTGCCTGTGCTATATCAAGTCTATCTTAGAGGCAAGGAGTTGTTAATGGCTTCCTCCACAATAGTTCTGGTATGGAGAGGAGAGGAGAGGAGAGGAGAGGAGAGGAGAGGAGAGGAGAGGAGAGGAGAGGAGAGGAGAGGAGAGGAGAGGAGAGGAGAGGAGAGGAGAGGAGAGGAGAGGAGAGGAGAGGAGAGGAGAGGAGAGGAGAGGAGAGGAGAGGAGAGGAGAGGAGAGGAGAGGAGAGGAGAGAGAAAAGACTCTTATTTCTTTTAGTAAGGTCCTCATCTCTTTAACCAGGCATACAGGCAGCTGCATACATTTCATTTCTAAATGCAGGCCCATGTTTTGATTTTTTTGTATTTTCCACCCTAGATTTCTTGACTAATTCCTTGAGCTGAATATTTTTATGGTTACTGTATCTCCTGGTAACAAAATTTGCTCTGATATCTAAAGTCTTTTACAACTTAGAGAGTGGGAAATTATTGCATTTCACATTTTTTGGCTAAACTATAAGTCATGAGCACTTAATGTAATAATCCTTTAAATCTGTAAAAGTATTTAGTGCCCACAATAAAGAGATGAAAACTAGTTTCATTACAATGGTATTAACTTTTCTTTCCCATTTGTGTAGCTGAAATTATCACCCACTCAGGCTTCCTGGTATCCTACTACAGGTATTCATCACTCCAGTATTAAGGAGACCTGCAGGCAGATAACAACTAGAGAAAAACTGTCTTTATAGTGAATAAATAAAGAAAGAAAGAAATAGGCCAAATGTTCTTCAGAAGAACTAAAAAGTACTTCTTGTACAAGAAGCTTTTGAGCTTCATGGTTGTCATGAGAGGACAACAGAGAACTGTAAATACCAGCTGCCCCTGAGCTACAGACCATGGTTCTGCTGTCATGCAAGAAGATGAGGCTGCAACACTTATGGCAGTGGGGTTAAAACATTTTGTTAGGCACAAGTTCATTCAGGAACAGTTTCACTGTAATATTTGTAGCCCTGAAATTGTCCATACCCTGTGATCAGGTCATTTTTTACTCTTAAAAGTGAACTGATCCCTGTCATACTTCTTTCTCCATTATCTTCCCATCAACAATGTCTTAATAGACTCATAGCTTTTTTAATCACATCACTCAGTTTATGTTTATACACTCAGTTTGTATTTCTGGGTGACTGAATAATAAGTTTAAGCAAGAGAGATATTTAACATATTAAGGAGCTTTGTAGGCACATTTCCTTAGTATTGATAGATCCAGCTTAGACTCTGTTGCTTATGTGAGAAATGCTTGGAAACAAAATAAGGATTTTTTATGACTGAATAGAGCATGTCATCTAATATGAAATAGGGAATTACTATATTTCTATGTCTTTTGCAAAGACAAAAAGAAGAATTTCATTTCAATTAGAACTGAAGTTTTTCCTTTCTTTTCTCCATTTCAAATCAAAAGATTAATTAGATAAGTATTATTGGATGGTACTATGGATTTAATATAACAGAATTAAAAAATATTACAGAGGGTTTAGAATCACTGGTGAGGTATAGAATCGGTGGATTACAATACAAGAGTATTTAGAGGAATACAGTCTGTGAGGATCTCAAGAAGCTGAATGTGAGTGGCATAGGACTGAGGTATTGTAGGGCTGTACAAATTCCTCATGGTTTGAGCAAGGCCAGAAACAACATGGGATCTGAAAAAAGAGTAGTTATCCAAAGCAGTGCAGAGGTGAGGAAAAACTAGGACCAACAACTTATAAGTGTTTTGAATGAGTCAGTGACTTGTTATAGATTTTCCTATGTGTTGTATTAGAATAACCTGGTCATTCATTTTAATATTTTTAAAATGTGTGGAGACATATCTTAATATAACACTTTAGCTATAACAAAGGACTACTTTCCTCATGCTATATATTAATGATTATTTCTTTAACATAAAAGACAAGTTCTTTAATTCTTTAAAACATACCTTATAAGTATATTTATTTTATCAGCCACAACAGATTATACGAACTTCTTCTGAAGCAGCACTGTTTAATCAGGTGCCACATAAGCCATACCTATCTATTGACTCTCATATTACTGCCATGTGAAGTTTTTAGAGAGAATGCTTCTACTGAAATATTGATATGAGACAGATGATCACACTGATGACAGGTGCTAGAAAATCATTCTCATCTCATCTTCTCTCTCTGATTACAATTCCTCTTTCTAAGATTTTTCTGATTGCCTTTCATTCTTTAGCTTTATCTGACAATCGATCAGCATGATTATGTATATCAGTACACATTTAAAACTAAGTGAAGTCATGGCACCCCTACTTTATCTGAAGTGACCATCAGAACAGGAGTAACATGGGTCAAAATAAAAATACCAAAGATCCTTTACTTAAATTCAGACTCCTACCCCATGATCTGCAAACTGAGTAATTGCAAGTAAAGAAAGTAAAGCTTAATACCCTGCAAAGAAGGTTATAGACTCACTTGTATTTACTGTTGGTAGTGAGGATGCAGCTAATTCATCAAGAACACTATGGAGCATGCATTCTTACAACCTCCTTAGCTGGCAATCTTCCCCATGTATTCCAAAGTTTCTCTGTGTTCCTACACCAGAGTAGAGTTGGAAAATTAGAAAAATGGTCAGTGCTGCTGAAAAGGCTCTAGAGCTGACTGATGGGCTGGTCGCAGCACCAGTATATAAGCAGGCCATCCTGCTGCAGGCAGACAGCTATGGAAACTACATGTAATAAGCCACAAGTGTTTCTATTCTTTCACGTTTTCAAATTGTTCCTTACTCACATGAATGTGGCAGGCTTTTGCATCTGCAAGCGCACGTTTCTCTCTGTCAAATATGAAACTGGTCAGAATTACTGCCCTGAAACAATGGGCTGTCTGAACAAATAAATACAAAATAAGTGCCTGGCCAGAAATCACCCAGAAGACTGATGACAAGACTCAGGTCGCCCCAACCCTACACCACTGCCCAATCCATTATACTATCCTGCCTCCTGTTATCAGTGCTACCAGCGGCTCACCCTTTTTAAATGAAATGCTATGCATGCACCAAATTTCCAAGTGCAGACTATACAGTCTTTAGTGCCTTTACATACACTTCCCTCTAGCGTTAAAAGAGAGCAACTGAACGTACTTCCTTCAGCAATTAGCTCGCCTTCATTCATACACTTAATGTGAGCACCAAATTTCTCTCTACAGTGAAATAACATCAAAATAAATAATGCCTCAAGCGTCGCAGAAGAAAAAAAGTAAAAGAAAGATACTATCCTTCACTGTCTTTCCTGAGCTATTTCAAAAAGTTGTGGGAAGCAATACAAAGTCAAGGTAAAAGATTCAGAGACAATATATTCATTAAATTCTGTCAGGAATTTGTGTACCGCAGTTGTGTATTAATATTGGTCCTGGCTTTCAATCATCAGCTAAAGGCAGCATTACTGATACGAGTATTCCTAAAGCAGAATATGTTCATGACTGAAGATAAGTAAGGATGTGCTGACAAGCAATGCCTTCCTCAGAATAACCTTGGCAAGTCAAATTTAAAGGACATCCTTTGCAAGTCTCTTATTCTAGTGATAGTCAAAGAGGACACTGAATTTGATAAGCCATATGTTGGCTTCAAATTTGAGGCATCATAAGATAGTCATGCTAACCTATAAATATGAAGTGAAAAATAATTGCTAACCAAAGACTGAATTCAGAACAAGATTTGAATAATATGAATAGAGCTCTTGAGCTAAAAGAGCCTCTCTGAGCAAAGTCAAATTTTCTGATGGGTTAGCAATATTCATCTAACACATTCTAAATTTTCTCAAAAAAAAAAAAGTAAAATTGTTTGAATCATTGAGCATGAGATCAGACTGATCCCTTTCTGCAGTAATTTCTAGTTGGGAAAGGTTAACTAACACAAAAAAGTATCAGCTCAGATGCTTGAAATGCTGTCCTTATGCAGTGTTCTATATTTTTACATATTAATAAAAATAAAAAAAACTCCACTTAAGGACTTTTTAAAGTCAGTGTTCTCCATGTTAAGGTCAATGTGAAGTGTCCAGTGTTCTGCTCTTCTTATTCAGTGCTTCTATTCCTATTTGGATTTCCTGTTATCTTGAATCTCTGCAGACAAATACGTTGATGTAAATTAATGCAAAATATTAACAAGCTAGTGCTTGCTCCATCCACCTCATATAGCTATCAATGTCCAAAGAAGAACAAAGGCACATGAGATTTAATGTAAGTGTTCACACAATTGTATTCCTTATGTATTCAGGAACCTGAATGCAACTGCTGAGTAATGCAGTCACAGGGAAAGATCTCTGGGACGTATTAAACTGATAAGGCCATAGCCCTGCAATTCTTACTACATGGATGCTTTGATTCCAGCTTTGAGGCTTTGGGAAGTCACATGGATACATTTAATTGACAATTCAGACTAGGCAAAGAAAGATCGAAGTTCAGGTCCTAAGCTTATGTAATTTACCTGATTTTAAAAGCTGAAATGGTAAATAACTTTATTTGTGTCTTCTGAAAGAAGTCTGGGCCATAATTCTTCAAGTGAAAATGTGTTTAAAAAGATTAAAAACAAAACAAACCAGAAATTGAAGTCACTAATGGACGAGGATTAAATCAGAATACATTTCTCATGAAAATCAGGGAGAGAATTCCAGACTTCAAAACACTGAGATTGTCATCTGCTGCCATTTAATTTCTCTTAAAAAAAAATCACAAAGCACCTAAAACCAAAGTTAAATCTTGGATTCCAGTCACTTTTCTGGATTTTTGCTTTGACCATCAAAGTCAAAGTGCAGTCCAGGGCTGTAACCACACAACTTTTTGTGCTTCTACCTTTCCTACTCCCCAGCATGCCCCTCAAGACTTCACCACTAACTGGAAATTCCACACAGTTAAAAATGCAGATTTTGTTTCTGTGAAGTATAAAATATGAAACTGTCTTGAATTCTACAAATACTTGAAGCTGTTTAGGGAAAGGAGGCAGAGCTAGGGAAATTCATATGATAATTCATTTTTATATAGACATTTATAAATAAAAGTGGAAAGGAACTGGTTGCCTAAAAAATATGGCGTTCCTAGATGGAGGAAAATCAAGACGTTCCCTTTTCGACACCTTCATGAATTCTGCCTAAAAATGCTACTGTCATTTCATAGTTTTCTCTCCTTACACAAATTATGTGGCATTTTACTCCAGGAGTAATTAATTCTCTTCAGAGGAACATTACTTGGAGGAAAGCCCTCAGCAATATGACTCAAGGCAAAACCTAGTGGACTACAGTGTATACACATTAACAGTTAGCAAGGAAAACTGCTGTTGACAGTTCTCCTGCAGAGCTGAAGTCTCTGATTTGTTCTAGAGTTAAACAGAAAACTTTGGATGGGATTCATCTGCCCTAATTGAAGTTCCCTAACAATTACATATCCCATTCTTGTTAGCCATACTAAGCCATAAGTAAGAAGTTAGTTCTTGCCTGGGAGGTTTGGGGGACTAAACTACTGTTTTCAGTGTCTAAAAAATATTTGAACAGAAATAAAGTCAGGAAAGATCTTTCTACAACACTCTGCTTGTGTTGTGAATTAGAAAGCTTATAACACAGATTTTATTTTTGTTCATTAAGTATGACAAATAGACAGCATTGCCTTGTTCATACAATTATTGCCCAGATTCATTGTACATCTTTTCCAGTTAATGACAAGATCTTTTGTCTTCACTGCATCTACCTTTGTTTTATGTGATGTATGTACTCTGAATTTCTAATTTGTGAACTTCTGCACATAACCAGGACCATCTAAACTCCAAAATTTGTTTGAAGCAGTTCAGACAAGTTGATTTTTGCTTTGTTTAGTTTGCTTTCAGGAGAGATTCAAAGACAAAAAGACAAATGTCAGTTTGTTTTTATCAAACTTACTCAGATCATGTCATCTACTGCATTCTGCTTAAAACATTAGTATGCTTAAAGTAAGGGATGCTTCTGGGTAACAGAGTATAAAAGTAGGTCAACACAGAAAGACATCCTCTAAGTGACAGTTTTATGACTTAACGAAGTAGCACATCCCAGGCTACATTTTTGGAATTCCAGTACTGAATTTATCAAGAAAAGATAGGAAATTAATATTTGATCTCATTTTTGGATTTGGTACCAGTAAGTTCATTCTTCATTCAAATTTCCCAACAGAAACTCCAGTTTTAGCTAATATATTTTCTAAAAGTTTAGAGTTGGAAGGATCACATCTGTATTATATCTTCTTTCCTCTTAAGGCAAGTTCTTGAAAGATACTACCTCTTCATCAAAAAGGAGTTGAAAATGACAAGTTAAACTATCTCTGCAAAAATTGTCAGAAGCACAACTGTTGTGTAATTAAGGAGTTAATATTAATTTATGTGGTCAAATGTAGGCATTGGAAAAGCAAATATAATGTTCCCGGTTGTTAAAACACCTGCACTGGCTTTGGTAATGTATGGTTAAGAGTTAAGATCAATGGAGAACCAGATGGTTAAGTTACCTAGTTAGTAAATAATGTCAAGTTTTATTTCATCTGTTTTCAATTGCTAAAAGTTCACAGTGCCACCTCTTCTCAGCACCTATGGCGCATTTGGAAGTATTACTAAGGGACTAGATTTTTAATTTGTTGACTGAAATTAATCATTTTAATTATACATTATGCTATGAAGCCTCTTGGTATTGTTCTTGCTTTCTGCCTGTGACCATGATGAATAATGAATAGTGAATGACAGGCACCAGTCCAAAATTTTAATCACCAGCAGAAAAACAACACTGAAATGTTCTAGGGATTCACAGATATTTGCATACAATAGACTGTAGTCACAGTGACATTTATGCACAACAGACCACATAACCCCACTCAACAGTACCAGTTTAGGGTAGCCCCAGGTAACATGAGTAAGCTGCAGTCTCCACTGCTTCTCAGAAAAACTGTTTCCTGACATTTTCAGGAAGCGTTACTCTGACCACTTCACCCACCTTTGGGGTCTTTTCAGATCAATCCATTCTATGAGTGAAAACAACAGTAGTAGAATCTCATCGTTCCTTCAAAATCCTCACGAATAAGAGGTTTTCCTGCACAGTAGCAGAAAATTGAGACCTCAGGAAAGAGCTGTTGTCATTTCTAATGGCTATTTTTTATGTCGCATCTGGGTCATGGAACTTGCGTGATCTGTTCTCTTTCATTATCTGTAGTACAGTAAGTTTTCAGGGCTTGAAATAGAGCTTAATCCCACTGTGCTAGGAATAGCACCGACAGAGAAGACAATCATTTTACTTCAGAGCTTACAGTATAAAGAGATAATTCTAAAAAGAAAGGAAAGAGAAAAAAAGAGAAAGGGGAAAAGGGGGGAACTAGGGGAAAAGGGAGAAAAGGGGAAAAGAGAAAAAAGAAAAAAAAAGAAAATTCTTTCCAAAGTGCAATTCAATCAGCTTGGCAAAATGAATTAACAAAGAATTTTAGGAATTTAGGCAGCATGAACTTAAAGAAAATTCAATTTCTGAGTTCTTCTGTGACCCACTGAGCAGCAGAAGTTTTGATTTTGATTTGCAGTGTCAAAAAAAAGTCAATGGTTAGAAGTGGCTTCATTAAGAACATTAAAAATTGAAAGCTTATGAACTACATTTGAGAAAAAAAGTAACAAACCATACTACATAATGTGATTCCTTTAAAAAAAGATAAATTACTGAAGCTGGAGCACTCTATCCAGTGTGGAGTGCAGTATTTCTGGGGACAAGAAAGCCACAGACCACTTACAAAGAGTCCACTGAAGAGCAGTCAAAGAAATATCTGTGAAATGCTTTTGGCAAAAGCAGATTGTTTAAATCGACACTGACAAATTACATAGATGTTAACACACCGTTGTCTCACATAATGACCTCCTTGAACTGATCAAGTACAACAACAAAATAAATACACAGAAAATGAAACAGGGCAAGCATAAGCTTTTTTCTCTGAAGAGAAGGAATAGGCAGAACGTTATGTTGTGAAATCCTAGAGGCTTAGCTTGCCTGCCTGAGGAACGCAGGAAAAGGGTCTGGAGATAAGAAGCCAGAATAAACCTTCATCAAAAATGCATTGAACTGTGATACCGCAAGAGCTGAAACTTGGAAAATATTAAGAAGCAAAAGTTGACAGAGAAGAGTTTTTCTTGCAAACTGCCCACTGGTGAGAACGAGCCCCTGTGAACTGAATGTCTATGAACCACAGATGTATTATTCCTGTAGATTTTTGTGTCTTTTGCTGACTTGGTTTTCCTCATTCTATGCTCTTGTCATTTGATTATTCTAATTAAAATATAAAGACAAGAATAACTGATCAATAATAAGATCGTAGCAAATAAAATAGATATTTAGCAAAGTCAAGTTTATTTTGAAAGTGGAGGAGGAGGTTCAATCTGAATGGCCTATGTAGTGAGACTGAAAGATTTCTTGCACAAAGTTTTTGCTGAGGATGCTTCAGTGAAGAATTGCAGAAAATGATGCTGTAAGGGACCTTAGGCAGCCATTTCATTTTCCCTCTGTCATACCCCCAAGTACAGTTCACAATACATAGAGCTCAGAGAGATTGGCTTAATCTGTTCTTAAAACTCTCAACAAACCTTGATTTCGTGCCCTTCTGATACAGCCTATTAAATTCTCAATTCTCCTGCCTGATAGAAAATTTTAATCAATATGTATGTTAAATTTTATTTCCTCCTGTTTAAACTTCTCAGGCCTTGCCCTATCTTCAGTGTATATGTGAAGATCTTACTTTCTTCTGCTTTATAAAAAAACCTTTAAATATTGTCATACCGTTGTTGCGTTTCTCAAGCTGGTCTCTTCTATTTATCAAACAGACTTATCTCTTTCGTTCCTTATCCACAAGTTGTGTTTTTCTGATTTTTCTTAGGATTTCCTCTGAAATTTAATCCAAAATCTCCACGTTCCATTGGCCTGCAGTCCACCAAATGGACACAATACTTCAGTTGAGCTGTTATTTACTGCTTATTGGAATGAAAGCAATATTGTGTTCTACAGTATACTTCATATTCATATAGCCTACTAAAATCTTTTTGTTTCCTGTAGGACTATGAGCCTTTCCCTATCTTCATTTTGTGCTATTGATTATTTCTACACTCATCTAATATTTTACACTTTTTCTTACTGAATAGACTCCTCTTTAAGAACATTTTTCCAATTTGATGAGATCATTTCAATTCTAGACTCCTCAGACAGCGTGCCTTCAGTCTCTCCCAGCCTCAAGTTGTCTGCAGATTTCATTAGAAAATTCTCAGTTCCTACTTCCAAAACGAAAATATTGAGTGAACTCAGGACGGAGCTTCATGGGACTCTACTCTGTCTGACAGCTAACTATTGATAAATGCTCCCAGATGGCCTAAATCATCTTATTTTAGATAAGTTATCAGAGAATAACCACTGACGGAAGAATTATTGAACAGATACTGTGAGAAGGATAATAGCCTAGTATTTATGTAGATGTAAAGAAAGTTCTACAAAGGAACTCCTGTTGTTATTCATATCAATCTTCTATAATTCTTGTTTTACATCTCTAGGGTGTCTTTTTTGCATTACAGTTAAAAATAAGATGCCACTGAATCAGCATATTCCTTTATGCATTTTCACCCAGTGTATATGATAGCCACATTTACCTGATTAATTATTCTCTCTGGTGGGCACAGCTTGGCTGGGAATGAGTTTTTAAGAGTTTTTATCCCCTGGCTCTGCTGTTATTGTTCTAAGAGACCTCCCTCCTGCACCATGGGGTGTAATTCTTGCAGGTAACATACAGGGTGATAACAAATCCATGCACTAGGAACTGCTTTTTGGGAGAGAATGATATCAGCTTAGCCACTACCCTTACCTGACTCCTGAACTTGTAAGGGAGTTCCTCTGTCCTGCTGTAGTTTGGCAAACTGGAGGGTGGTGGATAGACACAAAAAGCCTGACTGGAAGTAATACAGTCCCAGAAGGAAATACTTATCATAAATCCCAAAGTTCAATACTACTGTGCACCCCCGTGCTAGCAAATCTCACAGTCCACTCAAAATGGCAGAATGTTGAAATTCAAAATTTTATCATGACACATAGGAAAGGCCCACAGGAAAAGGCAACTCAGATAACTTTTTTTTTAGCATATTTTCCTGTGTGAGTTTTTGTTCCTCCTGTGAGAGAGCATGGCTGAACCAGACTGAACAGGATTCAGACTAATGAGTCCTACTCAGCTGTTCTTCCGTCTCCTTCATATGGCTTTTTTTTGCTACACAATCTGACAACGAAAATTCCTTTTCTATCCATCTGACTCTACTTTTCTAAGACAGTTCTGCTGCTACCAGTAACAGATGGGAACTGAAATGCCTATCTGCAAATGGGCTTAGGTGTTATAATGCTGAAAGCTGCAAGTATCTAAACAGTGTGCAGGGAATATCAAGCATCTCCAAATAGGATTGACAGGAACTATTATAATGAATAAGAGAGCTAAGATAGCCGTTAGGAAATGCTAAAGAGAAAGGTTTGCATAAACTCCTAGAATTTAGATATCCAATTCCAGTCTTGGGGCAAGAACTCAAATCTCTTCAAGACAAAATATCTATGTCAGAACAGAAGTTCATATCCAAAGCTCTCTCTTCAAGAGATCATCCCATCCTGCAGCTAAGAGGGACATGCAGATTTGATGCTCCCCTTAACCAAGATTGTTTGAGATGACCAGCTGCCATACAGGTCCCCAAGACTGTGTGGGCCTGGGAAACTTCATAATTAAAACCCACATTTCCAAGATGTGAAAACCTACATGTTTCACAGCTCACACTCTTAGACTAACATTGAGTCTTAAAGAATTTTATTTTAGTGCCAATAGCACTGATGCAATTTGGCATTTTCCATGCCTATGTAACTAGCCTGAGACCACAGAGCACTACCTAAAGGATTTGAGGTGTGTGTTATAACATTAGCAGCAGTGCGCCATCCTATCTGACCTTTGTTAATATCAGATAGTTCTTTTAGGAACACTGTAAGAGCTATCACAAACAGGTGATAGGTCCTCCAAATCAGAGTGCAGATGCAAGGGGCTGCCTACAGCGTGGCAGATTTCAGTCCATGCAGCACCAAGGGTTCCTCCAGCAAAGGAAACAACCTGAAGAATCTCACAGGCCTCACTGTGTACAATTGCTCTCCTCTCCTAAGACTGGTTGGCTTCCAGATGCTTCCACTATATGGCATTTTGATCAACTAGCAAAACATACAGACATGAAACATAATGGTGAATAATATCAGTGTAGATCACACTTGATGAGAATGCATCATCCCAGTGCACGGCTTCATGTCAGCTACAGAAAGGCACACCCTGGAAATCTGCTATTGGTTATCTGTCCCCAAGTAATTCCTCTCCTTAATTACCATTGTGAAGCATAGTAAGACATATAGAAAGTACTTCTCGTGTCCAAATAGATTCCTGGTGGCTACATGGAGGTTAAAATTCCTGTTGGCTAATTGCTCAATTTAATATTGTTAGCAGATGCATTTATGGTTTTAAAACTCATTTTATGATATCTAAGTAAATGCACTAATTTGGCAACTCTCTACTTAATTTTAAACAGCTCTAACAGAACACTTACAGTTGAAAACAATTCTTGTCAATGCTACATAAATTGGCTCATTTAAACTGCTATTTTTTGTGAAAGGGGCAATTTCAACAATTACTCTGCACTGAAAACAGCTTTTGTCACTGCTAAATTGAGTCACTTGAACTGTTATTTACATGTACTATAAAATTTTATTTACTGTCAAAGGACTTTTCAAGAAATTGAATTTTCATTGTAAGTCCCAGATTTTGTTTGGAGGGAAATGGTTAATTTATTGCTCTTTGTTATACACTTCTAGTCGGCAGCAAAGTGATTAGAAACACTTCTTTAAAAATAAAATGAATCACTATCTAGCTTTATTTACGTAAAAATCACTGCCATTACTCATTTCTGGTAACAAAAGAACTTTGTTTTTTGAAAGGTGGAAGAGCCATTTATTGAGTTTTCATCATCTTCCACCTCAAAGCCCAGTTTCCCTCATCCCTTTGTAGCCATTTCCAGCAGGCATTCTTTGTATTCACCGTTTTTGACAGGTTTTTGTTATTGACAGAACTGCCAGGGCAGCTGTAGATTCAGCAATTAATCCCAGACAAGATGCAAAATATGCAGCTTTCATTAGTGACTAGTTAATCCATTAGGAAAGACAGCCCCAACAGCACTGACATCAGTTGTGTCACTAATACCTTACATCTTCACAGATGAATTCCAGTGGTTGTCAGAAGTGCCAACTTGACAGCTTTGGTGCCTAACATCCTATTCGACCAGAAAGCAATAGGACACAGGCTGTTTTCCCTGCATTTCTCAGCCTACTTTGCAGACCAGAGGAGAGCTCAACCAAGATGAAGTATTTGTCCTCTGACCACTTGCAAGGTCCTCTGACACAGGAGATGAGCTTATGTCAGTGATGTGGTGGCTGTGCTCAGGGACGTGCCCAAACTAGAAAAGGATCTGATGAGCAGTTATTTTTCCTGACCCTAGGGCTGGAGCTGAATTGATCATTTACAAAGTGAAAGGTCTCAATAAAGAGAGGGATTGCAACAGTAGCATTCTGAAATATCAGGTAGTCCTCCACAGTAATGCAAAACAAATATACTCAGATCAATGAAAGAGCCTGTATTACATCTGAATTTCAGAATCCTTACACAGACCACAGTGTTGGATTTGCTTCCCTGTGCTGGAAGACAACGGGAAGATGCCTTAATTGGTGCATATGTGGATTTTGTGACCCCTCTAGGTCCCCTTCAATCTGATTTCCTCTGATAATTCTTCAGATTATTCTACCTCCACACTGTGTAACAAGTCCTATTTCTAGCCCAATGAGGTTGCGGATGCTCCATCCCTGGAGGCATTCAAGGCCAGGCTGGATGTGGCTCTGGACAGCCTGGTCTAGTGATTGGCAACGCCATACATAGCAGAGGGGGTTGAAACTAGATGATTGTTACAGTCTCAACCCACGTCATCCTGTGATTTCTGCTGTTTACACTCAGTCCTAAAAGTGCTTTACCCCTCTGCTCCAATGTGCCAAGAGCTCACTCAGCCCACAGCTGTTCCACTTTCCTGGTGGTCAGTTTAACAGTTTGCTTCCAGCCTAAGTATTTCCTGCAGATCCGCACTGTTTCATTGATTTTCTGATCACACATGCATTCTTCTCATATAGTAGGTGCAGCTTGTGCAGGGTATTTGTCAAGGCTCTTTGTCCTAATCTTCTTGAGGCTGCTGTATCAGGGTTTTGCTGCAAATTAGGTAAAAACCTATGTTTTCTTCAATGCTGTGGTATGAATGATTCTCTCTGCTAATGGCAGAACTGTCAGAAGCAGAAAAATCTGTTGTGTTTACTCAATAGCAATGGCACCAAATTGCTATTATTCTGGATGGTTTTACAATTCTTTAATGCCATTATCTGTTTCACTACCAGAATACTAAGTGCTTTTCATCTTGGTTCCAAGGATTTCTTTGACCTTCTTTGACATTTCTGTGTTTTTGCAACTGTGGCAGCAGAATACCCAGATGTAGTCTCTTTCTTTCACTTTAAAATACATCAGCTTTTTTCCTCTCACTTTGTAGGCACTCTGAAATAGGTATGTTCAATTTTCTTTTATTTTTACTTACTCTGTACATTCAGGCATTTTCATGGGGTCAGACCATTGTGTTTCTTTGTTTTTTTAATCTGTGTTTACTTCAAGATCTCTACTGAGGTCTTAAATTGTATTATGTGTATTAAAAATGTTCTCTTTGTCACCTCCTATTGAAGCCATTCCACACCAGACAGAAAAGCCAGTTGGCATGGAAAACTTACATTAATTCTGAGTCACTAAGATGTCTTGCAGTTCCAGAGTTCTCCTAATTTACTGAAGATATAGCACTCCTTCGCAGCCCATCAAGTAGCCCACCTGCATATCTCAGGTATATAGATTCCAAGTACTACTCATTAAGAAACAACGGTCTCAGCAAGAGAGTAACTTGCATCAAAGCTATGCTACAGTGCGAGACAGATCTCTGAAGGATAAACCAGTTTACAATTTCAAAATTTTTAAATCAAAATATTCAAAAGATTCTTTTATTCTGATAAGGAGAGAATTGTATTGGACTATCCTAAGGTGGAAAACCAACCAAACAACAACAACAAAAAATCACTTGATCTGCCAGGCACAAGAAGGGGAGCTTATCCTTTTCCCTCAAATGATCCATATATTCTTGAGGTCACAAGCCTCAAAAAACTCCCCTATTTACCCTGGTGCTAATTATCATCTATCACCTCTGTATCACTCCTTCTGCTTCTAAATAATTACTTAAAGGTACCAATACTTTCCTACTGAAATCTAGTAACCCATGTTTATGTTTGTCCCAGTCCAGAATGCAGACAAGGCAAGAAACTCAGACAGCTTCAGCAGCACTGGACAATGACCTGTAGCTCTCCACAAACACTGTGAAGATATTCCTTCCCATCCTCCTGACACTGTACTCTTAATGATATCAGAACCATTGCCTGGCATGAGGAAGATGAGAGATCAAGCCATCCCACGACATTACCAGCATAGGGTAGATAAAGCTCCCCTAAATATAATATGTTCAGTCTTTACTTACTCAAGCACATACCTGAAAAAACTGTAAGTGCAGAGGGATTTTTGATACTGTCCACTTCAGAATACTTAGATTGTTGTTTAATAATACTACAGTATTTCACTGTTTCATATACTTAGATCTAATTTAGATGAGGCCTCTCAGGGATTTTTTTTTTGTATCTTTAGTGAAGTTAGTATTTTAGCTTTTTAGCATTAATTTCAATCTTAGCATTTAGGCATAAAGAACTTGTCAGGCAGCATTTCAAAGAGCAGATAGCTGAGAGCTTGGAAATGAAGGACTTTGATTATTCAATGGTTTATTTGTTGTATCTTCATTGGAAGCCGCTTTAGTTAAACAGGTAATCCAAGAATATGCTGGAAAACTCAAATAGGGACCGAAAAGACCAAAGTAAAGGGCAAAGAAGCTACAGAAATAGAAGTCCTCTCTCTGTCCTTGTCATAGCATACTTAAATGGTAAATGCTTTTACATCTGCATGAATGGATTTTAATTAAATGCATTCATAAATAGAATACTGAAATGACACATCTTGTTGCAAATACAATCTGTCAGCAAACAGCATCTGGAAGAGATGGTGCCCTGTCAGCTAAAGCAGATCGAGGAAGCTTCAGCTCATTCCCACGTGAAGGCAAGAACATTACCTCTGCCAACTGAAGGGATCTATATGGTCCCATACTTCCCCAGGTTGCACAGAAGAACAGAATCTCTGATCATACAGCCAGGCTGACTGCACAGCATTCTGGTAACAAATGTGATATCCTATGTTTATACCTACCTGAGAAGTCATCCATCAGCATCTACAAGCTGCAGTAGGAGCCTATCTTCCATTTATCATGTGCTAGATATGGTTAATTAAAGAAGACACAGATAGATATCAACAGTAAAATAAGGTGTCCATCTGGTGTGGTTCTGCTTGCATTTTCACATCATGGACACCTGTTAAAAAACAGGATCATTCTGAATAATAAATGTGAACAAATGAAGAGACGGCACACTGTGTTCCAGTGGCTGTGTTCCAGTACCAGCACTGACTGCCACACTGTGCACACACAGCCACCTGCCATGCGTGATGGGCCATGCGTGATGGAGGTGTTTTAAGTTGTGCCAAAAACAACCTATTTTCTATGTTGTTTTTTTTTTTTAAATCATTCTTCCATGCAATAATATTTTGTCTGACTGTTTGGAATTGTCTCAAACATCTAATATCAAACACTGCAGGTCATTCACTGTTAAGCACAAAGCTGTAGCTGTTCCCCTTGGTACCTGATTTGATCTACAGCATGTATTACCCCAGCAGGTCTTGCAGACCAAGACCTCTGAGCCGAGCTGTACTGCAGTAATGGCACTCACTATTTCTGCATGGACATAAGAGAGGGGGGAAAAAAAAGAAAAAGCATAAACCTGGGCCAAGCAGGGATCTGGCAGTTTTGTTCATAAAGCAGTGAGCAATAAACAGTGACAAGGGTTTTCAAGATCACTTCAACAATAAAACTGCACCATTTGGTGGGTGTATTTAATTAATTCTAAGTGACACAGGCAGTAGTTATGCATTTTCCAGAAGAGAGCTATTTAGTAGGTACACCAGCTGTTACATATTACACAAATTCTGAGGGGGAGTTGCCTAGATTCACCACTGTATTCCTCTTCTCATTAAGAGGAAACAAAGTCCTTCCTAAAGGCCTTCTGAACCTTTCATCAGTTCCATTCTCCCTGTGTGAAGACAGTGAGTTTGTTTACCAGTTCTTTCACCTCTTAACAATAATCACTCTCTCCTAAATTCCCTGGGGCTTTCCTCATGTTCCCAAATTCTTTGACTGTCTTTCCTAACAAAACAAAAACAAAGGAAACATTTGCCATATATGCCATACATCCAAGCCTTGAAAAAATTGCTGTATGTTCTCAGAAGCATACACAGATTAATAAATGCCAAAGCCAGAGAAGCAGGGATGGAAGATCTCATTCTGTCATCAGTGTCAGGAGAAAAATAAAGTAATCCCACAGATTTTAATCTCTTTTCATTAAGACCATTTCTTAACAGTTATAATGATTGACCCTTAGACCTTTATTAGGCTTTTATTATCCATCAGAAGTGTGGCTAAGTACCCATAACATTACTTTGAACCTAAAGTACTTTCAACTGATTTCTCTGTGGCTCAGAAAGAGCATATTCTTTAAGAAGTAGGAAAAAGAAAAAATAGCAACTTTGAGCAGCATTACATGAGCATGGCTATGCGTAGGTATGCTGTGTCCATCCTTGCAGTGTAACTTAACGCTAGAATAAAATGCGGGAGCATGTGCTGTAACTTTGAGAGACATTACTACTTGGACCTTGCATTACAGAGATCCTGACCACAAGAAACTACTGAATTCAACTACAAAGGCAGTATTTAATGAGAACTGAGCCACAGAATGTGTGTTCTATCTCCAGTTATCTAGGCACATCCCTGGGGAGCTGGTATCTTTCTATATTCTTTATTTATCTGGTGAGCTGCCAACTAGGTTCCTGGTTCCCATTAAAGGATTGCTAAATGGCATGTGTGATATTTTCTCATGAGTATTACAGCAAAGTATTACACCAAATGGAGTTTCAGTAGAGAAGTTACTTCCCACAAATTTTACATTCCACCAGTAACCATAGATTTGAAATCATACTCCTGTTTCATTAAGGTAGAGGCATAAGGAAGTTGGACAAAAGTGCTCCAGGCCATGGGATGAGTAGAGAAATAGAAAGCCTCACTGAGCTGGGAGCCTGAGGCAGTTCGGTCTTGGATGGAGATACAAGTATGATAGGAGTGATTTGGTTCCTTAACATTTAGAAAACTACACAAGTTCTATGCAAGACACTGTGACTTTCATTTCACATGTGGAGAACATAGGCACAGCAGTCATAATTGGGTTATACCCCACCCTGAGTTTATGTCCAAACTAAATCCTTCCTACAGGAAAACAAGCATCCTTTTAACTATAGCTCAAGCTATGCAGAAAAGTTGCCCACCTCCCTCAAATGTACAGTGCAGAGAAAAGGACTGCTCTGAACATTTACCAAGAGCAATTTAGAGAGCCTAAATTAGAAGCCTATGTCTCCCAGCTTCTCACCGTGTACAAAGAAAAGTAGCCTGGTGGGGACAAGTAGTACTAAGCAGGCAGTGACAGAGGCAGTCAGCTGCAGGCCCCAAGCATCCTGCAGCATTTGCTGGCCACAAACCATAGCAGGGCTGCGGCCCATCATCCTGTATGGCTGCCTCCCATCAAGGAGCCCTTGCTGAGCAAAGGTGGCCTGAATCCATACTGCCTCCAGCCATGAAGAGTACCTGCCTGAGTTCCCCAACATGGGGTTGCTACCCAGCTATTGCAAGACAAGGCATTCCTGATTGAACACTTCCACATCTCCTTGCTTGCTTTGGACCATCAGAAAAAAATGGGGAACATAAGGTTTAAGTGAGGAGAATGGCAGCTTGATAGTCTAGCTTTTATCTAGAGGGTTACTTTCTCACTAGATGATAGCAAAGTCATGCAATATCTTGTACTCCTTGAGTTATTTCTGCTTTTGTCCTACCGATTTAACATTCATAAACACCCATACATGTAGTTATGACTCTGACCTGCAAGCATAGGTGTGAGGCTACCTCATACATCTGGTTCGTTCAACCTGATCATTGCAAAATATGACTTTCCTTGACACATTGCAATATTTCATTGGTTGCATACTTGAAGTAGCAGGCTTTGAGACTGTAAACAAGATCTAATATCTTTAATAAGCTCCTCCATAGATAAAATATATCAAATTATAAAAATTAACACTGACAATGCAAAAAAAGCAGTAAAATTAACTACTTAGAACTAATTCATATTAGAAATAGGATACGTCTCATATCCCATAAGTAGTCAAAATCTTTTTAAGACAGTTTCATAGATGTTGAAGCACTAATTTTGAAGAGACTAAAGAACCCACTTCAAAAAGTTAATTAGGTTATTTAGAAGTTTAATTTGAGCATTTGTTTAATTCTCTTTGCTACTAGAATAGTGGTGTTTCTCAGATCAATTTAATCTCAACTAACTGCATGCATAATATTGAAGTCCTTGCAACTCGAACCTAAAATGTAATTGCTTCTTTCCCTTATTCTTTTCAATTTTTAAAATAAAAGCTCCCCTACAGTCTTATATATATACAAAATTCCATAGACCTGAGGGGCATTTTTCCATCCTAATCTGCTCTGCTGACTGCAAAGTTTTACCTAGAGCCAACAGGAAATATGCAATTTCCAAAGAACTGAATCCAGTCGGTGCGTGATGATAGATCTCTGTTGCAGTGCAGCACAGCCAGCAACAACACAATGATCCGATGGCAGAGAAGCCTTGGCTCTGTAAGCAACAGTCCATCAATGATCAGGTAGAAGCCCTAGCTTGCATGATGTAAGTCTTACTATATTAGCAGCTCTTCTAAAACCAGTAGATAAGAACTCTGCTTTTCCTGCCAAAGGTTTCCTACTAAAGGTGTTACTCTTATAATTAGACACATAAATGAAAGCTTCCATTCTTTCTTTCCAGACTTCCACAGCATTGCCTTCCTCCCTTATCCACACAGAGAAGAAAGGAATGAAGCTCTTTTGGAGTTGATATTGGTTTTATTTCCTTTTTCATAGTCTGTATTGCAGCAGAAGGAATGCAGTTTTCTATTAGCAAAGGATGCACTCCTTTTAACCTACCAGTGTAATCTCTCTCAAAAAACATGTATTTCATACAACAATATCTGACCTGGCTTGTTACAAACTGCACTGCAGAGAGAGTTGAGAAGAAAGCCACTTTGATAGAGTAAGTAGTTACTTCCTTATGAACACTAACAAGAAACAGAAAAAAACCCAACCAGTTCTGACAACTGCCAAGGAGAACAGATGGATGCTCAGCCACTACCAAATGTGAAGTATAACTTCCTGGGCAAATCCTAAACTCCATCTGAAATGGAGTTCGGTTACTTTGCATAATAAAGTTGGTATGTTTTTACCTTTGTTGTTAATATTCAAACGCTTCTCTGAAGGTAATGCCTCCTGTTTTATTATGTTGGCCCAGAGCACAGTATTGAACATTGACATTAAGATCGAATCTTTCCAATAATACTCCATTATATTTAATTGTTGCACTACGTTTGTGACAGATAGCAGCTGAGAACTAGTTCTATCAAATAGCATTATCATACTAGTTGTAGTTTCCACGAAAATAAATAGGAGGCATTACTTACAGAGCAACATACATATATTTAAAAGCCTACAGAATGGCAAAAGCTTACCAGAAAGCCTACCCAATTTCTTTGTTGAGATAAAAGCAAACAATGACTTACTAGCTATTTGACTTCTGTGATAAGACTGGAGAATTTCAATTGCTCTCATAGATCTTCGATCAGCTCACAGAATTAATGGCAAAACTGAACTTTTCGTGCTTTTTTTTTTTTCCCCTCTGTAGGCAAAGGCAAATAACCAATTCCAAATTACCCAAAGAAGGACAATAGTCACAAACCAGCTAAATAAAGATTTGCTCACCTGTCCCAAGGATCAGGGCTCACCAAATACTCCAAAAGGAAGGATCTCCAGGTAGAGACTCTCCCCTTGTGACTGCCAGCCTTTAAATGAGGCTTAGGGAGGGGTGCAGCCTGGTTCTGGTTGCACAGGTGAATTGTTTTCATCTGTGCTCCCAGGGTTGGCTGTTTCCCTTCACCAGGTGCTCAATCATTGGTTCAGGCTGTGATTTAGTCATTCCCATACAGTACCTTTTTGAAATGAGATTTGTTCAGTCTTGAAGCATTAACTTAGTGTCACAGACTTCTCAGAGAAGAGAGGAAAGTTAATTTCTCACTCACGAGACTTAAAAGATATTCTATTCTGTCTGCTGGTACTTTGCTACGTGCTCACTTGTACCAGTGGTTTTTCTTGTAATCTGTCTCAGTTTGTGGCTAATTGGTGTCCCTGCTTGCTTCCCTGTTAAGGAAGGATACATGATCCCAGCCATCAGCAGACACAAACCCGTGGGCCTGAGCTGATCAGTTACTGTCCTCAGTCATCACTGACCCTGGGCTGATTGGAAACAATAAAATAAAGACTGTGTTTTAACCATTTATTATTTAAAAATATAATAAATGGCAAGTTGATATTTTGAAGTTCAGAAAGGGTTGCTTTGTATTTTGTATTTATGTCTTCCTTTCTTGGTTTCAAAGTGAAGGGTAATGGAAGTGACCTAGATTTGGAAAAAAAAAAGTAAAAATAGTTGTGTGTACTCTATTTACTGGATTGGATTTCAAGTAACTGGAAAAACAGGAAGAAAAAAGCCCTTTTTTCTAAAATTCTCTGAAATATCCTTCCTTAGTGTTAGATTTTGTGAATTAATTCTAAGTAACATTTAAGCAAGAAATTTCACTTCCATGCGCACAGTCTGGTACACCAATTCACAAAAAAAGGGACAAGAGGATATTTCAATAGAAGTCCAAATTTTAGTAATATTTCTGGCACTGATTTTATCTCATAGCCTGTTCATTTGTTTTACCTACATGAAGAATTTTTTTCCCCAGTTAATTAGCTTCAGAAAACAGGAAAGATATTTTCTAATATATATGAAAGAAAAATGAAGATGTTTCCCAGATGGAAACTTCTCAAATTCTGTGATGCCTATTAATTATTGGCAACTTCTCCATTTTCCATTTTCGAACAGTTTCACATCTTCCCACCCACAGCAAAGAATTGATCTCATTTTGACAGAGATTATTAAAGACATTTTGGAAGAAATCCTGGCTGTATTGAAGTCAGCAGGCATTTTGCCAGTGATCTGAGCAATGTCAGGATATTACCTGGCTGCCTGTAATGCCCAGAGCTTTATAGTAAAATTAAACACATTCATTTCTCCCATCAGAGATAAATCTGCTCACTATTCAATAACCCAGTTTTTGGACCATGCAGAGGCTTAGCTTTTGAATTAAAGTTCCCTGTAGCAGAAACAGAGAGAGATTGAGGCTTTTAAGGGCCCTCCCACAACACACCATTTGTGGAGTTTACCTTACAAATTTTCACGGAAACTTATGGAAGTCTCTGACTGTTACACAGTCAATCAGTTACAGTACAACACTGGGTTCTGCTGGGTTTCATTGCATATGAGCAATGGGGAAGAATAGAAGCAATTGGAAACATACTGGAACTCAAATCTACAAGTATTATTTTTTTAATCTATATCCCCATTGTTCTTTCTTAACACTCTGAGGCTTATTATTTGTCAATGATTTCTTGTTATACATTGGAAATACACAAGTACTGGTCTCCCAAATTGTAATAATGACATAGTTGTCCTTATTATTCCTGATAATATATATATTTATTTCTGTTCTGATTAATAGCAAACAGACAAAAAACCTAAGGGAATACAAAAACTCTTGGCCTGTAGGAGAGATTGCCAAGCAGAGGGAAGTGGAAAACACTTGGTCAAAATGAAAGTTCTGTTAAGATAGCTGAGTTCCCTCCTCCCTCAGCCTCTTAACACAGCAGTTTTCCCAAGGAGATGACTCATAGATAGGGACACAGAGGGCAGGCTCTCATGGCTTCAAGACTGCCTTGATGTATAAGTTAGTTAGTATTATATATATATAATATATGGTTTTTTTTAATATATATATATATATAAGTTAGTATTTATCTCCTTCATGTTAACATCTGCAAATCTGACTCAGGATCCTATTATGTTAGATACTATACATGCAGAAAACAGATTGCTAAGGTGATCTTACAGTATAAAGCTGAATGGCTGCGTGGAATGGTCACCAGCACACATTACTCAGCAGCAGAGTGACTCTCATCCCAGCTAAAACCTCACATGTATTTCTATGCCCATGCTCAGAAAAGACTACTGCACATAGATAGGTAAATCACCCATCTGTACAGCTGGGCACTTCTTGCTACACCATATGTTCAGAGATTCTGACTGAACTTTATTGTGCATGCAGTATAACCATCCTGTGCACAACTAGGTACCTGTCTGCCATGATGGAGACTCCTCCAGATGTATTGCGCCTGAGGCCTGCAAAGTCCTAGCTGTATTTCTGACAGCTATTCAGAGAATTTATAGCTGTCTGTGAATAGCCAAGGGAAAGAAAAAAAAAAGGTGAGATTCTGGACTAAAACGTTGAAACTCAAGAAAAAAGAAAGATAATGGAATTTAACAGAAAAATGAATCTTTGTTCAAATTGTTTCCAATTAAAAGATATCAAGTTCAGCATGATATACTGGAAGAAAGAAGTGTTAGCTTGAATACATCAGTGATCAGAGTCTCAGAATGGCAGTAAAGCAGACACCCTACATTTCATATTTGTGTTTAGCAAAAATGTGCTGCACACATTCCAAATAAGTGATGAAGTGTTTTGTCTGAAACATTATATGCAAAGATAATGCTGACCCATCCCAAACCTGTGGACCTTCATTCCGCTATGCCTAAAGCACCAGCAGGTTCTGTCTGCTATCTGTTGTGCAGAGTCTCTCACCATCAATTAAATCCTATGCCAAACTTGGAGTGCCGCCATCACACTGCAAAAAAAGCCAGTTCTATTGAACGCTGCTCTTTTTCCCTTTCTTTGGTACTGCACAATACTGCAAGAAGAAACAACCTGCTTTTTAAAATATATTTGTTTGAAGAAACCATTCAACAATTATCATAGAGTATTTATTTTGAAAAAGATCTCCAAGATCATCAAGTCACACTGTAAATATGATTTTATGTATAAAATAATCTTACATTTTCAAGGAACTGTGAAGAACTAGAAGTTCCATTTTCATTGTTATTATCCAGCTCAACTCAGATAGCAACAGACTTTACATAGCAGAGTACAAGGAGTTCAACTGCTTCTGTGTTTCTCCCAGATGTTATATGCAAGTCCATGGAGTGTTGGTTCCTGCTCTTTTCATGGAAGAGGCAGCAAGTCTGCAAACTTCTGCTCTATCCAATAACCACAGACTGACAGAGAACATGGTGTGTACTGCAACACATTGTCAAGTAGAGCCCAATAAAGCCTGCAGGGGAAAAAAAAGAAAAAAGAAAAAGAAAAAAGAAAAAAAAAAGTAGCCCCACGTCTTAACAGAGATTTATGCTGTTTTAAATAAATTTATCTTGTTGCTATACCTGAAATTCAGCTCAGGTTCTTTCACAAGCACAAAGGCATTGGCAAATCTCACTATTAATCTCAGAGGAGAGTGATGAAGGTACATCAGCTGGTGGTAAACAGAACAAGTGAATGATTCTGGAAAACCAATTCATCTTTCTGTCACTCCACCCTCCTAGCTTGCAAATATATAGCTGTAGGATCTAACGTCAAAGCTGATTGCATTATCAAGAGTAGGATGAAGCCTGTTTTACACGACTACTGGATCTGGGCAGGTAAGAATATATCTAAATATCTTATTTTTCTCTTTCTGAAAGGAGAACAACACACAAATAACAGTGCTTACTGGGTTTGGTTTGGTGCTTTTATCTGGAGAATTTCTTCAGATTAAGTTTTGCCGCATATGTTTTGAAACATTCAGCCTCTAATAGACAGTTGAAAAGAAAATGATTTTAACAAGCAATAAAACTGGCAGTTCATTGATTCACAAAGCAAATTTCATTTCACTGTGATTGCGAAACCACATCTGCTGAGTTTTCTTTGATCTTCTGTCTCTAAGTGCAACCCCAGCTAGAGCAAATTAATGGTAAAAGATGTCTTTGGTACATATCCCCTAGCTACCCCAAAGCTATCTATTTCAGTAATATCCAGGCCAGCAGTTTAATAAACACAGCAGGACATGAATGTCTCCAGGTACCAGTGAAAATAAGTTTTTCCAACAGATAGAAAAGAGTTCTGCCTGGCTATATCAGCTCTGCACTGTATGTACATTAAAAGGACCACCACTTGTTGAAAAAGAGACTGAATCAAGCGGATAATATCCACAGGATGTCAGATAACAATACCAAGAGTATAAATAACAGCTTATGCTGGGTTGTTGAAACTTTCAGAAAAAAATGTTTATCTGATTACAAAAAAAATGAGCAAGTTATGCACATTTTGGTTTTGTACTCTGCAGATTCTCCAGCCTCTTTCTTCAAGGTAGGCCTGGCAAGGACCCATGTAATGCTATGCTGGACATAGATTTTTGGAATTCCATATTTAGTATAAATGCCCATTGTTTTTGAGAGATTTTTATTGAAGAACTTTTCCTGTGGACTGGTGGGATGATTTTTTTCTCATCTGTTCCATTTCAACAGAAGTCTTTACAAAGAGACTATATGCAGTTCCATGGAAGAGTCTGGAGGTCTTAGTGTAGACTGTAGCAATATATGCTTACAATATTTTTCACATTCCCGAATCTATTGTAAACAAAATATGAAGCTTATTCAGCAATGGATTTCACAAATCTTCTTGAAAATGCAATAGTGTGACTGCCAGAACACCTCACCTTGAAAATTCTCACACATTACATGCATACCTCACACTCTGATGTGAGTAAGCAAGTTCCTGGCATGCTGGTGGTCACAGGAAGACACGTCTATTTCTCACTCCCACACCAGTGATTTTCAAGCCAGCCAATATGAAAACAAGTCCATCATGTCAACACTCCCACCCTGGAGCAATGCGCAGGAGGTCAAGAAGTTGTTAAGTTTCCCAACCTTCCACTTCAGAAGGTGGTAATATATGCAGGGAAGGAATGGCTTGACATTTGAAAGTGACCTTAAAGAAGCTTTATCACAGGACTGGCTAAGATGAGAGCAAATAGAAACTGTTTACTTGCTATACACAAAACAGACAACATAGTTTGCAAAATAGAAATCCGTGAACGAGCAGAAATGAAATGAGCATGAATGTATAAGTTACCCTTCAGTAAGCAATTTAGCGAATTATCTGTTTTTCCCCACAACAGCCCTTCAGAACCCGCTGTGAAATGCTCAAACTTCATGTTGAATCTAATTAATACATTACATCTTACATATAAATAAAAAATGCATCCACTACCATATTTGATATGTGTTTGCATGCATTTTTATATATGTATATATGGATCCAAGTCTGCTGCTTTAGACTGACAGCACATAGGACAGTAATCAATCATTTTGTAACAATAATGTTGGAGGTGAGCTGTCCGTAAACCTTGTCTTTGAAAGCCGAGGGTTGAAAGCCTGGCTTTCCCTAGTTCTTCTTCCTGTCTCCCCTTCTGAGTATTCTTTTTCTCAAACAGACCCTACTCAGTAACCGTACCTTCAGAGACACCCACCTCACTTCAAGTAGGCAGCCTGTTGCCAATTGCCTGCCATCCTTGGGAAGCAGCTGATAGCACCATTCCCACAAGGAAGGAAAAATCTCCAAGATTAATTACTCTCCAGTTGAGTGTGGAAAACACATTTGCTGTGACATATCTATCATCTCGCAGTATTCAAAAAGGCTAATATCTTGTGCTCTAAATGAAATGGCAGGGACTGTTCTGAGAAGTTTGAATCTCATTTTAGATCCCTAGTGCACGAACTTTGGTTGCCACCCATCCCTGTCAAACATGACACCAGGCCGCGATGCAGAGTACCACATCTCCACCATCTCTGAGGAGATAGATTCTGGCAGAGAGGTGGAGCAAAGAAGCAGAATGCTTCTTCAGAGGCAACAGCAACCAAAAACCCATCAGCGTTGACCAGGAATGAGAAGCTGGGAAAGGGCAGCCCCATGAGCCATGGGTGGATCTCTGCACACAGGAGGGCACAGGAGAAGGGCAGATAGCAGGAACTGAAGCAGACAAATGAGCATCATTAGCGAACAGCACAAGAAAAGAAAAAAAGGAAGCCAGATGAAAGGGATGAGGGCAACAGCCACATTAATCTTCACCCCTTTGTGTATCATAAGAATTTTCATCGTTGTTATTTTTGAGAGAGCAAGCTGTCAGTTACCACCATCTTACATCTGACTTTGAGCCTCATTTCTCAAATGTACCACAGAGCTATTTTGACAGTTGATATATTTAATTAGAAGTAAGTTTTCCAAGATTTCAAATACTACATTATTATTTTGTTAGCATTTCCCTGTTTTATGCTAAGTTCAGCATAGGCTGAGTTACAGCTTTGAACTTTGTTTTGGCACATGTAACACTGTGTGACAGCTTTGACTTTATTGTCAATGAAAACCAATTAATATACATCAGTAAGAAAAATCTTAGAAAAACAAGGTCCTTCTGGATGATAATCCCTCCTTCAATAAAACCTTCCTCATTCCACAAATCCTTTAGTTCTTCTTTTTCATAGAGACATATAATCCACTTGTATTCTGTGATGATCATATAAGGGCAAAAGGGCTTTAATGACCACACTAGAATTTGACATCAAACATATACTCAAAAGGCACATTTTAAGCAAAGAAATTGCAAATATGTATACGATTAATTGCTAGATCTATTTAGCAGTTTCTTCAAAATGTAAGCTATAAATGTATTTCATGTTCTTGGTTGGTTCTGGTAATATAGATCTTTCTGTGGATACTTTGTTAAATACTGCTTTCCTGAAGCACTGAAAATACAATTCTACCTGCACTTATAGGCCATTCAGCTCTGATTTTTGTGTAATTGATGCAAATGAAGCATGTAATAGTATTTTGTCAACTGCATGAAAAATTGCTTTAGGACATTCTAGTTATAGGAAAGATGAGAATGAAGAGAATTTGAGAATCATGTCAGGGGATTTCTTCTTCCAATGCACAAAATGTTTGTCTTGTCTACTTCCAAGCCTGAATGGATATGCTAAGCTCACCTTCTGGCAGATAAGATATCTTTTTTAGAAGACCTAGGATATTAGCATCTACATGGATATATCTGAACAGGCCATATGCATTTGTTAATGGTTGTGGACAAAACACAAAGCACTTCTGAGTGTTAGGCACACATTTAAAAATTTCTGTATTAACAGAAAAGTATCCTCAAACACAGAGATATTATGTTATATCCATTTCTTTTTCAGTTATTGCATTTACATGAGAGGCAGACAGCCACCAGACACTAAGGTTGAAACTCACGGATTTTAAGGTCTCAGATATTCAATACAGATTAGATTATAAGCACTAAGAAAATTTGAGAGCAGGGTAGCCTGCTAGAGTCAGAAGTGAGACTTGAAGTAATAAAAAGGTTAAATGAAAAGCTCATTGTCTGAAATACCAGAGTTCCTTACAAGCAAAATTAACAGAATCAAACTCTCAGACCCTGGAGTTAGAAGACCACATTCCTGAATATTTCACATCTAAGGAACAAAAATGTACTTTCTTCATTTCATTTTAGAGCAGACTTGCTTTACTGTGCCAGTAATTCACTGCTTTCAAAGATGAACCAATTTTGTACAGCTAGCAAATCTTACCTGCTGGCAAAGACTCCACTGCTTAGGATGTCAACCAGCAAACTGGTAGAGTTTTTTTGTTACAAAGGAGTAAATTGCCTGATAAGCAAGTGCATGATAACACCATTTCCTTTCTCTCCGTACAGAAAGTGAGGTTGTAGAAACATGCAAATAACTTAATGTGACACTTCATTCACCCTTCAGATTAATGCTTAGCCCTTGGATGACCAATGCATCCTCAATTTTCTGTGTACCAAAGAATGCACAGGGTGATGGTTTGGGAGCTGACCTTTGGTATGTCCAGGAATGGGACACTGATCAGAGTTGGCACATACTGAAAGCTGTCTGATGTGGAATGGTATCACAGGTTCTTAGTTAATCTGACATGGAAGCTTAATTTTTTGGCACAGTATATAATAAATATTGAAATGTTCCTGAGCCATCTTGATACATTCTATATGGAGCACTAACAGACCTCCATATGGCATGAGTACAGCAAAAATACAGGTAATCTGCATTAATCTCCACCGAAGAGATGATGTGTTCTTTTTTGCTTGTGGCTTGTGACCTGTTCTTTTACAAGTTGGATTAATGTTAACCTTATTCAAATAAGGAGGTAGCCAGCTAGACGTCTGCATGTACAACTGAACACAGATGTACTTCTGTGCATCCAAAGTAGATGCGCGCAATGCATGTGTGTTTGGAGTTGTGCAGGTACTGAAACTTAGTGGGTGGATTTAAGTTAAGGATTTAAAAATAAAATATTCAAAATCAGTTCACTCCTCTCTGGAGACTGAAAGTGAATCTCATTTAAGCTATGTTTTGAAAAATACACTCATGTACTGACCAACAGATTTCAAAGAATCTTTTTTGTGCCATATCATGCACTTATATTTAACTTCCTATGCTGGCTTTTGAGATGAAGAGGTGTAAGATCATCTTTTAATTAACCAGAAAGTTGAGTTACTGGGTGCAGAAGCAGCTCTTTATCCTATGTGAATTTTACTTAATGCTAGGATTTCTGTGTCCCTATGTGAGTAGAAAGGGGAAGAAAAACAGACACATGATATCCCTTCACTAGGCTTAATCACACCAGTCAAAACCAAAACACAGCTCAACAGTATTTGTATGAACTCTTTAAAATACTGCATTTAAGTTTGAGTGCCATAAAGAAAAACAAAACCAGCTGAAGGAATGTGCAAGGTGATGCTTACATATCATGACTGCCTTGCAGTCATAGAATCGTAGCATGGCTTATGTTGAACAAGATCTTAAAGATCACCTATTTCCTATCTCCTGCCATGGGCAGAGTTGCCAGGCACTGTATCTACTCTAATGTCTTTTTCAAATTGCAGGACAACTTCTCCGTAATATGCAGGGAGGGGAGAGCCTTCATTAGGAGTTCCTTGCAATGCTATTCATGTTAGAAGGGACACTGATTCAAAACATGGAAGTGCTTTTATACTAGATCTCTGTTCTTGGTCCAATATGGCTGTACCATGCAGACTCCAAAACAAGTGACAAGCCACAAACTTGCATTCTTTGTTCTTTAATTGATAAATACCTTTAAATACCAGCAGTGCACGTGGCTACTTTTACAGTGAAGGATATATTAGGGAAATGTATTGACTTGTTTTCCACTTCACTGAAAACACTTACCACACAATTTACAGGTAACAAAGAGCAAAGAGTCAAGCAATGCTGCTTAACAAATCCACTTACTTAAAGTGCACTTAACTGTAAATACCCTATTCTTGAAGAAGTGTACTACCTACATAGATGTATCATAATGCTTCAATTTTTGAAACTGGAAGGCAGATGAGCTACCCTCCTCAGGGACCATTTTGTAAAATTATGTGCTCTGGGTACAATCTAGTTCACTCACTGTCAAAAAAGAAAAAAAAGAAAAAAAAGCATTTTCTAAAGGTGAGCCCCAGGGTTGAGTTGTCTCTGGCAGCAAGGATTATGTATTCAGAGATGACAAAAAAAATCACCTACCCCATTCTTCACCTCATGAGGGCAGGCCTCCAACTCCACCACAGCACATGCTGGACACTATAACACATCCCATAAGAAGCAGAATCTCCCAGAAGAACTGTTCTTAACTGAGGGATTAGGTGCACAAAGAAATATTTGAATGACTACCAGTTGCCATACCTTGTCCTCACTGTCATGGCCTTGGTGAGCCATTAGGAAAATCTGGACGGATGTGGCTAATCCTTCTTGATGCCATTCTTCTGCTCATGGAATGGCACAGGGCTACATCCACCCTCTTAAAAGCCGTCCTGTAAATCTCAACAACAGTGATCCCAGATCCCTCCTTCAGCAGCTGCAGCATGTTACCATGCCAGCAACGTGTGCCTGCAAACAGAAATTTACTCAGCAGCTACCAGAGCCTCTAGCCTCCCATCAGTGTGCCTTAGAAGTTTGGAAGGGAAAAATACAAATGTGCCCCGCTCTCTGAAGACATTTGAGTAAGACAAATCTGTAGAAAGATCTGCACACTGTATGGACTGCCATATACAGACTCAAGGCATGGACTGGCCTTGACACCATGGAGTAGAAAATTAATCACCAGAACCAGCCGCTCATCTATATATCACCTCCCATGTGTGCTTTTAAGCTGTGAGGTTATGGCCTGAGACAGGCAAACTTTGTTCTGTAGGGCTTTGCAGGATCACTGTGTGTGCTACAGAGTGGTCTGCATCATAGCAGGAGGCAGGAGAGCCTGGATGGAAATCTCACCAAGAGTACAACCCGTTCTATTTCACAAGCTTCAAAATGCTTTAGGTTATTATATTCAGTTCTAGTATTTGTTCCACGGGCCTGCACAAAACTTGTTTGACAGCCACTATGTACAGCCTGTCCCATCACACAGAAAAAGGACACTCAGTTTAGTGTGCTGCTCCGGTGAGTGCAGTACCAATGTTTCACAAAATGGCTTATTGAGGGACAAATTATATGAGTGTCACTGATCTCTGCAATAAATGTAGATAGTTTCATAGTGTATTTCATTAAAAACAAAACAAACAAACAAACAAACAAAAAAAAAAACCCACCAACTTGACTTTTATTTTTCCTTTAATATCACTTAGCTAAAATTTATGTTCACAATTGCTCTCTACAATAAATGCAAATGGAAAAGAAACATGGGAAAAATTAGATCTCTAGCAGGAAAAATAATTAATAAATAAAGAGCTGGATGTAGAACAGATGGATGGCACCTGGCTCTGCATAGCCCTGGGTGACAGTTACATTATTCCTATACAGGAAGGAAGGAAAACACGTCTGTGTCACTGTTGCACTCATACTATTTTAGGGCTCCCGACATTGTGGGGTCTGGAGCTATTAGATGTGTCTAAACCAAATGTAAGTTCTCATTTCACTGTTGCCTACGCACCCCAGCACTGCTCCCATGGCCTGGAGGACGCTGTCTGTGTAGGTCAGATTACAGCCATCTCATGTGCCTGGGGTCAGGACAGCTGAGTACAGCACACCATGCTGCTCACCACCCTGCAGCAAAGCCAGAACACACAGCAGCCTCTAGTGCTCCATCTTGCAGGCAGCTTCTCAGGAGTACCAAGAAGCAGAAAGCAATCCCAGTGTGGTCATACCACATCTTCCCTTCTGAAACACACCTCATACGGGACACCTATATAAAGCACTATGTCATACACTGCACTCAGAGCAAGTGAACACTTGCAAGTGGGCACTGAGACCCCTCTGAGATTTGTGACCTTCTGTGCAGATTTTCTGCAATATTGCCTCCAGTAGTCTAGAGTGCTGTAACATTTTATGACCATATGCAGTTTCAGAAATAGGATGTCAGAGTTGACAGTCCATCCCTCCTGCACAGCTATTGACTGTGACAGTAAACTCATCTTGAGTTAAGCCCATTGTGAAAGATGATTTGAAGGCAAGTCACTGAAAAACACACAGGCTGTTTCAAATGCAAACAGCGAGGCCAGCGTCTGTGCTCATTTGCCTTAGGTTCAGATACAAGGTCACACAGTAGGAGAAAACAAAAGAATCCGCATATGCTGCACAATGGGATGATTTTAAGAACAAAATAATTCATTCTCACCTCATATTCAGAGATACGTTCAATCAGCCTGAAAGGTAACCTCCCATCTCCATGGGCTACCTTGAGTTTGCACTGATTCAGGCAATGTGTATACCACACATAGGAAGTTATCTTCTTTGGTCCTCTCATGCAGAAACACTACCTGAAGCAAAGCAAGGGAAGCACAGGAGCCACCACTGCTTTTATCACCAGTGCCCATTCCAACCAACCAGCAAAGACCAAGCTTCTCTGTGCCGGAAAGGACCTTGTTAGTAAGGTGTCATGTTAGTAAGGTGAATGGATTAAACTATTGTCAAAAAATCACAATTCAGGTAGGACACCGAAAGCAGTGGTAGAGAAAAAAATAGGCCTTTTGTCCACACTTCTGCAGTAAGACAAAAATTTACAAATAACTGCAATGTTCTGCCTATCATACTTACAGTACCACAACCCTGTCACACTCAAGAAGGATTTTATCAAAGCTGTTCAGTTTTTAAGCAGCTTATCAGTCACCTATACAAAAAGCATCTTCAGACTCGACAAAACATGTTACAAGGTTTGCATTTCATGTTTTTAACTACAAAAAACAGCATCAGCTACCTCTAACTTTTAATGCTTATAGCAGTTCGTTCATCTATCACATCTTCAGATCCGTATCTCCGAACTTTGCCCTCCCACATCTTCAAGTGTCCTTGAAACATCTGGTAACGAGCACCCATCTTGTGTGACTTTAAGTCTATCTGTTATTTGTTGACATGAACGTTCCATATTTAACAGAATTTTCAGACTCTCAGAATTCTCAACAGTGCTTTTAAGTGAAGGTATTTGTAAGATGTGAGCAATGCAAAATTTAAAAAGTGAAATGCTACTTTAATCTGTTTGAGAGAACTAATCTTACTTCAGCACCCAGATACACTGGTAAATTCTGCTACATCTAGGAATGGAAGAAGTAATTACTTCAAGCACAATACAAATGCTTAGAAATACAGTAAGTTTGGGGGGCAGTAACATCAGTTGGTCCATAAAGAAAAACAGTGCGTACTCTCACCTGCTGTATGCACTCTTCCCTCTCTGAGAGGCAAAAACTTCCACTGCAGCCCCTGAATCTTTCTTTTCCCAAGAGAGCATAAGATTGCTGGGAATTTATTTTGTTTTTCACTATCCAAGGAATATTCAGATGGATCATTTATTTTTGTGACTGGAAAAACTAGATAACTACAGATACATAATTTTGGAAATAACTTCTCACCCATCACAGTATTTGAAAGTGCTCTGATTAACAGCATTTTGACAACTAAGAAGCTCTTAAATATGGTTCTAATTGATTATTTAAATTTAACCGCCAGCGTTAATAGGAGAAACATTCTGTTTGAATAATTAAATGACACCTTCAAAAAAAAATCCAAAACAGTCATATCTGTTTCCACTGTGCAGTTTATTCAGTTTAAAATTAGAAAAAAAATAATCAAACAAAAAACACTGTTTGACAATTCACATGCATAAACTCAAACATCTCAGCCCCCAAAAGCACCTATTTCTTTCCATCTTATATTAAGGCGTTCAGGAATTTCATCTAGGCAAACAAATATCTGTATTTATTTAAAAAAAACAAAAACAAAAACAAAAACAAAAAAACAGAACCAAAATGGAGAGACAAGCTATAGTTTAATTTCCATTAACAAATATGATCAAAGTGAGTCCTGGTAGTATGCAGCTGTATTTTTTATCTTTTCAGTTGTATATAGCTGATAGGAGTCAAAGTGATTGGGAAAGAAGAGTTATCTTCAGCAAGTTTTCTTCAACAGTGTCTTGATTTGGAGTGCTGAATAAGCCATTGCAATGTTATGTCTGCCAGGATAGACAAAACAAAATGAAAAACTCAACAGTCTGTCTGCAGAGCTTAGAGGGACAGCACAGCACAAGCAAGTTAATACAAATTAAAAAAAAAGAAAAAGCAAATAAAGAAAACTCAGTAACCACAGGCCTTCATTCATACCTCACTAAAAACTGAGCACTCAAGACTGCAGGGTTCTTCTGTTGTTTTTTATTTCTAAATTATGTGCATTTTTATATTCCTAAAATATGATGAATGGCGTCAAATTTTCTATGTTTCAGACAAAGAACTGTTGGAAAAGCAAAGATCTAATATGACCATAGAATGTACTGTAAAATCCAGACTGGAATGAAATGCAGTATGAGAACAAAGGCAGAAATACATGACCAAAAGAAAAGAGAAGGGCAGGCATCTGACAAGACATTAAGAAGCCATTTAAGTAGATTCTAGGAGCCCAAGGTCTCTGAAAGACATGGAACACTGGAGTAAAATTTGAGAGCTGAAATTGATCCCCCTCCTGATACTAACTTATGCACTGGGCTGAAGACTGCAGCAGTTTACAAACTGATTCATGAGCAGATCAGTTGTTTTTGCCTCACGGCAGTAACATCTGTTAGGGTGGTAGGAAGGATGCCAGGAGGCAGGAACAACCGTAGCCCTCAATTTTAAATTTTTCGCCCTATTTGTGCTAAATTCTAAATGGCACTCCAGGAAGATCAGCTTAGGCACTGAGGCAGACAAAAGCATCCCAGGGCATCCAAAGCTAATAACTATGTACTAATCTTCCCCAGTCTCTCAGGACACAGAAACTGACAGCCTCAAACAGACACCCCTTGATGAGGCTCATTAGTTAGGTTACAGTTTGCACTGAAAAATGACTCTCTCGTTCAACTGCATTGGCATCAATCATAAATGTGGAGCAAGAGGACAGCTCCCACTCTTGTCCTTAACAGAATTGTATTTTCATCATTTTAATAAGCTAAACACATTTTCATTACAGTTTTTTCATCATAAATGATATCTACTAGTCCTTTGATCTCCCCAGGTTATTGCTCAACCTCTTCTCAGTTTCCCAAGTCTTCCTCAAAAAATGGCACAGAATTCACACTGTGTTCCAGTAATGCACATGCAATTCCAAATGCACGTGATATACATCATCCAATCTCTTTTTTTTTAATTTCCCTATGCAAATATTCAGAAACCAGATCAGCTTTCCCAGGCACAATGTTACACTGGAAGATACTTGACTGATTCTCAGCCAGGACTTGGTTATTTTTGCTTTTTTTCTTTTTTTCTTTCTATCTCTACTCTCAGGAGAGTAGAGACTCCCCCAAGTAAGTGATCTATACTGTTCTGCATTAGTGATCATTCTTTTCATTAGTTTCCCATTTACAAATTTTAGCATAATTTTTTTTGCATGCTTTTTTCCTCACAGCCATTCACATAAATGAACTAAGATTAATACCTATTTTATCCAGAATGCTTCCAGAAACGATGCTGCCTGATACAGTTTCCAGTTACATTATCACTTTGAGATCCTCCACTGAAGCCTTAATGATTTTAATGAGGATCAGACACTGCATTTTTAAAACTTGAAGGCGAAGATGGTTCTTAGGTGAACTGAGGAATACATTCCGAGTTTTGAACAAACCCATGCTTACTTAACTGGGAGCCATGTAATTTTTGGAGTCATCCAGTTTCTGGTGTCCTCTACTCTCAGTCTTTTCTTCCCTACCCTGTATTTTACTTTTTTCATTTTGTTGCTAATTTAGGCCAGCCTCCAACTCAGTCTGTCCTTCACTTCTGCAGATATCCCTAAGCCTGTTCTTCCCAAGTTTAACAATACATTCTGTGCATTCCCCTTACTCAGAAATAATGGTTACAACCCAAGCTGGAGCAAAACCAGGTCTGGTCCCCTTCAAACCAGTGCACCCAAAGCCTACACACCACATCCAAGGGAACAGATGAGTGGTCTGCCTGACACTGCCTAATACATTCCTGCACTTGGCTGAAATTTCCCTAACTCTCTGAAGATCAGGTATGATACCATAGTCACCTCACTGCCTCTACTATCTGGTTCTCCCTGCCCAAAGAGAGAATCTTCCCTGCTGCTGGGAGAAGCTGGCTGTCCTCCAATTTTCACTCCCACTGTCTCTCACTCAGCTGAGTCCTACAGAGCTGACCAGCTCTTCCAAGGAGCCTGTTTTCCTCAAGAAGCAGCTAGAAGTATCTACCACGTACATGTCCCAGTGAGCACCACCTGTCTCAGCACTGCACAAGGAAGATGGGTGGCACAGACCATGCCAGCCAAGGGCTGCCAGGCTGGCCTAGCCTACCTTCCCTCTTGCTCTCTGCAGTGGCCAAGTGAGCTCAACTATCTCCACGGGATAGAGAGGAAAGGGGAGAACATGACAGAAGACAGGAACAGAAAAGTGAAGAAAAGAAGAAAGAGAAAGACTGAGAAGGGCAAAAAGCAAAGGCTAAATATGAGACAACTTCGTGTGGCTTTTACAGGTCCCCAACAGATTTTAGGGTAAATTCAGCATGTCTTCAGTAGGACAACAGCAGTAGTCACTATTTGAGGAACACCCTATAGTCATGTGCATATAAGGTCTGCTTTAAAAGTAAGATCACATATGGAGAGAAACACTTATTAAAATTTTTTAAGTACCACCTAATAATTGGAAGGTCTTCATACAGTTACTATTTCTTTGAAAAATAGCACAGTCTTTGTGAGAGGTTGAGTCCATTCCATTTTTAAACCCACTTTTCCAAGACCCTTGCCAAATTTATTTCTTAACTTCTTAGGAAGTGAATCACCCTACAAGTGATTTTTAAATTACATATAATTATATATTAAAAAATACACCACTGAAGGTGGTATTTCCAACAAAGTCTTTCAAAGAAATTTGAGATTTTCAAGCACATGTGGGAGCTAAATATTCAAATCTCATTAATGTTTCTAAACATCTGATCCAAAGTATGTAAGATAAGGCTAAAAGAAAAAGAAGCTTACCAATGTTATCCTTCTCTTTACAGGAAATAGAATAGCAACAGATTTCTCTGTCCTGAATAGCTGAAAGGTTTCTAAAGAACAAAAAAATGTTTTAACATCACAAAAACGGGCAACAGAAATTTCCTGTATTTTATTCACTGGGTTAAATTCTACTCTCATATATTAAATTTTTATAATATGCCATAGCACATTAAATTATTATTTTTTTAATTATAAAGACATTAAGGTTATAAACTTATTTCAAATATTAAAGTTTCTCATAAATATTAATGAATAATAAAAAAGCAGAATTTAATGAGCTGACAGTAACAATCTGTGCCGAATAACAGCACTTGTTTTAGTGTTCAACTTCTTCAAAACTTTTAGCTCTATTAACACTCGCAATCAAGCAACAGCATTCAGCATTATTCTTCAGAAAGCTTATTATATCATATACAAAGCTGATAGATCCGATTCCTACTGAAAGGACGCCTTTACAGTTAGGAAGATATTGTTTCTTAATTTACTTCAGTTTCATTATGGGAATCTCCCTATTCCCCAGAATTTCTAAATACTTTTCTATTTTTTTCATTTGTTTATCCTCACACAAGTGAAGGGAACATGCAGGAAACAGATGATGCTCATGGAACAGATGGCAAGTAGAAGCACTGAGAAAAGAAGAGTCTAAAGTTCTGCAGAAAACCACCAGGAAGTTCAAGCTGAACAGGAATCAGCAATGTACCCTTACACAAAGAAAACCAACGATACCCTGGACTACGTTAGGAGTAGTGTTGCCAGTAAGTCAAGGGAGGTGACCATTTCCCTCTACTAAGCATTGATGAGGCCAGACCTGGAGCTCCGTGTTGGCTCTGGTGTCCCAAGTAGGAGAAAGACATGGAGCCACTGGAGAGGCTCCAAAAAACAGACTACAAAATTATTAACTGGAGCATCTCTACAATGAGGAAAGACTGAGAAAGTCAAGGATTTTCAGCCTGAGGAATATAAGGCTTAGGGAGGGCAGGGAATCTTATCAATATGTACAAATAACTGAAAGGAGGCTGTAAACAATATGAAGCCAGGTTCTTTTCAGTGGGATTGAGTGACGGGACAAGAGGCAACAGGCACAAACAGAAGCACAAGACATTCCATCTGAACATCGGGAAACCATTTTATTCTAAGGGTAACCAAGCACCAGAACAGGTTGCCCAGAAAGGTTGTGTACTCTTCCTTCTTGGAGATATTCAAAGCACTACGTGGAAATGGTCCTGCGTAATGGGCTCTTAGGGACCCAGCTTGAGTAGAGAACCTCAACTAGATGATCTCCAGTGGTTCCTTCCAAACATTTTGTGATTCTGTTTCCTAATTCTCCATTGCTCAGTCTTTGGATCATCCTTCTAAATAGAAAGCTTTGCTTCACTTCCTACTGATTAAAATTAGGTGATCTGAGATACAAAAATGTATTCCACAAAATTATTGCAATACCATCCATTTTTACAAAATTGTGTACTTCATTTAAAATTACCCTCGCAATGCAACAATTTAAGTCAGTTTCAGTTATACATGAATATATGCTTAGGATACATGTCAAAAATATCCAAATTGCTCACATTTATAGAGAGTAGTTTGAAAAGATTCTGTTGTAATGCCATTTGAACACTAAACTGCCACTACAAAGTATTCTGGGAAGTGATCCTATTCTATCTCTAGCAGTTCTACCTTCAGCGATGGGAGAACAAGATTATCTGAAACAACTTTACACAACTGAAATAATAACCAACAGAGGTTCAATTCTCCTGCAGTCAGCTATCAGCCTAGATTGCTATTTCAACAGCTAGCAGCTCTTGAAATGGAACATCTGAGAATGCAAAATGGAATCTCTTACAGCTCTGTATTGCCACAGACTACAAAATAACTTTCTCTTATATACCTTATTTCATAGTGTTTTAGCTTTTTACACTGACCAGCTACTTACAATTTCTCAATTAACTGCTTTTCATCCAGTGCACCTGGGAGGTCTCTTTTATTTCCAAGGACTAACACCTGAAAGAAATAATTCATATTTATATTAATTCATGGGCAATAACGGTTTATTTCTGTATTTTGTCACCTATTGCCAATATTTAGGATCTTGTAGCCAAATATATATATACATACAATGCAATAGCTGACATATTCACATTGACCAATGTCTGTGTGAGCAGCCTGGAAACATCCTTCCCAGCCAGGTACGTATCCTCTGAAAACTGAAGGTGTTCAATCATCTATGAGTGCATCAGTATCAGAAGTTCCATACACGGACTCCTTTAGCATGAAACAAAAACTTGGACGATAGCATGCATCACTGCACTCAAGTCACCAGTAGACACTGAATCTACAGGACCAGATCAAATGTATGACCCAGCAGTAAACGTTGAATCCTCAAAACCACTTAATTCTCTCTACAGTTTTGCTTCCCTGGTTCTTAATGTAGGTAGAATGTAGGTATACATACCACAGCTCACCCTTACCCCAGTTAAACGACTGATTCCTTTCCCTCCCCTTTGAATACCCATTATAAAAGAATGAAAACAGCAACTATTAGAAATGAAGCCTGAGAAATGCAGAAAATTTACTAAACAGATGCTCAGACTTAAAGCCTCAAGTACAAGTTAAAGTCAGATGAATGGTTTGAGTACGTTCTAAGATAAAGTAAGCAACAAAGGTTTTTTTAAATTATAATTGCATCACTGTTTTACAGATGTGCTTCAATTCCCAAAGAAATGATTGTCTCATTAATTCCCATGCAACTGGAACACAAAGAAACTCATTACTTACACTCTCAGATTAATAAAGTTATCTTAAAATTTATAATGCTAAAGCCTAGTTAAAATAAACTGGAGAAAGTTCAATACTAGTGACTATCTACGAAATAAAAATAAGTTAAAAGTACATTACTGCACCGTGCTGGCCAAGCTGGGCAAATGAAATGTGGTATCATAACATATAAAAGCAAAGGAATTTAATTAGGTAGTTTTGATAGTGACCTATTCTGTCAAGGAAGGGACAGTGAAAATTAAAACAGTTGGTACAGACAGTAAAGAAAAACGACATCATCCAGCATTGATTGCTGTAGGATTTGTTCAATATTTAAGTAACACATAAAAACAGAATAACAGCAAACTTTATAATAAAGATCAATAATCACTTGAAAAACTCTCCTCTCAGATAAATGCATTTGCCTAATTTTATTCTCTCAGTGACTTCATGTGAACTTTCTGTCCACTCCTCCTCAGATGACTTCAAGCATTTGTACTGGGCTGAGCATCCACTCGCTTGCAAAGAAGGTTGAAGCAAAAGCCATTAAGCTGTCAGTAAGTCCTCCCTAATTTTTAAGTATTATTAGTTTCTTTCTTATGATCAAACATAATAACTCACTTGGTGATGTCAGCATTAAGGTCAATGCTAGATTGATTTATATCAGGTCTTGAATGACAGATTACATTTCAATGAATCACTGAATAGAAGAATCATAGAATGTCTTGGGTTGGAAGGGACTTTATAGACTACGTAGTTTCAAGCCTTGTCATGGGGTTCAACCTCATTTTTGAACAACATTAGTCTCTAACTCCATAATTCCTCAGCAGAATTTCAGCACGATTATTATTTGACACCTCATACTCGAGAACTGTTATAATTTTGCATTTTTTCAAACACTTTTATTTTGAAAATCCAAACAGTCAGGAAATAGAAGTCAAGATAGAAAAAGTCAAGTTCCTCCACAATCTCTGGAAGCAGAGATGGCTATGCTAGCATCTGACAGAAAGACAAATCTCACCATGTCTAAAGATACTGCCACAAACATATTTAGGTCAGAGGTTTTAAACCTAGTTGACAAGGGGACTGTCTGGAAATAATTATTTTCTGATAATGCCACATGTGAAAATGAATTTGTTCCAAATCTCTTCTGACCTTTAGACTAGAAATGTACAAACACACTGCAGCTCTGATAAGATGCTAAGTCCTGTGAAAAAATATTACAAAGTTGTATCAAGGCTACAACAGACTTAAGCTAGTATTTTCTAGAGTCCAGAAGAACACATTCACAAGGATTTAAGACTACACCATCTACGGTCAGGTAAGAACAATAAAAATCAAAATACATACTGGAATTCCATGCAATTGCGGTTTATCTATCAAACTGTGCAGCTCATTCTTTGACGCTTCCACTTTTTCCAAGTCTGCTGCATCCACCATGTAACTGCAATGGGAAAACAGATATTTATGGTATTGTCCTTCACTTGCAGAAAGCTGTGTTAAAACTTCTGTATAATGTGACAAATGCATTCACATTGTCAACAGCATTACACCACTTCTCAATTGTATAAACCCTGCATTTATTAATACTGGAAGACACAAATCTGGAACATACAATGTATAAAACACATTACTTGTATAGTGTTGGGTCCTCTCACTGAATGGTCTGACAGACTTAAGCATCCTATTATAGACTTTTCTAGAAGCATCTGTTTCTAGCAGCAATATTTTTTTCAATTCAGAAATCTAACATAAGCAAAGTAGTAAAGAGTAATGGATAAATGGGTGGAGAGAACGGACTCTATTAAATACACTTCTCTCTGTACCTATATCAAGTGCTAGGAATCAACAAGAATATTACAAGTATAGATAATAATTTTCTGTCAGCTGCATAATGTGTTCCTTTCATCCAGATGCCAGAAAAGTCAAGACAAGTCACTCTAATGCAATAAGTCAAGTAACTCACTATTACAATGCAAGTATTTTTTTCTTAAATTCTGCTTTATGCTGATATAGTAGCCAGCTTCCAAAAAGAAGGCTGCTGCATATTTTACGCTTCCTTCTTGTTTGCATCTTATCACCAAGCTCAGTTAAACATCTCACGATAAGAGAACAGCAGCGCAATTAAGAAATGGGTAAGTGATGGAGAAGGACAGGAATGCAAGCATATCCGTATTTTAATGTTAAAAATATTATGTATTTTAATATTTAAAAAAAAAAACTTACACAACTGCATTGACTCCCCTGCAGTAACGCTCCCACATGCTTCGAAACCTTGGCTGCCCTCCAATGTCCCATACCTGGAAAAGATAAAAACACACCAAGTCCAAAACTTTTTTTGAACTATACAGAACTAACAGAAGAGAGCGTAACAAAAGAACTCTTCCATGCAATATGCACATTGTGTTTACACTGCCTGAATGTAGCTCCTAGACTGTCTTCAAGAAAATTATATTCTCAGCTTCTTCCAGTCAACAAGTAAGTCAGTCCCATGACTGAAACAGTCCCCAGTGCCTACCAGGACACTTCTGCCCTTTTCCATTAATAGCAGAAAAAAAAAAAAAAAAGGTCTAACTCAGATCCCAAGTGAATTGTTTAAATACATGGTCCACAACCCACAAAATCTGGCTTACCTGAATGAAAATATTTATGGAGTTGCATTTTTTATGGGGCTAGGGAGACCTGAGATAAGAATACATCAAGCCTTCAGTGGGATAAAGGATACTAATAAAGACTTGGTCAGAGAGTAGAGCCAGTTCACATAAAGGACTGTATAGTATAGGAAACTCCAGGACCTCAGCTCTCCCACTTGTTCATTAGGTGTTCATTAAAAGGCACATGAATTAGCTGATTAGAACCAGAAAAGAAACAGCAAGGTAAGGTAAGCCTGAAGTGATTAATATGTGAATCTTAAGAAAAGGAAACCTAAATTCTGCTTGGGATTTTATAAAGCTCCAATCCTGCAAATGCTTATGCCTATTGTTAACATCAGACAATCACAGTGAATTCCTTGTCATCAAAGGGCTAGCACATTATTCTTCTATATAGGAATTACTTCTACTTTGCTTGCAAAAAAAATTAGTATTTTTGGTGGATGAAAATAAACAGCTTCAGAGATCCAAGATCAAAATAGCAGGGAAAGGATCTAATTGTGGATGCAAGGACTACATGTTGATGCAGCTGTTGCAGCTACATCTAAAGGCTGCAACATCTAAGTTGTATTACATGCAACATGCCTAGTAAAATATTGATGAATACTGAAAAATAAAAGGAGTGAATTTGTTCCTATACCAAGGACTTACCCCTTATTTCAAATGATTTAGCTATCAAAGTTATATTTTCCATATATCAAAACTAGGACGAATATCCATTACAGCCCAAACTGAATTTGCAAGTAATATGCACAAAAGCAAAAGTTTATGCCTTCCAAATTTCCTTAGGAGTTGTTTTCACATTTATGCTTTCTAAATCAAAACACATTAAAGCTGCTGTGACAATATAAAACAGACAATATACCCTTGGATTAAGGACTTTTTCAATTAATGTCGACTGTATTTTTCCTTCCACAGTCCATAGATCACATTCTGTGACTGATAATCTTACCACTCCTCTTGGCATAACATTAGTATATAAATGTACATTGTCTTTGATCCCTCTTACAAGATTAAGAATTTTACACATTAAAGAGTTGGGTGAACTTCTGAACATGAACTGGGTATCAATTATGATCTGCACTGACATCTGAGGTGCTGTTTCAGAAGTCTTAATAAAATAAACCTTTTATTTTTAAAGCTTGAAAGAGATAAGTACCCTGTTCAATATTACAGTTAGATGACAAAGCTCTCATCAACACTAATTACTCCAATAACTCTTCAGAACCTTGAAACTAACTGTAGCCATCTGGTGACATCTGTGTGTCTGGAGAAAAAAAACAAATTACTTTCTTGGTAGATCAGAGGAGAAAAGAAGGGGCAAAAGGATAGGGAAGGCCAGTAATAAGATTAGATTTCTGGAGACTGATTGCCATTATTCCTGATAGCCAGAAAAATCCAGAAGAAGATGTGGCCTGGACTAATCACAAAACAAATACAAGATAATGAAATACTGGTTCTGTCCTTGTTTGATGATATACTGTATATATAATGTATTAAATCGCACTGCAGAACAAGTGTTATTCTCATTAGGAGAAAGAGTCACCTTGAAACAACAGAAAGATAAGTCATTTCCAGTTAGTTTCCCTCACAAGGCTTACAGTTATTCATTAAAAGTACAACATGAAGGACACGAGGTGTTCTTAACGGCATGTGCAAACCAAGTTTCTATCACTGCATTACCTTATAATTACCTTAATTAAAAAATGAAAATTAACTGATGAAATAAAAAATTACCTCCTTATTTATGAAATTAAAATGTTGTTAGGAGTAACTTTCTAATACTCTTTACTATATTGTATATTGGCCCTAAGCCATTTTCACTGTAAATCAAACAGACAGAACTATAAGAGGCATTCTTACATTCAGGAAAAAGAAATGTGCTGGTATTACAGATGTTTTCGTGCATAAGCTCTGCATGCTTTGTATGTTACTTATTTTTGTATCCCAGTATGTAATACACAGATAAACATTCTGGGAGAGGAGGGAGACTACACCCTACCAACAGAATATCAAGTTAACTAAAAAGTTCAGTTCACTGTGTCTTGACGATTTTAAAAAGAGACTGGACTTCAATTTCTCCCATGGTTTTTGTTGATCCCTCAGGAATAAAATTTTCACAACGTATAATAGGTAGTTTTATGCACAGATCAGCTGATGTTAAACACAAAATGCCTACAGAATGACCAAAACAGACAAGAAGTTTCTTTGATATCCAGTGCCATTGTCTCAGAGGAGATTAACATCTTAAGTTGTTCTTTAGGCTAAATCTCAGTTCTATGTATTTCTGCATTCCTATTCCTGTAACATTTTATAAATCACTACATTTTTTGTTCCCATCTATATCGGTAGAACAGTAATTCCTACCATGCTTGCAAGTCTATATCTCATAAAGAAATGTTTTAATTTGTAAACAAGATTAATCACTGTACTTCTGAATCGCTATTTACCACAATCCTTACAATTACCTGTTCAGTCAGCCTATTTCAAAACAGGAAACTCTCTGGGTATGTCTCTTGTTCATTCAGCTTTAAGGCTCCTCGCTAAGACTGCAGATATCAGCTATGTTTAAGGAACAAATATTTTCCTTTTGCACAGAGGTGTATCATGACAGTTGAGCAAAAATGCAGTTATGGGTTAAATTCAAAGGTTTTCAAAAGCTTTTCTACTATGAGGAGGCTCATTAACACTCTAGCTGTGCATCTTATAATTAGCTTATATTGTGGGAAAATTTGACAGTTATTGAGAAAGTTGCAGGAAAGGATAAGTAGTATTTTCTAAATGCTAGTTTTTCACAGCTTTTTTTTTCCCGACATGCTGGGTGGAATTTATCTTGCAGACAGAGATGAGTACAGTGACACATTTCTGTCCTCATGTTAATGCATGGGCACAGTACCTAAGACCTCACTGTAGGCTGACAGCTGTTCAGCTATTCAGCTGACCAGAAGCAATGCTTTCTTTAGGATGACAGTATTTCACTTTAGGCTTGCCAGTAGTGACTAGAGCTTCTTTCAATATTAAAAGAGCTTAATCTTCATGCAGATATGAAGTTGATGGCATTGAACCATCCTAATTTGCAAGCTGAATTTGACACTATAAGTACCTGAACATAGAAATATATATTTCTGATTGGATGTAGTCAGAAACTATCAGCCGTAAAACCTAACCTAAACAAATAGATGAGAAAGTTCTAAATACAGAAAAATATTTGGGCAGAATAAAGTAGCATGAGCAACATTCAGCAACATGTTGTACATAGACAAATCCAGGTATACTGACACACGATTTAAAGAGTTCACACATACACAGCAAGCACAGTGACAGCATTCATAGCCAACTCACTGTGAAGGGGCAAAGAGAAACTGGAAAGCAGTTCCTGCAATTCAGTTCCTGCAATTTCAGCCACCTAAAATGTAGGCATCTCATCCAAGTTACTAGCATCTGAAGCTCCCTGAGGGCACCTAAAGCAGAAAGAGATGTCATCTGTCTTACCCACCTCACCTATCAGGTGAACCATTCTTGCAAAGCACGCACTGCCTTCCACTGAGTTTAGGCAAATGGCTCCAGTTGGCCTCCTCCTTTTCACTGGCCAAGGTTAGGGAGACAAATCCTGAACAGTCACCTATTCTAGAGTGGAATGTTCACTCAGTAACATTCTCCTTTTTTGCCTAATAAATGGGAAGAATAAAAAGAGCTAAATGAAGTACATTTTTTAATAAATTGCCTTGTGATTACAAAAGTATAGAGCCTTACTTATAGAATTCTAACCATGTAGCTCATTATGGAAGTGAGAACGCACTCACAGTTCTATTAATTGTGGTTAGTATCTGTCTATTACTTTGTATTTTGCAAACATCTTAACAGCTGCCTTAGAACTGAAAAAAAAAGGCACACGGCTACAGTTTCTGCAGGCAATACTTCCCAGAACAGCCTGCTCTCTGAAAACAGCCTTGGTCCTTCAAAGAACCACGCGGTCACCCCTCCCTGGTGATAATGCCCAACTTTTTAACATTTTTGCAATTAGGTAATTTATTTTAGTCATGCCAGGCAGAAAAAAGTGTACTGTATGCACAGTTCACACCGTTCATAATTAATTTAATCATGGCACTGCATTGTCAGCGGAGAGCTAGAAACAGACCTGCAGCACAAAGTGGCTGAAGAGACACAAGGCACAGTGTCTGATGGACTTTAAATAGGACACGGAAGCAAAGTCTGTTCTCAGCAACTATTTTCTGAATTTAGTGCTGCTTACAGCCACGCTGTGTTCTAAGGCAGGAATGCACCAGGGAGGTTAGGTTTAGAGATAAGACTGCAGCCTCCTTAATGAAGATGTAACACATTACTAAACACAAGAAGCCAATCCATCCTGGCCTAAAAACTGTGTCCTCTGGCAGGCAGATAGCCTTGACTAAGGGTGGGTGGTGATGAACAGTCCTCACAGGATCACAAACCAGGCTCCAGACATCAAAATCCAAGAGATTCTGGTGAAGCATACAGAAGTCATAAGCTATGAGCAGAACCTGCATTTGGAAGACCGACAGCAAGGAGACCAGAGGCAAGGTCATTGCTAGCTCCTAACAGCCAATCGATAACTACTGCAGTAATTATTAATTTTACTTGTTCCTGAGGAACATACAACCATGAAAGCAAAAAGAGTACGTGCTCAGCAGCAAAAACTATTGGGATGTGCAACACGGCATATGCTGGGAAAACTTACTCTAATACTGGACTTACTCTAATACCAGACAACAATAGGACATTCTCCGAGGCCAGCTTTAACTCCACTGAACTCCCCCTGTCTGTCTCCCTTGCTCTCTTACCTTTGGAATAAGCAATTATGACAGATTCTCAGCATGCATCAATGAGACAAAGTTGCTGAGGAGAGAACTAATCAGAGGCAGCATTTATGGTTCCCAGGCACCCCAACAGTATGTTGGAATAGAACATATGTTTATACAAGTTACAGAAAACTTCAAGATGGAAATGGATAAAAGAAGATCAGAATCCTAAATTACCTGGACCAACTTGAGAAATGATCTGAAATACAGCAGCTGAGACTTAACACGTGCAAGTTCAACATCCATATTCAGACAGAAGGAACCAAATACACCAACACAAATTGGGTGATAATCCAGTAGATTATTATAACATTTCCAAAGAACAGAAAAATGAGCAGTGTTCTTTACGGCTGTCAGACACAGAAGAACAAAGCAGTTCAATCTATAATGATGGAAAATCATTCTAGAAACTGGGAAAAAGTTTTTTTTTTAACTCTGGTGTGAAAGTGCATAGCATAAAACAAGGTATACTGTAGAACCCTCTTCATGGAACACCAGATTTTAAGAAAGAGTTAATTAGAGATATTTGGGTAAACACCCGATTCATCTCAGAGCACAAGGCTGGTTTATACAATTGAGTCAGTTCCTTGAGATCAACTGTTCTTATTTTTAGGAGTCCAAACAGTTACTTTGAATGGCCAGTGAGATATCTGAGGACTCTGGCTTCTGGTCCCATGCATTTGCCCAACCAGTGAAGACCCTTCTGCCAAATATATAACCCTAACTCACATTAGTTTCTGTACACAACTGAGCACATACATAGCCTCCAAGAATTCTCTGATGGGACGATGATTCAATATTTTCCCTGCCCTTCGCTAGTACTGGTTGACTGAGAACTAGACAATGTAGTCCAGGCATGGCTTCATCAATGCAGAGGAGATGAAGGTTTCCCTTTCCTCATCCTCCTGTCAATATTTCTCCTCATGTAGTTCATGAACCACTGGCCTTCTTTGTGGTAAAGACACACTGCTGATTCATGGTCGAGATGATGACTACAGGACCCCCATGTTCTTTTCCACAAAGCTGCTTTCCAGTTGGCTGGTCCCCAGCACGTCCTGGTGCCTGGGGTTGCTCCTCCCCAGATGCAGTCATGGGACTTCCCTTTGCTGAAGTGCTTCAGACTCCTGTCAGTCCATTTCTCCAGCCTGTTGAGGTCCTTTTACATGATGGAACAACCACATGGCGTATCTACCGCTCTGCTCAGTTTGGCAGCACTGGCAAACTTGCACAGGCTGCAATCTGTCCCTTGAGACATTAATGAAGATGTTAAACACCCCCCAGTCACTGACTAGGTGACTGGACTTTCTGATGTGATGTGATCCTGATCGATTTGACATTAGACCAGAGCTAGTATGGCCTTTTCAAATGGACTCAAACTGGAATACCCCAGAACTTGCAGAGAAGCTACTGGAGCTGTATCAGTAATACAGTCACAGGGCTGTATTATAGCATGACACATGAGATGGTGTAGCAGCAGCTGTTTTTTAATTGTAGGATGAAACACTAAAAAGCAGGAGGATTATGTATATCTGCCAAAATTTGAAAACAACTATTTAGAGGAGGAAGGAATGCAGCAATGAAGGAAGCAAGAGAGGAACACACTGAGCTGGGACCCTTCTCCATCACATCAGAGCAAACAGCAAGCAGCAAGATCTGGCTTGGCCCTCAGGCACTTGCCCAGGCTGTAGCTGCCATGGAAAGAGGCTGGCCTCTAGCGGTGGCAGCTGGGGTAACTGCAGTCCGACCTCCTCAGCCCGAATTCTCACCAGGCTGCACTACCCAGTGCAGCGCAGAAACCAGCTGGTGATACGAATTTAAGACAGTAAGTTTAAAGCACGCTGAAACACCAAGGAAATTGAAGCTGCTTTTTTTCTGTATGCATTTCTTGTGTTACAATATTTCTTCTTTTATTTCTTATTCTAGAACTCATTCTAAGATTCGTTAGAATCAAAGGTTGATTAGTTTGAGTTTCACAAACATTTCAGAGAACGGTTAGCAACATGTGTCTTCTGAGTCTCTCAAAATGTTAAACGTCCTATCTATTCTCTAGCTTACTGAACAGTAAACCTCACTAGAGTAAAAGTATCAATAAAGTGCTGATCCAAAAACAGAGCAATACCACAAAATCAGATCACTCAGCAAATGACAAACATTTTTTTGAATTAAAACCTCAAATTATTTCAATCATACAGCTTTATAAAAAAAATTATATTATTATATATTATATTATAATTATATTTCATTATAAACTTCAGAAGAAGAGCCTTAACAGATCCGTAAGATGAAGTACACTAAGCATTTTGATACCGGAATCTTGTAATTTAATACTTTGACCACAGCCTTAAAATCCACTAAGCTTCTTGCTTGGACTGTAAATGGTGTCTGCTCAAACACTTCCTCTTTTCCTTCCATTTTGTTTTGGAAATAAAAGATGAGAGGTTTTATGAAATATTTGGCCACATTAAAGTTTAGCAGTACATGGTTAGAGCTGAGAACTTTATGGCTTTTATCACTCTCAACCACATGAGCCACATTACGGACCACATAAAATTGGCACCTCTCTATTCTTTAGGCCAACACAAATCAGTATTTTTCTTTCCATGTGGATCAGATAAATGCTTATACATAAGTATGCCAGTCACCATACTTTTACACTCTAGGATGACAGACTAAATCCGCTGGCTTCTGGAAAAGACTGTCAGAACAGGAAGAAAGCAGACTGCTTTTTTTTTTTGTCTTCTGGAATAGAATAGAATCTAGAGACAGAACTGCAGTCAAGAAACCAGACAACAATGCTGCACTAGCACAGTATCTCCTTCTTAGTGGCCTAAATGAAAATATGGCAAAAAACTACATGAAGGATTATTACCACCCACTTTTTGGTGGTGTAACTTTCTCTTCCTAAAGCGATCAGTCCTAGTCTTCTGCAATGCCTTTTTTTTTCCCTTGATGACTTTTTGACACAGATAGTTTCTCAGTCTCACTTTTATACTACATTTAATGTCTTCTTCTTTGCAGCATACCAAGACCTACAAAAAAGGTCAAATGCAATAACCTATCTGCATGCCATGAACATTGCTCCTGCCACATTTCAAGGACTTCACAAGTTTAGTAAAATAATGCTTTATCCAAGAATTTTCATAATAGCTGATGGCTGGATTATCATAGCCTTTTGGTGCTTGAGAAAAAATCATGCTTTATTGCTGACACATTCCCCTCAGTATTCTCCAGTCATCAACATATCAACAAATTCTGTCATTCTGCTCACAGTAAAATAATTTTTAGAAATTGTATCTACCAATTAGTAAGATTTTAACAATTTATCTAAACACAGTAATAGTGACTTGTAAGTACTTTTTGACAGGCTTTTAAGGAAGTAAGCTTTTATACAGAACAGCCATACCCTCCTCTTTTTACTATATACTACTGTCACTGAGAAACAATTAGAACTTGTTGGGATAAATTGTTTTCCTGTGCATACTGGTTTCCCAATTAAATACTGTTTTCAAATCTAGTTAATTTTTAATAATGTTAGCATTATCCTTTTATTCCTATCAACTGTATTGTAAAACCTATTGTACGACCGTTTGGAATTGGACACAGTTGCACAGAAACTCACAAACATCTCATGCTTGCATGATGTTCATCTTAGAATATCAATTCTGGCACAAATTATTAGTCTTTTTTTCACACGCTTGGGGAGGAGTGGCTGGAAAGGGACCTTCATGTACTCACAGACAGTTGGCTGAATATGAGCCAGCAGTGTGCTCAGGTGGCCAAGAAGGCCAATGGCATTCTGGCTTGTATCAGGAATGGTGTGCTGAGCAGGACTAGGGAAGTAATCCTGCCCCTATACTTGGCATTGGTGAGGCCTCACCTCAAGTACCATGTTCAGTTTTGGACACCTCAGTACAGGAAGGACACTGACACTTGGAGAATATGCCCTACGAGGAGAGACTGAAGGAACTGGGGTTGTTTAGTCTGGGGAAAAGGACGCTGAGGGGAGACCTTACTGCTCTCCTCCAGTATCTGAAATGTGCTTACAGTGAGAGCAAGATTGGTCTTTTCTCAGTAATGACAGGTGACAGGACAAGGGGAAATGGTCTCAAGTTGTGCCAGGGTAAGTTTAGGTTGGATATCAAAAAAACTTCTTTACAGAAAGGGTGGTTAAGTACTGCAATAGGTTTCCCAGGGAGGTGGTTGAGTCACCATCCCTGACTGTGTTTAAAAACTGTTTGGATGTGGTGCTCAGGGGACATGATTTAGTGGAGGGTTGTTAGAGTTCGAGTACTATGGTTAGGTTGTGGCTGGACTTGATGATCTTTAAGGTCTTTTCCAACCTCAGCAATTCTATGATTCTATGATTCACAATAAATGTACTTAGTATTCTGAAACAAAGGGAAAGTTCATGTAGGAAGACAAAATTCCTGCATGCCTGAAAGAACAGTAAGAAAAAATTACCTGTCTGAATAAGTGAAAACTTAAAGACAGTTGGACTTTCTAAACTAGAACAAATAGCTTTTTCTTGTGAGTCTGCATTTGCGGCTTCATATCACAGTATTAATCACAATTCTGTCACTGGTCTAGTTCTCACAGACATTGGCCATTGATGGTTAAGAGACTAAGAATGCCTTAGGATGCATCTGCACTTGTAAGGCAAGTACCTCTGATGCAGTTGTTGCAAATACATTATCTTTATTTGCTGTCATAGCTAGCACAAGTTCATTTGTGTATAGTAAGTATGAAGGAGAAAATCTATACAATTAGCACATCAATCAGACTTTTGGTATTGATGGCCACTGACTTTTTCATAAATTCTCTTTTATAGTTAATATGAATTACTAATTAATTCCAAAGATTAGAAAAGTTTAAAATCATTCAAAGTTCATAAATTCTAACAATATAACATTCAACATTTATTTTAAAAAATACTGTCACAATCATATAAATTCACAATCAGTCTACGTGTGCAAACTGAACACATAATTCTGGCAGCCCTCTAGCCATAGTCTGTGTTAACTGTACTTAAGAGTTTATAGCTCTCAGGGTGGAAGGATGAAGGAAAATGTAACTTTTCTCCGCAACTGAAAAACTGCTTTATTCCTCTCCACATTCTGTCTCTAAATATGGAGCCCTGCAACTAAGACAGACTACCCAGATTGCCCCCCAAACGCACATTTGTACCCTTTCCCACATCACAGTGGCAACCACGTAGCTGGGACTATACTACTTCAATAATTTGACCAGGGGCAAACTAATAAGGTTGCCCTGCTTTTGTTTTGAAGAGGTTGCTTCTAACTAACCTCCACTACCCTCACCTGATTCCCTCTTAGTTTTCCCAGAAGTCTGGTTTGTCCCCACTGTAAGGAACATCATTCTCAGGTTGAGAAGTAGGCAGAAGAGCAGGTGTGATAAAAGGTTATTTTTTGATTTTTTGAAAACGGACTGACTTCACCTTCCTCTACAAGAAATGTGCTTTGGAAAGAATTTGGAGCCCAAATGAAAACTATTTAGAAGCTCTGATTTTGATTAAAAAGGTGTTTTTTTCCTTAGAGAGAAGACAAACAGGAATGCATTGAGCTGCTATTACATTTAAGCATGTTCTTTCTACATCAGACTTCAAATCTCTGATCAGCAATAGCACATGGCTATTGGGAGACATTTAATTAACAGAGGCACTCAAGACTAGTATTTCTTTTTTCCCCCTATCATTCACTGACATCCACTCCTGGACATCTGGTGCTTTCTCTTGAACTCACAGGAGCAGTTACTTTGAGGAATGAGGAGTTTATGGACTGACCTTCATGTGTATGCACAATGGAATGAGTCATAAAGAAACAAGGCAGTGAAAAAAGGGAGCACGTCTGACTAAGATAATGATTGTGGTAAGATTTGGAAGAAAAATTGTTCTGGGAGTTACTGAAAAATGCCTGAAAGACAGCACAGTCACTGGTCACAGCCAACACAAGGGGAAAGTCCTGTTCAATAAACTTAATCTCCTTTCATGAGGTTACCCGCCTAGTGGACCAAAGGAAACCAGCTGATATAATCTTTCTGAGTTTCGGCAAAACTTTTGATGCTCATTTTCACAGCATCCTTCCAGAAAAGAAAAATTCAGCACACAGCTAGACAAAAACAAATACAAAAAAAAAACAGACAAAAAAAAATGCAATGGGTGAACAATCGTCCGATGGGTCATGTCCAAAGGGTATCAGTAAATGGGGTTACATCAAGCCAATCACTAATAGAGCTCAGCAGGCTCAACTTCAGGACCAGTTCTCTTTTAATATTTTCATAATTTACCTGGATGTAGGACTCAAACGCATGCATACTAAGTAAGTTTGCAGACAGCAGTAAATTAGGAGGAGCTGTTGGCTCCCTTGAGGGTAGAGAGGCCTTGAAGAGAGATCTTGACATACTAAGAGAGCTGGATAATCACCAACAGCATGAAGTTTAACAAGAGCAAGTGCCAGACTGCATGTGGGACAAGACAACTCTGGATATACACAGACACATAAATATAAGGGTTTGCTACACACATGACTAATGCTGAACTACATGTAAAATAATGAGAAATTTTATCTTTAGGAATAAACCATAAAACTGAGAGCCACTGCACACTTCAATTTCTAGAGCTCTCAACTCATACCTTATTTCTTACTTATGTAAATTCTTTGATTCAAAACTTCTTTTGAAGGTTTTCTATCAACATTTCAGAAAATCACTCATATAATTTCTACTTTTTGTGCTACAATATATTTTAATGAAAACATGATAGAGGCATGATAATTTGTATTTACTTTATTAAATCGGACACTGCCATCACATATTTTTGTGTCCTGTGATGACATTCTTCAAAGGGCTGACTTTTACAGTGCTCAGCACACAACAGATTTGGTTTTTTTAAGCCCACAAATACACAAAAACTGATCTGTACTGGAAAAAAAAAAAAAAAAAAAAAAAAAGTTTAGGCTTCTATCAATCATCTAGCTTTCAGGTAATGTCAAACTTAAAAATACTTCTATAATTCTACTTTGTCTTCCTGCTCTACCTACTCTCTGATAAGAGTATGGTCAGATTCTCCTTCAAAGCAGGCTGTATTCATGCACCATACTGATTGTTTACGAAGACATAGAACTTAGGTTATCACAGCAATAATGATTCTCCTCCATTTCACGTTTTATTTTATTTTACATTTTATTCCACATCACTTTTAAGCCTTAACAGCCTTTACTGTGGACCTAGTTTTCAGATATTCGCCATCATTTATTTTTTATATTCCTCCAAGATTTCCTGTGAAATTAAAATCAGGTTAAACCATGAATAGTATTAAGAGTTGTTATTTCATCCAAACCTGATATGAATCTCAAGGAGAGCATAGCAGAAAGAGGGTTGGAGTGCTGCAAGTAAAAAACTGGATCTAACATTACATCCTTTTCAATATATTTCAAAAGTCTGGCTTTAATAGGCACTACAATATACAGGTGGTTGTGGTGCATCTAGTGATTATCTTATATCCATTTAACATTGAAGCAGATACTCAATTTAAATGTTCAGCTGAAACTCCCTACAGTCATGAGAGATTTTGAAAAAGCATATCAAGAGAGTAACACCAGAAACAGGCAGTCACAGTATCTATATCCCTATGGTCATTTTAGGTTTTGGATGATGATTATACTTCAGCTTTAACATCTCCCAAGCAACAGAAGTCAGTTTTCCCTTTTATCAGCCTGTATTTGCTCATTGTTTAAAGTGAGCAGTAGATAACTTACAACTGTTTTTTTTCACATTACAGGTACTTTTAGAAAATCATTCCTAGGTACAAGAGTCATGCCAACCCAGAGCAATAAGAACACCTTTAGAACTGAGCAAGAAAGGAGAGAAAATGAAGGAAAAGAAAGGAAAAGTCAAGGTAAAAGCAAAAACCTACATTCTCTTCACCTAATTTTAGATAAAAGTTATGAATTTGAACTAATCAATCTGACTCCCTTTATTATCAAACAACAGAGAGAGCCGTCATGCTAGTGATTTGTCTGTATTTTGATGCCTACACTATGAATCACAGTCAAACTGGCAGCATCTGTATCTCTCCATATCTAGAGAGAAAAGGGGCACTAAGAGATGGTGCAGAGACAACTGACTTAGATTAGATGTACTATTTCTTGATAACTAACTCAATGTGAGCTAAAATGCATTCTCCACTGAGCTTCAAAAGTTAACAGGAAAGTTGCTCCAGATTTCTGAGAAAGGAGGAGAGAATATAAGAGAGAGGCACCTCTAGGTTGTTCAGTTGGCTCCCCAAGTATCTCTGAGTTTTATGACCTTTCTAATCCAAAGGAGCGCCAGGTTCCACCTGGCATGGATATCATGAAATAATATATATTAATGTAACACAGAAATGTTTAACTATATGCTCTTAAAAGAATTTCTGAACTACAAAAACAGATAGGTGATTCTTTATCACCTGAAAAAAACAACTTTGCATACAGTTTCATTACAAATTCTTATCATTCTCTCTTTTAATTATACGTTCTATGTTAATGCAACCATGCACACCTACCTTTATGGTAACATTTCCTTTTGTTATTTTTCTCATATTGAAGCCTACTGTAGGAATCATATCTTCTGTGAACTGCCCTGACTGGAATGCAAAAAAAAAAAAAACATATTATAACATAACTTATACAAAGCAGATGAATGTCTCATTTGCAAAATAACATTTTATTTTAAAACACAGTAAATCACTATATTAATTTTCCACAAGAGAGCATCGGCCAGCAGTTCAATTAATGCATTGTCACACCAAGGAAGACTGTTCATTTCAGTCCCTTTAAATGATCTTTTATTCTCCTCAGTGACAAAGATCACCCCAGAAACCACGAGACTTCAGATAATTCCTCATCTGATTCTTGAGCAAACCGAAAGCAGGGTTGTCAAAATATAATAAAACTGACTATACCTGAATTTTTCCCCATAATTTTGTGGGTTGGACTCAGTGATCTCTGGAGGTCCCTTCCAAGCCCTACAATTCTGTGATTGTGATTTTCACCACTACTGCCAAAGGTTTGACATCAGATGTAACAAATGGTGAAGAAGTGCTCATTTAAAGAGCACTCTGAGCTTCTGAATAGGTGAAGCAGGGAAGTCCAGCTGTGGAACCTAAAAGAATATCACTGAGACAGAAAAATTCAGGGAACTAACTCAGTATACCATAAACCACAACAAAATGCTGAATGCCTACCTCCAATCCGCAGCAAAGACAAATACTTCTACAAGATAGATACTCATCAGTACAACAGTGAAACCTCACAAAAATTTACCCACTGCAGAAGATAGCTTTTGATGAGAAAGGTGAAACTCATTCTTATGAGTTATGACTTATGAGCATGATTTATAAGGGACTGAATGTCAACACGAGTGGTGTATTAAGATCTGACCAAGGTTACTTAACAACTCTTTCTATACAGAGGTCCAGGCCCTGCTGTCTGCAACACACATAGCAGTCCTGGTTTTCCAGTCACACAGAGAGGAGCATGGTGCTTCCTGGAACTGCCACTGCCCTTTTGTTTCTATCTTCCCACTCCCTTCATTCACCTCATCATCCTTTGTATCCTTTATTTTTTCAGCATACAGGTATACAAATGAGGGAAGCAAATATCCTCCAGCAGGGCCCTCCCACTCGTGAAGCAGATGATCAGAGCTACAAGGTGCAGCAGAGCAGAGCTCACTGCCCCATAGTGCCACCAGCTATCCTTAGTGCTACTGCTGATCACTACACGTTTTCTGCAACTGCTTTCCTCACTCATGGCAGATTGAGTGACCTCTGGTTTGTGTCCACTGAACTAGTACCCTTAATTTGGGATTAAAAATCTATATAGCCTTTGTCAGCTATGTGCTCTTCTCAATGATTTGGGGATTTGGAATTTGATCTCTTAGGCAAGAACCAAATTCCATCAATTACTTGTTTGATCTTAGCACTGTGAAATTGTGTATTACACATCATCCCCATCTTCTGTTGCTGGAAGTCTCTTTTTCTTCTCCTTCCTTGCTTCAGTGACTTGTCAGCAGCAGCAGTGAAGACAAATGCATCAGAGTCTCCTACAGATCCACGCACCCAGAAGTGAAAGAAGTTTTTAATAGGATGCAGTAAGACAAAGCCAATCACTACCAACCAGCTGCAGTGAGTTCTGGCCTATTTAGCTAAAATATATAGTATATATACTTGCTGAGGACAAAATTTGTGTGGACATATACACACTTCCTAGCACATAAACGATGGGGATGTAATATCACTATTTAGGAACAGGAAAGCCTGGAAAAAACAGATACCCAACTCAGCAAGTTATTGTTTAGGCAAAGCATAAGAAGTCTGGATTCCATTTTGATCACAAAACATACACCACATTCAATACACTGAACTGGAAGATAAAAACAGAAACCAATCCAGTTTGGAGGATAGAATATAACATATGAATGTCTTCTCTTTCAACAGTTTTAATTTTCAAAAATTTTCAGTTCTCGTTGAGTGGATCCAACTACAAACTATGTATTATGTTTACAGTTCTTTATTTTCCCACAGAATGAAAAAAGGAAATGACAATTTTTAATCTTTCACCCATATTAGCACAAAAACTCTGATTACTGTGTTGTTTCAATTGCTGTTAGCAAGAAAGTATAAAAGTAAAGTAAAAAGTTCAGTTTTGCTTCCTAGCAAAGCTTTAGATGACAAATGAACTATTTTCCTAATATTCAAGATGTACAATTTCATTGTTACACTTCAGTAAAAGAGATTGTACCCTAACAGAAATGAAAATAATGAATGCCAAGAAGATTGTAATGCCCTTTCTAAATGCTGATGAAATCAAATTGACAATGAATACAGTCATTACACCTTACACAATCAAAAACAATGGGGCAGATTCACTTCAATACATCAGCGTGCATCCACAGTAAGAGGCGGTGAACTTACCCAAGGTTTCCACTGGTAACCAAGAATTAAATAAGGCTCTATCAGGGAGGAGACTGTTCTAAAGCATGTTTATTGGATAGTAGCGTAAGAGGAACTCAGAATACTACTGCATAGTGAGAAAAATAATTATTTCTTATCATTTGTTTTTATGATCCATTGAAGTATGCAACGAGTTCAAGTATTTGCTGTTTTGTAATGGTTATTTTCCCCCTGCTGCATGCTAACCACACTTACACAAACACATGCCCATCATCAGTCTGTTTGCCATCCTCTTACCAATTGACACCTACTGCCTTATCCCAAATCATTTACTCCCAAATTCTTCAACCACCCTTCTTTGGTGTTTATCAGGGCACGTGATCTCCAGATTAAAAAATCCAAAAGCTACAAAAACTGTAATCTGTGACATTTCTCAGATCAGAAAACATGGATGCCTTGCAGAATACTCTTTAAAGAGATGCTGACAAAATTAGGCCTGCAGAAAAAGGGAGTGTTACCACATCTGGGTTAGCATGAGAAAGACAAACATGTATGTCATTCTACAGGTGTAGTCTGAACGAGTGGGCATTTACAAGCATAAAGTCTGACAATGCACACTACTGTTAGAGCACTGAGGTCTCTGAAATGCTATGTTCTTCCCTGCTCCCTTTATTAAATCAATTCAAGAAACAATACAATCTATTATGTCTCCTCCTTCAGCAAAGCCTGCTGCAGGAAGCATGCTTCCAATGGATTACAAAAGCACAGAGGTCTGTGTTATTATGACCACCTGAAACAAAAAAAAATGTGAATTTAATCTATTTTCTGTTTACTGACAGATGTGCCTCAAAGCACACTATCATTGCTAGCTGCACTTTCCCCACTCCATTCCTTTTTATCCTTTCTCTCAACTTCTTCACTCACACTAATTCACCATCTCCTTTTATTCCCTGTAATGCACACGAAGGAAACAACGCCCTACGCTCCTGTTCATCACTGTCTCCCTATCTACGACTACAGGCCCTACTCCTGCTTTTGTTCAACATCTAGATGCTCCCGCCTTGTGGCAGGTGAAGCTGCAATACAGTAAGAGCTGATCACCTCGGAGAAGATGGCACCATTGACAAGCTTCACGATCAGCACAAACCCTACGTAACGTGCATTTGTTTGCAACCTTCTGATGGAAAGCTTTGGGGCAGATAGAAAAGTGCACCAGAAGGGTGGGCAGCACATCAACCAAAGATGAGAGAGTATTTCAGCATGGAGACAGAATGGAAAATGTCATGGTAGATGTCCGTGCAGACACTGAACAAGGCAGCAAGGCCATCCCATTGTTACAGTGGGAAGGGAATGGCGTGCTGGACTTGAATGCTAGGGAAGGGCTGGGCATCAGGGAACTGAGGGATGTGGTGCAGCTGACGGGAGAAGCCAGTAAAGGGAAAGTTAAGGCCCCGGAGGAAGCACAATGTCTTACTGATTAATTTGAATACACTGACGTGAGCGGTCAGCTCTCACTGATGGATGATAATTCGGGAATCTGATTTGCGATGGTCACGTCGTGCGGTCGCGACACACGAGGCATCTTCTTCCTCTCCTGTGTAAAACGCCACCCCCATCCGAGCCCGGCGGAGACGCTCGAGGCTGCAAAAGGCGCGCGGCCCCTGACGGCCCCACCCGTCCCGCTGCGCCGCGCACAGCTGCGGGGATGTCACGACGGCGCACGGCTCCGCCGCGGAGGCGCAGCCCGCACTTGTTGCTGGGGAAAGCGGAGCGAAGGGGCCGGCCGAGTCCGGCCGTGCGGCCAGACCTCCGCCCGCCGCGGCCCTCAGGGCGCTGCCGCAGCCCGCCGCCCCCGGCCGCCGCCCGCAGCGCCCGCCCGCCCCAGCCCGTGTCCCTGCCCTGCCGCCGCCCCAGCCCCTGCCCGGCGGCGGCGGGGAGCGTACCGCCAGCACGGTGAGCAGCGTGGTCTTCCCCGAGTACTGCAGCCCCACCAGCGTGAGCTCCATCTCCTCCTTCCAGAACAGCGAGCGCAGCCACTCCAGCACCCGCGCCACGAGCGCCAGCATCCCGGCCAGCGCCCCCGACCTGCGGCAGGCGCCCAGCCCCAGCGGCACCGCCTCGCTGCTGGGCATGGCGGCGCGGGGCGAGGCCGCGGGCCGGCGGCGGGACGGGAGGGGCCGGGGCCGGCGGCGGGCGAAGCGGCGCACGAAGAGGCGCGGGCACGGAGCGCTCGGCGCGGTCTCACGTGATGGCGCCGCCGCCCTTCTGCCGCTGCCGCTCGCTGCAGACGTGGGAGGGGTTTGGCCCGGCCCACGGGGGTCGGCGGGGAGGAGGCGGCGGCCGCGGCTGGGCTGGCGGCCGGGGAGGTGTCTGCGGCGCGGCGTGGCGGATCCCGCCCGCGGCGGAGGCAGGGCTGTGCCGCGAGATGGCGGCGGGGCCGGGCCCTTGGGAGGGTGAAGGTGCGGGCGGGGTTGGCTGCGGGGGTGACGGGCGGTGGGTTCGACGGAGGGGCGGCCCGTTGGGTTGCCGCAGGGTGCGGGTTATCTGCCCGGGACCAGCATGAGAGCTGCTGGGCTCATCTCCTCGCAGGTTCCGTGTTGTAGGTCCGCCTCTTAGGATGACAGCTCTCGCAGCCTCAGTACTCCCACTCTTCCCGTGAAAGTCTGTTCCTTGTCTTTGTATTGGGACAGACTTTTAAGTTCCGAGGCTTACCACGTCTTTGTTGGGGTTTTTCTCTGTCAGCTCCCTTCGCACGCTTCCTTGCTTCAACAGGAGATGTTTGGTTGGTTGCTCTGTGTAGTTGTCAATGACAAGGTGTGCAGCATTGCAGGGAACTGTCTTTTGCCTGTGCTGGGTAGTGACATCTAACACACTTAGGTTTGTTTTCCCCAGAAATACAGAGCTAGCACTTAGCCTGCAACCCTCTGCCAAGCTCAGAAGTTGTCATTTAAATTCTTCATGATGCTCGAGGAGGTTCCAGTTCCAGGTTCATGCATGTATAAACTGTGCACTTACAAATTTAATATGGATATTTCTATTTTAAAACCTAGCGTTTCCATCAAACTGTTCAGATTATTTTTTTTCCATGCTCTTTGTAGAGGCAGGTTTCATCATTTTAGAAAATGCAGTATGTGACAAAGCTCGCTGGTTACATCTGCCCAACCACAAAAACTTGAAGCTCTTGTGGCATTACTGTCAAGAGCAACTGGTGTGGGCTATCTATAAAGGTGACAGATTTTTATGCTTTTTCATGCCCTGGTTGTATATACAGCCAGAATGACTCATTATTTCTGTGGTTTGTTTTTTTTTTTTTTTTTAGATACTTATTTACCCCTGTGATTTAATTAAACATCTGAAAAAGAAAATGCAATGGAGAACTGGCCTTGCCTCCCAGCACTGATGCTAGGGAGTTGTTTTTCATTGCTTCTTTTTATTAAAAGTCTGGAGGAGTGCAGACATTTATTAAGTGACAAGTCCCAAACAAACAACTAGTGGCTTTTTTTTTGCTTTTTTTTTCCCCCAGCTAACCTGAATTGCTGCCCTTGATACAGGTAATCTCTTTGTTTCAAAGCTATCCCTTAGTTACTGTTGAACAGCCATTTTGGGAGCAAGGTGCTGGGCTAGAAAGAGTGATCAGTCAATCTGCTACAATCTTGTTTATGTTATTGGGAATTGCTATTTCTAATGCTTATTTTAATGATATTTTCATTGCTTTGTATATTTATGAACTAAATTATCAAACAGGAGATTTGTTTCAGCAACTGAAGCAATTGTTTGCTCATACCTAAGACTGACTCTAGCTAAGGGTTGTATAATTTAGTGTTTTCCTGAATTGTGGAGTTTTTATTAGAGATTTGGCAGTTGTGCTAATTATTTTTATTTCTTTTTCTTATGGTCTAAATCTTTTATGCTAGATAAAAGATGAAGGTAAAATGGTAGAGCATTAGCCTTAAAGATTCATAAATTTAAATGAACAATATGGAAGTCATACAGAATAGAAGCAAAGTTGAACTGTAATAACCAACAAATATATAAATTTAATTATTTTTCTTGAATGGATTTATGTTCTAAGCAAGACAACTAGTGAATTTAGTTTAATAACTAGCTAAGAACCATAAACTTTGCTTCTCTTCTGCAGTAACCCCTATTTTCCTCTTTATGTCTCCTGTTTTACTGATCCAGAGCTATACATACAGCCAAGACAAACCACCTTCAGCAAGTTGAATGCATGACGTACAAGTAATTCATATTGGCCCAATATAATGGCTTGTTGTTCCCTCAGTGGAGGGTCTAATTCATGTTCCTCCCTCTTTTTCAAGCCACTATCTCCTCTTAAATCTGTAGAAACTGGATAAGTGAAAGCTTCAGCCCATGCTAATTCTAATTCCCTAACATTTTAAAAACACTGTGAAAATGGATGACCAGACAAAATCAGAAGACAAAAAAATTTCATGACTTTTTTTTCTTAGGTAAGGAATTAAGTTATAAAGTGGTGAACAGTTAATTTTAAAACTGAAAGGATGAAAAGGATGAAAGGATGTCTGGACGAGGAGCTGCGAGATATGGTTTAGTGCTTGTGGTAGCAGTGGCAGTGTGAAGACGGTTGGACTAGATGATCTTATAGGTCGTTTCCAACCTTGTGATTCTATGATTCTATGAAAAGCTTTGGTGTTTTTGGTTAAAGGTAGAATTGTGGATGTCACTCTCAAAACTGAAACAGTGATTGTGTCGTCAGGCAATTTCAGGGCGTGGTACAGATCTTGAAAATTGGTGGCATGATAGAAAGGGAGGCGTTTGATCAAGTCCTGCATTAGAGAACAGGTTAGCAGAAGTCAGCTATTTTGCTTGCTTCTTGGTAGCAGCCAATTGGCCATTCAGTAGGGGGATCACTGGAGGCATGAGTGAAAAAGCTGGCGTAGGAAATAGATTATTCTTATTCTGGTTGGATGGGTAAAAGTATTTCAGGGAATATTTCATAGGCAAACAACTCTTCTTTGCTTTTCTGCCATGTATTTTGTTATTTTAGAAAACTTGTTTCAGCCAAAGCAATTATTGATTTTTGGAATGATTAGATTAAATGTTTCTGGCAGCATCAAAACTGAAAATGTAAGGATGTCTCCCATATCCACGTATCACTCAGCTGACAGTGTGTGGAATAAAGACAGGCCATTTGTACAAGTAGTTTCTGAGAGTGAAGTGGTTCTGATTACTGCATGGGGAAAAATGCACATAAAATAAATCAGCCAATATTTTTCAGGTATTCTAAATTCTGGAATAGTGCTTACAGCTTACATAAGCGATATGCTACAGATACAGTAGCGTATTCAGGAAAAAACTCTCCTCATAAAAGACAGCAGAGGAAAGGCAGGTAAATTTTCAGACTAATTCGGTTACACACTAACTGAAGTCTTTCATGGTGTTTAGGGCATCAAAATATAATATATTAAAAATTCTTGGTGTGTTTACCCAAGTTGAAAGTTCTGTTATATTTGAAATCTTCTTCAGCACCCCTATTTTTGTGACTAACTATGGGATATGACAAGCAATTCTTTAGTTTACAGGCTGCTTGATGATAGAATATTGCATGAGAATATTGTATGTGAAAGTATTACTACCTTGTTACAGTTAGCATCTCCAAGGATATTTGTTCTTGCTATTGAAAGCCTGACCCAAGACACAGAAGGCCACCATTCATTATCCCCTGTGACTGTAGGCAGGCCAGTTAATCTCTCCAGGAAACATTTAACTGCTGATAAAATATTTCATTTTTCTGTCTTGCCTATTGAGATTTACACACTTTGGGACCAGTTTAGCTATGTTATGGCAATACATAGCATGTGCTATATTGAATTTTTCAAGTTCTCTGTCTGTGAAGTGATAATAAAGCAGCTTACTTTATTGTGGAGATTTGCTTGTGTTATAAAAATGATGATAGCTGATACTATGTTTCAGATGATGATGATGATACAGAAAAATTTGACCTGAATGAATGCATCAGATACAAACATTTGATCAGTACAAGATGATGGGGACCCACATGTCTAGTTCTGAATATTACCAAAGAGATCAGATTATCTGTAGCGTAAGCCTGGTTTTTAGTGACAGCTGTAGATCTTAATGAAAAGAAGCCTTCAGCTGAATGAAATGTTTAGGGAGGAGAGAATGAAGTGATGTCTCCCTCTGGTATTTTCAAGTTTGTCCTGCTATATTAGCTCTTTGGGGGGTGGGGGAAAGTAGAATAAACTATGCATCTTTTCTGCTACCGAGGCACTGCGTTGGTAAGACGCTGGTCTTCCCTTTGTAAACCAGAGTCAAGCAGCTGCTTTGCTGATGAGAGAAAGGCTGTATTGAAGGTCTCTGTGAAAGCATTGTAGTGCTCCCGTTGGTGTCCATGGGCATTAATTGTGCCCTCTGCTGGCTGCAGCCTCAGAGATTAGTGTGCCTCTGTATAGTTTTTCTCACTCCAGGGAAGAAAAACGTAAAAAAGGATTTAGGTATGGGTTGTTACACTAGCAAAGTAGGGCAGATTGAGATTTTTAACTGAAGAACTCTGTGGTTTGGATACCTATGTTTGGTATATTTAGCATGATAGCTGAAATAGTGCAATGGATTTACAGACAGGCAGCCTAAGTCTGTACATTATGAGTTCAGTGTCTTTAAGAACTTGTTGGACTCACTAAGGTGCTCCATATTTTGTTGTGGCATTAATATTATTGTTATGTGACTGCAGGCTGCCCTTAGCTTCCCTTTAAATGGGTGGTTGTAAGATGCCTGCCTTAGGAAATCATCACCATACACTGGCAAGCTGTCATCTTGTCTCAACCTGTTAGTAGCCTGGGGGAGCAGCTTGCTCCAGAAGGAGATTGCTAACATATGGCATATTTCTTCTGCAGGATCTTGAAGTTCTGTTGCATAAATATATTTTCTGTGATGGAAACAAAGTCAGAGAAAGGTGACTGCATATTGTCTGATGTCCAACTGTGGAGCAGAAACAAAATATTCAATATTCAAAGCAGTGGTTCACATTAATCTTCATACTGTCTGTTTGTGTCTGATTACTAATCAATAAATACCTTATCAGTTATAAACTAAAGGATATACAAGCATACACTGGAAAATGTTATCTAATTACTACTGGCAAAGAAGATCTATAATCAATAAATAGTGATGGTAGAAACACATTAGTGAACATAGTGATATCCAAAGTTAATCCCTTAAGGATGCTAATATTGATAGGTATCCTTTACCTCCCTGCCCTTTTCTTTCTCAAATATGATGAGGGGAAAACAGATGCAGGAAGTTTTTGCAGTTCTGAGTACTACTGACAAAGAAGAGGAAAAGTAGCTGCTGAAGGTTCAAAACACCTACAGAAAATAACTGTTCTCTAAAGACCTGTCTTGACTGACAGACACAAAAGCTGAGGATTGTCTTGAATTCTTCATGTTTGTGTAATTTTTCCTAAAGAAAAATATCATTTCAATGAAGTATTTCCAGCAAAATAGAAGGATTTGCGATAGCCACATTGCAGGAAATATTTAGATGTGATAAGGCATGAAATCAGATCAGTTAAGCTTTTGAACTCATTTCTAGCCACCAAAGTACACTGCTTTTGAGTAAGATGTTTACAAAAAAACAAACAAACAAACAAAAAAACTACAACAAAAGGATAGTAATAATGAGATTATTTTTTCTTTAAGAAAAATGAAGCCACAATTTAATAAAGTTGCACATTTTTAAATGTATACAATATTACTTTGGAATTAAACTCATGATTCTGCCCTGAAATCTCAGGTCAAATATTTGTATTCTGTATGCCTGAAGGAAAGAATTTAGTTGCTCATTGGTGCTTTGTAACTGAATATATTTCAAAATTATGTGACTGTATATTGTGCTTTATACAAGCAAGACCGTTGCTTGTATTAATATTGTGATGGATAGAGATACCAGTACACACGTAGTAGGAGTCTAGGAGTTGTATAGTGTGCACTGTACTGGCTTGAAATCTCTGACACAATTCCTTTCTTATATATATACAACAGTACATTCCAGTATGTTTCAAGGATTAACAAATTTTCCTGGATGCCTGGGATGCTATCACTTGCAAAGTGGTCCTACTGGCCTGTCTCTCAGAATCTCTCTGCACATTCTTAGTTTTCAAACAGAGAAGCAAGGAACTGTAAGGCAGGGACTAGTCTGTGGTTTCACTTGTGCTCCGATTCTGTGAAATCCAACAGTCATCTCCTGTGAAAGTGCCGGTATCTTTGGCTGTCCCACAATAAGCAACACAATAAGCCAGATCCAGGTCCTTCAGATAGAGAAACAGAATTTTAATGAAAATACTAGCAAAATTTGTACACATTGAAGAAGGGCACTGAAGGTGGTTGAACATCTTTCATTTTTTAGAATTTTTCATCAAACCCAGTTTAGAATTCCCCATTCCTTGAGTATTAACAGCCTGAGTTATACCTGGAAGGTACAAAATGATGAATGGTAATCAAAGTGAACAAATGCTTATCTAGTATTTAATCTTTTGAAAAACACAAGAACATAGGAACTAAAACTACAAGGCTACAGAGACAACAGTGATTATAGGAAATGCAATTAATGGAAAGTGATAGTATTTTTGTTTGTTTGTTTGCTGTAGGAGAATACAAGTTTGGCTGTGAACATAAGGTAATCCCCAGCAATAGAAGGAGTAGGTCTCCTTTTCTTTCTTTTCTCCATCCTTACTCCGTGAAAACTCTTGCTGACTCCATGGTGACTCTTTGACATAGAAAGAGGAAAGACAAACTTAATGCAGAACACACTAATGTGCTTGGAAAATAATTATACATGTCGGTGTACACAAATCTCTCTTTTAAGCATGAATTTCAGGTACATTTGAGTAACATACAGATTCAAAATGCTTGGTAAGGCATTATCCTTCAGAGTACAAGATAATTGCTTATGATGGAGCTTAGGAAGATACATTTCTGTGAGAGTTTTTGCAATGGTTTGCTTTCCTCTCACTTGTCTTACACTTCTGTTATTCTAGCTGCTCTTGAGAAAAAATTAGGTGAGATCAGATAGAGAGTATCTAACCTAACATATCAGTTACTGTGTTCTTTTATCTTTATAGTGGGCATTGGGAAAAGACTGTCTATATTAAATACCAAGTAGATAAAAAGTGTGGTACAGAAAGACTGTCCATATTCCCTTCTGATTCACTCTTTCACTTCTGCAGTTCACTTCTTCTCCACCCACTGAGAAGTTTAGATGCTTTGTCCTAACTCTTATTTATCTTCTCTTTCCTACTTCTTCCCTTGGGATTTCACAACAAATGCTCTGCTTGCTATTACTTGGTAATATTTTTGGCAAGACTTGTAGATTTTGTGATGCTGCAAGCTCACTTATCACAAAGTAATACAAATTCAGTCTTGAAGCGAGCTAGATATTTACAAAGAAGCCTAACCTCAAGAAACTTTTCAGTACGTGATTCAACAACGCAATGCAGCCTTTGAACTAAAACTCTATGTGCCAGCAGAAAGTGTTAGCCACGTTAAAGCATTCTGCTAAAACAAACAAACAAAAATACTTTGTAAAGCAGAGGGACCTCAGATGCAGCAGTAATGCAGAAGGGCACCATGGCTTTTGTTTACTCAAGGTCAAACATCTGGTAAAAGCTGGAGTGACAAAACTACATTTTTACAGAAGTGATTAAAAACCTGCTGGCTTCTTTTGTTCTGGACAGTTTGCTACAAATACATTTTTTACTTCTTAGTCTACTTGTGACATTGATGACAGGAGTAACTTTGACTTGTGGGCTCAACAGTGTTAAGTGCAGTGAGAAAATCATTACTTCCTCCTGATAACTTGCTGTCCAAAAGCCATTAAACATTATTTCTTCTTCTTAAATCTAAAGTCTTCATCTATTTTTCTGCACATTATGACTGACATTTGAAGGCATTAGATCTAATACACATTTTCTGCTAGATTTAGGCATTAGGTTTTTGCAAGTAAAGGGCTGCTATATTGAAATGATAGATCATTCTGTTATGCTGTATCTATGCGAGATGATCATTTATTTATGCAGATCATGCCTAGCTCTATGGAGACATTTTTAATCTATCAGTGCCAGCAGCCACTCTTTACCCATTAGAAGTCAAGCCTTCTACTAAGCATCTGACTTAATAATTTGGAAATATTATTTTATCAAATGAACTGCAGTTAGTTGCTTCTGAATGCTTCAACTGGCTAACCAGAAATCATAACTGGACTCTTGCTGTGAAACCAGGAGTGATTTTCTTCTGAGGTTTATATGTGACTTCAATAAAATAATATTAAGTAAATAGTCTTATTGTAGCTACACAGATGCTATTGTAGCTACACGAAGTGGCTTTTGGCAGATCATAGGCTTGAATAACTGATTTTCTCTGAATTCCTTCTGAATATACCAAGTTCTTTGCTGTCTCTCGAGGAAAACACAAGCTGCCTAGCCTCTGCATGACAGCTGAGCATCTGCAGTGAAATCATAAATTGCAACCCATAGTTCTCATGTGTTTGCTATTTCTGTTCAGAGCTGAAGGAAAGTGGTTTCACACCGTGGCCTTCACTGTAATGCCCTGGATGATGTGCTTTTTGGCCTCTTCTCCAGATAGGTGTATTTCCTCTATTACTATCTTTCCTGTCAACTGCAGACTGCTTTTCTTCCCAGGTTAATGGCACACATTGAATGCTCTCGCCAAGAGAGCATTTGGGGCACAAAACTTTCTGCATGCCAGGGGAGGTAGTTTGGGGTTTTGTGAGCAGAACAGATGAAAAATCTGACATGATTGATCATAGACACTGGAAGTGAATAATGAGAGTCCCTCATCCCCAGCATCACATCTGCCATTGTTCAGTTTTCATGAGGAAAAAACTGTTTTTCATGAAATAGACTGAATAGGAAATAACCAGCATAAAAAATGTCCTATGCACTCAGGCTGCTGTCCACATGGCACAGAGACAGTCACATGCACTTTCCAGGGCTTGCTGACCAGAGAAACCAGGCCTAATAAGCCATTAGGGACTGAGGAAGCAGATCTGATGAGTTTTGAGTATTGGCCAGACAAAACAACAGAGAGCCAATAAGAAAAAAAGGAGAGAGCTTGGGAGAAGAAGAGGAGAAGAAAGAAGGGAAGATTAATTGCTACAGCTCCAATTTTACATAATGAAGTTGTATTAGTTAGAAGTCAATATTTACATTAGCTTTTGAAGAGTTAGGGGCATATTCAATTAAAAGAAGAACCGCAGTGTGCTTGTAGATATTGTAAAAAGTTTTTTTTGTTTGTTTGTTTTTTTTTAAAGGGGAAGGAGGGTACCTTCATCATAGAAACATTATGTTGCAAAGATCTACAATATAAAGTTAAGCCAAATATTTTTAATATCTAGTGTTCAGATGGAATGAACACAGAGCATTAACTGTTGAGAATGAAATCCAGGTTAAGATGGATTTAGCTGACTTAACTTGAAGTATACGAAGTGGTACTATTCACAAATGCGTTCTTAAAATGCAACTGTTAAAAATGTCAACTATTAAAAAACAAAAAGTGTTACTCATGCTGAGTTATCATTTCAGCAGGTATAATCAGTATATACAGACCAGTATATTTTTGGCACAAATAGTAGTTTATAGAACTAAACTGAAGAATTACATTCAAACTGAAGTGTTTCACAAGGAGTAGAAGAGGTTACCTGATACAGATAAGAACACAGAGTTGCAGCTATTTTACACCTTTTAGGAATTATTTTTCTGTGCAAATTAAACACAGCCAAGAAAAAAATATTCACACTTCTTTGAGTCATTTATATGAAGGTTCTCAGAATTAGAATTAAAAAAAAAAGATTAAATATATTTATCTTATAGGATGTAGAACTACCAAAACTACAAGTATCATTTGCTTCTACATCGTATTTAGTGGCTGCTGTGACAGTGTTATATTCTACAGTTGTTAAATGCAGTATATCACTTCCAGTGGCAGATTGGAAATCACCTATTTCAGGATGTGTAGATAATGTCACCTTACTCTGAGAGGCAAGTGGAAATACAGTTCTGTTAGACAGGTTCTTTTCTTTAGAAGAGTCTATATTAGAAAATGAATTTGAGGATATCTGAATGCAAATTTCTTCTGAAATACAAGCACGAAGGTAATGGATGTCATTGATATCAACCCTGGGTTCACAGCTGTGCCCTGCATAACAGTGGCAGTCAAATTTTTCTATGAATGTCTGCAGATCCTGAAATGCTGGTTGCCCTTGTAGAGTGTATTTTCCATCCTTTGTCATTTGAATGACAATATTCTCTGGGTTCAAGTGAAGATAGTCATTGGAATTCCATTTTTTCCGTGCACAGGCACCTGAGTCTTGGCATACTACCTGGCTGCAGATTCTGGCTGCCATTGTAACGTTGATGAGGTAAGGAGTCAAAGTCTTCCTAAGGTAGTTGTCCAGAGTCCTACAAGTGTTCTGTAAAAAGAGCATCATATCTGAAAAGTTTAGTACAGGAACTATTAGAATGCTGTCTTTATAGTAAGAGTACTGTAGTGGATATCTATAAATGTTTTTCCTGAGGTTTTAATAACAGTTGTAACTGGTTTTTGGAAGCAGATTTATCAGAGAAGTTGCTGTATAATCCAAGGATCACAATAAATTTATTATAGGTGGTTATTGGAGATGTTCCTAAAAGCACTTCTAGAAGATAGTAGATGACTTTAAGCTTTCATTTGATCTGTATGAGATTCCTTGTAGCCTTTTGAATCAGATGCGTTTTAAAAAGCTGTATGAAGGATCAATGTTCCTTTTTATGTGTTTTGAATATTTGAAGGTATCTTGAGGGGAAAAATAAACAATAAAACCTACTCACAAAACAGTCCTTCAGCCTAAGCAAATAATTTTTCTGTTAATTCACATTGTGATAATCTTCAGTTTTCCTCTGAATAGCTGGACTGCAGGAATGAGGAGCTCTCACAGCGTTTTTGAATGGAAAGGATTTGGGGAGTATGGTCAAATTAAATGTATGCTAAGAGAACATCTAATTGACCACGAAGCTGGCATGTATGCAGTACATGCTTGTCAAACCAGAGGTTTGGGGAACTGTTTGTTTCTGAAGCTGTATGTTCTTAGGGCATTTGCCTAATACCACTCATCAGTAGACAAATAAAGCTAATATTTACACCAATAGACATCATCTCAGTGAATCTGAGGTATATGCAGTTGTTTGTTTTTCTTTTAGATGAAAAGCCTGCCTAGAAAATTTTGCTTGATGCAGTTTGTGCAGTTGCTTACAGTTACTATAGTAGCTTGTGCAGTTGCTCACAGCCAACACCAAAAGTTCAAATAATTGAAGCCTTATTCTGAGTAGTCAGTGGCAATCTTCATTAGCCTTAGATGGGCTTGGTTTTTGGTTAGTGAAGACAGTAGATCTGCTGACAATATGGAGTCATCACTTTTAAAGTAGAAGATATGATGTAAATAATTGTAATCCTTTTCTGTATCCTTTTCACTTTATTGCTCTTTAAAAATATCAATAATAATTAACCTGGCATACCTTACTTTGTGTTAAATTCATATCACCCCAAATCACAATTCCAGAAGCACCCAGTGCAGCAGACTCGCCAATGGTATTTACCAGGTCATCCTGAGAATAAATGAGGAAAGAATCATACCAGTGTATGTAAGCCATAACATACAGGCTAAAGATAAAATCCATGTAGTAAATTACATAGCCAAAGTAACTACTCTGAAGACAGCAAGCAACTAAACTATGCAAACATTCTGCTCACAGTAACGATGTTTTGTTCTGGGATGGAGTTGAGCAGGTGATACTGGAAAATATTGACTACTGTTTCCAGTTTATACAAGGGCTGCTCTGAAAGTAATGTCTCTTATTTTATTATGGCGCCCATTATATCAGAGGCAGATGTTGGTATGGCAGCAGAGCTTGAACCAGCAATATTCCATTACATGTTGTTGGCATGTGACAAATTGCAGCAGACGGGCAGTCTGACAAAATGCTGTCTGACTCTGAAGTGCATGTGAAGCAAAGGTGTGTCATTGAATTTCTCCATGCAGAAAAAATTGCACCCACTGACATTCACTGATGCTTGCTGAGCATTTATGGAGACCAAACAGTGGATGTGAGCAGAGTGAGGTGGTGGGTGGTGTGTTTCAATGGTGGCAACAGTGACAGTGGGTCACCTCAGCTGGTGCAGATATTTATGAGCTCAGCATGCAGGCTCTTATTCATTGCTGCAGTAAATGCACAACCACTGGTGGTGATTATGTTGAAAAATAATGTTTTGTAGCTAAGAATTTGCTCTACTAAATAGTGTTGTTGTGCTCTTTACAGCTGTAGTAGTTTCCAGGGAAATAAACAGGAGGCATTACTTTTGGAGCAAGCTACGCATATGGTTATAAAGTCCATATACCCCACCAACCATTTTAATTTTTTTCCACTACATTGTTTTCTGACTGCTCAGAGCTGGTGGTAACTAATTTGAGTAATGCTGCCTGAAGCGCAAGCTAGAAAGCACAGATGTATGATCTTTTTAAATTTAATTTAATTTCAGTTCTGGGAAAGTGCTGGAGCAGAAAAGTAGCAGGAGCAGAGCTTTCACCAGCAGGAATCTCTTTCCTCAGGAGAATGCCTCTGACCTTTTACAGAGATTGATCTGGGAAATTTGTTTCTGTTCACTTCTCTTTCTAAGGGTCAGCTATTAGCCCACTCCTAATAAAGCATTTAAGCCCATCTGGAATGGAAGAGGGCTACAGATAGAAAAAAAAAAAACAAGGGGAAAAAAAAAATCTTTGTAAGAGGCACAACATGAAAAGGCAATATGTGAGTGTTGGAGTAAAGAGAGTGACCAGGAACCCAGCAGAACTGCTGACAGAACCTCCTGCTCCTCACAGATATGCTCAGAGCTGAGAGCAATGCTCAGCAGTGCTCTGTCCAGGATTTGGGAGGCACAAGACAGTCACCAGGACCACAGCCTCTAACATCCCCCTCCCTGTGGCTTAGAGGAGATTCATCAATTTAGTGGTATGTAAGATAGCACAGGTAAATGAAGAATGTTCAGAAAAAAGTAGCCAGAACTGTAATAAGATGATTAGAACTTAATCAGATCCTAACCTTGGCAAACCTGTGATTTGCTGAAATGCCATTTAGGAAGCTAGCATAGCGTACCTAAGGACAGAATTTCTTCACTAGCCTTAAAACCTATCAACCAAAGAAAGAATTCAAAGCAGTTAAACAGGCAAGGAAGTTCTTCAATTCTGGAAACTAATTAGATTATATCATCATAAAAATCAGGTAACTGGGAGTGGGAAAATAGTATCATTTTCCCACCATTTAAGAATTTCTGCAGAAATTATTTAGTTTAATATGTATTACAGAATTCCAAAAGAAGAAAAAAGTGAACATTTTGGACAAAGAAATGATGGTTGAATGACCTCTCATTTTTCAACTGGAGGCTGAGGAATGGAAGAGGTATGAAAATATAAGATCTTACAATAGTCACCCGTAGGGTACCTCCGCTTCCTCTAACAAAATCAGGAGGGACACACCTCATATTTATTGAAGAGAAAAGCAAGGAGAAGGAAATACTTATTGTAAGACAAAAAGAAAAACTTTCTTTTATTGTTTTTTCTTTTAAGAAGTAGTTGTTAGGCCAGCCCAGTTTTATTAATTCTCTTTGGAAAAGGTTATTCTTTCTTCTGAATTAATGTACTGTAATATGCTCTCTAGATGCTAATATTTTGCTGCAGGTAAGGACTGCTCAGAGAGTAAAACATAAGTTGATAAATATCATAAGGAAGAATTGAAAATAGACCTCTTTCTGTTCAGTTTGCTCAAATGAGGTTGGTAGATATTTTTTTTATATATAAAATCTAGACACTTCTGATAAAAATTCATATGTTTTCTAAATAAGCGCCCTGTGATAATTGCTTTCCATTTAAGTTTGAAATACTTAAGGTGTAGCTCCACTCACCTGAGAGAGATATTCCTCATAGAGATCTGTGAATACTGGCCGTGTATATACAAAAACTGGAAGGGGATGAGTAGAATTAGAGACATACGAAACTCTGATAGCTTCTTGAACTCTGTTGCGAACAAAGAATTGGGCATTTCTGGAAGATCTTAAGGCTGTTTCTAGATAGACAGATGGATAAAGTGCTGTGCTTTTCTTCCACAACCAATTAAGCTCATTATTTCTTGCTATTTCAATATCTAAACAGGTTCCCGTATAATTATGTGGATTTTGTTTGTAATCATAGTTATAACAGTCTGGGTAAAGGTAGTATCCCCAAAGACGATTTGGTTTCATTGCTATGCCCAGTTTTAAAGATTCCAACATAAGAGATTTTGCTGCAGCTTCAAATTCTTTTTTAGCTATAGTCCTGGCTTCGGCTTCTGATAGACTTATGTCTCTCTGCTGAACCAGTTCAATAGATTCCTGCCTATAAATGTCTTTTGATCCCCAATTCCTTATCCACACAGGTCTCCAATTTTCCCAGTCTATGACAGCCAATCCAAACTGTTCATCTGAAGGAATATAGAACTGGATATCCTCTCTGGCTTTTTTTAAATGATTTTCCAGCAGCGCGAGTTGAGGGAGTCCTCCATTGAATGCTTCTCCCGTGACTTCATTTTTGTATGGATAGTAACCAAGCCTGTCTGGATAGAATAGAGTGATGTTTTGCCCAATGGATGTCTTCAGTGTGCTTCCAATGAGAGAAAAAAATGACATGTCCAGCTGCACTCCAGTCCTTTCAGTACAAAGTTCTGTAGGAGCATTCCAGATGGAAAGGAAAGGTGAATTAGAAAGAAGTGGACGAGCTCTGATGTTCAGTGATGAGCAGCAAGAAACTAGAAGAATGGTGAACACCATGCCAGAGGCTATGGGATATGTACAAGTAACACAGATACCAAGATTTTGTATTTGTCTTAGAGTTTCCATTGTAGTATGTGCAATGGCATTAGATGATTGTGATCAGACAAAAATTAAATGCTCTCTGGGTTGCTGAGAAGTTTGGTAGTCTGTTAGAAGCTGTACCATACAATAATGTTCTTCAGGTTAAAGCAATATTCCTGAGGTGCAGAATGGATGTGTTCTTTATGTGACTTTCTCTACCATTTCTGATTGCAGGAAACTTCTCAACAATTTCTAAGACCTAGTGCAGAAAAAAAAAGAGAAAAAAAAAGTAGATAAATAAGAGGTGATAAATCTTTTCTAACTGTGAAACAAACACTATTTTTGGTTTTGAATATATTGTTATCTTTGAGTAAAACTCTTGAAGGAAAAGTACAGTGTACAATCATAGAAGAAATAAACTTCATAAGAACAGATACAAAATTGTCAGTGAAGTGGTACCCAATGAGACATGGATTGGAATGAGTATGCTCGATAGTAGTTCAGATTGTGGCTGTGACTGGTGTCTGCAAACATGAGCGTTCTCACAGTGTCTTCTTTTAATCAAAAATAACCTACAAGTAATACTTCTCACCTGTCTCAAAATAAAGTTTTAGGTCCTAATAGATTAATTTTGCAGAGCTCTTAAGGGAAGATCCAAGATAACACAAAATTGGAACCAGAACGTTGGCACACATCCAAGAAAACAATCCATATATACTCATTTAATTCAGTGAGGTATCTGAAATATGAAAAGCACTCTATCTTCTGTCCAGAAGTTCTTAAACAGATTCAAAAGCTGTGTATCATCTGGGCATATGACTATTTTATTTTTCCTGAGGCTGGTTCACATTTACAGATTAAGTGTCCAATAGGCCAAGTGTGCCCAGGAACATAATGCATTAGGAAACCTGAGGTCACGCATGCATACGCAGTGAGCAGTCACACTTACTTTTAGTCAAGAACATAATGGTAGCGGTGGTGGTTGTCTTGGTTTCAGCTGGGATAGATTTGATTTCTTCGTAGTATCTTGTATGATGCTATGTTTTGTATCTCGTATCTCGTATGATGCTATGTTTTGGCTTTAGTAGAAAAACAGTATTAATAACACACCAATGTTTTAGTTGCTGCTGAGCGGCGCTGCACATAGAGAAGAATGTTTTAGCTTTTCACTGTCCTGCAAGTGAGGGGACTGGAGATACGCAAGGAGCTGGGAGGGGACAGAACCAAAACAGCTGACCCAAACTGACCAAAGGGATTTTCCATACCATATGACATCATATGGAATTATAAAACTAGTGGAGAGTTGGCTATGGCAGCAGCCTCATCATTAGGCCATTGAGTATCTAAAGCATATGTATGGGAGCTGCTGAATCACGGCCTGAACCTCTGATTGATCACCTGAGGCAAGCAAGGAGTCAGCCACGGGAGCACAAGTGAAGGCAATTCACCTGTGCTGCCGGGTCTTAAATGGGTCTCCTAGACTCATTTAAGAGCTGACTACCAGTGGGGAAGGATCTCTTCTGGAGATCCACTCTGCTGGAGTTTCATAAGTGAGCCCAGGGTACAAGTAAGCGTCCTATCTATTTTCTTTGTGTTATTATAACCTGCTTTGCCTAACTGTCTTGTTTATTTCATAATTATAACATCTTAATATTCATTGATTATATAGCATATAAGAACATGGAGGAAAATACAGGAGGCACCATGAAGTGAGCACATCACCCAGATAATTAATGAAGATGTTAAATAGTACTGGATGCTGACTAAAACTTTAGTGTGTATTGCCAGAGTGAGGTCTCCAGCTGGACATTCTGGCACTGATCACAATCCTTTGAGTCTAATAGTTCAGACAGTTTTCAGCTTAATTTTCTGTATAACTTGCCTGTATTTCATCAGTGAAAAAGCTATGGGAGACAATGCTGACTTGCTATCAGCAGTATCTGCTACTCTCCACTTGTCTACTAAGCCAGTCATCTTATTATAAAAGGCAATCGGGTTGGCCAAGCGTGATTTCCTCTTTGTAAATTCATGCTGACTCCTTTCAGTCACCTTCTTGTCCTTAATGTTTTGAAGCATTGTCCAGAAATATTTGCTCTGCCTAATTCCTAGGGATCAAGGTGAGACTGTGCTGACAAGTGTGTCGTTCCTTGGGTCATTGTTTTTTGCCCTTCCTGATGATGAGTGACATTTACTTTCATCCAGTTCTCTGAACCCTCCCCCTGTTGTCATTACCTTTTACACATTATCAAGCGTGGCCTTGCAATGACATCAGCCTGATCCTTCAGCACTCACTCATGAGCGTGTGCCACTGTAACCCATAGACTTGGATTTGTTTTGGGTTTGTTTTTAGATTTGTCTGGTTTGTTTAAATGTTCCGTAACCTGATCTTCCTCCACTAAGGGTGAATCTTCCATGCAGTCTTTCCTATGAATGTAAGGAGCCTGGAATCCTAGAAATAGAAATTAAAGTGGAGAAGGCATTGAGTATTTTAACCTTTTCCATGTCTTTTGCTGCCAGATCTCCTGCCTCACTGCTCAGTTTTTATATCGTTTTTCTTGTCTTTCTTCTGTTGTTGAAGATGTAGAAGCTCTTATGCTCTTCACATCTTTTGCCAGATTCAAGTCTGGGTGGGTCTTTGGCTTTCGTAATCCCATCCTTACACACTCAGACAGTATCTGAGTGACAGTATCCTGCACTTTGCCCACAATTACACCATGCAGCGCTACAGGCTTGGGGACAAGTGGCTGGATGACTGTGAAGAGGAAAGGGATCTGGGGGTGTTGGTCGATGACTGGCTGAACATGAGCCAAGAGTGTGTCCAGGTGCCAAGAGGGCCAATGGCATCCTGGCCTGCATTAGAAATAGTGTGGCCAGCAGGAGCAGGGAGGTGATCATCCCCCTGTACTCAGCACTGATGAGGCTGCACCTCGAGTACTGTGCTTAGTTTTGGGCCTCTCACAACAAAAAGACATTGAGGCCCCAGGGCATGTCCAGAGAAGGGCAACAAAACTGGTGAGGGGTCTGGAGTACAAGCCTTATGAGGAGTGGCTGAGGGAGCTGGGATTGTTTAGTCTGGAGAAGGGGAGGCTCAGGGGAGACCTCATTGCACTCTACAACTTCCTGAAGGGAGGTTGTGGTGAGGAGGGGTTTGGCCTCTTCTCCCGGGTAACAAACAGGACCCAGGGAAATGGCTGCAAGTTGTATCAGAGGAGGTTTAGATTAGACATGAGGAAAAACTTTTTCTCTCAGAGAGTGGTCAGGCACTGGAATGGCCTGCCCAGGGAGGTGCTGGAGTTGCCGTCCCTGGCAGTGTTCAAGAGGTGTCTGGATGAGATACGAGATATGGTTTAGTTTGTGGTAGTAATGGTGATGGGAGGATGGTTGGACTAGATGATCTTGTAGGTCCTTTCCAACCTTGTGATTCTATAATTCTATGATTCTATCTCTGCATCCCCTTCAGGTGTGCTTCCTTTGGGGATTTAGCTTTGTGAAGTTCCCTGTTTATTCATACAGGGTGTCTCTTAGCTTGTTTTTCTGTGTGTTGGGATGGACCATTCATGAGGAGGTGATTCTTAAAGATTAAATAGCTGTCCTGGATCTGTCTTCCATCTAAGGCTGTCTCAAACGAAAGTTTCCAAGCCAGTCTCTTATAAAGTGTAAGTTTGCTGTCCTGAAGTAAGTGGTCCTGAAGTCAGTCCTGCCATCTGCCTTGTTCCTGCTTTTCAGGATTCTAAATTCTATCATCTCATGGTCACTGCAGCCAGTCCCTGTGTAACGGCTGCAACCCCCAGACTTCCTTGTTTGTAACTATGTCCAACGTTCTCTCTCATTGCTGACTCTTACATTATCCAAATGAAGTTATGTTTCCTGATACAATACAAACTGAGACTTATAGGACAAAATAAAATAATTCCATGGAGAAACACTTAAAAAAAAAATATTTTCCACTTATGGAAATACAACTTAATGGAATGATCACACATAGAAGCTGATCTACATTGGCATTTGTCAAGACAGTGGATCCTTCATATAATAGTTGCTGTCAGAATAACATGGGGTCATCTGAATGGAGTTGTAGGGTGCAGTTAAGTTTTCAGTGTGCCTCTATTTTGCTTACGAAATGTTTCTTGACTCCACAGAAGTCAGAACTACAGGACTGAAATTTTTGTTCCTGTAAGCTTTTCATTGGTGGATTTCAATGGCAAGCCATTGATAAAGAGGAAATTATCACTTTGAATACTGTATTAAATGAGTTTCATCTGAACCAGTAATTACTGACTCATCTTACAAAGTTTGATTTAACATTGTTGGGAAATAGTTCTCCAAATCCTGCTGTAATGTACTCTGCTGAGTATAAACTGATAGATTAGTTTATGTGATGGCTTCCTGTTAAAAGGATTGTCTTTGGTCCAGCCTAACGATGACAGCTCTAATAAATGTTACTCTTTTCAGTCTCCTTGAATATCAGTCTAAGTGAGCTGAGTAATAAAGCTGCTCTTGTCTTTGTCAAAAAGTCAATATCTTTACAATATATTAACACTAATTGCTCTGGGGCTGGAGCTATGTACTAGAAGTACATACTGATGGAGCTAAAAGCCTGTAGTCTAGGGAAATAATTTCTGCTTTAGATTTTCCTGAAATTGGCATTTGTAAAGGTTACATATTAGAGAGAATCATGGGAATTTTCTTGGTTTAATTATTTTATCTTTTTTTTCACACCATAAACTGGACTGCAGAAACACACATTGTTGAAGATACAAGTGTGCTCCCACATTTTGGTAGCTACACCATTATAGACTTGGGCCATGCTACATGGTCCTGCTTAAAAAATGCCCCACTTGGCCAAAGACAGTTAGAAAATAAAAGGAATACAACATCCACACTTTAACAACAGCATGTAAGAATAACCCTGAGATCATCAATTTAATTATAATAGTTTTCAAGAGCTTATCTGTTTCTTGCCTTGCAAACATGTATGTTATTCATGCTTATTAATGATATAATAACTAATTATTGATATGAAAATCAGTATTTTCCCTGTGTTGAGGAAAATACAGACAGAAGTCTGCACGTGGAACTGATTGTTCCTGATAGAGCAGTGCTTGTCTTTAAATCACTGTGAAGCTGTGGTGGAAAAAATGTGGTCAAATACACAAATGAGACCAGAGTATTGTATACTTAGTTCCTATTCTTTCATTTGCGTTATAAGAACTACTTAAAATAGTGTGAAGATGACTCCCAACAGTATAGAGAAGATAGAATTCTTGACACCATAGCTTTGTAAGTGCCTGGGACAATTTGCTTTCCATCTTCCCTTATCTCAACACTGGGAAAATATGAAGTTGTCTAAAGACTCATCTTCAGGAAAGAAAGCACCACTGAGTAACACTTAAGTAGAAGGAAATTTCCATGATTCCTGAGTAGCAGAGGAACTAAGAAGTGCTAAGAATATGTTTAATTGTGTTAATGTATTTAAACTCAGAACCTGAAGTAGAGTACAAAGGACTTTGTTGTGGTTTTTTTCATTTTTTTGTTTTTGACAAACCAGAAATGCAATCCATTGACTCGTGATTCCTCACATAGGATCAAAGCAGTTCGTGCTGTTAGCAGTTCACACTGTTGGACACCTCTACTTCTGAGGGATCGATAGAAAATACTGAATGTATTTGAAATTCCTTCTGCTCTGTTCTTGGCTGTCCCAGATAGTGATGTGAAAAATGGCCCCGTTGTCTTATTCTCTAGTCTGGAGGCGTCTGAAAGAATGGAAAAGTGCTACTGATGTGTATGAAAGCACCTGTTCTGCTGGAACTGTGACCTAGAGATGATTTAAACACTTTTAAAGGGAAGGAACCTGGGCAGGAGGCTGTTTGCTTATCATAGAATGGTTGAAGGGACCTCAAAGATCATCAGGTTCCAACCTCCCTGCCACCAACCTCCATATCTAATACTAGGCCATAGTATCACAGGCATACACAGAGACATACAACAGCCATAGAAGAAAGGGAAGAATAATCCTGCAGCTGCACTGCGCTCCCAAGGTGAATCATTTTGGCATTTCTAAAATTCAAGACAGTGATACTCAATTAAGACATACATGCAGGAGCTGTGAGAATAACACTTGTGAGGATTAGGTAGCCTCTCAGAAAGAAGGTGCAACTAGAAACATTAACTATATGTGCTGCACAGTTGATGGTAAATTGAACGAGATCAGACAGTAAGCATGAAGCCTTTGCATAGTAGGATTTAGCCTTGTTAGAAATGTATTAAGATACACTTGTTTGTAAAGTCAGAATTTGGCAAGCATTTATTTTCATAATGGTTTCTAAAACTCCACCCTCACTTCCATATAATCTTCTCATTTGAACTACTACAGCTATTTGTGGGGCCACGCAATGAGTCGTTGAGGTAAAAAAATGCCTCAGCCAAAAGTGAAGAGAGGAAGGGTTTTTCTTCTAAGTACACAAACCAGCAAAACTGGCTAGTTTAGCCAGCACCGATGATTTAAGAAGTGCTTGTCAGACTACGCCCCGGTGCTGGAGCTGTCCTTATCAGCAATGACTGACAAACCTGCTCTTCTGCGATTGCTTACTCTCGTTCTTGAGTTCTGGTTTTGAGTACAGGGCAATGGTTGCATGAGGACCTGTAGCCTAAGCAAACCTCCAGACAAATTCCTATACAGATGTTCCCAGCTGAGAGGAGTTTAGTTTGCCTGTGGAAGAAATCAAAATATGTCGATATTGTTAAAGGTCAGTAGCTGAGCATCCAAGCTCCGGATAGCCTGCCTTAAAAATGTGCATACAAAAGTCTTAGTCAAACTAATATTTGATTATTTATCTGTGATTCCACTGTATGTTTTTGCTAATCTTTCCAATTGGTTTTCCGAGTCTTATTATGACTGCTCCTGTGTTCCCTGACTAATTTAAAATGTTAGAAAAACTCTTTTCTCCTCTTAATTTCTCAGTTTTTCTTCTTTACAGAGTTGGAAATTAGAACTTTCAAGTTCAGTAATATCCTAGCAGCTTTTTTTTTTTTTACTGATGTTCTGATTTGTTGAGTTTGTTTACTGACGTAGCTGAATAAGCTGCCTGAACACATTTTCAAGACTAGTTGGAACATTTTGTTTGCTGTATTGTGTATAATTAGACTTGGCAGAACTCAGATTCTGTAGTGACAGTTCCTATTGCAGGGAAATCAAAGACAATAAGAATCCGTCACTTGTCACTTTGCGAAGAACCCTGTAGCAGACTTCAAAATAATTAAAAATGTGCAATACTGGTCAATACTGTACAAAAAAAATATACAGAATATTGGGCAAGTCACAGCTCCATTTCAAAATGCAACAATTGTTTATATTTGGCCTATTTTTAGTTAAATATTCTTTGCTACATCGCACTGAACCCTACTGAATAACTCTAATTAGAAGCCTTCAGAATAAAAGGTCAACACGCTTTGTTTTAGCTCACGTATTCAACCTGCTCTTCCCTCTAACTACATGACAAGGTTGTACGTGTGATTTTCGATTTCCTTTTTTTTTTTTTTCCTCCTATTCCATGGGGACACAACTGAGTAAATCAAATAATATTTGAATACTTTTGTCAAAATAATGCTTTGTAATTCCACCTAAGATGTCTAGTATCTTTTGCTTTGCAGCTGAATCCTGTTTGCATTCCAGTATTGTTTTAAACTCTTTTGGACAGCAGTCTTTACAAGAGAGCTATCCATGTACTTGGAGCTGCAGTTTAAAAACAGGCTTTCAAGGCAGCTCATTGGATCTTGCAGGAGCTCTTCCAAACAAGACAATATTACGTCTGCAAGTTCATGGCTAGTCTCAGAGGGAGACAACAATCTAGAGGATTATAATATGCCATTAATAAACATGTTTATCATCTCTTATAGGAGTATTATTTTGAAAACCAGACATCTGAACTGAGCAGAAAAACACATGATATTCTTTCCTCTTAAGCGTTCCATGCAGTATGGAAATATAATTACAGTACGCTTTTGGTCGAAGCAGATGGCATTTCACATCTGTGTTAAGAATATTTTCCCCCTAGCAAATCGTTAGTCTGTCCTAATAATTAATATGAAAAAATGATCTGCGCTGTACAAAAGTAGCTGTGCCTTTGAAATAGGTGTTTGTAAGTGAAATATACTGTTGTAGACATCTCAGGAAGAGATAGAATAGGCTTTCATTTAGTCCGTGTAAAGTAACGCATTATTAAAATTAACACAGCAGAAAAATTAAAATTAACACATTCAGAATGCAAAGCAGTTTCAGTCACAAAATCATGCCCTCTTTTTTTAAAGGAGAGAATGCTACAGGAGAGAAATAGTGGCATTCTTTTTTGAAAACAGGGGAGCAGATGTACCCCTGGAGTGAACCCTACCTGAATGGATGAAATTGTTCCCAGCTTTTAGCAACAATGCTTTATAACTAGAGCCACAGGAGGAAGAGGTAAGGGGGTCCTCAAGTGGGAGTTAGCCTTGGAAATAAATATGTATTATAAACCTCAGCACCAGTTTATATATTAGTATCTGTCTTCACAGTATGTGATTTCAAGATCTTTTGTGCTATACCTAAATGTTCTCTCTTTTAAAACTTCCTCTTCTGGGACTGTAATTCATTCTGTATTCTTTTATTCCATATGACTATAAATAATCTGAGGAAAATGTGAAACTGCAGTAAAGAAATGAACCTTCCCGCAAGAATAATTTATTTCCTGCTGTTTCATACTGTGTCTCCATTCACTCTGTTTCTTTCCAGTCTCCCTGGTCTTTTGTTATTTTGATAAAGCTCCTAATACCAAAGAGCCAACATAATTGCCACCCATCCCTGGAGATAAGTGAGAGAGATGGCAAGCAGATGTCAAAGTCTCAAAACAAAGGTGAGTACAAAGCTATGCAGAACACCGGTGATTTTATAAAGGAGAAATTAGCATTATTGAGCATTGTTTGGGGAAATGGTAATGCAAAGAATTAACAATTTTATCTGAAAAGAAAGAGAAGGCAGCCGCACCTGCCTGAGCAAGCACATTAGCATAAGCCTTAAAGAAAGCCTAAGAAGAGGGATTTACAGTAAGGGAGCTGGAAAACAGAGGCTTGCAGCTCTCCATAGACAGCAATTTGTTGATCTGCCAGTGCTAGGGAGGTTAAAACTTGTGTGATTCTTGGAACCAAACAGCTAGAGTACCTGACTTCAGCATTAGCTTTTCTTCTAGCTGAAATAACCTGCAAACTCTTAAAATCCTGGGTAAGCGGACAATTTGAGAGATAATGCCACTGCTTTTTAGGATGAAGGACCTAATGTCTCACATGCTGAGAAAGTCAACTTGGACCGCTTGCCACAGGTGCATCCCATCAGTGTGGAGGTGCCCTCACATCCATACCTCCCTCTCTGGGCTTTCTCCTCTCTGGTGGCTTCAGGGAAACCCAAGACAGCCTGTACCTGTGCAGGAGCTGCCCAGCACTGGCTCTATTGTCCTTAAGCAGCTCTGACTCAAACCTGTTGTCCTTGATATTTTGTGGTTTGCTTCACCCTCCTGTAGCTGCATATAAAAAATAACTATTACACTGCAGTGTATCATTTACCTGAGTTGAGTGGTTAAACACATTAAGGTCTCATCTCTCTTACCTCTGAGTAAAAACATTCACTATGGACAAATAGATCCTTACTAAACTTCCCCAAATATCAGTTTACTCCAGTTAATGTTCCCTGTTAGCATACCCCTGTCTGTAAATGAAACCTATTCCCACCACCACCCCAAAAAATTGCCCAGACTAGCAATGTAACCTAAAGGGTTTGAAATTGAAGATGAGATGGTTTTAGTGGTTTTGTTGATATGTACACATAGATTTAACTGACAACTGTATATTTGCTGCATCTAAGTAATCTTTTGTGTGTGTAATAGTCAGGGAATCACTTGGAATGAAAAAAATAAATAAATCAGAAGACGGTGAGAGAGAAGAAGCTGATAGTATCACAGCAGAAGTTCAACACATGGTTCATCACAGCAGATAGGCTGCTATATGTCATGTGTATTCACAATCTTGCTGGAAATTACTGCTGAAATTTACCTTTCCTTTATGGAGATTTAAATTTCAAAATAGTAAAAACCAAACAACATAGAAATAAACAGTAAATACTCACCTATATGGTACCACAGGTCAGGACTTGCTGGAATGAATGAACAAGTGAGTTGACAATATAATTAGCCTTGTCTGGAAAGGCAGGGCTCTGGCCCAGCCAATTGGGACTTGTCATTTGGTGTAAACCTTAGCATAATTACAGGGCAGTTGATTAAAGGTGTCTTCTGTCTTAGCTGATCACAGTAATTACTGTGACAAAACATTGCCCGTCAAAGGTCTTACAACTAGTTTTGTGATATAAAATTTCCAAAAACAAATTGAAACTTTTTTTTCCCCTAAAGTAAGAAATACTTTATATTTCAACTTTTACTTTTTGATGCACCAGTGGTTTGACCAGTGGAGGCAAAATTTTTTTTCATGGATTTGCTATGCAGAAATGAGGTAGGGGAAGAGAATTGCCTTCTCTGGTGCTCAAGCATAAAGAGCCAACAGGAGCTGCATGCGTGTTGTGTGCCAAACAAGGCAGCAGGGGGAATTACCCACTGGGGAGCAGAGACTGAGGTTGCTAGGTTGGGGATTGCCCAACTGAGCAGCACAGTGCCCTCTGATTGTTCTCACAGAGATTCAGGCAGGAGCGCTGGAGCATTTCTTGTAGATGCTGATGCAGAGCATGTTGCCAGCCATATGGAGGTACTGAAACAACCTCCTAGTATGTCATTAAACTCCTCACTGTGATGACACTTACATAGCCCTGTAGATTGAGGGCTTCCCACAACAGTGGGGCGGCAAGTAGCCATGGGTTAGAGCTGTTTTGAGCTGCAGACCTTCATTTACGCTTGTCATGTGGAAGTTCATTAATGGACACGTTTCTCCCTCAGCAGAAAAACAACTTTGTTTTGGAGTTGATTTTAGTGTCAAGATTTTTGTTACAATATTAAAACCTTTCAAACATCACATATACTGATTTCTTAGTGTACTATCTTTTCCTGTTTTCTGGTACTACATGACACATCCTTCATAAATGTATGAGTAAATAGATCCAATGATAAATCCCAAAATGACAGAAGAGACAAAATTGTCCATTATTTTATACAATCGTTAAAATCAGACACTATTTAGTACTTATATTTTTACACTGATTTTAAATAAATGTATAGAAGAATAATTTAGAAATTATGATCTAAAAAATAATAGTTTTTAACACCATTCTAGAATTATGATAAAAAATATTTTAAAGCAAAGAGTTTTCTGTGGTGAAGGAACAAGTTGGAATAGAATTTATATATATATGTATACATTCATTTTATCTCTCCTTACTAATATGCTCCTGTATATTAGATAAGAATCTTAAAACAATATTAATAGATAAAAGCTTTGAAAAAAATCAAGGGTTTTAGATTTTTCAGTGTTATTCTAAAATTTGTTCTTGTCTGGGTTGAATTCTGTAAAAGAAAATATTTCCTTCTTCATGGAAAATATCAAGCCAGCTTGGTGTGTGAGATGAACGAGAAAAAGAGAGATACACGATAATGAGACCTCATAGGTCGATTTACTGTTGAGAAACTCATGGTAGCTGTATTCAGAAACTTGCTGCTATTTCAGCCCAAGTTATAGATTGCAAGGCTCTGACACTTCATCTGTAGCAGTGGTTTTCTCTCCTCTAACGCTTCATCTTTTTGGTACAGGATCCACTTCACAGGGGCCTAACAGCCAGAATCCTAGCTTGCACATTCACCACCTGTTGTCTACCATCCATTACTCATATCAAATAAGAATTTGCTCCCAGAACAGGGCTTTTGCTGGCGGAAGTTTTAAATAAAGAAGTGAAATACCAGGCAGTTCCTAAAATGGGAAAGAAGCATTGGTATGCATGGCGGAAATGGTCTTGTAGAATAGAATTAAAGTTGAGGAAACTGAGGAGACAAGGAAATGGTTCTGCAGGACTATGGGAAATAAAACTTAAGGAAGAGCTGCAGGGAACCTTGACCAAACCATTCTTCACACCTCATTAACCTACCAGTTTGTTTTTAAGACATTCACTTACATCCTCTCTGACTTTTACCATCTAACTCGTTCAACACAAGACGCTCAGCTGCCAATACAGAAGGTTCCCATCCCCTACAGGGGTCAGCATATTATTTTCTGCAGTACTGCAGGGCTTCTCTATGGCCACTTCTGGGTGTTACAAACAGCCCCACAGCCGCTGAATGTGTCAGCCTCCCTGCTGAGGCTGCCAGAAGAAGTGCTAATGCTGTTTGTTAATATAATGCAAACATCTGTCCATTAGCAACTGGAGAAGAGCCACCAATGTCACGCCCCACAGCTGCCGGCCAGTATGCAGATGCTCACAATTTCCAGTTGCTGGAAATGACCTGGATTCAACCCAATAATCTGGTGGTAAATGTCTCTGTGCCCCTCCAAATTATAAGAGTGTGGCTGTTAGGTGGCTCTTGATTTCATTTTGATATGATACAAATTGGAAGGTGTATGTGCTGGCTGAGGGACAGTGGAAGAAAAATAAAAAGCAAAAAAGCAACAGCTGGTATCTAATAAGGGTAGAGATGTCTGAAGCAAGATGGGAAGAGAAACTGGTAAAGATGTACAAATCTACCACACAGTCTGTATCATTGAATGCTACAAATAAAATAATGGGATATCATAGAATTATAGAGTCATAGAATGACTTACTCTGGAAGGCACCCTAAAGACCACCTTAGTTCCAACCTCCTGCTGTGCACAGCGTTGCCACATGCTGCATCAGGTTGCCAGGGCCCCATTCAGCCTAGCCTTGAACACAGGAATAGGGCATCCACAGATTCTCTGGGCAACCTGTGCCAGAGCCTCACCACGCTCAGTAAAAATTTCTCTCAGACTTAGAAATAAAGGATGTGGTGTAGAACCATGTCAAAGGCCTTGCAGAAGTCCAGACATGTAGTAAGCAAAGGCAAAAGTGGCCCAAAGCTTTTAAATAATGTAAGCAAAACTGAACTCTGCTGCCTTAAGAACAAACCATAGGACAAAAAGCTGCATATAGCCAGCAGTGTGCACTTGCAGCCTGAAAGGCCACTGCTTTTTGGAGAACTGTGCCTTTACTCTACCCAGGCCCCCAGCATGCATGTAGCTGCTCACTGAGCTGGGCCATCCATCATAGCTACTGCCACCTGCCTTCTCTGCTGCTCAACAAAACCACCGCAAGTTCTAGGGAAGCTGTAGTTTTTAAATTTTGTAGGACCTAGAAGTGTGAAGCTGCATGAGATCTGATCAACAAGTGTATAATATGAACATCCTCAAATCTCACTTTCTGAGCATCCAAGTTAGAGATTTGACCTGAGTTCTTATGGTCTCTTTCTGGCCTTTGTCACAGATTTCCCTGTGACAGAAACCAGGGCACTGGGGAAGAGCCATGGAAAGCAGTGCCCTTCCATACCTTGCCTGAGGTTGTAAGTGACACATATAACAAAAGCAGGAATGTTGAGAGCTCACTGTGATTTAAACTGAGGCAGTATTTTCCTTCCTATGCATGCATAAAATGTCTAGGTGGAAATGCCTCTTGAATGCTGGCAAGTCATCTAAGCACAGAACCCTTTATTGTATTACAGCAGTTACAGTCATTTTGAAAACTCCCATTTGTCTGTCTGCATTATGTAATGCAGCCCAGGGAAGATTTTCCTCTGTTATCTCCAAATGAGACAGCTTACTTACACAGTACAATCCAGTGCAGAGACATGAGCAAGGGTCTTGAAAGCAGCAGAGCAGATTAACACATCTCACCTTTTCATGTGTAGCACTGTTCTATTTGGTACAGATCTGTTTTAATTTGTCTGGAGTACTTTTAGGACCTGAGCAGCTCCGTTCATGCGACAGTTCAGAACTGCACCTCCTGATCCTAAAGGCCCCATGACTGAACTGGCAGATTATTGTCCCACGCTCAGCGCTGCAGGGCAGCTATGCTGTTGCTGCCTCCATAGAACTTTTACTTGGGAACAGCACCGCACTTACACACTTTGGGTTTTTCCTGTTCTGGGGCTGGTTTGCACAGCCAGTCTGCCTCGTGTTCCTCTGTGCAGGCTGATGGGTAGCACAGTGCTCTCCCACTGGGTTGCCTCAGTGTCTTCCTGGACTCAGATGTAAGCTTTTGAAGGCTGCAGAGAAGGCTATTTTGCTTCTTTTTCTCAGTCTTGCATTATAACTAATTTTCCTTTCAGAATGACATTTCTAATTTACATCTTTCTAAACCCTTGTAAAGCTGCCATGACAATAGGCACTATAAAAATTAGTAAATAAGAATTTTCTTATTACCTGATTGCCTTTCATGTCTCATTGTCTTTTATGTCATTCTATGCCAAGCCACTTTCAAGTTATATCCTCAGATGTGAAAGCTAAAAGCAATCTAAATGAAATGGTTTTATGTCAAGAAATATATATTCCCATGTACCCTGTGTACTTAATGAAAGCTGGAGTTTTAATAAGGAATAGTAGACATTGACATCCTTCCCTTTCCATCCCAACTGCAGAACGGGTTGGGAAACTCAGCTGCAGCTTACACCAATAGCATCAGCACAACATCCTTCTGAAGTGTATCCAGTCCCAAATTCTCACTGCTGAAATTCACCGCAGTGCACATAGCTCTCATGCACCTATGAGAATTGATGTCAGTGTGCCAACACTCACCAGTATAATGGATGTTTGGGATTGTGTCTTTACCAAGAATAAACCCACTGGCCTGCACATTAGCATGAGCATGCAGGAAGTGATCCTTTGCATACAGACTGGCTCAAAGCATATGTGGAAAGAAAGAGAAGCAGACATCCTCATTACCCTTGCAGAGAAAATGAAATAAACCCCTATGGATCCTTTCAAATGAAAAGAATTAAGAGTGCAAAGAGCACTTTATAGTCTTCCTTGTGCTCCTAGATCCTTGTCATTTGGGATACACACATCACTGGATCCCAGTATATCCCACTTTTCACTATCACTTGCCAGACTTTACTTTTTGGTGCCAACACACATCTTGCAGGCCAGAATGTTTCCCCTTTTATGAAAATACAACCCACCTGAAAATCATTTATGGAAGTTGTGCAAAATCCAAATTAATATTCTCTATTCTCATCTTTCTAAAATATTTATGTTCTTGCCAACCATGCAATAATTACTGAGAACACTATGGAGTAGAATGTATCACCTGTGATCCTGGCCAGGAGCAAACCATTTTTGTTGAGTAATACTGACCTCCACCCCAAACACAGTGACATCACTGCCCCAGGCAAAGAAAGCAGCAGAGATGGGCAACACAGATGTGGGTAGCATTCCTCAGCCAAAACCATTGTCAGCACCATCTCACCATAACACAGCAGGCCCACAGGCTGCAGCAGCCAGAAAGAGGCACATAAGTGCTTCCACGGCATATTTCAAGCTGTGAGAACATTTGCCTAGGTAATGTGCACATGCATAAATTTCCTTGAGAAATCTATGGTTGCAGTTTATTTTTTGAACAGACTGAAATATTCCTTAAAAAAATCATCAAACAATTCCCATTCAGCAGTGCTATACAGTGTGTTTGACTGATAGGTTTTTGTTCTCTTCACATTTGTATGTATTGAACTTGATTAGGAGTTTGATCTCAAGGATTTTTTTCTGAGAGTTTCCTGCAGTTAAATTAGCTCTTTCTCCCGAGCATTCAGAACTTCCCTGCTGAGTCTGCTTTTTTTCCACCCTGCCTGTGAAGTTAAGGAGAGTAAAAACTCATTAAAGCTTTGCCATAACTATTCATGCACTGGAAAGGAGTTCTGAGATGTAGATACTTAGAGGTCCTAATTAATATTTGCCCTGCTTTGAGAGAAGTTCAGGTGCTTCACAGGCATCTCTCTCTTATGGTTTTATTTCACACATAACTTCTGCAGGAATCAGATCCATTTCTAACTGGATTAATATGGAAGGGATCTATCTGGCGAAAGTTCACCTGGCTGATTTGTTTCTGCCAGGAAAGAGGAATCAGACCCAGGGATCTTTTCCTTGTAATTTCTATATTAAGAACAATACCACAAGCAATTACAAATTCAGCCTGATTAGGTCTTTATGCACTTGTAAAATAACTTTGGGAAAAAAAAAAAAAAGATCCAGCTGTCTGCTACCTTCCAAAAAAAAAAAAAAGTCCAATTTACTGAGCCTGCTGAGAAAAGTGCTAATTAAAGCAGGTCATAAATGTTCTGTGTCTGGATGACTACCTGAATTTGAATCAAAGAAAGAAAGGAACCGCGAGGCTTTTCACAGCGGCTGGGACAGGAGGTTGCTTACCAGCTAGCAGAAGCTGTTGGAATAGCAGTGACTTTCCACACCTTCAAACACAGCTGGAATGTGGCCTTAAAAAGAATCTGCATTATAAAATGCCTCTGAAGTCTTTCACCTACCCGCGAAACGAATTTAAACGACTTCTGAAACATGCAAAGGTAGCAGTGCATTTGGATTGCAAAGCAGGATAGAAGCAGTAAGTGTCTTCTCAGGCTATCCATCTACATATTAAAGACATAAAAAGACTGCTTTGTGTCATAAAGACCAGCGCCAAAACAAATTCAGGAAGACCCACGGCAAGTGAAATGGTGGTTTTGGGCAGCAGTGTCAGCAATCAGGGGTTATTTCTCATACACAGTCCTAAAATACTGTTGTAGGATATAAAAATTACACCACAGTTCGACATAGCATTGCCCATAGTTTATAGGCCCTGAAGAAATAGCTTTAGGAAATGGCACTTTCATATCCAGACTGCATGTCTTTTTCCAATAGTTTAATTCTTGCAATATAAAAACATATTTTCTGAAGTGTATTTTTGCTATTCAACACGTCATTTGAGCACCATTACAGTTTTTTTCTATGCTCTACTTTGCTCTGCTGTTACCTATATAAAGATGATATGTGAACTTCTGGAGCACTTGTATAAAATGAAGTGAATCCATTATTCCAGTTCAGTCTTTCAGATCCCGACTACAGAGATCTGAACTTGCTAACAAAAACCATCTGTAATTCAGTCATTATGAAACAAACAGAATGTGAAAGCAAGATGAAGCTTTCAAACTTATTAATCTGCAGACTTGTATAGATGGTGGATTTCTTGCTGTTTTCTTCTTTCTGTGTTAATGAAACACAGAGTAAATAATCTTCAACAGATGTTTCTGTGAATATAAAGGAAATGATCAATTTATTGAAAATGGAAGATTTTGCAAACTGCAGGAATTTCCCCACCAGTGTTTGTTGGGATTTAACCCAGCAGGTGGCTCAGCATCACTCTGTGTTCATTCACTCCCTGCCTTTCCAGAGGGATGGAGGAGAGAATCAAAAAAAACCCACAAAGTAGAATTCACAGATCGAGATAAAACTGTGGCAAATACATATAAAAGTATATAATGAGTGATGCACAAGCAATTGCCTGCCACCCCCCAACCAAACCCCAGCTAGATCCCCAAACAGCAGAAGAGAGTGAGATGCCCTCCCACCCTCTTCAGAACTCCTTCCACGTGATGTCATATGGTATGGAATATCCTTTGGACAATTTCAGCCGGCTGTCCTAATTCTGTTTCCTCCCAGCTACTTGGCCCTTTGCTGAGAATGGCCTTGGCTCTATACAATACTGCTTAGCAGCAACTATAAACATCGGTCTGTTATCAACAGTCCTAGAATCAATAACACAGTATTATACCAGGCACTGTGAAGAAAATAATTCCCTCCCAGCAGAAACTAAGGCAGTGTTACATCAGCAGCACATGTATGTTAGAGGAACATCTCTTTTTCTCTCATCACATTATTGCCAAATTCATGTGTTGCCAGATAAAGGAAGACCCTCGTGATGGATTAGAAGATCATGGAATCATAGAATCATAGAATCATAGAATCATAGAATCATAGAATCACTCAGGTTGGAAAAGACCTTAAAGATCATCGAATCCAACCACAACCTAACCATACTACCCTAACTCTAACAACCCTCCGCTAAATCATGTCCCTGAGCACCACATCCAAATGGTTTTTAAATACATCCAGGGATGGTGACTCAACCACAGGAGCCTGTTCCAGTGCTTAACAGCCCTTTCTGTAAAGAATTTTTTCCTGATATCCAACCTAAACCTCCCCTGGCGCAACTTAAGGCCATTTCCCCTCATTCTGTCACCTGTCACCAGTGAGAAGAGACCAACCCTGCTCTCGCTGTAAGCACATCTCAGGTATTTCAAACGTGCAATAATGTCTCACCTCAGCCTCCTCTTCCCCAGACTAAACTGGGGAAGTACCTTCAGTCTCTCCTCATAGGGCATATTCTCCAGGCCCTTCACAAGCCTTGTTGCCCTTCTTTGGACCTGTTCCAGCACCTCGATGTTAAAGATCATTAAAGACTACTGTTTCTTTACAGTGAGACTTTATTGTAATAGTTTTTCAAGGAAAGATTAGGGAAATAATCATTCATATTCAAGTTATTTCACAGACATCTGAACCCAATAAAATGAAGACTGCTGTAGGTGTGTTTTTGTGTAACTGGAACGCTTGCCTCCCCCTTCTGAATTTTTCCTCTGGACCCTTCTCCATCAGAAGTACCACAAATTTCAATCACTTTCTATTTCCATAGAATACACAGCCATTTCACTATATTTTTGACAGTCAACCATTTAGTCACTGCTTCCATCAGTTTTGTAACTCATAATTATCTATAATCCAGTGCAGGATACGTCAGGAATGGATTTACAATCAATTATTATATACCTTACTCTGATGCTCCATCTGCTTTGAATGCCCACTGAAGCTTTGCACAGGAGGAGGTGCTTTCTTGGTGGACGCTAAAGCATGCAGCACTTCATCCACAGCAGCAGGTGGTACTGATAGGTGAGCCAAAACTCAATGTCACTTGGTAAGAAATCGTCTGGAGCTACCAACTCAATTTTTGTCAGTTGAGCCTATGTCAGGCTCTTTGGCTATAATAACAGTTATGAAACCAAAATGTACCACTTATTTGGATTATGAAATTATTAATTTGCAGCTTTCCTTGCAGCCTAGAGCACTTGTTTATTGCTTGTAAATATTTCCATGCTGATTAGATATGAGCAAAAAGATTGTGCTGGAGTAATTTGTTGCCAAAAAAATCCTCACAACTCCACACTAGAAAATGATCAGAAAAACAGACTGGTACTAGAAAGATGTAATAAAGCCCCCACATTGAGGGAATGAAGAACATTTCTTTAGTCTTTAGAAGAGATTATTAGGAAAGCGTGGTAATGGTTGTAATAGGTATGATAGCAGGGAAGTACTTAAAAGCCCCTGTTGTCCATGTCTACTAGGAGTTAGACAAGGATTAATGAATTTCAATCAAATTAACAAAGACTTAAATTAAATATTAGAAATCTTCTTAACAGTAAGGGTAGATAAACCATAGAATGCCTTGCCTTAAAGAGTTGGGAAATCCTTCAAGAAATGTGTAATTAATCCTACCTTTGTAAAGCAGCGGATAATCAGACAATCTCCAAGGAGCCCTTTCAGGACTGTGTTTTTTGAATTCTGCAGTATTTAAACATCTCTGACTTAAAATTATTTCTTTGTAGATGGACCGATGCAAAATGCCTTTTGGCTACAGATACGTCAGATAACATAATAATTGAAGAGATGAGACAAACTGCAGGAGTATCTGCTGGATAAAGCCTTTAAAGACTGTACGCTTTTTCCATTGGAAGTCGGCATACAGATACGGGGACTGAAGTCCCCACTTACAAAACTGCCCACCATTTTCTGGTGCTTCATATTTTTTCTAGAGGCATTAAAAGGCATTACAATGCCTCAGCCATTCAGAAATTTTATAGTAACCTCAAGACAGGTTATTATATACCTGCCTTGAGGTATATACCTGCCTGCATCAACCAGAATTAATAACTGTGTTTAAAAAAATTGGCCCATTATTATTTTATTTCCAATTGCCTGGATTAAAACGTCACCTTTAATGTCATTTATTTCCTCCTTGTGCAAAACCAAACTGAGTTTCTGCACACTGCAGCCAGTAACACCAGAATGTAGTAAACTTCAAGTTCACTCTTGATCTTCCTTCTGCAGTGCAGAACGCATCCCAGACTGCACCAGCCAGCACTAAGCCACTTCTCCAACTCTGGTTTGTGCAGCCTTGTGAGGAATTTCTCAGTGTAGCAGCCAGCTGCTCAAACTTGCATAAAATATGATAACAAAATCACAAAGATTTTTGAAGGACTTTAAATGCTATGTAAACAAAGACATAAAAAGCAGTAAAAATCCATTGCTGGCATTATTACAAAAAATAGGTGATCAAGGCTTAAGAAATTTAAAATCTTCATGAAACTTGTAATCTTCATCTCATATTTAAGCAATCCTGGCCCTGGCCCTTCTCCATCCTTCCTCTTTAAGGATTCAAAGCATTCTACAATGAAATTTATTTTTTCCTCCATTGCATCATCACAACAAAGTTGAAAGCTCAGCTCCACTCTGTCCTGTTAATATCTTAGCTACCTGCTAAAAAAATTAGTATAGTGACTACAGAGCTCTCTGACATAAAATTTACCACACATATGGAAGTAATTAAGTTAATGGCAGTGAAGACTGAGCTATTTTCCCATCTTCTGGCAAGTCAGAGACTAGTAGCTCTGAATGGTGCTCACAGAAGCTTACAGGGAAGTTAGCATCCTGCTGTTTTTTTCCATCCTATTGGGAACTAAAAGATTACTACAGGCTTTTGAGCTGCCAAACTCGTACTTTCCTTTATCACTTATGAAGGGATTTCTGTCAGCCGTCTAAAAGTTAGGTGACTACTTCAAGATAGTCACTCCAAACACTTTGTCATTGACAAAAAAGCACAGAAACTGCTAGAGCATGATTCATCCCGTCTATATATGATATCACCTAGTAGATTTATCTGTGCCCTTCTTCCTCTGATGACTGAATGAAAAATGGATGAATAGCAAAGTCCACAGACGTAACATAAATGGTTAAAATAAATGGTTAAAATTGCAGGAAGTAAATACTATGCAGTTTACCCAGGTAGCTTTGGGCATTTAGCGTTTTTGGAGGAATGCTGCTATCCCAGATGTCTGCACATTCTTTTCCAGGCCCAGACAGTGGGTGATGTGGGAGGAATCACCTTGCAGAAGTGCCTGTCTCTGCAGGGAGGCCTAATGAGAATGGGCCTCTAATTAGTGCAGGAGAGGTTAAATATGTATATAAATTCAAACCAAAACAGTCAGTTATTCATAGAGAAAATGAAAAGTAATTTCTCTCCCTTGGAGATGGAAACACTTTCTGCACTACATTGCAGCTCTCAGGATGTAATAAAGAACGCTGTGAATATCATCATTAAAAAGTTACTCAATTTGAGAATTAGTGCATGGTCTGAAGGTGTTCTAGGGACCCACTGTGGCGGAACTGTGAATTTTAGAAGCTCACCAGTGTTTTCTCTAAGATACAGCATGACTGAATACTTGATGTGTAGCCTAAATTTCATTAAAATTGTATAAATTCTAATAATTACTCACTTAAGAAGGGAAAAGCTACAAGAAGGAAAATAACCATGGATACTAATTACTTTTCCAAAATACAGACAGCATTAGACAGTTTAATCAAAGCACTGCCTGTACCAGGTTAGTTCTAAGGATGCCTACTGTATAAGCAATTATTATCAACTTGCTGCAGTAATACACTGCACAAGGTAATTCAGTAAAGAACACATGTGAGGCGTAGCCGTCATCAATGGGATCACAGCAATTTCAGTAAGGAGTGACTCAGATAATCAGTGCAGACACCTCTAGCTTCACAAGTTCACACATGCATAGAATCATAGAATTGCTCAGGTTGGAAAAGACCTAAAAGATCATCGAGTTCAACCACAACCTAACCATACTACCCTAACTCTAACAACCCTCTGCTAAATCATGTCCCTGAGCACCACATCCAGTTTTTAAACACATCCAGGGATGATGACTCAACCACCTCCCTGGGGAGCCTATTCCAGTGCTTAACCACCCTTTCTGTAGAGAAGTTTTTCCTGATATCCAACCTAAACCTTCCCTGGCGCAACTTGGGGCAACATTTAAGCCCCTCAGTTTTATTTGTTGCAGCAGTGGAACTAGAAATACTGTTTCAGAAAATCAGGAAGACTAACAGGTCCTGAGTGCTCATGAGTGCTATCCCCAAGCTCTTGTTCCTTGCCCCATACCACCGAGTAATGGAACAGCTGAAAACTAGTTCACATTACCTTCAGATTTCCCAAAGACAGTCCTAAAATATTTTGCAAGCAAAGGAACCGCCCTCTTAAATTAAATTGCTTTCAAAAACAAATGTCAAAACAAAACAAAGTAAAGGAGCTTCTCAGCAGAAAGCCAGCAGCAGGTATCACCCTTGTCCATTTGGATGGCTGCCCTTCCAAATGCCTGGCTGTGAGATGTGAAGGAGCACACTCATAACACAGGAGGAAGAGGAAGGGAACCAGGAATTCTTCAGTTCCTGCTCTGCACCACCACAGGTAGAAGAGTGTCTGGGAGAAATCACCTTGGTCTATTATCTACGCCTTCTCAGCAGCGTAGAGACAAGCATACATTTGCTGTAATATATGTTGTATATCGCAGTGAAAAAATATATCTACAAAACATTGAGAAAAAATACCCTGATTTTTTTATTGTTCAGCTAAGCTATAAATTGTCATCTGAAGTCAGACTCACAAAATGTAGGAAAAAGGGTAGTAGTGACAGCAGACAAGCTCAGGAAGAAAAAATGCTTGCACTGTCCTCAGTGGTTCTAGGCTGGGTGCCGGATCCCAGCAAGGTGCAATCTGTGTGGGAGCTGTGGGAGCACATACCACTCTGACAGCAAATTCTTCCTTTAAAAATTAACTCTCTACCCTGGGTTAACAGCTGGCACTTAGCAAATAGTGTGTATGCTCTACTGATTTTACGTCCCTTGTAGCTTTCTCTGTGACTGCCCTTGAGTTAATGGTTACATCATTCATTAGTGGGATAGCGCCAGTCATTCATTTCCCAACACAGCGAACGCTGTCATGTGCTGGATAGTAAGCAGGTCTAAGCCAGCCTAAGTCCTGTGTAATTAACTTTGGCCCAGCACATGGAAGTGTGTTTGACAATGCATATCATTCTCCCATCGGTTCTGCAACGGGAGGATGGGAGGACTCAGATGGATGACACAAAACAACCTGGCATCTTTCTGCAGATAATAGCACCACAGCTGCAAGGGAATGTCTGCATCACACTGCAGGGATCAGAAAATTGCAAAATGAATTGTGATGGCCTAAAATGCATCAGTTCTTTTCCTATGCATCCAAAATAATTCAAGCAATGATAATTTACATATTAAACAAAATATTACGCATTTTACTTTTACAGGAACAAGGTCAACCGCTTTTACTGAGAGTATCAATGGGCTTGAGGGTAGGGAAATAACAACATATGTATATCCCCTACTTGCCATATTCTTTACAAATAATCCTCATAGAGCAAACTACAGCTTATAACTTTCACTTTAGCCTACTATTCACCAGACATTCTCTCCTTTTTTAGTGTTTTGCATTGTTGGCTTTTTTAACAACCTTTGACTTCATACAACATGGATCCTCCCTTCCATTGCATCTACAGGGATTTTTTAGCAGTCTGGAATTTTGTCCTTTCTTGCCAGTAGTCATCGTGTAATCAGTCATTCTTATCTTTTTTTTTTTTTTTTTTTTTTTTAATGTAAACTGTGATCTCTTCAATTCCTGTTCATGTTCTTTTCCCCTAAACTGATCATAATGTTTAACACATTTTCGAGGGAGAGTCCTGCTCAGAACAGTGGGCAATATCACAGATGCTGGGATACTGCTTTCTGAGGTCACGCTGCCACATAAATAGCAGATTTTTTTCTTTGTGCATGTAGATAAAGCCTCTATTTTGTCATCCACTTATATTTGTTATTCTTTTTAAATATTTTCTTCTTTAAATATGTCTCCTTCACTGAGCCAGTGCTTTGTATTATTTTCCTTCAACCATCTTTCTTTCCTTGAGGGAGAAAGATTTTTTCTTCTGCGATTGTTACCACTAAGTTTACCTTCTTATGCTCATTGGCCTATGAAACTTGAGCAATTTACTAAACAAATCCCCTGACAGCAGCTACTAACTCTGAAAATGTACTCCTGTGCCCAGTGAATACAATTTAATTCAATGGCTCTTACTGTCTCCAAGGGGAAATCAAGCAGAGAGAGATCTTTTCTTGCTTAATTTGTGAATAACTCTGACTTTATTCTTGCAATGGAAATTTAAATACTGCAGAACAGAAGCATAGACTGAAAAGAAGCAGCACTGTCTGATTCCCCTAATTTTCTGATACCACATATTTCTTAAATAAAGGGGAAGAGAAGAGATCTGGCTTTACGTGGGATAACTCAAGGAACAATTCAGAAATAGGATGGAGAGTAAAAAGAGACAGCCAAATGGTGAAAAATACAAGTTGCTAATGGAAAGGAACAAACAAAAGAGAATAAATTTCTGTTGACTGCTTGACCTTGTGCCATCAAAACTCATGTACTTTTTTTCACTGAGTTTAATATGAGTAGGACCAGGCTCTATAGCTACACAAAGCATTAGGATCTAGAGAATTCAGTGGGCTGGGGCTGCTCAGGTGGCTGTGAGCTGGGCAGGAGGATCACTTTGTGAATGGATGACAGGAACAGTGATGCAGTGATGCCTTTCTGTGGTGAAACTTGGAGTGAAAATATTTTCAGGAGCCACAGGAAGGCAGTGTGTAACAACTTGATGGAGTTGTATGTCCCACATCTGAGGAAAGGATGGTAGCATCTACCAGCTATTCTACCTGAGCTCAGTTTAAGAGCTGGTGGGATATTTTTCAGTAGCACATTATTTTCAGGCAGAAAATGCTGATTTTTGACTTTTTGCTGAATTCCAACTTTCTCATTTTGATTGCTACAATGTAAATGACAGATTCAATGTGCATTTGCATGTAAATACTCACAGCAGTGTTTGACATTTATTACATTTCTATCATCAAAGCGAAGTCAGCCTGCTGTGAATGCCCTGAAGGAACTGCAAAAATGTGAATTTAGGTCAGTAGAAGATGAGATGCGTCAGGCAGCAAAATGCCTGAAGCCACAAATTTGAGCATCTCTCACAGCCATACTGGCTGCCTGCCCCTGGGTGAGGGGAAAAGGATGTTTGCTCTTTGAAGTTTCCTTTGCACAACCAGGAGCTGCCAAGGACCATGTCTGCCAGCTTCAGGCACAGCTAACGCGGGCAGGGGGCAGTAAGAGTAAGATATTTTGAAATGAACCACTCCAAAGCTGCTTGAACCCCTCCTTTCTGGTTCTGCCCTTTCTGACTCCTCTAATTTTGTCATTATCTCACCTCTGGCCTCATGGACAAGTACCATGGGAGCTATTACTCCACTAATGAGCAGTGTGTGATTTATGTTTACGGAGGAAAGCAGCAGGGCACTCATGTGTTAAGGCCCCCCAGTAGAGGTACAGATGCTGGCAGGTGTCTGGAGCAGGGATCAAACCTGTTGTCCTCTCCCGCCCATCATCAGTGCTTGCTCTGTGCTTCATCCATCTTTAGAAACCTGCCCCTTCCAGCATTTGCTCCTGAGTGAGCTGAATTCTCTGCAAAACTGATAACCACAGCTCTGACGTGTTTGAATGCAAATTAGTAACATAAAGGTTGCTGCATAAAGAGTTTACAGTACTACTGGATCCTTTGAAAAAGTTTCCTGATGTTTGACCTGTGTTTTTCTTTTGAATCACAGAAATTCTTTACAAAAAATGCAATTTTTTTTCCTCCAACTTGGACCCAATAATCATCTGCTTCTGGCAATAGTTATATGAATTTCTATGTATTATACTATTTCCAAAGGGCCGAATGCATTTTTTCAAGTTAATTAGTCAACATTAGAACATATTTTTCATTATGCAGGCAAGCTTACAAACCTATTAGCTATTGTGACTCTAGTTTGTATTCTTAATGGGCTTAGTTTTGCAAAACAGACTCACACAAAGTTTTTACCACAAGAAAGAAAACCATATTATACTGCTCACCTCACAGAATATATCCCAGCCAAGCAGACTGTGTTTGCCAGTGCGGGAATGTCTATCACTGAACTCAGCTGGACGTAACCCCTGGCTAGGGAATATGGAGAATTCTTGTAGAAGTAAAGCAGATGATAGAGAGGAAAGAAGAGTTTTACCAAAGTAGTGGGGCATACCAGAGTTTTTCAGCTTATATGTCATAGAAAGGAACAGCTGGCTTGTGACCCTTAGAGAAGTACTTTGAGGTTTTGCTCTTTTACAGTGTGGAAAACTGAGAGCACTGAAGCCCCAAAGGGAAGAACCTTCAATTCTGCCCAAAGCCAGTAAACACGATTTTTGTTTTTGTGACCTTTTAACAAGACAAACTTACCATGTTGCCTAAATTAGTGCTTGAACAATGATTTAGTTATTCATATAGATACATAGCATATTAGAAGATACATATATGTAAAAATATTTTAAAATAATGTTTTCGTGAATAAAAGAAAATTCAGGGACCTAAATATTCAGCAGGCTTGTTCAACTTGCAAACAGCTATCAACAGTAACTGAAACTCACTGAAGTTTCCTGAACCTTTCCTGGGTGAGGTTTTGTACTGCACTTTCCACTAATTTCTGTTTGTGAGGTTAGTAACATCATCAGATGAAGGCTATTTTATGGTATTTGTTACTACTTCTATTTCCAATTTAAAAGTGAAATTATTGTGAGGTGATTAACTATGATGGGCTGAAACTCTGATGTTTTTCCAAGAGTTCAAATTTAGAGTTCTTTAGTTTTGGGCAAGGATCACTAAAAAGCACAGGTTGCTGTTACTGAACCAGCTTCTCAAGTTCTTTAGTTTAGGTGGTATTTTCCTTTCTATTTTTAGTGCTGTAATCCCTGAATTATTATTATCAACATAGAGTGAAGGGAGTAAGGTTTACGTTTCCTGAACCACTTAAGCATGTAAGCTGAAAAGCATTCCAAAGTATGAGTTCTGTTTAAATCAGTTGGAGCTGCTTGGTAAAATACATTCTTTACCACATCCACAGTGTAAATGTTAGGAAAAATATGACCACTGCATGTTTATTTGCATGTTTAAACACCTATGGCTTTGAGATGTTAAACACTCTCTGCACAAATGGAAATGAGCAGATGTTATGTAGCATTCTGCAGAATATGTCTAATATATGCTTTAAAGAGTAGTTTGACTTCAGTATTTAAAGTGTGAGAGGTAGAGCTGCTAGAAAAGCTGCTTTGCATTAAAAAAAAAAAAAAAAAAAAACCTTTTAATCAAATATAGTTTTAAGATGTATGAAATGACTTACTTTTTTCCCAGTGTAACATTTAAAGCTTGAAACAGTCTGGAAAAAAAAGTTTATCATTTGAAATGACTTTTCATTTTCATGTTGATATTGTATTTAGTTAGAAGTTAAAAAGCTGAAGGCAAAAAAAATAGTTAGAAGTTAAAAAGCTGAAGGCAAAATCATCTGTTGAAGTGAAACAGCTATAAAGGGATTTTTTCACTTCCTGGCTGAAAAAAAACCAACACACTTTGGAGTCTCTAAGGTGATAGCCAGAGAAGCATCTGGGTTACATTATCCGAATCCCTTGGAAATAAGAGGACATAACTGCTGGAAAATGCAGTTGAAAATTAAGATCTCTCTCAATTGTTCCTAACCTTTTTTTATTCCTCCCTCCATCCTCCTGCTGCCCAGGCCTTGCCTGTTGCTTGTGGGTTTCTTTCAGCCCTGGGGCTGCCCTGGCTCTGAAAACCAAACCTGGCCAGCAGCAGTGAGATCTCCCCAGGCAGAAGCGGACCTGGCTTCTCCATCCGGGTCCTCTGCAGCTGGTGGCTGCTCACAGTCACCCCATGGCTGGATCGATTCCCTTCAGGATCTTAGTCTGGGGAAAAAACAATTGAAATCCTAACCCATAGGTTTCTACTCTGCCTGTTCTTCCTACTCCACTTGTTAGGAAAAAGAGGAGGTATATTTCAACATGTGAAATTTTATTTATGATTTAATCCAAAAAATATCTTGCATTCTTACTTCCAAAGTCTTGTTTTGCTGACTGGTCCCAGCATAGAAATACAGAATCATAATTTTAGAATCTCTAATTCTATGAATCAGGGAATGGTTTGAGTTGAAAAAGACCTTAAATGACCACCTAGCTCCAACCTCCTGCCATGTGCAGGGTCACCTCCCACTACCTCAGGCCACCCATGGCACTGTCTAACCTGGCCTTGAGCACTTCCAGGGAAGGGACATCCACAACTTCTCTGGGAAGCGCCTCACCATCCTCTAAGTAAAGAATTTCTTCCTAGTATCTAATCTAAATCTATACTGTTTTAGTTAAAACCATCATCCCTTGTCCATTACTGCTTATGGGCAGCTTTATTCTGCTTACATGTTGAACTAACAGTAAAAAGTTTACCAGAACCAGTGCCCCCCAACAAAATGATAAACAGGGATACAATAGGCCTTACTCTGGCACTGTAAGATGTTTTTTCTATTTTAAAAACAGGTGTAAAAACAGCAGAAAAACAATTCTATTTTGTATAAACATCATTTTTTTCTCTTTATTTTACATATTTTCAAGACAGAGCACTTTATTTATTGCCATTGGCATGTGCAAATACAGTGAACTGGGGAAGATTAATTGGCTCTAACATGTTGTACCAATCAAGTTTGTCTACTTGCCAGCACCACATTCTTTCCCTAACTTTGTCTCTCTGAGGGAAGAACATGACTTTTTGGGATCTTGCTACCATTATATTGTCATGAATGTAGTGGGTAGACAACATCTTGAGTATGTGTCAATTCTGAGAGTTATTTTTAAAATTGTATCGCCCACTTATGTCTGTTAAGAAGCTATTTTACCACATATACTGCCAAACCACTGGCAATTAATGTATACAATAAAATTCAGACACATAGTCTTATCTGCACTAGCTCTGTTAAGACCAGTAACCAATGCTATAGTGTTTATAGAAGGCCTGTCTGAGTAAATGTAAATAAATTGACAGATAGAACAATATATTTATGAAACGATGCTCAGTAATCTCCTGAACAGCTTTTAGTAGGCACTTCTCACAGTGCTCAACTATTTTTTCCAGAAGGGAGCAATGTATTTTCTGAGTTACTTGCTGTATCTGTGCATAAAGCCCTTTGGTTTATTTATTTATTTATTTACGTCTAGTTAGAATATTTGAAGCTTCCTGAAAAAAGTGAAAAAAAAAATAAAATCAGAAGACTGTGCATAAACAAATGGAATTTCCTGGCTTTAGATTTTAAGCGATTTAAAAGTTTTCTAAGCCTATCAGTGGAGATTCTCTGTGCTATTTGTTTGCTGTATTTAGCTTGTTACAAAAGAAGGTTCCTTCAAATCTGTTTTCGTTTTCTTTGTATTTTTCTTTCTCTTCATTCCTGACCTTTCTCTATTCAATTTTAAAATGAAATGGGGCCGACAGTGCTTTTGTAAATATGTAAAATTACAGTCAGACAAAGAAATTTTTTTAGGATTAATGGGTCTTGTGTTTCTACAACAGATCTCATAAAGATGATGAATTAAGCAATTCTTTGAAAGTGAAAAACAGTCACAGATTTTCATATAACCACAAAATATTTTAAGGAGAGAAGCAAGAGCAGTTCCAAGAGATCTTAATCCAGCACTTCAGCCATATTGTTAAATGTGTCAGTGTGATGCAAAAACACCAGCACTTCTACATAAGATTCACCTATCCTGGAAAAGTGTTCAGAGACAAGTCAATATTCATTGATTTAATGCAGTAGCATCACCAGTAGTGTCTGGAGGGTAAAATGTCCACCAAGTCTTTATTACCAACTCTGCTGTCCAACAGAATGTCCACAGCACCCTGCAGAGCAGGGGCCTTATGTAGATCACTCATATAAGGAAGGTACAACTACAAAGCAACTTCCCATAGACAAGTTACAGCTGAGGGTAGGAGCACAGGCCAGGGCTGCCTGCCCACGTTCCCAAGCTCCCACACTCCCTTATTATGTGCTAGTTGCAAGTTCAGGCCATGATCTGTATTTTTCCACACAGTCAGCTGTAGGTTTCAAAAAAACTCTGGATCTGCCTTTCTCAAAATAAAAATCCAGCTAGGGAACATTAGTGGGAGTTTAGAGAACCTGAGTCTTCTTCCTACTACACCAAGATTTTAGGACTGATACATATGCCACAGCTTCCAGAGCTTCTCTTGGCATGGTTCATCTCCTGTCTGCAGCCCTTATTTTCTATGCCTTAGTGACTGTTCCACAACAGAGGGTCAAACACTTCTCTGTCACAGCCCTGATGGCACTAATGGACTTTCTGTCTTTTTCTAGCCACACCTGGGACATCTCTCCATTCCTGCCTATGTTAGACCTCAATTCTGCTCTTGCCAGGGCTGTCAGCTCTTAATTCAGCAACATTACAGGAGTGTCCACTTTTCCAGTTCTGTACCTGTCTCCTGGACAGATCGCTTGGGCTCACACTGTCATTGCATCTCTGGCTCCACCTGCTGCTTCTTACTGAGCCCTGTGAGCAGCTCCTGGACTTAGCTCATCATTTGCCTCATCTGGGGCTGTTGATGAAATTGGTTACCAGCATCCATGTCTTTCCACTATGTCCAGTCCCTATGGGACTGCGTCCTTCAGTGAGGGCACAGCCCATGCTGGGGTCACCGCAGCTCCTATCTATCCAGTTGTCATGGAGCTGCTGGACCTTGCAGCTCCCTGATACTCTCATCTTGGGCTTTCTATTCTGAGCAACTACGGTCAACATCACGTTACATGTATAAGGAACAAAAGCTCTTGATTTTTCCCATCACTGTAATGTTTCAGCAAAATTACTTATTTTATGTCGTTACATAAAGATTCGCTAAGCTTAAACATACAGTGGGCCTAGGTTTAGGTCTTTGCTCCCAGACAAGGTCAGCAAATTGAACTTTCAGATAAATTGCTTGCAATATGAGGCTACTGAATAAAATGAGATACAGTTGCTGTTTATCAGGATTAGCTGGCTCTTCCTCAGATGTCCAGGAAGTATAATCTAAGGACACAGAAAATCATTATCTTCAGGTCAGACAGAAGAGAATTCTAGAGAACCCCACCAATTATTGAGTGTGAAATAGGTCTCCAAGTAACCAGGCGCCAAGAGGAGACAGGCTGTGATAAGAAGTTATCAGGAAACATTGAAGCGCAGAAGGAATGTAGTGGCCTAGAGATAGGAGATACCTCAGCAGAGGATTTTAGGAGTTAGGTAACATCTGCATGCTAGATTTAAGCACCTTATCTCATTATGGTTGCTAGCACTGCACTTATTAATGAACCTAGCAAAACAAACCATCTTTATGAATTTCGCAACCCATTAGAACACAGCAATTTCTTGACTAAACATAAATTTATGCAGACTGGGCCCCAAAAACCAACCAAGCAAAAACTGTCAACAGTGGAAACAGTTGTAAAACAAACAAACAACAACAAAAAAAAACCACCATGGTGAAGATCTGAAGATCCAGTTGTATATTTACAGACACGTAGGTATTGCCCAGTTCTATCCCAGGTATCCCATGCGGTTGGCAGGTATGACACAGGATGTACAGGAGTCCCACCTCCCTCTGGGGCAGCACCCTTTGTTTAGAAATTACCCAGCTCAAACTGTAGCAGGCTTAAACCAAAATAGGCAAATTTATGCAGAGATTTTACCTGGTTCTGATGAGATCTGCTGCTAACAAGGCTGTGCAGGTAAGAGCTACCAGAACTACCTGTTCCCAAGTTACCTTACCTTTATACTGTCTGGCCGAAATCCAGTTCTCCCCGTCCTTCCCTGAGTGGCACAGAGTGAAGTTTGTGGCACACCACTTATGCCCACATTCACTTACAGTTACAGCATGTACTCTTTAGCAGGACAAACAAAGCAATCCCAGCCTCCCCCGAGCATTTGCAGTCAGGAGTAGGTGAGAGCCCTTAATAGGCAGACAGAAGAACTCAGCAGTTTGTAGAAACTAAACTTAGAAACTTACAGGGATGTAAGGAAAATGAAAACTAGAATACTCTGCAAGCTTTTGAAATGTAGGTGTGAATATGAAGTCTGAAGGACACCCTGAAGCTTGGTGTGAGTCTGTTTATACTTTTTATAGGACTCTTCTTGAACTAGTGCACTAGGCCTCCGTTTTCAAGTTAGTTATAACTGCCTGAGAAACAATAACGCATAAGAGCAGGCTGTGGGGATGCTCTGGCAATCCGAGATAATTTGTGACAACTCCGCTCATATGCTGCTGCAGACCCAGATCTTCTTTTGTTGTTTTTCTTTTTTTGTTGTTTTATTGGTGGGTTGTTTTTTTTTGTTTTGTTTAGTTTTCTGATAACTTGTGAGGAGCAGCTGAGTTCCCTTGGTTTGCTCAGCCCAGAGCAGAGGAGCTGAGAGGCCTGATGGTGGCTGCAGCTCCTCACAGGGAGCAGAGGGCAGCGCTGAGCTCTGCTCCGTGACAGTGACAGGATCTGACGGAACGGCATGGAGCTGTGTCAGAGGAGGGGTGTGTTGGGTATTAGTAAAAGGTTCTTCACCAGAGATTGATCAGGAACAGGAACAGGCTCCCCAGGGCAGTGGTCATGGTACTAAGCTGCTGGAATTCAAGAATCATTTGGACAATGCTCTTAGATAAATGGTTTAACGGTTATCTTGCCCTGTGTGGAGCCAGGAGTTGGACTGGATGATCCTCATGGGTCCCTTTGTATTCGGGAGATTCTGTGATTACTCTGGGAAGCACCAACAGAAGTGGAGCAAAGCTGCTAAGGACCTGTGGGAGAACCGATCCTCAAGAGACAAGCGGGTGCCCACCTCTGTTATTGTGGGTGGACTGTGTTTCTGATCGTCCTCCCCAAATTGCAAGCTAATTGCTCAGATGAGTTCAGTGTGTGAGCTGTGTGGGACCACCACAGTCACCTAGCACCATCTCACCAGCTTCCCAGGCTCCTGCCCCCACCCCACAGCTGGGAAGGAGCTCGGAGCCAACCCAAAAGCCAAGCGCTGGAAGCCAGCAAGCAAGAGTCGATGTTACTAGGGCAAATGCTGTTGGGAAAAAAACAAACAAACATTTTTTGAAAGTTTTGAACTGCGTAGCATGAAAATGTACTGAAAAGTAGTCTGGAATAAGGAAAGGCGATGTCACCCTTCTTTTTTCTTTCAGTTACCAGACGATTTACTTTATTTTGAAGTGGTCCTTTCCCTGGAGATACTATTCAAAAGTCACAACTTCCACTATCTTTGGTCATTTCTGTACTATCGAAGCTTCTGCTGAACAAAGAAAAGATCAGAAATGTTATCTGTCCGTGTTCTCCAATGCAATGAGTTGGTCAGTGCTAAAAAATCTATTTGAGAAATTAGGTGATCAAATTCCTCCAGGCAGATTTCAATAAATATGTGTTTCTGTTCATGACCCTTTTTTCCCTGTTTCCAATTAATATTTTAATGAGCGCATTTTCTTCAAAGAGCCTCTTGAGGAAACAGCAAATTTTATTTCAATTGATAGAAAATGTCTAAAAAGTAAATTTTAGATTTTTCCATTAACACTTGCCTTGAATCTCTGTTGAAAGAATTTGATTGATCTGGTCAGAGAGATCAAGTCACTCAGAAAACCTAATAAAATTGTGAATATTATTCATTAACCTACCCTGGAAAAGGGCAGAATATAGGAATGTAATGATTTTGACATAAAATTCAGGTGCTGCATTATATTCAACAAGTAGGCAAACCATGTAAATAAAGCTTATCTGTTACAGATAAAGCAGATTTCAATTTCATAGGTTCAATGGCACTATAGAGAATTATCTTCTCGTAGGCATAATTCCGTTATGTTGATTTCTGTGTATGCAGTATCATTTTCAGCAAGGAGACAGTACTCACATTGCTTATGTGCCTATAGCTCAAGTTTTCAAACAGTGAACTAAATAAACGTTTACCAGGCATCACATGAGAGGTTCATAGCTCTTCTCCCAGTGTTGTCGTATGTCCAAAGGCATTTGTCTGTAGAGACTTTGGTCCCACTGATGAGGACTGGGCTATATAAGAGCAGCACTGGTGACTGTGAGCAGGCTGTGAAACTTGAGTCATGTTACCAATTCTGGTCACTTACAAAGTGTTGGGAGATGTTTTTTTAATCTGTTTCCTACTTTCTTTCTAGATCTTAAGCCCAAGGATCGTGTTTTGAGGCTTGCTTTCCACAGGTTGAGGAATTAGTAACTCAGGAGTTTCTTATTCAGAAGATTGAACTGGGAGCAGACTGATGAAGAGAACTGGGAATGCTGCTCTAGGCCAGCTAAAGGTATTTACCTAAAAAGACTGGGAGAGGAGTGAATGAGAGTACAAGTAAGAAGGGTGCTGACAGTCCTAAGGCATGTAGCACTACCTTATCAGCACTACTCACTTCTGCCCTTACTGCTCTGCCTTCAAATCCCACCACAGTGTACAGTGCCACCTCTACTAAGCTGAGTTGTAAATGTGTTCCTCCAAAACTCTGGTATCTGCCAAGACTGTACAAGAATAGTCACACTGCTGGTTCATTATAAAGCTCTAATATGTGTTTGATGACAACATTTTTTCTGCAATGTCCATTGGTGTTTTAATAGCCTTCATAATAGCACATAGTAATGGCATTACTACTTGCTTGTGTAACACTCACCTTCAGTATGCTATGCCAGCAATAACTAATGAATGCACATTTCAGGAAATTCATCCACCTAGGTTTTACTTCTCAGAGTAGGGTTTTAACCTCAGAGAGAAGAAATGTGAGTTCAGGGTAGGTACAAGAGAGATTTGATGCTCTTTTGGAATTATATATCAGCTTCCAGATTGTGCTGATGCAGAAAGCAGCTTAAAAATATATAGTTCCACCTGGGTTATTCCTGTGCCTGCTGCTCCAGACTCAGCCAAGAACAGAAGACTCACTGCACAAGCCAAGACGCCAAGAGGTAGGAATCCAAGATACAGAGATAGTAGAGTGATATCTCTCAGATGGTCTTTTCTATCCATCCTGCAAATGTCTGTTAAAGTGATTAGCAAGAACAGATGAACAATATTACTGAGTCACTATATCACTTTTGGAGTGTCTACTGAAAGCAACTTGCCAGCAGCCTCATATATTCAAGCACTAGAAAAAAGTTGGAAACCAGGCCTAAGATTATTTTTAGCTTTATGCTTTGCCTTCAGTCATCTGCTTTACTCAAAATACATAGGCCTAATCAATCAAGTTGGCAAGATAAAACTGTAGGACAACAGCAAAAAGAAGATGAAAGCCAAATTCTACCAAATTCCTGCTGAGGTCAGCCCTGACCTTTGTACAGATGCTATAAGCAACAACGCTACTGTTCAGAAGATAGTCATCAGCACGTCTGATAGGAGCTCATATTCCAGTAATCCTTGATTCAGGTTCGGCATTAGTTTTCTGTCTACTTGAACCGTAGAACATTCAGCCTGGCCTTGGACACCTCCAGGGACAGGGCATCTCTGGGCATACTGTTCCAGTGCCTCACCACCATCGAAGTGAAAAATTTCTTCCTAACGTCTAACTGGAATCTCCTCTCCTTTAGTTTAAAGCCATTCTCCCTTGTCCTATCACTACTGAACCATGTAAAAAGTTGGTTGCCCTCCTGCCTACATGCTCCCTTCAAGTACTGTAAGACCGCAGTGAGGTCTTCCTGGAGCTTTCTCCAAGCTGAACAAGACCAACTCCCTCAACCTTTCTTCATAGGAGAGGTGCTCCAGCCCTCTGATCATCTTCATAGCTTTCCTCTGGACCCGCTCCAACAGCTCCCTATCTTTATTGTGCTGGGACTCCTAGCCTGTACACAGTTCTCCTGGTGGGGTCCCACAAGGGCAGAGCAGAGGGAGAAAATTCATCTCTCTCTTCCTTCTGGCGACCCTTCTTTTCATGCAGCATAGGTATTTGCTACATGCTTGGTCCACACATTGAGCATCAATGCCAGTACATCCTACGTAGGTCATCTTTCACTGTCACCACACTTCTTCTTGTTTAGAAGTCTGGTTAAAGTTAGAGAGCTAGTTTTAGACATTCTGTTGAGATCTACCTCAACTTATAGCAATTCCAAGGATGACAGTCATCCTGGCCTCTTTGACTCTATTGATAGTTAATCTTTTGTCCTTCCCTACTCATCTGCTGAGAGAAATGATCCCAGCACACAAATCTCATATGGCTATACTTGCATTTTCCCCTTTTCATGTTTTTCCTCATTCCTTCTCACCTGCCCCAAAATGTACGTTGAGGCCACAGCAGGTGCCTTCAGCAGAACCTGTAACCACTACCTGGGCAGCCACTAAAACCATTGAGGCGATTTTCTTGGCAAAATTTCCTCAGTAAAAGCCAAGGATTGAACTGGCAGCTAAATACTATTTTTCACATACCAATTGAAAGTTTTTCCTCTTGATTGGCAATTAGCCTGTTCTGAAACAGTAACGGTCAAATTCCTACCTAGTGTAAATCAAAGAAGTCCCACTGAAGTCTCTGATTTATTTTCCAGGTGGTTTAAAAATTCAGCAGGAGCTTTAAAATGCCAATGTTATACATCAAATAACTGGCTAAAACTCACAAATACAGCATATCTTCTATAATGCTCTTTGACACTAAGTATTCCATATGGACCTGACAAATACAAGTGCTAGAGAGACATTCTGATTTTTTTCAAAAAAATTAAAAAAGAAAAAGGAAAAGGAAAAGGAAAAGGAAAAGGAAAAGGAAAAGGAAAAGGAAAAGGAAAAGGAAAAGGAAAAGGAAAAGGAAAAGGAAAAGGAAAAGGAAAGGGAAAAGAAAAAGGAAAAGAAAAAGGAAAAGAAAAAGAAAAAGAAAAAGAAAAAGAAAAAGAAAAAGAAAAAGAAAAAGAAAAAGAAAGAGAAAAAGAAAAAGAAAAAGAAAGAGAAAAAGAAAAAGAAAGAGAAAAAGAAAGAGAAAAAGAAAAAGAAGAAAAAGAAGAAGAAAAAAGGAGAAAAAGAAGAAGAAAAGGAAAAAAAAAGGAGAAAAAGGAGAGAGATCTGATCAACATAAGTTTTAAAGATAAGAGTCAAAACATGGAACCAAATTTTACATTTTGAGCCTTTGCTATCTTTTATAGAAGTGTGTTAGTTACCATAATGAATCAAATTTCAGTTTTAAGAGTCCTGTACTTTTCTTACATGAAAGTTTGACACTGCTGTCGTGGTGACTGGGAGGATTTTGCCAGCTCTTAGTGGGAGTGAACTGCATCCATTGTGAAGGTCAGTTCTCCAGCAGCTGCAGATATTGTGTATGTGCAAGCTGCATGATACATTTCTACTCCATTTCTCTTCTTAAAACATTCAGCACGTTGCCATCCCAGACAAGAATTTGGGTGGTGAATGAAGGCAAGGGAAGCTCCATATTCTGCATTTTCTCTGGTAGCAAAGACGTTGTCTTAGTAAATAAACAATCATTGCATGCACTTATTTCATAATTTCCAAGAAATGTAATGTCAGGCTTACCTCTGAAATCTATTTGTTTTAGGAAACATGTAAATCATATAATTCTGACTGCAGTTTTTCATATGCTTCCTTAGTTGCCTAACTAAGCAGAACTGGTTCAGGGCTGTACTTCAGGGTACACATCCTATTTCTGAACATTAGTGCAGCCATACTAATTTTCTTCTACCTGCTCCACTCTGTTGTGGAAGTGAGCCACTGCTATCAAAGTCTGTATTATATCAAGATAAGAACATGATCTATGTGATTTGAAGAGATAATTTTTCATTTTACCAGCCAGAAACTTTAATAGGACTCATGTGGAACTCATGAGAGATGTCCCTGCCCTTGCAGTGGGGGGGTGGACAAGATGATTGTTAGTTACCTTCCAACCTAAACCATTCTGTGATTCTGTGAGGGCAAGAGCAGGCTGTGAATGGCACTTGGCCTTGATAAAAGAAAACATGAGTGGCATGTTTTCTTTTATCTTCCACTTATTTAAAATACAACAAAAATCCTTTTTTTTTTTAACTTTTTTTAAAATCCTATCTTCTAAACTAAGGACTTTTCCTTCATCACTGCAGCCATTCTTCCTCTCACTCCCTGGGATAAACAAGCACATGTCCTATTTCTCTTAACACAGATTGTTCTGACAATTACAGCAACAACTAGGAAAGTCTTTACCTTCCATACTGTGATCATTTCCATGGCCTATGCCTGAAGATCTGGAAAAAGGTTAGGCTTTTATTTTCTGGATAGCTCTGTGAGACTTACCTCAGATTGCCCATGCAGCAGGAAAATACAGAATAGCTCCAGCCCTAAACAAATCTAAAGAGAACTAATGCTCAAGCCTCATGCAGAGAGGGTTAAAGAAAGAGCTATGTTTTCCACAGTCATGCTGAAAGTGCAACTGCTGCCAGTCCTGTCAGATTTCACTGTAATTTTGTCTATCTGCTGAGAGAAAATCCATAAAAAACCCCATAGATTTCAGGAAGAATTAATAAGTTTCATGTTTTCAAGATCCGCTATTTATCCAAAATCCTAGCAGAACCTAGATTCAATGAAATCATTAGCACGTGGATTTTTGCTATCCTTGGAATAGCAGAGCCTCGACTTTCTGTACAAGAGGCTTAACTTAACAACAGAACTTGTTTTTGTTGTTCAGGATGAAGGATCAGAAACATGGTGTTTTGATGAGATGGTTGTGGAACACCTCTATCCACCTAGTGCTAAGGAAAGAACTTGAATCTTAATCTTCTGGCATGTGTGTTAATAAGTGATTACCAGCTGGTTCATATTATATTTCTCCTTTTCCACCTCTCGAAACAGCCACAGAAATCCTCAAAAATCAGAACAGAAGTCTATGACGATAGTCAATAAGTCACTTCAAAACACTGAGGAATTCACATATAGCTGAGACTTTGTTTTCTGTAGTGAGACTGTATGGTGTACTATGTGAAAACTCATCGGAGTAAGCAATCCCACTGATTAAGTTCACATAGCAAAGGAAGGCCACAGTACTTCTGAATCTGCTACAGCTTTGAATCCTTTTTGTTTTTCTTTTCTTTTTTTTTTAATTATAAGGGCCTCTTTTCAGAAGGTCCTGCATTAGAGTGGGAGCTCAATAGAGAATTCAACTGCTAAGGAAATGGCAGGTTGGGGCAAAAGGTGAGCTAGGATTAAAATGTAACTCCGTAGTTTTTTTTAAATGACATTCTTTAGACTTTCAGCAGTCGAGAACAAAGTGGAAGTATATGCAGAAAGATAAAGCAGGTCTATAGTTTGCTCCCTTATTCTCAAGAGAATAACTATGGTGATTAAATTATTCAATATAAACATAAAATAATCTGTCATAACTGAGAGTACTAAGGCTCAGATAGGTAAGTAAGCTTTAATCTTCTCTACATTAAAGTAATAATAATAGAAGGAAATATCTAACTGATTAAATGTTTTAGGAATTCTATTCCCATCAGTTTCAATACAAAATACAATTAAAAATGAATGTGTATTGCAATCTGTACAGTGCATAAAATGTTGTATTTAATCATTTTATTGCTATGTAACAATCATTTCTGGGAGCAAAGAACCTGAATTATGCCAAGGCAAATCTATTTTGCAATTGACTTTCAATTTGATATGCAGCAAGGCCTCAGCCTGGGATTAAGATCAACATCCAGGCATCTGGAACAGGTTGAAACATAAAAAAAAATCCCTATCTGTAAGATCAAGCAGCATAAATGGGCAAGAAGGTGCAGCATTACCCTTCAGCTGCCTCCAGGCTAATAGGAGGAAAATAGCTTACTACTGAATAAATTAGTGTGGTTGGCATAATGGCAGCCTATACCACATCAAAATTTCTGATTAAATTTGAAACATTAACTTAAACTTGCTGTTGTTTGGATCTTTTCCTTCAGATCAGAATTTCAGATGTAATTTGAAATACCTACTTAACCTTGCTGTTACTTGGATCTGTTCCTCATTACTGGCTACACACGCAGATGGAGTTTGCCTGATTGGATCTAGATGAAGGAACAAAATCATGAATTTTACAGCCTCTTCACTGTATGACTGTAATCAGGTGCCAGCTTCAAACATCTGTCCTTTTCCAAGACAACACTAAATGGAAGCAAAAAGAGAAGATATCTTTATTGGCATAAAGCCGGCGGGAAATGTGGTACAGTTTTTTAATACTAGACATTACTACAAATGGAGCTTCCAAATTACCTGAAATTCAGAATCAGCAGCAGATTTCCCATTTCACAGTGATGCATGGAACAGCCTAAGAGGGACATCAGCAGCTGATAATGTCAAAGCAGTACGTCCTGTTCTCATTCACAATTACATAATCATTTCAATGAAGGCAGTTGCCTCTGCTAAAAGATAAGATGTACTGAAAATTGTGCACTGTTTCAATTGTTAGTGAGACACATGCAGATTTTAGCTGATTGTTAAATGGTTGTTAATCTTTTGGTTAGTTGAAAGAACATGTTATTCTCATACCTTATACCAACAAATACTGTTAAATATAAAGTCACAGAGAGTATTTTCTAGTTATCTTAAATACTTAGTAGCCTACCAAAATGTCTAATGAGTTAGGTAATTAAGAAGTTATTTTAGATGCTTCTTAGATATTTTTTGCATTTAGTTATGCCTACAGGGACATATTTAAATTTTGTGTTTTTTTGTAATTATCATCTATCTAATTTACTATATAGATATTTCAACATGGAAGAGGCATCCATCAAAGACTCTTGGAGTGTAATTCTCTGGTAGACATCCAGCTCAGTGTGAGGCTATAGCCTTGAACCAAAGGGATTTTAATGTTGACTTCATATAGCTATGGCTCAGACTATCAGCTTTCCTCTGATTTTAATTCTTTATATTATTATTTTCATGTGCTACTACTAAGAGATGTTTAACATCACATAACGTGAAAGAATCACAAATCATACTGTAATAAGGGAAAGTAGCATATTTGTTATATTTAAAAGCATCCATTCTGTGAATATACAGAGATTAGTAAATTTTGTCACTTATTTAATGAGTAAAATAACATAAATTGATCTCTAATTATCTCCAGAGAAAAAGCCTACAGCTAGAATAATTTGAGTTTTGTTACCAGGTGCTGCATTATGTTCTACATATCATGTGTGATAGTTTTAACTAGGCAGCTGATGAGAACCAAGGCACAGATTCTCAGGGTTATTTAGGTGCCTAATTTCTGCTACAATCTATGAAGTAATTCAGTCACTACAGCTCTCAGTTTTGGCATGCCTAAACCTGAAGAGCATTGACACCAGAGTGGAACTTACAATCTGAAGCTTAAGTAATTTCACTTTCTATTGGATGCTCTATGACAGTTAAGTCCCTGGGCAGAAAATTGCAAGTACCAGCACATCACTGGAGCACTGTGATACACAGGCCATAGGAAACACAAGGAAAAAAAAAGTAGAAATCCAAGAAGTTATAAAACTGGAACCATAAATATGTCTTATAGGAGGACAGAAGAGGGATGGTCCTATCTTAGAGAAGCAGATGATAGGAATTGATACCAGTTCTCACATAACCCAAATCTCAGAAGGATTATAAACTGGTTCAGTTATTCCAATGAGAACAGATTCAGCATGTCTGTAGGGTAACCTGCTCTGGTTTGGAAAGTACCTCATCACTGTACCATCCTGCAGGTGACATGTGATCACGCATACATCTCTGATACTTTGTGCTCACATAATCATCTGTGCTTCCTATAGCATTTATGCAAAGAAAGAGAAATTGGAACTTGATGGATACTTCTCAAACAGCTGAAAGCTTGACTTTGTTGTACTGGTCTGTGCTTTGCTGGTTGCCTTCCAGGGCTCAGGGAAATGTGGATTTTCAGGTCTTCCTCTTGCTGTTGGAAAACAAAACAAAACAAAACAAAAACCATCCATGTATATCTCAATCATAGAATCATAAGAGTGGCTTGAGTTGGAAGGGGCCTTAAAGATCACATTGTTTCAGTGTCTCTCCATGGGCAGGTAACTGCTTAAAGAGGAAATAGGGCTTGACCACCTTCTCAGTGAAGAAATTTTTCCTGATCCCCCGCCTGACCCTCCCCTGACACAGCTCCATGCCATTCCCTCAGGCCCTGTCCCTCAAAAATTCCACAATAATCAGCACTTTAATTTTAACAAACCGCATTTGTCTGAAAATGTCATTCCACCAAAAAAAAAAAAAAAAAAAGTCAATCAGAACATTTCTACTTTTCTTCACTATCAGAAAAGTGCTTTTGAAAACATTTATTTTCTGAAAGATAAAGTCTGAATTTCATTTATGTATTTCTTCTTTTAAAGAACAATCATTCTAAACTCAATTTATTTCTCACTGATTGGTTCTGTTCTAGTCACAGTCCTCCTTAATTTAAAAGGAATTTAAAGTATTTCATTCTGCAGAGGTATTCTGTCAAAAAAAGAAAGTTTTTCTCACTTGCCTTCAAATGCTCTCTTAACGTAGCATTTATTCACCTTTTACAATCATTTGTTTGAAATAGCTATTATGACAATAACTCACTGAGGTTAGATATGAGGATAACAGCATATGTTTGAAGAATTAAAAGCTGCTAGGAGTTTCAAAACCTTCCACACAGCATACAAATGTATCTGCCTTTATTTCCACATCATCATTTGATCTTTTTCTTTTCACAATGAATCCTTGGTCCTTTGAGGCATCTATCTCTTAGGATTCAAATATAGATATTCTGGAATCACAGAATCCTTTGAGCTGGAGAAGACCCTTAAAGGTCATCTAGTTCAACTTCCCTGCAATGAACAGGAATGCCTACAGCTAGATCAGGTTGCTCAGAGCCTGGTCCAGCCTGGCTTTGAATGTCTCCAAAGACAGGGCATCCACCACCTCTCCGAGCAGCCTGTTCCAGTGCTTCACCACCCTTATTTTAACTTCCTTATATCCAAACTAAATCTCCCCTCTTTTAGTTTGAAACCATTTCCTCATCCTGTCACAGCAGACCCTGCTAAGAGCCTGTCCCCTTACTTCTTGCAGCCCCCCGTTAGATACTGCAAGGCCACCCTCAGGTCTCTTTGGAGCCTTCTCTTCTCCAGGCTGAACAGCCCCACCTCTCTCAGACTGTCCTGGTAGGAGAAGTGTTCCATCCCTTCGATCATTTTTGTGGCCCTGCTCTGGGAATGCTCCAACAGGTCCATGTCTCTCCTGTACTGAGGGCTCTGCATCCGGACGCAGTACTCCAGTTGAGGCCTCACCATGCAGAGTAGAGGGGCAGGATCAACGATCACCTCCCTCACCCTGCTGGTCGCACTTTTGATGCAGTCCAGGATGCAGTTGGCTTTCTGGGCAGTGAGAGCACATTTCTGACTCATGTCCAGTTTGCAATCCACCAGTACCCCCAGGACCTTTTTGGCAGGGCTGTGCTCCATTCTTACATCCCTCAGTTTGTACTGACAGTGGGGGTTGTCAGGACCCAAGTGCAGACCTTGCACTTGAATTTGTTGAACCTCATATTCTTCTCATAGGCCCACTGTTCCAGCCTGTCTCTGGATGGTATCCCATCCCCTGGGCATGTCAGCTGCACCCCACCGCTTGGAGTCACCCACAAACTTGCTGAGAGTGTGCTCAATCCCACTGTCAATGTAATTGGTAAAGATGTTAAAGAGCACTGGTTCCAGTACAGACCCATCTGGGGCACCACTTGTCACTGACCTCTGTTTGGATAACTCAACGCTTACCTTCAGCCATTCATCCTGATGCTGGCTGGGTTTTCTTTACTATCTGCCAACAGAAAATTGGCCCAGAACACCTACTTCACACAGCTGTAAGGACATACTCTTTTCTCCAGACAAAATCCGATATGTGATTGAAAGCTCCAGGACACCTCAGACATCAGTCTCTAAGTTTACTGTGGCTAGGTCTGATATCATCTAATACAAAGCACCTCCACCTAATGTCAGCAGCTTTCTTCATTTCGGTTGCCCACACAAACACAAATAGAATTCCATAATCAGACACCTTGCTGGGCACTGCTGTTATACCTAGTCAGGGCTAGTCAGGCTCCAGCTGATTTTCTGGTGTTTTGTCCAACTGGAAAGGATTCTGACCAAGATGATAAATACTGTCTTACTGACTGCCTATTATTAGCTGCTGGCTTCTTTCCTTATCATGGATTGCTTGGTTTTGCTATACACAACTATGCTGGCCAGGAAGAACTGCATGTTTCATGGTCATCCTTACTGGGAGACAACAAAGACACATTAAGCAGTCAGTTCTGCTGGTCCTGAACTGATGCACTTAGTGTCTATTTGATAGGATAAAACGAGGATCTTACACATTGCATTTAATTCAGGCACAGGCTTACCTTACAAAGTTAAATTCATCTCTCTCCAAATAACAATACTTGCAGCTCCCAAGGCAGCACTTTCTCCAATAGTGTTAATAAGATCTTGCTACAGTGTAAAGAGATCACTGTCAGGCTAACTCAGCATTTCACAGCCTTTCTGAAGCAATCCAATGGTTATTTATGTATCAGTCCACTGTACCGTGTTTTCTTTTCATACTGGTTTTCACAAACTGTTTTTTACTTGTGGCTCAAGACTTGCTGTCTAGAGTACAAAGATTATTAAATACAAGTTGATTCTTACAAATAGATACAGCCTAAGATGTTGGTAATAAGCAAGTGAATAAACACTGGGAAAAGAATGCATTTTAATTCACTTTGATGCAAAATGTAACTGTAATTATTTGACACCTCATTATTACTAAAAACAACTAAAATCTTTTAATTAAAGTGGGATTCTTAACATGAAAATTCCCAGAAGCATTCCATCAATTCTGTTTTTGCTGATAAGGAGAAGGAGGGAGCCATTCTGCTGTGTCAATCAGCTGTTTTCCAGTCCCACTCCAATTTTAAAGCTGTGATTCCAAAGGCATGCACTGTTCATAGTACTTTCCCTAGAAGCTCACAGCTTCTTATAAAAAATCATAGAAAATGGTACTCTAAATAGGCATACACTACAGGAGGGGGAATACTGGCACTGTGCAACATTAAATGAAAGAGGAAATGCAGCACGTGGAAAATCTTAATTTCAGTGTGAGTTTTCATGCTCTTTATATGTTTGTTTCAAAAAGATGTCTTTTACTGTGCTTTTTACTTAAATTGCAGGCTCTAAGAGAAGAGCATGTGGTGAATGGATCTTTATCTCCAATTTGATCAGTAATTAAGGATCAGCAACAAGTAAAACGCTGTGCCACAAGCACTGAAGATGAAAGACAATTGATAGGCAAGTGAATCCCTAGATGCCACCACAGATTTAATGGAGACTGAGGACCACGTCACATCAAGAATCAAAGTAGAAAACTTAAGTAAGGGAAAAAAAATGGCAGAAACTGAGCATAAATGAGTTAAACACCAGCCTGAGGCTGTTCTTGACACCCTTCTATCTTCTTTCAAAGCCAAGGAAGGATGAGCTGTTTAAAACTACCAAAGCAACTGTCTTGATCCTTCAAGTCTAGCTAGGAACCAGATGAACAAGTAAATCTTCAGCTTTGCAGCACACCTCATCCTGAGAAGTCCACATCCATTAAAGTTAGGCCAAGAAAGTAGATAGGTATTAGGAAACTCCCTAACTCAAAAGAATTGCTCAAAGAAAAGACAGCATAGACAGCCAGAGGTACAAAATAGTATTTTCCATCATCACTCTGTTTTGTCCGGGTGTGAATTGCATTGTTTCCATACTCTGCGACTTGATTCAGCTGCTGCACTTAGTAGATGAATAATGAAACCTGTGGATGACCACAAAATGTATATTAATGGCAGGTTTTGCTCCTCTCCCCCGGCCCTATTCAGATATACAATGCTCTACCTTTATTTTGAGATCCTTTCCCATTTCTCCCATCCCCAACAGATAACAAGGACATTGCCTCACAACACAAAAAGAGGCCCAAAGCCAAGCCTTCAGAAAGGAAAGGCAAATGCATTCCAACTGTAGTGTAGCAGGTGATAGCAATGTTAGAGGAGTAGTGGGACCTAATAGAGGGAGTAAATTCTCTTTCCCAGTTTAGCTGCTAAGTACTTTGGCTGAAAAGCTGAAAATGGCCTTTAAAAAGTGATTACGGCTCATTTACTAAACTCTGAAATACACAATTTGAGACCTGCTGGTATAGCAGGAGAAGGAAGCCAGGGTTGTAACAGAAGGGTTTATGCTGCTTTTTCACAAAAAATCTGTTATCTTCATGGAATTTCTGAGAAGATATCCACAATTAAGTAAAGAAGAACTGCGTTAAGATATGGGTCTTGAAAATATTTGTGTGTGTTTCAGCCGATGTGAGCAGTATTCATTGCTTCTAGTGCACTATTTTTCTACCCCAAGGTAGGAGTGAAAATAAATGACATGTTTTTGAGATGGAGCAATGCAGAAAGGTTCCTGGTTTCAATATCTAACCTGAGCAATTTTCTAAGTTGTAACAGTGAACAGGTTGCTAACATCTTTTCCTCAGTTTCTTTTCTATAAAAGGGCAGCTATCTGGGGATTAGTTAGTGATTGCATACCTGAGCAGAAGAAAGTACATCAGAGAGGATTAATGTATTAACTTCCTCCTGCATTCTACATCAGATTGGTGAAATCCCTTTAATCCATTCAAATGCATGTTTGAGTATAGCATAGTGATAAACTAAAGCAAAAAAAAAAAAAAAAAAAAAAAATTTAGACTGCATTTTTTTCTTCAAAACATTGAGATCTTTAACCATGGAGACAACTAGCAGAGTTGGCTCAAGATGGAGGTTTTCCATCTCAATGTACCATCTGCAAGAATGGTTAGAACATAAACGAAGCCCACAATGTTCCAGCAAGAGCTTACAACAAATAGAAATTGCAAAGGTTTTTCTCTATAACCTAGACAACTGTGCACAAATATGGAGAAGGCATAACCTTGGGATGTCGTGGAGAAGATCCTTATGGATTCATCAGCTCTAAGCTGAGAAAAGTGCAGAAAGATTTTACTGTTTCCAAGGCATTTATTAATGCCAGTGAAAGGATATAAGAATGCACTTCTATCCCTGAGCCAGGAAAGTTTATTTTCCTCAAAACTTCACTCTGGGCAGGAACCAGTGCAGTTCTGATCACAGAAATTGTAATTGTGATGGTCAGAATATAAATAATATCCTCAGAAGCCCTTGTTTTCTATTCCTAATGCAATTGTTTCCCCATAAGAGGTTTTGCACTTTCTTCAAAGGAAAGTCTGGCTAAATGTTCAACATCAGCTGCTGAAATATTCTCTTCCATGTCAGAAATTAATTTTCTGTACATTTTCCTGTAAACACCTTCTGTATCCCAGTTGCAGTCTCACAGAGGTCTCCAGTCCATGGCTGCTGATCCATGGAAGTTCTTAGCTAGAATGTCATAGTTAATGTCACAGCTGTCTTTCTCCAGATGTTTGAAAACAGAAGATCTGGGGTAGGCCACCATTAACAGGGATTCCCTGTGATGCATACCAGGGATATAACCAAGCTCATTAAAATAAAACATATTAGCGTTCTGCCCTCTTGCTTTAGCTAATATGCTACCAGTTATATGAAACATTTTCAGGTTCAGCACTAGGTTGTACCTCAGAGTGCACAAGCCTTTCAATGTGTTCTGGGCAGCCATCAAATGTTTCTTCTCCAGAACTGGTAGTCAGACTGGTTTCACAGCAAGAGAAGTCCAGATGAGTGTTATGCACACTCATGGCAGGGGTTAAAATGTGAATAATGCTTGATAGTATCCCATTTTCAGGCAGTACTTTATGACTTAAAAGACAACATTATGCAGATCTTCTAGTTTGTAAAACATAACAGAAGAGACATCAATACTTACTCCATATATAGCTGTATCTACCATGCTAACAAACATTGAATAAACAAATTAGACACAAGCTAATTCAAACAAAGGGATAGATTTTCAGATTTAGTACCTCAGAGTAAGTCTGTGCATCAGCTTGTCTCATCAGTTTAGATCTTACTGAAATCACTAAGGATGCTACCATCACTCCTGTGGGCCCCAGGGAGTTTTAGTGGCTGGGGCTGTTATAGTTGAAAAGATGGATAAAGAAACGGTTTCTTATCCTTCAAGCTCTCTAAGTAATAAAGGCAACTATAAAATCAAACCTTAGCTTCTATCACCATCTTCATAGCTTTGTGAATGCCCCTGACCTGCCTAGTACAATGTCAGCCAGAGATACTCCAAATAGCTCTAAATAAGCATACGTATTTCATTGTCACTGTGCAGTACCATAAAGGGATACAAGTTCAGACCCCTGACAGCAATAAAGCAGATCCGTGAAAGCTTGCTCTGAGCTATTTATTAGCCTGGCTGCACTATCGCATTGAGCTAGCGCCTTCCAGACCAGCTGTGATAGCTCTGCACAGCACTGCATTGTGCAATGTGGACTTTGATGCCAAAACCTGAGACCACTTTCATGAGCAGAATCATTAGTCACATGGTCACTGCTTTTTATGTGTGTGTTAGTCAAGAAAGAAACCAGGCAAAGAGCAAAATGTGTATATATAAGAAGGATGGAGGGAAAGAGAAAAAGTGAGAGAAAGAGAGAGAACAGTAGAGATCCCAATAAACCCATGAGGAAAAAAAATAATAAAAAATCATCATCTGATTATCGATATGCCTGGACTCAGTTAGATCAGTGAGCCTGAGTTTAATACACAAGAGTATAAAAAACACAAAGAGCTTACAGTGTTTGGTATGTCTGTAAAGTAATAGATTGTTAAGCTGTAATAGTGTCTTTGCATCTATTCTCTGTGATGATCCTTTGCTCACAGAGTAAATGACTTCTGTGGTAATGACATGTCCCAGGTACAGTGAGAGACTGAGCCTCTCTGTGAGGCTAGCACTGCCACAACTTCCTCTGCTTTGCTTTCTCATCAGAACAGATGTCACCTTCTTGCTCTTATGCACTCTTCAACCCCAGGTTTCCTCTGTGTTCAAAACCCTGAGGACATCCCACAAAGCCATAAAACCAAATATCAGAGATGATCATGGGTTTGCATTTGAGTCCCACCTCTTCCTCCTTCCTTGCCTATCTGTTCATTTCTTCTGGGACTGTGACTCACTGGAGGTGAGGACCATGGGTTTCACATGGGCAGCCAGATGGTTACATGTACTAATGGGAACAGGAAGTGCATTCCTATCAGGTACGTGTTATCCTTTCTTTATCTCAAACCAGAAAACCAATCAGATATATCTGCGTACTTGGAGTACTTTTATGGACATCTCCACACTCCTATTTCCTTGCAATTTTAGGATAGGGCTAGCACAACTTAATTTCAGGTACCTGCAAAAAAACTGCATCAACATCTAAGGCAACCTAGGTACTTTTAATATGCCATGGGTGGTTTGAGGACAGTCATCTGATGTCCTAGCTATGCCTTTTCCTTTTGTTCCTTCTGCTGAATATGCAGGCAGTCACCAGGACCAACATGGAGCAGAATTCAGCATTTCAATAAAGAAATCCCACTTCTTGAGATTTGCTGTGCATTTAGTGAAGAGAAGGCCCAGGTGTTCAAAACAACTATTCATGTATCCACAAATGGCATTAATTGGCCTTTTGGAAAATGGCTTTAATGAAAATCAGTCTAATTTGCACAGTATCTCTCTGAAAGCATAAACCATACCACAAAACCATATTCAGCACAGCCATTCAGGGACTCTCAATACTAGAGGTCTGAATTTTCTGTCTAGAAGGATGAATAACAAAAGCTGGAAGATTATGGGGTTGTTCTTGCAACCAACAGAACTACCAGCTTTAGGGCCAGCCTTGCTGCCCTAGAAAAATGGAGAGAAGGGACAAGGGACTCCTGCCAGCACAGCAGCCCTGCCCTGTACCCCAGCCTCTGTCTGGGAACAGCAAGTGCTTCTGGCTTTCCAGCAGCACTTCCAGGAGGGAAGCTCCAGCAGTATTGCCCAGCAGCATCTAGTTTGCTCCGCTGTGCCTCCAAGCAGTTAGGAAAGGCAGGGAAGCCTTCAGGTCTCCGCAGTGCCCAGGTGCTGCCCCCTGTGAGCAGAAACCTTCCTGCTCAGCACCATCACTGAGCACTGCGCTTGGATTTCACGGAGAATCAGAGCTGCAAGGAAATCCTGCCAGAGGGCAGCAAAACCCTACAATTGTTTTTTCATGAATCGCAGCATGCAATTTTAAACTGCAATATTAAGTCTGCCCTGTGAGCGCTGTGTCACCTCCTGCCCTTCTGCTCCACTCCCGTCCTTGTTTGCAGTGGGAGGTGTGGGCAGCAGGGCTGGGCACAGCCCTGGGAGATGTGTCCCAGGTTTCAGTGAGGCCTTCCCGCACAGGGCCTCTACGTGTTGATTTTCACAGGCAAAGTCACGGCAAGCAGAAGAATCATTTGCCGTGGGGGACTTTAACGGAAAGATATTTGTGGCTGCTGTATTGTTAAGGAGGAAGCCATTGCCATTTCATATTCCTGTGTGAGCACATGGTTGACTTCTGACCCCATCCCGCTGGCAGCATTCAGCCACCACAGGCACACACACTCTCCAGCAGAAGCAGGCGCTCCAGTCATTGTTTTCAGCATGCAGAAAGGAAGCCCCATGCCCAGGATCTTCTCAATATTTCTTCCTTCACCCAAGATTTTCAGATCTGCTTTTACTTGTCCAGAATGGCATCACACACTGAAACATACTCCTGTTTTTGCTTTCGTTTGTATCTATCCTGACTGACAAAAAGCAGGATGAGTTTACCCAGTTATAACTCTTCTGCTGATAATATTTTCTTCTGTAAAATATGCCAGTACAGAGGCAGCCTGTCCTGGTGTCCAGCTGACTGAGTGCCCAGTGAGCAGTCATTCCCAGCAGAGAGCAGAAAGTGGGAGATATATGTCTTTAGACAGCACGCAGCTCTCGCTAGGACTAGTGAAACTGCCTTAAAACAGATGGTCCAGAACTGGATGGACATACAGGGTATTAATTGAACCAGATCACAAAAGACTGCTGAAAATAAAGAACTGACTTAATGATAAAGAAAAGCGTTCATCAAATTAAATAAACTTCATATCTCTCGACCCCAGTTAATCTAGGGCAGAGAGATGTGCTTTCAAAACCTTGGCATTTGTCTTGTAACAGAAAAATTACAAGTGACGTTATGCTATTCATATCAAGGAATTAGAAAAAGTAGAAACAATGACAAAAGACAGTGATCTTTTCTCCTTTCTGGTTAACATTGTTACTCAGGATGATGTTGACTCAGCACAACCTTGATGGCCTACAGCAGGCTGTCTCAACAGGCCACCAGTCACTAAACAACCTTATCAAAGACATGCATAGCTTATAAAACAAGTATTTTCATGCTGCTGAGATCCAATTCACTCCCTGATTTTTACTGAATAATCCTTCTGTTGACTTTATCAACAAAGCTCAAGCTGATGCACTCAGAAGTCTGATGAGCTGGAACAAATTTTGCCTGCCTTAAGTCATGCTGTCAGAAGTGAGCCTTGCTTGCTGTGCCTGATCTGGATTTGGAAGCGATGTGCTCAGAGATGCCCAGAGGTCAGTGATGAAGGAAATGAGGGAGATGACCCTGAAAACTCCAGAGCTTGCAGCAGCCTCGAGGAGGACAGAACGGGAGGATGCATTGCTGCCAGCTCTTCCTTCCTTAATAAGGGTGGGGGCTCATTAGACCACTGAGTGTGTCCTTTGGCTATTTGCCTAGATGAGATTTTGCAGAGTATCTCTGGTCAGTAAAGGCAAGGGAATATGCAGCACAATGATTAATAAAAATGGAGCAGGATCTCATTATCTGACTGACTCAGTGGCACTGGTGACTGGTTGTAGCTGAGATTCAAACCATTTTAGCACAGTACTTCACTGATGCTGATGAAGGTGCTGAATCCTGAGCATTATGAATAGCCATGGGATATTTTATAGAGTTTTGAAGCCTGGATAGGGCACCTTCCAGTATGAATATTGCAGCAGAACTATTTCCCACAGCACATTTGAGGAATAAGCTGAATAAAGCATCAAAAGCTCTAAGTCAGCATTGTAAAACACCTATGGCACATTGGAATGTAGGCATCGGTAGCAATTTTGCAGTAAAGTTTAATCTATTAAGAGGGAAAGTTTGGGACTGTTAGACAGAGAGGAGCAGAGCTTAGCAAACAAGCCACCAGCCTTTTTGTGGCTCAGGATTTGTCTGCCCTGATATCTCAGCTCATTTTGCCACCACAGTGGAACTTTGTTATTATCTACTGTGAGAGCATTTGCATTCTGGTGGTCTGCTAGACAGATGGAGTCCTGAATATCAAATATGAAGAAAACTGATCAAGTGCCCTCATGTCATTTACTTTTTGTTCACTTTGTGCTGCATAGATGTCTCTCATCTGTAGACAATTACACCTGACAGTATTCCAGCCTGGGAAATGAGGCTCATAGCCCTAGCAAAGAGGCAGCTGGTTTGATGGTTTGATTTAATGGCACTCTGAGACATTCATATAATCAGTCTTTATGCTTAGCTCTGTGTTCCATGATCCTCTTGATGCCAGTAACTGGATCCATTTCTGGCACATACTGAAATAATCAAAAGACTTTTCTGGCCTAGGTCCAGCCTGGCTAAGCTCCCCGCTGTTTCAAGTCTAAAGGTTTTCAGTACCTCCCTTTGCCAAAGAGGGTAGCCTTTGCACTCAGAGCTATATTTTGGATGCTGATGTTATAGAATAAATATTATGGCCTGAATCCTAGAATAGCCTGAGTGGTCCGCATTTCTATCACATCGTCTTCATGTGATAGTGCATTAGAATATTATAAAGATCATACCATGTGCAAAGCAAAGGAGTTTCACATTCTTTGAGGATACATCAGCCTCTGGATGTGAAGACTGTGGTCAGAAGGGAGCTTAAACTCTGACTCCTGGGACACCCAGGTTTCCTGCAACACTGCTCATTTATGGACCAGATGTGGTCTTCTTGGCATGTTGTCATCCTTCTCCTTGTGTTTCTAACACTAATTGCAAATACCAAAAGATGAGTGCTAACTTGAACTGGTTCTATTATGAAATAGTTTTCCTCTCAGTCTATTTTCCTAATTCAATTGTAAAGTAAGACATAACTGAAAGACAAAAATAAATAGTGCTTGATGTTCTGATCATTCTTACAGAAATAAAACAAAAGGTTACCCTGCACAACGGGAGGGAGCTACTTTTCCTCCCACCAAGTTTCCTGCAGGCAGAGTTTCTTTGCATTTACACTGGGGTAAGATCAGAGCCCTGGGCTGTGCAGAACACCCCGCACACACAGCAGTGATTCCAGCTTGCACCCAGCACCCACAGGTTCAGGCGACATTCCTTTCTTCCCACTCCTACAGAATAACTGTAATGCAGCAGCAAGAATTTAAAAAGGCGTTTGATTCATTCCCAGCCCCCCCAGCTGAGTATTTTGTTAGAACTAAATGTTATTGTTGGAGGAAACACAACAATTCAGTGTTGCCAGTGCAAGGGATTATTGCAATTATTTGAAGACAGGAGTCATGTAAACCTTGGTAAGCCTCGCGTAGGGGTTGGATTTGAGCAGGGGACTTTGAACAAATCTAATGAGCCTCACTGTGGTGATGCCCCAGTGCAGCCTATCCATCATCTGCAGCCATATGACCTGCTACTTTTTAGAGTATTTCAAGATACTTGCTATTTTAAGGAATTACTGCAGACCATCCTTCTAGCAGCTGGTGGGTGCTAGGAACAAATGAACCAGTGCCAGCCTGAAAAGAAAAATCTGATGATGCACAAAGCACGCATGAATATTTCATGTCTGATTTTCGGCTACTGCAAATCAGTGATCATACACTATCTTAAATCAGATGAGGTTGTGTCCCTGTAGAAGCACAACAAGATAAATAGGAGATTGCATTCTGGAAAATCACAGATCAAGTACTTGCAATCAAAAGCAGGGTAATGACCACCTTCACTACAATTAGGTCAATTTAATATCGGGATTTGAACCAAGTGTACTCAAAGCTGAGTATTGCTGTCCAGATATGAATGCAGCAATGTGTAAGTTCCTTCCAGACCAGGATACATCTGTACCTGAATTGCTACAGGGGCCCAGGAAAAGTTTGAGTTATTTCTCCCTCCTGAGTTGAAAACAATTGTTACTTGTCTAAATTCCACAAAACAAAGTTCAGTGCAGATACTTAAGAAGAGTGCATGTCTATGGAGTTTTCACAGGCCTTCAGTTCATCTTCAGCTTGTACAAATTAAACCCAATGTGGCCGTCATCACTGGCTCAATGACTTTTGGGACCTTTGTGCATTGCTCAGTTCCACCAAGCTTGGAGACACATGTGACAGAGCAGCAAGGTGGCAAATGCTGGCTCTGCCTCCATACCAGCTTGTACTCCCGGTGCAGCCTGGTGAGGCTGATGAGAGGCAGGAATAAGGCCAGAGGAACCCTGGGCAGAAAAGAAATGATGGACTCCCCCAGCATTCACAAATATTTTGCAGTCCACTTTCATTCTATGTGGTGAGATATACACAGCTATATAAGGTGGGGGAGTAGGGGGAAGGGGAAACAGATTAGGAACAAGACTAGAAGGCAAATGTCAGTATGGGAAAATGAGCTGCCCTCCTTGCACATCACTGCCCCTACTGCAGTCAGGGACTGACATTCTGGTTCCATAGGGCTTCCATAGCATAACACTCTCCTACCTGAGGGAAATATTGGGCAAATGAACCCACAGACAAAGTAAGAAGCAATTTCATTAAGGTCTAAAGAAAATGTTTTTGTTGTTGGTGGTTTTTTTTTGTTTTTTGTTTTTTTTTTTTTGTCTCAGAGCCCAGCATTTGAAGGAGCAATGTAAAAAATGCTCTGAATAATCTGCTGTCTAATCTACTGGGAAGTTTATTACTATCATGCAAACAAATGTCATTTTTCCACAAGCTGCCCAAAAATGTCAGACTGCTTGGCTGTCTGGGGAGAAAAAGCAGAACCAATACTCTGGGCTGCTTTGCTTCTCACAGACAGAAGACATTGCCTTAAATAAAAACCAGAAGAATCTATGCTGTAATGGAAAAATGAGAAAGGAGCTCTGCCTCTCTCGGAGAAAAAAGGCTGCCAGCGTGATAAAATATCATCCTAAACTAAAAGCTAAAGGTCTAAAAAGACCATTTTTGTTGTTGAAAGAGAAGACACCGTATGTGAGAAGTTTAAGATATTGTCCCTTGAAATTAAAAGGTCTGCTTATTTTTAGTTTTTTAGATGCTGTCAGCTTCCTGTATAAACGTGGTTACATAATGGACATAATCTGCACCTCAGCAGGGCCATACGTGCCAAGCTATAAGGTTACACAACAGCCTCCAGCTCCTTCCCACGAGACAGAACACAAAGCCTCGTGCCTCTTCTCACTGCTCTGCTCCTTCTTCTGGGGCAAAGTCAGATGTACAGACACGGACGGACACATGTGTCACAGCAGGCACACACAGATGTTCGTTCATACCTACACACATGTATATTAACACACACATACCCCTTGCTTTCCTATTACCTTTTAAAAGGTATATTCACTGAATCATAGAAATGCTGTATTGGAACTCTTTTAGCAACCCTATCAGGGGTTATACAGGTGTGCTGCAGCTATTAAAAGCAGCAGAGTTAAATCCCAAACTCACACTGACTTTCTGAAGCTCCCAAAAAGTTTCCCCTTTCTTAACTTGACCTCCAAATGCTCCTTATTGTTGTATGCAGTGGTATGTGGAGAACGTGCGGTGCCACTGCTGAGCGAGAACAAGCTCATGGTTTTAAGCTCATTAAGCAGTGTGTGACATTGTTTTGCTCTGATTATTTTTTAAGACAGGATTTTCATCTTTGAGAAGCTGTATGGTTCTCGGGCTGTATCATTCTTCGAAGAGTACAAAACTACATCACTTCCAACTTATTTTTAGAGTAACCTGTGTTTGCAAATGCTCCCACTCTGGCACAGATTGACGGGAAATTACTTTTCCTGAAACGTAAACACAGGAGGAGCTGTGCCTGCCACAGTGCCGTAAGTGTATCGACGTTTCTTAGGCAAAATCTTTTCATACATTTACTTATTGTACACGATGTGCAATTTGAGTTCGCACTACTCGCACTAATTTCCTCCAGTGCCAAACTGAAGCAATTTTTAAGTCTTTTTTTTCTTTTCTAACTTTGTTTTAAGAAGGAGATTTTAACACAGAAAAAAATACACATACACATTTATTCAGGCACAGCTTTCCAAAACTGAGATTTCATTCTGTCACCTTTATCTGTGAGGGCCTTTAATGTTTTTTCCTCTAGCATTACCCTTCCTGCTTTCATAGATCCTCTGAGTCCAGGAGAGTGTTGCATTAGGAAAAAGCCAATGAAACACAGAAATGCTGGGATGGTTTCATTCAGCCATCAAGGCTTTCTCTTCTATTTTCATCTTAAAGACTAAATGGCAAAATATGACTTCAGAAAGCATAAATTAGATTAAACTTATTAATATTATTAAATATAACATTCACATTCTCTGAATTTCCCTGTTCAAGGTGAGGTTTATGCCCTGACTTTCGGATCTGGTGAGGCACCCACATTTGGGCTGGTCATGGGGATCCAGCTGTTCCGTGAGCCCAGTGGGTGCCCCAGCTGCCCAGTGCACCTTCCTTGGGCCATGTGCTACCCCATGTCCCACACAGAGTGCCTGAGCTGCTTCAGGAGCTGACAGTGTGATGCGGACCTCCACAAGATGGGCTGGGTGAGCCACAACTGATACTGCCGCCTTCCTACCAGGGGTAATTACTCATGGTATATTGTCTTAAGTGGCAATACTCTATTTGCAGCATTACTACCACTTCCCTTTGGGTTTTACCCACTTCCTTAGCCTGGGCTCAGTCACGATGTGAGTCAGACTGAGGAATTAATCCAGTTTTAAAAACACGTGCTGTGAGGGCTATCTATATTTTTCAATTTTTGAGCTGGATGGCTTCCCATCCCAGACCACAGGAGGCACCCAAACAGAAGTAAGGAGAAAACACACAATGATACAAACATGAGAGGGAAAGAAAAGGTTGGGAGTGGGAAGAAGATGTGAGTGACACCTACAGTTGACATTGATGTCAAACTGAGACTGCAGCCCCACTCATCGGCCCATCAGAATAGAGCAGAACAAAATGAATCTTTTTTTTTAGTTGCTCAGAACATACAGCCACATTTTATAGGGTATAATACCCAGCTGAAGTAGCTCTATTTCTTTCTTGTTATATGGCTTTCCTACTGATTATTTAAGCTTTGTAATTCAAAGGTTGGTGGTTTTTTGCATTTCCAGACATGGAAAAGAGATAGTATACAAAAATGGAAAGTTCTTACAGGTGACCATATACATGACCTAAGGCTTATTCACCTGGTTGGCTTAAGGTAAAATGCATCGTAGCTTTTTTTCTTCTAAACTTTAATCCATCTTCTCTCACACTAAAACAAGGAAGATTTTACCTTCATTTTTCTGTTATCCACTGAACTTGCTGAAAATTAAAAGCTCTGTGGCACACCTCTCCTGTGGCTTTTTAGCACAAGTCATTACAGAGCAACCCAAACACTATAGCTATCTCTCAGGCTCATATCAACAGCAGAACAGGAAGCAGCCCAGGGGAGCAGTGACACTAAGCAGCGGTGCAGAGAAGATGTGAGGCTGCCTGTTTCCCAAGAGCTCAGAGGAAAGTTCTGCCTTTGCAGGAATGCTGCAGTGTGCCAGCATCTCTCCATGCTCAACACCCCCTGACCTAAAAATGTGTATGTGCTGATGGCTGTCTGGTGCTATGGGAAATGACCATTTGACCCAATGACTGTTAACTGCAGAGATTTTAAGTCAAACAGTACCTTTGTAACTGAGGGCACAAAACTACCACTGGAAATACTGATATTTCTCAAAGTAACAAGATGCAAATCAGCCTTAAAACACCAAAATACACATTCTGTGCAGAAATATTGGGATCAGTAAGTTGTGATAGATGTGAATGTGGGCACTGTGATGCTGCTCATGCAAAATGCCATTTGACTTCAGTAAGAACTGCAGAACATGGTTTGAGCTCCTTGGTCTACATGAAAACTCTTCCTTGTCAAACTATATTAAATCATCCAACCCCAGAGCAAAGAGGTTCTGAGTCCTTTTTTAAGTTTTTACATGGGTTAATCCTGGTACCACGTTATTCAACAGTTTTACTCAGTTAAAATTTCCACTGTAGCAGCAAAAAGTTTATCTGCTTAAAAAGTAAGCAAATGAACTGATCAAAAAGAAGGGGCTACTTGAAAAATGTTTAATGCCTGGAGCTCTTTTAGAAGGACTGAGACATGAACAAGACTGAATAAAGCAATTTAATCAACAACATCTTTCCTCTTTATAAAAAAGACTTGCTAAAGTCCAAGTGGCAGCATTTCTGATTTCTTTGCATGCCTCAGAAAAGTTTAATATGCTGTATAAAGGAGAATAAGCTGCATGGCTCCTAAGAGGAAGACATAAAGCTTCTGTTTTCTTGATCTGCTGAACACAACGTGAACCCAGTGCTCCATTATATTTTGGTCAGGCAATTCACAGAATATTCCCGTCCATCCTTGATAACACTGGCACATGAACCTCTGCCTCATGACTTCTATGTTCTCCAGGCTGAGTTCACCAGTCACCTGCAATCGTGGGCCCCTTCCTGAGCGATGGGCTCGAATCTTAAAATCACTGGGTGGCAGATGTAGGTACGCAGAAGAGTCACTGTTTTTGCGGATGCATCTTCCATTCTTCTTACACAGGACTTTGCTACAGAGTTTGGCTGCTGAGGTCACATTAATGACATAATGTCCTAAGGGTCCATCAATGTATCTCTTCACAGTGGAACAGCTCTCCTACAGGGAGTAAAAGACATCACACATTACTCAGTAGTTAGCACAGGGTCTAAATTTCTTGTGTTTAAGAAGATACTAGAGCAAAACTGTACTCAGCTGAAGAATCTGTTGAGATAAACACGTTGGATTTGCATGCCTCCATTGGTAACATCTGGAAGTAACCTTTACCATATCCTCTGTTTGGGAGCTTGGTAGCAGCACACAGGATTAGACTGGGAATGAGTCCTAGCAAACAGAAAGAGAGCTTACATCCTGACTGAGACTCACTAGTTCATTAAGTAAAGATTTCTGGTAACTGCTGACAAGGACCAGTGTGTGTGACTAATAGGTTTTAAAGCAGTTATTGAGCCACTGCTTGGTCCTGATTTCTCGAATTCCTTCAGCTTACTGGGAACTACATCATTCTCAGAAAACAGCACAGAAGTTGCAACTAGAAATTTCTATATGGATCCCTTATTCCCCTGCTGAAGTCAGTGGTGCTTTGCCAGAGGCTTCAGGAGGAAGAGAGAAGATTATGTGAAAAGGAGAGAACCAGAACCCAGCCCACGTTCAATACAAATAACTTGTTTGAATCAGTGTGCTCTCAACAACGGGACTTCTCAGCATAACTGAAGTATAGAACTAAGAGTTGAAAGTAATCCTGAACCACCATCAATAAAGACAGTCAAGTGTTATGATGGGTGTGGTGGCACAGAAGAGGAATTGAGATGATTTCTAAATAGTAATAGATCAACAGAATCTACCTTTGAGCTGGCATATTGCATACTGCCCCAGAGAACAACTCCAGCTGCTCCCAAAGCCGCACTTTCACCAATGGTATTAACCAGATCAATCTGAAAGAAGACCAAAGCAGACATCAGAAAATCAAAGATATATAACTAAAACTAAAAAAGGACTAGGATATTGGCATCATTTTTTCCCCCTTAGAGGAAATCAGGTTGAACGTTAAGAAATACTTCTCCAAAAGAGCGGTCAGGCTCTGGAATGCGCTGCCCGGGGAGGTGGCAGAGTCACTATCCCTGGAGGTGTTCAAGAAACATTTAGATGTTTTACTGAGGGACATGGTTTAGTGGGAAATATGGGTGATAGGTTGATGGTTGGACTGGATGATCTTAGATGTCTTTTCCAACCTTGGTAATTTGTGATTCTAGGATTCTATGATCACAGTTCATATTAGAAAGATTTTATTTATAGCTCCAAAGGCGTGCACAGGGTTTTATTCACAGGAGGGAATAAGAAATAATAAAATCATTACAGTTTATTCCCAAGGGGTCCTCCAATCAAGCTAGTGGGGTAGGAATTAAAAGCTATGCTTTATCTACCAGTCTTTGAATGATTAGCATAGATACATAGACACCGTAATTAGTAAGTGAAGTGATGTTAAGCATGATCATGTGATTGGATGCCCCCATGGAGCCTTACTGCATTTGATAGGCTTTAGACAGGTGCCTAACTTGTGCTGCTTTAGCCATATCAATATACTCACAGAGCTGCTGTTCCTAGCAGCATGAATGCCATTATGCTGGGAAACATACCACTGAAACACAAGCCTCTCTCTGTTCTTCATAATGCCAATCTGGGGAAAGCATACTTGTATGTACTGACTTAGCCATGTCCATTATTAGACCCGCACCAATACACAGTCAAGTCGTAGTAATTACCAGTAATGCAGCCGTACCAGAACATAGACTGTGTGCAGAACAGCATAGCAATATATCTTCTATATATTTTAAATGCATTCCCTGAGACTGTGAATAGTATGTCTAGAGAAATGCAACTGGACCTTACAAATTAGGGAGTAAGGTTCTTCTTCCATTGCCACTTTTCAAGGAATGATCAATCACATCTGAAACTACTCTTTCTTGATTTGGAAGAAACAATAGAAAAAATAAACAATGAATTCCATTTTAAAAGTTACAGATGGTCTTTAATGCAGTCTTTTAATGTCTTCCTGGGAAAAAACAATTTAAGAGACCAGACATATTATCACAGCATGGTGGTGTATTAGAAATGCAAACTCAGAGAATGGAAGAACTGTGTTATTATTGTAAATTGCTACTAAACAATTTATTTTTCTCAATGAATGGGCATGTTGATTTACCAGTGCATGGCAAGGAGTTCTCATTCCTGAAACTTGTAAGGCTTAAGAGACATAAAAGAAAGCATAAATAAATGCACTGAAAACAGGAGATTCTGCTGAAATGCTGAAGATTCCTACAGAGTCAGAGTAAGTGATTTTGACCATTAACTGGAGGTCAGACAGTACAGGGAAACCTGCAAAAGTTTGAAAGAGCAGAGTTAGCCTGCTGGCTCTTAGAGTAGGGCTCAAAACTGATATAGAGTATAATTAATCTTGTCAGAGGATCATGATGCTGATGATCATGCAAGCAGTCTTTTAGAGAATGTTACTCTTAAAAGACTATAGTCCGGTGCTAGCTATATAAAAGGGTGGTGAGTGCTGCGGGTATTATTTTTAAGTGTGAAATTGTGATTTTCTTCTTCTTTCCTCTTCTGGTGTTTGTGTGAATTTAAAAAGCAAAATATCAAATGTAAAAACAATATAAAAAATAGTCTGAGCTCCTGGTAATGAAGATTTGAAAGCTGTTCTCATCTAGAAAGCATTTTATGAAGATTACCCAGCACAAAGGCTAGATGTTTGCCAGATGGTTGTTCAGTGATTTAGCACCAGCATGGTTCAGATCTCGTGAACAAATCAATGAAACTTTTTAGATCAGTCAAAATAAGCAATCAATAGATAGCTAGCATTGCTGGATGGACTAAGACTTGAGAAAAACCCAAAATAGAGACTTTAAGTAGTACACCTTGGGATTAGGGTGCTTGACCTCAAGTCAATAAATCCAGTTTTTACTCCCTCGTGTTTCACAGCTTTCTTTGTTATTTGAAGTATTTTTTTAGATTCAGAACCACAAAAATATTTCAGCACTTCATGTATGATTCATATGAACACAAAATAATTAAATCCAAAAGCATGAACTCCACTGCCGCTTGTCATTTCAGAAATGAAACTCCTGAAGCAACTTCATCCTTCCACCTGTAGTTCACACCTAGAATTGCTACTTTGCCAGTGCTGAGAAACTTAGCACTTTTTTCAGATGAAGATCAAGATTTGTCATTTGATTGGAAGGTACACTCGCCTAGAGATGCTTGAAGGACAGTCACAGCACCTGCATAGCTATTAGATTTTTCCTGGGGAAAAAAATGAAAAAATCCACACCACATGGGATTTTATTTAAACAAATATTTCCTTATATTTCCTTCCTCTTCCTGTGTTCTTTAAAACAAAGGTCAAGTGGTAAAAGTCTTCCCCTGGAGGAGAGAGAATTAGGAAAATGTAAGCTAAACTTCTCTATCTTCTTCGTGCTTAAAAAATGTGTCATCTCCAGCTCCACAGGGATTATCTTCACTGGGGAGTTAAAGACAGAAGGAAGTATTTCTCTTTCTGATGCCATTCTATTTTGCACCAATTAAATAAAGGCTCAGAGGAGAACAAGAGAGACAAGTGTCAACCTGACTACAGCTTATGATTAATTCAGAGTAATAATTACATAGCTTGCCCACAAGGAAGGAAATAAAGTTTCTGTCTGTCATTTCTAGGCATAGCCATGTCTCTCGCGGAAAGACTGATTCATACGAAGAATTTCAAAAGCCTTCAGCAGAGAATGGCTTTTCTTTGAATAATATATGAACACAAGGTGACATTATCTATTTCCCTTTTCTTTATGCTTGTTCTTTTTGGTCTTTCCTGGTGTCTGACATAGACTGAGAGGGTTCTGGATCCAGCCTAGTAGTCTGGGAAGAGACATGACGTGAGAGCTCCTGCATCGCAGGTAGGTAGGTACTCTGACCCCTGCACCACCCCAGCACCACCACCCTCCACTACCACACAGCTGGTCAGAAAATAAAACTCTTATTTCCCATTTGGATATCTTGGAGAAAAAATGGAATCATAACTGACCCTCATAACTGCTGAGTGGCAAATTGGAAGCATGATCAGGAGGTTCCTCCCTGAAGCACTGTGCAAGGCCCACACATTCCAACAGGCCCCAGAAGCACAGTTCCTATCAAGGCTTCTCCGTATTTTGATCAGGTAAGTCACTGCCCTGCACACTAAAAAGCAGGAGGTGAGTTGTTCCACTTTGCAGCCTGAGAAGAAGCAGGACAGTTTTCTTAGCTACATGCTGGGAAAAGGAAAATAAGTGTATCTGTAATCTTTCTTCACAATTGTGAATGATCTCGGTTCAGACATGCTTTTTCTGTATTCAGAAGTAGCAATGCAAGCCTTGAGTGGTTGCGGGCAATGGTATCTGCACACTGACACACAACTTGGCATCAGAGACTGTTATTAAAACTACCTGTATGTGGATGAGAGAAGTCCATTTTTCATCATTTTTTGGTAGTCGTTCTCTTTTATTCATGACTTTAGTCTTCTGGTCAGAAACACAGATGCCGCTGTGTAACTCCTCTCTCCCACACACACTAATAGTGAATTGTCAAGGCAAATAGTTTCTAAATGCCTTGCAGATAGCAAATTGCTTGTATGCATTTCTAGCAGATACAGAAACCTTTCATAATGACTGGGATCTCAAATCATAATTTATGCACTGCTTTGATGAAGAAAAGCAGGGTGAATTTCTCAGCTATCTTATGCATAGCTCAGCCAACTTTTGTGTACAGCTAGAGGGAAAGGTACAGCAGCCATAGCTATAGTAGCAGTTTGGGACCTGTGCCTCTTGTCTTTCTGAAGCTCTGCTAGACCTGTGCCTCTATCTTAGTGGCTTTGACTCACAACTATAGTTTTTGCTTTCTTCCACTGTGATGTTTATTGAATTTATCATACTGTGTACAGAAAGCCTTATGCCCTAGCCTTGAATGTGTCACCAGTACAATATACCAGTATTGTAGTTCTTTCTGTTGAACTACAATAACACAACTCTTGCTTGGCTTGAGGGGACGGGATGGTGGTTTTCGTGGCACAGACTTGTCAGAGCTCAGGTGTCTGTAAACCTGCTGCCTCATTTTTCCACTGTTTGACATTGTTTCCATTTGTAGTTATATTCTCACCCACCATTACTGGAACTCAGGAGTTGCTTGGTTTATGAGGTTCACGTAGGGGCATGTCATGGGTCAAATGACAAGCTCCACCTAAGCTAAAATACGAACACAAATAAACATGCTTAAAATGCCTTAGTGGCTTCAGTGCCAAGGAAAACAGGTTTATTTTCTCAATCATTCTTATTTAGAGTTTTCTTAAGTGCAACCCTGCACAGGTTCCAGGCAGTCCCCAAGCTGTTCTTTGCAGACAATGTGTACTCTCTGGGGATACTGCAAGCCCTGTCCCCTGCCTGCAGAGCTGGGTGCTGTCCTTGTTAGAAGGTATGGAGTAGAGCACAACCCAAAGATGTTTTTCTGTCTGTGCATAGATCGTCACTGGCTGCTGATTTGTAAAATGATCTTTCAAGCATTTGCATTTCATTTCATACATCCTGCATTTCATACAGCAGGAAATGCCCGTATGCAATTGAAAAACTGAGTTAAAGAGTGTAACATACCAGAAATATTGCAGTATCACTGTACTGTTCAGAAAAGTGTAAGGTAAAACAGTAGCTTTATAGCACCACAGATTTTGAACTTGTGTATAATTGCTAACAGCATGATTGTTTTCATAGCTTTCAGTAACATTCCTGGCATTTTTATATCTGTCAAAAGGATGGTTTGTATTATAAAGATGTATTATTACAGTCTGCATTTGCAGAATGCTCATCTATTTCATGGCCTGTTTTGAGTTCTTCAGCAAAGGCATTTGGGGTGAAAGCCTTCCTGTGCTGATCCCAGTAGCTCATTGCCTTCAGTGCAATCTGGCTTCACGTGCCTGTACATGATTTCTGTACATGATTTCTGAGACAGCTAGGATCTGCATCTTCCACATCACACAGAAAACAGTTACTAAAAACAAGGCAAATCAAATTCACAATTGCTCCTATGCACCATTTTCTTCCTGGGGGCACTCTGAAACACCTCTCAGGCTGCTGGGGCTTTTCCACCTTCCCAGTGCCAGGCTAAAGTCACATGCATCTCACAGCCTGCTGGGCTGACTCCTGCTTTTTTTAACTTGTCCCTTCTTGTGGTGGCATCTTAGTGCCCTTTGTCATTGGTTGAAGGAACATTGCTTGACTCAAAAACTCAGTTTCTTTATTGGAAAGACATTAAACATTAAGTGTTGGATCATGAAGATCAGTGAATGTGTTGTACTTCTGAAAAGTGTGTGCTCATCAGACAGGAGTTAAGAACTCCATGCCAGACCAGTTTATTTGACTACTTTATTTCTAGACTAAATGAATTTTCACTTGGATAAGGAAACAAAAAAGCCCTGAGGTTCCTTTCTCATATAAGTTTGTCTTTCCATTATACAAATTAGTTTTAACCTTCATAAAAATTGTCAAGTTAATTTTACAAGCTGTCCTGAAGAATTAAAATATCAGAATGAATTATTTCCTTAAGGAAATGATTTTTTTTTTTGTACTTTCATTCTAAATTACCCTCATTGAAAATATACGTTATCCTACAGAAATATATTAAGACACTGCAGGATTAACTATTGAAAGGTACAGTGTTTTATACTGTGAGTATAGCAGTTGCCTACTCTGGGTAGAGGAGTAGTTGAAGAGTACTAGAATGGCTTGGATTGGAAAGGACCTTAAAGATGATCTAGTTCCAACCCACTACTGTGGGCAGGGCTACCCCCCACCAGCTCAGGCTGCCCAAGGCCTCATCTAGGAAAGCCGTGAATGCCTCCAGGGATGGGGCATCCGCAGCTTCTCTGGGCAATCTGTTCCTGTGCCTCATTACTTTCTGAGTTAAAAATTGCAAAATATGCATAAATGCTTTTATGTAAGTACTTTTTTTTCTAAGAGGTTGTTTCTAATCTCTACATTTCTAAAGACATCTGTGTGCTTACCTCTGTTAAAACATGAAAAGTATAGGCATAAAATGGTCTGGAGTAAACAAAAACAGGCAAAACGTAGTCTTTTCTAGCAATTGAGGCAACACGTATTGCCTCTTTAACCCGATAGTGAACAAACTTTAGTGCATTTGGACTTGACTTCAGTATATAATCCAGATATATTGAAGGGTAGAGAGCCGTACTTTCCTTCCACAGCCAAAGAAGGAGATCATTGCGAGAAGATTCAATGGCTGGGCATTTTCCTGTGTATGTTTGCCAGTGCTCTTTGTAATCGTAATTGTAGCAGTCTGGGTAAAGATAGTAACCCCACAAACCAGTTGGCCTCATGTGTTCAGCCAGAAGGATAGTGTTGTTCATAAAACTCTTGCCAGCGTTTTCAAATTCCTCTTTAGCTACTTTCCTAATTTTATCCTCTGACCACTGTGGATGCCGTTGCCTAACCATCTCAAGAGACTTATTTCTATAAATGCTTTTATTGCCCCAGTTCCTATCCCACTGGGGTCTCCAGTTTTCCCAGTCAATGACCGCAAGTCCATGAAATTTCTTCATGGGTATGCAATAGTCAATGTCAGACTTTGCTTTATTAAGATGCTTGATAAGACTTTCATTTTGAGGCACTCCTCCATTCACAGGGTTGCCATTATCTGAGTAGTAGGGATAATATCCCAAATGAGTGTGATAGAATATTGTCACATTGGATCCACTCAGAGTCTCGTTGGTGTTTGATGCAATGTCAAAGATGCTGAGATCCAAATCCACCTTGTACCGCAGCCGGCATTGCTCAGTGGGTGCATTCCAAACCACAACGAAGGGCTTGTGCAGAAGCAGGGGAGCCCGTGCCTGTTTTGGAAGCTGCGCATCACACGTTGTAAGCAGCACTGTGACTGCCAGCCACTCAATCCAAAGATCCATGATGTGTTGTTTACTGGGAAATTGTTGTGATGTGTCCTTGAATACAAAAATTAGAAATGACGTTTTACAATGTCTGACAGATAGGATGACAAAGGGATATCTTTAGGCTCAATTTTCTTTTGTTAATGTTATACTCTTTGCAAAAAGAGGAAGCCACAAAAACTGATCTTGGAAAAAATAAATCTAATTTCAAATGTTCAGAAAGACTTTTTACATCCTTCCCCTTCTGGTCTGATGTTCAGTTTATCCTGCTTTCCTCTTCACCCAGAAACCTCATGCACTTGATTTAGACCTTAGCACTTATTTTCTCCTTCATGTCTACAACAAATGAGTTAAAAACAGAATAATTTAAAAAAAGAGTATAGAAAAGGTTATGCTACTCATTTCAGCTTGGAAGCAAGTTCTGCTAGAACCATTCTGACTTGCTTAGAACTTCATTATAATGGGCTAAGGACATCTTTATTATTTGTATACGCTAATGGTCACATTAAGGGTAATATAAACAAAAACCAGACACATCTGTGTCAAAAGGATTAATCAAAAGAACTTAGAAATGGCAATTTTCAGCACATCTGAAAAAAAAGTTTTGTTACCTACCCCTGAGTTAACTCTCATTTTTTAAATGAGTGGTTGCAAGAATGATAATCAATCTGCAGTCTGGAAGGGTGATACTGTTAATGGCTTAATGATTTAGTAATTATTATACTGGAAGTAAATTAAATATCAATATGTGAAAGAAATAATTATATCAAGCAAATCTGAACTAGCCAGAAAGCATGACATTTCTTGGATAAAAAGGGAACTAACCTAAAGATAGGGGGGCATATTAGTGTTATTGTTTTCCTTTCTAGGTCTGCTGTTTTCCCTGGCTGGTAAGTACGCTGACTTATAGACTAAGTTATCTGCAGCTGCTATTGCCCATGGCACCCACATCCATGCTTGGCATTGCATGGTGCAGATGTTCACCTGCTGGCTGCTCCAGAACCTGTCCCCGCTCCTGGCTCTTCTTCAAGAGTCACAGCTCTGCTCTGTGCTGGGAAGTACGGTACCTATTGTTTGTACTGGTCTCCAAACGCTTCACAGAGGGGTCATACAATCAGAAAACTGTAGAATGACTTAGCTTGGAGGGGATTTTAAAGATCATCTAGTTCCAACCCTCCTGCCCTTGCAGGGTTGCCAACGACTAGATCAGGCTGCCCAGGATCCCATCTAACCTGGACTCAAATGCCTCCTCTCTGGTCAACTTGTTCCACCACCTCAACACCCTCTGAATAAAAGATTTCTCCCTGACATCTAACCAAAGTCTGCGCTTTTTTAGTTTAAAGCCATTCCCTCTCGTCCTATCACTATCAGGCCATGAAAAATGTCAGTTCCCCCTCCTGCTTGTAAGCTCCCTTCAAGTACTGGAAGGCTCCACTGAGGTCTTCCTGTAGCCTTCTCCGAGCTGAACAAGCCCAGCTACCTCAACCTTTAAGAGAAATTACACGAATCTGGATATTTCCCTATTTTTACATTCATTTTTAATGATTCTTTTCCTTCACTGTGAAGTCAGACCCAAGTTATCCTACATTAATTAGCCTAGCTTCACTTGCCCCTAGTATTTGCTCATTCAGTTGTAATCAGTTAATCACTTATCTCCTAGAAAATGGAAGATCTTCACATCTACCCATCTATTAATAAACCATTTGCTCACGGCTGAGATATCTAGATTTCTTGCTTTCCAAATTTTCAAATGCATCACTCTAAGTGTCGGATGTTGTAGTACTCCTTGGATACCAACTTTTAATCTTCAATGGGATGCCAAAGCAAAAAGGAGGCTTCAAGTATTCCTATCCAAATACACCAGCAGACTTATTAAAGACAAAACTTTTTCCATTGTTTGAAAAAACTGCTGGCTTTCAGAAGTGATGTAATACAGGATTAGTCTCCCTGCCATTTCTCCTTCCTTCCCCAGTCCTTCTGTCCTTTGTGTCTGATACTTCTTTTTTCTATCTGCCACTGCTGTCCTGATATTCTCCGCCTTTCTCTTTGGTCTCTGCTTTGTCCTTTTGTTTCCTACAGAACAATCTTTCTCTCCTCTATCCCTAACCTTGAATTTTTCCATCCTTTTTCCCTGAAAAGGATTGAGTCATTCTATCCACTGGTCAAGAGCATATTCCTAAGAGGTGGAAGAAGGCAATTTGCACTAAGTGATAGCTAGAAGTAGTGCACAAAAAGCAGCACTGCGAAAAATCCACAGTGGTGGAGCTCCCAGGAGCAAATTCGTTAGCAAGCTAGAGATTTATTCTCTCTTTATTTCCTCATTTGGTCTCCAGCTGATGGCTTTGCATGCCCAAGTATAGATTTAGCACCCAAATTTTAATACTATGCTCACGATCCTTTAGATCCTATTAATGACAACATCCTACAGTGAACTTAGCCATTGCTACAGACCATCAGGCTGGCACTAAGTACATGTGTAAGGAAAGGATGCTAGGTTATTTTCACTCCACTCTTTTCCTGGAAGGCGCTCTTACATTTGTATTCTTTTGATGCAGCAAACTGACACAGTGCCTTTAGGTGCCTTTTCATGACTTAGGTGCCTTTTCATGACTGGGACTGCCCATAATATAAGCAAGGTTTTTCTTGAGAAGCAATACTTCACACCAAGTAGGAAGAGCAACATGAGTGAATTTCTGTGGAAGAAAAGGTACAGGAAAAAGTTTCAGATGCTTTATCCCACAGTCCCAATGCTAGCATTGTTTAATCTTGTGTTGTTATGTATGTATAACTGGGTATTTCTGTCATATACTACAGTCTTTTGTTTAGATATGGCACTAGACAATGAGCCCAGTAAAAAGGCCAGGAAATGTTTAATATTGCAAGATAAATTCGAGTTAATTTTTAATTCTATGCTGCTCTGTGTCATTGTCCTTGACACGGCTTTAAATCTCAGAACCATGGGAGGTAAAGGAAGAATCTTTGGAGGTGACCTGGTGCAACCTGCCCCTGCTCTAGCAGGGTCACTAAGAACGGGTTGCCCAGGACCATATGACTACAGGTAACAAATCTGCTCATCTCAGGATGTGTTGAATAGTTCTCAGGGGTCTGTTAACTGCATTGATCAAATCTTCAATGAAGTGGAGGAGCCTCAATGCTTTGCTCAAATGCAGAAGAGCAGGTCTACAACCTGAATCCCTAGATAAAGTAGGGAGGGGGAATCTGTGTAATCCTACTGAAGCTTTTTAGAAGTCAGGAATTTGTTTAAGAACAGTAATTCAGGCTCCTCAAGTGAATAACGAACACCTCCCATGATTACTATGAATTCTTTATTTAGAGCTGTGTGGAATTAGTCATCCAGTTTGCTATCTCTGTTAGCCTAGAAAGACAGTTGATAACTACTGAGATAACATGCCTGCCTTTTAGATGGCTAAAACTGGAAAGCATCTCAGCTTCCTGCTACTCTTAATTGCACACAAGAGACAACCCTGTATACACAATTCCTTAAAGGGGAGATGATTCCTAAAAAACAGATCCAGTGAAAAAATCCCAATCCAGTTGCATTAATCTGCAATTATTTCAGATATTATTGACACAAGGGAATTTAACTACAGATGCTTTTTTTTTTTTGCATCAAAAAGTCATTCGAAACCAAGTGAAACAATTTTTCAAAGGAACATGTAGGCCTTTCTGAAAATTCTGAAAAAGAATGGGGAAATAAATTATCTCTTGTTTCACAGAAAAGAACCTCTAAACAAGAACAAAATACCTTTTTATTGCAATTTCCATTGCTATTTTTTGGACTATGACCTTTTTATTCTCAAGCAAGGCCACTAATTGGACTGTTTTAATCCCTAATCTTTTAATGAGTGCAGACACTAACGATTCCTTCTTGAGGCTCATTATAAACCTTGATTCAAATCCTCCCATTTTTCTGATTCAATGACATATTGTTATGGTTAATTTAACTTCCTAAAGATGCACACAGCTTTCTGAGGCACTGTAATATTTTCAGAGCAGAATCTGTTCCCAACTTTTCTGCTCTATATTCTAAAAACAAAAATGAATTCCTCACAAATGAAAGAATTGAGAGTCCAACTAGAAATCCATTGAAGCTGAGGAGATTTTTTATTGCAGTAACGTTTCGATCATGCTCTCACTGATCTTTATAACATGGACTTTTCTATTTGCATCAGCTTTCTCTATGCAGTTCAGCATGCGGCAGGTTATGGCTGATTTTCAGGATGTCCTTTAATAGGTGCCTTGAAATTTACTGTTTCATAAAACAAGTGAGTACTTTTCTGCATACTTCTTTCCACATTCCCTTAAAAAGAAACAAAAAAATTTGCTTTTTCCAAGCAAATTTTCTTAATGTAGCCCAACTTTTATTATCACCATGATTATTGGCCAGAATTCCAGTACATTTCCATTTCCACATATCTGACTGCTGCTGAACCAAACATCTTAATTGTACACTTTGATTTCAAAATACACAGCTTGCAATTTATAAAGATGTAGATCTGCACCCTGAAGAAACCTATCTGCACAACATGGATTACAATACAGTGCAGTTGTGCTATCCAGATGGCAAGTTCTTCTTTTCTAATGTGTATTAATTACGACAGGGTTCTTTGCACCGTAACACACTACATTATCGCTTGTGTTTTGTATTATGATTCACATGTTGGCCATATGATAGCCAGCCAACGCGACTTTGTAATAGCTGGCAAGCGCATCTCTCACTATACTTCTCCATACGATGAAATTTCAGGGCTGTATAATCCATATATTTATAGAATCCTAGAATCATAAAATCACAAGGTTGGAAAGGACCTACAAGATCATCTAGTCCAACTGTTCTCCCATCACCATTACTACCAGAAGCTACTAAACTGTATCTTATAGCTCCTCATCCAGACACCTCTTGAACATTGCCAAGGACAGTGACTCCACCACCTCCCTTGGCAGGCCATTCCAGTATCTAACCACTCTGAGTGAAAAATTTATGTTCTGTAGATTTCATTTTGCTATCTTTCTTCACTTGTATGGTAAGAAACTACTGAGAGATTTATGCCAGTTTTTGTACTCTTTCTGAAGAAATAGAGATAATTTCTCCAGAGCTATAATGACAAAAAATGGCATAAGTGGAAAGAAGTTTCAAGCAGAAGTTGCAGTGAAGCAGAGATCTTATGTAGATTTAGACATATTTCAGATAGGATTTAAAGGTGTTGTAGTTGACATTTCAAGACTCAGTAATGCATGTGAGAGTCTAAAAGGAAGCTCTGTGAAACACTGCAAATATAGTTTAAGCCATATAATTCTTCCCTGTTAAAAGTTGGAAAAATCACCTTTCCTTCATGATTTAACTATACATCTTTAATAAATATGCTGGCTTTTAAATTATATTAGCCAGGCGCAAGTTAATGAGGAAATCTGAACTGGCTTTTACTGTAGTAACCTTAAATTTTTTCCTCTTTTTTTTTCTAAACTGTGTATGCATATACACTGATGTATATGCACACAATGTGCATTTACAAAATATCACGTATTGATCTATACATTTATGTGTAATTCTCTGTGTTTTTCTGTCCTTGTCTTGCTCCTTCTCTACTGCTATTCTTCTGATTCAAATTGTGTCAGAAGTCTTGCTTGGTGCTGTGGGAAAATTTGTGTTGATGAGTTGGTAAGGTAGATGCAGACTGCAGACTTATAGGGAATATGGTTATGGTTCAAAAGTGTAAAACTGTATTGTCTAAATGTCTTAAATATGCACTAGCATCATTTTTTAGAAATGGTGAGTGTTGACTGTATCCTCTCACACACCAGTTTTCAGTCTGTCAACTCACATCATCCTACTTCTACAGCTTTCTTTCTCAGGTAAGATGTAAAGTTGAAACGTTAACAGAATAACAGTTAACACTAAAATGTTTGCAGTCTTCCCTATGGAGCAATATAGGTACCAAAAGGAACAGATCTTTTTCTTTGCAATTTGTGTTAAAGTTCACTTCTCATAGGTGAACAGAGAGATGGGGTTACAAGGTGTGAAGTAGCATCCCTCAATTTTTGTGCAAAATGTGTGAAAAGAAATTCAAAGAGCAAGGAGATGGGGACTCAGACCTTTGCAATCCTTGTTATAACAGCTGACCTTTTGTAAACGGTGATTTATTCGTGTCAAGGCAAATGGAAAACTCCAGAAGAAATTCTTTCGTGCATATCAGAGTTTTACAGACAGTCAGATTTAGACCAAAGATCTGCTTAGGCATTTCCTGTTTAGCTTGATTGTTTCTGTTATTTGCTGTTTGTGTCATGCCTTCAGCTGAGAGAAAAGACTGTACGGAAGCATGGGACTGAAAGCTAAAATAACTGGTATTTAAAAGATTTTCTTCCCCTGGAACCCATCGTTCTTTTTATAGAATCGTAGAATCATACAATCGTACAATCATAGAATGGCTTGGGTTGGAAGGAATCTCAAGGATCAACAAGTTCCAACCCCCCTTCACAGGCAGGGTTGCCAACTTCCCCATTTAATACTAGACCAGGTTGCCCAGGGCCCCATTCAGCCTGGCCTTGAACACCTCCAGGGATGGGGCATCCACAACCTCTCTGGGCAGCCTGTCCCAGCACCTCACCACTCTCTGTGTAAAGAACTTCTCCATCCAACCTAAATCTTTCCTTCCTCCACTTATAGCCATTTCCCCTTGTCCTGCCATTATCTACCTTTATTAGAGGCAGACACACATCTTTACTCACATCTTATCATCTGCAAAGTCATTGCATTAGTACCAAAACTGCCTGAGGGCTGCTTGGGTTGCTAGATGCTGTCATCAATGTAGCCTTCATTGTGGAACACGTTTCATAGAACTATGCATCATTCCTTAAACTGCTTTCACACCACAATATACCTCACTATAACCAGGTGAACTTTTCATTTCTGGTTGTAATTTTTGGAATGTGGAATGACTGCAGTTTAGATCATGTTTAAAAGCAAGAAACAGTAGCATAGGTTAGCAAAGGGCAGAAAAATCAGGGTTTCTTTGTTCCCCAGTATCTGTACCAAGCCCTTTGTGCACCTCCATGAGATGCAATCATTCCTTTCGGTTTTGCCATCAAGAGTGTTCTTTTTGGCTTTGAAATTTAGGCTTGGGCTCCTGGCCTGCACAGAGGAAGGCAGAATTAGGTCTCTGACTTGAGAGCTGCAGCTGCAGTCTCCACAGTTGTGCCTCTCCAAAGGAGGGAGCCCTGAGTAGCACAGGACCAAGCATCTGCAAGAACATTGTGGCCCCTCCAGCTCCTCACCTCTGAATGTTCTCTTCAGTCTCATTTTGACTTGAAGCTGTGATGGGGATAGGCCACGCAGTCAGGCCTGAGTGCATTAAGGCCACTGTGGTCACCTCCAGACCTTACAGGCACTTAAAGGAATGGTCTGCATCTGTGTGTTGTCACCAAAGCCTCACTGGTAAATGTCCATCCATTTATGGAGACCAAGCAGTGGGTGTGAGCACGGTGAGGTGGTGGGTGGTGTGTTTCAGCAGTGGTGACAGTGATGTGAAAGACAAGCCATGCTCCGAATGGCCATGCAGATTATTATAAGCACAGCCTGCAGGCTCTTGTTCATTACTGGCAAAAATGCACGGCTACTGGTGGTGACTGTGTTGAAAAAAGCAGTGTTTTGTAGCTGAGAATTTGCTCTATCAAACAGTGTTGCTGTGCTCTTTCTAGCTGTTGCGTGTCCATGGAAATAAATAGAGGTATTACATTCAGAGTAACATACACAGTGCTGTCAAATCAGCCCTTTGTAACAGTCCCAAATGACTTCTGATCACATCTTTGGAGCCAGTATCTTTTTTTTTTTTAGCCACATGGACTTCAAATTGTGTTAACTTCCTCCTGAAGAGGAAAACAACTTGTATCTGAATGCTCACATAAAAATCTTCAAAGTGATTTAGTAGCAAATCATTTGATGAAGGAAAAATAATATGCAGATCGTGGTTACTGGCCCTGTGTTTTAGTTAAAAAACTCCCTGTCATCTTAAATCAATCACAGATTATAGATGACAGTTTGAATATCAAGTAAAGACAAATGAATATGTTTGCAATCTGCCCAAGCTGTAGGGGGAGATTAAATATATATGCACTACAAACAATTTTTCAATTGCTTAAAGACTGAGTAAAGCAAAGAGTATTTTTTAAGTGGACGACACTAGATAAAATCTAGAATATTGTATTATTTTACATATCTAATACATGAAGTTATCTATTATTTAATGTATGAAGCATTGATCAAGTCACTGTTTTAAGAAAAAGCTTGATGTATTGTCTTTGTTATTTTCTGCCTGCTTCTATTGCATTACAAACTGGACACAAATATATCTTAGAAAGAAAGAATTCTCAATATTTAAAATTGGCAAGTTGCAAGTGTTATATTAAAAGCCTAAGTTTGCATAAGCTACTTTAGGATATTTTTTTTCTTCTCTGTTGAAATATCTTGCAAAGGATAAAAGGGAAAAAAGCAATTGTACTGTTTTGCCTTACTATATTGAAGAAGCTATATTGATTGTAGGAGCTGTTAAAGTTTTAATCCCCTGAATAATTAAGACTAATGTCCTCACCATTGCTCAGTAGACTGTTCTTCTGGTTGTGGCCTTTGATGGGTGAAAACAAAACTGCCTAGCAACAGTATGTTGAATGAAAGTTCTTAATGGTTTATAGATTTTCCTTTAAATTTATTACTGAGTACTTTTAGATGGAGATCATGAGCATTAATTGGCACTAACAGAATACACTCTACCTTCTGGAACATAATGTTAGTAGCTTAAAAGAATTTATGAATGTACATTAAATAATAGATGAGTTTACATTGTTGTGAAGCGTTTAAAATAGTTTCATTTCTTTCTCACCATCTGCTTAAACATTCACTTTTTGAAGGGTTTGTTGTTATTAGAGTCACTGATAAAAAAGAAAAATAAGTCAAATTGATAATATGGGGAATTCCTACAATAAGGCTTTGGCTTAATCCTGAGAAAATGCTGTAAGCTAAATTAACTTTTGCTTTATCAGAGATAAATTCTGCTCTCAGATGGTGTAATTCAAGAAAATTCAATTGAAAATAATTGAGGGGTGTAAATCTGGAAATGTTCCAGTTGAATTAATGGAGTTTTAAGCATTTATAATCTTGTGAGTGGAAAAATGTATTCTTCAATCATCTAAAAATCCCTAATATGTTGGCAAATGCTTAAAATATTTGTATATTCCACTGTAAATCTCTGCTTGCAATAAGTGAGTCCTATTTTTTGGACAACACAAAATGAAATATTACACTTTGCCAAACAGAAACTCAGGGCAATTTGAAAATGTAAGTGAAGTATTTGAGGTAGCATTAAAGTGAGACTTTATTTGCATGCCGTACGCAACTCGTCTGGGTAAAAGCATCTCTCTCTGCTAATACCCAGCATATCTTAATACAAACCATTAATGGACAGAAGTCATTGTCATGCAACTAACAGCATCCTCTTTGGGACTGCTTTTGCGTTTAGTTTAAAATACACTGATTGTTGTGATGGAATGCCTTAATGCAAATCTGTGAGTTATCTTGAAACAATTAAACTTCATATTTTGTTTCTAATGAAAAAGGCATATTTTTATTTTTTCATATGGAATTAAATACATGGCCAACATATAATTAGCTGCCTTCTTGGTCTGTAGTGTTCTATGCGTAACCCAGTGCACCACTTTACATATTAAAATAGTTAATCATATGCTAAAATGCCTTTAAAGTCAAAGCATTTCTCCTGCTTTTCAAATGTGAATTTTATTCACAGACAGCTTTTCAACATCAGTTTTCTCGTCTAAAATAGCTGTTATACATTACGGAGTGTAAATCACCAAGAAGCTATTTAACAAGAGAAAACAGAAAGGAAATATAGTTCAGAAGTGATGTGCTACAGAAGATAACTCAGAAAGCTTCCATAAGTGGTAGACTATAACCAGAAGAGAAAACTTTGTCTTTACAGAGTATTAATTGAGTAAATAACATGGCACTTACCTCTGTGAAACCAGTGAACAGCAGTAAACTTTGGCAGAACAAATTACAACAGCTGATGTGTTTGTCTGGGGAATTTGCTCTTCCTAATGAGTGGGTTTTTAACTAATGAGAAACTGAGAGGGTCTGAAGATATGTGTAGATTTTTATTTAAACACTCGCCGTGCCGTTGTAAAGTAAGTAAATAAGTGCACAAAAAAATGTTGGACATAATACTTGTAAGCAGCCTGGCTCTTGTCATAATAATTTTGTATGACCAACTTTTATGGCCTGATAAGGGAATGACCCGATTAATGTTTGCAAAGAATGAATTTTTTGAGAGTCGCACGCTCACTTGTGACAAGCTCTGACAGCAGTGACTGTGGGGCAGGGAAAAGCAGGGCTGCTTGCAAAACAGAGCCAGCAAAACAGTTCAGGAAGAGCCTTTTTTATAGAGATTGTTTGGCATCAATGTCCACAGAGTGTTCAGTCTTCTCCATTCTATGACCATGACATCTACAACCAAGGAGAACTGGTGTGAGCACCAATCAGCACAGGGCAGGAAATAGCAGCACCCCACAGCACCCATGTGTGCTCCTTAGAGATGCTTTGCGGTGGATCAGCCTTGCAACGGCTCATTGATGGACCAGTTAAGAAGCTGCTGGATGTATAGAGTTGTACAGAGGGAGTCCCTACATACAGTGTGATGCTCAAAGTTATTAGGGTATTCTAACGTTGTGGAGAGGGAGCTCAGAGAGGTCCACATCCCCACGTGGGAACTGTGAAGTGTAAAAGAAGGAAACTCCACATTTCCTAATCTTGTCAAGCATGACTGTGTTGCCATTTGAGTATTAAATGTGCAATAAATACAGGAAACAAGTACAAAGAACTATTGGAACAACTACAGATGTTATTGTTGTTGTCATACGTGGTCCTGACTTCGCACAACTAGTTTTATTAAATAGGAAACAAGTAGCTCTCTGAGCCCTGGAAATAAAAAGGCAAGCTTCCCATGGACCCATGTCTCATCACTGACTGTGACGCCAGTTTAAATTTTTCCAAGGTCAAGTCATTTACAGAACCTTGCTGCACTGGCTCACAGGGTGACCACTGTGCACCTCAGCCTTTGGGTTGCTCTCTTATATTTAATCAGCAGGCTATTCCCATCACTGGGTAGATATGTGATGACCTTTGAGATCTGAGCCCCTCTTGTGTGCCTGGCTGATACTTGCTTTGAGGAAGAACAGATAATTACACTGACAGAAAGACAGACAGGCAGACAGATGATGCAAATGATTCACTTTGTTCAATCAGTTCAAATGTATCATGTGAAGAATAACTTTCAATTAAATATTATTACATAAGTTATTATGTCGAGTCAAATGTATACATGCTGTGCACATGTACTTGGGCTATGGAGATAAAATCATAGAATCATAGAATCATTTGAGTTGACCTTAAAGGTCATCTGCTCCAAATCCCCTGCAATTAACAGGGAGACCACAACTTGCCCAGAGCCTTGTCCAGCCTTGACTCAAATGTCTTCATGGATGGGGCTTTCACCATCTCTATGGGCAACCTGTTCCAGCACCTCACAAACCTTACTGTAAAAAACTTTTTCCTTACATCCAATCTAAATCTCCCCTTTTTTAGTTTGAATCCATTTCCCTTTGTCCTATCAAATGACAAATACATAAAATCTTTGGAATAGATGAAAAATAGACATAATCATGATTAAAGTAGAGTGGCAGCATGGGAAAAAAAAGCCAGATTAGTAACTAAAAACTATCTATCTCATTTCTTTGTTTATTACAGGGGAAAAGAACAACAAATTTCATATAAATGGTTGGCAGCCTACCAAAGTACCACCCACTCCAGGATTTTCCTCAGAACTGCACACAAAAGTGAATCCTGAAGGATAAACAGGAGATAGAGAGAACTAAAAAACTTCTTTGGGGCATCATAATTCATACAGGCAGTGCTCTGAACTGCTGGAGTAAGAGAAGTCCCTCTAACCATTGAGGGAAAAAGGCTGGCAAAGAGCTAGAGATGTGTGTGCAGAGCAATGAAACAACCACAAATATCCTAGAATAATAGAAGTAAATTTGGTAATAATTAGTTTCTGTTTCACAGTACTTCTTGAGAGGAATACTAATACTTAATAAAAATCAATAATAAATCCCACAAAGGTTTCAGATTTTTTACTTTTCTTTTTACCTCCACTTGTGTGGGCACAAACAACTCAACCATAACAAACTTTCTTTGCTGCTATTATTTTTACTTGATATTACAGTTACCTTTGATATTTGAGGAATGGAGATCATGAGAGAGCTGTAAAAATCTCTATGAGTCAGCAGTTATTGATTCCTGTAATTTGACAAAGGGAGATGTGAGTGTATATACATATATAGATCTAATTCTGGCAGAGAACGATGCTAGGATTTTCAGCCTAACTCCTGCCAGCCTCCCTCCACACTATACAAAGCCTTTACTAAGCCTGAAGCCTGGATTAACTTGAGAAACTTATTTGGGCAATGCCATACTCTCTCAGGGTCTTCCCAAATACTGGAAGGTGCTGGAAGTCACAGTGGGATCCACCACAAGCTCTGCTTCTCGCTGGTGGCAGATGGACCTCAGCCCCTGCTGTGCTGTGGAAGAGACAGAATGTGTTCCCTGGGACAGAAGGAAGGATGGTCTGATCAGGAGGCAGGAAACTGTAGGGACAGACTGCTGGGGGAGTAATTCAGAGAGACTGCTTCTTTGCTTTTATTTGAATTACAAATGAAACCAAGACCTTTAACAGATGAAATTAGAAAAAGAATTCTGTGCTTTATGAAGAGGTATTTGTTTAGAGCTTAGCTGTTCCCAGGCTATTATTATATGCCTAAAAATAATGACATTCTTATTTTAAATATATATATCCTATGTATCCTATAAATACAATCCAGCTTCATATGAATCAAGAAGTGCCTTGGGAAATCACAGGATGAACATGCATTGTCACTTGAATAAAATTGTTGTCTTCTTTTAAATGCAAGACTTGGACTGTTGGTTTTTATTTTTTTCAGGTAACTGGAAGAATAATTAGAATGTATGTTTCCTCATTAATGACGTAGTTACTGATTTTCGTGTTTAAAGACTACAAGAAAAATATGAAATCCTGCTGTACATTGTAAACTAGGTCCTATTCCATGTCACAAATGCATTATAAACAACAAATGCTTCTAAAACACTCACAGTTTATTAAATAATTGGAATAACATAGTAATTCTGTGAATAATATGCAATTAATATCAAAATTTATTTGAAGAGTTTCCAACAAATTCAACACGAAACTCATCCCCAAAGATGTAACAGGCACCTACTGGCTTTGCCAAAAGCTGTTACGTTGATTGGTCTCATAGGATCAGTGCTCAAATCTTCAAACTTAAGTGCTTAATTCTTGTTTATTACTGATTTCAGGGCAATCAGACATCTAATTATCTTTGGGCATTTGGACATTGAACCAGCTTTGTTACTTTTGAAATTACAATTATTATATATTTATCTGCCTTTTAATCCAATGTATAATTTTAGAAACCCTTCAAGTACTAGAGGTTAAAGGATTAGGTCTCTCTCTTGCATCTTTGTACGCATTTCTTCATGAATACCAGGCCTTTGATTTTATTGCTAGATAAACTAAAGGTAAAGCACTAGGTAACCGTGTAACAGAATAAACTATCTCTCTCAGGACTAGTTTGCTTTAGGTTGCTTGTCATAGAATCATAGAATCAGAAAATGGTTTGGATTGGAAAGAACCTTTAAGATCATCTAGTTCCAACCCCTGTTTATAGACAGGGACACCTCCCTCTAGATCAGGTTGTTCAACGTCCCATTCAGCCTGGCCTCAAATGCTTCCAGAGAGGGAGCATCCACAACATCACTGGGCAACCTGTTCCAGTGTCTCACCACTCTCACAGTAAAGAATTTCTACCTAATATCTAGTCTAAATCTACCCTCTTCCAGTTTACAGCCATTTCCCTCATCCTGCTGCTTCTTCCCCTTCTATAGAGTCCCTCTCCAGCTTTCCTGTAGGCCCCTTCAGGTACTGGAAGGCTGCTATAAGGTCTCCTTGGAGCCTTCTCTTCTCCAGTCTGAAGAACCCCAGCTCTCTCAGCCTGTCCTCATAGCAGAGGTGCTCCCTTCTGTTTTTTGTAAATACTCATCCTTGATTGGTTTTTGGGGAACACCACCCTGTTGTTACAGAGTTTCAGTGAAAATATGAAAGCTTTGGCTCTTCCTGTACTGGCTGCTAATTTCACACTAACATCTCACCTGGAGGATACCAGACACTGCTGTTGCATTGCCCACCTGTGATTGCCAGACTGTATAAAAACTCTTTCAGGTAGGATTATCTATGGTAACATATGTACAGCCTGTGTGTGAACAGCAATTCTGGAACGGGCAGCTAATGCACACAGCCTTAGGGCAGAATGAAGCCCAGGCCTGTGAATATCACAGAATCACAGAATCACCAAGGTTGGAAAACACCTTAAAGATCATCAGTCCAACCATCCACCTATCACCAATAGTACTCACTAAAAGGCAACTGCATATCAGTCAACACCAAACAAAACTTGGGCTAGTTAGCTGATTTTGTCTGGAGAACGATCAAGATTTAACAGTACAACAAGGCAATTTTGTAACAAGGTAGGAGGTTCTATCCAAGGAACACTAAATGTTCTCCCTTAGCCCGATACAGAATATAAGGAAATAGAGCTAAAAAGATTTTACATTTCATTATGTTTTCTAAAAAGCCTGAAAATACATTTTAGAAACCTTAATTTCTAACAAAGCCTCAGTATTTCTGTAAATACTTAATTTTGTGGATGCAAAAATTATGCACTTCACTAACATTCTCGGAATGTATCCAGTGGCTTGGCTGATCTTCAGTTTTAGGTAGTCTTGCAAGACAATGCACTATGCATACCAAGCCTTTGCACTGAGATGGCAGAGATCTTGCTCTGCTGCTGGTTATGTTTACAATATGGAGATGGAAAGTATGAATTTAAAGCTCAAAATCTGCAAACGTTTGTAAGCTTGTCATACTCTGAACATAATTTTGGAGAGAGAAGTTCTTTTTTAGCCACTCTTACAAATTCAGGTCTGTGGCTTCCCAGCTCTCGGTACATCTGTCAAATAGAGACAAGTTGGGCTGGCTCGCTGAGTACATCTCTCTGAAGAGTCTCCAGGTCTGAGAAGCTTTACTCAAAGACCTTTTTCTACTATTCCTGGGATACTGTCATAATTGCAGCACTCCTTTAGAAAAAAATGAGGTGCCTTCACTATTTTTCTGAACTTAGATGAGTTTTTGTTGGCATACCAGAGAAGGTTGGTAATCTCATCACATGAGAAGAGAATAACTAACAGACCTCGCTCCTAGCTGAACAGGGAAATGAAGTTATATCTAAAGTGTAAGGAGGAAGAAATGGAATTTATTTTTCAGCTTCATGCAGGGAGGGTGCTGACTCACAGGCCTGGCTGGCTGATGGTACTTTTAAACAACAGCAGGAGATAAATGAATAAAGAGAAAATAATGTCATTGTATGCTTACTGAAGAGAAAGCTTAAGAACTGCCATGACTTCCCACAGACTTCTGCAGAGCAGCTCTCTTCTGTTTCTAGTGTAGAGCCAGAAAGAAGATGCTGGGTCCTGTGGATAAATTGTATCTCTGTGATTTCTGTAGGTGTTCTATCACCATCTGACAACAAAGAGGACTGTAGAAAACTCATGAGATCGAATTGTAACTGCCTGATGAAAAAGAATATTTTTCATTTCCACAATAAAAAATCATTTTCTGGATGCTAAATGAAAATTAGGCAACATCTGAGAAAACACTTCTTTTGTGAGAAATAAATCTTTGCTTATCTAAAAATTATCTTGCCATACGTAGAACTCACAGTCAGAAACCTACTGCTCACAAAACCTCTATCAAATGTTACATTCATTATCCAAAGTTAGTGCTGTAAAACAGATCTTGGGTAAGAGAGGAGGCTATCAGTAAGCTACTGATAAAACCAAGAGATTTCTTTTTGTTTTGTTCTGTTTTGTTTTCCTGAAATTTTTCATCCCTTTTCCTCATCAACACTCAGATTCACAAAGTTTTGCCCAGAAGTTGTTGACATAACCAGCAGAACAGAGCCACTTTCAAACCCAGAAGTCATCATCACTGCACAATTCCATGATGCCGCACTGAAGCACACAGCAAACTCTTAAGACATAGAGCAAACACTGAAACAGAGCAAACCAGCACTGTTTGGGACTCACAGTCCCTTAAGGTGCTGTGCTGCAGGGCATGTCATGCTCAGCAGCCCTGGGAGCTGCCATCAGTGGTGGTGGGGGCAGCCATCACACATCTGACACAAGCCATTCTTAATAACCATCCTTCTAATGCACAAACTTCCCCTACACTTTCTTTCCCCTCCGCATTACTTTTTCTCAATCATTTCTGTCTTCTGTCTGTGTAAGAGCCCATCTTAGCAAGGCAGACTGCCTTCACCCTGCTATACACTTGGTTCAACTCAGCAAGCTGAAAACTGGTCCCACACGGTCACATCTAGTTCTAAAAAAAAGTTTTCCATGAATTGTAGAGAGGAAAATAAGAGCAAAAAGGCAAATGTTTTTCCTGGCCTGAAGAGCACAGCCAGGATCATGTGCTCCAAAAGCTACCCAGATACAGAAGCTATATTTTCCTGCTTTTGCTATTCCTTCCTCCTTCCTCTTCCTACCAGAGTGCTTTGTTTTTCTTTACAAGGAAATATGATTCAGTTTTAACTTTGAAACACAAAAGCCACTGAAATCAGCACCTTTCTTCACAGAAGAGTTATTATGACTATGGGAGCATTTGAGAGAAAAATGAGAGCATTTTTTCCTCTAAAAATGTATATGGTTGAATGTAGGGGGGACAATTTAGAAATGTGATGCATTGAGGTTGCTAATAAATATAACTCAAATAATATTATCTTCTTTGAAAATATTACCCTCATTTTGAAGATTTAGTTTCCCTTCTCTCTATTCTTCCTTTCTTTTGGCACTTAAAAAGAATGAAATATAACTTTCCTTCTTATACAGCCAGTAAAAACCAAGGGCCTTGCAACATAATTTCAAATCCAGATTTTTGTGCCAATCAAGGAATCATTTTCCACAAGAGTTTGTGTCTGATGTCTAAACTAATTTTTCTTTCTCAACAGGAGGCAGCACATGCACATGGGCAACTCTCATAAGATTACTCAGGCATCTGAGAAACACGCTGTGTGCCTTGGGCTGGGTGACATTGTTTGGCCTGCAGCTAACCTGAAAAAACAGGTATGGAGCTGTCATAACTCCATGAGTCACACAAGATCTCATGCTTACGCAATATGAAGTAAGCTATGACACCCAGGATGGTAACATGTTTCGGCTGTTTTATCTGGAATTAGAGATTACCAAATGGATGACAGTGTTACCAGGGCCAGAAGACACCAGGATGTTGAGGGGGGGAATTACCCTGAGACAATGACTGGCTCCATGGCTTGGAGGCGTGTGCGTGTTTTGTTTTCAGCTGCTTATATTGAGGTTTCTACAGTTAAGAAGAATTAATTGAGCAATAAAAAGACCGAAACCACGTTAGTCATTTGCACTGCTGTCCTAACCATGTGAATGGAAGCAGCTTTGGACTGTACTCTCAAATAAAACACTTGAGACTGTATGAGAGATGTAGGAGCTCCTGTAGCTGTGTTTTGCCTTTCAGCAAGTCATCTGAAAAAAAGGCTGATTTTTCTTCCTCTTGGTTTAAATACAGATAAGGATTGCTATCATAAAACACAAAAGCTCTCCTCCATGCTTACTGAAATACATTCCCACCATGCATTGTCATAGGAGTGATGCACGTAGTCTAGGCTGCCCAATTTTTTCCTATCATGAGACACAATTTTAGGGGTATTTAAAACTCAAATAAATGCAGGTAGCCCCTCTACGTGGTTTTACTCCCCTTCACTCCTCTGGGTGCCCCACAGAGAAAGCAGTTCCTAAATGAGCAGACCTGGAGGAGAGCTACTGCAGTGTGGGTGGGAGGGTGGCCAGAAGGACCGGGGGGGACACCCAAAGGGGAACTGAGTGAGGAGACACAGAGCTGCCAAGAGACTGCCTCCCTGCCTCCTTCACCATCCCCTATCCTTTCAGTATTTGATTTGAAGATATTTTTACAGATGAATTTTTGTGTAAAACCCTACATTTGTTTCTCAATCTTTCAGGTTTTCAGCTTTCATCAGGTGACAATAATATTAAGCAGCTGTCATCCCAAAAGATTTTCTAACTGGTTGTGAGTGTTCTACTTTTTTACTCTTTTTATGCGTTTAGTTTAAAAGAAAAAAGTGTGTGTTTTTTTTTTTCTTTCCTAATTGCCAGATTGATAAATGAGACAGCAACCTAAAGGAAAGCTGGTAGCTTTCCACCCAATTAATCATCCCCAGCAATGAACACTCTCAGATGTGTCTCAGTCACACATTGTACACTCAGATCTGTGCAGATTACCCATCTTTGGTACATTTCCTTAGGTATAATGCTTTTAAATTTGGTAAATGTTTATTTTCATGATGCACAGAATGAAACAAAAACCCACTCAGAGTGAGCTGCATGGCTCTGAAGAACTAGCAGGGACAATATGCTCTAGAAGGTTATTTCTGTCACTCAGATTGGCAAACACATCCCCAAACAGGATATAAGTTGTGCAGAGGGCCAGCATAAGGACCATATGTCATTGAAATCCCAATGAAATCCCCTTTTAAAGGCACTGGTAGGACTATTTCACTCCATCACATTTTTCACTGGGATTAATTTTGTAAATATAATTTTTTAATGTCGTTTTCAAGGGAAAATTGGGCTTTAAACTGAGCAAGTGGCACCATCTTGTGGGTAGAAATGAAAATGTTTTTCTATGGTAGATGTAATGGGCTCTTTCACTTTTCCCTCATTTATTTTTCTTTTTTGTTCCCATAACTCTGCAGAGAAGCCTCTTGGGTCCAGGAAATAACCATTTTGGATACTTGACTGTAGAGCAGAGCCCTGCTGATTTATGCAACAAGAGCACAATATTTTGATAACTTACCATGCTGCACAGATTTCTGAGACATCAGGCAGTATCTATGAGCGACTTTTGAAAATCTATGTTAAGGTTGGCCCCAAACTTTCCAGAAATAAAAATTATGAAATCCTTTATTAAAAAAAACTGAAGTATAGCTGTCAAAGAAATAATGGCTATGTTTGCTGTTGCAATGTCTTTCTCCCAAAGTAACTCTAAATTATTCAAGTCCATATACATTGAGCATTTCAGTTGGCTAAACAATGGAGTGGAGTGCCTCCTGAGAATATCAAGATTTGGCATGCTATGCGGTCTTCTGTGGATTGGAATGGTGGCCAGGACCATAACTCAGAGAGAAGAACGTGGCCTTGTGTTGTGGCCACATGGAAAGAAGCAAGCAGAGCTCACAGGTGGAAATTCTGAGTCAGACCCAAGCCCCTTGCCCTGGCCCCAAGCAGGACAAGCCCAGTGTGGAAGCAGCTCCAGCCATTTTGGGTTCCCATTTTACCCATTCCCTTCCCTTCTCTTCCCTTTTCACTTCCCTTAACTTCCCTATCCTTTCCCTACCCTTTCCTTTTCTTTTCAATACCTTGATTTCTTCCACTTTTAAAGGACTGATCAAACTTGTTAGAAACTTACTGAGGAGGTAAAAAAAAGAGAAGACTAAAAAGGTTGTTGATGATAGAGTATTGTAGGCTGCCTGTATGGATTTAGTATGCAGATAGCTGTAGGGCTAATAGTAACTGTGTATTGCTTGGGCTCACTTACTTAAAGGCATGCCCATTATCACAGTCACTTATCTCAGTGGGGTTATCACTCTACAGTACCACCAGTGGAGATGTCTAAACTGGTCACTAAGGCTCTTTTTCAGTGACTGAGGAGAAATAGTTGCTTATAGGGTGCAGTTCATAAAATACCAAATATCTGAAATAGATCAGCTGACTCATACCCTTGAAGTGCTTATTTCTCTTTGGTTATAAAGAGAACGCGATGTGATTAGAGTTAGACGCAGATAGCTCCTGGAGCAATTTGCATACAGTCAAATGAGTCCCACCCCTTGTGTCTAATTATCAAGATTTTCTGAGACCTGTGGATGATATTTAATTTAGTATTCCAAATGACTTAATAAAAAATATCTTAAATACGGATTTCAAGAATGAGTTCTAAAGATTAAAACCGAATAAAGAATAATTGAAATGGCTTAATATAGGACTATGCATGCTGCATCAAGAGGTTGGCATGATCCTTTGTGGTGAGCCTGAGAGGAACTGTATATTATAGCACTAGTTGGTTTTCATTCAGAGACTTTTTCATTTCTTGCCTTTGTAAATGTATGTACAAAGTGACATTAACTGTGTGCAAAGTAACAATAACTGCTCTATTTAATCACTGAAATAGTAGTTAGCCCTCAGATATTTGCTGTTAATTGCAACTTCAATTTAAGTCCCAGAATAGAAGCTAGGCTGTAAAGCAAAACCTAGCATGAGAGCTTTCTCCTTCCAAAATCAGACAGTTCTACAAAGAGTTGGTGTCTTCCCTTGCAAGAAAAGCTCAGAGACTGTTTCCTCATCAATGAGCAGAAGGATGAATTTCTCAGTGCCCGTGGGACTCATCTCCTCCTTCTGACTCTGCCACAGGACTCAGGAGCCTAAGACCCTCATCCTGTTGTCACAGGTTCTGCTTCTCTTTCCTGATGGAGACAGGAGACTGGCTGGATGCAGCTGGCACCCGCATGTTCCTGGACACAGCTCTTGGATCTTCCCATTCTTGAAGGTTAAACTGCTAGGGATGTTATTCATACACGTTATACTGCTAGGGGAGTTGTTCATCTGGGTTTTATGCTGCACTTCACCTTCATGGAGATAAGGTCTCCATTTCAGAAATGTTGACTCAAGAAATATCTGCAGGGATTTTTGATGAGGTCTGTTTTCTTGAAGGTCTGCTTCCCATCATCTTCTCTTCAGAGGGGTTATTACAAGGCACTGAATGGATGCATGTTGTAAAATAACGGCAGCATTTAATCAAGAACAAATATAAAGATATACCAAAAATTGAAATATATGAAAAATTGTGAGGGCCGTATATTAAAAAATGGTTCCTCAAAATGTTACTTAGCAAGGCAGTAATTAGCCACCTGTGAGTTTCATGAGATTAAGCAAGTCATAGTAAATGTGTACAGTGACTGCAACCCAGTTATTCACTCAGTGTGGAAAGACACCAGATTTTATGCAATGAACTGAGAACATCAATGAGAATCACAGTATAATTTGGGTAAGATGCACTGTCTAGAAGTTAAACGTCCAGTGTGCAAGGAAAGAACAATCCCTTCTCCAACACAAAGCTCTTGGCAAATATAGGGCTTTGCCTAGGCTCCCTGGCTCTGCATTTGTAGGAAACATTTGAATAGACCAAAATAATTACAGAAATATTGCCTTAGGCAAAGCAAGAATCTGGCTGATCCTTTGGTCTGTTCTTTAGTCTGTCTCATTCAGGTGCTACCCACCCCATCCAGCTTTCCATCTCCTGCTATGTTTCTGAGTTGAGAACAACACAGAGAGCAGAAGCTGTTCCTGTGGCTCCCCAGGCCCAACAGTGAGCATGGTGCAATTGGAACCTCTCCCTGAACCTCTCCTTGTGCCAGCTGCAGCCTGCAACTTCCAGAGAGCATGGAAAATCGTTTCAACTTTAAAATTTGAAGAAAATTCAGAGTGAAACTGAAATGAGAGGTACTGTTGAGTGCTGAACCATAACATAGCTGTTTGGGCATGCAAAACTGTTCCCATACCACTCATTAGTGAAAATATAATATGAAGATAACACTGCAGATGAGATTACATACTGGAGAACCAGTCAGGTATTCGATGCATTTCAATTATCACTGGTCTACTGAATTCACCTTGCACCCACTACAGATCTATTTGATGTATTGTAAATGTTTACCATGGGAGGAGATTGTATGCCAGCTGCACTTTAAGAGCAGGATGTTTTTCCACATGGTTTTAGATTCAACTCATCTTGTATGACTAGCAGCAACTTCGAAAATTCATGTGAGAAAGCAAAGCTATTCAATACTTTCTAAGAAAAAGCCATACCTCTTGGAAGTCCTATCTGTTCTCAGGCAATAATAGCAGACCCAGAGAGTACAGCTTCATTAGAAGTCCAGTTGGAGTCTTAGTTCTGTAAAGGTTATCATGGCTGATTAACTTTAAGGTCTGCGTTGGCTATGGGCAGGTTCTGTTTCCAAATATTTAAAATCTCTCATTGCTTGCTCAGAAGCACGTGTTGAAATGCAATTCACTTGTGTAGAACATTTATTGTTTTTTGATCGTTTGCTTGTCATAACTTTCGGCATAATTTTAGCTAGGCAGTTGCACTCAGTGCAGAGGAAGTTCAGCAAAACACAAACTTCATGCTTTTCTTAGTGACTGCGCCTTTGAGGTAGAAGGGAAAGTCAGAGCAGCCAACAACACACAGTAAGCAGCCAGTGCTCTAAACTAACAGAGAACAAATCACATGCAGAAATGGAAACTGTGAACAAAGTCATTGTTAATTGACGATATTAGGAAGTGTGCACTTAGGATACAGAATTCCAATAGCAGTATTTTCTAATGGTGGTAGAGCCTCAGTTCACTTTTCTTCATGCTCTCCTCTCTCCTGATAGGTGCCACTCTGAACTGTACAGGTTTTGTGCCCACAAGTACAGCTCACAGTCACCTTGAGATGCCAGATGCCCTCCCCCAGGCAGCTAACAATAGTGCCCCATCTGAAGCAATCTAGAGGTCGTGATAATGGAAGGGTGAAAACAAAAAATGACTTCTTGTGCATGGGCAGCCATGGGCAGAAGGATTACACCAGGAGTGGAGCTTTATGATCATATAGCTGAATGCCTTGAGAGCTGCACTGAGAGTTGCCCAGCACAGAGGTGTCCAGTGAGCTCACCAAGAGCCCAGCCCACACAGTGCCCAGGGCACATACACGGGAGTGTAGCAGAGCATCAGGACTTGAATGCCCCCAGATGGCTGGTGCTCAGCTCTCTGCTGCTCCAGCACCCTGTCCATCACCTCCACATCCCCCATTTTTTCAACATTCCTTCTCTGAATCATTACAACATCATCTGTGATCTCCCTAATTTTCTCCTCTGTATGTATGCTGAGTTGGATGGCTGGCCCTTACATATGCCAAATTATTATTTCTAATATTGGAAAAAGCGTTTTCCAGTATATGTGCCTTATTTGTCTGTGACAAGATGGGTGTCTGCATTTTTAAATCATTTTTAGTACATTTGCATTTTTCACTTATAAGTTAGCCAGAGGTTATAAGGGTATATATGGCCAAATTCTGCAGTTCCGTGAGAGTAAACTCAGCATAAATTCAAATTTATAGCTACAGGAGATATAGCAAATGTTAATGAATCCACAAAGTTAATTTAGAGGAAATGGTTTTTCTAACTTTTGTATGTTTAAAATAAACACCAGGCAGTATTGTGATAGTTATTTGCATTTTACTGATACTCTTATTTTAAATGAAGCTTGCAAGAAAAGTATCTTGCTCAAATGGGATATTGAAAAAAACCAAACACCACAGTTTTTTTTACTGATGTTACAGTTGCTCTATTCCTGTGGGCAAACACCATGCAGATAACTGCTCTGGCTGGTGGGTTCTGTACCATTAGATATCCTGTCTTTCTGATGAGATGCTGGAAGTCCTAACCTAGCAATCCCCAGCCTTATTCCATTTGCACAGCTACACGGATTCTCTACCAGCTGTCCTCTGAGATACTGCAGCTTACTACCCCCACAGCCAGTAGAAGAAATCTGCCCTTCAGCATTTACAGAAGTGTATTGTTTAATAGGATTACATTTAAATTTCTATAAAGGTTGTCAATCCAACGCTTATGACTCAGAGTGGAAAATTCCTCTGAGAAAGACTTCATTTAACCATTGACCTGCAGATACAGAGTGTGAGCAGAACACTAAAGAGAGGTTATAATTTTTTTTAAGCTAACCTGGCTGCAACAGTCTTCTTACCTTTTACGAAATGCAGTAGAGATTGTCTATTATTGGAAAGTGCTAAATAGAATGAAAAAACTTTTTGTCAAGTACTGTTAGATGTATTTTGTCATCCGTTTTCTATTCAGAGCCATTTAACCACTGCAGACTAAACAAAGACTTAAATTAATATTGGGCAGACTTGTTTAGCAGCTACTGTCCACTGCTCTCCAACAGACACCGAATCGTTTATTACTTTTATACAACTTAAGATCAGGGATTGTGAATTCATCCAGTGACTGCTTTTATTATTACTTCTTAGATGCCTGCAAAACTCACAAGAACAGAAAATGTAAAGAGATTTTCTGAATTATTGAGTCCCATCCTACGGTGTTAAAAGCAAGTCTATAGAATCCCTTTGATAAATGGCTCAAGCTCCAGGTAAAAGGTGGTTTCGTTCTTTTGCACTCACTTAACCCTGCTGGAGAAGTGGTACAGACTGTCCTCACAATTAGGAATCTGTACATTTCTGTCTAAATGTATTCAGTATTAATTTCTAAACATTTTCTTTTGAACCAATGCTGCCTTTTCTTTCAAGAAGGCATTTCTTCCCTGATATTTTTCATAAAGTCTCTCATCTAATATAAAAGCATGCAGTCAGTGTGGATCATCTAATAATTACATGTACCCATAGAGTGAGTAGATCACTCCAAAAGTAATGCCTCCTGTTTATACCCATGGAAACTACAACAGCTACAAAGAGTATGATAAGACTATTTGATAGAGCACATTCTCAGCTACAAAATTCATCTTCTTGAAAATGGGCAGACAGAATCATATGCATTATTTCCAGTCAGTTACATCAGGGCCTTTACAACTGTAATAACACCTCCCTGGCTTTAGCAGAAATCTCTCCCTTTGAAGTCCACATGGCTTGCATTTGCCCACCGAAGTCCCATGCTGACAGCTCTGCACCATGCTCACTTTCCTCAGCTGAAACACTTAAACAAAGCACTTCTTCCTACCAAAATTCATCTCACTCCTATGACTCATCCTCAAAGCCAAGGTGTTCTTTCTGTCTGATGTTCAGATTCTCCTCATACATGAAGACAATAAATAATAGATAAAGACAGCTCATGTTGCAAAATTAAACAGGCTTCAGGATCTGGATCGCAGCACTTCTGAAATAAAACACATGTGATCATAGAGATTTTGGTAAACATTCTATATATTCAAGAAAGAACAATATTAAAAACTGAGTGCGTCATTATTTTGTCAAAAACATTTTTCAGTGTAGGAATGAATTGATTTTGTCTTTTCTTTTGAAGGCTTACAGTTCATGCATTTATTCCAGTCAGTCTACTTTATACCATACCTTAGGCAACCAGCTAACAGGAGATTAGCGTGAAAAACACCTCCATACAACAGAGATATGTGCAATGCACTCTTTCAACCTTGACCTTGCATGCAAATGTAGCCGGAGAAAGAAGCACAGACACAGCGCAGCAGCCAAACACACTTACACCTGCTTCGGACAGGAATACTTGGTTAGACATTATGGGTGATAGAGCATCTCATATGTTCTACTTTTGAGACAACTTAGAAACGATCTGTAGCTAACAGAAATCAAAACAAAAGCTGACTGCAATGTGGTATTATTAAAAATGATACTGACTTATTCCTTCTAATTTGAACAAATGACTTTCTACCACAGGTAAAAAGAACTTAGTTGCTAGCAAGTTGAGAGCAAAATTAAACCCCTCTGAAACAAACACTGTGCAGGCTATGCTTATGGAAAATTATTCTCACAGTAATCAGCTGTACATGCTGACACACTTGTTCTTTTCTGGTTGCCTAGCTGTCTACCAACCTCCCCTGGCTCCACGCCATGACCTCTGTAAAAGAGCTGCTACAGCAGTAGCAAGTATTTTCCCAGAAAGCCTCATTAACTGTGGGTGATAGAGCACCACAAAACTGACCCAAGTGAGTAATGCTGTGGCTGTAATGATGAATCTAGAAAAGAAAGTGTTCTTATTTCTTATGATTATACACCGGCTTCTAGCTCTCAAATAGTTCTTGGTCTTATTGCAATTATTGTGGAAGTGTTTTAAATGAAGATACTTGGTTGCACTTTTAAATCGATAGAAGAGAATTCGAGGCCAAGAAACCTGACTGGACAGAGCAGGTCAGCATTGCATGTTATGCAGTTTGAGCAAACACTGAAAAGTAAGTCCAAAGTTACAATTTCTAACACATGCAGTTCCAGCCTTCTTAAAATCCACAAAAAATACCTCATCCGATGAAAAATTACAGGTCTGAAACAGACAGATATTTTTTAACAAAATTGAAGGTTGGCTTGAAGCACTGTGGTGCCTGCAAAAAAAAAAAAAAAAAAAAAAAGTGGTACATACATATCTTCCAAAACACATTTGTTGCAAACAAGTTTAGAAAAAAAAAATCAATTAAAGGAACTTAAATAAATGTCTCTATTTCAGTTTATAGCCTACAGAGAAGGCATTTATCCACGGTGGTTAGTTTTAAGAGGCAAGATGCAGACGTTCCCCTTAAAGTTTAATGCTTCCTCCCTTGACACAGCCTCTGGGTTCTCATAGGTATTTGCAAGGCACCAGACCAGGGCAAGGATTCAGGCACTACTGTGCTACAGCAATATTTTACTTAGTACTCACAAAAAGAAAAGAAATGAGCAGTTCTCATCAAACAAACTAGCAACTTCTTCTTCTTTGCAAGGAGCACAACTTTGTTGGCACGCATGAATAAAGTGGCAGATATTCATGTGATGTGCTGATACCATGTTTATGTACCATCTTAATATAGCATGGAAAGAGTCCTTAATTGAATGTAACAATAGGGTAGACAGAAAAATACCAATCAGAGTAACTTGTCTGCCTATGCTAAATTCTAGATATTCCTTAGTTGTTATAGAAATTTGATAAGCTTTACTTACCAGGATGCATTCAAACATAAAGATTTTTAGCCTTTTACTTCTGTGGTGAAAAACTGGGCAGACTGCAGGTTGTCTTGCTGGTGCATCATATACATAAGCTGCAGTCAATTGCACATAGCTTTGAAAAACAATCTGATGGTTTTCATCCATCTTCTCATGACAGTTCGCTATACCTTCTATTTCATTTTGCTTATATATAGTTAAGCTTCTCTGTCTGTTAAGAGTGTTCTCTTTTTCCTCTAAAAACCATTTGGGTCACCACACCAGAGGCTGGAGTTGGCCTGGAGCTGACATAAATAATCTTGAACAAAAAAATCAGGCTGATCAAGATATGCATGTTCTCAGTTTTGCTTTATGGGGTGGAGCAACAAGCCTTCAAAAATGATAATACTTAAAGACTGCTGCTTTTTTTTTTCTTTTCTTTTTTCCCCTTTCAGCATTTGCATTAACTAGCAAAACCACACAGATAAGATGATTAGAGAAGCTCTAACACATAAGAGACAGTTTGAAGCAGCAGTGAAACCCTAGGTCTGAATCTTTCCGCCAGATGAAGGCTGATCCTTGATGGGATCTGGCTCTTTGACCATGCTGGAGGGCAGCAGAAGAATAACACGGCATATCCCAGAGCTGCAGTGAGGATCTGATTTTGTAAGGCCCAATACAACACCATAAGGAACCAAGGTAAAGTTCATGCCTATTCTGCAGGGCTATTCAGTGCAGGATACAGAATTAAAGGAATTAAAATTGAAAAGCTACTAAAAGCAAATAAAGCATCCACCAGGATACAAATTGCAACTGTTGCCGAGTTGCATTGCATACTTCACAGTTGTTCAGTGACACACTGGGTGTAGAGCAATGATCTCTAGCTAGCTATCAGAGGGCAAATATGAACATATTTAGCACTGTCAGTGCCAGTAAAAAGGATGGATTTCAAATGCACTTGTCTTGTTCTACCCTCAGCTCAGTAAGGATGAGTCTTCCTGAGCACTGCCATGCTGGTCAGGGTGGAAGGTCAGTCACGCTGCAAACAAGCTGACATTTCAAAGCCAGACCAAGATTTCTGTTGTTAAGGAAATGTACAGCATGACTGTATAACAGTAAGGAAAGAAAAGAACACATAAAAGAACACATTTTCCTTTTTTTTTTTTTTTTTTGGACTGTTGAGGTTCTTGAGCTGTACAGTGGCTGGTTAATGGCTGGAAAGAGATTTCATTATACTGAATTTAAAAGCTACCAGGAAACTTAGAGGAAAGAGTGAAAGTTCTTTTTAATACCTGCAGACAAATCAAAATAAACTGAAGTACTCCATTCATGTTTACTGCTGGGTGTAAAATTCAGGACATATCTCTTCTAAGGTATAAGCCAAGCAAGAAGACTGAAGAGTGTTTCAACAAACCCTGTGGCATACTATTTTGAAGATGAGCTATTATGATAGCTAAGCTGGGGAAGGGAAAATGTTTTCTTCTAATTTTCAGGGCAGCCACAGAACTATTCCACTGTTTCTGCAGACAACGATCAATATATTTGCATAACAAAGAGGCATTAAAAGGAAAAAAAAAGATGCCTCATGTTCTACTTTGGTCCTTTTTCTACACAGCCCTGAAAAGGACAGCAATACTTTCCTATATTTCAGGCCATTAGGGAACTGTAGATAAGCTCAGGAAGAGCTAAAGACTTGTAAATGATTTCAAAGCTTTTTTGTTGTTGGTGGTGGTTTTTTGTTTTTTTTTTTTACATTAGTATCCAACACCAATATATTCAAAATAAAATTCTACATCCAAAGCAAAATTAATGATATATTTTGCTGAGCAGAACAGAAGAGTACAAATTACTTTCCTTCATCCTTAAGTAAATAATTTACGGCTGAAAAAGAGGTCTAGAAAAGATACAAGAAACAAGGACTCAAGTAACAGGCACTACAAGTGGAGAAAAAGTTCTAGCTGGCACACACGACAGCATTCGTGCAAGAAATGAAAGAACATATTGTCCTACTGCATGAGTTCTCAGGCTTCAGTCTGCTCACTCTACCGTCAAGGATGTCTTCCGCTGGCTGGCCATCAAATGGAGGATTCTTCCACTGACACAATAGTTTCATATTTACAATGAGTTAGCAGAAGTTTTGCTAATCAAAATCAAACTTAATTGTCAACTTTCAAACTCAACTGTCAACTTCGCAAACTCTGTGGCTGCTTTATGTCCTTCTGTGACTGAAAATTATAGGATATACATTCAAGACAGAGAAAAAAGACATGGTAGACTTCAGATTCTCTTTATTCCAGGCTGTTACCCACCTGAAACAAATGATATAAAATCTCAGAGAAAAATGATATACAGTGACTGGACCTGAAACGACCTGTAAGTTGATGATCCAGTTTCCTTCAGAGCAGGCTAGGATTCCTGAATGCTTCTTGGTTCAGTATATGGACAGCAGAAGTGAAGGAACATCTTCTGAGTAAAATAGCTAATATGTTATTTGTCACTGATTCAGTAATAATTTAAACCCAATTCTCTTAAATGAGATCTATGTAGAAAAAAATAATGTGGCTTACTGAAAAAGGGAACTTGTATCTTCACAATTCAAACACCAATTTCAACCACAATGAGACTTCTCTTTTTTTGGTTACCACAAGTGGTTTCACAGTTAATGGATTAGTGATTTCTACAGGCCCAGCCAGAAAAGGTGCTGAGGGAAAGGAGTCTTTCCTTCTTTGTGGTCTGTTCATATGCCACCCTGTTGACACGCTCTCTGACTGTGGTGACACTAATCATACATTCACAATTGTGATCTCCCCGAGCCATGTTTATGTGGTCGCTGCAGTGATGTTTGTGCCTGTTTTATACCGTTTCACTTGCTACTGAATCTGAGATTGAAGATAGAAGTTAGTTAGAATTTATTTTTCATTTTTAAATTTCATTTCCCTTTAATCTTGTTTTTCAAGTGTAATCAACTGTCGCTTCACCTTACGGAAAATAAGAGAACCATACTGTATGATCTGAGGAAAATAATCAAGATTTGAGAAACACAGTGCTGCTAAAACAAACAAACAAACAAATAAACCATACATAAATCCTCAGAGAACTAACTTATTGCATTCAGACAATTCAGAAATTTAAAAAAAACTCTGAAATATGCTACAATTTGTGGCTCTAGGGAAAGAAATAGAAACTCTTCCTTACCTTTTTTATTTCATTTTCAATTGCAGAACATTATTCCTGAAATTGGGTTAATATTTAAGCTCTGATACTCAAAGTGTCTAACTTTAGACTAGTTATGGAATTCAATTTTCAGCTTGCAAAAAATTACTGAGAATTGTAAAAGTCCACATTTAAGGACAAACTTCAGAGAGACAAAATTTTTGTAAAAGATAAGTCCGCCAAAGATCATAAAATCTGTTTATTAAATATGTATTATATTACAAACCTGTAGAATAACGACACTTGTTTATATTGATATTAGTATGTCACTTCGATTGTACTTGTTATGAACTTGCATCACTGAGGAATAGAAAAATACCAATTAATAGCTGCTTCCCACAAGTTTAGAGGCATCAGGAGTTGGCAACACAGTTTGAAGCTTCGTACTACAGCAGGAAATTCAGAGGAAAGCATAGGATAAACAATGACAGTAATTTTTCTAAGAGAGGTCAGAAAGAGCATCGCAATTTCTTCAAAATATAGTCAGATAATTCTGCTTGGTAGCTTTGCTCAACAGAATTTTGTTTGAAATTGGATGTTTTATGCAGGAATAGCAGCTTTTTGCTGATATTACTGCAAATGTAAATACTAACGGCATAAATCTATTTTTCTTTAGGTCCCTCGTACTCATCACCACATACTGATATTTCCATTTCACCTCTAGACTCACTGCTCTGCTGTGATACAAAAACAGAAACAGCTTTTGCATAATTAATAAAACACAGGATCTGAAAATAGTCTTTTTTTCTTCCCTTTCCTGTCTACCCCATTAAAAAAGCAAACAAAACCCAAACAATAGAGCCTGAAAGTTGAAGGCCCTTAAGAATATCTGCAAGCTAGCTGGTGTCAGAAGAACAGCATGAAGCAAAAAGCATCACAACTAAAATCAGGACTCTGTTTGAATGGAAGGATCTACACAGTGAGGAACAAAAAGTAAAAGTCACCAGAAATGAGGAAAAGAGCAACAAATGCAGTGGGGCAGAAACATGAGGAGAGTACCAGCATTTACTGGTGAAAAGTGTATTACATTCTTAGGTATTTAGTCTGTAACCACCAAGACAGGTACTTACATTTCCTTGAAACAGGCTCTGGCTATAAAATAATTGTTATGCAAGGGTGAAAAAAGTGCCTTGTAAAGTGCTTCCATGTGTTTTATCTCTTTACATATATTTTCAACAAACGGAATGCTGCCAATATTCCTTAGCTAAAATATTTCCCCTTCTACTAAAATATGCACATACTTACACAGTAAAGAAATGAAGACTGAAGAGCCTATGACTGATAAAAATACTTTTGAAACTACTGATTCCTACTGTTTGCTTTTCCTTTACGTAAAGATCTGTGCCACTTCTGTGAAACCTTCATGCTGAGGAGACCTGTATATGCATACACACACACACACACATACATATATATATATATATTTTTTTTTTTTCTAAAAGATTGGGATTTTCCACTACTCATTCTTCCTCGTGTTTTCAGACATAGTTACAGGCTCTTTTAAGTATGGGAAAAGGGCCTGTAAGCAGAAGGGGCTGCCATCTGTTTCTGCCAGACCTTTTGAAAGATATGAAGAGAAGTCAACAGAGCTTCATATAAAGATTTGTGTTTGCAGGTTTTCCCCTGGTGCTTCTCTAGTTTCCTTCCTTCTGTGCTACTTCAGTTCTTTTAATACAAAGCATATCACCATGGGGGTGTTGCTTTGTCTTCCAGATGGACAATTGATTTATCAGATGAGGTAAAGCCAATGTATCATAGAATTGTAGCTGTAGGAAGGGACCTCTGGGGATCACCGAGTCCAACCCTCTGCTAAAGCAAGTTCCCTCACATCTGTATGGTACTTCCTATGTTCCACTTTGTGCCTATTGCCCCTTGTCCAGTTTCTGCAAAACACTGAAAAAAAAGTCTCTTCCATTTGACTCCCACACTTCAGATATTTATAAACAGTGATGAGATCCCCTCTCAGTCTTCTCTGGGCTGAATAGTTCCTGGTCTTTCAGCCTTTCCTCATATGGGAGATGCTCCAGGCTCTTCATCATATAAAGATTCTAAAGAGAGAATTTAGAAGTTCCCTGTCATTCTTGAACTGAGGAGCCCAGAACTGGACACAATACTCCACATCTGGCTTCACCAGGGCAGAGGGAGAGGATCACCTTCTTTGACCTGCTGGTCACGCTCTTTTTAATGCACCCCAGAATCCCACTGGTGTTCAACTTTGTTCTCAAGAAGCGTGAGCACTTCTTCCACACAGCCAAAGCCAGCCTAGGCACACAGCAGCTGAGCTCAGTGTCTTTGAGCTTTGAATGCCTTCAGCCTCCATCTATGCTATGCACACGTGGGGTGAAGCAGGGCGAGAGCTCTGCTGCCAACAGGCGCTGCCTGCACGCGGTGTTTCTTCCCAGCAGCCTCCCCTGGAAGCTCGCAGTTCCCACTGCCGCTTGCAGTGTTTTACCTCCAGCTGCACGGCAGCGCGATGGCTGACACCCACTGCTCCCCCTTCGAGAGACTGGGTAAAGAGGGGGAATTGCTTCTGCACAGTAAGAACGCATCATTAACTCCCAACGTAACACAGCGTGCGGTAATGCAATTGATAATTTGCATGGGGAGCCACAAGGAGACATTCCCCTTCCAATGACAAAAGGTCACAAAGGTTTTTAAGTTACAAGTTAAACCACGCTTGACTCAAAACTGGACAGGAGCTCAGCTCCCGAGGTGCCGCGTTGCACGGAGCCGGGCCGCCCGCCGTGCCGTCGAACTTCACTTAACACAAATGGCGTTTGCCGACGGCTCTTTGCACGGACCTCCTCACTCCCCAAGCGAACGCACCGCGGCCCCGTTCATGCTTTCAAACCCGGGGCTGAGAACTTTGCGGTCGGCGAGGGGCCCGGCCGGCCGCCCCCACAGCCTCGGGAGCACCGCATCCCTCTGCGCCCCTTCCTCGTTCCCGGCTCCTTCCTCCTCCGCCCGCCGCGCTCCCCGCCCCGCGGCAGCCGCCGGGCCGGCCGGGCAGGTACCGAGGGCAGGGCTGGGCGGAACGCTCCGCGCCAGCTGGCGGGGCGACGAGGGGCGGGAGCGGAAGGCGGCGGCGGCCCGCACGGCGCATGGTCGCGGCGGCGGCGCGCTCCCTCTCTCTCTCCTCTCTCTCTCACGGCCTCCCCTCTGGCTGCCGCGCGCTGTGGTCTCGCCCGCCCCCGCTGCCATGTTGGATTGTGCGGCCGCCGGAGCCGGGCCGAAGTTGGAAGTTTAGTGCCGCTCGGAGGGGCGGGCGCCATCGGCTGCGGCGCCGGGGCTGCCTCCTGCCCGGCGTCCCCTCCGCGGGCCGCTCTCCGAGCCCCCCTACCCCTCCGCCTCCCTCCTTCCCCGGCCCCGAGAGGGAGGCTCCGCGATGCGGCTGCTGTGAGCGAGGCCGCAGCGGAGGAGGAGGAGGAGGAGGAGGAGGAGGAGGAGTAGGGGGCCGCGGGCTCCAACGGTCGCAGGGCAGCGCCGTGCCGGCCCGGCCATGAGCGGCGCCCCGCAGCAGCCCCCGCAGCCGCGGCGGGTCACCAACGTGGGCTCGCTGCTGCTCACCCCGCAGGAGAACGAGAGCCTCTTCAGCTTCCTCGGCAAGAAATGCGTGGTGAGTGCCGTGCCGAGCCGAGGGGCGGCGGCGCTGCCCGGCCCCGGTCCTTCCCACCCCGCGCGCGGAGGGCCGGGGCCGCGTGAGGACGGCGGAGGGCCGCGGCCGGGCGCCGCTCTCCTCCCTCCCCGCCCCGCTCCCTCCCTGCCCCGTACGCGGCTCTCGCCCGGAAGTTCGTCCGGCCCGGCTCGCTGCCCGGAGGGGGCTTGGCGGCGGTGCCCGGCCGCTGCCCGGAGCGCAGGGGGACGCAATGAATGGCGGCGGGACCGCCCGCACGAAGCCTCGGCCCGGCCTCGCCTCTCCGGGGATCCGAGCCGCTTGGGCCGGAGCAGCGGGCGCCGTGAGGGGCTGAGCTCCGCGGGGAGCTGGCTGGGGGGGCTGGGGGCTCCACGCGGCCCCGGGTGCACCTGCGGCACGACGAAGCGGCGCTGCGGGGCGGTGGAAGGCCCGTGTCCGCGTCCGGCCTGCCCTGCTTCCTACTTGGCCCGGAGGGCAGGTCCGTGTGCTCAGGTGCTGCGCCTCCAGCTCTCGGCTCTAAAATAAGGCAGCACGGCAATTTAAGGAGAAAAAGCTTCTGGTGAACGCGTTCCCCAAGTATGTCGCCGAGTTCTGCATTTTTAGAGTACCCTCTTGCATTTCAGTGTAGAGTTGTACTCATCTGTGTTTTAAAAACAGCGACAGAAGCTGCCTTTAAAAGTTAGCTCAGTGTTTTAGGAGAAGTGCAGCTTATCTTAAACTTTCTTTTCTGTATTTTTGAATAAATGCTCCACTTTTTTTTTTTTTTTCAAATGGCCACTTGAAGCCATTCAGAACTGTCACCTGAATGTCTTCCGATGCTTTGTGTGCAGTGCTGTGTTACTAATGCCAGGTACCTGACGTCCTGCTGTCATGCAGTGACGGTTTGTCGTGAGTATGAGCTTGTGCCTTGGAGTAGGATAGCAGTGCAGCTGCAATGCTTCTACATAACTCCGGACTTTGAGATGGTGTTGTTGATAAAACCGACTCCTGCAGGAAAGCAGGAGATGCAGTAACTGAGCAGGAAGTAGGCGATGTTGACGTTGGGTGAGTTAAATTGGATGCTGTCATAGTAATTACACTGGAATGGGTCAAAAGATGTGATCGTGAAACACATCAAGAGGAGACTTTTTGTAGAGTAATAAAACTGTAAGAAATCTGTAATCAAGCTATTTTTCAGGCACGTGTTTCATGTGTTTGATTCCTTTGCCAAAAAAAAAAAAAAAGTAAAACTCTAAATTAAAAAAGCACATGAAATTGTGTGAGTTTGTTTTTCTACAAGTCAGATTTTCTTGTCAAGGGAACACGTTATGCTCAGCTCTAACACTCACCTACTCACGTTCTCAACTTTTCTGCGTAAATACCACTTAAGGCAGACTTTAGAGACAAATACCTGTATGGTATCTGGGTGACGTGGTTTGTGGCAGTTTGATAGCTTTATAGATGTGACTCGCTTCATGTTTTTCTTGAATTTATGTATTCTTAAGGTTTTCACTGAATTTTGGATGCCATTCCAGTTAAAGCTTTCCCATTAGTCCCAGCCACTTCCCTTTTGACCCTTGCCCTGTGTAGTCTCCAGGTTAAGCATAAGCTCACATTTTAGTTCATCTCTACCATATCCCTGAGGCTTGAGTCCAGAAGTTCCAGAGATAAACCAGACTTGTTGGGCTGAGCCAAAAAGGTGGCAGTTTGGAAACTGATTCATGAGCAAATCTGGCATCTCTGTCGCAAGGGTGGCAGCCTCTATCAGAAGAGTGAAATGGGCACCTGGGGATGGTCACCACCTCTGCTGTCTAGTTTGAATCCAGAATGTCAGATCAGTGCACTCCTGGCATTGTTGACCTTCTAGCTTGACTGTAACTCAGTGTTAGCACTTTGTGGAGATGAGTGCCCTCTTGCTGTAATATGCATGATATTTCATCTCTTAATATCCATGCTTGAATTATTCATTAGCAAAACTTAATAAATGGTAGGGGAGGAAAAATCCTGTGAGTTTCTTAGGATGCTACAAGTTTGCTTTCACGCTGGTCCAGCTGTGTTCCCAGACTGCTGCAGGTGCTGTATGGGCCTGATGCTGTGTGTGATGTTTCTGCCATGCCGGTATCACTTCAGGTTACGTTTTATATAACCTTATGTTTATGTGACTGAGGCAATGAGTGTCAGAGGAGCAGCTGAGACACGAGACTATGATCCTAGGTACTCTTTTGATAGCAATAACTTGTGGTGCTCTTGTGGAGGGCATAGTGCTGTGAACAGGCCTGAGGGTCTTGGGTAAAAAAGAATGTGGCTCTCTGGACCTGATCTACTTCAACAGACCTGCCTTTGGTTGTCTAGGACTGGTTACAAGGCAGCTACATTGAAATTGTACTACTCAGATTTTATCCTGTGGAAAAGCAATGGAATTAATCATACTGATTGAGTGTTCACAACCTATGAAATTCAGTATTGACATAATTTCAATGACATCTTAAGTCATTATGACTGATAGATGTGATAGAAGTGGGTGAAGAGCCATAATTGAGTTTGTGTTGGTGTGGCTGATATCCTTATATGGAAGACTACTGGTACGTTGGAAATCTCATTGTTTAGTAGACAAATCCATGTAAAGGTTACTGATATTGGCTTTTTTTTTTTTTTAATTTGCTGAGACATAAAATGCTTGTCTGAATTGGTAAGCAGATGCAGTATCTTTGAAAGCCTAAAGGGGCTAAAACAAGCTGTTGACTTATAGTTAAATCTGTAGCTAATTTAGTTTAAACACTAAGCCAAATGTAGAACTGCTTACAGTAGGTGTCAAGCAGGTAGCCAGGACTTTCAGTGTTGCATGGGTACATGAAAAGCATTTGACTAATTTTCATTTAGGCACGTGATGTTTGTTATCTGTCAGGTGTGAAATTTACTCCCTAAAGTAGTTCTTTATCTTATTTGTATCATAATGTAAAAATAAATCTATGTAAACTTATCCTAATCTGAGCTATGAGATTCTTGTATATATTACCAAAATATTTTACTAGTTATGTCAAGCTTGTATGATTTTGCTGAATTTGCTTTAGTCTTAACCTAAGGAATGAGTTTAAGGATAAAATAGTAGGTGTCCAATTAATTCTTTCTAATAAAGACGACACTTCATTAATTTGCATGATTAATAGTGATTAGTAACATCACTGATGTAGAATTAGTTTTCCTGCAAAAACAGTTTTATGCTTGTTAGAGACTTCAGGAAAGAAAGAAACACATGACAATTGTGTAGTTGATAACACTGGAAGCAGTTGATGGAGTCTGGATATCTTACACTGCTTAGGAGTGGGACTGAACACTCAGATAAGAGAGCAAGGCTAGGGATAGCTAATTGCTAAGATCTTTCTGTGATAAACAGGAACTGGTAAAGAATGCAAAAAGTGAAGTGACACAGCAGTAAACCAAGAGAACTATTTTGGCTGCTTTTAAAATGCATGTGACCAGAAAGATTGTATGTCAGAGCCAAAGGACAAGTTTCAATAATGCTTCAGATGAAACAATTAAAACGTAAATGGAAGTTTTAGTTCTTGATTGATAAGAATTAGATTTCTCCAAGAAGGGACTTGTAAGATTACTTGTGCTATGATAGCATGAACTAAGACTTGACAGCAGACTACAGGTCGGAGTAATGGGAGGCCTCGTGTGGCAGGGAAGTATTGGGGCTCTGTCACTTTGAGTTTATACTGCAGGCTGCGCATCTGTGAGGGTAGCAGAAAAGCTGAGGCTGTAGTTTGAGAAGGAGTTATCTCTTGAAGAGATGGGAGGAAGTTAGTCATCTGTTTAGATGTACTGATTACTTCATGTTTGCATCTGGTCTTAAGTGAGATGCTGAAGGAGAATACAGAGGGTAAAGGGTAGGGTCCTGTGAAACACAGGGATGTTGAGTTGAAGCTGAATTTCTGTGTGTCGGTCCTATTCTATCAAAAACCATGCAACTTCTTCAGATGCCTCATTAGTATCCACTGTAGTCATATCCCTAAGCAGCGTGTCAGGGCTAACCTTCTAGAGAGAATTGCACTGTTTTTTGACTGTTCCCTCTGAACCAAATTTGGGCCTACAAAAGTGATTCTCACAGGATTGGGTCAGGTGGGACTTTTCAAAGCAAGTCAGTGTCCTCAAACTGCCTCCTTGTATCTACAGCAGAGGTGTTTATCATTAAGTGTTTCTCAATCTTATTTTCCTCACAGCCTGCTATTAAACAAGGATAGTGAACTATGTAGTAAACAAATAATTTACTCATGGCTGAGAAATGTTTTGAGACTACACGTGAATGCTGTACAAGATGTTGTGTCTTATGTCTGGATGTATTTGAGAGAAAGAACCAGTTCATAAAATGTACGATTTAGTTCAGGATAAGAGAAATTCCAGTGTTTGAGTTCCACAGTTGTCAGGGGCTATCACTGGCTCTTACCTAAACTCAAGAAAATAATTTACAGTTATGATCTGAATTTGTCTGTTTGGCTGTAGGTACTATAACTGTATGTTAACTCATGCTAGACACCAAATATTAGGTGGCTTGATGTGCAAGGTGAGTCTTACTTTGTTAGGAAGTGTTGTGTTTGTAAGCATAAAGGAGGAAATCTAGTAGATTTGACTGGAATAAGTACCTCAATCCATTAAGGCTTCAGAACTCTTGCATTCTCTTCTAAACTACTTTGTAAACCTTTTCTCTTTTACCTTTTACAGGTAGTTGAGTACCAGAAGTCTCCATGATTACTCAGCTGGTCACAGATACCAGGCATGCTGCTGATAATGTGCTCTGGAATCCTGTAGGACCCAGGCACAACAGGATGGGAGCAATTTGTAGTCACAAGCAGTTGTGTTGTAACTTAGCTGCACTTTGCAGCTAAGAATCAGGTGGAAGAATTTGGATGAACATTCATAAGATGTTTTGACTACAAGATTTCCACCAAGATGGCCAAATACTGCTTGTTTAGGAGAACACCTGAGGATGAGGTAGCTCTTAGAAGATAAGACTGAATTTATTATTTCATGCAAATATGTAAATTGGAAGACTACTTTGTTGCTCCTGGAATGATGAATTTGTGATTTCTCGGCTTTATCTGATCATAAATATTGATTTGAATCTTCTCCTTTTAGAGTGTTTCCTCTGGGATTCTTTCTTCTGGAATTTTCAGGAGTTTAACATAAGCTGGATTTGTCATAGGCAGAGTGTATAAGGTCCTAAAAAAATCTCTTGTCAGGATTGAATAAGTATTCCTGGAGGCTGTTTGGACTTGAGATCCCAAACTTCCTTGTTGGTAATTCCCTGTTGGTTTTTTTGTTTTTTTTTGTTTTTTGTAGGCCTTCTCATGACCTTTATTGCTTGGCTGTTGGTGTCTCCACAAACTGCAGGAATTAAGAGTTTGTTTGCCACTGTTATGCTGGTAGGCAGCGGCTGCACATGGCAGCAGCCACTGGTAGCTCAGCACTGAGGTGTTGAAGTGGTTTGCATCTGATGAGTGATTGTCACTGAGAAACCTTGTATGGTTCAGTAATCAGAAGGAAAAAGGGCTTGATTTTTATGTTGATCTATAGGCAGAGCTGCCTGCAGCAGTGATAGTTTGGGTGAGCTTTTTCATGTTTTATGTGAGAATGTTTGCAATTCATTTGAAGGAGTGTGGTAAGATTTATCCTGTCCTCTCTTCTAGAGAGCATGTTTCCTAGACTTGTCTCTTGAGAAGTCTTTGCAGTACAGAAATAAAACTTGGTATAGTGCAGAGCACTCGTGATTTCATGACCTAATAATATAAAGGAAGTAGCAGAAATGTGCCATGAGCACTAGACAGTGCTTATTAGTTGGTTAGGGTAGGATTTCCTCAAGAACAGTTAGCATTGTGTTGCTTGTGCACGGAGGAATTTTCTTGGTTGACCAGTTTTTCCTTATAACAGTAAATCATACAGAGTGGATTTAGGGGAATTTGAAGTGTATCTTCATGGGTGGTTTTAAACGGGAACACTGTCAGATGCTGTAGAGATGGTTTTGTTTCTCAATATTATTGTGGGTATGCCTGCCACACCAAATTCTGTGGCTTCCAGTGTTGTTTATGCCTGGATAACCAAGAAAATGGGAAAGTAGCCATGCAGTTACCTCCCTGAACTTTCCCAGCAACATTCTAAGACTCTCAAGTGGGCTGTGATCTTTGTATGACAGGAGCAGAAGGGCCAAGTGGAGAAAGATGTAATGCAGACAGTTGTGGAGATATTTTTACAGAGAACTGCTCCCTTTCTTAATTCTTCAAATTCAGTTGGTACTTTCATCTACCTTTGAGTTAAAGGTATATAATTTCTGATACCTCTTCATGTTTATGCAGTGCATGACACTTTAGGGATCTCAGATTAGAATTCCAAAGTTGAACTTCTTCCATAACTATATATTCTTAACAAAGCTTCTTACAAATTACTCAGTTCATGTAGACTTAATGTTCAGAGGAGAAGATCGTTGCTGGCAAAGAAACAGCTGCTGCAGAACTCCATGACATGCTGACAGATCTGCAGATCTCAGCTCACCTTAGGCACTTGCTTTCATACGTGCATCCACATGTTGGTGAAGCAGTTTTCTGTCTAATGTTTAATCAGCTATCTTTAAAATTCTTACTACTGGCAGCTTTTTTTCTTTTTAACTTTTCTGAGAAAGTGTTAATGGGTTTTCCAGTTCTCCATTGTGTCTAGTTTAAAGCTGAAAGATCACACTGAGGCTTGCTAATCAAGGTCATAAGCGTTTTCATTTCTGTAAGATTTCACACACAGTTTTCCCCTTCAGAACTTTATGTGTAATTCAGAATTCCCCTGCGTTCATCTCATTTTCCTTCAAAGTGAATGTGTTATTTTGCCTTTTTCTCCCCCTTTTTAATAAGCCACTGTGCAGCATAAGAGCAGTATAGTCATACAGGAGCCTATTTGTGCTCATTAAGCATGTTTTATATGCTGAGGGTACTGTGCCTGCAGTATGAGTAACACCGACCTAATGAAAGAAAATAGTTTTCTGCTCTTCAAACAGCTAAGAAAACTGTATTTCATTATTTGAACTCTTAGCTGTGGAAGGATAACTGTTGCCTCTGAGTTTGCAAACACTTCAAAAATACATTTACTTCTAATGTCATTGATGATGGCTTTCCCAAAGTTACCCAAGACAATTGGGAGTATTTACAAGAAAGATTAAATTAAAATATAGATTCCTAAATGACATACACTCTGAATATTAAGTAACGAAACCTAATACTTATCTTTCTGTCTAGCAAGAATATCTGAATATGGGAATTCGTCCCTAAATAGTAATATCTTGAAGTCACTGCCAAGAAATTTATTTACCCATATGTGATACATGGATAATAAAAGAACAGAGTACTAATTTTTGTATTAGTATCTTTCTAAGGGATAAAGAAAAGTGTAAAATGTTTTATAACTTAAGACTACTTCTGTTGTAACACGTACTACCGATGGCCTTCTTAGAGTATGTTTTTCTGTGGAGGAAATCAAAGTCTGTTAAGATTTTTATATAGCAGATAATTGTGAAGTTGTTAATGATACTTGGGACATCGATGTGGTGACTGTTGCTCTTGTAAGCTCTGTTCTGCTGGTTTGCGTCAATGTCCTGTGCTGTGACCTTTGTCCCCTGAATTTGGTATGTTTGCATCAGGGTCTCCTTCCATTCCCTAATTACAACATTCTTTTCTTTAACAAGATTTCTGCCCTTCTGTACCAGCAGGAAGATTTCCTCCTTGTTTCCTCTTTTCCCTTGGTATCTCAGCTGCTTTGTGAGAGTACTCCTTTCTCCCTCCAGCCCCTGCATCCAGAATGTGCACAAAGGCATCTTGTAAAAAGGAGGGTGTCTCTTCCTCACTGTTCTTCCTTCCACTTTCTTATCACTCTGTTCTTTATTGCACAACTGCTTTGTTCTTGCTGATGAACTGGTTGTCTCATCTGGCATGTAGTCCAAGCCATACCCAGTGCTGGGCTGGACACAGTTTGTATTCTCTTAGCTCAGCAGAGCGTTGCATGGGGAGAGGAGACAGTCGATGCTAACCAGCTGTTCTCTGCTGCTTGTGTACAATGCACTTCAGCCTGAGATATGCCCATTAGACATTTTTCTTCCTATTTTTCGTTGCTGGCCTAAAGTCATTGTTAGCATTACTGTAGAAAAGAGAACTTTTAGGTGAGAGAAGAAAAAGCAAAACCTAAGTGTGATATTCCTCAGGCTTGTACTACCCCACCCTCCACTGCTGTTTCTCCAGGGAGGGCCAAGCTCTCCAGTTTGGACGCTGCTGTATTAGGAAACTGAATGCTGGAAGATACGGCTTCAGCAACTCTACAGGCTCAGATTTGAAACCACAGAATTGCTTAGTGCTGCTCTGAGTGGACTCTCAGTTATTTCCTGCTCCTCTAGCATGTGACAGCTCTCTCTGAGCACAGCTAAGATGTGGTCATTCTTTGTAAGCAGACATTTTTCTCTCTTACTCCCCCTCAGTCAGCCAAAGCAAACAGAAACATCATTTGGCTTATGACTTCAAATATACACAAAGGCATCCAAATATACTCGTCTCTGTAAAACTGCATTTGATTTTTGTGGTTCTCAGACAAGAGAGGGGAATACGATGAACATCCTGTGGTAGTGTGTTCTGTGCAGTGCTGCAGCCAAGGGCTTCTGCATGTGTCTGCAGAGAAAGAAGCTGTAGTTTCTAGTAAATTAAATGTAGAGTTGGTTTTTCTTTGTTTGACTTTAGTTATAAGCATCTCAGGTATGAAACTTGTATAACTAGGTACACAGGATGATTAGTAGCTGTCAGATATTTTTTTTGAAACAGTTAACTGCCAGGTTACTAAAAATTTACAGGTTTGCTGCTTAATTTTATGCAGCTTTTTATTAACCAGTATTTTTTGGCAGCACAATGTCATTGTCATTTGTATCTTTCATAAAGAAGTTGATTGTGCTGCACTGTAAGTTGTTTTCAGTTTGGGTAGCTGGAACTTTAAATTTAAAACTGAATAAGGTTTTAAAGTGTCATCTCAACTGAAAGTGCTTGTAGCTTTTAATCTCTAGAACTCAGGAGTGATTCAACAAACCATCTGTCTGTTCTTTAAAAAAAAAAAAAAAAAAGTTGAGAGATTTGTTATGTTCAGGTGCCAGTATTTACATACTTGAGAGACTTGCAGCTTCTAACTGCAAAGATCCTGCCCTTCTTGCTTTAGTTCAAGATGCCTAGATGCATTTCAGTTGTTTGATGAGTTTCGTGCTGAATGTTTCCCTAAGATATGGAGCTCTTATTTATATCATGGCTTTCACTTCATCTTTTTATGTCATTTATCTCAGTGCTTTAATTCTTCATTGAGACATTTCCTTAACAGATTATTGGAATATCTGTGCCCTCTGCTGCCTGTAGACAATATATCTGGTCTGTTCCTCTGCCCTCTATTTATAGCATTCAGGTTAGGTTTGATTATTGAACAGATGTTCTGGCTGTGGCCTCAGACTTGACCCAGTGTAACCACAGGGTGCATCCCTCACACTGGCCATGTGTATGGTACGTGGTCCATACTTTTCTGTCCCTGGGAGCCAGAACTGGCAAGCTCAAAAGTGAGATATCCATACAGGATACGTAGAAGCTTTGTGCAAGGAAAATGCATCCTGTCCTTTCCCTCACCTCTGGTCTGTCAGTCAGCTGTGCTGCTTTTATTGATGCTAACAAAACCTAAGTAGGGCAGTAACATAAACTCAGGCACTGTCCTGTGATTGTCTGTTGTGTTTAGTTTGTTGGCATGCTTCCTGGCATAGATTTAGGTAATGCTAGCTAGTGCTCACCCAAATTAATGAGCATGGTTTTAGGAAAGGAATGGTGGTGTAAACACAGTTTCTAATAGGTGGTACGTATAGAGCAATCTGTACCCAATTTGTGTTGTGTTGGGAGTAGCGGGAGTTCATCTGTACAGAGGTGAATTCTGCTTTACCATCTGCCATCAAGTCCAGAAAGTATCTCTGATCCTTGTTGGTGCAAACTCCAGAAGCTACCAGGAGGCAAAAGCAGTGGTGATCAAGAGAATTTAATGTCATGTCAGTTCTAGTACTTCTATTTGCATTGTATTGTAATGGCCAGCTCTGCTGCTCTTGTAACTGTCCTGCTTTGACATCAAGTCAGAATACTGTGAGCAACAAAATTCAATCTTCTCTTTGCTCTCTGAAACTGCTTTTAGAAACCTGAGAAAATGCAGGTGGCTGGAAGTTTCCAGCAGGTGAAAGCTTGCCTTTGCATGTAGCAACCGACCGCAGTAGCTAGACTATCAAGTGCATCTGACATACTGTGAACACAAGCTCATAAGGCTCCTGATCCTGTTCTCTGATTTCAGGGAGGAAAAAAATAAATATTTTGCTTCTTGTAACAAGATCTGTCTAACTTGTAGCTGTTCTGTAGACTACATTAGGTACAGCAGGGATGACCTTAAGGGCTGCTGCATTTCACTTACTGTACTTCTTGATTACAGAGCACAGGCTTATCAAGAAAACAAATTCCCAAAAATTTCTTTTCAGGGAAGAAGGGGGTGTACTGTACTGCTGAGAAACAGATCAGTTTCACTGTCATTCTAGGAAGCAGTGGAGAGAAACCTCAGATTTCTTCCAGAGGTTTTTGGGAGGACTTCTCCAAGAAAGTAATGCATCTGAAAAAATAGTTGAAGTACCTCTAAACCAACAGCTGGAGAAACTGGAAACCACAACGCAGTTGTCCTGCTTGCAGGCTTTCATCCTGATGCGGGGTTTCGACCACCCAGATATCTGCTAGGAAAACAAAATGGTGAGATGCAAGCAGTTCAGGAGACTCCTTGAGTCAATTGGTAACAAATTCCTGGTTTGGGTGTTGGACAGACCCATCACAGTTGAAACATTACTGGACTTGGTGCTCACCAAAGCTGAAGAGATTGTAAAAGTGGCAGCCTGGGCTGCGGCAACCGTGTCGTGCTTGAGTTTGTGATCTTGAGGAACACAGGCCTGGCAAAGAGTGGAGTCAGGACCCTGAACTTCAGGAAAGCAAACTTCAGGCTGTTTAAGGAGTTGTTGATGAGATCCCCTGGAAAACTGTCCTTAGAGACAGTGGAACAGAACAGGGCTGGCAGCACTTTAAAGATGCCTTTCTGAGAGTAAATGTTCTCCATCTCCTAGAATAAGAAATGAGGCAGATGAGGCAGCAAATCAGCATGGCTGATCAGATAGGGGAAGAAAAAGGGTAAGTATAAGCAGTGGAACTGGGGGTGGGTTTCCTGGGAAGAACATAGAAATGCTGTGTGGATGTGCAGGATTGGACTCAGGAAAGCCAAGGTACAGATAGAATTGAATTTGGGGAGGGATGTGAAAAACAAGAAGCGATTCTTAAGATATGGTGGACAGAAGAGATAGGCAAAAGAGAGTATACCCCCTCTAATAAATGAAAAGGGAGAACTGGTCTCGCCAGACATGGAAATACTTAATGAGTTCTTTACCTTCATCTTCATGTTCAGTCAGGGAAGTACAGGTTGGTGAGCCTCACATCCGTGCCTGGGAACAGCATGGGGCGGATCCTACTGGAAAAGATGCTTAGGCACATGCAAGATGAGGAGGTGATCAGAGACAACCAACACAGCTTCACCAAGGGCAGGTTGTGCCTGGCCAGTCTGGTGGCCTATGGTGGAGTGACAACATCAGTGAACAAAGGAAGGACAAATGATGTTGTCTGCCTTGATTTGTGCAAGGCCTTTGAAGTGGTCCCATGCCGCATACTTATCTGTAAATTGGGCAGATATGAATTTGAAGGTTGTACTTGGATGGTCATAGCAAAAGCATTGTTGTCATCAGCTGTATGTCCAGGTAGAGCCTGATCATGAGTTGTGTCCCTCAGGGATCTGTCTTGAGACTGTTGCTCTTCAACATTGTTGTCAATGATGTAGACAGTGGGATTGAGTGTACCCTCAGAAAGTTTGCTATTGACACAACAGAAGGATCAGGGCAATGCCAAGTATGAGTACAGGATGGGAGAAGAACTTACACGCAGCCCTGCGGAGAAGGACTTGTAGGTTCTGGTGAATGAAAAGCTGGATGTGAGCCATCAGTGTGTTTTGAAATCTGGAAGGTCAAGAGTATGCTGGGCTTGGGCTACATCAGAGGAGGGGTGGCCAGCAGGGTGAGAAAGGTGATTGTTCTCCTCTGCTCTGCCCTTATGAGTACTGTGTCCAAGCCTAGGGCCCCTAGTACAGGAGGGATACAGAGCAGTTGTAGCAGGTTCAGAAGAGGGTCACAGAAATGATCAGAGGGCTGGAGCACTGCTCCTGTGAGGATAGATTGAAGGATTTGGGCTTTTCAACTTAGAGAAGAGAAGGCTCTCGGGGACCTCATTGTGGCCTTCCAGTACTTGAGAGAAGCTTATAAGCAAAAGGCAGACTAACTTTTTACGCAGTCTGATAGCGCTAGGGGAAGGGCTTTAAATTGAAGGAGGGGAGACTTAGATGTTAAGAAGAAATTTTTTTCTCGAAGCATGGTGAGACTGGAACAGACTGCCCAGGGAGGTTGTGTGTGCCCCATCTTTGGAGGCATTTCAGGCCAGGTTGGATGGGATCCTGGGCAGCCTGATGTAGTGGTTGGCAGCTTTTCTTATGGCAGGGAGGTTGGAACAAAGTGATCTTTAAGGTCCCCTCCAACCTAATCCATTCCATGATTTTCTGATATGTATGGTTATAAATAATTCAAGAGTAAAGTTCCATGTGTCTTCAAAGACGCTGGAGATCTGTGCTGAGGTGTCTTGAAATCTCCATTTTGGTTGCATTTTAAAGAGTTACTGCAGTTTTCTGGAACTCAACTTATTCTCTACTTTAGATCCAGAGACTGTGCTAAAGAAGGAAGTAGCATCATTATTGACAGCTAAATGATTGCATGCGATCTGTTTTTGTGTTCCGCCTTAATCTTTTGGTTCTGACAGGGTTGTGAATGTGTGTATGGCTTTTATATCCACTAGGTCTGATGTTAGATAACGTTAAAGCTGAAGCACCTAAACACTTGAAGCTGGTAATTTTTGCTCTACTGTCCTGTGATTCCTGTGATTGCTTTTTCCTTCTCTCCCCTCACTTCCCTCCCCCATCCCCAACCCAGTGCCTGCTGTTATGTCCATGCTAGCAGGTGCCAGCACCCTGGTGATGCTTGGTGCTGTACAGGCAGTTCTGCAGCAGCAGGCCGTCTTTGCTTCAGATTGGAAGGGAGGTAATAACCCATCATTTAGAAGCTGAATGCTTTTTGTCTTTATGTTACAGTGCTGACTTGCATGTCAATTCTGGCTGCAGTAATTGCTGTAGAAATTAGATGTGCAGGTATTCGTACAACACCATTGTTGCATCTCACTAGAAATAACTTCTCCATGGTCACCACATACAGGCAAACACAGATGCAGGTCTGAAATAGCAAAAGGTGTTCTGTAGTTGGCTTGAACCTAATTAACAGACAAGCCATAAATGAAAATGCCTGCTGTGTGTCATCAAGGCTGTTTCTCACGTCAGATACATTGAATGCTTTGTTGAAGTGTAGCATGGTGTGTGCACTGTTTGAGTATTCTGGTCCAAAAGTGAAGTAGCTGACATGTCACTGACTCTGGAATTCTTCAGAGGTCTGGAATGTCTGTTGCAGAGCAGAGGCTTGTGCGTGGGATCAGCAGAGGTAGCAGTCTGTGTTCCAGATCAGCCCTGTAGAGCTCTGAAGTTCTGTGTTAAAATTGTATGTCTCACTGTGGGTGGCAGAAGCCTTCTGAAGGATGCACCTTTGGTTAACAAAGCTGTTCTACAGGACACGTTTATTAGTGAACTTGGCTCCAGTTCATTGTTGTGAATCTGCTTCATCTTCTATCAGTAGTCCATCTGCCCAGGAGTAGAATTTGGTCTAGCAAGAAAGGAGGGTTTTTCCCTCTCAAATTTTGTTAAACTCTAGGCTTTTTACTGGCATAGTCCCATTGCCAGCTTTTTATAGGAAGATCAGTGTTTTTACTACAGTGTTTCTGACAAACATAATCTGCAGTTTGTAATACTGAACCTCTAGCAACTTCTTAATGCACTGATACCATGTAGGAACCACTCTTGTAATTATTTTTTCTAGCAAACTGGAAGAGAGATCCTATTTCTATGCCTATACCAAATATTATGGGTAGGCTCCCATTTTTGAGCTCTATCTTAAAACAAGTTGATTATTTGATACTCTCAAAACTGTGTACTCCTGAGGCTGATTTTTCATAAATACCAAGAGCATTCTGTTTCTGTGCTAACAGATTGAGACTGTTCAAGTACTGAGAGCCACTGATGTAGTTAGCTGAACACGAAGGAAAGGAATATTAATGCAAAAACTGGCAATCCAGTGTTAGCTCTGGCACGGGGAGCTGCTTTTAGTCACTGGATCTTAAGTTGTATCAGTGCCATAATGAAGGATTATTGCATTTCAAAATGTGTTATACTTCTTGAAAAAAGTCACTGTCATTAGTAACCTTTTTCTTCTGTTTATTGGTTACAACCTTTATTAATTAACATTTTTATTGTTAGCAGCCATATCATTGCACTACGCTGTCTTTATACTATCATAAAAGCACTGTAAGTTATTACATAAATGGAAGCTTTCAGAAAAGTAGCAAATGTTTGACCTGACAGAAAAGCTGCTGCCAGTTGTTTGAGGCAGCAAGAGCCAGTGATGTTGTGCAGCTTCACCTTATTGTCAGTGATCCCAGAACAGGCGGAAAGACTTGTGGAAAAAATAGGTCAGAAACTGAAGTATGTAGCACTTCCAATCTGATGCTTGATTGCATTGGTGATACTGGCTGACTGGCCTACCAGTGCTGTACAGGCTGGTTGTCTCAGTATTTCGTTTTCATTAGATCAAAAGCAAAGCTGTGTTAAGATCTTTTTCATTAAAACATTCTTTTTTTTTCAACTGGCTGTATTACATTAATTTAGAGAATGCTCACTAAGAAGGCTAATGGTCAGTTTCAGTACTATTAATGTGTTTTTTTTCTAAATGTTCTTCAAAACAGATTTTCTACTCAGGATTTTTCAAAATGTCTTAAACTACTGTTTTAATGTAAATTGTATTGGTGACTTTAGAATCCATAAACTCTTGTATTGATCTAATCTAATAGTGATTGTCATTCTTGCAAGCTTTGCTTCTCATGCAACATGCAGTTGCGTACGTAGTTCTAATATGTGACTTAGTATGTTAGTGCTACTGAACAACATTTACAAGTTATACTTAAGAATGGGAAAGCAACAATACTGGAGGGAGAATTATTCTCAGTTTTTGTGGAGTTGCTCTTCTGGCCCAGTCAAACGAGTACTTAAGAATAAAAATCACAATATCACTGCCTTTATTCCTCGATTCTGCCTATAGTTGCTAAGTATAGCTGCTCTGCGTGAAGTTGTACTGCTGACTCTGTCCTATGGATTTAAACTGGGAATTGGTGGATTTCCTTCAAGGAGAATTGTTGAGTGCAGAGAAGAAATCCATCCTGCTGCCCTTTCTACAAAGTTTTTGTTGTATGAATAAGCATATCTCATTAGTTGTAAATGACTAGATTCTTTACTGCTTTGCTGTTCTGGTTTTGTCTAGCAGAGCAGAGCAGGCTCGTGAGAAGTACATCTGGCACCCAGAGGAATACTCTTGGGATCTGGACAGAGGAAGAATTGAAGCTTCTGAGAAGGAGCTTTCCCATTCAACAGTCATCTGTGCTTTTATTTTTGGATAGTAGGTAGTAAGGTTAGAAAGGAAATTGTCAACTCCATGGTCAGCAGGTTTCTATTTGTAACTGTTTTTTTGAAGTCCTGACTTGGCAGAGGTCACTTTCATCCACTTCTCCCCTGCCTTGAAAATTGAATATTGCAAGGTCAGCAGTTTATCTTTCCCTAAGTTTTTTCAATCAATAAACTACACTCAACTGTTACCTTTATACTGTTCATTTAGATGGTCCAAAGGGAACCCTTAGCAGAAATACAAGTTGTGGAGGGGGGCCTTTCTTACATGGCAGAAATTTAGGGTTTATAATACTCGTGTGAATTGCAAAGAAAATCTTCAGCTGCAGAGCCCATACTATAGCAGATGGCTGAGGTTAAGCTCTTAATGCAGTTTCTAAGAGGTATTAATAGTAATGCCCAAATCCAAACTAAAATATCCCTGTACTTTTCATGTAGCCTTCTTTCTTAAGAGAAGGAGCCTAGGTGTATGGAGAAAATGATTACTTGCATTGAAGAGCTGTACTGGAATTAGTCTGCTCAGTTTTTGAAACTGCTGCTATCAGGCAACTGACTAGAAATAGGTGGAAATAGATGATTTGCATTCAGGATGAGGTTTGTGTAGAATTGGCCATATGAGACGACTATTTTGTGATAACCAATTCCAAACTACTAGAATTTGTTTTCATTCAAGTCAATTCAAGCTAATTTTGTGCTCCACAGTGCATTGGCAAATGCAGTGCTTTGAACCTGCAAAGAAGAAACCCTTTTAAGTAATGACAGTTGTAACTGTTAGCTGTAATAAATGTCATTTTAATCAAGGCTGTCCTGTATGGTGAAAGGATATCTCCATTTCTTTATCTTCATGGTTATAGCATATCTGAGACTTTCTAAAACAGTGAACAGCCTATCAGATAGTAATTGATGTTCAAACAGTAATTGATATTCACAGACTGTGGAGAGAAGTTCCACATTACTAGTATTAAACTGTTTTAACCCTTGCTATATTAGCAAATGAGATAATGTAGCTGCCTTCCCTCCTCCTCACCCCAAGTAATGGATTTTTACCTGGCAGCATAATGCTGTTTTCTTCATCAGTAGTTCTTAGTGCATCCTACAAAGGTGGAGGTCGCCATCTCTTCCATAATACAACTGAGGAAAGTGAAGCACAGGGGAGAAGTGAAGACAAATGTCACACTACTGGCTATTGGCAAAACTAAAAGTAAAATAGCAGTCTCCCAAACACTTATTGGATGCTTTCATAATAAGGCACGTTCTCTACAGTGGAAGAGACTTTAGCACTGTATCCCCGGATGGAGCTTCAAATTTGGCTAGGCATCCTTCATGCTTTTTTTCTTCCTAGTAGCATGCCTTCTTTTGAAGACTCTGAAGTGGGAATAAAGTCTTTATAGTAATTTTACTATTGGGACCCATGCCAACCTCATGAAATTCAGCAAGGCCAAATGCAAAGTCCTGCATGTGGGTTGAGGCAATCACACGTGCAGATACAGGTTGGGTGGGGAATGGCTTGAGAGCAGCCCTGAGGAGAAGGGTTTGGGAGTATTGGTTTATGAAAGATTCAACATGAGTCGGCAGCTTGTGCTTGCAGCCCATGAGGCCAACTGTATCCTTGTTTGCATCAAGAGGAGTGTGACCAGCTATTCAAGGGAGGTGATTCTGTCCCTCTTTGCTCCTGTGGGACCTGGAGTATTGTGTCCTGTTCTGGAGTTGTTAACACAGGAAGGACACGGAGCTGTTGAAGCAGGTCCAGAGGAGGACCACAAAGATGATCAGAGGGTTGAGCACCTCCCCTGCAAGGACAGGCTGAGAGAGCTGGGGCTCTTCAGTCTGGAGAAGAGAAGGCTGCAAGGAGACCTTATAGCAGCCTTCCAGTACCCGAAGGGAGTACCTAGGGAAAGCTGGGAAGGGACTTTTTATAAGGGCACTTAGTGACAGCGTGAGGGGAAATGGCTGTAAACTGGAAGAGGGTAGATTTAGACTAGATATTAGGAAGAAATTATTTACTGTGAGGGTGATGAGACAATGGAACAGGTTGCTCAGTGAGGCTGTGGATGCCCCCTCCCTGGAAGCATTCAAGGCCAGGCTTGAATGGGCTTTGGGCAGCCTGGTCTAGAGGGAGGTATCCCTGCCTATAGCAGGGGCTGGAACTTGATGATCTTAAACGCCTCTTCCAACCCAAGCCATTCTATGATTATTGATGTTAAAAAAAAAAAAAAAAACTTATGGCACAATTACACGGTTGAGTTTCCTGATCTGACTTGTATTTTCATAACTGTTCTGTTGAAATGTGGACTGCTGAAGGAGAAACTGAAACATATTTTTGTGGCATGGGGAAAATGGAAGGGGAGTTGAATCTCTCCATACCCTTATATTAAGTGGATTGTGTGTGTTTTAGGGGGCAGGACTCCAGTTGTGTATACCCAGTTGCAAGACCAGTTGCTGGCTATTATTCAAAGAGGTTTTACTTTTAATAGCCTTTTCTCAAATTTGTTTGTATTTTGAAGGGAGTCCTTTGTTCCATGTAGCATTAAGTGGTTTTCTTATGTAAGAGACTTTATTTTACAATTTAAACTGTTTTGTGTTCTCTAAGTATCTCAAACAGATACTTGTTCTGCCTTCAGTTGTGAAGGTCATAAGGAGAGTTCACCAGAATCTTACTCTGCAAAGCAAGCTTTTTTTTTAATCTGAACATGAACATTACATTTAGTAAATGCTAAAGAAAATTTTCAAGTGAACACTCCTGATGTAGGATAATTCAGGAGATCCTGAGGCATGTTCTGCATCTGTTCTTCAGTCAACGTAGCTGTTGCTTTGAAGACTCTCTTCATGGAAGGGATGATGCATGTACCATTGAGTGTGTCTGTAAAGAACTTCAGTAGATCTAACATTTTTTTAAAGCTACCCATTTTCCTTTTTATGAATAGGCTGGAACTCTCCCTTGAAGACATTGACATATTTTCCAAGTAGGTATGAGGATCTCCTTCTGAGAGCCTGCATTAATACGAAACTGTGGGTGTATCACCTGGAAAAATGTTATTATTTAGAAATGAAATTGTTGGTGAGTGCTGAAGAAAGAAGATATGAAGGTACTGGAACAGGCTGCCCAGAGAGGTTGTGGATGCCCTGTCCCTGAAGGTGTTCAAGGCCAGATTGGATGGGGCCCTGGGCAGCCTGGTCTAGCATTAGGTGGGAAGGTTGGTGGCCCTGCATGTGGCAGGGGGGTTGGAGATTCATGGTCCTTGAGGTCCCTTCCAACCCTGGCCATTCTGTGATTCTGTGATATGAGTGCATGAGCACAATAGCTGGTAGCAGAGATGAAAATATTAGCTTAGAGCAGCTGGTTTATTTCATAGCTGGATAGGCTGTAGTACAGGGCAAAATGGGTTTGAACTACAGTTGTCTGCCATAGACTGCTTGAAACTCTTGATTCTTGCCTTGAGCTTATAATGCCAACTTGCAATTTCTGTGCGGGAATATGAAACATTCTTTGTACATATCTGTGCAATGTTTTGTTTGTGTAAGGATCACTATAGTCTTGGAAGTCTTTGTTAATTTAAAGTGTAGACTTAAATGTAAAAGTAGACTTAAACGCTTAATCTTAAAAATTCCCCTGAACTTTAACCAATATATGGCCTTGCTGTTTGGTTGTACTTAATGAAAGGTAAATGTCTGCCTTCTGCAGTGAGCAATAATACAGGGACCAATTGGTGAAAGGTCTGTGTACAGCATGCTTTCATTTGTTCTGAAAATAACTGAATGCACAGTTTTGACAACAGAACACAAATAACTGTTTTATTGAGTGCCTGCTGCTTGCTGACAGGCCAGGGTTTCAGTGGAGTTGAGATGCAGGCCACAGCTGAGTAAGCCAGTAATAAGGCTGTGCAAGCAAACAGGAAGTGTCAGTGTTGTGGTGGCTCAGCAGTGGAAACTCCAGGTTGTACGTCATCTGGTACATCAGCTGCTCAGCTGAGATGGGCCAGCCTGTGCGGTGTGGTTGTGGTTATGTCATGCCTCTGGAAGGCTGAAATCTTGCGTGTGCTGCTTGAACATATGTTGTAGGATATAAAAAGTATCTTTATTGTGTCTGGTAAAAGCATCTTTTTTGTTGTTGTTTTTGTTTTTTTGTTTTCTTTGGCTTTGTATGCTACTTTGCTTACCCACGGCTTGGACAGTGAGTGTATGGGAAGTCACCAGCTGGCTCTGGTTGAACTCAGGGGATCTGGGAAGTGCTGGAAATGCAGGGGGCTTGAAGATGCTCGGAGAACTGAGTTGTCTGTAACTGGCTGACCAAGTATTACAAGTGAAGGATCTCCTGGCAAACTCCAGAAGTTCTGTATTTATTTCTATGGGAAAAGGGTATAAAATCATGTCTGTAGCATCTGAAGTTGACTTTTGGCAATAAACAATTGCCTTCAGAAATAAGTTTATAAGTATTTCTTTAAATGTGTTTTTACGAGCTCTAATAGCTTTGAAAGTTTAAACGGTTGCCTTTTACTCGGATTGCTCAGAACGTAGTATCCAAATCCCCAGTGAGTGAATGTTGTCAAGTGCAAAATGCATTTGTGAAACTTCAGGAGACAACCTGCCGCGAAGATTTAAATTCTCAGTCAGTCTCGGAGTTGCATAAATCTACTTTCCTAAAATTTAATTTCTTAGTCAAAATATTGTAGAGGTCTTGAAAGGTATTTTTATCTACAGAGAAGTCTGTGTGTGGACTGTCAAGGCAATATCACACACAGTTATTCTGTGAGGTGTAGGAACCTTAAGTAGCCTGACCTATGGCTATTAAGGAATAGACTAAAAAGGTAGTCAGACTGCATCTGTTTTACTTGTTCCATCATCCTGTTTATAAAAACTGCAGAAGTAAGTTGGAGCTGCCAGTTGTGAGTATTAAAGACAACCCCAAATTTTAGAGGCTCAACATCTTGTGCTTCCTGAAGTGGACCTAAACCATCCTAGTAGTCCCACATATTTGAGAAGTGGATTGCATGCTGTCCAGGGCTGATGAACACAGCAGGCTTCTTTCTGAACTTAGCTGAGGTCAAGTTCTTAGTGTTTCTGTGGAAGAGCCAGGAAGTATTTTTGTCCAGTGTGGCAAATGCCTCTCCTACTGACAATGTAGAAATTACATACTTGCATGTCATCTAAGTGGCCTAATTAGAGATCATCTTAATAGAGGGGCTCATTCAGTTCATTTAAAAGAGTAGTTGGAGGAGTTTGTGGAGCATGCTGTCTGTAGGATTACTCAGTGATGAGTGCATTCACCCCGGGAAGTGGGATATCAGCTCTTCCTGGCACGAAGGGAACACACTGATCTCATATGGCAGGGGACATCCATGGTGCCAAGAAAACAGCAACGTTTTCTCTTAAAACAAGAAGTGGAACTGCCAAGGAGTACCAGCAGAACTGTGTCCTGTGTGGCACCAAGGGCCTTCCGTTGAGAAGGAAGGAGGTTCCAGCAGCCACTTCATGCAGCAGGTGTTGTTTATACTTTGTGTTAAGAGTGATGAAATAACGCGTGAGCCATGCGGAGCATAATGCTTCTGGAAGCTCCAGCTATTTCTGTCAGTAAAGATGAGCTAATTACAGATCGACATGAAGGTATTACCAGTGTGTAACTCCAGTTTTGTTCACTTTGAATAACACGAGCTTATTAAGGTGTTGACATTTAAATGTGTTAATCGCTTAACCATTACATTTTTGAGGTAATCTAAGATTTCAAGCAATGTTTCAGATTGATTTTTTTCCTGCAGAGTACTTGTATCCTGGGGAAAGAAATGTCAACCACTGAGCTCTATCTAATTGCCAAATTTTCTGTAGATTAGTCTGATTTCTTGTAATTAGCTACCCTGCATTCTGGCTTCTACTTCTTTCTCTTTCATGACTCTTAGTGAGTTTTCTCCTCCTTCTTCATGACTTGAATAATACTTGGCTAGTAACAATTTCCTCAGTAGTGAAGCTTCCTGACCTTGCTGTGGTCAAGATTGAAGTTATACCTCACTGAGCATTTTCCACTTTGAAGTGGTACTTGACTTAGCACATTTCTGTTCTGGAACACTGCCATCTGAGGAAGCCTGTCACTTCCCACTGTGTTAAGGGCACATAAGAGCAGCATATCTTTATCCTTAAACAGGTGCTCTAGAAGCAAACTGAATACTACCTCACTGATCTGGCATCAAAGAAGAAATGAGTGACATGGGAGCATCCGGCATTACCTGGTCAGGCTTCAGCGCGTTGGCTTAGGTATAGTAGGGATTGCCACCAAAGTAGGTCTGGCTTCAGTACCTGCTCACCAGTAGTGTTATTGATCAGGATGACTTCTCCAGATACCTATTTTATTGGGAGGGAGGAATTCAAACATTTCTGTTCTTATAGGATTGGGTAACTATGTCTGCAAAGTTCACTATAGCGCTTCTCAGGGAAATCCTGAAGTAGCAAGTTGTGTGCACTATGACTCCAGCTGGAAGTCTTTTGACTAGCCTCATGAGGAAGCTAAATGCGTCACACCAGCACTCTTTTCCAAGAAGTTACTGTGCTTGGAAACAAACCACAGCCAGTTTTATTTTTGCGTTATAGGGTAAGGTTATCTTTCAGTTATATTTGCAAGATACTTCCAGGAGCTGGGAAGGAGAGCTAAGAAAAACAAATCTGTCACATGGGATTTAATTACTTTTTTATATATGGGTCTTCACTTTTATTAGAAAAATCTTTAGTCTGAAAATCAATGTTTTCAGTAGTATCGTCATCATGTAACACAACAGTGCTGAATCATTAGAATAATACATTATAGTTAGTTGCATTTTTTCAGGCACTAAAATGGGAGTGATTGAGTGCTGGAACAAGCTCCCCCAGAGATAATTAACTTCAAGCTTAACTGGACAAGACCTTGAACAACTTGAGGCTCTGTAATTACCCTTGCTGTGAGCCGGAGGCTGGACTGGAAGACTTGCAGAGGTCACAGGCAAACCAAAGTTTCCCTGTGGTTCTTTGATTTGAGCAGCACAAGCAGTTGTTAGCTGTACGTGAAGACTTGGAGATTGTTACCTCGACAGGGGATTCTGAAGAACTACCTAGCGTGATGGTTCTGTCTTGTTATCTGATGTGCCGCTGGCTGTTGGCTTGCTTTACAGTTTTTGAGACACATTGAGTTACTCTGAGTCATTAATTTGACAGGCTGCTGCAGCAAGTGTTCATACCAGAAGCTGATCAAAGTGCACAGATAGCTGTTGCCCAGCTGGAAGCCCTCAGTGGCTGGTGTGATCACATTCTGCAGGTGTGCAGTGACTAGTTGTGGCCATCTTTTGCAGGCAGCGGGTGCTTTCACAAGCCTTATGCAGGTGCCGCATATCCTGCAGTGTGTCCAGGGATGAGACCAGTTCTGCCACAAAGACAACCAGTGTACAGCTGACACCACCAGGCTTACTGCTTCAGAGCTAATTAGTTGTTGGGATGTAACAGCTCTCAGGAATCAATGGCATGTCTTTCTGCAGTGTTGGCTGTGGAATAAGTAAAGGGAACCAAGGAAGGTTCTCGTGTGCGTTCAGTTGGTAGGCTAACTTCTTGTTTCCCCTGCACCTTTTCCAAATATGTAGGTATATAAAAAAGACAGAGTCCTCACCAAAAGTGTTGATCACAGCAGTAATATCAGCTTCATGGTCTTTCTACTAAAAATACAGTAGTAACTTTGGGTATTAAGTAACAGATGCTTACTGAAACTCAGAAAAAAAACACAGTATTAATTACTTCGAGGATTTAGTGGCGCTCCCATTCGGTTCTATCTGTGAAGTCAGTGGCGTGACTTACTGTGAAGAAATATTTATGTACAGCTTTAAAGAACCCATACTTTAAAATGCAACATTATCTTCAAGAGTGGTGTGCAGAACCAACCTATGTATTAATTGGCTTCAGCAGACATTGAATGTGAATTCAGAAAATGCTGTTGAAGTTGTAGTATTTGCATAAATATTTTCAAATGCCAGCAGTTCTGCAGTTAAAATTAAAAAAAATCCAATTTGTGAGGCTTGGATTCACGATGAGTATCAGTGGATAGAAGAGTAGGGACTGAAGTAAAATGAATTGGATTTTGTCATCTTCTTACTACCTAAAATGCAGCTTTTGTTTTCTGCTGTATTATTCATTTAATTAAGAAAAATAAAATTGTAATAATGGAATTCATGACTGTGTTCTAACATGTGAAAACCTCATACAGTCAATATTAGGAATTTGCACAACACTAATTTTGGTAAAGTTTAAATGTAATTGAACTCTAGACTTGGTAGGCCCCAAAAGAACACCTTCGTTAGATTGAGCGAAATTCTTCTCTAACTTGCAAATTAACCTCTACTCCTAGATTTTGCATGTGTAAATTAAACCCATTATGACTGTGCAGAATGAGAAGACAGTGTTTTTGGGTAATACCCTGTCTGTTAACAGGAGCTTGCTGATTCAAGGCTTTATACGCAGATCTTGTGGAGTCACTACAATGGCGGGTTCACCCAGATAATCCAGGTGGTGCTTTTGCTGTCAGATAGATAGAATAGAAATGTCACAAACCCTTTTCTGAAACAGATTGTCCTTCTGCACTTTGAATTCAAGGTGCATAAATTGCTGCTGAAGCCACCTGTTTCTCTGGATAGTCTTGTTGGGAGGAGGCTAGTTGAGTCAGATTTGTTTGAGAATGCTTCTTGTAGGGGCATTGGGATAATTTCTTTGGTGGAATGTGATTCCTTCTTGATCGCAGCTGTAGATCAACCAACTTTCACTCCTTTTTGTTCTTTTGAGCCTCCAACACTATCAGTTAAAAAATTAGATGAAACTTTGGAAATGGGAGAAAAGGCTGTTGGATCTGAACAAAATCTTGCCAGCTGTGCCCAAAATGAAGCCTTTGTCAGTTGCAATATAAGGTAAAAGTAACACCTGTTACACCTGCGACGTCTGCTGTCATACTGGTTTGGTGCAGTATCATGGCTAATTCAAGTTTCTGTTTTCCTCACCTGGCAAGTCATGATTAATTTATATTACTCAGTAGGCTCTAGGGGAAATAAGCCTTGCTTTACATCCAAAGAGGTGACTGAAAAGTGATTAGTTTTCCAGATGGATATCACAGTGATGAGAAGTCGGTCTTATAATGTACTTCTGAAGAAGAGGCTGTGAAGAGGAGCAGAATTATGTTTTGACTTGTGAAAATTACGTCACCGTTCTTTGCCAAAGGGGCAAGTAGCTGTCAGTTTGGCCAATTATTTTGACTCTATCTGAATAAAACTGAAAGCTTTTTGATAAGGAAATCCCATGAAGATTAGTGGATTCTGTGAGTTGTTGTAAACCACTGGAAAAGTTTGACTTGGATGATGCTGATACTTAGTAGGTGTAAACAGATACTGATATAGCACAAGATGTGCATTCTGGATGAGCCAGCTGTTTTGGCACGTAGTTAGTGTTGATGAGGGTGAAGTAACGCTCGTTAGAGGAGTTAAGGAAAACCTAATATGGGGCCTGTTACTCAAGGTGGATAGTAGGAAAAAATTATTCTCTGAAAGAATGGTCAGGTGCCGGAATGGGCTGCCCAAGTAGATGGGGGAGTCACCATCCCTGGAGATGTTCTAGAAACATTTTCATGGTGTACAAAGGGACATGGTTTAGTGGGAAATATTGGTGGTATGTGGATGGTTGGAGTGGATGATCTTGGAGGTCTTTTTCAGTCTTGGAAATATATGATTCAGACCAGATACCGTCTTCCAGGAAAGTTCTGAGAACTGAAATAGATGCATGAAAACATCAACTTACTGTCCCTTAGTTGAAAAGAAATAAAACACTTTGATTTACAGGGAAAGTAGGAGGCAATATTACTGTGACATTTTGTTGAACAGATTAAGAAACTAGGTGCATACATTGTAAGACTCATCCCTACTCTAAGAAGGATGTATGTAGTAGGATGCATGTGAAAGTCAAGAATAATGAAAGTAGAGATTGATTTTTTTTTTTATGAATTTTTTGTTGTTGTTACAAGACCAACTTTAATATTAATTCTACAAAAACAGGGAAGTAAATGCTATGACAGAATAGTTAGAAAAGCATTTGCAGCATGAGGAGTCAGCTAAGGAACACTGGCACCGTCTCCTGGTGTTAGAACTAGGAGGGACAGTCAACTTAAACTAGCAGGTGGTGATCCTTTTAAATCAAAGGAGGTGGTTCTTCATAAAGTACAGAAGTGAACAGTGAATTACAGTCCTACACACCATTGCAATGCCCAGAAATTCACATGGTTTCAAAGAGTGGTGAGAAATTCATTAAGGGAAAACATGCTGGTTTAGGAGGGCTTTGAGTTTCAGCCTGCCTTGCTGTGAGAGTACATTCCCCTTGTGTAGTGGTGTACTGTTGTATTCTTTCCTAGGCCTCTGCTACTGTTAGAATGTAGGTCCTGGGTTAGATAGCCTCTGGCCTGTAGCATTACAGAGGCAGTAACTTCTCATCCTTTTGGGCGAGAACTGGCTACAGAATAAATACTGCTCTTCAGAGGCTCCAATTTTCATTCTCTCCTAACACTGTAACAGTAGAACACAAGTTATGTAAATACTAGAAAATAAGTTCAGGAACGTTCCCAGGCACTGAAGGAATCTGGTGTAGAATAATCTTAGTCTCTTAATAAAATCTCTCAATTTAAAAACAGAGTAATTTCACATTGCCAGCTGGGGTAGATTCTTGCCCTTATGCATTCTCAAATCATGTCCAAGAATGTTAGGATGCTTGTTGGCATAGATCAGAACCATGCCAGAGACCATTTTAACAATTAAGCAATATAAACAGTTGCATTCCAATACCTAGGAGTGTTTCCAGGCACTGCAATTTGTAGTTCCAGCTTGAATATTGCATTTCTATTCAGTTTGAAGTACTGAACAGAAAAATTTAGTAGCACAGTAGGACTTCTGTGTGACAGCCATAGTTCGTACTCTGCCTCTTACAGGCAAATTCTTTTTACTGATTTTAATGATCAAGGACAAAATGTTCCATTCGATTTCTAAGCCATCTAAATCTTGGAGGGAAGGGGGGATAGCACAGAAGTAGTTTGGGTTCATTTGAACTTGCCTGTCTTATTACTTGGAAAATCACCACAGTTGCTTCCTAGAATGAGCAAAATTAAAAATTGCTTTGCCAAAAGATGAAATGTAAAATTTGTGGTTTTAACCTTAGAAATAATCACTTGTTTTCTTTTCTAGACGATGTCTTCAGCTGTTGTTCAAATATATGCAGCAGATCGCAATGCCATGTGGTCAAAGAAATGCTGTGGTGTAGCTTGCCTTGTAAAGGACAATCCGCAGAGGTCATATTTTATCAGAATATATGACATTAAGGTAAGTTTTTCCTTTTCAGACTTTGTTATATTTGTTCTCCATTTTGAATTGAATGATACTTGGTGATTGCAGTTGCACTCTTGTACAGAAATCCTCAAATAAATGGCTGTTGTGAGCAGAGCACTGACTGCTTATTAATAGGCTGCACAGCTTTCTTATATTCTAAATTTGAATTATTTCATAGATATTAGCTCTTGCAGATCAAATAAAGATCATATACAATTTTCTTACAGCTTGCAGAAGTAGTTCTCTGCTAATCAGATGTGTGAGAGTAGTGAAAATTCATATAGTGTTAACTGATGCAGTTATCTGTGATAATTTCAGCAGGGATTAGTACTTTGGCTTGTAGTAATAAAAAGATGCTGTGTTCTGTAGGGTTGAAAACAAAATCTTTTTTTATGGTTAACATGTTTGTGCATATGAATATTACAGAGTAAATATATTTATTTAATATAATTTCCCACAATATGTAATTTCATACTGGAGACCTCTGTCCTATTCTGTTATTTCTCTCAGGACAGTGGGAGGTAGGAGCTTAAATGCATCTTGGAACACTTCCTTAATAAAATAATAACACTGTAAAGTATATCCTACTGACTTTAACCATGGAAGCTTCCCATTCCTTCTTTAGCTAAGAGCAGCTTAGTATCTGTCAGCATCCACTCTGTGAAGTCACAGTTACATTCAGGAAAGCCAATTGGCGGTTGCATTTGTGATTTGGTCACTTTATTAGACTTGGTGAGAAACCTTTACTTGGGTGCTAAACCATAATGCCATTTAAATATCTAGAAGATCTTAAAGTGAGGTTTTTGCTCCCTTGAAATTAACTATTTTTCAGGTCAGTCTTGAAAAGATAATGCTGGTGGAGGTCTCCTTTGTTTTTACTACTATTAGCACTATTTCACTGCTATCACTGGTCAGTACTAATGCTACCAGTATAACTTTTGCAGGATTATGGAAATTCAAGTATGTTTTTTAAAATATACGAGAATTAGAACAGAAGGTAGAATGATGAAATTTCTCCACATGTTCCAATATACTTGGACTGAGCTCACTCTTGGGTAAATGGCAAATGCTTAACAATATGCAGCTTCAAACTCCTGATAGGTTCTATTATGAAAAAAGCTAAACTACAGTTTGTCTCCAAGTGTTTCAAACTTATGTTGCTTTGTCTTATTTTTTTCCAGGATGGAAAATTATTGTGGGAGCAGGAGCTGTACAATAACTTTGTATATAATAGTCCTAGAGGATATTTTCATACCTTCGCTGGAGATGTGAGTCTCAGCATCTTTGAATACTTAGAATGCCTTTTATTTGAATGGTAGCTTCTTCTAATATAATCAAGATTTCCGTTTCATTCTGTAAATTATTTAAGTGCGATATCACTTGTCCTTTTATACTTACTTATCGAAAGAACTTTGGATTTCAGCTAGAAAAATCAATCCATTAAAGAAGTACATTTTACATTTCACATTTCTCTTTTATTTCAACTCCCATTACTAGTGAAATTGTTTTGACTTAAGTGATATTTCACCATCATCATTTATTTCTTAAAATAAATTTTCCTTCCTTCACATTTGATTTCAAGCTACAGGATTTTCCTCAAATTTGTTAGAGTATGAGTTGTAGAAATCTCATTATGAGGCGGACTTTCTTAGTTTAGAATGTTTCACAGTAAGCTGTGTTCTTCAGCAGATCAGCAGATTTACAGTGGTGATTTTTTTTTCTGATTATATCTTCAGAAATATAAGAAAACATGTAAGAAGAAAGTCTTGGTAACACTTTCTTAGTCATGGGTGGGGGGATGTATTTTTTTTTTTTTTTTCAGACATGTCAAGTTGGTCTTAACTTTGCTAATGAAGAAGAGGCTAAACTATTCCGCAAAACAGTAACAGATTTACTTGGACGACGGCAGAGAAAATCTGGTAAATATTCAGATTAATCTTAAATTTGGGACTGGTTCTGTTTTACTGAGTGGAGGCAAGAAATTATTTGTGTCTGAAAATGGCTGGAAGGTTTTCCTGCTATATTTATATTTAGAAGTAATTGCGTTACAAAAGTATACTTCATGTCTGTTGTGAAAAAATACCTTTTCTGAAATAGCTTGATGCTCCTTCTTGCTGTAAGTTTCCTAGTAAGCTGAGGCTCGAAGAATGTGGTGTTTGAACATACAGAGCAGAAAGAAACAGAAAGGGTAACCTATCAGTGGGAAAACAAGAAATCTTCCCCTAAGCTGTTTTCACATTTGACTAAACCCTACTTTAGCTCTGGGCTGTTTGCAGTGAATTTGTTTAAATTCAGCCCAAGTGGATTGTAACAAAGATTTTTACCATCTGGTATGTGCAGTAGTTCATGTGAGTGAATTATTGGCATTGGTCCAGTGCTCAGTAGAGAAATATCTTTTATTCAAAACTAATAATCTTGACAGAGGCCAAGTGCATAAGACATAATGTACCTAAATTGTCCTTCGCCGCACCAGACAGTCAGAAGCACAGTGTGCATTTTGCCAGCTTCAGGATGCCTCAGGAACATCATCAGTGTTTCAAAAGGGAGCTCAGGCTTCCTCCAGATCTTCTCTTGGTTGTTTTCCATTGAACTCATAAACAACTTGCTTGTCTGATGTTCATATGACCATGAAGAGTGAGGTGATAAAAAACACGGGTTGGATGCACACGGATGTGATCTATGTTCCAGTATACAGAAACTCCTGAGCAAGTGTATCTGGAGCTCTAGAGGTGAAAATATGGCTTCAAATAGAATGTGTAAAACTTTACAAATGCTAAATATTCCATAGAGGGGTAGAATGAGGGAGAAAGGGCAGAGAAAGAATGCTTTATGTAAGGTCCTCATCTTTTTAATATCAGGCTGATTTTCATCTAGTTAAATTCTGATTAAAATAAAATCAAGTTCTTAGCCTTAGATTAGGAAGAAATTAGAATAATCAGTTAATTTCTCTAGTATACTTACTGAATGAGTCTCTCCATTTACTACTTCAGCAGACCCTAAATAGCAGGGTGAACAATGTTTCTCCTATCTGCGAGCATGGTGCATTCATACTTCTGCTATACCTTCATGTTAATACCATTAATTTTATGTTTATTGTCTTGCCTTATAAATGCTAATGTATGTAAACACACAAGTATCCTCTCCACGTACTGAGAGAACTTAGCCTGATTGCTAAATGCCTTTCAAAAGCAGGTTTCAGTTTTTGTCTAATACTTAGGGGCAACTTCTAGCTCCTAAAGCAAGTTTCAGTTTTTGTCTAATTTTTACAAGCTTGTAGATCATGGCTGGGAGCTCTTTTCCAACCCTCTGAAAGCATCTGCTTCTCCAACAGCTTTGAGCTCCTGATGCCCCTCCTAGTGCACTTCAAGCTGAATACTGAATGCAAATAAGTTTTTGCTTGTTTGCTTATTTTTTTACATTCAGATGAGAGCATTTTCTTAGGCATGGGCAGCTGGTGAAGTTGATCAGTAGATATCTCCATCTTCAGTCAGACCTCTGGTCAGGTTATCAGCATTTCGGAAGACAAGCTGTTATTTTCTAGTCTGCCGTAGAAACTGCAGAAAAACAAATCTAGTGTCTTTTGGCCACAGATTATTCTTATCTATACCCAGCAGAAATTGGAGGAAGTGTTTAAAATGTCTTGTTTTGTTCTCCAGTGTTTTATCTCTTGAACTCTTTCTCCTCATGAAAACTATAATAATTCCCATGATTTGGCTCAAAGCCACTCAACATTTCCTATGAATGCCTTCTGCTTTTGCCAGTTTCCCATTCTTTGCTAAATGACTTGCCATCAATCCTGTGCTTTCCTTTTCTGCTGTTGATACTTCTTGGATAGGACTGTAATTCGGCTCCAGAAGTTGAGCAGGCTTTTTCAGATTCCAACAAAAGTGGTTTCTTAGCCTGAATATTCAAAGAAGAGAATTTGTCTGGAAAACACTATAGGTTAGCAGTTTTTCTGAAACTTGTGAAGAGGAATCTGTTACAAACTCATTTTAAGCTCTTAGGGGAGGCCCTACTAGATTTCAGACCTGAAAGGAATGTAGTGTCTTCCATATAGAGCCATGTTTTTTGATGAGACGAGGTGATAAACTGTCAAAAGTCTTCTGAATGTCTGTGTAGGTACACAAATAGTCTATGTGAAGCTCTGTACTTGATTTTGTTCAGCTGTGTACTAGTTTTTGCTCTAGACTGTGCTTTGAAGAAAGACTGCAGGATTGGTAAATCCTGTTTGAAGTGGATAGAAATGAATACTAAGCGAGGGGAGGGCTCCTTCAAAGAAGAATTTACTGTTACAGGCTGAGAGTGCTGAGGTATGAAATGCCTACAAATACATCTTAAATTGTCAAACCAAATTCTTCATGGTATTTGAAATGGTGTGGCTTTGTGAATAAAATATCAGTGTAAGGATATTTGAGTTCTGTCCCATGTTGTTACTTTTCAGTGACAGGAGAAGTGTTTTGCTCCTCTGTGTCCTGAGGTCTTCACACTAACAAAAATAATTATGAAGTACATATGCTTTTGTGGAAGAACTTTACTGTATCAAAATGTTCATTATATTTCCACATAAAGCAAATAAAGTGGAAATCGTAAAGCATAACACTTAAAAAAAAATCTTACTTTGCTGGGTTGTACCAAAACAGCTTCTTTTTGAATACTTCACCTTAGTTTGGAGTTAAAGTATATGAAACAAACTCAGTGGCTATTTCCTACTTCACATCAAGACATGTGATCTAAAATGGGTTTTTATAGGTCTCTAATGCTTAATGTGTTTTTTCAACTGTTCAACATGTAGGCTTTAAAAATGTTTATAGGTTAAATCCTATAGGTTCAGGATCACTGAAAGTGTCAAGGGAAAGCAAAGTCTAGAATGTATTTGTGTTGTGATATCTGTGAATAACAACTCTTTTTCTTTTTCAACAGAAAAAAGACGAGACCCACCCAATGGTAAGTTTTTTGCATGAACCACTGCATTTTAATTTTTCCTGCTCCTGTCATTTATGGTTTGTATGTAGCTTTGTTTTGGACTTGTTCAGGATAGTCATGTGGTAGCAGAAGCAGTAAACTCATATTCTGGAGGTTGCTATATTTGTTTTGTTTCTGTTCTTTGGTGTTTGTTTAGTTGTAGTTGGAAGATTTGTGGCTTTTTAGCTGGCGTTTGTAAAGAATGTTTTTGGAGAGGGTTATGATTTTCTGTGAATAGGACAGAGGCCCTTCAGCTGAAGCTGTGAAGAAGGCTTTGTACCTTTCATTTGCTTCTTGGTCTTCAAAATATACTTATAAAGGGTAACTATACAAAACATAGCTGAAATTAAAAGGTAGGCTGTTTGTCTAAAGGTAGGCATGGTCATGACAGTGTTCATAAAATATCTATAAAATTTTAACTACTGATTCTGACCGACCTTATAACATAGCTTTCTGGTAATATGTCGTATGCTTGTAAATGTTGATCTTTTTTCCATGAGAGAATATCTGAATGTATTTGCCTTGCATTTTACTGACATGAAGAAACAGATTTCTCAGGACATCCTGATGAAATTTACAGAAGTAAAAAGAATGTATCAGTGTGATCCCAAAACGTTACCGTCTTTTCTTAAGAACAAGCAAGAGATGCTCATCAGTGAATATTGGAGTCTTTGATCTAATCATGCTTACAGCCTGAAACTAACAAGAGATTTCTCCCATGGTATTTCAACTAATGCCTGATAGATTACTGTTTTAGCAGGGATATCACCAACTAATCATGTAGGAACCCAGAACCCTGTACTGCCTGAGGAGATGTGATTTTTGGGTGGTCCTGTGTGGAGCCAGGAGGTGAATCAATGATCCTTATGTGTCTCTTCCAACTTGGGATTTTCTATGATTCTAGTCTTGGGTTTTTTATAACCAAGACATCCAAACATCTCAGTCAGTCACCGAAATAGATAATCCTGAACTAATCCTGAATTATGGGAACTACAGATGTCCTGTATATCCCTCATGCAGAATACTTCTCAAAAAATGAACATGCCTTTTTCATACATATTACATTTTGAGGAAGTTCAGTTAGTAATCAGTTTAGTCCAGGCATTTTTTTTGTGTCCCTTCATTCAACAAAGACTGGCTTGCTTAGTTTTGAAACAATTGTACAAATGCCAACCTGTGATTATCTGATAGCTACTCTGAGCTATGGGAATGTTTTAATTGTTCACTGTCTTGAGCAACATCTGTTTTTTCTCACCTAAAAAGTTCTTTCCTGATAGCAGCATAAAGGAAGAAAAACAGTGATGGGGATGATGTAGTGCCACCTACCACAGCAAATTAAGCCTTGGAGTCTCTACTCTAAAAGCTGACCATCAGTAATGCAAGCAGTTTATTTGCTTAGTTTGTTTGTGGTGATTGGAATAAAGGAAACTAAACTTGTAAAAATTCCATGCTTAAAACAGTCTCAATAATTCATCCAGTCAGACCTTTGGCAACAAAATGTTTCTGAATAAAAAATTCAGTACTCAACTTGCATTCATTGATCTTGCCCATTTATCCTGAATATTTTTTGAAAGACACAGAATATTCACAAGTTTGCTTGGTGTTTCAGGTTCGTAATCGCTATTCGAAGCTCTCTGTGTTTTAGTGGAGTGTTCTGGCTGGGACATCCTCTGCTCTTTTATGATCTGCCTACCTTCCTTTTCTGATGCTGTGAAGTGCTCTAATGCCGGGCTTCTGTGCTGGCACTTCACTTGGTCTTCATGGCCTCTGTAGTCTCGGGTGAGACATGCTGAGGGCACAGGTCATAGCCTCAGTTGGTTCTGGCCTACAGACAGTTCACTTCAGTGTTTGGACCAGGTTGCAGAGATATGTACTACCCACGTATAACTGGAGGGGGGGGAAAAAAAGGCCCAACTGTTATCAGGTCAGGTGTTTTTTCTTTTATTCTCCATATGCAGTGAAATTCTACCAGGGGGAAAAAAAAAAATTGAAGAGCTGCTTTTGTTCTATATATCAGTATGAATACATCAGTTAAAACTGAACAAAAAAAGAGCAGTCACATTTGTGTACTCCTATAATCCATGCTTTGAAGTGCTGTGGGAAATTTTATTCTCATGGTGCTTTTTTTTGCCTGGGTTTTCTGTGTATGTTGAAATAAATGGGGAGTTGCACAGAAAAAGCACTCTCATTTTTTGTATGACGTTTTCAATGGTACAGATTTAGGACTTTTTTTTTTAGAATTGCAGGATTAAAATCAAATTGGCATTAAGAGTTATGTAAAATGTATTAGCCTGTAATTTCCTGGGATTTATGTTCTACTCATTTGTTGTAGCTAGGTCTCTTCATGCAAATAAAAAGGACTTACTGTGGTTGAACCGACCTCGCAGTGAAGTTCTGGATGAAATAAGCATTTGTCAGAGATCAGGTTTTGAGAGGATCTTTAAGAACCGTGTGGAAAAATTTTGTTTCAGCTCTTAAGTGGTTTGCATTTATTGTAGAGCTGTCTGTAGTCTGAGACAGATGTCCAGAGAGGTTCTGAAATCAGAAGAATTTCTTAGAAATTCCATTTCAAAATGTTCTGTACCACATTTTTGGGAGCCCCCTCTGAAGATGTCACAGATGCTGATGTCATTGGATGCCTGAGGCCACTGTACTGTCAAGTACTTCCTAATGATGAGCTGTATATGCCTCTGTCATCTTCACTTATTGAGCTGTCTACACCTGACGGGGAAAGTGCGTGTGTTTTGATGGGAAAAATTTTGTTGGATATAAATATGGCAGTTCTAGAAGAAGACAGTTCTTTCCAGAGTTCTTTTATCCCTCGTGGGAATCTAAGATCTAAGCCTGATGGTAAGAATAACTTTCATCTAGAAGAATTTACTGTGATCTCTGGTGTGAATGTTAATATCAAAGAGTTAGGTATCAGTCCTTAATTTGAGCTCAGCTGAATAAAATTTCATTTTGCAAATGGATGCTGCTTTGCACTTGTTAGAACCAGTTCCATTTAGTTTTGAGTTTTACATGGATAAAGGTGTATTTTCAAGGGCTAAACAAGGACTGAGTTGAGAAGGATATAATAAACATTGCAAGCAGTGTTCAGTGCAAGGGTATGTGTTTCTTCTTGAGTGTCAGTATAGCCTTTGAAAAACTATGAATATCCTTTTCTTAGGGAGAAGGTTTGATATTGGTAAATAAAGTGAATTTGAACTTCTACAGTATTTTTCTTCTTTCTGAATTTAAATGAAATTTAAACCCTAATTTTTCAGATTATCCTGCAGGTTTACTTAATCTCGTGTGAAGTTTTGGCTTGATAATATTTAACAGTTGGTCAAGTTAGTGCAAACTTTAAGTGAAACTTTACAACAAATTGTGCGTAGGTGTGAGCGGTCAGTTAGTAGTTTTGCATTCTGTCAGAGGGCAGCTGGCTAGATCAGAGCCTCTCTCAAAGCATTTCTGCATAGCAGAAGAGACTTGAGAAATTTTGTTCTGCATTTCACATGCAATTTCAAAAACTTGTCCTCTAAGACTGCCAGAGGAATGTAGGAGTTGTCGTATGCTTTAAAATGAGTTTTGTCTATCCTGGTATCTTGTTTCTGTTTGTGTTTCATAGCCTGGCCATTACTAGATTGTCTGCTTCTCTTTTCAGGCTGTGAAAACAGCTCATTGGTCTTTTCGGAATGCCTAGGATAACTCTGAATAATCCATATAAAACACACTTACAAAAAAATAATATTAAAATAAGGTTCTGATTCTCTTAACTCTACGGGGTGTTTTTTATCACGTGCCCAGTAAAGCTGGATGTGTGAATTGTGTTCTCCTTGATTGGCTGACCAGTACTAACTCACAGGTTATGCTTTTCAAACTAGCCCTGGCCAAACTGCTCTTAAATAGACTTGCTTGGTTTCATCTGTGGAAGAATGAGATTATTTATTCTTTTAGTAGGTTTCTTTGAATATACACATATATGCACATACACACATACATGAAAAAGGAATAAATTGCCTCATAGTGTTTAAATATCACCGTCACTTATGTAAGAAAAGTTACCTTCTGTAAAAAAAAAAAACCTGTGTGGAAAATGCCCGAGGGACGTTTATGTACTATTATTCCAAAAGTAACACAATACTGGAATGTTAAAATTGGCCATCTGAGTGTTTGTTTACTTTGTTTCTGGTGTTGCTTTTGCTGTCATGAGCTTTGTTTCTCATCTGAGACTTGAATTATTTTACAAACCCATCAAAGAATAAGAAACCCAGTATAGCTCTATCAGTACTGTCATACCTTTGAAGATGGCAGTATTCCCACCTGATGCTTAATAAGTGAAGGTTCCTTCTCTGTTAAAAAACACGTACTGTGTTTCCAGGGTAATTGCACACTGAATATTGCTGTTTGTGGCATACACTTTTTCAAATCTTGTCTAGGACGACAGTAGTTATGTTGGCACAGTGCATGGCTGTAACTTAATCCCTCATTTCAAGCATTCTTTGAATGTGTGTGAAAAGCCTTTAATTTAGAATTAATTTATTTGCCAATTTTGCTGAAATTAAATTGTAGCTTAAGTAATTTTCCTGCCATTGCTCTGCTCTAGGAACACCCTTTTTTTCTTCAGCAAATAGCATTGTTCATCATGATTCTGACATCCAGGACCCAGTCAGATGCATGTAATGCATAGAGCTGTGGGTGCAGTATGAGCATTTAGCCACACGTATGCACAAAAATGTGTTCTTAATTAGAAGTTAAATATGGTTTTATTGAAACAGTAGTAAAAGTCCTGCTCTTTATCTTCACAGGTCCAAATCTACCAATGGCAACTGTTGATATCAAAAACCCAGAAATTACAACTAACAGATTTTACACTCCACAAGTCAACAATATTTCATATACCAAAGAAAAGAAGAAAGGAAAAACTAAAAAGAGAAGATTGACAAAGGCAGATATTGGAACACCATCTAACTTCCAGTAAGGACTTATTTTGGAGGTTTTGTCAGTTATGCATGTGAATACTCAGGGCTTACATGTTTGACTGTTATGTGTAACCTGAACTCGAGTGAATGCTAACTGGCATTCTGTGGGATTTAAAAGCAAGTTAACTTAAACGCATGGGAGTTTATCTGCAATAAAAGGTAACTTACTGTCCTGAAGTAACTTGATTAAGCTGTATTAAGATGGCTTGCTTAAGTGGTCAGCTCAGGTTTAGATTCCTCTTTCATTCAGCCTCAACGGTTGACTTTAAAACTCCTTATTCCTACAACTGTGTACTCTTAGCTGTTCTGTGTCAAACAAAATACACACATAGGTCCTGACTTTCCATAACTGCAGAAATGGGATAGCTGTAGGATACCTGACTTTGTAAGCTTGGGTATGTGGGCTCATATCTCATGTCTTGTGATAAAAAGTACGCTGTGTGTATATGCTTTTTTAGGAACAGGTTGTTTTTTCTAGTATTTCATAGATACCTTTGTTCTTCTAGAATAGTTATCTGTTGTTTTAAGCTTCATTTTGAAAGTTGGTTTTAGTCTGTTTACTGAGTTAACTGTTGTTCTTCTTAAATTGTAGTTTAAGCTTCTGCCTTTTAAAAGAAGTGCACTTATTTTGTGCATTTATTTGCTGTGCTAAAGCAACAGCAATTTGAAAAGCTTGAGTTAGTCCAGGAGTGACAGCCTCGATGAAGTGTCGGAAAACCAGTATGAGGTTTATATGCCAAATGAATATCTTGTTTTTTTCAAACCATTATCTTGCATTGCTTCCACTGACATGCTTTCCCAGGATAAAATCCCATATAAGTAATGCCAGTATTAACAGTTACAGTAATGTTTTTGCAGTGTATCAAGAGACTTCTGTTACATAGTGGACAGAAGCAAAAGGGAGAAAAGCTAAAATGCATCCCTGTTCAGACTGTGTTTAAACAATTCAGACCTCGACCATATTTTTTCCTGACATGAATGTTGAAGTGCTGCATCTGTTAAATTCACTTACTACTGAAAAATGAAGAATGAGAAAGAGTGAGACATGGAAATGTGAACAGTGATTGGTAGCTGGTCACTGTTGTAGCTATACTGATGCTGTACTTCAGCATATGCAGACGGAATTGCAGTTAATGATTGGTATTAGTTTAACTTAGCTCTGATCAGAATTTGTGGAAGGCTGTGCAGGAGTGAAGACAAGAGAAGACAAATGGAATTTGATGCTTTTATTTATGTTTGTTGAGTTCTGACAATGGTGGAACACTTCGTGTACATTCATGAAATATTAAAGCAGTCATAGAAAAGCTGAGAATAAGATAAAATATTTAATGAAGTTCAAACAAAAGATAAATTGTATTTTATGTCAGTATTTGTCTACAGGATAACATTAAGTGTAATTTCAAATTTTATGTGGTAAACCTTTGAAAAAGAAGCTTGGAAGTCTCTTTTGTTCCATGTTAAGTCTAGCTCAGTTTTGGGTAGTGTGCATCAAAGTGCCATCATGCTATGTTAAATACTTGCACTTGCTGCTTTTTGCAGATATGTACAAATTAATTCTTGGTGTGGTGTTCAGGGAATAAACCATTAGAATAAGCTGTATGCAACTTGAGCTGTGTTGCTGGTGAAGACCAGCATTCACTACTGCCTTTGGCAGGATGAAGTTGCAGTCCATAGATAAAATGATTGAAATGCTTCTGCTAGTCAGATGTGGACATGTAGTGTTTTGAGAAACAAGCAAAACAATGAAATCATGCTTATGCTTCATGTTAGTCTAGCTTGATACCCACTTTTTAGGTATTTATCAGCAGTGATGACATCTTTTTTTCTCTTCTCCAGATTGAGCAGGCCCAGATCTCTCAGCCTTTCCTCAAAAGGGAAATGTTCCAGACCTCTAATATTTTGCCACAGACTATAAAGTAGGAGAGGAATCTAGTTTTCCACTTGATAAAAGTGGAGAATAATATAAAATAAAAGAAGATTTATTCTCTTCTCAAATATGGTGCTAAAGAGTTAAAAAAAAATACTTAGTGTCTTAAGAGGCTGAAGCTAGAAACTAGTAATAATGCAGTTGAGTGTCCTGTTTATCTTAAATAACAATTTTTACCCTGATTAAGTGGACTTTTCTGCTTTTCTTTTTTTTTTTTTCAGACACATTGGACATGTTGGTTGGGATCCAAACACAGGTTTTGATGTAAGTAATCTTAGTATGTTGTTCAAGCTACTGAATGATGGAAGGCTGTAGAGGCTTTGTAATGCAAATTGTGAAGATAGGCATCAAATGAGTCAACTGCACATCAAAATAATTACAAATTGTGTGATTCTATAAGTCACTCCAAAATAATGCCTCCTATTTACTTCCATGGAAACTACAATAAATGCAAAGAACACAATAACATTACAGGTTTTTTTCCTCACTACAAATGATGTTTTAGAAACTTCTCTGTCAAGCTCCTAAATGTATCTGACTTGCAGGTGAACAACTTGGACCCAGAACTGAAAAACTTGTTTGATCTATGTGGAATTTCAGAGGCTCAACTGAAAGACAAAGAAACTTCCAAGGCCATATATGATTTCATTGAAAAAACAGGAGGTGTGGAGGCAGTTAAAAATGAACTGCGCAGACAAGGTAGGCTTTCTTTTATTTCCATACAAAACTTTGTATGGTGTTTTTTACCCTAGGGACTTAAATAGAAGCTGTTGATGAGAAACTTGATTATTTTTTTTCTTTGAACTTCATATTGCCTCAGATATATTGGATTGCATGTTTCTTTATGCCATACTCCATGTAGAAATGTCCGTGTGTGACCCATGAGAGTACTTTCTCCTTAAGGGTAAGAGTGGTACCTATGTCAGTTAAATAATGGCTTGTAACAGTGACTGTATACGTATTTCAGGGTTTTCAGACTGCAAAAGTTGCATGTTTGTTTATAATTTTGATCTTCATAAATTTAAACTTTAGAAGCAATATTATTGTTGTCAGTTATTGTGGAAGTACATGACAGGTGTGCGTGGTGCCAAGCATGTCTGCCCTGCCAGCACCACAAAAGCTAGAGACCTGTTATTTAAGGTAAAAAGTGTAAGTTTTTGATCAGGAAGATCTGATTTAACTTTCTGATGCAAGAAAATTCTGAAATAAGCTTTTTCTTTCCTAGTCTTTGTATGTGATCTCAACTGATCCATTATCTACTACAGTATAGCAGGTTAATCTGAATATTAGGTTGTCAGTATAAAAGTTTTAAATATTTGCCTACAGCACTTCTTAGGAAAAACAGAAAATGGAATAATAATGCCATTGAAATGATAGCAGTCTGGATAAATAGTCTGAGTGGCAGAATAGTTAAAAGTTCAGGGTACAATGACTTTGTTACATTTATTTCTAGGGCCCCCACGTTGGAGTGGTATGTATTTGAGCTGGCATCTGAGTATATGCTTTGAAGTATTCGTGCTGCTGTGTGATTTCTTTCCTGGATGAGAAACCTTAATCCACATTTGTTTGACTGCAATGCTATAAATTATGATCAAATGTTGTACATAAATTGCAAGCAAAATTTCAATTACAATCTTTTTCAGCAACAAATCTTTGATTTCTTTATACAATCTTAACTCTATTGAATTAACTCTCTTAAAATGTGTACAAAGTTGTTGATCCCAAACTTCTGATCTTGAGATTCGATTTGAGAAGACTTGGCTTGGAGTCTTGTAACTAGCTTGAAATACTTTTAAAATGCCATTTCTGTTGTGTCAATTCAAGTTATGTCCACTTGCATGTATACAATTGAAAGAAATGCCTTTTCATCTATAACATGCATGATAATAATCTGCCTCTGTGCTTTTTGATAGAGGTAGATAAAAATACTCCAGTGGTTTTATCCAGTTACATAATATGCAGACTTGACTGACGTTTGAAGTGTTTTTTTCTCAACTGAAATGCATTTTCCTGTTTTACTGCAAGAATTTCTGTGCATAACTACTCACACCACTAGGATGCTGTGCAGAGAGTTGCTGACGCTTCATTTGGCTGAGATCGAACTTTCACTAGTTCTGATATTGATTGTTTGGTTTGGGGTTTTTGGGGGGCAGTACTGTCAGCAGATTTTACAGGCTTCCATGTTAACAGCCATGTAGCATTTATAAAAACTAAGTTTTCTTGTTTTGCTTCTCTCATCTGTTTGGGGGGAAGGGAGAGAAGATGAGGTCATGGTGCTCCCTCCTTGCTACTCCTCCCTCTTCACTTCAGTTGAGTCCAGGCAAGCCTTCTGAAAACAAAGCAAAACTTCCTGAACTGTGTTTTCACGACTGGGAGATGGCATATTGCTTTAGATGTGATGTAAGTGAGATCTTTTGCCACAGGAAAACTTGAGCTGTGAATTCTGCAGGCACCACAGACTGAAGCATGGCTGTGTTGTGTATCATTTGTGAGTTGCAGAAAAACCCTCTGTACTGCTTGCAGAGTAAGTTGCGTTTGAAAATACTGCCCTCCGATGGCCAGAAAGGAAGCTACAGTCAGGGTGACAAAAAAGGGGAAGGCAGTGTCTTTTGTTTATTTTGTTTTTAAATCAAAATGTTGGCAGTATTTCTCTCGTATAATACATGAAGTTCGAGAGGAGATTTTCTCCTTGCTGTTTCTTTTTTTTAGGGGATAGGAAACATAGAGAAGTTTGTGGAATTTGGGATGTAATGTGTGATTTTAGAGAGGATAAGCCTGTGAGATGAGCAGGGTAGGGAGGGATGAGCACAAAGGCACCAGTGCCTCGTACTCCTTCAAAATCCCCTTTTTTGGCCTTTGCTCCCTGTACTGCAGTGCAGGCAGCCTGTTCTGCTCTCTGAGCATGTAACAGGACAGAAGAAGTGAAGAAGCATCGTCTTAAGGATAATACCCTTTTTGCTATCAGGCATATACAATCAAATGAGAACTTTCTGAATAATCTAGGTGTTGTCATATGACTAAGTGGTAATGGGCAGCAACCACAACTGACATTACCACATTACCATGTGACCTGATGGAAGAGGAAATAAAGCTGTTATTTAAAATGCAGTTAGCAAAGCAAGTACATTTCAAGGCCACAGGATACAGAAGTGATGCTCTGTGTTGAAGTAGCCCTGTAGATTGTTACTTTCTAAAGTCCTTTCCACAAAGATGTTGTTGAAACTGACTTTGAATAAAGGTATTAAGAGTTTATTGACAGAAGTTTTGAACTTTTGAGGGGGAGGGGAGGATTTCATATCATTCACTCATATTTTTCAAGCCTATCTGAAGGAAGGGCTCAGAGCATCTGCTATTGGCAAATAAAGATTGAGCAAAAGTATATTTGCCAGTGGTTGCCAGTTTTTTCAAGGTCAGTTTGTCCGTATGCCCAGAATTCTCATACAGTTAGAGAACTACAAGAAAAATCATTCTCAGATGATAGTTTTATAGTTTAAAATGTAAAAAAAAATGTTTTTAGAACCATCGTGATGCATTACTTCATTGTTACAAAGCAAGAGAAACTCACGTTGTTAGGTTAGTATTACTAAACAAGTATTAGATCATTTAGTTACTTTGCTCTTAAAAATAGGCTTATTTGCCAGCCTGTAGATGGTGGCAGAAAAGAAGATAACTCTCAGTAGCTGTAAAGGTACTTTTGTTATGGTGAAGCAGTCTTTGCAATAGCTTCTCTATCCTGTTGCCTGCAAGAGGAAACTGCTTCATTAGATTGAAGTTTTGCCCTGACCTGTCACCTTGAACTTGAAATGCTGTATCAACAATACTACCTCATTGTTTGTCTTTGTAGAGGCTGCCACATGGTGCTTAAGGATATGAAGGCATGCCGTTAAACACAGTAATGCAGTATGTTCATCTTTGTGTCCCACCTATTCCTAATTGTAGTGCGTTCATATCTTTTAAAGCTTCATCTTCCAGTAGCAAAAGCTTTGCATCTTATTCCCTAATCAAATAATGAATTGTTTGTAAAGTGGAAATCCTGTACAGTATTATTTTGAATTTTTTTCTACATCCTTTAGTGGGGAATTGAAACCTTGACTTTCAAGTGCACTTGTACCATGAAGGACATTACTAGCATAGTACCAAACTAAAATGAATGACCTGGATAGTATAGTGACTTCAGTCTTTTTCTGTACTGCATTTGCTCCCTGCGGTGTTACTGCTTTTACAGGAGTTTACAAAATAAATGACAGAGACCGACTGTATTCAACTTAATTTGGATTCATATAAGCACAGCTTATATTCAGTGATCTTCAGCTTAATCCAGGGTTGGTAAAACTTGTACATGCACAGAGATCCTTGCAAAAACCAAGTCAAACCCTTTTTTCCTTCTTTTGCCAGTCTCTGAAAGACTTGAGAGTATTCCGTAACGCGATTGTTAAATTATCTTTTGTTTCAGCTCCACCACCACCACCACCATGCAGAGGAGGACCCCCTCCGCCTCCACCACCACCTCCCCACAGCTCGGGCCCTCCTCCTCCCCCTGCTAGAGGCCGAGGGGCACCACCTCCACCTCCCTCGAGAGCCCCGACAGCGGCACCTCCACCCCCACCTCCATCTAGACCAGGTGCCGCCGTGCCCCCACCTCCCCCCAACAGGATGTATCCCCCTCCACCACCGGTGCATTCATCCTCTGCGCCATCCGGTCCTCCTCCGCCACCGCCACCACCGGTCACTGGGTCATCTGCTCCACCACCACCACCTCCTCCTCCACCGCCTCCTGGTCCTCCTCCACCGCCAGGCCTTCCTTCAGAGGTCGATCACCAGCTTCCAGTTCCTGCAGGAAACAAAGCGGCGCTCCTAGATCAAATCAGAGAAGGAGCCCAGTTAAAGAAAGTAGAACAGAACAGTCGACCGGTGTCTTGCTCAGGAAGAGATGCATTGTTAGACCAGATAAGACAGGGAATACAGCTCAAATCTGTAAGTAAATGTTTCTCATTTAAGTCCCTCTGGGACTTGCAGATGGCTGCAGTATTGCAATATGAATAATGACTTCCGGCAGTTTTTGAAATGATGCTTTAAACAATAGTACTGTATAAATGAGTGAATTTACTATGAATGAGTACTGATGCATGAAATTATTCTTGTTTAGAAATTTCTCACTTTTCAGTAAAGCTTTAGGCATACAGCAGTGTTTGATGCCACAGCGTCATGGCTGTGAAGAACTTTTGCAGGAACTATCAAAGGTTGCTGATGTCATGAATACTTCAGTCAAATCTTCTAAACATCTGCAGGGGATGAGTTAGGCAGTAACAGTACTGGAAGGCAAACACTAGATGATGTTTTTGTAATACTTCAATATAGACTAACTGGACTTATAGTATGGTAAAAATATAATTAAACTTCATGTTTTGAGGTACATTTTTAACTTACAAAAGAAATTGTAGTTTCAGTCTTCTTTGTGGCTGACAGTGAACTCATTGATTTTATAAAGTTTTTTGAGAAGCACACAGATTCTGTTTTGCTAATAGTATCAATCTAACGAGTCTCTTCTTCCAAGGTATCTGATGGCCAGGAGAGTGCACCGCCTACACCTGCACCCACCTCAGGAATTGTGGGTGCATTAATGGAAGTTATGCAGAAAAGGAGCAAAGCCATTCATTCTTCAGGTAAGCCTAATGGAATTCTTCTCACCTCTGGGCATCAGTTTTTCAAGTGTTAACTCTCTACTGAAGACAAAATCTGGGGAAAAGGCATGGATTTCCAGCATGCAATTAAATACAGAATGCTGTAGGCATTTTGGAGTTATCTGACATACTTTCCCAAAATGTTTTGAACAGGTTTTTAATAATGTGTTTGTAGAAGCCAGGGCTGTTGCAGAAAGTTACACGCTTAAAACTGTGGCTTCCTGTGTGCTTTGGATGCCACCTGCTGGGTAACAAGCAGATAACTCACATCGCTTGACCAGTCCCATTCTAGTATTGAATCACTTCTTCAATCTTTAGTACTTGGAAAACGTAAGGCTGGAAGATGATTTGCACTTCTCCTTGTAATACCAGTTTGTAATAAATGCAGTATAGTAGCTGCAGTGCAGCCACTGAGGTGCATCTCTTCCCTTTGGACTTTGCTACATGTTTTTCTTCCAGAGCTGGCATTAGTACCAGATCTACTCTTGCAGTCTGTGTACCATTTGACCATTAAATGTAGTTTAGTGGTTTGGTGCCCAGTGTTGTAATCTACACTGGTTCTTCACACTAATTATATCCTAGAAAGGTGCTACATACAGCATTTCCTGGAAGGGAAAATGCTCTTGCCAAACAAATCACTCATTTATATAATCAAAAATTTGCAGCATGCGAAAACTATGAATGGGAGGCTGGATAAAGGTAACAAATCAGACATTGAAGTTGAAGTTGTGCATTGCACAATTTAGAATATTCCAGTAACCACAACAGTCCTAAGCTCACAAAAATATTTTTATCTGCTTGTATAGTAAACACATGACATCCTGCCACAGAATAACCCTGAGACAGCAGTTCTTAGGTTCTAGAAATTAATCTGTCTTAAGTTTAAAATTCAGTCTGGAACAAGCTGGCTGCTCTCGTGTGTAATAGAGTATGCATATTTGACTATTTCCTCTTATATCTGTAAGCAGTATTTTTTTCCTACAGAAAGGATGAAGATTTAACTTTCATCCATTAGCAGTCTAAACTGAACGCCACGTCTGGAAACCTTAAAATATTATCAAATGTCTTGTTCTGACCTCCTCAAACTGCTTGTTCTTTTGTCAGAAGGCTCTGGGAGCAATCAATAGCACTTTTGTAATGAGAATTTGATGCATGCAAGCATCTTGTTTTTCCTGTTTTTTAGATGAAGATGAGGATGAAGATGATGAAGAAGACTTTGAAGATGATGACGAGTGGGATGATTGATCATATATTATATTATATATATATTTTTTAAGGTGAATGATATACTAAACACTACTTTCTGTCTATGGATTCTGTAAAATTATTATGTAAATGTTCTACCAATTTGCTGTATATTTTTGTTGCCTTTTGCTTTTTTATTAATCTGTGCAATACCTCATTTAATCTGTAAAGGTTTGTCATAATCCTCTACAAAGCTACTCCCTGTTAATGTGTGCAAGTTTACACCTGAATGATCATGTACATGTGAATACCTTCCATTCCATCAGTAAGGGAGTTTAAATGTAACATGTGAGACTGACAAAAACCTTAATGTAATTTAGTTATAATGCAAGAAGGAAAACACTATTTTCATACCCTACTTTTTCTGTATCTAAATTTTCTTATTAAAACCTAGTATAGCACTATGTTCTTTAAGTGATGCAGCTCTTAGTTTATTTAGCCCCTTCATTTCAAATGCAATGCTACTTGAATGTTGAGGCTGTTTTAATACTATTGCATGGTTTCAGATACATCACAACATTGCAGTTCAAATCTTAGCAGTATACTTTTCGTAAAACAAAATCACTACAGAAGTGCACAGCTAGTTGTGAAGATTGCCTTGCCCTAACTGTAGCAATACTGACTGCTGTCGAATAGCAGGAGTAGTTGAATACTTTAATTAGGGAACTCTCCATCAGAATTAAACGGGATGGCTTTATGTTGTGATACAAGCATCTTTGATGCAGACCGGTTCAGTCCTTTTTTTTTCCTAGTTCTTGACTTTTCAGAATGAAGAAATGTAAATTACTGGGGGCTGTACTGGAGGCTCGCAATTGCTACAGTTTGATTTATTTTTAAAATCATTTTTATGTGGTTTTCAAGCTGAAGGGCTGCGTTTAATGCTTGCTTCAATAATGTTTAATTACTTTTAAAAATTTGTAGGGCATTGGTGTACTAATAAAGTAAACATAAGCGGGATTACTTTGCAGTCTTTGTGTTATGGTACATGGCAAATACTGAAACACCAATCCTACATCCAAAAAGTTGGAAAGCCACTAACTCACAACATATGGTTTGACGACATACTGAAACTTCATGGCAATATTCTGTTTTCATACGTTGGCTTTAAGACCAAGGGTTGTGATGAAGATCAAGACCCCTACTCACAGGAGTAGTATTTGAATAAGTGGACAAAAAATGGGATTCTTATTTCACAGCTTGAACATTTATACGTTGTACTTTGTAGTGCAGTAAATGTCGGCATATCGGCCTATTATAAAATACTAATCTTTGCTAAGTGGGTATTTAATATCTGCAGCATTAATTACTGTACTTACTGTAATTTTTCAGGTAGAATTTTTTTTTTAAAAATATACATCTGACACAGAATGTTTAGTTAAGTCAGTCATATTTGGAACATAGTTAATGCATAGTGTCTTGAGTCCTTGACTGTAGTCGAGGTATCAAACTCGATTTAAGTTATCAGAATTGTATTGACTGAAACCCAGTGACGACCTGATGTTGGCAGGCTGGACCTGCACGATATGGCTTGGATTTCTAACCCAGTGATAGCCTAGTCTCTAGCGAATTTATTTAGTCATGTGAGAAGAAAGGAAAGTTTCTTAAAAGTAGTGGGAGAAGTAAGGTTGTAGTTAAATTATTCAGAGGATGCTAACTTCCTTCTGAGAGTAATTTAAGCACATAACATGAGAAAAAAAAATTCCAAGTGGTCTGATTTCTCTTGCAGTAGCTTTCTTATTGCCCTCTGCTGCTGGAAACACTTTCTACTAGCTTTGCTGCTCTGGTGGCTTGAATGTTGGATCAGGTGTAAGCGCAGCCACAGGTAGCTAACGGCAGTGGAGTTAAGAACCTGTGTAGGAGGAAAGTACTTGTATGGCTTTTGTATAACTTCTGGCACTGCTCCTTCATTGTTCTAACTGCATATAGGGCATTTTAAATTAAGCGGATGAGGCCTAGAGGATTTCCTAACATGCAACTTACTAGACATGTTTAGCTGTTATGTTCCCGGAGCTGGAATTTATGTAATATAGTTTGTAATTAAGCGTCACAGTTCATTTATCAATTTTCTCTTCCAGGTTTTGGGAGCTCTGAAGTTACGTTATTGAGTAAAACTTTAATTTGTAGATAATGGCCAAAGAAAGCTTTTGGGTTTTCGTTTCCTTTGCTTCATGCAAAAAGTACACTCACATTCTGTGGTGTCCAGGTTAATATTTACTTTAAAATAGTGTATGTACACGATAAATTTCAGGCATAAAGACTGCAGTGGCAGTTAAGTTAGTCATAACTGCATGCTTCAGCACTCTGCTACTCGCACTGTGAGCAGAAGATAACATTTCATGATGCTGGTGCATTGTTGCTAAACATTGTAATGAAGGCCTCTCTTATATATATTCCAATTAAATGACTGTCCAGATAGCCTTAGCAATTAACAAACTAGCATGAGGCTTTGTATTTCAACACTCTATGTGCATAGACAATTTCAGCTAGCCACTTGTATGTATGGAATCCGTAAGAACTTCTCAATCATTCAGTTCTCCATTTATCAAACTGAAATTTTTAGTATGTGAATTTTTGAAATGTACAGTGAATAGGATGTTGCACTGGTGGCAATTCATCATGGAGCATAATAAAATTAATTTGACCCAACTAGTGTAAAACTGTGTGGTTTGTAAGTGCTAATTATGGCACAGCTTTTAAAATAGATGTACATCTTGCTTATACGCTTTAAAAGTAGTTTGGGTTGCCTAGTCATGTTCACAAAGCAGTAAATAGTGACTGTCAAATTGCAGTAGTTTTCGCGTCTGGAAAGTTGGATTGTGCTAGTGAGTAAACACAATGAATAAGAATGTGACACCCTCTCCTCCTGGCAGATCTCACAGCTGCTCACAGCTCCTCTGGAAGCAGCTACTGCTGGGGGCAAGTGCAATAACACAGCAACATTTCAAGGTCAAACAAACTTGGCTTTGTTAATCCAGCATGAATACTAACTGGTTAACTCTTCTCAGTGGGTGCTGTGACTTACAAGGTTTTTACAGATGTGAATCCTCATCTAGTACGCTGCAGTGCTTCAGCCTGCTTCCTCTTCTAAAGCACCTGAAGGGCACCTGGCATTTCACATTTTTTATCTGGTGTGTGCTGTATTCCGAAGCTTATTGCTGCTTGGATGTTCAGCCTGTAAGTGGAGAGCAATTTGAAACTGTTATTTATATATTAATTCAATACTTTCTGATTTTTCTCTTTGCTTGGTAAACAAGCTTTAAAAATGCTTTTGAAAAGAGGCTGTTATTTTTTTAATGATTTTATTTGACAGTGGTTTACTTTCCTAAGTGAGACGTAGGTGAAGAGCAAAAAGGAGATGCTCTTTTGTTTTTAAGGCTGTTACTGATCCATTGCAACTGCCTCTATCTAATCGTTAGAGGAATTCCTGGTCTAATTAAAGCTCCTGAAGCTCAAGTACAGCGATAAGCAGCTTTATTTATAGAAGAGTGTAAATGGGTTAGGGAAGCTTAGACGATATCAAACCTCTCTGAAAAGGACCAGCACTGTCCTCTCCCACTGCAGTGAGAACGCCTCTTGCTCTGTGTTTTGTCTATTGCCTAAGGTTTTCTTGTGAGCAAAAAGGGCAGAGCAATGTGAACCTTTCTCTACTGTTTGAAAGTGTGACAGTTACAGAGGAGACTTTATATCAGCAAACTGTTACAACACATTTAGTTTTTGCTCAAAGAAATAAACTATTAGTGGGAAATCACGGATTTGGAAGTGTGAACACACTGAATGTTAAAATAGCGCCAGTGTGTCAGTATTAAAATAATTTTTTGACAAATTTTACTTTGTGCTGAATTTTACAGTATTTGCAGAGCAAAATGTAGAGTGACTTATGAGAGCAGTGATTTATCCAGAATTCAGGTTCATACTCTGGTGTAGTTTTGGCTAATACTTGCAGGACAGGTAATTCTAAACAGCTTTATACATACTCTCAATGGAAAAGCTTGATATTTTGCATTTATTTTGTCATCTTTATTAGTGCTGACAAACATGCATCCTTAAAGACTGTTCTGCTGCTGCTCTGAGTTTTTAGTATCTTTGAGTGTAACTCTTAAGCTGTTATTTTGTCTGTTTTTCCCTCCATGAACTTGTTTCTTCTGAGTTTGTTATTCAAGCAGTATGTATTTAAACTTGTTACTTGAGGATTAGATGGGAAGGTTTTTATGTTTTTATATGTGCAGGCTGAGGGACGCAATAGTCCCTGAAGCTTAAAGCTTGACAATAGGAAATATAATGCTTGTATCATATATCAGACATGAAGCGTTTGCTTAAATGCAGTTGGCAGGAACTCAGAGCCAGCAGTTGGCTCTTCTGAATGTTGATGCTAAAAACCAGGCAACTACCAGAACAGCTGAGCTAGATTTGAAGCCCTTTGTTGAGAGTTGGCCCTTTCCTGGATGGTCGGGGTACCAGGTACTCAGACTGCTCAAATGCTTGTATCTTTTCCTTAACTCCTTACCCCCATTTCACTGGATAATGAAAGCTATGTGATTTTCTGGTTAGAATAGCCCTTTGAATGAAAACAGCGCCTGTTTGATCGAGGCAAGAAATGACCCTTGGCATGTGTAGTCCTTTGTCAAGGTTATGCCTGTTGAATTATCAACAGAGAATGTCTTTTTGTGTTCAAAATGAAATGGAAAAAGCTGTCTAGACCCAGTTTACATTAACCACGGAATGCTTTTTTTTTTTTTTTTTTTTTTTTTTTTAAAGTCTCTGGAGGATAATTTCAGGAGATTCAGGTTGGAAAAATTTCTTCTCCAAAAGAGCAGTCAGGCATGTAATGGGCTGCCCAGGGAGGAGGAGTCACCGACCCTGGAGGCATTCAAGAAACATTTAGATGTGGTACTGAGGAACATGGTTTAGTGGGAAATTTTGGAGGTGGTAGGTGGACGATTGGACTGGATGATCTTGAAGGTCTTTTCCAACCTTGGTGATTCTGTTGTTGGTGTTAGGACAAAAGGCATGTGCCCAAAGCAGAAATGTAGTGGCTATACGTGTTCTCTTTCAAGGAATGCATCAAGAATTAAGTTTTTACCTGCAGGTGCTGTAACACCCCAGTCCTTGCAGTAGGCATTACTGAAACTTAGCTACTGTTCCCAAGATGTTTAAGGGTACTTCTGGAGAGCAACTGAGCTACTCTGATATCAATTACATCAAACACTGGTTGTGCCTGAATTTGGCATCTTAAACCATGTTGATAGTGGAGTATCTGGTATGAAAACAAATGTGAGGGTTGCTCCAAAAGTAATGCTTCCTGTTTTATTATGTTGGCCCATAACATCAGAGGAAGATACTGTTGGTATGGCAGTAGAGGTTGAACCTTTCCACCAATATTCTGTGACGTTTTGTTGCCATGTGACAGATGGCAGCAGAGGGGCAGTCTGACAGGATGGTTTCTGATGTGGTGGAAGTGCATATGAAGCAAAGAGGTGTTGTTGAATTCCTCCATGTGGAAGAAATGGCACCCGCTGACATTCATCGACACTGAATGTAGAGACCAAACTGTAGAAGAAAGCACAGTGAGGCAGTGGGTGGTGTGTTTCAGCAGTTGTAACAGTGATGTGAAAGACAAGCCACCTTCTGGACAGCCATGCACAGCTGTCACACCATAAAGAGCATCTCAATCCACAAGAATTGGCTAATGGTGGTGACTACATTGAAAAAGAGTGTTTTGTAGCTGAGAATTTGCTCTGTCAAATAGTGTTACTATGCTCTTTGCCTCCGTTGTACTTTCCATAGAAATAAAGAGGAGGCATTACTTTCAGTGACCCACCAAAATTGGTGCCAAGATCACATGAAAGAGAAAATATGACCATGTATTCTGATGTTCAGTGTGCTTTTGAAATGAAGATAATATTGATTAGTGCTCAGCATCACATCCAGGTCCTATTATGTAACATATTGGTCCATTCACGTGTGAATCAATATAATTCTTGGATGAAAAGTACAGTATATGGTCACTGGGCCTTAAACAAAGAACACATCTTTAGATATTTCCAGATGACCTTTCAAAAACTGGCATCCATATCTGAAAGGCATACTGTGGTTTAGAGAGGGGAGGGAACTAATGATTTTCTTGGCAGAAGGTCTCCATGCATACTCTCTGTTCTTAGAAAAGTATTTGAATATAGCACGTTATGCTGGTGATGTGTGCCTTGGCCAGATGACCCGTCACATGTGAGTTACCGCTTATGAAGAGAATAGTTCACAATAATTTGTAATGAATATATTCTCTTAGTTCTTTATGAATTACTTCAATTCTAATACAAACTATGGGATAAAGCAGAATTCTTATCAAGCTAGGAGTAAAGGAAAGTTGCCAACAAAATTAAGTCCTCCAAGATGCCTGGGAAGCAGGCACAACTCTACTGTGTTTTAGTGATTAAAACTGAAATAAATATATTCACTATATATAGTGTTCAGAGATCTGAAAAAAAAAATGAAAAAATGACTTCTTTTTAGAGTAGAGTCCAGTACAGCAAGACAAATGTTATATAAAACCAGTCTGTAGTTCTTTAAATTGATTCTTTTTGTGGTACATTGTTTTCTGTGCTGACCTTGCAGGATCCAGGATGCTCTTGTGTCTACTGCTGAGCCAGTGTCCTGCCCAGATAATTCAGTTATTTTTTCTTGCAGATACCCTGTCATGTCTCAGCTTTTACTGCTCTCAGTCATTGTGGTCTTCACTACAGATGTCTTATTCCTTATAGGACATATCTCCTAACCTCATCTCAAAAATAGGACACTTGTCTGAAAAACATCTTTAGTAGTCTACGACATGCAGCTACTGCAATACATGAGCTGTTTCAAAGCAAACGGAAGTCATCCTGGTGTGGATTCCTACTGGAGGAAATATGGTATTATCTACATACTTATCTGAAGGGGTATTTAATGACCAGTAGAGAAATGTTGAGGGACATGGTTTAGCGAGAACCATTGGTGATGGGTGAATGGTTGGACTGGATGATCCTATGGGTCTTTTCCAACCTTAGTGATTCTATGATTCTCTGAAAGCACTGTGTTGGTGAGGAACATGAGAGATTGCTGGCTGATAAGAGGATAGCTTCAGTCTGAGATGTATTTTTCAAGGAGTCAACCTGAATGAGATCTCTGCTGGCACAGAAAATAAAAGAAGAGCAAATGCTAGGACCTTTCTTTGCTGGGCACATTGCCTGCCTCATCATGTGCGCTGACTCTAGGCTTTGGATCTCAGGAGCCTCTCATGTGGACCTCAGGCAGTGACGGTCATTGTCACTGTTCTGCTGGGGAGTCTGCCTCAGTCAAGCCGCCTGTCCAGTCCAGAGGTGGTGTCTGGATCTGAAATTGACTTAGAGCAGCATTCCTTGTTCCTCATTACCACAGACCTTGTTAATGAGACAAATTCAGCTACACCACAGCACAGAATTTAGTGAGACCTGTATTCTGCCAGCATCCAAAGACTAGCCTCGCTGTGCTGTTACCTGTAAGCATAAGGTATCTTATGTAACCAAATACTGTGGTTGTTGAAGTTGGTTTTCATGTTCTTTGTATTTTCACTGTCAGAACAGCCTTTCAGTTAGACCTGAAGTTGAGGAGAACAAATGAGATGCAATATGAGATCACAAACAGGAGGGGAATCAACTCTTTGAAAGGGTAGATAACAGCAGGACAAGGAGAAATGGTTTGAAGTTGAGGGAGGGAAGATTTAGATTGGATGTCAGGGGGAAATTCTTTACAGAGAAAGTGGTGAGGTGCTGGAACAGGCTGCCCAGAGAGGTTGTGGATGCCCCGTCCCTGGAGGTGTTCAAGGCCAGATTGGATGGGGCCCTGGGCAGCCTGGTCTAGTATTAAATGGGGAGGTTGGTGGCCCTGCATGTGGCAGGGGGGTTGGAGATTCATGATCCTTGAGGTCCCTTCCAACCCTGGCCATTCTGTGATTCTGTGTGATCAATGTACATCTTCATAGTTCCTGAATTTCCAATGATACTAAGTTCCTTAAAATCTCCTTTACATCCTTCCCAAAGCACTTTCAGTGCTGGGCCCCTTGCCTTTGTCCCACGCTTCAGATGTCTCCATTTGTCCCACTGTTCTGACACAGTACTCGATCTCCACTGCCTGCAAAGAGCATCGACCCCAGTGAGCAGGCAGGCATGTGCGCTTTGGACACTTAGCTTTAGATGTCTTACCTGAAGCCAGATCTCAACCCAGCCTTCTCTGTGCCTCAGTGACACTTCTGCATAAGGGTGCTAACAGCCCATCAAAGGTAATATAGAATGTATCGCAGTGTGATTGAGGTTGGGAGAGGCTTTGGAGGTCACCTGGCCCTGCTCAAGCAAGGCAGCATTAGAACAAGGTGCTGCAGTCCACAGAAGGGACATTTAAAGTATTTTAAATGCCTTGTTAAAATTTAATTCTCTCTGTTCACAAAATGCTAAGGATTGTTTTTCTATTAAGCCTGATTTTCAGAAGTGGATGCCATTTTTAAGTGTTAAAAAAAAAAAACGCAAAATCCCCACCACCAGAATCACAGCCATATCCCAGAGTTAATCTGAGCAGTTTGTTTGTTCATGGGTATAAATGCTGGGTCATACTCTGGTGCTGCATTAAACAATGCTTTTGAATATAATCTCCTGTGCGATTACAGCATTGGAAACCCAGCTGCAGCATGCAGTTCTCTATGGATTTAGCTTTAATAAACTACATACGAAAGATGTGAGTTGGAATAGCATTTGGAACTTAAAGAGCAGCTGCTAATCCTGTGGAATACAAGAGAAATGCCCTCCCCAGGTTCAGCAGCACATCCCATCACAGCAGGTCCCGTCAGGAGAACCTCACTGTGACGGACAGTGTCAGAAGCTTAGCTGATCAGAACATTGAGTCCTGGCTGCTGAGCTGCCCCCCAGTCCAGGAGGGCTGCAGGCAGTGCCTGTATGAGCTGCAGCAGCTCTCCCCTGTCAGGTGGCCATAGAGCTCTGCCTGTGTAATGCAGCAGGGTTCGCTGCTGGTTGGCTGTGAGCAGCCACGCGTTTCCTCCCGAAGATGTAAAAAGCACTAATTTTGCAGGTGTGAGTTATATAATCACAGGAACGGGTCAGTACACCGAATTGCACATCTGCAAGACCAAAGGGTGCAGCAGTGCAATTGCCATGCCTCTAGAAAGCTCGGGCTCTGAAGACTTGAAGCAGAGAAGGCATTCTGTTTATGGCTCTGTGTTTTGCTGGCTTCTGCAGGTTTCGCCCTACTGTCTCATCTGCCTCTATCACTGTGGTTTGAAAGGGGCCATCCTGTTTTCATCATGGTGCACATTAAAGCTCTGACTTAATTTGAGGAAAGGCAGCCAAAAGCTTTGAAGTGTGTGATAATATTTTTGCTGGTGGTTGACAGTCACACTACATCATCAGCCACGCAGACTATCGTGGCATGCTAAGAGAAACTGTTGCTAGATGTGGTTGAAGTCAGATTGCTTTATTTTCCTCTTTTATAGCTTTACCGTTTGTACTTCACAAATCAAGTACTGCAGCCATGTGGTAGCAATGTGTCAGCTCCCTGTTTCAGCTGAAGGATGCGCTCCATGCTTTGTTCCAAGTGTTGTGTTTGCCATATATTTTGGGATCCAAACGAAGAATTTCTTAATCTTTCTGCATAATTTTGAATGAACAGCTGCGCTGTCAGTTTAGAGACAGGGAGGTCTTCCAAAAAACACAGGAGCAAATGCAGCTCTTTAAATCTGACCTCCTGTTTTTATTGCTATGCAAACAGTTGGACTTCAATTTTGTAGCATCACTTCTGCAGTATTAAAGAAGGAAAAGAAACAAAAGCTTTGTTTTTCATGTTGCTCATTTAATCAAAACTGGCAAGATGTTCCTGCCCAGGGCAACTTCTGAAGGCCTTGCTAAACAAATCTCAGACTAGTCTTAACTCCAAAGATTTTCATTCAGTTTAGATATTTTCTCAGTGCACGAGTGACAGTGTTTTATTCAGGTCCTGTAAGCACTTTTCTAACACTATCCAGATCAGACTAGAAGAGGTTGAATGAAGGGTTCAGGCAATAGAACATTGCTGCTCAAGTTACAAGTGAGGATTCACCACAGCTTTCACAGAAGTTTGTGACTTCCTCCACGTTTTGCTCCTTATATCAAGCACTGTATTTTAGCCAATCACAAAAGTCTTTCAGCTATGCTTTATGTGGAAGTATTAAACTGGAGTGAGATCCTGGTATGGACTCAGTCAAATTCTAGGTGTGCTCCGGGAGTAGAAAGGATCAGAGGCTGCGACAGGAACACAGTGTATGGCTCAGTAGCAACAGAATCTGTGGTTTAATTGTGTGTGATGGTTCAGCCTCAGGTGTGGTGAGAAATGGAGATAGCAGGCTGCTGAGAGGGAGAGTTTATTATCTTCATTGAGCAGCTCTCGTGTATCATAGCTACCTGCTGGGGAAACATGCTATGAGGTTCTCTCTGCATTTCATCACTGGTTCTTCTTAATCATCTGCAATATCTCAGAGGAGAGCACACCTGGTGTGCAAATACACAGTTATACCAGAGATGGGAGCGTCTGAAGCAATTTTGCAGCATCTATGGTCAAAGCCCTGAAACACCCCCAGGGCACATGAGCTTTTGACAGAATTCATAGAGTTGAAACAAAGCCTGTAATCGCAGGCTTGAGGAGAGATTTGTCAGGCTATCTGAGGCGGTGACCCATTGCACGGAAAGATAACAGCATGTACAAGAATATATCAAGAGATCTACCAGTTCACATTACAGTTTTTACAATTCTTGCAAGCAGAGACTTAAGTTCTAGAAAGGCCATGGCCCTGCAGTGTCTAGAGAAGTCATTTGCAATAAAAATCAGGCTAATTCTGTACACAACATTACTTTTATCAAATTCCTTAGATAGAGAATTTTTAACCCTAGAACAAACTTACTTTATCCTCCAAGTTGTAAATACACATTTCATGTGTGGTGCAGGTGCTTATGTAGCTGTAGGCATCTGGTTTCCAGTAAAATATGTAAAAGTTTTTTTTTTAGAACAGAGAAAAATACCAAATATATATGAAAATGCTTTGTAGATTGTTTTGAAGACATTCGTGCTGAACAACAACATTCATTTAGACTCAGTGTCAGTTTTATTTTTCTTTATCTGCTAGAGAAGCCTTTCCATTCTGCCTATCATACTTCCAGCCACCGGGACAGAACCTCTATCTGAAACATTCCCAGCGATTTAAAAGCCTTTCTGTAGTTTGATGTCTGCTGGGAAGTTCTTTCTTCATCTGTCATGAGACGTAAGATGAAAAAGTGTTTTATTCTTTGTTCTGGTTCAGAGCTGGCAGGGAGGAAAAGGCAGCCTGATGGAGCTTTGATTTGGTCTGTCTTGGTGGTGTTGTGCTGGCTTTTCTTTACCTCATGGATTTACATCTCCCATGACCTAAGCAATGCTAGATGAGGATTAAAGGGGAAAGAAAAGATTGCATGGTGTCTTTTTACATGACAACACAGGTCCCAGAAAGAGTACGCGTTAGGGAAGGACTGGCACTGATGAGAGCAATCTGAGCCCAAGCTGATAACACTTTGATCATGCTGATCGTTCTCTGAGAAGAGTTATTAAACAGAAGAATGTCCCAAGGCAAGCACGGAAAAAGCAAGCTTCGTCTATGCGAAACACTGAAGTGCTTGCAGGAACAGCATAAAGGCATCTTTAGTTCCTGATGTGTTTTATGAAGCAATCCTCTCCTGCTGTGGTGGGAATCCTTTTCAAAAGTGTCTGTGCTGATATCATGCAGGAAATTCTGCCACTTCTCAGCCCAGGTGTTCACATTTTAAAGCATTACAAAATATCTGTTTTAAGAGATGGGAAGACAGGGTAAAGCTACAGCCAAAGCAGCATTTCCAGACTAAATCCATATTTTCATGTAAAAGCTGTCTGTAATAAATTATGCAACTCCTGTTCTACTTTCAGGTAATTCCCAGCCTGCTTCAACTAAATCAGATGCACTGCTTTTAAGGTATAACGATGTATCTGAAATGACATGTCCAAGTTCATTATTTGCTTCTAAATGCTAGCAATGGCCCTGAGGCCCTGGTCCTGTGATCTCAGGATGGCAGGCTGGGAAGACAAGGCTACAATAAACATCCATAGCCCCTCAGAGTGGGGTGGATCTCAGTGTCTCTTCCTGAAGCAGAAAGGCTAGAACTGAGTGGACACACTTTTCATCTTCTTTCCCCTTTTCAGGGAGATCACTGCAGCTCTCCCAGCCCCAGACAGAGGACTGAATGACCCTGTAGAGGTTTTCCATCCCATTTGCTATTTGTAGACCTTAACAGTTTCACCAGTCTCCTCAGGAAGAAAGGAACCCTCCATTCTTCATCAGAAAGGAAGTGAGAGAAAGGACCTGAATTAGCTCAAGAAATGCATTAACATCAAAATTCACATAAGGAAATAATGTTACAGTCAAACTGAAATGATCTTGAAGGTGTTTAGGACTTGAAGGAATGGCATGGAGCTATGTCACAGGAGAATCAGTTTGGATGTTAGGAGAAGGTTATTCACCAGAGAGCAGTGGGCATGGTACAAAGCTGCCAGAGTTCAAGAATCATATGGACAGTGCTCTCAGACGAGGGTCTGATTTTTGAGTGGTATTGTGTGGAGTCAGGAGTTGGACACAATGATCCTTGTGTGTGGCAACCCTGTTTATTGCAGAGGGGTTTGAACTAGATGGTCTTTAAAATCCCTCCCAACCCAAGCAATTCTATGATTCTGTGATTCTATGATTCTTGGGGATCGCTCCCAAATTAGGATATTCTATGACTCTGTGATTCTAATCTAGAGCTATAGACATTTTTTCAGCTTGGAAATAAGCTAATTTTTAAACATCCATTAAAATACAAAGGAGTGAAGTCCAGGAGTGCGTTTTGGGCAGTCCCTCCTATGGGAGTCCTATTACAGAAACAGCACACAAGACATGCAGAGTCAGGCTGATACTCTCATTCTAAGATATATTCCACCCTGGAAGTGATGAATTGCCCCTTTCCTGTTGAAAGAACCACATGTCACTTCATTGTCACTTTATCCCAGGTAGTACTACTTAGTGCCATCATGACAGGACAATGTCAGAAAACTGATAGGCAAGATGAGTGAAGGGGAAAGCAAGCTTGGGTTGCTCAGATACTTAGATCCATATTCCAAATTACTCACCACCATGTCTCCTCCTTTGGCGCTGCTGCCTGAATATGTTGGAAATACAGCTGAGGGGCTGCGGAGTAGCATGCTGCAGAGGGGTACTTGTCTGCTTCAGGATTAAGCTGTGATTCAGTAGCTGTGCTCTTACCTAGGTCACAGCTAGTTAATGTGCAATAAGCTGTGATCCTATTAATTTTTGAAAGGATGAATGTCAAAGGGCCCAGTACCCTTAGCACTGGCTTCCCTGCATGTAAATGGCAGGATGAGATACAGCATTTTTGTAATATTAATGTGCTGTACAGTCACTCACAGATCATAGAACCACAGAACCATAGACCAGACCCTCCCTGACACAGCTCCATGCCGTACCCTCGGGCCCTGTCGCTGTCACACAGAGCAGAGCTCAGCGCTGCCCTCCGCTCCCTGTGAGGAACTGCAGCCGCCATCAGGCCTCCTCTCAGCTGCTCTGCTCTGCACTGAGCTAACGCAGGGGCCTCAGCTGCTCCTCACACACCTTGCCCTCTAGTCCCTTCCCCATCTTCCCACTTCTTTGGACACTCTAATATCTTTATATCCTTCTCATATTGTGGGGCCCCAAGCTGCACCCAGTGCAGGAGGTGAGGCCACACAGCACAGGGCAGAGCAGGACATGCTCTCCTCTCACGCAGCTGGCAGTGCTGGGCTTGGCGCACCCCAGGGTACGATTGACCCTTTGGGATGCAGGGACACACTGCTGGCTCGTGTTCAACTTGCCGACAACAAGATCCTCCAGGTCTCTTTGTGGCTGCTCCTTGAGGTTGACAAACAAGAATAATCCATTTTAAATGGTTTTATGGGCCTAGGGTAGATGACATCAAAAGTAATGGACTCGACGTTCCAGTTGGGAAGACTAAGTGCTAAGAAAACTTTCCAGTGATAAATATAATGGATGATTGTTGAGGGAGACTAGGAGCTCCATCTACATTGTATTTTTAATGACTGATTTAATTATGTTTGATCTTGCCTTGGAGCAATGGTATCCCTGGAAGCACTTTCTAGAAATAACTTCTATGTTCTGCAGAAGTAGGGAGCTGGCACGACTTGCTCAGTGCCCTTGAGACACACCGTGTCTGATAGCAGCAAGCCAGTGGAGTGGAATTAGAGCCAAGGATTGTCTGACACCCAGCTGTGAGCTCAGTTCTCCATGTGATCCATGGGATTCATCACAGTGGGAACCTGAGACCAGGAGCCAGTGGCACAGCAGGGTGATGCAGGCTGCTCAGCTGTGCCAGGCTATCAACATCCACAGTTCTGTTGTCACAGGGATCACAAAGAGCGGAGGGTATGTATCCAGAACAATCTAAGCCAATCTAAATGCATGCTGCCCAGATACCATCATCTCCCTGTTTCTGGCTAAAGGGTCTCCTCCCTGCACCAGCAGCACAGCACAGAACCTGCAACAAGTGGTCAGGGAGCCAAACCAGCAGAACAGTGCTCTGTTTTTTCTTTCTAGGTTAGTTTTGTACTCAGCTCCCATAAGTAGTTGCAGGTTTGGAGCAAGAGAGGGACAGTAGTATGCAACCAGGGAGGCAAAGAAGGGACAACGGGGACTGCCACAGTGCTGTTTCAGAACTGCAAAATTCTGCTGGGGTTATGCTGGTGTTGCATCTAAAATTCAGCAGTCAGGGTGTTTGCAGCGACTGGAACTCAGGTTATTTTCAATCACTTTAAAGAAACTGAAGTTGGGATCACGTATAAATAGATAGAAGTTAAGCCTGTCATAAGATGTAGTCTACATGAGATGCAGCCTACAGAGCCACTGCGGACAAAAGAGAGTTGACTGAAAGTCAAGTAACACTGTCCAGCCAGGCACCCAAGTGTGATAAACCTGGATGAAAGGCAGAAACCTTTGCACTGGCTGAGTGCTACCTGTGAAGTCACACACCTTTTGGACCAGTGTTGCTGTCTGTCCCAGTGGCTTACAACGTGGGCAGCATTTGCTGGTAGCTGCCTGCCCTATGTAACCATGACCAGCCTGCTGTGGTAAGTGAAGGTGAAAATGGAAAGCTGGAAGGAAGTGTTCAGCAATGTTTGAAACATGAGCACAGTTGCCTTTCAACTTGTTTGTGAAACACAGGAACATATGCATGTATCACAAATTTAAAGAGAAGTAAACTGAGACCTAGCAAGAGGAGTGATCCCATTTTGTGTACACATAAACACTTCCTTCAGATGTCTGTGAAATTCACTGCTGGACGTGTAGCTCATTTGCAGGCCTGAAGAACATTCATTACAAAATAAAGCCATAGCTCTAAATGTTTATAAATGTTTCTAAATGTTAAAAAAAATGCTCTGTCTTATAGACCCCAATATCTGGAGATTTTCAAGCAAATTTGAGTCAGTGCATGAGTCAGTGTTTAAGACTTGTATGGTCATAACCATACAAGACTATGAGGCATATCAATATTGCTATCTCCAAGGCAAAGTAGAGGTATAAGAAATTAAGCAGTTCACCCAAGAGTATATAAATAGTAGAAGCAAAGCCCAGAACATAGCCCCCAAACTTGGCTCTGAGATGAATGTTCTAGTTCTTACCAAAATCCCAGATAATTTCTGCTCTGACAATATTTTAATGATAAGCAAGTTTCCATGTGTCAGAGTTCTGTAGAAAATGATTCACTTGTGCTATTAAAAAGGCTTATTAAAATTCATATTCGTTTTGAACTGAAAAGGTAAAGTGTTACAGATAGAAATAAATACACCTGAGAAGGAGGCTATTGCCATGGTTTCAATAAAGCCAGAATTTTTCAATATTTCCATTTTTCTTTAGGACCAATCCATTCTTTTCCTTTCCACACTGAGTAGTCACACACAGCTGCTTGGTGGTGTTTGCCACCACCATCACAATAAAATAAGACCTCTAACTGTGCGGTTAGCTGTGCACTAGCTGCAGTTCACTCCTTCACCTCCAAATTTCAGTGCAAGGCTTCATTCTCCCTGTCAAGGTCTCTTGGTTGCTTGTGAGCAGGAAATATTACTTTTCTGAAAATACTATTTTTCTGAAAGAGTGGTCAGGCACTGGAATGGGCTGCCCAGGGAGGTGGTGGAGTCACCGATCCTGGAAGTGTTCAAGGAACGTTTGGATGTTGTGTTAAGGGACATTGTTTAGTGAGCACTACTGGTAATAGGTGGATGGTTGGACTGGATGATCTTGAAGGTCTTTTCCAGCCTTGGTGATTCTGTGATTCTGAATAAGCCACCAGAATCACGGTCCTAGTCAAGAACTGAAAATACAAAATGAAGACATTTATCTGATAGTTCAACTTGTGACATTAGATGAATGCATCTAAAAATGAATTCTGTCTTAACTGCAGGGTTTTGAAAACAGAGATCAGACAAAAACAGCTGGACTTAGCAATATGTGAACTACATTTTGTTCCCTCTTGCACTTGGTTCCTGTTGGTATCAAGTTCAGATGGTATAAAGCCAGCATCTAGTGAAAGACTTGAGCTTCCACGTCATAATCTTTTTATAAAGCTGCAGCTGACTTGCACAGATTTGAAAATAAGACATCTTACTGCAAATTGCAGGAGCTTTTTACAACTTCAACTTTCAGTACTATTACCATTTGCAGATCTTGTGGAGTTATCACATCTAATAGCATTAAAACAACAATGGCAGGACCTTCTGTGTCATCAGCTTCTGCTACTGAAAGTACCATACCAAACCATCCTTTTTATAGGTTTCCTGCATTATTTTAGCACATCAAATTTGCCCATTCTTTTTTTTAATGAGAAAGCTCTGTTAACAACTCTCATGTTCTGTTAAGATTTCTTTTGATTTCTTATACAAATGTAGCCATGCACGGTTTACATCTATTGTTTTTCTACTGCTAACAGCGTCCTATGGTTGAATAGCCCTTTCCCCTTTGCAGTATTTATAGACATAAGCCGAAATCCTTTTGAGCCTTTGTTTGGCTAGACTGATCCCACCACCTGTTCCCATTTCTTCTCATCGGATAGCTTCTTCAGCTTCCCAATTATCCTAGCCATTTTCTGTCTCGCTTCCAATTCAAAACAATTTGTCATGACTGTTAGTTACCAGAATTGTACACACTCTCCCAGATGATGTTTCACTTAGGCTTACACCCAGGAATAGTTCTTGGATCTACTTCTCCCATTACATCCACCAACTGCAGGTACTTTAAGGTAGTTAGGAGTCATTCTCTTATTAACCTATGGAAAAGTTTTCTCTTTTGGCTAGGGAGCTGCTCTATGTTATTCACCTTACATTTTTCTACATTATTTTCATCTATCTGATGAACTTCTGAGGAAACCATATGAGTTGGGGAGTGGAAGTTCTGAATACTCACAGCTTCTCTTCTATGCTGAGGTGGCTGGTGAGCAGGTGAGGGAGGTCCTTGGCAATAACCTCCTGCTCCCCTTTGCCTTGCATCCTTCCAGGTCCCAGGTCATCCATCCTCCAAAAAATCTGGCTAGAACTGTGTGCATAAGCTCCTCTGGCTTCTCATCTGCATGTAGCACAGACTCAGGCCCTAGAAATGCAGGTGGCTTTACCCAGCTGGAGTTCTGCTGGCCACCTGCCCTGCTCAGTGGGAAGGAGCAACCTCCATGGGGCCGGAGGGGTGAACAGTGTGTGTTGCTGGACCAGCACGTCTAACCCCCACTGAGTCCGCAGCTGCAGAGGAACAGAGATCACTATCCAAAACTTTGAACAAGGGGCTCAGCAGGTGGGCATAAAATTTCAAGTTTGTTTTCCTTCTATAAGCTCAGGCACTTCCCCAGGTGATAAAGCACTGACTAAAGGACTGCAATTACTGGTTAAAATTAAGCTCTGATTTTTTCTGATGCTTTGCTATGTCAGCAGCCAGGTGACAGCTGGCCTTTGTGTCACATGGTGAAGAGCAGCCGGGCACCAGGAGGACTCAGAGTCAGTCTCAACAAGAGTGTGACCTCAATTCTGTAGGGTCCCCCACTCCCTCACCAGCCTGTATTTGGAGAACACTCACAGGAGAGATTCAGCTCAGGGGAGGCAGGTTTTTTTTTTTTTTTTTTTTTTTTTATCAGGAAGCTAATTTCTGCTTTTTGGAGGAGGTCGGCATTTCTGCCATTCACAATGAGACAAAGTTCTAAGAACATGTGGGCTTTTCCTAAAGACACTAATCTGCTGTATTCGCCTGCCTCTTCAGTGGCAGCAAGGACTTTGGTTATCCTTTGTAGCTCTTCCATTGCTGACCAATTCACTTGGAGAGATTTTTGTGTGTATGATTTCTCTGGCTGGTCTTTGACAGAGAGTGGACAGGGAATACTTCAAATTCACTCGAGGAACTTCCATTCCAGAGCCTCTTTGTTGAGGCACTCAGCCCCAGTGAAAGCATAGAGATGTGCAGGAGCTGACACACTTACCAAATAGGCCGAACAAAAGGCAGCCAAACCTTCAAAGGAGGTTGTTTTCCTTCCTTGCCTGAAAGGAGGGGTGTAAAGAGTGATGTGAGCTCAGCAGCAGGCCCCAGGCCCCAGAGAGATGCACAACTACAGGGTGTTTGCACCCAGGGGAGCTGAAACTCAGCAGAAGCACAACTTGGCTGCCCTCCACTCCTGGCTAGTGCTAAACTGGGAGGCGACACCGTATCTCCCAGAGCAGTGCTGTGTGCTTGTCATATGGTGCTCCATCACCTATTTGAAAGGAAAACAAATGGCTTCTTGGAAGCTGTTTATGCCCCTGGGAGGAGAGGGTGCAGGACTGCTGCCCACCCAGGGAGGAAAGGGGCTGCCTTCCCCTTCAGTGGGGCATCAAATGTTAACAAGGTGTATTTAGGAGCCCTGTCTCACAGCTCTGCTAGGAAACAGCTTTGAAATGCCTCCAACTGAAAGTGCTGTGAAGTTTATGTAGGCAGAAGGTAATTACCCAGATTAGAATTTGGCCAGGACACAGAACTGACACTTCAGGAAGGAGTGTGCCTCAGGAGCTTAAATAACCACAAGTGATTGGCGCTTCTGTGACTTTACTTTTTAGCTGAAACATTAATCTCCATCAGCAGAGCAGTGATGGAGACAGGACTGATGAACAAGGTGTCAGCAACTGCAGGCTGCAGCTTGGACTGCATCTATTTCTCTTCCCCTTCCCAAAATATATGAACTGTAAAGAAGTAACTCAAGCTGTCACTGACCTGAAACTTGAATTCTGTCTTCTTTTACTTTTTCTAACTTTTATTCTCTTTCCTCATCTGCCATTTTTCAGTATTCCTTTTCCCTGAATTACCCTCCTTTTTGATACCAGTTTTAACCTCCTGTGCCATTACTTTACTCACTTTTCACTCCTCTCTCTTTCCTTGAAGTCTTTCTTTCCATTTCCTTGCCTTCCTCCAAGCAGTCTTCATTGTGCTTTCCCTGATTTCTTTCTTTTATTGCCTTTTCAGCTATTTAGTTGCTATTGTCATTTCATTAAACATTTTGCTGCTTCTCATCCTTCACAAAGCTGTCCAAGGTTGCAGGTCCCCTCTAAACCATGGATGCTTTCTAGCATTGTTTCCTCAAAAGATCCCAAGTTCCAGCTTCTATTTGGCCATGGGATACTGACCACAGATGACTGTTTTTTATGCTATGGGAGACTATGCCATAATAAAGGCACCTAAAGACTACTTGTGAGCACCACATTTCCTGTGACAGTAGGTTTTGACCCTGAGAGAAGAAAAATAATGTTGGCAAGTGTTTCAGCTGATTGTATATTGCTTTTGGTTGATTCTACTCAATGACTACCAAAGCAAAGAAATTTAAAATATAGAAAACAAATCTTCATTATTTTCTTGCTGTAACTTCTCTGGCAATTCACTACTGCATTCTTTCTCTGGTACACTTCATTGCCTTATTTCTGGGGAAATCTGTCTGGTGAATATTCCCAGATAAAATTTAACCTGCATTTTTTGAGAATCGCTGCAATGTTGGGTAACCAAAAATGATCTCTTCTGTGTGATTTCATAGAAGAGATATTAATTCTGTTACTTATTGCTGCAGTAAGTAAACTAATTAATACTCATTTGTTTTTTAAAAACAGGTATGCCTTCTTGACCTTCAATATCTTGGCCACTGGTTTTCTTCTTGTTAACACAGCCTTCACATTAGCTGAAGCACCGAAGAACAGAGTTTAATTGGACAGAGCAAGGCTACACGAAGAAGAGAATCGCCTGCAATGAGATGCCTTCAGCTGCGCATCTCCAAATCGCTCTGCTTCCACCATATCATACTGGCAATTCACACTCAGCTCATTGCTCAACTGGTGTCTTATAAAAGTCCTCTTCTACCTGGTTGCTAGTCTCCTCTTTAAGTTTCTGCCTGACAGAATCTTTGCTCTGGGCTTAGTTCTGCCTGGATACAGCAGTTTGCACTTGTACAAAATGTACAATTTCAGTTGAATAATCCTACCTACCTTAAGGTATCCATGAAAGTTTAAACCCTAAATCACCACGAACTGCAGTTCTACTGATCACTCACTCTCACTTTTCTGTTAAATCAACATTTAGGACCTGGTACACAGTACCTGTGATCTGACACAGCCCACCACTTAATTTGAGTTGTATGTAGCATTGTGAACCATATTCTTTTCTATGTCAGAATGAAATTGCATAATACAGGCTCTGGTACAATCCTCCAAACAACTTCATGGATGTTGTTGAGAAAGATCTTGGGTTCTTTTGAGAGAAGTTCTTGATGTTCATGAATTTGACACAAACTTCCAGCAGGTTTTCACACACAAAAACTCAGGACTATGTTTCTGCTTAAAAGCTTCAAACTGCATTTATTGTAAATTCATGGAAAAAAAAAAAAAAAAAAAAAAAGGAGGAAGAAACCAGAGATTGGTAAACTATTACATTTCATTGTGAAGAACTTGTCAAGTGATTTGCAATCAGATATTGAAAAGAATATCTAAATAAGCAGCAATTTCCCAATAGAAATCTCATTAAATAAAAAAGAAAATTATTTCCATATTTACAGATTATAAGGCAAATGTATCTTTAAAGCATTGTTTAGTAGTTAGTGGGTTTATTTCTTTGAAAGGAAAAGATAAATTGTTTGAATCTAAGAGAGTACTTTAGAAGCAGCTTGCTACACAGTCTATTTTACCATCGGTGAACAGCCCAGCAGCCTTCCCTTGGCCACACTGCAGTGCTCTGCTTCTTCCATCATCCAGGCTTTCACCGAAGGGCTTCTGGTACCTCCACCTACAAAACGGGAAATGGGGGAATCCTGTTACATTTGTTGTACATTCTATATCTCAAAATTCCTTCCGAATTGCTGGCCCTCTTCCAAGATCTTTCTGATAATGCATGTCCTGTAACAAGCCTGAAACCAGGAAAGTAACCCACTTTCTGTCACAGTCCCTATTAAATAGAAATCGGTGAGCTGAGAAAAGCCTGATCAGAGGAAAAAAGCCTCCTAGGTATTTTATGTTTTTCTAGGAGTGTTTTCATTAAATATCTGTGTTCTAAAATTAATTGAGCTTGTTCTATATCTGATCCACAGCCAGTTACTGAAATAAGATCTCTTACTTACCCGCCTTAGTTGTTTTATGCTGCTTGCTCGAATTGCTTCCATAAGGTTGTCATGGAGGGACCTTTGTGGGGTGGAGGGTCGGGTGGAGGGCTGTGAACCTTCTTCTGATTTTCTGTCTGAGACGGATTTTAGAGAATCTTTAATTTCTTTCAATATACTGTTCTCATGTTTTTTGCTTTTTTTGCCTTTTTTCTTTTTCTGTCCATTCTGTAAGGCTTTTTTTGAACTTTCTTGCTGTTTGATAACCTCAGCTATGTTCCTGGTCGGTGCTTTCTTGTCTGGAATAACAGGGGGGGGAGGAGGAGGGGGTGGAGGTGGAGGTGGGGGTGGAGGGGGTGCGGGAGCTGGAGGCTGACTTTTTGCTGGTGCTGATTTCCTAGGGAGCTTTGGAGAGGACCAAGGTGAGCTCTTAGGCGACGTGTATGGTGAGGAACGAGGAGTGCCTTTCTGCAAGACTTTGGTCTTTGGGTTGATAGCTCCATCACAACCATACTCTTGTTGCCGTTGCTCTTGCATGCGCTTTTGCCTTTGTTTATCCATATTTCTTGTCAGGATACTTGTCATGCTCATTCTTGGGCCAGCAAGGTCAAAGTGGTAGCCCAGCTTGACCAGAGTAGTGTTCTCTTTTAACAGCTTAACTATGTCCATTTCCACCTGACTGCCCATGATATGTCTTTGGTTGTGGAACCGTAACTCTGTTAGAACCTTGTTATGCTGCAGAGCTCTCATGATGGCCAGTACTCCTTTGCCTGTGATAAAATTCGACTCAATATTCAGACTAGTAATATGTTGATTTACTTTTAACATACCAGCAATGGCTATTGCGACATTGTCATCAGCATGTGTGTTAGCCAAGCTGAATGACTTAACTACAGTGTTGTCCCTCAGGGCTTGGGAAAAATGTATAAGCATCTGTGAAGTAATATTTTCAATGTTATTTAGATTAACCTCTGTGGTCTCAGGGTCATTGCTCCGAACTTTTTCCAGAGCATCCTCAATAACTGTTGGATTTCCACATGGGTGGATGGCACTGCTTTTAAAGCTCAGATTTTCAGTGTCATCATGGCCATTGAACAAGTTTTCACTGTTCTTCGTATTGCTACACTTCTTGTATCTAACATGGTCAGAACTCCTGCCATCCTCACAATTCACAGGTCTTTCACTAGCCGCAGAATTTTGCTTTTCCTCATCCTCGTCATCACTGTCATCTTCATCTTCCTCTTCCTCCTCCTCTTCCTCTTCATCATCCTCTTCAGTATATGCCTCCTCAGACACTTCACTATTGCTTTCTGTGAAACATTCTTCTTGAATGTCTTCTGAATTGTCTTCTTCTTGCTCTGAATCCTGAACAGGAATGTAGGTGTGGGTGTTAAAATGATTGCAGTAATGTAGCTACTGCCTTGTTTTCAAAAATGATTATCTTGAAACTATGTAAGTTAATGCTCAAAGCTAAAAATAAATCCCCACAAACAAAGCCAGTTAAGTGAGCAGAAAAACTATTTCAGCACCTAACACATTATTATCATTATTTCTTTAATTTTCTTTAAAATACATATGCTTAATGTAAATTGGCTTAGCTTTCCCGATGTCAAAGATTACTCCCAAGAGAAAACTTGATACAAGATATTGTGATATGGATGAACTTCATGCTGTCTATGATTTGGCATGTCTACAAGGGGCTGTTATGGAACCATCCTTGCCAGCAGAAACACTAGACTACAATTTCAGAATGAATGTGATCTGTGAGCAACAAATTTCCTGATTCATAAACATTGCTGTATCCCTTTCATTTATTAACACATTCAAAAATCTAAAGAACACCATGATTTAGAATACAAATAGTGTCTGCATGTGTCAAGATGCAAAATAATACAGAATTGCAGGAGTTACACAGAGAGTACTCTGGATATACTAACGATTCAGTACATGCTTCAAAGCTATTTGTGAAGAAAAGATTCAGACGCATCCCCACAGCTAACAAGTAATCATTTCAATAAACCACAGATCACTTCAGGTTTGCCAATAGATAAGACATTGCTCCCAAACAGCTGTCAGGTCAGCTCTAACACTGCAACATGTTATAACTCATTGCCCAAGCAATCCTTTCTTTTCTAAACTCCAATGCTATTTCAGTGTGTTTTGTGGGCACATCAGTTTTAGACCCACTTCTCAAAGTTCTATCAGGGGCATTCAGCGGTTTTGGCTGCAGAGGACAGTACTTCACATGCAGGATCAGCAAGACCTGCCCCAGGAAAGCTCCCCTCTGCTCATGGAGAGCTCCAGAAGCACAGCGTGTTGTATTGGGCCCTGACCGGGTCCTCAAGCTACAACCTCAACCTCCTGCCCAGAAAAATCTCTCACATGCTTTGTAGTCTACTGGACAAGCCACAGTGTAACCCTTTTTATTTACACTGGTAAATGCTTATAAAATTTTAGAGGTAGAATAGTGGTTGCATAAACTACCTTATCAACATCCATGTTTTAGTCTTTGTAAAATACTAAAGGCAGAATGGGTACACCTTGTGGAGACACACTGACTGGCTTTTATGTTTCTGGAAAACACGATTGTTACTAATGTGGTAGCTTATTTTTAGAAAACATGGGCAGCTTTAAGTTTGCTTAATTATCTGGTTCTTAAAAAGAAAGATTAAAATAATAGTGATGACAGATTGCATGGTATTGTTTCACAGTCTTGAGCAGATTTCTGCGTTGGGATGCATGCAAAACATGCGGTACTTGTTAATGTTCAGATAAATTTGACTCAAATGAAAAAAGACATCAAAATGTTCCAACCTGCTGTCCCTGAGAACTCAGTGCTTAAAGGACTTGCAGGGTCCAGCCTCACTGGCCTGCAGATTCTGAGCAGGAAGGCAGTGCACTGCATATGGAAACAGGGCTGGGTTTATTATGACACTGAAATTTGTATCTGCAGCTTCTGTGCGTATATGCAGCCTTTTAAAAGCTGAAAACACCAGTTATCCAGGAAGCCATTTTTATGGTATGCTTTTATCTGCCCAGACACATACACCTACAGCCTTCAGCACAGCTACATACAAGAAGATTCTGATGACACTAGATTAATGATTAAAAAAAAAATACTTGAATTTTTGGAATGGCACTTCTAGGAGTAAAGGTGTTTATTTTTCCATAACGTGCATTGTGAGGTGCTGTATCTCATAGCAATCTGAAAAATAATTTTGAAATTGAGTTATTTTCTTTGCAGATCTCTGGAGGCATGCCCTGCTGCTGTGGCAGCATTTCAGTAAAGAACTGCTGCTGGCAGCCTGCAGGGCTTCATCTTACTCCTTGGTAGCAGCTCGATGAAAAGTTAGGCTTGAGATAGTCAATACAGAGAGAGAAATACCTCCGCAGGGCAAGGCATTCCCCCTACATGGCTATCTACAGGATTTTGCCTTCTGGAGGGGCTGATGTCTCACCACTAACTATAGAAAGGGCACAAATAGCTATCTTAAGTAAGGTGTCTAACTTCGAGACAGTTGAGGGCAAGAAGATTGCTTTCAAGAGACTCAGAAGGTGTTTCTTACTGCCTTTAGTAGAGTGAGCATTTGTGCCTTCTATATCAGCATGTGAACATTTTCCTATTTATGAACATATTTAGAAATCCATTTCTCAGATCTGAAAATATAAAGGCTTTTCTGACTGCTATAAGGTTTAGCCAGTACACACCATTAATGCCATACAGACATGGAAAAGCTTTATATGACATGGAACAAGATCCATACAGAAAGTTTTTGGAACTGTCCAGGTTTCGAATTCCAGACTCAGCTGAAAAAAAACATTAATCTTGCCATTGCCTTCCTGGGACTTGACAAACAGGGAGTGAAGCCCACGTCTGCAAGCTGATACTAACAGTCTGATGACAGCTAGTGCTCTGTGTGCTTGCCTGCAAAGTCACTACAGCACCATTCACTAGCAGGAAAGAACACTTAAATTAAAGAAACATTTAAAGCAATCGTGACTATTATTATTGCAAGCTAATTTAGGTCCAAGTGATTTTTCTCTAAGGAAGTATTTTATCTAATGCACTGACTGTAATTATTTCCTTGGAAATGAACTGAACTCCTGAATCAAGGCTGTTTGAAGTTAAAAGTACAGTTTTGTTTTCTTTATCTTTTTATTTTTTATCTTTTTATTTTTTTATTATTTAAACATGGGAAAACATGTCCTTGTAAGTCAGAACTTGGTATGGAGTGGTGCTTATGAATAAAAAACTTACTCACACCCTCAAGTCACCCTTTGCTTGGAAATTACACAGAGCATTTATGAAGACAAAAACTGCTTCCTGAATGAGCCCCAGCTCACAGTCTGTTTTTGCAAGGGCTTAGAGGATGCCAATATGACCATTAGCTTAGACTGAGGGTACTCATCATCTACTAAGACCGAGTCCTAGCTGTACTGCTACTTTGTAGCTCATGAATCAGCTTTCATTACCACAATTTTTATGTGGGGAACAAATTGCCTGACAAGCAGTGAGTTGTGATGTAGGGAACACAGATGTTTGACTGATTCCCTGCTCAAGGCCAACTTTTGAATACCTTACAGCCACCGTCCGACCACCGCAGCCAGCAGAGTTCGTGGCCAAGGATGCTCAGCAGCACCGAGGCATGACAATCCTGCTGGCTGCAATGCCGCTTCCTTCCAGCGAACACAGAGCCTCTCAGCCACTTACTCAACTTCTGACATGTGTTATATTCAAAATCCTCATTTTCATATATTCCAGGAGTCAACATGAACATATATATATTTAAAGCAATGAGGCTTTAAACAAAAGTTAAACACAGTCTAATAATTTTTTGCTGGCAAAAATTTTTAACCTGTCCCCCAAAATTGTATTCCTGCCATTTTTTAAATCACTACCCATGCTTTTTTACAGGAAGTTCTGCTCTCAGCTAAGATTTTAATGTACTTCCAGAGAGGGTGCAAGAACTCTCCAAGCTCATAGACAGTGCTTTTGCAGATATAAACATATCGCAGACAATAGCCTTACAAATGCTGCAAGAGACAGAAAGATCATGCCAGAGGGGAACAAGCCCTAATAGTTCCAGGGAACAGAATGCCTGCTGCCTTACCTTCTCACATGCGCCCAGCCTCTCTTTTTCCAAGAGCTTTCTGGTCTCCTGCTCCCAGTAGGCCATCAGCGCTTCCCTGCTGAAAGTCCCGGTGGGTGTTTTCTCTGTCAGGCTCTTTTGCCGTTGTCCTACTGGGAGGTTGCGGTCAGGCTCGATGTCCTCCAGTTCCCGCTCCAGCTCCTTCAGCTCCTCTTCTGTGAGAGAAGCGAGGAGCTCATCCTCGTCAATGTCCTCATATTTGCTAAGCTCTCTTCTGTAGCCAAAGGTAGACATGGTCCCGTTGGGTCAGGCTGGTACAGAACTGGAAGGATCAGGCATTCACAAGGGCTGGATCGAGCACACCACGTCCCGTTTGGTCAGCAACTGTTTCCCTGCGTAGCTGAGGCACCCTTTTAAGAGTAAGCACGGTGAGCTTGCGACAATGCATGGAGGGATGAAAGCATGCTCCGTTTTAAGCATCAGACGTCAGCCAGACATCTGAACAGAAAGAATGTCCCTCCACTGGTGTTTGCTGGTCCTTGGAAGAGGGGATTACTGACACAGTGACCATTGCCTTATTTAGAGCAGCGGGCTTGCGGGGGGTGGGGAGAACACTGCCGGCCTTGCGCCGGCCTCGCCTCTAACAACAGGAGGGAAGAGCCGTGAAAATCCACATAATCCCAGTTTACTGCAGAGCTGCAAGTGGAACGGACTCACTGGGGCCCAGTGGGGCCCCACAGCCTTACCAGCACTCTGGTGGCACTGCCTTCACAGCGAGGCATCGGCAGGAGACTGCAGCGGTGGGGTGGCAGCTGGAGAAGGTGGAAGCCCGTGCCTCACACACGTCACATCGCTCAGTGGAGTGCCAGTCAATTCGCCTTGCTCCAGTGATGGGGGTATCAAGTCATTCCTTTGCAGCTGTTGCCCAGATGTTGTTAGTGGAGTGAGCTGCGTGCTGTGGTATCTCACCGAGGTTTGAGGCTGCTGGGCCCTTGTGGCTCTGGCTTCAGCAGATTGGACAGACTAGCAAATGAAGGCCTCTAGTGGGTATTTTGGTCAACAGGTGTGGCTCACTAGAGGTGACAGATGGCAGCTGGAGAACACCCTCACATTCATATCTGCATTTAAATATGTGTATATATATCTATGTGTACATTTTTCTGATATAGGTATATGATAATGTTCTCACACACAAACATAAATATTTGGGAACAATGTATATATAAGTATATGTATATTGTCACATCTTCTACTGTATTATTCTGAAATTATTTTTAGAGAGAGGTATCTTCCAATATAGGGAACCACAGAATGAAAGCTTAAACTTCCCACTGTCATTTTTCTCTTTATTAACATAGAACAAGTGAGGTTTTTTGAAACACCCAGCCCAGCAATATCTGCAAACCAGTGCTCTAGGAGAGAAATGGAGAAAGAAAGAAAGACACAGTTGGTTTTGGTACAAGGAAGGAAGACAGCATCTAAAGAATAAATGTTAACATGATGAAATGCTAAAACTTTTTTTTTATTATTTTTAGTTGGTAAAGTCAGTATTTAATGTAATTGAAAATAATTTGAACTATGCTCTTATCCAGTATTGCCTCTTTATGGTTAGTATGGATTGGGCACTAGAACTGATGCGCGGTGTTTAGCCAAATTGTTTATTCAATTTAATTATGATTCATATTGCTCCACTGGAAATAGTATGGGGAGAGTGAGTTCAATTTTCACGAATCGAACACAGAATCATGGAATCACAAAATGGTTTGCGTTGGAAGGGATCTCAAGGATCATCAAATTCCAGCTCCCCCACCACAGGCAGGGTTGCTAACCACTACATCAAGTACTCAACCAGATTGCCCAAGGCCCCATCCAAACTGGCCTTAAACATGCAGGGTAGAGGGTATCCACAGCCTCTCCAGGCAGCCTGTTCCTCACCACTCTCTCAGTAAAAAACTCTCCCCTGAAATCTAATCTGTATCTCCCTTCCTTTAGTTTGAAACCATTCCCCCACTGACAAAATTACACCCACTGACATAAATTGATGCTTGCTGAACATTTATAGAGGCCAAACACTGGATGTGAGCACAGTGAGGTTGTGGGTGGTGCACTTCAGTAGTGGTTACAGTGGCATGAAAGACAAGCCATGTTCTGGACGGCCATGCTCAGCTGTCACACCTGAAATGATGAGTGTCTTAATCAGCTCATCTAGGCAATCAGTGGATTATGACCTGGAATTATGTACGGAGCTGAATATCGGCTTCAGTGCTGTTGGAAATGGTGGTGGCAATGTTGGTATATTGCAAAGCTTGTGCCAGGTAGATCCTACAAATGCTCACATAGGAACAGAAAGAACACCAAGTTTGTCAGGATCTACTGAACTATTAAGAGTCTGAAGGTGACATGCTCCTGGATGAGACATAGTGTCATCACTACAAGCCGGAGTCAAAACATTACTCCATGGAGTAGTGATATGTGAGTTCCTCATTGAAGAAAAAGAACAGTCAAGATACAGGCCTCAGTGGGTTAAGTGATATGCAGTTTATTGGGATATGAAAAGGGCAGTCCTCAATTTCTCGAACACCGGGAAACCATCAACTCTGACTGCTACATTGCAGCTCAAACTTCCAGAGTCAGGCCAGAGAAGAAAACTTTTTTCTTGCATCACAAGACAGGCCCCATATCAATTTGAAGACTGTGGAGCACATTGCCAATCTTGGCGGGTCTGTCGTACCACACTCACCTTATGGTCTAGATTTGCCACCTCCTGACTTTCATCTTCTCGGCCGATGGAAGATGGACGGTGTGGACAACGTTTTTCTAGTAATGATGCCACCACAGCTGCTGTGAAACAATAGGTAACTTCTGCTGGTGCAGATTTTTATGAAATCAGCATACAGGCTTCTGTCCTTACTGGAGTAAATGCATAAGCTACTGGTGGTGACTATGTTGCAAAATAGTTTTGTTGCTGAGAGTTTGCTCTGTCAAATAGTGTTATTGTGCTCTCTGTATCCGTTGTAGTTTCTGTGGAAATAAATAGGAGGCATTACTTTTTTAGTGATCTTTGTATTTCAAGCAGTGGCTTTGGAAACGTTCTGCTTTTCACAAGTTTCCATAACTTGTTGGCCCAGCTTGTTGAAAGGAAGGGAGCAACGTCAGACACGCAGTATGCATTCTCAACCAAGACAAAATCCACAGCTTAAACTTCACTTCTAGTCTGGCGAGCACGGGGCAAAAGATAGGAAAGCACAGTGAGTGTTGTACAACCTTGTCCTCAGGCGTGGGACGTGGCCTGCCCCAGGACACTGGCTATTTCAGTCACAGCTCCTGAGGACAGCCTGTCAGACAGATGCGTTGGCTTGTATCAAAACGCCAGCCCACGCTGCAGGAATGGGTCCAATTGCCATAGAGCATGTTAAAAACAATGCAGCCACAGCACGTCTGGGCTTTCCTGCTCCCTCCCATTGTGCATTCTTGCCTTTCCCCACCTCTTTTGCACCCCTATTCCTTACCTAGTGCCTTCCCTGGCGGACAGCCCTCCTGCAGGCCCCCAGGCTCCATTCCCAATCTCTTCACTGCTGTGGCCTTCCATGCCTCCTTTCCCCAGCCTCTACTTCCCTCACCTAATCCCACCCCTCTCCTGCCTCACACTCCTTTCTCCATCCTCCCCCTATTATATGTATATAGAGTTATCTATCTCAATTTCCGTATACTGCTTCTGCAGGCCCAGGGGGAATGCAGAGTCAAATGGCCAGAAAAGACAAAGGGTCAGCAAACTGGCATCCAAGCAGGACTGCCAGATTGGCAGACTGATGGGACAAGCTGTAGTCCTTTCTATTGAGAGACTAGTGTTACTTTTGAAAAGTGTGCACACCGTACTGTTATTGAAAAGGATGTGTCATCACCTACATTTAACAGTGCTATCAGCATTGCAAATGGGATAAAGCATGCACTTGAAGGTATTTAAAAGAACAATTTTTCAGCTGATCTTCTCTATGCCAAATTATTCTGATGTCCATCATCTCTACTGGTGTTGTTGTAAACAGGGAGTCTATATAGAGAAAAAGACCTTTCCCTTTAGCTCTGCTGGGGAAAAGAATAAATGTGGGATGAATTCAAAGATGATTGAACCAAAAGCAATGTTTTCTCAGGAGTCAGGCTCCACAACCTAATTCAATGACAGATTTTTCCTGCTGACCCCTGGCAGCACACCCTAAGGCCAATAGGAGGGCAGATTCCAGGTCCTGATTGTAGCTTAACAACTCAGACCCATCACAAACAATGATCAGCTTTCACTCAAAAATGTGTGCACATGGACTGCCATGCTGCTCAGATTCGTTTTGAAAACAGCAGGTGGGAATATCAGCTGCTGGGAAGGCAACCAGAAGTCTGGAGAACATCACATACCACGAAGCCACGGGGCAACCCCTAATCTAATGTATTTTGATGGCAGGAGTGTTGGGTTGTCTTGTGCTTATCCAGAAGACAAAACAGTCACAGAAATATATGTCACAGAAAATAAATGAACGGGTTCTGGTAGTGCTGATGATGAGAAACATGCAAGGATGTATCTTGGAAGGGGACTCGAGATGAACCTGACTGCTGGGAAGCATCAGGGAAAAAAATTCATCTGGGTGCAAATAAAAACATTTTCAGACTAACAAATTCCCCAGCCTTTGATTAAAAAAAGGGAATAGACATGATGAACCTGCCTATTTCTGTCAGTACAAACTATTCTTGCCACGGTTTTGCTCAGTGTAAGCTCTTCTCCACATTTCTAATGAGTGTCCATTTCCTCAGTGCCAGTTTCAGCCACCCCAAAAAGATAAATTGCCTTGTACACAATGATGATCCTAATGCTCTTGCTTTCGTATAGCTGCTCCTATCTTTCCAAAGAATCTTGGTGTGCTTTACAAACATTGCCAACAGATTTACAAGCTATATATAGAAATCATTTCACTCACTACTGATGTACAGACATTCTGGCTGTGTAGAATTACAGGGCAATATTGCTCAATGGTTTTGGGCAGGAAGTAGAGGGCGCTGCATTGCAGAGAAAGAAGCAGAGGTGCACTTGAACACAGATAAAGCAGTTTTTAATTTCCATGGGACACTATTTAGGCAGCTGTAGTCAGACTATTCTTCCCCCAAAAGCATGATAAAATATATAACATCTGTCAATGTAAGTCTCACAATACTTACAGCATTAGTAAATATACCATAAGTCATATGTCCAGATGAGAGCATATGCTATTACATTTTAAGTAATTATAGAAAGTGCATGGATTTAATCTTTGTGGAATGCCAAAGGCCCAGTTCTCCTATGTAGCTTAGCCAAACCTACCATTTGCCTTTCAGATGAAAAAAACCAAGCACCTCCATTTCTTTACACTCAAGGAGCAACACATGTACTTCTATAATTAGCATTTCCTTATTTTTATGTCAGAGTATTTTTAACAGTGTGTTAGCAATATAAACAAATGATGTAAATAATAAGGAATGAAATACAAGAAACAGTAGGAAGTAAATTCTCTTTTTTATTCTCTTTATTTATGTCTATTTTTAAATAGGCCATATTAATGACAATAGGAGTTCTGGGCACTGTATCTACCATGCACACAATATGCAGTGTCACTGAGAAGTCATTGGCTTTGCATTAAGACTTGATCAACTGTAGAGATTTCTACTGAAATGTGAACTTTGAAAATGAAATTAAATACTTTGTACATGTCACCAGAGCTACATTACTATATCAGCCTTTTAGCCACTAACAATGCATTTTTCCAGCTTTTCAGGAAAATCACAAAACAGAAGTTACCCGGGGAGTATTCCTCCTAATCTAAGTACCTCTTTTGCTGATGTGAGTGACACTTAAGGGAATACTTCAGAGAGAAAATGTTTCCCACTGCAACATATACCTTTAAATATTTAAACAGTAATTTGGTGCAGTTGCCCATTTACTTCTTTCTGATTTGTTCAGCATTTGTCCTGATAAAGAATTAGAATGGATTTATTTGAACACTGTACTGAGCATTTGGAAGGTGTGTTTTTTAATCAAGATCACTATTTCTAGGTGCAAAAAAAGACTCCGAAGGGTAGAAAACTTGGATGACAACATTCCAGTTTTAATTCCTGCATCCTCAACAAATGATTTCCAGTGCAAAGGAAAGCAGAGAACAAGACAGAATAGAGCCATTAAGGCTGAAATTTACTTTGGCTGGTATTACTTTTCCTAATATCAAATTCTTGAGCAAAGATCTATCAGAGCTAAGGCTCATGTGAATATCAAGAGTAAGAAGGTGGGAAGAAGGCTTTAAATGGTCTGACTCAATAGGCAGACTATAGTGGCCGAGTACAGTAGAGAGGTAAAGCTGGCTACACAGAAGAAGACAGAGGTAAAGAGACTGATGACCAGGCTTGTATTAAAGGGAATTCTGGAAAAACCTGAAGAGGTGAGATCCATTCTACTACAGAGATAAGTGCTCATGAGTTTACGCCACTTTTCTCCCATGCAAACCATAGCTAAATGGTTGGCTATTTTAGAAGCCTTTTTCTACCTCAAATAAAGGTTAGAAAACTCCCTTTACCTAATCAAAGGTAGACATAGAAGAGCACTACATTGTGACAGTTTCTCCATGCATGGCTCACATGCTATCAGAAATGATCTGAGAAAAGGCAGCTCAGGCATGAAGAGCCCAAGCCTGAACACTGACACCTGCAGAGAAACAGTAAAACTGTCCCCCACTTGATATCCAGAGCAAGGATCTGCCCTGCCAGTGTCCAAGATTAGATGGTAGCCAGTGCATGGAAATTTTACAGAAGGCACAAGCAACATTATGGGCTCTAGTGGGAATAGCTGGTCCTATAATTCATGGTTGTGGTTTGGTCCTACACCAAGCTATGAAAACACAGCTACAACGTCCATCTCACTGGTGCTGGAAAGGCTGATGTAACCACAGTTGAATGCCTGGCTCCTCAGAGATCTGATCAGCCTGGTGCAGCTGTTTCTGTCAGATTTTAAGAGAAACAGAGACCAAATGATATCACTGCTTTCAAGCATTGCCCCCAAACTGATCAGAGTCCCTATCCCAGAACATGCCTGAATCAAAGCCAGGACATTTATTTACGTCTAGCCAGGGTCGCCCATTGGGTAGTCATGCTATGGAATTGGATTGCAATGGAACACCCAATGAGGCACACCCAAATAGCAGAGAAAATGAAAAGCCAGCGTTACAAAGGTTCAATCAGTATCCAAATAGAGAGAAAAAGGAGTTGTTTTTTTCTTAGCAATCTCTTCTCTCAGCTGGGGCTGCTGCCCTCACTTCTCTTCACACATTTCCTGCTCTCACTAGCACATATTCAACCCCACAAACATATTCAATGCTCTCGATCTAAACCATGGGAATCAAAAGGCTTGTGTTCAATTCCTAACTTGTTAAAAGCATGGCACAAACTAAATAGTTTCCTTTCTGTATCCATATATCTCCTCTCATATCCCATTTAAAACACCGTTCTGCCCCTTGCTTCTCCATTCAGACCACAGGTGCCTTGGAGCCATTCCAGATGCTTTGCTATAATGTTATGTCTCCTTTAAGGTCTGAGGGGAGGGGGAAGTCTTTGACAAATTAGCATCTTCAGTGTTGAGGGAAAGAAAAACTTTAATACAGGATTATGCCACAGTATTGCGGCAAAAGGATGACAAATAACAAAAATGGCCCAGATGCATTGTTAGAAAGATAAGCACAATAAGGCCTTTTAACTTACCTAACGATATTTTAGGGAGCAGTCCATGATATTTTAAACATTTCAGGCAATACTTTGCTCTAGAGCTGAATGCTTTGATGCCAAAGGCGATGTAACTATTGCCTGAGGCGTGTATAGAGCCCTAAATATAAACCTTGGTCTATGAACTAGAATTACTAATGGAATTTGGCTCTAGCCACAGAAGGGGTTTTAAGCCTCCTATCTAAAGCCCATTTGATCATGTTTCCTTCACTGGTTGCAGTGTACAGTATCAAATATGTGACTGTTCAGATCCGCATGTTGTGGTTACTGGATTCACAGAAACTACCACTATTTAAGCCTTATTAAGCCCATATTTCTCTTTAGAAATCCCCACACAGTGAAACCAGCTCATAAATTGGCGTGCCCAAGATGAGTTGGCCTGGGGAGCCTTGCCTGCGGACAGCCATGTTGGTTTCATTGCGCACTCGGCCTCAGGCCATGTGTGGAGCCATCCATCACCTGGGACATTCTGCTGGCAGTGGCCCAGTGTGTCTGCCAGATACCTAAGATTTTGTACAAATCACCAAATTCTTTCTCTTTATCCTAGTAAAAATGGCAAAGCAACAGAGGATGTGTCTTGGAAACTCAGATGAGTATTAGCTCTAGTGAGAGCAGAAGCAACAACTAAGCCTTCTTTCAAAACACTCTTCGTGTCCTTGACCAATAATCTTCACTTCTTCCATTTTATCCTGTAAATATATTGTGAGAAAGGACAGACCCACAAATGACTGATACATCTGTTTTTGGAAGTGGAATTCACAATTCTGACTGAGGTGTTAGGTTATATATGCCAAGCATACACACTGGAGAACATGGAATGCCAGCCTAAGGAACGGAGCAGAAGGATGCTTCGGCTGATCTTGTGTGAATGTGTGTGTATGTAGCAAAAGGATAAGTGCAATCCACTTTTAATGGAATAATATAAAGGATATTTAATCAGATGTGTTTTATTCTGGGCATGCACAGAAACATGCTGCCAAGTATACCACAGTATGTGACTAAGGGTCTTGTTCAGGCTGGTTGAGAAATGAACTGACAGAACTCTGTAGGAATCATGATTAAATTATGATATTGTACCATCTCTCAACCAATGGGAAAAGCTACTTGATTTCCTGCTTGGTTTGCTGGTCAAAAACTTCTCTATTTTTAAAGAAGCCTGACGTTCCTCAATCTTTGTTGGGCATTAAAACTTTCTACGCTGACACACTGTACTGACAAGTAGATGTACCTGGGAACACTGGTAAAAATAGCTAAAAAGACTCTTTGAAGTGTTTGGAGAAATATATAATAGAATAATGATTTTCCAAATACAAAATATGCTGTATTTCCTGCCAATTACATGTCAGGAAACTGCATTTAGAGGTTTAATTTTCCATACCAAGTTAAATTAGGCACTTCTCTTTTCTAGATAAACTCATGCCACAAGCTAAGATGAGCGTGCATTTATCATCCTCATTGGGAAGTCTATCTTTTGTCTTTTATTCATCTGCATTCCCATTTAGAGTGATTCTTTTCTACATAATTATTATAGTGTCCTTATTGTGATTTTAGCCTTTAGATTTGAGTAGTACAATCTTGTGTTAAAACATACTGGGTTTGAAGAAAAATTTGTGCCCATTAAAGAACTAATTACAATACATAGCAGAATGTTGTGAACATATATAAAACATATAATCATAGAATCATCAAGCAAATCTTCAGACAGTAAAAAATAGAAAAGAAATTACAAATAGTGCACAGTTATTATTAAAAACTATTCTAAATGTATGTCTTTTCCATACAGATCATATTCTTTATATAAGATGTAGTTCTGGAGAACTGGTGGAAGTGGAAACTTCTTCATGGATGACAGTTTCTGCAGTCTCCACAACCCCATGAGTTTACGTATCTTCAGGCGACACAGATGTTTCAATGGGCGAGGATTATCTAAAAATAATAGTGAGAGAGAAATAGTGGAAAAAAACAATGTCATTAACAATGACTGACTGCCCTAATAAAATTAATATCAAAATCTACCTTGGAGCATAATTTTGCCACTTCTGAAAATGTGATGTTACATGCTGTTGATATTAATCAAGCTTCTTTTAGATTTCTCCTAACACTACATTCCTCCTTTTTAGAAATATGCACACTGTGCTATGTCACCAAAGTTGGACATTATTTAACGTGATCAATGGTAACTGATAAATGATCTCTCCTTTCTCTATGTGTATATTGAAAAAAATTGCAGGTTGAAACTGGCTGTGCAGATGACCTGGCACTTCCATTTCTGCTCAATAGAGCAGAAATAAGGCACTGGGACCAGACCATACCATGCTTGGATCTAAACCAAAACTTCTTACCAGACTTTACATCACCGGAAGATTTTGGTTTGACTTAACTTTCCTGAACAGTTCAACAATTTTCAACATACCTGTTATAGTAAAGACCACGAAATTATTTTGATGTGCCTATGACACTAAAACTAAATAAAAAAACTTCCTCTGCATGCCAGTATAAAACATCAAAATAAAATTAAATGCCAGATTAAAATTTAAATGTTATGCTCCTTTATAATTGACGTTGTACAAAATTCTATTAAAAAACTGAAAACAACAGTCAAATAAAATTAGTTCCTGCAAAGAGAGCTTTTCTTCTATTTCCCATCTTTTTAAAGTTAAGGTGGATGAAACCTATTTCTGGTGCCACCCGCAGTAAAATATCTAAACTAGGTTGTAGAGCTTCAAAAGAGAAAGCATACATAGAAATATTAATCACTAAATGGCAACTCTAAATGTACATCTTGTAAATCAGGAAATGATAGTACACTCTGATGGTACACTCATTGTCAACATCTCTCATCTTGAACATAATAGCATCTGAAACATGCTCTTATGATAATCCTTGAATGACTAATAGACTTGGCAAATCAAGGGAGGAAAAGAGGATGAAGTATCAGCAATATTCCTCTATAAGAAATGTGTGCAATGATTGGCATTGTAATGCTTCATGTGGAGTATGAGAAGTACCCCAATGGTCTTGCATAACTGAAGAGGCTTCCCACACAACACTGACATTCCTTACGAGACTGGTAAGGTGCGCACCAGGTTCATTCACACTTAGGATATTCCAGTCCAATTAACTATGACCAGTGGCAACAGGTAAAGGTCTGTTTCAATCTGAGAAATGGATGACAGATACAACCTGACTCTTAAGCTAGTACACACTTGTATTGCTACTGAGTTTTAAACTAGTATGACCTGATAAAAGCAATTAAAGACTCCTATAATAAAACATAACGGAATTAATTGGAAGTTAGATATTTACCCAATATCTGACGTATCTCTGTCCATTCCTTCTGTGTTTCTAGAACAAACTTAATTTTTGTGCATAGTGGAACATAGTCCATGTAATCTATAAAAATACGAACGACTTTTCCTGCTAAGTGTTTCAACCATGGAACAGCGATAAAGTCACAGAACTGAAAGAGAAAACATATGAAAGAATAATTTCAAAACGTGCGCAGTGGAATGCCAAAAAAAGACATTTTAAAGCAATTACAAAAGGTATTAGGAACAAGCTTTAACAGCCATAAATGGATGCCTATGTAAATTACTTTACATTACTTTACATTTGCTTCCATGCTTAGTCTTTGTGATCTCTTAATTCCTCCAGACAGGCTTGAAAGCCAAACAGTCATTACAATGTTGACATAATTTCCAGCACTCTTTCCTACAACAGTGATTTCTCTTTGGAATTGCATCCCTTCCATTGGTTTGGACAGGAACAGAAATAACAATATCCTGATTTGCAGTTTCTTAAATATTCCTTACTAAATCTCTAATGTAAGGCACCAGACTAAATCACTCTACATAAATAATTTTCCCTATCTCAGAATCAAAAATGAAAAATAGCTCTTTTATTTTTTTCAGGTTGTTTTAAAAGGATTTTGCGAGTATATGCTTAATTCTGCACAATAATATGGAATTTTTAAAGCTGGCTAATGGAAAGAAGAAAGCGAAAAGAAGGAAGGTATGTATTTACTGGATTATCCCTTATTACAGAAGAAGTCCACCCTGGGAGAATCTCTTCCTCTGGAGTTGACCACACAAAAGAATTTCCGAAGACATCTTGATGCATACAGTCAAAACACAACTCCACATTATATCCATGATTCAGTAACAGCCTTAGCATCACCTCATCATTCAAGGCATACTGGATGGCACTGGGAAAATGCGTATCATTAACCATCATAAAGTAACAATTGACATTTGCTCCATAAGATAGAAGCAGCCTTACTATTTCGTGGTTACCACCTCTCACTGCCACAAGAAGACAGTTTAAAGGATCCTTGTTTGGATTTGCACCAGCTTTCAGTAATATTTCAGTGCAAAGAATGTCATTGTTAGAAACAGCAAAATAGAGTGCAGTTTTCCTTTCATCATCATAACTATTCGAAATGTGATCATCCAAGACAGTATTGACATCAAAATCATTTTCAATAAGGAGCTCTAGACACTGCGAATTCTGGCCATCTGCAGCTGAGTGAACAGGGCTTATCCCACTTTTCTGGATTGCAGTTTGGGATGTGACTGGAATGAGATACTTCAGGACCCTAAAAAACAGCGAAGACAATTAATAAGGCATCACTCCTCTGCATGAAGAAATGACTGTCACACAGCTGCATGTTAATTTACTGAGAAAACACTTCACACAGGAAAATCCTAACACAGAAGCACCTATTCGGGATGGGCACTTGTCTTTAAGATGTTGCAGTGCTTTTCACTTAGCTCTAAAGCAGTATATTTTACATTTTCTTTTGCTTCTGCTAAAATAACTCTTAGAAGTTGATTCAAGTTGATGCAACATAGCCGTTTCTGAAATATAGGTGGTCTCTACATTTTCATGTTTAACAGTGTGACCCTGAGCCATACTATATCTTAAAGAAAATGTGAAGTTCAAACTCATACTCACAGGTAATGCCCCTCATAAGCTGCCTTATGTATGGGAAGCAGTCCTGCCTTATTGGGCACATTGCCACTTCCTCCATATTCCAGAAGAAGTGCTATGCAGTCTGGATTTCCTCCTCCTGCTGCTTCAAATAGTATTGATGAACCATCATCTGCTAAGGCCTGGACATCACCACCTTGAAGAAGGATAGAGAGTATAGAATTACATCCAAATTGATTTGCAGATCAACATAAAAACAAGCCTAGAATACTCTCCCTCATATTTTTAAACGTATTTATATTAAACCTTTACGTAAACAAGAAACATTTCTTGTGACAAATTTAGCCTTCAAAGGCAAAAAGAAATCTTGTATAGATACAAGTCCAGATGTATGAAAACACTCGAGTGGGGTTTCTTAGGCCTTAAGGGTTATAACTGAGGATTTTCAAAATTCTGGCCTATTTAAATAAATAGTTAATTGCATCAATTAGTACCAATATAATTCTGTACATTGTAGAAAGGAATGAAACGGATGAAGAAAATGCGACAGGAGCAAATAGAAGAAAGCAAAGTAGGACAGTAGCTGTAGGTCCCTCCTTGACTGAAACTGATTGGTATCAACTCTATCATTCGTTTGACATGGATTATGGAAGTGTAGGAATGCTCACATATGCTTCCTTTCTTTCCAAGAAACCAAATCTAATCATTCTTTGCTCCTATTTGTCTTCTTTTCCATTACCACTCTAAAACACCCCAGCAACCAGGCAGGATGCATGCCAGAGCAGAGGCTCGATTCTTTTTTAGCTGGCTACATACCTTTATGAATGAGATGCTCCAGCACATCGCAGTGACCATATTCAGCAGCAACACCTAATGGTGTTACTCCATATCCATCCTTAAGGTTCACATTTCCACCGTTCTTCAGAAGAAGAGCAACAATATCTTTGCGTCCCTGTTTTGCAGCTTCATGCATTGCAGACCAACGTTTTACACATGGCTGGTGGATCCTGCAGTTGTGTTTAATCAGAGTTGATACCATTTCAAAAGAGCCACTTCTTACAGCTTGAAAATATTAAAAAAGGAAAAAAAAATACAATTATATTTTCAAGTATACCGCCTTGAAATGTAAAGATATCTAGTAAGTTTCCTCATATCTGTACTGATATGAGGAAATTCAAAAGACTTCCAATCCCAGAAATCTGGGGGTCCAATTCAATGGTAAATAAAAGATGATGTGAGCTGCACGGGAAATTCAAGCTCGTAGTCACAGGTAATGCCTCTCATAAGCTGTTTTGTGTATAACAAGCAGTCATTATCAGGTACTTTGCCTAAACCATCTTAATCTGTAAAAAATATCAGTTAGGAATTTGGAAGACAAAAGCAGCATCAGATCAATTACAAGGAAAAACAACAATAAAAACAATAAAGTGTTAGACAATAGTCCTGACTTGTAAAATTGATGCCAACATTACAATGTCCACTGAAAATCTCAGTTGTGATTTAGTCATCTGGTAACTCTAATCCTAGCATGTACTCAGTGGTTGTTGTCAGCCAAAACAACATTGACTGCCATCCCATATTCTGGCCTTCTGATGTTTTAAGTTTGAAATTTCCATATATAACTACACCTGCAAATTATTTACATATAAAACAGTGACCCAGACAGGAGTCTAATCTCACATCTGAACTATCTTTGGAATAGCAGATCTCTTCCGTGACTGGCAAGGCAGGTGAAAAAGGTCAGCATCACAGGGTTAGCAAATTTAACTTCAGTAAAAGTCCTTTTAAACATGTAAGGTTTTTATGAAGCAAAAGTCTTCATAATTACTCAAATTTGCTTTGAAGAGAAGCATTACTGAACACAGTAGGAAGTAGAAATTATCACACTAGATTTTTTTTCAGCATTTATCTTTACACTGAAGAGGCCTTCAGAGTTTTAGAATTAAAAAGGGAAACTAGGTGATTTTCAGCTCTCAGCATCATCTATTAAGTGTTAAACATCTGATTCTCTGTTTCACTAAGGCTAAAATGTGTGATGCACAGCAATATCTACGTCCATGTTCTCAGCTTTAAGTGGCACAAAAACACAAAAAGCATCACATAAACAGTTCACATCTGGCAAGCCTCATTTTCAGGAATTTGTATAGAGAAATATTTAGGAAAATAAACTGCCACTATAAGGGGAATTCTTTTTACATCTGCCCTAGTTATTCTTTCCAAGTTTCATTAAAACAAAAACAGAAAATAGCTTAAAAGTTATAGACTTAAAATTTCTGAAAAGAGCTGAAACAATGGAAAGCAAGACACCCCAAAGGAAAACTTTAGAAAAACCTCAGAGCCTTAAAATGTTAACTTATCAAGTTAACAAAAATTCATAGGACTTAAGATTTTAATATTGGCAATTGTAAATATATTGAGTTTATTATGCAGTATAATGGTACTCTGCTGTATATAGAAGAATTGTATTCACTTTGGAGATTTATTCTCTTCAGAAGAATGGAGATACTTGGCTTTGAACAGCAACTAGAAGCTGATATTTGCTAAGCTACCCACGTATACTGATGCTCATGTAAGTTTATTTTACCAATAGCATAAAATCTTCCAAAGAATCAGCTTTCTTGAGATTGAGGTGTTATTTAGAAATGCAGTAAAGCTTGCTTTCAGTGCAAGAAGGAAGGGAGATGAGGTGGGAGATTTTGAAATCGAAAATCCTTTCTACTCTTGAAGAAACCATCCAAAAAATATAAAAATCTTCAGTAACCTCTGACCTCCACAGAAAGCACATGCAAGTTAAAGTAACGGCTTATTCTTGTACCTGACTTAAACCTTAAGATGGACAGCTAGCTAATGGCCTTACAGCATGTGAAGACACAGATAAGATGCCTCAAACAAAACAAAGGTCACATTCTCAGAATTATCTTTAAATGCATCTCAGGTATGACTTAAGTAAAATTATCACTGAATTGAACACTGGGTACATTTCAGTAAAGAGCTGGACATTTCACTTCATCTACCAACAGCCAGCAAAACAGCCCAACAGAGTATTGGAGTGAGTAAGAATTACACACAGTGATAAGGATTCACAGAAACGGAGCTAAATTCCCCTTGTCAGGGTTAGCTTTCAAGTCTGACGAAGCAGATGTGGCAGTTTAGTGGAGTGGATGGGCTGCAGCACAGGGAAAGGAGGCAGTTACCAATCAGGAGTGGAGTCTCGCCTTTGTCATTTGTGGTGTTGGGCCACACGCCTTTTTCCAGCAAGGCTCGGACGTTTTCCACAAAGCCAGCTTTGGCTGCCAAAGTTAGCGGTGTTTCTCCATCAGATGTTTTGTATTCCCACATTGTTTTATAAGATGCTATAAGTAAGAAAGAGAAGAAACATAAAACTAAATTAAAACGCAATGCTGTTAATGCACACGTGCAAACCAGCAGTCCTTAAATGCTTTAAGTCTTTAATCTTTATGAAAATTGCTTGTAATTACGTTTATCTTAATCTAATTTGTACTTCCAGACTGAATACTGAATATTCATTTTAGCTCTGTTAATTCCGTAGGATTCTGAACAAAGCATTAAATAAGACTTCAAGCTCTCTGCTAGTGTAAATTGATGTAACATCCCAAAAATAAAATTTGCCTGAGATGTAAATGATATCTGTAAGATGCTTCATAGAGGATTTCTTCACGCTTTTTTAGTAATCACTTCTAGCCTGTTGTTGTCTATGTCTGGCTTTTTGTTCTGTATTTCTTTGCTGCTTCCTTTGTCCCATGAGACATCCTCATTTACTCACCATCTAAAATAATTTCCAGTATTTGCTGAATTGGCTGAGCTGCAGCCTCGTGCAGAGGAAACCACCCTCTTTCATCAGCTTCATCCAAAGCATATTTCCATTTCACAAGGTCTTGGAGCCCAAATATTTGACCTTAAGAAATACAACAGACAAATGAGATGCAGTTGAAAAATATTATTAGGAGAGCTCAGTTTCACAAAGGGACAGAAGGGATTTTACCTTCCTTTATGGCTGTTACAATTTTCCTGTTTTCTTCACTAGGTGGCACAAAACTATCCAAAAGAGAACAGAAAATAGAAAATATAATCAAGTAGTAAATACATTACATTATTTATTCAATATTTTCCATGAGCTTCTCATCTGAGCCAACTTTCCTTTGAATGTATCATCTATAGAGTCCCCATTAGCCTTGTGATCTCTGAAGTTACACCTGTACCAAGGACCTTCAGAGTAGCCAAAATTCTCAAGGGAGGTGCAGATCCTGACTGGTTTCCTGAGCAGCCTTGTGTCCCTTCCCCTATCCTCCCCTGGTGTGGCAGTTTTCAGGAGGAGCTGTGAACTCTCTGACAAAGCTCTTAATTTGGTAAAGAATTAAGTGTGGACTTAAAAGGCGTATTTGCCACACAGTACAGAAATGAGCCCCTGAGACTCAGAAACTTTATGCAGAGAATGAAAACATGATGGTATCAGAATGTCAATATTTGTTAATGAATGAGTTTGATTATATCAATTATGTAGTTCTCCCTGAAAAACAACTGTCAGTTTTTTTAACAGTATTATTCAAACCTCCATAAAACAGAAGTTAAATGCTGGTTTCTGCTAGTGCATTGAGTATCTTAAAAACTAGATTAGACTAAAAAGAAAAAAAAAAAAAAAAAAGGAGCAGCCAAGTGAAAAGGAAGATTCCTGCAAACACCAGTGACCAAGAGTCAAATTCTCATGAGATCCCACAGGAAATTAAGGCTGACAGTGCTCCCAGACTTACAATTCTACATCTCGGGTGATGACACACTGGAACACGTTGCCCAAGGAAGTTGTGGATGCCTCATTCCTGCAGGCATTCAAAGCTAGGTTGGATGTGGCTCTGGGCAGCCTGGTCTGGTGGTTGGCAACCCTGCACATAGCAGGGTGGTTGAAACTAGATGATCACTGTGGTCCTTTTCAACCCAGGCCATTCTATGATTCTGTGATATCCCTTTCAGTCCCAAGACAGACCAACCTACAATATGTATTTATGGGATTATTGCCAAAGAACCTGTCTGCTAAGAAAAAGCTCATTTTTGTTTCATGTGTACCTTTTCACAAGAATGGCCTAAAAAGCTACAGGAAGTATTACTGTAGCCAAGTGAGTCCCGTCTCCTTTAACCTCTCTGCAACTCCAGAAGATGGATTGCTCCAGATGGCAAAACAGAGCAGAAGCCTGCTCTGGATCTCAGCTTTGCCTCCAGCACAGAGCCCCAAGTGATGCCAGGGAGATGATTTCCATCATCGCACATAGTTCAGGTGAATCCTGCATTTACTAATCGAAGGACTCAGTCAGTCTAATTTAATGTCACATCTGAACTCTTGCCGAACACTTCTGCAGGATCTTTTGGTTTTCTCGTTTGCATTTTTCTTGTACACCCACATACTCAAGCACAGGGGAACATTGAGTGAGTACAGAGAAGTTCACTAACAAATTTCTGTTTTGTTTATTCTTTCAGGCAGTGTTTCACTGAGCAAAACGCATAACAGCCAAACTAAGAACTGCTTTAAGGACAATATCAAGCACTAAATGTCAGTATCTCAAAACACTAAAATTATGGCATAACCTCTGAATTTACAGTACCTGTCACTAAAGCTGGACATTCGTGGTTTGGCTGCATTTGATTCCTGAATGCTAAGCTGTATGGCATAATCAGTGAGCAGATCTTCAACCACATCTTCACTTTCATCCATCATTTTTTATGGCAAATCATATTCAGATGCTGTTTTGAAATACACGCAAAAATATACTGGTTAGGATTGTACACTACTTAAGGTGGTTGTTTTTGTTTTTGTTTTAAATAAATAGTTTCCATCAATTTATTTTAATTTCATAACATCTTATTGAGTTTAGCTTCTATTGTTCAGTAATGTTCACAAATGGTTTAATTCTGCAAGTTGATCATACCATCCAACCTCACTTATTCCAAGAGGAATTAAGAGCACAGAACAGCTTGTAGGATAGTCAAATGCAGGAAAGTAATAAAATTCTTCTATTTTAAAAAAATATATACTGCTTTTCTACCTCCACTTTATCTCCAGACAATTAGGGGAAGAAATTAGTCATCATCTAAATGTGTAGCTCTTTTCTGGTCATACAACTCTCAAGCCCATTTTGCCAGCTATCCCCTGCTTTTGTAATCCCTAGAACTGATAATGCCACAGGCAACCCAGAGCTCTGCTTCAACACAGACTTAGCCAGGAAGGCGTTAAGTAAGCAGTGTTTTAAAATGATTGTGTATGCCATTTTCAAATTATCACACAAAAATTAATAGTATATTGTGAAATGATAAATTTAGTAAGGTAGCAACTGACTGACATGGCAGAATAAGTAGAATGTAAATGGCTCAGCACAGCACAAGTGCTGGACACATAGCTAGAGGTCTATACATGCCTTGAGAGCCTGATTTGCTATATCACTGCTGGTAATACGCTGTGCTGAAGTGACAAGGTCCTACAGAAGCGTGGATGTTCCACTGGGATCACACAGGAGTATAGCAGCATGGCCAGCACGCCGAGCAGCAGCAGCAGTGTCCCTCTTATGCAATGCAGCAGTGAAAAGGCTAAAAAGCTCAGCAGCAAAAATTTCTCCCAGTCAGCTACAGGTATTGGCAGCAACTAGAACCCGGCACTAGATCACAAGAAACAATTACAAATGCTTACTCTACATTTTAGTTGCTTTATATTGAATATTTTACATTCTGCTAATTTGGAATAATCTGATACCTTTCTGATATTTTTTTCTATTTCTACCTGAAAAAAAGGGATTACTCACCATTGTTTTGAATACAAAAAAAAAAAAAAAAAAAAGTTTTGTCATCTTAAAGTCATTGTTTTTACTCAAAACACCTGAACAACCTGGTAATTATGAGTTCTGAGACTTTCCCTGGAAGAAGCATATCAAGAACTTATCATTTTTAAACACACAGATAAGCGCTTATCATTTTTAAACACATACAGCTAGTAACGTGTGTTCATGTAATTCTCATTTCTTATCCTTAAAATAAACCAGACAAACCTAGCTTTTCTCTCTAGATATAGAAGGCCCTTATGCATGCAAAGAGGTTATTCACAGCAATAAAATAACAGCGGTCTAAATTTGGACTCAGTCTATTAAATATTACAGTTTTAAATGATTTCACCGTTAGTCTAATTGGCGAGCACAACGTATAGCCTCACCTTTTCAACCCATTATCTTGCCACTGTTAGTCTGGGGCCTGCATTTTGAACAGCCAGGAATAGAGACCTGCAAGCTAATGTGTCCTGTGATATTTCTAAAATTAAATACGCAGTTGCTTGATAAATTAAGGTCTGACCTTGTACAACTGTAACACAAGCAGACTCAACCCACAGGAAAGTATTACACATGACTTCTCTAAAATCTCATCAAATGTAACATGAGGTCTGGATGGTATAGTAAGATTATCTGTGCCCTCATTGGTTCAACAACTCTCAGTAAGAACATAAAGTAATTGCCAACTTGGCTTCAAGGATAACATTAACATCCTGTAACATATTAACATAAATTAAAAGGAATCTGGGTAGGTTTAGCATTTACCTATTTGTAGATTTGTAAATTCTGACAAATTATATGGCCAAATAGTAATCACTATATCTGAAGCTGATATGATGCAAAACTTTATAGATTTGATGACAATCAGTTATAGCACTTGTATAGATTCAATGACTTGAAATTGGTCAAAGAAGCAGGAGACACAGTACAGAACACAAAGGCAAGGTCCTGCATTGCACCTTGTTCAGGGCAATCCCAGGCAGATAATACAGGTTAGGCAAAGAATGGCTTGACAGCAGCCCTGAGGAGAAGGACTTGGGGATGTCAGTTGATAGAAGACTGAACGTGAGTCAGCAATGTGTGCTTGCAGCCCAGAAGGCCAACTGCATCCTGGGTTGGATCAAGAGAAGTGTGACCAGCTGAAAGAAGGAGATTCTGCATCTCTGCTCTGCTCTCATGAGAACCAACGTGGAGTACTGTGTCCAGTTCTGGGGCCCCAGCACAAGAAGGACATAGGGCTGTTTGTTTTGGTCCAGAGGAGGGCCACAAAGATGATCAGAGGGCTAGAGCACCTCTCCTATGGGGACAGGCTGAGAGAGCCGGAGCACTTCTGCTTGAAGAATAGAAGGCTACAGGGAGACTTTATAGAGGCCTTCCAGTACCTGAAGGAGCCTACATGAAAGTTGGGGATCAACTTTTTACAAAGGCACATAGTGACAGCATGAGGGGTAATGGCTTTAAACTGGAAGAGAGTTCATAGAGATTAGATTTCAGGAAGAAATTCTTTAGTGTGAGGGTGATGAAACACTGGAACAGGTTCCCCAGAGAGGCTGTGGATGCCCCTCCCTTGAAGCATTGAAGGCCAGGCTGGATGGGGCTGTGAGCAACCTGGTCTAGAGGGAGGTGTCCCTGCCTTGTAGCAAGGGTTGGAACTAGATGATCTTAAGTGTCCTTTCCAACCCAAACCATTCTATGATTCTGTCATTCTATAGTGCAAGAAGAAGTGATATAAAAACACAGTAACCCAGGAGTAACACGAAGAACAGCTGTACCCAAAAAGTGGAAGAAGTTGGATATTTCTTTTTCCCTCCAGCTCATTTTTTTTCCTCAGTCATATCAGTGGTACAATACCTCAGTCTTGTTTTTGTTTTGATCAGGTCTGTTACTATCTTTTCCAAAATGAATACACAAGGAGGGAAAACAAGCTGAAACAACAAATGTCCAAGGTGCTGTTAATATATCTATCTGATACAATGAAATTTTACACTGGGAACTCCTGATAGAACAAAATGTCAGAACTCCATTGCTCTTCTGTGCCCCATAACTCATTCATGTATACAGAACTGTGAAACTGTGAACTTAACAAACGTGTGACATCTTTGGACGCAAGATCAAGAAAGTAATTCAATAATGATAAATAATATTAAATGCAATTTCTGCTAGTGTGATCCAGACAAGTGTGGTGAGCCTTCAAAATATACTGCAATAGAAATAGGCATAGAACGGTGCCAGTGTCCTGCTTAACTGCTGGCTAACAGCTTATAAGAACAAGAGTATATCTTTATACATTAAAAATATTTTAAATATATAGATTTATAATATCTATAAAGAACATAAAAATCTTAAATGCTCACCTTGAGTCATTTCCTTTATGTAACTAGGGCGCTATCACAACTAACACATATCAATATGACACACATGGCACTGTTTTGCTTTTCAGTTTGTTATTAATACTATTTTGTCCAACATCCACTGATAACTTAAAATGCCTTTTTATTGCCAATTTATCTTCTTCTATCACAAGTCCCTTAATGTAGTGGGTTTTTTAAAGTATTTTTGCTTTTGTCCTCGCACACAGTAACTCAGCAATTACCTGTTTACCACATTCTACTCTAGCAAATCTTACTTTTGATTCTGCAGCTCCTAGCCAACCAATTCCATGGAGCAAATTCATAAGAGGTATACGCATACTTTGTGTTATGAAACAAATTCCAGAATGTTTACCCAACTTTATGAGTATTCGCGAGGTAGAAAGTTTCTGACCTCACTAAGACCTGATTGCTCAATGCACACATACCACTGTGGTACTTCTTTTAACGTGTCTGCTGTAGGAAAACAGTGTTGATATACTGGAAACTTCTCGAGGCCTTGGTACTGCAGCATTTCATGAAAGAATAACAGCAGTTGACACATAATTAAAAGACAGCCACTATACTAAAATCTCATGTTTAGTAGACAAAATCATTTTTATTTCAAAGAGAAGAATCACACAAGAATCACATAAACTGGGCTTGTTTAGCTTGGAGAAGAGAAGGCTCTGGGAGACGTCATTGTGGCCTTCCAATACTTGAAAGGAGCATATAAACAGGAAGTGTAACAACTGTTTACGAGTGTAGATTGTGATAAGACAAGGGGGAATGGTTTTAAACTGAGACAGGGGAGGTTTAGGTTAGATATTAGGAGGAAGTTTTTCACACAGAGGGTGGTGACGCACTGTAACAGGTTGCCCAAGGAGGCTGTGGATGCCCCATCCCTGCAGGCATTCAAGGCCAGGCTGGATGTGGCTCTGGGCAGCCTGGTCTGTGGTTGGCGACCCTGCACATAGCAGCGAGGTTGAAACTAGATGATCATTGTGGTCCTTTTCAACCCAGGCCATTCTATGATTCTTTGAAGAGCACTCTCAGCTGCAGCCAAACACGCTTTTGAAACTTTAAGGCTTCATACAGTTGTTGGACTCACAAAGGAAACTTTGGAATCAGCTCTGGAGCTTGCATGCTGAAAGACCACTGCAAACCACGTGGGGAAACAATGCCCAAAGTGAAGGCTACAACACACGACAGTGCAGACATCATTACCAGCAGTTACAGTCAGCTGTTGCCCCGAACAGATCAGCTGCTCCCACCAGCCGTGCAGAGCACACCAACCACTGGAGCTGCGTGCCTTACCATTACCAGACATGAACTGAAGCCCTACTGCAACGCACAGCCCGTGTGATTTCCGCGGGGCGCGCTCCTCCTACCGCACCCTCATTAACACAAACGCTTCTGTGGCGCACTGTAGGTTTATCACGAGGTTTTTATTCGGAAACTACGAGTAAACCTCTCTAAATAATACAAAACATGATAATATTTAAAAACAGATATTCGCATTCATTCGGCAAGTAAGCGCCACGCCGTCAGTGCGAGCGGCAGCGCGCTCCTATGGCACAGCCACCCCACGGGCCCGCCCTCGAACCGCACGTCGCTCCGGGCGAGCACTGTGCTCCAGGGGCAGAAGCACAACTCGCAGGACCCGGAGCCCGGCACGCAGGCAGCACAGTAACATCAGCACCAGACCCAGCAGCCCCTGCGCAGCCCCACCTCCCTCCGTTCAACTTCGCACACGCGCACCACCTCGCTTCGCTCACAGCGCACGCGCAAAGCCATCAGGTTACGGACCGCGCGGCTCCGCTCTCGGATGAGTGCGACTGCGGCGCATGCGCAGTCCAGCGCCCTTCGCCATGTCCTCTAACTGGTGACCTCAGACGCCCGCGCGCTGTCGCGCATGCGCCTGGCGGCCCAGTCGGCGGCGGTGCCCGCGGCGCCCGGTGGTGCAGCGCGGCGCGGCTATGGCGGGGGCGCTGAGGAAGGTGAGCAGGGAGTTACGAGGCTTTCAGCTGGGCTCTGGCCGCTTTTCTGGGAGGGAACAGGGACGCCGGAGCGAAGGGCTGGGGACGAGCGGGCGTCTTGGGAGAAGGGCCGCGGGGAACAGGGCTGCGTGCCCCTGTGCGTGGCGGTGGGCCCGGCGTGCCGAGGTCAGCGCACCGAGAGCTGTACTGAGCGCGGCGCTCGGAGCGCTGCAGCTTCGTGCGAGCGTCGGGCGGGGGGGCGGCTCGTGTCACAGACAGGGATGGGTCGGGGGCGGCGCGCCGCTGCGGAACGGTGTGGAAGTGATGGCTTCGGTGTAGTAAATGGTTCTGTGTGCTTTGTGCAGACCACTGGGCTCGTGGGATTGGCCGTGGCTGAAAACCCCCACGAGGTACGTTGTGTGTCTTATTCCCAGCGTGGTGCGTGCCGTGAGTGAGAGCGATTCTGTGAAGGGTTTGTGGATGTAGGTGCAGTGTGTGCTGTAAATGTTGGTTTCAGAACCTTTCTGCCGTAAGTGCTGTTATGAACCAGCACGTCATTTATCTTCCATCTCCAAAGTAAAAGTGAAGAACTTAAATGCAGTCCTTCATAAACGTAACATCCAGTTCCCAGAATTGTAGGGGCTGGAAGGGACCTCCAGAGATCATCTAGTGCAATTCCCCTGCCACAGCAGGCTCCCTAGACCAGGTTACACAGGTAGGTGTCCAGGTGGGTCTTGAACATCTCCAGAGAAGGAGAATCCACAGCCTCTCTTGGCAGCTTGTGCCAGTGTTCCATTACCCTTACTGTGAAAAATTTCTTACACGCATTTGTGCGGAACTTCCTATGCTTCAATTTGTTGTTTCCCCTTGTCCTATTGCCACACACTGCCAAAAAGAGTTTGGCCTCATCCCTTTGTCTCCCGCACCTCACATATTTATAGAAATTGATCAGATTCCCTCTCAGTCTTCTTTTCTCAAGGCTGAACAGGCCCAGGTTGCTCAGCCTTTCCTGATGAGAGAGGTGCTCCAGGCCCTTTATCATCTCTGTGTCCCTCCGCTGGACTCTTTCCAAGAGGGTCATGGTTTTTTTTTGTACTGGGGAGCTCAGAACTGGACACAGTACTCCAGGTGAGGCCTCACCAGGACAGAGTAGAGGGGAAGGATCACCTCCCTCTCCCTGGTGACCACACTGCTTTTAACGCACCCCAGGATCCCATTGGCTTTCTTGGTCACCAAGCACACTGCTGGCTCACGGCACCTGCAGAATTCAGAAGCATACAGGTGTTTTCCTACTCTGTTGTGCTGTATTTTCCAAAAAAAGCTGAAATAACCTCTATCTGTACCAAGGGAGAAGGCTGATTTTACCCTAAATAGGCAGCATTTGTTGCAAGGCAGGCTCAGGGCTTTGTGATGGCAAGCACTGCAATACCTCGGTGGTTCTCAGGATCTATGGTCAGGGATTTGTGTAGCAATTTGGTGCTTGCTTTTTGCTCCCCAGGGTCAGTAATGAAAGTATGTTTGCCACATCTTAATTGTGGAGGCATGAGCTTTGAAAGGACTTGAGTAATTCTTTAATTTATCTCTGCTTTGAAATTCCCAACTATGCAACAATTCTATTTCAGAAATGCTACCAATATTTAGAAGCAGTGTAAGAAACAACAATTGTGGCAAACAATATTGTTATAAACAAATGACTGCAGTTTACAACTTTGTCAGGTACCTTTTAGGTGTAGTTGATAAACTTTGTTGTTTTTTCCCCAGTGATTCAGTTTCTAGAGCAGAGAAATCAATAGTGCCGTGCTCAGAAGTATAGGTTCTGTGCCATTCCCCCTTTCATTTTCTGTATTTTCTTCTTTGTATTTATCACTGCAGTATTCCAGTTAAGTTGCATATTGTTCCTATAGGATATCCATTCTTCTTTGGGTAGATAGCTACCCAGCAAAAGAGACAAAAGTGTTTTTTATCCATGATCCTCATGTGGCCTTCATCACTATGTTTAAATTCAGCAATAGAAGTTTCAGGTTTTAGCTTTATTTAGATCTGGTTATCACTCAGAACTTTGTACCAGCGTAAGAAGAAGTGCTAAATGCCACCACCAAACAAAAAAACAAGTTACGCTCTGGAAGACTATGTGCTTCTTTATATCTTTCTCAGGTAATTTTTCAGAAGCTGGTTTAAATGTGAGTTTGCCTGATTTGTGAAAAGTATGGTTAGTACTAGACCTGCAGCTTTTGTTGTTTCAGCTTTGCATTAAATATGCTTAACATTGCAGTTAAGCAATCTGCTAGTGGTAACTTCTTGGTTCTGACAAATCCCAGTCCCATCTAAAACAGAATTCTGTGTTTCAGGCCCGGTCATTTTGTTAATCTTACATTTGAATACCCTAACTATCTGTAACACAAAACATAGAGTGCTGTCAGGCTTAGTGGGACGAGTAATTGTATAATTCTGGTTGCAAACTTTAACCACATGTTGTGATTGTTTCAGCGCCTGCAAATACTGTACTCCAAAATCCTTGCTGTCCTGCAGAACATTCCCAAAGATGCAGCATATAGGAAGTACACAGAACAGATTGTAAATCAGAGATATAATTTGGTGCAAACAGTAAGTACGGTGCTGTTTCATGAGTGTTACACATGGAAAGATTTGTAGGATGACAAAAAGGTTTTCAAATGACTCGCTGTTTTCCAGGGGTATAAGTAACTTTGAAATATCAATTCAGAAATAATCACAGTCTTGAGTATTTTGATGGTACATCAGAAATAATTGCTTTCTTAATCATATTGCCTGTAAAAATTACAAGAATAAGTACTTTTTAAGATTGATGAAACTGGTATGTGTTTTTCACGTTTGCACAAAAACTGTGTCCTCTTACCAGTGTGTTACATTAATACAATCTTTGTCTTGGACATCTGAAAGCAAGTAACTATTAGGAGGTTGCATAACATTCTATATAACGCTTAAGATCAAAATCTTCTTTGAAGGTTATATACTGCAGCCCTTGGTTATTAATGCCTGTTAGGATGTCATTAAATAGTACTCTATTTTAGTATTTCTCATGCAGAGGTTGATGTTTGGTTTCCACTAAGAAACCTGTGAGGGATTTTTTTTTTTTTTAATGAAGTAAATGACAAAGACCAGCTAACTAGATGGTAGTTTTGTGCAATTACAGAATCACAGAATGGCCAGTGTTGGAAGGGACCTCAAGGATCATGAATCTCCAACCCCCCTGCCACATGCAGGGCCACCAACCTCCCCATTTAATACTAGACCAGGCTGCCCAGGGCCCAGGCTGCCATCTGGCCTTGAACACTTCCAGGGATGGGGCATCCACAACCTCTCTGGGCAGCCTGTTCCAGCACCTCACCACTCTCTCTGTAAAGAACTTAAAGGAAGGCTGGGGTATGATCTGCCCTAATTAATGTTTTCAAGACGTGTCTATTCTTTCTACTTTTCAGTAAAGCTAAATCTTTATTTGTTTGAATACTCAGGAAACTGATGTGCAGAAACTACAGGACAAACTGAATGGTGGTCAAATAGAAGAAGTCATTGTACAGGTAAAAGGAGGGAAATTTTAAGATCAGGTGTAAGCTGAGTGAGTAATTTTTAGTGTTTCTTTGGCTGTTCAGAAAATGGGCATTTTTTCCACGTTTTTCCTCTGCTGCAAAACAAACAGCATGTAAACGTGTGTGTATATACATATATATATATGTGTGTGTGTGTGGTGTGTGTGTGTATGTGTATTAATCTATATATATGTATATGTATATATCTATGTATATAAAAGAGTCTGAATCATCATATAGGGAATGGATGACCATATTAAAAATGAACGTGATAATTCACTTTCACTGTATTATGCCTAATATATATACCATGCATACTTACCTCGCAGATTCTGAATCAACCAAAAAAAAGGACATAAGATGGCAGGATGATATGGGAGGTTAATCCAAATAGACTGGAAAATGTCAGGGATGAGCTTGTCGTAAAGTAGTCATTAGGAATGAGTGGGTGAACAGACTACAGGCATTTGGGGGTGATTTGGCACATCTTAAATTCACACAACTACTTTTGGGGTAGAAGAAATACCATATTTGAACATAAAATTTGAGATTGTCCCTGACTACAACAGGTAGTGGCACATCATTGAGATGATGAACTGAACTGAAGGTAGTTTAATATTCTTGCAGTTGTATAGAATTTAAGAACTTGTTTATTTTATGGTCTTTATTGACAGGCTGAAAATGAGCTTTCCCTGGCAAGAAAAATGTTACAGTGGAAACCATGGGAGCCTCTAGTTGAAGAACCTCCTACTGACCAGTGGAGATGGCCAATATAATACTGAAAATGGTGTAATCTCTTGAAAGTAAAAAAAGTTAAAATCTAATCTATTACTGACAGTACCTTTAAATTAAAAAAGTGACTTCATAAAACCATGTTTTGTCTTAATGTTCACTGTACATAGCAATTTAAAGATTGCAAAAATGGCTTTGAGAATAGTCAGCTTCTTTACAACCATTGATTTATTTCTTTTTGTCATCTGCTGATTAACAGGGTATTTATTTGTGCATGATGATAATGTTATAATCTGTATTTGTATATTAGCAGATACAGGTATTTCATTTGAAATCAATCAAAGTTGTAGAAAAGCATGATTCTGCCTTTTTCTCCCATTGATGGTTGTGTGTTTTTGCCATCTTTGTAAAGCCAGTACCAATGTCTGTATGACCATGCAGATACCAGTAGTAGGGATCTGATTAATGCAAGTCAGGCTTACCAAAAATAGCGTTTTTTTAGTTTTCAGCTGAATCACTGTCCCAAACTAGCTGACTCTGCTGGCCATATAAGCACTAATTCTGGCTCAGGAAGGTGCGGTGTAGCAGGAATGGGTTTCTTGATTTGCAGGTAGCTTATCATACTTAGCATGATATATATGGAACAAAACTTTAATATCACTCTGATTTTGTATGTATAGAATTTGGTTTTGTATATAAGCGTGTACTTCATAGGTTTATTTGTATATTACTGATTCAGATCTGGAATATTACTGTTAAGAAAAAATAATGGATTTTTGTTGACGTGCTCTTTCCATCTAAATGCTTGAAAGAAGAACCTAGCCACACATCTCCAGTCTCAAAACTACTTTAGAAATCTAAGTTTGACAGATTAGATCCAGGGACAATGTGCAAGTTTGTCTTTGCTCACAGTTTCTCAGTACCATTAATAAAGTTGATGCAAGTTTAAAGATGAGCTGTATGACAAAAATCTGCAGCTTGTTAAAGGTTGACAGTTCCAGTGCATTATGTTACATACGTACTTTATAATAGGTATACAGACTTGAGAACCGTCAGTTTAGCTCTGTCTAATTACCTGTAACTAATTATATCTTAGATATATGAGTATAGGTAAGGTTTTAGGGCATTAGGCAAGTGGAAGAGAACCTACTGGGTATAGCCAATATAAACTATGTATTGCTTGAATGGACTTGAGTAATTACTTCTACAGCAATTTTAGAGGGATTTTTCCCACTGGCTATAGGTGAAATCACAGAAGTCTTAAACTCTCCACAACTCAAAATGTTGAAAATATTATACTTCATTGGTTTTGATTTTGACAGATTTTGACAGCTATCTCAGCCTTGTGAAAAGTAAAAGCTGGTTTCTTCTAAGATAAAGCCACTAGGTGGCATTATAGAAAAGGACTTCACTGTGACTTGCAAACAATTTCTGCATGAGAAATACTAAAGGACTGTAAACCTGAATGAGTGTGAATGATGTCAGATGAGAAATGAAGACAAACAGTTTTAGGTAGTATGTACTGAACTCATGTGATTAGAAGGAAGGGGAGGACCCCAAAACAAAGTATTTTGGCTAGGAATTCTTGAAGTGGAAACAGTGGCAAAATGCAGTAACAGCTATTGCAATTTTTTTCTATTCTTTCATGACAGAGATAGCTGAGCTCTCATTCCATTACATACTCTGCTTCTAAAGCTGTATTTGTCATGTGAATTATCTCTCCTACAGGCTTGTAAATTATGTTGCAGGGCAGAAGTCTCCCACTGTCCCACTAGTGATGAAATTTGTTAGCTGGCATTGGAAACAGAACCATAGAATCACCAAGGTTGGCAAAGACCCACAGAATCACCCAGTCCAACCATCCACTGATCATCAATAGTTCTCATTAAACCAAGTCCCACAACGCAATGTCCAAATGTTCCTTAACACCTCTAGGGTCTGTCCACCACCCTGGGCAGCCCATTCCAGTGCCTGACTACTCTTTCAGAGAAGTAGTATTTCCTAACATCCAGCCTAAATCTCCTCTGGCACAATTTGAAGCTGTTCCCTCTAGTTCTATCACTAGTTACACGAGAGAAGAGGCCAACCCCCAGCTCACTGCAACCTCCCTTCAGTTATAGAGAGCAATAAAGTCTCCCCTGAGCCTCCTCTTCTCCAGACTGAACAATCCCAGCTCCTTCAGCCACTCCTCATAAGACCTGTGCTCCAGACCCCTCACCAGCTTTGTTGCCCTTCTCTGAACCCGCTCCAGGGCCTCAATGTCTTTTTTGCAGTGAAGGGCCCAAAACTGAACACAGTACTCGAGGTGCGGCCTCACCAGAGCTGAGTACAGGGGGACAATCACTTCCCTGTTCCTGCTGGCAACACACCGTTCCTGATGCAAGCCAGGATGCCATTGGCCGCCTTGGCTACCTGGGCACACTGCTGGCTCATGTTCAGCCGAGCATCAATCAATACCCCCAGGTCCATTTCCTCTACGCAGTCTTCCAGCCACTCCGCCCCAAGCCTGTAGCGTTGTCTGGAGTTATTGTGGCTAAAGTGCAAGACCCCACACTTGGTCTTGTTGAAACTCATCCCATTGGCTTCAGCCCAGCTATCCAGCCTGTCCAGATCCCTCTGTAGGGCCTCGCTACCCCCAGGCAGATCGACACTTCTAGCCACCTTGGTGTCATCTGCAAACCTACCGAGGGTGCCCTCAATGCCCTCATGCAGGTCATCAATAAAGATATTGAAGAGGACAGGCTCCAGCACCGACCCCTGGGGAACTCCACTCGTGACCATTCATCAGCTGGATTTACCTCCATTCACCACCACTCTCCAGACCTGGTCCTCCAGCCAGTTCCTTACCCAGCCAAGAGTGTACCTGTCCAAGCCACGGGCTGCCAGCTTCTGCAGGAGAATGCTGTGGGAGACAGTGTCAAAGGCTTTGCTGAAGTCTAGGTAGATTACATCAACAGCCTTTCCCTCATCCACCAGACAGGTCACTAGATCATAGAAGAAGATCAGGTTGATCAAGCAGGACCTGCCCTTCATGAACCCATGCTGGCTAGGCCTGATCCCCCGGTTGTCCCGCGCATGCCGTGTGATCTCCCTCAACATGATCTGCTCCATAACCTTCCCTGGCACCGAGGTCAGGTTCCACTCTCCAGAAGTTCACCTCTTCTCTCTTTCTCAAATGCAGAAATAAGTCCTTACAACAGACTAACTTACTGCCTTGATGGGTATTTTTAGAGCTATGTTTCCTATTTATAGCCACAGTGCTTTGGCTTCTTTCAAATCTCTCAAAATAGGATCGCTTTTTTTATCTATCCAAAACACTGAATTAGCTTTTGCTCATACTTTAATTTAGGAATCCATTATCCTAAGTGTTAGAAAGGTTCTACTGTGAAGATAGAGTCTAGAAATCACTAAGAGGAGGATTTTTCAGATTTTTATCAAATTTTCAGCATGCATTATAAATTATGCTTTATTGCTGGCAAAATTTTGCTGTACTATTTTAGAAAGCAGGAATTGACTCCATTTGTGCTATCCAAGGTTATTAAATTAATAATTAGTAAGTTACAGGTTATTGAGAACAAAGGGAGGGAAGACAGTAGATTGGAGTGCTGAGAGAGATCAGTGTGTGGGCAGTGTTCCTGATTAGTTTAATTTTTTGCCAAGAGGAAGAACAAAGTAATTGGGGGGGGGAGGGGAGGAGAAAACATTTTCCAAACTGAAGCTGAGTTGGATGCTGAAGGTGGTTACGATGGTGATAAAGCAGAGCTCTTTCCACGGAGTAAGTCACTCCCCATCCGGTTCTGCTCTGAGCTCAGGCTCAGCTCAGGACTAAGAGAGAAGGCAGCGGGCCTTCGTACATGAGCCTACGGAGCCTCGCACCGAGTGCGGGACGGCGCGCACCGAGGAGGCGAGCGCTCAGCGGCGCCACAGCCCCGGCATCCGCCGCCGCCCGCCGAGCAGCCGCGGAGATGGCGCCGCCGTCTCTTGCCTGGCTTCACCGCGCACGCGCAAGTGCTCCTCCAGCCCCGCCCTGCGTTGCCATGGCTACCGCAACGCACTGCCCGTGCGCGCGGCGCCACCATGGAGAGTCGCCCGGGACGGGAGGTCCTGCGAGAGCCCTGCGGAGATGGCACCGGGGCGAGGAGCGCCCCGCGGCGCTGAGCGGTACCCGGCACCTGGTGCGACTGCCGATGCGAGGGCGCTGGCGCGGGCCCTGCCGGCACAGCCGCGCGGACGCACCTCCGGGGGGGCGCGGGTCTGTGGGCGGGACCAGCGTCCCACCGGCACTACGCCGGGCCGGGCGGGGTTCTACTCTTCCGCGGGTTTCCGAATCTCCCCTATCAGTGTATATAAAATATTCGTGCCCGTGTATTCCTTCTCAGGTATATTCATGCGTATATGTATATACAAAGGCTCTGCTGGCTGCCAGTTGGCACATTGGGGCTGTCACAGAGCAGTAAGATGCTGAGTGTTTTGCATTGAGTGAAAACTAAGACCTGAAGCTTTTCTAAACAGGCTGCTTGGGAAAGAATTTAGGAGAAGCTTTTCAGGATATTGCCACTCCTGTGATGATAACAACAAACCTGTTTGTGTTTTTAATAGGTACGGTGGGCGTTCCTGCAGAAAGGTTAAAAAGTTGAGCTCGGCCTTTGGAGATGGAAGGTGCCTCGGAGAGCTGCCCCTCAGCTGTTCCAACGGGAGCGCGGGCAGCAGAGCAGCCTCCTGCAGGGCCCAGCCAGGCCGGCAGCACGGAGCCGTCCGGCGAGGCCCTGCTTCGCCCTGCTGCCAGCACGATGCGGGCAGATGAGGGCTGCAAGCTGCCGGCCTCCTGGGAGCAGGCAGGGGCAGATCTGCGGGAGGCACCTGGAGAAGGACTCTGTCATCAGGAGGCGATGGGAGATGGCGACCAAGGTGTGCTTGAGCCAGAGAACCCATTCAGTGCATCACCTGAGAATGCATCTCCTGTTGCCCTTTCAAAGTCCTCTACGTTACCTGAATTAAGAAGTTCAGAAAGGGAAGAAGAAACATCTCAAAATGCATCGCTGTCAGAGAATGTGACAAGTTCAACAGGGACAGGTAAAGAAGTTGTTAAAATGTTGGACGTTACTGCTCTAACGGGATTCTTTTCTTCAATCTGACGATGCCTTCTTTTGCTCCCTGCACTCTTGTTCTGTTTACATTTGCAGGTTCTTGGTTTTGAGGTGACTTTTAAAATTCTTAAATGAAATGTGATTAAAAAAACAAGGGATATATTGTTTATCTCACATTCTGATAGCAATTTATGGATTAATATGACATTTTATTGAGTGATCCTTGTAACAAGAAATGCATATGACTTTTGTACAGGTATTTTAAAATTAGCACTGCATATTCCAAATACAACATGAGCTGCTATCAATTTAGACTAGACCATAGCAATCACCTTACTATTTTACCTCCTAGGTCTCCTGTGACTTACCAGCCACCTTCCATGCCTTTCTCCTGCAATCCCTGAAACAGTCCAGCATTTCCTGCACTTTGTTCTTCTCTCTTCTGGGTGTCCTGTCTTGCTTCCCCTTCTCAATTCAGTGCCCCACTTCCTTAGGCCTTCAGAGATGAAGGCTACATATCCCGTTTCACATGTGAGCACAGTGGCTGACTGTTAGAGACGTAATTGTAGTGAGACTCGAACTCAGAGACGGGATTGTAGTGAGACTCGAACTCAGTTGTTCATCGGGGAGCTTTATTAAATCAGACTCTGCAACAACAGCAGGGTCGGGTCACTTCTAGCAAGTGTCCACCAACTCAACAGACACACAGGGTATTTATACACTTTTTCAAGGGTGACTTCATAGCAAAAAGGGGAATAACAACGTGCTCATCGTCTCTCTCAGTTCCTTCCATGACATATTGTCCTCGTTCTTCATGCTTCAGGTAGTCTTAGTTCTTTTCTTTAATTTTTCTGAAAGAACACGTGCACCTATTCTTATCTAATAGCCAAAATCTCTACTCAAGCATTTCAACACTCATTTCTCATCTATTCTTACCCTGACAATTCAAAGAACTTGATTTATTTGTTGATTAGTTAACCTATTGACCCTACCATGGTCATGGACAGGGCTATACAGGGGTAAATGAGCAGCTTATGTTGCAAACTCAGTGTAAACCTTGCAGTTTCTTTAACAGGTCCCCCATTTTCTATATACTACTTTCCCAAGTTAATAATGATAACCATAAGGTATCCTATTCAGCCTAGGACCAGAGTTTAGCATAGAACTACCTAAAAGCAAGCAACATTGCAATAACACATAAATGATTACAAAAATCACGATTATAGTCAAAATAATTAACAATATCTTCTTTGCCAAAGCTGGTAAGTCAGGTAACCAGGAAGTCATCCAACCTCATGTTTCAGTGAATCCCCATTGGATATCATCCCTTAGAATTTCTTGCATATATAACAAGTATTGGATAAGGTTCTCCTCTCCTTCCAACAATGCAGTTTTTGCTGGTATATAAGAGGATGGTACTGCTAAAACTCTCCCAAAAAGTACCTCAGCTGGACTAATCTTGAGTGGATTACGGGGGGTAGTCCTAATATCCCAAAGAACTAATGGTAGGGCATCTGGCCATTTAAGCCCTGTTTCTGCCGTCACTTTTGCTAATTTCTCTTTAATAATCCGATTCATTCTTTCTACTTTCCCTGACGACTGCGAGTGATACGGAGTATGTAATGAGAGTGAAATGTTAAGGACTGCAAAAACACCTGCCAGAATTGCTGTGGAAAAATGAGTTCCTCTATCTGAATCAATTTCTTCAGGTACTCCGTACCTAGGGATTAGATCTCTCAATAAAATTTTGACTACAATTTTTGAATCATTTTTCCTTGTCGGAAACGCTTCCACCCATCCTGATAGATGATCCACAATCACAAGCATGTATTTGAACCCTGCTGCTGCTGGCATATCAGCAAAGTCTATTTGTAATTTCTGAAAAGGATATTGTGAAGGGGGCCTCTTTCCCGGCTCGACCTTTGGCTTTGTAATTCCGTATCTTTGACAAAGCTCACATCCCATCGTTATTCTCCTTGCAGCACTAAAAACTCCTGGTGCAACCCATAGTTGACTTATGCAATTAGCTACTGCTTCTGGGCCCCCATGAGATCGATCATGATACCATTGGACCATTGCTATCAGATACTGTCTCGGCAATAAGGGCTTCTGATTCAGCATCCAGATCCCATCCCTTAATTCTGCCCCCATTTTCTTCCATACCTCCGTTTCCATGCTTGGAACGTCCAGATACAGTTACGTAGGATCAGACAATATTGGTAAAGTTTGCATAGCCATAACAGGCATAGCAGCATTAGAGTGAACTGCAACAGCCCGTGCAACCGCATCTGCAAGGCAATTTCCTCTTGCTAGAGCATCTTGGCGTTTTGTGTGTGCTTGTATATATACTACAGCAATTTCTCTTGGTTCTTGAATTGCTAACAGTAGCTCATTTATTAATTGTCTGTGGGCAATTGTTTTCCCAGCGGAGGTCAAAAAACCTCTTTCTTTCCATAGTGTTCCTACAGCATGACATATCCCAAAAGTGTATTTTGAATCGGTGTAAATATTAACTCGCTTACCTCTGCCGAGTCGAGAAGCCTGAGTGAGAGCTATGAGCTCAGCTCCCTGAGCTCCCAGCCCTCCTGGCAATGCTTCAGCAACCAGCACGGTTGTTTCTGTTGTTACTGCATATCCAGTGTATTGTCGTCCGTCTATATAATAGCTGGAACCGTCCGTAAACAAATTAAGCTGTGGTTCAGTCAAAGGTTCATCTTTAAGATCTTGTCTAGGTCTTGAGACAGTCTGCAGAACTCACACGCAATCATGGTTGGGTACTTTCCCTTCTGAGTGTGGAAGTAACGTCGCTGGATTCAAAGGTTTCAATCTTTCAATCTTAATATTGTCCGCTAATAAAAGAATCAATTCATATCGTTGGGCTCGCTGCGGGGAGAGAGATTTCTCCGCAAACTGTTTCAGCAGAATTTCAACCTCATGTGGTACTTTCACAATGAGTGGATGTCCCAAAACCAGTGTCCTTACTTTTTCGACCAATTCTGCAGCAGCAGCTACTGCTCTAATACAGTATGGTGTTCCCCTGATCATAGGGTCCAAAGAGAGGGAATAATATCCCACTGGTCGATCATAAGGTTCAAGTTTTTGGGTCAGTACTCCTTTTGCATGTCCTGGCATTTCTGTGACATATAGATAGAATGGTTTTGAATAGTCTGGTAATCCTAAAGCTGGAGCGGACATGAGAGCCTGTTTCACTGAAAGAAACGCTGTTTGGAGCTCGTCAGTCCAAGGTATGGGCTCTATTGCCTGTTCTCTAGTAGTTTCTGTAAGGGGCTTAATTAGTTCACTATATCCTAGGATCCATGGTCGACAGAAGCCTGCTTGCCCTAAAAAGGTCCTCATCTGTTTCTTAGTGACTGGTCTTGCAATTTCCTGTATTGCAGCTACTCTGTCTGGATCTAACTTCCTTTCCCCTAATGACAGTATGAATCCTAGATACTTAACTTCAGTCTTACAAAACTGCAATTTGGACAAGGAGACCTTATGCCCTTTTTCATACAGCTTCTGACACAAATATTGGGTATCCTTTACACATGCCTTCCGAGTTGCACTTGCAATTAATAAATCATCTACATACTGTATTAAAGCGGATTTTTCTGGAAGTTCCACATCCTTCAAATCATCTTTCAAAATTTGGAAAAACAGAGTAGGGGAACTAGTAAACCCTTCGGGTAATCGAGTCCAAGTCAATTGTTTTCCTTCCCAAGTAAAGGCAGATATTGCTTGACTGTTCTGAGCAATTGGAATACTAAAAAAGGCTCCAGTTAAATCCAATACTGTATACCATCGTGACCACGCAGGTATTTCCGTCAGAATTAAAGACGGATCAGGGACGACAGGATGGGGAGCTTCCACATACTCATTTATTGCTCTTAAATCCTGGACAAACCGATATTCAGGATCTCCATCTGCGTCTAGCCGATTCTTATTTACAGGCAAAATTGGAGTATTATATGGACTAACAACAGGTCTCAGTATTCCTTCATCCACAAACTTCTGAATTTGTTTTCTCAAACTTGGCAGAGCCTCTGTCACAATAGGATATTGTTTTACTGAAGGAGGGGGTCCCTCCTTAGTTTTTATCTCTACAGGCTTTGCTGACTTCAGGAATCCAATGTCCTGACTATTACGACTCCAAAATTCCTTGGGTATTTCTTTCAATTCCACGGGTATTTCCTGTTTCTGTTTGGGTTCTTTCTCAACCGCAAGAACGTTCCCCAAAAAATATAGTTTCATGGTTTTAGAATTCAAGTCCAATTTAGTTCCCAATTCTCTTAATACATCTCTTCCCAACAGCGAAATTGGGGAAGTAGGGGAAATTACAAATTGTACCCAAGATAAATGGTTAAGTAATAGTATAGGTAAAGGTTTAGTCAAAACTTTTTCTTCCACTCCCAAAACTCCCTTAATCATCACTGTCTCCAGTGACTTCTCAGGTACATCAAAATTTAGAAGACTTAAAGTGGCCCTGGTATCTACGAGAAAGGTTACAGGTCTTCCGTTGACCTCAGCGGTTACATGACCTTCAGGTGATAAAACCACTGCCATTTTCACTGTGATTGTGATCTCCTCAAAGCAGGTGGTAAGGCTAAGTTCATTCGCTGTTGGTTCGGAAACTCGAGCGTGGGCTGACCTTGTGGGGAGAGAAAAGGTCGTGGTCTCAGTGGGCACTCTCGCTGCATGTGACCTAAATTTCCGCAGAAATAACATTCTCTCTCCCCAGATGGTATCCTATTTTGCTGATTCTGTGGGTATCCACGTCCTCTCCCCCTTATCGAACCTCTTCCTCTCACAGCCCTATATTGATTTCCTTGCACTATCGCTGCAGCTAAAAAGGCCATATCTTCTAGTTTCTCTTGTCTCTTCCTTCGCCTCTCTAGTTGTTTTTCTTTTTCTAATCTTTTCTTCTCTTCTTCCTTTTCCTTTTCTAGTTTTATTTTCTTCTCCTGATCTCGCCCATTATATACAAAACTAGCTACTGAGAGTACCTTCTGCAAATTTTCCCCTTGCCATCCTGGCATGTGTTTTTTAAAGTACTTACTGATATCTGGAGCGGCTTGATTTACAAACACGCTGATCGCTAATGGTTCTTGAAAAGTCTGCTCTGTCATCCCTCCATACTGAATCAAGGTTGCTCGCAGCCTCTGCCAGTAATCACTTGGGTGCTCATCTAGTCTTTGCTGACACTCTTGTACTCTTGCCCAGTTAGTAACCCTCTCCTCGCATGCTCGGATGGCTTCTAACAAACCATTAGTGGCAGATTTCCATGCCTCCATTCCATCGTGGGTATGTATTGCCCAGTTAGGGTCCTGTACTGGCCAAGTCGGTCTGCCCTGTTGATTATTAGACAATTCCCTATCTTTGGCCAAAATTCTTTCTCGCTCCTCAGTAGTAAACAATTCCTGCAATAGGGTTTGCATATCTTCCCAATTAGGTTTGTAATCTCGAATGATGCTTGACAGCATCTTTGCACATTTTTCAGCATTATCTCTCAATCTTGGGAACCTCTCTTGCCAAAGCAATAGATCCCCTGGTTTCCAAGGCTGATGAACCAATACAGCCACTAAAGGTGGCATGTCGGCCGCGGTACTAGGTCCTACCCGTGGATTGGAATGAAATTCCACGACCATTGAAAATTTTCCTGCTTCTCCACTAATACTTTTAGACTCTTCTTTAGTTATTTTCCCTTCTTCATGTTCCTTTATGATTTCGTCAAAATATGCTAAGAGCTCTTGTTTATTTGCGACCTTTTGGATTTTTATTTTCTTCCTTTTATCTGCCCAATTAATCCATAAAAATAAATAGTCCATTTGATAAGGATTTCTGTCTTGCAAGATTTTTCTAAGTGTAATCAGCCTTTTTTCCTGAAACGAACCCTCTGCTGGCCATACTTCGTCGGGACCTGCCCCACGAACCCGGGTTAAGAATGGCCAGTCATCTTGACACAAAGTTACTGCGCGCTTTCCTGATAATCTGGCTGTACCTTCCAATTGTCCCCAGTTACTTAATAATTCTTCTAAGGGAGATCCCCTTGGTATGGAGGGAGTTCCTTCCATAACTATTTGCCAAGAAGATATAAAAGGTCCCGATAAGAGCAGTCTGAGAAGTGTTCTTGAGGGACTCGAACCCTCTCTGTTTTCTTGGAAAGTAGGACTCGAACCTACTATCCACCACTCGTCAGTTCAGCTCTCCAGGGTACTCACCTAATCAATGCTCCTGATGACCCATCTGGGGTGCCAAAACTGTTAGAGATGTAATTGTAATGAGACTCGAACTCAGAGACGGGATTGTAGTGAGACTCGAACTCAGTTGTTCATCAAGGAGCTTTATTAAATCAGACTCTGCAACAACAGCAGGGTCGGGTCACTTCTAGCAAGTGTCCACCGACTCAACAGACACACAGGGTATTTATACACTTTTTCAAGGGTGACTTCATAGCAAAAAGGGGAATAACAATGTGCTCATCGTCTCTTTCAGTTCCTTCCGTGACATATTGTCCTCGTTCTTCATGCTTCAGGTAGTCTTAGTTCTTTTCTTTAATTTTTCTGAAAGAACACGTGCACCTATTCTTATCTAATAGCCAAAATCTCTACTCAAGCATTTCAACACTCATTTCTCATCTATTCTTACCCTGACAATTCAAAGAACTTGATTTATTTGTTGATTAGTTAACCTATTGACCCTACCATGGTCATGGACAGGGCTGTACAGGGGTAAATGAGCAGCTTATGTTGCAAACTCAGTGTAAACCTTGCAGTTTCTTTAACATTGACCCTTCAGAATATGGAGTTGCTGACTGCTTTCTCTTGTCTGAGTTGTGTTCATATGCTCTTATTCTCAGGTAGCTGGCCATCCCTTCCTGGGAAATGCACTGTACCAAAGCCAGATGGTGTGTCGTATCTCTAAATCAAACCAAATTAATTTTGGAACATCAAGCTAAGTAAATCTGGTTCAGAATGTAGTCTTTGAATAAACACCATAAAGTCAAATATTGTGTGAAAAAATCACACCGATTCAGCCATTGTATGCTTAGTTCTAAGTTGAAACAGGCTTTGGTAAGATTTTCAATAAAAGTTCAGTGCGTATGTGGGTAACTTTGATTTAAAATTCTCTATTTGCAAATAAAGATATTTACTTACTGTATCTTTTCTGATTGGAATATGAATGAATTTTTATGTGATGACAGTAGCATGTTAGATATCTCTTAACGTGTGTAATAATGTTTTAAATTTTTTGTTGAAGAAAACTTTTTCAGCTCAAAAATCTATGATTGTTCTCTCTTGCAGTGTTTCAGTAAAATCATCTGGGGATTAATTTGAAAAGCTTGTTGTTGTTCTTGTTTGAGAAACATATCATAAATTGTCTTTTTACCTTTTAGGAAGCATGATTGAAGGTACTCAAACTGTTATGTGGAGTAGGGCTGAATTTCATGAAACTATCCAGTCTGAGAAGTTGTGTCTTGGCCTGGAACTTTTACCTAGTAAAGCAGCTCAACAGGATTACCACATGCCAGATGTCATCACTGTCAGAGTACAAATGGGTAAATGGCACCTTTAAATACATATCTGTAGCTATATTTGTATACCTTTGGATATCTACATAAAGATAGATAAATAAACAAACCTTCTGTAATCTCAGTGTGTTACCGAAAGAAACAATATTTCTATCCTGTAACTTTCATTTTGACAGATTCTGATTCATTCCACGATGTAACTGTGAAAATTGAAAGACCTACTTTTCGTAAACCGTTTCTGGGTGGATTTAAGAACAGAATAACAGGAGTGGAATTTCACAATGCAGGGTCACAAACGGTACCCAAAAAAAGACCTGAAAAAGGAACTACATTATTTTGTAGAGAAACACAGGTAATGGTCCAATAGTGTCTTTTTAAGATACGTTTTATTTTGCCAAAGAACAGAATGTTGACACAATTATTTCAAACAGGAATGAGGAAGTAAATAAATCAAGAGTAAGTATGCAATTGAATATATTTAATGAATTTATATAATGAGTCTTGGGTTTATAAATAGCTAATTTTTTGTTCTTTATTTCTTGAAATGAGAAAACAATCTATGTATTTTCTGATAATTTGATGTGTGTTTTTTTCCTAGACGGTTTGTGAAAAAAATAGATATCAACAAACAACAAGTCCAACATCTACACAGATGACTAAAAGTGGCCTGTATGTGTCAAACATAAGTGACAAACTAATAACCCCTGGAAAGTACCTTACAGCAGAGGAATACCATAAGCGTCGACTTGAAGCAGTAAGTTCTCATATGTTTGCAACTGTATCTGCAAAGAAAAGTAGCAAAAAGATTATCTGGATATTTAATGAGTCTTCAGAGTGTTCAAAGAGTGATCTTAACAGTGAACTTTAGAATGTTCACACTTCCTTATCTTTCTGAATATAGGATAAGTGTGCATGTGCACACTTACAGTGTTGGTGTTTTCAGCAACATTTTGACACATTAGTTTCTTAAATATTAATCATTGTGAATTTACTATTTTCGGTCTTAAGTTAAGCTTTCATACATACTGTTAGTTATTAAAATAGGTCTGTCCCATTCCCATTCTCTTGATCTCTTTCAGAACTACATGCCTGATGCCATGTATGACATAATAGCTAGAACATTGCATTAGGATTTATGTGACTTACATTCAACTTCTGGATTTTATGGCTTTTTTTCCCCTACATTTATTTATTTAAGAACAGACTAGATGTATGCTGTGGCCTTGTGGGTTCTTTGGTTCGGAGTCTTGGTGCACTGAGGTGCTCTGTGTAGCCGATTCTGATAACAGATGCTGTATAGTTATTGTATAGAGAATGTCTCTTTAGGCATTCTGAACTTCTCTTTGTAAAGCACCTGTTCAGTGACTGCACACCTATCTCATTACTCCCTGTCATCAAGTTAGCTTGGACACTGCTTTGTAAATGCTGTAATTCCTAATTTAATTGCTTAAAATAAGCAGTCTGAGTCTTACTAAGCGGATGAAAAGTTGGTTTCCCCAAGTGTCTACGTGGGATCATTGTATTAATGTGGTTTTTAAATCTTGTTAAAATTTTCTGTAAGAAATTCTTATTTGGTCAGCATCAGTTGACAACAATAAGCATCTTGTTGGAATGGAACCCAAATAGGTAACTGTTTCCCCAGGACTATGAGTAAGTTTTACTGTGATCATTTGTGCTATTCACTGAAATCTGTAACGTATCTGTAGGTAACCTATAATGCTGCTATAAATGCTACTACAGAATTATTTTCTTTGGTTTTCACTTCAAAAGCAAACACTTTGCAAATGTATTCCAAAATATTTTCTCCCTTCACAGAGGCTTCTTATAACCAAAACTGGCCTTCAGGTTTTAATACCACGGGTATTGGTTAGTTTTCTGTATGTATTTTTTCACAGTACGAGAAAAACACAGGAGTATTTTTTATTGTTGATATATAACATTCTAAAATTATTTTTTAGAGTGCATCTGTGTCAAGGAATAGAGCACAGTGGAGACATCAGCTTGGTGTTGATTCAATTTAGTGGGTTTGCACAGCATAGTGTAGTTCTGTTCTGAAATACTAACTGGAGTCGTATCCAAGGGAAATGTTAGATTAAGATATCTCTGGAGGCTGCTTAGCTGTATCAGCATGGTTTTGTGTTTGATGGCCTTCTACACTGAATGATGTTTAATAAACTCAAAATGGCATTAAATTAACCTGGCTCAAGTGCTTTTGGTGCAAGTGCTAACTCAGCTGGCAGAAGTTCATGCCTGTGTATTGTCCTCCCTACTGTGATATATCTAGGCTAGCTCCATAGTCATTAATAGCAACATTTTTGGATGGTGGACACATATTTTTTTAAGTTTTGTCAAAAGAAAGTGTTAATTTCATTTTTATTCTTTGTTTACAAATAACATGTAGTTAATTTTGTGGCTGTGCTTTTTTTTTAAATTATTTTCAATAAGACAATTAAATTTGCAAATATGAATCTAATTTCCCAATTTTGACAAAGCATAAATTGGTACTAAAATGAAGACCTCTGCCTACACAGCTGAGGGGAGAAGATTAAAGCAATGGCAAAACATGGCAAAAGGCAGTTTTTAAGGGGGCCTTGAGAAAGAAAAATGAACTCCTCCACTGATTACACTCTTGCAGTTAACTGAAACAATAAGCAGGCTAGTGTTTAGACTAATAGTACATAACTGTTTTTAAAGCATTTAAATTAGTCTAAGTACAAGACAAATCTTAGAAAATGTAGTTAAAATGCTAAGAAAATAACAGTTAAAAACCAAATGCTGTGCTGTTTGATTTTAAATTGATGGTTCTGTGATATTTTATCATATGTAGGTAATAGTATTACAGAAATATTTTCGTCGTTGGCATGCTAGAAATATGGTACAAAATCTGAAGGAAAAAAAGAGATTAAGGCTGGCATGGGAAGCACAAGAAGAGTTACAAAGGAAAAAAGAGAAAGAAGACAAACTGAGAATGGAGCAAGAGAGAAAACTGAACCCTAAAACCAAAGAAGATTTTGACCTGCTTTACCACGCTTTAGAATGTAAGTTTTTCTTAAGGGAGCACTCTTAAGTCAGAAAAAAAAAAAAAAAAAAAAGAGTAGTTTAGAACCAAGTTTTCTGGTTTTGGCTGGTTTCTTTTCCTTTCTGATCATCTCCTTTTCCATCTCCTTTTCCTTTTTCTATGCAGTGGAATTTATTTCATTTTTAAAGATTTTCTTGCCTTTTATATATTTCTAGAAGCTTTTTTTTTTTTAGGAAAAAAACCCTAGCTCATAAAATGATGCTAGCAGTTGTGTTATTTTGGAGGTATTTTTGTTTGTTTTCCCATTCTTCTGTAATGATATAAGATCAGCTACAGGAACAAGATGACCTGATACAGGTCAACAAGAAGAACGAGATTCTTCTATTGTTTTCTTTTAAAGATCAAAACACTAAGTTAGTTCTGATGCATTTAAGTCACTGAAAATAACGTCATGAAGAAATTGCAATTAAGATCCATCATTTGCCATTTAATTTTCATAATGGATTAAATTCTACCCAGAAATTTATGAAAGGTAAATGAAGTTTTTCATTTCATTTCTTTATTCATGTCCTCTTCTGCTGCTGTTTCTTCTTCTTTCTAATGTATTTTATTCGCAGAACTGCTGTAACTGCAGTCAAAAATTTACAAATATTTTAAAATATTTTTAAAATCTTTAAAATATACAAATATTAAATCTTAAGAACATTTTTTTTTAAGTTCCTAAAGGGCATCATGAAATCTTTCTCCTACCAGAGTGGATGGTGTCTGCTGACAAGCACCTGTAAACTTCCCTTGCAAAATAATGTGAATACTGCAAATAATTGGCATAAAATCTTATACAAGAATGATCTTCTAACTATAACAAAAAAATAACACGTGCCCCTTTGGAAAAATGAAAACAATAGAAAGCAATGTGATGGCCTATAAAAACGCCCCAAATTGCAATAGTTCTTTTAAAATGACCCCTTTTAAGCAAAATACTTGCATTGTCACTTTGGACAGCTCGTTTTATCTAAGCTTAAGTGTTTGCTTATGGTTTAACTCTGGCAGTTTTTACATTGCTGTCCCTATAGCAGAACTGATGGAATGGATTCTCTGATTCATTGCAAAGCTACTGGATCTACCTTAAACCATCCTAGCTATTTTTCCTACGGTAAACTGAGCATAAATTTGGCAGTATGTGTTATTCATAGAGCCTAAGCTCATGATTCAAGAAATCCCAAGTTATACACTTATCTTTTAAATCTGTCATACTTTGTGTGGCATCGAACAAATTGCTTTGTCTAAATGTATAAATGACATAAATATTACTGTTCTTTGTGACAAATGTAAAAATTATTTCCAGCCTTAAGCTTTTAAATTTGGGGAATTATATCTTCCTGGGATTTGTTGTTTTGAATTAGCACACTGTTTGTTTTTTTTTTTTTTTTTTTTCCTGATATTCTTAGATTTGAAATGTATGGTTACATACGTCTCTTTTGCCTAATTTAGTCTGGCTGGATTCACAAACAATAAAAAAGTCCAGCTTTGCATATTGAGGAAATCTGAGAAACATTTGCCATTTCAAGAGCTGTGAAGGAATAAACTAAACACTGATATTTGAAATGTCTTTTTAACATTTTGTTGGAGATAATTGTCTAGTATCAATCATATTGTTTGGTCTTTGTTTAGCACTGTTGACTCATTGCTTCTCTGGAGACTTGCAGTCATGCTCTTTATTATAATAGAGCTTAGTGGTTCTAGGAAGTCTTTTTTTTCCTACCTGCATCTGAAGCTACTTTTACATTCTTACAGTGTCAACAGTCTACACAAGCTAAATCATTGTGACAGTAATAGAATGAGGTTATTGTCCTCTACAGATCTGTGAAGGTTATTGCTGCTGATCACAACATAGGGATACTATTACAGCGTCAGCCAGGAGAAGCAATTCCTTTTGGTACAAAAACTTACCTGTTGAGTGTATGGTGCAAATGAGCTGTATCTAAATATTCTGTGTCTGTATATAGACACATTCACTATTTATTTGAAAAGTATGAACTACTTCATTTGCTTTATAAACACTGGAATAAAAAATACAAGTAAAACAGGTAAAATAGATAGTCTAAGAGGAATGTCTGACTTGATAAAATGTACATGGTGAATTTGTAGGTGAGTATGGGTAACTGTTTGACAGGCTCTTCATTTCTGCAAGTACAAAGTTGCTTAGTGTATTTATTAACTCCACCTTTGAAGTTGCTGCCCCCTTCAGGCATATAAAGCCTCATGTAAATTAATTCTGTGCGGAGCTTTTATTTGCTGAAATGGCTTTATTTAAAAATATATCTTTGGATACTCAGAACTTGTCAGACAGCTGTCACATTAATACCAAAGCTTGGAAAGCCTTAAGGAAATGAATGAAATATTTTGAAGTATAAAACATAAGGCATTGTAGATAAGGAAGCCACAGGCAGAAAATAAACTTTCCTCCCTTCCCTCCTCCTGCCTTTAATCTTACCTGATACAGGATGTTATAGCCTTTTTTTCAGTAGCTGTTCATCACATACTGGATTATTTTCTTTCACTGTTTTTCTTTTGTATGAATATTCTGAAACAATAACTTTGAGATATTATTCAGGAATGTGGAAGTTCTGGATCTCACAGAACTCCCTGCAAAAATCGTTGGATGTATTTGAAATGGAGCATACCCTTCAAAATAGGCAGGAATTGTTATGATGGATGCAAAGGAAAGCAGTCTTATGTAAATGGTGATTTTACTGAGAGATTTCTGTAAGGGCATACAAGCTGGATGTCAGCAATTACGGTCAAGAAATGGGTACTGCAAAATAAGCCATGAGAGATGTGTCTGCATGTTAGTCATTCCACTTGGCTTCTACTTCAAAGTGCAGCAGGTACCTGTGGTTTGGTGATTTGCCCCTGAGTCAGAAGGCCAGATGTTTTTATAGCATCCACTGATTTACCTGCTGCTGTCATCAGCATGTTTGTATATCACTTCCCTCCACTGGAAGGGTTCTGCTGCAGAAGAGAGAGTAAAATAATGATCGTCTAATTGTATATGTGCATCCATCAGCCTTCAGTGGCAAAAGATGATACCACTCAACAATCACTGTTAAGTCCTGAAGTGCTAAACTTGTTTGTCAGTCAGTCTTGTTTGATTTTTACTCATTTCTGCAGGGAGAAGCTGTAGTAGCACTGAGTACTAGTGGGACCACAGTAAGATTCTGTTCTTAATCTGTTGAGAAGATCATGGTGATCGATGTTTGGTTAAAAAGTTCCTCGTGTTCATATTGTTTGGAGTAGTTTTTAGATGCAAAATCCTAAAGAAATCACTGCATCACACACTTCCACAGAAGCTAAATTCTCACTGATTTTCCTGGCAGTGTGGTATTGATGTATACTTGCATTCTCAGAACATCTTTATCCTCGGCATTATTTTCTGTGCTGTTTTTATGTCTATTTTGCATAATAATCAATTTGCTAATACAAAAGCTTTATTATTATTATTATAGAAATTATGTTATTTCTTGAATAATAAAGTAGAAATCTCACTGAAAAGCATCTTCTAAAAAACTACCCAGAATATTTGTATCTGTAGCATGGAGGCAGGAGGAGACGGAACGGATTAACAGAACTCTTACTGGAGCTGAAAGAAAGGCAGCACTTTGTGGACTTCTAGAACAAGAGACACAGCTGATTGCTTCCATTGGGAGACACAAGCTAAATGTAGACGAGGACAATCAACAAAGAGCAGTACTGCACTTTCTGAATAAGGTCAGTGAAATAATTTTAGACTGAATATAAAGAAAGTTCCAGGGTACAAGAACAGAAAAGGCATCTGCAAACCATTTGCCAGAAGTAACTTCTGTAGCTCTGTGACTGATTATCAAAAGACAAACAGTGCAACATTAAGATTGTGAGATTTACCATAACCACGACCAGTTATGTATATAATCTAAACAATTAGCACTGAGTGGATGAATTTTTTATCCTTTAACTATCCTGCATCAAGGATAGAATTCTGACGGCACTGTTAAGATCATTCTGACAGAATTCAGAAAGGCTAATCTGAGGTAATGAAACATAAGAACATTGCAAACCATTCTGTATTTTGCATTCTGTGAATTAGAATGCTATAATAATTCATGCATGAAACTGTGATCTTAGTCTTAATCAGTTTTTGAATCTTTAGAAATCTGCCTATAGGCTTCTCTTTCAAAAACATTCTGTTTTTCTATATGAAACTAATGACTAGGTGACCTTCCCTCTGCTATCTTCATTCATTGCTTTCTAGAATGAAATGTTTGCTATTGCAGTTAAATGCAAAATTTAAGCATATATTTAGTGTTTATAAAATTATAAAAGATTATAGAGAGATAAAACAAAAATAAAAGATTATAAAATCTTAAGCCCCACAGAGTTAATTATGTGATTATTTTTTCTTTTTTCTTCCCTCAAAAAAGTTATCCTTCAGAAATTAGATTTTTTGTTCATTTTTCCATTTAGGATAGGCATTAGTTCCTAAGTCATCATTTCTGTTGGACTTTAAAGGAAGTATTTATTCAGTGTTCATGTACAGGATGAGAAAGCCAGGAGAGCTTTAATTGAATCTTATTGATCTCAGTGGTTAATTGACTGCTCTTAGATGAACAACAAATTTTACACAAGAATTTATTTTTGTATAATCTTGAGGATAAAACTTATTAAAAAAAAAAAAAAAGAGAGAGAGAGAATTCATTCAGTTAATTCCCACAAAGACAGTTTAGAGTGACATTAGATTCAATGGCTCTTTAATGTAAAATACGAGAAGTCCTTTTAAGTTAAAACAATGTCTCAGCAATCCATCCCTTAAGAATAAAGATTTTTGTTGTCTGCTTTCATAGCTGTGAAATAACTATGAAAAGATATACTGCAACAGCAGTATTGGTGGAACTGTTATGAGGTTTATTGATGCGATGTGGTTGAATTCTCTCTTACTGCTTTCAGGAGTGAAAAATGCCAGGAAACTAAATATTTAGAAATGATACCAAAACTATAAATCATTTCATTGTTAAATATTTGCTTCTACAATTTGACATTCTTCTGTCATCTCAGAAAAAGAAGCTTGGAGCAGTTTAAAGTAAACATATTTCTTAACTTGGAATTCTTCTGAAACACTGGCAATATCGTTCATAATGATGAGACTAATGTTTTGTTTTCAACAGGAAGTTGTTTACTTTCTTTGTTTAAAATTTATTTTATATAATACTCAGTTTTGATGAAGTAGTGAGGAAAAAATGACAGAATTTACAGATATCATATCTTGAGTTGGATAATTTAAACGTGGTCATAATGCAGTTGGCCTGTGTTACAGATTGTATTCAGCGTAGAACAGTGAGGCTGCTAGCTTATATATGGGTTGTGTAAACTGATGAGAGGAACCCAGCTTTAATAGCCATTTCCTAGGCAAAGCTGTGCTCATTGACTCATTGTGCTCATAGTGTAAGCAAATGACTCTTCTGTCTTAGAAAGAGTGGTTTCATTAGGAGGACCAAATGAAGGTAATGAATTTCAAGTACCCCTTGGAAAACAGGGATTGTTGCTTACCTGCTGTGAGAGAAAGCTGCAGCATGATACTGTTCCTAAACTGCTGGTTGTTGTTGCTTGCTTGTTTTTTTTTTTTTTTTTTTTTTTTTTAAGCATTTTTGTTAATATGCAGTGTTAGTGTAGGAAAGTAACAAAGATATGCTGGAGTGCTTCTTTTTTAAGACAGAAAACGACTTCTTTCTAATTTTGCATAAGTTCAAAGGTTTAATTAAGGAGCTAAGGGTTTTATTTTTCACTAGTACCTGTTCTGATGTTGTGTTCTGTAATCAGTTTTTGCTCTGGATTGTTACTATTGATAAACAGTTAATTATAGTTCCATTCCCACTGATAACATAATCAAATGTTATTCAGTACTGGACTCCCTTTTCAGTTGCTTTGTTTTTCTTTTGCTTACCTATTTTTATAATTTGATAATTTATTTTAAAAAGAGGAAAACCCTATATAGACTGTTCGTATATGTTTTATCTAATATTCTTGCTGTTTTTATGACATCACCACAGGAGGCCTATATATTTGAATATAATAATGATCACAGAGATACTGGTGTGTTCTCCACAAAACTACTCAAGTATCTGAAGACTTCATGCTGTGTTTCTGCAGCTAACTTCCACTAAAATCACAAAGTGAAGTTCACAGATGTTTGTGAATGCTCAAGTTTCAAATACAGTGAAAGTGAATGATTAACACGGAGAATGAAGTTCAAAGTAACTGTCCCACTATGTGGTTAAGGATGGGGAGTGGAATTGGGCAGTGATGGGGAGAGGGTTTTGAATGCTATATTTCTGTTGGATTTAGTTATCTACTTCCATGGGTAATTAGCCCTCAGAGCCAGTCCTGTAGAAAGAGGACAATGTTTGGACTTTTCAAACTGAGTAGTGCAACCAATACCATGTAAGTTCTCACTGTCTTTAGAAGATAAAGATGTGCAAAGAGAATTGAAGTAGCAGGCATATATTATATAGTTAAGTTAGCAAGCAGGGAGCTAGCCCAAGTACCCAATAAGCTGTAAAGTCTTCTTGTAATTTACTTTACCAAAGTCTATGCCTTCTACAGTTGTCTGTATAGTTAGCATAAATAGAGCAGTTCCCTGGAGATGTTCTGTACTGCAGCTGACTTTGAGGGCTTAAATTTGCGATCTTTACGCAGTCAACAGTCCCACTGATCTTACTGATACTTTAGAGGGATTTATGACTGCAAGATGAAATACAGAGCAAATGTATTCTAACACCACCATCAGTAAATTTGTTTTAAAGAAGTAGAGCATATCCTTGTAGGAGAATATTATGTACTATTAATTTACTCTGAAATTTCATGACCTGCAATTTTAAACAAAGTGTGCAATTGAATGCTTGCTCTGGTGGAAAAGGTACTGAAAGGTATTGGCAATAGAATTAGATATTGGTTGTTAGTTAAGCATTAAAGTCATGTCCCAACTTGCTCTGGTGAAACTTTACATAACCATACGCTTGTTCAGCTGGTGATCAGTTTATAATAGCTCAGTCGTACAAATTGTTTCTGAAGTGTGCACAACCTAAGAGATGGAAAGCATGTGATGGAAAAATCACTGAAATGGATACACAGTACACACTCCGTGCCAGAGAACTACTTGAAATCTACCGCAGTGTTAGCATGAATGACATCCCAAAAGATGAGAGAAGAGATGTGCTGTTAACACTCAGAGGTACAGTGAAGGTATGTTTTTATTTTTCTATTTATGTTTGGATTTAAGCTGCACTTTCAAAAGACACGATCATTTATGATTCTATGATTTAATTCTGTTGATACATAAGCAATGCTTCTTCTGGCAAATAGGTGCCAGGGAGATCGGTTGGCAGCAAGACAAAGCCCAGTCTACCAACTGGCGTGACAGAATGATTTGTATTCCACATGTACTTAAAATTCATGTTGCAATTTGTGATGTACACATTTTTCTTCAAGATGCATTAACCCCATGGCTTTGGTCTTTTTGTGTGTGTGTGTTATTAATACATAATACAAATTTAGTACAAAGTTTAGCTAAATATTTGTAACAAACTGATGCAAATCATGACAGAAATGTAAATGGCTATTACTGTACTTCTGTTTTTCTCAGTTGCTTGACACATCTGTTTAGAACCTTATCATCTCTGTAGGTTTGTTGCCACTTTCTATGGCTGGCAAATACTGATATTCTTTTCTCTTCCACTCTGCATCCCCACTAGATTCTCCCAATATTCCCAGCATCCCACCAATAAAAACTTGTCTGCCTTTCTTTTAATCTCTTTCTTTCACTCCCTTTTTTCATATTAATGTATAAAAAGAATACCAAGATAAATTTTCAAGTACTTTTGAGATGACAGCATTGACTGAGGTAGAATAGAATGCTGTTTCCTGGTTCTTACTGAATGAAACTAATGTCCTGCTCTTGGTTTTGGTAATAGCAGAATTTGATTTAAAGTCAATATGACACTGGGAGCATTGCTAATTTATGAACCTCTGTTCATCTTAATACGATTCAATATTGTGTAGTAAACAAATTCTAGAATTTCTACAGATTAACACTCGTGTTTCAGGTGAAGAAACACTGACCTAAGCCACTTGATTTCTATCTCTGGAGTATCTCTAAGTATTTGAAGCACTGAAAGGACTAATTTCAAACATGGTTGTAAGTCCCTTAGGCCCTTTGTATCATTTTTTTTTTTTTTCTTCCTTTTCCCCTTTCCTTTCTACCAGTGTATGTACACTTCCTATCACAGAACCAAAGGAAGCTTCTTATTGAGATGCTTCTTGGGGCTTTTGGAGGAACAGAACAGAACAGTTTTCAGCCTCATTTTAGATGCTTAGCATTATTTAGTGCCTCCAGATCAGTTTTACAGTTCTTCATAGCTTCAGTATATATACAGGCTCGTTGAAGCAAAATCTGTATGTATTCTTTTTTTTTTTTTTTTTTTTTTTTTCAACTTCTTACATTAGTGTGCTTGGAGGTTATTTTCCTAAGACACTAAAGGTTCTTTTATTGTGAACATACAGAGCTGTGATTGATGAATTACACAGAAGCTATAATTTGCTTTCATACCTTTGTTAAGAATTATTTTATAACATTAAAGTTTTCTTTTCCTTTTTAATTCTGTTTTCCTTCAGGAACACGAATGTAAATTAACACAGGAAATAGTGGAATTAATTGACAGGGAAGTTGATCTTATGTCAAGAGAAGTAAAAGAATGCAACTTAGAAGGACTGAGGAAAAGAATTTGTACACTATTTCTTCAGTATATTAAAATTCCGAAGTTTAACCCTGAGGTTGCAAGGATACTTAAGGTAGTATTCCTAGACTGCAATGTAACTTAATGGCTATGAAACTAAAGATAGAGAAGGAGAATCGAAAGCCCTGAATGCTCTTTTACTTCCTATAACCTTTTGCTGTAGAATTGCTGTGAGTATTCCTTAAGAAGTAAAAATATATACAAGTATCACATGAATAAACTTATACAGTCATTTAGGAAGCACAGACATGTTTTTAACAATTTGTCAGGTAGCAGGGCGTAGAGAGCGAGCCAAGAGCTCCAGGTATGAACTGAAAAATCTGAGCATTTTAAGTGGCCTGACGCATCTTAAAAATGTTAACAGTAAATTTTAATAGCAAGCGGGGAACCAGTAGAGAGATTTGAAAGCATTTTTTTCTTCCACTGTAAGAAGGACAGAAAGGAAGAATATTTACTTCCTGAAAAACAGAAACAGAGAGGAAGTAAAAATAGTGGTAGACACCTCTTTTAAGTCTTCTGTTTAAAAAAAAAAAATTATTTTCATAAACATATGTAAAATCTATTCCTTACAGAATTTGGGTGGCACACAAGTAGCAGTAAGATAAGTTGTGAGAAAATAACTTCTTTCTCTAATTTCATCTTTTAGGTTCCACCAGATCCCTTAAAGCTCTATAAAAATGTTCACTTCTGTCGCAGTTGCGAAAATTACTTACCAGCTACTGAGTTTCCTATTCCTGCTAATTCCCGCACCATTGGCAGATGTCACTTGTGTTGCAAGCTTGATAATGAGGCTCGGCAACGAGAATCATTTCTGAAGTACAGACTTATTCTAGAAAATCTCAGAAAGTCTGAAGCTGATTATCAGGATGATGCTAGAATTGTTTTCTTAGTTCAGGTAATGTCTGCAAGAGCATTGCTAATAATGGAAACTGGCGGCTTTGATTATAATTTTTGTTTTGTGGATGTAGCTGACAGGAAGAGAAATAGGCTAAAAGCTATGAAAACTTCTTCCTGTGATACGTGATGTTCAGTACTATAAAGAGAAAGCACTTAAGCTCCTTAAGTATATCTATACTTTCGAAAGTGGTTACAAACAATACATTAAAAGAAACAGGATGTCCAGCTAACAGAATCAGATGATCCAAATTCTCTGGTACTGCCGTGGCCATCCTGTTGCTTAAAGATACTGGCATAATCTCAATAATGACTGTCACTGGGACTTTGTCACTTTTAGCCAAATTAATTTCAAGTTCTTCTGTTTGAAGCAATAAATATCTAAACGGCCAAGATTTGTATATTCAGCTACTAATTTCCTTATTTTTTTTCTAACATTTACTTAAATTGTTTCATTTTTTCTGAGCTGTTTGCCTTTTTATTCACCTCCCAACTGTCTGTCCTCTACTTCTATTCAGAAAACAGCTGTCATTCATCCAGAAATGACTGTCACAACCAGAAGTCTTGCAGCAGCTATGAATTTATTCACTGCCTAGCTCAATGCCAAAATAGGCTCTGACTGTATTGTCCGTGGATAGATGTAAGATTTTTGTGACAAAAGATTTTTCTTCAGTTTTCTTGCATGCTGATTCTAACCGTGCTTGGGCTGAACACCATGAGTGCTACTAAGGCAAAAAAGCAGTTGGTGTGTGTTATGGAAGCTCCACTAAATTCAGTTTACTGTAGCTAACGACCTGCTTTTTGCTATCAAAGTGAACTAGTTCAGCAATTGTGTCAAGTCCTGAGGCTGATAGGAGTGTTACTTTGAACTAATGAATATGATGAACTCCTTTATCCATTCTTTGCCTCATTTCCCAGTCTCCGTTGCTAAGTATTCTATGATACTTGCTCCCAACTTGTCAGATGGTAGTGATTGAAAGACTTTTCTGTTTCTTTGTGAGAGTAGAACAAGTTACCGGAGGGGAGGGACAGAGTGTCATGTGATAGGAATTGTGTATTTTCATAGCAAAATGCATATCTACCTTAACACAGTACAGAAGTTGTCTCTTAAATCAGTCTTTTCTCCATAACCAGAAAAGTTTTCACACAGAACAGGCTTTCGTCTAATTTTCAGGCAGAAAAAAATTGTAATCCAAGGAAAATGACCCACAGGTTGTGGGTCTGTTTTAGATGGTACTTCATATACTTTAACGTAAGTTTTAGCCAATTATTTGAGACTCACAGCTTAGCACAAAAAAAAAAAAAAAAAAAAAAAAAAAACCATGCCAGTGTATCTACTTTCAAATGTCTGGCTTCTTAAAAGATACAGTTATTCAAAATGTTATTCAAAATGTGGTGAAAAGGAGGAAATACTAAAAATATACACCAATTAATGAAAGCTAATAAGGGAGGACCAGATTTAAGACCAGATGTAGCAGCAGTCTTATGTTCTTGGAACCAGTAAGCATATAGTTATTATAATGGCTGTTCTAAGCCCATCTTTTATCATGCATTTTTTTCCTGGCAACATTTTAGGTGGATTCCTGGATTTTGGAAGCAAGGTAGTTGAGAATACATGAGACTTCATTTCACTAAAGCATTGTGTTGGTATACTTCCATCCATATTTTGTCAGGGATCTAATAAATAACATGGAAACATTAATTTAAATAAGTAATGATTTCTCCTTAGAGGAATGAGCCTTTTTCAAATGGCTTGCTGGAGGAAAACCTGTTTAAATTCTGCTGAATACAGGCTCCTGTAGATAACGATCTTCTAATAGCGTTTCCATGACTCAGTCAGAGAAGAATCAACATAGAGTGCCTGAAAAACTCACCAAGTTCAGTGGCAACTGCTCTCCTAATTTTTTTTTTTTTTTTTGTTACGTATGATTTTTTTTAATCAAGAATTTGTAGTTATTTCAGATGGCTAGTAAAAATTACAATATAAATTAACTTGAAAAGTATACCTAAAGACCTTTCTGTAACGGAGAACCTGTACATACAGCCCTTCCATTATTTTTTGTTAATGTTGTAGCATAACTACCTGATCTTAGGTGGCCACATCTGGTAAAATGAATAACAGTAATATGAACACAGTAAACTCTTAGTATGCCAATAACAGACTGAGAGCAAGAAAGCTGAGTGGGCCGTGATTTAAGGTCTGTCACAGGTAGGACTTTTCATTGTCATATTTTTCCACATTTTTCAGGCCAGATTATTCTGATTACTACTAAATTACTTAAAGTTTACATGTATAATAACTTATTTATTCAGTAACAGTAATTCTGAACTCTTGAATGGGGGATAACAGGGATGGATTATTATCATCAACCAAAGAAGTCTGAACAGGTTAAAGCTTGCTATAGGAGAAAGAAAATGAGATCTAAGAAGCTTTATAAGAGCTTTATAATTGCTATTTTAAGCAATTAGGATGTCAAAGGAAGATAAGAGAATTCCACTGGCAGAAATAATCCAAGTAAGAATGTAGCATTTTAGCACTGATGTAAGAAAAATTTAGTTAATACTTGCCATGCCCTGCTAAAGGAAGATGCAAGTCTAGATATTCTTCAACCAAGTGATTGTATGACATGCATAGAAGTATTTTACTCAAAAATTTGGACTCTTAAATGGTTACCATTTTTGCTGTAGAATGAAATACGCTTCACCTTTCTTACTCTTGTTTTCCATTTCAGCAACAGCATCTGCAGTACATGATTGAGAACATATGGGGCTGTCAGTCAGCTCTTAGTGCTTGCAATGACCTCTATGATTTGGTTATGGTCAGATGGGATAAGCAGCAAGAGTGGTCTCCATGGAACACTATTCTCCTCACTAAAGATGAAGCTGATGCACATCTTAAGCTGCATAACCTTCAAGAGGTAATATCTGATGGCTTATTTTTTTCCAGTAACTCTACTGTTTTAGTAGTATCCTGTGAGTAATGATGTTTGGCCAAAGTCCTTACACTCATTCATGTTTAAATTGGCCCACTGTGACTATTTAAATGATTGTGCTATTAAGTAGATAAGTGAATAGTCCAGAGGACAGCTGGCAGAGTCCATATCTAACTGTCTTGCTTTGGTTCTCCCACCTGAAATGCAAGAAGCTTAGCAGCCTCAGTGGTGCTGCTTAATGAGAACAGTTCCATATCTGTGATGCTCCCTCATTTCTGCTCATGCGTAATTGGCCTAGATGAAGAACCTACTAGGGATTAACTGTAAATGTTGTGGCAGTTGCGTACCTTTGATCTAGCATGGACTTCAGATGGTAGTAATTTTGGAAATTTTGAGATTATCTGAGAGCTACATTGACAAAACAAATAAATGACTCTCTCAAAGAAAGTTTTTTTGGGGGAACAAAATATAGTAGGGAATTCAAAATATAGTAGGGAATTCAAAATGTAAAGGGAATTCAACAATCCATATTTTTGCCCAGCTTGGGTTTTCAAGCAGACACGTACTTACATGAGCATTACCTTTAAAAGTTAAAATCAGTTTAAGATGGAAATTCCTATATTAACTCCTCTGTCTCACTTCCAGTCAACAGTGCTGTCCAGGCGGTCTGAATCTAATAATACACCTTTGCATCCATAAATCTATCTTCCCGGCATGATGGCAGGCAAATGTTCTGTTTATGCATTTTCCTGGTTTAACTTCTTAAGGCTGGATTGTCATTATCATATATGCTATTAATTTGATTAGGTCCAAAGCTTAGATTTGAGATATTAATATGAATGATAAATTCTAGTAAAAAATATTTCATTACTTTTACACAATAGAAATAGAAATATTTTCTGATTTGGACTTACACTTTCTCTATAACTGGATTTATTCCAAATAATGAAACTGAAACTATATGAGATTATGTACAGAGTGAATTTTTTCTGCATTTTTACATTTTTCATGTACAATGAAAGTAAACAAACTTCATCTATGAATTTCATGTGTTATTAAATGTGTTCTAAGCTGGTGTGCACTCTGTAATTATCATAGATTCATAGAATCTCCAAGGTTGGAAAAGACTCACATCACCCAGTCCAACAATCCACCTATCACCAATAGTTCTCACTAAACCATGTCCCTCAACACAACATCCAAACGTTCCTTGAACACCTCCAGGGTCGGTGACTCCACCACCTCCCTGGGCAGCCCATTCCAGTGCCTGACCACTCTTTCAGAAAAGTAGTATTTCCTAACGTCCAGCCTGAATCTCCCCTGGCGCAGCTAGAAGCCAATTATAGACTCTTGAAAAGAACCATGAATTTTCCTATTCCAAATGCTTTCATTCTAAATTGGAAATGAAAATTTTTGAACTATTCAGTCTTCTATATGACTGACAGTGGGCAGCAGGTTAACAGGGAAAAGCCTCCAAATCTTCTGCTTTAGTGGAGGTGGGAGATAGGCCAGAAGAGCAGCAGATAAGGTATATAATCTACTTTAAGGTTGCATGTTATTTTCAGTTATCTCTTAATGCAGAAAAGGAAGTGGGCCAGCGAGGAGTTGCTTTGCTTCAGTGGCCAAAGCTTTGTTTCAAAAAATGTTTGTGAAATAAGAGAAAATGAGGCAAAGTTAAAATGCCATAAGTTGAATCATTGTTTGTCATTCACTGAAACAAAGAAAATGGCCTCTTAAACACTTTATTTAGTAGTCATTCTAATTCATAACTATGACTAAAGAGATAGCAAAAAAAATATTTTTTCCAACTAAATATTCTGGCTATATACATCATCTTCTGAGCTAGTACTGGTCATGAGAAATCAGCAAAATATGCTGACTCAAACACAGTGAAGCGCTTGCTGCCATGGTTATTTGTAAATAATTATTCTGATTCTTACCAAGGAAATTTCACATATTAATTACCTTGCAAGTGCTGGTACTTAACCATTTCCATTTTTGAAATTTTCTTACTTGGAAAGAAATCAATGAAACTTACCTTGCAGGGATAAAAAACTGTTTTTAACAGATGATTAAAATTTCGCCAGGAGTGGTTAGTGATTTTCACCATAAGGTAGCAGTATAGAACTATAAAATGTTTTATTTCATTCTATATTAGATATGAATACATTATATGGTTTACTTCAGCAAAGAGTTGCTATTTCTATTGTCTAAAATATAAAGCAACAAGTATATTGCTGAATATTTTAATTGTATTTAATAGGATTTGGATTTTCTTTCCTTTCAGGCTTATGAAGCATCATTTATTCATGGAATAAAGCATAAGCATATCCGGGCAAAAAAGTACTTTGCTCAGATCCCAGTGATGACGTCACTTTTCCACAGGAGTGACAAGCAGGCTAATGCAAGTTAATTTTTAATAGCTATCCATATTCCTACTGATACGAAAACATAACTCTTCAGTTAACATAACAGGTGTCAAAGAAGTTCACTGAATTATTTATTAATACAATTCTTCTTTTAAAGAAATATATTGTTTTCCCAACACCTTAACTGTATTACATCAGATCAAAATAAAATTCTGAGTATAAAATAATTTGATCCTGACCAGTCCACATAACTGCATTTCATGCTTTGTAACCTCATTATTTAAAAGGTAGATAATTGTCGATGAGCTACTTACATTCATGAGCCATGACTGTTGGGGTATGTATGCCTGTGTTACTTGGAATATTTTGTTTGCAAACTAATATTTTTGATGAGGTAATTAAGCTAAATCCTTGTTGTCTTTTACTTATAAAAATAATACTAAATATATGAAATTTATTTATCTGATTTTAAGCATTAGGCAGAAAACCCATCAAAAACTCATCAAATCATAACCTATCAAAAACCTAAATGGATATTCTTTTCCAAAAGAAGCAATTATGCCTTGGAAACATTGGTGTAAAAAAGTCAGCAATCTTTTTGTGGCTCATCCTGTTGGTCATAATGGAACTGCCAGCACACAGTTATCGGATCCAAGATCTTGAAGTTATTGTGAATCAGGCTTAACATTTGAAAATACACAGTGCAGACTGTTCAGAACTTGTTTATTTTTTGAGAGGCTTGTGTTATTTAAAGTAGAAGTTAATTGCCTTCCTAAACTTACACAGCTACATTTATGTTTGATTACAGTTAGAGAGGAAAATATTTTATGGTATACATTTGTAGAATCATAGAATGGTTTGAGTTGGAAGGGGCCTTTAAGATCATCTAGTTTCAACCCCCTGCTATAGGCAGGGACACCAGGACCCCTCTGGCCAGGCCTTGAATGCTTCTAGGGCAAGAACATTCACAACCTCAGCTGGCAACCTGTTCCAGTGTCTCACAACCCTCACAGTAAAGAATTTCCTCCTGATATCTAGTCTAAATCTACCCTCTTCCACTGTAAAGCCATTTCCCCTCATGCTGTCACTACATGCCCTTATAAAAATATGTGGAACCGTTGGACATTTTCTGTTTCAGCCTTCCAGTACTTAAAGTGAACTTATAAACAGGAAGGAGATCAACTTTTTACATAGACAGATAGTGATAGGGCAAGGGGCAGCATTTTTAAACTAAAAGAGGAGAGATTTAGATTTTGTATTAGGAGGAAATTTTTTACTCAGAGAGTGGTGAGGTGCTGGCACAGGCTGCCCAGAGAAGCTGTGGATGCCCCATCAACCTCAAGACCAGGTTAGATGGGGACCTGGGCAGCCTGAGCTGGTGGGTGGCAACTCTATCCGTGGCAGGAGAGATGGAACCAGGTGGTCTTTAAGGTGCCTTCCAAGCCAAGTCATTCTATGATTCTGTGAATTGCTTAGGGCTTTATCCATTCATACCTTCAAAATGTTCACGGATGGAGAATGAACAACTTCTAGTAGCAATCTGGTCTGGTGCCTGACTGTCCTCAGCTTAAAAAAGAAATTTACACTCCTATCCAGTTGAAAGCTGCTTTCTTTCAGTGAAGTCTGCTGTCTCTTTTACTGTGCACACCCGCCTTAATTTTCATAATCTCTTTGTAAATTTCAGAAAGCTTCTATCAGGATTTTCCTAAGCCTGTTGTCAAGGCTGAACAAGTACAGCCTCTCCTCCTACATCAAGTGTTTCTGCCTCCTTTGCTTCTCAGTGGAATGTTGTTGAACTTGCTCCATTTATTGCAGTCCTCTTGATTTGAGGGACGTGAAATTAGATGCAGAGTTATGAATTCATGCTTAAAGAGCTCTAGATTCTGCATTCAGTTGAGCATTAGCAACCAAGCTTGTTTTAGCCTCCTAAAGAATTGCTCACAAACAGGTTTTTTTTTGTTTGTTTATGCAGAAGTCCAGTTGATTGTTAACTGAGACATGGCTGTCTTGTGATTTTGAACATTCAGGGGAAGGAAATAACTGTCATAGAATCATAGATGATTCTCATAGTCCTCACAGAACTACCTGCATGCAGAACATACAGTGGAAACTCATGTCTTCCTTCAAGCTGGTGTCCAAAAATGGCTTTTGAAAGCATAGAAGTTGAGTGTTTTGAAGAATGTGGTATATTGAAAAGAACATTTAAAACTTAAATTTAAAATTAGCAATTTATTGGTTATCTTGTTGAAAATCTTTGTTTGACGAAAGCCAAATACTGTCACCTCCATTCTAAAATAGAATAACTTTTAAAATCTAACATGATTGAAATTATCATACGGTATTTCATGTTACGTATGTTGCTCTGGGAGTAATTACAAAAAGCACAGTAACACTACTTCATAGAACAAATTCTCAGCTGTAAAATACTGTTTTTCAACATAGTCACTACTATTAGCTATGCATTTTCACCAGTGATGAACAAGAGCCTGCATGCTATGCTCATAAAAAATCTGTCACTGCTGCTGAAATGCACCACCCACCGCCTCACTCTTGTTCTCCATCAGTGTTCAGCAGATGTCGAAGATTGTCAGTGAATGCCATTTTTTTCCACATGGAGGAATTCAGTGATACCATTTATCAGACTGCTTCTTTGCTGCCATCCATTGTATGGTAACAAAATATAACAGCATATGGGTGGGAAGGTCCAGTCTCTACTGCCGTACCACCTCTGATGTTGTTGGCCAACACAATAAAACAAGAGGCATTACTTTTGGAACAACCCTAATAGTCTTCTCCGACTGCTACTTTTGTCATCTTACATATGGTTTTTATATTACTGAATTTTTGAAAAAGATTTTTAGCATTACTTGTTCATAGCATTTATAATTGTACTATGCTTTGAAAAGGCATTAATTTGAAACTTTTCTATAATAGTTACTGTGTTAGTTCACTTGTTTATATAGGTTACAAAAGGTGCTGGACAGGTATGAAGGATGTAAGTTTTCTCTGCATCAGACAGAGGAAAAGAATGGAGATTCCAACTCAGAAGATCAGAGTCAGGTCAGAGACATTCTATTTCTAGGAAACGTTTTCTGGGAAATCTGCCTGGGCTCATTTACCTTCAATTGTCATTGCATTTCATCAGGAGAAGAAAGCTATTCAGATAAAGGGTCAGATCTGCCAGTTTCTATTAGAACTGAATAAATACTTTAAAAGCTCAGCTGATCATCATTTCTTGAATTTCAGAGTTATACAAAAGATGATTTTGGAATCTATTTGTGTAATAGCCCCTGCTTTGGAGCGTAGATGTTTCCTGGGTAATGAGAACAAATTATTGTAAAACATCAGTGCCTCTTCAAAGGATAACAGACTAAGATGAAATTCTGACCTCCTTTTGCTTTGGGAACGTGGCTTATGAAACTGTCTTAAATTCTACCTTAAAGGTTGAGTCCATGAGGACTCCAGAGATGCTAGTGAGAAATTCCTTGCCTCAGTTCTTTCCCACCCATAGATACTAACAAGAAAGGGGATTGGCCCATATGGCTTGCATTTCTCATTCTGCACTAGCAAAGACACCTGGACAGTTAACACCTGAAGTTTACTTTGCAGGACTCTATTGTGAGCAGGACTTTTCAAGAATGAAGGAAAATTTGCCTTCTCACTACTTACCAGAAGCATTTCCAGAAGAAAAAGTTCCAGCCTTCCTCCCACAGACAGAAGTGAATAAGATGTGAGTTTGGCAAAGAACAGGCGTTTTTCCTACCCACTCCCAAGAGAAAACAGTGCTTTTTTCATGATATAAATTTCTCTATTTGTTTCCCAAAGGAAGAGAAACTCAAAGTAAGAGTGATTACTCTTTCCACCTCCTTGACCCCAAAAGATCTCCCAATTAACAAAGCGTTAATTCCCTTCCTGTATTATAATGTGATTGTAAATACTGATAAAATGGTATTACAGACAAAATATGTGAGGGTAGCAAAGCACTTGCTAGCCAGTATTTGGCACAGTATTATTTCTTACTGAAAATCTATTTTGTAATGGTAACTTTTATATATATATATAAATCAAGATTTAGATATAATATATATATATATAATCTAAATCTTGATTTATTTTTTTTAAGAGCCTAAATTTGAATATGCTTACTGTCTGAGCTAGGTGAAAAGATTCTTTAATATACTGCTGCAGTACTGTTTTAGCTCCCAAACCTACTGCTACAGAATCGTATGTGTATATTAAATGACTGGCATTTATTTTTATCATTGGTCTGTAGATAATTTTTTTAGCTTATCTTGCACTGTAAATTGTCCTTGTTACAAGAGTGATTCTAGTCTGATTTACAGTCCTAACTTTACTGTCATCCCACAGAGATCTGGCATTCACACTTCTTTATATTCAGCAGTTCTTACATCAGGAATGTTGAATTAGGAAGTTGAGAGAATTCATTTTTTTTCTAAAGAAAAGCTTTCAGGAACTCTTGGAAAAGGTCTGGAGGAGAGCCACTAAGATGATCAGAGGGCTGGAACACCTATGAAGAAACGCTGAGGGAACTGGGTTTATTTAGCTTGGAGAAGGGTACTGGGGGACCTCATTATGGCCTTCCAGTACTTGAAGGGAGAGTATAAGCAGGAGGGGAACAGCTGTTTATGAGGGTGAATAGTGATAGGACAAGGGGGAATGGTTTAAAACTGAGATAGGGGAGGTTTAGGTTAGATATTAGGAGGAAGTTTTTCACACAGAGGGTGGTTACACACTGGAACAGGTTGCTCAAGAAGGTTGTGGATGCCCCATCCCTGCAGGCATTCAAGGCCAGGCTGGATGTGGCTCTGGGCAGCCTGGTCTGATAGTTGGCAACCATGCAGAGGGGTTGAAACTACATGATCTTTGAGGTCCTTTTCAACCCAGGCCATTCTATGATTCTATTATAATTAAGCCTACTTTATTTTGTTCATCCTATTTCTTCCCATTATTTTTGAGTTCCATATTTCATTGCTGACAGGATGAGAAATATCTGGAATATGCGATATGAACACAGTTGTAAAAGAAAGAATGCATAAATTCAGAAGAATGGGTATGAGTAGAAGGCAAACACAAGGTATGTCAGTATTACAGCTTCTTTTAATAAAATAATTTTAATTGAGATAAAAATGATGAAATTATTTTTTTCTTTATTGCAGTTTTATAACGATTTCAGAGCATTTTGTGTTTCAGGTTTTTGGAGTTGTGCTAGATTAAAAAAAAAAAATCTTCACGTACAAACAGTTTTAAACTTGTATTCAAGAACACCTGTAGATTTTCAAGGAGAAATCTTGAAAATGGAAATTGCATGAGTATGGAAAATGCATGAGTAAATCGAGTGTGCTTTTGTGTATATTGAAAGATATCAGTCTGTATTGTATTTAGGTTCCTGCTCATGGATAAAAGAACTTCTGCGATCTCGTCTCATTTTAATTAATTCAGAGAAAGGAATCTTTTGAAAAATCTCTCTTTGCAATAGCTAAGTTTCTTTTTTATCATTTGACAAGAAATTTTTATTTTTAGAAGTGAAAAAAAATAAAAAAGGAGTAAATATATGCAGAAGTATTCAGGAGCCAAATTTTCTGGGGGAGGCAGATGAAGATCCAAGTCAATGGGTTCTTCTCATTCCTTTTTTTAGAGCTTTTTTCACTTCAGTCATTCCCAGACTGTGGTTTGTGGAGAGTTATTAAAAAGGAAAATTCAGTTTGTTTTCACTTGGAAGCTTGATCATAAGTGATGTGGTAATCTTAGAGAAAACAATCCGTTTTTGTTTCAAAAAAATTTAAGATTGTTTCCACAAGTCAGAATTTGGAGAGTATATCTACCGGCTGTGCTTCATTTCACTTGTGAGTGATCTGGATAGAATGTGCAAATGCCCTTTGAAAGATCCCACTCAAACTAAGAGATGAACAGTTGTTAAGATATCAGCCAGAAGCAAGGACATTATGCCTTTATTTTACAATTCTCTCCCTTGTATTAGCTTCTCTTTGGTCTTCAACAGTCTACTTTACGTCAACCATTTCAGGAGCCAGGAAATCTCTTGATTTGGGCTCTTAATTCATGCTGGCAGCATTTGAGTGTGGACTTGCAAAAGAAGTCTCACATGTCAGCAGTGGAGTTTTGAAACGGTGTAAGTGCTGTGTGGAGGCAGTAGTTGGACTTAATGATCCTTGTGCGTCCCTTCTAACTCAGGATCTTCTATGATTCTGTAATTTTTTAGCCCTATGAAAGCGTAGTAGTCACCCATCTAAAAAAAAAAAAAAAAAAGGATGGAATCTTCAAATACTAATGAATCATTTGCTCTCGTGGTTAGGTTCCTGCCTGTCAGGTTATAAGGTTATAATACATTATCTGTCTGTATTTGTTAGCCCTAAATTCCATACATTCATGTCAGACTGTTAAAGTCTTATTCAGATATGAAGGTCCTGGCAGCGTTGGTCATGTTTATCAACTGTATTGGGAATGGAGGAGAGCCAGTAGAGCCTACTTTTCAATTCTACATCTATCCTCTGTGATCTGATTGTCCTTACGTGTGCTCCCTCAGACATGCAGTGAAAAGGACATAAAGGATTTATGAAATATTTCTGAGGAGGGGAAAGTGCAATAAAAGGGTTAACTTCAGTGTTATGGAAAGGTATGTACAGAAGATCGGCTTCATTACTTTCCTCATTAATATTATTTTTGTAACTGGAATCTGATTTGAGATTTAAATTGAACAAATTGTCTCTTATTAGACAACAGTGCTGGAATAATACACTGTGAATTAAGGCAAATGGACTAGATGAGTCAAGCTATGTGTGCTCTGATTCAGAACTGCATGTCTTCAGCCGGTGTTTACAACCTCCCTTACAATTTTCATTGTGCTTCCTTATTTCTCCCTTGTTCTAACTTGTTTTAGCACAGTTAACCGTTCCTTTTGTGTAAACATCCTTACTATTTTGCTGGGATGAGGCACCCATGTGCTCACCATGTGCTGCATGACTCCTACTGCCTCATGCTGTCAGGTGATGGCAGAGACAGCTCAGCACTGACAGGGATGAAGGAGAACTGCAGAGGGACCCACTTCCTGGCAGCAAGAGTACCTCTAGGACAATTTTCTTCATGCATGAAACTTGTGAAATAGTCTAGCCAAGTTCTGCAGTGAGCATAGTTTGCTCCTGACTTTTGCAATTTAGTATTTTTGGGACAGTATCACTCAGAAGGTAGCTGAACAGTCCCATGTTTTTAGTGGATATACTCCAAGTGTTACAAGCATTGCAGCACCTCTGTTACAGGGACAGGCTGAAAGAGGTGGGGCTCTTCAGCTTGGAGAAAGCTCCAAGGAGACCTTATAGCAGCCTTCCAGTACCTGAAGGGGCCTACAGGAAAGCTGGGGAGGGACTTTTTATAAGGGCATTTAGTGACAGCATGAGGGGAAATGGCTGTAAACTGGAAGAGGGTAGATTCAGACTAGATAACAGGAAGAAATTCTTTACTGTGTGGGTGGTGAGACACTGGAACAGGTTGCCCAGTGAGGCTGTGGATGCCCCCTCCCTGGACGCATTCAAGGCCAGGCTTGAATGGGCTTTGAGCAGCCTGGTATAGAGGGAGGTGTCCCTGCCTATGGCAGGGGTTGGAACTAGATGATGTTAAGTGTCCTTTCCAACCCGAACCATTCTTACAATCCAGTTTTCTCACTCTCTCTTCGTTTGCTGAAACCGCAGCAGAGATTTGCTGCAGGTTTCAAACCTGTCAACACCCGAATGCATGACACCAGCTCTCAGCACATGTGAAGGAGCTGAGGGGCACGGTAACGCACAGCAGGGGGAGAAGTGCTGCAGAATACGTTTGCTGCAGCACAGAAAACTTTTCTGTAAACTCCACTCTGAAGTTGAGCAAAGCTGTTATCGAGGAGCTAGAAAACAAGGCGACGGGGATTTGGACTTCACGAGCCTGCCGCGAAGCCAAGAGGCGTCAGAGCACGAGAGGGACCAGCGCGCACAGCGCGGCCCCGCACAGCCGTGCCACCCTCGCGCCGGGGCAGCCCGCGCGCAGCAGACACCCGCCGCGTGACGGGCGGCCCGAGCAGCCGCCGAGCAGGAAGTGCTGCGTGCCGGTGCCGCCGCGCGCCCTGCCTCCCCCGGGCCGGCCAGTTCCGCCTGGCGCGGCAGCATGGCTGGGCTCGGGCCCGCCGCGCTGCCGCCGCTGCTGCTGCTGGGCGCGCTGCTGCTGCCCGGCCTGCCCGCGGAGCACGTCCCCGCGCTGCTGTGGTCCACGGGCAGGTAGGAGAGCGAGAGGAGGGACCCTGCCGCTCTGCGTGCGGCCGCGGGGGAAGCGTTTCTACGTGACCGCCTGTGGGTGAGAGCCGCCGGCAGCGAACTGAGCCGGGGAATCGATGTGCCTCCGGGCGCGCTACCTAACGGGACGGTTTGCCCGGTTTTATCTGTGATGTCGGTGTTCCGAACCGGGCGGTAAGACCCACATTACTCAGCTCTGAAGTGGCCGGGCTTTATTCACCCCGAGGCACCCCCGAGCGCGCTGCTGCAGCTCTGCTGGCTTACAGGCGCAGCGCGGGGCAGCCTCGCGGAGGAGCTGGCCAGGGGCTGCGGGCCGGGCTCACGCCTCCGGCTCCTCCACCGTGGCTTTTCTCTTCAGTTGTTCTCCTTCTTTCTTTCTTTTCCTTTCTTTCTTTCTTTTTTTTTTTTTTTAATTTTAAATGCAGTTCTTTCTTTTAATAGGAAGAACTCCTTTGTGCGTAGGCTTCACTTGTTAGGAATAACTGAGCGTTATCTGATTTGCAAACCCTCCAATGGAGAGCTCCTGCCCTCTGCACAACGTGTGTTATACCCGGCTCAGCAGCAGGCCTTCTCACAGCTGGGTTCTTACTCATTTCTCTAATACGCACAGTCAGAATGTGGCACACTCCAGCCAGAGGTTCAACCATATGTACACTTCGGATTTACCCTTCTGTAAAGCAAGAAGGGAATCCATCAATGGTTTAATGGTGATAAGCGCCCTTTCAGCTGCTAGGGCCACGCTTGCTGCCTTTCAGGAGACTTTGAGCTGATGAAGGTGTTTAAGCGCGGTGATCTATCTAAGCGCCACCAGGCAGACGGGCTGAATGCTGCTGTCATTCATCTCAGCGTACATCTCGTGTCTTTGGGCAAGATTACTGAAATTAAGGTCTCAGAGCTAAATCCTGCTGTGCTGTTGGGGTTTTGTGCTGCTGTTGTTTTCTAGTTCTTAATGCAGTAGTTTTAAGACAGCAAAAGAAGAAATCTTATGGCCATTAGAAGTTATGCTGTTTAAGTTCTTCAGGGGATTCTTCTCCACCTATAGTGCCGTACAGACAAGCATGGTACTCTTTTTTTTTTCATGCTGAGAGACGCTGATAAATTGCATTTGAAGACATATAGGAAGGAGGTGCTTGTTGGGTTTCTTTTATATGTATCCTGGGCATTGTATTCTTTTCTCAGCGGTAATGAATACCAACTTTGATGTATGTCTGCCCATCTCTTAAAAGTTTCCAGAGTCTTCTTAAGCACTTCCTCTGGCCCAAGGCAGCCACAGCATACAAGAACCCAAAAACGTTACCTTTTCAGTGAGTTTGATTAGGCAACTGACCCATTCCATACCCCGCACCCCCAAAAGAAATAAACAGATATTTCCACATTAAGGTCTTTTGTATTCAAAATACTTATATGTTCACCTTGGTATAACTGAGTCACGCGAGCTACCTCTATATTGAAAAACAAAGTTAGTGTTGGAGTTGTTCTTAGGATAGAAGTGATCTTGAGAGTCTGAGAAAAGACCAGTGCTGCCTTTGGCCTAGTTTGTATAAATAATACACATGTTGTCGGTATAAGCAGTGTCCCAAGGAGGCCATAAAACAAACTTTTCACCAAGATGCAATTAGCAACTTGCTCTACTGTGGATTGTTCAGGTCTATACAAATATAAAGCAAGAAAATCAGGATGGTGGACTGTTTAAACCAGTTTTTTGTTTCCATCAATAGAAGAAGTGTTCCTCCTCCTATGACCTTTGTGTTTTTAAAAGGGGAAATTTTTGTGAGGGAAAAAATCTTTCTTGTGAAATCCTCTGAAGTTACAGGAAAGGAGATTTATGTTAGTTTATAAAATAAAGAGACAGCAACAGGAACTTCTGTTTGCATCTTGGTGTTTGGTGGCAATGTGTGGTTTTCAGTGGGTGTTCTACAGCCCTCTGCAATGTGGGAGCTACTGTTGAGAGTTTCAGGAGGGGTGACTGTGTAGAAGTACAGTAATTATCAGTGGATTTCTTTTCACTTTGTGAAAAAATCCCTCCAATTTAAAACTTCAGTTTTGTTCATTGCCAGATAGGAGTTGAGATGCACCCATCTGTTCCATCACCATCTCCTGGGTTAACTGTCAGGATACCATACTGAATCCTTGAGGGATAATACAGTGCTTATAAAATGGTATATTTGAAGAGCTGCATTAGGAGAATGTGGCGTTTTAAAATCTCTCATGTGTTATTGTACTGTGATCATGCTACTCAAGGTTAATATTAGATAACAGATGCAGAGGGTTTTTTTTGGTTTTTTTTTGTTTTTTTTGCACCAAACAGCAATCTTTCCCCATTGCACCCAGAAAGATGAAGGGAATAAGACAGTAGGTCACAGTGTCCTGCTTTTACAAAGAGATACCAAATTATCAGTGGACATTTTCCAAAATAACTTTGCCCTGGGAAAATTAGCGTTGTCTTAAATCAGACTTTAAGCTGAAGCCATTAATGTTGCTGCTTCCCAGAGCAGGAGGGATGGGGGGAGGTTCCTCTTACATGTGATTCAGAACGGAAACATGATTTAGCCATTTTGAAACAATATTCAAAAGAATTTCTTTCTCTCCACAGATTAGAGAGAGCCTGAGGAAATAAACTCATTAAAAGTAGCTTCTGTGATTGCCCTTCATGTGTCTCTTTTAGGCTGTTCTTTGCTTGTAGTCACTGAGAATTTATTACTACCTTCATTTCTGCTGTGCTGTGAATCTTTTTCTGGTAAATCCAGATTACAAGTGATTTTGAGAAAGTGCTAGTGCCAAATGGGACATATGCCATGTTTCCTAAAGCTGCAAGGAATTTACTGAAAAATCTTGCTGGGAGGAGGTGTAGTTTAGAAAGGAGACGTGAAAACAGAAAATTATTTTAGCTGTAAGTTTTCTAGACTTCTGTGCAGATGCTCTGAGCCTATTTGTTTGCTTGAGGAGCCCTTCAGATTAATTTTTTCCTGTAGTCACCAGTTGTCACTGTAGCGGTGCTGTTAGGAATGGTGAGCTTTTTGTGTAGAGGATCATTTCCAGAATTCTATTAATAAGCTTACTGACTTCTTCTGTGCAGGGGAAAACGTTATTTCTTATGTGGTAATCTAGTGTGGTAATAGTGGCTAAAAGAGACAACGGACAGGAGTAGCTTGTAGGCAGGAGTTCAAAATGCAGCTGCAGGGTAAGTGCGTACCAGTGACAACAGGCCTGAATGAGGAAGCTTGTTTACCATAAGTCCTCTCGAAGGTCCAAATAGAAGAATTCTTGAAATCTTTGCTCCCTGTTCTACCTAGGAGGAAGACAGATCAGAAAACGTATCCCAGCTTTGTAGTAGTCTGTATGCTTAGACTTCTTGTCCGCCCAAGTAGTTAAGAGCAAGAAGGAAGTAAAAAAACTCCAAAGTGTAGTTATCTCCTTTCTTTACCACATTGTCTGGCTACAGAGTGCAACTGAGCGTTGAGCTTCTGCATTTCTAGCCTGAGGAGAGCACGAGCATTAGCAGAGATCCCCGTGGCTGAGACATGGCTGTAGTGCAGGAGGCAGGGCCGGCTGGGGCTGCAGACAGCTATGCTGCTCTGGGCATCACATTTTGTGTGAGCCATCAATAAATAGCAGCAATCGATACGTGTGTTGGCCTACTGCCTACCTCATCCTCTGCCATCCCTCACTCAGACGCTGCTGGAGGTGAAGAGTTCAAAGGAATAGTTGGGTTCATTGCAGGCAGTAATGCACACCCTCAGCGTATCCACCACGCGGGCACATATCTCCATTTCATTCTGCACTTAACGCCAGCAAAACACATCTGACATTTCCCATCTGACCCATGGTGAGAGTTCTGTTGCACCACAGTATGGGCTCATTAGGTGAGGCACACTGTGCAGCACCTGGCAGGCTAGTGGAGGGAAACAAAATATGTGTATCATACGGGGAATAGGAGGATTAGGCAAACACTGTATTATAATAGAATTATTAGCCAGCTGATGGAGATTTATTTTTCTAATGATGCCACCGGAGCTCTTAAAGTTGATGTCTGAAAGCTAAAAGGTCTCACAAAAGGTGCTTTTCCAAGTTAGGCAGCTAGCAAGGGCTGCTCTAAGGAACAAGGAAGCCTTAGAAGCAAAGAATGTTTTAAAACAGGATCATTAAATTTCTGAGGGTTTTAAGACAAAAGCCTTTGCTGTTGTGCTGCTGGAAATGAATTAGTTTTGTTTCATGTTCTCTCTGTTACTTTTTTTACTTAATTGCAAATCCAGAGGGTTCTCACAGTCTTCAAGTTTTTCTATGCTAGGCATGTAAAAGATCAGTTATCTGATTTGCAAAAATAAGTATAACAAGGTATTCACTATAATTTCCCTTCATACAAACCATTCTTTGACATTTCCCAATTGAATCTATCTTTTATTCCTTCAGTATTACTAGTATTTTGGTGTAGCCATGCATTTCTTTAATGTCACTCTAAAACGTCACTCAGTTACTGAATTCAGCATCTTCAAGAGTTTTTCTTTTTTCTTCAAATACTTTATTCTTAAAGTTTGTATTTAATTCTTTGACATCCCGAGGTAAGCTTTCTTGAGAAGTTAACACATTTATTGCAATTTCTAAGCTCATGGTCTTCAGAAATACAAATTAACGTGGATTGCCAAGCACAAATGAACATAGAAATGAAGGAGCTGAGGAAAACAAAGAAAACACTGAATGATAATTTCTGTCGAATGAGAAGAAATTTCCTTCCTGCATCGCAAGGTTTACATCTAAAGCTGAAAAACAGACAGGCAAGAGGCATTCTAGAATGCCTGCAGTTTGAACACCTGCAGCACCTTGTCTTGAATAAGTCCCCCAGGAGTAGCGTGGGCTTTAGTACTTTCCCAAATCTGAAGAGAGTTAGATATCTTCTGATGTACAATTACATCTTTTTTATCTCTGCTGTAGGTGCAGTTGAAGGCTTTTGATTCCTTCCCTGCAGTCTTCATTCGAACTATCAGCAAGCCTTGAAGTGCAATATGGGTTTTCCCTATCTGAGAAATGACACAGAACACCCCTCTATGTTCATTGTCCCTACTCTGCCTCCATCTCAAGATGAAAGCAGAAAACATGATGAAAGCAAAGATTGTTTTCATTCATAAATGAACTGAAGGGGTCATTTCGGAGTCGCTTTTGGGTTAGAAAATACTATCAGCATGTCAAATTCACTAAGTTGTGACCATCGTAATAGCTGATGCTATATTCTGATTGCAAATAGCTCCATTCAGAGGTACCAAAGCGCCAGATTTTTAGGCCTTAGCAAATCATATGTGCTTGTGGAAGAGGGGAGCTGAAGCTTCTCGGTCTGCAGCACAGCAATACTGCCTTGGTCAAGTCACCCAGGACAAAATTTTTCATATTAAATTTTATCCCTGTACACCCAGATTGCATACTGCTAAAATCCCAGTCAGGTACTGAAAGAATAATGCCAGTTCCAGTTTTGCCCATAACTGCTCTTTTTTTGTAATAAAACTAAGTGGCCAGGATATTTCTCTGTCCAGTCCTCCTAAAGACAGATTAGCAAAAGAGTTGTAGGCTTTTCTCAGTACCATTTGCCATTCTGTTCAGAAGAACTCCTGCTTCTGGGAGAGTGTTTTACTCTGAGCTGCCTCTGCAGGGATGGTTGTTTCACCATGAAAGCCTTACGAGAGAGGCATATTTTGAATGATAATCATTAACTTAATAGAAGGTTTTTGAAAAAAATGTGGTAACTTCTGGTCTGGCCTGACCTGTGTTGCTCTTTAGCCATCAAGGTGACTGATGGCACTGGAAATAATACTGGAGTTGGGATTCCCTTTGGGACCTCTCTCTGGAGGTTTTCAACATATCCTTCATTCTGTTTGATAGCTAATTTTTTGAAAGGTGTAGGTGTGATGTTGCATGCAAACAAGAAAAACTAGTAATTGTAAAGAATAATTGTATCTTGTCTGGACAAATTTTATTCCTGCTGTAATCCAATTAACAGGATAGGGATGTAAATGGGCAAATTTTTTTCCTCTTAAGTGGAATAAAAGTAAACTGAACCGTAAACCTGATCTTAATCCACAGGTGATGATATCATGAACTAGTTCTGTATGTTTGAAGAAAGAAGCTGTGTCATCACTGGCAGCAAATTTAATGTTTAAAAAATTTTTTTCTTTGCAGATCCCAGTGGAATCCAGACCCTGCTTTGCATGAAGGACACATTGTCTCAGCACAAGAGCTGGCTGTACTTCTGCAACCTGTTTTTACTCCAAATCGCAGCAACCTTGTTTTGTTCCTTCAAGAGAGGGTATGTAACATCAATTCCTTTTCCTTTAGCAGTGCCAAGTGTAAGTCTGTATCTGAATGAGCTAATATGGCTCCTTCTCACCAATCTGCTCTCTGTTTTTCAGCTTAGCATAGACGATTTCACCTACTACAGTGAATCCTATGGTAACAAGAATCCATTTCAAAATGTTCAGGCAAGCATTTCTCTCTTTTACTTCCTTATATGCATGTTTTTTTAATTGAAAATTATGTAAGAAGGATGCAAACAGACAATATCTGGCAATATTAAACTGAACTGCAGCAGTTTGCCAATTTATTTATTGAGATTACTTCAGTTTCAGCATATGGGCTAAAGAAAAACAACCAAGTATGCAGAAATGTCTTTTGCGGCTATTTTATTTCAAAAAACAGGTTTTCAGAATTATCTTAACTGAAAAAAATTGTTTCTAAGCATGTTGCAATCTTGAATAATGAAAAACTATGTCTAGACATAGACATAATTCCCAGACTGACACCCCAAAATTGTGTTTTAAAGCCACACAAAGAAAAGAAGTGAGGAACCAAGTATGTACTGCAGATTTTCAAAACTGAATACTTATTTTATTTTCATGCAAAGTGAAGCTGACTTATCTCATCCAGACAGCTAATTTGTTCCAAGAATCATAGAATATACTGAGCTGGAAGGAGCCCATAAGAGTCGTCAAGTCCAGCCCCTAGCTCCACACAGGACCACAGAAAAAGATGTGTGAGAGCATTGTCCAAATGCTTCTTGAACTCTAGAAAGCTCAGTGCCATGACCACAGTTTCTCCAGTGCCTGAGCACCCTTTTGGTGAAAAATTTTGTACTGATTGCTAGCTTGAATTTCCCCTGTTGCAGTTCCATGTCATTCCCTGTCTGAATAGTGTGAATATATGCCTAGATACTGGATTGCTTTAATATTTGTGCTACTTCAGTAATCCAAAATGAACTCCAGGCGCAGAATCCATGCTGGTCATGAGCGTAAACTTCTGTTCGCAGTGAAGAGGTTTATAGATTTTTTGCTCAGTATCTCCTGGTTGTACTTGCTTGACAATTTATTGAATTGTAATTGGAAAAGGGAAGTGTTCACACTTGAAAATCATTAAGGCATTCCTGTGGGCAGTGCAGGAGGAACTGAGCTATTAGTAATATAACTTATATTGAAGCACACAAAGTGTTAATTCCTAGGCACCACGCAGCAAGCTGTACGTACAATCAAATACATAAATATTCACATATTGCCCATCTCTTTATCTATAGTCTGTGGGAACCTCACATCTTCATTGTATCCCTAATACTAACCTTCATCTCTTTGCCTTATGACAGCATCTTAACAACAATGCTGGAACAAAAACAACCGTTCAGTGTATGTACATGGATTTTTTGAGGAGTGAATGGGGGTAATATTTATATGTAGCATAAGGATTAGTGACTCCACTCTCAGGCAGATGTATTGATACTTCTCTGCAATGCTGTACTTTCTCTGGATTTCAAATCTATGCACAGTGGTGTCAGAGCCAGTTTTGTGTTTGCATAGTTGTAAAGCTGGTTTGATTTTATAATTAAGAAGCAGTGTATACATGACTGCTGCAAGTCCCTAATGATGTCATGGTCTACATCCAGTGATCACATTTAAGTAAATCTTTGGTCTGTATCTGGCAGAAGAAAGTTTTGAATTCACATTCTCAGCAAGCTTAAAGATCATCTAATCATCCAGTTCCATCCTGAGTGCAACAAAGACTACATAAATATGCTCAGTAGCTATCACATTGGTTGTGCTCCGGTTGAGTTACTTTGGGAAAGAAATCCTTTCTTAATCATGCTGTAAAAGACTATATGGTAATATTCACAGAACAGTAGACAAAGAAAAGGTCAGATCTGGATTTTCTCACTGGCGAAATTAGAATCTTTCATGTTGCATAATCTGAAAGTTTTATAACTTCACAATCTAAGCTATACAAGTGATTCATTGAACTATTATAGATGTTCTGTAATACTCCACTATCTTCCTTTTAAACTTCAGCAATTCAAATTTATTCACAAACTTGAACTGGAGATCTCATTTAGAGAGTGTATATGCATGTAGCAGCACGTGTACTACAAAAAGAATGTAATATTTGTAAGAGTTATAGACATGTAAACCACATTTGCAGATATTAGATTTGTTCAGCTACATTAACGCTGTTTTGAACTTTTGGAATCAGTGGTTTTGTATGCAATAAAAGAATTCTATTTCCAGTTAATATAGAAAGGAATCTTGTAGATAGATCATTTATCTTAAATATCCAATAACTTCTTAATTAAATAATAAAGTACAAAGATTATCATTTGGGGATTTTTTTTTGGTGTTAAGTAGTCACCTATTCTACAAACTGTTTTTCTTAAATATTAGCATTGCCTTTCCCCAGGCAATAACTGAACTTCGTAGAACTGCAGCATACAGTAGCAAACTACAATTAGTTGCCAGCTGGGTGGCTGCATAATTATTATTGTAAGTCATTGCCTACTGTGGTTCAGGATCTCCATCATATCATCATTCAGTAGTCATTTTTCTAGACTGTGGAGTACTATTTAGTCACATTCAGCATTGAGGCCCTAACTGTAGTTTTGAGTCTTTATTGCCATTCCATGTACCTCTTTTAGTTTTATGGTTTTGTTCATTTTTTGGGTTATTTCTGTTGACAAGGGAACATGCAGAACTGCATATGCATCAAGATATAAGTGCGTCATAATTTATTCAGTCTCATGATGATTTGTTCTGTTCGCTCCTTAGTATTTTCCATGAAAACCTCCTAGTATTTTATTTTGTTTTGATGACTGTCAGCCACTGATCTGACATTAAGTTTCCTGTGTGAAGAATGACACTCAGTTCTCAATTCTCACACCTACCTTCAAAAAAACCTGAACAGTGAGATTTGCAAACAAATCATGGTGCTTCTTGCAGTATTTCACTCACAGGAGGTCCTTCAAGGGACGTTACAGAAGGCAAATTAATCTGAGCAATTTATCCATAGGTACATTTAAAATTCTCTTGTCAGTGTAGGAATTTGTGCTGTCAGTCATCAGGTCAATTGGAGGATCTTTTGTTCCCTATTTCCCTTCCCAGCTACTATGTGGTTATACCTTTTTGTTTAGATGTTTTGCAAAATGCAGTGCCAGGTGTTTCTCAGTAGTCCTCTTCATTCTCTGTCCTCTTTTGGAGGTTTGGTATTTTGAATGCTCACGGTACTTGAAATGTTAGAACGACTAAAGCAACGTACTGGTATTTTAAGAACAAGTATGCAGTGGTCAAATGTCAAGATGTATGTGATCAAAATGTCTGTCTGATGCTAATGAGGAAATATCCAGCTGTGTGTGCTCTTTGAATGGAAAATGGTTGAATACAAGTGGCTGGAAGCTGAGACAGATGGCACTGCAGGATTGGTTAGGAGCAGAGGCACAGTTCAGACATTACTCAGTAATTATGCATTTTATCTCTTATTCGGTAATAAATGAGTAAACTGCTTAATATATATCCTCGGTAGAACTGGCTGCTGCTATTCTGGCTGCTGCTAAGCAGTGGAGGATTAAAATATTTTAAGTAATAATAATAAAAATAAATAAATAATTGACAATTGGACTGTTGCTCAGGATTTTAGCTATGAATTCATATATGCAAAACAAACTAAAAGGGAATATATCATCCTTTCCTTTTAGGAGGTGCTAAGCACCCTGCTCAAAGATTTGTAAATGAGATCAGTGTTTTCTGGTCTATTTTAGTTTCTGTACTTATTTTTCTATCAGTATGGCAAATCAGACAATACTACATAATCCTCCTGTATGAGCATCTATAGAAATGTGGAAATAACTAACCTTTACTTAGGAAGGAAAATGTGCGAGCATTTAGAAAGGAACTGAGGAGGCCAGAAAAGTGGTAGGCAGTCAAAGAACAGACAAAAAGAAAAAAGAGTAGGAGGAGAAAAGTCTTAGCAACACCACAACACTTCCATCACTGAGTGGGAGAAAGAGAGTCTAACAACTCAGATATTTGAATGTTGGATCAAGTGACAGACTTGATCTAGGAGTTAAATATAAAAAATGTGAAAGCAAAGTTAACAAGTTGTAAACTAGAACTCTGGAAAAAAATCTTCAAATCTTCATATGAAATTTTGTGTACATCAATTTTGATCCTTCTCAACTCTCTATCATTTATGTTCTTATCCGGAATTTTCCAAGCATTTTTTATCATTTAGAAAAATCCTTGGGAAGCTGTTTTTCAGCTGTGCAGGCTTGAAATTTATAGAACGAGAATGATTAAAATGATTAAAACACTCAAGTGTTTTCATCAAAAACGCAGCTATGAGAATTATAAGTAATGGATATCCTGATGTTTCATTATCTGAGCCAGCTCGGCCTGAGCCTTATAATTTGTGTTTTGAATGGATAGACAGAAAGTACACAATACTAAGTTTGTGTGTGCCTCCATACCAAGAATAATTCAGTTCACTTGGGGGGGAACTGAACTATATAGGAAGTCTGTTCCAGTTTCTAACATGAGGAAATTTTTCATGCTGTCATGTCTGAATCTCCTCTGGTGCATCTTTGTTCTGTTCCCATGCATCCTATCATTGGATCCCAGAAGCAGAGCTTGGCACCACCTTCTCCAGTTCTCTTCCTCAGGAAGCTGCAGAGAGCAACGAAGTCACCTCTTGGCCTCCTCTTCTTCAGTCTAGACAGCCCAGGTGTCCTCAGCTCTCTTCTCATTGGACAAGCCTTCCAGCCCTGTCACCAGCTTTGTTGCACACCTCTAGATAATTTCAAGAACCTTAATATCTTTTCTAGATTGTGCAGCCCAGAACTGCACACAGTATTTAAGGCGAAGTAACGCCAACACTAAATATAGTGGGAGAATAATCTCTTTGGACCAGCTGGATATGTGTTTAATGCTTCCCAAAATGTGTTTTGCCCTCTTGGCTATTGGGCATACTGCAGGCTCTTGCTGAATCTGCTATCATCAGCATTCCTGGATCCCTTCCTGCTGAGTCCTGCTCTGTCCCATGTGCAGAATCTGACATTTTTCCTTTGATGAAATAACTTCATATCACTGCTGATCACTTAGTGCTTCAATCTGTCAGATCCCTCTACAAGGCCTCTTGTCCCTGCAGGGAGCCAACAGCTCCTCCTAGTTCAGTGTCATCAGCAAACACACTGACAATGCATTCTACTCCTGCGTCCACACCATTGATAAAAATATTGAACAGAACTGGCCCTGGAATTGAGACCCAGGGTACACCAGTAGTGACCAACTACCAGCCCATTCACTACAACACACTGAGCATTACCGTTGGAACAGTTCATCACCAGCATAGTGTAAACCTGTTTATCTCACAGTTGGACAAAAGGCAGAAGAATGCCATGAAGGATAGTATCAAAGGCTTTCCTAAAGTCTAGAAGTATTGTGTCCACAAACTTCCCTTCATCACCAGACAGATAACTTTACCATAGAGGGCAGGACTTTCCTTTCCTGAACCTATGCTGTCTGTACCTGGTAATAGCTTTTTTCTGCAGTTGCCTTTCTTTAACCCCCGTTAATTTTCCCCATAACTTTTTCAGGCATTGAGATAAGATTAACAGGTCTTTGCTTTCTTGGCTCTTCTCTCATACTCCTTCTGTAGATGGGTACGGCATTGGTATTGACTAGCTTCCAGTCAGTGAGGACCTCACCAAATTCCTACAACCTTTGGTAAACTGAGAGGGATTCAGTTATATGATCTGCTAATTCCTTCATCACTCTAGGTGAATCCTGTCAGACCCCATGGACTTGTAAACATTGAACTGTTACAACTGATCCTTTACAAAGTCACTTCTCCCCAAGTCACAGTGTTCTAACTCTGAGGTCTGGGCAGCCCAAGATTTGTTGTTATTGTTAAATACTGAAGCAAAAAAAGGTATTAAATGCCTCCTCAATTTCCTTCTCGTTCTTAGGTGACCATGAGTTCCAAGAATCAGTCCAGTGTTTTCCTTTGACCTCCAGTTTCTGTTGGGATAATTGAAAAAGCCTAATTTGTCTGCCTCCACAGTGGCACAGTGTCAACTGAAGCTGAGCTTTGGTTTTTCTTCTTTTCCCCCTGCAAATGCGAACTGTAGCTCTGTACTCTCTCTATGAAGCTAGACCTTACTTTCAGAGGTCATACATTTTCTTTTTCAGACCTAGTTCATAGAATCATAGAAATACAGAATGGCCTAGGTTGAAATGGACCTAGATCATCTAGTTTCAGCCCCCTGGCTGTGGGCATGGTTGCCAGCTACCAGACCAGACTGTCCAGAGCCACATCCAGCCTGGCCTTGAATGCTTCCAGGGATGGGGCATCCACACCTCCCTGGGCAACCTGTTCCAGTGTGTCATCACCCTCTGTGTGAAAAACTTCCTCTTAACATTTAACCTAGACTTCCCCTGTCTCAGTTTTAAACCATTCCCCTTTGTCCTATCACTAACCACCTATGTAAACAGCTGTTCCCCCTCCTATTTATACGCTCCCTTCAAGTACTGGAAGGCCACAATGAGGTCTCCCTGTAGCCTTCTCTTCTCCAAGCTAAACAAGCCCGGTTCCCTCAATCTTTCCTCACAGGAGAGGTGCACCAGCCCTCTCATCATCTTAGTGGCCCTCCTCTGGGCCTGTTCCAAGAGCTCTGCATCTTTCTTGTGCTGGGGGCCCCAGGCCTGGACACAGTACTCAAAGTGGTTTCAGGCAGAGTTCCTTGTTTAGCTAAGCCAGTCTTCTGCTCCGCTTTCTTGACTTGTGATACAATGAGATTACATGCTCGTGGGCTTTTAAGAAGTGGTTTTTGAAAAGCAGCCAGCTGTCCTGGGTCCATAAATCCTCAAGCAGATCCCCCACGCACAGTGTGAACTAGCTCCTTGGATGCTTAAGGTTTGCTCTCTTAGAGTTCATGCTGACAACTCTTGTGTAGATTCTAAAATATGCAGATTTATCTAATTAATAGTTAAAATTAGACATCTATCTGTACTGCGTGCTGTACCACTAGCATGTACACAAAGGAAGGTAGTTTGTTAAGTGAAGTATGACTCCCTACTAACTAGAGCTGATGGAATGTGAAGTTTCCAGCATTGATGTTTTTCACCTAAGAGGCCATTTATTTCCTGTGTGATGGTACTCTGATGCCTCACCTTTTTGCCTGATATTCTCCAGTACACTCTCCATCTTCTTCTTCAGCTTGAGAACTTCTACATCAGCTGCCTCTCCTTTTCCATTACACTCATGGAAAGGACAGTAAGATTTTGAGGTCACAGTGTGTCTTAAGTTTGCTCCAAAACAGTGCAGGAGTAAGAGTGATGGAGATGTCAGTTCACTGCACCTTTCCAGGAGCAGGCTGCAGCCAGCATCAGGCTGGTGAGAGCTTATTTTGTGTTTACCACACTGTTTTCTCACCTTGAGTATTAAATGAAGGATAGAGAAAAGAAATAGTTTGTGTTTAGTATTAACTTATTAAATAAATTGTCCATAAATTTGTTACAGGAAATTCTTCAGTCTTCTCCTTCATCTTTAGTTTTGCCTGCTGTTGACTGCAAGGCTACCAGGGATCTTTTGAGCTTTCTTCAGGCATCAGGAGATTGGAATTTGAAAAACTTGACAAATCTTGATATCTCTCATCTGGAAGTGAATACATCTGAACCAAACTTACTTTTAATTCAGCTACCACATACCAGGTAGGACCTTGTCACAAACACATTGACCCAAATGTATGCAAGATTTTTACTGCTTTTTCAAAATATCAGTTGTGTTCAGGAAATTTAAAAATCCAAAGAGTAGTTTATAGAGTTAACAAAGTTATTTTTCCAGCAAATGTGAATTCCGTGTCCTCTGATGAGGTATAATAATTGAATTACATTGAGAAAGTCAGTCAGGCATTACTGTTTTGTCTGCTTCATTATATGAGAACAAAGGGACAACTAATAAACTAAATGGCAGCACTCTTTAAGCAGAAAAGCTGAATTATTTTATGCAACATGTGATTAACCTGCTGAATTAATTGCTAGAAGACATTCCAGGGGTCAAAGAACTGGCAGGAAAGATAAACAAATAAACATCCAAGCATCCTAGAATTTAATGTGAATAATTAGACTAGTTTTTATCAATCTTAAAGGAATAGAAACGCTATAAAGCTTCCTGTTTCCTGACCTGTAACAACTGCTGCCTAATGGAGGTAGAGTCTGTCCCTTCAGGTGAATGCTAGTGCCTGGCTGTTACACCGCTGGGGGTTGTCTGGTATAGAGCTCTCCTGGTCACTGGATGTGGGTCATGGAGCTGATCTAGATTGATACCATCAAATGCAAGGAAATCTGGGGTGAGAATGGTCAAAAGAAGATCAGTAATCTGTCTTCTCTGCAGCTAAGGAAGTCTGAGGTTTTGGAGGAATCAGCTAAAGATGTGGTCCTCGTATGAACTGCTTTGCAGAAGGAGAAGTTCATTAAGGAGGAGATGAGAAAAAGATGAAAAAACGTTGTAGTCTGCTGAAAGTGACATGCTGATTAGTATGTACCTGTATACATTTCTGATTCACACTGTTGTATAGCAAAAAAATTTAATTATCTTTCTCCCACTTCTTTGTAGTGATTTAAATGAGATTTCCACCCTGGAAGCAATTGCTGAAAATGGTAAGCAATATAGTCAGGACGTAACAAACATTTCACCACTTAAGTCTCTTTTTGCTTGAACAGATTGTATTTCCTGTTTTTTCCAGATTTTGTTGTAATACTGTTTAAAGCTTTTTCTGCCATCTACATACCTATAAGCAGCCAATCATCATGCTGTTGAAGTATTGAGTAATTCAAAATTCACTGAAATAGATACATCTCTGTGCCCTGAAATGTGGTGATGATTCACCTCTGCCATAGGCATCCCAAATCCCTGCCATGGGCATGGCACCTCCCACCAGATCAGGCTGCTCAGGGCCCCATCCAACCCCACTGAACACCTCCAGGGATGAGGCATGCACAGCTTCTCTGGACAACCTATTTCTGTGCATCACAGTCTCTGAGTAAAGAATGTCTACAGAATATTTTAAATCTACCCTCTTTCAGTTTAAAACCATTACTGTTCAGTTCTTCCTTCTTGTCTCCAAAAACATTGGATTAATGTTGGCCTTGGCTAAACATTACCTTCTTTTTTATGGGACATTTTTTTCATCACCTGCACAAGCACAAGAGCAGGCCTCCCAGTCCCTGCTTCAGGCTGCTTTTGTTTTGGAACTGCAAAGTTAAAGGGAGACCTTTGGAATGATGCAGGAACAGGTTGTACCAGCTTTGTGGTTAGTGTCAACTACCTGCTATCAGAAAAAAAGTGTGTGGATTGTGGAAGATGTGTTGCTTCATATGGCCAAGTGCAAAATCTTCACACTGTGTTCAGAGTTGCAGTTATACTCTAGAAAAGTGATAATGTGGGCTAAATAATGACATTCTGGTCATTGGACACATTGTTGAGTAGAACCTGCAGATATCATCAGCAGTAAGTTTTAATTCACATGCAAGTTGCTGAGCTGCAGTTCCTTAAAGTTATCCTACTTGAAGTCTGTGCTGTGGAAAGGACAGACTTGGGTGGGTCATTTCAAAACTGCCAGAGAAGGGTCCCAAATCATGTGGTCAGGCAGTTGTGAGTGTCCAAGCACTTGCTGCAGCATGAGCATAGCCATTTGCAGAGTACTGTTGCCAGGACATCTGTCAAGGTCATATAAGGACTTGCAAGGCCATGAGTTATTGGTGTTTGTTAAGGAGTGAGTGCTGCTGGCACTATCTGGATAAGCAACCAAAAACGCTGTGTGTCACATACCTGTAATGTGACAAGAGAATTGTTAACCGGTACAATGCTGCTTGTAATTTTTGAACAGTATTAACTGTAAACCCTTAGTAAATGAAGACAGATCTCTATTATACTGCCTAGAAGTTCACAAAGACTCTTATGTTTGTCACATCAACTTAATTCCTTTCTGCTGTAGAGGGTTTTAAAATCTGCTGTAATAAGACGTCAGAGAAATCTCTCCTGCTGTTTTACTCACTGCACACAGCAATCTCTGTCAGACAGAGCAAAGGGGCTCAGATTCTGCCCAAAGGAAATGTGCAGTTCTGAGCACTCTAGAAGCTAGAATAAGCAGGAGTTTTAGCACATCATTAAAATGAGACTCATTACAAAATCCAAACTGGAATTCAGAATTCAAACCTGCTCCCTTCATACATGCACAGATAGACAGATATTGGGTAATTTCTATAAAACAGTTGCTAGAAATACTATTTCTTTCACTCTCTTTTTTTTTTTTTTTTTTATTATAACAATGTTTTTAGAGAATGAATCCTCCCTTCTCAGCCAGACTGTACATTTCTTCTGGCTTTTTGCTCTGCATTTGTGTGTGTGTGTGTGCGCGCGCTGTTTTTCAGTATTTCTTTCTTTCATTTGCATGAAATTGAGATTGTTACTCAGGTTTTGCTAGTTCTCCTAAATGCGTCTCTGCTGAGGAGAAGGCTGAACTGTGCCTTATCAGTCTTATCTGTTATGTGCAGCATACCTCAGAATTAATGTCAAAGCTGCTTGTGACTCTTTGTGTAAGATGAGACTCTTTAATTCTTTTGTGTGTATTCTTCTTTCTGCTCTGATTCTCAGTTTATCCCTTATGCCACTCTCTCCCATTCTCCCTCCATCTTGCTCTATTCTTTTCTTTCCCTCTTATCCATAGTGTATATTCTTTATTTCTTTTTCCTTTTCTCCTTCCAGAACATTGCTTCTCAGTTCCTCTATCCTTTCCATCCATGTATAAAAGCATGCAACGAAAGTAAAGTAGATTAGAAATTAATAACAACACTAATCCTGCAGTCCCTGGTGAAATTCAGGGGACATGTCTTCAATGAGATGGAAAGGTTTAATCCTTCCACCAGAGCATAGCATGCAATTAAGCTAACTGCAGAGAGTTATCCTGGACAAACTGTTTCACATTCATAGACCTACATAGTGTTTCTTTGATTCATACTGACTAAAATACCTGCAATAATGCCACTCTAAAATCCCTCTAACATTAATATCACCATCTGGAGATGCCTCTTTTTACACTACAGAAGGAGGCTAGATTAACTAATTCCTGTGTAGGCAAGCAGTTTCAGTACTTCAAGATAAAATGGACAAATCTTGACCATTTTCCTGGAAGATCTGAAAATACTTCATTAGCAAGGTATCTGGTTTGGAAGAATCTTGATCACATAAAAACAAAAGTTTATTTCAATTTTACTGTGAATGAATGAAGAAATTTCCTGTAGAATCTTCCCAAAGGCCAAAGTTGTAGATTGTAGCGGTAACTATAGTTACATGTAGCTCCTTAGTGAAGCAAAATGTTAATAGTGTGTTATTTCATAAGGCAATCACTTGTTTTAATGGAAGAAAAAAAACCCACAATCTGTGCATTTTTCAATGCAGTATTTTTCTGGCTGAGGCTGCTGAGAATTTCTGATGAACTACCCTCAGTGCATGTAGATTTGCATACTAATCTAAAGGAATTACATACATTATGTAATTCCTTGGACAACTACACCCAGTATAATTTCAGTAGTAGTGTATAGGCACTTGATTTTCTGACCAAGTCTGCTTCTTATGTAATAGTAGATGTTTTTAATGATAATTTTTTAGAAGGAAACTTTACACAGCTATGATTCTTGACATGAGGAAATCAGCTTGCAACCAAGCTGTTATGCAACCTTACATAAAAAATAATACTTATATTTTCACAAAAGGTAGGCATTTTACTCAGCCAGGAAGCCATATTCATGACTCAGATGGTTGTGATCAGTGGCATGATTTGCAGTTAGAGACTTGTAGCTGGAGGTGTTCCCCAGGGGTCAGTACTGGGTCCCATCTTGTACAGTTTCTTCACTGATGGCTGAATGAAGGGATTGAGTGCACCCTTAGAAGGTTTACTGATGACACAAATCCAAGATGAGTGGTTAACACACAAGAAGGCTATGCTACCAATCAGTGAGACTTGAACAGGCTGGAGAGTTGGGTTGAGAGGAGCCTGATGAGGTTCAACATGGGCAAGTGTAGAGTTCTATACCTGGGGAGGAATAACCGCCATGCATTAGTACAATTTAGGGGCTGACCTACTGGAAAGTAGCTCAGCATAGTACGGCCTGAGTGTGCTGGAGGACAACAGGTTTTCTGTGAGCTAGCTGCATGCCCTTATGGCCAAGAAGGCCAGTGGTATCCTGGAGTGCATTAAAAAAGAGTGGCCAGCAGGTCTGCGGAGGTGATCCTTCCCTCTTCTCTGTCTTGATGAGGCCTCATCTGGAGTACTGTGTCCAGTTCTGGGCTCCTTGGGTCAAGAAAGAAGGGGAACTACTGGAGTGAGTCCAGCAGAAGGCGACAAAGATGATGTTGTGCCTGGAGCATCTCCTGTATGAGAAAAAGCTGAGTGACTTGTGACGTGGGGCTGTTCAGCTTAAAAAAGAGAAGGCTGAGAGAGGACCTTGTCAACACTTACAAATATCTAAAGAGCAGAATTCAAGTGCATGGGGCCAGCAGTGGTGCTCCGCGACAGTACAAGACACAAAGGGCACATGTGAGCATGAGAAAAACTTCACTTTTAGGCTAATAGAGCACTGGAACAAGCTGTCCAGGGAGACTGTGGAGTCTGTTTCTCTGGAGATACTCTAAACCTACCTGGATGCTTTTCTGTGTGACCTACTCGAGGGAACCTCCTTTAGTGGCTTGTTGGACTAGATGATCTCCAGAAAGCTCTTCCAAACCCTGCAATTATAGATTCTGTGAGTCTATGTAATTCTGTAAGTTAAAGAGGTTTAAAAGGCTAATAATATAAGCTTCGCATCCAATATGTGAAAATAAAATATAATTTCTGTAAAGTGTAATGTTGTAATCTGAGAAACCTGCTTGTACAGGCTGTGTAATAGCCATTCACTAGAATATTATGTGGATGAGTAGTGAAATGGCACAGAAACAGTCTGTGTCAGTCTGCTGGCTTATTTCTTTCTGAGTCCTAATGGCAGTTGTAATATCAGTTCTTGAATCACAATTGTTAGGTTCCTCATCATAAGTAGATGTTAATATTTCTGCATACAAGTTGAAAACATTTACTAATTCTAAGTATGTGTCACAGCTGCCTGTCATTTCAGAGCTAAAAGTGAATTTTCTGCAGTTTCTTGGATCATACTGAAAGGTCCTCTCTTCCTTCTTTGATTTTCCTTCTTTTTTCAGAAATATGTCAGTGCATTTCTATCTTGCTATCCACTGTAGTCAACAGCAAAATTTTCCATTCTGTACTCTGTTGAGAGTACAGAATCAGGCTTTAAATCCACTGAAGCAAAAAGGAATGGCACTGCCAACATTATACATATCATGTCCCAGACTAAGTACTGCTGCTATTTTGAGTATTGCTTCTCAGTGATCTGTTGTTCTGTGTGCTTTATAATTCACAGCCTGGTACTAGTTCAGCTTTATTAGTTATTTATTTATTAACTGGTCATTTGACTGACAGGATATACATCATGCTCTCATCTCTTGATGGGTTTATTCTTCTCTTGCATTGAATTTCTCAAACTTCTATGTTTCAGGTATTATTTTTCTTGTATTTACTTGTCAGCTTCAGAACTACATATCTTTTTTTCTGAACAGCTTTAACATATTTGTTTTTGTATTGTCTCACTGAGTTGTTCATTTTTCAGGACACTGAACACGTCTTATCCCATTTGTACCTATTGACGTATGAATGGTACTAGCAACTAAATTACATAAATAAACTAAATAAGCTTAAACATCTAGCTCATTACTTTGCCGACTACTGTAGGATTATAGCTTCCTCAGCATACAGCATTTGTTAAATTATACATGTTTCTATTTATAGACAAAATAATTGGAAGACTGACCAGGGATCTGCAGGAACGAGGGATTCATTTTTCAGTAATTTATACTGCAGTGAGACCTTCAAGGGTGAGTAATCTTCAGTGCCTAGAATTGTCAAGTGGTTGTCATCTAACAACTTAATGTTTACAGAAGAATGATGTAGCTGATTTTCAAGATTACACATGCAAGCAATCTGTATTACATGAGGTTTTGACCAGAAATGACTTCATGAGTTTTCATATGCAATAGCTGTATCACAAATCTACTAAAATCATAGAATCATAGAATCATTCAGGTTGGAAAAGACCTTAAAGATCATCAAGTCCAACCAAGCCTAACCATACTACCCTAACTCTAACAACCTTCTGCTAAATCATGTCCCTGAGCAAAAAAAAAAAGATTAGGAGACTATACGTTTGCAGTGTCTTTAGTTGTCCTTACAACTTATTTTTAGTGACTATAATGTTTAACAGTTTTTTAATAGTTTTATAGTAAGTTTTATGTGGAGCATTATTAGGCTTTTTCAAGTCAGAAAAGATGGAACATATTTAATTAACTGAAGGCTCTAATTTAGTCATTTTTAAAGTAACTGGTTTAATTCCCTTTAGTCAATGTTTATATTTACAACTGGAACACAAAGTTTCCATCACCATTGCTGATCATCAGAACATCATATATAGATCATCGTATCATGTTAACAGTAAGTAGCAGTGTAGAATAGTTACTTGCATTATCTGTTTTGTATGACATGCAGGTTGTCTTGAAGCAATATTTACATTTTAATGTAATTAAATGACTTGAGAAAAACAGAATGCAGTTCCGTCTCGAGAGAGGCGTAGGAGGGATGTGCTGTATCCCATAAAATAGCCACTTTGAATGAAAATTATCTGATCCATTGGATAATACAACTGAGCTGCTAATACAGTACTTAGTTTAGTTTTTTAATTCAAGCTCAGGATAATGCCAGTTGAAAATACAGAAGTTATAATTTTCTTGGGTTTGGGAACAGGAAAGTAATTACTGAGATTGTGTAAATCTCCAGGCAAGATCTTGAGAAGCTGGAAGGTTTTCAAGAGGGAACATACAAACACTGTGAATTGTTTGTAGCCCAAGAATACCTAGAAAACCTGCTTTAAATTGATCTGATTTCTGTTTAGCTCACCCGAAAGAAGAGTAATGGGCATTTGTCTGCACTTCATAAATGCTCTTTTTTTTGAAGCCAGAATTGGACGGGTTTCTCAAAGGTGTCCTGGGTTTGATCAGAAATAACCTGTGTTTTTGTAAGGAAGTAGCATACTAAACCTCTAAGCTAGGTAGTCAGAATAGTCCCTCCAGACTACAGGCAAAAAGCTACTGCTACTGAAGAAAAACAGAACTTTCTTCAGTCATCCATCCTGTAAACTTCACTTCCAGAGGCTTAGTTTTCAAGACCAGGATTAAAACACATAGACATCAGACAGAGGAGCATGGGGAAGCTCACGCTGATACTCTAGTGATGTGCATTTCTTGTGGATAGGAGAGGGTAGGAGTTCTGGACTTCCAATCTTCTTTTTTTCTTTTTTTTCTTTTTTTTTTTCAAATACTGCATTTTTTTCTTTTAATGAAGATATAACAAAAATTATTCAGTTATTATGTCTTTTTACTCTTGAAATCAGAAGGGGCATGGGCAATGGGCATTCTTAGCTGAAAGCTGCATTTAGAACAATTAGAATGAAAAATACTTTTAATTAATGAAAGAATTGGTATCTAGAGAAGGAATTTTTAGAGTAATTTTAGAAGTTTGTTGAATTTTAGAACTATGCAGATTTCAAAAGACTCTAAATTAAAGTGACTTAGTTTGAGCAACTGAAGCACTTTTAAATAATTAAAGCAATGTATTTTAGATGTTCTGCATTTTAAAAACTAAGCAATTTAAACTTTTCTTAATTCTGTGAATTTAATACGATATAAAAATATTGGAAGCATTTTTACACAATTACTTTAAGTTATTGCAGTACATTCACAGTTATCAACTTCTGTTCAGGGCTAGGGCAGTCAAATTGGAAAGTGCCTTTCAGGGTTCATCTGTCTGCATTTGCATGCAACCTCTTCTTAGTATGTATTACTTATCTTTGATGTGGAAGATGTGAACTGTTTTGCAGCCATATCTTAGAGGATTGATTCCCTCTGCTTAAACTATAGGCACCATATTCAGTGATGTAGCAATTACAGAGTCACTCCCAAGTGATAACTGAAAAAAAACTCAATATGAGAAGTAAAGGGCTTTCATTGTGTGGGAAAAGATTTCACATTACTCAGTACATTTGAAAATCAATACCAATCATTTCCTATAAGAGATTTGCGTTTGCTAAGTGGGCTTTTTTTAATGCTGATGAGGAAAATGAGCTTTAAGCATGACATTCTCAAGAATGAAGGAAAAAAAAAAAAAAGATTTCATTCTGATGAGTTAAATTAATTTTATGCAATGAAGCTTCCAAACTCTGAGGTTGTGAGATATTTCTGTCTTGACAGCTATATCGCTGCTGCTGGACAGTTACTGGCTTCACAGCTTCTTCTTGTTTCATTCATTCCTTCTTCCATTGCCTAAAGCAAAGAAAAATAAATGTGAAAAATGCATATATTGGAAAAGATTCCAGACTGGTATTGGCTTTGCAGAAAGTGAATTAGTGAGAAAGGAAGCAAAACTCTCTGATGACTAAGTCCCTATTCTGATTTGATGAGGAAGAGCTGTTCAGTTTAGTCAGTAGACACAGATCCCTTTGGGCTATCTTAGCTATCAGTTAATAACCCCAATGCATGAAGGAGATTTATTCCACCTGGTTCCTGTTCTGTTCCAGTTTCAGAACTTGAAGCTGGGAGACAGAATTAAGACCTTGAAACAGAGTCTGTTTGAAACATGGAATGGTTTCACTGTTCAGTTGCTGTGGTATAACTGAGCTGCCTTCCTCCAACAAGGCAAGTGCCACATCTTGTGACCCTTCTCAGATGCTTTGCCCTTGAGGTCTGGCTGAGTTGGGCTGTCACTGAGAGACTGGTTTGTGTCATCTAATTCTAGGCAAGTGAAATGTAAATGTCATCAACCAAGGCTCTCTTTACAGTCAAAGGATTGACTGAAATGGTCCTTTTAGGGTGTATTTCTTTCGCCTCTTATAGATGATTGCTAAAGGATGAGAGGAAGTGTGCCCTTTGTCTCTGACAAGCATCATGACAATCGACATGCTTAGGTCAAATTTCAACATAGGTGTTCAGTCAGGCAGCACTTGTTGAGCAATAGCTTTAATATAATTTTCCATTAAAAAGCAGAAGCTTGTTTCAAGAGTTGAGGAGTCTCTTCCCAAGACCTTTCTGTTCCTTAAAACTTAGATGATTGGTAGCTTAGTTTCTTTGGGAGAATCATCCCCCTCCACAGTCCCAGTTCCACTCTTGCATCAGGAAGTCATCTTCCCTCCAGAGGGAGCATTTCCTTTCTTCCCCAGTTCCTTTGAAGACTGAGATACTGGGAATGGTGGAGTACTCTCATCTGGAGAATCAGGACAAGGAGATGTGCTGGCCTAAACTGCCGTGCACTGCTGTCTCCTGTTGGAGCAGGGAGTTCTTTCTTGTTTCTGAACTCCCTCAGAATTGTAGCAGAGGAGGACGGGAAGAGCTGGGATTCACTCTATATATTGATAGACTGTGCTGCATATCTCTGCTGGTTTGTCACCACCAAATCTTGTTCACCAAGGAAATCACTTCCATGTTCTCTCGTGAAAGCTTACAGAATCCTCATGCCAGTATCATAAAGGGACTACGATCAGGTTTAGCTTACTTTGAGTCTTGAATGTATGAATTTTAGTGGTTTTGGGAGCTGTGGTCAGAGTCATCCCTCCTCCTTGTGCTGACTGCTAGCTAGTTTTTTTGGCTTGCGTTTGTAAACATGACATTGCTTGTTCTGTTGTAACTGGAATGGTTAGAAAACTGTGGTCACTGAAAGATAGGTATGCCTCAAAATGTGAATCTCATGATGTTTCCCATCCTTCAGGGATCCTTCAGGGTTTCCCATCCTTCTTTGTGCTGTCCATGTCAGTTTTTTAAAAGTTTGCTTCTGAAACTTCTGCAAGACAGTTTTATAGTTTCCTAGGATTGAATTCTGAAGAGATGCATATTGCCAAAAGGAGGTTTATGGCTACTTCCCAGCTGATGCTCATTTTGTTGACATCATTTTTACAGATGCATTGTGAAGTGCTGTTCAAACCTCCTCTACTGCCTCCACATTTTCAGAGAGTTGCATCTCCAGTGGGCTTTTGACTGCTTCATTCTATAAGCTGTCAGCTGTAGATAGCATCTAAGCTTCTTGTGTCTTTTGTCCCACAAAGAGATAAGCAGTCTGAACTACAAGATCAACCATAAGTAACATGGGCAGCACAAATGGTTGACTCTTCAGAAAGTCTCTTCAAGGTGTAGATCCTCAGGTGATACAGAAATGAGCTTCAGTTTAAAAAGAGTTGGAAAAGGTTTTATCTTCTTTGGCAAGTATCTGTGGTTGTATTTTCTTTGTTTCTGCTTTTTACTTACTGCATTTTTTGCAGTGCTGCGTCTTCTACTGGCATGCATCTCCTCTCTTTCATTCACCATGCTGAGGAGACAAAACACTGCAACCCCACTGACTTCACAGCTTCTGATTAATGAAATGCTTTAAATTGTTAAATATAATGAAACATTATAATGGGAGCTTTTCTGTGAACCAAATGTTGGAAAAGTGCTTATAATACCACTTACTGAAGTTGGGGTTGTAGGGTAGATGCCCTCATGCATCATTAAATAGGGGAAGAATCTTAATCATTTACTTTTGTATTTTTCACATTTGAAAGAGCAATTATAGATTGACGTAGTATAATAAAGCATCAAGGCTTCCAACATAAAAGAAGAAACACATGAATTCTTTATCCTTAAGCCTTCTCCCTCTCTTTATAATTCCATTATAATAAAAAATAAACTTTAACTTGTAGATGAAGAATATGCACTTAATTATTTCCCAGCTAACTCAGTTTTTTTCAACTTAGATGAGGTACAGTCTTTTTAAATAATTACAGAAGAACTGCTTAAGGCTGGTTGAAGCCAGTTACGTGTTGCTTTAGAGCAAAAAAAAAAAAAAAAAAGAACAAAACATTTAGCCAAATTAGTGTGGAAATTCAGTGCTAGAGATGTGAGAAATTCTAGCCAGCAGTTCTGTATAATTCGTTCCTTTTGTTAGTGGGGAGCTGCAAGGTAGTGTTTTACCTTTAACCCTAGACTTTGTGCTGCTGTTGTGTAGACATCAGCATTAAGAATAACTTAATTTAAACATACTTTGCAAGCTTTGCTTCCATTTTATTTTTATGTTTATATATGTATATGTACATCGTCTTCACTGAGAAATGAAAGGCAGCACAGAACTAAACTATTATTCTTATCTGATGACAATAGTCTTTCATCTTTTCAGTTTCTAACTTTTAAGATACAGGCGGATTCCATAGAAAGAATATTAGAAATCTTTAGGGCATTTGAAATTAAGGACCAAGAAAAGGAAAAGCCAGAAATTGGTAAAATGTAGATATAAGAACTGCCAAGAAAACTCCTAAAAATACATTAATCTACAGTTAGAGGTCATCAAAATGATAATTCAAATAAAAATTAAGTCTAATATTAAAATAAAATAGGATAAATGGAATACATAATAACAAGCAAGCATACTGATATGGCATTTTGGCAGCATGTTAAAAACTTTGTAGAAGGAAAATACCAAGATAGAGATGTTTTTGGAATGACAGATTGGCAAAGGACAGCTTTTTAAAGTTTGAAATCAAGGAGAGAAAGATAAGTATTCTAGGATTTCCTGTAGTGTCTTAAAAGACAGGTTTTGCATAGCATCCAGTTGATGTGATTTCAATGTAAAGTTTTAATCCTAAAACTGAAACAGTTCATGTATCTGTGATACAGTCAGTTGCCCAGTTATCCTCTCATTACGTTGACTGATTCTTAGTTAGAATGCAAACTGTTCAAAGATAACATATTAAAAGTTCAAACTAAATATATAAACTAAATATAAAATTGTTTTTGAAAGATCACTTCTTTCCCCTTGCCCTTCTTCTCAAATAAGAATGTCCCAAATTTGGTCATGATTAACCACAGAGTGGAAGAAATAAGGCTGTTGAAAGTAATAAAACTGTGCTTCAAAAAGTGAACATCTTGTACGTGTACAGAAAATGGGAAGGAATATAAATTCTTGCATGGTAAGTGTGAAGTCATAAGGCAGATGTTCTTAGAAATAATGTACAAAAGACATAAAAATATGGAAGTACTGTAGACAGAGAGCTTTCAGAGAGCATTGGTTCTAATCAGAATGAGGAAATCTGAAAAGTAAGTGACAGTACAAAGCCAAATGAATCTCTGTGTTGATAATCTTGATGATGGAACACACAGAAGTTCTCACTTCAAAGACTTTTCCAATAATCATCCAGCCTCTTCTGTAGTTACTGAACTGGTAGAATAGATTTCAGAATAAATCAATAAAACAGTATCAGAAAGGTAAGATAATTTTCACCTAGATTCTAAGAAAAATAAAATAAGGGATTGCCGAACTATGATTTCTATTGACTGAATTATGAATTATAATTTATATAACACATATATGTACTTACATGCTACAGGAGCTGTCTGGTATGGCATGGTTTTTTAAAAGAGATTTCGTTTTTCTGGAGAATACAACCAGGAAACCTATCTCCTGTAATGGTGAAGCTGGCTGAAAATAAAGTAGTAATTATGTGGCTACAAGAGGAAAATATAGAATGGATTCAGCATTCTTTGAGATGCATAATATACATAGGAGAAGTGATCCTGTTGCTGCAGTAAAAAATGGGGTTACTTGAGAGCAGAAATAAAAAGAAAATAATTGAAGGTAGGAATCATGGATAAAAATAAAGGATTGGTGTTTACAAGGGGGAGTAATTATCAGTAGAATTACATAGAGATGTGCTGTTCCACAGAGACACTATCAGTATGGAAGGGGGCCAAAATCTGAAGGCATGCAGTTTGTTGATGTACTGATGAGTTAGAGAGACAACTCACAGCATTGAGTTATTGTGTGATAAAATGACAGATGAAATCCAGAGTGCTGGAAAGTAACACACATGAGGAAAACCTTAAATATGCACATTTCACTGTGGTGAGAGGTTGCTATTTCTCAGAACAGAGATTATGTGTGACTATGGGCACATTTCTTGGAGCATCAAAGGGCTCAGCACTGAGAAGAATAGCAAGCAGAAAGTTAGGAATTATTTGGAAAGGAAGAGAGTTAAAGCAGTAAGCATCATTTATTTTACTATGTAAGTCCTTGGTGAGTGCAAGTCTGTGAGTGATATGATGTGTGAAATTCTGACCACCCCATCTCCAAAGGGATACGTTAGAAGTCAGTACCAGACATAAATATTTCATCTAGAAAAAGCAACTGTCCAAGGGGAAATGATAAATAAAAACACCAGTAACATGGAGAAGTTAAACAGGAAATAATTATTAACTCTCTCTGGCCATTGTTGATAATGATCAGAACTTACAGACTGCAATCAGGAATTCAGGAGCATCAAATTCCTTAAAAGAAACAAAATAAACCGCTTTTCACATTACTTATCTTTGGATGACAAAAGTATGTAGGTCGCTCTGAAAGTAATGCCTCCTATTTATTTCCATGGAAATTACAACAGATAAAAAGAGCACAATAACCCAGTAACAGAATTTGGTCGAGCAAATTCTCAGCTACAAACACTATTTTTCTGCCAGCGATAAACAAGAGCCTGCATTCTGCACCAGTGGAGGTGACCCACTGTCATTGCTGCTGAAATGCACCATCCACTGCCTCACCGTGCTCACATCCACTGTATGGTCTCCAAAAAAATTCAGCAAGCATCAATTAATGTCAGTGGCATGAAGGAATGCAATGAGACACCTCTGCTGCATTGGCACTTCCATGTCAGACACCATTTTGTCAGACTGCCCCTCTGCTGCCATCTGTCACACAGCAACAACATGTAATGGAGTGTTGGCATAAAGGTTCAACCTCTACTACCGTACCACCAACATCCACCTCTGACTTTGTTGACTAACATAATAAAATAAGAGGCATTGCTTTCAAAGCAGCACTTGAAGACTGATTTCTGTGATTTGGTAAACTAACAGAAGAAAGTCAGGAAGGAAGGAAGGATGGAAGGAAAAGCCCATGTTCTTTTGAAATGCAGCCTTCAACAAGTCTCTATTCCAAGATGTCAGGAATCAAGGAGGGTATCCTGGGATAATTGTTTTTATGTACCTTTTTCTTATTCTTCATCGTCCAATTGTGATCAGTAGCACTGGTAGGGAGGTTGGTGGACCTTTGATCTCACAGACTATGGCTGATCTTGTGTCGTTAGCTGGTGATGGCAGGTTGGGATATTGACACAGCATTTCTCTGTAACAGGAATGTAAAAGGTAATGTGTAACATATTTAACTAGCCAGAAGAGGCAGCCAACAGACTAAAAAAAGCTCTGCAAAAGGAAGTTTACGGACTTTCCTCCCCATGCTTGCCTGTGCACATTGAGGTTCACAGGCACAATCTTCAAAGGTAAACATGTATTCCTGTTTTGAAGAAGTGAGAGATTAGAAATGGGAAGCCAATCCAATCCAACATGAGAATCACAGTGTTCGTGTCTCCTCCCAGTATATTCCTGGATTTGAAGAACAAGGAGTTCTGTGCTGTGGGACAAGAATGCTCATGCGTGTGGTTGAAGCACCAACCAGCACTTCCCATGTTCCTTTCCTCTGTAGAAAGTTAAAGCAAAAGTTTTTATATCCTGCATCATTTGATTTCTAGTGTGGCCTCTTGTCTGTGCTAAAGAGTGCTATTAGAAAGACAAAGACACCCTTTACCAGCACATGAGAAAAATTTGCCAACAATCAGTAAAATGCATATATCCCTGATATCCTTGGGAAGTGTTTGTGATCTAATGGTTAGAGGTAGTTTAACAAACCCCTAAGTCTTGGTGCATCCAATCTGTAACACAGTTAAAACTAATTAGAAGAAATTTGAATTGTTTCATTTTCATTTCATCTGGCATATTGTATTTCATCTTTCCCTTCATTTTAGAAGTTAATTTATTCACTTTATATAGTGCAACAGAATGTTACAATTTTAAAAATTCAGTGTTTTTTGTTAGGGAGACATTTTGTGGAGCAGTTCTAGATGTTTTTGCATGTACCAGTTGTGTTTTCTCTCTTACCCTGTCTGAGATCCACTGAAGTATTAGATTTGATCCAAAGCCATCAGCTAATGACTTTCTGCCATTAGAAGCAGCAGAAAGATAGGCCATCATTACTCAAGCATAACCGTTGTACATACGTAGCCATTACTTCTTAAGTTCAGCATGCACACCTCTAAAATTAGAGTAGAAGATGATAATTAATAATGAAACATTTTTATGACTTTAGCAGAGAAGTATGTCCTTGCTTTTGATGGATAGCTCTACTGAAATGCTCTCTCTAAAAGTTACTTTTATTAAATACTACAGGCTTTTCCATAAAAATCTATTCACCTGGAGCTGCATGCAAGCCTCTATTCACAAAGATTGCACATTAAAGCTTTAGCAGACAAAATACCAATACAAAGATACCAAGATCAGGTCGGTAATAAAATACTGCCTCTTACAGAAATGCCTGTGTAGTAGAAGTTTTTCCTTTCCGAGGACCATGCTTACTTGTGCCTTGTAGCTGACAGCATTGGATTCAATAGAATTTCAGTCAGATAATAAATGGTATCTTTCTTGCTACCGTTTTGGCTTAGAAAGTTGTCAAACTTGGAAAACAAACAAAAAAAAGACAAGGAACCCATACTTTTCCTGCCAAAATGCCATAGGCATCTTGTTTAATTTGTTAATGGAGGCATTATTGTAAAGTGGTACCTGACATCAGATTTAATATTACATGGCATGTTTTGTTCTGTCCTTGTCATTTTTCTAAAACCTCAATGTTTACAATTTTAGCCACACTGCAGCTGTTCTTCTCTGATGGGATTTCTGTTTTAACTCAAATGATTGAGTCATTTCACAGATAGATATTTAATGATTCATAAGCAGCAGCATCCTATGTTTTAGTGCGATACAGCATGTAAGTTAAACCCCTGGTATTCTAACAGCAAGATAGCTCTGCCTCTGGGGCTTTCAGATGAAACACTGACAAAATCCTGGCACAGAATAAGGAGAATTTCTTGCTTTACATTGAGCAGAACTATTGCAAGGTGAATATTAGATCCTACTTTGCCTCTTCACTGTTGAAAACTTTTTCCTTCTTCTCATTATATGCTTTCTTTATGAACCTAATTATCTTCTTTTTGACTGCTCCACAGTTCTTCTCAGGGTGTGAACTGCCATCAGGAGCAATTGGTGATTGGACCAAATCCCCAGACAGGCTTGGAATTGCCTGGCTAGGGGGTAAGAACAGTGCTAGGCGTGGGGTTACTAAAGCGACCTCTCTGTAATGTCGGAAGGGCATTGGTTTTTTGTTTTCTGATACACCTCACCTTACAAAGTTCAATTTTTCAAAGTTTATCAAGGTATGTCAGAGGTCAGTAACTAACAGCCCCAGAGGTGGCAGTTACAACCAACTGCTAGCAGTGCTTACATGGGCTGGAAACTGGCAGGAGATGAAGGAAGTTATGAATGTGAGATTGATAATGCAGGCTTAGTGGTGTTAACTGTTTTGGTGGAAATACAGCTAACTGGGGGTTTCCCTGTAATGTTTCATTTAAGTTTATCAAGAAAAAAAGAAAGTGTGCTAATCTTCCAACATACACTGCTCTTAGTTCTAAGATAAGCTTTTTCTAGACTTTCTGATGTGGATTTCATTTATATATATACCTTCCAGCTACACGCAACTGTCAGAAAAAATTAAGTGGATTACTGACTATAAGAAAACAGAGTAGAAAGTAAGCACTTTTTTATTGATTTTCTATTAAAAAAAATGCTTGTTTCAACTTCCATGTTCAAAAAAATGCAGTTTGCTTGAATTATTGGCCTTTGCCTTTTGATTCAATCAAAACTAGACAGACAGTGCCAGATTCCCCTCACAAGTTCCTTCAGTGCAAGTTCTGACTTTCTCCGAAAGAGTTGTGACAAACAGATGGAGATGCTGGAAGCAAAGAATATCATTGTCACATTGAACACAGTATTTTTATAGGGACCATCTGAAAAACATACCAGTATTTGGACTTTCATTCATTACAGACAAACCCAAGGAGTAGTAAGAACAATACGTAAATTTTAAAGCAAAATAATAATTTCATTGAAGTTTAAATAAAAATGTAAGTGTAGCATATAATACTATTATACTGTCCACATCTCTTTCTTCAGTCAGGATGATAGGTTTTCCTTTTTTTGCAGATTAGTCATCCAGAGTGCTATGGGATCAAAATTTTAAGTGGAGGAAAAGAGGTACTTATGGATGTTCATGTTTCTAATTCTCCTGTGACTACTCTACACTGGAGAAAACAGTGTTGGCAACTCTCCCCCTACTCTAAGAGTAATGCATATTTCAGTGATGCAGCCCACCAGATCCCTAATCTGGGGTCTATTCTCAGTCCAACCTTTATTACATATCTCTTTCTTCTTCCTGCAGCAGAGACTCTTCATCCTTTTTCACATCTCCCATGGCAACTTGGATTCTATATACAGATATAAGAAAGTGGGGAAAACAGTTAGATGGAGTGGGTATTCCCTGTAGCAGTCTAAGACTAATGTAAAATTTGCAGCTTCTTTTATCTGTATGGCAGAATTGTCTGAGATCAGGCCCAACATCTAATGTTAAAGCTGGATATATTGGCATTGGCGTATTGCTTGAATAATAAATCTGGTAGATTCTTTGCATGATTAAATCTAGGTTATATAGAAGTTCTCTGTACTTTCCCCCCCTATTTTGTATTCTAGTTTAAAAACTTTGGTTTGCTAAAATGATTCAGTTGAGTTTTAACAATTCGGTAGATGACCAGGTCATTGTTTTCATTGGAATAATTGTATTTGGGGTGGTTGTCATAAGTGTAATTTAAGTGGTGAATTTAAGCGTGGCTATTCTTTCTAGTGCTATATACACTGTTTTACATGTTGTTGTACTGTTTTATACATGCTGTGTTTTACTTTCTAAAATCCAGAGTTTTTTTATGGACCAGTTCCTGTTCTTCCAGAAGTTAGCTGAAAAAGCGTAGCGTAAAAATCATTTAAAAGTTGGAGCAATAAAATAACAGGAAATACTGCAGTTTCCTTCAGAAAAATTGAGACTACTCTGGTGTTTGTGGGTATGCTTGTTATCCTATACACACAAAACATTCCATGCCTCATTTTAAGGCCCTTTAAGTGGAATGATTATCTCAAGTGCTGCATCTCAGCACATTTTCCCTGCTCTGGGTTCTGGTAATTGCATTGTTGGCCAGAACAGTGGCTAACTATGGTTCTGGTGGACTAGCTCATTCACCTCTGCACAATATTTAACTGCACAGGCTGGCCATGTGCTTGGTAAACGTAAGTAAGAGATCTTGTACAGCCCAGTGCTGCAAAAGGACACACCTATGAAGAAACATATCTAGCCATAAACATACGGAATAGCACTGCAGATTATGTTTGTACAGGGCACTGAGCCAAGCAGTTCTATTGCAGTTTTATCGTTCCTTCTAACCAGAGATCTCAAAACGTCATAACACGCTATCAATTATAGAGGAGAGCCTTATCTCCTAGAGTCAGCTTTATATTTTCACTTTTCCTGTGTCCCAGCCTCACTTTTGTGAAGAATTCTGGGAGATGAGATGCAGAATGGCAGGTCACAGTCCCTGAGCCGTTTGGGTTGCTAATAGAAGCATTCGTGGTTGGTGAAGGAGGCATCAGGTGATAATGTGAACCAGTAAGCTTGGTCATATATCCTGCAAGGCACTGAAGTGTTAGTAATCATTGTTAATAAATGATTGCCATTGACATAATAACCTCATCTCTATGCATTCTTTTTTTTCCCCTGCTCTGTGAGAATATTAATAAAAATGTGAAAAAGAAGCTAAGAACTCCACTGAGCAAAAGGACATGCTACTCAGTTTTATTCAAATATCTTGATTAGGCTTACAGCTGCTTTACAAAGGTGTGAAATGGCATGCAATTTACTTCAGTGTGCTAGCATTAGTGGTCTAATGAATTCCTACCAACTGCTGAACTGGAAAGGAAAAGGAGAAAGTATGATTATATCTAAGAATTTTCACTAGTCTCTTTTTTGGTGAGGAGCCCATGCCATTTTCAGCAATGCTAATTAAACTTGCTTTGGAAACAGGATTCCTGCTGTGCATTGTTAAGTATGACCACCTAAAAGCTCCTTTTGGTCCTTCTGCAAACGCCACTAGATCTGTGTTCTACACCAGCTTTGTGTTCTACATCTAGATCCAACTGAAGATCCTTGCAGCCAGCTGGGATAAGAATGAGATTTCTGAGTAAGGAATTGTCTGCTTCAAAGTATGTTTTTGATCTGCTGTGTCCCATTCTTCCATGAGCCAGCCTTCTACACAGTGCACTTGGATCTTCGTTCTTTGTGTAATTCTTTCTGCATACATACATATGTGAACATTACAGGCCACCAAGTCCATACCTACCCCACGTATTGTCATAGTTCAGTTATGCTTAGATTTTGAATTAGATGGTATCTCTTCTCAAGTATGTTTCTCTTGTTGCTTGTTACTTAGAACAACTTTTCTGTGTAATGTTTCCCTGAAGAGAAGCATGTTACCAACCTGCTAGCTTGTTCTGTGTGCTTTGGTGATTCTGGTCAGTTTGAAGCTTTTATTTAGGAAAAAAATTGTTGACTGAAAGTGTGTCTGAGTAAAAAAAATGGATCTCTCAATCCAAAATGCTTACTCTGGCTTATATATGTATGTATGGAAATGGATTTTTCTAAACCAAGTTTCTAAATTTTCCCAAATCTACACAGTGCACATTTTTACCTGTTTTGTTCTGTTGATAACTATTTTGTCTTTACCTCATGCTGTTGGCACTGAAAAGATGTAATGTGGAAGGAAAGAACAATTTGGAAATTTAGTTTTGTTTCTGATAACACCAGCACATGCAATTACTTGGGATTTGTGCAGTTTTAAGATCTGTAAGTTTTACTCTATTAATATGCAAGTTGTAAAATATCAGGTGATCTAAGTATGAATAGAAACTTCAAATTTGAAAAACCACCTTGAAGTTGTGATAACCTGCTGCCTTCAAAAGAGATAGTTAAAGGAGCAAGAAAGGTTCATTCAAATGAGCTTCTGGTAATTCCTGATAAGCTAGGCGTCTCTACTGGAAATGTTCAGAAGATTATGAATAGAGACATGTCACCCTACAAACATTCCTGGTGGAAAATGCAGTTTAAACATCAGTTCAGCTGCAGCAGCACAGAAATGTTATCTCTGTCAGTTTTAGTAATAAGGAATGAATGTCAAAATTAGTTGCAGGTAGGTGAGATAATTTGCAACTGAGTATGAAAGATTGTAGTTACTCCATCGAAGTTCGCATTTGAACTTACTCAAAATTTTTTGCTACTCTGAACCAGGTTCTTTTTTTGTTTAGTACTATTTCTGATTTAATGTCTGTATAGATGATGGACAGACATGGATCTTAGGGTTCACACATTGTATTGGTAAGTTAATTTATACAGAACCACAGAATTTAAGGGGTTGAAAGGGATGTCTAGAGATGATTGAGTCCTACCTCCCTGCTCTGCTAAAGCAGGTTCCCTGCAGTGGATTGCACAGGAAAGTGTCCAGAATATCTCTATGAAAGGAGACTTCACAACCTCTCTGGATTGCCTGCTACAGCGCTCTGTCACCGTCATTGTAAAGAGGTTCTTCCATATATTTGTTGGGAACTTTCTATGTTCCAGTTTTTGGCCATTGCTCCTTGTTCTGGCCTCATCCAATTGCCTCTCGCACTTTAGATATTTATAAACATTTATCAATCCACTCTCGGTATTCTGTTCTCCAGGCTGAACAGCCCCAGATCTCTCAGCCTCTTCTCATTACTAGAGATACTTCATACCCTTTTATCATCTTTGTTGCCCTCTGCTAGGCTCTCTCTAACATTTCCCTGTCATTTCCCATCCAGAACTGGATGCAGTACTCTGGATGTTGCCTCACCAGGACAGAGTATAGGGGGAGGATCCCTCTGTAGGGGATTCTGCTAGCCACACTCCTTTTTAATGCACCCCAGGATACCATTGACCTTCTTGGCCAATTCAAACAGTAGGAATAGCAAAAAGCAGTAGAAACAAATGTGCAATTTGTTTAGTAGGTAGGAAGTTACGTCTTAACAATATGGGGCTTTTGGAGTACAGGAACTCAGGCTTTGAACATTGTGATGGAAGCCTTCCTCATCATGCCTCCTGGTCTAGTATTTATGATGTCTACATCTTTAGCTGACTTAGGACAGAATGTAACAGAACAACAGAATGGTTCTGGCTGGTTGGAACCTCTGGGTCCATCTGCACCAACCGCCACTCCATCAGGGACAGAGCAGAGTGCCCAGGTGGCTTTTGAAAATCTCCAACGAGGAGACTGCACAGCCTGTGCAGCCTGTGGGCAGCCTGTGCCATTGCTCCAACACCCACATGGTACAGAAATGCAGTTAGAACCTCTAGTCTTTGTTGTGCCCATTGCCTCTTGTCCTGGCACTGCACACCACAGAAAGGAGAATGTCCTCTTTGCGTGCCCCTTTCAGGTATGTATACACATGGATGAGATCACCACAAGACTTCTCTGGACTGAACAGGCCCAGTGCTCTCAGTCTTTCTTCACACAACTCCCTTCAGCATCTCTTTCCAGTAACTCCATGTCTTACTTGGAGGCAGAACTGGACAGAGCACTCCAGGCATGGCCTTAGCAGTGCTGAGCAGAAGGGAAAGATCCCCTCTCTTTACCTTCTGGTGATACTTTGCCTAAGGATACCATTGGCCTTCTTTGTGGCAAGGGTCCATTGCTGGCACATGTTCAGCTTGGTGTCCACCTTGACTCCCAGCTTCTTTTTTGCCTTCCAGCTGGGCAACTCCCAGTGCAACCTGGTGCCTGTGGTTGTTCTTTGTCTGGTGCAGAATTTGTATGTCACTGTGATGAACTTGCTGAGGTTTTAGTCAGGCTATTTCTCCAGCCTGTCAAATTTCCTCTGGATGGCAGCACAGCCCACTGGTGTATCACAGAATGAATCCAACGTACATCCAGTCTGCTCAGGAAAAAAAGAAGAAAGAGTTTGAGATTTAAATGGAAAGCAAAGTTAGCCAAATGCAACACCAAAAGCGAGATGGTATTTTAAAATAGTACATAGAGGGGCAAAAAAAAGCAACAACAACAATAACAAAATGGAAATTATAAAAACCTTGAAAAGTTCAAACTCAGAACCAGAGATTACTGGTAACTGCTTGACATTCTACTTTTTTAGAGGTCAAAATATTGTTAGGCTATAGGTTTGTGCCAATGGATCAATAAGATACGTTTGAGCAAAGACATTCCTTCTGTTTGTATGTGATTTTTCTAAACCTGACTCTAGAAATAACGTATTTGTTCATCGATCTTGAATTCAGATTCTTACCATTACCATGAGCCTGCAGCTCAGATTTTTGATGCGGTATCTTTTAGCCGAACTGATGTATTGGCTGGGCTGGGGCTAGTGAGGATGTTGCTGTCTGTGTTGAGGCTGTGATGCTATATCAATTTAAAAAAACATAAGAAACTGACCTTTTTCACATGAACAAAAGGAAAATGGAAATTTCAGAAAAAGGAATGGAAATGTGCTTATTCTTGGCTGAGACATGAATACTGAGTGACCTCTGATATGCTACAACAAAACCCCAGCAACCCCTGCTGTTGTCCTGGGACCAGCACCACAGCGCTCAGCATACAACAGCTTTCTAGCATCATTTTTAGAAAGATGCCTTGTGAGAAAACATTGTAATGGTCTCTCATATTAAAAAATTGCAATTGTGCATTCAGCTTGGGGTCCTGTCAAGAGCTCTGCTGATGGTACATTAAATGTAGATGCAGTTCAAGCTGTTGAGGCAAATTCTACTCCAGATACCAAGTGTTTGTCTTTGGAGTGCTCTGTTCACATGGTTGCAGTGCCTTCCCCTCATCTGATGATACACTGAGCTCACGATTCAGGCTTAAATTCGTAAGTGACCCAAAGGTATTTTTTGTGTCCACTCTCACAGTGCATTTTGAATTTTTGTCTTTGAAATACAGCCCCTACATATTTTTGTGCTCCTTCCTTGTGTGTCAGAATAAGCTAATAATAAGATAATAAGTTATTATCTGGTTCTCATACTGCATATTCTGTATTTTATTTTATTTTGCTTTTAATGGAAGCTGAGATTTTATGATAGTTGTTTTGTGATTCCAACAACATCACAGATCACAGTACCAGTATGGAGGCAAGGACTGGGATACAACCCAAAAAGTGAAAGGAAGTGTAACCTTCTTCCTCATTCCATCCCTTCTCTGAAACTACAGAATGACCTTTTTTTTTCCTGTTGCTGTTACAAGAGCAACAACTTCATAGAGCTGTGGTTACAGAACCATAATGTTAGAGATGAAAAGGAGCAATGGACACCATCAGGACACTTTTTGTATTTTTACTGATGTTCACACTTAAATATAGCCATGAACAAGTCAAGAAGTACAAGACTGAAAAAAAGCATAACCATCTGTTGAACTGTTATCCAAAAATCTTGCTTTTGAACTAGTGCAAAATGTAGCCTGTTTTCTATGGTTCATTACCATTCATAATTTCAGCCAATTAAATTTTATTTCCCAATATTTTATGTTGTTTTTTCTTTTTTTTTTTTTAACATGTATTTGCAAGCATTCAATTTCTATATGTTTGTATTTTCAGATTTATAAAATAGCCCCAAATCTTTTTTCCCAAGCCATTCTGTTTCAGAACAGCCAACAATAAGCCAGCAGTGACAACAAAACAAATGAATAATTTTGGATCTGTTTGCTTTGAAAAAAAAATCAGCATGTCTGTGCATCAAAATGTAGCCAGTTTGTTTAGCTTTCTACTTACCAAGAGAGATGATTGCAAACCAGATCAAAGGGAAGAATCTTGTCCAAGCTTCTACTGCAGGTTCAGTTAGGAACCATAGTGTTCAATTGCGATCTAAGACAATGTCAGTTGCACTCTTTCTTTCCCCTGTATCTTGTTTGATCTTGTCTTGTGATTGTTCATTGTAAATCTGAGGTCAGAAATGCCACTGATAAATCCAGAGAAACAAGACAGTGACTCGCAGTAAGGACAGTTCAGATTAGGTAAAGCTAAAGGGGGCACCAAACAAAATACAGTGTAATGGTTGAGAACGTTGCTACTGTGGATTGTTCCTAAAAAATCTGATTGATTTACAAAAGCTTAGTGTAAATATAATCAATGTCTCAAGGAAGTATCTGTTCATTTATAGCTCAGCATGGAATATACGTTATGGGGAGAACAGTTTTAATTCTGTAAACTCATGCTTGTGCAGCCACAAGAGGAAGCTTATTCTGAAACAGGGAGACGGGGACATTTGGGGAGAGCTGCCTGCCCCAAGCTGCAGGATGCTGCAAGGAGCCATTGCTGTCCTCAGCCTTCCAGCAGCTCCTTGGCTGTGTATCTCAGACCCTCTGCTTCCAGCCTCAGGACTGAGCTTTTCTTGAATTGCTACTTTCTGATTTTGAATGTGCTAAATTGCCTCAGCCATGGGTACCTTGCACACCTGCAGGCTGACAGAATGAATATACTTGGAGGACATTCCTCCAGAGAGAGAGCACTTTCAGGCTCCCATTTGGTGGTGTTGTGCTACCTACCAATAGCAGTGCACATAAGGACTTGCTGGTTGCTCAGTCCGAAACTTTCTCTATTTTCAGTCACAAATATGACTGACACAAAGCCCACTTTTAGAAATGTGCCTGACAAGCTGTGTTGCCTCCCTTCTTCAGCATGAGCAAATTGGTTAAAACAGGTGTAGTCGGGGAAAACGAATGGATTTCTTAGTCCCTCACACCCCTACTTTACAGGTAAATGCTCTTCTGGTTTATATACTTTTTCTGAGACCAAAGGGAATCTTTATGTGAAAGCTTCATGTCAAAGTACTGGCAGCAGAGCAATAGAAATAAAGCTGCAGTCTCATGATGATATCCTAATGGCTTTCTTTTTATTTTAAGATACTTTAAACTAATCCCCAAACTCAGCCCAATCACAGTCTCCAGTGCAGCATTGTTTTCAGCTATTAGCAGGTGGTTTTTAAAGCCCTCTTTAGATGATATGCGGGGCCCACATAGTGAAGTCAATTGTTAGACAGGATATAATTTAGACTTCAGCTCTTCCTCTCAGTTTGAAATAAAATGATTACATTTCAGGAGAGCCTAAGGGAAGATTAAAAGTTTTATATCAAAAGTTGAATATTTTCTTTTGTTGTGCACTCTTCTTTTAAAGGAAATGGTATTCATTTAAAATAATGCATGTTCTGATGTATTTGAAAAGGCACTACTCTGCATTAAAAAGAAATTCATAAAGTATGCATGTATGGGAGAGGAAGATTGCAATCTTCATTTGAGTGTTTAGTTAAAGGATTTTTACTCAACCCATTCTGCTTTGTTCCTAGAATGAGATAGCTATCTGCAAAGACACACTGTAAATAACAGATGTCCCACAGTGTTTAGAGGGCAGCAGTTAATGTGACAAAATTTGGGGGGGGGGCTCCTCTCTACACTCAGGTTATAAAGTCATATGATAGCTTCTCTTTCAAACTGGAAAAAAAGTCCTTGCCTATATTTAAACTTGTTATGGTTTCAGACAGTAGGTCAACATAATTACACTTCTGGTAACTCCTGTGACACTTCTCATTTCTTATGTTCTAAAGTTATCCAAGGGCAGAGGCCACTTGTAGGATATCAAGTTGTAGAGCTGATGCACGTGTTAAAAATAAATGGCATAGTACAGGTATGAATAAGAAATGAAGACATGAACAAAAAGATAAAGTTTTTATCCAATACGACCAGATAGCTTTTACTGTTGGTATCAGTGTGGCTCTTTTTAGCAAAGATGCCCTGGACACATTTGCAAGAAGGCACCAATTAAAGGAATTCCTTGAAGGTTCCTTAAAGCAAATGTATCTGTAGTGAAGTCTCTTATAAAAGTTCACCTTCTCATCCAACTGAGCATAGATCTTCTTCCAGAAGCCATCTGAAGAGCCTATATACAGAACTGCAGTAGTTTAGTAGCCTGCTTATTGGAATGAAGTGTGAAAATTGTTCCTGTTATCAAGGAGCATGGTCACTGAACCGTTAAGATTTTCTTGTAATATTATCACAGAAGAGATGAAATTATTTCACTATATTGTTTGTAATCTAATTATATATATGTATTTATATGTTAACAGAAATGGATGCTACCATCTTAAAGCAGCACTAGCATAGTTTTATATTCATTTGTCTCGTATAAGGGGTACTCATTTTACTCACCTGACATGGGAACCGAAGTTAATACCACCCAGTTAGCCACCATGCTGCCCATTAAAAAGGCAGACAATTACCAATATTAAGTTTAACTGCAGATTTAAGAAGGATAGAGGTTCACTGTTTTCAGTTCTCCCTCAAAGGTTATGGAGTGTCAATGTGCTGTTATTCCAGATTTCTAGAAAACCTGATGTGATGTGGAAATTAAGACGACAGTTAATGGCTACTGAAGAAGAAGACGATTCATCATATCCACCTCTGAATGTGACCACTGGAAATAATACATGCATCCTTTTCTATGCTAGTAATTTCAGCCTTGTTGTCAATGGTTCAGTTTTAATAGAATTGACAGAAGCGACATTTGTTACCCGGAGTGTGGATATTTCTTCCTCTACTTGCTCAGATGCCAACACAACGTGAGTAGAACAAAAAATTTTAAATTTCACATACATATTGTTCTGGAAGCTAACAAATAAAGCAATGGAAAGAATAAAAACTTAATTTTCTTCTACTAAAGCATACAAAATAAAAAAATATTAAACTTAATATTCTTGTACGAAGAAGATTGAGTCAAGACCCACCACAATTTTTCAGATGCTTCCTCTACATTTGCTGTTTTTTCCTTCTGCATTATTTAGTTGCTTGCTTGTTTATGTTTGGTCCAAATGGGTTTTTCTGTGCCCAATCTTGCCATTACAGAGATCTCCACTAGCATTAACGAGATGATTGTTTCATTGTAAAATTCCCTTGAAGTGCATTGCCATTTGGTAGGTGGTACTTCAGTTGGAAATACATTAATGAAACATGATCTCTGCTTTCATTTGTTTTGAAGCACCTGCTCTTGGTTAAAAAAAAAAAAGGGTATAGAAATATTTTGTCATATTTTTCTGTGTGCTTTTTGTACTGTGAACCTTTTCTACATGACTTTTGTAATTGCCTATTGATTTAGAATATTCCTTCTGATTGAAATGTCACAGTGATTTAATTAAGGCTGACTACTCTAACATTAAAAATCTTTTTCTTACTCTTAGACTGTCATTAAAATACACAAAGCCAGTGAATGGAATCAACAGTCTAGAGATAAGGTAACTTATGATTTATTCTTAAATAAATCTTTGTGATGTACAAAGCACATTTGTAAGTTAAGACAAAGAAAAAAAGTGGTGAAAAGGTTATTAAAATCACGGTTTTGTTTTTTATTGCTGAGGAGTTACCATATAGTAAAGAATATCTAAGCATGCTCAGGTAAAGTTCTGAAAAATAGTGTAAACAGGCAATCATTCTGTAAGACAGTGGCACATGAAACATCTTATTTTGTTGGTAGGATCAGAACAGGATTTCCCATCTTAGGGAAATCAAACTTTAATTTGGAAATAATTCTAGGAGCTGAAGTCTGCTTGCCTTGCCAGGCTTGTGTTTCATCCTGATATGGATTACCAGTGCACTCTGTCAGAGTTAGCCTGTGGCTAATGAGGGCTGCAGAAACTGATAATTTTTCTGCTCTGTGCATGATGGCAAGAGCAAGCTTCTTCCACTGTAAGAATAGGGAAGAGAAAATAAGGAAACAGGAAGACTTGGGATGAAAGCTCAAAGAGAAAACACGCTGCTTTTACTTTTGCTGGTGGACTCCAGGATGGCATTTGTACTGCTGTGAGAATTGCCATACAGCTACTGGTCCACTAACCTCAGTTCTTTCCTCAGCAGCAGGAACAACAGTTAAATGTTTTCCATAAGCTCTATCAAAGGCAGTGTGGCCTGCTCTTTTCATTTCAGTTTATCTCCTGCTTAAAGAGACAGTCATGTCATTTTAGGCCTCTACTAGCTCCCATAATACAGTATTGCATGGTATATAATATGCACTTAACCGAACCAGAGCAGTCCATTGATCTTTTCATGATTCGGGAAGACTTTATTTACTTTGCTCATCCCAGCATGTCTGTTCTCAAGGACTAAAACCCACAGAGATACATTATAACTTCTGTTTTCCCCTTCTGGTTCATTTCAATTACATTTGCTGTTGAAGATGACTTCTTAGGAAGATTACATTCTGCTTCAGTAGACAGGACATGAGCAGGGCAAAGAGGTGAGAAGGAACAGAAGACAGAGCCATAACTGCATTATTTTTTCTCTATAAAGGTCATTTAATATAATAAAATGGCACCAGACAGGACCATGGTTAAATAGCTCAATTCATTTCTCACTAAGCTCAATAAACTCTAACCTCAGCAGCGTAAACTCAAACCAGAGCGTATCCTTACCCCCCAAGCCTACCACATTATGCTGAGCAGCTAGGGATATCTCACCTACAAGCAGCTGCAATAGCTGCCTCTTCTTATGGAAACATGCCTTGCTCTTCCCTCTAGCAAGAGCAGGGGTCAGCCTTCTGCACTTGCCGTAGAAGGGTGAACTGTTGAGGTTTTCTGGCTGTGCTACTTCTCTGGAGAAAAGTACCAAATTGGACAGAACTGCTAATGCTCTGTCTGGCATTAGCTGGATAGAGCCTCGTTTCTCTTTTCCCTACTTAAATTTCTAAGAACGTGACTATTGTTGTACAGCATGTATTAAATGGAATTGCTCCAAGAACTGTGGTGTAAAGTCTGGTACATATCAGTTGTACTTCTCTTACAATCTTTGGAACAATGGTAATTCTAGATAACTTCCTTTTCAGAAACATTTCTCCTTGCAGTGAATAGCCACGTGAGATGGTGATCAGTAACAAGTAGTGACAGAGTTCACAGGGTTATCCGCCACAAAGGGAGTCTAGCATGCAGCCAAGAACTGTTTGTGCCACAATACTTAGAGAGTATAATGGCTTTGTGAAAGTTTGCTTCCTGCATTGGCTGTAATATTCAGTGTGAGCACAGCATTTCCTGTAAAAGGGAAGACACATAGCCTTGTAAATCTTGTTTGTTCATGCAGTGTGTTTCCAAAGAACTTCCTTATTTTCACTTCCTTGCCTTCTTAGCAAAAGTACAGAGCACACTCAGCATTTGTGGCTGGCACAAGATTTAAGTATGTTTATGTATATATTACATATTTATGTATATTTATAAAAGACCATGTCTTTAGGTTGAAGAAGTTCTTTTAGTGCCTGCAGATGAAAATTCAGTTCAAATTGTGCTATATATCCGGAAAAGATTCTCACAATTAGTATCTATGCTAATACATTTATAAATTTTGTACCTTTATCATTATAAAAATGGGATAATTTTCCATATATACTTGTATACTAGATGCAGTTCAGAGGATATGTTCTTTTTTCACTGATGTTTATGGCTGAATATAGTGTGGAAGGAGCAGTTTAAGTTCAAGACAGGAATGACAAAAGACAAAACATCCTTTTCTCACCTGAATGATGCTTTGAGTTCTATGATTTCTTCTGAGAATTTCAAAACTCTTCAGGATTATAAAATTATATGAATCAAAAGCCACTGATTGTTAAAAAACAAAAGAAAACAAACAAACAAAAAAAAACCACACAAAAAAAAACCACAAGAAAACAACTCAATGGAGTGATTTTTTATTTTACCCTTAAGGAACATTGATTGTATTGAGTTTAGACTTTAAGTTGAATGGATGATATGCTACTGAAAGCAACTGATTTAAACAATCAATAGAGAACACTATTACTCTGTACTGTGCCTCATTTATAGGTGACTGCTTATTTTTCAAACCTGTCATAATTGCATCTAAATATTGCCCTAGATTTTAAAATCCACACGTAGTGATGCCCATAGTGGTGTGGATAGACATTAGAATATTTCATTTTGAATCGTCTGACTTATTAATAAATGGATTACTCTTATAAACTTCTTGTGGTTATATGACTCCACAAACGAGAGAGATAAATATGCAAAACAAGTGGGGACTAATATGAAGCAAAATATAATAAGGAGAAAAGTTTATCATTTCCTGAAGAGATAATTTGATTACCTAAAAGCTACTGGATAAAAATGGTAAAGATTAGGTCATAGTCCTGGTATCTATAGATAAGAATTTACTTCTGTATATTGTCAGTTATTTTTCTTTCAGAACATTTGTTCATACTGCAGTGGTAGTAACATTTATTTAAATCCCATGGTTGTAAACTACCAGAAACCATTTTTTGCAAAATGAGAAAATATTCATTTGTGGCTAAACAACTACAAATTAGGAAAGTGTGGCTGACAACTCTTCCTCCCATCTAGTGAGAGAAAACTGTCTTTTACTGTAAATTCAGACATTTGCAAAGGTAGATTGCCATTTAAGCATCTGAACCAAGGAAGAATTACAACAAATCAAAATGGTTATCATGGCTGTACCTATCATAAAAGCAATTTTTTTCAAAAAATCCCATAAATTGTTTATTGAGAGCCACTACAGGCCTATTGACAGTGTCTTAAGTTCTGGTCCACTCATTGTAAACTGTTGGTAACTGATGAGATACTGCATTGGCATAAGCCCTTGAAGAGTGAAATCACATTTTCTTGTTCCTAGCCTGCCACAGCTTGTGAGATGAAACCCCGAGAAGCAGTAGAAATGTTCACAAAGGCTATTCACTTATGAACAGTCCTAATGATGCGAGACGCCAGCTGTGATGTACCTTTATTTGCCACCAGTGCTTTATCAAATGAATACTAATTTTTTCCTTCTGGCATTTGGACTTCTTTTTATTCTGTTGTCTTTCTAGGTTTTTAATGACCAATATGTTCTATGGAGGCTCAGCTAGAAATTGGTTCACTTTGGATTCAGTTGAGATTGTACAAGATGAAGAAAAACTTGCTAAGTATAATGTATCTGTCATCTCTGCTCCTGCAGAGTACTCATTTCATTGTCAGCTGGTGGGAACAAGTAGTCTCTATCTGCCAAGGCTGATTCCATCCAACATGGAAGCAATCAACTGGGATGTTTTCATTTCCAGGTTCCAAGTGAGTACACATTGCTATTTCAGAGATAATTCCAAGAATTATTACTTGCTATTGTAGGTGCCGAACAACACAAATTCATAATGCTTTCAATTCGACCTGAAGAAAAATGTAAAAGAAAATCTGTTCCCCCTAGGTGAGCTATTCAAAAAAAGGGTAAAAGAGATGGCAGTTGCTGAACAGTAAGAACATGGAAGTGCAGCTGTGAAAAACAAAACCTCCAAAGTTGTCCACAGAAAAGAAAAACCAATAAAACCAAATGCGCTTAATCAGGCAAAGAATGACTAAGTCTCCATGCCTGTTTAATAAATTGGGCTGCTGCTGGAAATGTGGACCTCTTAGGTGGGTGGCTTTATGCTGCTTACTTTGTTTTTATTTGATTTCTTTTTCTTTGTTTACCTAGAAAAGTACAGCTTAGTGTGGTTACAGCTTTCAATGACATAGATAGTCTAAACTCCTACAGACAGAAACAATGCTCAGTAGAATTAAATGTAATGGTAGGTTGGAAGGTTTGCCATGGATTTCACTCAGGAGAAATAGTAGGTACCACATGGCCCAGAAGGAAAACATTTTGCTGTTTTTTTTTTTTTTTTTTTTTAATGAAATACAGGTCTTCCCTATATTTTGTGTAGATGTAGATGGGCACTGATTTTCACTTAGGGAGAGGCACATTAGCAAACTGGACTCACTTTGTCAAAGATGAACTAATCTCATAATTGGATACAAATGCTGATATAGTCATATTAATAATTTATCAAAAAATCTCAGTGATCTGAATTCACATTTGACATTTCAGTTTAAACACTGAAATCTCAAAAGAATAGCACTGGTAGTAAGATTTACTTTCCTCCTACTACCCAGAGCTGCTTAGGTCTATTGCAGATCCGGATTCTAAAAGAAGATGAAATGCAAATTTAATATCTTTAGTCATTATTCGGCCACACAAAAACACTAGACTTAAGTATCTCTGGCAGCCTTCCTTTTTGAATCACTGTTTTTTATCTTCCCCTTTGCAGGCTCTAAAATTAAGTCCCACAGTTTTTGAGAAGCAAGACAGCAGTACATATCATTGTTGTGAGGGTTCCTCCTGATGGTGGTGGAAAGGCTTGAAAATGTCTGAGTCCATGCATCTGGGCCTTGTCTAGTCAAATCTTTGAAGTGCAAAGCACAGATTTTGACATCACTAGTCTGTGATCTGTGAGAATACATGGGCTGTGAAAATACAAAGGGTCAACTTAAAACAACCTGTCTTTTCCTAGAACTTCAACCTTCTCAAAGCGTAATAAGAGGTCTTTTTCCTCCTTTAGCAGGAATCCTTTCAGTCTAGTTTTAATAAGAGGAGAGGTAGTAGGTTACCTACCTTCTTCTTTACTCCTGTGGAGCAACAGCTGCTTCCACTGTTCAGATAGCAGAACTTTCCTTTGGAAGAAGGCCTTCTTCTCTAATCAAGTATTTGGTGTTAAAAACAGCCTGGAAAGTCTTATTCTGAGCATTTTTGTTATATCATTCTCCATCAAGCCAGAATGTCACCATTTTTTACCACTTTCTAAGTTCTCTCTAAGCTAGATCATACCTTCCCAGTTATCGTCTACTGATACGTGAAGAAATCTGAATGGCATCACTACTGATCTTTGTCCAAGAATGAGATTTGCTAATTCCCAAGCTGTTTTGCAAGATGAAGAAAGCACATGGGATGTGCTTAGTGATTGCAGACAGCACAAAATCTGCTTGCTGACACTGGTGAACATCATTTTCATTGTCAGTGTTATGCAGTGAATCAGAAATCATGACCCAGTGCCAGTCTAGCTGGTACAATTGCACTTTACCACTTTGGATGGTCAAAATAGTATCACCATACTAAAGAGGTTGTGGCATCTGCATAGTGAAGGCTTCCATAGTATGTTCCAGGACCAGGCTGAAATGATGCAGGTATTGCTTTATTCTGGAGCTATAAAGAACCTCAGTAGGATACTATTTAGACAAAGCCTTTGCCTACAGTGTCACCACTCACAGGTGTAAACTGTACTAATATCACTCTGTTATGGTTTTTTTGTGGCAAGAAAGGTTACTCTGCCATTATAAATCTTGTCTCTTTGAGGCTCTCAAGGGTTTTCTAAGAAATAAAAGAGGAAGGAACCACCAAGTACTGTTTTCCTTTACTGTGTGTCATACTGGCTTTCCAACCACTTTGCCCTTAACAAAAACTGCCAAAAACTTTAAAGCTACTAATTTTAGGATTCTTAATGGCTGAAATATTACTATGTTCAAAAATTAGATGTCCAGTGTATGTTTAAGATCAATGAAACAAGAGATCTTGAAGGCTTTGTCAGAGGCCAGATGATGAGGAGACTCAATTCAGGACAAATAATTTAAAACATGTTCAGTAAATGTTCACTAGTATGGACAACACAAATAATGCTAGCCCAAACAGTAAAACCAAAACTTCCACAGAAAGTGAGCTTTGGATCCTGTATGCTGTATTTTGCAGTCATAAAAATTAGAGAAAATTTTAAGTATTTTTAATTTCTTCTTGGTAGAAATGTTGCTAGAAATGACATTTTTATCGCTTAGCTGCGTTGTGACACCCCCACAGGAATGATAAAGCTTCAGAAAAGCAATAAAAGAATCCTGCATATAATTCTTCATGAAAGTAGATATCACATTTTAAGAATGTGCAATTAAAGCTTTCATCTCAGAGGTTCAATAAGCATAATCATTCTTAAAAAAAAAAGCACCAAAAAACCCCCACAAAAAAACACCACCAATAGAACCGAAAAAATAAAATACAGTATTTCTGGCTCTAAACTAGAATTGACAATATCTTGCTAAAGCAAATATAGGTGTTAAGTGCTTCAGAGATTTCCTGTAAATGTGGTAATGAGAATGCATTGTTTTTCAGAATTTCAGTCTTTTTTTACTGAAATAACATAAATCATCACCTGCTTTTCATTTAAGTTTTTCAGTTTATATTTCATGACTACTATTTACATTTTCATCTGTTGTCAAAGCAGTGGCTTAATAAGAAACAGCTTTGGTAAGCACCTGTATTCTCTGAAACTGCACAGTTATCCAACCCAAAAGCTTATTGCCAGTAATCCTGCTTTAATCAGAACTCTGACTGCCTATAGTGAAAGCATTTAGGATTTGCAAGTAGCGGCAGAGATCTCACTCGGAAAGGTTCTTCTACAATGTCCAAAAAATCTCATGATGTTAAAATTATCTTCACCACCATGGTGCCTTACTCCTGCATATGATAATAGCTTTATTAATCAGCATTCCACAAGGTACAGGCATTGCTTTTAACACATATAATAAGCACATTAACTTCAGTTGCCTGAACCATGAATTAACTCAAACTCAGAGTGCTTACTGAAGTAGCGTTATCTACAAGCTACAGACAAATTTCTTTAGTTTGTGCAGCATCTTTCATAGGAAGTGCAAAATCAATTATTAACACAAAATTTTCATGTTAATTTATCTTAAAGCATAGAGTAATCACGGAGTGGGAACACAGAAATTAAAAATCCATGATCTTCTTTTCCCATTTTCTTCCACTAGTTTCCCTTCCTTCTGAAGGAGTGGGTGCTTATGTCATTATGTGCCTGTTTGTACAGGCAAATTGTCCTCCCTTTATATCTTTCAAATTTTTACCTGGTTTTAACAAAAGTTTAAGTATAGTATCAGTCTCAAAGGCATTCAGTTTGTTCGTACTTTTTGCAAAATTTGGAGATCTATCAGAATACATAGATAAAAGATCCCCAAGTAGATCACCGAATTAGTTGACTTTTCTGAGGATAATAATAACAGTGTGAGCTCAACCAGTAGCAGATCTCAAGAAACCAATCACAGGAGAAATATTACAAGTTTCCCTAAGCGCATGAAAAGCTTATCACAGAGTCTTAAAATGGCTTAGCTTGGTAGGAATCTTAAAGATCATCATGTTTCATCCCCCTGCTGTGGTCAGGGTTGCCACCTTCTAGATCAGTCTGCCCAGGGCCCCATCCACAGGTACTCTGGGCAACTCTTCCAGTGCCCCACCACTCTCTGAGTAAGAAATTTCCTCCCAGTATCCAATCTAAACGTCCTTTCATTTTAGCATCCCTTCTTTCTGTTGTATCAAATGCACCACTGTGCTTAGTGTCATCATCAAACTCGCTGAGAGTGCACTCAATCCCCGTGTCTATGCCATTGATAAAGACATTGAAGATAAAGACATTGAAGAGCACCAGTCCTAAGACAGGCTCTTTTTGAGCATTGCTTGTCAGCAGCCTCCACTTGGGCATAGAGATGTTGACTACAACCTTCTGGCTGCAACCATCCAGCCAATTATCTACCAAATAGTCCAGCCTTCATGTCCATATTTTTCCAATTTAGAGATAAGGATGCAGTGTGGGGCCATGTCAGAGGCCTTGCAGAAGTCCAGGTAGACAACATCGGTTGCCCTTCCTTTGCCACCAATGCTATCATTCCATCATAGAAGTCACCAGATTGGACAAACACAATTTGCCCTTGATAAAGTCATGCTGGCTGTCATGGATCACGTCCTCATCTTGCACATGCCTGAACATGTATTCCAATAGGATCTGCTCCATGATCTTACCAGGCACAGAGGTGAGGCTCACCAGCCTGTAGTTCCCTGGGTCTTTCTTTCTCCCTTTCTTAAAAATGAGAGCAATATTTCCCTTTTTCCAGTCACCGGGGACTTCATCTGACAGCTGCGACTCTTCAAATATGATGGAGTGTGGCTTGCCACCCATATCAGCCAGTTCCTTCAGAACCCTGGGATGCATGTCATCTGTCCCTGTAGACTTGTGCACATTCAGCCTCATGAGGTGGTCTTGGATTTGCCCTTCTCTTACACTAATAGAGATTTTGCTTCCCTGACTTACTCCAAGAGGTTCAGGGATCCTGAGGGGTGTGAGAAGCCTGACTTCTGGTGAAGGCTGAGTCAAAGAAGTCTTTGACTACCTCTCATGCCTGTTGAAGGTAACTTTCACTTATCATTAGTCAGAGGAGGTACACTATCCTTTGCCTGTCTCTTCTGCCCAGTGTACCTGTAGAATCCCTTCTTGTTATTTTTTCACATTCTTCACCAAGTCCAGTTTCATATACGGGCTTTTGTATGTAAATACACAGCATGGAGTCCACACCTCAATGGAGGTTAAAAAACCTTACCAACTATTTTCTTCTTAAACTTTTACTAAAACTCAGCTAAAATATTACGTATCATTAAATGCATTTTAAAGTAGGCTCTAGAAGTTCTACTCATCAAGGAGATATTAGTTAAAATCTCAAGATATTTTGACAAATCTTATCATTTGGGGAGCCTTGCCTCACATGCCCTTGAATTTCCTGATTCTGAAGTGGTCATTGAGCTAGGCTGATCACACATGCTGTTTTACTTTCAAAACTAACTCAAATTTGTGAAGTGGGAACACAACCTCTCTCTTGCCAAACATATAACCTCTGCATCTTAAATTTTTAAGTGGAAAGAAGACCTGGAAAATTGTTATGCAAAGTATTTGTTCTCACTCTTTTTTAATGGGCTGAGTGAGAGTGGCATACATCCTGAAAGTAACATCTGTATTTTACATTTAATTTCATTCATCTGTCTTTCTTCATTCTCAGATTCAAGGATTCAACGTGAAAAATGGCCAGTTTTCCTATGCCAGTGACTGTACAGGTTTCTTCAGTCCTGCAATCTGGATGGGCTTGGTAACATCTATAATTTTACTGTGGATCCTGACCTATGGAATCCATATGATCATGCAGCTCACAACAAACAGCAGATTTGATGATCCCAAAGGTCCAGCTCTGTCAGTTCCTCAGACAGAATAGCCATGGATTTATTTAATGCTGCTTCAGCTTTTCCTGGGTTGATATTTATGATTTTTATAAGCCTTCTACTTTGTGACATGTGTAACCTAAAAAGATGTCATCGCAGAAAAGGATAATCAAATGACATATTAAAAGGATACTTATGGTTAGCAATAATAATAATAATTCTACTTGTTATTAACTTTCATTTTTTTAATAATGTTCATTATTAAGGTCTAAGGTGAGGTTGTCAAGATTATTAGTTTAGCTATTAAAAAGACCAGAACGAGCTGCCTTCAGATTAAATATTTTTGGCAAAGAAAGACTATCAAAACAGAGAGAAATGAGAAGGATTTATAAATAACTAATTCAATAAGAAAATGAAATATTATCATACTAAGTATGATTAAATGTGCCAGTGCAGATGGAAATAATGTAATTTTCTTAGCATTCTTCCTTTGCCAGGTATCTTTGGAATAGTTTTGAAGGTTGTACAAAAAATGGGAAAAAAGATAGTGGTACTGTACTGTTTAAGTTGAACATGTTTATGGTCATCTCACTGCTTCCAGAAACCTGTGTGATTAATTCTTTTGCAATTAATAAAGATACTACAACCTCTCACTGATCAATCTGAATATGGTGGGAATTGCTAAGTATTATGGGACAGTAAATGGTAAAATGGTGAAAAAAGGTAAAATAATATTTTTATTCTTTTGTTAGAAATGTATTTGTAAGACTGCACATGTTCTGTTAATAGATAAAGAACAAAAAGATACAATATAGCAAAGTTATATTTGTCACATGAGAAAAATTCTACTTTTTTTTTTAATTTTTGTCCATCTCATAGGACAGTGATTAAGAGGAAAGATGGTTAGAATCAGCTATTTAACTAAACCAGTAATAGTTTATACTTATCATTTCTGGATGCTACATTTTTGCTCCGAAGCCAATGAAGTAAGTTAAATGCTATCTGAAGCTATTTCTTCTTAATCATTCAGTCCTGACTTGGAAAACAAAAAGGAAACTGGTGTGTAACTAGGAAAGGTGACTCCACTGCTGTAGTATTTTCCCCAGATGTTTTTCAAAACCTTGAGGAATGCTGGCATTTGATCTGCACAAAAATGCGTTAGGCACTTTTTCTTTGCAAAATAAGTTGCCAGGAGAGATAACTGGACTTCATTAATTCCCTCTTTAAATAATGAGTCTTCCTTGAAAATTGACATAATAGTCATGAAACTGATAGCTAGAACAGATGAAGGACATTACAAGGGACTTGGTTTGTAGAAGACAGCTTTTCTATGACTCTTTTCTAGTTTCACCAAAATTTAAAATAGATTTTGTTCACTGGTGATGATATACGAGAACTGAAGAACAAGGCCACCTAGATCAGGATCCAGTATCCAGCAGCAGTATGAGAATAGTGAGCATGTACAAGAATGGAGCTTCCTGCAGACATTTGCCTGGTCTCAACCATTTAAATTCAGGGATGTCCTCAGCCAGAGACAGTGACTATATTTAATAACTCTCAGTATATCTATATGCCTGAATTTGTCTAGTTTCCCCCTTCAACCCACGGACTCCTCGAATTCTCAGTATCTTGACTAAAGTGTGGCACTGAGGATACACTTACCCTCCCTTGCTTGCCTAGGCTGGACTTGGAAAAGAGCAGAAAATAGTCTCACCTAGTGAAGAGGTAGGCAACTTCCAGAAGAGATCAAGTTGGAAGATAGGTTTGTTGGATTAGCATCAGTAAAAGTGGAGACCTCAGAAAAAGGGCAGACTGAACTATCTACTGTGTTTGATATTACACTTCCCAGGTTACAGTGAAGATACCTGGGGAGGGGGAAGGGGGGAAACCCTTGCAGCTGTATGTTATGCTGCCCTACAGCCATGGACAGCAACAAGACACTGATTTCAGCAGGGCTAGGCCTCAAGAAATTCTAGCAGGATTTTGCACCTGCCTCTGTTTGCCTACTTTGCCGAATAAAGTTAGAAAGCTGCCAAGGGCCTCTCAGTTCTGTGTACTTCTGTTTTCACAGTTCAGCTTAATCACAGGTACACTTGTTAAAACACGCCTGCTTCAGGAACAGTTCCAGTGAGAACATTAGCTGTGTCTGGAAGGTGTGAGCCGTCGTGACTTTCCCTGGAGCTCATTGAAGTTATCAGAAGTATTTCCAAAGACTTCTGTGAGTGCCAGCTCATTTTCTACAGAGTACAAAATAACGAAGAGGGGAGGGTGGTAAAGAGCACAGCTAAAAAAAAAAAAAAAAACATAAATAAATGAAACTTTACTGATAGTTTCTGATTTTTTTCCTCAAAAAAAGCAAACCAAAACAAAAACACCCCAAACCTATAATGCAACTTAGAAAAAAATAATTTATCTATGAAAAATCAAGAAGGTTAAAACCAGAGAAAAACCAAACTGAAACATAAAAGTATTGAAGCCATAAGATATTTAAAGCATTTCATCTCAAAACTCAGCAATCATCACTTGTTGGAGGGGAGAGCAGAGATGGAACTACAGTCTGAGTCTTCTGACTCCTGTTCATGCAATGGGTACTGCCTTGCTGTGCTGGTTTCTCTACTTGTAAAATGGCTTCTTTCACAAACCACATGAAAACCCATAAATGATTTGCAGTGAAATAGAATATAATGGAAACACTCTAAGAGTAGTGTTTGTATGTAGACTGTAGAGGAAATTAAGTCATTCCATCTGCGAAAGGTAAGACTCAATTAATTAATTGGTTCCTCCCTTTCTTCTGGGAGCCTGGTAGATAATTAATTTGCAAACATGTATCAGCTGAATTAGGGAGCATCTGGAAATTAGAGAGCTCCATAATTCTTTCAACATAAGCTATAGGGAAAAAAAAACAACAGAGAAACTAATCTAAGATACAAGAGGAAGTTTGAATATTGGGTATTGGTCACTGCTGGCAGAATGTCTCAGCAGGTGGTGATGACTGTAGGAGCAAGTATAGTGACAATCTCCTTGTATTGCCCAAGAGAAGCAGATAATATGCACTTAGTCAAGAGGGCAGGAAGTTTTTCTCCTGCACACTGTTGTTTCTGCTGCATCTTGGGGTGAGTTGACCGTGGTCAAATGTCAGAAGCCAACCCAGCTGCTTTCTTACTGCTTGTCCTTAGTAGGCTGGAGGGAAAACAGGATGGAAAAGATAATGGGTCAAGATGAACATGTAGAATTCACTTAACTAGTCACTGTCGTGGGCAAAAACGGACTTGGGGAAAATTAATTTATTGTCATTTAAAATAGTGAGATAGTGAGAAACAAAATACTTTCAGTTGGCTCAAAATAATAATGCCAAAATATCCTAATAATCTTTGAATAAATGAAACCAGTCTTATTCTTTTTGCTAGTAATCATTTTTTTCAGATTATTTTGTTCCCTATCAAAATTTAACAGTGTAAAATAAAAGAGGAAAATACTGTTTCTTTAGAACTCGGATTTCTAAAAGCTTAAAAAAATATTGAAGTGTAGGGGGAAAAAAAAAAAGAAAAAAAAAGAACCAAGATCTTGCCAAGGGGTGGTTCCCTAAGTAACTAGTCTCTCACTTCCAGAATGTGGGTCAGTGTCTTTCCTAGTCTTCCTACCTGTGTGGGTGGAAGGAAGGCTTATTGTGGTGACTGAAAGACAAGAGTGTATCACCTGCTATTGATGTACCACAAATGAAGAGGCTGCCTGTTCTTCATCACGACTTTTTCTACACCTTCTAATTCAACAAAGATTGCTTGCTCTAAATTAGCTGGATTTCTCTATAACCCTGGACCTGGTATGTTTTTGAATTATTATAACTGAACTTAATTTTAGACTGTTTTATATATAATTTATTACTACCATGAATGAATGAACATATCTTTTCAGCTTTGCAGATGGCAATGTGGGTGTGAAACCCATTTCCAGTCTTAGTGTTCCTGTAACTAGTTGTGTAGACATCACATAGAATGAAGTACAGTGACCATGATGTCATATGCAGTTTTCGTTAGTTAATGAAAACTGTGCAATAGTGATGTTTTAAATGTTGAAAAAAAAAAATCATAAAAGTTCCTTTGGAGGATGGATAAGTTAAGGACATGCTGATGTAATGTTAAAATTGTAATTTTATATAACGTATTTATCCCAGATAAATATGGATACATATATATAGTGAAGTGGTAATTCCTCCAATTAATGAATATCATTCACTGGAGCATACTGACATGATTCGAGATGTTACTCTCCTTGTTTTTCATCCATGTGTAACTGTGCCTCAGCTGTTCATTCAGTTCATGCTGCTGTGCTCTCTTTTCCAACGAGGAGGTAATATATCATTTTGCACACGAGTAGATGAGACGCAGGTGCCTGTCTGGGTCTGTCATTCTTGCAGCTGAGTAATAAAATTCTGGCTGAGGAGCAAAGCAGATAGCTGCAAACATTGATGTCTTCACACATTACATCGATATTGGTGAAGGATTTTTGTCATACTTGTTGAAAGGAGAAACCAAAACAGCCAGGTGACTTGTCAGGGTCAGGGACCACATTGCAGGCAGCCTGAGAGGCTATTCTGGGCACTGTTTTCTGTCACTGCCTGCCTGAATGCAGTGCAGCTAACCACATATATGAGGACAGTGTCAGGAATGCTCTTGTATCCTGCTGCACAGACCCAAAGTTGGAGATACATAGAAGGCCCTGTGGTCCAGGTGTGGCCTGGACCTCTCTATTTCTTCACATTGCAGTTGAATGAACATGTCCCAAGCCTTCAATGGTCTCAACCCTTATCTTTAACAAAAAGAGGAAATGTAGAAGACAAGGGGCAAAATGGGCCCTCCTGTTTTTCTCAACAGACTGAGTTGAACTCCTTACCTGTTATATTGACCACCAGTCCCACACCCCAATGGACAAGTACAGGTGGCTGTGAAGGGCCCTGCGGCTACAGGTGAGGCTGTGCATGCCTGTGTGACGCTGGGCTACCTCAGAAGGCTCCCAAGTCTTCAGCATTGGCTCCCAGAGCTGCAGCCAGAGTTGCCTGCAGGCTGAGGCCAGAGCCCATGCCTCGGCAGGCCTCCAGGAGCCTGAGGTGTCTAAAAGGGAGAGGGAAGGGGGAACCCCGCCCAGGGTATTCTGCATTTGTCTTACCACACGCATGAAGCAACAGAATTGGTCCCCAGGGGGTTTGAACAGGCAGCTGAATTTTGAATGGAAAAGTCTGAGGCTTTATCTATCTCTTTGTAACTAGCTTGTATTACAATTAGAGAACAGATGGCCTGTTTTTTCTTGTACAGCTTTTGTGGATATATACTTACACGGTGAGAGTGGCACAGTTGCATGATGTTTCATTGATTTAGATTTTCACAGAAGTTTTTGGGGGTGTGCTGGCTGATTGTGTTGCCAAAATTTAAAACCTTAATGGCTTACTACTACCAGCTTTTGTGGCCTAGTGGTGATGTCTGGGTACCTAAACGGAGAGAAAGAACGCCAGGCCTTGCCTTTGTTTGCCTTAAATAGCACAACAATGATTTATTGAATGTGTGGGGGAATCAGGGTTTGTTCGTGTTCTGACATAATTTTAACCCATTTCTGCTATAATAGCTTTTATAGCACTCTTTGAAGTTCAAGGGGGCAGAAGGGGCTTAGTGGTCATAGATTGTCAGGCTGAGCATGCTTCTGGCATCTGTGAAAGGAGTTAAAGGTTAACCGATAGTTTTCTGAGTTGTAATATTTGAAACACATTCTGGAATAAAATTAGTGTCGAAGACTTAAATGAGATAGCATTTTGCATAATAACAGACACCTTCTGTTTATTGTGAAACTCTTGGTTAGCACATGAGCTGGTTACTTTTACCACCTCCTCTTATCAGAAAGGTGAAGGACTTTTCAGTATGTCATTGTTTTCATCCGGAATAGCCAAAGGTTTCACTTCAAAGATTCAGTGAGAAAGATTGTATGTTACTCATTAAGTCTGCATCTTGTCTAATCAGCAGTGCCTGTGCCTGCTACAAACCCAGGACCGGACTCAGCTGCTGTGCAGTGTGACTTACTCCAAAAGCTGTTTATAGTGAGGCTATTGCTGTACATGCAAATTTAATCAGAAATTACAGCTCAGGTGTTCCTCTTTGATACTTCAATATATTGGGCCTCCTATCTCAAAGTGAACCACACAGAGCTTCAACTGCAATATAATTTGTGCTCCACCTTTTGTAGCCTCTGTTAAGAAAGGGAAAGGAGCTCTCGCAGCAGAGGAAATGTCTGTTGTTAGTATTCCAAGTGAAATCATTTTATTATTGTCATTAATGATTATATTTTTAGTGCATTTGGAAGAAGGATGGTCTTTTCCCTCTGAACACAGTCTAACGAGAAACAATCACTTATTAGACCCTTATAATGCTGTTAAGGAATATAGTGACCTTGCTTTAGTGACAGTGCTGTGGTCATTTAATACCCAATACTAATGCATGCTTCTCATACAGATAGGGTCTCCAAATCAAAATGTACTGATGGAAGTTGTTTCAACTATATGTAAAGACAGCAGCTTTCTGACTGAATGTATTGACTGACTTTATTTATTGTTGTGTTACAGCATTGTGTGAAATTGTCTATTAAAGGAAGAACACAGCTTATACCTCAGCTAACACAGGCTGCATAGGGCATGCAGTCTGACAAAGACACTGAAATTAGCACTTTTCCTCCATCTCCTGGAGGACCAATGTGCAGAATGTTCAGATTAATATCTCCCTGTTCTGCAGTGTGGGAGCATCACCTTCAGTGCTACTCAGCAGTATGGCCACTTGGTCTGGTGATGCCATGGACTGAGTCTGGCTTTGTTTAGTGTGATCACTCCTAGCCAAAGACTGGAATCTCCAGGGTCATGCTGCAAGGACTGGAGATCTTGAGTCACTGCCTAATTTTCCAAAAATTCAGTTTTTGGAAGTTTACACAAGCAATCCAATCTGCTTGAAAACAATTTATTCAAATAGGTGAAAGAATCAAGAGCCAGGCCCAAAGTCTCTTTTTGATGAAAAGTTGCTAACAACAATATAAATATATATATATGTGTGTGTGTGTGTGTGTGTGTATGTATCTGAATTTATGTAGAAATTTAGAAAATAAAAGAATGTAGAAAAAACCATCCTCCTTACATTTGGGAGCTCTAAAGTGAGTTTGAGAGACCTATGTAAAATATAGGAGTTTTTTTGTTTTGTTTTTGTTTTAATGGTGAGCATGGCTATATTTGCTTTTTGAAAAGAGACTCTAAGATAGAGAACCTGTGGTGTTAGACTGCTCCCAGCCCTCCTGTTAGCTGGATGCATTATGCAGAGAAAATACTGTACTGTGCCAGTCAGGTCCACCCCTTGCAGATGATGGGCTGGCATTCCTCATGTCCTCCTGTGATTTAGGAAGCAGAGAAGCAAGGTCCTTCCCTCCTTCCACTGTCCTTGCACGCAGCAAGCACAGCAGCAGTACTGATGCTCTGCTGAACTTCAGTGTTTATGAAAAACACATCAAGTGATGTTAGCCCTTCTCTCCAGTAAATAAAGTCATCATCCTGCTTCCTAATAGGCACAACCGGGTTGGCAGCTGAATACTAAGCCTAATGTTGGTTCATCGTTTTTACTCAGGGGGTTATGGTGTCCACCTGACTTGAAGCTTCACCTGAGCTGAAGCTCACCTCGTCTCCCCCCTTTTCTTCATCTTTGCAATGGGTCTGTTTGTGTGTACCCAGCAAAAGGGTGAACCAGGATTGATTTGGAAATGCTGGGATTTCAGTAACTCTAGAACATCCTCTCCTGCCCACAACCTGGGCTGCACCTCCTTGCTGGCCCTTCCTGTTCGGTGACCCAGTTGCTTAGAGTAGAGCACAGCATTTAAAAACATTTGGCAAGTGCAATGTCTATCTGAGAACAACACAAGTGCCATTTGCCGTCCTTTGCAGAAAGAAAAGCTGCTTATTTGTTTAGGAAATAGAGGCTATAATGTTTAACTTGTGATATTTCAGTCACTTCCATGGCAACAGACTCCAAGAGAACAAAGCAGGACTTCACGAGATCGTGTAACAGCTTGGAAATGGAATAGAGAAAAATAAACATGGCAATACTATGAAGTTCCTTTAACTTTTGAATGTTGCCTCTGTTAGTTAACTGATAAAGTAATCACTGAAGTAAATGCTGTACTGCTGAGCTATTATGGATAAATGGCGTTGACTTCCTCAGTGCTCAGGCATCCTTGTTTCTGTGGGGGTGGGGATGTACCAGCCCAGCATGGTGCCCTTCTTACACTGCCCTGGGACAATGCCCAAATTCCAGCAGATGCCCAACAGTAACTGTACCTAAGGGGCAGCACTAGTTAGTAACAAGGGTTCAACGGCACTGGATTTTTCCATCTCCTTCTGTAGGTCTCAGATTTGGCCTTATCTTAAAAATCTGGCATGGCTCATTGCAAAGCAGACTGAGTCAGAGGTTGCAAAACACGGGGCTGAATTATTGTGCACCTGCTGTGTATAAGGGCAAACCCCTTATGTTCCCAGACTGAATCAGATCCAGTCACTGGGTTCTTAAACCCCTCACCACATGCACAGAGGGACTGATTTACTATTGTGTTTTTGTATTCTGTGTACGAAATATTCCATTTCCTTAGGCTCGCTCATGCAAGTAGCACCAAAAAGGGCATAGTGCCCGGGTATCCAGTGGCTTTTTTTTTTTTTTCTTTTTTTTAAGGAAAAAATAGATCTTGTTTTTAATAAAATCTTGTCATGCATCTCCAGTAAATAAATCAGAAATTGCTACTACAGGATGATGTGCCTAATAATAATAATAATAATAAAAAGACACAAAAGGCAGCTGGGTTTGTGTTTAACTTCAAATACAAATGATAGCATTTGAGTCAATTATGATGCAAGTAACTGGGTAAGTAGCTCCATAAGTGAAGCCTGAACTTTTAAAACTTTAATTAAGTCTATTGCTAGAAGTGTGCCACTTAGATAAACCAATTATTCGTGAAGAGTATTTCTGTCATATCTCTGACAGTATAGCCTTCGCCTTGAGGAGCACAGGAAAGTCTGTGAGGTTTGGTCATTTTTTAGCAAACAACGTAGGGACTGTCAGATTTCACTGTGGCTTTCAATTTTTGAACCCGCTGGCAAAAATGAAGTGCTTGTCAACCCTGTTAGCCTAATCATTTCAGTTTTTCTCTCACTCGATGGCTGCAAATCAGTGGAGAGGGCTGACAGCCAGACATCTCAGCTCAAAGGTTTACCCTTCCTTGCTTTCTCTTGCCCAGCCCTTGCATACTCTGGTACTCGTGCAACAAGCCTTTTCTAATGCAGCTTTGGGAGTAAAGAAGGGAACCTGCTGCTCCTCAAAGCTTTCAGTACTTGTAATTTTATACTCTGTCTTCAGTAACTTCAGCTTATACAGCAGAAGACACAATAAAGTGATTGTAGGAGCTGTGATCTCATTCTGGTTGTTGGAGTATCACAGAAGTCTGTACTGCAGTGTAGTGTTTGGTCCAGCGTGAAAGTAGGTGTCCCTGGCAGTGTGGTTCGTATGTCACAATGTCACATGTTTATGTGTCAGCATGGTTTTCAATTCATTCCTTTGCATTGTTATTTCATATTGTTTTTCATACTTACTTGGTACAAAGCAGACACTTGAGGTAAGATGCTTCCTTCTCACTTCCCTTTAGGTCTTAAAACATTACGCTCCTAAATACAGTTCTTCAAAGCAGAATGTTGTGAGCACATCAGGAAGACTTGGAGTAGGGAAGCAAAATTACCTGGAGGTTAGAACTGAGAAAATCTGTTTTCTTCTGACTGACATTTGGTCTACTGATAATCTACAACATGTCATTCTGTGCTAAATCCTCAGTCTCCAATTTTGGGCACAATTTTTTAATATCTGCAGTTGGAACAGAGATGAAAAGCTGAGCTGAAAGCCCTCAGCCATCAGGCAGGTTAATGCAAGCAGAAGTTGCCCAATGTGGCTGAATATTGTGACAGCTGAACCTAAACTTTCAGGTTCTGACTGGAAATGAGCTTTGTTGAAGATGAGCCCCTGACACGGGAGCTTTCCCAATGACAGGCTGCTTTAGAAAATTCAGACCTTCCTCTCTGTGTGCCATGATTTCTGCTTCAGTAAAACAGAGAACCACTGAGATGTGCCTTGAGATGCTCAGGTAGATGATACTGTGCCACTGCAAAGGATTTTATGCTTCTTTTGATAGCCAAACATCTACTTCTGCAGGTAAATGACCTGAATAATTATTTCTTGTGTGTGAGAAAAACAGCATTCTTTTAAAATAAATTGGAAAAGGAGACATTTTTAGTTCAGATTACATTGTAGATTAAATGGTGCTTAGACTCTTGACAGCAGTCCTAATTTTCCCCTCACTGAGTGTAGTGGTAAAGTCAGTTTTGTTTTGTCTAAGTCAACAAAAAAGAACATCTAATGTTGTTTTGGTTATTTTCTTGCATTTTTCCCCTTTCTTTTGAAGAAAAAGGCAATTTAGAAGCTATAGAGAAATTAGGCATTAAACTCTCAGTGCAGTGCACCCTCAGTTTTGGATTGAGTCTTGTAGGCCTGACTGCAATGTAAATAATTTAGCACAAGGATAAGGCTGATTTCAAAAACATACCCCTGCCCTCCAAACTGAAACTTTGATCCAAGTTCATTTACTTAGATGATTTAATAACATATCCTGTTCTGTAGTGTAAATTGAGCATTTCTCTGGAGGCATGAAGTTTTCCTGCCTCTTTCACTGTTGAAAATTAAATAACTGTGAAAAAAGAAATGATTTCCAGAATTCAAAGGAATTCGTAGCAAATTGCATCCTGGTTTGCGTTTCAGAGTAGAGCAATGTGAAAGCATTTGGAAGCCATGGATCTTCATTGTTTCTGCTGTTGATGCCATCCCCTCTCCCAGCATTTTTTTCCTGCTCTTGAGAAACAGAGCAAGGGTTGCAAATTCATCAAAAAATTACAGTGGTCTGCCTTTGTTCATGCAAGCTGGTCCAAGAAGGCATCAGGAAAGGCCAAGTGCACTGACATCCCACTGTTTGCCAAATACAGCTAGGAGAACAAGAATTACTCAGTCTGGAGAAGAGGAGGCTCAGGAGAGACCTTATCGCAGTCTACAACTGCCTGAAGGAAAGTTGTGGAGAGGTGGGGCTTGGCCTCTTCTCCCATAATCAGTGATAAAACTAGAGGGAATGGCCTCAAGTTGCACCAGGGCAGGTTCAGATTGGATGTTGGGAAAAACTTCTGAAAGAGTGGTGAGGTATTGACAGAGGCTACCTGGGGAGGTGCTGGAGTCACCGTCCCTGGAGGTGTTCAAGAAATTTGCAGATGTGGTACTGAGTGACGTGGTTTAGTGGACAACAGTGGTGGTAAGTGCACAGTTGGCTTATAAGATCTTAGAGGTCTTTTTCAATCTCGATGATTCTATGATTCTGTACTGTTTTATTCTCTTATTTTATCATTTCAGTATATTTTGCATCATGATTGCACAGTTTATTGAACCTAAAACAAAAAAGCCAAATTCATTTTCTTCTGTTGTCTCTCTCTGCATTCAGTTCATGTGCAGTTTTCTTTACAGTTAATTCCAGAAATTTTAGGAATTCCTAAAAAGGAATGTGATTTTACAGCAGAAAGACAAGGACACCAAGCTGCAGTCCTATTGAGGAGCCCAGGTCCTCTTAGGCATAAGCATACATGCACTGTGTTGGACTCAAAACAAAGGGCTGTGGAAAGCTAGGCCCTCAGTCAGTATTTGCTCAGCAGTTGAGCACCTTGCTGTTGCTTGGAGGAAATGAGAAGTAGTGCCCTGGGAACCGTGCAGCAGCACTGCCTTTGCTGGGCCCAGTTGCACACTGAGCCCCACAGCTGCTCCTTGTGTCACTGACAGTTACATCACTTCGTCAGTCCTTGGACCTTGCATCACTGTTTCCACCCAGCACTCCCATGAACTTCCTTCAGTATCTGCTCTGTTATGTAATTGGGTTTGGTATCAGGAACATTTTTCATACTGTCAAATCTTCAGAGCATTTTAATTTCTTCAACGCTGACTCCCTGGCTTTTCTTGTCCTTTTAACCCCTGTGACAGTGACTATCTGTAATGGTGCCAGATCATCAGATATCTAACACACGCCGCTTCATCGTGATTTGCTGAGGGAAGAGAAACATTCCAACTTTTTAATTGTGAATGAGAGGAAAAAAAGTGAGGAGAATCTCTATGAACCATCTTTTATTCAGAGGATTTTTAAAAGCTGCAAATGGGAGAAGTGAGCCCCACTTAATCTCTTCCTGCAGGAGGAATCCGACCTCTCTCAGCCCACCTTTGGGTAGGAAATAACCCTTAAACCAGCAAACCTCAGGAACGTGATGCTACCTTTTATTTCTCATTATCCAAGGAATGAATGAAGATTAATAGGGTTTTTTAAAAAGTTACCTATATTAGAGACAAATGACCCAGAGGGTTTGATTTCTTGTGAAAGCTCTGTTCAGCTGCAGAGATTAGCCATTATTCATTAGTATTAGGTGAGAGTGTTAGTGCCTAATCATTACTTCTATCATTGTGCTGCTTTCAGTATCTGTATCAGAGGGCACAGATGAAAGATGAACATTGTTTCGCAATGATTCAATCCACAGCACTGAATGATTCTGCAGGTCTGCATCTGGCTCTCTCCAAAGTCTGGTGATGCCCATCAGATCTGCAATTTAATTTGGGGTAAAATATCTCCTTTTAGAGTTTGTTCACAGAGAACAGGGCTGAAGTGCATTACCTCTGTGTATGCATGGACATGGGGAGTCCTGTACATCTGCCTGTGTGGTCGTGTCCCTGCAGTCCATGTCCCAAGCTCCTGCTGTCTGTGCTGGCTGCTGTGTGCCTCAGGTCCTGCAGAGCCAGGGCAGGACCTGATCCTGGAGTAGACTGCTATGGTGACCAAAGCATGGTAGTGATAGGACAGCCCAGGTGACACTGAGGTGGCCAAAGCATGAGCCCAGGTATTTCTGCCTGCTCTTTCTGTGCAATTGTCTTCAGAGCTGGCTTTACTATTTGGCCTGTCAATGGAGGAGATATTAGGAGGGTGTATGGCTTTTAATGGGGCTGTGGCTGTTCACAGTGCAGTTGATTTTGCCTCCAAGGCTGAGTAGCAGGATCTAGTTAATCTTCTGAGTACTGGACATCTAAAAGCACAAAGTTAACTTCAGACAGACAGACTTGAGGTTTGAACTGTTGGTACTAATGTTTTCATGCTGTTTTTTTAAACAGAAACTAGATCAACTGCAGCCAATTGGAAAGAAAGGTAGGGAAACTGCTTCCAAGCAGATGTGCTTCAGGACAGGGAGAGCTGGCAGGGAGTCGTAACTGGGGAGCAGGGTGCAGAGCTGGGAACCTGCAGCTGAGATGGAAACAGCTGTGGGAAAGGGAGCCAGTCCTACAAGCTGGAGAGAAGCTTCCAGATTGTTGGAGTCCATGCAAAGCTTCCTATAGTCAGAAAGTCATGAAAATGTCTAAATTAGTATATTTATTTATATATTATATATGAATATATATATTTATGTATTTAATTTTATTAATGTCTTACCTAGCTGGTTTGTTTGTTTGTTTTTTGTTTGGTTTGGTTGCCTTTGAGGCTCCCACTCTATGGAATTCTCTAGAGAGAGAACTGCAGAACTGAACTGAAAGCAGGCAGCTTTCAGTCTCACCACCCAGCTGTAGTCAGCTATTCCTTCAGCCCCAGCAACACAAACTTGAGTCTAGCTGAAGACCAAAGTGGTAAAATAGACAGTATTTCTCTCCCTGGTTGCTCTGCAACCAGCAGCAGCAGGTTTCTTGTTGTTAGATCACCCTGACAATTTGCAAAGGAATGTGGAAGCACTGGACCTTGTGACAGAGGAATTTACAGGTTGCTTGATTTGCCAGGAGAGTTTTCCAGAATCTGACAAAAGCACCCATGAACACACCCTTATCAGTTTTTTGAATACCTTGGGAAATGGGTGCATGTCTGCATGCACACACTACATATGTATCCTGTAAGTGAGAGCTGCTATCACTATCCTTTAGCACATTTGGCTGCAGAAGATTAGCAGCACTTGCTGTCTTTGTGCTTCTAGAGCATAAAGGGAATGGAAGCCCATTTGGCAGATGCTGTTAATGCACGCAGCAGAATTCTCCACTGCAAACTATTTCAGCCTCAGAAGTCAGAAGGGATGGATCTGGTCTTGGAAACCATGGTTCAGGCTGCCCTACAACCTCCTGGCTGGGAGGGCTGCCTACAGCTGGAGTAATTTTGTTGTTTAAGCACTGACTGCTGCTAACCAGCAGCTCTCCTCGTCTGGTAAAAGCAGCAAGCCCAGAGTAGGTTTCTCATTGAAAAAACCTGTGTGTGAGATGAGCCAGTGCTCAACTGTGCCAGTCTCAGTAGAGGAGACAGAAAATGGGAGGTGTATTTGACCCCTGAGGGATGGGACCAGGTGAGCCTGAATAGTTGGTACGGCATCAGACTGGCGCAGAGTGCCAGAGCTGGGAATGTCATTCTTGTTCTCCAGAAGCATTTTTGTATACTGAACATATAGGTGTGTTATAATGAGACTTTGAACTATTGACTCAAGTAGGACACACATTTTTTTGAATATAAGAGAAATTGACCAGGGATAATATAGTATTCTTTTCCCATGAAAATTACTGTGTCACATAAATAGGAAAGGGGGAGAAAAAGAGTTAATTTCATTGAAATACTGACAATGTGTTTAAATTCATCCAACAATTGGCCAAGAATTTCATTTAAGCTACTACTCTTTAGTTTGCTTTGTAAGAACATAGCCCTTGAGAGCCCAGGGCTGCTGCTACTCGCTCTCCAGCAGCACACACAATTATAGTCTTTTTTCCTGAAGTACTTGCTGCTGCCTCTTCATAGGTAGAGTAGCAATCACTCAGGACATGCCATAGAAAAAAATGACCCTCTTCTGAAAAAGCCTTACTGATAATTTGTTATTGTTATTGTTATTCCGTGATAGCTGGATGAAAAATTTGTTGAGTACGAGGAGAGAGAGAACACACACAGTTGAGAATTTAATTTGGAAGAGCCAGAAAGACGGGAAGCTTGCAGAGATATCTGAAGCTCATTCCTACAATCTCAGTCTGTAAATCTTTTACATGTGAGTCGGCTGAATGTTAATCTTTGCAAAGATTAAGAATAAAGGTAGTGACCTGAGGCCAAGGTGGAGGGCACAGTGATGAATGTCTCTCCATAACTAATTTCATTAAGAAATTTCAGAGTGCCACATTTTAAATATATTTGAAGCTGTATATAATCCTGCTCCTGCATATTTTCTTGTGAATAGAAAACATATGACAAAGGAAGTCATTCATATAAAATATTGATTATTATATTAGAACACTATATTATAATATTATCATCATATTATAAATAAATTACTATTGATTTAAAAGATATTTTGAAAGAAATTTGCATCCCTTCTTTCCTGATTCATAGCCATTGGATCTGAAAGATCTGATGTGAATTCCCTGGCCCAAACAGATCCTCTGGGCAAGCAGGTCATTGGGGTGGGCCAAGGCAACATATTTCCAGTTCATAGGAGAAGTTTGTAGCCTGGCTACTTGAGCAAGTTTCTGTGTTACTGTTATTGATACTGCAAGATCTAGTGTGGGCACCTTCCACTGCATAATAGCTGATGTGTAAACCCACTTCTAGGCTTTGTTGCTATGGCTTTTTGGAGGGGTCTGGCCAAGCAGTGAGGTATGTCTCTGAGGCCATTGACCCTGCTCCGGAGGCCTGGTCTCGCCCGGCTGAGCTGGAGGGAGCTGGGAGCCCCAGAATTCATCACCAGGACCGAGAGCCATCTGCAGAATGTTTCTATGCTTTGAATGGAGAATGTCTGATTAAAGAGCACATTTCAAACATCCTGACCATGCTCAGTTAGCTTTTCTTACACATAGCCATTAATGAGGGAAATCAGTATGTCTTCTGTCCTCCCTCTATCATAACTCCTGGGGTACTGTGAACACCCCTCAGTGCTGTACTATAACTGATGAACAGATTTTTTATTTCTTAGGTGCCCATTGAATACTCAGAACTCCTGTTGGCTTCAAAGGATGATACAGATAGGCTGTAAATGAACAATTGCTGAAGATGTGAAATGCAAGGCTAGGGAAAGAGAAAAATAAAATATCTTAAGATATTTAGTACAGGCTCAAAATGACTTTTAACAGCAAAGTAATAGCATTTTTCTGTGTTTTTCATGTATCCTCTTAGGTATAATTAAGAAGAATTCTGATTCTTTCCAGAAAAACAGCATGGCCTTGCAATCTTAATTTACAGCTTGTTTGAACTTGAAATAAGTAATTATTTCAGAAAAAGGGAGAAGGGATGGTTGCTAACCAAACCTCATGATTAGTATTCCCTGATCTTTCAGTCTGTTAGAGTTCAATACCGATTCAAATTCAAATGATGGAAATTGGAAGAGCCTTAACATATGGTTCCATGTCATTCTGGACCTGATTTCTGTATTTGGGCTATTTTAGAAGAAAATATTAATGGTTAAGCAATTACTGATTAATATTTTTATCTTCTGATTACATCAATAAACACACTACAGGATTCAGAGGAAAATTTATGGTGAGGTTTTGGTGGGGGTTTTTTTGCATCAGGATTTTAATCTTTAATCACTGAAATTTGTTTTCTTAGAAATACATGTTTGCATTGAAATATGTGATTTTCTTCTTTGTTGCTTAAGTAACATTGATATAAATGTGCTCTCTTGTTGTATGATTGCTCTTGTATCCCACAAGAAGTGGTTTTCTTGGAAGGAAAAAACACTTAGAGCATGGCACAGGAAGCCTCCTGATGCACATTATGGTGATTGCTCTCAGATTTATTGAAATAGTAAATTGCAAACACTTTGTTTATCTAAGTTAAGTTAAAACTTGAAGTTGGAGTTAAAAGTTGGTAATTCCACCAACTCCACCAAGACAAGCCTCTATGGAGCTTACTGGGTATTGACAGAGATCCCAGAGCAAATTTTAAAAAGAAATATATTCAGATAGCTCTGAGACTGCACATGCCAATTTTATTGAAAGTCTAGTTTGCATGGGAAGATGGGAGTACTCGTCTACTTTGTTTTGCAACTAGATTTTTTTTTGAGAGACTAGATTACCGAAAATCCCTGAGTAAATATGTCTGCATTTATTGTCCAAAATTAGTGAAAGATTAGGAAGTAAAAGCTTGATCAAGATAAACCCAGCTTTGGTGTAGCTATGAAAGAGAAATATTCTCCGGATGGATAACTAAATGACTGCCACAATTTTATTGATTATAACCTAGTCACAGGAAGACAAAGGATGACTGAAAGTTGAAGGAAGGAATAAGAATAAGAGAACTGAAGATTAGCTAACATATCTGCTTTTCAGTGAGAAAATTTTGGATGAGCTCATCTAGCAGTTTTATAAACACTGTAATGAAAAGTAAATAAGATTATTGACAGAGAAAGATATACTTCCAAATTCAGAAATAATATAAAGTCCAAACTTTATACATAACTAATGTATAATAACATAAAAAGTATTTTTTTTTCCACATGATTTTGCATGTGAAAGTTTATGGGGAATAAGGTATTAGTTTTAAGTCTGGAGCCAAGGCAAGAGAAGATCTAATAAAGAATTCCAAAAATCTGCACTAAGAAGAGAAAATGGTATTATAAACCTATGGCTTGAATGTAGAGAACACACAGGTGATATAGTGATACATGAAAACTGATCAATGAAATGCCTCTTGGGAAAGTCAGTCATCTGAAAAAACCACCAACATTTCTTTTCCCACAAGTGGGAAAACATGATGAAGAAATAGTAAATAAATTTAATGGCTTTTAAAGTATATTAAAGAATGGAATTAAAAAAGTACTTTTTTTTTCAGAAAGTGACAAACTTGAAATCATTAGTGACTATAAAATGAAAAAAAAAAAAAGGTAAAATTTAGGAATTATCAGTTCAGAATAATTACTCCACCAAAGCATCTTAGTGACACTGATTGGTTAAAACTTCCTCCATAATACTTTTTACAAAATATCTCAATCCTATTTTGTGTTTTGCCAAAATAAATGCAGTACTCTTCTTTGCAGTAATTTATCCTCTGTTCTTCCAGGGAGTTGGAGGCTCAACATTTTTTTTGAGGATAAATCAAACAAAATAGTCAATGATTTTGCCTGATTAAGTTCTTTCCTCAAGAATAACAAACTGATCAATCATCTCAGACAAAAGTCAGCATGGTTGATGACATTACCCTGCCATCAACACGCAGACAACATCAATTGCAGAAAGTATAAATATACCACTTCTAGTTAGCTGTCATCTCTTGAAATAGTTAAACAACAAAAATATTTTAAGCTAGCAAACAACTGATGAAATGATTTAAATATTTTCCCCTCTCATATTGCTTCTCAACACATATCGTTATGGTACAATATAATAGACTCAAATTTTAGTTGGTAGAAGACCACACAAAGTAGATTTTGCTGTCATAAAAGAAAGCTCCCTGCAAACAAGACCATATTTTACAGTCAACAGTACCGTGCTAGGCAGACTTATTTTTCTGCTTATTTTGCACTCTGTGAGTCTTCCAAAAGAGAAAGCCCTTTTCTGGGAGTCATATCATGCCATTAATTTTGAAGTAAAATTCATCTTCCAAAATGATAAAGATTAAAAACGTGCTTAATCAGGTGGCACCTTAGTTTTTATAGGTCAGATTAGCTGCTGAAAAATTGTAAACTATTTTCACAAACATATGTTGAAATTCATTGCCGAACTTGTGATGTATAAGTTAGGAGAGCATTATTAGCAATTAATGAGATGAAGAGGCTTCCAAATTTATATTTACAACAGCACATTGATACAGAAGAAATGTATACATTTGAGTGAGGAGAAGCCTGAAATGTGTCTATAAAAACTCTGGCGGAGCATTAGACAACACATGACAGCATAGCCACTGCGATACAGAGACTTGCCCAGACTTTGGGAGTGCCTCTTCTGGTAAAAAGATTTGCCCAAGAAGACACACTCTATGTTAAAGAGTCTCATGCACACAACAGTCTTAGATTCACACATCATCAACTACATGGCCATCATTTAACAAGAATAAACATGGGCGACATATTTACTTGTGGTTCTTTCATCATAAAGAGGATCGTACTGAGCTCAAAAGATTGGTCTTAAGTAAATAATGTATGATGTGGAAGTTGCATGTCAGGTTTCTCAGGCAGGTTTCCAGAATGGGTTCCAGTACATGAAATTATCTCACCTGGTTAGTGTCATGCTGCAGCCAGGAACTACTCTCAGTAAAACTAATATAGCAGAGGCACAATATTACCATGATGAAGATAATTTGCTTCCAGTTCTGAAGCTAATATGTCTGCTGCTAGTTCAGAGGTGAAGAGAAATATTATTGAGTTGTTTGAGCCTCAACTAAGCTCCTAGGGTTTTCTTTATCTATGAGAGAGACCATTATTTAACCCATTCTTACTTAAAATCATTTATATAATTCATTTGTATTTTACATTTTTTGCAAGCAGGTATGGATGTAGTTTACATGTAAATTGCATTTCAGAAATGCTACTTTGTGTCACTATATTAGATCCTGGGCAGTGATTCTGGTGGGAATCCTGGAGCCCACAGGAATAGAGCCTACTTGGGATGAGTATAGCAGGAGAGTCCAGCACTATTTGGCATCATTAGAAGAGAGGATTCAGCTTCACAAGGAATTGCTGACGAACTTAAACTGATTCAAGGAACCAGTGTATGAGTACAGGTCACCTTGAAAAATCATGGCAATAATGTCCTTCAAGGCACAGTGGGCTTCTACTCAAAACTAAAAGGAGTGAATTTAGTCTTTAAAGTGTTTAAAGTCAAAAAGTTTCGAGTCACTGGGTTTTGCTTCTTATTATTTATTTGCTTTTACAGAGTAAGGAATCTGGAAATCTACTCAGCGCACATCACATTCTATCCATTCAGAAGTACAGCCTGAATGTACACATGAAATATCTCCTCTCACCACATGATGAAAACAGATGTCATTTGGTTTCTATGAACTGCTTCTCCAAAAGTTGTCAGTAATCTCTTCCAAACAGCTATCACTTTCCCAGCAGTTCTGTAATTTTGGAGCAGAAATGCAAGGAAAATTGGAAGGAGAACAGTGCGTTGTAGGTATTTTTTAACTGCTACTCTTTAGCAAATCAAGCCGAGATCATAGGAATACATTACCCAAATTATTTCAGAAGCTTCCATCCTCTGACTGGAGCTAAAGTCACATGTTGTCCAGAGTGCTGAATATCATAATGTTAGAATTCCATGAAAATATTTTCCCCTGATCATTCTGCATGTTGGTTTACATCCTTTTCCATACAAATATCATTGTCCCTGATAGCATTCTGCTAAGCTTAGAAGATAATGTTCCATAGAAGACAGTTTAAAAAAAGACCAATGGGAAAATTAAAAGAAAAGAAAAGAAAAAAAAAAAAAAAGTTTTACATGTAACATATCACATTTCCATAAGGATTTATGTAATTTGAGAGTTTCTAGGACATTTAGTTTGTTGGAGCGGTTGTCTGCCATCATATTGGGTGTTCACTTGGAAAAGGGAGCACTTCAGCATGTAATTTCACCCCACCAACACACCTAAGTGCTAAATCTTAGATGTACTATTACATTTCCCCAACATCTGGTGCTTTGATTCCCTTGAGTGTTTTTTATAGAAAGGAATCTTGATCAAGGCCCAGCACATTCATATCATCATTTCTCCTCACCACTGATTTGATGAGAGGCCCTGTGTGGTGGGAGACATCTGTAACTGCCCACTCAATTCTGCCACTGACTTGACATAATACTGATTGCTTTCACTTCCCTGCTTTCCCCTAAATGTTCAATCCCAGAAATTGTTATGCTTTTGAGGAAAATTAATGAGATGTAAAAATGGGAAGCAGCTAGGCAAAATTTCCTGAGATTTTTGATAGTTCTGCTGAGTATGTAAGATCTTGGGACATTAGTTCTTGTGATTTAATTTCCATGCTTTCCATTTAATAAATATATATTCTCAATGGCATCTTTCAAAAGGTGGCAATCGATACTGGGTTTGTACTAAATGTAGTTAGATTTCTCCAGCAAAAAAAGAAACACCTTGATCCCAGATGTTAGTGAATAAATACGCAATTGGTAGAGGTGTGCTAAATTCTGTTTACAAGAACTCTGAAAACCCAGCCAAAGACAGTATTACTTTCTGCAGTGTCCCAAGTCTCTTGCAGCCATTCTTGATTTCATAAAGGTTGTTTTTTTGTTTTGTTTTGTTTTTGTCAAATAGGCAAAGAATAATACATATCTGTCCTAGCATAGAAATATTAAATTTTGTGCTTGCAGTGCATTTGCCTAGGGCTTTTTATAACCAGTGAGGAGAAACAGCCATCTTTAGAGTGCAATTCACTTCAGTCTGGTGCAAGCAGCTCTGTTAAGCAGGCTGAAAGTACTTAAATCTTACTGCAAACTGTGAAAAAAATGGATTACTGTAACTAATATTGACAGGTCCATGTAAAATTAGAAGTGAATTCCACCACAGTGCTAACTCAGACCACTTTCGGAGCTTTCTTCTCTACCCATTAAATTTCTCACAATGTGGTACCTTCAGAATTAAAGCTCTCGATTCCTTGTATTAAAATGCTTACTTTGTTGACAGTGCCTCTTGATTTTATCATCAATGAGTATCATCTTGACGATGATCAATAATTTTTTTTAAAAGCATAAATCACATGAAATCTTTCAGAAGTTGTTTTTCTAATGTTATTTTGCCTGTGTTTTTCTTCCCTTTGGCCCGTACTTTATCCCACTTTACAGCTGTTGTAAAGCTACATACCCTTCCTGTTACAACTATTAGTTATGTAGTAATATAAAAGATACTTTGCTTCTAGATATACATATACATATATTAGATGTGCTGCTGAAAAATACTGCTTACCATCTCGTTCCATAGAGGTATACTGCTAATTCCAGATGGTCAAATTTGATAATGAGATACTGATCTTTTTCCTGATTTCTATCCCCACATTTCCAAGGATACTGCCCTGCTGAACCATATACTAAATTTTGTATGGTTTTGAAAATCTTTGGGATCACCATGTAACTGGAGTGTTCCTCTTAGTTTCGTAGCGTAGTGTTGCCATTAGGTATGTAGTGACCAAAGACAAAAGTACGATAGAGAGTAGCAGTGTAGCTTACAAGGCTGTTGACAAGATATAGTTGATTGACTTGACTCAGCAGCTAAGCACCCCCCACCTGTTCACTCTACCACCCACAGGAGAGAAAAGGAAGAGCAAAAGTGAGAAAACTCATATATGGAGAGAGGTTAGTAAGCAAAGGAAAGAGGAAGAAAGAACAGAAAATCCAAGTGATGCAAAGGCAATCATTGTCCACCTCCCATAAGCAGACCAGTCCCCAGCTAGATAATGCAATACCTCAATATCTCAAAACTTCCCTCTCCTCAGTTTTTATTCCTGAGCATGACAACCTGTAACGTGGAATGTCCTTTTTGTTGTGTCCCTTCCCAACTTCTTCCACATCCCTAGCCTATGCTATGAGGGGGCGGAGTGGGAGGAGGTAGAAAGTCTTGATGCTCTACGAGTACTTCTCAGTTGTAACACTGGTATGCTGTCACTGGTGTTTTAGTCACAAATCCAAAACACATCACCATATAGACTGCTAGGAAGAAAACTCCAGCCCAATCAGAGCCAGTACAATCTACACCCCTTATTCCATATCACCTGCATCGAATCCTACAGTGTCCAGTGAATCCTTGTTAACAACCGCTCTCTTTCCTGTCTTCCTTTGATATGTATGTGAATATTTCTCTAAGGGCTATGACTGTAAGATTTTCTTAATATGTGCATTGACTTTATTCAGTCCATGACTTGGGCATATCTTTCAATGATATTTGTTGCCAAATAATTTTTTTCAACTCACTTGATAGAGAAGACTCACAAGCTGACTGTAACCTAGAATATGCATTCTCCAGAATCCCACAGTGCCTAGAAAAGTTGGGATTTCTTTTTTGTTAATTAGTTAATTGGTTATTATGTTATTGATCGTATCTATTGAGATGTGCAAATGCCAATTTTGCCATATTTTTTCCCTCCAAACTCTTTGTTATGTAGGTCCTCCGACCTTACTTTGTTTTATGGCAAAACCAGCTTTCCGAAAATTCTGGATTACTCTTTTCCCCTTTTTCAAAAACTTCATCTGCTGTGTTGCCTAAGACCACGTGTCATTAAGAATGAGGGAGAAATATTGGTCCTCAGCTGAGCTGCAAATACAGCTAACTTGGACAAAGCTTTGGCATAAAAGTATCAGCCTCACAGGCCTTCTCAAAGTCTAGAAAGATAAACTGCAAAAGTCAAAGTGGTTACTGAGAAAACACAAGGAAATTGTCCACAGCTGTCTCAAGACATAACAGATGTAAATAAAATATACAAGAAGGATAGGGAGTGAAGGAACAGTATCGACACAGACTATACAGTGGCTGGTGTGATGACAAATATTCTTTCTCTCCCCAGAGTTCACCTTTTTATTTTTTTTTTTTTCATTGCTGCTAACAATAATATCTCAGATCACATTAGAACCTCTTTCCTCACCCCATGCACAGATGTATGTTTAAAGTCTTTTAATCAGCTTTCAACATCCTTATTTGTTTCTGGATCCTGGCAACAAGGAAAGTTGTACTGCTAAGTACAACTCCTAAGTACTTTTCTAGAACAACTGTTTTTTTTACCAGTCGTTCACCCAAATATAATTTTCTCTTGAGCATTTCTTCTGTGCTTTTTTGTGGATTTCTCCTAGTTTCTCTAAAAAGTGTACTAAAATGAATTTAAATGCACATATTTGATGCTTTATTGCTAAGCTAGTTATCCTGTAAGAGAAGAAAAATTTACATGACATATTTTAGCCAAATTTCAGTTCCATGTATGCCTGACCAATTTTCTAGGAACTTGTAAACCTCCACAGTTTTTCAAATATATGGCACTTCAGAATGTATTAAAATATATTCCAAAACACTTCTCAGATTACTGCATGAATTCTCACCAATGAATTATGGGTGAATTTTTTCTGGAACTGTTCACTTAAATACATATCTAAAGTCTAAATGTTCAACTCTCTCACCAGCACCATGCTCATAGTGCATTCCTTTTTCCATATCAAAATTAATTTCATGAGAGAATTGACTGTCATTTACTTTTGCAGATACTGAAGCAAAAAATATGTTGAATACTCCAGCACTGTTTGCAGTTTGCCTTCCCTTGTTTTTCCTAAATCCCTCTCCACTGTTTTCTTCTTCTGACATTTCTACAGAATTTTTCCTTGATATCTACAACTGAAATATATTGCAAACTACCCAAATTTATTCTCCCATCTTTATGTTGTTCCTTTACAGTTGTTCTGAGACACAAATCTTTTTTTTTCCCCAAATCTCAAACAATTCATTTAAAATTTCTGGATATTTTAAGCTTTCATGATGCTGGTACCATGGTTTATCTCTGTGCTCACTAACTTTGAACTCTTTAGATCAGGATAGTTTACAGCTATGTAGGTAGGACAGACCCTATCAAGAACTACTAATTCACCAGAACTTCTTTATCCCTTACATTATCTTCTCAAGATGTCTCAGTCTCAGTTCTTTGGGTTTTGCCAAGCCTGTCTTCCCTATTTTTTCTTTCTGTGAATTAGCAAAGGCTGTCATTTCATGATTGCTTTCACCTCCAAATTATTTTCCATCTTTGTGTTTTCAATTTCTTACCACCAGGCTTGAAATACTGCTTTCTTAGCAAAAACAAAGTCCTATCTTCAGAAACTAAAACTTTGTCCCTAACACTAGTAATCTCAGCACATGTGCTGTCTGTATCCTGGTACAATGGATCCATATAATCAAAAGTTATATGGATAGCAAAAATCTACCTTATTAACTGGCCTTTTCGTGTTTCAGAAGGCAGCTCAAAGACTCCTTCATGCCTCCACTTTCAGTCTTCTACTTCACTTTAGATCCTGAGCATGAAACAGTGTGTTGTTCCCTTTTTGATCTTCACCCACAGACAATGTGTGCAAACCTCTTTCCTATCTTTTCTTCTATATTTGATGCTATTCTGTTGTATAACAAACACTGTACTATGTTTCTTTTACTGAAAACTGGAAAATCAAGCAGTAGGTTGTATTCATTTTTTATTGTCTTGAAAGTTCTACCATTCTCATAATTCTTCAAAGTTTTAAGTGGTATACATGGAACGTTTTATCCTGTTTTTCCCCAAATAAAAGTACATGAGAAAAACAAACAATCACATGCCTCTTGACAAACAAGACAGAGAGAAGCTATTGTTCTCATGTATTTCAAATTCTGAAAAGATAGAATCAATAGAAAGATTAAGGCTGAAATGTGCATCTGGGGCTCATACAGTCCAAGCATTTTTTCAAAGCAAAACCAAGTTCAAAGTGAGGTCAGGATGCTTAGGACCTTGTCCTCTCAAGTTCTGAAAACCTCCAAACATGGAGATGAATATTCTTAATTCTGTCCAGCAAAATTATCAGCAAAATAAGTTTTCACATCATGACACAATTGCTCCTGAACACATATTCTATATATATTAGGTGTTTTGATTTTGCAAAGACACCAGCACTGACTCTGAGAACACCTGAAATGTTTGGTTACATTGCCTAAGACCTATTCCAATTACATAGACTTGTTAGGAGGAAGGGCACAGGGAGAAAGTCATGAGGAGAGAGGCAACTAGCCTTGGTTTATGATGAACACTTATCTTATCAACCTACTGTTAATAAAGTCACTAAGACCATCAAGAGCAAGATTTAATTTTAACTTGTTTTACTGGTCCACTTTAGCAATGGCTAAAGGTGATAGTTTGGAAAAATATTAATCAGAGTTAGCTATTTAAAGGCAGACCTATCTTTTCAGCAGTTTCTTCAGGAAAGTTCAGCACCAGCCATCAGCCATGAAGATTCTTAAATACCTCCTGGTCTACCGAAGGTTTCTGCTCATTGTCCTCACCCCACTGCTTTTACTTCCACTCCCACTTATCATCAAAACCAAAGTAAGTGACCTGCTGTGAGAGGTAATTATTTTGCACTGCTATGTAAACCCTGAGATTCTCAGATCTTTTCAGAATTACTTCATTGTGTTTGAACTGTGGACTTCTTGTTTTGTTTTGTTAGTTTGTTTCTTTGGTCAGCTCAGAATGTTTTCATAGAAATACACAGAAGGCAACAGGTTTCATCTAAGACTCCATACTGGTTGTATGAAGTTCTGAATTTTTTGTTTTTTTCTTGTTTAGAAAATGCTTTTCTTATTTAATATCACCTAGACTCCCTTGACAATCCTGTCCTTACCATTAGGTTTTGGCCACTTTTAAACAGCTCTGTATGTTTGACAGTGGAGTTGAATTGACAGATGCAATTACTTTTTCATTTGATTATGTATTTTGTTAAGTTCATCATATATTGTGTTTTATGATAGCAAATGACTGGAATGAATGATTTGAGAAATTTTCTCTGATATTAGACGCTATCCTCACATTATTGATACTGATGACAAAATCTCATTGATTACAGTGGAGCCAAAATTTGCCCTTATTGACTGCAAATACTCCAAGATGTTTAAATGTGGCATTCTGCATGCAGCTTTAATTGTCAGAGAAGACTCCAAAATTACCTACATGGTTAATTAGGCTTGAAAAGCAGCTGTCTTTCTGCTCTTTCATAAGAGGTGGAATTTAAGTAATTTTACTGTCTCTCAAGACATTCTTTAAAACTAGTTACAGACAGTTTCATACCTTAGCAAGATTACCAGTAGCAGGAATGTACCCTGAATCCAACTCCCTTAAGTCATACCCATTACAGGTCCAGGTAACCTCTCAGCTGACATAGCCAGACTTAGTGCAGTTGTGATTTTTTTTTCCTGGGTGAACTTGCTCTTATTGGTGCTTTTTGTATTCTAGGAAGCAGAATGTGCATACACACTGTTTGTAGTTGCCATCTTTTGGCTCACAGAAGCTTTGCCTCTGGCTGTTTCAGCTCTGCTCCCTGCCTTTATGTTCCCATTGTTTGGTATAATGGGATCCAAGGAGGTAACCTTTTTTTTTTCCCTGTCATACTAAAGATTTCAATGTCAAAATGTCTGAAGGAAGAACCTGACGGGTTAATCCATGGATGTGATAAGTGCCAGTCTCACTAGGCCTATCTCAAGCTCACATACTTTGTCCTCAGGACTTGTTCATCTTTGTTTTTAATATTTTTTTTCTAGATTTTTATTCAGTACTTAGATGCCAGACAGTAAGAAAATGCTAGATAGAAGTAAAATATCTTTAATACTACAGAAGTGATACAGAAGGATACAATAAAAACTCCAAGTTCAAAATGCTGAGTATCCATCTTCATGTCAAAGAGATGACACCACAGATGATCATATTGTAAATTTCTATGTTTAAAACTGTTCTTTTATCTGTTGGATTGGCAGCACTTCATTGGCTGGATTGTATGTTAGATGTGACTGACAATCTTAGGATGTTTAGCACAAGTCTTGCTTTTCATTAGGTTTTAGCATTATGAATCTTAATGCACCATTATTTAGATTAAATGAAATTAAGAGCTTTAATGAAATTCAACTGTCTAAGTTTAAACGAGTAATCCTTTTTCCATATGCATTTCAATATAAGTCTGTATTGAAATGGTAATATTAAATATTAATAGAAGGTCACCATTTAATTTACAAAGAACTTTTTTGATTTTTTTTTTTTTTTTAATTTCAGGTGGCATCTGCTTATTTTAAAGACTTTCATCTATTGCTGATGGGAGTAATTTGTTTGGCAACATCAATAGAAAAATGGAATTTCCACAAAAGAGTGGCTTTAAAAATGGTGATGTTGGTGGGTGTGAACCCTGCATGGTACGTGCTAAGCAGTGTCCTGAAGGACAATCATTCTTGTTGAAAGCTATGAATTCCAGAATAATTGCATATTGCTCATTCTGCAGTAGTAATCCAGCCTCTCCTTTCTACTGAAACAAAGTAGATATTTGAAATGATATGATTGATTTGTAGGTGACATTTTTATTATTTCACTGAAATACTAATTGCAACACTGAAAGTTCCCTATAGTGATTTTGTTTGTTATAAGGATCTTTCTGAACAAAAACCTGATGAGTCTGTGAATAATGTAAGGGTTCTGTGTCTTAATGATGGTTTGTGCATACCTGATGCCTAACCAAATATCTGTGCTATGATTACTATTCATCTATATTTAAGTACTACTTGCAAAATTCTGGAAGCTTCACAAATACACAAAAATCATTCAAGAAATGAAAAAAAAAGTCATGAAAATCAAGGTGGCAAATGAAAAATGCACCCAATGCAATGTCTCTATGGTTTTTTGTTTTTGTTTTTTGTTTTGTTTTGTTTTTGTCTACTTGTGAAGACAATATCAAAGGAATTGGAACTTCTCTGCTGGATGAGTTGATGAGGGAAATGGAATTACACTCTCTACTGACTTGCTATCAGCATATATGTATCTTATGAAGTGAAAACTTTTCTTGCTTTTCAAGCACCCAGGAAAGCTTTAGGCACCCTGACTTGTCTGGCAGCACATCAGTGAGGCTTTGGAGAAGATTTCCCAGAGCAAACAATGCTTATGATTCCTTGTCAGGAAACAGAAAGTGATGGGAAGTAAAAAGTCAGAAAAGTAGAAAGCTGGGTCTAAAACATAAAGTGCCTCTTGGGTGATATAATAACACTTCTTAGAAATACTAATGTATTTCTATTCCATTGTTACTTAGTTTCTCCTAATTTTAGCTATCACATGTATTTTGATTTTTCCCACATCTTTTGACAGCTAGTAGCTTTGTGTTTTGTTTCATTGTTTTTTCTTTTAATAATTTTAACATTCTTATTCAACTGTATGACATTAGATCTATTCTTGAGCTATTCTGGTTTAATTACTTTACACTCTCTTTTTGATCAATCCTAAATTCCCACCTTTTGGTTCAGATCTTGAAAAGGAGAACACAAGTAGGTGGTGTGCTGAGCACTGCTGATGATCTCACTGTGGACCCTGATATCTGCATCCAGCTGCTGAGGAAACCTGCAGCAGTTCCAGTTTGTAGCCCTGAGAAAGCAGCATCCTCCCTGTCTCAGGTTTCCTTATGATAAAGATTATGATAAGGTGATTACTAAAGGAGAGGATCTTCCTGTGTCTTGGCATCTGTTGCTTGTTAGCAGCATGCCCATGCAAAGTGCTGCATGCTGTTCTTTTTGCACTGCCACAAGAAAGAATCCCAACCCAGCCTGTGTTCACTGGTGCATCCAGCCCAGGATGGAGATGTCATTGCAGGAGGCTTCTATAGCAGAGGATATGGAGGATGCAGTGTTGGGTGTAGGGCAGCAGTAGTCCCTAAAGGCTTCTCATCATGTGAGCTATGCTATCTGGTCAGCAGATTAACAGGTAATACACTTCTGCAACCCAGTGTGGATTAGCTCTGGAACACTGGTTGTGTATTATACAGCAGAGTTGAGCGTCAGTGAAATTATTATCTAAGGTTTTGTGCAGAATATCTTTTATAAATTCTCAGCAAGACTAATCTAGAAAAAAATGTGGGTTAACAGGTTAAGATATATTTTGTTATTTTTAAATCTGTTTCAGTGTGCACCACACTTCTATACAAAATGGTTGCTTGACCATTCAATCCATCAAATGTTGGAAATTTATGATGTTTTGAAAACGTCTTCAAAACCAGATGTTACCGAATGTTTTGTTTGTTTTTGTTATAAAGTTTTTTTGTTTTTCAAGTTGTTCTAAAATCATATTCATACCCACTATACTTATCCTGACCAGTGTTTTTTACACAGATCTTTCTCTTGAAAACAAAATCCTTACCCAGCTTTCATCTGAGGACCTAACTGAAAGCTGAATAAAGTTAGTAGGATTCACATTATCACTGACAGTCTGTTAATTAGGTGCACCAGTTGCAGATCTGCAGCTTGTTTCATCATTAAGCAACTAAAAGTGCATAGAGAAAAGACAGGGTGTAAAGGTACTGAACTTTTTGTATCCCTACTGAGGAACAAACAAGTTTAATAGCTGAAATGGAGAGTTATGAGAGGCATTTTGAAAACTGTTTTTATGTAATAATGCATTGCTTACATTATTTCTGTACAAAATCTTGTACAGCCTTTGGGAAGGTTTTTAATCTAGCAAGGAGCTTTGCAAATTGCACAGAGTTCTCAGAAACTGCTGTGACACCACAGTCCCTCACTACTGGTTGCTGTCTTACTGTGGTGATTCGTGGCAGGATTCTAATGACACTGCCAACACTTTGGGATGGAAAGTCAGGAGAAGTACTCTCATTTACAACTCCGAGAGATGCATTAAAAATGACAATGTGGTCTATATTTTAAATTTAACCAAACTTCACCAGATATGACATGGAATATTTGTTTTTGTGTTTGGTATAAAACTAGAGCCACTCTAGTAAAATGCAGTTCTTATTTTGAAGTTTATATAGCACAAGCTGAGCCAAGACAAGACTGAGACTTAAAATGACCTTTGCTTCCTTTTTTAATATAACATTTATTGAAGCACAAATAATCCCTATAGCTGTCTTGGGACTGGATTAAGAACTAAGTACCACCTACTAAATTGCTAATACTTCTCTCTACAACATCTGTACTGGTATCCAGAGGGCTGACCCTAAGGAATAAGCCCAGAATTTTAAGCCAGCCTGCACAATACAGCACTAATAGCACTAATTTAGCCATTTTAACTTTAATTTGAGCTTGTGATACATGTGATGATCTTTCTTCAGAGATGATTTATACAGAGTATCATTCTGGGAATAAACATTATTGCTTCCATTTCCTTTTATAAATATATTTGACTCATGTTACTAAATACGTTTCAGAGAAAAAATGTATTTGATCAAAATCATTCTAATTCATCAGTTTCCACAGAGGTAAATTACAAGATGCTTATTGTTTTGTAAACTCAAGCTTTGTGTTGAAGAAGATTTCCATCTACACTAAAAAGAGCGGTGATGGGAGATGTTGTTATAACAGTAACAGACTCTTTTCTCCTCTTCCAGGCTTACTCTGGGCTTCATGGTTAGCTGTGGTTTCTTGTCAATGTGGCTCAGCAACACTTCAGCTGCTGCCATGGTGATGCCAATTGTGGAGGCTGTAGCTCAGCAGATCACCCGAGCTGAAGCAGAAGCTGACATGCTGGAGATGTCCTGCTCCAATGGCTCCACTAACCTGGCACTGGAGCTAGACGGTAGACACGCAGGGCAGGTTTTGTTTGCCCACTCTCACTCTGCAGCATGCTAAAACACCTTTTAACATGAAGTTGGACGGCTAGGGAAATAATAGCATCATTATGTGTTTTGTTGAGTGACATCTCTTTGATTGCTATGTATGAGCCCTCTCCCATTCACCAAGCTGAATTCAGACTGACCAAGTGCAGAATACAGCAGGAGAGGAGGAGACAAGAGGGTGGCTTTCCCAGACTAGTAAAACTAAGTCTGGTAAAAATTATGACTACAGAATATAAATACACTGGAGGTTAAGTGTTTGCAAGAGAAAAGGTCTCTTTCAACTTGAGGATAATGTTGGAAGAACAAAACAAATAAATCTAAACTAAAGGGATGAATTAAAATTTAGGAGATTTCTCGTCATTAGAAGATTGAGACTCTAGGGTAATAGGAGTCATATAGAAACTGTTTTGCACTTGAAATTTATTCATGTGATGATAAAACTTGCATGGAGTGAGACATGCTGAGGGAGATGTTCCAGCTTTGTATCCTTAAGCACTTATTTGTTTTTCCTGTCAATGTCTTACAGAAAATATAGGACAAAGTGAAAACAGTGACTGGAAAGAGAAAAGAAAGCAAGTGAATGGGTAGGTTATTCATTTCCTAAATTCTCTTTTAAGAATTCTTCTAAGTACATTGATCAGACTGAAAGTAATGTCTCCTATATATTTCCATGGAAACTACAACAGATACAAAAAGCGCAGTAACACTGATAGACCAAATTCTCAGCTACTAAAAATTGTTTTTCAATTTAGTCACCATTATTGTAATTTTCACCACTGATGAACAAGAGCCTGTATGCCAACATCTGCCTCTGTGAGCTGACATAATAAAATAGGAGGCATTACTTTCAAAGCAACCATCATAGAATATCTGTTTATTACAGTTAATACCTTTGCTTTTCCAGATATGACAACGATATGGGGAGCACTGTGTGCACAATTGAAAAGGAAAACGAAAAAGAAAAGGAACAGGTACTTAAATTGTCTTTATTTTTATGCTGCTAATGTGTACAAATTGGTTTTAACCCAAATCTCATTCTGTCTAATGTAGCACTGCCATCGATAAAGTTAATTTTATGTGAACAATATATATGTGTGTAGATATACATATACATTCAGTTGCTTATTTATTTATTTCATTAGTGATTTTGTGCTCCAGATGTATTTTACCTAATTAAATCAATCAGTAAACAGACTTTGCTATATATAAAAGAAGTATAAAGTATATATAAAAGAAGTTCCTGCATAAAAGAGTGAGGCAGATCAGGCAAAAGACTTCAGGATTTGACTCTCTATTTCTTTGCATGAATAACTGCAGTAGAGTACTGTAGTAATAGCAAACCAAACCACACAGCATATGGCTATATTACCAGGAAATAGACTGTTCTGGGACATTTTTGAGTCCTATTTTTGTGCTTGATTATTATTATTATATTCTTACTAAGCAGAACCTACCACCTGCTGAAACAGGGAGAAAAAGCAGAGAGGACAAATACAGTGGGATTTTCAAAGTGATGTGCTTATGTATTGCTTATTCTGCTACCATTGGAGGGTTGACAACAATCACAGGAACATCGACTAATTTGATTTTTGCTGAGCACTTCAATACGTAAGAGACTATATTAAATTATTTGTATTCTTCTTAATCCAGAATTTTAACTATTCTTTCCTGAGCTCTCACATGGCTCCCCTAAAATGCATTAGAAACTTTACCCTTTGATTTCATAGTACTTTATCCTATTACTTTCTTTTCATTATTTTTGTTAAAGAGATTACATGGTTGTATTTCACTTACACTGGGAAAGCCTGTAAGTGATCACCCAATACAGGCACAGAAAAAATGGACGTTTGTTGGTTGAATGGTACTCTGCTCTTTGAATAGTATGCGAAAGAGATGAAGGCATTACCTTAACATGAGTATGATAGATGCTATCTAAGAATGTTAGTCATTTCTAAGTAGAGCAGGAGCTAAGTTCAGGCCCATTTAGCGAAACGTATTAGGAGACTTTCAGAAGGCCATGCTCAGTGCATTGCTGAAACGAGGAATTTAGTTCTGTCAATCAAAGAAAAAGCAAATGATTTCAAACCAATCTGAAAGTTGATATTCAATTGGACACCTTGGTTTTAGATCTTTTTTTTTTTTAACATTCCTTTTCTCTGTAAAACTATTTGAAATTACAATTGGCAGATGTTTTGAAAAAACAACAGATCTTATTTAACTGCTTTTTAAAAATTATTATTATTCCACTACTTACTGTCAGAAGCATTACAACTTTAACATAGGGAAAAAAAAAAGACCAAACAACAATCTTGTTATTAACCTCTGTCCAATTTTTGTATTAGGGACAGCAAAACACTGAGAGAAAAGTCATTGACAGGTTTTTTTCCAGTCTGTCTTCTGTGAATTGATTAAATTTGGCTTCAGCAAACTTCTAAAGAGAACTGAAGTATGGTCTGTAAATCTGTCTGTGCTATGAGAAGGTCTGGTGCAGACAGCAAGAGAAACAATATTGAAATTGTCTGTTTGGGGGTGGGGAGGGGGGCAAAGAAACAGGGCAGACTGTGGCATTATAAGTCTTCAGACTTAAACTTTTAAACATACAATCATTTCTGGTTCAAGCTGGCTTCATACTCACCAGCCCAGCAGAATCCAGAATTGATTGCTAGGGTTAAGAACTGCTCTTGTTCATTTGCCCAGAGTCATAGGGAACTTGACACAAACTGGCTTGAAGCTGTTATTTTTCCACTTTGTCTTAACTGTTATTAACTTCTCCAAGAAAAAATAAGCAGATTGTTCTCTGCCTGGGTCTTCATTCTCTTCTAGGAATATAGGTGTACATGGAGCACTGTGTGTAATCCAGTGTCACACCCCCCCAGGTTTTTGTTTAATCTTTACACAACCACTGAGCTTTATCCTTAACTTAAGCTGTATCTACCGTCTCACTGTGCAAATATTTTTTCTATTTAACTGTCTTGCACCCCTCTCCTACGAGGTTTCAATTGTATTTATGTCCTGAATGAAGTGGGAATTGACCCTTTAGTGTGACTTGGACACATTTGCAGTCCATTTTTATGCATCATAAGCATCGTAAGAACAATAATTCATAAGCATCATAAGGAAGACAATTCAGCAAGGGAGCTGTACACACCAGGATGCTCTAACATTTTCTATTCAGTGACAAAACACCAGGAAATTCTATATTCTCTCTATATTCCTGATTTTAGTATGAAGTAGGCTACAATCAGTGTTCACTGTTCTCCCCCCTCCCTCATTTTCATTAATCACATGAAAAGATGAAGAGGAAGGTAGTATAACTGTGTAAGGGCTGAAGCCCATTCTTTGCTGAGAATTCTCAGCCTGATCTAACTTAGAACATGATATTAAGCCATTTTCTACATGGCAGAAGCACACAGTGGCAATGTTGATGCAATGCTAAGCATCCCTGTCAGTGAGACCAACTCCATAAGGCAGGCATGTCCAACCTGCAGACCATGGGCTGTGTGCAGCCTGGCAAGGCTCACACTACAACCTGCCCTCTGCTGCTGCTTCATCGTGGCGGCAGCCCAGCACCAACCAAACATCAGTGTGCTGTTAGCTCCATCTGGGCTGAAACCAGGGCACAGAGTGCCGTGTGGTGCTAACTAAGTGATGGCAAGCAAGTTTATGGATTTTGACACACTGAGTAAACACAGTCCTGTAAACAGTGAAAAATGTGCAGCCATCCTTTAGGTTTTGATGGAGAAATTGAAGAATAGGTTTCAAGCTTGAAAAAAAAAAAATCAATTTTTTGGTTTATTTGTGACTCTGTTTATGTCTCCAACATAAATACATTACTTGCAATTTTCAAATGAAATGTATAGAGTTGCAGTCCAAAATCTGGCTATATCACTTTACCAGATTTTCATAATCTCTCTTTTACCAGAGAGAAGTACCCCTTACTTCACAGTCACTCCTCACTCATGTCATGGCTTTTGGCCGGATGTATTTTTTCAATGAGTATTCCCCAGAATTAAGTACAGGAAGAGTAAAATTTCATTGAAAAGCTTTGATGAACAATTTGAGAACTGAGAATGGCAATCACTGCCATCAAACCAGCCCAGTGCAGTAGTTTCACAAAAACAAGGTCACATTTCTCACTGGTTTTATGGTTTTTTTTTGCTCTCTTTTGTATATGTTTTAACAACAAACATTAAAAATTAAAATATGATTTGTTTCTTATGTGCATTTACTATAGTATATATTTTATAAAGGCTTCTCCAAAAGTAATGCTTCCTGTTGTATGATGTCAGCCCAGGATATCTGAGGTGGATTTTGGTGGTACAGCAGTAGAGATTGAACCTTCCCACCAATATCCCATTAGATGTTGTTGTCGTGTGAGAGATGGCAGCAGAGGGGTGGTCTGACAAAATGGTGTCTAACATGGAAGTGCGTATGAAACAGAGGTGTGTCATTAAACTCCTCCACGTGGAAAAATATGATGCCCTCTTATATTCACTGATGCTACTGAATGTTGATGGGGACTAAACAGTGGATGTGAGCACAGTGAAGTGGTGGATGGTGCATTTCAGCAGTGGTGACAGCAACAGTGGGTTACATCCTCTGGTTCAGAATTTTACGAGCGCAGCATGCAGACTCTTGTTCATCACTAGTGAAAATGCACAGCTGATGGTGATGACTGTGCTGAAAAAGAGCATTTTGTGGCTAATAGATAGTGTTATTGTGCTCTTTGTATCTGTTGTAGTTTCCAAGGAAATAAATAGGAAGCAGTACCTTCAGAGCAGCTTTTGTAGATGCAGCCCTAGATAATTCCTCTTCACACAGTGTGGCCCATACAAGCCAAAAGGTTGGACACCCATGCCATGTGGGCTCCCTTTCAAGAAAGAATTGTTACTGATGCTCACAGGGTCACTCTATTCATTCTTTAATTGCATGCATAGAGACACATAATATTGACTGTGATACTGAGAAGATGTCCATTAAACAGCTAAGTATTAGTCTGCTCATCATTTCCATAAGACACCCAGAAACTTTTATTTGCCAGGAGAATGAGATAGGTTGGACCTCATTTCTTTCTGAACAGATCTTTTGTCCCTTTTTCTGACTCCATATTTTAATGCTGTTTATTATTCTATCCTTTTCCCTAGAGGTGTTTTTCCTCTGGAGTTATTCAGATTGTTACAGTCTGTCAGATAGCTTATATCTGCAGTTTTACCTATCTTATCTTGCTGTATGGACTTTCTCACAGCTCTTTTACATGACCAAGCAGTTTTTCCTGAGCTACAAGTCAAGGTGTGCAGCTGGGCCATATCAGAGTGGCGCCAGGGGTCCTAGAAGCAGAGGCAGAGGAAGACTGAGAGAAAGTTTCAGAGGGAAATAGCCACCAGAAAACATAGCATCATGGAGAAAACTATGTTCTCCTGTACTTGAAGAAGAGCAAATCCTACAATGAAATGAGTTCAGTGTGTCTTCTCCATCCTTGCCTCAAGCAAGACTTGTAATCTCACTGTAACAGATAATCCCGCCAGTGCTATGTAATATATACTTTTTTAACCAATCTACCCCAGGAATATTTGCTATCAAAATGAAGATTAGATAACTTAATTAAGATTACTATAAATGCTTAAAGATATTCAGTTCTTGTGAAATCTGACCACTGTAGATTAACATTTTTTAAAGAAATTAACTTGTTAGGATAAAATTTTCAAGAGCTTGTTGTTCTGTAAATTATATCACACATTATTGAGGACATTAGATCATAAAACTTAGCAAGTGATTAAATGCTAGAACACTGCAGTGCTGATGTCAATATTTTCCTATCTTGGAATTCGTACATTCAGAAATAGATGTGACTAGTTATGTAATAAAAGCTAAATCTCCATGTAATCAGTAAATTGTATATAATAGCCTTATGTCTTTTCAAGTTTCACTATCTCAGCGCTATGTACAGTTGGAATTTAGAACACCCATCTCAAGAAGTGCATGTGACTTTTACTTCTGTCTCAACTGCCACTTTAATTGCAATGTATGTGAACATCATAAAAATACAGATAAGTCTTAAGAATTGTGCAACACATGAGGTAACATATGTAATCAGTATTTATCACCTCAGTGACTTCTTTGGCCATCACAGTTCCTTTTCTTTTGGCAAGGCATGAAATACAAAAGATTGGATAATAATTGGAAATAGTCATTGCAGCCTCCTTCTGGACATTGTTTTTTCCCTTTCATCCAATTTTTGCACCAAGAAAGGAGGCTAGAATTTTCTTACTTTTAGCAGAAAATTCTCTCCACAGAGCTGGAGGGGCTCAAAGATAGAGAAAACTCCGTTCAAAGAGTAAATTGGCCAACTAACGCACAATTCATTTAACTGCCCTTTTTGCCTATCTGGCATCTATCTCTTTAAAACGTAAATGTATTTATTTCAGAAAACTTAAAGCCCATTACTCTTTCTTTTTAAATACACGTGGCAGGAAGATCTCTGTTTGTTAGATGCACATCTGTAAACAGTAGATGATGGCAGCCTCATAGAGACAAGGCAACTTCAGAAACAATCCACCTGACAAATCAGCATTCTCCACCTCTCCTGGAAAGTAGTAGAAATAAATTTGTTTCTAATGAGATTTTAATCTCCTGTGGAACCTTTAATAATAAATATCTCAGTGTTGTCTCTACTGCTCTCTTCAAAGTTTATCAAAGCCTGTTAACTTAAATATATTTGCTTGTGCTAAAAGTCTCCTTTCAGAGAACAAATTTTTTTCAAGTTCTGTTTCTTTGCAGTCCCAAAGGCCCTTAATACTGTGAGTGGCTCTTCCTTGCCTCCTCAACTCAGGTGAGATACACCTAGATCAGAGGAAGATGCACAGACCTGTTGCTGATCGGATGCTTAAATAACTATGGCAGAGCTGCAGGGCCAGGTCCTGTAGTAGTTATGATGATCAGGAACAGAATGGGAGGGTGAAGGAAGATGACACCAGAGGCCACCTCATGCTAAAGGCAGCTGCCAACCAAAAGAACTCTTGTGCAGCAGGGCTTTCTGGTACTTCTCACAGGTCTTTATTTCTTGCCAAACTGAACTAAATGTGGTTTGGGTTTTTCTTTTTCACTTTAATCCAGACGTTATCCAGGTTGCCAGTGCATCAATTTTGGATCTTGGTTTGTCTTTTCTATCCCCATCGCAGTTGTTATTCTGCTGCTGTGCTGGGTCTGGCTCCAGTGGCTTTTCCTTGGATTTGAGTAAGTAGATGTCGTAATCAATAAAGCTGAAAGTGTATGATATAAAATATCTTGTACCAGGATCAAATATTGTATCTAAGTTTAACTGGCTTATAGAAAGATAACTCTGCAACGGTGATTTTGCATTTCTGATTAATATAGCTGAATCTCTGGAGGAAACAAGAATTCTCTAAAATAAAGATCCTTGACTACTCAGCCCAGTATGAAAAGTCCATATTGCAAATTATATCTCTTCCCCTCAAGCATACACACATCATCATTAAGTAGTGCATGCGTGCAAGAAGAATATGGAAATTGCATGAATTTTAGCCTAAGACCTGAAAATGGTAAAGACATCCAGAATGTTGCTCTTCACTGGAATCAGGGATTGACTTGAATACTTGAGCAATACCAGCTTTATAAGCTGGATTACTACAATTCTGAATGTAAATTAAGAAAGTTCCCTTTTTTCCAAAATGTATACGTGGTAGAATGCTTTTTCTTCCCAGGGAAGTTTGTGCTTTTAAGGTTTGGTAGAGGACTATTCCTTTCTGGCTGATTCTTCAAAGCCTTATTCTCCATGATTTCACTCACATCTGCAGAGTTAATGATAGGGACCTTGTCTTCCACAGCTTCATGGCTATGTATGGTACAAGAGATGAAGACTGAGAGTGCCTACTCTTAAGCAGATGTAATATCATCTCAAGCTTACCACTCCACATCTGAACATTTATGCGTTCATTTTTCTTGACAGATTTGATAGTGTTCTTGTTAACACTGTGAGAATGAAAACCTAGCTTGTAGCAACTATTCTTCTGATCAGTATGCAGGCTACTCACACATTACTAACTTTTTCATCAAAAAACAGAGTAAAGCAAAATCATGGATGAATTTCATTACATAGATGTGTTATGCATTTGATTGATTCAATTAGTTCCCATGATTAACGCTTCATCCTTCCTATGTGCTGTATCTGGAATGTCCTATACCCATTACAGGAGAAAACAAATGAGCTAGTCAATAGCAGGACACATTTAATTGCTGCCTCTTTCAATTTCCCAGTGGACTTTGTCTATTAATTCCAATATATTCAGTTTAGTATGTGATAATGAAATGGGAGAAACTGCACTGTAAAGTGCAAAACTTATTTCGTAAAGTGCTAATACTAGTGAAAAGAGTGGACATTTTTTTCTTCTGTATACACTGTTAATTCTTCTTCCAATATTGTTGATTAACATTCCAGTTTTAAAAATATGTTCAAGTGCGGCAAGAAAAGAACAGCCAGAGAAGAGGCTTCAGCAAAGGTGATTCAGGATGAATACAAGAAGCTTGGACCAATGAGGTATGTCACACTATAAATTAGCAAACAAGAACAAGTAAATCCAAATGTGAACTGAAGAAAATATGTAACACATTGTTTTTCTGCTATAGCTACCCAGAAACCGTTACATTTGTCCTATTCATCTTAATGACCTTGCTGTGGTTTACCAGAGATCCAGGTTTCTTTCCAGGATGGTCTTCACTTTTCCCAAAGTAAGTAATCTTTTTAATACACTGACATGAGCAGCACTGTGTTTTAAATGCATACCTTATTTTCTTGACAATATATTAAAAAATAATGCTTTTAATATTTTGGAAAGATTCCAATTTTTAAAAAACCTTACTAGTATATACAGAATAGGTACAACTCCAGTGATTTCTTAGATGTATGCATTCAACATCTGAAATGTCCCAAACACATTGCAAGATGAAACAAAATGTCTACTAAAAGTATTTATGCCTACCTTTTAGACTTGATCTGGTGATGGAGAAGGCATAATGACTGATATTATTGTTTCCTATTTATTCATCAAATCTACAGTTACAAGAACATTACCTTTGGTTAGGATTTTTTGATCTACTGCCATTACTGGCAGTCCAACTTCTGTAAGTACAGACAAACATCCTCTACTTTGATAGCTCTCTAGCTATTAATATAAATTTCTGTTTGTTCATACATAACTTGTGAAAAGTCACAGTTAAATCATTGCCAAAAAGCAGGAGCTATTTAGGAGCTATTACTTTTCTCTTTTTCCCTCTGCTACAGCTTGTTTATGCTGTCCCTTTCTCAGGATCACTTAGACATTTTTTTTCCTCTAAGAAATTGCTTGGTCTTACATAAATCTGTAATGCTGTGATGACTGTAATAGTTCCTGATCTCTTGCTGTAATTACTGTAATTTTGGTTTTGTCCTTTTTTTACAAAGGTCTGAATTTTGCTCTAGAGTAGTGGAAAGTAGTTGGAGGCCTGGGAGGAGCAGGACTTTGTGCTGTTTAGGGCCTTACAGAGTCAGCATTTATCACTGAGTCAAAGGCCAGAATTAGACTTGGATGGTAAACTTCCATTTTGTGTTTCTTTGTCTCCGCCATAAATGACATGTGCATATGTGTCCACCATTCTGTCTCTCTTCAAGTATTCTCCCATCATTCAGGATCTCTCTCTAATTACAAGGAATAATTGTAGACCTTTGATGATTTAAAATGAAGTGAAAAAACATCTTAGTGTAAAAATAGCATTAAGAAGTGCATAAAAATGATTTACTTTTTAGTTACACCCAGAGTTGCAAAGGAACAGGTTTTCCATCATCTCAGCATCACGACAATAGAACTGATGATCAGTGTCCCATATGAATCACAGTATTCTTAAAGGGTTTTTAGTGTTGACCTAATCAAGCAATCTGTCAGCTAGGCAATCAGGCTGGCTTTGCCTCCCTTTCTGCTTCACATTAACATTCAGTGCTGGTTGAGCACCATTTAGTGAAATACTCCTGATACTGAAAAACAGACCTTGTAAACAACCTTTCAGGTTTGGGCCTTATGACTCAAATGGATTATTCCAGACCAGAGATCTACACTATCCCTATTTGAAGTTGTCTGTTTACCTCTGTTCACTGAAAGGGAAAAAGAGGAACATATATATAATAAGTGTGGCTACTGCATGGGGATGTTACTTTGTGGATGCCTCTAATGTTGAGAGGGAATGCAAGTACATGCCAAATCACATAAGGCTGAATCATCTTACAATTTGTGTGAAGTAACCTGAGGGGAAACAAGACCTGTGTTAATCTCTAACAAAACATTTAAGAAGAAAAAAAAAAAAAAAGAATTATTTCTTACTATTCTGGCCTTTCCTATTTCTAGATAGCTTTAAATTATCAATCATTTGCATTAATAGGCATCAAATCCAGAATTTATAGTTTTACTTTTCTGTTCAACAGACAACTTCCCAGTTAGGATACAAAGAGCCAACAAAGGTATAGTTAGAGTGAGCCATCATGTTTCAACAAAGCGAAAAAGAGGCAAAAGATCTATATCAATAGATTAGGGCCTTACAGAGTCAGCACTCATCTCTGTTGCTATTTATCTTGCTCCACAGCTTCTGCTCTGAACAGTTTTTCTTGTATTCCCACACTATGTAATGTCCAAGGGGCTTCTACAGTGCATGAGCTGTGGCTTACATTTCTCATGCATGTTCACTAATGCCTCTGCACAAAAACTTCTGGATTTCAATACAGTGACAAGCATGTGCACAACTTCCTTAATTACATGCTCAAGAAAGAAATTGTAACAAAATGTTTTCTTCCCTTATGCTTATTACAGTGCTTATTTTCCACAGGATTTTATCCCAGTCTAGAGCCTGTCTCAGGGAAATTCTGTCACCTGCACAGATGAGCTTTGGCCTTATTATGAGACTGTTTATTAGACTGGAGGAACAAAGCTGCAATTCAGAGCTAAAATACCCTCTAGGCCAGTGGGTGGGTCGTAGGTAGTATCCACCACACTCCCAGGGTCTTGAACTAAAGAGTACTGTCACCTCACCTGTAATAGCATGCTGAAGATCTGAAGCAGCTACATTGTTCAGTGTGTCAAGCCTGGTAGAGATTTATTTTATTAGAACATGAATTCCCACAAAGCAACCAGGCTTGATTTCCAGGTGGAAAAATATAGGTTCCTCATATTGTGGAGTTTACTGCTTTCTTTGAGTTTGGTCTTGTGGATAATCATCTCTGTTGCCAAAATAAACAAGACAAATTTACACCTTGTTTTATGTCTGAATATAGCTTCCAGCCATCTGTTCTTGTCTTTCTCTGCTAGATTAAAAACTACTTCTGATAGGTACCTTAGGGATATATTACCTGGTTTAATTATGTCAAATTACAATTTTTTTGACAAACTACGTGGAATACTCTAAGTTTTGCTTTAAGAAACAAATTCACTCTAATCTTATCACCCATGTTCATGTTCTCAGCCCCTTCTGTTCATCCTCACAAGCTAGTGAATACCCCTTTGAAATACAGACTGATTTCTTTAAACCCAGCAGAAAAATTGATATTTAATGACGTTATCATCTCCATTTTTAAGGTCTAGTTTTTGAAACATGAGGCATTTCTTATCCATGATTATGCTATATAGCTGAGTAGAGCTTATTTTTTAAGAAGCATTGTTGGCCATACTATGTCAATGCCTTTCCAGCTTATGTTACATTTATATGTTAATTTTTCTCATGGAAATTTTGTAAGTCTATCAAAGACATTGCTGTGCTGCCCTGAGCCCCAGTTACCTCCCTTTGGAGGAAGGTAGCAGGATGATTTAATCAATGTTTAGAATATTACAGAGGGAAGTGCAGGGTAAAAATACCTGTTTTCTCTCCATCTGTTGACAGCCAAGGGTCACACATTACTTCTGCTACAGCAGTTTCCAACCGTGTCCTGGCTTGATTCCAGGCTGTGGGATACTGGCTTCAATTAGATGAATTTCAAGTTGGTCCTTGGCTAACACTTTACAAACCTCGTCAGAAATAAAAATTTCAACAGTGGGCTGCACTTGATGCACACAAGTTGGACTTTCTTCACTCTTCCTCACATTAGTGCCTGCGAGTATATACAATTTTTCTATGGTTTATTCTTGTCTTTTCTACTAATACAAGGCCACTATGTACTTTTGCCAACAGTCCTTTTCTCTACAATGGTATCAGTTAGAGTAACATTGAATTTTCACCAACCAGTGGATTTTTTACTTACAGGACAATCAGATTTGCAGTTTTACAAGCAGGTAGATATTGTATATGCAGTTGTTTTACATCTTGGAAAAACTGGACTTTGAAAAATGTTTACCTTCAATTACTATAGAAGAGCTGCTGTCTGCTGTCACGTGTGTCTCCATAAAAAGTAAGGCTGAAGGTTAGGATATTGTGTTTGTGTCCCAAGCAGGCTTTCTCAGAACTGTATGGCATGAGGAACAATTAATTTTTGTGAACAAAATTGCACAAGGAGCAGGCAAAGTCCTGCACGTGAGGCAAAATGACCCCATACATCAATATATGCTAGGGGATGCCCAGCTGGTAGGTGGTTCAGCAGAAAAGGGCCAGGGGGTCCTTGCGAAGACCAATAGTATCTTGGGCTGCATTAGGCAAAGTATTGTCAGAGACTGAGGGAGGTGATCCTTGTCCTCTATTGATGAGGCCAACCCTGGAGCACCGTGTCCAGTTCTGGGCCTCCAGACGAGGACTCCCTGGGACTCCAGGCGAGCTACTAGAGAGAGTCCAGCAAAGAGCACAGATACAGAGAGACTGAGTCAGCTTTTCTTTGGTGAAGATCTGAGAAAGCTGTGAAGGCTCCGGTGGATCTTATCAATGCATATATGTTCTGGGCAGCCTGGTCTAGTGGTTGGAGATGCTGCCCACAACAGAGGGGTTGAAATTAGATGATCTTTGAGGTCCTTTTCACCCAAGGCCATTCTATGATTCTATGATATGATCTGAAGGGCAAGTGCAAAGAGGATGGGTCCAGGCTTTTTCCAGTGATACTGACCAACAGGGCTAGAGACAATAGGCACAAAGTGAAACACAGAAGTGTCTGGACATTAGAAAACACTGTAAACAATGAGAATAAGTGACTAAGGCATGGGTTGCCCAGAGATGTTGTGAAGTCTATGCCTTCAAAATGTGCCTGGACATGGATCTGAGTACCCTGCTCTGGGTGTCCCTGCTGGAGAAGGGGTTGAAGCAGATGGACCCAGAGATTCTTTCCCTCAGCTGTTCTGTGATTTTATGAGTAAATGGAACTATGCAGAGAGAATAAAGCTGCAGAGGAGAATGTAGCAGTGTGGTTTGTATCTAAATCCTATTTTCTTTCATAGCTCCAACAAAGAATGTAGGAGAGGATGGCAGAAGAAGAATTTTCTGCTTTTTAGTCCCAGTGCACCTGGACCTAGGCTAAAGGTGTCATATTGGCAGAATCCTCTGCCGTAAGATACCATTACAAAATAATAAATTGTTTTTCTTAAAAGCATCCTCAGTGCTAGCAGACAATAGAAAACAAGAGACAAAATGTATTAGAGAGCCACTTCACCTTTCATGGCAGTTACTGTTTGCGACAGCGTTATCTAAAGCTATACTGGCTGTGATCTCATACACTCACAGAATGATGGAACGGCCTGGGTTGGAAGGCACCTCAAAGATCATCCAGTTCCTACCCCCTGCTGTGGGTGCCACCCTTGAGCACCTCCGGGGTTGGGGCATCCACAGCTTCTCTGGGCAGCCTTTGCTGGCGCCTCACAGCGCTGAGTCAGTGTGCTATGCACATTAAGGTTCTGTGAATCTCCCCTAACACTGTTGAAGCAAAAAGAACTATTAGATTATACATTTGTAAACTGCAATGGGGGATGATCATTCCTATTCAATGAAAAGCCTGAAATCCTCTGGGAAGCTATGCTTATACCTATTACAGCTGCATGTGCAGGAAGGTGCATGATATGAGACTGAGAGGACAAATGTATTGGTTCTGGAAAAGTAATAATTTACTTTTGTAGTAAGAAATGTAGAAAGTATATAAAAATACAGAGCTTAAAAAGTGTTGGGTTTAACTTTCTTCAGCAAAGTTTTTATTTTATTGAATGACTGTCTTGACTAAATAAGACGGGATTTGTTACCATCTATCAATTTGTAACAGAATCAGATGGAGGTGCTAAAACAGCCCTATATGTCAGCTCTTCACTTTGCCTGATCTTGTGGCTACTCTGTACAAGTTTGAAGGAAATTGTATCAATTTAAGAACTGGTGCAATGAGTTTTCATGCACAGGAAATTATCAAAGTAAACATGCTTGTGTCTATGACCCCAGAGGAGACAGACAGAGGAGGATGATAATAAAGCTCTGCTGTCTTTTCTTAGCTACAGGAACATCATCCTCTGTGGGTAGGCAGAGTGCTCCAGGCCTATTGGACTGAGAGCATATTAAAATTATTAAATTTACCATTGAGCTATGAAAATGAGTTTAAACACCAGCTATTACCAAACATTTCCCTCCTCCAGCTTATTTCTGTATGACAAAATAATACACATTTCCTCAGGACACAAACAGATTGATTTAGAGGTCTGACATGATAATTCTGTGGATGTGGTGGGTTGACCTTGACCTGCTTGTAGATACCCACCTGGCTGCTCTCTCAGCCCCTCTCCTCAACAAGAGAGGGGGAGAAAATGCCATGGAAGAGCTCATGAGTGCAGATAATGACAAGGATACCCCTTACCAGTTACCACCATGAGTATAATAGACTCAAGATGGGGAAAAATAATTTAATTTACTACAAATTAAAACAGATTTGGATAATGAGAAATAACAACTTAAAACACCTTTCTCCTTCTTTTTCCCAAAGCTCAAATTTACTCCTTCATCCCTGACAACATTACCTCCTACTCTGAGTGGCACAGGAGGAGGGGGAATTGGGGTTGTAGTAAGTCCAAAGGAGCTCCTTTCTGCTCATCTTCATATTTTTTTTCCTCTGCTCCACCATGCTTTCCTCCATGGGCTGCAGGGGAATCCATGCTGCAGCACCTGCAGCACCTCCTCCTTTTCTGACCTTGATTTTCACAGGGCTATATCTCACACCTTTTTTTTCCTTCACATCTCACTCTCTGAGGTGCTTTGCCCTTCCTTAAATCTACTTGCACAGAGTTGCCACCATTTTGGCTGTGTCTGGCATGGGGCAGCCCTCCCCTCTCCTCAGATAGACCCTCGCAGGCCTACTACCTGCACCTGGGCATGAATGCACAATATAACAGACTATTGTCCTGGCTATATCTACTCACATGCCTTTTTCTTGTGTTACTCTTGTTAACTTAGATATAAAGGCTATGCTACGGATTCAACAACCGCCTTAGTGATTGGCCTCCTCTTCTTTATTATTCCAGCAAAAACTTTGACCAGGACTTCAAATGGTGAAAGCAGTTAAGTATATTTTGATTTGGATTCCATTACAGTAAGGGAACCATAAATTTAATTAATTGCATTTTATCAAGGAATGTTCTTAAATACTACTGTTAGAGCTTCAATGCAGAATAATGCCTTACTGAGTTGTAAAGCATCCCTGTTCCTAGAAGAAGCCCGAAGCAATGCTCAGGCAATGTGAGCAGCAAGAGCCTGTGCTGCGCAGCATCCTGCTGCCCATAAATCTCCAAATCCAGTGGAAACCAGTTTTCCATTGACTGCTATGAGCTTTGAATAGGGCTACACAGGGCAGGGCTGGGTTTATTTTGAAAGTGTTATGCTTATTTTATGTACCCTATGAAATTCAAAATGAAAAATGAATCAGTTCCTATTTTTATCCCCTCAAATGGAACTTACTTCTATTAAGGTATACTTCTGGATTGTTCTCTTTATGCATTCAGTTCTAATACTGACATCAATGAAACCTGGGGAAAGTAAGGTCAGACCCTAAATGAGATAAATGAAAGAGAGTTTGCTCAGTTATCTGTCTGAACAGTACAATTTTATTAAGTAAGTTAATCTTATTGATATCCCATAGCTGTCTTCCAGGTAGAAGTGCCAATGCTCTACTGGTAGAAACTGTTGTAATTGTCATTGTCAAGCTGAGATAGTTTAGAGCAGGAACCAGGAGGTATCTGTTTTTCTTCTCAAAGATTTTCTTCAAGTTACAATAGTTGGAGTTTGCCTCGGAATATTTCCCAAGTATTTTTTTTGGAGAAATTATTTCAAGATATTTTTCAAGATGTTTTTAAATGTTGGTGGTTTTTTTTAAAATTTGTTTGTTTGTTTTGTTTTGTTTTTCTCTAGCTGCTTTTGGTTACACTCCACTGATAACTTGGAAGGAATTTCAGTCATGCATGCCCTGGGAAATTGCTATTCTTGTTGGTGGCGGGTTTGCATTGGCAGACGGCTGTGAGGTAATGCAATTTATAGATGATACTTAGCAATTAGCATGACCCGCATCAGAAGGAATTCAGTCATGCCATGGATTCAAGATTATAGGCTTATTTTAGCAAACTGTTCAGAAGTGATATTGAACAGGATAATTGTGAATATGCAAGATGTTCAGAAAGCAGAGTTAAAAATAAAAAAAAAGTATTCTTTATCTTCAAACACTACACACAGTGATGATTACTATTTATGATTTGCTTAAATTAAATCCTGATGGTGGTAGGAGTTGTCCAGAGTTTTCTGAGGTGATTCCTATGTGGAGCACTGCTGCCTTTTCCAGTAAATCAAGCAGATTTCTTCCTAGGCTCTGGTTCTGAAGCCCAGTGTATTCACATTACAGATTTTCTGAGTATATTTCTTCTAATCTTCTCAAAGGTGCAAATATAAATAAATGGGAAGTAGTTTACTTGAGTATTTAGACAACAACAGTGACTTGAAAAATAATACTTAAAAACATGTGGTAAGAACCTGGGAAATATTTTAGATTTTTTTCTCTCTTATACAAATACATCACAATTTATAGATGAGTAAATTCTTGTTATACATATTTTAACTGTAATTTTCTGTTTATTGTTTTGTAAAACAAACACTGTCATATTCTTTGTGCAGGTTTCAAAACTGTCTGCCTGGGTAGCAAATAAATTGACCCCTCTAGGATCATTACCCCTGTGGCTGGTTATCCTGATATCATGTCTTATTGTCACTTCAGTGACAGAAGTGGCCAGCAATCCAGCCACCATTACAATATTTTTGCCCATACTGTCTCCTTTGGTGAGTATAATAGAGGCTGTTTTTAACCAGAATGTGCTTTATCATCCACGTAATAATATAGCTGCTCAAAGAATCAGTTTTTAAGAAGTCTCTATAAAATAGTTCATGCTTTTTGTTTGTTTATTTTGTTTTGTGAGTTTTTTTTGTTGCTGTGTTTTGTTGATGTGTTGAAGTGTGCATTGAGTTGCTCGTTGAGGATTCATTACAAGAGATGCTGTAAATTCAGGAAAATGAGAAAAGCTTCAAAAATAGAAGCTGTTATTCCTATTTGAGAATAATGGAAAGACTTAAAAGACTAGCTCAGTCAGTGTTAGTTCAGGATCACATCTTTGACAAAAATGGCTAACACCACAACAGTCAAGCTATCATCAAAGAGAGGAGAGGGCTAATAGATGTACTTTAGATGTACTCCTCATTTCTTCTCTCCTTTTCTCTTTTTTATCATCATTTTTATCAAAACACCCAGTTCTTCCACTTCAAATCTTACCATGGTTGTCATCTAGTCTATAACATTGCCTCTTGGCCAGCCTAGACACATACTAATCCTCTTTCCCACTCATAGAAGAAAATTCAATTATCTCTTCACTGAATCTCTCCAAGCCATTATATATCAATTCAATATAATTGTCTTTCTTGTACTATTTTGTTTTTAGTGCTTATGCTATGCTCAAAATCTTTGCAAGAGTCTTCCATCTTAGTGATTTAATTGCAATTAGAGAAAAATCGTGCATGAATTAAGAGTTGCAGAATCACAGAACTCTAGGGGTTGGAAGGAACCTCTGGAGATCATCTTGTCCAACCCCCCAACAAAAGTAGATTCCCTACAGTAAGTTATATAGGAAGGCGTCCAGGTAAGTTTTGAATATCTCAAGAGAAAAAGACCCCACAACCTCTGTGGGCAGCCTGTGTCAGTGCTCTGTCACCCTCACAGTAAATAAGTTTTTTTCTCATGTTCAGTTGGAACATCTTGTGTTCCATTTTGTACCCACTGCCTCTTGTCCTGTTGCTGGGCACCACTGAAAAGAGCCAGGCCTCATTTACTTGACTCCCACTCTTCAGACATTTATAAACATTGATAAGATCCCCTTCTCTTCTCCAGGCTGAACAGCCTTAGGTCTATCAGCCTTTCCTCATAGGTAGATACTCCAGGCTCCTCATCATCTTTGTGGCTCTTTTTCATTAACTGTCCTGTGTTAGAAATACCTTTTCTCATCTGAAGCATGCCCAGTTATAGTTTTATAAAGGAATTACCAGAAAAAGGTTATTTTTCACTGTTTAATCTGTCAGTTCACAATTTGCTTGTGCTAATATGAGAAGTTTGTATTTATGTATTTCATTTAGCAAATATATCATCTGACAGCACTTCTCTCTCTTTTATTTTACTTTCTGCAGGCTGAAGCCATTCACGTGAACCCACTTTTCATTTTGATACCTGCCACACTATGTACTTCCTTTGCATTTCTTCTTCCTGTAGCAAACCCAGCCAATGCCATTGTATTTTCATATGGTCATTTAACTATAATGGACATGGTGAGTTTTAAGCAAGACACCCTTCAGGGTTCTGATAATCATTCTGCAACGTTATTATCTGATTTTTACAATTTAAAAAACTTTCTTCACAGTCTTGATATCAGTCTTTGCTTTCTTTTTCCTCTCCTTTAGGTGAAAGCTGGTTTGGGTATTAACATCATCGGAGTTGCTGTAGTTATGCTTGCAATTATGACGTGGATAGTGCCTCTATTTGATCTCTATACTTATCCAAGTTGGGCACCGAACATTTCTATTTCAAATAGCACTGGTCTGTAAAACAAACAAACAAAAACCCCCAACAATAACAAAAAACAACAACAAAGAAACTGGGAATTGGCTTGAACTGGTTTTGTTTCTTTTCTTTTCCACTGGCATGTGGTGAGTCAGATAAAATGCTTTTTGTCACCACTACAATAGAGAACCACATTATTGTAAATGCTGTATTTCACAGACCAGAGGACCGATGATCTGGTCTGAGAGTATAATCAATCAGGAAGAGTGCTAGACTTGTTAAATATCATGAAGTCTATCTAGTTGAGCTAGTCTGAGTGTTTATATCTTCATCTTATGAAGGAAACACTGGCAGTTTGCCCCCATGCTCAGGGTAGAGAAATAATGAGATTTAGATTTTATTATTTCATATATCTATCCTTACTATTATCTTTGGTGACATTTGGGTATTGTCCAAGAGCATACTGGTTTTGTTTTCTAGATTCAAATGCTGTTTGAAAAGGTGCTGATCATAAACAAAAGATAAAAAGATAACTTTGGGGGTTAACTGGACATATGGTTTACAAAATATTCAAATGTGCAAAAAAAATGGAGAAGAGCAGTGTAGACACTAAAAAGCACTTTATCTGTTAAGCACCTTGTAATCTGGAAGGAAAATAAATACTTAAGCACACGTTTAATATCTACCTCCTTCCAGGATGTCATTGAAGCATGTCGTTGTATATGTTGTCTAGAATTTTCCTGGATAAACATGACTTGATAGATCTGAGTTGATCTGTATGAATGGAGTCTAAATTATCATTACACTTCTCTGCTAAAAGTGGAGACATCCTCTTGATGAATAAAAGCACAAGATGGAGTGCTGAAAATGTAATGCTCAATCCATCAAGCAAGACTGTAGCTCATCTTTTGCACAGAGATACAGTGGATCCCCTACCCCTGGAGACATTCAAGGTTATATTGGGCTGTGCTCTGAGCACCCTGATCAAGCCATAGATGTCCCTGTTGCAGGGGAATTGGATTAGATGGTCTTTAACAGTCCCTTCCAACCCAAACAATACTGTGATTCTATGATCTACATCAGGAGGTACATGATCTCTACAAGGCAGGTTTAGGTTTTCTAGAGTGTATTAATTTTAGAAAAATGTGTAATATAGTCAGAAGAACTTTGCAGTTCAAAGATATCTTTGAATAATGATGTTTTATATCACTGTTATACATTTTTTACAGTGAGAACTATGTCACTGTTTTTTTCACCTCTTAGGAGGACCCATGGCAATTAATAAAGAATGTTTACTTAATAGCCTGAACCAAATCTCCAAATCTCCATGTATTGATTTGAGTCATCCCTTGGGGCTGTGATGGATGTAAACCTTAATCTGTGTTTTACAGATAATATAAATTATCTATTTTTACTACATTTATTTTTGATAGTGCATTTTTAGGATAGAGAGATCAATTATGACATCTATAAGGCCAGAATACAGTGCATAGAATTATTTTTTCTATAGTTTTTTTCCATTAACTACTAGTTGCAAATTTACTGCGATGAATTATTAGAATAAGAAAACACTTCTTAATGGTAATAGTTCTACACACTAATTGCTATCTGTACGTGGCACCACACTTTGTCAACCTGGCTGAGGCTGCAGTCTCTTTAGGATAGCTACCTTCTTCTTTTTCCTTTTCTTTTTTGTATTCTTTGTACAGTGCCTAGCAAAATGGAGCTATGTCAGTGACTAAACCAATCAGGAACTATGACTATACAAATGTTAATTGATCCACTGCAGTGATGATTATGGTTACAGATATGCAACACTTGGCTAAATGACACATGTAACTCAGCAGATACTATAGGAGAATGTGCATATAAATAGCTAATCCAAGATAGAGGCCTTACTTTGTCTGTGCAGAAAGAAGTGAAGCACAGAAACAAGGAGCTCTTAGATTATGTAGTCCTTGATTCTCCAGGCACAGAGAGGAGAACCAGCTGGGAGAATGCCCTTACTTAAAGGTTCTGGTTGTGTCAATAATTTCCAGATTATTCGAGAGCATTGGAACAATGCATCAGATTATTTCCAGTGGAAGGGACCTCAAACAACCGTCTCCTCCAGCCTCTTGCCCAAAGCAAGATGAGCACTGAATTCAAACCATTTCGCTTGGGGTTTTTTTTAGTTACAACTTGAAAATTGATGGATTGATGCACAGCTTCCCTGGGTAATGTTCTCCAGTGCTTTTCTGTCCCTTTGGTGACTTTTTTTCTTTAAACAAATGAATAAATATATTGTATTCATTTTAGTAGAATATATTTAAATTCCTACTTTTATTTGGGAAAGATTATGTTCTATGTGAAAAACTTTTTTTTATTTTTAATGAACTATGAACATAGGGGAAAGTCCTCCTTGTGGCTTTACACTTACTACTCTCATTATGATATTTTCAGACTCCAGTGGTCTTGTATGAAAATGATGGAATTTTAATCTTGTGACAACTGTTACTCAGGAAGAGGAAATTTGTTAAACGATTTTATGAGCTATCCCCATTTTTATTAATGTTCACAACACAGAACTGACAGTTGTAACTTTAGACTCAAACATGACATTGAGGCTCACAGAAACCCATGAATGCACTGCACAGTGAAATCGTGCTTTGATGTCAATATTGCTTTGCAAGCTGAATATCTTTATGGACAAAAATAGTCATTTTGAACTATTTTTAAAAACCCTGCAGAATTTGTCAACTCTGTAACTGTTACAATTATCAACATAAACTGAAGGTGGATAATTCTCAGCTGTTCCTTTGCTATAATTTTTGGCTTATTCAGAGGGCCATAGACAATACGTTAAGAAAGGCCCATGTGAGAATCTGAACTCCCACATACAGCAGATCACAGAATTTCCCCCAAACTACATAATTTTTTTTTTCAGAATCATACAAAATACTGAAGTAGCTTAGTAAACAAGAAAATAAGATTTAAATTATTTAATGAAGAACTCACTTTAAAAACTTTCCACTACAATTTGTGTATACAGTGAATAATATGCAAACACAGAAGGAAGGGATTTATAAAGTTAAATCTTTTTGTTGCATCGTATGTGTTTATAATTTACCAAAATTAAATGCAGAGTTATACACAAACTGTCAGTGACCAGCATATTAGCTGTCATAATACAACAAACTAGTGATAAAAATGAAATGAGCAAGCATTAGATTTTACATATTGTATGCTGTAGGCAGACCAGTCATGAATAAATTAGTTGGCAGTAGTGGAAAGGTAGTGTTTCACTAGGATTTTTCTTGTTTTTCCAGAAGTGTAAGGAAGGGGTAAGACAATCTTTGAGCTCAGCTGTCATTATTGCTATTTTTCAACCTTTAAGAATCTGTTTTAATCAAAATTATTATCTCTGTAGTGCAGAGGTTAATACTGATAGAAATTCCTCACTGGAGAGTGTTTAGATGGAGGAATAAGAGATGCTCAGAGTGCTTGGTTGTCTGGGTACCCAATGGGTGGATTTGGCTCTGAGTGCAGGCACAGAGCACCGTGCTGGCTGCAAGCAGAAAAGAAGCTCTTTGTTAGTTGCTTTTAGACTCGCTGCTTGGTCCAGAGTTTGTCAGTGTTGTGACAAGTGTTAGAAATTAATCTATAATTATTTTAAGCGTTGATTAATATATGATGACTATATCAACTATTTGTAAATTGCTTTGCACGTAATTATCATATTAAATTATGTATTTTTCTATGTCTTAGATTAGTCTAATTAGGCTACTGTATTAGTAGATAAGTAATATTTATGACTTACTATTTATTTATAGTTTCATTCCTGCTAAACTAAATGGAGCCTTTGTTATGTGCTTCATTAGGGAAGTTGTCTCTGTTCTCCTTTTCTATAGGTGTGTTTTCTCTAATATAGTTTCACTTCACTTTTGGAAAATGTGTTTTTAGATCATCAGCAAGCACAGAGCACATACATTTTGGAAAAAGCTTCTGCACCATAGTCTGTTACTACAGACATCGGACAATCTTGCAGTGTAAACTCCCTTATGTACTTTTAAAATGAAGTACCTGGGCTTGTTTACTGTAAGGGTCTTGCTAGTTTAAAGACAAACAGCCTATAGCCTGAGGCCTGACTGAGGAGAAATGCAGCTCGGCAGCTCAGGAAAAGTGGAGTGAAAAAAAACCACCATATACCCTGTCTGCTTCTTTCAACTTTTTTTATTAAGTGTAGATACCAGTTCTCATACTAATGACAACGATCTAAAGACAGTTGTATCTTTTGTGAAGTTTGGCATGACCTAAAGGCTGCTTCTGTGGTCAGTGATCCCTTACCCTTTGACAAACAGAAATCCCCTCCTGCTGCCCTGTCCCATCCCATGCTAGCAGCCTGCATTTGGGAGCTAGCTGCCCTATGATAACACACTGCTGCCACAGAGCTCCTTGGGGCTGGGGAAGTGCCTCAGTGGTCGAGTCTGCACAGATTTTCCCATTGCTGTGCCACTCTTGGTGATAAATAATAAAGTTATCAGCTTAGTTCTTTGTCTGTGCTAAGTTAATTTGATGATCTCTGTTTTTCAACAATTGCCAAACTCTTCATAAGTGCTATTCCTTAATACATTTGCCTTGTGTTCTAGGAAGATGTTGTATGTTACTGTTATTTTGTGATGTTCAATTACTGTATGACATTTCTTTACAAGAATGATTCACTATTTTTGAAAGAAATATTTCCCAAATGCTGAACAGCCCGTCATGTTTTCAGTGATAAATTAACAGGATACAAAACTACAGTGTGTGAAGAAAGGTTGTCTTGCAATAAAAGTGCCTGAGATTTCTTAAACCTTTTCTTGTTGTTGCTGTTGTTACAATGTCTCAACATCTGATAAATATTGTGGAGAAAAGTACTTGGTGAGGATAATTTAACAAACCTCTAAAAGAATTAAAAAATGAGAAAAATCTTATAGCATTATCAAAGCAATTAAAATAAATTCTCCTTTCTGATAAATTCCCCTAGCAGTTTCTAAATGCTTGGTGCTCTCATTAGAAAATCAGAAAGTGATGCACATACCCATGCAAAACAGCCCCTGGTTGCTGCAGTACTTGATTCAGTTCCTCTTGAAGTCAGAGTGTATCAATTTAGGTCAGGATGCTGAAGCAGACCCACCAGGATGGCTGGAAGAATCACTTCTAGCCATTTCATGTATTTATTCTTTGATGAATAGCCTCAGGTTCTGCCACATCCCTGAGACAGATGTGGAAACTTGGGTCTAAAGCTCATGTGTTGCTGTTATAAGTTCTTAAAGCTCTTCAAAGCATGAGGATAAAGTACTTACCACATGAGGACTGGAGAACCAGCAAGCTAATATAACCAAACCACCCAATAGAAAGAATTGAGCAGAAGCGTGTGCCTGGAATTCTGTTCTTAGGCATCAATCCAAGACTGCTGCAGGGCATTTCTGTGAAACCTGCTTCATCCACTTAGCAATTTCTGTCTTCGTTCTCCAATTTCTCTAACAAGACAGGATGCAAGAAAACTTCTCTTGTGCTTAGCGGTTTGAACCCACAGTTTTTACATCCCAGAAGAGAGCCAGAAGTTACCAGGCTATATGATGTATTTTCCTCCTGACAAACTGTGTAGGCAAGAAAGAAAAGTTAATGAGCCCGAAAAGGATAGCTGTAAATCAGTACCATGGACAGTGAGCTATGAGGGGAATGTCTGCGTCTGGCAGCTGGCACCAGATCACGCTTCTGCCTTCTCCCACTTTTAACCCTCCAAGGAGTAGGGAGAGACCTTTGCCTCTGGCAAGTTAAGGGTTAGGGCATCCTGCTGTAGCAGAATTTTGGTCCCACGCCCCAGAGAACAACAGAGACATAGGGACGTTCAAAGATGTCTACATTATGAACTGATCTAAATAGATTAAGAGAATAGTATTTCCAGCACTAAGTAGGCAAGCAGATTCTAGAGATTCCTTTGGCTTTTGGATGCATAAACACATTAAAAATAATAATAAATATATAAAAATAAAAAAATCAAGTCCATAGCTTACATTAAAATACAGAAGTTGGACTTTTAGGACAAAAACTTCTTTATTGTAGGTGTCCTTTTAACACATGATGCACTGGGATTTATTAGACTAAGAGGCTTGGCCTAGACCCTGCATCACTGAGATAAATTGTGCTTCACCCTGAATATTATAATTCATACTATGTGATATCCATCTTTATCTGTGCACATCATGAGTGTAGCCAGCAACGCAGAAACAAAGTGGCAAGCTTATGTACTAAAGCTACGCAACATAAGCATTCCAAGCATGTGTAGCTAAGCCTCAAACATTTGATAGCTTTTAATATTTGGCTCAACAGAGGTAAACAGAATAAAAGTACCTTGTTTATCATAGTATTTGCTTGAATGCATAACGAATGGCAAAAGAATGTTCCACTCTCCTAGACAACTTCTCTGAACAATTGTCCTTTGTAAGACACTGTTACAGGAAAAAAAGAAAGAAAGAAAGAAAAAAAAGAAAAAAGAAAAAAGGAAGAAATGAGAAGGGAAAATGAAAAAAAAAAAAAAAAGAGGAGCAGGGAAGAAGTAAAGGAAGGAATGGGGAGAGACAGAGAAAGAAGGAGAAGGTAACCTACAATTTGCAAATTCTGAGTCTCACCTTTCAAAACTGGTAATGATCCATGTACAAGACTGACAACTTTTGCTGACATCCTTCTTGTATTTGAAAAGTTCAGTTTGCATAATATAGAAAACCATGTGCTGGCTTGTGCTTTCTTTAGATGCTATTTTAGTGCATCAGAGGAGAAGGAAATGGATAGGATAGATAGTTCCATAATTTTCTCTGTTCACACTGTGAAAGCAGATGGAGTTTTGCACCCATTAAGAACAATTCTTCAACTCCAGTAAGCCATTAACCCTTTCATGGTTGCATAACACAATTTCTGTGTAGCAGTTATAGAATTTGTGGCTTATGCAATATCTCACTGATAGTGTTTTTATACAAAACTACTGAAATTCTTCAGTGTGGAACATACTTCATATAATCATAGATTATGAATAAAGTATTTTATTTAGAGTCAAACTTCTCAGTCCCTTCCTGCAGCTGCCTCAGTCTCAAGCAGTGTTGCATTTTCAGGGTGTTTTTACAGACCACATGCATAAAGCAGTTTGTATTATGCATAATGCAGACAAGATCAATAAAAGATACTATATGAAGTTACTGTGAGTATGACAGTCTTCTGCTTCTGCTACACAGCCATGTGCAGACTAAATCACAGGAAATCTAAACCTTCTCCTTTGCTAATGGGAGATGGAAATTCCCACCTGCTCTCAGCCCCTTCAGAGCTGACAAAGTATGGGACAGCAGATTTCTATTCAGATAAGCGTCTTGTCTATAAGCTCCCTCAAACTATGTTATGATCAAAGGTAGCTACAGCTGGCCCCTAGCCAAGCCTCTCCCAAGGACTTTAACTTGCTCTGTCACCTGGGAGCACAGCTCTTGAAAGAATTCTGGAAGCAATCTTCGGATAGTGGATACCACTACTAGCAGTCTATAGTCCAAGGGTGTGTCCTCAACCAGATTCAGCTTCTTCAGCAATTTCCAGAGCGAATCTCCTGTAAATACATCTTGACTCTTCTTCCTCATTGACATGACAAATGCAGAGCTATCTCTGATTTTAAACCAATGGAGTGTTTTCCTGCCAAGGAGATGGTGTTAATTTAAATGTAAAAAATACCTGAAGAAAACAATAGTAATAAGTGTTTCTATCTGCTGAATTATGTAGGGCCTTAGCAAAATTAGAAAGGTGTTTTAGGTTAGCAAAGCAGGTGAAAATAAAAAACCTTTCGAGAGACTTGTGGCAGACAGCATTCATGGAGGATGTGAACTAGTTAGCTGTGGATCAGAGCTGCAGGAAATACCTTTCATTTTACTCTTTTACCCCTTTCAGTGTGTACCCAATGTTGAGAGCCACATCCTGAAGAAATCCATTTGTAAATAAAATACATACACTTTTCCTACATAAATAAAATCACATCACTTGATTACGGTTGCAAATTATATAGAACTTTTTCCCAAAATATGTGCTCCCCTAAGATAAAACTATGCCTCACAGCAGGAGTGCGCAATTCATCGCCAACATTATATTGCCTTCTTTCTTAAATGTGAAAATAGCTGAAGATTGATTAGAATGAGGAACTGGTTTGGTTTAGTTGTTTGTTTTTCATGGTTTTTTTTCCCTCTAGCTACTAAGACTTCAAAGGACAGAAGCAGAGAAGATGGTTTTGTAGTATGTATTACAACAAATATAAAAGGGAAATATTGCTTTGTAATTTTGATTATTGCCAAGACAGCATTGAAACTACATTAGCAATACTCATAAATGCAAAAAGTATCATAAAATAATTAGATGGTTTGAATTTGGTTAACATTTTAGCATTTGCAGGTGATAATGCCACTGCTAAGCTCAGGGAGAACCACTCCCCCAAGAGATTAATGAGAAAGGAGATCTGACTTCACCTAAGTTCATCTACAGAATCACTGAACAAAGTACAATTATGAGAAGTTGTGTAATACAAATTCTATTTCCTGCTATGTAATATAAATCTTCCTCACATAAAGTCATCACATCTCAGCTAGTCCCAGACGACTTGGTGGCCAATTGATCATTGCTCTCCACACAGGTTGCTTTTTTGTCTCTTTTCAATACATAAAGCTGCTATTTTGTCCCTTATTCAATCTTTTATTACTTTTTAATCTAACTAAGCTGTACCTACATTTTTATGGGCATAATGTCAATGGCCAGTCATGGGTAGAGAAAATTTATACAGCACACTGTGTGAGTCTGATTGTCCATACTACTAACGTCATTATCTGTGTATGGTGACAATAACATTTTTTGAAATTCAGTAGTCTGAAGCATCTGGGAAAACTGCCATAAATATGTGGATAAATCCATGTACATTTAAAGCAAAGTTTAAGTACATAATTGGTAGAGAAAATCTCTCAATAGTCTGGCTGGTGAGTTTTTCAACAATTGGCCATTTTGCATAGATAAATCACCTTAGGAATTTTGTTTGTTTGTTTTTTGTTGGTGGCAAGGTTTTTTTAACCATACAGTAAACATTTTCTAAACATTTTGTCTTTTCTTTTTGGTCATGTTCTTGACACTTTTTGGTAAATTCACACCCCGTGGGGGTGCCCACAGAGGTGGCATCTGTGTAGATATGCCATGGAATCAATAATATAGGCAAATGTACCAGGTAAGTCCTGATAAGGCCCCAGCAATTCTGACTGCAGTGAAATAATTTCTCTAGACCTCAATTTTCTGTTCACAGATGACAAAATGAAGACTTCCTTTCTTTCTTTTTTTTTTTGGAGAAATATCTCAATCTGTTTCTGATCCAAAGACATTGACTTTAAACTTGCTGCCCAGTTAAGAGGAAGTTAAGAAGTCGTCATTTTTCATTTGTTTGGCTGAATTTGTATTGCTAAATTGGGTACTATGCCCTTATCTTAATTAAATCAATCTTGTTTTTTTTTAAAATTGTTGCTCATTTATCAAATGAATTCTAAACCTGTCCCCAATGAGATTGCAACCCATAAGACATTCCTCTTATTATCAAATTTTATTATAGCTTTTCCTTATTTTTTTTATATTATGAACTAAATCAGAGAATAAAAAAAACTACTGGAATCAAATTAATCCAAGGTAACTTACCGTATCACAGAATCACAGTATCACAGAATGGCCAGAGTTGGAAGGGACCTCAAGGATCATGAATCTCCCATCCCTCTGCCACATGCAGGGCCACCAACCTCCCCATTTAATACTAGACCGGACTGCATGCTGCCCAGGACCCCATCCAACCTGACCTTGAATACCTCTAGGGACGGGGCATCCACAACCTCTCTGGGCAGCCCAGTGTTCCAGCACCTCACCACTCTCATAGTAAAGAGCTTCCCCCTGACATCCAACCTAAATCTTCCCTCCCTCAACTTCAAACCATTTCCCCTTGTCCTGCAGTTATCTACCCTTTCGAAGAGTTGATTCCCGTCCTGATCATAGGCTCCCTTTAGGTACTGAATGGCTGAAATTAGGTTACCCTACTGTCTTTTTTTCTCCAGGCTGAACAAGCTCAGCTTTCTCAGCCTTCGTAGGGGAGGTGCTCCAACCCCCTGATCATCTTTGTGGCTCTCCTCTGGGCCCTCTCCAACAGCTACAAAGACCCTCTCAAACAGCTCCAACTTTCTCCAAAGAGAAAGTCTTTCTCATACTGGGGGCTCCAGACCTGGACACAGTACTCCAGATGGGGCCTCACAAGAGCAGAGTAGAGGGGGACAATCACTTCCCGGTCCCTGCTGGCCACCTCTCTTCTGATGGAGCCCAGGATACCATTTGCTTTCTGAGCTGCAAGAGCACACTGCTGGCTCATGTTAAGCTTTTCAACCATCAGGACCCCCAGGTCCTTCTCTGCAGGGCTGCTCTCAAGGACCACTCCCTTCAGTCTGTATAAATGCCTGGGATTCCTCCGGCCCAAGTGCAAAACCTTGCACTTTGCTGTGTTAAACCTCATTAGGTTCACCTGGGCTCACCTTTCAAGCCTGTCAAGGTCCCTCTGAATGGCATCCCTTCCTTCCACCACTCAGTTTGGTGTCAACTGCACCACTCAACTTGGTGTCATCAGCAAACTTGCTGAGGGTGCACTTGATTCCATCATCAATGTCATTGATAAAGATGTTAAAGAGCACCGGTCCCCTGGGGGGGAGAGATAGACCCCTGGGGGATGCCGCTCGTTACCGGCCTCCACGTGGACATGGGGTCATTGATGATCACCCTCTGTCTGTGGCCTTTCAACCAACTTCTTATCCATCAAGTGGTCCACCCATCAAATCCACATCCCTCCAATTTGGAGATAAGGATGTGGTGGGGGACTATATCAAAGGCCTTGCTCAAGTCCAGGTTGATGATATCGGTCGCCTTCCCCTTGTCCATCAAGGACTCCAACATAGAAGGCCACCAGATTGGTTAAGCATGACTTGCCCCTGGTGAAGCCATGCTGGCTGTTTTGGATCACATGCCTATTCCTCGTGTGATCAAGCATCTCACCCAGAATGATCTGTTCCGTGATCTTCCCAGGCACAGAGGTGAGACACACCGGCCTGTAGTTCCCTGGATCCTCCTTGCTCCCTTTCTTGTAAATGGAAGTGAAGTGACTCTTCCTCCAGTCATTTGGGACCTCACCTGACCGCCACGACTTTTCAAATATGATGAGGAGTGGCTCAGCAACCACCTCAGCCAGCTCCTTCAGAACACTGGGATGCACGCCATCTGGTACACATTCAGTCTCATGAAGCAGTCTCAGACTTGCTCTTGCTCTGCTCTTACAGTGGAGGGGGGGGATTTACCGCCCCAGTCCCCACCTAGAGGTTGAGGGATGCAGGGCTCAGGGATGTGAGAAATACTAGAATACTGGCTGCCAATGAAGACCGAGGCAAAGAACTCATTCAGTACCTCAGCCTTCTCCTTTTACACTTACCAAAGGAGGTACGCTCATTTTGGCCTGTCTCTTCTGGCCAATGTACCTGTAGAATGTCTTCCTATTATTTTTCACATCCCTTGCCAAGTTCAATTCTTCCTGTGCCTTGGCTTTCCTGATCCCACGTCTGCAAGTCCGGATGGCATCCCTGTATTCTTCCCAGGTGACACACCCTTGTTTCCAGAGCTTGTACACACCTTTCCTCGCCCTCAGCGTGCCCAGCAGGTCCTTGCTGAGCCATGACAGTTTCCTACCTCCTCTGCCTGCTTTCTTATTCAGAGGGACAGAGAGCTCTTGTGCTCTCAAGAGGGCATTCCTGAGGAGTAGCCAGCTCTTCTCAAAATCTTTGTCTTTAAGGACAGCATCCCAAGGGATCTTGGCCAAAAATCCATTGAACAGCTTAAAGTTCGCTCTTCCAAACTTCAGGGAAACTTCCAAACTTCACTTTTTGCCAGGCCCACATTCCTTGAGATCACGAACTCGACCAGGGCATGGTCACTGCAGCCCAGGCTGCCTCCCGCCTTAACGCCTCTAATGATCTCCTCCGCATTGGTGAGCAGCAGGTCCAGCAACCATGGATACATGCTGCCAAATTTATAGCAAGCAACCACTGCTTTATGAGTGCAGACTTTGCATGGAGATGCATGCCCACACCATGCTCTTTTCTTGTCATAGCTCCGTAATTTTTGGGGAGGATTTATTGGAACCAAAGCCTTTCCAAAACTAAGATACATTCTTTTATTGCTTCTCAACCACTCAAAGCCACTGAGTCTTCACAGAAGGAAATTTACTTCTTTGACATGGCTTGCTCTTGACAAATTAGTGCTGGCTGTTTCTTATCAAGTTATTATCCTCTAAATATTTAACATTGATTATTTAATTACATATTTTGGTAGCTTTGTGGATATCGGAGTAAATTTGGCATATTAGATTGATCTTTCTTTACTCTTGATAGACCTCATCAACTGCATAAGGTCTGACAAACAAGTGGTAATTATTCAGAAATTGTTTCATGTAAATTCTGTAAGTACTTAAAATGGCAAATTTAATCAGTTGTCACTGATCTGAGAACATCTTATCTATCTAAATATTATTTCAATCATTCTTTAATCCTTAATAATTTCAGTCTATTGAGCATCATGTCACAATTGGCCTTTTGCACTGAAATTAAAGCAAAAGTAAAATGACTGAAAATTTCATCTTCTCGGTGTCATCACTAATTTCTCCTCTTTCCATGTGACTGTGTCCCATGCTTTCTTTAGATTCCTTTCAATGTATTAAACATTTTTTTTTTTTTGTCTTATGTGCTTTTCTACTTGTAATGCATTTTGAATATTGGTTGGGAAATAGTTGGAATAGGCAGGTGCCAAGAAGTAGGTAGCTAACAGTGAGTCGTCCAAACCTATGGCTTCTGCTTACCTTGGTGGCTCTGTGCATGTCAGACAGAAGAATTGTGGAACTATAAGAGACCTAAGCTTCTGGACCCTGACATTGCAAAAGCTAAGGGAGTCCTAAGCCTTAAGGAAATATTGTACTTAGGTCCCATGTAGGAGCTTCAAGTGCATACAGCCGTGAAATGGATGTGATTTGTCACCAATTTTTCAAAGGAAACGGGAGGTACTTCAGCTCAATTTACCTGAAAATAGAAATTTCACTCTCTAAAGATTAGGGAGTCTTTTCAATATTTTACATGAAGTTCTATCCATTCTGCTTTGTTTTGTTTTGTTTCTTTTTACTTCACATATAACTTATATATACACATATAACACATATTGCTTACGCTATAGCTTTGAGAGTTCCTTCCTCACTGGGACAACAATACTAAAGTAATTTTGCTAAAAAGAAAATAGAAGAAACATTCTCAGAATGATGTTACACATAGATGGGCTTTTCCCCGCTTCATGTTTTTCTTCAGAATCTACATAATTTTCTAATTATTTATTTGAGAGCACGTTGGAAGTTCTTCAAAGCAGGTGAGCAAAAACATATGTTCTGGTTTTAGCTGGGACAGAGTTGATTTTTCGTTCATCGTGTCTGGTACTATGCTATGTTGTGGCTTCAGGAGAAAAACAATGTTGATAACCAATGTTACTGAGTAGGGCTGCATAGATCCAGGGACATTTCAGCTTCTGGTACTGTCCTGACTGGGGGCTGAGGGGGCACAAGGAGCTGGGTGGGTCAGAACCAGGACAGCTGACCTAAACTGGCCAAAGAGCTATTCCATACCATATGACACCATGTCAAAAAAAAGCACTAGAAAAATGATGTGGGGTTGGCCAGGCAAGCAGCTGCTGCTCAGGGACTGGCTGGGCATTGGTCAATATGTGGTGAGCAATTACTTCTGCATCACCTGTTCATTACTATTATCTCATTTTCCCCCTCCTTTTCTATCTTAGCAAATAGTTTTTATCTCAGCCCTCTAGTTCTAGTTGTTGGTGGTTTTTTTTCCCTTTCTATACTCTGGCCCTCCCCACTAGGAGTGGGGGGTGAGTGAACAACTGTGAGGTGCTAAGCTGCCTGCCAGGTTAAACTACAACAACTTAAAAGTAATATAGAAGCAGGAGAGCAGCAATTTTGTCTACTTTATTTTTGAGGAGTTGCAATATTCATCCATGCTTTGCTGGCTTTGTGGAACCCTGATGAAGTGCCTCCAATAAGCAAGCAATGGCATCTAAATAATTTAAGGGAACATTCACAGCATTATAATGACTACTAACCCATCTGAAGAATAAAGGTCAGTAAATCTATTAGGGTTCTTGTGCTTTGCCTTGCTGATATTTTCAATTCTGTTAGCTCATTTCCCTTTTATTTTTAAGAAAGGTTGTACAATTTGACCTTGAATTGATTAATGGCTTACACCTTTAATTGTACTGCAAGCAGCAGTTATAAAAACACAAGAAAGATGAGACTACATAAACGCTGACAAACTTTTTTAGTTCAGTTTTAATTAGCATTTCCTCAGTCGTCCAGTAGACTCTGCAAGATCACATAATCAGCTATAATTGTATTCACATCAGAAATTGTTCAACAGGTTTGTGACCCATTAATAAATTAAATTCATTTAGCAACATGGCACTCATCGCCCAACTTTCACTGAAAGCATTCAATTGCAGAAGTTCAGTGTACTGGCTAAAAGGTAAGAGGCACGGTCTTCCCTTCATTGTTTTGATACTGCCTCATGCTAACCACAAGCTCAGCCTTCCTGTGTCATTTGTTTTCAGTCTGTATCAATGCTATTGAAGATAACAGGAAAAAAACCACTTTCTTCTTTGAAGATTGCTGGCAGTGAAAATAAATTGCTCAATATTATTAGGATTAGAATTAATATTTCTCTTGGATCAAGAACAAAAGTCAAAGAAAATTGAGATTTATGAACCTCATAATAAGGTACGTGGTATGTTGAAAATTTCTCTGCATCTTTTTTGTGAAATCTGAATGCAAAATAAAAATTCTCCCCTGTTTGGGTAATACAGTATGGTACATCACATCATTGTCCAGCTTTAAGTGCATCCAACTTCAGGGTGGAATGTGGAAGCTTTTCAGAAGTACACTATAGAGGAACAAAACCTCAAATCTCCTTTGAGGTTTTGTTCTCCTAAAACAAGAAATTATGTGAGCTTCTCTGTTGGCTGCCTTTCCTAGCTACTTCATTTTGCAACCTAATTTTTTCTTCATAAGAACAAACCTGTCCTCTGTATTATCTCACTTCCTTTATTTTAAAGGCAATGTTCATACATGTGCACAAAGAAAGAAGCAATTGTCCAGACATCCCTCCAGAGGCTGGTTTGGCATTTGACCCATCTTGTTCGAATGTCTGCAAGACTGGAGTGCTACATTATACACAAATACCGCACAATTCCTAATTCCCAATTTCCAATATTCCTAATAACAGCTAATTTGGTCATCACTACTTTTCCATTCATGTGGCCCCCAGCCATGCCAGCTAGTATCAGGACAAACCCCCATACACAGAATTGCTAGCATGTAGAGATTAAAAAAGAGTTAAGACTTATTGAAGACACTGTCTTCCTGAAACAACTCTTGAAGGCATGGTACCAAATGAAATTGGTCATTGCATAAATAATCATCCAAAAAGATCTCAGAAATGACCAACTAAGACTTTTGTAAATAAATGCAGTTTATCCGCAGAATCCAGTTTAAATGAATAGTTGCATTTTGTAACAAAACAGTGAGTTGTGAACCAGGAAGGATGATTGCTTTCTGAGAATTTAAGCTTGTGCTACTTGGTCAGCCTCTGAATGGAAGTACTGTTAAGATGACTTACAGAATTTAAGGCCAAAAGGTGATTTCTAATAAATATGTCTTGCCTGCCCTCACAGATTTTGGAGATAGGAGTTTATCCTTTAGTGCATGTAACACTTGCAACCCTTATCAATCATGAGAAAGGCATGGCTCTTTCACTGTTCTGTTATGATAAAGGAAGATCTTATAAATCATGAGTTTTGCAGGACATAAATTCAAATGCTGCAACAAGATGCATTTTTGTTGTTATTCGAGTCGTTTGGATTGAAGCTGGAGGAGCAAATTATTCTTTTGCTAAAAAAAAGAGAAAGTTGGGGGAGGAAAAGCAACTGCTGGCATTTGTGGTAAGTAAATGACAGATATGAAAGTCTAATAATATGTTCATAACAAGGTGAAAGAATTAAACATGTACTCACAGACAGAATCTCCAGGAATCCTAATTTGACAAGATGTGGCTATATTTCAGCAAGAACAGCAAGGAGAAATTGACATCTCAGAAATGCACATTAGCCCTCCATTTTATCCTGTTCTCTTTATCAAATACAGATTCAAAAGAAGTGAATTATTATTTATCATGATGTTAAACTGTAAACAATTCTGCTAAATATTCTTAGCACTAAGGAGAAAAAAGACAGAAAGAAAAGGAATATTTTAAGTGTATCTTCAACACATACTGGTAAAATAATGTGTTTGAATCAACTGCATATAGGTGTCTTTAAGAAGCAGCAGGTTCATATTTGTTGCATGGCTTTTCAAAATGCTTATCACTGAATTATTCCAGTATGCTGCTGGGTACTATGGCTTGAAACCAGGGCATCATGTCCTTAAAATTAAGCTATGTGTAAGTGCTTTACTGGACAGCTGCCAATGATACCAGACAAGATAAAGTCTATTGAGCTTTTAGTGCTGCAGTTGTACCATTCAAGTTTACAGATAAGATAAATTAGACATACCAAGAGTAACGTAATTTTTTCATCGTGTTTGAGAACCTGTCCAAGTGTTTTCCTCACAATTTATAATGAATAGATTTCCTTTGAAGAGTGTGATATTTGTTCTTTTAAATTTCACCTGTTCTGCAGGAGAGCCAACTGCCAGACAGGATGACTGCTTTAAAAAAAAGCCACTCAACTGGTAACTGTAAAATGGTATGCTCTCTTTCAGTGCTATTGGTAACATGTTAAAACTCTAAGACTACATCAATCAGTTGTTTTTCCTTTCCACACAGTCACAGAGACTGCAGCCACATAAGTATGGGGGAAAATGAGTTAATATATTTTCAAAACTTATCAAAAAAATATAAAATGATGTCCAGAGGCACTTGTTCTCCTCTTTTTCTGTTTCTTCCATTTCCTGTCTCTCATGTGTGTTTTGATTTGCTTCTGTTCTTCACTAGCCTCTGGGCTGCTTACACACTTATTACAAATAACATACTTAATAATAAGAAACAACAACACCCCACCACCCCACCCTGAATTAATATTTAAATATTTAATTATCTGGAGCCATAGGCAGATATGCCCTGCTGAGTGTTTCTCTCCCTCCAACCACTACATTTCATAGTAGGGATTTCAGGAAAGCAATTTGAAATAAACAGGGGAATTCATGTAAAATCATGAAATATCCCCCAAAGGGGTATTCTTGCAGATTCAAATTGGAGGCTAGAGTGGCACTTTTTTCAACTGGATTTCAAAGAGAAACAAATGGCTCTTGCACATGCACATTACATTTTAAAAATTTCAAAGTCCAGAATCCTTTCCATTAGAAAACTGAGAAAAGTGGCTAATGTTTGCCAAGGAGCATTTTCCACATGATTTCATAAGTACTGTGGAGATTTTTTAAAGAAAAAATCAATATGTGTGGGAATAGACTATTGGGAACTCTTCTTCCAGGCTCTGTTGGACATCGGTAACGAGTGATGTACTTAATGGGGCATTCCTCCTGTACCCAGGCTCCCACAGGCACCTCATGTAGCCTCAGAGACAACAGCACTCAGCTTCAGCTCCACACACCTCCTCAACCTCCAAAGCCATTCATTTTTTGCTCATCCACCTCTCCACATTCCCTGTATAGCAGTACCAGGGCTCTTTTTCCTTTCCCCTCTTTTGTTCTGTCTGCACACTTTGAGAGCAGAGCTGGACAGACCCTCTTCTCCCCTCATCATGGCCCTACAGGTTCTGAGCTTCCTCCTGCAGCCTTCAGCAACAAGGAGCATTATCTCTGAGCTGCTATTGATACAATGCAGTGAAAGATCACATTTGAGCACATGCTTAGATAACCATGGTGTGGCCCTGCTTAGCAGTTGCAGTTGTGATGTCTCCAGAGCCCTACCTGAGCTTTCAATCACAAAGAAATTAATCAAGAACAGCCCATCCATATGAAAATAAGTATTATCCCTGCCATGCAGCAAGGAACCATGCTGTCTGCAATATAGCAATCAGTTGAATCGTCGCTTCCACTGCAAAGTAAAACTGCCTAAAGGCAGCTTTATTTCATCTAATTTTTTTTTTCATGTCTTCACGTAAAATTATATAGACAGACTACAGGCATGCTGTTAGTTGCAGCTGAGTTGATTAAGAACAGTTTTGTAGTTGCTTTTGAACACTGTCCCCTTCTTTTCATGTGCAAGGTAAATACTTCCCCTTGAAAGCCATGGTCACTGTTCAAAGGAAATAAAAATGTAAGGTTCATCAATCAAAATTACAGGCCAAAGTAGGAGCTGAGATATTTCAAAGTCTGGTATTGAAACTGAGTGAAGATTTTCTCTGCACTAAATTCTTCTCACTGCATTTCAGGCAGCTACAGTGTAGGTGTTACAACTAATTCACTTGCCTGGTGAATTAGAAAGCATTTCAGAAAAGCAGAGAAGGAAGGTTCCCCAGAAGGTTCATTTGACTTTGCAGCTTCAACCTTCTGAAGTGGCTCCTTCCAGAGGAAAGGGGGAGAAACTGGCAAAAGGATGGTTCAGCTTATCTAGCAGCAAGATGGCTGAAGGTTTAGCCTGCTTCAAAATAGTGCACCGAGTTATTTATTACAAAGAACCAAGAAACATCAGCTCATTAAACCTGGTGGCAAATGTCATGGACCCAAAGTTTCCCTCAGGGAACAGCAGGTTGTAGAGGTTGTGCAGACAATGACCCATCAGTACTGATGGTCATGGCTGTGGTCTGGGAGCAAGTATGAGTAGTCTGATAGCTACTGGTTATTAACTTCTCCTTTTTTGGCTATAAATACTCTCCTGGCAATTCTGCAGTGATATAGAGCTTATCACTCAGTCTTTATGCTTCTCTTTCTGCAATTCCTTTAGGGCATTTTGCAATGTAAGACGGATAGGAGAAGCAACTGTCAGTCAGTAAACTATGGCGATTTTCAAAGAGCCTAGGCTCCTGAAGTGATCACTGTCATCTGCTTCAAATTGCAAAGATCTTCAGGGTGTTCTATCAGCACCTGAATTGTGCAAGGTTATGGAAAAAAAAAAAGCTTAGGATATTTTCTCTTCTGATCATAAGAGAAAATTTCTCCGTATATGTTAACTTAAAACAAAAAGAAAAACAAAAACAAACAAACAAACAAAAAAGAAAACACTCATTAATTCTGTTCGTGTGAGCAAGACATCAAAATCTTAAGTGTTGTCATTAGCCTTTTCAATCTGGTCTCTGTCACTGTGGAGAGAAAACACAGACCATGTACAGCCTCATGCAGCTCTTGTGGTCCAAACTTGTTCTGAACAGTTCCATCAGTTTTGATTCATGAAAGCAACTCAACAAAAGGAAGGTATTTATGACTGATTTTTCAGTGTTTCATCCTAACTCACATTTATTTTCTCAGAAATAACTTTTCAACCCATAATGTGCCAACTCAAAGGCACTAATAGAAACAAACAAAAAAAGTTGAAAGAACTTTTGATTCATCTGACTTCACTGTACTTCTCTAACATTCACTCTGCAATTTTTTATTCAAATATAACCATAAATTGCATACCTGTCAGCTGAAAAACTCTTAATAAGTGGAAGTGACACAAAGACAGAAAGTCTGAGATTAGCTGACCAGTTCTTTTCTCCACAGAACTCAGAATCCTAATTTTAAGTCATATCATATTAATTTGCTTTTCTTTCAGCAATTATTTTTAGTCTCAGCCCTTTCAGATTGGCATACATGGATATAGAACAAGGCAGGTGCATGAACTCCCTCCTTTTCATTTCTCAGTGCTTCATCTGAGTATTTGCCAATGGAGAAAGCAACAGCCAACAATGAGATTTCAGTGAAGGATTTTGCAGTATTTCTTTGGAAAGATATTTGTGTGATTAATAATGGTTGTTGGAAATACAGGATATGATTCAGCCTCTGTGTTCTGAAGACTGGCTCTGAGAAAAGAAGAAAAACTCATCATACGAGAGGAGAAAAAGTACTTATGAAAAATTATTAGAAATGATTTCAAGTAATATCCTTGCTGTCTTGCTTGGCTACGTGATTTCTACAGTTATGGTGTAAGGAAAGTTGACCTGATTTGGGCTTAAAAATATGAATTGATACCTCAAAACAAGACTCCTGAGCTGGTCACTTCTGCTTCTTATACACCAGGCAATTTAACTGATTTGTGAAAGGTATAATTGCTCTAAATGCAGCGTGCCTGGCATAAAACGAAAGACAAAACCCCATTGCATAAGTGTGAAAATGGGTACAAATGCAGACCTAACTGAAAAAAAAAAACAAACACCCACCACCAACAAAATAGAGACGCTGTCTTTCAATTATCTTGGATCATTAAGTGAGTCTGTCTATACACTACAAAATAGGTATTCCTTGGCATTCTGTGATACAGCAATTTTTGCTTGCTTTTCCTTTGGTAATAGGACTTGTGTGGTGAAAACTAGGGATGAACATATTCAATTAGTCTCCTGAAATATAGTGTCATTGTTTCTTTCTCTTACCTTTTTATCCATGGCCATTTTCCCAGTCATTTTTAGTTACTGCCTCCTGTGTGCTTGTGTAGCAGACATGCTGACTCCTTAATTAAAATTGCATGCCAGGAAGTAAGTAACTGCCAGCTGAATGCTTGCCTCCTACTGTTGCATTCTGTCAGCTCAGGGATGGTTTTCTTTCTCCTCTCCCCTTTTTATTTTTTTAAGGAAATGTCATTTGCTGTTTCTGAAAGAAAATCTTGGAAACTCTGGAAAATGCACTTAATCTGGTTACGAAATCTAGAAAATTATTTTGATGACATGATTTTTTATGATTATTTAAAAAAAAAAAAAAACATATGACCACATGAACAACTCCAAACTCACACCATTTGATAATTTGGGATAATAATAATAATAAAAAAACAACTGTGGACAATCCAGACTAGCTTATGTTGCAGATTAGTACCTGAGTGGGATCATACATACCTGTACAACACTCCTGGACTTACGCAAGAATCTCCCATGTGGGAGAAGAGATACAAGGCAGCTGATCCCCAAGAGCACATAGCGTGGACAATGTGTCCCCACAAAGCAAGCAGCCTTGCAAGCTAGCAACATCTCTGCAGGCTGCTGGCAAAGTGACAATGGCTTGGAGGCATGCAGGAGGTTGGGTGCCCTGTGCTTGTAATCTTTTGGAGGCTGCTGCTTCAAAGTGCCGCATGTGGAGCTTCATCTAGGAGATTTCCCTTAGAAAAAACATCAAACAACCTTTGCCCTGAAGAAAAGATGAGATGGAGAGTTAGAAGCCATTTCTAGAGTAGGAGTCACAGAATTGGGGGTTGAAACTCTAGAGATCATCTAGTCCAACCCCCTGCTAAAGCAGGTTCCCTAAAGCAGGTCACACAGGAAAGCATTCAGGCAGGTTTCGAGTATCTCCAGAGAAGGAAACACCACAACCTCTGTGGGCAGCCTGTGCCAGTGCTCTGTCACTGTTTTTTCTCATGTTCAGTTGGAACAGTCTTGTGTTCCAGTTTGTACCCATTGCCCTTTGTCCTATCACTGGGCACTACTGAAAAGATCTTGGCCTCATCCACTTGACTCCATCCTTCAGATATTTATAAGCATGATAAGATCCTATCTCAACTTTCTCTTCTGAGCAGTCCCAGGTCTCCCAAATGGAAACGCTACGAGCACCTCATCATCTTTGGGGCCCTCTGCTGGACTTCCTCTAGAACTTCCCTGTCTTTCTTGAACTGAGGAACCTAGAACTGCACACAGCACTCCAAATGTGACCTCACCATGGCAGAGTAGGAGGATGACCTCCCTTGACTTGCTGGCCGTACTCCTTTTTAACACACCCCAGGATACCATTGGAAGATGGAAGACACAATTATTAGAGTCAGAATTAAGATCCTCAAGGCCTTGGATAGAGGCCAAGATATACTCTTCACTGTTTACACCACAATTTGTTGATTTTCACCATTGCTTCCCATGATGTCAGGCTCAGTTAGTTGCACTTGTTATTTATTGAAGACTAGGAATGAACAGAAACCTCCAAAAGAAAGACAAATAAAAGGTGTTTGGTCTTGTCTTCCTAGTTCTACCTTTCTTTATATTCATCATGTGAATGTATACTCACTGTTCCAAAGCTTTCCAGGTATGTAGAGGGGTTTGAAACAGGATTGTTTGTTAGCCCTAATAATCCATTTCCTGTTGGCTGCCTGGAAGTCTGAAATTCATCTTCCATTCCATCATAGACCAAGACCCGGTGTACATACCAGAGTGCTTAAACACTTCCACTCCTTAGCTCCCAGTATTTCTTCAGGCTCACCTCACTGCTTCGAGAAGAAATTGTGTTGTCAGTACAGTAAAAATAAGCATCTGCTTCACAGTGCCTTTGCAACAGCTTATACAACTCTGCATTGACAATCATTATCGAACACCACTGATGTTGAAAAAGACAAATAATGAAAACTGCCAACTTGGAGGTAACTTCTGATCTATCCCCAAGAACAGAGCACCTGAACAGCCAGAGGCCTCAACAGTTTGTTGTTCACATGCATGCTGTGCTGCTTATCTTCCAGGAAGAGACAGCAGCTTAGCAGCTGTGATATGGCTGACTACTTTTGGCTACTTCATCATTTTGTATTTTCAAGTGATGGTTTTTTTTGTTTGTTTGTTTGTGTTTTGTTGTTGTTGATGTCTTTTATAATTTCCTTTTTTTTTTTTTTTTCCCACTCACAGAATAAAATACTGGCCCCAGGAAACTCAATAGGAGAGTTCTCATTGATTTTACCTAAGCTAGAATGTCAACTTAATATTGGAAAATGCATAAGCAAAACAAAGATTTCAAAAAGAAGTAGCATCCTCTATAACAGCAGCTGACATAGATAGTAAAAACAGGTAAACTTTTGAGTGCACAAACACTGCAGTTCATATTGCATTAGGTTAAATATTTGCCTGAAGCTAAAATATACATGAACATAAACTGAACCTGATAGGGCAAATATTTTAACTAATCCCCAAATTAATCATCTTTTTCAGAAATAATACTGAAAATACACTCATCTCGGGCTTCCATTTTTAGGTTGAAACTCATAAAGCACAAAGCTTCCCCACCACCAAAATACTGGAAAGAATAATAAATCAAATAAAGACTAAAAATAACATTGTGATTTGCTTTAGGTTATTTTCTCTGCCATCACAGTGCAAATTGAAAACCAGCTAAGAGTAAACCTTCTTGTAGATAAGGTAACAGTAGTCTTCCATGCTCCAGTGTGCATTTTAGTTCTAATTTTCCATATTCCTTGCAAGCAATTAGGAGCAAAGACCATGAGTTCAGATGGCTGGCTACAATCAAACTTTCTTGAGTTTGAATTCCAGTGAGGGGAATAGGAGCAGAGAAAAACATGGATAAATGCATTATATAATTTTATACAAAACTTCTTAAAACTAGGCACGGCTTCTAGGTAACAAAAACATATTTAACCTTTTCTAATGATTAACAAAACTCAAAATTCACAGGAATCAAATAGCAAAGGAGTTTTGCAGACATTCCTTTCTTTCAGGTGAGTTTTCCAGGCTGCTTACAGTTTTTAGCCTTCTAAAATTTGCAAGGAGAAAAGAGAGGAAATTATCCAGATTGCTGAAAAAAAAGGAGGTGTTATTCCCATGAAATACTAACAAGTATTATTTGTCTCTCAAAGTGTTCTTTTTCCTGAATGATCCTCCCCCTGAAATGAGATCTGTATGTGAAGGTAGCAAGCTTTAGGGTAGGGGCCTAATTTGTGAAGTTTATTTCACTCACTGCAAAGGCACTGTGTTTAACCTTTGCCTTGACTCTTAAGATGGTAAGAGTCTTCAAAGAATATATTTCCAGTCAGGTCTTCATCCTTTTTCTCTCAGCATAATCACATATATTAAACACTTTATTTTTTCTGCTCTTGAAAGTTTCCTATTGCATGTGCTGAAGTTAAACAGAGCCTATCTCATCTTCCTATCTCCAGCTTCATTTGCGAAGCTAGAATTTTACTAAATTTCTTGCATAATTCCTACAGAGTAGTATATAAGAGAAAAAATTCACTTCCCTCTATGGGTCAAGCTTTTAGATAACCCAAGGTTGTACAAGTGAAAAACACATTCCAGGTCTTTTTTGAATATTCATGAGACTTTAGTTCGATACAATTTTATCAATGCCTCAAATGCATATTACTTCCCAAATAGTTTCCTTCTATAAAAATCTCAGGAAATCAGAGTCTTTATAAGATAATCTGTCTTCTTGCCTATCTAAAGAAGCCTAGACAGATTAGTTCAGATTTATCCTTTATTTATGGTTCCTATTAAATCTGCTGTTGTCGTATGTATCTGCCTATTTAAGTATGGGAGAAATAGCAACCTGCAGCTAATGATTTTGTGTGTGATTGAGCATAAGATCCTTGATCTCTGTGCATTTCCACTGTGAGATTAAAAATGAACCAATATCTAAAAATCATGCAGAACCAATTGGAATGATATGTTTTTATCAATATAAACTAATAAACACAAATATGATCATCATTATGCCAAAGACTTTGAAGTTGTCAAATATTTTTCCTTAGCTTGTATAGGATTTTTTTTTATATCACAAATGTCATTTTTAAGATGAAAAACTTCTTTCCTTAAAAAGTTGAAAGAATTGCCCCATCCCTGGAAGTATTGAAAGTCAAGTTGTATGAGAAACTGAGACTAGTGGAGGGTGTTCCTGCCTATTGCAGGAGGGTTGGAAATAGGTGATCTTTAATGCCCTTTCCAAATCAAAGCATTTGATGACTGTTTTAAAAGTTTGGCAGTAGTTTTTCTCAAAAAGAGGATGAATGAAAGAATGAAGATACGAAGAATAGGATTACCTGATAGATCACTAATATGTTGACAATTTAATTCTTTATACATTCTAAATTGAAAAGCTCCACTAAACAGTGACTTAAGCCACTCATGTAATAAAACTGGAGACTTCCCCATTTATCCTTAGATAATCCTTAAAAGACCTAGATTTCAAGAAGTCACTGTGTATCAAAGACCTAGCTTTAAAGTTTTTTTTTATTATGTTCAATAGGGGTAAAGTTCATTTCACTGTTTTGTGATACCGCTAAGTTAGATTCTTAAGCCTAAGTTGATGTTGTGCTCCATTTCAAACCTCCTCATATTGACAGCTCATCAGGTTTGTACTAGAGATATATTTCTGAACAAGCTGAATTGCTCTGTTTGCACATTTGCTTGTGTAGTCAATAGATGATAGTTAAGGTAGCCTGGGAAACCTAGCTTGGAATGAGAGATCAAAGTTTTGAGCACCTAAAAACAATTGATTTCTCAATCCTTTTTTTGTTTTATTTTGAGAACTGGTCAAAATGGTGATCGTATGTCTCAGAATGTTTCAAAATATCTCTCCTTCATACACATACTTTAGCCATGGTACTGTGTAAATGCAGCAATGCTTGCTACCTACTCATCTCTGAAGAAATTAGTAGATCTTCATGTAGCTTTAATTATAATTAATAGAAAATACAAGACTTCTATTAGAAATTTTATTTATTTCCACTGTAAGTAAACGGAAAGTGCCCCAGAATTATGGATGGTATCTTAATAGTTTTGAAATTATTGCATTACCTTGGATTACTGCTCTTTCTAAAATTATTAAACACCAAATCGATTTTAAATGCCAAGATATGAAATTTTAAAAAGACAGTTATGGTATTGTTTCTTTTTTTCATAAATATTTTTGGAGTTTCAGAATTACAAAGCAGAACAAAACAGAGGTAAATACAATCTCCTTACTGATATTTACAGGTAAGAACTCATATGAAACAGAAGACAAAATTGGCCACAACCTGACTGGATTAAAATGTAGACAGAATCATTAAGGCTGACAAAATTAAGTTGCAGATTCTGCTACAAACAATACAAGCTACTTTTTTTTTAAAGTTTTTCTTCTGCTTGGAGAAATTTTATTAAACTAGGTGATGGCACTGGAAAATGAAGGATGTGGGACATGTTGGTCTGTAAGTACTCCAGCAATAAGACTTCAAACATTTGAAAACCGTGAAAGACAACAACTGGAGAGAAACTTCAGGGTGCTACAAATTAATGTCGAATAAGTCAACAGCATTGAAAAGATTCTTGCAAGATATTTCATAAGAAAATTATCAGTGCTGTGGCTGAAGTTGCCATCAAAAAGACGTGGTTAATCATATATACTACATAAAGCATCACTCTCTCTATTCTGTTAATCTATAAGGAATGCATAGAAATGCTAACCAGTCTATACTTTTAAACATAATTTAAAAACAAACAAACACATTCAAAATATAGTTACTTATATTTTCAACTGATAAATACCATGCAAACTAAGTTGATGGGTGGCTAACATGACACCAAAAAGTGTCCTGGAGCTCTCTTGTTCTCTTTCCATGACATGCACAACATTTATGAGTCAGAACTCCAACTCATTGGTCTACTTTATTCCTTCCATGTTTAAGCATTGCACCCCGTTGTCCCTTTTGGACTGCCTCCAACGTGTATACACACACATCTTGTTGATGAAGTAACTGTCTTTCAACGAATTTACATTTTCAAAGAGACAGTAACAGTTAACATGAAGAGGAACAAGAGTCCTACATATTTTTTTTAAACAAGCTCCTTTCTTTCCATAGCAGCATCTTTGCAGGAGGGAAAATTCCCTGCTCTAGTACAATTCACAACGTCTAGTTCTTCAGATATGCTCAGAATTTGAATAATAGGCCAATGTACAGGTGAAACAGACTCATTTTCTTAGAAACAGTTAACAAAAAGCTTATTTTTCAATATTCTCTTTGAAATTTTGCATCAGCTACCTATGTTCTTCATTAAAAGATAAATTTGTTTTCAAGAACTCTTACCAGAACTGCAGACAGTATACAAAAGCAGGAAAGTCTTCTTAGAAAGGAGTGATGTTTTAATATCCCAAGGAAATATGACCCTTGAGACAAAGCCCTAGGTCAGAGTGGATGGAGTAACTTACATACGCTGAGAAATGTATATTCAGATGGGCAATTTTTTGCCTGACAGAAAATACTCATTTTACAGAAACTTAAACTTTTTATTTTAATCAGCCTCCTAGTTTGCTACATTCATTACTTCAGAAGTAATACAATTATTTCTATACAAAAATTCACATAAGTGTCTATACCAAGAGCAGGTCTCCCATGATGGGACATTTCCTTTAAAATCTGATTTAATTGCCAAAGCTTTGTGGCTACTGGGCAGCTCAAACAGAGGCCAAAGAGGGACAGAGAGGCTGATTTAATCATTTGCATGTCAGAATAGAAAATGAGCTCTCAGTTCTTAAGCATTAGCATTTCAAAGAGAGTGTGACAGGCATATGTAATTTTGAAAAATAATAATTCTGTTTCTTCCCAGATGCAGAATCCAGCTGTTTGAAACTAGGACTGAAAGAAAAGCAGAGTGCATCACATACAATCCAATCAGGCTGACACCTCTGATCTCCATTTAAAGGCTACATGTGACAAAAATGTTTGAAATTCTATATGATTTTTTCTTATTTTTTCTATTTGAACAGCAATAATTCAAGTGAATATGACAAAGCAAAAAATAAACAAAAACAAAAAAACCCCAACCCATAGAGGTTAAGTATGAAATACAAAAATAATAATAATTAAGAAACCCTGCAGACTAGTGCTAAAATGCCATAAAGCACAGTTTATTATTTAAGATCACATGATCCAAGGTGAGCTACAACTGAATCTAAACTTCACCAGAACCTTCTGCTTTTGTTCTCAAAGTTCTCTTGCCGTTGGCTTCTAACCTTAGTCTGCTTGAGACAGCACTCATCTCTGTCAGCACCAAGTCCTACAAAAGGCACCACCATTATCTCTCAGCCTCACAGCAAACAGAGAGGTGACAGTGGTTGGTATGGTTGACTTCTGGTAAGGGTTGTCATCCAGAAAGCAAGATTATGGTAAAGAAATTCAAGGAATTCAAAACTTTATGCACCAGAAGAGTGCTGCTGACATCAGGCTATAGAAATACTCCAAATTGATGCAGGCATGAGAAGACCTAGCTCACACTTCTGCTAAGAAGAAACAGGAATTCAAATACTACTGCCTATGCTCTTTTCTCTTTTGATTAGCTCTGAGCACTGCCCTTGCAAAGGACGTTTTTGTAGACCATTCTTCTAAGACAACTAAATGCCTCATCAATGCACTCACCAATGAATCATCTTTAAAAAAGAAAATAATTATTTTCTTTGATTCTATGACAAGGAATCTACTGGCCCAAGTTGACTCCCCTGAGTTATCCTAACGGAGTTGGTTTCTAATTTGATAGCATTGCAATATTTGATTTGTCAGAGTATAGACAGCTTCTTTGCAACTCAATCTTAGTGCACAAGGCCCTCAAAAGAACCCTGCAGAGTGGAGGTGAAAATGTATTCCCTGTGGTTATAAAGGAGTTTAGTTTTTTGTGAGTGTGTAAATATGACCTTTGGCTTTTATGAATGCCTCCACAGGATAGAATTTTGTATGCAGTTGTCTGATAAAAATCAAAAGGTATTCCAAGTAAAAAAGTCTCATTTCTAAATTGAATGCATGAAAAATTTGTTCATTCATTGATAGAAAGGCTGTGTGACCTATACTTGTTGTTTACTTCTGTAATTGCCATATCATTAATTGCTAATTATCTTATTCTATCCCACATCTGTGGATGCATGGTGGGAACCCTTTGTCTTCATGTATGTGTACAAATTCTTTCAGCATTGGAGGGGGCTGTCTATACTATTGCAGTGATCAACATTTTCTTTCACAGACAGAAATTCTGTCACAGTTCAAGTGCAATTGTTATGGGTTTAGAAACAAAACATCTCTGCAGTGCTGGTATTTTCAAAGACTGGATGCAGATCGAATTCCGAGCAAATATTTCCAGGTAACATGGGTGACATTTCTTCCATTTTTTTCTTACTGCCATTGCAGTATATAATCTTCCCTGCTGACACCTAGGTTTTCATGTTGATGAGACTTTTGCTTTCCAACAATAAAATAGAAAATGAAAGTCAGCAAGTCTGGCCAGCTTTCTGCAAATCTCCCCTTCTTACTCAGGCTCTATACCGTGTTCCTGTTATCTTTTCAATTCTGTATTAAAAAAATTTGTCCTTATTCACACCAACAAAAATCAATGGAAAGGAGAGTTTATCCTTAGGCTTTGAGTGAGCATTTAGGTGTTAGGACCCAAGGCAACACTGGAAGTTTGCGTGCTTGAATTTTACAGAATGTCTTTGGGTGCTATTGGCAGAGTGAAAAATTCAAGCTCCATCTCCATGCTCTTTCTGGTGTGACTGCAGAAGGGCAGAGACATCAGGTTAGCCAAAGTATATCTCTGTATATTGCCCATCAAAGGTAAAGGAGCCACTGAGGCACAGACTGAAGCCTATAGCTGGGACACAAAATCAAAACAACAGCTCAGAGTTTGGATAGATCAGAAGTCGATTTCAGATATCTGAAGTACATCTGCTGTTTTATAGATATAGTTGAAGAGCAAGAGTGCAGCATCTTTCTTTTAGGAGCATATGTCATGTGCTACGTAACTTGGTGGAACACACACAAAACTACTTGCAAGCACTTTAATTCCTTCTATTAATTCAACTCTGATTAACCCGAAAAGACTCGGGTTTTATTCCGGCAGTGTGCCTTGGCAAAACTGGTGTTGTTTCTCTGAGTTTCTGTTTCTTGTGCTGTAAAATAGAATAATAATAGCTCTCGAAAGTATTCCAAGAGCTAACGGGAAGGAAGTACAGACAGTAAAGCACTGTTATTCTCCTTATCTATGTTACATCTCTCCCTCCAAACAGGGTTTTATACCAAACAAAAGAAATTCATCAGAAGTTCAGAGTTATCCTTGGCCCATCATGTTTCTATGGTTACAGAGCCTGTGTTTTTCATTTGTAGAAACTAGCAAGAATTTTCCCATTTGAAAAGACTGCTGTGCCCTGCCTTGCTGACCCTCTTTTACTTTGCCTGCCTCATCAAAAGCATCTCTGAATCAGATTGCAGGACAAAGCATTTACATGCAAAACAACTGTTATTTGCAGTAATACTCAGAAATGTCACCACAAAAAATAGAAGTAAGAAGGGATGTTACACTTTATCCCTGAGGGCTTATCTGGTCTCCATTTTTCAGTAGACCAAGCCAGATTCCATAGGACAGAACGAGCTCACTCCTCTCCCTGACAGCGGCTGCTACTTTGGCCTTGCTCTCCAGCCTGTTGCACAACCTGCGCAAGAGCCAACCCGCTGACCTTCATCTCAGATACAGACCGCCCTCGATATTTTCTCATGCCATTTGATTTTCTCAGTACAGTTTAATACGATGAATATACAAGCATACACATATTATAGTAGTAGTATATGAGGGATATATCTAAACAGTCTAGACACAAGCCCCTCTTGTACCTGAACTGTTATGAGGCAGTACAGATACATTTTTTTCACCTCAACCATTACTTTCCATTAGTCAATATGCTTGAAGATTAAATTTAATCTCTTAAACACAAGTTTGCAATTCCCTTAACATACTCCTGAAATACCGCTGCTTTCCTCTACCCCTTGTAAAAAAAAGCAAACCATCCCTTCTGAAGTTAGAAGCAAAATCTATCCCTACTTGTAGTAACAACAGAAATTGGCTGCAGTTGAGCCTTCTTTCTTTCAATACCTACCTCCGAGTTGTGTATTTCTCCTTTTCATTCATTTCATTCAGGCATTTCTGGGATTTTATCTGTTGCTGTAGCATCAGTACAAATTACCACAGAATAACTCAAAGTCATTTTGGTGCAGTAATTTACCACAACTTCATCACAGCATGGAGGACGTTGTGATTGCACAGAGAATAACCTGCACCAGCACTGTGGAAGATGTTCAGTGTAATCTTGAAAGACTGGTACTGATGCTGGATGATGTACCTCATAGAATGATAGAATCACAGAATGGTTTGGGTTGGAAATGACCTTTAAGATCATCTCATTCTGGAATAGGAGCTAAGAGTGTCTTTTGGCTGGAACAGGAGTTTGGATTGAAAATGCTCTACACAAGCTTCCCTCTTATGAAAAATATCTAAAATAATATAAATGTAATCTAATCGAAATCTAATCTAAATGGAAATCTTGAATTGTTAACATTTTAGGGTGCAGTGGGTCAGGCTGGGAAGGAATTAATTTTCTTGACAGCACTCTGTACAGTGTTGTGGATAAAATAGTGTTTATAACACATCAGCGTTCTGGCTACTGTCGAATAGTGTTTGGACAGCATCAAGGCCTCTTCTGTTTCTCCCTCTACCCTTATCCCCAGATAAGGGGGTATCCCCAGGAGGCTGGGGGTGAGTAAGAAGTTGGGGAGGAACACCGCTGACTCAAGGGAAATCGCATATTGTATAAAGTCATGCCCAACTCAAAGAAATGAAGAGGAAGGGGAGATGTTCACAGTTATATTATCTTCCCAAGTGATCAGGCATCCAGTAGGATGTTGGTTATCTGCATTTGTTTACTGAAAGCAGAAGCCTAGCACAAACTATACAATAAAATAAGCAAATAGCCTCCCAAACTTCAATAAAGGAAAAGTAGTTTTCTAGTTCACTAAAGGCAACTTCTCTTCATACAGAACGTTTATAGAACTTTTCTTCCATGAACCAACACAGACTCAATGTTAAGCCATGTCAAACTTCAGCTTCCACAATATCTCTATTCAAGGACTTCTGGTCTAAGCAGGCATGAGGTGAAACACCTTTTCCTTTGCTTTGGTTCTGTACAAACATCTACTATGCAATATCAAAGAGTATTCTTTGAACTTTATTTTCAGTGCTAGTTTATGTGAATTTACAGTGAAGTGGAGTGATAGATCAATAGTCAGCATGGTGCTCCAAATGATTGGCACAAAGGCTCAACTGAGAAGAACCTGGCACAACCAAGGTGTCATTAATTTAAAAGGTATACCATCTAAAACTCACTGACAGATAAGGCACTGTTCACTTTCTCTTCTAGACTACAGGGTTTTAAAATGGAATAAATATTTCACTACAACAGAAAGTTTACCAGGAGTGATATTCACAGAAGCGGAAGAGAACGAGAGTAGGCAGCAGTACAGAGAGACATGCTATGATCTATGCCTCAAGAGATGTTGTTTTAGCTCAATAACTAAATCCAAAGTTTTCTAGTACTGCTTTACTTTGTACCCCCAGTCCCTTAAAACACTGTCAGGACAAGACAGCAGATCTTCCTAACTCAGAAAGCAGCCAGAATAGAATAGGGTAGAATCTGCTGGGTAGGAACTTTGGGGGGGAAAAAAGGACTCTTCTACAAACCTTCTGAGGTGGGGAAGAATCTGTTCTACACAGTTGTGAAGGAGAACAAACAACTATTCTTTTCTTTTTTTTTTTTCCCCACAAAAATTCGTAATATCTCATAAAAATTCAGAAGTGAGTATTGGTCAAAATTTCATCAGAAGAACTAGTCACTAATAATTAGTGCTTTTGTTCCAAATTGTTTTCCTCTTTAAAATGTGGCTGTTTTATTATTGTTAAGGGCCCTATAGTCTATCCATTTTAGATTGAAAAGGTTAAAATCTAACTATTTGTTTGGAAAATTTATGTTCCAATAAGCTTGCTCTATCATCTTTATCCTGAAAAGAGACAGAGGAGAGGCTTTCAAATAAAGGGAGAATCCACTTGGGCATACTGTGGGGTCACTCGAAGTACTGGGGGACACAACCGCTCCCTTGTCCCTGTACCCCAGTGCTCTTTTTCCCCATTTGCTGGCCTACTCAAGTTTCACATTCTTCTCGATTTGCCTACCAGTTCATCCCTGTTTCATTTCCTTTGTTTAGGCATACTTTGTAATCTGGGTACAGAGTTTGTTGTTTTACCCAACTACAACTATCTTTGTATCCTGTAAAGTCTATCACTCTTTGCTCTGTCCAGCAAACAAGATTTACACACAGGTGCTAAGCCAGCATCTCCTGCCACATACTTGCGAGATAGATTTGTTTAACCAGATCCTTGAAACTTTTCTTCTCAGCTTTTTCTTCATCTTGTTTTGCAGGGACCCCCTACCCTTCCTTTTTTCTTTCCAAATATTATTTTGCAATGACAACTTCTCATTGTTTTTCCTCCATGATTTCTCTAGAATTTGGCTAAACCAAGCGCAAAATGTTTTAAAGGGATGTTTTTTATTCCCATAGAGTTTTTCAGGGAGAAGACAGTTTTTTGGAAAGAACTGAGAAAAAGATCAGTGAATCTCATTTTCATCTGACTGATGTAAATCAGCAGAGAAAGCCTACCTTCTGCTGGCATCTGTACACACCAGCTGCATACAGGAGGCACAGCTTTATGGCTGTGGTGGTTTCACACCAGTAGGCAGCCCAGCACCCCTCGCTGCTCCCACTCTTCCTCCTCAGAAGGGCATGGGGACAAAATTTGTTGGAAAAAAAGCTCATGGGTTGAGATGAGGACAAGGTGATCATGCAACAACTACCATCACAGACCCGGTGCCTGTGGGCCACAGGGGATGGCCTGCTCCTCCATGGGCCTGTCCTGGGCTGCATGGAGCTGCTGGAGCACCTCCTGCCCTCCTCCTGCCCTGAGCTCGGTGCCCGCAGGGCTGCTGCTCTCTCATTTCTCCCATCTCTCTCCCAGCTGTGCAGCAGTTGTTCTCTGGCAGTGGCGGGGCCTTGCTGAAGCAGCTGGAGCTGCTCTGCTCTGACACGGGGCTCTGCTCACAGAGCTCACTGCTGAAGCCCTCTGCTACCATCACCTTGCTGCATAAGCCCCAGTACAAGGTCTAGTTACAATGAAGAATTATTTTTATGCCTCACCAATAGCTTAAATGCAGTTTTAATTAAAAGCAAAAGAGAATTTGTCTATGAAATGGTTGCCAATTCCTGCTTAATTATCACATTCACCAAATACTAGAGTAGCTTGTCAGGGGTTTGAATTTTCTAACTGGAATGAAGTAGACGAAATAGATAAGATGTCAATTACAATAAACTGTAATTAAGATTATTGGCAGATGAAGACCTTCAGGGAACCATAGCCCCACATAGCAGGAAACTTGATATTCACACGGTCCATTCTTGCACTGAAGAAGAGAATGAGCCATTTCATATAATATAAATTAATCATTTAAAATAAAACTTTGAAATAAAAGAAACAGGATAGAGAAATACACACATAAATTCCTCCCTTTCTCATCTAATTTCATTTCTAATCTGATTGCAGGTTTCTTAACTAGATTCAGAGTAGGGAGCCCTACTGCTTTTTATTTTTTGCAAATTAATTTTAAAGTGCTTGCAGTGAGAGAGAAAAAAACCTCTGAAACTGATATTGAAAACAATATGGAGGCAATCTTTCCAGCAGCCAGCAACCTTGTGCAGCAGCAGTTGTGTCATGTAGTAAGCGAGAAAATGCTTCCTACTTCCTACTTCCTCCCACCACATCTCTCTTAAACAATAATGAGACTGGGGAGAAAGGAAGATATTGTGGTCCCAACAGTTATAATACAACATTGACACCAGTGGATTCAGTGAGGTTAAACAAGATTAAATAGCTCAGTATTGCAAGCAGCATATCTGCTCTTAATTCTTTAACTGGCAGTGTGTGAGAGGTGCTTCACTGCCCTTGCGTTTCTTATTCTGCAAGAGATACACAAGAAGAGCTCTACCCATTTTCCTTCCTATTAGCACTGCCTAAGGGGTCATATAACTCTGAATACTCATATGGCAATCATATTCTCCCTCTCTTTTTGGCCTGGAGTCACATCAAGCTGTGCTTCAATACCTTTTTATTCACTGAAGTCTCTTTCAAATCTAAGTAATCCATTCAGTATTCGGAGTCCTAGCTGCTTACTCAGAGGACAAGAGAGAATTGTCATTCCTTTAGTCAGCAATAAAGAATGAGTACATTTCAGAGAAAATGAGAAGGGTTTTATTGTGATTTCTGCATTATCCTATGTTCCCAACAGTAGAAGAACTTCTGTCCTAATTTTTTCTGCTGACAACACTGTGGCAACAGAGACCATACAAGTAAGTAGCTTTTATATACAGTATGATAAACCATATAGATAAACTCAATTTTGTAAAATTCATCACTGAATTCAACTAGCAAAAAAAGCCATATTTTTAGTGAAAGATACTCTAAAGAACAGAGCCTGAGTTCCAGAAACAAGATGAACTGGGCATAAAAAGTGCTTTTTGGGCTCACAGGGGCAAGATATTGCCACTGTATCTTTTCGTCAATGATTACTTGAAAGAACACGGAGCTTAGCACCCTGAGAGTAGAAAGAATCAGAAAATTTGGCAATTATTCCTAAAAAAGATTCCTTTCAAAGATGTCAGCCTTTTTTTAGCATACTTAACACATTGTAACTTCCAGTATCCACTGCAGAAAACGGGATTGCAGAGGCAAAATCCACATTCCAGTGACTGGTCTTGGGCCATGTTCTTACAGGGCACCAAGGGGTAATGGTGTTCTATCAGAAGGTGGCACTTAGGCTGTGCTTAAGTGTAAGCAACCAGTTCACCCAGTACAAATGGACACAACACCGATAATTCTGTTTCCAGTGCTGGGAAGCTGTCCAACATTGGTGTAGAATGGGAGAGCGGGTCCAGAGTTCAGGCTCTGCTGTGGTAGCCTCTCCAGGAAACACTTATAATTTGAAAGGGTTTTTAATTTTGAAAGATTCCTTAATGTAGAAAGAATTATTGTAGTCAATAGAGCTAAATAAAATTGGCTCAAACGCTCAAGTAACTTCTCTAATTTTTTTCTTTTTACTAAAACTTATGGCACTACTCCAGCTTGGGAGCTGACACATCTGCTGCACAAAAATCAACTGAAAAGAAATGCAGGTTTACCCCAGTAAACATGAATTTATACTTTCTGAGGGACAAAATGGATTCCATTTTAAAAATAAAAAGTTACTGTGAGAAAGACTTTCTGTTTAACCAGTGGTGCAGCACTTCAAAATATGCACTGGATTTTCCTTTATACGAAACCTTTGCATCAGAATTATGACTCTTTCCAGAAAGCACACTGTAGCAAAAGTGGAAAATAATGCATACAAGTGCATTTTTATATGTCCTGCCAGGTCAAGAGGTTAGGTTACTTGATCACTGCATCTATCACTGAAAATATGAATTGCTGAGTAAAGTTCACCAAGCTTAGTGGAGTTACTGATATATATAGACCAGAGATAGAAGTGTTGCAAAATATCAGCAGAACAATTATTTTACTAATGACAGATCCTACTCAGTAAGTATTCTGATGCTCCAGCACATATTTTCAGGAACAATAATGCTAGGAAATAGAAAACTGTTTATTTTGGTGAAAATGAAACATAAAGTGATGCAGACACAGATTACAGGAAAGTCATTAGTGGTAATATTTAAAGATTTGGCTCATTTTTGTTTAGATGAAAAGGAAATTTTAAAGTGCTAAATTGCATTATGCTTCTGGTTATTCTTTGTTTAACTCCTATTGTACACATAGCATGAACAGAAAACCTGCCTGTAAACTGTAAATTAGAAACATTAAAGGCAATAATATAGTTGAAAGCTTGCTCTGTAAGTCTTCATATAATTTTGTATTCAGCTGCAGATCGGAGTCACAGAGTCATCAGGGTAGAGTTCTTACAGAGCCCAGCTCAGACTTAGGTTAACTAATGAGGTAACCAACTGATTCAGGAGTTTAACTGCAGCCTCATTTAGAGATTTCCATTGCCCTCCTGTTTCTCTTGGTGAGACATGTAGGCTACCAACTTCTGATTTAAGTCTTCAAACTGAGTTGTTATCTCCCCTGAAGCATACCCTCTAAAATAGACTTGGAAATGAAAGGAGGGAGAGGAAGACTGAAGAAGTTTCAAGGTAAAGAGGGAAAGAGATTTTCCACGTTGCTCCAGAGAAGCTGGATCTAATTTTGCTTTTAACATTCGGGAGGAAAAACAATCAAATTTTGAAGAGCCAACAAGTGTGTATGAAAATAACTTTTTGGTCAGTATATATACGCAATTAATTACTTAACAGTCTAACAAAATCACAGGACTGAATGTAAAATGCTGAGGGTCTCTCCATATGTCATTTTCTATGTGCTTGTAATATTGAGTATAGCATTCAACCTGTTTTCTCTCTGTTTCTATCAAAAGAGAAAATACTTTGCAGTTTCAACATCATATGTCAGATTACATAAATTTTGAAAAGTTTGGGAACTAAATTATGGTAATATCTTTTTGATTGTTTTGGGCCCTTTTTTTTTTTACACTTTTTTGAATGTTGTTTTCTTATTTTCTGAAAATGGTAATAGGAAATAGCACCATGGCGAGAAATTTATTTCAATAGTTTAATTAAATGAGTGCAATTCATCATGAACTCTACACCTTTCTGAAGTTACATGACAAATATATTCTGGGAAGTGATTATTCAGAAACTGGGGGGCCATGAGATCAAAACCGAAAGCTAGTTATTGGTCTTAAAATAGCTCAAAGTCATAGCCATCTCATGACTGTAATGGACATTAACAGATGGTCTCAGCAGAGCCATGAACCAGCCTTCCAGTCACACCTAGCACTGGTTTATCTCCTTTGGTTGCTCTTTAAAAAAAAAGGCCAAAACAGGTACATCTGCTTATGTGCTCCTTTTCAACCCAGCGTGGGCACTGTCTCCGCAGCAACAAGGGGTAGTTCAGATACTGGTCAAGATACAAAAGCTGCAGGCACAGCACACAGGCCTTTCTATCTCATCCCTCTATTCTCCAAATGTGTTTGTTTCTACTCCTGAAACCTCCTTTCTGGTTATCTTCAGTGTTCCTCTGTCTCTCTGCAGACCCTCAAGATGTTCCTGCTGCTGAGAAGCAGACAATCTAAAACATCCTTGTATCCCCTTCATCTGATGGAAGAAAGAGGGAGAAGATCCCATTTACAGCAGTGCCTTTTTACTAGTCCTTGCTGACCCACTTCATGCCTGAGTGGCCAGGCTTTTTCATGATGCTATCCCCTCCTCTTCCTTCATCAGCCTAATGAAGACTTCCAAAGTCTCTGAGGAGGGAACACTCTCCTCTCCCTGTCTTGGAGGTGAAAAGTAAAAATTGCTTCTGCCTCACCTCCATCCTGTCTGCTCATCCCATAAGCAAGAAGCAGACTGTGAGGCAGACCGTGCTTTGGATACAGCAACTGCAGGGTCCAAACAGATCCCAACATTTCTGCTAAGAGTATATGCTCCCTTGGGATTTGACTGATACATTCTACAGAGCAGTCATGGTACTAGAGCAGGCATAAGACATGGTTATGGCTGTAGAAAGTCACCTATTGTGCTAATAAATGAAATATGGAGGTAGCATCTAGTACTGCTATTGAAATGCTTTTTGTGCTCCATCCATGGATGTCAGATTAAATTAAATGCTTCTCACACTAACTCCATCTCTTTCTCTTCATTTTCATGTTTTATTCTTTAGTCATGCGTGTCAAGTGGATATTTACAGTCAACAAATTACAATTTAAAATTCTTTTTTTTTCTTTTTTTTTATTTTCCCCTAGAATATGATGACATACTAGTTGGTCTATCTTAAGTATATATCTGCACAACACAGCTTCACAATTTTATGCATAGCTGAACTTTGCTGCTTGGCACTGGCTATCAAACTCTTTGTACTATTCTGTTACCTCTAATACAAATACAAATTACATATCTAATAAAATATTTTAGAAACTGTTTATTTACACCTGAACTATAATGAAAACACATAGATGTTAGTTTGAAAAATGGATGAATATGACATGTACTCACATTTTTCTACATTTCATATTAATATGGTCTTTATTAATAAACGATATGAAAATCTGATTATAAAAATACTCTTCGACTACATTAATAACAGATTCATATAGCTGTTATGTAAAATATTTTAATGCCTATGGGAATATTTATGCATGTATCGAAGATCATTGGGTTTAAATGACTTCACTCTAATTATACATTCACCCTCAATGCAACCTTGTTTCTCTTGTTTTGCACTGCTGTGTATTTATGCAATATATATTTTCATATCATTTAGGACAGGTTTTTCTCTTACACTTTTCAACTACTTCTCTTATTGCTGGACCACTCAGGTCTTCTATATTTTCTCTACTCCAGGCACCAACTGACCCCAAGGACGCCAGCCATATGCCATCCACATGAAAGGCAGTTCCTTCTGGCTCCTGTTGCTGCTGAAGGGCATTAATTCACTCAGCATTCCCACAAGCCATATTTACTTAAGCTATCATCAGTGCCCCTAGAGGAACGAGACTTAGTTCAGCCTCTTTTCTTACCCTCAGTGAATACAACTGAAAGTGCTGTTTTTCTTCAGGCTTTCTCTCTGACATACAGCACTAAGAATTGCTGTTTAGCTTTCAGCTCCGTGGAATCATAGAGCCAGAGAATGGTTTGAGTTGTAAGGGACCTCAAAGCCCACCCAATTCCAACCCACTGCTCTGAGCAGGTTGCCATTCCCCAACTCAGGCTGCCCAGGGCCCCATCCAGCCTGGTATTTACCTGCAGGGATGGGGCATCCACAGCTTCTCTGGGCAGCTGTGACAATGCCTCACTGCCTCCTGAGAAATGAATTTCTTCCCAAATTTTTTTATGCCTTTTTAGCAAAACCATTTTGTTCTTTCCTTTCTCTTATACATTACTGTTTTTCATTTTGAATTTTATTAGTAAAACAGAAATCACACTTAGTGATTCCTCCATGGGTTCTTCTTTCAAGCAGGATTTGAAAAGCTCTGCCTTTGGCAGCAAGAGCACCAACAGAACCTGAACAGGTTACTGGCCCTTTACTCTGTGTTAAAGCAATTTCCTTACAGGAAACAGTGGCAGATGAAAAGATGCAAAGCTGAATGTTAAGATTTGTATGAATATTTAACTTAACCATCTCTCCAAGCTCTCACTGCCAGAATTTGAAAAGGCTTTCAAATCACAGAATCACAGAACTGCAGGGGTTGGAAGGGACATCTGGAGATCATAGAATCATAGAATCACTCAGGTTGGAAAAGACCTAAAAGATCATCGAGTCCAACCACAACCTAACCATACTACCCTAACTCTAACAACCCTCAGCTAAATCATGTCCCTGAGCACCACATCCAAAAGTTTTTTAAACACATCCAGGGATGGTGACTCAACCACCTCCATGGGGAGCCTATTCCAGTGCTTAACAATGCTTTCTGTAAAAAATTGTTTCCTGATATCCAGCCTAAACTTACCCTGGTGCAAGTTGAGGCCATTTCCCCTCATCCCATCACCTGTCACCAGTGAGAAGAATCCAAACCTACTCTTGCTGTAAGCACCTTTCAGATCATTGAAGAGAGCAATAAGGTCTCCCCTCAGCCTCCTTTTCCCCAAACTAAACAGCCCCAGTTCCTTCTAGTTCAACCTCCTGCTAAAGCAGGTTCCATACAGCAGGCCGCACAGGAAAGTGTCCAGGCAGATCTTGAATATCTCCAGGAAAGAAGACCCCACAACCTCTGTGGGCAGCCTGTGCCAGTGCTCCATCGCTCTGACAGTAAAGAAGTTCTTGAGTAAATATCGTAACGAAAAAGAAACTAATACAGCTTTGTGGGACATGTCTAGCAATCTCACTTCAAATATTATCATTTCTTCCTTACTAGAGTGTTGCTACTGCATATAGCAGATGGTTAGTTTATGTCTTTTGCCCTTTTTGCAGGAATTTTTATTGTTATTGTTGTTTGATGAAATAACTGGCTCTTAACCGTGTTTTTAATTTAACAGACATACTTTGATGAGTGAAAGAGAGATGAGTGAAACTTCAAAATGTTGAAGCACAGTGTCTGATTACAGACACACATTTAAAATGAGGAACATGCAAGGCAATTTGGGTAGGATGTTCAGAACAATGGATTGAAAAAAAGCTGCTGTGTTTATAAATGGCTATTTACATAATCTGCTGTTTCTCTGTTATCTGCAACATTCTGCACAACAAAATTACTGCGAGCAAATGAAATTTAAATGTCACTATGTGAGCTAATCTTAGCCAAGCCATAAGAAATTTAAATTAGCTCATAGTGAAAGCAGCTTGCATGACACACTTAGAAGATGAAGTAATCTTTTCGGCAGGACAGAGACGGTGGCTCAGCCCTGAGCTTTGCTCAGCTGGTAGTTTGGCCAGTTTTCTGAGGATGAGAGGTGTGGTTCTTAGAAGGTGGCACACAGACCTGCCAAAAGGACATGCTTTTCACACCAGACCTGCAGTCACCAGTTCAGTTTGAACTATCGAACAAAGATGTTCTCTTCAAGTGCATGATAACTGACACCACCATACCTAGGGCAGCTAACTAGAAAGGAAAGAATGTGAGCATTACGGGTTCCTTTCCAGCAAGTGCCCTTCTTCAGGACCTTCTGGCCCTGATTCGGTAAAGCAATTCAAGCTGTGCTAAATTGGAAGTGTTTGAGTTGTCTTTCTGAAATTCCATTGTGTTCTTTAAATTAAACAAGTATGTTCTTTGAGGGATTAAAGCAAGAGTGAGCACAAGTTTGTGGGACTGAACCTGTTGTGTTTTGCCCTGTTGATAACAAGGTATTTGTTCAGCACATGCGTATTGAATTAATACACACAATAGCTGTATCACTGACAGCAGCTGGGGAGTTAGCATAGACAAAAGAACGCTATGTAGGTACATGTTCAGACCAAGCAGAAACTGTCTATGTAGCAGAATTGATTTTTAATGAAACATGATAAAGAGCCCTCTCATGAATAAACAATAATGCCCTTTCTGTGGAGGTTATGTGGGCAGAGAGAGATGGTGAGGGACGGTGCTGGATGGTTCTCCTCATCTTCTCAATGTGTGTCTTCCAGTTGCCAAGGACAGTCTGCAGCAGCTGGTGTCCCGAGTATGGTCTGTGCACATCCATCTTCTCTTCCTGTCTTCATCTCCAATATCAAAACCCATATGAAGCTGCTCTGTGAATCTTTGCTCTTGCATCACACTGGGGATGCACATGTGCTCACCAGTCCTTGAGGCTGCTGGAGATAATAAATTCCTTTCCTTATATCCTTGTGACTTTACTGGCTGAGAAACTCAAGAGGAGGAGCTGGCTCTTAGATTACAGCATCTGCCTGAGGAAATTCAACACACACTGCAGAACTGCATAGACCATAGGATGTTCAAGTGATTTTCTTCTCAAGCATCTCATGCAGATTAGTGTAGCATAAGCAGTTATGTCTAGTTACAGCCACCTTATGGTCCCAGGATGATGAAATGACAGAGGAAATTCAGTGTAGACAACATAAGAGATGTGCATGAGAATAAATATTCACAACTTTACATACTAAAGGATGAACTCTGAAACAACTACTTGTTTCAACAACATTTGGTTGTCATAGCTTTATGAAAAGTAAGATTTCCTCACCTTTAGAGGATCACTTCCACAGAGAGGAAGATTTAATTGTCACTACATGTAGTCCTAATTACCATTTCATAAAAGAATTTATTATAAGAGGTTCAGGCATTTACAGTATGACAATCATATTTTAGTAGTTTCGTATTTATTTAAATTGATACTGTGGTATAAAATTAATACAAAGTGTTGGATTATTTCCTGCATTTCACCAATCCCTTGTCAAGTTGGTTGTAAAAACTACACAAAAGCCCTGAGGGTACCATAATTATGTTTCATAATAAGGTAATTATATGTGCATAACCTTAAACAGGAGAAATCTTTGGGGATATCTTCTTTTTATAGATGATTGTATTATCACAATTTAAATAATTAAATGTCTGCAATTGCTCCTATTTTTAACTGCTAACTGGTTGCCATGATTTGTTAGTACATATTTTTGCATGTTTATACATATGCAGAGATTTTGGATAAATCCTATTCGATCAGTACAATCCAAATAAACTTCCAGTTTCTGCAGCCTTATAACAGGACAGGATGTCCTCATGGGTTCCTGCTGACCTGAGTTACCCAACAGTGTGACCACTGCCTGAGGGTAATCTGTGGCCAGCTGTAACCGCCAGAGCCTTTTCTGCTGTGCCAGTACTCCCTGAGTATTTCAAATATGTTCTTTGCAGAAGGAAAAAGACCCAGCTAACATTTTTAATTTCCACTCTTCCCTGTGAGGAAATGAAGAACCACGGACCTATCCCACCACTGTAATTGGAGTCTGAAACTGGTCTGAGTCTTATTTCAGTCTAATTTCATTTACTTTGGCTGTCTTTTATAGCAGAATGAGTGTGAAATGAATCATGCCCTCTATTTTTTATCTCCATGCCTACATCCAAAGTGCTACAGATCAGCCAACATAAAGAGAGCCGGCATCTTAAAACTACTCCTAAGCTGGAAACGAAACATCTCAAGGCTGACATGAATGAAAACAGGAATGATAAGAATCACAAGAGCTCTGGCAAAGATGAAGAGGATCCTTGAACAATTCCTGTTGTCTGGCCTCTGTGCCTTTCAAGGCCTGTAATACAGAATTGTGATACTACTAACTGTTAAAGAAATGAGAGGTAAACATTAGCAGAAGAGGAATTGTAACATTCCTTCAACCGCAGTTTTATTCAATTTAATTGAATTACTGTACAAAACCAAAATGATAGTGTTATTAGCCAGTTAAGTGATTAAAGGCTGTATTTATGTAATAATGTTTATGAGGCTTTATCATAACATAATTCATTCAGCACAGTATTTCCTGCTAACCATAAACGCTATTAGGAAACACTTTACTTTCTGATTCACTTGCCCTGCATCACCATGATAAATGGAGACTATGCCCATCCATATATAATGAGTCTCTGCAGCAAAGGCCTTCAAGCAATGAAAATTTGGAACATGGGGTGTCACTGTATTAAAAAATATGAAAAACGAAAGGAGAAAAAGTAACCCAACCAGCTCCAGAAGAGTATGTGGTTGCTCTTTATGGATTTATACTGGAGTATTGCTTGGTCCATGACCACACACAGATATACTTCTTCAAATGTACAAAACATTCATCCTACATTACCAGATTAATGGGCAAATAAAGGCTGAACATTTATTTCCAGAAAAGTCAATCAAAGGAGAGAAGATGACAAATCTCAGTCTCTCCTGGAAGATCCTGATGCATTAAGAAATGAGATGCAAGCTACATAGAAAGCCCTCTGGCAAGGGAAAAGAGTAGAGACATCCATTCACTGGATTGCTTAACCACTCTAGAAACTGAAAACTAATTTCTAAGCTCGCTTCTATCATTGCAAACTCAAAGAAACTCCCCTGATTTCAGTGGAGTTGTTATACACTTTTTATTACTTTTATTGGTATATAACTTTGTCCTTGAACTCTCCATTTGTCTAAAAGATCAATATTTTCACTGAATTCTGAATACTGTTGTCCAATTTTCAGTGCTGTCAGAGTTTTGAATAAGATCAGTATTTTATCTCTTGATGTTCCTTTTCATATTCCAGGCTATCAGTTTCAGTAATGTTCTTTATGGAGGCCTTCATAAACTGTCCTTACTCTGAACGCATTGAGCAGGTGTTACTTTTACACACTTGCAGATGGTGATGCTGCCAGAAGGGACATCAAAGCAAAGCTGAATAGTACTTCTGATAATGTAATGCTGATTCCTCAGTCAGTGTACAGCTATCGTCAGGAAGTACAAAATGGACAGAATCCAAATGGTGAACTGGACATAGACGGAGCAGTGGAGGTGAATAGTAGAGGAAGTCTCACGCATTACACACAAATGTAAGTCTTATCTTAAACGTGGGAAGGAATACTTATCAGATACTTAAACTTTCAAGAAAAAAAATAGTCACACACAAATGTGTCTTTAATTTTTGTTGAATAGAATGTCGGGCTTCTCCTGTGTTATTTCACTTTTATGTTTTGCATACACTGTGTTCTAATAGTTGTATAATACCATAATTATTCTCTTCGACATGTTTTGAGAGAGATAGGATAAGGTTTGACTTAAGAGGAAAAAGACTTCTTTGCTACTTCAGTTCGTTGGCTGTCTGGCCGAAGCTTTCATCCCAACACAGGTTCTTTTCATTCTTCTGATTACAGCCATTTTGGACTTGAAAATATTTTTTTAAAAAATTGTACCATCAGGCTGATCCAAAAGCTGCCATGGCATAACCTCATTATCTTAGTCTAGTGCCTTTTTGCATCAAGAGAAATGTGAGCTTCTTACAGTATCTTAAAGACACAGAACCCTCTGGGCCCTCCCCACCAGGCCAGCTCTGTTGGGCTCTGTTGAAGTACAGGCTGTGGGTGAAGCTTTGGCTTCCTGTTTGCTTTCAGATTAGTTCTTCTTGCACCTGCCAACAACAGTGGGGACTGCATCTTCTGAACACTTTTGCAAAGGTGAGTGACAGTCATGTCGAGTGATTTGAGGTCTTACCAACTTTTCAGATTGCAACAACCCTTTGTAGGTGCACTTGTGTCATTCCTGAAACCTTGCTGAGTAATGACAGGTACCAGTATGATTTTCCTGCTTCAGTATCAAAGACACACCCAAATGAAAGTCCTGCCATTCTGCTGTCAGATACTGAGTTTTGAAAGTACTATGCACTAGACTTAAATATATTGGAGACACCTGTGGTTCAGGAGGTTACTTGCACTACGTAAAACAGAAAGCAACAGTTTCTAAACTAATACTGACAGCTTTTATGAGCTGGCCAAGTTCTAAATGTAATGAAATGCATTGCAGATTTTTGGGTTTAGGGAATACTTATACTACAAAGTAAGCATTTTGAACTAAGCTGTGCTAGTAACCTCCACTACACTAAGTGTTTATTCTTATTTACCAAACAAAGAAGGCAGATATTAACAAAGCCTTAAAACATGAAAGCAAATCAAATTATATATAAAAAAATGCATAAATCATAAGAACAAAAGATCCAGATTGATTTAATTTATTAGGCTAAAGTGCTGAGAAATTCAGACATTCTTTATTTTTAGAATATGCATCAATAGATCACGTCTAGGCATAAAAAAGTAATAAAATACTAATTTTTAAGGAGTAATATTTCTCCAGTCCTAACTGTAGGAGAATTTTTCATTGCCCTAATTATCAAAGCCAATTAGCATCTTTCATCCCCAAATTAAATAACAGTATTAGCATGGCACTGGGATTACATAGCCTCACTTCTCCCTGTTAGTAGTCATCATAAGACAGACACTGCTAATAGGTAGATGCCATTTATGCTGCTGGCAAAACTCTGCATTAAATCAATTCCTCTATCTGCAGTCAAGTCTGAACCAGAATACAGCACTGGTTTCTGTACAAATGAATATCTACAGGGCTGTTGGTATTAAAGTATACAAAGAGTGAAGTCATAGCCACTGAGACTACAGAGAGACTTCTGGGGAAAGAATGTATGTGTTTATTCAAATTCAATTTAGTCAGAATACATGATAAAATCTTTCTTTCTGATGCTTATTCACAAAGAAGTATAAATACCCTCAACTCAATCACGTTATCAGGACTGGATTCAAATGTATTTCTACTCATTAATTCACAGTAATGTTTTTTATGAGGTGTGCATTAAAACTGGCCATAAATGTTTTACTTTGCCTGAATGACTCGTAGCATTCTAGAGCTAGAAGGAAATTGCCTCAGCAGAATCATAAGGTGCAGTGTGGCCATTCACAGCATTTACAATTTGTCATGAAAATAGCAGTTAAGAATTCCCAGCTGATTGTTAGTTACATTAAAATGTTATTAATTACTCTAGAGTTTTCACTGAAGCAGAGAGGAATAACTCTTGATTTCTGATGTGACTGCTTTCCCACCTGTAATGTACTAGAAAGGTGGAAGAATTAGATTAGGGATTCTAATCAAATCTCATATTTCAGGCAAACAACCTAAGTCACAGAGGCATATGATGATACAAACCCTCCTCATTTGTTGATAATGAACATGAAAAATGTTTCTTAGCTCTAATTGAACTATATTAGGTGCTGAAAATCGCTTTATTATTCATGAATTCCAGTTAGAAGCAACTCCAGGACAATAACTGACCTGAACACACCTGCAACCAGAAGAACAGGCAGACAGACTTATGCAAGCACTCACATTCATGGCCAATATACATTCATGAGTGAGTCCTGGATCTGCACAGATAGGAAGTCTTGGAAAGAGAGCGCCATGTTCACATGCTTGCTTATTTGCCATACAGACACATCCCCAAATACATTAAGCCAGAAAGCATACCATTTTATTAGGCAAGAATAAGGACATGTAAAGCAATACATGTATCTAAATGCCAAGACTGAGGGAGACATTGAAAGATACTAGATGGCCACTCTCTTTCATTTCAGAGAAAACCAGGGTGCACAGAAGAGTGATGCTGATCAGATTTGCCCTTATGTAGAGTCTGCAGGTGGCAGCAATAGCTATAAGCACCAGGACAGCATACATCTGCCTTACAGTTCACATCTCCTCAGATCTTCCATACCTCTTGGATTCTGAAGCTTGTTCTTCCTCGGCACCAAGATATTTTCTTAAACTTTAGCTCTTTTAAACTTTAAATCTTTGTGAGAAATCTTTTCAACATCAACAAAGAAAACATAGCAGAAAAAAACAGTTTCCTCCCCTCAGTGTAAGACATCTCACAGTAAAATAAATGAACATCTGTCTAAATGCAAAACTAAATTATGAATGAACATATCTTCTGAGATTGTGTGAACTACAGTTAATAAAAAATATACTTTGAGATTGCACAGCATAAGAGATTACAGAGCACATACCACAGAGTTAAAGAATTGCTGCTGCAGAAGTATTTTATGAATGCGGAATACACACAGGCAGTTTGCATTAAGATCAGTGACTTACCTCCAATCTTCACTTGCTTTGATGACATTTGAGTCTTTGCTAAGAACAGATTCTTCATCTCAAAATGAAAAACAGAATACTAAGCTCATGCACTTTTTATATACTTATACGTCACTTGAAGTTATTTTACATGTACTGACTGATGAGCTGATCCCTTATGAACATAGGACTGCGTAATCTCAAGATTCATACATAATATAGAGCTGAAGAAATGTACGTACAGATTGATCTACCTATACTTTTTATTACTCTTGTCTGTTTCCCTGTCATGCACAGGAGTGATGTAACACTATAGTTATCATCTGGTCTTTACAGAGACTAAAGCAGATTTTATTTCTTTTCACCCTTTTAATTTAGTTTCAGAGAAGCCCTCTCCTTCTGGAGACATACAGAAAAAGAGTTTCTCAGAAATTTGCCTTTTCACAGCCCACAAAGTTCTGGGTCCAAGAAAGTCCCCTTGAAGTCAGTGGCAGCCAGCAGTCTTGCGCGGAGCACAGAACTACAGTTTACTTGCTTCTGTATGTGAAGCCTTCAGAGAGAAACTTCACATACATATGGAGAGTACTTCAGTCTCTGGAGTTTAAGTAGAAGTTTCTTTTAAAATCCAAATTCTGATTCTTTCTGCTGTAGCTTCTTTACTTAAGCAGAAGTGTCAGGAGGCCTCCAGACCATGCCTCCACCTGTCTGCCAGCTATTAACGAGTACCCAGAGACCTTCCCCTCAGCCTTCCAGTCCATTAGGAAGAATACCATAGATTGTCGGCTAGTTTGTTAAAGTTCTCCTTGCTCTAATTAAGAATCGGTCCATACTCCTTGCTGAACTTCAGGAGCTTAACTCATTCTCAGTATTGTATTGCACCAGCTTCAAAAATCTCACTAATTCGCTCTTAGTGATTAAATGATTTTTTTTTTTTTTTTTTTTTTTTTTTTACTACTCTACTGCTCGTTACTTTGCCCTTAGCTCCTTGTTCAGCCTATACTTTTGATTACAATTTTCTCAGCTGCCATGAAGGCCACACAGGTGTCTTCATTTCCACAAAGCTCTGCTCTCTTTTGACCTCCTCGTTACTGTACTCTCCATCTTCCTCATCTTCTCAGTGTTGCTGCCAGACTTGAGCTCATCAAAATTTTCTGTTCAACCTCTCTATGACTTTAAACCCATGAGCCTTAATGACTTCTCATCAGCTCTCAATCCTCTCCCCCTCTTAGTCCACCCTTTCATTTGTTAACGTGGTACTTGGTCCTGTCTATGTTTATATCTGGTCCACCTTCGGTCATCACTATGGCAACTGCCTCCATCTTGTCTGTCATTTAACCTACGGCACAAGCTGCACCTTTGGCTAGAACTCTGTAACGTCAACTGTTTTCCTAAATAATATTTCTAAGTTATGGTCTTTCTTACTACCCTACAACTAAACATTTGGCAACATTCTTATTATCTCAACATTTGATTGCTCTTACTCATTTTCTCTGAGTTTGATGTTCTGCTTCAGGATGCACTTCCTGGCTTGTGACTGTGGCAGTGCCATTTTCTCTCTTTCTCCATGTGCTTTTCTCTTTTGCTGCTCTCCAGCCATGCACCCGATCTCTTATAACTCTTCTCAGCTGAGGCTTAAGAAGGTTGTGGATGCCCCATCCCTGGAGGCATTCAAGGCCAGGCTGGATGTGGCTCTGGGCATCCTGGTCTAGTGGTTGGCAACCCTACACATAGCAGGAGTGTTGAAACTAGATGATCATTGTGGTCCTTTTCAGCACAGGCCATTCAATGATTCTATTATTCTATTCCACATCACTCAGTGTCAGGAGTTAACTAAAGGTTTGATTTCCCTACTACAGCTGCTTCCCCTGTGCACTTGATGACTTTCAGTGAGGCGCCTTTGGGTTGTTTTCTCCGAGACTTGCAGGGAGCTCCTGATAGACCAGCAGGCTGTTGCCCGTGCCCTGCCTTATATCAAATCTGCTGGTTCTTATCTCACCCGTGGGAGGTCGACTTTAACATTGGTTGGGATCATTTGGGCTCTTCCTTTATTGCTGAACTTAATGGTCCCAGCAGACTCTTCCTGAACTTAAACCAGCTTTTGGACTCTTTCACAGATGCTTTTCCTTTGAGCTTTTAGAGTTACCAGTTTGGATACACTTAGTACTCTATGAAACGTGCCCAGGAATTGTTTATTATAACATTAATCAGATTTAACACTAGATGTCTTAAATAAATCTATGGGGTAAAGAAGCAAAGTAGAATTAGCAAATGAAATTGAAAGGCAGTTATGTGACCCAGTAAGAGAAGTCCCATAGTCTTCAGTCTTTTCTAAGGAATAGTCTTCATTTCTGCACTGGGACAGAACATTGTTTTGTGCGAGACTGTTCTCTGCTAACTAAAGAAATGCAATTTATCCAGTAAGTTAAGGGGAGAGGGGGAGGAATGTAATGTTATATGAGCTCATAGGATCATATCTACTTTGTGCTACCAGGCTGACAGGTCCATGATAATACTGCATGACGTAACCACAATCACCTGTTAAAACTCTGTGGATTGTTTTTCAGCTCCATTTCCATTTGGCTAGGGTGTTAAACAAATTATGCAATGAAAAGTTCATCCGAAACAAACTCATTACTGGTGATAAAACAGCAGTTGTAGAGAAGTCCTGCACAGGAACAAGTCACAACAGTGGTAAGGTACTGGCTATGGGAGAAACCAGCCCACATTTGGGTAACACACAACGCACCAGCAATCACTGCTTTGCAGGCTACTAGATGGCACTGTTTTCCTTAGCACAGCTGCAAACAGAAATGCTCTTGCTTGTCTAGTAAAACACCCCGAATCCTGGCTGAAGTTGCTTTCATCACTGCTATGAACAGGAGGAAAGGAAGGTTAAACTTTCTGTTGCTTCAAGTAAAAAAAAAAAAAAAAAAAAAAAACAAGTGTTCCTCTTTTCTTCTTTTCCTTCAGAATTTTGAAGCCTTTATTTTTTGCAATGGTACTTAAACATTTTTGTTATGCATGAAGATTATGTGATCAGGCAGGTAGGCACTAGGTTTTTATACCTACATAGGCCTGGGTGCTCAGGTGCAGAATAATCCTTTGTAACAAAGGGTAGCTTTAAATGGTTTAAGTAATTCTATGTCATATTTACTCTTCTAGTAGCTGTCTTGGATATGCTTTCATTAGCTAAATGCTTTAATTCATTAGAGAGTCTAAGTTAAGACTAAGCTGCAGTGAGCAATGACAGTTTTATTAAAAACACATTTTTCATTTAAGTGTCAATGTTTTCAGATGAATTAATTTTAATATGACTGATGGTTTAAATGGAAGGCAATATACTCTCATTCAGGGAGAGGTTCAAACCCAATTATATATATGAAAAGCAATTGTATGCAAAGGATGGACCCAAAGGACAAAAATGTCATCAGTTAAACAATGACCTCTCTCAGAGTAGTATCTGAAGCAGAATAATCATCTCTGATTAACAAGATAAGGATTTAGCCCTGCTTTGCTACTGCCCTGGCATGAATGCATGGACTACATTCTGAGGCCAGGAGCCGCCCTGTCCCTCAGAGCTAGTTGGAACTACAGTCTTATATGGACACACCAGCTGGACTTCTTGGGTTTTCCAGCCTGGTGGAATGAGAGGTGAATTATTTGTCATCCAGTTCAGGCAGCGCCAGCCAAATTAACTCAGATCACCTCCTCAGCTGCTCCTAAGAAAATGCTTGTGTGATCCCATCTGTTCAGCAGAAGAGCTTGGGAAGCAAGTATCCCCCAAAGAGAGGCTGTAAGGAATGATTATGGGTTAATAACTTCTTAAATCACTGCAGCTGTTTGCAATATTATTGACTATGCTTGACATCTTTCTTTCCTTTATAGGGTTTGGATGTCTGGAGTTTGAAGAATATCTAATGCAATTCAGATTGGATAAGAGGAGTGGAGAAAATCTCTATAATTACTGTAGCCTTTCCTGGAAAACTTGTCTCAGTCTATGTAGTAATCCTTCGCCCCCAACACAGACTGGGCTTTCCTTTTTACCAGAGCTGTAAGGGAGCCTTTACAGAGAGCTCAATGTGTTTACATTTGGTAAAGGGAGATTCTGCCACATGCCAAGCACAAAATTTATTCTAGCATCTCAGCCTTTTAATCTGGTATAAAAAACCAAAACAGTGGGTGAGGGCTTCTTATCTTACATGTTTTCAGACTTCCAAAGTATCTTTTTCTGCTACATGAAAGAATGCTGCAGACTGCTATGCGACAAAGGATTTGTCTGGTTCATCAAATCTTTTGCCTGAGGACTTTTACGCCTCCAGTATATACAATGAGGCACCTTCAATTTCTGCTAGCTACATTATTCTTTAACAAACCTCTGCCCTACTATTACTACAGCCCTAATGTAAACTATTCAGCGATGCCCACAATTAGCCGCAGGATGAATTGCCTCGCAGCACAGAGAAAGAAATTATGACTTGAAGACCTTTAAAATCAATTCAATCAAATTGATAGAATGCTTCCAGCGCTTGGCCTGGGAGCAAAGGACTTCTCAGCAGGCCTATCAGGCCCAGTGTGGGCAAAGTAAGCTCTCACTGCCTCCCAGCTGGGGCACACACATTTGTGCAGAGCAGCCTCTTTTCTGGTCTATGATCCCATGTCAGACTCAGTTAGGTGATGGGTCATTCATGGTGTTCGGGAATAGTAAGTTATTGCTGATTGCTGATGTGTTTTTTCATTGCAATTCTGTAATACATTGTTGCAGGGTTTTTTCTTTTTTCAGATAAGTGGTTAACATTATAATTTGTTTAAGGAGACTATGAGTGTGGCTTGTAAAGTCCATAAATTTTTTGAGGCCATTAATCTGGGTTTAAACCAGATTATCTAGCTAATATTTTTACTATGATTTTTCGTGTATGTGTGGTTTGTTTTAATCCATTTCACATCGTGAATCCTTTGCTGTACAAGCTGATAGGAGGTTGAATTAGCACAGGGGGATGATGTGGGAATAAGAAGCAGCAAGCATAGGAAACAGGCACAGGGAAAGCTTCTCCTACAGCAGCACAGGCATACTCTGGCTTGATGTAGGATATAGCCAATATCTTCCTGGTGGTCATGGAATATTTTAAAAAGTAACATAGGAAGGATTGTTTACAGTCTAATGCCTACAGCTGGGCTATCTTTCAAATCTACTTTTCATATGTAGAATCTCCTAATTTTTTTTTTTTCCTTATTAAACTTGAAAATCAGAAGTCACAAACACAAGACTCAGGATAAAATTCTGTAAGCTGGTAATGCTAAGTGCATAGGATGCTGTCATCCAAATTACCAATTCATTTTTATTTTATATTTCTGCCTTATTTCCAGAGAAAAATCCATCACGCTTCCTCACCAGCCCAGCTATGCTTTGCTTATGAGCCCTGACAAGATCACAGCTTGAGGTAGGTTGGTTGCATACAGTGGGCAGAACAGTGTTGTGATCATGATAATTGTGTGAGACATGTAGGCCTGTAATTGCTTAGTAATAACCATACATGGTATTTTTTTGCACAGCAGTCTTGACTAAAAGTTCTGACTGCTCAGCTAACTAATAGCCACGGTGCTCAAAGTACAGTAGAGCTGCTTGTGAATGGTGTGACAGACACAGAAGACACCAGAGATGTAAATTACTTCATCTCGGGGATTAGAGATAACCAGTAGAGAGATTCCTGTGTGAATAAACAAGGGTTGAGAAGCCTTTGGTTTCCTAAATTAAAGTAGTACCTAATACTTTGTAGGAAATACAGTGGCAGGTTTCTTTCCACACAACATCCTGTCTAAGACATTTCAGAGAAGGACATATTGCCATTGTTAATTTGTGGCCACTTTTCTATTTACTGTTTTTCTACAAACAGATCTGAGGGTGGATCCCTGCTCGTGAATGTGGTTGACTCATTCTCTCAATGCTGTTCGTTGAAGGATGCTGTCTGGCAGAGGGTTAGAAAGAGAAAGCCTTGGAGAGGAGAGTTTTGTGAAATGTTTTCTATATTAACCTATTTTAAGAGTTGTGATTGATCAGTATGAATTTCTGCAGACCAACCACTGTAAAATTTTAGCTAGAGAAAGTCCTGAGGGTATTCAGAAAACATTTATTTTAATTCAGGAAGAAAATAATGTTTGAAACTGGCTGTCAAGTAGCTGTTGTGTCTGTCACCATCACTTTTGTGTGTGTTTAATACATTAGATGTACAACCGCACAGAAGAAAATGACAGCTCAGAAGTGAAAGATATACAGAACAACACGTAGACTTAGATATCTAAGTCATCTATCTGCCTTTTCTGATGAAATTTTACCATTTTGAATTTGTATCCCAAGACAGAGATACAAGGCAGTTATATGGATGAAAATGCATGTTAGCTGTTTGATTTAATATTTCAATACTGAATTTCTTCATATATGTACATTTTTCAGCAACAAGGAGATACATTACAGTGTAGAGAATGCTACAGAGGAGAGACCAAGGGGAATAAAAAGGGGAGCAGCAGCAATCAACACAAAGCTAAGACATCTGGTGGAGGTAGAACAAGTGTGTTAAAAGACATAGCATACGTTTATCAGCTACTTCAAATGCATGTAGGTAGCTGACATTCCATGAATGTGCTGGCAGACCATCAGTTGGCTAGTTGCTCAGATATACTTCCGAAGAAACAGGTGTATGCTTCAAAATTGCATGAAGTGAATTCCTCATGACAGAGATATGGGGTTCCACGTATAAAATTAAATAGTTAGAACCAGAGAGAGTGTGAATATCAGTGCAACAACTTGTAAGCTCTGGTGCTGGTGGGAGTGGCATTTGGAGGTATAGGACTTGGGATCAGATGGAACAGATACATTAGCAAAGAGATGGACTATTCAGAAAGCAGGTTGTTCCTGGCATCTAATTCTGCCCGTACTTTTCTCTTTTTATGATGATACAAGTTATGCAAAATGATGCTGATGTAGTTAATCCAAAGTGATCAATTTATGCTTTTCCCCATGGTATGTTGCTATGGGCATAAATAACTGTGAGTTTCAGAAATGTGGAGACTCACAGCTGCAGGTACAGGAAAATAAAAAAGGAATGTCAAGCAAAACTAGCTGTCTTGAGGACGCACATAGCTGTTAGACTTTGCAGTGCGCTCAAACAGATTTTTCAAGCTGTATGTTTGTCAGTCTGTTTAACAGCACTGTATTTTGAAAACTTGCTAATAGATTAGTCTAAGGCAAACGGACCTGGATCTGTAGCAGCTGCTTCCATTCTCTGAGGAAGCCTTCTAGCCCTCAAGTCCAATCTTTAAAAGCTTTTTGGCAATTGTAACATTAAAAAAAGAAAGTTTTGCCCCAAGTTTCAAGCATGAACAGAAAGAGGAATTGCTGGTTTGATCAATCTTATGCCGTGTGAGCTTTCCATACTTAATTTTTACCCTTCAGATCAAAGACTAAGTTCTTTCCGACTGCATTGAACTTCTTTAATTTCTTAGAAAAAAAGAAGCAGTAGTATCACATAAAAACCATGTTGTTAATATTTGAATAGATTTTGTGCCTCATGTAATTACATGAAAAAATAGAATAACGAAAATTCTGGCTTTTCATGTAGAGCAAATGGCATATCAACCTTTCAGAAGTTTTACCTAGCAAAAAGTGTATTCTACATTCCAATACGGAAAAACCTCTGTTTTTAATTGCATGTAAGCAAATACCTTCCTAATTTGTGACTGAAAATGTGTTTGTACTGGAAACTGAGGATTCTACAGTTTTACAGAAATCTAAACTATCAAACGCTTCAAAGAGTTTGTAAAACTAATTAATTGACAGTCTCATACTAGCAAAAGATTACTAAGCCTTCCAAATCCAGGTGTCTGTCAGTGGTTCAATTGCTGGACTTCAGGCTATGCTTCAGGAAAATATACACAATTAAACACATTTTTATGTAAATGCTTAACACTTCACACACTTCCTTAAAGCCTGCATGTTTTAACTATATATATGTATTCTCTGTCATAGGAATATTTTTCCAAATCAAGGCCTGACATGACGTACAGATGCACAGTATATAAATACGCCTGCTCAGTAGAGAGGATGTTCTTGCGTACTTCAACTCCTGGCATTCTGCTGCATGCTCAAACTGCCACAGATTGTGTTTTCAAGGACAGCTAATCATGCTGCACTTAGAAAAAAGAAACAACACAATAATATTCAACTATGGAGTGCTGGAAAATCCAAGGTTATGAGAAGAACAACACAACATAACATTTTAAGGAAAGATAGTAATCACTTCATAAATACAAGTTCACTGCCGACTGTAGCAGTATTTGATGTTAGGGAGCTTAAGACAACAGAGATATTGGTGTTTTTTGACCCAAAGACCATTCACACCTAAATTTATATTAAAAGAGAAAGACCAAAAACTCCCTGGCTATGTGGAAGTCAACTATTATGTGCCAAAGCATGCTCTTTTCTTTGCAATATACATAATGAGATACAATCCCTCACCAGTTCATCACTCAAATAGCTAAATCTGATTTTGCAGTGAAAATGCAATTTAATCTCATCAGGTTCCATAGTGCTGAAATACTAAACTTAACAATAGAAACTGATGTGATATGTTTGAAATTAAATTGAGCCACTGCAAACAATGGGTTTCTTCAGAGACTGGCCTTGACTGAATCTGTTTTTCCACTTCATTTTGCAAAGAAATCATCAAGTCTAATGGCTTCAAGCAATCTAAGCGATGTGCAGGTTGAATAAAAAAACCACAAGCAATGTCACTGGAAAAACACGACACACAAACAAAGAGAAATTACCACACGCTGCACTGAAAGTGTTATCATTTCCCCAGTCCATCTGAGAAACTTCTATCTGAAGCAAGGGAGCCAACTGTCAGCCAGTGAAGTCAGGAGAAAGATTTTGCCTTCCTTAATGTCTGGGTAAGAGCTGACGTCTGAAGAATATCCTATGAATGTTAGTGTCTGAGACCGACGAGGAATTTGTTGACTTGAACAACTAGAGAACAATACATTTGGAAGCTGATAAGATTTATGGACTCCTACGCTGCAGAGGCAGTGAAGAACTGTTTATCTTTACTTCCTCTTATAGACAGCATCTGTTTCCTCCTATGGCTGGAAAAACATCAGCTAAGGGAAAAAATATATTAACTGACAACAGGGTGCATAATCACCAGAGACCCTCATTGAAATCTTCTAGACTTAAGTAAGTTGCCACACTGAAGGCAGCCTCAGACTATCTAGGCTATATAACACTGAACACACGTTTACCTTTGACAAACCACCACCCATGCATTAAGACCCCAGACCTAAGACAGTTCCAGACCCAAGGAATCGTGAGCTCTCTCTGTTTTTCTGTCTCTCTCTTCTCTTTCCTCTCAGTCTTCTTTTACTCATTTTTCTTTAGTAGCCATTGCCTAAATTTGCCTTGGAGTAGCTGATAAGGAAATAACACCTGGGCTAAGTACCCTTACTCATAATGCTTTCTAACTTTGTTAGAAATTTGCCTAATATTGCTTCAAGGCAGTTGATTAATGGTGGTTAGAAAGCTCAATAAACTGTCTTGTACTGTACCTCAAGTCATGGTCTGACTCCATCTCAGGAGTGACCCTTGTAGAACAGGGAGTGTCATATTCAGGGGATTCCAAATATTCATCTTCCTTGCAACCCATCTAATGGAACAAGACAGTTAGTGTATGATCTGAAAATGTGCATACAAAGGTGTAAGACTGAGCTTTTTATCAAACATAAGATCCCTTGCACCACAGAGGCAGCAAAAAGTAGGATGGGATGGAACAGGATGGGGATGGGATGGGATAGAATAGTTCAGCTGGAAGAGACCTACAAATGTCATCAAGTCCAACTGCCTGACCTCTTTAAGGCTAACTAAGGGCATGATCCAAATGCCTCATGAACACAACAGGCATGGGGAATCCTTTCTCTATAAAGCCTGTTCCAGCATTTGACCACTCTCAAAGGCAAATAATTTATTCCTGATGTACAGCCTGAACCTCCCCTGGTGCAGCTTTGTGATGTTTTCCCCTGCATCTTATGGGTTACCAGGGAGAAGAAACCAGCACCTCCCTCTACATTTTCCCCAGGAAAATTCTCCTCAGGAATTTCCCCTCTGCAGGAAAAGCAGATGAAGCAAATGGAGAAGCTCTCAATCAACAGGAAACAATACCAGGAAACCTACCTCCTGGGAGCCAGTCTGATGGACACCTGAATTCCAGACTCACATTGCAGTGCCATATTCAAGGAAATAGCACAATGCTGCTTCTCTCAGGAGGCAGAAGGAGAATGAAGACCACACATGTTGGTAGTGTCTGGGTAATAAGTAACACTGATCAAGAGACTCCAGTGACTTTGCAATGAGCATGATTAGAGCTGCATTGTCCAAGACTGTAAATCCTTTCTACATCTCGTGCAGAAGAATCAGGCATTCTCTTCTGAATAATAGAGACTCACAGAGACTTTCATCCATTTTCCCTGGGTGAAGAGGGATGGTGTAACCTGAGTGTATGTCACTGATATGTATTAGAAACAAGTTTGTTGAAGTTATAAATAACTATTACAAAAAAATTAAAACAGGAGGCATCTTGGTCTGAATTTAATCTGTGTTTGTGTACTTCCTGGCAGATACTGTGTGAGACAGGTTTCATCAAAATGAACAGATCTATTTTTCTGTGCCTACAAATAAAAAATAAAAGGTGTGGGGGGAAAATACCCAGAATTGTTTGTTTCTGCTAGAGCTGATCTGCCAGCCAATTTGAAAGCCAGATGGCTGTAAGTTAATTCCAGTACCAACTGTCCAATTCCTAGATGCCTGTTTGACAATATTGTCCTTCTTTATTTGTTTACTTTAGGAATAGCTCTGTAGGGAGTTTTACCATCTCTATCATCCTCACTTAGGGGAAAGCCTGTGTGAGCAAAGAAGGGGTTAGGAAAACAGAACTTGGGAGGATTCCCAGGGAAGGCTTTCTCCTAATCCTTCCAGGATAATAATGACTTGAGTGGCTTGCTGAAAGCAAAAGCTCTCAAATTGCCAAATTGGTCCAGTACTCACATGATAAGGACACCTGAGCCCTCCCTGCTAGACAGCAGATATGTATCCACAGCAGTGCTCTTACTGCATAACTGAGCTTCACCACATCTCCTTGGCATTCAAAGCCCTCTTGCTCAGTGACATGCTTCAGAGGGCTCATCTCAAAAGCTAATCCTCACCCTGGGCTATCTTGACTTCTGAAAAGGTTCTGGGAGAAATTTCTGTGAATTCCCAGAAACCAACCCAGCACCCCACAGAGGATTTCTGTGGCACCCAGATGGTGGACTAATGCCGTCAGTAGTTATATGCTGATGTTTCTAGGCCCACCTTTTAAAAACTGCCAACACGAGGAGTTTTAGCAATGGTGACCCAACAAGCTTCTGAAACCTGTTAACCTATCTGAGCAAATGATCCAAGAGACAGTCAGCAATTCAGCTGACAGAATTTAGAATTTGTCTAATTGATGGTAGATACAAAAATGGGCTCACAAGAGTTTTTTCTTATTTTCCAGAACTGTACTCCTCGCTGAAAAGTGAGTAAATGGCAGAAAGGGACTTGACTGATCACACAGACACTCACTCTCCAGGAGATATTTTACCAATCCAACAGTGGCTGCGAAGGTTCTAGATTTCTCTTTGTGGCTTACAGCTGGTGTTTAGCTCATCATTTCAATAGGTAAATCAGGACAGTGGTAATGATAATGAAATAATGAGTAATTATTTCCTTCAGCTACAGTGAAAAACCATAGATCTGCTACATTTCTATCAGCTGAGAATCTGAGAAATGATATGTGAAGAATGCCCCATGAGTCAAACTAAGGGATTTTTACATTTATACATATATAAATAGACTTAAAAAAATAAAAATATTCAGTTTCCTAGCACTGTTACATTAAAAATTAGGATAGTTTCCTTTTTTTTTTTTCTTTCTGTAGCTAACACTTCTGAACAGTTGACAAGCCAGCTGTTCTGCCTGGTAGCAGGTTTTATTCTGTATATTTTTAATATATTTATATGACTATAATTACATTAAAATTAAGTCTATTGAATGAGTAATGACATGATCCTATGATATCATAATCCTATGATGTGACTGCCTTTCCATTTCTAGAAAATTAAACAAGTGTAATGTAGCCTAGAAGAATTCAGTCTATTGATCAAATGTGTAAAATTTAAGCATGGAAAGTTCACACAGTTAACTAGTTATTTATACAACATTTTATCCCGGTGACATTAATTTTGCAAAATGGCAGCATCTCAGGATGCTGCATCAAATGTTCCTCTACAGTGAAACAGATGGTTTTTCAAATGGCTGTCCCTGGAAAGGCAACCTGTTAGCTGGGAATCACACTGTGATCCTTTTGATTCCTTCCAGCCATGTTTCTTGGTGGAAATGTTTCTGCGAGTCAGGTTCTGATTTGCTTTGCTTCATCTGTGCAGCTTCAGTGATTTGGAAGAGTATCAGGAGCAAAAGAGGCAAAAGAAAGAACTGTGCTCTCTGGGGACAAAATTCATGTATAGCTTCAAAGGGAAGGTTCAGGTTTTTTATAATAAGAGGAAAGAGTAATTTAGAAATAATGTGACTACAGAGCCTGGAGACAGAGCTAAATTTTGGAGCACCCTTTTTGGTCATGCTGGTGCGAATACAGAAGGCATTAGGGTGAGAGAATTAATTGCCTCGGGCAGAAATTTTAACAGCAAGGGACATGAGAATTAAGGATGTTAATCAGGAAAAAGCAACAGAAATTTGAAAACAGGTTGACCTCAAGAAAATAGAGAGAGTTGTTAGGGAATATGACCTCAATTGCTTATATTACCTTGGGAATATTTATGCGAGGGTGTTATATATTGAATGTGTCATTCAATATCAACACTTTAGAAGGGCTATACAAATAGACTCTTGAAGTTAGCCTGAAAATTCTTTTTTTTTTTTTTTTTTTTTAAGTAATCAACTTTGTAAAGGTTGATGAATAAATGTAATTGGCTTGCTCACTGTAAGTAGTATAGTTTCATTCTGATTTGGTAGGATATCCATTTAAAATTGAATTTTCAATGCCTTCTTTCTTAAAATGATACAAGTACATACATTTCCTGCATTTTTATGTTTATGTGATCTAATTAACAGTAAAAGAATTAAGCTTTTTTAAAGGCTGAGAAAGAGGAAGTTAATGAGCAGCTGAAGGAGAAATTTGAACTATTTGGCCACACTGGTTGGTTCCAAATTAACTGTAACCACTCAGGAAATGGACCTAGGAGTCACTGTGGACAATGCAGATCTTTCTGTGAGAGCAGCTAAGATGCAAACAAGTTGCTAGAATTTGAAAGGAAGGAAAGGGGTAGTAATACTGAAAGTATAACAGTGCAATTCTCTGAATTGACAGAATGATGCATCTGGCACTACTCTCCTAATTCCAATTCAGGGATGGATGATGAGAATAATTAGATATAAGAAAGAGAGATGAGAGGAAGTGGCACAGTTTTCAGAAAATAATTGATACAGGTATGCAAAATGAATTTAAAAAATTAGAAATATTTTATGTTGTTGTTCTTTCTAAAGCATCTACATTATGGTGCAACTGTCCTGATGGTGTCTGTGTTATAAATACTTTGAATCACTTTATCTACTTCCTACATGGAATTACTAGCAACAGCAAATCTATATTAAAGATTTTCCTTAACCCAGCCCTGGGGGCACCTTGCTATTTCATCTGTTTTCTTCATTTGCCTGTGACCTGTCTCCTATCTCTAATGAGGATTATTGATGCTGTGAAAATAATACTTATTGGGAATCTAAATCAGCTACATGATGATGCCACATGCTAGCACCACAGACATGCAGATGACACTCAGCTCTAGCTAACCTTCAAGATATATGATCATGTGGGTGTCAGTGAATTACCTGGTCCTGAAGTGCATGCTCTCCCATGTAAGGACCAGCAGGCTGACTGTGGGGGCAAGTGAAGCAGAGCAGTGCTAGAAGGTGGATGAAATCCCTGTGAAGAGTTTTCTGTGCGTGGTCTTTGTTAGAGGCACGTACTCCTTATTGCCAATGGAGATTGTTGCTAAGACATGTGCTCTCATCTCTTGGTGTCTCTACACTCTCCCAGCTAGCATCTCCAACCATTCAGTTGCCTGGGAGAACCCTCTCCATTCCTCTCACATCATCCTCATGGGAGACCTGGGGGACTATGAAACGACAGCTCTGCAAGTGCTTACAACATGTATTGCCCCAAGGGCATCTTTCAGGTTTGCATGTTTGACAATGGTAATCCATGGTATGAGCAAAGGACAGCTGGATCAATATTGTAGGGTACCTCTGACACAACAGAATTTTATTCCAAAAGAATAAAATGGAGAACTCGTATTTTTCAGGCATATGAAAATGTGAAATGAATTCCCACAGGCAGTAAGGATAGCCACAAACTATACCCAGCTCCAGCTGCAAATAAACAAACAAACAAAGAAAACCCAACACTTCAAAATTACCTTCATGAAAAATAAACAGCAGATTTCATACTAAAGATGGAATAAATGCATAAACTAAAACTGTAATCCCGTCAAAGAAAAGTGCTCTGCTACATGTATGTTTCTCTCCTTGGAGAACAGATGAAGAAAGGAATGAACCATGTGTAATTTTGGCTAGTTGGGTCGTTTAAAGAACCACTGCCAAAAACTGGAAGAACTTGGCTGTGAATCACATTTTTCTGTTAAAAACTCTTAATGAAAAACCACCCATTTGTGACAGACCTTGGCTGCTCAATAGCGTAGCATATCACGTAACTGCTTGAATCTTTGGGCTCTTTTATTTCTAAACCAAATTTCTATGAGTTCATGGCTTCTAGGGAGGATTATGACTGTTCTTCTGAAGAACCTAATTTGTGTGAGATTTTTAAGAAAAAAATACACAGACCATATCTTTTGATATCATAACTAAAACTCGAATAACCTAGATCTGTGCTCTTTACATGCTAGTAAACTTATCTAGTATACTGTGGAGCATTTCATAAGCTTATTTATATCCTGTTGAATAGTAGATATGCAAGGAATATAGATGAGATGCTCTTAAACATCTAAACTTTATCAGAATTTACTTAAATTCAGTCAGGATTCTGAATTACCCATACATATGCACTTCCTTCAAATAGGCTTAATGTTTTTTAAGTGTTCCTTTAAACTTCAATTGTAATCAGGCTTCAGACAAAATTTCCAGATGGCCGTTTCATTCCAGACAATCTGCTCTCTCAAGTGCCTCTCTCTCTGTAAAGCCCAACGAGCATCAAGTGCATTTATTACATCCTGATGCAACACCCAGCACAAGATATGTTTACTTTTTATCTAATAATACATCAAATATTTTATATTGTAAGAATTGATGAAGCAATTTCAAAATTGCTGTTCAGCAAAGGAAAAAATGCTGTTAGAGAACACAGCCAAGCATCTCGACAGCATGGCATGAACCCTAATGAATTAGCTGAGAAATGAGCACAATAAGTTCTGGTCAAGTGTGTTCTCTAAGCAACAATTCAGCAAATCTGCCTTTCACGTATTTTTTCCATTGTAAGGCTAAAGTTCATGCAAGTTAGTTCTCAGCTGGGGTATCAGGTGAGATGCACTGAAAGCAAAGAGCAGCTTCAGGTGTCTCCCTTCTTGCTCTGTACACCAAGTATCACAGAGCTCCTCAGTACCAGCCACGCTATAAGTCACAGGTTCTGACTCTGAAAGAGAAAGAAGGGACAAAACAAGGACATTTCAACTGCAGCACAGGCCAAGTCTTGCACCTCTGAGCTGGGGCTCCCAGGACTTACTGTAGCTTGATGGTATCTTTGCCTCTGAGTTCTGCTTCAGCCTCCAGGCTCACGCTGCACCTGGTGAAACCTCTGCTGAATCTACTACAGACATTTTGAAATTCTCTACCCCAGTCATAGTGCAGTGTCTGCCCTCCAAGCGCACCGTGAATCAAATGCAGGCAGATTTTGCCTCAGGAGCAGGATGCTGCTCTTGTCTCAAAAGAGAGTTGTTCTTTGTTATTGCAACATGACAGTGGAGCATCATATTCCCCTCTTCCTTAAGGAACTTCAAAACTTTAAAAATTACCTTTGTAATCTTTCTAGCCTTAAGTATGGTTTTTCACAAGCAATTCAGCACCTTCACTTCCTCCACTCTGTCTCAATACTGAGTAGCATGGGTCATTGCTTGTTTTTCTTTGAGAACCCATGATAGTTTTCACCACCCCAGCCAATCTTCTCTCCATGGAGAGTTCTCCACCAGACCACCAACCATGCTCTTCAGAAAGCTTCTGAACCATCAAGAAAGAAGGGTGATATGAAACTGTAACTTCGTAACGCTATCTTCAAGTGGCCGTTGGTGATCTCAGCGATAGCTGTTCAGTTATCCTTAAGATCACTCTTGATGACACTGTTCTCTACACAGCCTGCGGACCTGGCATGGCAATGAACATAAAGCCAATGTGTTTTGGAGATGGAGATTGCTTTACTCCACTGATTATTGGTGTTCGGAGGAACTTGCTGAGTCTTGGCAACCGTAACAGCTAGGGCTACAAGGGCAGAAAGATTCAGCAGCCACTCCACAAGATGGTCTTAGCACTGAGGGGAAGGAGCTCAGCTCAAAGCTGTAGCCATACTCATTCTTGCACTGCAATTACCATCTCAAAACAAAATCCCCTCATCATCAAGCCACAGAACAAGCCTGTGGAACAAACCAGGACATTAGGAACAATGAGCACAAACAAAGGATCTGTCCGAAGAAAAGAAGTGGTGTATGACAGATGTATTGGGTAAATGTCAGATGCAGATACACTGTGTGCTTTTTGATTATGAGTCTGTGCTATCCTTCTTGGACATTAAGGCACCCATATGAGCTGCAGTCTGGCTTAGGGAGCACAGGGGTGTAGCAGTGAGCCCCAAGGAACAGCCCTGCTCCATCCTTGTTCTATACTCAGCTTTGGGCTCCCTGCCCAGGGGCAGATCAGGACCAAGCACAGACAGAGCACTGAAGTCCAGGACAGGAATTACATAAATGATGGGACACCATGGATAGCTGAGTAATCCCACAGCCTCTGCAAGAGTGTGTAAAATAGGTGCAAACTGTGCTTCAGCCAGGAAAGTGCTCGAAAATCCATACTCCTGGAACAGAGGATAATGCATAAGTAATCTTAACAGATTAGGCCATGTTTGCTTTAGTCATTTCCTATCTTTATGTGCTGCCATAGTACCTGAGTTCAGAGGAGTGACTTACTTCTGCAGCTGCTGCTGCACTGGAACTGTTGGTGTACACTTCCCCAGAGAGGACCTTGGCTAAGGAAGCCTATTCCTTATGTGACACTCATATCTTCTTTTGTGAGTAAGACTGTTATCTGCAGGCATCTATGACTTTAATGGCACATCTTAGGATTCATTTTGGAACCTACTTCTGATTGTATGTCATTTATATACCTACTGAAAAGACTGAGTTTAGTCATCAGCCTTCCTGGATATGGCTGCTTTATAATACAGGAAAATAAATACATTCCAGAATGTACTGGTTATATTCCTGTTTTATTTTGATGATAATTTTGATTAAGCAGACAAGAATTCAGTCGTGTTATGATTAAAATGAACGGGTTCATGTGCTCATCTTTTTTTTTAATAGATCATCTTTGTTCTGAATTATCTAACAAGTTTTATAAAGTGAAAAAGACAAAGCCATGGGGCATTTTACCATTGCTACATATATGCAGCTTTTACCCTGAATTCATACTTGCCACTGAAACATTCAATCTTTGCAGAAATGATGTGAGCACTTTGTTTTGTTGATGTAGTACACTACCTAATGTATCAAATGAATGAGGTATCAGGTGGCATTATAATAACAGCACATCAGCAGAGTTAGCTGTCTCTCTAATCAGGTCTTGCATCAGTACACCAAAAAGCAATCATAATGCTACTTGAAAGATGACACTATTGGAAGGAAGAAAAATTCCTGAAGTGTGTTTAACATGAATTCACAGGATTAAAGTAAATCAGAATATACATTGACAGCATCTGTTACATAGTGCCAGGTATAAGTTGCAGCCCTACACTGGCATATAGCTTCTTGAAACTAATTCTGCAACATCTGATGAATAACTGGGCATACACTACATTTGCTTTATATATTTTTAGCCTTTAATTTATAATAGCTCCATTAAAGTGGTTTATGCTTCCCTCTGTTCCTCCTTGATCATTAGACTGGTTCAAGAACCAATCTGCCTACAGAGAGATGTTATCATATGATCAGTTACTATTAAGCATGGTATGTCAGATTTTGCTTAACAGCTAAATGTCAAGGAGAAAAACAAAAATACCTTTCAAGTTTGTGCTTTTTCATCAAAAGTAGTGGTTTTCTTTTTTAGTCTAGGGACCAAAGCTGGGAGAAAATACACAAGGTTTTCTATATAATATTTCCCAGAAAAGGAGAATAACTAACCAACTGCAAAAGTTTCTGTCCTTCTAGGTCTGGAATCAACAGGATCACAGGTTTATCCAAAAAGGCAAAAGGGAATGATAGTTCTTGAGATTATCATCACTATCCCTTAAAAACAGAGGAAAAATGTTATGAGTCTCTTTTTAGCATAATACATTCTCTGATCTATCCTGGATCAGCATTGCCAACACTCAGTGCGCTTTCTTGACCATGGACAATTCATTTTCCATTACCTTTTTTTCCTTACTACCTGAAGAATGATGTTGCACTTAACTCATCTGTCCTTCTGTATTAGTTGTTTTGCTTATTGCATCTTCCATGACTTTCTTTAGCAAGGAGAAAAACTGACTCAGACTGTGTACAAATAACTCCAGAAGTAAATTCATAAAGGAAAGAAATTATACTGAGAATCAGAGATCTATCAACTGATCGGTTGCTCCTGTCATCTCACCTCTTCAGAGCAATGAGCAGGGAGACAAATGCACAGATAAAGCTGGATGATTCATGCAGGCAGAATTCCCAGTGCAGCAAGGTCTTTGGAGGGCTGTAGTATTCAAGCTGAGGCATTGTTGGAAACGCAGGGATGTGACAGGCTGTTCCCTCTCCAGCAGTCCCTTTTCCCTCCTCCCACCAGTGGCTGAGCTCCATCTGGCTGGGAGCCACATTATCCCTAGCAGTGTTCCTGCAATCCAAGGTGTGAGGGAAGGGGATTGCTGAGCCATAATTCACTGCCTAGGCTCTGGGATCGCAGTACTGCCCTCCAGCCAGTCCTCCCTTCAATGCCAATGTTCTCACCAAAATCCTGCAATGCTGAGTGCTGGCTGTACATGAAATTTCTGCTGTGTGGGTGGTTATAATGTCTCAAATTCATCTCTCCCTCAGTCTTAAAATTTGCTGGCCAGATTTGGTCATTATTGATCCTCTCATCCCTTAAATTGACCACCCGGTGCACACTGTTGTCTCTTCTTCCATTACAGTCATTTCTGAAATAGTTCTTTGACCATCCCTTACCATTAGCAAAAGTGGATGGAATGAGACTCAGTTGTGAAAGCAAACTACTGGCAGCACATGTATCAAGTGCCACTGAAATCACTTTTCAGCTGGTTTAGTATTTAACTAAAGCTTTATCTTGCTTAAAGCAAGATGCTATGACTAATAATTTAATACATGTAAATTAACATACTGGAGTGACTGGAGACTAAAATTTGCAATATGCCTGCCAAAGAGATGGTCACCAATGCTTGGCTTGTAACAAGCTCCAAGATACAATTGCAACATACTTTTAATTTTTCAGTGCAAATGACTCTGGTCAGATTTAAGATACAGCACCATCTTATGGATATTTCTGTATGGATTAATGAGTTTCTCTGTTGGCAAAAAATGCTTCTTTGGCAACAAAACAAAACAAGGCAGAATTATCAATTAATGCACACTTCCTATTTATGTGAAAAATCAGAATTACCTCTGGGAATGGGAAAGGACATTGTTCTAACACAATTCTGTTGACAAATTCACATTTGACAACCAAGTCTATGAATAGGATGCCAAATATTCACAGCATTCTGGTTTCACAGCTTCCAATAAGTACTCAAAATACTTGAGATTCATTTCTTAATCATAATATTAAAAAATACATTGAGATCTCTTTTTTTTTGTCTCAGTTTCTGGGCTATTGTGATGAAGTAAGGTCATATTTCCAAGTTTTTCTTTTCAATTTTAAATAATACATTTTTCATTTTTCCTTCTATGAAAGTTGAAGTTCACTCCTATTTCTGTGATTTCTGAAACTCTAGAAAAAACAACCTAACATATTCAAACAGCAAGGACTAGCAATCGTATTTTCTAGTTTAACTTCCAACTATTTAAGTCCTGTAAGTAAAAGAGATATAAATGCTCACTCTTCTTTCACGCATTTTTAAGCATTAGGTTACCATAAAGAATCTTTTCTTAAGTAAGAACCAGACCCATTTTTTCCTTCCACCATCATTACAAATTATTATATGAATTCATATTTTTTTAACAGTTTCCCACCTAGGAAGAAAAACATAAACTGAGTGTATTGCTTTTTTTGCTATAGTATTATAGGAAACATGGGAGGGCATCAGATGCCCCAACTCCTTAACAGTGACCTTGTACCAAATCCTGGTTCCCTCTACTAATGAAGATCTGATTACAAAAAAAGGACATATTTTCCTTTAAAAATAAAATAATATGTGGGTTTATTCTTATTAAACACTCAACAGTCTTAAAAGTTTTGTGGGTATTTTCTTAACTGGGGTTTAAGTTTAGTTACAAAAGGATGTGCTTTCCCAAAGCACATCTTTTTTTGTGTGCATATCGTACACAAATATTTTAAATTATATTACTATTATCAATTATGTTTCATTGGAAATATGTCCATCCAAAATTCTATGCAGCCTGGTGATCAGTTAGTGGTTGGACTAGATATCTTAGTGGTCTTTCCCAATCTTAAAGATTCTTTGATTCAGGGACAGTACAGTACAAGCAGTGACATCTTTGGAGCTTTCCAATATTAACTGACTTCTAGAACAAGCTCCAGACTTCATTTCTCTAGAAAATATAGACTCCAAAAACCCCATTATACTTGCTGTCTTCCTGAAATGTCAGCATGGAAGGGAATATGAGGAGAAAGGCTTTCTTTGTCATATTCCATTAAGAGCACATTCTTACTTCTCCCATATTGGCCTATTCCAGGTCACTTACATCTTACAAAACACTGGAAACCAAAGGATGGACAGTGCAGTATCCTGATAACAGATAAGAGCAGTGAGACTTCACATTGAAATGGTAAGATGGCATCTATACCAGGTGAGTAAGGAGGTGATGCTGGAGATTCAAAAACTCAGTTGCAAACTCAGGCAATTAATGGCAGGTAAATTTGGTATAATTCCTGCTATTTCACTTTGCTAACTTTCTATTCAGGACTAATTTTATGCTTTGTTTTAGCAACCCTCTCCAAAGGCACTGATTGCACAGGGTGGGATGCCATAAAGAAATTATATTTGTATTTGTTTGTTGCCTTTGAAATTAGTTTAACACAAATACTTAAACACATTCATTATGAAGAAACTGGTCACCTTTTCCTTGCATTATGCACTGTAAATTTTATGTATTTCTTGTACTGAAACTTGAGCTTTAACTTAATTTAATTTAATCTATTTGAATTAGTTTTTGAGAAAAACAGAATTACATTAAAACAGTTGAATTCATTTGAAAATGTATTTGGTAAATACACACTTTTAGTTAAAATTTGAAAGTCTAAAGTTTAAAGTTTAAAGTCTATTGTAAGTACGAAATATATATATATATATGATGTATTTCCTTTGTTCATTATAAGCCCTGATTTTAGAGGCAAATGCAAGGATTTTTTATCTGGCAAATGTTCCAGGTCTTCTTTCAGCTTACTGCCAGATTGAAAGTTGGTAATTCCAGAAAAATCATTTCAGAGCTTCACTCAAGATATAAATAAAAATTTTACCTGTCTTGAATGATAAGAAAAGTGACTTTATGACATCCTTCATGACAGAATCACCAGGACATTACAAAAATGGTTCCAGTAATGACAGTGAAAAGACTACAATATGTTGAAAAGCCAGTGTGACACTATATAAAAAAAGCCAGGAGTAGAAGTACCACATCCATGCTCTCAGGAAACAGAGACTCCAAATCATAACACTTGCTTTAAAACTGTTATATGCCAAAAGTAAGAACAGAGCCAAACTTGCACTGCATTCTTATTAACCATCTCCTTTTTTGTAGGGCATTAGAGTGCAGTCATTTCAGCTTCTCTCCACAAGCAGAAGAGCACAGCTTTTTAGAGGGAGGTGAGGGGAATGTGAAAGCTGAATTCTCATGCAATACACTAACTGCAGTTGCTGAAGTTGAAGAAGACACACTCATATATTCTGCAGCAAACTGCATGAATTGTAACCAAAATTTTCTGGATAAAAAAGTTTTTAGATCACCTGAGAAGATCTCACTGAAATGTGTTAAGACTATACTGAAACTTTACCAAAACAACTGTATTGGAAGAAGACCTTCGCTAACCCAAGGCATTGTGTTAGAAGACCAAAAAGCTGGAAACATGAGAAAGCAGAAAAGTTTCACATGGTGGTCCGGAGAAGAGTGCAGTGTCATTACCAAGTACACAGCTTAAACTAACACACTGGTTTATAATAAAGCCTAGAGAAATATTTAACTAAAATCCAGCTATGGAAGAGTAATTAAAGAATGATTTCAACTTTCTGCATCTAAAAATACTCCCCTTCAGAAAGGCTATATAAAAGCCTTTCTGATGATAAATCCAGGCACTAGCAAGACTCCTCTTATCCGTGGTTTAAAAGTGATTATGTTCTGGCAAATCCAACTAGCAGCTCTGTTCAAGTTCAAATGCAGGGCACAGTTTAAGAGCCTGTTGAAAACAAATGGAGAAAAGCCCACTGAAGGAAAAAAGAGCTATTTCTGTCACCAGTGGACTTTAAAACAAATCCTATCTTATAGGGATTTACATTCAAAGTACAGACAACTGGGTACAATTTGAAGGCCTTTGGAAGAGGCAGGATTGTGTTGATGAGGTTTCTGCACTTCCCAGGGAGCGATCTTTGGGTGTGCTCAGTGCAGCTGCCCTTGTCTGTACTCCCTGCAATAAGTTTCTGCTCTCTAAATGTACAAAAGCTGTTTGCAAAGAATTCTTCTAGAAGAAAATACATTAAATTCCAGCTCAGGCATCTGAGCAGATTTTGACCATTCAAATACTCAAAATGCAGATTTTAAACGTGACAACAGTGATGCTTTTTGTTTTGACCATATGCTGTAAAAGGTCTGTCAATGTGTTCAAATGTCTTATCATGAAAACAGAAAATTACCATATATAATTCCATAAAGGTTTGAAGTAAGCTGGTTCCCTTGCTTGCAGTGCGAAGACCTCATCACAATCGCAATATTCTTTATGTTGCCATTTCAAACTCTGGAAAAAAATTTCCATATGTTTTCATCAACCTTGTGAAGTGGTTTGATTAAACAATTAATCTTGGTTTGCCATCTCAGCATATTTTCTTTATACTAATCTTTTAGGATATCAGTTTAAGACAAATGTTGACTCTGTCTTGTTTTCTCTGTGCTAGGACATCAATGATGAAAGTTAATCTATTTTATTTTCCATAAGGTTGATTCTCCACCTCCTGGTCAGTACAGTGCCAAATGGGGCCATGTTAAATGACAGTTCATTTCCATAACAAATGGAATGGAAGATATGAAAAGGGCATTGTCAATCCCCCTGAACTCTAAATATACCTTAAAGGAAGACAAATTCACTGTAGGTGACTAGAATGAGACTGAATCTCAGAGCTGCACAAATGAAAAAGGATGTCCTTGAACTATGCAATGAGGCTCTCATCACAGAATTCAGTTACGTGCTTGATTCCTGGTAATAGTCAACAGAAACTCTTTTCAGTTAATTAACTACTTATGTACATAGAAAGCAATTAGAACTCACATGCAAAACAAAATTAACAGGGTGATAATAATCTCAAAATATTTAAAAGCATTTAATATGCAAAACTGCAGGCTTGTATGGTGAGAGAATGACAAACTGGAAAGACTCAGCCCCTCATGCATCCCTACTATTCTCTGGCTTCACATGCAGTAACACAGTGAGAGATCATGGAATCATAGAATCATAGAGATCCCTGCTTTCATTGGAGTGCAAGTCCAAATTTCTAAATCCTGAAGAATAACATACGTAGCTGCTCAGCTTGTGGCATCAGGAAAGAAAGAAGCAACTGTCATTGTAAGTACTAAATGGTCAGTTATATATAAGCTCATAAAGTATTCTTTCTGTTCAACGTGATGTGGTAGGTCTGATGTACATATGGGAGTGCCACTTCAAGTATAATTCATCTGGGAAGAGACAACAGTAATCAGAATTGACACCCATTGCCTATGCAGAAAGGCTGGAGGATAATATAACCCACAGAAAACTGAGGAAAAACAGGAGAATTCCTTTTTGTACAAAAGCTTTTATAAGCAGAGAATTCTCTTTTTATGGAAATTGTGATGTGGTGAAGTCTCCAGCCCTGTAGGTATTTAGAAGACGTGGATGTGACATTGAGGAACATGGCTTAGTAATGGGACTCAGTAGGTCAGTTTGCTACTTGGACTTGATGGTCCAAGCATCTTGATCTTGAAGGTCCTTGTCAACATAGAAGATTCTATGACTCTGTCAATAGGATGTGAATAAACTGTCTCCCATGTTCACTACAGACAAGTAGAAGGATGGGATTAAGTTGCTTTGGTATGGTACTGATGTTAGCAGCTTTGGCCTCGTGGCTGACAAAAGGCTGAAAACTCCCATTCTTGCTCTGCCCTTAACATCTCCCAGTCACCATTGCCTCTCATTCCTGTCCTCTCTTTTGTAGGCCAAGCATTGAGGAGATACTGAACAAGCCCCTGGTCCATGGCCCCCACATCCTTGCCAGGGGTTCCTTCCCAAGAAAAGGTGTGGGGCTGCTGACTGAGAGCACTGCACCCTATGGAAGGAACTGTGTGGAAATGAGTAGCTTGGCCTCTCCAGCTCCATGTCTAGAGAGCCAGGATTCGCTGGCCGGAGTACAACCAGGGAGGGGCCTGCAAGAGGAATGGGGTCTGGATGGATTCATGTCTTACATCTGCTTGCTGCCTATGCCTCCTTCACCATGCCCTGGTATCAAGAGGAGAAGCAGGTCAGGCATTCTTAAGAAGGTCTGGGCAGGGAGACCATGGCTTTTAAATGCCTTTTCTTTTCAGCCTGGAATGGTGGATGTCATCTCTGTTGTCAATTGCCCCACTCTTTCTTCCAGGAAAACGTCCCTCAGAGCCTTTCCCTCCAACATAGGGACAAAGCCCTCAAGGGCTGCCCTTGTCTAGAGTGGGCTCTATGGCTCCCGTAGGAAAAGGGGTGGAGACAAAGCTTTCTTCCTCCAATGCACCCAGGAATTAAGAAAGCACAGCGTAAGGTGGGCAGAGGATTTGGGACCCTTTGCGAGGAATAGCAGAGTCTAGGCTGGTGCTCCCATGCCTGGCATGAATTTCCAGAACTGAAGTCTTAGCGTAGCATTAAAACAAGGTTCTGAAATGAAGGATTGTTAAATGCTGGAAGTGTTTGCCTAGGAAGGTGAAATACCAGAAGGCATTAAGAACAAGGTTAGACAAGCATCAGTCATAAAAGGGTTAGGCTTTATCTGGGAGAAGAAGAACAATCCAAGCAACTTGTAAGGATCCTTTCTGAGCCTACATTCTGTTGTTTGTTCATAGATTTGAATAGAGTTTATGTAAGCACGTTCTTCTGGATATGTGATAGCATGCACTAGAATACAGCACCTATATCATCCTGTCAGAAATACCACCTTCTGTTTTGCTTTGCACAGTGCCCTACACTGCCTCTCCTCACCAAGCTTTGTGTCATCTGGGCTGCGGAAAGACCAATCATTTTAGGGGGCAGTAACAATCCTTAGTAAAAATAGTGCTAGTTATGTGTTAATGAGAGCAACCACACAGAAGTATTACTGTGGATAAATAACATCTACTTTTTGGTTTTGTGCATTTTTTTATGTAGCTAATAAAAACTCATTAATCTGTACCGACGCATTCTAAGATTTGCATTGGCATTATTACACCAACCAGACGACCAACCCTGTGGTGCACATGGGCTTAACGTTCTTAGCTAGTGAAGACAGCTTGCAGAGTGGAGACGTTTCTTGTGGGTAGAAACATTCCTTTAAGAAAAAATAAATTTGAGTAATTCTTTAGAATTTTAAAGAAGATATTAATGTCACTTTTTCAACTGGACACTGAAAAATCAAATTTCCTTAATTACCTGAACTTAAGGTGTGGAGAACAACACTGCATTTCAGACACAAGGCTACCTTGAAACAAATTAATTCAGAAGCCTCTGTTTTTTAGGATAGCTTTTAGTACTAAGTGACAATGTGGCATACATTTTAATATGGCCCCTTAGCAATAACCTGCTCATTACTCTGATACAGCACAGCTTGTGAGTAACGCAGTGCCTCCCAAATATCAGACTGGGAAATATGATTAGTGTATTTATGTGTATTTACATGCATATGCATGTGCTAAACCTGAGCTTCAAGACTGGAAATACTTTAATCCAGTTTAGTTTTTTTCTTCATATGGATCAGTTATTGGCATCATTTACTCTACTCAGCTGAACTGCCCTAAGGAATTTTATTAGAAAATAAATAGATGGCAAGCCTGGTTTACAGAGAAAGCTCTCTCTATTTATTTTTTGTCAAGGCAAGCTAAATAGGTCTGTTTATTGCAGCTAAGTTACTACTGCTGAACCCATTGAGGTACGGCCAATGCCAGAATGTTACTTAGTGATTTCTTTCTACAACTCCCGATTCATGTACTTGACTCTGCACATAACATTTGAAATTACCAGAGAGGTACCATCTGATACACTTCTGGGAGAAAAGCATTCCTGAAATGAAATGAGTTTTATATTCCAGAAATTAAACTTTCAGAAATTATACCTGCAGAAATTTTAGCTGGCTCCTGCAAACTCTTCGCAAAGGAATAAAACAATCTGCTGCATCGGAAAGCAGAATTGAGAAGTACATCAGCACAAATGGTAGAGCTTAGTGCTGCATGCTGGTAGCACATGAATGCTGATAAATTTATCGCTATGAAGCTCTCTTGGACACTGCTCATTGCAAAGCAGAATGCAAGCTCTATTGCACTCTCAAATTTATATGCTACCAGGTGGATTGTAAATCCACATCACTTCCTCCATACGTCTGTGTAGCATCTTCATCACACCTTCTTGCTCATACATATCAATGGACAACAGTGTCTGCAGTCAGTGCCCTTCAGAAACTGGAAGTCAGGCCACAAAAATGAACTATGCTCAGCTTCGCCATCATATGGTTAAAAAAAAAAAAAAGGGTTATTTCTTCTATATTACATTAATGTTTTGAACTTTTGTAGCTGTCACCATTCATGTTTTCAAGTTTTTCTCCATGAGTTCATGGTATACAAATAAATGTGGGTAACACGAAGGGTTACACACACCTCTTGGTACTGTCTGGTACAGTACATACCCACCATACAACAAAGTACCCAAGAAACATCACAGTCTCGTCTGGCCTTATTATTTTTACAATAATAGGAGTGGAGAACCTTGCTTAATCACATGACTTGGTAATCTAAAATCCCACTAAAGAGTAGGACAAGAAGTATCTGAACAGAAAATGCACCGATTGAAGCTAAAACTCATTACTGTGGACTACAAAGCCTCAAAATAGCTATCAATTTTACAATCAAAATTCAGTTTGTAAGTGAATTTCAAGGCACTGATTCTATAATAGGAAATCTTAACGAGTACAAATAAATTCTTATAAACATTACTTTTAGTCACATATTTTCCCACAGGAAGAAATAACAAACGTAGATAAAATTTTTATCATCATCTTGAAGTAAAAATCTTGGATTAGTTCAAAACTGAATTGTTCACCAATAACTATTTTTTACTGCTTCTCTTATATCCTAAATATAAAGCTTTATTGAAAAAAAACCCAAAACAACGCAAACCTCATTTCACTGTTATGTAAAACAGAATAGTCCAGTTCTTAACAATATTCTGTTAAAATAAATATGTTTTATGAATTAAAATAGCCTAAATATAACACCTAGGCAGAAAAATTGCACTTGAATGAATGCAGCTGTAAATAAACTTGTGCTGAGGTTAGAGAAGAGGTTAGGGAAGAGAAAACACAAGATGGGTTTGGTTAGATTATCTTAATGAGAAGCAATGAATGACTTCATTGTTGTGGCTGGATTCTTTAAGTATAAAGGTATTTGAATACAAGCATTTTAACTGACATTTGTGTACTTAATTCGTTGAGCAGCATTTGAAAACAAAGGCGAATTATGGGACAAGTTCTGACTAATTCCTACAAGACAGATACCACAAAGGTTTGATGGTATCACTATCAATAAGGGAGAAAAATGGGTTCAGGACGGGTAGCTTTCATGCTCCACAGAAATGCTCAAAGATAAAAGAAGATACTCTGCTTTTAAATATATTACATTTTAAAAAGCACCAAGAACTAATGAGATATCAGCACCAAAACTTCTCAAGTAATGCCATCCAAGAGTACATTAAAAATGGAAACATACAATACCAAATAAAGAGTTCTGCTAAAAAGAGCAAAAGGTAAGAGTTTGTTCTAAGCTGCTAGATATGCTGATAGATATTGTCAATTCTTTTTATCAGTGCTGTCAATTCCAAGTTGAGAACATTCTATTTTTAGCCTGATCTGATAGAAAACAAAATTTAAATTGTTCTTGTTTTTATCTTTTTCTCAAAATGAGGCAAGAAGTGAAAGAAGATGAGGTCTGAAAACAAAATGAAAGACTTTTGCTGCCTTGCTAGAGGTTTTTGCATACAATTTTGGGAAGATATTTTAAATGCATGTGCTTTAAGAGGTGGAAAAAAGAAAATAGCTCCCCTGAATTCTCTAAAGGCATGAAAAATGAACTGCAGGCTGGCCAGACTCACCTTGATCACTGGGAGGATGTTTGAGCAAATGGTCCTGGAAACCCTTTCCAAGTACATTCAAAGCAAAAAAGTGACTGGGATTATCCAGCATGGAACTATGGAAGGGAAATGATGCCTGACCAGCCCAAGAGCCTTCTGTGACCAAGTGACTGGCATGATGGATGAGGGGAGAGCAGAGGCTGTCATTCATCTTGACTTCAGGCAAGCTTTCCACACTGTATCCCATAAGATCCTTGTAGGCAAATGTCATGGCTTTATGGTTTTTCATTGGTACTCCACATCATAATATCATGCAGTGCACTGGGAGTTAAGGAGTTAATGCTGCAGTTCCATTAATTCTCATATTTCCAGTCCCTTGATCTCAGAAGAGAAGAATGAACAACAACTCCCAGAAGACTTCATTTTTCCTTTTCTGTTCTCCATTCATTCAGAGGGAAAGATAAAATGGACTGGAAGTCATGAGACTTTCCTCTTTGCTCCCTGGCTGTTTTGCCTACAGCATTAGAGTAAGGACTTCAGTTTTGGAAATTCCTTCATTTTCTTTGATTTATTAGCTTCAATTCCAATCATATTGTATTATATTATATTATCTCACATTCCACTACTGTATTTAGTAAACTAAGATTCTCCTTAGCTCGCTGTCACTGTTTTCCTTTTCTAGGCCCACGTCTCTTCCTACCTTTTCCCCTTCCTCCTTCCCCCCTTTCTGGGATGTGGATCTGTGGGTACCTTCCCCTCCTTGTCATAGAACCAGGCCGAACCACGCTGAACTGTCACAGCAAACTGATGAAGTATGGGCTAGAAAAATGAGCAGTGAAGTGGAATGAAATCTGGCTGAACTGCTGGGCCTGGAGTGTTGTGATTAGGGTACAAAGATCCCTTGGATACCCAACACTAGCAATGTACCCAAGGACCAATTCTGTTCAGCCTGGTACTCCAGCTGAACAGCTCAGGGGGATCTTATCCACAAGCATAGATACCTGATGGACATGACTAATCAACACAGAGACATTGGTACCCAGGAAAGGACAAGGATCAACAGGCACAGCATGAAACACAGGAAATTAATTCCATTTAACTACAAGAAAAAGCTTTCTTATTGTGAAATTGGTCTGACACTGGTACAGGTTGCCCGTAGAGGCTGTGGAGTCTTTGTCCTTGCAGATATTTTAAACCTGACAGGTCATGGGCCTGGACACCCTGCTCTGGGGTATTGGACCAGGAGATCCCTGCCAACCTCAGCAGTTCTGTGCTTCTCTTTTAAAACATGAAGTAAAAAAGAGAGATCTTCCCTCCAAAAAGGCACAGGCAGTGACTACAACAAACATTATCTGTTGTATAAAGAATAAACATGGAATTTTATGTGTAATAATGTGACTATCCTGGCCTTTTTGCAGAGTGACTGATGATTAAGACATGGGCTGGGCCATTAAATTTAAAACTGTTAATGACCTGACAGTTCTGAAGTTTCAGGGAGTTCATACTCCAATCAGTGCTTTGCATATCTCCAGTGTTTCACAGTGTTGCTGAATTTTCATTTGCCACTAGAATGACTGAAATTATTGTGAAAGGCATATATAAATCTGAGAGCAAATTGTACATCTCTTAGTGAAAAAAAGTAGTTTAGAGTAACCGGTTCCGTATTTTTTTTTCCATATTTTTATGAAACTGCTCCTTACCAGCTACATGACTGGTGCGTTTTCAGCCATGCACTGGGAACACAGAGACGAGCTGGTGATGGTGGTACCCACAAAAACTGCCCTTAGCAATCCCTGCTCTAAAGAATGTGATGAGAGATGGTTAATAGATCAATGTTCATAGTTTTCCCTGAATGCCCTTTTGCATTATGGTACTGTTATTGGTTTATATCAAGGACACAAACCAATTATATATGACAAAACTGAGCTATTTTATATGACTGCTTCCCTTAGCACCTAGACTTCCATGACAGTTGTGTGTCTGTCAGCAGGGCTCTCCCCAGCACTACACTGCATTCCTCTGGTAGAACCCAGGCTCCTGATGCTTAACACTGACATCTAGCTGATAGCGGCCCACAGCAGGAGTAGTTTGATCTGAAAGGTAATTCTCCCAGGGGATAGCTGCCTGATTTAAAGAGCCTGTCCCAAATCTGGAGAGATAATGCATGGCTATCGGTAAGGACTGAGAGCCTCTCACATTTCTCAGCCTGGGCCACTGCCAATTGGCAGAGGCCAAAAGCTGTGTGCCTCGGTCACCATCATCTTCAGGTTGGATATTAGAAAAAATTTCTTCTCTGAAAGAGTGGTGATGCAATGGAGCAGGCTGCCCAGGGAGGTGGTGCAGTCCCCGTCCCTGAAGGCTTTCAAGAAGCGTGTTAGATGTAGTGCTGAGAGATGTGGTTAGTGGGCGTGCTGGTGATGGGTCAGTGGTTAGACTAGATGATCTCAATGGTCTTTTCCAACCATAAAGATTCTATGATTCTATGATTCCATGCACCTGTGAGTTCAACCTTTGCCCTGCTCACTCACTGTTCCCCACGTCCTGATAATGACTGATAATGATAATGTGTGGGTGCACAGGGAGCACGGGAAAGAGCTATAGGTCTGTGTAAAATCCCACAGCCTGGGCCAGGTGCCACCATCAGACTTTCCCATGGTGAAACCTTTATGACGTTAGCTGAAACACTGCTGTTGGTCGGCTTGCAGACATTTTTCACAGCCATGACTGCGAAGAGAGGAACCCAGCTGAGTCCGAAGCAAGGATTTCTGAGGGTCGTGAACTACCTCTGCGTCCTCTGAGGAACGACACGCACCTCGGTTCCAGCTCACCGTTAGCAAGCCCCGCTTTCAGTGCCTTCCTTTGTTATTTCACTGAAGGCACTTGAGACACCTGTGATTTTCTCACACCGCATGACACACAGCGCCAGCGTGCCGATCCGTGCCGGGCCGACCAGCGCCGGGCCGTCACTGTAGCCCGTCCCCGCCTCCGCCGGGAGCGGCTCGGAGCAATTCCCACGGCAACCCAGGCTCGACCCCCTTCCCAGACCCCGCCTCCCCGTCCCGCCCCTCGGCTCCCGGTAGGAAGCGGTCCGTGTGTAAACTCGACGTGTCCTGGAAGGTGCGTGCCTTTCTGTCCCTCGGCTGCCGAGCGCGATGCTGGACCCGTCCTCCAGCGAGGAGGAGTCCGATGAGCTTCTGGACGAAGAGCGGCGGGACGCGCTGCTGGCGGCGGGCGGGGGCTCCTCGCCGCGCTCGCTGCCGCCGCCGCCGCGGGACCCGCGGGGCAGAGAGGGCGGCGCGGGGCGGGCGGCGAGCCCCAGCCCCTCGGTGCTGAGCGAGGGCCGGGAGGAGCAGGAGCGGCTGCAGCGGGAGGAGCGGGAGAAGCGGCTCCGGCTGCAGCTCTACGTCTTCATCGCCAGGTGCATCGCGCACCCCTTCAACGCCAAGCAGCCCACGGACATGGCCCGCCGGCAGCAGAAGGTGAGCCCGGCCCCGCCGCCCGCCCCGCTCCGCCCAGCGCCGCACTCCGGCCCGCAACAGGTGGCGGCGGGCGGCGGTGCGGGGATCCCCGGCCCGGAGCGGAGCGACCGCGGCGGGAAACTCCGGGAAGTTTGCGGAGCGGCGCGGAAGTCTCCGCGGGGGCCGGGGCGCCCCGTGCCGCTGTGCGGCTGCAGCGGTGCCGCTGTCAGGGCACGGCGCGGGCACAGCGTCCGCAACGCCCCCCGCGCCGCAGCCCGAGCGCCCCTGAGCCGCTCCGCTGTCAGTGCGGCCGCGGTGTGGAGGTGAGCGGGAAACTGTTGCGTTTCCTGAATCCTCAAGTGCGGTCTGTGTACACAGAGCCGCTGAACGTTCCGGGTTTGATGAGAGCGGCCTTCTAGCGAGGGTTCGCCAGATGTGCTCTGTCTCTCCTCCGTCAGAGACGTGAGAACGAGCAGCGATGGGGCAGGAGTCTGTGCTGTAGTGGTGCCTATTACACTTGCTGAGCTACTGAATAGGCAGAATATTTAAAGTTTTGAAACAGAGCATTCTGTTTCCAGGGAACCACTTTAAGCACTCAGTTCTTGAAATGTTTGATCCAAAATCTTTACATTTCTTTTACTTTCTGCTCAGTTCTGTAACGAAGAAAACAGCAATAAAGTACGTATCTCACAGTCCGGAAGGATATTGGCTGGTCACTGTCAGAACTCAGTTCCCCTTAGCCTCTTATGGTCTTAGTACTTTCATGTCCCTAAAGCTTGTAAAAAGCAATAGGAAATGTTTGGGGATGGCAGTTATCTTGCCTGCTGTAGGTGATTTGTGCTTAGAGAATCCTTTGACAAGTTAATGTGGTGGTAATAATAAGATTATTGCTGGAAGAACATTTTGATTTTATTAAGCTGTAGGTATTTAAACTGCAAAAGCTATTTAAGGACTTCTCATAAGCAGAACGCCAAAGAAAATCCCATAAAATTGGGATTCTGCCCTCCCCAGTGGGATTCCCCACCCCAAAAGAACCATGACAGTTTGAAGGGATGTCTGCAGGTCACCTCCTGCCCCAACCTAGGTTGACACCAGCACGACAGCAGCTGAGCTGTGTCTTTGTCCAGCAGAACCTTGAGAGCCTTCGGAGATGCAGCCCCACAGCCTGGCTGTGGCTCACACTGGTGCCCATCACTCCCTTGCTGATGAGTTCTTTCTCCATCAGCCCCCAGGTCACCACCTGTGGCCATCAGCAGCAGGAAATGTTGAATGCTGAGTTCTCACTGAGCTTGGTCACTAAATATAGGGACTGCATTTTAAAAATAACTTCAGTATTAATTATTCTTGTTAATAAGATTCATAAAAGGAGATAACTGATGTGCAGCCAATACAGAAATATGATGCTTGTGGCTGTAGCGTATGAGCAAGTAACAGATCTACTGACAATTGACTTGCTACCTAAATTAAATGGTACTCTTGCTAATTTCTGCTTTTAAATGAATTCTGACTTTTGGTTTTATTGTATGTAGGGATTTAGCTGCAAGACTGGGATGCTTTGTCTTTGCTGGCCACAAAGCAGTGTTCTTAAATAAGACATAAAGAAATTCTCTCTATGAGTTGTAGTTCTCTCTGGAAGTAATGAAGTATACACAAGCATCTTTCCCCTTATTTGACAATTTGATGAAATATCCAGTGAATCACTGAGAAGAAGGTGGCAGAACCAGCCCCGGTGTTATGGAGTTCAGGATGCCCAATTCCAGCTGTGGGTGGCTGTGAGTCCCCTTAAGCAGCCCTCCTTTGTGCTGCTGTTCATGCAGCACCGAGGCTCTGTGTCAGCCTCTCAGACAAGCTGTGCCCTGTGATAAGACACTTTAGGACATGTGCTAGCTGGAGTCATATTCCATAGAGTACAAGTGTTGTGTTTTTTCCCAAATGAGAAGTGTCAAGGTGCTGCACAGATTGGGACTCCCTTCATCTCCTGCCCTTCTGCTTCGCTCCTGCTGCCTGTGACGTGGTGGCCATTCTCTATGAGTGGGCAGAAGTTCCCATTCTGTGTTACAAGCCATTCAGTGCCTTGTGTCCCATTAGCTAGCAGTGGCTAAGGGATCCAGGTAGATCCTGCTATGCTCCCACTCCCAGCCCTGCCTGTCTCTGGCTGGGCACTCTTCTGCTTTTGTACCAGCAGTCTCTCTGATAGCCTAAGAATAGTATCCGCCCTGCTTGAGAGCAGAAGTAATTTGTTCTTTCTGCCAGTTCATTTGGCATATTGCTGAGCAAATATTGCAGAATGCCGTTTGCTTCTTTTTCAATGTGGAACATATTATCCAGTAAGGGAATGAGATGGGATTCACGTACCAAATATCCTCACTTGCATTGTAATGTCAGCAAGGAAATGGTTTACAATATGTTTGGCTTCTGATGTTCTTGCTTCTATATCAGATTAAAATCTACCACACAGTATCTCAAAACCATCATCATACTTAATGGGCTGAGTTATACTAATCAACATAAAGAGTTCTAAATGCAGGCGGTGTTTCACTCCTCTGTTGTCCTTTCTCATCCTTCTTTCTTCACAGTAAGTAAAATTAGCTCAGCTCTATTGTCGTATATAAGATCAGTTTGTTTGTTGTTTTTTTTAAAAAAAACAACTTTGAGAGATCTATGACGGTTTACCAGAATCCATCAACTCTACTAGCTTGTTTTTAATGCCAAATCCAATGCAGCTGAGCCCAAACATAGCTGAAACACATACTTCGATATCTGACTGCATTCCTTCTGTGATCTATAAGGTATGTGATAGGAATACTCTTTTTTAACCATTCAGAGTTACTTGGTGACCTACTTTTACCTCCTGTCTTGTGTTGTCTTTGAATAGATTTGGTGTATCATGAAGAAAAAAAAAAGCTTGATGTGGTTTCTCAGGTTAGCATAGCAGACCTTGGCAAAAATGGAGTTAATTCAGCAAGGTATTAATCATGCTCCTAATAACATCTCTTCAGTAGATATTTATGGGCATTTGGCCATGCATTGTCAAGGTTTTTAGAGAAATATTAGTGCATTGATGCATTACATATCATGTTTTCAGCAAGTAAGGCTTGCCTGTCTTTGCTTTAAATAGGTTTTGCCACATCTTTGTAGTTTCTACTTTTTTAAAATGAGTCTTCTAGAATATACTTCAGCATTTTTCTTTTCTACCACTCCAGTCTTCTTCCTCTTTAGGCCAGCAAAAGAGAAGCTATAGTTAAGTAATGCCATTCCTTCTCCTTTTCCGTCCCAGCTGAATGGATCTCAAAGCAGTCAGCAGCCTGCAGTTGTCTTCAGAAATTAAATGTGGTTTAAATGGCACAGTGAAGTGTGTTGTCTCTGCAGCTATCTTCAATCAAGATAAAACTGTGTATGTGAACATAGCACAGAGCCATTGTAGTTTCCATAGAAATAAAGAGGAGGCATTACTTTTGGAGAGACATAGGTATGTACTCATTTTTACTAGGGGTTAAAGGCAAGTTCTGCAAGTTACATTTCCTGGAGAAGGAAGTGGTAATGAACTGCTACAATTAACTAACAATAACAAAAAAGTATTCATCCAGTGTGCTTCTTCCTCAAGGTCTTAAAATATACTCCAGTAATCAAGCAGTCACAGCATAGAAATCCAAGAGTGGGAGGGGAATAAAGCTCCTACTCTAAATGAGATTTCCTAATGCATGAAAGGCTTAGTACATCAAAGCTGATCATTCAAGTCTTGCTTTCATAGGTGATAAGTAGCAGAAGTGATTGAGCTGGCTGTTTAGAAATCAGAACTCAATGAGGTTTACTTCCTGAATACATGTTGAGCTGTTTTCGCTCCATTTCTTCTCTCCACCTTCTCACCTGTGAGTATGTCATAGAATTGTAGAATCATTTGAGTTGGAAGGGACCCTGAAAGGATCTAGTCCAACTCCTCTGCAACAGACAGAGACATCTACAGCTCTATCAGGTTGCTCAGGGCCTCATCCAGCCTCACCTTGAATGTCTCCAAGGATGGGGCATCCACTACCTCTCTGGGCAACCTTTTACAGCATTCAAAACAGTCAACTTCTTGTTAATACTCTAACGTGGAGTAGTAATATTTAACCAATTACTGTCATCTGGACTCTGAGTTTGTTCTTTTCTGTTTCTTGGGCTTTACCTCTAAATAAGTGGTTACTGCCATGTATTCACTAAATAATTATCAGGAAAATCACAGGATTATTTTAGCTGGAAAGGACCCATGAGAATCATGAAGTCCACGCTCCACACAAGAATCAGACTATAAGTCTGAGAGTGTTGCCCAAATTCTTCTCAAACTCCAGCAGTTTGACATTGCATCCACTGCCCTGGGCAGCTTGTTCCAGTGCCTGAACACCCTCTGGTGAAGAACTTTTCCTAACCCCCAGCTGCCCTCCCCTGACACAGCTCCATGCCGTTCCCTCGGGCCCTGTCGCTGTCACACAGAGCAGAGCTCAGCGCTGCCCTCCGCTCCCTGTGAGGAGCTGCAGCCGCCATCAGGCCTTCCCTCAGCTCCTCTGCTCTGGACTGAGCTAACCCAGGAACCTCAGCTACTTTTATATGTCTTTCCTTCTAGGCCACTTGCTATCTTTGTAGTCTTCCTTTGGACATTCTTTAATTGTTTTTTGCCTTTTTTTGTACTGTGTGATCCAAAACTCTGCACAGTATTCAAGGTGAGGCTGCGCCAGTACACTTCAGAGTGGGAAATTGTTGGTTACAGGAGCAGACTTAATTCTTGGACAATTCTGTTCTCAGTGCCTTTATTTCTCCTGTCCCAGGCCTCTCTTGTTCTTTGGTTTAAGCTGGTGATGTGTACCTACTTGCTGATTGACCGAGTATGTTTTAGGGAGGAAAAGTTGTCTCATGGCTTCTGAGCCTCCTTCAAGGTGCTTTTTTTTTTTTTTTTTTTTTTTTTTCTTCTCAGTGCTCAGGTAGCAAGGAGAGTACATCCAAAGACATTTTTACTGGAAATTCTAGATATGCTTAAGAGGATGAGCATAACAACAAAACTTGGTTATCTGGTCAAAATTCTACTCGTGAGCTTTCCAGGAAGATGTCTTCCATTCATCTTCTCAACTTTTCTTTTACAAATCTTAAAGGTTTTTTTAGAGGAAATTTGTAGTCATTTAAAATCAAGTTTACTTACCTTCCCCCCTTCATAAATACTTTGGCAATACCTTGTCACAATTTGTTAAGCAACTAATATTTTGTTTTCAATCAAATTAGTGTGTTTGGGTAAGTCCTGTCAAAGCCCATTAAGATGCTGGCTTACACAGCTCTATACCTGGTAAGACTTAATTAAGATTATAAGCAACCAGTTCCTTTTACCCCAGTGAGAATTTGCTCTGTGGGGAATACAGAATTCCTGTCTGCAATAGGAAGGTTGCTTGCTGTGGATGAATTGGTCAGCTGCAGCTGGAGGAATAGTGAAGGGTAGTGAGTGAAACAGCCTTCTGGTTACCAGCACTACTTCAGAAGTGACAAGCCCTCAGAGATGTGAATTAATCCTAACCTGTTCTGGTGCCCAGACAGCTGAGCGCTGATGAACACGGCTTGGCCAAAGCTGGGCAGCGTGCAGGGAAAACAAGTCTTTGGTAAATGGCTGCATAATGATTGAGTATATAGGGACAGGATACAGACCTCATTTTACAATGCTGAAAAATTAATCAGTCTCTTCTTTTGCTTACCTTGCCAATTTTAGCTGTAGATGTCTATGAAATGTTACATTTCTTGATCACTTAAGGGATAACTTTTAGTTTTTCTTTTCTGAATGAGTGATCTCAGGTTGCTGAGTTCTTTCTGTCACTCACATGGCTTGAGAAGTGTGTTAACTCTATTAAGAAATACTTAAACTCCTTGAGAAAGACTACTTATTAGTTTTTCTATAGGGAAGCTGGCAGAATGAGTTGGAGGAATCCATTGACTGCTGCCATCTCTGCAGGAATGGTACAAGGGAGCTGGCTGGTTTGGCTGAGTTGTTATTCTTGACTTTTATTTTGTGCATCTGAACTGTTGATAATTGGTGACAGAGAAGCAGAAACAACTAATCTGCTGTTCTTGTCCTTACAGTTTTCTCTGATGTCATCTGAGAAACATATTCATTGCTGCTGTAGAGGAATAAAGCTGGTAAAAATATTATTTTTACCCTCCAAACCATATTCCTTTCCCTGCATCTGGATAAAGGCAGTATGTCACAATATAATTACCACATACTTGTCTTTAACTGTAGAATACTGCCAGCACAGAAAATACTTATTGCTTGCCAGTAGACTATTTGCTGAATGAAGTATTTCTTATAAAAGCAGATTTGCCATTCCCCTTCTCCTTCCTCCATTTGTACCATTTCTGGTACATTTCATGCTCTGGGGCACAACTCACCAGCCACATCACCATTTGCTTACTAATTAGACTTTTTTCCTGTTTGGCTTTTCACCATTTCTTCTTAATACTGGTGAATGCCATCTCGAAGTTGTTTTCTGTAAATATTCTTTTGCATTTTAAATGCATCTCTGTGTATGTGTTACACTTCCCTGTTTTTTTTTTTTTTTTTTTTTTAAATCTGTAGATTTCTATTGCTTTGCTAGCTCAACACGTCTCTGTTTCCTGCTGCTTCTCTTTTATTTGTGTGCTGGCTGGAAGTGGAAAGCTAACAGCTCGGGGACAGCACTTGCTCCCCGTTTATCCACCCAGGAGGTGGCTGTGCAGCCAGGCAGGATGCACTTCCCTCAGCGAAGGTGCATGGCTCTCCTCTCCCAGTTGAGGGGCTTGGGTTAGGGTGCTGATATTTGTGCCTTGACTTTGGTTCTTTGTGTAGCTCTACTGAGCCCCAGTTAATATATTGCTCTATCTGAACTGGGTGCCAACATCTCAAATTTCTTTAACTTTTGAATCTATACATCTCATTTTCATACAGGTTTTTTTTGTGCAATAATTGGAAAGATGCCTACTGCATTTTTTCCCAGCTTACTCCTCCTGCTGCCCACTGATGGCTGTGGCACACTCAGCACTGGAAACGACTTGTTTTTCAGATGCTCAGCATCTGCTGAACTCTCATTCCCTTTGCCTGGTGACTACCTCCAAAGCCTGCTTCTGCCTGGAAGTGCTGGCACTGCACTAAAAGCAGCCCAGCTCTTGTGAGCTGCAGTTGATTCCCACAGGTTTTGGAATAGCAGCTGTGAAAAGTCAGTTTTCAGTTTGTTGCTGTGTGGGGGAAACTGAGCAGCAGGAGAGGCAGAGCGTTTGTATGTGGGTACCAGGCTGCATCAGCTTAGGTTTGTGTTTTGAAGGTTATTTTCACAGCCCTAAGCACTGAAGACTTTTTACTTATTTATTTTTTTCTTTAAGGTTCTCTAGAAGTTGATGGTTCTTTATAAAAGAATTTGTTTCTGGTTCTTATTTTGTCAAGGAGATGAAATATATACCTCTCTTCAGGCATGGTTACTGTATGAGTAAGTTTAAGAATGTTCTTGAGTGCTCTTCCTGTCAAGGAGAAGAAAAGCATTAATTAACAGCATTGTGAAGAATGAACAGACCTTCAGCAAGCACTTTGTAAAATCCATGACCTGAAGAAAAAAATATTAGGAAAAGAGAAGGTGATTGAAGAAGAATCTTCTTCCAGTTCTGTTTCCATTTTTATTTGCACGAAATTAAATAAATAAAAAGAATCAATCTCTAAGCAGCCTGTGCTGCATATTTATTTTGTAGCTTTTGCTGAGGAGCAGCCCCAGTTTTGCTCATACATTCCTTTATTTATTCCTGAATTATGTATTCTGAGGCCTTGTTGCAGGGTATGGGCAGCTGTTTCTCCTACAAAAGTGCTCTAGGAATGTTTTGCCATTCCAACTGCTTAATACATGCATTAGTGCTAAAATATTTATGTTGACCAGTTTATTTTGATCTACTTATGGATGGAGCATAAGCAAGGAAAAGAAATAAAAACAAAGGAGTAGTTATTTGGTACAGATCTGATATTAAATCATTGCAGCACTCTGTTCCCCTCAGACTCTCCCTTCCTTCCTGCATTATCAATAAAGGCAGAGGACTTTTCAGTCCCTTACCACTAGGAACTGAAGAGCAACAAATAGTGATATCAGTTTGGAGACTGAAATTTCAAACTCCATCAGAAATTTTCATCTGGGTCTTGTAATCTTCAGCTCACATCTGCTGAGCAGAGTAGGAATATGTTTGAGTGGGCATTCAGGTTCAGCTTGTGATGACTTAGCACCAAATGCAATAGCATTCCAGTGACCACATGCATGGTTTATAAATGTAGGTTCAATGCGTACTAGTACATGGTTGATGAAATAATTATAAGCATTTTAGTATAAATATTAGAATGTGTACCACACAATAATTTCATTTATGTGTTTGTTTTCTTTCTCAGCACAATTTGGCTCCCAAATGGAATGGCTTTAATAGCATCGCTTGAGAATCTTAAGGTCCATTTTTCAAGTTGTCTGTCTTTTCCATCCTAGTTTTAAGGTACCTTTCCTTAATGGTATCTAAATGGCCTTTTTCCATAAGTATAAATATTTGAAAATGACTAACTATATTTTGTATATATAAAACCTATGTTCTACCACTTAGAACTTCTTTTTTAAAGCCATTTTAGAAAAATAATCTGGAAACTGAGTTCTAGTGAGATATGGATATATATATATAGATATATTTTGTTTGTGTTTCTGCAAATGAAATAAATTAAGAATGCCATTCTTACCTTATATATTTATATATAAGATGTGGGGAATTTTGGTAGTGGTATTTGTTGTTATGTCTTCTTTCTAAAGCACAAGGAAGGGCAGCAATACCCTGGAATAGAACTCGGTATTACCTGTTGTATTTCCTTGGTCTTCCTCAAAGTTGGAGCAGTTGGATTCTGACAGTCTTTTTATTGCTTTTATACATTATGTTTTCTGTCTACAGACAGCAAGCTCTAAGAATTAGTATTGTTTATTTAAAGTGGCAACAAACTGTTCAGATTTTCACTAAACCACTTGCTATTTAATGTGTTCTATGTATTTAAAATCTAATATATTATGAACACATTAATTTGCTAACTACAATTTTTAGTCTGGAGTGAGTTTCAAGAGGTCACAGAGATGTGATAAAAGCCGTAAGCTGGCAGAAGCCTCCTTACCTGACCCTCTTACTGTATTATAAGCTGTATCTATTACAAGTGCACTTAATTACGTGAAGCATCACACAAGGGAAGGAGGCTGCACAGGCTGGCGGAGCTCTTCTGATAGTCTAAAAAAATAAAGTCCATGTCTCACCCTGATCTCTGTATTTTGCCAATCCTTGCTAGCTGATTTTGAGCTGATGTACATGATGACTGTCCAGTAGCTGTGAAAGAATGCCCCAGTGAGGTGAGTGGGTTTCTTAAAAATAAAACCGTCCCTGCAGGTTATGCTTCATTGGTAATGGCATCAGTGCCCACATCAACATTTCAGCACAGGTCAGCAGCATGCATTAAAGTCTCTCTCTTTGTCCCCATTCAGAGTTGGATTTAGAGCACACAGGTGTGACTGTGGGCAAAGCTAAACAGCAGTTGCATTCTGGAGCACGTCCAGTCCTTAAAACCAGACTAGTGATGGTCTGGGCTAAAGATGCCTGAAATGGATTTAGGGTGAAGTTAGGTCCCCTGCATCAGCTATTGCTCTACAGAGTCAGAAAGACTGAGAAATACAGCAGCTAGTACAAAGTCAGCAGAGATAACTGGAACCAACACCACAGTCTCCTGTCTGAGCCAGTAAAGCAGGACAGAATATGCAATACAAACGTAAAAACTGTTGAAGTAATGAAGTAATACAGTCTTGCTGTGCCTGAAGTTAATTAGGGGCAATAAGCTGCCCCTAATTACTAAAAGTGTGGGATTCTCAGCAAAGCTGCCTGGGATACTAATTAAAAGAGCTGATTATAAGAAATGGAATGCATAATTAATGACTGGCAAATTATTTTCAAGAATATCTTCAGACAGCAAATAAAGTGCCCTTGGAAAATGTTGCGACACTGTGAGCCATCCACTGAATCTAATCCACCAGATAGACCTGAACTGATTTGCAGGAGGTTGTTATGCTTATGCTTTCTAGTGCTGAGGTGGGGATTAATGGGGGCAGAATGACAGATAGGAGAGTTTCTCCATTTTAATATCAAACACTTTTTATTGTTGGTTTGTTATTGGGTTTTTTTGTTTTTCTTTTTTAATTTAATGCGTGACTTCAATGGAACTTATTTATGAAATGTGCTGACATATTGTATTTCTTTCTAATAGTTGCCTTTGCAATAGTCTGCTGCTGTCACAGCTGAGCAAGTTTTTAATGGTTGGAGAGGACCTTTTGGATAGAATTATCTCTGTTTTGATTGTTAACACATGTGTATGTGGCAACTGCTTGCTTTCAAGTGAATGGGCCACCAAATAGGCTGTAGTTTCCCTTTTCCAAGACCTTGAAAAAATAGCAGTCTGAAAACTGTGTAAATATTGTGTTTAAAAAAAACAAAAACAAAACCAATAAAACTGAAGACTTCTTTCTTGGGGGGAAAAAATCTAGCCAAATTAATGAGTTTTTATAAATTTTAAGCAGTTATTTAAAGGAGCTAATCAGGGGTTAAGTTTCATTCAGGCACTGTTTGGGCATTTCTGCCTAATTGAGTGCTCTTTAATTTATATCCTGAAATGTTGTAAATAGCCCTGTTCCTCAATTACTTTGACATGTTTATAGAAATTTAGATTAGGAGTAACAAAGCTATAATAGGTTGGGAACTGCACAGAACCCTGCATGTGATTTCCTGTGCCACTTCCAAGCATCTGCCAGGGTCTGAGGCTGATGTGCCCGGACATGAGATGAAATGCCTGCATCCTCTGTCCTGTCCCCTTGCTATCGGTAGTAAAATGCTTCTGGGCTTCTGAGCAGGATCCCTTTGGTTGTGTGAGATTGTGTTATAACTCTGGGTACATTCAGATAGTGGAAAGAGGGGAATGATGAGCTTGTGTACGCCCACAGAAAGAAATCTACGGATACTGTCGCGAGGAGAGGGGAATTAGTGCTCCATGGCACATTACAGCCTAATCTGTTTTACAGCAATTAAGCTCTATACCAAATAAAAGTCATTTAATATTCCCGTCTTTTCAGAAATATCTTTTTCCACTTATTGTTGTAAAACCTGCTAATTGCTATTTATTTTTCTAGGCACCTCCTCCTACTGCCACCACCAGATACATACTTCTGTCTTGGCTCAGTCTGGCAGCTGTCTCATATAGAATGAAACTTCTAAACCTCATGATAGGGAAGCAAATATGTTCTTATGGCTTTTGCTAACAGTGCAGGTTTTATTTTTTTTTTATTAATATTGAGCTTTCAGGATTGATCGGATTCCTTGGGGCTAGCTCAGAGTGTGTCCTGTTGAATACAGTACACTGAATTTCTAATCTTCTGTTTCTACTCCGTAGGTCTTGCAAACATAAGACTTAAATATCATATTTGTTGTTGTATTTGAGGACAGATTTGTACCTTGGCTGCAGGAACTTGCTGTGGGTCAAAACATGGCATATGTCTCCCAATGTGAAAGATAATTTTTGTAACTCGATTCAATTTATATTTTTTTCTACAGTGGGGAAAAAAAATAGTTCCAATAGGAAAACAACTTTTCTAATTTTTTTATTAATAATAATAATAGTAAAAACTGACAAAACTGTCGTACTGCCGATCTGCATAGATACCTCTCATGTTTTTCCTATGTTGACTTGAATGAGCAAGTAGCAGAGCTGTCACAAGCCGCTTTTTTTCAGGAAAAAAATGATTAGTGGTGATGTGGTTACAGTGGAACAGCTTCTTCGTATCAGTGATCAGAACTGCACTGACAGTGCTAATAAGATAAACGGGGTGGGTAATGCGTACTGATTATAATAGCAGGAGCGTTGTGTAGATGGAAAGATTCTGTAAAGAGGTGTGAGATGCTGAAACTCAGAGCAATACAGATGGTCAGCAATGCAAATCCATTTCTATCTATGATGCTGGGGAGACTGGAAAATAGAAAGAATTGCATATTAACATCAGAAGCATCAAAGTTTCTCTTTCAGAAACTATGAAGGATTCAGAGTGGGAGACCAAATCATTTTGTCAATGAAGTGAACCCATCCATGGATGGCATCTGCATACGCACGTATGTGTTTAAGGCAGATGTTAGAATGTTTATTTATTGCAGCCATTCATGTTTAAATAAAGAGTAGAACCTAAGGCACTACCAAAATCTGTTTATGAGTTGCTTGCGAATTCTAAGCCTAATAAGAAAATTAAAAATTGTAGTAATTTATTGGGCTCTTTTTTTAGATAACAAGTGAACAAATATATCCATAGGTACAGATGGGTGAGAAAGACCAGAATGAACTAGACTAACATTTTTAAAGAGGAGATGGATGCAGGAGATTTGCTAAGAGGTGTCAAACATGCAGTTATGTTGGTGCTGGCTGAGTTACGGACACAGGTTCTGAAGTGGCAGCTGCCGAACCAATTACATGTATATTTGCAGACTGCGTGCACATAACCCAAGGAACTAAAACACGAGCCTTTTCTGAAAGGTGACATGAATTGGATATCTGTAGGTTTCCCATAAATAATTCCTGTGTTAAAATAGGTATTTTATCCATCTCCCAGTTCAGAAGATGCTTTCTTAATCATGAAATAGTTACTAAGGAATATCATCACTTATGCCAGACAACTCTACCTCCTTAATTATGCCTTGAGTGATACCCACTGAAATAAATCCTTTGCTTGTAACAAAGCATGCAGTAAGGTATGTTAACAAAAGTACCCTGCCCCAGGTATGTTTACTGAGCATCCTGGCTTACATTGTGGCAGAGCTTTGCTGTGTGATGAAAAGCTTGCCATAGAGTTACTGCTGAATGTCTTCAACTCATGATCGAGTTCTTAGTTTGATACCGTGTGGAAGGGGACCTTCTGTGTTAAAACAGTCTCGTTTCCAAAAGCAACCAGGTTGTTACTTGTAAGCAGGAAAAACTTCAGTTAGTAAGTTTCTCTCATAGTTATGTTGTTTCTCTCATAGTTATGAGACTTCTCTTTCCAGACTGAATATATACTTAGTTTGTTTTATACCCATGTGTTGATCTATCAGCTGTGCCCTTCTGAAGGATTCAGTAGAGGATGTGTGTTACATGGGCAATCCAAGCTATGAATCACCTCTGGTGCAGCAGTATCTCTTTCTCATCCTTTTCTGATGGCCTTTTTCTGTGTGTTTTGCAGCTGAGGTTAATACACCCTCCTTTTCACATTGCCCTTTCATGTTAACACGAGGTGTGCTGTGCCAGCACATCCAAACTCTCAACTCAGAATGGCTGGGGAAAGTGAAAACCTAACAGAAGTTCTGCTGAGCCCTTGTGTACGTGTGACTCTGAATTCCATTCCCGTCCTGGCAGCACAGCTCCCACGCTGGCTGTTTTTTCCAGCACAGTGTTCTTATCTGCTGTGCTTGCTAGTGCCTGCCAGCCTTGAATTTCAATATCAGATTTCAAATCAGAAGACTTAAATATGATGTTCCTGTTCTCTCTGTCACAACAAGTATGGAAATACTGTGTTTATGGTGCAGTCCTTGCAGTCCTCAAGAACTCTGCAGCTACCTTTCCTGCAGCCTGCTGTTTCTCCTTTAACACTTACCCTAACATTTTTATTGATTATAATTTTTTTTCACCCATATGGCAGAATCTTAGCTGCTTCATTGTTGTCTAGACAATGTGGTATTCTCTAAGCCAGAAAACAAGTGTAAAAAGCAAACAAATTACTTGATTTTTATTAGCTTTTAAGTCATAGAATGGAGTAGATTTTTGAAAGGACCTTAAAGATCACCCTGTTCCAACTCCTTTGTCATGGATAGGGCTGCCACCCAGTAGCTCAGCTGCCCAGAGCCCCATCTAACCTGTCCTTGATTGTCTCCAGGGATGGAGCACCCACAGCTTCTCTGGGCAACCTGTTCAGTAATTGTAGCAAATTCATGAATTCGTGGGAACTAGGCCTTCTAAATCTAGGTCAGATACGGAAACATCATCTCTGTTTCCCTTTCCTGAGTAGGCTGCACTCCTTTGAATATAGAGACCTGCTGCCCTCCTTTGGAAGTAGGGTTTCTTTGGGAAATTGCGGACAACTCTGAGGCTCTGTACCTGAAGAAACTCCAGACCACCTCATTCAGATTTCCCAGTGCTTCAGTCTGGATGATTGAACTGTGAAACTCTTCTCAGCTCCTTGGTGTGGAGAATAAACTCTTACTTCTCAATTTTCATGCTAGAGAGATCTTTCTGACAAAATACATACTGCTGAGAAGAGAATTCATATTCAATAGCCATGCATATCAGCAAGCTCTCAAAATAATTAAGTGCAGCAATGATAAAGAACAAAGACTATTCAGTGGTAACAATCAGTATGCGTTCTGTCAGAGCATTGCTGTGGGCCTTTGTTTTAATTTGTTTTTAGCCAAGCTGCAATCAGAAGTTCCTTCTGAGCTCCAGGTTGTGGAATCAGCTTCTGAGAAGGCAGCTCTGGCGCTCTGCCATGGCCCTGTTTGGCAGCTGCAGAGCAGCGTGGCAGACATCTGGTGGGTCAAGCAATTCACTGGCTGTGGGAGGCTGAGCGGTCAGGGTGTGCAGCACACTTCCATACTTGTGTGTTCTCATTGTACTCTTGCATATGGCTTGAATGCTCTTAGCAGACAGCATTTGGAATAAGGAAATTATGCCACAGCTTTTGAATTAATGCTGCAGTGTATTTGAGTCAGTGCCTTTGTATTCACACCCACTAACACGTTTTTTTGCTTGACAAAAGATGCTTCCTTCTTAACTTCCTTTCACAACTTTGAGGCTGAATAGAGTACAACAGCATGTGACTTCTGTGTCATCTTTTATACTGCTTGTAGTAATTCAAGTATATGTAATAATAATTCAGCATCTCCCGATGTTGGGAAGTTCCAGGAAGGCCTGTCTGCCTAACTCCTACTCAGCACTTCTAAGGAATGACAATTTTTGGAAAAGTTGGTACAAAGAACGTGCCATGAATTGATGTGGTGGTCAGTCATTATTTCTGTGCTTCTTGGGACTTGTGCTCGCTACTGTACTGGGGACCAGGTGAATCACTTGGAAACTCTGCTTACCATTCCTGTGAGGCTTGCTTGCACAAAGTCAGGCAAACCTTATTTCAGACTCCTTAACTATACTGGATTTTACCAAACAGCTTGCTCACCTTTTGTTTTGAGACTGTGTTGTCTGTGCCAGAGGCAAGAAATGCTTTAGAAGGGGCAGAAGAAACTTCTCATCTTAATTTGGTAGTCTTTGTGAAAGTGCAGGACCAGGAGCTCTGCCTACTCTGATTTCTGTATACTTCAGCCCTTCATTATTATACCCTTAGATAGCCTTCATGCTTTGCACAAAATATTGGTCCTCTATCCTCACTTTGCCAATAACAGAAATATTGAAAGTTGATTTTATCTGAATCTTGGAAAGGAAATTGCATCTCCAGACAAGGAGCACTCCCCCCAGTTCTCTATGCTACAGCTGCATAAGCACCAGCTCCATTCCTCTGGCATGTTCCTAATCACTGTGCCATTTTTTCCTGTGACAGTGGGAGAGATGGAGATCAGGAATCCTGTTCTGTTGCTTTTGGTTAGATACATAAATTACTAGCACAGTGTGTACTGAGTCATCTTACGCAGCTTTTTCAAGATAAAAGATAGGAATTTACTGACAACTTCAATGAGAAAGGCTTGTGTTGAAGATATAGTGATGGTGGCACGGCCCTTCCTGGTGATCCAAGAGGGAAGGATTCTTGATAATTCTATATGACAAAGTTAATCCAATTTCTTTTTCTTTTTTTTTTTTTCTTTTCCCAAAACTGAGCTGCTACTGTTATTAAAAAAAAAAAACTCCTTTTAAAGCGAAACAAAACTAAAAAACAGCCTCTAGATTATTCAGTGTTTCGGAAAGGGAGAAAAAAAATGCAGGTTTTCCACTCCGACTAGTTTTTTAAAGCCTTCAGACACCGAGGGTTTGGCTGGGTGCCTCACTTAAGTTAGCTCAGTATCAGCTTTGAAAGGCATCTGGAGACACTGCACTTCTTAAAGCTCATGGCTCTGCTCTTGAGCAGAAAGCTGTGGTTCAGGTGTCTCCTTGACCTTTGGGGTGAGTTTGTCTCAAGGTAAGGTAGGGTTTCTTTTTCTGGATGAACTTCAGTGATACGGGAACTGAAGACAGATAATAGATTCTAAACATAAACTGTGGTCTACCATTGGTTTTCACTGGATTAGAAAGGGTCCCAGGATGTTGGAAGGAGGAAGCTGTGGCTTCCCCTCCCCAGCTGCTGTTTAAGTGTGCTGGAGGAACTGACACTTCCACTCACCCTTAACCTGACAGACACAGTATTTGGTTGCTTTTTTTTTGTTACTGGAGGTTACCAGAGTGTGTTAACAGGACCTAAAAACCTGCCAGTGTGGGTTTTGTCCTTGCTGCCCTGTTGTGTCCCTGTTTTGTTGTGGTGCTGAGGTGAAGTACCAGTCTCCTTCCCTGGGCTCCCTGGTAGCGCTCACCATCACCTGGGAGAACATGGAGAGCTATGAGCGGATATGGGGGGGCTTTCCACTAAGCTCTTGCCCAGACTGGTGGGCCTTTGTACTTCCTGTTCCTGAATGTCCATTCTGGACTGCTTTGTTGTGATCTGTGTAGGAAAGTGTCTCTGTTTTCCCCTGGACCAGGATTTTACGTCCTTTGCGCGAGTAGTTCCCCCGCTGGCTCATTCTTGTGCTGTCTCTGAGTGCAGGTGTTGTTAGCAGGGAAGGCTGGGAGGCTTTCAGCCAGCTTCTTTGCATTGTTTCTTTCAAACATCTGATGTTATCTTGTCAGCCTTCATGTTATTTAATGTGTATGCTGTCCTCGAACTGCTTAACCTCTTCCCATTTATGCACCTGCAGTGCCCTTCACAGGACCTGGCCCTCAGGGAAAAGGAGCCACCTTCCAGCCCCCAGGGGAGCTTTTTTCATTTCAGCAGGTTTTTGCACAAGTATATGCTCTATGAATGTATTGTGGAGTTGTAACTAAGCATTTGCAGAGAGTAATAGCTTCAAGGCTATTTTTTTTTCTTTTCTTTTTTTTCTTAAGAAGGGAACAAAAAATGGTCACACCGCTAAGCTCTAATTACCGTAGCTTCAGAGAGACCTGCCTGATTTGCCTTTTGAGCTCTGCGCTGTCAGATAGGTTTTGATCAAATGTGTTCCTGCCAGCTCTCAGTCGTTAGCATTCAGTCTAAGTTAGTCACCAGTGAATTATGGTCTGTGATATGGTCCAGTTCCCATTGGTCTAGTTCTTTCTCTCTTTATTGATTTCCATTCTTGTTTTCATTATTGCCCTGGTCTCTCACTGCGTGCTTCCAAGTGCTTTTATTTTATAGCTTTTCAGAATGAATATCCATGAGTCATGATTTGAAATAAAATGCTAATAATGATATTATGCAATGCTTTGAAATAAATATTTCTGAGATTGTTCCATAGACTTTTTAAGTAGTAGACTTTGAGAAAAAACGTTCCCACTTTGCAATAATAAGGCATTTAAAGAAGAAAAAAAATCCTTTACAAAAATGGCTAAATAGCATTGTAATCTCTGTCCTCTGGGGAAGGAGATGAAGACTGTTTTTATCAAATGTCTGAATGTCAGTTGCTAGATCCTCCTAGTAGTCTGGAGAAGCATATCATGGCATGGCAACTATTGTATTAAAATAGATGCTAAAATAAGTAAGAATATGGACTATTATGATATTTAAATGTTCATGACTATAAAGCATAGGAATATATAGCAGGATGAGATTTTTTTCTTGTAAGATTGTGCTTTCTTTTCAATACCAACCACTTCAGTGGGACAGTGGGACAACATCAACACAGTGATGTTCTCAATTACACGGGATTTGTGAGTACAGAGTGTTGTACCCACGTGATGTCCTGCTTGTATCGTTGTGACTGTCATCTGTTGGGTCCACATTTCTGAGTTTGTTTGGAACTGGAACTTCTCCTTGTCTCCTCTTATGTGACTGGTTTGCTCTTCTATGGAAGTGGTAATTTTAAAGATGTCCTCATGAATATAGGGACCACTTATGTTAAAAATTCATTCACTTTATCTTGCTTTTCTTTACAGCAGCCATCTTGAAACTAAATTAGATTATGAGATGCAGCTGCAGTCTTTCATGATGTGCTCTGTAGCAGTGCAACTCCCATTCTTACTCCTGATTTTTAATGAAGTAATAGAGATAATTTAATCTGAATATTATGATTTTGTTAATTGGTTTCTAAGACGAAAGGCTTCTCAGCTGTGCTTGATATCATTGAGGAATAGCAAATCAGGCAGCAGATAACTTACTGGAGTTGCTGAATAAAACTTTTCTTCAAAAGGAAACAACAATCACAGAAAGCAAAACAACTCATGGATTCAAATTCTACAGGAGGAATAAGCTGTCTTTTATTATTTGTATCTCACAGTGTTTGTCCTGTTTTTACTAGTATTTTTTGCAATAGCATTGGTACATCAGACCCTTTAGAGCTTTGTTCATTTGGTTAGCACATTTTAAAGCAGTTTTGCTTGTCCAATTTATTCTAAGTGATGTGCCTCAGCATGAAGCACCTCGTGTGGACAGGAGCCTTCTGCTTGCTCTGCAGCATGTGCTGGGATGTGGGGCTCTGTCCCGCCTGTTACTCTGAGCAAGGCAGTGGGACAGGAAAATTACAGAGAGAGATTTAGGACCAAAAGAATTTATCTTTTTTTTCTAAAATACCCACATTTTTAATTGATATCAAAACATGTCTTAAGGCCCTTGAACTTTTTGGTTTAAGGTCTAAACTTATCATCTCTATTTATTACAGAATTAAATTTTTATTTGCGACAAATTACTTGCAGTCTATCGTCAGGTTCCTCTGAAGAAGCTGGTGCTAGTCTTTGTACTAGCTAGGCAGAGCTCTAAATTGGTTCAGTCTGAAGCAGGTAGAAATGCTTCCAACTCCTCTGGTATTGTGGTTGAAAGCAAATAAGATGATCGTAAGTTTTAAGCAGTTCTGTGAGATTCTTTAAAAGGCATCCATCAACTAAATAGAAGATGTAGAGGAAAACAGGTTGAAATTGTGAGAACGTGATCCTCAGCATTAATGGAAACAAGAAGTTTTGGAGCTGTATGCAGGATGGTGATTCACTAATTGTTTCTAACTTCTGGAAAATGGACAGAGTCTTATTTTCTTAAGTATGATTACAAGAGGAGAGCAGTGTCATTGGGAAAAGTTGGAGGTTCCTCAGCTGTGTCTAAAGGGTCAGTTATCCTTCGCAAAAAAATTATTATTTGGTAAAACTTGATCTGATTGTTCTGTGAGCAGAAGGCCCTCTTGAGATTGAAGTTCATAATTTTACTCCTGTTTCCACAGGTGGCATGGGGAAAAGCGCCAGGTGTGGAGCCAGAGCTTCCCACTTGGGGTAAATGAACAAAGAGTAGGTTAAGCATTAGCAGAGGCGTTCATATGTGGCATAAAGGCAGCCAGATGAAAGGGTGAACTTTTTTTTTTTTTTTTTTTTTTAAGGAAAAGCAGTAAGCAGTTTGGATTTTCCCTGAATGGCAGTGATGAACACCCTGACACCCTTACTTGAATGTTTTGACATAAGATAAAGTTTGAGAAGGATAAGCACAGGAAAATTGTCAACTACTGGGCATCATTGTGCAGAACTTATGAGTTTAGCGTGGCTGGTATAATGCTTCCTACTCTTTTAAGTATTTTCACCCCTCCTTTACCCAGTGAATTAACTGTTCTCACAACAGTGACTCTGAAGGTTGGACACAGTTTAAAAAGAGTCCTTTTTTAAAATTATTTTCTTCCCTCTGCTTTGAGTATACCCACTTAGCCAATTTAATAGGAGTTACAAGATAGTTAGAGGATGGGAGCCTACTATATGTGGCTGAAAAGCTAAAGTGCAATATTAGAGAAGGGACAGGCATTTGAAAGACTTCGATAATTTGAACAGTGAAATCAGACATTAGTTGTCTGAATCAAAACTGTCTTTATTTGACTTTAAAATGCCTGTTGAGCTAATACACAGCAAAGCAGTTATTAATTGGCCTGTGACATAAGAGCAGCAGGATAATCTGGAAGTAATGAAAGGACGTCAGTGTCTCTTGAGTGAGGCCGTAGTGCTGTGAATGAGAATGACTGCACTGAAAATTAGGCATGTGGCAATAGCAGCCCACAGCCAGATTCTAAAAAGCTATTTATGTATTTATTTATTTCAGCCTGTCTAGAAACAGGCATTCTTTCTGACTGCTGTCAAAAATGGACAGGCTGCAAATTTATCCTCATCAAATATATTCATGAAACTGGCTGAGAGGGAATTGATTTTTCTTTCTTCTTTTTTTTTTTTTTTTCCCTAGGTGTGTTCTTCTTGAAAGAGGAACTGTACTGTTCTTGTGTTTATACATGTGGGTGGAGAAGAAAAATACTTGGCTTTAAACCAGACACCTCATAGAGGGTGTGAATTTGTTCTTTAACATGTGACTCTGGGACTCCATTGTATTGTGCCTATATAAACAAGATAGTAATCAGTCATATTTTAGATTCTTTTGGTAGCAGCTGTTCAAAGAAGAAATATGGTGTGGTTAACCGTGCAAAAAGTGCCTGTAAAGTCATGCAGCTGGTTGTTAATGTTAAGAATTTAGGATAAATATGTGCTGTGTCCGTAGTTCAGAAAGTTAACAGAAATGGAATCTAAATAACGGGAAGAAATTCCCATGTCAAAAGGTGAGGTGGCTTTTACAGGAAGCTTTCAGAATCTTAGGTTAATTTATTTTTCCATTGTTTGATATAGTTAATGATTAAATAATCTGTGAAATACAGTTATGAAAAGCTTCGATTTTTGGCTTACACAGAATATATTTTCTACAGTGAGGGAGGCATTGATCTTTAAGTATCACTACCCATAATTGTGTTTCTTCCCCCCCCCCCCCCCCCCCGCAAATATCAGATTACTGTGGATGTTGCGAACATGCCCGTTTTATGATACCAGAAACTCTTGGTATTTTGGATAATGATACACTCCACTTTCAGAGCATCCTGTGTGATGCTGCACCAAGATGAATGTGTGCATCCCTCACTTTCCATGTCAGCCTTTCTAGTGACTGTACAACATTTGTGTCCTTCGTGTTACAAATTGGCCTGTGTTCCTTATGCTACTATGCACAGCAACTACCTTTCAAATAAAATTTGCAGGGAATATGCTTACTTACTGCAAATTAGAAAGCTATCATACAGTAGGATTATTTCTCTTACTTGAGGCATGAAAAGGCTTTATTACTTCTCAAGTGCTGTAATATTAAAGTGGGAGGTACACTGTCATGGATATAACCAGTGCTTCAGAGCAGAGTTAGCAGGTTGTAATGTTTTTATGTAGCTGGAGACATTGGTCTGCTCACATAAGAGGAAAAGCATGGGGAGTGGTGGCTCAGTAAGACATTTGGGTGCTTGCTTGGGCTCTCATAGTGGTGATCTGGTTTGAGAGGCTAGAGTGAGTCAGTTCGCTTATAATTTGGGCCATTTATAAGGTGATTGCTCTAGAGTGAGGTGACTTACATGACTATGATGACTGCATGGGGAAGAACGCCTGTGATGCTCTGGGAAGGGAGGGCTTTTTTTGAACACCTCCAAGGTTGGAGGCCTGGTGACCTTTCCAGACACTGGGAGTTTGACCACTCTCATGTAAAAAACACTTTTTCCAAACATCTAGAAAGGAATTTCCCGTGATGAGTTTCCCAGATATGGATGATACAGATGGGGCATAACTGTACAGGTCTATGCCCAGCGGGAAGTCCTTAGCTGACATGTCACAGCCGTCATGGCTGTGACCCAGGACATGGTAAGGAATCTGCATGAAATACTAAAAGGCGTTAAGTTTGATGGCATAGAGTTCTATCTAAAATTAATACTACTTCACTCTACTATGCTTGATTAATAAAGAGAAATAATCTGTCAGTTAACCAAACACACTTTTTGTAGCTTGTTCTGTGTTTAATGTTAATGATTAGCTGTCCCACTTAATTTTTTTCCATACTTCTACCTTCGTTACACCTCTTACAACTGGCTATGTAATATTTGAAGAAAAGAGCAGTTGTATTGTTTTTGTTATTGTATTAAAATATATCAAACTGCAATTAGTAAAATACATTTCAAATGTTATATAAACGATTTATTGATAAACTCAAATATTTTTAGGTAAGTGAACTTCAAATTGTGTTATATGTTCTCCAGAAAAAGAGCCTTATTCAGTTAAATGCTAGCTTAACAGCTTTTTGCTGTTGTTTTTGCTACTTGTTCTTTTAATGTATATTGCCCACCTGTTCCTCTTTTTTTTTTAGAGCTTCAGAAATGATGTTACGTAGAAAGAAGTATCCTCTCATGATGAGTTTCCTGCTTCCTTTTTTTTCTCCTGATTGATTTAGTGGTCACAGAAAAGGTTCTTCTTCCTAAAAACATCTGTAGAAAAGTGGATACTGCAGTGGCACTGTTAGATATTGGGCAGTATCAGTCTGCCCAGTTCTCAGCATTATAAAGTCAGTTTTTAGGAGGTTATACTGCATGTTCTGCCTGTGTGAATTCATTGTTTTGATAAACAGAATCTCATTCTTCATATTATTTGTTTGCCTTCTGCCTTCTCAAGGGTATTAATCTTATTTTCAGTCATTCTCCTGAGAGGAAATCTTTTCAGGGTAGTTCGCCGCTTCTGAAACCTTTTGTAATAACTTTGTGCTATGGCTTCTATTGCTTCACAACATGCTTTGGTATGTTTGTCTTTAAAATAAGAACAGAAGCTCCACTTCCTTTTTGCAGTTTTTAAAAGCAAACTTTCTTGGGATGTGGGCTTTTGAAAATTAAACTTGGAAGTTTCAAGTTTTATTTCAAAGGAAGACATAATGCCTTTATGAGAATGCTTTGCTTCCTTGTAAGCTTTGACTTCTTACACATCAGATACGATACCTTGGGGAATCAGTGTTTTGTTCAAAGAAATGGACGTGAGCATTATAACGAATTCTAATACCAGGAAAGATTGTGAGATGGGATTTCTACATTTCAATAGCATTAGAGCAGTATTGGCATTAAAACCTTCTTCATTTTTTATAGTTGTCTGTTTTGTTTTGAGCTGGTTTGCTCATGAAGCCAGACTGGATTACCAGGAGTCTTGAAACGTTGTGAGAAAGTCACAGGTAAAAGTGAATTCATTAATTAATGTAGCTGAAGCAATTGAAAAAAGATTAAAATATAAAGCTAAGCAATATGCTGTCACTAAAGAACGGGGTCTGCAAGATGATGGAACTCAACATTTCTTCTGTGGCCAATTTTGATCTGTTATCCTCATACTTCTGTGGAGCTCACAAGTTCTTCTTTCCTTTCTGTTCTCTGGCATTCTGTTCATTTGTATCACTCCATGGGATGCTGTAATAGGTATGTTCCCTTCTGATATCTCTGGGCAGAAAAGCTTTGAAAGTTTTTGACATATTTATCCCTGTGTTCATGGAAAGCTGTCTTCTGCTGGGGCATCTCAATTAAGTTAGTTGAGGTCACATAGCTTTTGTAATTTAAATTATGCAGCTTATTTTTTCCCTCTAATTATTGTATGTTTCTCCCTTTTTTTTTTTTTTTTTTTTTTTTTACCACTGCTGTTGTGAGTTGGTCAACTTGACAAGCTTATTTTGGAACCTCGGTGTAAAATGCTTACTTTGCTGAAGAACTGAAAAGTCAAATCTTAAATGCTCACTTGTGAAGGCTTAAGCCATATTCATTTTTTGTTTGTTTGTTTGTTTTAACTAACAAACCCTAATGTTACCCACAGATCTTAGTTGGAAAAAAATCTTTCCCTTCAGTAATTTCTTTTAAACTGCCTGGGATACGGGAAAAAGTCATTTTGACACTAGATTTCGTATCTCTCCAAGTCTATTTTTGACAGAGCCTTTTATTGGCTTCAGTTTAGCTGGAATATAAACTGCAGCAGTGATACTGCCAGGGCATGTTCACGGCCTGGTGCCTGGGAATGGGGACTGCCTCCAGTTCTGCAGGATCCCGTGGGTATCTTATGGAAACCTGCAATCAGACTTCACCTGCAGCAGGACTGAGTTACAGCTCCATTCACTTGAACTCTAGCTGCTAACAACAGTCTATCTTCAGCACAGGGACACTATTACTTAAAGGAGCTCTTATGAAGTGGGAGCAAGCACAGAATGGCATAATGTAGCATTTCTGTTGATTTCTCTTTTTGTTTGCTGCAAATCTCATGTTTAAAAGTAATGTCCTTCTAAGATTTGTTACTCAAGAATTTTCAAGAGCTCTCCCATCAGCATTGCTATTTGTCTCTTAAGATTAGAGGTGCTTTCATTGTGCTGCCTAGTAGTCCGCTGCACAAAATCTTTGCTATCGAATAGTCCATTTAGGTTAGGGATGGAAAAGAATGAACTGTTTCAGAGGGATAAACAAAAGTATTGTGGACATGTAGTCTCTCAAAGAACTGCTGGTTGTAATACCGTGGTCTACAGCACTTCAGACTGTATAGAAAGCTAACATAACTTAAAACATTGAAGCAAAATTAGTAATAGATAAATTAATGTTCATTGGAGTACAGGCTCACATCAGGTCTGAAAGTCAGAGAAAAAAACAGCTGAGAACTTTTATGAAAGGTTGCAGCTAAGAAGACAACATTGCTGGTAGACACAGTCCTACAGATGATGTCTGAGAACTTAATTAGAAATTCGGAAAGGTGTTTTTGGTGACCTTAATTGTGGTCATGGGAATCCTGGCATGGAAAAGGAGTCTTTACTGAAGTAGAGTAGAACCGAGAGAATGGAAAAAGGTATTGGGAATGGGTGCAGGATGAGGCTTTTATAGGCACAGAAGAGAAAAGGGAAGGCTTTTATTTAGCTAGCTGTTCAAACGCCAGGATCCTTGTCACAGATGTCTTTCAGGAAATTGGTGAAGGAACTGCTAAACTTGAATCTCTTCATTTTGACCTCTTTCCTCTTTTTTTTTTTTTTTTTTTTTTTGCCTTCTTGACCTCTCTTTTTCCTTGGTATGACTGCAAGGGCAAAATAAATGACTTTGAAAGCACAGTAAGCTTCTTTAAGAAAGGCATAAAGAAGCTGAAACTTTTTGGTGTTGCAGTCTTTCCGCTTGGAGAGTGCAGCAATTACACTGCCAGAAAGGCAGTTTTTGTGCAGTTACTTAATTTACTGTGTTTATATATATATATATATATATATATATATATATATCTTCATCTGCAGAGAACTCCATTTAAAAAAGATAATTCTGGGGAATGAGAAATGTACTTTAGCAAAAGAGTATCTACGTTAGCATAGCTGCTTAAAGGCTGGAGTGTAAATAGTGGTTGGTATGTAATGTAACCCAAAGTCACGAATAATCATGTTACTTGGGATCTCAGAGGTTGCCGGTTGCCTACCCAGTGTCCTTCACCAATATCCTTTCACATGGTTGGCACTAAAGGAGAATGGGAAGAAAGCAGAAACTTGCATTTGATGTTTCATCAGAAGATCCTACATAATTAACTAAATGGATTGTGTTCATAATTCTACAGTAATCATAGATTTACTTGATGTATTGGAGAGTATCAGGTTTGTTTTTTTTTTTTTTAAGCAAACAATTTTCAATGCAGGAGCATTTCCCTTTATGTTTATGGAATTGCATAATTTATGATAAGCAGTTTAAGATTTTTATAAAGTAACTGTTTGCCATGATGTACAAAGAAAGATCTAATATTAATTAATACAAAATTACAGATGGCAAAGTGAGACATTTCAAACATGCTGCAAACTTGCAATCATTATAAATGGTTCTGAATGTATTTCCTTCAGACCATTGGTATTTCCTTGTGTTCTAGTTCAGTGCAATTGAAGTGATTATTTCTAGATGATAGCCTGTTATCTTGAGTGCTTTTTTTATTTTATTATTTTTCTTCTGGGAAAGTGGTGAAGGATTCTGGTGTGTTGGCGTGGATTTGTTTTTCCTTCTTCCCCTGCTGGGAAATTGACATTTTTATTGGTTTTTTTTTTTTTTTTATTGTATAACTTCTTCCAGATTGGACTTTGGGGCTTGCTGCCCATCGAACTCTGAGGCACTGGTGGAAAAAGCCCAGCGAAGCAGGCCAACCTGGATGCTGTCAGGATGCCTCAGAGTGCCTGATAGTCAGCACTCCTCTGTCCTGCACAGTTGTTTCCCATCAAAGGGAATGCAAAAGTGACAAGAGCTGTGCAAAATACTGTCACTGCTCACATGACTAGAAAGGACAAATTTGCTGCTGATGAGCCCAGGCTGAGGTTTTGCTGTGGAGGGTAGCACACAGGCAGTCTCTCCATTCTCTGTCACTGCTTGCAGCTTGTCCTGTACACAGCAAAGCATCCCTGCAGAGTAGGCATCACGTAGCCCTCCTTACTTCACCAAACTGACTTGTCAGTGTTCTTTTGCCTCCATGCATGCTCATTCTCCTGTTTAATTTTTGCTTCTCTACCCAGAGCCGTGCTGTAATGGAGCTCTCCTGCCATCTCATGTCCTTGCCTTGTCCTTTCTCAAACTCATTTTTCTTTCATGTCCTGTCCGAGCCTTGTTATGCAGCCAGCCCCACCTCTAGTTTTGTGTTTGACCTGGCTGACATCTCCCACACTTCCACCACCCTTTCACCATACTTCCCTTTTTCATTTGTCTGACCACCCTCAATTTTACCATCTCCAAGTAGCTGGTGTCATGGATACTGTGAGAAGTATGCTGTTAGGAGCCTGGTGTCACTGTCTACTGAAGGGAAAGGCAGACCGAAACAAACCTAAAACAAATAGAAAGAATTGCTGGTGTGGGTTTTTTTTTTTTTTTTTTTTCCCCTCCACTTACAGTTTGCATTAGCTGTGTCAGAGGGCAGGCCAGCCCTCAGGGTTTTGAGTGCAGAGTCTAGTTAGCAGAGCTTTCTGAGTACCTGGCTGCAAAATACTTTGAGTAGAGGGAAACTAAGGTAATATAGTTGTGATGGGATGACCTTGTCTGGGTGCCAGAGCCTATCCAACCGTGCTCTCTCTCTCTCTCTTTCCTTAATAGGATGTAGAGAAAATAAGATGAAATTGCTTTTTGGTCAAGATGAAGATATCGAGATTGCTTACAATTGCTGTCGTAGACGAAGCAGATTCAACTTGGGGAAAATTAGTTTAATTAATTGCCAATTAAAATAGAGCTTTATGCTGAGAAACAGACAAAAACTAGGATACTTTCACTCTTTGTTTTCTCTGGCTCAGCTTCACTCTCCTGTTCCTATCTCCTCCTCCTAACCAAGCAACGCAGAGGGTTCGAGGGTAGGAGTTGTCTGGTTACAGTTCATTTTTGCCGCTTCTTCCCAGTCTTCCTCTGTTCCAGTGCTCTCCATCCCAAGGGCTGCAGTCCTTCAGGATAAACCTGCTCCAATGTGGCCTGCTCTATGGGCTGGAGGGCAGTCTCTTCTCTGATGATTTCTCCATCTCTGGCCATGTGCTCACAGGGCCATTTCACTTGTTTTCTTTACTTGTCACTGCCTATATGGTATTTTTTGCAATTTCTTAAACACCATTTTTTTCCAAGGTGCTGCCATGTTGGCTGCTGGGGCCTAGCTGTGCCCTGTGGTGGGGCTGCTGGAACATGCTTGGCATGGGACAGCTCTGACCTCTCCTCACAGATCAGTCCTGCAGCTCCCTGCCAGAACCTTGGCAGGGCAGCTTGTCCAAAAGCAGGAACTGTTATGAGATAGATGGCAAAATGTCTTCTGGACGCTTATGCCATGCTGTGAAATCCTCTTTCAGGGTACAGATGTGTTACAGCTTTTCTGAGAAGTGCATCTGTGTTCGTGACATGGGTGTAATGATGCTCTTATCCTTGAGTGCAGCTGAGTGGGCACTGTTGGAAATGGCTTGGTCTGGGGCAGCAGGGGGAGAAAATCACTGGACTAAATATCTATCTCTCTCTCTAAGATGTAATCTAAAACTTTATTTGAAATTTTGCTGTGTGATCTGATGAAGGATTTCCTGTACAGTGCTGTCAGTCTTGCTAAATAGCAAAACATCTATGTAAGTAAGCTTAATTATGCATAATAACTGCGAGATTTATTATGGACGGCCCATTTATACAACTGCAGGAATGCTTATTTACTTGTAGGTTGTTGATTTTTTTTGTTCCTTATCCATTAGTAATATTTACTGATAGGATAATAATCTTGATTATTTTCCTCTGATAACATTTAAATCCATCACCCTTTCCTTTTTCTTATTTAAAAAAATGTAATTAACTTCTTGTGGTTTTTTTCTTAGATCTAGGTTGACTGCATATTATGCTCCTTTTATTTTTCTGCCACAGCAGCCAGAGGAAGGGGAGCACTCAATCAAGTACTGCACAGTTCTTCCTCATCTTGCTTTTTTTTTTTTTAAGCAAACAAAATAATCATTATAAATAATGCAGGAAGGAATCAACAGTAGGCCTTCCAGAGATTTCATTTTTATTCTCTCTTCCCCCCCAAGCTTTTATTGGTAAAAGCTTTTCTGATTAAATATCACTTCAACTCCTTTATATTAAATGTTGTTGTTTCCAGGTGATTATTGCTGCTTTACATAATTCGTCTGTAATATTAAAAAGGAAGAGGCAGTGACAGTCAAACTTGGCCTTCCTACGTATGGGCCAGACCTGAAGCAGAGCAGGGCAGGCACCACTCCTTTAGGATGCTGGCAGCATCACTAGGTTTTCATTTGCAGCATCTGTGCCATGAGTATTCTTACCTGATCTGGATGTAATTCTGAGCTAGAACAAGAGAGGACTATTTTAGTTGGGGGTGTCTGGGGAGGTTACTTCTCTAATTTTTCTCTCTCTCAGGTTTTATCTGTTATCTGAAGGAAAAAAAGACAGCATGAATATACAGGTTTCTGACCATTTCGGCTTTGGTTCTATGAGAAGAGAGAGTTGCATTGCAGCACCCTGTTGCTAAAGACAATCTCGTATTGCTAACAGAGATTAGAGATTGGCTTTCATCCCTCCAATCTTTTAATGTGTCTGGGAAGGAAGAACAAGGGACCAAACCTCTTAGCAAAAGCCGAGCTTTTCTGTGCTTTACAGCACAGCAGAAGTTCTTGCTTTTTCTGCTCTTCACAATCCGCATGATGCTCTTGAGGGAGTGCTTAGTTTTGGGCTAGCACTGAGAATCAGTTGCAAAGATCAGGCTGGCTACTGGGCCTGCTGCAGGTAGAGGAGATCTCAGCACTTGAGCAGCCAGTCAATCAGAAGTATGGTGCCACTGCCTGGGTAGCCGACCTCCACGGTACCTGTGTGTGTGCTGCAGCATGGTGTCCATCACCAATCGAGTTACGTTTCTGGATTTGAAAGCTATTCTTTACTGTTCAGAATTGCTGAAGAAGCCAGCTGGATGTATCCTATAGTCTGGGATTTAAGCATATAGAAAGGTGGCATGTGGACCTGATCCCGTTCATGTCTGTGCGAATTCTTATATTTTCCTGCAGAAAGGAGGAATTAAATTGCTTTGACAGCTGCTTAAAATCAGGCTTATACATTGACAAGGAATGGAACTAATGCTTTAAAGTGTTATTTGACTAGAGCAGATGACTTTGAGGCTTGATATGTGGGAAAGGCTATATAGAAACATCAGCAATTTTGCTGTAAATTCAGTTTCTTCAACTTTTCCTAGCAGCTGACTCTTTAGCACCGAGAAATCTTGTTTTGAAACAAAAGAAATCAGAAGAGGAATGAGGAGGCTGGGGGTACACAAGGAGCTGGGAGGGGACAGGTCCAGGAGAGTGGGACAGTGGACCTAAACTGGCCAAAGGGACATCCCACTCCACATGGTGTCACACTCAACAATGAAAGTTGGAGTTAAGGAGGGAATGAGGGGAGATACTGGGAGAGATGATGTTTGTCTTCCCAAGAAACCATTACCCATGAGGAGCTCTGCTTTCCTGGAAGTGGCTGGACGTCTGCCTGCTGATGGGAAGTAATGAATGTTTTGCTTTGTTGTGCATGTGGCTTTTGCTTTACCTCCATCCATGAGTTCTCACACATTTACATTTCCAATTCTCTTTTTCCATCCTATCTGAAGAAAATGAGTGAGCAGTTGGGTGATGGTGGGCTGGATTAAGCTGTAACAGTTTCCTATATAGGAGTCTAATAGCGAAAATCTACAAAATGACATGATTTAGAAGCACAGAACTGAATGTTTTCTAGCAATAAATTCTGCTGCAGAATGTTTAACTCATAAGTTACCAGATTTTTAGTGTAGTACTGCAGTGCATATTTGCACAATGTTGTCCTTTGTGTTGGGTGGAGAATGATTTGAGAGCAGCTCTGAGAAGAGGGATTTGGGGGTAGATTTAGACTAGACATCAGGAAGAAATTCTTTACTGTGAGGGTGTTGAAACACTTGGAACAAGTTGTTCAGTGAGGTTGTGGATTCCTCCCCCCTTGAGGCACTAAAGGCCAGGCTGGATGGAGCTGTGAGCAGTCTGGTCTAGAGGAAGGTGTCCCTGCATATAGCAGGGGACTGGAACTAGATGATCTTAAAGGTGCCTTCCAACCCAAGCAATTCTGTGATTCTGTGATTGCGTGTGTGTTTATATTGTCTTTATTACTGTTCAAGCCAACTTGTCAGTTCTGGTGTAGGTGATCATTTGAGTTATGTAACAAGTAAAAAAGTTATCTGTGAGAAGACTACATCTGCAATACAAGGAAAAACTTCAGAAAAAGAATCAGCCAAATAAATAGATTTAGAAACACATTAGTAGCATAAAGCTAAACACTGAGCATCATCCAAATAAACATAATGGAGCAATTTGATTTTAAATTTAAATTATCGATTCATTTTAACAATACATTTACAATTATTTTTCCTCTCTAAAGCAAGTGGAATCGTATTCCTTATTGATACAGATGATACTACAGATTCCTTTTTAATGTAGCCATTTCAGCTGGACCTTTCTTTAAGCATAAGGGAAAAATCTATTTTAAGATTTTGGTAAGATCTGTTCAATGCTTACAGTCTGGTCATTTTTAATGTCTTATTTAATTGAAATAGCTCTTAATACCTTTCCTATTTTAGCTCAAGAGTGGGTTTTTGTAAAAATTACATTTAGTTTTAAAATTATTTATTTATTTTATTTTCTCATTTTTAAGGAGTAGTTATGGCAAGAATAAGAAAATTGGACCCTTATAGGCAGAACAAATGGAATCTATCCTACCCGATGGAGGTGTCTGGCTGAACACGTGTTCCAGGTCATGTTCCACTGCTAGTAGAGGAAAACCAGGCATTTTTGGGCTGCACTTTGTCTCGTCTGTAGATGTCTGCATTATGATGGGTAGATCGTGCTGTGCCTGTTTGTCTCAGCTGACTGAAAGGGGCCTAAGCTGACTAATTCAAGAGTGGACTTAAAAATATATTCAAAACTGCCTCAGATTAAACGACTTACACCTATGATACTGGTTGTATATTTTAGGTTGTTCTTTTGAAGGAGCGAAGGGGAGCATTACATCATGTGCTGTTATTACAGTTTAATTTTATGTAACTGGATTTCTGGACAGTCATGATGTGTGAGAAAACCTGGGTTTTCAGAGTCATTCAGACTTTTCATAAAAACTTAGCCAATATTTGCTGATGAAAATCATTAATAGGATTTCCTAGCTTGTGATGTGTTTTTGCATGTGCATTTGCACAGTGTAGCAATTTTTTTTCCCCTAAAATTGTCATAGAAGTATAATAATCCTTCCACAATCTGAAAAACCCAACAACCTTGCTGGCAACATATTTGAAATTACTAATTTAGATACTTGTTGTCATTTCCTTTTCCTGTTAATGATTTTCTTATTTTGTATTACTTAAGTGGATCAGGAACTTTCTACATGTGAATTTAAATGATTTCCTTCACTTGTCCAGCCTTGCTTCAAGATTTTATGTCTTTTTTTCTTACTTTTCTACCTATAATTGAAAGACAGAGCCTAGAAAATTCCTAGGATGTCTATTTGAATATTCGAGAGCGCTCCTAAAACTTCTTAAATTTAGAAATCTGTATCTTGACATAACATATGCTCCTGAATCTGTGGAAGGAAATTGTCCTTAGGAAGTTTTTGAGCTGTAAGACTATATAGGCTTCCTGATAGAGCAATTTTTCTACCAGACAAATTACTTTGTAATTAGCTGATGAATTGGATTCGTAAGTTTTTGTCAGGATATGAGCTCATACATGAATCAGAATTAAGCAGGTTGTGTTTGTTTAAAAACAAATGAAATAAAATTGTCCTGTACTTCTCAATACTTTCACTGGTTTAATTTCTTTTTTTATTATTGTTATTATTTTTGTGGTTCCCTTTCCTTAGGAAATTGTTTCTGTTAAATATTCTGAATATTTGGCATATCTTCAGTAATTTGCATTTAAATGCAAACTAAGACTTTCGTCTTTTGAGCAAGTGGAGTATAAAGAAGTGCTGATAAAGACATAATTAGCTAGCACTTTCCTCTAAGATAATCACTGGGGGCTTTATAACTGCTTACTACTGAGATATGGGAGGGGGAAGGAAAGGAAATTGATAGTGTTGGGCTGTTCTTTCCATCCACTCTTCTTCCTTAATGCATCTATTGCGTACCCTGCAGTTCAAACTACAGATTTTCTCTATTGGCACTAAAGAGTTTTTAAAGATAATTGACCTTCATACTTTTTAGTCTGTTAAAGAGAAAGCGTGGTCTGTGAGACTAAATACATGTGCATATAGAATGTAATGTTTAAACAAGACAGTATTTAGCAAATCATTGGTTTTGCCCTCCCTTTACCCTTTGGTTTTTATTATGTTAAAATCGTAATTAGAACTAAATGATCATTTCCTCAAATGGGTTTTGTGTGAATGAGCCAAGAAGTGGCCAGACTCGCAGTCAATATAACAGTCTAAAAATGGTTTTGACACATATAGTGTGTGTGTATTGGTATGAATGCCAGAGAGTATAAATCTGAATAATTAATACTTTATTTTTAATAGAAATTTCGAATAAACAATGTAGGGGGTGGGAGTGGTATGCCAAGAGCCACCTTCTAAAGACCCTGCAATACCAGCTTCTACAGTCTTAGCACAAAAAAAACCTGTGGTCCCAACATGCACTGTGGGTGCTCTCCCATGAAGTATGTAATCCGAGGAGATGTAGCTGGTTAAAGAGGAGGAATAAGAAAGTATAAAAGGAGAAGATGACCACACACTGCCCTCTGATGTTGGGGAATCTTCTGTGAGCCAGGAGATCAGTAGGCTTTTGTTGTTGCTGTTGCACATGTGAACACTTCCAGTGGTGTGAGTAGAAATAGATCTTGTCTGTAGTGGTATTGGCAAGAAAATTTGCATTTGAAATTGCAGAGATGGTACTTTGTTTTTTCTTTTTCCATTTTCTTTTTATTATTATTATTTCTTTGGCTTGGCTGTTTTTAAAGTCCAAAACACCTAGAAATGTGTTAATTGTTGTGGTGGTATGCATTTAGATGGCAACGAAACTATGTAAGAACCATTTGCTTGTCTGAACAGCCCAGCTCTCTGTTTTCATAAAACCATTTGTGCTACAAGGTAGTTGAAAATTATGTAAACACTAATAGACTGAAGTTACAGCTAGTAAATTTTAGTTCTCTAACGTGAAATGGAAGAATGTAAGTAAATGAATAAGTACTTTAAATATTAGATTATAAAAGAAGAAAATGGTTATTACAATTGTCTTCATGCTGATAGCTCTTTGATTGTACTCATTCAATTCAAGGAGTTGACAAAAAAAGAAAGAAAATATAAATTCCTATGTTGAACCTCTTTCAGGGGTAAAAAAAATCAAGATACTTCAACTTTTTAATTTCTATTTGTAGGAAATCATAGGCTTGCTAGATAATCTCTGTCTAGGCAAAGCAGAAACCAGAAAAAACAAAAAGTGTTATTTTATCTACTTTGCTGAAAACACCCCAGCTCATTCAAAGACTGTCGTAATTCTGTCTAAAACTGTGTTTTTAGACACTTTTGGAACTGTTCAAGATTTGTATGTTATTACCAAGGGTGACTAACAGCTGCGTCCCACATCTTACAGTTGAAAGCTGTAGGTTTATGTCTGGTTGCACACTAAGTTCTGAATAGAATTTAGCTCTGAAACTTAAAGTGATCACCCAGCATGGAAAGTGCGGAGGTATCTCTGCATCTTTCTGAGCATCAAAGAAAAAATGGTAACAGACCCAGAATTTAGGTTTCACATTTGGATTTAATGGTTACCAGTGAATCTAACTTACAAAGACAAAAAGCTTTGGCTGTTGCAGTAGTTAACGTATTTATTTTTCCACCTGCTAGTAGTTCTTTCTCAGAACACCTGTCATTTTAAAAATTCTTTCTATTGATTAGCTACCTAAATTAGGACAATACTAATAGTATTTCTCCACTTGCTTTTCGTCTCAAGATTCTAAAGCATTGGTACTTTGGAATTCTACTTAGATTCTTATATGTTTAAATGTGACACAAATGGGTTTTGTCATCTCTTAAGGGAAGAACAGAAGATTATTATAATTCCCTTGTCTTAAGCAGGTGGTTTTTCTGATCTCACTGGATTTTGTCTCAATTGGTGGTTTTGAGCACTTTCTGTGCTAAGGACTATAGAGAAGTTTTCTGCTCTTTGGTTTTGTTGGAAAGGATTTGGGTAGACTTCAACACTGTATTTGATAACACAAAAATTGTTAATTGGCAAAAATATAACTTGTATCATGTGTTAGTTTAAAGTATTTGGAATATATGTGTTGTCCAGTAGACAAAAAACACAAGGCTACATTTCCTCAGAGCCCATTCTAATTGAGTGCATGCAAGGACTCTGTGGCTACATGTGTTGGCAGGTGCAGCTCCTTGATATTCTAGCAAGGGCTTATGCCTGTTTTCTTCCCAAAAACAACTCTAATATTTTATAATTGGATGTAAGGATGCTGCCTGCCGTATTTAGACTTCTCTCTGTTCCTCAAGCCATGAATAAACATCTCTTACCCTGAAAATTGTGCTGCTGTCACAAAGTTAGTGGTTTCCTGGTGGAGCATATGCTGCCCATATGGGCTTCTCTACATGCTGCTTCCCCTCCAGTCATTCCCATCAACTGCGTTGTGGAGCTGAACGTTTGAAGTTCCAACCCTGGATGACCTACATAAAACTGGGAAATGGATGGTACGTTTTTTGAAGCGACTGTAATTATTTTGGAGTAACTGTTGAAAGCACTTAAGAGGAGAAATTGTATTTAGAAGTAAATATGTTATACTTGCCTTGCGTGCACACCTGCTTGGTGCTCTTTCTGCTAATGGTGTTCATTTGCTCAGAGCTCAGGGATATGCTCTGCGGGCTGGGCAGCTGACAGAAGGATGCAGGGCAGCTACTGGTGTGCCAGGCTCCTCTGCACAAACAGTGAGTGGTCTTACAACAGCGCTGGCCTCCTGCAGTCAGCCTGTGCATGGCATGCAGCGAAGTGGGGATGTACTGGGGCACGTAGGCAGCACAAAAGCTGGCCTGGCAGCTGCCCAGAGCTTAGTGCTGGCAGAGGGTTACGTCCCCAGTGCAGACAGGAGGGAGGGCAGAGAGCCAGGGCACGGCTGAGGTGTGGGCTGAGCTGGGAGCTGAGTCTGCTCTGAGCACCAAATAGGCAGGAAATGGGGGGAAAACGGGCTGATGGTGAGAAAGTCGTATGGGAAAGCCATCATTTGGGACAGCTAAGAGGAGTGATAGCGGAGGAATGACCAAAGGGGGATGTATGTAAAGGAGATTTCTACAACAAAAACCATAAATTAAATGTATAACTGCTTATGCAATTTGCATCACTGAGCTCTGAGATAATTCACCAATATAATAAAATCAGTGACATGCTACGGTTCCTGCAGCCAAATATTTCTTGGGCAAAACAAACTAATAAAACACAGCACTGAAGGGCCATCTGCTAACATGAGACATCATATTAGAACCTGTTGTATTACCATTAGCATGTGTATATATATGTATTTGAAATGAGGTCCTACAGTTCTTTAAAAAGGATAAGAAGGAATGTATTATTTATATCTGATGAAAAGGCTAGTAATATGTGGTCATTCTAATAATATTTTGCAATTCCCGGTGCAGATGTTCCTGTTTGCAGTTGTGTGGGATGTTCCTAAGTGAGAGAATTTAAAGCTTATTCCAAGAGGCACAAATTGTCAGGGTAAAAAGCTCTTGACCAAAGATGTGGCACCAGCCTCTGCTATTACTGTAATATGCTAACTCTTCATCTGCCTTGGCAAGGTAGCAGGAGGAAGCCATTCCCTGGGAGCTCACTCTGTGCACTGCAGTAAAAGCCCTTGCAGATGAAAACAAGAGGACACTGTTGAGGAAAAATCATTCAGGGGAATGATTTCACTGTTTTTGTCATACTAGTAAATATCTATAATTAATCTCCAATTAAATTGTTAATAGAGAAGCCTTTTAAGCTGGCTGTGGTTGTCCTGCTACTTGCAGGTGCTGTGAACAAAGGTATAAACCTGTGATTTCTGCCATTTACTCAGTGGAGTCCCAAGTTTCACCAGTTCTTAACTGTGACCTGTTCTGTATACTAGAGCCAGATGATAAGTTATTCAGTGTAGTCTGTGATGTGAAGGAAATGCATTTCAGCTTCTTGAGGAAAATAGGCAGCTTCTCATGTGTAGGGCTTCTTCTGGTGGAAAAATGCTTTCGGAAAGAAAACTTTGTCCAGGACAAAGGTGCAACAAGCCTCTATTGAGAAAGATTTCTCCATCTTCAGAGATGCCTCTTTAGTGACTACGAAGTATGAATTCTTCTTGGGAGTAGGGGCATATTGATCAGCATCCTAAACTACTGGAGGATAGATCTCTTCCCTGAGCAGCGTTTTAGGACATTGCATACCAGTTGCAACCCAGCTGTAGAGATAAAAATAGAGGTAGGATTTGCAGAAGCTGGAGTAGATGGTAATCTCTTCAAGCATTGTCTTTAGGGGGTGTGGTTTGGGAAGAAGGAAAGAAGGTGGGGGAAGTTTGTGAAGAAGTCTGTAGAGTGAACAGCCTGTTTACCACGTTATACTTGAAAGACTCTGAAAGTACCAAGCTACCAAGTACCATGATTCCAGTGCATTTAACAAATGAGGACAGTGGAAAGACAGTATCTTTGGTCACATCGGATCATATTGGATTGATTACCTCAGGAAAACTTTTAAATAATACCGTAAGATTACTGACTACATGGATAGAATTTCACTTCTTTTAATAACTTCAAAGTATTTTATTGTGGTTTTTTTTTTTTCTTTAACCTTTTTCTTGTAACAATACATTGATGTGAAACTTAAAAATGAAGGATTTCTAAATTATCCCAGATAACTATATCCCTGTTAATGCTGTAAACGACTTGATTTATCTTTGAAGTTAGCTTTGTTCTGAGCCTGGGGTTACAATAAATGACTTCCAGACATTCCTGCCAGCCTACATTTCTCTATATGATTATATATCGGAACAACTGATGTTTAAATGATTAGATTCATTTGATATTTCAAATTAAAAGTTCCAGGACTTCAAGCATGATTGATCATGCATGTGATTGTAGATTAGGCAATTAGTTTGTTAAATGTACTTTGAAACTCATGTTTAATGTAGTTTTGGAAGGGACTATTCTGAAATAAAGGCAGTTTTCTAGTTGCTAGTAATGTTATACTGCTGACTTGAATCTTCAACCTGAACTCTTAAACAAGTTTCTGACATTCAAAATTTACCACTTGGATGGATTTTTTGTCCTTTTCTGACTGCTGGATTGTAGGGAATTCATCAACTAGTTGTTCTGCTTCTTTCAACACTGGTTTGTATCTGCTTTAGTCACTGTGTTCAACCAAACTTATTAACCCTCATCCTATTTCATTACTTAGAATACTAATGACCTTGTTTCCCTCTCTGATTTAATGCTAAGAAATTTATGAAGCAGTCTTGCACAACATTTTTAACAGAAGCATTTTGGTTAATAACAGAGACATGTAAATACTTTGTTCAGTTCTTTTTCATGATGTTTATTTATTTAAACTTTCTCTTGACATTTTCTCTGTAAAGAAGATCAACCTATCATATTAAAGAAAGAAGTTATTAGTTTGGATTTCCAAACTAATTTACAACAAAAACAAACAAACAGTCTACTCTTGAGTTCTCTTAAGGACCTCTTTAGGGAGGCTATTGAGTCACCATCCCTGGATGTGTTTAAAAATCGTTTGGATGTGGTGCTCAAGACATGATTTAGTGGAGGGTTGTTAGAGTTAGGGTAGTATGGTTAGGTTGCGGTTGGACTCGATGATCTTTAAGGTCTTTTCCAACCTGAGCAATTCTATGATTCTGTGATTCACGGAGTTAATACTAAGCTTCTGTCCTGAAAATGCTCCATTCATGGAACCACTGTTGTGCCAGCTGATTGCAGTTTTCCTGACATAAAGTATCTCCTACTTTTTTAAATTTTACCAAGCTCAGTTGTCTGCACCGTCAACAATGGGGTATGTCAGTGGAGTGCCTCAAGGTGGGAGCCATCTCTAGATGAATGCCTGATGTGCAGGAGAGGAAAGCATACATGCTTCTGTATGTTTGCTTGTGTTTTACTTAAATGAAAGTCACATGAGAAAAATATTTTGTGATTATTTTTGTGACTTTGGTCAGTTTGACAGTAGCACGTATACATACGTAATGGCAGCAATTTAAGTTGCTAACTCTAATTCTGTGATTCAATCCCCTTTTTTTGTGATATGAAGGGTAACTTAAGCATAACTTCATTGTACAATTCTTTATCTTTTTAATAATTAAACATTTCCAATAATCATTTTAAATCTTGTACATATTCAGACTAGAATTCCAGTTCTTGAGAACATTCTGGAACTGTCTGCACATTACTACTGAAGGAAAAGCAGTCTGCTGGGGCTTCTGGCAATATATTGACTGTGCTTGGGCTCTTTATGGCCAAACATCTTGAGACAACACCTTTTAGTTTCTGCATAGGAAACCAGGACACTTTCTATTTATAGCTGCTGAATCTAAACAAAGCATCACAAGGTAAACAAAAATAAATCTGAAGTATTGGACTTCCCTTTAACTTGAAGGTTTTGCTGCAAATTACGTTGGAATTTTGGGCTTCTGTAAGATACTGCGTGTCTTTTCTCTAAAAGAAAAGTGTTAGTGCTTTACAGACCACTGTTTACTTTATTACTGATTTTTAGGAGTAGTGAATATTTAAAAATAATGAAATAATAGAAAATAATATCGGTTGTGGTTTATATTTTGCAAAGAGCTGAGAGAACTACTGGAATCCTGGCAGGTTGCTACCTAGCTAATGGGCACCGGTTCTTTGAAACAGTATAAAATGGATGCAGTCTGGAGGTATAGTGATTATTGGAGAGAAATTTGGCCATAAGTTATTTAAAAAAAAAACTATGTATAATCACTTGATCTAATGAAATGTTTCATTTTCTTTTTTAGTGAAAATCAGATATTAAAGAAAAATACAAGGGTGAGAAACTTTTAAAATAAGAACAATGCACCAAACCCCTGTGTATGCAGCTTTCAAATCACACTGCCTCTTTATTTACCTCCTGAGATCAAGTCAAAGTTTAGCAAGCTCTTGAATTTTAGTATTTCTTTTCCTCACTGGTATTCACATTGTTGATTTTTGGGTGGGTGTTTGGGTGGAAGAGGGGTAAGTGATGGACTACTCCCAGCGGGGGATTGCCTATATTGCCTTTGCTAATGCTTCTGATTCCCATCTTTTTGCCTTCTGGTTTATTACGAATTGGGGATTTTATGCTTGCTCCATTGCTGAGCCTTTCAGAAGCAAGTGTTCCTGTCTCTGCCACTTGTTTTCTTTCTGGCAAGACAGCAGAAGCCAGTACAGCCAGCTGGTCATATTCTAGACACAGTGCTGTCTGCTGATAGGGCGTAAATATAGGAGGTTTGTGTTTTAAAGCACAAAAACACAGAACTGTGTAAGAGGGCTCTTCCTGTTCTCCCCATCGTAGAATCAGAGAATGCCTTGGGTTGGAAGGGATGTTAAAGATCCTTTAGTTCCAACCCCCTTGCTCTGGGCAGGGTTGCCAGCCTCTAGATCAGGCTGTCCAGGGCCTCCAACCTGGCCTTGAGGATCTCCAGGGATGGGACGTCCACAGCTTCTCTGGGCACCTGTGCCAGTGCCTCACCACCCTCTGAGTAAAGAATTTCTCTAAGACCTCTTCCAGTTTACAGCCATTCTCCCTTGTCCTGTCACTATGTTGTCATGACTTTTCAGAAATGATGGAAGGTGACTGGCAATCACATCAACCAGTTACTTCAAGAGCCTAGGATGCATGTCTTCTGTCCCCATAGATTTGTACACATTCAGCCTTGTGAGGTGCTCTGCTCTTACAACAGGAGAGATTTTGTGCTCCCATATTCTACCTAAAGGTTCATGAGAGATGTAGGAAGCCTGACTGACTGAAGACTGAGGCAAAGAAGTCATCGAGTACTTCAGGTTCCACTGCCTGTACTTTACCTTCTTATCCCTTAATTTAAGCAGCAGATTCTTGCCAAGCCATACTGGTTTCCTGTCTCCTCTGCTTGATTTCTTATGCTGAGAGATGGAGAGCTCTTGTACTCTCAGAAAGGTGTCCTTAAGAGCTGCCAGCTCTGTTCCTTTCTGTGTTCATAAGGGCAGTTTCCCAGTGGATCTCATCCAGTAGTTCCTAAAACAGCCGAAAGTTTGCTTTCCTGAAGTTCAGGGTCCTGATTCTGCTCTTTGCCAGGCCCATGTTCTTCATGAACTCAACCAGGGAGCAGTTACTATAACCCAGACTGCCTCCAAAGTTTTAACTTCTTTAATGATCTCCTCCACAATAGTGAGCATCACTGAAATTCTCCTCTTACTACTTGCTTTTTTTTCTTATTTTGTTGAGCCCTTTTTTGCTCCACTTTCAGAAGTAGATTCTGCTGGTGTTGAAATAATTGGCACCTACTCTTCTGTAGCTGTGCATGCTGGAAGGTCTCATTCAAGACAGATGGACATTTGGCCTTGGAAGTCAGGGAGGAAATCAGTGGGAGTATACTGTAATGTACTAAAGACAGATAGCATAAGGCTGAAGTCTAAAAGGGAGAAGGGGAGGGAAAATTTGTTTTATGGGGAAACACTATATAAAAGGACCTAGAAGATGCTTATTAGTATTCTTGATTTAGTATCATTTTCTATCCAGTTCAAAGATCCAGTGGCTCCACAAGAATGTTGGCTGCTTTCCCATTATACCCAGCCTCTGATTTAAAACTCACTTGGACTATTCCAGTCTAGAACTTGCTGACCTCCTTCTCACTTTTTCATGTAGACTACAAAGGTGAAGAGGAATTATATTTTGATGAGCCAGAAAGAAAAACTGACTTAGTATGTAGAAAGTCGTGGAAGACATTTCTTACTGTGATTGATATAAACAAACCATGCTGCAGATGTATGACTAAACGAGATTTGCAGTCGTGTTCTCTGTTTCTTTGGTCAGGATGATCAATTTTAGATGCATCTAAACATGATGCCAACTAAACTGTGCTCTGTTGCTAACAAACCCATGTCAAGATTTTTGAGCAAACAGATTTTCAAAAATACTGTACGAAAGTATATTCACTTGTTCATCGTTCCCACAGAGGCAGATTATGGAATATCAAATACAAGAAAAAATTCAACACTTTTCTCCAGTAGTGTAGTGATGGAGAAATCTTATGTAAGATAGGGTCTTCAAACTTTCCTAAGTCATTAGAGAGTCTTTCATTTAGTTCTGTTGCAGTTTGAGTGTAATTCATCTTGAGTAAAATAAACAGACACGTTCTAGCGTCAGGTCACTGAAACTCTGGGAGCCCATTCTTCTGAATAAGTAGGCTATGCACTTCATTATTCAGAAGCAGCTTTCTCTCATCCCTGCTTTTTAAAAACAAATAAAAAGCAACACCCAACCCATCCCAAAGAAATAAATTCTTTACTGCTGCATTCCCCACTTACTCTACAAAGACTTTGACTTGACAATCAAGATGTTACTTTTAAAATATTCATGAAGTATTGCTGGTTGTTTTTTGTTTGTTTGTTTGTTTGTTTGTTTTTTCTTCCAGGAATTTTTGCCTTAGGGAAAAATGAGGGCTGTGAAGTAGAATTGCATTAGTCACTCTTAGAAACACAGTAAGTCATCTACAGAGCAGTTGTCTTGTTCTGCAGTGGACCGTGCCATAACCAGTGCTTTCAGACATGCATTTGCTCCTGAGGGAGTTTAATCTGACTCAAATAGAAATAGGGGGAAATTCTGCATGGATGAGATGTGGAAGTCACAAGTTGCAACAAAGGAAATTTAATTTGAATATCGAGCAAAAGAAATACCTCCTAGTGAACGTGGATGAGTACTGAAGCAGGTTGCTAAAAGCCTGCAGAATCTGCTGTACTGGAGATGTGCAGAGCAGAACTGGCTAAGGCCCTAAGCACTAGAGTAGTTGTAATGCAGTAGTTTTGATGAACAAGAGCATGGACCAGATGACTTCTACAGATCCTATCCATCCTAATCTTTTTATTTCTTTTTTTGTGCGTGAGCAGTGTGCAAATCTGTGTACTTGCACAGTATGTTCACTGCTTCCAAGAAATCTCGGATTGATACATTTGGGCATATGCATACCAACTGCGTGGTGTATTCAGACACGGACAGGAAAACAGATGTGTCTGAAAAGTGTGGGATATGCTGAGCCGTGGTGACACTGCCCAAAAATAAGCAAGTAATTGTTAGGAAAATCCTAGAAAGAAGTGCATTTAGGTATAGCAGTTAGGGAGGGATGGGGCCAGCTCATTTAGTGACATGATCTAAAGCTGTGAACTGAATGCAGTTGACAAAATAGGCAAGTATCTGGGCTCCAGCGGTGCTGCATGCCAATTTGCTGTGACATATGGGCTCTTGTCACAGCCAGAGCTGCAGCAGTGCCACTGGTACTGTAAATGATGCTGGAGATCATCCTGTATCATGGGAAGCACAGTGACTGAGCTAGCTTCTGACAGTGTCTGAACAACCTCTGTGGTTAACTGTGTCTGCTCTTTAATGTATTAATCAGGTGACTGCAGTTGTTACAATTTAGCCGAATTATTGTAAATTTCTTTTCACTGCAATTAATTGTAAACGTGTAGGAAACGTAACTTGATTTTTTTGGGCTTATTGTAAATTTTTTCTTTAGAAAGCAAAGACTTGGGCAAAAACTGTACCTCTGGAAGAACTGAGATCATTAATGGGTATATTTGTGATTCTTGGAAAGCTTAATACAGTTTTAAAGTAACTATTTAAATGTAACATTTTGGACATTACATGTAGAGAAAGAGATTGAGTTATTGCCTCATATGCTACATGTAGCTTGGATGCAGTCTTCATCCAAATCATTATATTAAGCCCTTGAAGGCTTACATTTTTTGCTAAATAGTTGAACGTGTTGGAAGCAAACCTTTTTCTACCCTTTTAGCTTAACCAGTAGCTTTAGCTGTTGATAGTCAGCAGGGTAGTTTTGTTATGTCTACGTTTCCTCTTCTCTTTTTAAACTAGATAGAAAACAGTTAATATTGTTGCTTCATTTCTTTTTTTGCTCCTTGTTTAGGAAAACTTTAGTTCTTGTGGGGGTGAAGGAAATAGGAGCAGTTGTTGAAGATTAAGGCAGTAAGATGCATGTACAAAACCTTTTTCTTTTTTTTATATGCACACTGAAAAATTTGCATTCCAATTGTATGGACTTTGAAAAGAGAAAGAGGAATACTGGCTTTTTAAAATTTCTCCTTTTTAGTGTATAGATTAGAATTTTGCTATAGTTCATTCTGAAAAGCAGGCATCCTAGAAGTGGGAGACTTAACTACTGTTAGAAGATTTGTTTCCTAAATCATACTGAACAGTTCCACTCAGTAATAAGGAAAAGAAAATAATAATGAGGAAAAAAAAATTATTCTAAACTTCACAGATTTTTTATTCTCCAGAGTTTTTGACTAGACAAAAAAAAATGAAGATTAAATGTTTAGTTTAGATATTTTTTTCCTGGCAAGGAATAGTGCTTGTCTGCTTTCCAAGAGCTGCATGTTGTGTAGTTTCTTTTCTTGTTTCTCTTCCTAGATTACTTGGATTCCTGATTTTTATGTATATTTGGATGGTAGCATTTAAAGGGAGCAGAATGGCTCTCAGATCCATAACTTGTACTATGTTAATCAAACACATCAGACTGCAAATACTAAAGTAGAAGTAGAAGTAAAGGTAAATTGAGATGAGTTCACTGATTCCATTTCTACACTTCATAAATTTGAGAATGAATTTCAGCAGGCCCAAGTGAAAATGTTCCCAGTAGACTTAATGAACATTCAGGAATAACTCAAGTGAGAGGGAAACAGCTTCTGCTCTCAGTTATCTGCAGCCCCCATCTCCAAGAGCTAGTCTTTGATTGCTGTTTTACCCTTTTAGGGTTTTTCTTAGAGCTTTTTGATCCCTCTTCTCTCTCTTTGTTTTTGTGTATGAGAATCCAGCACAGGACATTGCCCTGTGGTGCCTGGATTGCGCCAACCTTTGTCTTTGCTTGCAGGTGCCCAGTTTTGATGCCAAGAACCCTGGTGAATCTGATACTGGTGGCTTCTCTCCCACTGTTTGTTCACGACAAAACCAATTTCATTTTTGTATGTGTTTTTTCCCCTTTATTTCTTAACATTATAATTTGTTCTAGTGTAAGCAGAAATTAAAGCACAAGATGTGATTAAGTTTTTCTGTGTTTCTTTGTTTTAGGATGTCGGTGTTAATGGATTTCATCAAGCATAAAAGCTGATTGCCTTAGACTCCATTCTCTCCTTCATACCCTCACACCAAGTTTTAAAACCTTCGTTGTTACAGAGTTGCATACTGTGTGCAGAAACATCAAATGATGTTTGAACAGTTATCACTATATATTTTTCTAAGCTGTACTCAGTTGATTGCTGGATTGTAAACTGGTCATTGAATTCTAGTAATATTTCTTTCAGGAAACTAGATTTCCTGTAACTGTGGAGTATTTTTTCTTGTCTAGCTGGCTGGTAATCAGAAATCCAAGACTTCTACAATATTTATTTAATCTTGATCTGACTCATTTCTCTTCCTCTGCACTGAGTTTAACAAATGGAAGTATCCCGAAATACTGTGTCAGTCCAGTTTCTTTTCAAATCTTAATGAATAATTTGTGACAAGCTAATTAGAGAAATTTATAACAGTACTAGACCTAGTAATAAATTTATCTGGAAAAGTTATTAGATGCTCTACTATCCTTTGAACAATAAAAGGACCTTGTATGAGTTAAAAAGTGGAGGTAGTGAAAAACAAATTTGTCTATTGCTGTTACTGCCATTGCAGATGGAAGCTTAAGTGGTTTTATCTCTAACGAACATTGGAGAAGGGGAAATAAGCTTGATTACTTGTTGGCTGATTCCTGGGTTGAGCTGAGGGCCAGTAGAATATTATTACTGTACCATGACTTTCACATTTAGGTTACTTTGTCAAGTCAAATGACAGGTATTTCTTCTATCTGAATGGGTTGGCAAATGGCAACTCACTGAGGCTCATTCAGTGATGACTCCCTCAGTGAGATTTCATGCTGTCCCTGCTCTGGCCAGCTCTTGTCTGATGCCCTTGCCTTTCCCTGCTGGGATCTTGTTGAGTTTTATCAAACTTGATTCCACAACATGCTCCTGGAGGTACTGCAATCTAAATCAATAGTGAAAGGCTCCCATTTTCCATCATTCTGCTCTTTCTAGTCTCATTCCTGTAGGTCTACCATGCTTCCACTGCACAGCAGGGAAGTACAGAAGTACGTGCTGTCGGTATCACTGACAAATCCTGAAGTTTCACCAAAATCAGTTTTTCTGACAAAGGACTGTAAGTTGTACCATGAGTACAAAAGGGAATCTTTTTCTTTGAAAAATTATTTGTAAGTAAAACTTTAGATTGATGAGTTCTTGTGAGTACTCGCATATAAAGTAACTCTTTTGCCTAACCAGGTTATTTGGTTTGTTACACTGCAGAATGCCTGGAGGCCTTTGTTCTTCATTGTTTGATATACGTAGGCTGTACAAAGAGAGGAGGGAAATGAAATGTACTTAATGCTGTACAGTGTAAGAATAAAGACCTTAGAGTTAACGTTACCAGTGGATCCTCTTTGTTATATTGCAGACTGAAAAAAAATTCTTTCCTAGGAAATGAGTTTTAGGAACTGCCTGTATTTATTGTTGAGCTGATTATGCATGTATGGAGTAAACAAATCTGTGGTAGTATAGGGTACAGCCTTGTTGTTTGTTGTGATTCATTTGCTTTGCTCATTGAAGAGAGCAAGCTATCAATACATCCAACATGGTATAAAGTCATGTTTCAGCTGACAGCTTTTGTTTTCAATATTCTGTCCTGTTTAGTATTCAGTGCATGGAGGAAAATGTGATGTAAGGGAATTGGTTTGCTGTTTTACAGACTGACTCAGCCATTTAACTTTGTTCCCTCAAGGCATCAAAGACTGCAATAAAAGGAATACATTTTGACAATAACTTTCTATGGAAATAAGTGCAGCTTAATAACTTCTTAAAATTAGTGTTAACATTATTGCACAGTGGAGAACACCTTAATTAAACTTGTCTTTTGGTTTTGTTTCCTCTGTCTGTATTATCAATTCTAAATCTCAGTAAATCTAACCTCTGATTTATAATTGGAGATAGGACTATTTTTTTTCTAAGTTGAAAAGTGATTTCTTCCATTACTGTTTCTTGTGGGGAAGCAGAATTTTGTTATGATTCTGTTCCTCCGTGTTGTTAAGTAGGATTAAGTAGATTGAAGGTTGAAGCCAGAATTCTCACGATTTCTATGCTTGGTGTACATGGAATTAAATTTCTCTCAGTGCTTTGTATTGTGCAATGGGCCTTGTCATTGGCCCATTGGCCCATCTTGTATGTGAAGATCATGTGGCAGATGAGTTGATGGAATACAGCTGCAAAGGATCTAATCCTAACAGAGTAATATTAGGGATTTAAATCCAAACTTTCTCTATTATTTGATTCAGAAAGATGTATCTGTGTACAACTGATGATACGATTGAGTTATATCTCAACCATCTAACTTCTTTTCCTGTAAAAGACAGAAACAAATATTTGTGGTGGTGAATGACCACCTCAGAAGACAATGGCACTGTGCTCATCGGGTAGAATTTGACATAGTAATTCAAATGGGAACAGCCTGTTTTAAATGTAGGAAAAACTGAATCACAGAAATTCTTCCTTGAAGGAGGACTGAGGTGGAACTGCTTTGTACTTGTAGGCCTGGTCTAGAAGTGTGGTATACTGCTGTGAGTGGAGATGTAAGGAAGGAAATAGCTGCAGTGTTCTGAAGCTCTGAGAAGGGCTGTGCTGGAGCCATATTAACAACTGGGCACCATGGAAGAGTGAGCGTGTGACACCAGTTCCTTATGCTAAGTGAAACTTGAGGTGCAGGAGGAGGAAAGGAGAACTGTGGGTCATCTACTTAGCTGAGCCTGTTAATGAGATCTAGTTGTACTTGTGAGCTGAGGTGAATCAAGAGGTGAAACCTTCCAAGTCCTCTCTGAAGCACCTGTGAGGAAGAAATATAAAGAGAAAATGGATTTATAGAACCTGAAGACTGTGAAATTTTGAAAACAGTGCAAAAAATGGGGAAGATTAATGGATATAATTCAGAAAGAAATCATTGAAGATCTTACCAAAAGCTACTCCGATAGCATCAGTGAATAGCATACATGTGTTACATAAGGTGGAAATAAGGATCTACAGGGAGACATTGCAGTGTAGGTATGGCTTCTATTTTGAGTAATGTAGGTGCATCTCCTCCATTCTGGCTGGCACTGCTGGGCTTCTCTGGATGAGAGAAGGCCCATCCATTGCTGTCATACTGACAGAGATTTTAGAGGATAGAAAAGCAAATTTTAGAGGAAAATTTTTATTCGTAGGGATGGGTGGATTATTGGAGGCTGTGAGTTGGAGTCAGGATGAGGTCTGGGAGCTCAGCATCAGCCTCAGTCTGGTGGTCCCTGAAAAGGCCAAGGTGATAAGGTAGATCCAAGGCCAAGCCAGGTAGTCAAGGCAGCAGGTGAGGATCAGGGAGGCAGGAGATGCGGCCACCCTGGGAACTGTGGTGGCTTCAACTGTGCACATCAAACTGCAGCAGGATTTGGTGAAAACCAAGGAGCATCTGTGCTGTGTTGCTTTATATAGCATTTTTGCAAGGGAAGAGAGAATTAACACTCAGTAATGAAATTTGTAGATGATAATTAGTAGGTGTTATGATGGCAAATACTGTGACTTCATTTCAAATGATTAGGAAGGGTGAAATATTTAATTAAGTAAACTAAGAGACAACTCAGAACCTTGATCATAAAAGAAAAAAAAAGCAACAAATGTTTCCTTTGCAGTGTAGAAAATACTTGTTTAGAGAAGTGAATTCTAAAAGATTTGGATGATGTGAATGCATACCAAATAGAGAAAATCACTTAGCATAGTAAAAGGCAGCACTGGAAATGGGATAAAAGGGATGGAAAAAAAACCAAACAACAAAACCCTCACACACAAAAGAAAACTTGAGGAAATTGTGATACATTATCAGGAAGACCCAGAGAATACAGTCTGTTTGCTGGTGCTATAATTTCCCAAGCCTCTAAAACAGGATTGACAGATGTTAATTTGTGATATTATAGGGGAATATTTTTTTAGTACATCTCTTTTGGAAAGAGAATTTTAATCAAGTGATTTGTTGATGCTCTAAAACTTACATGAAGATTACCCAGGGAAATATAACACTGGATAGAATTAGTACACCAGTCTCTTGGGCTTCTCAAAAAATCTGTGAAATCTGAGGATTTATTTAGAATGTGAAAACTGTACATTTGGATTTATATAGACAGACTGTATTTTCCTTCTCCATGAAATGCTGAAGAGCTCATCTGTAGATGAGTTCATTTTTTGAGAAAGGCAAGTGAATTTACAGTAATTAATTTACTTTATCTATTAATAAAGATGTTCTAGAATATGTCAACAGATATTTGAGCAGTGATCAAACTTTTCACAGACTAAATAGATGTTTTCATAGAAGAGAAAAACATAGTGATGTATGTGTATAAGTCTGATGTAAATGAGATTGATTGTGAAATGCTTAATCTGCAGTTCAGATATGAGGATGAATATGGCCAACTATGTAAACTTGGATAATAAATCTATGTATTTTGGCATGGAGGGGATGAGTCAAGTCCAGTGTATATAGACATCTGACAAAGCACATTTGATTGTAATGTGCTGGAAGATCATAGTGTTTACAATTTAACAATTTACTAAGACTGAAAAGGGAGAGAAAAAGAAAATAATCATTGTAATGATAATGTCATGTATATTTATGAGATGACTGATTCCCAGCCAGTCCCCAAGCAGCAGCTGCCCACCCACCAACTCCCCATAGCTTTTAAAATTTTTTTGCATGATGTTTTATGGTATGGAATAGCCCTTTGGCCATTTTAGGTCAGCTATCCTGGTTCTGTTCCACCCAGCTCTTTGTGCCCCGCAGCCCCTTCTCTGGCAGGACAGTGTGAGAAGCTGAAATGTGCCTGGCTCTGCTCAGCAACAACTCAGCAACACTGCTGTGTTACCACCATTGTTTTTCTCCAAAGCATTAAAGCCAAAAGGTGGCACCATACCAGACACTATGAAGAAAAAATCAACTCCATCCCAGCTGAAACCAGGACAGTTGCTCACTACATAAATTATAATGCATTATACAACTACATTTTCTTAGGTTCATGAATGCTGACATCTTCTAAGTTTATGAAAATTGATTCCTAGACAGAGCTACTGAGAGGTGGAGTTGGGAGGTAGGAGAGGAATGAAGTACTACTGTTGAGAAGTGAGGAATGGTTTTGAGTTGGTTGCCATGTATAGTAGGCGCTGAGTTTCATCCCTGTGGTTGTCATGAGATTACCTGGTATGCTGCTTCAAATTTTTATTTCGTGCTGAAAAATAAATATATTTGGGAGTTTGTCTGTCACAGAGGGTATTGATTGTGGTGGCTATGCAAATGTTCGTGTTTATTGTTCAGATACTGTCAAGATAATGTTTGTGATAAATGGATTCCTGAGACTGGCCTAAAAGCTTGAGATGAAAATGTTTGAAGGCTGGGAAAATATTTCAAAGTAGAAATATCTACCACTACAGTTTCCCATGATAGGAGAATAAGTGACAAATATACATGTAGAACGTGTGATTAGGTGACATCTGAATAGCTCATTCAAAGCTGTACTCCTTCTCAGTGGTGTGTCACTACCAGGCAAAGCAGAAGGCCATTTGGGCTTGCACAACATTTTTGTTGTTGCTGGTTTTTGTGGGTTTTTTGTTTGTTTGTTTGCTTGTTTCTGTTGTCTTTAATATTATGGCTTTGTAATTATTCTAGTTCTATCGTAATGTATCTAAACTGGGCTGTGTGCTGTCACTTGTAAAATAGGATCTGCTCAATGTGGAGACATAACTTTTAATGATCTCTGTTTCCTTACTTATTTTTATTTCTATTTATTAATTGGATGAGAAGAACAGTCCATATAGCCAACTACCGTGTCTAAAAAGGCTTTAATCAGGTGCCTAGAAGGACCCTGAAAATGGAGCAATAGTTTGTAATAATTTCATTAATTATAGTAATGTCTTGGATAGGAACTTCCTATGCAAGACAGGAGAATGAAGGTTCTATTTAGTAATTAGCATTTTTGTGTATATAATCTGCAGTAGATTTCTCTTCCATAAATTCCATCTCTTGTCCAGAGACCAAATAAGTTTTTCATACCTAGAGTGTACTTTGGCAAGGTGTTGATACACGTCTGTTATTCACTAATCATGTTATATTTTCTTTGACATTAATATGTTAGTTAAAGATGTGTAATTAATGAGATACAGTTTTTAAGCCTGAATTTATTGCCCTTAAGCTGAAGGGTGTTTCAGTGGTGTGGACCATTTGCTCCTATCTAGTTCTAGGGAAGCTAGAAAAATTTAGTTCAAAATAGTTTTTGTGTCATCAGTGTATCTTTCCAACCTCTGTAAAGGAGTGCCATTTTCTTCTGCTGAATAGGGGAGAGTGCAGGGGAGAGGACAGCATAACTGTTTTTAAAACTGTTGCTAATATAAAAATGGATGGTATGAGAGATAGAAATGGGGAGTAAGACATCACCCAGCAAGGCAGCAGAGGGATTAGTGAGGCCAAAGCTTGACTGGTCATGAGGGAAGGGGAGGTGTGTATATGGCCACAGAGGAAGACAGGCAGGTGATAAAGAACAGGCAGCATGGATATCCAAGGGAAGATCGCTTTTGACTGATCCAGTTGCCATCATTAATGAAATGTCTGCCTCAGTGAATGAGGAGAAAGCAGTGGAAAACTGGGCTGGATTAGTAGGTTGCAAGTTGTTAAAAAGCTTCAGCTCTTCATGTTGAAATGGTGATGGTCAAAATTTTTTAATCAACTTGTTAAAAGACTTTTTCTCAGGAGATGACATTGTAGCTGGTGCTGTCCTGGAAAGCAGAATGAATGTAGCTTCAGCAAATTCTCAAATGACATCAAAACTAGAGGAGCTGCATGATGCATCTTCAGAGCTAGCTTTGCTTTCAGAAAGGGATTTGATTAGATGACTTCAAGAGACCCCATTCATCTTGTATTGTTCTAATTTGCAGCCTTTGTAGAGAAGGTAGGAGAGTATAGACACCATTCTACTTATTAAGAAAATCAGATAAAATATGCTGTAAAATATTTTGTAAAAATGCATGATTTGGTAAAATATTGTTTAAACACTGTCAGAATGGCCAAGTAATTCAGAATGAAATGGATACTTTATTCTAGAATTATTCTGACTTTTTTGTCATACTTTCTCTTCTGTGAATATAAGCCAAGCTAGTTCTGCACTTTGTAGCGAATAAGCATAATGGGCACGTGACTTTTTGTTTGTGCTTGCCATGTGCCAAACAGAAATTAATATCTTTGTTTTGCTTGTATTTCAATTACTGAGAAGAGTAACTTGCAGTTCTTTTTAATTCTGTTCTTCAGAGAACGTTATATCTTCTCTGCGAAAGCTCCACACTTTGTCAGAACTGATAGAAACTGGGTAGTGCATGCAGAAGTCACCAGTGTGGGGAGGAAGCTAACATTTACACAGACAAGAAATGGTTTTGTGATCACAGTGTCTCCTTAGAAAATGGGCTAAAATGGATCATTAATGTCAGCTTCAGAAAGATGAGAGTAGGTTGGAGGAATGTATGTTTTGCTGATGCTTCTATTAATTCAGACAGGTAGTGCTGTCTCTTCACAGCTACACTGAGGAATCTTTGCTGGCAGATACAGGAAGTGTCCTGGTGTAAGCTTGTTGGCAAACAAAGCTCATTAGTGCCACACTTTTAAGGTATGAAAAGGCTCTTTCTGATAGCTTAATTTGTATGTGGGGAGATTACTGAAAATGAAAAAGAGGGATTCTTTGAGCAGGTAGTTCTGTGTGACAAATGGTTCTGGGCGTGCACAGTTGACATGTCAGGGTAGAAATGATGATAGAGATGCAGTTTGGAGGAAAACTGGAGCTGTGCTGTACAGGGAATGAGGAATGTAAATCTGTTCAGTCCAGCATAGTTTGGACTGATGATCTACTCTGTGAGTCAGAGCCATACATCTAGCTACACGGCAGCAGCAATCTTCTCTTAATGCTCTTCAGCATTTATTTCTGGAAAGATTTGAGTAGCCGAGGTTCCCAGCATGGCCAAGTATCACTGTATGCATCTCTGCTAGTTGTAACATTAATAACACACATGAGCATCCATTGGTCTGGTGGCTCTGACTACCCTTAGGAAGCATATCCCCAGAGGCAGTGTGTAATCAGTACAGAAGGCCTCAAACAATGGTGACAAAAGGGCAGCACAGATACTGTGGCATGTCTGCACAGCTACTCCAGGCTCACAGGATGTCAGTGAAGTCTGCTGCACAGAGGAAACAAGTGCAAGAATATGATTCTAGGTGATGACTGCCTGCTAAATTCTACAGCAAATCTTAGGTAGTAGGAGTAGGTGAAAAAAAGATGACTGCAACTGTACTGACAACCTCATCTCAGAGGACGTAGCTTTTATTGGTGGTATTTGCTGTAATTAAGAGAAATATTTAGCTTTCTTTCCTAATTTGGCATAGTCTGCAGAAGGTTGAAAATGTTTTATTAAAAAAAATAATAAATCAATGCTCCAAATCTCTGTTGCTCATGAAATGTTTTACAATCCTGTCTTATAATCTTGAATATTCCTCTCTGGATTATGAAAATATTTAAAGTTTCAGATTTAATGATACATATCTGAGACTGGTAAGAAATATGCAGAAGGCTCTTTCAGTATCTACAGAAGAGCTATAGGAAAGAAGGGGACAGACTCTTTATCAGGGTCTTTGGGAAATGGCTTCAAGCTCAAAGAGGGTAGATTTAGGTTGGATATAAGGAAAAAGTCTTTTAAAGTGAGGGTGGTTTGAATGGCTGGAACATTTTGCCCAGAGATGTGGTTGATGACCCATCCACAGAAAGACTTTGAAAGCAGTGTTGGATCAGGCAACCTGATCTAGCTATACATGTCCCTGTTCATTGCAGGGGAGTTGGACTAGATGGCCTTTAAAGGTCCTTTCCAACTCTAAAGATTCTATGATCTATGATTTAGAAAGAAGTGTCCTAGAAGTGGATTTATCTGACCAACACATTATTAGTAATGTTTCTGGATTTTAAATGGATAACAGACCAGCAAGAGATAAATGGTATGTTGCACTTGCTTGATTGTGAAGAATGAGATATTTGTATTATCTGCTTTTGTAAATCTACTATTTGATTCTGAGGCACTGAATTGTTGTGCAGAGGGTATGTACACATGGCAGTCTGATCTGAGTGACAGCAAGCAGACTTTTAAAGACAGTGTTTTACTTGGAATAACTTCAGCTTTAAGAAAATTGTGTATATATATATATATCAAACAAAAACAAAACTAAAGTTGCTAAGTTACAGCAAAATATTTATCCACTATTTAGAAAATGAAAGCCATGTAAGCAATGAAGTAAAGGAGAGAGTATACTGTGTAAAGCCATTGCTGTACACCATGGGCACCTGCATAGTTCAGCAGTCACCACAGCTATCCTGTTTTAGCACTGAGGTTCTCTAATATCATTTATTTAGTCTCCTCACAAGAAAATCTCTTGAGTAATTCTCTAAAAATGATCACTCTCCACCTGTGCTCTAAAAGACAGGTAATGTTCTTGTTTGTGCAGACAGTCACTGGAAAGGGAGGCAAGGATAAGAGAAGGGGAAATGTAGTGAGAATCGCTGCTGATAACTGGCTATTTGCCTTGCAGGCTTATTCTCATTGTGAATGTAAGATTAAGCTAGCAGCCAGGAGTGTGGCACAGGCATTTTGTCGCTCTGGAAGAAGAGGATAACGGTAGGCTCAGCCTCAGGTTCTGTGCCCTGCCTGTGACTCTCACAGGGGCAGTTTGTATGTCTTTCCAGAGGCTGACCCTTGAAATAAAGCCCTTCCCACCAAGAAGGTTGGTCTGGGATGAAGGCTTGGCTGGCTCGAGAGCTTGGCAGCAGTGGGTTGTGTTAGGTCATATGCTGGTGCCCCTGTGGAAAGAAGCCAGTCACTGTGGTGGGCTGACCAGCATCTTGCACAGCTGAGCTAGGAGACCCTATAGGTGAGATCCTGTAACAGAGATCCTGGGCCTGAGATCCTGAAAGTGTGTGAAACAACATCTGCAAGAAAAAAAAAAAAAAAATCAACAATAAAACAGCCACATAAAGCACATTTTGTAGATGGCAGTGGAGCTGAGGCTGCATACTTGCCTCAGGGATTCTTGAGTTGGGTCCTCCCTACCCCTTGTTGTCTGTAGCCTGTAAGTAATCTGGCTCTGTCTGTAATTGCAGTCATCACCTTCTACTATTTTTCTAAAATATCCGTATCATCTGAGGAGGGATAATTTTACACTGTAGGTAGGGAGTAGATAAGCAGCAGTACTCTTCCTTGCATTAAGGTTTATTGATGCTCAGGCAAATCACAGTTCTGGGTACGAGGACCTGCCATGAGCAGTTATTTCTTTGCTCTATTTCCAGAACTGCCACAAGGTGGCAATGGCTCAGAATGTTATTCTTCCCGTGCCAGCTCTGGGATTGCTGTGTTTGCGGGGAGCAGGGTCAGCTGCTGGCTGTGGCCATAAGGCAGCAGCTGGGGCATGGAGCAGGGAGGCTGCTGTTGCCCTTAGTTTTGAAAGGTAAAATTTCTTGGGTGATGCTTACGTTGTGACGTAGGTTTTTGCTGGCTGTTGTTGGCTGCAAATGTTCAAGGCGCTACTGAGTTGCTCAGAGTGCACCTACCCAGTGAGAAAGGATAGAAGATGCCTTAAGTCTAGCATCGGCTCCTGTGAAGCTAGAATTTTCCTTTCTCTTTCTTTTTTTTTTTCAAATAAAAGACAAAGTTTTACTGCTACAAATCCATATATGATTGAGTTTTCCTTTAAAATATTGGTGTTTATTTTTTAATGAATTAAAACATGTTACAATGGAACAATTTCCTGAACTGCTAGATGCTTAAAATGTGGCATCTAGCCTTTAAACTCCATTTTAAACTCCACATTTGTAAGTTCCATTTATTGAATTTGTTAAAGGCATTAGGGGAGATGAAACAGGAATGCCTCTAGGTTTTCATACTCCAGTTTCACATTAGAAAGAATAAAGCAACTAAAATAAATCTTTAAGATAATGCTCTAAGAGGAATATGCTGGGGATATGTAACACACTGTTGAGGTGTTAAATGCAAGGTGAGAATCTTTTAATATTTAATTGCATGAGACTGTTCTGATACATTTGCATTACTCTGTACATTATGAAAAGTGAAACTATTCCTGCAACTTGAACAAAAAATGTCTTAATTAAATAGTTCTGAGAAGTTTGTTCTATCTTTTACATTAACTTTCTGTGATATTCTCCTATGTTTACCAGATCTATGAAGTAAAAAATAAATGTAAGCTTTTGCAAAAGGCAAATTGGATGGAGGGAAATATAATTTTTTTTCTGTTGCGTGACTACAATAAAGAAAAAGCAAATTTTAGGTTGGTTAATCTTTTTTTCCCTTAAAGTTGACTTTATTTATCTTCAGCCATTCTACAGAATGCAATCAAACCTGATATTCTGAGACGCTGGAATTTAGTTATACATTCTCCCATGAAGCAGCAGGAGCTATTTATGAAGTATCAAACAGAGTTATGACAACAGATTTCATATCACTGAGAAAGAAAAATCCAAATAAAGCGTACAAAACCGAAGCGGGTTGATGGGATGTGACAGAATTAGTGAGGCTTCACGCCATTCTTCAGGTGATCGCCTGAATTCAGTTTTATGTTTGGGGGGATGTGGCAGTGTTAAAATATCTTTTAAAATTTTGCTGTTCATGGCTCTTTCTATTAGTATCACAATGTGGGCATGAAGGCACTGTAAGATGTAGAGAAGTACTTGTGAGGGGCAGAACGCAAAGGTTGGCTGCATGTAGTCTTGTACGGAGGAGAGGGCGCAAATACAGTGGAGAAGTTCTGGAATAGAAGGATGCTATATGGTCTTTATGTAGGCTCTTATAGGAGAAAATGCAGAACAGAATTACTGTCCTTAAGTTTAAGCACTTCTGATGGGATCCTAGTTATGTATGGTGTCCTTGATGTCCTCATCTCTCATCTGTTGTTGGCCAAATGGGATGGTGAAGTGCTGGTACAGGCTGCCAGGAGAAGCTGTGGATGCCCCATCCTGGAGGTGTTCAAGGCCAGGTTGGATGGGGCCTTGGGCAACCTGAACTGGGGGCTGGCAATCTGCACGTGGCAGGGAGGTTAGAACTAGATAGTTTTTAAAGTCCCCTACTACCTAAGCCTTTCTATGATTTCTGTGACTTCAGGATATCTCAGACATGGGCTGGTTGAGCTGCTTGGCTGTGTTCATTGGTTGAGATGCCCTCTACAGACATCTGTTATTCTCCATATGCTATTATGTGATTCTCAATTGGGCTGCCTGCATTTGATCTATTACTTCCACTGTTAGCATATGTTTTCTAGAGACATTTGGCTGCTGATTGGTTTATGCTTATGAATACATTCAAAATGACCACCAGCAACAAAAGGGGCATAATTCACTGTGCGGTCAGTGTTCTGTCAGATGTGAAAACAGAGGACCAATAGGCTGCAGTGGGCTATGATAACTTATTTTGTCCTGGCATCTCTACATATGCCAGTATTGGGGACCTGTAAAATGTACTTCAGATTCTTCTTAGTGCAGCATGCAGTTTTTCACATTTTTCACTGGAATTAATATTACTTTTAGTTTTGCAGAAGAGCTTTATTCCTTACCGTTCAGATTTCACACTAAGATATCAGTAATTTAAGAAACATAAAATAACTCTCAAATGCCACTCAACTCATAGAATTACTCGCTTCCTGAAGTAATGAATATGAAAGCCATATATAAATATTTTAAAGGCATTTCAGTTTGCTGAACTATGATGGTTAGGAATGAGAAAGCCAGAATTAAATTTATATTTCGTTGCCTTATTCATAATGTTTTTGTTTGATATGCGGGTAATAGACAAGCAAATCACCTAAAGAATGAAGTCTGCGAGCATGAAAACACATTTCCATAATTGCTTTGGCAGGAAGCCCGCGTGCTCTCGCTGCGGAGCAGTGGATGTTCCGCAGGACGAAGGAGCTGCGCGCTCTGCAGGGCGCACCGTCTGCAGGAAGGTCGGCTCTTCTCGGCTCCCCTGTGACAGCAAGCATGTTTACCTTTGAGCACACAGCTCCAAACGTCCTTAATGATTTGTGTTTGCTGGTAGCTCAGCTTGTCTAGTCTTTAGCACGTGAGAGAAGAATAAGGGGAATTGAATAAAAGGGAACTGCATATCTGGGAATGAAGTTTGATTTCCACTGCAGCTGTTAACCTTTGTGGTGCAGGTTCTGCACAAGGAATGGAGGTGTCAGATGGGTGGGTAGGTACATTTTTTGTTTACGTGTGGACACAAAACCTATGCTTCTCTGACATTGATTTTGGTAGCAGTGGTGCGTACTGGCAGGCTGTCAGTGCTGGCCTGCTGCTCTTGAGAGGAACTCTTCCAAGCCACAGCAGCTTCTGCTGACGTTTGGTTATCTCAAGTGGAGGCCTTTTCTTGTGTGGAGGTTTCCTGGGGCTTGTTCTGTGCTGCTGATCGTTACACGAAGATGGTGAACAGAACTATTCATTTTTAACGTTCAGATTCTTTTTTCAAAGGCATCATTTCTGGTTTTGCAGTGCTACTGCCTACGTTTCACCATTTTTCAGAGGATTCCTCATATCATTTACATGATATCTATATGATTGTCTTCTGTGGAAATAAGAAAGCTTTTGCATTTGATTTGGAGACAGTTTGCAAATAGAAGCGCATGAGCTGGAGAGCGTGATGTAAGATGAAAATCCTCCTTTGATATGAAGGATGGTAAAGGTTGTCCAAGGTAGGAGCATTAGGAGGACAGCAGTAATTTTTTTAATCCCTTAACAATACTGTAGCTTAAATGGCTTCAAAGTGGCTGGACTAGATATCTGAAAGCATGAAATTACCATACATAATGCAGTTGCCAAAATGTTCCATTGTAAGAATCACTGATGCAGCTGAGGTACTGCTATTTGTTGCAGGTTAGCCATTACAGACAGAACTTTCTGCTTTCAGAAAAAAGAAATCTGGCTATACGTTTATTTTTAACTAGGCAAAATACAGGAAAGATGACTAAGCTTTTCTCCCAGTTGTGCTTGAGTTTTTGTAATGTTAAAGTTCAGAAATTAGGAAACAAAGGCTTTACATTAATGTTTAAATTCTGAGAAAGCAAAACAATTGGCTTTAATTGTTGCCTGGTTTTATTAGTTATATGTTAGTAGGAGTCCACTTTGGTGTGACATTTTCACTTCACACAAATTTGATAAGGAGAGAAATATCATACTGAATACTTCAAGAGTTGAAATAAGCCTTGTAAAAGGCCTGTCTGGCTCCCAGGAGAACTTTGAGATTTTGATTTTTCCCATAACACTAAACTCTAATAAAATAGGTTGTTTGTAAGGCTTAGGCATGTAACGTTCTCTATGAAGAATCTGCTGTCAAATGCACTCATCTTTGATGTGAAATCCACTGAAAGAAATTCAGTGTCTGTCTGGGAGACTCATGGCTGCTGTTGTCAGGTTGTTTGTCTGACCTGCTTCATGATGCTGTAGCATCAATGGCCTAAAGTCCATGCACTGCAGACTGAGCATCTTTATTCAGTTTTCTTCAGTGAGCATACTTGTTAAATGTGAAGCTGGTAGTGCTTGGATCACTCCAACAAATGGAAGCTGCTATAGTGTTGCATAGTCTTATTTTGAGACTGAACTCAATTTGTAATCATTCTTCTTCTCTCTTTCTTCCATAGCTCAATAAGCAGCAGCTACAGACACTGAAAGAACGTTTCCAAGCCTTTCTGAATGGGGAGACACAAATCGTAGCAGATGAAGCGTTCTGTAATGCTGTGCGAAGTTACTATGAGGTAAGTTGTATGCTTTGTTTTTCTCTGTTGTTTAAGAAATTCATAGGATTTCTTTTAATGGAGATTTAAGAGAAGGAATTTTAGGTTTTCAAAGCTGTGAGCTTGCACACATTCTAGAAGCAGCCTCCTACTCCAGCTTTGTCGTTTTGTAAGTGGAAATCCACTGCGTTGGAAAGGAGATAAACTGAAATGGAAAATATCCACTTGTTTTGAAGAAGCGGGAAAAGAAAAAGACAAAATGAAAAACTCCTGGTGCTAAAAATCTTTCTGGCAGCATTTGACACAACTCAGCACTGCTACTTTTATCTCCGTATGTCGAAGTTACCTCTTTTAATCAGAGATTCAGTTGTAAGTTACCATCTTGAGAAATGTGTCCTCTGGTTTCTAGTTACTGTGCAGGATTCTTGGAGAGGAGCTGCCTGTTCTCTTCCCAAAGCAGCAAAGCTTTCTGCGTGACTGGGCCACCTCTCACCTTCTGCTGTAGCTTCCTGGGGATGTTCTGTGGCTGCCTGCATCAGTGTAGATCTTCAAATGTGCTTTTAATTGCACAAGGCATAGGTCCTGTTCCAGACCAAGAGGACACTTCACTGTTCTTTTTGCAAATTCAGCAGCATGTGGTTAGAGAATTTATGTCCTACTGTTAGCAAAGGGTACTGTGAATTCATTTCTAATGCAGCTTAAACTTGTTCAACAAATCACAAGGGCTGTGTGTTAAACTTGGGTTTGTTTAAGTCTTTTTCCCTATTTCACTCTACCACACCTTTTTCAAATTTCTTAGCTTTTTCATATACTGTTCATCCTCGTTCTCTGTCAGCTCTTCTTTGCTATTGAATGAAACTTTTCTTCAGAGAAAAAAAAAAATTATAACTGGAGTTTTAGCTTGCCTTTACCTCTATGAAATTATGTTGCACAGAAAAAGAAGAGGTAAAAAGGGTCAAAAGGGCTCTCTGTCACATAGAAATGTGAGAATTCAGTATGGGTTTCTCCAAGTCACAGACTGATCAGTACTGTGGCAGTTAGAATAAGTGAAATATCAGAAGTGCACGTGTGCAAGGATGGGAATGACTGGGTTACAGGTGTGTGGGTGAAACACAAAAATATGCATGTTCATGAGGTTGTAAATAGGGGTGCAAGAACAGTGTAGGAATCTTTAGAAGATAATCCTTTTTTTCTATAACTGATGCAGAAGTTAAGACTGGGAGTAAGAACAGTTTGGAAGATGCTACAGAGCAAGATTGAGCTAATTTGCTGCCCAGCAACAGGCTGCAGAGGAGTGGGATATTTCAAGATACTAAACATGCAGTAGAATTGAAAAGGATGTAATATTTATTTTCTTTCTTTAAAAAAGCTGTGTGAGAAGCTTGATGCGTTAGAGGAATTAACCTTTGTTTTGAAAAGGATGTGGCAGTGAATAAAGATGATTTTAAATTAAATTCTTAAACAGTAACTGTACAGTTCAAATTCATTTGCGTCTGTTAATGAAATTATTTGGACTCATCAAGAGTCAAGTTAAAAGCTTTACTTAATAATCCAAAGTCTCCCTATAAATTCAAAGACAAATTTTTAAAGTTATTTTAACTGTTCACCAGTTTTTATTCTATGTGCAAATGTTCTAGATATCTGGTTTTAAACAGAGGCTTCCAAAGATCTTGGCATTACTGTCAATGCTGCAATGACAGTAGAACTGTCTCTGGGCTGATGGGATCTTGATCCACTGTTAGTGCACTGTGGATGATCTGCCAACTAAGTGTACTCCACTTCCATTTTTTTTCCAGATACTGGAAACAATTTCCAGTTCTGCAAATTGAGATGGCATTTGCAATTAATTTTTAGTTCATTTTCAAGTTTGGAGTGAATACTCACATTGGACTTAATGAACATTGTGATGGCAGAATCAGCTGCCCGGGAGACTTAATTCAATCTATTGCTCTTCTTCAGTGTTCTTTAATCAACTCTTGTGCATCTAACCATGTATTATCATTTATTTGTTTCTTGTGCCCTTTTCATTTGCTTCATTATTCAGTCATTGAAAATATTAAGCTCTACCACTTCTTTGTGAGCTTACCTGATGATATGCTCTAATGCTTCCTCATCGGTATGTCTTCCACATGTGGTCCAGCACATCTCCTGTTTGGGCACACTTTTTTAGTAGTTTGAGTGGGGACATACTACTTATCAGCTTTAGCATTAATTTCCTTATATTTTAGCTGCTGAGTTGCAGTTTAATTTTATCTGACATGAGAGGAAACAAATACGTGGTCTGCACAGTAATTATTTTTCTCTGAAAATGATTAATTTCCCATTAATCTTATGCAATAGTCATGGTTTGAGACTTATTACTAGCCAGGCTAGTCTCATTACTGCAGGTAGTTTTCCGCAGCCAATTTTTTATCTCTAAATATGAAAGAGAAGGTTTGATTTGGGTTTATGACATAAGTCCTGTATTATTAGTTTCAACTGCTTGAAATCATTACTACTGTTTTTAATTACTGATTTTGTTCAGAATTTTTCATCTTTTAGAATCTAAAAGTAAGTCTCTAGGATTTAGGAACTTATTGCAGCTCATTCTTTGATTTATTTCTAAAAATAGTTGCTGATAGAGTTTATGTATTATCAATACCAATTTCACTGTGTTGTAAGAGAGTCAAGATTGTGTTGGAAGTGTCATACTCCTGTTTAAGGAATACCTGGGGAGGTTGACACTGATCAGTGTTGTGTCTTTTCTAATGTTTATATGGGTTTTAAGACTTTCTATTAATATCTTGGAATTATTTTCCATTTATTGTAGAATTCAGCTAGGAAAACAATTCACAGTAAAAGTTCTATCAGTTTTTCTTTGATCCTCTGAAAATGCTTCTTTCCCTGTTCTGTGCAATTACTGTCCCCTAGCCCTACACCACATTTTCTAAGGTCTGAAATTCAGTGTAATTTCCTTGTATATACATATTATTTAGATATTTCCTCTTCCCCCCCCTTTTTTTTTTTTAAGAAAAGATAGATAAATGTTTACAATTGTATTTCTGTAATCATTCAGAATTAAACAGTTGGTGATGATTGTGTGTGTGTGTAAAATTCCATTGTGGACATTAAGCCAGATTCTAATCTGCAGAACATCAAATGTTGGTGATGCTTTCTGGATAAAGAGGAAAATTCAGTCATATGGTTATTCATTATGAGTAATTATACTGGACACACTGCTAAGTGTAAAGTTGACAGAGGAATTTATGAAATAAAGGGGGCTTGGGATGGATTTAAAAAAAAAAAAAAGTGGCATAAAAGTAGAAAAGCAACCAAGATCACCAAGAACAGAGTTCCAAGTCTACAGCTGTCTAAGTGAGAAGAGAAACTCTTGGGAGACACCTTTCAGCTTCAGCAGTAGGTAGAGCAAGCATCCTTTGAAAACCTTTATCCTCTGGTTCAAAATACTGAAGGGCCAACTGAAGACCTTTGAGGTCTGCAAGAGATGAATAAGGCTGCTGGAGGCAAAAAGCACCTTCTTGCCCTTCAGAAAGGACCCTCCATGTGGTAAACAGCAGTCATTGATGTCGTAACCATACAAAGTCAAGATGGCTAACTTCAACCTTGAGCACAAGCAGCTGGGCTGTTAAGGAGCTTGTAAGATCTGTAGAGACAGGGGGTGAAAGAAAATTATGCATAATATTATTGTTGATGTCTGCCAGTGCAGATACACCTATCTAGCATCATTGATTCTTTATTTTGATCAAAACTATGTAGACTTTTACGGGAATCATGAAAATAGCTTTCTTCCCTTAATGCAGAATGGTTGTTTGGCCAATAATGGAAGCATGTGGTAGCATTACAAAAGCATCATTCTTTGCACTTACCCTTAGAAAAGGATGAATTTTGTTTTGGACCTTTTTAAAATTCTTTTTATTATTACAACATTTGGATGTTGAATTAGTCTGGAATAAAAATGAATATTTCTGTGAAGGAAGGAGTGAAGCAGTGATGCCATTTCTGTCAATAATCATGGAATAAAATGTTCCAAAGATTTTTGTAGTTATGTCAAAGAAGGGAAGGACAAAAGTATCTCAGTGGTGAAAATGCAGCAAAGCATTAGCTTCCTGGACTTAGTGATGTTTTGGCTGCTTTTATGGCTTGATTTTAATATCATCTATTTTAGGTACACAGTTCTTATTCAAGGCAACAAAAGGCATGATCCTGATGAAGATGACCCTAAAAGAACTAAAAAGCATTCATTAGAATCAAAACATAGTACACACAAAATAGATAGTAATTAAATGTTATAATGTTCTGTTTTGATATTAGCAAGGCAGAATAATGGAATCAGTAGATCAAACATGTATTTAAATACATTAAGATAAAATTATAGAAGCCTAATGGATTTCAGCTGATTTCTGCTTTCATTTTGTTTTTCTTGAAAGCCATAATTAGCATACATAACTATATTGAGGGACATGGGCTTTTTGCTTTCTTTACATCCTTTTCAAAAACCTGAGCAGTAGAACAGTTTGAGAGCTATGGCTATAACAGTCCCCTTTGCAGAAGCGGTCTCCACAGTATGTTTCCTTACATTAACTCTAGGATGATCTGGTGTTTTGCCTTGTGAGGGAGCCTTTCAACAACAAATGTTTACAGTTGCACTTATCAGCATTTGTACTGTTTGTTTCATTTCAGTTGTCTTAAGACTTTGACAAGCTTTAGCATAACAATGGTGTGGGGCTGTCATTTTGAGGTCTGTCATAGGGCAGTTCTTTGAAAAGCTTTAGTAAAATGTTTTTCGGCCACCTCCAAGAGAGAGACACAAAGAAGATTCATCTAGGTCACGCACTTCATTGAAAAAACTCCAGCGCTTCCAACGTTTTGGATCAGTAGCCTCAATTTGGCATGTAATGGACATTGCTTCAGTGTTAGCAGTCTAATTATGTTCCTCAGAGAAGTGAAGAGGAGATAAGGCATGATGAATTCAAACCTGCTTTACATAATCTAATTCACCCTGGGCTGAGGAGAGTTAGCCGGACTGTAGCTCTGTGGTGCGGGCCTCTCCTCAGGGCCTGCCCTTATGGTGCTCGTGTGTAGAAGTGTGTCAGCGATGAAATCCTCTCATTTCTTGCTTTACAAACAACTACAGCTAACTATTTTCTTTGTCCTTCTAAAGAATGAGTAGCCCATTTTCATTTCCACCCTCATGGCTTCAGAGGAGCAAAGGATTTTGCTGTGCATCTGCACAAAATATAATTGTTGACTGTTGAGGCTGTCTGTTTCAATCTCTTTAGACACTGGTATTTGTGGATAATCATTGATAATTTGACTGAGGATGTCATGCAGTTTTCATATTAGCATTACAGATGTAATTACAGCAGATCTTTATCTCAAACTTCTAAATGAGGTAGTTGAGGGAGGGAGAGCAGGGTTTTAATTGCACCTGTCTTAGCTCTGCAAGCCGTGTGTGCAGATAGGAAGAGAGGAAGAAATGGCTCATTGAATGTGAATTAAAATATCCCAGTAACTATTCTTATTGTTTGTTTTTTTGACTGCTGTTGTTAAAGGGCAATATGGAATATCTTGTGGACTCAACACTGCAGAAGTAATTAGTGTTGGGTGAGGTACATCTCTACTATAGGGAGCATCTCCTGACATTATTTACTTGTTTTACAGACACACACAATTTACCTAATAATCTGAACAAAACAGTTAGAACACCAAGAATGGCTCAAACTGTTACACAGCAGTGAATTTGTTCACCACTGCTTAATTATTTTTTCTCCTAATCCTACCGCTGTTTTTCTGTGTCTCAGAGGAAACAAAAACTTATCTAGGCTTCAGTTTTGCAGTTGGCAGGAAGATGCACTGAGACGGTTTATACACATTTTTGTTGTTGCTGCTTTGTGAACTGAAAACAAGCAGTTTTTCTGCTAGGCTGATACCTTATAGGACAGGTGACAATGTAACATCAGTGCTTTAGAAATCTTAAAGTGATGCTCGAATATTCTTTTTTTTTTTTTTTCAATATATAAATCATTATATTGAAGGATTTTTATTTCTTTCATTAGATACAAAATGATGACAACTCTTAATCTTTTTAAAGTTATCTTCCCCTCTCTCTTTCCAATGGTATTTAAAAATTAGACCAGGTCTGAGCATAGGCCCTTCAGGCCCTGTAGAAGGGAAAAGACTTCTGCAAAGTATTTCATTAAGAAGTTATGTTAATACCAGTGAACTTTCCTTTGTGCCTTCATTTTGTCATCTCTGTTTTGCGCTCCAGTTGGAGCACATCTCAGGGTCTCTCAAGAATAACGGAGAACAACCAGATACTTTTTCAGCAGTCAGATATTTGATGTGTTCTCTGACTTGCTGCCTTTCTCCATGACCAGAGGGAAGCCTGCAGTTTAATACCAGTAGTGTACTCCAATACTCTGAATAGAACGTAAGTGAAAATTCTGATAGGATGCCTACAGACTCTTGTCAGCCAAAGTCTGTCCAACCAGTGTCTCTTTCTCTTTTCCCCAACTCTTTATGCACTGAAATTTTCTCACATCATTTCTTTACGTTTCCAGTTTTGATGAGAGTTTCACTGTAGAAAGATGCCATAATAATATTTTTCTAATTAACCACTCTATTGAATAAGCAACTAGTAGCTGAAATATTTCTCCACCCTAAAAAAGGCAAAACAAACAACCCACATGTGAAGAAATAATAAAGGAAAAAACCTCCTGTTTTCCTGTATCAATGTGTGGAATTTTTAGGACTCAGATTTACTTTGAGTATTATTTCATTTATTCTTAGATTTCTAGGTGGTGGGGAAAAAATAAATGTCATTTGGGTGTTTCCATAGAACTCTCTGTTATCATTTCACTTTGTGACAGAAAGCTTTACCTTTATAGATGTGACTTGTCAAAATCTCTTAAACTTCGAAGTAGTATCTTGGAAAAGTGGCATTTTCTGCTTATTGGCAAATTAAGAATCTCTGAGTAAACCAATCTAGAGGAAACAAGGCAGAAAGGGATGAAAAAGGTCAGCAAATGAATGGCTAAAATTTAGAAGTCAGTAAATGAGAAGTGATCACACTGATCTCTCTCAACTGCGTTTAATTTCTATTCTGTTACTAATTACAAAGGAAAGCAGCAAATTCTTATATCTCAAGAAATGTGAAGGCAAGAAACGAACAGTGATGTATTTACTTAGTGATTATTTTCAGATTTTGATTGGTCTACATTTCCCACCATAGAGTACTGCTGAGATGTCAAAGCAGAAAATGAGATTCTTAAGCTTTTTATTTACAGAAATAAGCTTTGTAGTGCCATAGAGATAGCTTTTTCTATTTTATATTGCCTCATAAAGCTTTTACTCTCCTCAGAGCAAGAAAGATGTTTCTTCGAAGTTCAATCCAGGCATAAAGTTGTTAACCATCTAAGATTCTCACTCAATAAGAAACAACATTATCTTAAATGGAGCATGTGGGAAGAAACAGATTACCAGGTCTGTTCCAGTTAGTAATTACCTGCACAGAGCACAGCTAGTGAACAGTAACTGCCTCGTTAAGGAAACTTGTTTCCTTTCCACTTGGCCTTGCCATCAAACCATTTCCACTGATTTCTTAGTTTATTTTTTCCTATTAACTTAGCTCATTGCTTAGCTTGCTGTTTTTCCTTTGTATTAAGCCTATCGTGTGCCTACTTAGCAGAATAAAAATGCAGAGCAAATTACGTTTTCTTGATCTGTAGTAAATAATTTGACATCAGGCATTTATTATGGCCCATGATTGGACCTTTCTCTTTTCCTGTTTCCACATGACGCTTCCAGACAAAGCCCAAATCCTGATGTAGCTCTGGTTGTACTATTAGTTTAACTGATTAATATGTTTGCTTTATTAGTTAACATGCTTTAATAATTAATACGTTTAATTCCTCGCAAGTTATATCAAAGCAAGTGATTGTCAGAAAAATACATGGGCAGGGGAAGCCCACATGACAATTTCCTCACATGTTCATGTCAGTTTCAATCATCAGGGACTCATGGGGCCTCCTCTTCTTGGCCCTCTTTCCATCACTGCTAACAACATGAGGTAATTGAACAGTTTTTCAGGTTTAGCTTTCAGCAAGATCCAGAATCCATTCATTTCTTTATACTTACTGTACAGGAGCAGTTCTTAGTTGCAATCCATCCATTCCTTCTCTGCTTATGTTGGGAGGGAATTATGAACCTGCAGAAGTGATCCTAAAATACCAACTGTTTTTTGCTTCTGGACAGTGGCATCTTGTCCTAACACCTCTCCTATTCAACTGTGTAAAGACCAAATAGGGTGGTCCTTGGGGCCCAATAACTGAATAACTTGTGCAGATGGAAAAGAAAGTTCTTTCTGAAATACAGGTTTTGATCTGAGGGTTGCAGCAGGAATCATTGATTAATTGTAAATGATCCTTGTTGCCTTGTTCCAACTCATCTTCTGACCATGCTTCAAACAAGCATCAAATCCAACTGAGAAAATTAAACAAGGGAGCAAAAAGAAGTGTTGCTTTCCATTTAGTTCCATCATTTTCTCAGCATGCATGGAGTTGATGAGTCCTGTGTGCCTTGGTCCTGGCAGGGGAATCAGAGAGAAACCAGAGTGTACATGTGTTTTGAAGTGTGCTGGGAACCTACAGATCCACCAGGATTTTGCAGCTCACCATGACGTTTCTAGCTCTGTTTTCCTCTTGGACTACTGAGCCCATCTGGGAAGTAAGCTAAAGCTTTCATCTTTCAGCATGAAAGAGACCTACCTTAGTGAGTACTGCTTCAGACAGTCAATCTCTGCTGCTGATGAAGTGATAAAGAGGGAACAAGTAAAGAATGACTTCCCCCCTACTTCTTTGAGCATGTGTGAGTCACTTCTTAACTTCATTTTTCCTTTACTCCAGAGAAAGGTCAAAAAGAGTAGACTGGCTCCCTGCTTGCCAGTTTTTAATTCTCATTTCCATGACTGTAACTCTGAAATTAAAGACAAGCTTCAGACAACTATCTGTACCTAATCAGAAATATACTCCTTTGTCTCTCTGGGTGTGATGTGCATCAATAACTACAACAGCAGCTTTACACCTTCTTCATATTAGTAATGCTCAATTTACTCTGTAGCTCATCTGATGGTATGATTTTATTTTTTTTTTTTAAGTGCAGGGACTTCTCTATCAAGTCGTTCTGTCTGAAGAATTTTCAAATGCAGAGCTTCATCATTAAAACTACATGTTTCTTTTCATTTGATACCAACCTATTTTGTTGATAAATAATGTCTTAGATGAGGTGCCAGAAAGCTCATTGTTTACATATGTCATCTGAAAGAATATCAAAATCTACACTGTAGCTGCAAATTCCATCTTTTACCTTCAGCTTCCTCCTCAGTACAATGCCACTGTTGGGAATTTCTTCTCCCCTGAAACTTAAGAAACTGTTCTGACTTCAGAAGAGCTCCTGACACTGCTGTCACACTACTCTTAGCTGACACTAGAGCTAAATTTTGAAGCTAAGACTGAAAGGAAAGGAGAGCCAAGACCACACCAACCAACCAAGAAAAGATGAGTAAGATGTCCATCTTCATTCAGAAGACAAGTCATCCTTCTGCATGAGTAGAGCATTTATTGCTGCTGGAGGAGTGAATTTAAAACACACAGGATTCATGGCAGTGGCTGTTGACACAGATATATATAGATATAAATTTCCTTCTTGTGGGTACCTCTGAAAGAAGTGCTGAGATGTCACTTCAGAGTCTCTGTGAGAAGTCTTGCTCTCTCCTGGAAGGATGCCTCATTTCTGGCATTAAACAAAGATAAGGCTTACATCTAGAGGATGAAGTCGGAACAAGCACATGGCCTTTTTTTTCCCTTGGTAATATCACAATGAAAGGGGTCTGAGAGCTGCAGGCAGGTTGCCCTCCTTCTGCTATGCCAGCGTGATCATCTTGACCCAACAAGTGTGTGGCTGGCATCTAACTGCTCCTCTGAGTCTGGGAAGAAGAGACTGAATTGTCTGTTAGTGTTACCAGGCAGATTGATGATGCCTGGGTCAGACTTTTTACCCAAAAAATGGCAGCAAGAGAGGAAAAATGCATGTAAGTGTTGTCACAGCTGTTTTAAGACAGCCTGTTGAAAAAAGATAAGGCTCCTTTGAATAGGAGCCACAGAGAAATTTCCAGGCAGTTCAGAGGAAGATATTTTAACTCTTACTCATTGTGAAATGCAGTTACTTTTGGTTCTGTTATTAATTCTGAAAAGAGTAAATTGTATATATCACTTCAGAGTCAGGTTGATTACTGTGGGTGTTTTCGAGCTCAGAACTGTTTTATGGCTCTCAAACTGAAGATGCACAGTTTCATTTAGTCCTCTCTCTTGACTTTTAAAATATGAAGACTGCTGGCAACTCTAGGTTTCCCAATAATTCTTCAGACATGATCTCCTCTATTGGAGAGGAAGGTATATCTGTCTGTCCTCAACTGAAGACAGAAGACAAGGGCTGTTTTCAAAACTTGTTCAAATTCAACAGTTACAAATCTGAGTAAGTGGTCCTGGACATCTGAATGATAGGTATGTAAATGTGAAAAGGGACTGGAATAACTTCATTGTCAAAAAATAAGGTACATGGAAAAAAAATACATGAGCCTTAATGTATTCCAACATTGTTATGAGCCCAGATCTAATGCTTTTTAAAAGTAGTAATGACAGTAATTTACAGTGGCAGAGGAGTCTGGAAAGAGATGGTCACATAGGCTGAGGGTTGTGTTCAGCGTAAGCAGTAAGGAGAAATTCTCATTACTCTTAGGGAAAAAAATAGTTTTAACAAATTCATAACATTTATGGAGGTTAAAGATAAAGTAACTATTAATTAAAAAAAATAATGCATATAGCATGCTTAGTTTTTGGACATTATCCTAATTGGCTTATTATCCTCAATTATCATAGAATTTAGTGTTGAGTAGATGCAGTTAAACTGTCAGAAAAGGTATGGGTAAACAGCAGTGAGGGCAAGTTAACAGCTTTCAGTGAAGACAACTTCCCTTTTCCACACAACAGACTATGACAAAGGAATTGATGATTTAAAAAAAGAAGTCCACTTGTCCTGTCAAAATAATGGTGTAGCCAGCCTGATGACAGCTCCTGAGATGAATTTAATTTGTTACCTTCAGCACCAAAAGCATTCTCTGCACAGAACAGGTATCAGAGAGGTCTCATTTGTCTGCCATGTGTTCATACGCCACTGCTTTGAGGAAATGCTGAGAACTTTAGTGTACAGCATTCTTTTATTTTGATACACCAGTATATCAGTGGAATCACAGGACTGATAGGATAATATTTATATGTATTGAGGTGTATGTGAATAGTAGATAGTGATAGGACAAGGGGAAATTCTTTTAAACTACGAGAGATTTAAATTAGATGTCGGGGAAATTTTTCACTAAGAGAGTGGTAAGGCAGTGGCACAGGCTGCTGGAGAAGTTTTGGATGTCCCATACCTGGAGGTGTTCAAGGTCAGGTTGGATGGGGCCCTGGGCAGCCTGACCTAGTGCATAATCTAGTAGTTGACAACCCTGTCCGTGGTAAGGGGGATTGAAATTAGATGATCTTTGAGATCACTTCCAACCTAAGCCATTCCATGGTTTGAAGTAGTGAGGTTGTTGGGTTTTTTTTAGCTCAGTCTTTGTTATTTCTTTAAAATGTATTTATGTATCCACCTTTAAAACATTTTTAGAAACAGGAATCAGTGATCCTGTAACAGATGTAATTCTGAATGAACGTTGGAGAGAGAAGCCCACTCCAGTGATTTGGAAGGAGTGCACATTATACTTACACTGGTTTTTTTTTCGTACTTTATCAGTACAGTAACTGATGAGGCATTATTACGGTAAAGTCGGTCTTGAATATACAGAAGCTTTAAAACAGAGGTCTGAAAAAGTCACAGTGACTCTTCTGAAGATGACTGTGATGAAATGTTCTTGGCACGCTGGGAGTAATTCCACTGGGGGTAGTGGTATGACCTGAGGTGGTGTGGCTGTTTCCTGGCTGGTGGGCAGGGTGGCTGTCCTCAGCATGGCCAGGCAATGGTGTAAAATGCACTCATGAAGAACAGCTACAAGGAGGACTGGGAGAATTCTAGATTTCAGCACACACATAGCCAGCTAACAAGTCCATCCAGAGACTCAGTACATTAGTACCTACAGAAGTTTATTTGTTTGGGATTATTAAGTTGGGGAAACTGCTGAGATTCTCAGTGCTTTCATCCACGTTCACAAGGCAATGGCATTTCCTTTACATAGAGTTTGGTTTGAAATTTTGGGGACTCTTGAATACTAATCAGGTACAGTGTTTGGAAAAGCAGGACTTCAGATGGGGTTTTCTAGTATTCCTCTGTTCAGTGGGAGGGAAATAACTGACCTACTCAAATTCCCCAAATGCCAGTATCTGTGGGAGTTTTCTGTGGTTATTTCCAGTTCGTTATTTCCAGTAACTGTTCCTCCTGTGAGGGAAAGGACTGATGCATACTCCACAACACTCTACAGCGTTCAAAATCCACCATTCAGGAGGCAGATCAAGGTCTGCCAGGAGCCCTCCAGAGTCACTTTGAGCTGTATTTGTCTCTTCTGCCATTCACCTCAAACAGCAGCCGTGCTTCTGCTGATTATGCTTCATGCTGCTTCAGCCGCAATAGGAACAGCAATAAATCCTGCTCTGAGGGCGACTAGGTGCTCTCTGTGTCCGATGCTGCTGGACAGGCCGCTTGTTTCCTAGCTTCTCTGAGACTTCTGCAGTGTGTGAGGTGCCTGGGGCTGCTCTGCAGGTCCCCCCGTGTCTGTTAACAGCGTGTTGAGGAGAGCTTCTGGGGGAGGAGCTGGCCAGGGCAGTGCTGGCTTTACCACTCAGGTGTTAGGGAGGGGTAGGGGTGAGGTATCTGGTCTCAAGGAAAAGATGTTAAAAAAAAAAAAAAAAAAAAAACAACAATACCCAAACCCACAAACAAAAAAACCCACATCAAAGCAAAAATAAAGCTATATAAACATATTTTGTGAGAGCAGTAATGGGAGCAGCAATCTGCAAAATAAGGACTACGGCAAAATCAACTTCACAGTTAGGAGAAGTCATCTCATGCTGAACACTGATTTGAGTTTGAGCGTAGGGTAAATTGACTTCTTAATTTTTGTTAATTTCTTAATTTCAAAGAGGGAAATGATTATCTTGGAAAAATTATCAGTTTTTGGTTGAAGATGTCATGGAGCTGTTTTTGAAATACCATCAACTCTTTAAAGGTTTCTCATTGCAGTCCTCTTTCATACAGGATAGACTTCTAAAGTGAAGAAACTCTTCCTGGGTCATGTAAAAATGGTATTTAAAGAGCAGGATTTCCATAGCAGCATTCTGAAGCTAGTCCTGCCTGTTCAGCTGGCTCTGTGCCATGTGCTGGGAGCATTTCAGTATGTTCATGAAGAAAATGTTGCGAGGAGGAGGAGGAGGCTCGTTAAGAATTAGCAAAACTTTCAGCTGACAGAGAGCTGTATGAAAAAGACGGTCTTCACCCAAACCAAAAAAGATCTGGGTTGCTGATACCTAAAATTAGAAAAAGGTTGTACTAGTATTTCAAAATTAAATCACAGTAGGAAGGAAACACTTTGCAAGAATACATTTTGTAAGTTCAATTGTAATGTTATATCTTACAAACAGGAATAGGGAAAAAAAAAACCCTCTGTAAAAATCAGTTACTAAATAATAAATTCAAACAAATCTCAGTTAAGCTGAGCGTGTGAAGCTGAAAATAATTTCCAGTAAGTTTGGCTGTAAAATCTAAGTGTGCGGTTTTGCAAATGCTTCCTGTAGTCAGTGGAGGGTGACAGACACCTTCAGGAAGATGCAACACATTTTCAGATGACAGGAACCAAAGCGGGTCTGTAAAGAGCAAGAGATAACTCTACAGAAGCAAGACTGCTCAAGAAAGAAAACAAGATCATCATTATTCTCTGCGACAGTAATTGCTGTCTACTGTTTTAGTTGTTTCGTTTCCAGAAAGGATATGACAGAACCAAAAGAGTCATAATAAAGGGCATCACATATAATATATATGTATATTATCTCTATTTTTATTTTTATTATATATCTTAAGTGGCTCACAGATGTTAAGGACTCTTCAGCAAGCTGCTGGAGTAAATGCAACAGCTCTTGCAGTTCCTGAAGTGCAGCTTCTTGAAGCTTAAGCTGGTAAATTTCACTGGTAGGGAGAGAGAAAATTAGGATCTGTTTAATACACATTGATTACTCACAGACCGTGATTTGCAAATATGGTAGGTGAAAGCAATCATATTAAAGAGGAAGGAAAGGCTGCAATTAAACTGATTATGTGAGTAAAACAGCAAGAAGTGGTAACAGTCAGTATTACTGAAACCATATGAAGTGTAGGAGATGATTGATAAGAAAAGTATTCATCGAAAGGGGAAAAAATACTATAGTTACCAAGGCAAAGATGCACATTCTTTGCTTTTGATTTAGCACTTTAAATAGCTCATACAATTCAAAAGGGAGAAAATGAGTGCCATAGGTTAAAGTGCCATTTACTTCCTATAAATTTTATTAAACCAATTTTAATCTGCCAAAATGAGACACAGCTTTTTGATATACATATTTTTTCTTTTTAACAAGAAGATAAAATTGGACTGTCAGAATGTTAGTGGGATAGTAATTAACTCTCAAAGTGGCTCTTTGGGCAAACTGGAGCCCTTAAGGTCAGAATAGACTGGTAGCTCCCATGATTTATGATTTATAAGCTAGATTTCCTTTATGTGGTAACTGAGTAAGATTCTTTGCCCAGAAGGTCAGGTATTTGTTTTCTGACTATGAAAACAAATCATGTCAAGTTTGCAAGCAGTTTTTGACTGAAGGAATTCTAATAGTAATAGTTCCTCCAAAACTGAGCGCTGGGGCTGTTCAGCCTCGAGAAGAGAAGGCTGCGAGCTGACCTGATAGCGGCCTTTCAATATCTAAGGGGGAGCTACAGGAAAGAAGGGGACAGACTCTTTATCAGGGTCTGTTGTGATAGAACAAGGGGAAATGGCATCAAGCTTAAAGAGAGTAGATTTAGGTTAGAAATAAGGAAAAAGTCTTTGAAAGTGAGGGTGGCGAAGCACTGGAACAGGCTGCCCAGTGATGTGGTGGATGCCCCGTCCCTGGAGACTTTCAAGGCAAGGCTGGATCAGGCTCCAAGCAACCTGATCTAGCTGTGGATATCCCTGTTAATTGTTGGACTAGATGGCCTTCTGAAGTCCCTTCCAACTCTAAGGATTCTGTGATTCTATTTTTTAGTCTCCTCTGTTGGCATTTTGTCTTCAGGGTTTCTTTGTACCAATTTGTTCATGCTCTTGTTTATGTATTCCAGGTGAATTGATCACTGGTTAAAACACACTAACATGCCTTGGAGCAGGGATGAGAATTACAGGCTACACACTCCTAGATGGATATGTTAATGTCACCAGACTAAACAATTCTAGTTCTCTCAGCCACTGCTCATACGATTTGTTCTACAGACCCCTCACCAGCTTTGTTGCCCTTCTCTGGACATGCTCCACGGCCTCGATGTCTTTCTTGCAGTAAGGGGCCCAAAACTGAACACAGTACTCAAGATGCGACCTCACCAATGCTGAGTACAGGGGGAATGATCACCTCTCTGCTCCTGCTGGCAACACTTTTCTCATACAAGCCAGGAGGCCGTTGTCCTTCTTGGCCGCCTGGGCACACTGCTGGATCATGTTCAGCCAAGCACTGTCCAACACTCCCAGGTTCTTTTCCCCAACACAGTGTTGTAGCCTCTCTGCTCTATATCTGTATCGTTGCCTGGGTTTGTTGTGGACAAAGTAGATCTAGCACTTGATCTTGTTGAACTTCATCCCACTGACCTCAGCCCAGCAATCCAGCCTGTCCAGATCCTTCTGTAGGGCCTTCCTGCCCCCCAGCAGATCAACATTTAATCCCAGCTTGCAAACTAACTGAGAGTATGTACAATCCCCTCATCCAGATAATCAGCACATTTATTAAACAGGATGGGCTCCAATATTTACCTTTGAGAGACTAGACACCAGTTGGATTTAACTCCATTTACTATCACTCTTTGGGCTCTGCCCTCCAGCCAGTACTTTACCTGACAAAGAGCATGTTTGTCCAGGCCAGTCTGCCAGCTTCTCCAGGAGAATACTGTGGCAAACAGTGTCAAAGGCTTTGCTGAAGTCTAGGTAGACTATGGCTACAGCCTTTCCCTCATTCACCAGGAGGATCACTCAATCTTAGAAGGAGACCAGACTGGTCAGGCAGGAACTGCCTTCCCTGAACCTGGACCTAATCCCCCAGCTCCTGCCCTTGCCATGTGATCTCGCTCAAGATGATCTGTTCCATAACCTTCCCTGGCACTGAGTTCAGCCTGACAGGTCTGTAGTTCCCCAGATCCTCTTTACGAACCTTCTTGTAGATGAAAGTCATGTTTGCAAGCCCCCAGTCCTCTGGAAACTCTCTAGTTGACCAGAAATGCTGCTGGATGTTGGAAAGCAGCTTGGCAACCACCTCTGCCAGAAATCTCAGCACCTATCTGGCCCCATGGACTTGTGACAGTCTAGATGGAGTAGAAGGTCTCTGAGGGACTCCAACTGAATTATGAGGGTTTTATTCTATTCTCCACCCCAGATCAGAGGGTAGAGTTCCCTGAGAATAATTGGTCTGAATTTAAAAACAGATGTAAAGAAGGCATTGAGAACCTCAGCCTTTTCTTTATCCTCAGTGATCACATTCCCCGCCACATCCAGTATATGATGGATATTCTCCTTAGCCCTGTTAATATATTTGTAAAAAAAATTTTTTTAGTCTTCTACTACAATGGGTTAAAGTTGGGTCTTTCTAATTTTCTTGTTGCGTATCCTAATAACTTCTTTGTACTCTCCCCAAGTTGCCCGTCCCTTCTTCCACAAGAGGTAGACTCTCATTGCCCTGAAGTCTCAGCAAAAGTTCCCTGTTCATCCATGCCAGTCTTCATTTCCTCTGGTTCATCTCATGGCATTTCTCTTCAGAATAGTGTTCAGGAATGTAAGACAAGCCATGTCTCCAGCCTGATGCTTGGCACTTAAACTCTGAAGAGGAGTAGGATTTTAGATATGATCAGTTTTCCTCATGTTTAAACATCTATGCACAGTGTAATGTTATGCCAAAACTCCTCATACGCTGATGTAGTATATGAAGTCATTTGTGTGTTTCTAAGTATTTTCAGAGACAGCAGTTTGAGAGTTCCTTTAAAGCAAGTTAGTGAAATCCATTGGGATTAGTCAGTCTGTGCTGCACATCCATGCAGTAAGTCACATTCATCTGAAAACTAACTCATGGGCTGAGAGATGGAGCAGGTTGATTATCTGTTTTTGTATTATTTTGCTCATTTTCAGCTGGATCATTACCTTACTTTATGTGACTGGATCTTATAAACAATATCATCTGCAGACATGAGTCATCTGAAAGGCCTTGTGAGGTCTAGGAGCATTGTATATATTGGCTGCCTTTTGGTGCTGCCAATCACAGGCTGCCTTAAAATTCTCTACTTGCCTACCTCTCATTGCTAATGACTTATTAGTACTTTGCAGGGCAAATCGAAGAAAATATGAATGGCCTTGATAGATGTTGTCTTATTTGTGTGTGTACACAAACAGTCTCTGTCACATATTTCAGCCTAAATCACTGGAAGAACTCTTAGTTGAACAGTATTTTGGAAGCTAATTAGACAACAGCTAAATGAGCTTGTCATCCCTGCCTCTTTGTCATTTTCCAGCATTCTGCAACTTATAGCTTTGCCCACTCAGATACATCAATTTTCTTTTTTAATAAGTAATATTATTTTTACTTTTAGGTATGGATAATCGTAATTGTTCTGACTTGTATTTAGCAGACTTAAAGGGCTTTTGTATTATACACTCCGTGTACTATGTAGCTCGTGATTTTACGTTAAGTTGTGAAGTGAACTTCAGCAGAAATAAAAAAGAAAACATCAAGGGAGAAGGGGAGAGATGCTACCTGTGTGTACTTGCAGTTCAGATCTATAGCACATTTCTTTCCTACACCTATTTGCATGGCTTAGGAAAGGCTTCCTTCTGCAAAGCATTCAGAGTTTCGTACTAGATAAAATGAAAAAGAAAAAAAAAGACCAAAAAAAACCCACCCTGAATTACTGTCCTCTGGTCCTAATTGAAATGAACCAGAAGATGTCATCTAAAAAGATGAGAAAGTCAATAGCTCAGTTCCATTGGGCTTAAAATTAATGACATTGATTTCTTCTCTACTGCTGTGTTGGAATATTGCTTATATAGCATTCAGACTAAAGTCTCTTAGTACAATGGGTTATTTTGAAGCTCTCCAGTCCCTTAGTTGTTTCTCCTCTGAATAGTGTAGCACTGGAAGCCTGCCTTCAGATTTACTCTAAAATGTATAAGAATAAAAGCAAATAAACAAACCAAACCCTAGATGAAGCATAATGAATACAAGCATCGAAGTTTTAGCAAATTGGGCATGACTAAGATATTTTTTGACTGGAATGGTGCAATATTTGAAAATAATTCACAAAGCTGGCTTCTTTGCTCACATGATGGCTTCTGTACCAGATAACTCTGTGGGCAGGATGTTTCTACGTGGACACTATCATAAACTGTTCGTGGAAAAAAACAGCATAATGGAGGATGCCTCTGGTTTGATGTCTTTGTTTGCTTTGTTGATGATTATTTTTGAGTGTTTCTGAGCAGGTGAGAGGAGCGGACCAGCTGCATTTTCGTGGCCACTGCTCTCAGGGTCAGGGAAACCTCTGATAAAGGGGAGGCTTTGTCCTCCTGGATGGAGACTGAGTGAAGGGAATTTATGGTAGGCAGGCTGGGACAAGGAGAAAAATGTAGAGAGGCAGGCAGTGAGCAGGGAACCTGGGTCACGGTGAGATCTTTCAGCAGGGTGCCGACTCAGCCTAATGGACAATAATGAGGAAATTGACTTTCATGGGGCCAGGAAGTCAGTGAAAGTTTCTGGACTATAAAAAAAAAAACTGTGGAAAGGGGTCCATCATGCTGGGCTGCTGGAATGTGCACTCAGAGTTCAAGGGCTGTTTTATCTGCATTTCCCAATGGATATGAGTTCTCTGTATTTAAACTTTTCTTCCTCTAGATTACTATTTAACCTTTTTTTTTTTTTTTAAATAAAACAAAGCTTTAGAACTTGGAAGCTTTGATATTCTCGGTTGCGCTCAATTTATATTGAAGGCGGGACAAATCTGATGTAGAGTCTCAGAAATGACAGAGGTAAAAGCAGCTGTTCTTAAAGTAGCATCTTGCTTTTAATTAAATGCAGAAAATAACTGATTGGAAAATTGTGATGAATCTTTACTGAAATGAATTCAAACCAAGATCTAGTCAAACTTTGGTATGAATTTATTTATGCTGCTGACATTGAGGCATACTGACATCTTTGGGTTTGTTCAAACCTAGCAGAGGTGCTCAGCTGTGTGTGGTTCTATTTTGGTGTCTGTCATCCTTTGCATCTCAAAAGATCAAAGGCTGAGAGTGACAGTGAAGTTTTCATCTCTTTTGACAATGTGTTTATGAGCTGTCTCTGTCACTGTTTGACTGCCAAGTCTCTTACTTGACGACACTGCAGCTTTAATTGCTTCCTGATTATAAGATGCTACACCTTGCTTTGTGCCTAGGAGCTTCAATATTTAGATGTAATTTAATGCAGAAAGATTCTGGACATAAACTGCCAAAATATATACTATCTTGGAAGGTAAAGATGTTAAGCTTGGCTCTGTTAACATGTGAAGAAGTACCTGCCAAAACCAGCTGGATGTTCTGGGCAAGGAGAGGGGCAGCTCCAGCTAATGCCAAGGCAGCTTGTTTGTGTTGTATTTGTTAGTAGATTGTGTGCTTCATACTAGTTGCAGCTGTTGCAGTACAATGTGCTCTGTGACACATCTTTATTCCAACATTCTGGATTCTGTAGTTTACATGCACCGATCCTCTAAATGCTATTTTTTGTTCTTTGACTAGGCAAGAGAGAGCTATCTTCCCTTTCACTTCTTGGTGGGCCCTTATGTGTTGGCTTAGTGGTTGCATCAAGTGTTAGGCCCAATTTCTAGTAGGCTGTTTTATGTTATAGCTTTGTTTCGTTTGATTTTGTCCTCTGTCCGTTAAAAGTCATGGGCCTTTTACCAATTTCATGATTTATAGGGTTTACGCTTAACGAGTGTAAGGGTGAGATAATTGTGTTGCCGTATGGAAACATTAATTCTGTAAGAACACCAACAATATCAGCTCTAAATTTTCTACTAAATGAACTTTGTCATTATTTAAATGGTGATTAACCTACACAACTTTCACAGTATGTCAGTCCATTTGTAATATAAGTGTCTGGGAAGGTACAATCATGTTTAGAAATGGCCATGATAGGGACATCATTTCTGCCTGTCATAAAATTTATGACTAAAATAAAAATAGAAAACAAACCTTGTGAGATTATCCTGGGCTTTTCAGAGCATCGAATTAGAAAATCTGTGTTTGAAGATGGCTGAAGGCTCTTGGTATGAGTGATGTGTTTCAGAAGCTGATAGACAAATACTGCAAATGTTTCCAAATACCCTGACATGGAATTGAGTTACCTTTTTTTCTAAAATCTATTTAGATCAGTGCAAGTCTGCATCTTAGATAAGTAAGTGGGAAATACGTTTTCAGAATAGTCTAGGAGAAGCTTTAATAAAAATGAAAAACCTTATGCATCAGTGGAATTATGACTAGAAGTTGAGTGGGATAACAAAAAGAAAAGTAAAATGAGAAGAATTTGAGATCAGATTTTGGCTTTCAAGGATTTAGCCTTGGAGGTGACATGAGATGAGTGCTGTTCTCTCTGCACATTAAAAATGCATTAACAGGCAGGTCAGAATAACCAAATAACTTAAGCCTTATATTGGCATAAGTAGCACAGTTTTTACAGCAGGAGGGTAATGTTTGTTTGCTTATTACATTTGACTTGTTTACCATTTGCATTTCTTGCCAAAGCACTGGCTAGTTTTGCTTAAAAATGTTTTGGAATCTCCATTTAGCTGCTACTGGCACTTAAAAGAAATGAATAAGGATAACTTCCTGCCTGTTTCTACTTTGTTGAAGCTGGTGCCTGTAACTGGAGAAAAGGGAAAGAGCTGTAGTGTTATTATTGCTAATAACTGCTAACAGTGTCATGATGGTGAGGCTTTTCCTTTCTCTTTCCACCCTCAGTTCTCTACCCCATACTCATCGCTAGGGGTAGCACTGCTCTTGGGGATGCACCAGACAAGGCCTGGTGATGATATCCCAGCTGAATGCCAGCTTTCTTACCACAGCTGCATCATCCTTTGGGGTTTTTTCGGTGACTGAACAGGACGGGCACCCTAGAGGTCAGGATGTGGGAACCTGGCAGGTGGAGAGTGCTGCTGTGGAAGCTGGAGGCTGGTACTGGTCATAGGGGCTATGGGGAGGTCATTGCTCATTATGCGTCCTGAATTCCTCAGCATAGAATATACTACCAGCAAGGCAAAATGACTGATGATTGTAAAATAAAATAACAGTAATAATAAAGACATTTCTGGAATGATGTATTTTAAAAATTTTTAAAAAGGTCTGGAGAATACTGTACTGAAGGGAGCTAATTGTTTACAAAAATTCAGTAATCCAAAGAGAGAGCAAACTATGACTAAGGAGCCTCAAAGTTGCCATTAAAGCTATTTGGACCACGACATATAATTGGAATGCATAAAAATAGTCTAATTTATAAAAGTTTGCACTTTGTGTGCTAAAATCTAGAGGGATTAAACTGCGGACCAAATGTTCATTAATCTTTTCGGTGAAGCGTTGCCGTCTGATGTGTAACCAGCTGGGTGATTATTAAATTTAAAGAAGAATTTAAGATTCAGAATGCATTTTGAAGCTTTTATGTATAACTTTTCTACCAACACCATGAATTGATCACTCTTGTGAAAAATTAATCAAGGAAAATGTATTGTTGCTTTTTGTCACAAAAAGATTACACTTTATAATGGGGAAAAGATGAGTCACTATTTATGATAAAGGCTGACATTTTAAAGAAGTTTTATTGGAATAAAAATACTTACATTGCTACTCTTTACAGCTATATTGTACATGCCAATAGCCTGGGGGAGTAACAGCTCTGTATCGCCTTCAGACCCTCTTCCAGAATAGAAATGTGTTATAATGGGAGTATGGCTTTAAGATAAAAGTCTAGACATAACATATTTGAAGTGTAAAACCAAAACAAACAATTCCTGAGGTACTCCATTTTCATGATGCATTGTCCCTCCCTGCATTTTTATTCAGATCCTATTATTCATGACTTCCTCCTAGAATAGAAGCTCTGAAATACAGGTTCTTTTCTGGGAGAAGAAGGTAATTTCTGTAACATCAAATGTGTTTCTGTCACAAAGCAAATATTGTCTTTTGTAACAGCTTGTATATAAAATTGACTTTGCCATTCAGTTCTTTTTCTCCCAGAATCTTTTGAGGTCTTCTGTTTTGCTAGTTTAGAAACTTCTGGAAAGCATTCACACCACTTGATTTGAGATGCTTGTAGCACAGTGTGGACAATGAATCTTTCCAGGCCCCCATGTCCTCATTGTGGAGAGAGCGAGGTTCCTTCAGGGCAGAACCCACATTAGGAACTCTGAGTTGCCCCATGGCTGAACACGTCCTTTCCTAGCGCAAGGAAAGGGGTCTAACATGGATGAATTACATAGTGAAGCATGGAGTAGCAATTCCTCCCATATTCTCCTCTGAATGGTTCCTTTCTCTTAGTATATAAGTACAGAGAGAGACATCATTCTAATACTTTCATTTTTCTCTTTACTGAGTATTTAGCATTGCTACATTACAAACTAGATGGAGTTTTATTCCTTTAATCTTCCTTTGGTTTGCATCTCTTCTTTATTCACTCGTCTCCTATCCCACTGTTTTTGTTACTTACAGCAGTTTTAACTTTCTTTTCTTCTGCTCAACCTATTTTCTATTACTTTCATCATTTCAGTGATGGTGGGACTTTCTAGGTTGTTTTTTTTTTTAGCTCTAAACATATAGCGGTATATCCAGGCAGTTGTTGTCCCCCAACTTTTGTTTCATACAGGAGACAAAAGCTACAGAAAACCTATCTTTTTGGTGTTGGGAAAGAAGTACTCAGTTGTGGTTCTTTCTCAGAGATCTTGGCCACTTATACACACTACATCTAATTCTCAGAAACACTCTTAAAATGATTTTACCCTTCCTGAGCTGTGAAATAAATTTTTTCCTTAACTGGAAAGAGGGAGACTTTAAACATATGTGTGTTCCTTCCTTAAGGATTGGGAATCACAGTAGGAAAAAGATGATACATGCACATACAAGACAACACCATTTAACCCAGCAAGACTCACAAGGGCTGTGCAGAGCTACTCCTGTCTTGTTTCCCAGTAGCTACCCAATGCAGTACTCATGCAGTTTCCTTAAAGCCCACTAAGTGAACTCAACCCTTCTTGCCCAGCACTACTGCTTCCACTCCCCAAAATATGTAAACCACCAAAACTAAGTAATACAGGGAAGGAGTATGGCAGGTTAGTTGCTTATCTTTCAGAAAGCCCCATGTAGGTGAATGTAGTACCACTTCCGTCAGGTGCAGTTCCATTTCTAAGAGTCTGCTGACACTTTTTTTGGTTTCTGAAACAGAGACAGACAAACAATTCACGGGATGACTTTTCGAGCAGCTTTGGCCCAATTTCTGTTTGCTCATTTGTTTTTCTCAGCATTCAGCTGCACTGGAAGAATATTTAAATCACAAATCAAGAAAATGATGAGCAAAATGATTTGGTGAGCAAAAGTTATACTTTGAGACAGTGTGCTTTTTAAAAATGAAAGTGGTGAGGTATTGTGGTAGGGTATAGGGACTGAGTCGCAGAGTATCTACACTGACTATGGGCTGCCTGGTACTTTGTTTAAAAACAGCTAGATAGGAGGTTGTTCATTCAACAGAAAGCTATTAATCCATACTTGGGTGAAAATGATTAGTGCAGGAGAGCATTAATAGTAATAGGGAAATTAAAAAGCCAATTCTTTTAATCTCTGACCAAATGAGCCCTGTGCAACACCAGTGATAAAAGCTGTCACTTACCTAACTTCCACTTTTCAGTCAAGTGGAATAAAATTTAGAACCACAATTACTCTAGAGGAATAGTCAGTGATGTGAAGGAATGTTTTCCTGTCTTCACTGTACTTTCCCACTTGTCTCAATTCTTCTCAAAGTTAATGGAAGGAATTGGTTCGTATGCCTACGATCTAGAAGGATTGTGTCCTAAGAGATGAACACTCTTCTAAGAAATAAAGTGCTGTTTTCTAACTGTATTTTGGATAGCACTTAACAGCAAAAAATCAGCAAACTGAGGAGTTCCTTAGCAAGTCAGATGGAAATATGGGCTATTGATTTTGAACAGCTGTGGATTTTTCTCAAGTGTGTTTATCAATTCTTGATGCTTGCTGAATTTCACTTACTGACCATGAAAGCATGCTTTGACAAGATGCAGTTTTGCAAATGATTTCTTTGCCAAGTAGATGGTGATGGATATAACCAAAAACAGTGAGCATGTTGTAGCCTTGCACAGTGGAAGAAGTTCCTTCCATAGTCAAGGGAAACCTTGGTTCTGTGTCTCTGAACTGAACTTGTTTCATATCTACTCTAATTTCCGAGTCTAGAATTGGTAACTTCTCTGGCTTGATTTGTCAGCTTCACCTTGTTACTTGATCAAGTATATACCCCGATATCTTACTACTTGCCAGAGTTCCTCAATATGAATAGTAGTGCTAGTAGAATGCTCCTAGTTTCCTTTCTCAAGCCTATTAGGGCCTATTCGCTACTATGAAGTTCTGACAGGGAATGGGGCACATATTTCAGGCATTCATCTTCCAGGACTCCATTTTATTAATTGGCCATATGCTTGGGTGAGGACTGACATTTTATTTTTCCAGTTACCTGTATGATACCTAAATCAAGCCAGGGAAAGTAGAAATATGAAACCAGAGAGCTACAAAGATGCCTCTCTCTCATTCAGATGGCTTATGGTTTCCAGCCGTCTACGCACGCCTTCTGTTCTGATTACGAAAGTTAAGATTCTCACCAGGCTCTCTCCTTAAGTTTTCTAAAGATTTAAAGTTAGTTAAGTCTATTCTCCTACATGCCGGCAGTTTTTTCAGTAAAGAAAAGATGGTCCAGGTACCTTTGAATTAAAGATTTTTTTCTTCGACATGAAAATTTATTTTTTATGTTTGAAGGCATCCCCCAATTTGACTTGCAAGTAGACCAGTGTTTTCTTCAGAAGTTCAAACTTTCTCTCTCCCTTTGGCATTGTGTGCTGTTGAATATAAAATATTTTCATTGGTGTTCATGTTCTGTATCAGTCAGTACATTAGAAAGAGGGTGATCAAGCATCTAGCACGTAGTTCAGGCTTCTTGTGATATATTGTCAGTCACTTCAAGGTCACCTCTTCTTGTCGGACTGAAAGCCGGAGTGCCAGTTTTGTCTATGAAACATTGACCTCAGTGGCACTGGATCTACTGTGTACAAATACTCTCTTTCTTCTGTATCTGAGGGTCTTGAGAATCATCTATACCTCTTGCTTTTTTTAGCAAGAGATTGCTGCTGGATGGAAAAGCCTAAACTTGTATGGAAACTGCTCAGTCTCAGATGACATTTATACATTTCTTTCCACAGTTATGTGAATGATGAAAAGACCAAGGTGATGTGATTTTAGACCTCGTGGCATCATACTTACAGCATCCTACGCAGGAGGAAGGCAATACGCAGAGCAAACAGTGCTTTCTACCTGGCAGTATATCAGTGGATGTCACTGTCCTAGCACTCAGAACTATTAAGTGTTCTTTTAATTGAAGGTTGTCTTTTACAGTCTTAAAGATTTCAACAAAGCAAGCATCTCAGCAATTTGAAATGTGCAGATCTATTTCTGCAGATCTTTTACCTGTGTGTGAGCTAATTTCTGACTGCCATGGTCAAGTGGCAAATCAGAAGTCATTTTTATGCAGATGAATACCCTCATGCAGAGTCAAGGCTCTAGCGTGAAGATGCTCAAGCCTCATCTTTGGGAAGGGGATATGTTGCAACACTTTTGGCTGCTGATGCTGAATATTCTGTTGTGGATAAGCCTCTGCAGATCTGGAGCAGTGATAAGATACACTGCCTGTGTGAGCAGAGTACCACAGGATGGAAGCTGGACCTCTTTGGTATGTGCAATTTTCTTTAGAAACAGTTCTTTTCCAGAGTACTGGTACCACCCAAGGGCCAGTACCGTGGTGCACAGTCCCTCAACACACTTCAGACAGCCAGTGAGCTCTGAGGCTTTGATATTCTTTAGTACAAGGGGAGATTGGACTTTTAAAGATAATACAGTGGTGATTCTAGTATTACTAGAAAGCTATTACTACTTGCTCCACAAGTAAGCTCGAACTGTTATCATATAGGCAACACTATGTAATTTACTGTGCCTCACCAGGGTGCAAAAACTGTTGTCAGCCTTGAAAGGAGGACAAAATATGCTTGTTCCACAAAGACATCTAGACAAGTTTAATGAATGAATCCAGAAAAAAATAAAATGGCTTCTGGTTGAAATAGTTCTTCATTTTTTTATTGTGGTTGTCACTGCAGCTGCGTTTGTGTTATGCCCCAGGCACAAACACTGCAGTGCGTGAGCCTGTGAAGTGTGTGCCTACCAGGAGCAGAAATGCAAGGAGACATGGACAGTTGCTTGTGCCAATTTGAAAAAGAAGACAAAGAAACAAGTATTGTACAGTGGTGTGTAATATGCTTACAAGCATGTAAGCCTAGAGAAGTAGCACGTGTTTCCGTTGGCAAGAGGTTTTTTTGGACTGCTAGTTTCTGAGCTATGGGACATGACTAATTGTTGCTATGCTTTGAAGACTTGAAGTAAACAAGGCGAAACTTCTAAAAATTGCAGCATGGGATGGTTTTTTGAAACTCTACACTTTATAAGAAAATATCATTGCTTAATACACTCCAGAATGATAGGAGACATGGTATTAAAAATGGAGGAAAACAGTGAAATGAAGATTATGCCTCTTCAGCCAACAATTGTCCATCAGTGTAAATTTAGTTTCCTTTTATTACTTCAGGGTAATGTCATCTTCAGCGGATTTTGAAAACAAACAAATTTCCTGTTTTCTTCTTAATTTAATACTTTTGTACTAAAACATTCTTTTCACTGATTTCAGTAGTATTGTATTATGTACTGTACTTACATGTGCAGAGTCCCATGACTAAGAAAATAACGACAGAATTACTTAAATGGAGAAATACTGCATGGAGGATATTTCTGGGAGGTGAATAGGAAGGAGAGAAGGAGGAAGAAGAATGGCAAGCTGATATCATTTTAAGGATTTAAATTATGTAAAAATACTTCTGATTTCAAAATACTGAGCGAACCTCAAAATGTGGCTCAATTCTCACTGAAGTTCAGCAAGCAATAGTTATTAAAAAGTAGTTGTTAAAGCATATTGGTAACTGTTTGTCTCTTTGTAGAATATAAATGCTGTTTCAATGGCTAATGCAGTAATTCTAGTCCACTAGCATAAAAAATAGCAAATGTGTACTATTAGATGTACTAAGCTACTGCACAAGATATTATTTTGGGTCAAAAATCTTGCTTGTGTAGTCTGATAATGCAGATCATCTGTAGATGATGACACCTAATCTAAAAAAACACTTCACAATTTTTTGAGGTTTTTAAGTTTCTTTCCAGACTCTCACAAGTGCAGGCAGACCATCATGTCTGGAACAGTGTTTTTCCTGCAGCTCTAGGGTATAGCAGCAAGCGTGTTGGTTACAATCAATGTTAATTACTTCTAGGCATCCGACTTGGTTTCTAAACTCTGTTGTGGAAGTTGTCCAGACTGTCAGAAGTGTTTTGCACCTTCATCAAACTAACTCCAGAGGCCACAGCTATGCTTTTTAGAGTTAAAGAATAAAACAAAACAGCTGAGCTGGTCCCAGAGAACATCATTCATGGTAATGACTGAAGTAGGGAATATCTTTTATTGAACGTGGAGCAAGGAGGGCTTTAAAAAGCAGGTGAGAGCTGTTGGCTGTGATGGGAGTTACTTATGAGCTTGTGGGGGGGGAGGAGTTGGTGGCTTTGAGAAGATGCTGCAGTAGCAGCAAAGAGCAAAGGTGTCAGCTGAGTGCAACACAGGAACATGGTTATGCTAATTGGTGTATGCAAAGGCTGATTGAACACTGAGTCCGTTGTTTTAATGTTGCTTTCCTTTATGAGAAGCATCCTGACTCCAGACTTTCTGCTTAACCTTTTGTTAGTTGTTGCTTGCTTAACATTCTTCAGATTTCTTTCTTTTTTTACAGACCTAATTCAACCAGTAAACTGTGGGAGAAAACCTTGATAATGTGATTCCTGCTCTGTAATACTTCAATACTTAAAATGTTTTTATCAGCTGATCATACTACAAATCAAGTCTTAGGCTCTGTGAATTCTGTGAACTTTATGCTGCTTCTCAAAGCAAATGTAATTTCTCCATGAATAGCAGTCATACTTTTTCCTTCACTTTTGCTTTTCTTGTAAGTTCAAGGAGTACATTGGGAACTTCAGCACACTGGGAGAATACATCAGAAAAGCACATCAGAAACCAAAAAGCATCCACAAATGTGCATTCCCTGGACTTCCATCAAAGTCCTTTTTACCTTTACAAAGTCCTTTTGTTCAGTCTTTGATAAAAAGAAGTACTTCTGTTCATTTGTATTTTTAAATTTTAATTTCCGATATGATATGGTTAGTATTCATATAGTTCTAGCTTTGTTTCAAGTCAGCTTAAAATAAAATAATAAAAAAAAATCTCTAATACAAGAATGACTCCTTAAGGACAAAAAGCTCTGTTGTACTTCTATATCTGATAGTTTGGGATTTCCTATAGAAATTCGAAAAAGATCTTTAAGTGGCATCTAGCAAACTGTTTTTCTAATGTGTAAGAAAGAGAATATTAAAAGGTTCATTTTTAACATTAGTGCATTTTAAGGATACTCCAAATCTCAGCTGCAGTCCATTGGGATGAAAAGATAAGTTGCAGATGGATAATAACTACTCAGCTGGCCCATCGGTCTCATGACGTAGTGTAGAGTGGACAGTGTTGGACACTTCAACAGAAATTCACTTGTAATTTGTGTGTGGAATACCATTTAAAAACTCTGGGAACACTTGAAAGGTAGAATTCATGATGCTTTAAACTTTTAAGATTTATGTGGGTGCACTGATGTTCAACAACTGTAGGATTAAAGTGTTGCATAGTAAGTAGCAGAGGCAAATGGATAGAAGAGGCAGCTGCTACTTTGGAGATGGTGAGTCCATCCTCATTGCAGCTGCTCCTGAGGAAGGGGATGAACTTGACCAATATCTGCAGACAAGGGGAAAGCATGTGTGAGCCCAGCCATGGACAGGGTTGGCTGTAGTGTCATTGTCTGTACCACAACGGCCAGAAAATGGACTACTGTTTCCTCAGCACTTCTCTCTATTGATACCAGCAGGATCCAAGAGAACAGCATGGAGCTCTGTTGAGGGGGGTCAGGTGAGCGTTAGGAAAAGGCTCTTCACCACAGTGGTTGGACACTGGCACAGGCTGCACAAGACAGTGGTCACAGCCTTCTGGAGCTCAAGAAGCAGTTAGACATTGCTCTCAGAAATATGGTGTGAATTTTGAATGCACCTGTGTGGAACCAGGAGTCGGACTTGGTGATCCATGTGGGTCCCTTCTGTGATGCTGTGATTTCTTACAGCTCTGCAAGCCAACTTTGCTTTGCTGAGTTTTAACTGTCTGTGGTAGGAATGAAATCAGGATGTAATCAGGACTTGAAGAAGAGAGGCCAAACCATCCCTGCACTGCTGTCTTGATGGTCCCCGTCCTGCTTTGATCACAGGTCTGTGGGCTGACAGGTTCTCAGCTGAGCATTTTATTCCAAGTTGGGAAGAGGAAAGGGTGGAACGTGGCTTGTGATGGAGTCATTGGAAGAACTTCACTGTTAAAGAACACATCTAGATTGGGGGTGCCTCCTGAGCACCAGCACAGCACTACTTGCAACTCCTTAACAAGCCTCAGGAAGCCAAAAGAAATGAAGGCATGGAATAACTTCTACAAGCAAACCAAGTTTGCAACAGCAAATGGAGCTGTTAGTGGGATCACCTATAACTGCCCAAGTAGTTGCCTGCATTAGAAATAGTGTGGTCAACAGGAGCAGGGAGGTAATCATCCTCCTGTACTCAGCTCTGATGAGGCCGCACCTCCAGTACTGTGTTCAGTTTTGGGCCCCTCACTACAAGAGAGACATTGAGGCCCTGGGGCATGTCCAGAGAAGGGCAATGAAACTGGTGAGGGGTCTGGAGCACAAGTCTTATGAGGAGCGGCTGAGGGAGCTGGGATTGTTTAGTCTGGAGAAGAGGAGCTCAGGGGAGACCTCATTGCACTCTACAACTTCCTGAAAGGAGGTTGTGGTGAAGAGGGATTTGGCCTCTTCTCCCAGGCAATGAACAGGACCCAGGCAAATGGCCACAAGTTGCACCAGGGGAGGTTTAGGTTAGACATGAGGAAAAATTTTTTTTCTCAGAGTGGTCAGGCACTGGAGTGGCCTGCCCAGGGAGATGGTGGAGTCGCCGTCCCTGGCAGTGTTCAAGAGGCGTCTGGATGAGGATCTGCGAGATATGGTTTAGTGCTTGTGGTAGCAATGGTAATGAGAAGATGGTTGGACTAGGTGATCTTATAGGTCGTTTCCAACCTTGTGATTCTTGTGATTCTAAGTACAGGTAGTAAAAAATTTACTGTGCTTCTCAGTAGTGCAGAAGATACAATTAGAGAGATGATTGGCAATATGAAAAACAAGGATATTTTATGATTAATTTGCAATGGCGAGAAACTGATTGTAACCATAGAAGCAGGAAGGTACCAGGACTACTGAGTGAACCATTATAAAGAGCCCCTGTTGATGTAAAATAGCCATGGTGTTTTATTCCACCTAGCACTATACTGTGCTAGAACATGCAGGAGAAAGCTGTTACCTAACCTGAACTGTGTTTCATAAAAAAGGTGATAAAGAAGGTGGTTCAGATGATGTCTGGCCTGTCTAGAAGTTTACTGTTCCAGAGGTGCAGTGTGCATTTTGAGCTGCAGCCGCCTTTTCTGTGAGAGCCACACTGAGCCCTGGCTGTTAAGGTGTAGGACGTGACTGGTGTGTAAATATAATCTCTACAGAACTACAAGAACAGCAGTGACTGTCAAAAATGAAGAATTTCTAGCTGCCTTTGTGGCTAACAAAGTGCCAATGCTGTTTTACCTAATGAAGAGGAGAACCTCAGTGTGGTTGCACTAAAGGAAGGTGCACAGGGGACAACTGTGTATAAATAAGGAATTTCCTTTTCAGGCTGGTAAATCAATTTTTTTGGTCTTTCTATGCCTTCTCAGTACTCTTTTGAATTTTTAAAGATTAAAGGAAGTTTTGCTTAAATGAAATCCTATACTTTGTTGCTACACACAACTTGTACTCAAAGCATAAGAAGGAGTAAGTTATAGCTGAGTTCAGTTTGTCTCCACAATGGTAAGTTTTGTGCCGAAGAAGGTATTTCATTAAAACGTATTTGATTTTATTACATAAAATGAAGCTTTTTTATTTCACAGCACCTGATAGAGCTACATATATGTAGTGTTCTGCAGCACCCCAGATCTGTACTATGAACAAATTTTTGTGACTAAAAATATCGGGGCTTTGCTTGTTATGTTTTACTTCAGAAGAGAATGTTCAGTTTGGGTTAAAAATCATAATGCACGTATATAAATATTTCCCTTTTGAGATAAGGTATCATTTTGGAGTGCATTTTTTGTTTGTTTTTGCAATCCTTTGCTTAAAAAATTTGGAGATGGGGCTTACATCACTTTTTTTTTTTTTCTTCTCTTTATCAAATCTTTTCTCAGTTTGATTCCTGAGAATTAAAAATAAATAAATAAGTAATTTGATTAGTGCCAGCCTGGTGCATTGTCAGTTAGTATTGTGCCTAGAGCTGAATGAGATGCTACTGAGAGAACTGCTACATAAACAAGTAGCTAAAAGGTTCTGCTTCAGTGCATTGTGAAGCAGGATTGCAAAATGTTATTTGTTAGTAATAGCACTACTTACACAAACCGGTAGAAACTTTATAGATATTTATAGATGTTGTATCAGGATTCTTTTTTGGGCTGAAAAGATGACCTTAATAAAAAAAACTATCTGTGAATTTGAAATGAAATAAAATATGTATAAACATTTGTGGCCTCATAGACCTCATATTTAGTTCTTTTATAGAGAAAAGGCAAAGATTGACTGCAGTTGAGTTTACCCAGGCTCTTCTGTATATAGTTTATTATTTTCCTGAGCTTTACAGTAGGCAAAAAGATTATCATGTTTGTGGTGCTCACATATATAATTAGCTAAATTTAGTACGATATTTCATAATTATGTGTTAGAAGATGTAAAATCAATCCTTTAATATTTCCAATGCTCAAGTTGTAGTCACTCCTAAATTATGATTTTTCATTTCTAAACAGAAATACACTTTTATTGTGGCTATCTGCTGTTAAAGTGTATTTTGAATTAGGCTTTTTACTAGCATGTGCAACAGTTGAAATTTTATAAGTATAATTACTGGGTAAGAAGGGAGTTTAAACCATACTCTAGTAGATACATTTAAAAGATTGTTACTGTAATTGTAAGGAAAAATGAATTTGAGGCATTTTTTTGTTTTGTGTCAACTTTTAATTCCTTACCTTGATGTCATTGAATGGCTATGATATGATATTAACTGTCAAGACTGTATGTATAGCTCTGTCCAGGAATATATATAGATAGACTCTGAATATTGTGAATTGAAGTAGTTTCTCAAGACAGATGAACCATCAAAACATGCTTAACATGCTTTTACCTTTTTTTTTTTTTTTTTTTTTTTCCTCCCCTGAAGTGTTCTGTGTTAAAAGAGCCTTTCTTTTTAGTGTTTGGTAGTTTGTGGGTAACATGGGGTGCTGATGGTGACTTAGATTCAAGGAGTCAGTAATGATACTAAAAGTTCAAGTTGGGACTGTCAGAGAGCATCACCCCAGAATTTCTCTGAGGAGATCCAGAATACAGTGATAGAATGAGAAATCATAGATTCATAGAATGTCCTGGGTTGAAATCAAACCTTTATTTTTTTTTTGTTTTCTTTCCAAACATTTGAGATAACATTTTAGCACTGGAATGATTATTTAATTAGAACTAAGTTCCATGATCAGACAATCCAAATACGGGATTAAAAGGAAGAACAGCTGACAATTCAGTGAATGTGCTTAATTACTGTTTTGCTTTAAAGATATGTATCAACACAGATATTTTCCCTGTTGAGGATGATTATGCAGATAATCCTGTAAGAGCTTATGTATTTCATTGCAAAAACAAATGATGTCAAGAGAGAACTGCCAGTGATATAAAGCATGCATGTATCCTGACTTGCATGCTCAGCCAAGGTTCTGGAGCCAGAGAGAGCTCAGCCAGATGGGATTTCTGTAGTGCTGGTGGAAACAATGGCAGTGGCAAGAAAACATTCTCCAAACAGGAATGCTTTGTAAACTTGTATGTAGAAGAAGAAAAAAGCAGGTGCAAAACATTTCAGAAAAACTGTAAAACTGAGGAAACAAATATCAAGAAATACAGCTGAAGACAGAGATGTTACAGTTAATGTGAAGCATCCCCGATGTCTTTCTGGAATAGGAATAGCAAGTCATTTACTAACTTTTTAATGCGTCTTTTTGTGTCAAATAGAAGCACATATGGTATACTCCTAACTGAATTGTCATTCACTTACAGTTTTCCATTGCAAATAACGGCTTAACGATGCAATATCTATTAAAACATTGGTTTTTAAATATATCAAATACAAGTGGTTCATTTTAAAGATTGTCACATTTCACGATCCCCAGGAAAAAATTGTGCTAAGTTGCCACTTAATGAAGGACAGTAAGCTTTAGGTTAAATGGAATCCTTTTCAGAACCATCCATATATACTATTAGATATAAGATACTATTAGTAGTATTGTTCACACCTTGGGCTTATACTTTGAGTAGTTTCCTGTAATCACACCAGATATTTTGCTAAAGAAGTATCTTGGAATAACTTAAGATTAATTAATGCAAATACAGTTCATAAGCAAAACACTTTAGAAGTGAATATTTTAAGGTAACATATGTCCTTTTTAGCAAGCTTGCTTCTATCATATTTATTTAAGCAACTGTGGAAGAGGCTGTATTGCAGGCATTTTCTGGTTGATTGGCAGCATCAATATTGATGACTCTTGAAAAGATGAATTATGTACATTCTTTTAAATGATGTTAATTGTGATCAAATTGCTTCATATTTTTGGAAGACGTGTTTTGTTTTTTATTGATCTTGAAGCCCTTTTTCTTTCTTTCTTACTTTTCATGTGATTGTTTATATTTTGTATTTGCACATACCTACATAAAAATCTGTTTTGCCTGACATTTTGTTGGTGTTGCAGGCAGCAGATGCTACAATACTGTTACCATTTCATGGGTAAATACTGGGGAAAAAAAAAAAAAGAAACAGATTTTTCCTGCCATTCCCTGGAAAACCAACTTCAAAATCAAAAATAAAAATTCATGAATTAATCTGAATAAATCTGGTTCATAAGTCAAGTCCTAGTAGCTTTTTAGCCAGTGCATTCTGAATTAATTGTTTTGAATAATATAATTTAAAGAAGGTAGTGAGAGGTGAATGATATTCTGATGACCTTACAGTGTGTGGTTAGCATTTTTTTAATGAGAGTGATCCAGTTATGTTAGTGATGCATAACTTTATGCAGCCTTGGATAAACATTTCTGGGGAGGGGGAAGAGACTACGTTTTCTGAATTTTATTCTTTATTCTGCATCTGCTTTTTCTCGATAGCTATGCAAACTAACATGATAGAGGACAAGATACTATTTATGAAGAAAATAAAATAGCTAAGTTTCTCTGAAGTCATCTACTTTAAATATTTGTCTGTTTTCTTTCCAGGTAAGCTTTGGAAGAATTTTAATTTATTGTAATTGTAGGCTGTTGAAATATGGAAAAGATTAATATCCTGGTACTAGTTTGTGTTGATAAGTTTTATTGTCAAGTGGAATTTCAGACTATTATTTGTTTTGAAACGAAATCCAATATTTGTATAGCATTTTGAGGAAATTAATATCGACATTAATTGATAATAACCATGTCAACTCCCTTTGTGGATAAAAGTTCAGCCTTAGGTACTTGTATGTTCAGAAAAAGGAAATTTAGCATGCTGCAGTTAGAGCACTAAATGTGATTAGCAGATTTTTTTGCTGTTTTATGGCTTAGGACCAAGTTCTTTTAGGTTTAATCTACACCCTTCAATACAATATCAGTTAGAATATCTGTTGAAATATTTATATTTAAGTAGCTGCATTTTACAAAATCTACAGGGAAAAGGTGTATCAAAAAGCACTGAGACTTTTAAAGTATGTTTTTCTTGACCCAGTCCTTGTACTTAGCTTAGCTTTGTAGCTGCTCCCCTGCTCTTCTGTTTTTGTTTTTGTTTTTTTCAAAACGAAGCACAGGAGCATATGAAGATGTTTGTTAGGTGTGCTGTCTTCCATCATGTGAAATTGAGAGTCAAAGCTTTACTGTGTGCTGTGATCTGCATTACATTTTAGTAGCTTTTGGTTAATACAATTTTTACTTGAAAATGCATGTTTATCATAGAATCATGGAGTGGCTTGGGCTGGAAGGGGCCTTAATGATCATCTGGTTCCAACCCCCCGCTGTGGGTAGAGTTGTTACCCAAAAATCAAGTACTAAATCAAGTTGTCAAGGCGCCATCCAACCTGGCCATGGAATGTCTCCAAAGATCGGCCATCCGTAGCTTCATTGGTCAGTCTGTGTGCCAGTGCCTCACCGCCCTCTGAGTAAGGAATTTCGACCTAACACTGAACCTAAATCTCCCCTCTTTTAGTTTAAAGCCATTTCCCCTTGTCCTATCACTATCTGCCCAGTCAGTCTTCCTCCTGTTTGTAAGATCCTTTCAAATAATGGAAGGCTGCAATTAGGTCTCCCCAAAGCCTTTTCTTCCCCGGGCTGAACAAGCTCAATTCCCTCCGCCCTTCTTCACAGGGGAGGTGCTCCAGCGCTCTGATCATCCTCCTGGCCCTCCAGAAAGGCTATCTCTTCTTCCATTTCATAGTGTCTGACTGAAGAAAGCAAACAGGCAGAAAGGTGACGAGAAGGAAATATGTTCAGACCACATGCCGTCCTTTCTATTCTCTGTGTTTCAGCTGTGCTTCAGTGAGGCAGCCAAGCTCTCCCCCCACACTCAAGTACAGCAGGGCCCCGACCCATTTTCTTCTGCTGTGGGAAGCCACCTTCATTTTTCCTCTTCATTGCCATGACGCAGTTTATGCCTTGTGCCAGGCGCAAGTTGGTTGTTTACACTGATGATTGGGTGACAGCCATCCTCTTTTTAGCTGTATTTAATAGAACAGTTTTGAGAGATTTTCTGCTATAAATCATTTGGCCAGACACTGGCTGGAGAGGCTGAGCTTGCCAAGGTCCATGTTAGAAGAAGAAAGAGAAGAAAGAGTTGGGTGCAACTATCCTTCAACGGTGAAAAACTCCCACAGTTTGTTGACTCTCATTTAGTCTATTTGTTGGTGAAATTTGCTGTCAGATCTTATATATGCATACTTAGGAAGGTTTTTGTTGGTTTTTTTCACTGCTTTTTTTTTTTTTTTTTTTTTTTTTTTACACAGAGAATTCCATACTCTGTCCCCAGTATTATATGTGCAGTAGTGGAACCAGGTGCTGCATTTCTAAGCGCTTCTTCTCTGTTGGTTTTGATTGCAGTATTTCTCTAGCATAAGAGGGTTTTTTTTTTTTCTTCTGGATTTCTGTTTCCTTCCATGAAATTCTTAACTGTGTAAAAGATGATTTTTTCACTCATGATACTGCCAAGTTGTGAGACAGTGTGGCTTCTTCATGTGTACCTTGCAAATATCTGCAGACTTCTGTGGTATTAGTGGAGGAAAGATAAGTGCAATCATGTAAGTAAGTTTTAAATTAGCTGCTGTTAATTCAAACTTCATTCTAGCTTAAAGATTGTAGCATACCTTAAAACCCAACTAGTTTAATAGAGAAACATATCTTTTGAACATGTTGGTTTTGTTTTTTTATGAAAATATATCAACCTTTGCTTGTGTATCTCCTCCCTGCAAAACCATTTTATGTAGAAACAAAATATTACTTTGTAATAATAATCCCTTTCTTTGTTTTGCACTTGTGTTCATTTCTAATGTATGTATTTTTTTGTGTCTCTTTTCTCTTTTTTGCAAAAGGTGTTTCTCAAGAGTGACCGGGTTGCGAGAATGGTTCACAGTGGAGGATGTTCTGCAAATGACTTTAGAGATGTTTTTAAGAAAAACATAGAGAAGAGGGTCCGAAGTTTGCCGGAAATTGATGGATTAAGCAAAGAGACAGTATTAAGTTCTTGGCTAGCCAAGTATGATGCCATATACAGGGGAGAAGAGGACTTCTGCAAACAGCCAAATAGAATGGCCTTAAGTGCTGTATCGGAGCTGATTCTAAGCAAGGAACAGCTTTATGAAATGTTTCAGCAGATTCTAGGGATCAAAAAATTGGAACATCAGTTGATTTATAATGCCTGCCAAGTAAGTACTGGTGTCACTCGGTTCTGTTGTGTTCAAAATCTCTCACCCCCAACCCCTGCCAACAAGTAGAGCGTCTCACCTTCAGTTTTAAATGCATCCCCATACTTCGAGGAAGTGAAACCACTCAGGAGGGAATCTTAGCACAGTTTGGTCACTGGAGGACACTTTGGAAAAAGTATATATGGGTACTTTTGCTACAGAGATCTCCTGAGACCTTTTACAACTCCAGTGATCTATGTGATTCTGCAGAATGTTCTACAGTCTTTATACCTGCGTACCTACATATCAATTACATGTGTATATTTGTGTATGTATAGACACATTTATATACATTTCTCTATACATATGTGTGTGTAAACATCTTTAAAAGAAATTTGCTGCCATAATTAGATAGATGGTAGATATTGAGTTCAGGATGCCCTTGGCCATGCAGTGTTGAGAACTCAGCATACTTCATTGCAAACACCATCTATGAGCTAATTTGCACTTTTTTGTTTTGCTGTTCTCTTAGGTAATGAAGATGTTTCCTGTAAATCAATGAATCAAAAACAGTCTATTCAGCAGTCATATTCAGATTTATAGGCATAGTCTATTGCTAAGTAGTGTCAATAGTAAAAAGAAGTGTTTCACCTGGCCAGTCTTCTTAGTGGGGCAGCAACAAAATAAGCATTAGTTTGTGATGAAAAGCCTGAAAAATGCATTTTTGAAAGTCTCATGACTGACTGGAGCAGATACTTACAGTATTTATAGTTTTTAAACTGAACACACACAGCTTTCTAACCCATTTTTTAAATAGTACACCATACTGCAGCTAAGCTGTTTGTTATGTATTATACTGAAGGTCAGTTTATGACTACCCTAGTACAGGAACAAGTATGGAATTTGCCTCAGTTTTGTCCCAATTTTTTTCCATTTGGCTTTTTATTAACATACATGTGTATCGTGAAGCTAACCACTTAGACATGCAAGTTAGTTGGTAACAAGGTCAAGAAACACTGAAATCTTAGGAAATTATCTTGCTTATTTGAGTGGGGGGTTGCATAACAGAACACACAAGCCTAGGATATTTCAGTTTGGTAAAGACCTCTGGAGGTCATTCAGTTCAATGTTCTGCTCAGAGCAGGATTAGCTGTGCGTACAGACCAGGTTATACAAGGCTTTATCCATTCAATTCTTAAAATTGCCAAAAAATCAAGATAGACTGCGTGAACTATCAAAACAACCTGCTCCAATACTTGAAAACGTGAAAAATTAACAACTTCTCCACAATTACGATTTATTTTCAGTAGGATCTATATGGCATGTCTGATGATTTCTTAAATCAGGCTTTATGTGTCACTGTGAGTAGTCAGAATCTGCTGTTCGTGTTCATTGTGCTAGAAGAACATTAACATGATTGTAGAGCCTCGAATACTAAAACAAAAGAACTTCTTCCTTTAGTCTAGAAGCGGTTCTGATGATATGGACCCCTTAGGTTCTTGTGTGTGTATAATTGAAGGCTTCTTCGGTTTGGTTGTTAATTTGTAGGAATTTTGATGCATCAAAACTGATTGGCTCTTCTGTTCACCAGTTCTTCATCTGTTCTTGGTCCATAACTTATGGAGAAACTGAAACATCACAGCAGCTCATTTTATCTTCTGTCATGGTTGAATTTTGAACGTGGGGTTATTTTCTTCTACATTTTGTGAATAGTAAAATAGAAATTATTTTACTATTTTTATATATTTATATATAAAATATTTTTATATATTTATATATATATTATTTTACTACAAAATTATCATGTGATAGGTAGCAAGTGAGAGGCTGTTTGGCTCTTCTGACAAGTGCGAAGACACAATGAGGTGAAGAGAAGACTTTTCCTCTTTCTGATGTTGAGCTCTGAAGTACATGTTGTTTAAGTGGAATTCATATGAATATTGGAGGGAAGAAAGGGAGACATCTCTTTGGGAGCAGTCATAGAAACGTCTACATAATTAGGAAGAATGAAGAAAGACAGGCTTCAAGCACATATGCTTCTTGCTTTGGGTTCTAGCTTACTGAGGCTTTCCTTTTCCAGAGTAAGCATGAGACTACTTTGCTAAAGCAAAAACTTTGATTTCCGTGTTCCAACAGTGCGGAGTTGCTACCTAACATAAATTTTGTATCTTCTTCTTGTGATTCAGTCTAGCACATAGTACACCAAAGGTATGAAGAGAGATCTGTTGCAAAGAAAAAGACAACAGTCATGGCTTTCCCAGGAAGCGTATTGCACACAGCAGCCAGTTCTTATAATGTAGTGCCTCTTCTCCTTTGGCAAAATCCTTTATTCCTCATTAGAGTTTTAATAAACTTTTTAGTTTAGACTGTATTTTAATCCATTCTATTCATAGGGCATTTGTAAAAGATGAAATGAAGTTAAACTCCTATTTCAGTTGACATGACAGTTTTCATTCTCCCCTAGAAGTACCTAGCTGTCTTTATATGTGAAAGCTCACTTCTGTTTCCCTTAGCCACTGCTGTTTATAATACTGGAGACTTGCAGATAATGATAATCAATATTGTCTGGGAGCAGTGAGATAAGTGAAAGTCCAAACAGATGTTAAAATTGTATTTTTGATAGAGGTTTTGATGAGTTGGCTTCTAGCCTGCGCTTATAGCAGAGAATCAGATCTTTATGTGAAATACTGAATATTTTGCAGCTCTGAGAAGCACCTGCTCTTAACAGCAAATCTGTACAGTGATAATTTGTGCAGAAAACTCTGTCTTTTTCTTTCCCCTCTTAATTCCTTCCAGCCCTTTGAGAATTCCAGTCTGAAAAATGTCTCATGATGTCGATTATAAGAGTATATTATCCTGCAGCTACAGGGCTGGTAAGCAAACAAGGATGCTATTTGTAGCAGTAGGTGGTATCATCTGCCAACCTCCTTCTTGTGACTTCTGCACTTTGAAACTTTTTACTGTTTGTCAGCAATCTTTGCTTTCCAGCCTGTACTAAATGGAGCTTTTTCTTTAACTCTTAAACCCTTGGGTATCCTGCAGTAGGTCATCAGAAGATTCTGCTAGGACAGGGGTTGTTGCAGGTCCACGCAGGTTGCAGGTCTCTGTCCTTTGTGTGCGAGCAATGAGAAACAGTGTTTGTAAATCAACACAAGAACTTAATCAGCAATAAGGTGAATAATGGTAGATCAGCTCTCTGGCAATGTCAGACAATGTGCAGAACTGTGAGAATCTTATGAATTTTTCCTTGAAGACTAGCTTTTCGTCACAATCTTTTGCTGTATACTAAATGCCTAGGCACATCCTTAGGTACTGAACATTAACAGGAGTGTTCACATCAGGACATTAAAGCTTTCTTCTACATCTCCACTTTCAACTTCTGAACTTAGAGCAAGGCTAGAACTGCTGCTGAGCATCTACATCTCTCTGTGATGAAAAGACTCAATTTGGAAGTGCTAACACTTTCACCTGATTATTATTTACATTGTGTTGCCTTGATCTGTATTTTATGATAAAGAGATGATTGTCAGTTAGTTGGGACTTAATGATCTCCTTGACTTGCTTTTGAGAAGCTTGGCCACTGTGTGTTGCTCTGGTTTCTTTGATTTACAGAGATCAAACATGATAAAGTCCTTTTTTGTCTTTTTTTAATTATTCACTGATGTAGAAGATAACTTTGCAGAAAGTCAAACTGAAAGTCAAAATCTAGCTGCTTTGCGGTCATGCACTGTTATTGCATCACTTCACCAATACCAGAATTTATTTCTTTATCAGGTAAACCGTAAGTCCACACAGAGGTTATTTTATTTTGACACTGCCTTTGTAGCTTCACTTTTTTGTCTGATCTAAAACCCCTTATCTTAGGAGGAGTGTAGGAGCACAGAAGCATAAGCTAAGAATACTTTTAAGTCACATTTTCTTTTCTGACAGGTAATAAATAATTTTGAGAACACATCTGTTGAGTCTTCTACTGTCAGTGTTTTGAGAATCAGCCACAAATTATATGGTACTTTGCTTCAAGTCATGTTTGTCTATTTTAAAGTCCTTAATTGCTTCTGGTTCACATCCTCTATTACCTATAGCTTTTATGAGATGTATCTCTTTGTGTGTCTAATACTGACAATTATGGACTATCTTGTATCTTCAATAATTTTTACAGTTTTAAGAAAATTGGTATCAAGTATTTCTCCTGAACTTAAGGCTGCCCTTGCTGCTCAGTACAGTTGAGTTTTAAAGATTATTTTGCCTAGCAGTTTATTAACATCCAATTAGTCATACAGTTTTCATTAAGTCAAATTAGGGACAATTTAACCTCATCGTGGCCTTCTTGACTTCCTTGAATGTTTGTAGCTCTTTTCCTTGGCTCAGTAAGATTTGGAAAAGTAATGCAGTTATGTCACAAATCACGGATTATCAAAAGGAAATTCGCATACTTTTAGATGTTTTACTCAGAAACTCTTATACCCCATATAAACTATGGGGACGAATGCAACTAGATCAAACATGGAGAATGATACCTTTCAACAGAACATTTTGGTGTTAACTTTAAGATGTTCTTTATGAAGTAATGAAATCAGTGTTAAGATTCTTTTAGGAAGGAATACCAAAACGAAGAGATTATTTTTTTTTCCTGTCTTGGCTTAAAAATTGTTTAGTCTGTATACTGTAGAGTATGTGATGCTATGCATCTGGGTATTTTTAGTCAGAACAAAAGATGTGGGCTGTGCAACCAGATATTATAATGTGACCAAGGCTTTAGGTGAGACATTATCTTTCAGATTAATAGTAATGACTGCTGTTACTCATTTTCTGATAAATTTTACTTGATACAATACAGTAAACTCTGAAAAATGTTGAAGACGTCCATTGCTGTAATTTCAAGGTAGCATCAGGTGCTGGATGAATTGTCATCACTGCTGTCTTGTAAGTCCTCTGTAGGATGAAAATATGCTTTTGCCTTCCTAATCTATCCTTATTCCACTGTTTCAAAACATTAAATGTGACATGATAAATGTGAGCTTGCAAAGTTTCTGCACAGAAAAATGATGCAATAATGATGTGCTGCCTTTCAGAACAGGTCAGTATTTTAAAACTGTCATATGTGTCTGCCAGCCTGAAAAGTATTTCATGCCTTTGATATCAGAAACGTTCAAATGCTAACACTTCAGGCTTGTTCACACATCAACTCTATTGGTTTTGAGTACCTGTAAGTACAAGAATAAATCTTATCTCATGCCCTCCTCTTTACAAAAAATCTACTTTCTGATTGATTTTCCCTTTCCTTTAAGGAAGAAAAAAAAAAAAAAGAAAAAAAAAAAAAAAGATGCACAGCTATCTGTGCTTAAGTGAGAGTAAAGTATTTCAAACAAAATATTTAAATGGAGAAATAGATTGTCTTTTCTCAGAGGATTTGAGATTTGGTCTCTTCAGGAGACATCACTCAATTACATGCTTGTAGTAGTTTAATATGATTTCAGCAGTTTCTGTTACAGTGTTTTTGTTGAGCTGATTCATGTGTCTTTTACCTCTATTTGAGAGACCTTTGGATGTCTTTCTCAAGACAGAAAAGATTTGGTGCTTCAGAAATGAGAGCTGCAACCTCAAGTAGTTCTCCTAAGACCTGAAATGATGCTGTCAGAAATCTAGAACTTTGCTGAAAAGTATGTCAGACAGGTTTGGATTTTCAGCTTACAAATGTGTGTTCTGGTGAGAAAGGAAATCTTGGAACTTCCAAATTATTCAACTTCTAGTTCTCATAAACAAAAGTATTTTTTTCCATGATAGCAGAATTTACTTTGAAAGTGTTTGATTGTCCCCAAAGGGTTGGTTTGTTCTCATTTACTCAAGTGATAGAAGAATGATGGAAAGAATATCAAAGTATCCTCAGAAAAGTAATTTACTTTTTAGCATGTTTAAATATCTGACTCTGAATAACATTTAAAAGCCCTGTAAGTTACATAATGGAGAAATACTCTGAAATGTTTTTCTGTGTGCATGAAGGAATACTGAAAAAATACTAGAGAAAAATAGTGTATTAGCACAGTAGTTGGCATTTTCAGTACTTGAGGTATTACAATGTCCTTGTTACGTTCAGCAAGTGAGTGAGTAAAATTGGCTTTGATATACACATTTAAAAGGAAAACCCGAGTGGAACATCGGAAAACTGAGAAAACATTCACTTTTAATCAATCTTAAGACACCATGGATTTTTCTGTCATAGAGCTGTGTATCTGCTTCTGCGTCTCCTGTTCTTGCTTTGTGTTCATGTGAATGAGTTGGACATATACAGTTTTTAGTACCATAAATGACGACCACCAGCAGTCACAGACTTGTAGATTCACTTGCATTTTCTAGTAGATTTTCTTCTAGGCCTGGTCTCCTGTGTACCTCCTTCCTTGTCACAAGAGGTGAGCCAGGCTTTACTGAGAATCCACAGGCAGTTGCAGAGAGAAGTGAGATTACTCCTCTCCCCAGCTTGTCTTGGCCCACTCTGTGGTTTGAAGTCATTAGTATTGGGATTTTGGCTGCAGATCTTCCTTTGGTTTTGTTTTCTGAACTTCTTTGGCATACATTGAGTGCAGGAAAGCATCAGCAGATCATAAAAAGATTAGGAAGTTTGTTTTGGCTTTGTAAAGCAGATTTGTTTAAGCATGTTCTAATTTTACCTACCTCTATGTTTCTTCCCCTAAAACACTACTTTGGAGACTTAAAGAAATAATTAATGCTGTTTTGACATTCTCCTGAGTTCCAGATCCAAGTAAGTTAAGCTGCCTCAACACTGAAAGCCAAATATATCCAGCATCTAACCTGCACTTTCATTAACATCATCACTGCATTTGACTCATCATATTTCCAGCTGAGGAAAAAGTTCCTCTGGCATAGTAAACAATTAAAATAAAGCTCTTCTCCCAAGGAAGAGTTGTTGTTTTACATTTTAAAATATAGTTTAATTTTTGTTTTAAAGGAGAGATCCCCTGTCCTCAGGTAAATAAATACCAGACAAATAAATACAGTTGTTACATATATTCTTAGTTAGATTTCCAGGCTGATTACTCAATTCATTAACACATGTAGCTTCCATGTGCATTTGAATGAATACTTTTAATCAGTCTGAACAAGTTAATGACCTTTTGCGTGAATTTGTCACCTGTCCTGCTAAGATATGGTAGAATTCTGTATTCCCTTTTTTATCAATTCAAAGTAAAGCAGTTTAGCTTAAAACAGTCACTTCTGATGCAAAGATCCATTTGATAATTTAGGTTTGATCCTCTGCAGAGTTTTTCAGCAGAGATGTCTTCAACAGTTAATGTAAAACCAGCAGAAGCAGCTGAAAAGCCACAGGGAGAGAATTAGCCTTTTTTTTTCTCTCTCTCTCTCATGTTCTGGTCTTGTTCTGAAGCTTAAGTGCCTTTTTTTCCTGTTTCTGAAAATTTTGAGAGAGATCCCTCTTAGCTCTTCCTTCTTGAGAGTAATATGCCACTTTCTTTACAGCTGGCTGCCCAGTTAAGGTTCCTGCACCCCAGGAACCCACTTCCAAAGGGAAACGTGGAGGTAAACTTGGAAATGAGCCAGCTGACATAGAGTATATATATTTCAAACAGAAACATCAAAGTACAGCCATAACAGAGGATAGACCGTCCTATGCAAGAATAATTGTGTATGTAAAATGGCTGAGAGATCTGCAACTCTGTTTGGATATCCCATCTCTAGTTTTTTCTTATCTAGGAAGGTGCTTTCGTGTTTCTTCTGGCAATGAGAGAACTCTTGGGTCATCTTTCTGGCTGTTCTCTGCTGAGGCTGTCCTAATATCTTAGCTGTAGTCCTTCCACAGAGTCCACCTCAGACACAGTCTCATCCCAGATGAGGACTGACTGAACAGAAGAGCCAACTTGCAGGGACATGCTGTCATTTATTCCCATATTTTGTACTACAAGACTCAAAGACAGTTGTTCATATCATCCTGATTAAGTTTGGTGTCAGTGGCCAAGGCTGTCTGCTTTGTCATTTCAAACTTCAGATGTGTTTAAAAGACATTGCCTGTTTCTCTCTCTGTAGGTCTTCTGCGGTAGGTTGACCACATTTTAGGGTTCTTTTTTGCTGTGGTCATGAAAAATTCTTAGGTCAACTGCAGTAACCTGTTGGGTTTTTTTTGTCAGTTACATGAGTAGAGAGAAGAAAAAATAATTGTCCCTCTCAGTCTGAAAACTTACAGCCTGATGGGAAGGGATAAAAAAAGAAGAAAGTAAAACCAGAATCCACCTGTACTTTCTGTTGTCTTGGAGTCTGTTTCTTGAGAAAGAAAAAAAAAAAAAGACTCAAATATGTTAGCTATAAACTGGAAAAATATTGAATAAATATTAAGACTGATTAGATAGGAGAAATCTTGACTTCTAACTACTGTTAAAAGCTGAAGTTTATGCTAAGCTCAAAAACTCTGGAGCTATAAGAAAAGAAATAGCCTTTTGCAAAGGAAGGAAAGATCATTATTAGCCAACCTTCCTTTGGCCACTGAACAAACTGTTTTCATAAGCAGTTATGCAATACCAAGCATCCTAGTGTGGGAACACTAGGACTACCTGTAAATGAGGGAATAAAATACTGTTCCGTGGCTGAGAGCCTGCAAAGATATGCACAATTTTCAGGAGCAGCTTTGTTTTATTCCTGTTATAAAATCATGCTCCTGTTATAAAATCATGTCTGTCTGACACAGCCTTCTCTTCAGACTGTGTCTTCCCTCAGGGAGACTGGAAACAAAGTAAGATCTTATCTGAAACATCTCTCACTCCGTAGGAATGCTTCTTTGTCCAATGTTCTAATTTACTGTATCGAAGCAACTATTATTCTTTACAGATGGATAGCAGGCTTTCTGTAATGAGTGTTTTCTCACCATTTTAATGGTAGTAGTTCCCTCCTGTTCCTATTTTTCCAGGAAAGTGGTATCTGGAAGCTTATGACTTCTGGCAGCAGGAGAAAATTTTCATGTCTCCCTGCAATTATTAGTCTAGAAAATTTGTTCAGAATTCTGACAGCAGAGAAGGATGAGCGAGTACTGCTGCGGGAAGAATGCATTCTGCATTAGGTTTGGCAATTGGATTAACACAAAGAGGAAACAAGAAACGTTCATGTTTGGTGACTCCACCTCGTCCAGGAAAAATTAATTCATCTTCTGGGTAGACACTTTTAGTAGCTTCTCACTTAGGTGTAAGATGTCTGAGGCCCATGCAGGCTTCTGGCTACTGCCCCTGGCTGCTCATCTGTGGAAACACAAATAACATGACTTTGAAGAGCTTAAAAGTTTCCACAAGACTGAGAGCAAAGGTCATAGAGTCATGTAGTTTGGAAAAAGCCTTCGGGATCACCAAGTCCAAGCATAAGTGTAACCTGTGGAGTCCTATTGCTAAATTGTATCCATTAAGGGTACATTCGCGCCCCTCTTAAATAATTCCAGGGATGATGTCTCCACTGCTTCCCTGTGCAGGCTGCCCACAGATTTCTGAGGGTGACACATCCAATGTGCAAACCTGGTGAAGCTTTGACTTCTTGGGTTTTGGCACCTTGTTTAAGAGCTGGTAAGAAGTGATGGAATTAAACTGACAAGACGGCACAGACATAGTTGTGAGCAGAATTACTAATGTAAGGGAGGATATTAAACAAGGTTTGTCAGGACTTAGGGAGCTAATTTCAGGATTAAATGAAGAAAAATTACATGTGGAAGAGATATTTATGACAGAAGGCTTCAGGGGGAGACTATAACATTCCCTCTCAGAAAGGGGAGTGCTTATAAATGTGATTGCACTAACACAGAGTGTTTGAACAACAAGAAATCCATTCTCTGGAGCAAGATCAGAAGAGAAAGTAATATTGATGATGTTGTGATGAGGGTCACTTGCAACTGACCGACTGACCAAGAAAGTGAAGTCATCCATGAAGAAGTAAGTAGTAGAAGTCTCCCAATGGGAGGCCTTGATCTACGAGGTCCTGTGGCATTGTGCAGGCAATCAAGAGAGTTTCTAGATTGTTGGTGACACTTTCTCATTGTGAATGCGAAAGGATCAGTTGGGATTAGTACTCAATGACTAGCCACTCACAGAGGAGATGGAGGTAGAAATCACCAGTTGACAGAGTTCTGGAATAGGAGGAAGGCTGAAAAGGTGCACTGTAAACTTATTTGGTAAAAGGATAGCTATGCTGAGACTCCAAAGAAGCTGCTATGTATGGAAACAGAGAGCCCGGGAGCTGGCAGGTGTCTAATGAAAACGTATTGAGTTCAGGAACAAACTATCTTGTACCGAATGGTTGAGAATTACAAGCATCACTTTAGTCTGTGAAGGCCTAGAGGGACTTTGCAGCACAACCTTTTGCAATTCATTTTCATGTAAAGGTAACAGTACTAGTTTATGTGGATACCAAGAGGAAGACATATCCATCCTTTCTAAGTGACATCTTTCATTAAATGAGTAAGGAAAAGATGGTAATACGCATTTGCTTTACTTGGATAGAGATTTTGGCACAATCCACCAACCACATTCATATTTTTATATTGAGGAGGTATGTCTTGGTCAAGCTGATTATTAAATGGCTTGAAAATTAACTAGGTCACTATGCTGAAAGAGTGACAGTCAGTGGTTTGAAAGCCCAGATGATAGCTGGGAACTCAGTACTCCTCAGTATTGTTCAGTATTTTCAGCTTGTTCAGCTTGGATGATAGAGAAAGTTGCTTTACTTCGGAGAATCCTAGTGTACTGATTAGTCCTTACTGTGAAGAATAATAGGAAAAAGAAAAAAAAAGATTAATACAGTCCAAACTTTGGGAAATGAATAGACTGTTGGTGAAGATCTGATTGTGATCATCTTAGCAATTTTGCAACCTATCTGCTAAGAAATTTGATGGAAGAAGAGGACTCAGCTAAGTTTCATAGAGTATCGTGAAACCAGGCTACTTGGACAAAGTTGCAGATTGCAGTTTTCCATCAGAGAAAGACAATCCACTGATTGTCTTAAACATTTTTCTTGAATAGTTAGCTGTACACTTTAATACAAATGCAGGCTTTCAACTGTACAGAAAAATCTTGCCTATTTGAAGTAAGAATTTTTTTTTTCCTATGGCTGAGCATTTTTTTTAATGCATTTTGAAAACAACATCATATATTGTCTTTTGAGAATATGTGATTAATTGGTGCACTAATTGTAAATTGTTGGCCTGAATTTTAAGTTTTCAATCTACTTCAGTCAGGCACACATTATTTAGGAAAAAAGTTTGACATGGTATTCAGGGTGCTTTTACTTATTTAATGGGATGCTCATTAACTGTTATTCCTCTAATTGCATCTCTTCCTTTTGTTTTCAACATTTCAAAGAAAAAATATTCGGTGATTGATAAGGGAAGAAAACATTCTGCATGATACTTTTGGAGAGTAAGGAAAGTAATGAAAGGATAGAGGGTTTCCTGCTGCAGCAAGTCTTTTTATTTATTTATTTAATTAAAATCAGCATAGTATAATCAAATTATGATATTTGCCAGTTCTACTGAGATAACACAAGATCTGGGTACCTTTAGAAAAATATAGAACCCTGTAGACCCATTTAGTGTTCTAGGACATAAAGGACTAACAAGCTTTACATGCTAATTTGGGAGTTGTCTTGGATATGGTAATCTCTGAACAGATAGTAGGAGAGGAGGAGGGTGGAAGGCTTTCTCTTCAGAGGATTGGGACATGAGTCATAGCTCTTTTAAGCCCATCATTACCTCCTCACCATGGTTGTGGGAGGGTATTCCCTAGCCAGAAACTGAAAGCAACTTTTATAGAAGGAGACATTGGATATCTATTTCAGTGAGGTCTGGGGGAAGGTAAGAGGGTGGAATAAGAACACCCATTTCTTTTATCACCTTCTTACTCACCGGAGATTAATGGTGTGGATAGGACCTCCACAGCACTTATGGTTGACATGTAGATAACTGCATAAGTGATTATAATAACACCCTGGAAACTTTTCTGTATTTTCATTGATTACCTTAGGATTAAAAAATGCTTTATTTGGATGGTAAAATAGATACAATAGATAACTCTGAAGCTTTTTCATTTAACTGCGGGACATAATATTTAGCTGATTAGATCTGCAAATAGTAAGAACCTACCATTATTCTGCATTTTCCCTCTCAGGACAGAACACTTTCCGCTCTTTTTCAACCTGTTGAACAGAGGTGGTTAAATATTGTAATCTCAACCACTGACTTGGGTTTTGTTTTTGTGTGATCAGTTGGAGTTAATGACTTTAATAATCTTTTCCAACACTAATGATTATCCCAGATGCCAAGAGAACAAAAGGCTGAAAGTTCCATTGCTTGTAGTAACACTTTCGTAGTCTGTCAGTGATCCACTATTCTGAATCCTAATGCATTTCTAATCATCATAATATAGTTTTGGTATTTGTAAATAATATATGTTGGGCTAAAAATGCTGTTCTTCAGCAGCTGGTGAGCTGAGTCAGCAGCAAGCCATGGCACTTGATTTTGAATCAAAAGTTCTGTAGTCAGTATCCAAGGACGGATGGTAGGTAGTGTTTTTAGGAAGCAGTATTGATAATTTAGAAGGAGTTTTGGGAGGAGATCCGTTCCTGAGGTTTAAGTGTGATTTGCATCTGTTTCAACCTGTGTAGGAGGAGTGTTGTGTCTTTATTCAACGTATTCATGAATGACCGGGAAAAGGCAGGTAAGGGAAATCGCCAAGTTTATAGATAATACTAAACTGTTTTGGTACTCTAATTTTATTCTATTTGCGAGAAACTCCAGAAACTCCAGAAACATTTCACAAAACTGCATGGACAGTAATACTAGCTAACGACATATCATTGTCTAAAGACCTGCTCTCTGATTTTCCTTTCCTTTATCCCTAAATAAATACTTAAAATATTTGTGTCTAGGTCAGTATGTATTTTTCACTAAAATCCCACATTATGTAATTAACAGTATTTATGCTTAAGCCTCTGTGATCCAAATAATACTTCAGCTTTTATCTTTGTAGTAAAAGAGAAAAACTGGTAGCAAACTCATTACTGAGACCAAGTGATTTGCTATATGAGGGCTTAAATATGAGAGCTTAGCAGACTTTCTTCAAATGATACAATCCATATACCTAAGTGAAAAGTTTATTTGTGTGCACTATTGTATTTTATTGATTTATTTACAAACCATATATCAAGGTGTGTTGGAGAAAGAGATCTTTCAAATTCTGGAATTGCAGTTAGCAGAACAATGATTTTAATTTCAATGTAATGATTTAAAATAAAACGGAAAAAAAAAAGTTTCATTTTGGCAGTCTATACAGAGCACTGATGGCAGTGTAGAGAGAAGTATAAAGCATGTAAATTAGTCTTAAAACGCTTTAAAAACTGCTTTACATACTGTGATTGGCTTAAACACTGTGTATGTTCTTCTGTTTCTGTTTGCAGTTTTGTTGAAAGTTCATCTAGAGTTCTTCTAGGGTTCTGGGTGTTGGTAATCCCTGAATAAACTAACATCTCACTTGTAAGAATCCACTTTTCAGCCTATGCCGAAACTCTCAGAATGGATTCACTCTTCACATTAGCTCTGCTTATGTTTTCAAATGTATGGAAATGCCATACCAAAGACTCAGCTTTGTTTATTGTGCAAACTGCCAAATTTTACATTTAATTGCTGATTAAAAAAAAAAAATTGCAAGATTTTAAAATTGAGTAATTTCTAAGTTTGAAAAAAAACAAATAATATTTTAAAGTTCTACTATATTAATGCTTATAATCTTTATGTTTTGTTTTGGGCTTAGTATTTTTATGAAAACCATTTTTTAAAATCAATTTATAATCATTATAATTAATAAGCATGATCAGCATAATTGATATCTTCTGCCACCTGAATCAATCATAAATACAAAAATCAACTTTGAAGTGACATAACCAAGTCACAAAACTTATTGTGCTTTATTTTATTTTTCCAGCTGAAACCACTGCATTTGGCTGTTAACTGGCCACGCTCTTTATCTGCATTACTAATTGTTAATGATATTGACTGCAGGGAAGTGTGCAACTTGCTTGTTCCATTCATCTGTACCCCTTCCAGCCTAACTTCATTATTTTCTTTTACTGTGAAGCTGTTCTTTCCCCTCACCACCTCAAACAATTGAGAAAAGTGATAGCACTCAGTAGGAATTTGTATTAAATCCAATTGAAAGATGTTTGAACTTTCTGAGGGCACTGTACTGCAGAAAAAGTGAGTGACCAGCTTGGCCTGGATCAATAATCTGGCAGGGAATCTCATGGAGGACTTACAAGCAAAATTTCTGAGGAAAGGGCATGAGGTCTGATGGTGGAATGTGAGAAGTTGTTAGACTACTTTGTAAGAGTTAGACTTGTAAGCTTTTCCCAGTATTCTTGCTGCAGACAGATAGAAAGCAGAAAGGCTTTCAATGGTGGCTGAGTCTTTTGATTCGGAATTAGCTGAAAATGAGTACACTAGTATTCCACAAGAGAGAAAATGTCTCAAGTAGGTGTTATTTTCCCTTTATTTTAACAGTTAACAGATTATATCTCTCTACCATTCTTCACTGAATGTTTCACATTGATGTTGTGTATCTCTGAGTTTATTTGTCACATCTAGAAATTTGCTGTTTGTGGGTGTTGAGAAAGAATCAAGCTGTGAAGATGAGAGACGAAGATCAGGGAACAGATTTGTTTAAGTTTTTCTTTTGCAGAGTTCTGTGGGAAATCCACAGGACTTCCCCATGGCACAGCCAGGATCAGCCACCAGCCATTTGTATGACATACTGTAGAGATGTTGCGGGGTGCAGAGAGCATGTGAGTTTTTAAATACCACTTTAGCAATCTTTATCATTAATCCACCATATTACATATGAACAAGCAAGATAAAAGTTTTTAAAACTGAAGCTAAACAGCATGGCCTTGTCTGAAATGGAGAGTTGACAACATTTTCTTTCCCGTCATAGCTGTCTTTCTCCCTGTGAAACAGGAGGCTGCAGGGTTGTGGAAAGGTCCAGCAGGAGCCATTGAGAAAACTTACACGTCCTGCCCTTTAATCCAATCAGGATTTTTTCTCTCTATAGGAAGTGCAAAGAATTACTTCTGTCATGATTTTGTTTTACACAAGTTAAGTGCTGTTAAATTCATGCCTAAACGTGTTTGCTTTTATGAGATGGAGCTAGGCACTCCGTTTTCTGCCTCACTTCGAAGTTGTTGATCCTTTTTTTGCATATTTAGCTGCTAATCTTGTTTCAGAAACCTGGTAAACTTCAGGAATCTCTACAGGTTTTTGTGTTCAGTGCACAGCAGCACCTTAATGTGGCAGAGCATTACAGGGACAGAATGCATTCTGAGCCTGTTCCTGTAAAACCTCTTGGCACATGTAATGATAAAGATGTGAACCAACCATGCAGGCCTCTGGGGCGACAGGACTGTCTGAAGCAAAACTCCTTCTTTTAGAGCTAGAGATAAAAACACCAAGAAGAGCAGTCTGAAAAACGCAAGTATTTACATGCACTGCACCTGCTGCTTGCTCACGTGATTGACAGCCAAAATTCAGCACTAGGACTCTCTTGGCTTTCCCTTACTCTTCCAGCCATGCTGTTGGATGCCATTAGTTACTTATAGAAATCAATTTTTTTCATCGTGATGTAATCACAACACTTAATCCAGGTCCTCTGTTCCATTTGGTGCGTGTTGATGGTTGCAGCCTGCACTGGCTCACAGCAGTCGGCAGGGAGCCTGGAGGCTGCCACAAATCACCGATCATCTCAGCGAGGCCCCATGCTACCATCTGCAGCAAAATGATGCTCTCAACAGAAAAAATGACGGTTGCAGGCCTCACAGAGCAGAGCTGAGGGCTTTGGGCTCTGTGTTGCAGAAATACGAGCAAGTCCTACGATATTTGTACTGTCAGTTTAGTCAATAAATGTAGATAAATTTCTATCGCTGTGTGCATGTAAATGCAATTTCATGTTGATGTTACTGCAGATTAGAAAGCTGCAGGAAGCTAACTGAGCATTAATGAAATAGTCACTTGGAGCAGCTACACGTTGGTTTGAGTACTTAGGAACACACAGAACAGTAACTCCCAGCAGGTCAGCACTCATCTGCACTCAGATGGTTCTCTCCTGGGTAAAGTATATCTGTCTCTCCTTACAGGAAGGCTATGGCAAGGGAATGGGATGGGATTTAGTGTAGAACCTCCTGGCAGTGGTATTACCCCTTTTCCTTTGTGTTACTCTTCCACTTTTTTCTAATGTACCACTCTTCTTTTTCATCAAAATACACAGGTATGTTAAAACCTTCTAAGTAACATACACATACACACAAATAATTTAAATAGAAGTCTCAAAGTATGCCATCTCTTCCAACCTGTTAAGACGCGTCAACATTAATTCATTCAGATGTGTTTTTGTTCTGTGCTGCGTAGGCACACCAGTTAAACAACTGTTTGTTGGGTGAGATATGCTGTTGATCAGAATAGTGATTTGTAACACTAATGAATTTGCAGTCTTCCTTAAATAAGCAAATAGTAATTTCAGGAGCGTAGACCCCGTGCATATTCAAGAGACACAGCACAGTCTGGGGATGAGCCTGACTGCTGGATCTGACTTATTCTCTGGCAGTGGCTGCTTGCAGCCCCACTGCTCCAAACTTCCTTTCTCAGAGGTTCACAACTTGGCTAGAGTTGGGCTAATTTTCACAGATGGGATGCTGCTGAATTACAGATCCTTGCTTGAAAACAAGATGGTGCTAGAGCTCCTTGACAAGATGGTCACTATTTTCCTTATTGAGGATAGAGCTGTATTGTTATCTTTCCTGGTCTCCTTTTCAGAAGCAACAGAGTCATTTTGGTTGAAGTTATTAAAGCAGAAATTCAGAGTGGAAAACATCAGTCTGTCACTTAGAAGTTGACAATGTTAAAAGCAAGTGAAAATGTCCTCTAATAAGAATTGTTGGGGAACTTGTATATTGAGGAATGTTACCACCCCACCTCTGACAATAAAAAAGTTTTGTAATAGAAATGCTTGCCCTTTTCAGAGTGAGAAAGTAGGAGAAAAACATAAAGGTGACTTCAAGCATTAAGGAATAAAAATATTTTCAAGTGAATAGCTTGATGTCTGACTGGCAGGTTTATTTTAGAAAGCTATTTTTATATAACACCATTGGGAAAAATAAGCCAGATGATGAGCTATCACTTTATTTTTTAATAAAAAGTAGCTTATTATCCATGCAAGCATTGTCACTTATAACTATAAAATTGTCTGAGGAAACTTTTAAAATCCCAAAAATCTTTGCAAAGAGGAAAGGTGCAAATGACACAGCTATCTTATTCATACTTCTCCTCAATTAGGAATTGTTCTATTGAATTAAATTGTCCTCCAAATGTGACTCAGTTTCTGCCTTTAAGTGGCTAGATACATGGCAATATGGCAACAGGAATTCAAACATATTTTACACTAAAAACAAGTCTCTGTGGTCTGTAGACACTGCTGTAGTGAGATTCCCTACTGCTGGGATAGTGATTAATTGGTTAAGTGAAGTAGAAGGAACATGACAAGTATCTCTGCTGTCAATGTAGTTGATAGCTAGTGAATAATTACTACCATTGTAGAAAGCTGAAGTATTTTTATTAAATGGAGTTTACATGTAGCCTCTTCTAAAATAGTCTAAGACTGTAATTTTTTTTGCACTTTTGGCATCCCTGCTCTCCTAGATCTTCAGCATTATAGCTGATCAATCTGTGCAATGGATAATTCCATTCAAACTAGTTACGACAAATATCTTGGAAAGCAGGCCATTCTAATATGATGACCATACAAAATAACCAGAAGTCAGTTGAATTACCTTTTTTTTTTTTTAATTTCCTTCAGGAAAGGTGAGAAGCATTATTTGATATCACATACATGCAGATTATTCTTGTTTTTTTAAACTTATACTTGAATTTTAAGGGTTACTAGCTAGTGACTTTTTAAAGAAAATAATAAAGTTGTGGTAATGAGAATTGCTATTCTCAATATGTTCATATTTATTTCTATCTAATGATATGTTTTCTAGGTTTTATTCACAGTGTGAGAATGACTATGGTAGTTATCACAACTTTGTATTCTATGCATGTTGTGGGTTTGGGCTTGATCACAAATGAGGAATTATAGAAATTTTAGGATAAAATCAAGTAAAATAATCTTGGCTGGGGTGTGAAAAAATGGTCCTGTTTTTCTCATTGTCACTTCATTCTTATTTGGTTCTTTCTATAAGTAAGGCAGTCTTCTTCAGTTTTCCAACTTTCCAGCTTCTTTCCATTCCTTGCAAAATGTCATTACACACATAAATGGAGAAAACATTACTCAAAAGTATAAACATTTCAGGAAGGTTGAATTTTAAAAACAAGTAAGGGTCTTGTGAAATGCCAGATTGCTCAGATGACAGATTGCACTTCTTTGCTTCCATCTTAGCAGCGGAAAACATTTTATTCTATTGCTAAATGGATCCACATCATCATTCTACATAATGCTGCAAGGAACCCTTAGGTGATAGTGTATTTTTGATTAATTACTTAAATGTAATCAAATTTATAATATAATTTTTGAAAGAAAGTACATAATTTTCAACAAGGCCTTGGTTCAGTGAGATCTACTGAATTTAGCAGAGAAGAGTTGGAAAGAAAATGGTATTATGTATTTGGCCTGATGCACTGAATAGTGGTCTTATTTTAAAAAGCTTAGTTTAATGGAATGAATCATTTAGGAAATTCACTGTGATTTCGTTAGGTGAAGATCTTATTTAATTAGTGAACCAGTTTTTGCCAGTTTCCTTCACTAATCAATTTTAGATTGTTTTTCAGTGAAGAGCAAGTGATATCCTTAGATCTTAGATGCATACTAAATGTGCTGGGATGTATCAGCACTGGCATGGTGCCTGCAGCTAGCCCTAGAAGGAGAGAGCCCATGTTAGAAATCTGACTTTGTCTATGGTAGGCACGTGTTCAGTAAGAGGGGAAGTTGTGCCTTGCATTTTGTGGATGCTTCTGCCTCTCAGCCAGCTCAGCTGTGCAGGCCAATCCATCAAGGTGAATCATAGAATCATAGGATTACTCAGGTTGGAAGGGACCTCAAGGATCATCAAGTCCAACCGCAGCCTACCCATAGTACCCTAACTCTAACAACCCTCTGCTAAATCATATCTCCAAGCACCACATCCAGATGGCTCTTAAACACATCCAGGGACGGTGACTCAACCACCTCCCTGGGGAGCCTATTCCAATGTTTAACCACCCTTTCTGTAAAGAAGTGTTTCCTAATGTCCAACCTAAACCTACCTTGGCGCAACTTGAGGCCATTTCCCCTCGTCTTGTCACCTGTCACCAGTGAGAAGAGACCTACCCCGCTCTTACTGTAAGCACCTTTCAGGTACTGGAAGAGAGCAATAAGGTCTCCCCTCAGCTGCCTCTTCCCCAGACTAAATAGCCCCAGCTCCCTCAGCCTCTCCTCATAGGGCTGATTTTCCAAGCCCTTCGCTAGCCTCGTTGCCCTTCTCTGGACCTGCTCCAGTACCTCCACGTCCTTTTTGTACTGAGGTGCCCAAAACTGAGCACAGTTTGCTCTGCTGGGTGAAGCACTGGCTGGGTGAGGCCTCACCAATGCTGAGTACAGGGGCAGGATGACTTCCCTAGTCCTGCTCACCACACCATTCCTGATACAAGCCTGGATGCCATTGGCCTTCTTGGCCACCAGGGCACACTGCTGGCTCATGTTCAGCCGACTGTCCATCAGAACACCAAGGTCCCTTTCCATCCAGCTTTCCAGCCACACCTCCCCAAGCCTGTAGGGTTTCCTGGGGTTGTTGTGACCAAAATGCAGGACCCGACACTTGGCCCTATTGAAACTCATGCCGCTAACCTTGGCCCATCGATCCAGTCTGTCCAGGTCCCTCTGCAGTGCCCTTCTCCCCTCTGGCAGATCTACACTCCCTCCCAGCTTGGTGTCATCTGAAAACTTACTGAGGGTGCTCTCAATCCCCTCATCAAGATCATCAATGAAGATGTTAAACAGAAGCGGCCCCAGTACTGAGCCTTGGGGGACACCGCTCGTGACCGGCCGCCAACTAGATTCAACTCCATTGACCATGACTCTTTGGGCCCAGCCATCCAGCCAGTGCTTCACCCAGCAGAGCATACACCTATATCGGCAGCCAGTTTCTGCACAAGAGTGTTATGGAGGACAGTGTCAAAGGCCTTACTGAAGTCCAGGTAGACCACATCGACAGCCAGACCCTCATCCACTAAGCAGGTCACCTTGTCATAGAATGAAATCAGGTTTGTCAGACAGGATCTACCATTCGTAAACCCATGCTGACTGGGCCTGATCCCCTGGTTGACATGTGAAGCCACACTTCACCAACACCTAGCAATTAAACTGGTGAAAAATGACTTTGAAATCTCTCTTTTCTGTTAAGACTAGTGATTCTGTTGTGGGGAAGAGATGTGTCCTGCTTTACGTTCCTGTCTTATGCCAGAGATTTAGTCATGACTATTTCCTTCATCTGACAAAATTGGAAGCTCAAAAACTGGCTATGCCTTGATCTGGGCAGTTGCCTAATATTATAGAGGAGAGTTCTGTGAATGAAATAATATACTTAGAAAGTATAGCTGCACAGTTTTCTTTCCCTACACCTGATTCCAGAGGATTTCATGGCACCAAAGAGTGATTTTCCTTCCAGACATTTTCTAAGCTATTCTGTCAGTCCAGTTTTCCGCTTCATGAAGAAATGTCAACTGCTGTTTTCACAAGGAAAGCTCCTTCTGTTCAGCTTAAGTATATAAAAGACAAGGGAATACTAACTGCCCTTCAGAGTCTATGACTGCTGTGGATAGTGGGTGGCTGTTACATTTTCTTCATCTTGGTAAGACTCAAAGCCATATATTTGCTTAATGTTCCACTAATTTTAAGACACAAAATATGCAAATAATTTCTGTTTTGTTTTTAACTACATTAATCACTACAAAGTGCATGTTTCTTACAGTTAACGTCATTTATTTCTCTTCCATATTCAAGCTGGATAATGCAGATGAGCAAGCAGCCCAGATCAGACGTGAACTAGATGGACGTCTGCAACTGGCCGAACAAATGGCAAGGGTAAGCAGCTGCTTTCGGATACCAAAAACATACCGTCATGTGAGATTGAATGGGCTGATACATAGTTTGTGTTTCCAATTTCTCATTCTGAAGCTGACCAGAAGGTCATCTGACAGCACAACAGCCTGGCAGATGTATTTCTCTCTGCTGTGGAGAATATATGTCGGCAGGAGTAGGGAGAAAGCAAAAGTTGTTTTCAAAAGTTGTATACTGTGTAATCCTACCATTCCTTCATCAGCAAGTCCAGGGGTGAAAAAAACGGATACATTATCTGCACTTTTGGGAGTATGTATTTTGGAACGGAACTAGATTATATTTTATATACAAAATGCATTGTGCTATCTTGAGGGTATAAACATGTTTAGGTCTTACTACATGCTGTATGTAATATAATTTTAAGTATATACACTGTAGTTTACATTTCCAGTTGAAGTCAAAGTTCAGAATGTGCTGGAAGAAGCAAAACTGTGAGAGAAACTTGTAACTTAAATTAGTGATAATAGGGTAATTTATAAATTATTGGTGTAAATTTTAGAAAGCCAAGGTTGTTTTTTATGTCATACAGCTTGTATTTTGTTTCCATGAACAACATTATGCCCTTCTATCTTAAATACCACTGGTAGGATTGTTACTGGCCATATCCTATTAAACTTTGAGGAGAGGCTCTTTCAAAGAAAGACTACCGATTTCAGTTCTCTTCAATCTTCTGTGAAGCCTTGGATTATAATCAAAGATGTCTGATAATGGATGTTTGTTCTGTGTCCTTTTTGCCTGTAGCTCCAACAGTTACAAAATATTGTGTATTATCGCATGTGTGTGCAGAAAGCAGTATATCATATTTACACAATATAATTTTAAAGCTTTCACAGAATCACAGAATTACAGAATGGCCACGGTTGGAAGGGACCTCAAGGATCATGAATCTCTAACCCCCCTGCCACATGCAGGGCTACCAACCTTCCCATCTAATGCTAGACCAGGCTGCCCAGGGCCCCATCCAACCTGGCCTTGAACATCGGGGCATCCACAACCTCTCTGGGCAGCCTGTTCCAGCACCTCACCACTCTCTCTGTAAAGAATTTCCCACTGACATTCAACCTAAATCTTCCCTCCCTCAACTTAAAACCATTTCCCCTTGTCCTGCTGTTATCTACCCTTTCAAAGAGTTGATTCCCCTCCTGTTTGTAGGCTCTCTTTAGGTACTGAAAGGCTGCAATGAGGTCACCCTGCAGCCTTTTTTTCTCCAGGCTGAACAAGCCCAGCTCCCTCAGCCTGTCTTCATAGGGGATGTGCTCCAGTCCCCTGATCATCTTTGTGACTCTCCTCTGGACCCTCTCCAACAGCTCTGTCTTTCTTGTACTGGGGGCTCCAGACTTGGACGCAGTACTCCAGATGGGGCCTCACAAGAGCAGAGTAGAGGGGGACAATCACCTCCCTGTCCCTGCTGGCCACTCCTCTTCTGATGGAGCCTGGGATGCCATTTGCTTTCCGTGCTAAGGTTTGCTTGTTCATTTGAAATGAAAAGTAAATGGTTATTTAGGTCTATAAATTTCATAAATAAGAATCTGAAGGCATAAAATCCTTTAAAATTAAAAAGCATAAAACTTTTGAAATAATTTTAATGTAGGTGAAAATTATGAGCATGATTTAAACCATATAAATCTTCATATCCTAGCTAATGTACATACATAGACTGCATACCAGTGGTTTTCAATCAGTGGTTTTCTTTATAGAAAGATTTTGTTTTAAAAATTCTCATTGTTTCTACAATCCCATTGGCACAATTTCGCACAGAATCAGGAACTCCATTCTTACATGGTATATCAAAGTCAGAAGTCAGAATTATCACGTCTTTTTAAAAATTACTTAAACTGTATGTATGTGTATGTATATATATATATATAAAAATTATTTTTTGCAGGAGACTGTCAGAGGTGGTTGTAGCTGCTCGATCCTAATTCTAGCAGCTGTAAGAATTAATAAGATCACCTAAACCTAAGCAGTCAAATGCTGCAAAACAGTTATGACCCTTCTCAAACGTGAGGCAATAAATAAATAAATAAATAAATAAATAATTGATACTTGATTATGTATTCTAGCATCTCTGTTGGTGAAAAACATAGTTTTTAGTGATTGCCTGCTTGGAAGGGAATTATTAAACTGCAGTTTCAAAAGAGCAGCACAGCTAAAGGAAAATTTCTGCATGCAGTTTTCTCTTTTATTAAGGTTTTGTTCGTGGTTCCGGTACAAGATTACTTACTGATTTTAAGATAAAAGTTGTTGATTATATGCCACAAGTTTATTTTAGCAGAAAAAATCATTTAACCTACCTAAAAAATGTAAAAACTTTAGAAATAGCATTGATCTACAGTAGCATAAAATCAACAGGGAATTTGTGCATCAATTTGTGTGACTGTTTCTTCATGTGATTAAATCTAAATTACTTGAAATCAAAGTATCTATGATGTAATGGGATTTTCTACCTTTTTTAACTAGTGGTATTCTTTTCTAAGACAAACTTTTATGTGATTCTATGCAGAGATTATCCAGTGTCTTTTCTCCCTGAGAACTTCATGCTGAAAATCCATGCTAGCGCTCTGTCCAAATACAGACAGACCAATAAGGCTTTTGTGTCCATTGCCTTCCCAGGGTCTTTATTTCAGGATATATTTCTCATATATTCCAACAAAGGACCAGAGAGGGAGACGGATAACAACAAAAAATCACACACTATTCTTCTTTGGTCTCTAAATTAGTTTAAATATTATGTGCTATAGCTATCTGTTACAATTTCACTGTCTTCAAAAAGAAAATTAAAGGTGTGGGGCGATTCATAGCTATCAGTGTTTTTATGGACGATTCTCACCTGTGTTTTGTGAGAGACAGAAGTGCCTACAAGCATTCAAGTTCTACAGAAATAAAGACATCGATGTATATTCTGCTGGTGCTGCCTGTCTTCAGTTACTGCAGCCTTAAATTACAAAAGATCATAGTTATAAAAAAATGTGCAGGAAAATGTGCTGCAGTGTGTAAGAAGCTTCCCGAACTTTTACACTGGAGTGGAGAAATAATCTTAAAAAGAGGAAAGATCTTTTAACAGCTTAAGTCTTCTCCTTCTTCTCTGTTGGCATTGTGTTTTTTGAATGATCCTCACAGGATAAGGTACAGTTTGATTTTGGTTTTAGGTGGGTTTTTTTTTTTTGCTTTTTTGTTTGTTTTTGAGAGGGCCGCATATAAACAGGAGTGGGTATGTCTGTTTACAAGGGAGGATAGTGATAAGACAAGGGGGAATGGTTTTAAACTGAGACAGGGGAGGTATAGTTTAGATATTAGGAGGAAGTTTTTCACACAGAGGGTGGTGATGCACTGCAACAGGTTGCCCAAGGAGGCTGTGGATGCCCCATCCCTGGAGGCATTCAAGGCCAGGCTGGATGTGGCTCTGGGCAGCCTGGTCTGGTGGTTGGCGATCCTGCACACAGCAGGAAGGTTGAAACAAGATGATCATTGTGGTCCTTTTCAACCCAGGCCATTCTATGGTTCTAAGATTCTATGACAAGAATATGCTGAACCTTACCTTAATTTGTTATGCTCTAACTACAAACTACTCTTTTCTCTTTTTTTTCCATTTCTATTTTTAAAATGCTGACTCTGTAATGTGATAATGAACCAGACTGGGAGATTTGATGTAGATGCTTTGGGTCACAGTTTGCTTGCCTGATCTTTATTATCAAAACAAAATCAACTGTAAAAGTTTTAATGTAAAACATTTTAAGACATTTCTCATAACGGCTAATGGTAAAAATGGTGTTTTAAGAACAAAGTGCTTACCTTGACAGGCAATAACTGGGGAGTGATGTTTGTTTCTCATTTGTATATGAAGCTTATATTTTAGAATAATCTACATTCTTGGGCTCCCACACGCAACCTGGATTTAAGGTTAAAAAATTCTGGAGGACAAGAGGTTTCATTTTCACAAATGTCGCACTATATTTTTGATGTGTTTTGTCTACAATGTTTGAGGAATATGATGGAAATCTCAATTCAAGTTAAATTTCTTCTTGTCAAAATTACTGTGTATATTGGACACAACTCGCCTTCCCATTGCTGTTTTAAAGTGATAGAAATAGTTAGGAATTCAGACTTTTACTTTTATTCAATGTCTAAAAATGAGAGCAAATTAGTAAATGAGTATGATCTAGAGTGTGGCATGATTTTTTTCCTCTCTAATGTTTAAAATATATCTTCCAAGGAAAGAAAATTCCCCAAGTTCATAACAAGAGAAATGGAGAACATGTACATAGAAGAGTTACGGTCTTCAGTGAATCTGCTGATGGCAAATCTGGAAAGTCTTCCAGTGTCTAAAGGTGGGCCAGAATTTAAACTGCAGAAGTTAAAGCGATCGCAAAATTCTGCGTTCTTGGACATAGGAGATGAAAATGAAGTTCAGCTCTCAAAGTCTGATGTGGTCCTCTCCTTCACATTAGAGGTAATCACATATTTCATAGAACATGTGTTGACAGTTTAAATTACTAGAATATCTAGAATGCCTGTTTTCTTGATATTTTTTGTTGCTAATTCTTGCTAAACATTTTATGTTAAAGTAGCAGATTATGAATTGTCTCTGATAATTAAGAGTTAGAGTGCAAATGCATGAGGAGTCTCCCACACAACTGTATCTTTAGATGAATTCCAGTACCAAATAACAAAACACTTGCTATCACAAACTCATTCACAGAAGTTTACAAACAAGATGTGTTTTCTTACTGAAAGCATTTACAGAGAAAACCAAAAGCATGTATTTTTTTTTAGTGTTGGTGATAGCAGGCTGATACTTAGAAATTTCTTCATTCTCTTTGAGAAACTAGCTCATCTTTACCAAGGTTATGCTGGAAGTGTGCTCTACAGAGATGCAATCTCAATCCATATGGAGCTGAAGGCACTTCAAGAGGCAGCCACAAATACAGATAGTTACTTAAATGTAATGATGAGAGCATCATGGATCAGGTCCCGTTCTGAACATGTGAACATCAGGAAATGCTGATCTCTGTCTCTTGATAACAATAGAATCAAAATGTTTTCCAGAGTGCATATTGCATATTTGTCTGTCAGAAGATGACACATTTAAGTGTTATGCATTTGAAATGACTTCAGTTTGTTGAAGATGATGGATAATATTGAGGAATAAGTATTTCAATTGTTAAATCATTTAAAGCAAACAAAAAGTAGGTATGTTTTTTAAACATTGTATTTTTGCAAACAAATACCTTTTTTTTCATGTAAGGTTTGGAATTCAGATCTAATTTTCATTGCCATGTCCAAAAAGATTGAAGTCTTCATTTAAGTACAGAAGACAAATTACTTATCCTGCTGTTTGCCATTTTGATATTACTAGCTAATAATGTAGAAGACAAAAGTAAGCTTTTGAAGAGTAGTAACACCTATCCATCATTCCATACGCCATAAATTATTAGTTGGTCAGGCATGTAAAACATTCTTAAGGCTGAATGCTGTTCAACTCCATTGCATGCTGTGCCTCTCCCAAGTGGAATGCAGAGCCTGGAGTGATGCCATCAACAGCAACAGCGTGGAGTACTTCTGAAGCACCTAAAAAGTACCTGAAAAAGCTTTTCAATAATATATATATATTTTTAATCTTCAAGCAAGTTTGCTTGGTAAGGGTTATAGAAAGAAGAAAAGCTTTCTCTGGACTTTTAGATAGAAATATTAAGTAAAAGTGATGTGGTATTTGTAAAGAAAACACCAAAAGATAGAAACAATCATAAAATGAAAAATGACAGTAAATATAATTTCCAATGAACTCACTACTTCTAGCAGTGTGGGTTTGTTTACAGTGCTGCACACCAGAAATGCAGACTGTTGGGTTTGCTGAACTTCAGGTTTTTTTGGTTGTTTCTTCCAGTACACCAAGGTTCTCGAGGGCTAGTGACCTCCAGTTCATTGTGGGCAAGGCAGCAAAGAATTAGTGTCATTCTACAGACAGCAGTTTTCAGTAGGGGAAATTTTTGTGTTAAGCATGTTGTTAACCACATAAGTCAAGTTTCTTGCCTGCAAAGTATGTGTAAATGTCTTATTCTTGGGAAGACAAATCTCACAGGTAATAAGGGTGCAAGGAAAGAGCTGAGCTGATATCCATTTAGGCTGAAACATGGGAGATCTGTTCTCTTTTATGCAAATCAAAATGGTCAAATAACAAAACTTGACTGCATTTCCTTGGAGACAGAAGACATTATTTCTGGGGGGAAAAAAAAGGGGATACATGCAGAATTTTGTACTTCAGTAAGTAGAGTAACCAGCCAAATCCCCACTGAGAGCTGCAGCACAGGTACATAAAAGAAGAGGAAATCAATAATGTGAGAACATTAGTACAAAAACACCCTTACATGTCAGTAGACAGCAGGAGTGTGAGGAGTGTTCATCTGCCCTGCATTGCACTGTTAAGACAGAGCAGCAGAACATTTAAGCAACATTTATACGTGCTTGTAGGGATGGACCTTGTGCTCAAAGGTAAAAGACACTATTCCTGCAAGTTGGGTATTTCATCAAAGAGCTTATCTGCAGAAATTTGTATCATAAATAAAATATCAGAAGATTTAATTGCTTGTGTTCTTCAGCTGTTGGACAATTTAAGGAATACATAAGCAAAATTTAGAAAGCTGTTCATAAGCTAATGAGCTAGTTAATCAGCTAATGACAGGTCCCTTCCTAATGAAATGTAGGGTTCTCTTCCATTCCTAGAATCCAGAAGTGCTAGCAAAGACAAATGTGCTGTGCAATTACACTTAAGGAAAATAAGGATCAACATAATAAAAATGAACAAATGTGAAGTCTGCATTCAACAAGGACATGTTTGATGTGTGGAAAGACTGTACAGGCAGCAGTAGCCACAGGCATCTCTAGTGCAGTCTGGCAGTGATCACTGATCACTTTTATAACTGTTCGAATTTCTGAACCACTAAAGATGGAGAACAGAGATAATTACATCATTGTCCCTGAACTGCTGTTATTATTTATGAAGCATAATAGGCAGTGGTGATAATTTATGGGTAATGTAAAAATGTTCTAAATGATCAGACTGTCACCTCACAGCAATTTTGCCAGATATCTAACAATTACTAAGATTTGGGGACTTTTAAAGCACAAAGGATTTTACAGCAAAGAGTGAAATCTGCCTTGGCTCACCTTAATTGAGGTGAAGTGAACTGACAAATTGCAAATGGTTTGATAGTCAGACATTTTAGTAGTTGCTTGCTGACCTAGGAAATCAATTGCCTCTACTGAGACCAAAAGTAGTCATTACTTTTGTCACCTTTAAGATGATCAAATTAATACTGTTTTGGTGAGTTTTTGTTTGTTTGTTTGTTTTTGTTTTGTTTTTGTATAAAGTTCAGCTAAGGACAGCTTCCCTGCTGATTAAATGGACAAAGTTTTTTGCAATTCTGTAGGCTCAGATGGGGCTGAAAAGAAAAGCAGCTTTTCTAAAGCAGGGAAATGGAAGCAACTTTCTTTTCAAATTTTCTCTGAATTGGAAACATCTGAAGTGTAAGAATTTCAATAGCTTCACACTGTGACAGACTGTAAGGTTTTTAAAAGACACAGAGCAGTTGAAGTTAGACTGTATTTGGCTCTTCTGGGTAGTTCAGAGGAGCTGAAAAACTATAGGATTTCCTAAGCCCAGAATGTCCCTGGTGAGAAGATTTCTCACCTGGTATTGGTGGCTTTTCTCCCATCTCCTCCCCTTGCATCCCTATGTGCACACTGCACCTGACTGCAGGTAGTGAGTTGGGAGAAGGAAAAGGGGTAGTGGGAAAAAAATACAGCAGCTGAGAGTGATGCTCTCTGCCATAAACAAAGGTGAGATTCAAGGGAGCAAAATTTCTCTCAAATTCAGCTACTAGCACTGAAGTTACAGTAGGAGTGAGTTTTTGCCCAAGTAAAAGTGGAGCAAAAATCTCCCTTCATAAGTGTATGTTGCTGAAAGTGGAAAAAGAAGGCAGCATTAAAACTTTTCTCTGTCTCTGAAGAATTCAGACAGTGGGTTGTGGTGGGTTTTTTTTTGCTTTTGTTTTGTTTTTTTTTTGTGTGTGTGGAGCTTACTACCACTATAGCCATGTTGTGTAATGCTTTCTGAAGTGTGAAGGATGAACTATTTGCTTTCTTTTCTTCAGATTGTTATCATGGAAGTGCAAGGTTTGAAGTCAGTCGCTCCCAATCGGATTGTCTATTGCACCATGGAAGTGGAAGGGGGTGAAAAGCTTCAGACAGACCAAGCAGAAGCTTCCAGGCCACAGTAAGCTGCTCTGCTTCGCTGCATACAACATTTCTTTCTTTCATGTCATGGCAGAACCTCTAGCTTGTATGGTTTTTACAATTTAAGTTAGCACTGGTTTATTCTAGTGCTGGGTTTATTCTGTGTTGTTACTTTATATTCTTTCTCAAAAATTCGAATATTCATATTATTTATTTATGGTGAAGTAAATATGAAGTATGAATGCTGTCCAGAAAATGACATTGAATGTATGTGTGAGGGAGTTGGACACTAAAGTCTGAAAATACAAACCTCTTGAAAGACGTTAGCCCAGGGTGATCTTATGTATTCTAGGTTAACGTGGCAGAGGCTTTGTGGAGTGTAACTTGTGCCATTGGTGGAAAATCAATACTCAGTAATCAGTCCTGACAAAGCTTACTTACCTGCTGAGCCTATTTCATTTTAAATTATAGGATCCACTTTTTCCAATTAATTTTTGAGGAAGGCAGTCAGCAAACTGACTTGCAGGGGAAAACATCATGCCATCTGTAGCCGAGTGGCATAGAGGAAGAAAATTAGGTGTGTTTTTTTGTTGATTTGTTTGACCTACACACTGACTTCAGACACTTTTCTCTCTGTTAAAATGTCATTTGGAATCTTTGTAGATACCTTTCCAGACAGCGAGCTGGGGTTTTACTGGCACCATAGTGTGCCTTGTGAAAATCAATTTAAAAATTGCAGTTGTTACAGTATCTAAGTAAACATCTTAAAGTGAGTTGGGATGGTAACTTCTGTTCCATTCGCATCAAAGATACAGACCTCTGACAGGCAAAATTATAAGCACAGACTATATGCCTCTTCTGGGGTTTGGGGAGAAGGAGATCTTATTAGATAGACTTTCGCCTTGCTGTATAGTTAGAGGAAATGTCCCTGACAAATAAGCCAGCAGCCTGCTATAGTAGCATATTCAGATGAGCTTTGCGGAACTCAAGGAAATGAGGTAATACGCAAAACTCAGTTGACTCTTTCTCTGCCGTGTGTTAATGCTCCAGGGCTTGGGCTTTGCATTTTTATGTGGTAGGTGAGGAACATGTAAAAGCAATGATTACATAAAATACATACAGGTATATGCCACAAAGCAAGGCCACAAGTGAGAATACAACATTCTCTGCTCATCTGATGACCTGTTGCAGCGTTTTCTGGTGGTTCTTGATCCCGTGCGAGTTGCAGGGCTTTGTCACGGAGGGCACACCTCCAAGCTATGCGTGCCTTCTGTCACAGTGAAGGTTCTCTTTTCTTCTGAAAGTCTCCCTCTTTTTATGCTCAGCCTTGAACTTGTCCGTTTCTACTTTTAAAAGCTTCATTAACCCCTGGTGTCATAGATACGGGTCTTCAGATTTCCCTAAATCAGCAAAAATACACTGATCCATGAATCTTAGGCAAAGCCATCCTCTTTTCAGAAAACGGTTCATAGATTTTGTTTCTCTCTATATCTGTTTCTGTGTACAGCAGACAAAACGTGTCAGGGATGGTTCGCAATCAGTTCCTTCTTGACTTACATAGTAAAGGCTGCAGCTCAAGGTGAAGATTATAAAGCCGATCAGAAGGTATATTCTGCATATTGATAATTCCCTAAAAGTTAATAATAAATGAGTCAAAGTGGAAATTGTGAAAAGGAAGTTCTGGAGTAGATGGAGTCAGTATGAGAACAACTGTAGCATTTGTATGAAAAGTGGCAAGGCTGGGACCTGATCTGAGTTTGTAAACTGACTTAGAGGATTTCAGGCTCAATACAGAAATAGGAAGACTGGTTATAGGCTATTCCATATAAGGGTTGCTGTGTGTATAAATTTCATATGGACTTGTATGGGAAAAAAAAATGCATCCTTAGGAAGTAGAGGACTATGAGGTGCCCTGAACTGTTCAGTATAAGAATGTGGGTGAGATTTACTGGTGCTGTTGTTCTGCTATCCTACAAAACTGTGTGATTTAAAAGGGTGCAGCTGATAGAACTCTAATGTGTATCTGGTTCTTGTGCTGAGTCATACCATTATGCTGGCAAGCATAATTATGAGACTGGCAAACAGTAGGCCTAAGAGCATAGAGGCAGATGTAGTTTTTGAGCTCATACAGAAATGTAGTTTGATGCAACAGAGGAGGATATTGAATTAGACAAGCATGAAATTAGCAAATTATGGGCAAACAGTAAAGAAGATGGAAGCTTCCTATGGAATTGGAGGTCTTTTATTCCATGGATTCATCTTTCTGTTACAGCCAAATCAGGCTACCTTGGCAGTAGCTGTATTGCTCTTTTGGTTGGTGGCAAAGGGAACTAAAAGGCTTGGCAGAGATTTATCAGGAAATTTTACAGGTGAGAGAGAGCCTAGAAAGTATTATTATAGATAGGGAGGGGCCTCAGTTTTTGGAGGACTGTAAGGTGTCTCTTCTTTATCTTTCCTATTGCAGCCTGTTTCCAGTTCTTCTAAGACCTTTCTTCCCACTACGTCCAACACACTCTTCATCTCAAGCAGTTGTCTGCCTACTTTTATCTCCCTACACTCAGGACAATTCCTTGATAGGGATCTGCTGAAGGACAGGAAGGGATGGATGAAGGGTTGGATGTTCTGCAAAGTGAAGGTGCTGGAAGAGGTGGAAACAAAAGTGACATTCTGCTCCTGTTGATGTTAGTTGTGGCACTGCTGCTACTTGCACTTCCCCTCAGGCAGCAGTAGGGAAAGCTGCATGAGTAGAAGCCCACACACAGATAGTCTGTCCCACTTCTCATAGGAAAACCAAGCTGTCTGCTGCCCCAAGGTATGCCCACTTCACCTGCTGCTGGGGCTGGCTTACTAGGGTAATTTCCAGTACCACTGTTCAGACAAAAGTAAAATAATCAGTGAGGCTGGAGGAGAAAACACAAAATTCATTGTGAGAAGAAGCTGAGAATCGAGAAGAGCTGAATTTCATCGTGGCTCTTCAAATCACCAACAGTAACACATTTACACTGACAAATCCCAGATAAATGAGAACATAACTTCATATTTTATATAGAATGTGCAGCTAGAAAAGGGTAGCAAAGCTCTTCTACTATGAGTAGAATTAAACAGTGATGGAAAATGAATTTTTCACTAGCCTGGGGAGACTGCTGGCAAGAGCTCCGAATCATACACTTGTCACAGGCATTTTCTGGAGTTGCATTAAAGCTGGTAGATACGTTTGTGAAGAGAAGCAGTGTAAAGCAGTCTTTATATCTCTTTTCTCTTTTTTCATCTGTGAAGCATCAGTGTACAAAGCGCAGTGCTAGTTTTCAGTGAAAAGTAGAAGACTGGGAACTCAAACGAGCCGTTCAAAATGGAGTGCAAACCAAGTGACCTTCATGTGCAGATTATAGATCATAGAAGCATGATTCAAGTAGAGCCTGATTTCAGGATTTATTTACTTCCAAAATGCTGAATATTTCACTTCATGGCTTTTTAGATATGTATTTAATTATTCTTTTGAATCCTTGAATGTTTCTATGCGAGTAAGAAGGAAGTTAGAAAAAAATATTTGTTCTTCAAGTGAAAAGGCCTAAGTAGAGTCCCAGAGAATAAAAACTCAGTTTATCAGTAAGAAGTCTTTTTCTGGTTTCCTAGTGCTTTTAACCCCTGCCTGATTTCTGTCTCTGATAAATAATTTTGTAAGTTTGTTTTGAAATGCTCCATACAAGTGTTTTCTTCTTTAGCAAGCTGAATGGAGCTGCTTCTGTGTATGCTACTGGGCAGTTAATGATCATTCTCAGATGCAAATGCTATAAAATAATATAATTTACTGAGCTTAAGTCTTGGACAATTATACAAACAGATCAGTTACACAGCTTCCAATGCCTGTGAAATATTCTTCATTCCTTCCAACTGTTTCTAGCCTTTTAGCCCTGCTGAAAATCCCTCCAACAAAGCCTGTGACCTTTTCTGGCAGACATCAGTAGCAGAGCCTTCAGAGGACCCCCTTCAGCTCCAGGACTCTTTGCATCATTTTGTTGCAGTGGCTCCGCAGGGGGTGTCTTGTAAAATCCAGCACTAATTTCATTCTTCAAATGTTACTGATGTGGCTGTTTTCAGTCGTGTGGAGTCTGGTGTCCGCATGTTTTCTTATCATTGATTTTATTCATTCTGAATATTAAATAAGGTCATTTCTTTAAAATGTTATCTTCTGGATATGGACAATCATGCCTAAAAATAAAAGTTGGGAATATGTTGTTTTTATTGCTACAGTTGTTAATCTGTTGTCAGATGTTTATGAAGAAGGAAAAGATCCCATCTGACACGATGAGAAAATTTTGATGCAACAAGCATCATGTAAATAAGACAAATGAGATGATCATCTGTGACTGTATAACCTTGTAAAAATGGCTTTTATATTAGAAATATGTGAAGAATGTGTGATTAAGTGTCTGACCAGAGGAGGCAGGAACCTTAGTCAAGACTGCACAAGTAAAATAAATGCTGTTCACTTTCTTTTTCTGCAATATTGTACCAACATTAATTCCATAAAGTATTTGCAGTGTGACAGTACTAGCAGACACATAATGAAAGATTATTTAGTAAGATTTTATAGAAGGGTGTTGTTATTTTATTTTTTTTAAGAGGAAAAATAAAAGCTTAATTTCCAAGACTTAGAACTTCCTGAAATGACATGATCGCTCTTAAAAAAACATGAATCTTTTTAATATAATTTGTTGGTGATATTTTCATGATTTGATCTAAGATGTCTCTATGGTGACAGGCTGAATTTTGGGGCTCTTCAGCCTGGAGAAGAGAAAAATCTGGGGGAATCTTACAGTGGTCTTCCAGTGCCTGGAGGGGCCTACAGGAAAGCTGGGGTGGGTCTTGTTGTACAGGCATGTAGCAACAGGATGGGGGGAAATGGTTTTAAAATGGAAGAGTAGATTTAGCTTAGATATTAGGAAAAAATTGTTTACTGTGAGAGTGATGAGACACTGGAACAGGTTCCCCAGAGAGGCTGTGGATGCCCCCTCCCTTGAAGCATTCAAGGCCAGGCTGGATGAGGCTATGAGCAACCTGGTCTGGAGGGAGATGTCCCTGCCTATAGCAGGGGGTTGAAACTAGATGATCTTAAAGGTCCTTTCCATGGACCTTTCTTTGATTTTATGAAGTTTCTGAAGGGGAAAAGGACAGACATTTATAAGATGTAAAAGTCACCTTCCAAATATCAGGTGGTTTTATTCCTTCATCATAGTCACTGCTACTTTATAATTTTTATTTTTGGTTAAGGGAAACAGAGGTGATCCTGTCTATGACCATTACCACATGGTTGCATGACACAGATAATGGAAAAAGGGGAGGCATGCATTTTTTAAGCTACTATTCATCTGTGTCCAATTTATCTACATAAATATGATTAATTTTGATTAGTAATACTTTAATTGTACTGTTAAGAGTTCAGTAATCATTCTGTATATTGTTTGTATTTGTAGTAATCCATCTTTTTGCTTTTGCACTGGAGGAAAAGAAGGATGAAACAGTTGTCTCTGCCTTGTATTGCTTTGAGTCTTGAGTATAAAACTGGAGACTGAATATAAGAAGAAAAGAGGGACAGAAACACAACCACTTGCTCATCAGATAGACTGTAGTCATAATGTTCTCTTCCTGGCACACCAACCATTTCTTCTAAGGATGTGGATATTTTTTTCCAGTTTTTTTTTCTGGGTGACTTTTTTGTTAAGATGAGTATCTCTGCACATGGCATTTTACAGAGGGATAGTGAGATTATGGTTCCATCATGCCTCGTTTAACCATGCTCAGCTTGTTGCTCACATGCTTTCCATTACACCTCCAGAGGATAAATAATCTTTAGAATTTAGCTTCTTAAACAGTGTCTTTTATTTGATGGATTCCACCTGTTCTTTTGACTATTAGTGCTGTAAGTTTTTTATTTTAATTGCAGATAATAGCAGTGAAATCCCAAGCTGATTTTACGGGGGATTATAAAGTGGAATTATTCAGCATATTTGGCATCGAGACTTTTCTTCTTTAATACATAAATGCATCTTATGTGTTATTTACGAAAATGAGGCTGTATATAAGAGAACCTCTGTGTATTCCTACTAAAATTATTTCAAAGACTAACACATAAGAGACATGATTTCTAATTATGTTAACATGGACAGTGTAGTACACTTGGCTAAGTTGGGCATCGTCTTTTACTAGGTATTTTGGAATCTTGGGGAAGTGAAAGGGGTAAAGATCTTGCAGGAAACAAGGTTCATCTGCTTTCATAAGCCAGATAGGACTAAATGACATACTGATTCTCCTTATCTTTGAAGGATAAATTCCATCTTTCGTCTTGGCGTATGTCAGGAAGTCTTTCTTCTTTCATTGTCATGATTGGAGCAATTCTCAAAATAAGATGGAAGAAATTACCTTGTAAAAAATTGGGTGCCACAGGCAAGTATCGTATATGCCTGTCCAGTGTCCAGCTGCAAGGAGGAGAAATAAAATTGCCAGTAGAAAATTAACTGATGCTTTCTTGTTTCTGCAAAGGAAAAAATGGGAAAGGAAAATACACATTTATCCCAGCCTGTGTTCTGGATTAATGATGGAAGTGTTTCACAGAAGGGATACGGATTCAGCTGAAAAATTACATGTCAGTTTTATTCAGCTATCCTTGTTGCCTGATCAATTTCTTGCTCCTTTAAAAAAAGGAAATGCCTCATCAGCTCACATATAAAGATCAGTATGATATCCACAAGAAAAAAAAAAAAAGGTGGGATTTCTAAAGTAAGTAATTGTGTATGCTACATTCTAGTATTGATTACTATTTTATATTGTCTAGCAGGTATTCCCATCTCTTGTTACAGAGAAATATGAATTTTCTACAGGCTTCTAGCCTTAAAAGATATGTGAAACCCTACTGGATAGTAACTTGAGCAACCTGATCTGACTGGCTTTGTACTGATCTTGAACTAGGTGACCTCCAGAGGTTCCTTCCACCCTAATTGTTGCTGTGATTCTGTGATCAACCCCTGAAATATTATCTCGTAATCTTGTTTACCAAAGGGACGCGAGAAAAGCACTGTTGTTAGAAGGGAATATTCACATATCTGGTACAAGTGTGGTATGGAATAAACCGGGATGAGAGGAGCTAATTAAAGTTGGCTGTAATTTCTACTCTATTTGGACAGTTATCAATAAACATAATCCTTCTGCCTCTAGGGCGTATATATTTTATCTTCTTCTCCCCAGTCTTTTGATTGTTTTGACTAAATCGGGTTGCTGTTCTGCTTCTGTGTGCTGAGCATGTTAATAACTGACTGAAAGTGATCAGGATTTCTCCTCTTGTATGATGTTTGCACTCTTGAAAACTATGGTTTGGTGCACTGCGTCCTGCTGCAGCCAAGCAGAAGTCAATGGGAAAGGAGCTTCCCAACTGTTCTTCCCAGTGGGTTCTCTGTACGTAGTGACATTAACTTCCTTCATCTAGTGGCACTGCTGGGCTGTTCTGTGAAATAGCTCTTTCTTAATACCATAATAAGTGTTTTGTCCTTTCCTTTTTTTAAAATAATTGGCAAATTACTTCATCTCCCAAATTCTTCATCCCAAACCCTTTCTCATATTCCCTAAAATCTAAGGGTTTGAGAGCTTTTGGACTTGTTTTCTTTTTTCTTTCTTTTTTTTTTTTTTTTTTTTTTTTGAGAAAAATTGTGAAAATCTAACAAATCCAGGGTTTTGGCAGACTATCAACCTCCACTCAAGCATAGCATCACTACTATGATACAGTGGCTGTTTGGGGATGACTCTATCCTTTTACAACATAATAAATGCCTTGCAAGGCTGAGATCAGTTTTATGTTCTATTTTTTCAGTGCATTTTGGAAACCTTGGGGCTTGAAGCTGCATGTCCTGCTGTTATCACCTTCACGCTAACAATTAAGGCTTGGAGAAAGGCAGTATTTTCACTGCTTAATGAATGTAATATGTTTGTTTCCAGTCTCACTCCCACCTGATCCACAGCAAATGTGATTAATATTTTGCTTTTCTCTAACATTGCATCTACGATCGAGATCATAGCATCTATGGATGTGTGATCTGGCTTCAAACTGGAAGGCGTTTAGCCATGAATAGTGTAGTGTTGAGCCAAAGCCATTTAAGTGCTGCTTAGAAGAAAAATGCATTGGATCAAGCCACGCATCAAACTAACATATCTGCATGGTCTCTGGCTGGATCAGAGTGAGGTCAAAGACAGTTTACTTCTGCCTGCAACACATCACATGGCAGGATGAATGTCTGTCAAAAAAGGCAGGGGAGGGATACATTACCTCCCATTTTACCTCAAATTCTGTTCACCTCCTGGAATTTTCTGATAGAGTGGAGGTGAAATTTGAAATTTAGTGATCTTTGCCAATCTCATCTCTGGAAAACTGAATTACTGAAAATTGTTCTGGGTAATTGTGTGGAAGAAAAGTTCCTTAGGAACTGTAAGCTTTGATGTTATTAAAATGTCCCATTTTACATTTGCAAAATATTTTATCTTTTGTCTTCGTCTGAAGTGACTTTTCAAAAATTTGCTTATATTGATGGAAGTAATTTCTAAGTTTTTGACCAGATGCAATGTTAAAACTGGAACAGATTTGATATTTTTAATTCAGTTTTGATTTGTTGTTTTGGGTGAAGAGAAAGGCTAAGGAAAAGGACATTAAAAAAAAAGAGGCTTTGAAGATTTTACTTTCAATCCCTATTCAGTTTAAGAATACTTTGTCACAAAGATTTGAGATATACAGTTTTTCACCCCAGTGTGAGCAGGCTCTTCTTTCCTGTCACTGTGCTAGTATGTGCATGGATTCTTGAGCTTAAGGATGTCAAGTGCCCCAATACTTTAAGAATACAGAAAAGCCCACTGAGCAGATGTCACAGATGAATGATGCACTTCACTCACAAGAGAGAAGCAGCAATGTATTTTATTGGTATAAGACTGATTAGCAAGGCTCAATGGTTAGTAAGTCAGTAGTTTAACAAGATTCAGCGGCCAGATATACTCAGTTACTTACTGCATAGAGGATAGGGTCACACAAAATTGTCAAGAAGACTCTCCTCTTAAATCCTGAGGCTCAGAGCAGATTCCCTTGCTTTTTAGACTCCTCACATTGTTGGTGCAGTGTGGGTGCAGTGTGGGTGCAGCTGGATTTGGTCTTAGTTTCAGACTTGGTCAACGGTTTATGTCTAAAGCATTATGTGTACAATCAATCAAAGATGCAATTTACCGAAGTTTCAGCTTCATGTTAGTCTCTTACCAAGGGTTTGTCATGGATAAGGAATTTCTCAGCCTCAAGGAGCAACCTTGAGAGGTGTTCCTATTCCTGCCATGTAGCCCACTGCAGGACAGAGGAGGTCAGTGGGCTCTGGGCTGACCCCTATTTGTGGAGTAATACGATTGACTCAAAGTTCTACCTGCTCATCAGCCGTATTTTTTTTGGAGCATGCTCAATTAACCCTTGGTTTTTGTGTGTTGTTCCCCAGAGTCCAGCCTGGGCAGGGTGCAGCCATTGCTAGCACCATTGGTGCCTATTGCTTGAGCAGGGTTAACGGTGAGCGGTCAGGTTGCGAAGTGGAGTTTACACTGTTACAGATGAAGAAAGAAAATGTATAGATCTTGAAATTTCTGAATAACTGCTTAGCATATAAAGTGTGATTCTCCAGGTTAATGTGCCTGCTTGAAAGCATTGCCAGCAGATTGAGAGTAGGAGTAGCTCAGAAACAGAGGCAGAATAACGTGGACAGCTGATGAGAACAGTAGGTGTCAGAAAGGAAAAAAGGAGCTTCAGAATAAAAGAGAAGTGGTGGAATGCCAGATGGAATACTGAAATTTTCTGGTTTGATTTCTGGGTGTTCCCTGATAGACTGTGCAGGCTCAGATAAGTCAGTCTATTTTGTGATTTGCTTTCCCACATCCTTAGACTGAGATGACAATACCTATCTGCTTCATCAAATTGCTGACAGTGCATCGACATTTATACAATGTTTGGAAGCTTTAAAGTGTCACACAAATACTGAAGAACATTAAAAAACAGGCTTTGCAACTTCTAACAGTGTTGTGATGGATCCATTTCATTCTGTTTCAAGACATAACTAAATATACATATAGAAACTTTGGAATCATAAATGGGCATGTTTTGCTTTTATATCCGTCATCAGTCCCTAGCTGGATTTGAAACTCAGTGGGAGACTGAGAGGGAGACTGAGACTCAGGAGTTAGTGCCTCTCTTTAACTCTTCACACAAATATACACCAGCAGTTCCCAGCACCCAGAAGTGTGCCAGTCTTGTTGCACACCCTTAAAAATCTCCATCCTGACTTGTCTTGGTTGCCTGCACTGAAAGTGAGATTGAAAAGCAATACTGCATAATAATTTACTCATAGTTTTATGCTTTGAAAATACTTGCCATAATAGCATTCTGTAAATAGCGTTAGAGTGCACTGTTTCCATTTTTTCAATGTAGAAAATGTTTTCAATGTAGCTTTTACGAGGGTTGCTCTGAAAGTAATGCCTCCTAATTTATGATGTTGGCCTACGATGTCAGAGGCAGATGTTCATTGTATGGCAGTAAAGATGGAACCTTCCCATCAGTATTCCATTACATGTTGTTGTCGTGTGACAGATGGCAGCAGAGGGGCAGTCTGACAAAATGGTGTCTGATATGGAAGTGCCTAAAAAGAAAGGTGTGTCACTGAATTCCTCCATGTGAAAAAAAAGACATCCATTGTCATTCATCAATGCTTGTTGAGTGTTGATGGAAACCAAGCAGCAGATATGAGCACAGTGAAGTGGTGGGTGGTGCATTTCAGCAGTTGTGACAGCAACGTGAAAGAGAGCTGTGTTCTGGATGGCCATGTACAGCTGTTATAGCATGACATGAAGATCATCTTGATTAGTTCATCTGCACAAATTGACAGGTCATAACCAAGGAACTGTCTATGGAGCAGAATATCAGCTTCAGTGCATTGGAAACAGTGGTGGCAGTGTTGGAATATTGCAAAGTATATGCGAGGTGAATCCCACAAATACTCACACAGGAGAAAAAATATCGTATGCAAGTTGTCTGAACCTATTGGACCAATATGAGGCTGAAGGTGACAGTTTCCTGGATTGCATTATTACCAATGAGACGTGATGTCACCACTATGAGCAGGAGTTGAAATGGCAGTCCATGGAGTGGTAACATGTGACAACATGTGACAAGCTGTGAAACTGTGGGCTACATTTATTGATGCAGATTTTTAACTAGCACAGCACACAGGCTCCTTTCCATTGCTGGTGAAAATGCATAGCTACCAGTGATGGGTATGTTGAAAAACAATGTTTTGTAATGGAGAATTTGCTCCATCAAACGGTGTTGTTGTGTTCTTTGTTTCTGTTCTAGTTTCCACAGAAAAAAATAGGAGGCATTACTTTTGGAGCAACATATTTATCTTATTGCTTGTTATACATAGAGTTCCTCTCTGTTTTTCTTTTCTGTTATCTATTGGAAACATTCCTTCTTTAAATAAAAATTATGACAGTGTTGTCATTTTACTTTTTTCAAATTAGTTTTTTCAGATATTATTAATATTCTATGTTTAAAAAGAAATATGGGATTGAGTCTAACTTGTTATTAGGTCTCTGATAAATTGTTAGTAATTTTGAGCTCTGTTAATTCCCTTATTTTAAACAGTTATTATTCTTACCAAAAGCAAGCATCCCAGATGATAAGATTATTTTCTTTCTTATTCATGTTACTCTGATTATGTAAAAGAGCTTTGCAGTGCCACAAAAACAAGGTATCCTTACTTTTGCCAAGACGAGGACCAGATTTGGTGCTTTCAGTTCTTCAAAGCCAAGTTCTGGGAGGGTTTGACGGTGTTTTCTAACAGCATCAGCTTAAAAGCCTTTAATTTTGCTGCTGAATTCTTAGATAAAAAACATTCAGACTGTCAGTGGCTGCACAAGATGGTGCCTAGACAGTGCATTCAGAAATTGAATTACAGGCTTCTTAGAACATTGTGTGCAGGTACAGGATTTTATATACTCAACTTTTCTCTATGGAAAGTGGTGAATAGACATCTTAGTCTGGGTTTCTAAAAGCCTGTGTGCTCACTTAATAGTTCCTGGGATGAAGAGGTAAAAGGTTGAAAAGCAGAGAAATACAGCTGAGGTACTGCAGATTACAACTGCACATCTCTGGGAAAAAGGTTGTCAAAGCTTTTCATGAATCCATCTCACAGCAGAGGAAGGGGATTTTAGCTGCTCATTGGGAGGCAATGGTCTCACAGCTATGATTGTTCTCTCCTGCTACACATACATGGTCTACCTGTTGATAGCAACAGCACCCACCTTGTGTGACCATATGGATACCAGAAGGTGAATTTTGAACGTGGTGGCTGCTGCTGGGGGGATGATGAAGGAGAAAGCATGTTATTTCTGGTTTTAGAAAGGCTAGCAGTTGCTACTACAGGGAACAGGAAAGGTCCGTCCACTGTGGGGTTAGGATGGTAAAGGTTGGACTTGCATACTGAACATGTTAAAGTTGGACATAGAAATACCTCAAAAGTGGAGTTTTTTTGTTTTGTTTTGTTTTTAAAAGAAAAACAAATAAAAACAAAGGAACTTAAGTGTAAGTCTTGTTTAGGTGAAATCAAAGATGATACTTCAAGGCAATCATATGACTTTCCATCCTTGGACCTAAGTGTCTCATTGTTCTCAGTTTCTTCTTCTTTCTGCCATGCATCTCTCTAAAACAACTAATGTTTCTTATATCAATATTTTGTAGTTTTAGGAAGGTTTTGATGTGAAACTCAGAGTTCAAGCCATTGCAGCATTGCAATATTAATGCCCCTTCACTAATTGACAGACAAAAGAGTATTTAAGGAATGTATCGCTGTTTCTGTAGTGGGGAGTGTAAAACAATGGATCTGTAGTTCTCAGTGAGATTTCTCCGTAAAATTGTGTCATCACAACAATACAGGGAAGAGCAGACAAGGCATATAAAAGATTAGATGAGATTAGTTATGAATATCTGAGATACTTGACAAAGCCTGTGGTTTAATTTCCTAAACACAAGTTTCGTTTGTGCCCGTGCTTTAAAAGGACACTATGATTTGTTTAGAACCTGCTGAATTTATTGCCTTTCGGCTGCAATTTAACGCTCTGATGCTGGACATTATTCTCTTTGCTCTTTCATCAAAATAAATGAGTAGTTTTTAAGTAGAGAAATAATAAAAGGTAGGTTTTTTTTTTCCATGAAGAATATTTGCAATCTGAAGTGTCATAAGCTTATAGAATTGTAAAAATAGACAAACTCATCTCCTTGTATTTCAAATATGAACTCCAAATCCCACTGACGCAAGGGAGAATATATACATAAATATACAATAAAATAATTATGTTGCATATAAGAAAAATTCATTACTGTATTAAATCCTTGGTGCTTTATAGTAAGATTTTGCCATATGTGCATTAATATTTCAAAGTTCTTTTCAATAAATTCCATGAAATGGGAATGTGGAATGTTTGCATTATATTCTAAGATGTGCAAAAGAAAAATAAACATGCCATTGAGTTATATGAGACAGCTGTTAAAGCTGTGATTTCTATTGTAGCATCCTGGCATCAGTCACTGCCAAGCAGATAGGTGTTTCTGTGCTAACAGAAAAAGAAGTGTGTACAATATTTGGGGTATCTCGTACTGCTGGCACAGCTGCTGGCTTACTCTCACATTTTCTCTCTCTCTCTGCAGTTGTATGTGCAGTTAAAGATGCAGTTGTGTATGCAGTGGTAGCTGATAAAGTACAGCACTTCATGAACTCCGTGTTCACTTGATTAACAGAATATCACTCGTTTTTGTGAATATTATTTTTAATACTTTCTAACAGCAGAAAGTTTGTCTGACCTGGACATATGATGTGTAGATGTAAAGATCAGTGCTGACAGATGTGGCAGAGAGGTGGTGCAGTCTCTGTCCCTCTGTTCTCTTTCCAGACCTTTCAGCCCACCTCTTGTACTCTGAAGTATATTTTCTAACCTGAAGATTGTGGTTACCTATTCCTCTACCCTTTTCCAGCAATACAGAAGCAACTAAGTCAGTGTAGATCATGGAAAAAAGTGAGACGTGGGCATGTTAGGAAGACCCGGACATAGTATTTCCAGACCAGCTTTGAGATGAGCCCAGATAAGTAGTGCCAAGTATTCCTTGCCCTGAGGAGCACTGTGCTGCTCACAGACTGGCTCTGGTGGACTGTCTTGTGCATTCCAACTTAGTAGCACGTCCCCACTGCAGACAGGGAATGAGAAAAGTCTTCAAGGAAACCCCACAAAGTGATATAATGAAGGATGATCGAATCTTTCAAGGTAGATTTATGCAGTATATTTAAACCATGAATCAAAGCTGAAAAGGAGTCACAAGGGAGAAACCAATACACTCCTTTGAGTTTCATTAATGTTGAGGAATTTGCTGGAGAGAAGATGCTCCATGTTTGCAAAAACAAAATTTCTGGACGTTTGCTTAGAATAATACATTTTATAATATTCATTTCAATGGAAGGCTGGAGATTTAAGGTCTCATAAAGAAAAGTTTTGACTAGCAGATTAGAATTGAAAAGCTGAGAGAGAAAATTGTTGCTGTTTCCAGGGTACAGAATGTGCTCTGAAATGAAGTAGAAAAATAAATTTCCTTAGACTGGGTACTGTGACACAGTGATGTATCTTCACCTGATATAAACATCAGCTCCTTGCTGGCAGTGGGTTTATCCAGGGTACTTTTGCAGTGAAGGGAAATGAACTTTGGCTCTGTCACAAATTATGTTATCTGTATTGTGTACCTCTGACACAAGTGATGAAAAAAATGTGCTTAAAGATGACCAAACATCAAATAATTCCATTCTCTGCAGTAAAGAGAATAAGAAGGTGAAATCAGACAAATGATGAATACAAAGGAAAATAATATAGCCAAACCTGAGCCTGGAGACTTTTTTTTGCCCTGCAGTTGATGGGTGTTTTACATGTGACACAGCTGGCAATGCAGTGGGAGGCATTGCAGCATATGGTGTGAAACTTACTGCATCTTCTGGATACTTTTCTAGCAAGATTTTAAAAAAATAATTAAAAAAAGACAATAATGGGAATGGTTTTAAATGAATACGAATAGTGAATGAGATTCATGCTTTTGCAGTTTTGAGAAAAGTTTTGAGCTTCCCGTGTAGTCCCACTGAGCCCACAAGTAGTTCATGTCTGCAAAAATCATTGGACAAACATTCATAACTTGTCAGCTTCTCTGAATCTGTAAAAGTGGCTGATGTACTGCTATCAGTATTTATTGACATTTGGTAGTAAAAGCCTGTTCTTGTTTTTTTGCTCTTTCTCCCACAGTTCAGTATCTGCATAACAGAGCAAACTTGAAATAAATATTCTGCAAGAGAATTTGTCTCAAATGAGATCAGAATGGCACATTTGATTTCCATATTTTGTTTTTACAGAAAGCCAAGTTGGAAATTTCTGGCTCACCTTCTTTGTGTGAAAAGTATAGGTCAGTTGTAGAATTTGCTTTCTTATAGCAACTGTTTTACAGCTGTTGCGAATGAAAATTAAAATACATAAAAAGTATTTCTTCTTCATCCTGAGCTCAAATTCCACAGGACACATTTCTGACTCTTATTTAAAAAAAAAAAAAGTTAAAGTTATCCAGTTAAACAGATGAAATTATTCAGTCTTATAAATATCGCTATGTCTTTCCCAGGGAAAATATCGGGGTGTTACCCTTACATTAAAAGAAAAATTATATATTTGTCTGCCTATACTGAGCAGCTGAGCTTTTAAAGGAAATGTCCATGACAGCAACTCCAATGAAATGAAGCAGAAATGAGAGCAGGAAATATTAACATTTCAGTTATTATTAATAAACGCATTTAACAAAAGATAAATGTGTTTTGGAAGAAAAAATGTTAATTTTTTGAGAAACCCAGTGGATATAATGATATTAGCGCATAGAATCTATAAATTGAAACAAGAACCTCTAGTAATGGTGATCAGGATTTGCATCTACTAATTACTGTTTGGATGTTGATTCCCTGAGCAATTAGGTATCCTCCTAGCCTATTTTTCACAATTAAATCTAACAGCTTCTTTACAAGTATGAAGTTATGGAATAAATAGCCAAAAGTATGGAAAAATTGACAGAATTCTACAGTACCAAGTAAATCTATTATCAATTTTATTGATAAGCTCTGTTTCTTTGGACTGTTGAATCTCTTACACCCTGCATATTCTCAGAAGCATCAGAGTAAAATGAATATGTTATCGCTTCTAGTGGGGGTTCTTTCTTTCAACATCTGATTTCAAATGGTATGAAGGAAGATACCTATGCAAAGCTCCAAAGAAACAAGGCTTGGGTAGTAGTAATCCACAGGGAGTCATAAGGGAGATGATCTGTGAGCTTTGTATATGTTTGCTTTGATATTGGCAGTTGAAAAATAGAGTAGAAAGGAAAGTACTTTAGCCATAAGGCTAAAGAATACAATCTTGGGTTTGCCCTTTCCAACAGAACATGATTGCTTAAATGCTGGTTCTTGAGGCAAGCTGCTGAAATCTAAGAGGTAGAAAACTGTGACCATCTGTTTTACTGGGCAATTCACTTCAAAGGCATGGACATAAGAGGCTGTGAGACTTAGCTGAAGTGCTGATCAGCAAGGAGCATAGGATTAGTGCATGGAATATTTTCACCAGGAACACTAAGCTTTATGAATTGATCCAAACCATTGATTTTCAGCCAAGGATTTTCATTCCCTGCTGTAGACGGAAAAAGGTGTGGGAGAAAGATGTCAGTCAAGGACAGTGATCGTATCTGACGTTAAAGATGATGATTCTTCTGATTTGTGTACTTCCATCTGTTAGTTAATACTAGCACTAGATCTTTGTAGAAAAGTTCTCGTGTGGGAGGGTTTTTTTGTGTTTTTTTGTTTGTTTGTTTGGTTGGTTGGTTTTTTTGTTTGTTTGTTTTTTGGTTGTTTATTTGTTGGGTTCTAATAGGAAAAGTTTTGTCTTTAATTATTTGAGTGGTCCTGTACATGGTAGTATGGGCAGTTCCAGGGAGTTCAGGGGCAAATATACCCTGGTCCCCATACAGCAACAACATGCTTAGATGGTGTTTGAGCTTGCAAGGGAGTATTATTTCTGGATGGTGGTGTCTTGGGGGAGACACATCTTCTGTGAGGGTGCTTTCTCCTTGGAAATCTCATTTCTGTATTGTGACAAAACCTAACCCCTGGGAATGCCTTGGGGAAGAGCAGCAGTGCTAGGCATTACCTGACCTGCCAGTACAACATCTATTGTCAGATCACAAAACAAGTTTTCTTTCTCTGAGGAAGGTAATTTCTTTTCAGAATCCCTGTTTCAATTTTTCAATTAGCACATTGGCTGAGAGTAAGGCTCTGTCCACCATGAACACAGAGAGCAAGTATCTATCTAGTCCAGGCAAAGCAAGGAAGACAGAATAGAGTGAGAAATTCAGTTAATTTTCAGTGGACCTCACCTTTGTTGTTCAGCCATCTGTAGGACTTGATTATGCAAAACTGCCACTTTCATAATAATTTTTTGTTTCTTTTCTGTTACACATTACTTTCTAGATTTTTTCTTGAAATTCGTAACTTATGTTAGTTGAAAGTTTCTTTTACCTTTTAGATCTCTTCCATGGAGGTTTATTAGTGTATGTTCATTTTCCAGGAATGGAGAGTCCATGTAAATTATCCTTGAAAGTAAAATATTGTTTTTTTGTAAATGGTGTCCTTTAAGATTTTAGCTTGTGTGATCTATACCCTTTTATAGAGTATACTTGTGCACTCACCTGTTTTCTTTATTTCTTCAGTTTCTGATGATCTCAGTAAGTTAAGTAGTAGGAGACAAAAGGAGAGTGACTGGAGCTGAACTTTTTGCATTTTGTTTGCACCTACATATATAGTCAGAATTACAGTATTCAATGATTACCTTGCAACTCTGTAGGAAAATTGATTACTTTATTAGAGGAAGTTGCAGTCTAATTCATACACCTTTCTGGCTTTTGTACCACTGGCACAGAGCAGAGTAAAACCAGCCAAGATAAGATTCCCAACTATAAGTTTGTCTGCCTAATTAAGCTTCTCCAAAGCTATGAAGCCCTGAGGCAGCAATTGTCTTGCAGTTACAGTTGTTCTGATAAATAACAATTTATCCAACAGTTTTCCAAGGTTTGCTTTTGTGTTTACATTTTTTTTTCCTGCAGTCCTCTACTAAACTGCAACATCACATGAACTGTTAGGTTTTTCTACATTCAAATCTCTTATTTTCTGCATAGTCCATTTACCTAAAATCAAGCATATATGTGGGTGGGTTTCTGTTTTGAAAATGAAAGCCAGATACTTTTCTGAATAAGTTTTTCTTATGCAGGGTACTGAACATAATATAGTTAGCAGGAAAACTTTTGTTGCTCACTTACTTTGTTGGTTTCCCCTGTGAACATATAGTTCCTGTTCTTTGGGTGAGTTTTGGATTAAAAGATTTACAGCTGATTTTTGATGACAAATGCCACACAGAAAAACTGATTTGTCATATTACAAAGAAGATCCAATTCCATGTAAATATTTAATGCTGGATGCTTAAAAAACTAGTCTAGTAGTGCATTAATGTGTGTTCCATTTGAAAGATTACAGTCCTATCACTAAAACATTTCCTCTGCCCTGTTTAAATTCTGTCCTTTTATTTATTGTAGATGGGGAACTCAAGGAGATTTCACCACTACTCATCCTCGGCCTGTTGTCAAAGTAAAACTCTTTACAGAAAGCACTGGGGTTCTGGCACTTGAAGATAAAGAACTTGGAAGAGTGAGTATTACTGTAGAAATGTGAAATTTGTGAGAAATTATGTGTAGAAATGTGAATATTGGTAAAACATACAATAAAACATTATGAGTTATTCAGTATAGCATTTGTTCTGCTTTTCCAGTTATTGGTGATCATTTTCAATCTTCAAAACTTGGTATATTGACCTGGATTACTCTTCAGAAATTTGCACTGTGGATTCATTGTGCTTTTCTTTGCCTTAAAACCTCTTTTTTTTTAAAAAAATCATAGATTACCTAAGCTGCTTTAGCTATTCAGATTAAAATGAAGAGAGGAGAGAGAGACTTGGCATCTAACAAGTATATAAAACATCTGGAGAAGGGAAGCAAGGTCTAAATGGGTGGAAGGATGTAGGGGGAGGAATGGTGGAGGTAATGTTGGACTAAAATAAGAGTTCTCACTCTTGTACTGTTTCAGCATCTCTTTTCCCATTTTCCTTATCTTGACAGGATCATCTATCCTTCTTAGACCAAAATCAGGTGTTGCAGAACACAGTGTATCATATGAAGAGGATGGAATGAATGAGCTAGAGAACGTCAATCTCCCTCCCATTCTTTTGAAATTCTCCCCTTTGACACATGGGGGCAGGTCATGTTTTAACACTTATTCTGCATTCAGAGTCATGGCTGGTTCTTATTTAAGCAAAGAAGGCTTGTTGGAAGAGCAGGGCTCTTTCCCCTTGGTGTCTTTGTACTGTAGAGAGATGTGTAAGAATCTGTACTCCTACATATTCTTTCATATTTCTACACACATTTTAAGGTCAAGGCTGTATCTTCAGTATTACCTTTTCTTGCCTCCTCTCATGTCTTTCTGGGAGACCTACAAGGTTACTTGGTGAAGAAGCTTGAAGCTGAGCAGATCAGGATCAGTGATACTTGGACTGAGAGCAGGGAGTAGATGCTGAAAGAGAGGGCTGAGGGTCTGCATGGTGTTGTTAACCATAGAGAAGTCCTTTTTTTGCCCCTGCCTGCTCTGTCTCTTCAAAGAAGCAAAAGAAAAGTAAGTGCAAAGGTGAAGATAGAATATGTGGCCGCTGGGAACTGTGGCCAGTGCAATCATTGTTGAGGAGTAGAAGAGAAGCAGCATTAACAGGATAAAGGAGCTAAGGAGAACCACAAGTATTAACTAGATGCTGTTGCTCTGCAATGTTAAATAATCAAAGTTCAGGTAAAGGCTTTGGTCTGCTTTATCAGACTGCAGCTAATTGGCGTTTCTGAAACAGGCAGTTCAAAAGGTTTTAAATGATTTTAAAGAATTGAAATGTTTCAAATGTGAAATAGTGAATATAGCTTTCACCTTAACTATATCCTATAGCCCCAGATTATTTGTTGGTTGTTTTTTTTTTTTTTTTTTTTTTTTTTTTTTGTCTGCCTCTTCTTTTTTCCCACTCCTGTCTTTCTTCTGACACATCTGTATTTGTTGGCTGATCAAAGTGTTTTAAAGAAGTTCCTAACTCTCCTTGCTCGGTAGGACCAGGAAAGGGAAAGAGAATTAAAAAAATAGGTTATTGTGAGAGGCTAAGCTTACTGCCCTGCTGTTGGAATCTGATTCAGTTTTCCTGGTCATTCAGTAAGACATACAAATGGTGAGAGAGAAAAGAGTAATCTGTTTTTGTTCTTGATTCTTTTGCTCCTATCCTTCAGTACAATGTCTGCCTGTTTTTAGCAGGTGCTGTGAGGTTTGGCTGTTTGTACCAGAATTAGGCAATTAAGAGAATTGCTTTTTGGTGCTTTTTTTCATTTGTCATAAAGGACAAGGGGGCCAATACCCTCCATTCTCCTGCATTAAAGTTTGTTCGGAGATTGGGGAAAGCAAACAGAAGTACTTGAGAGATACTTAGATACTATTTTTATATTTTGTAATCAGTTCCTGATTTATGGAAAATGTTCATACCTTCTAAAATACTTCATTCACCTTTAGCGCACAATGGAGACACTGTCATACATCAGCATGCTGCTGTTCTCTGTAGGGTAAAAGAGGCTGTGTGCTTACACGGCCTACAGATGTAAGTGGTGAAGAGTCTTACTTTCTCCTCTCAATTATGTATACACTTTTCCTTATATACATCTGCAGCTGTGCCAAAGTACTCCATCTGGCTCTGCCAGTCAGTAAGAGACAAACTTTCCACAGCGACCACATCATAGAATCACAGAATGGTTTGAGCCACAAAGCCCACTCAGTTCCAACCCTGTGCCATGGGCAGGGCTGCCACTCCCCAGCTCAGACTGCCCAGGGCCCCATCCAAACTGGCCTTGAGTGCCTACAGGGATGGGACATCCACCACCTCTCTGGGCCACCTGATGCAGTGCCTCACCACCCTCACTGTAAAAGACTTTTTCCTTATATTTAAATTCGAGCAGCCTTTGAAAAGATGTCAGATCCCTCTGGATAAGCATAATTTTTGTAATAAAATTTGTCAGCTTCATGAGTGGTCAACGTGCTGCGGGGACTCACTGGAGTACAGCTAGGTTAGTTCTGCTCAGAAAAGGCCTGAAGATTATTTCACTGGCATATTTTCTGTACTAAAAAATTCAACTGAAACCTGCCATTCCTGAGGTAGGCTTGCTGTGAACATTAATTCTCATTTCCCAAATATTTTCTTCAAAGCATCAAAGCATATGTCTTGACCTGATACTGCTTTTCTGCAGTATTGAAGTTTGTGTTCCCCACACCCTGCAGCTATTGTTGAAGGTTTTGTTCTGTTTTATCTATAACTAGAAATAGAAGATGGCATGAAAATACATGATTTGAATTTTAAACTTCCATCAGGTACGTTGGGTTTGTTCTGGTACCAAGAGACTAGCTTTTTGTGCACATAAATCTCAGGTGTGAAATATGGAGGAGGAGATGGATTTTCCCAGAACTGCAGAAGAGAAGTTTTCCCCCTGCTTTGTTCCACGTGATGGCTGTCTCTCACACTCATTAACTTCAGTGTAGACCCTGATCTCAGCATGACAAATCCTCAGTTTGAGAAGGCGCTGCTGATTTCCAGAGGCAGGTGCTAGCGTTGGAGTGGGAGGGAAGCAGGCTCCTGCTTTTAGTGAAAAGGGGAGCCCATACTTACAGCTTTGTTCTCGGAAAGAGTATAAAATATAGACATGCAGAATATAAGAACTACAGGCTACTTGACATCTGCTACAGAAGTTGCCAGATGAGCACTGAGTGGGAGAAGGGTGTTGCCAACTGTGTTTCACGTCTCCTTTCAAGGCATTTAAGATGTGCTTAACCAACAGGAGGTAGTTCTTGTCTAATACTGACATTGACTTGTCTGACATTGCTCTCTTCTTCTGAAAAATAAAGTAAATCCATTTGTGAGCGCCAAGAGATGACTTTCCTTGTTAGGAGATGTTTTTCTTGCTCCCTGCTGACTGCTTTGAGTGTCTTTAAAAAAAAAGTAAAACTTCAGTCTTTGTTCCACAGAAACTGGAGGCTGGCTAGCGAAGCACAGTTTTCTGTTAGCACAAAAAAATGGGGAAATGTGCTGGACAGGAAAGGAAAAGATGTTATTTAGATCTGAGTTTGACAGAACATGAGCTTCTACGGTCACAGTCTGTGTCTGTGATTGTACATATCTCAGCATCCAAGGAACGCTGAATTTAACTGCTAGAAATGATCAGGCTGTGTCTTTGGGGCCAGAGACAGAGGAATCAGGATAAGTTCAGAAATTAATCGAGTGTCTTTGAAATGTGTGTCTCAGTGATCTGGATGCTTCAGAAATTATGTATACGTATACAAAAGGCAGAAAGGATAGAAATGTTTGCATTGTACACACAACAGATGAGGAAGCACAAAGAAGCAGCATTTGGAGTAAATACTGAAGAATCAGGCTGGTGGCTGATGAAACAGGGATCTGACACCACTTTTCCTTGTTCAGTACTTCGTGTATGAAGATGTTCAAACCCAGTAATTCAAAGTGACAGCCATTGTGCTTGCTTAGCACACATGTGAACACAATGTGAGAACAGCAGGTGGTGTTTGATTACTGGCACTTTTTGAATATAAGAATATTTCAATCTCCTTGCTCTGAGTATTCAATTAAAAGCAAACAACTGTCTCCCAAGTGACTTGTCAGAGCCAGCTGCAGCCAGCAATAATCAGCTTTGCAGCATTATTTTTTTTTGTTGGTGCTGTTCCTCTTGAATTGATTTGAAGCCATTATGAAATAGCGCCCATACTTGCATGACTGCCTGGTTTCTGAACACTGACTGCACTGGGCATTTTGTTTACCTTCTGTGCTGTGTCTGAATGGCCTCAGAATAGAGGTGATTCCATACTGTGAATACATTGATTTAAAGCCTGCCATCATGGGAACATGTTTTTCCATCACTTTTACAAATGACTGAGGTTTTGCAAGTTTTTCTTTAAGTTTGGAAAATGGCAACAGATTACTCCCCAAACTACTTTCTCTAGTACTGCATTATGTCTGGCTCCATGTTGTTGTTCCTATGCTAACAGTGGCTTTCATGGAATCACCAAATCATTTGAGTTGGAAGAAACCTTTAAAGATCATCTAGTCCGTCTTCCATCTCCTCTTATATGGGAATTGCTAGGTCACAGCCTGAACCATGGTTGAGCACCAGGTGAAAAAGCATGGCTAACACAGGGAGCTCAAGTGCGAGCAGTGCACCTGAGTGATGAAAAAGGATGGACCTGGCGTCCACTCCTCCTTATTCTCATTTAAGGGCTAGCATCTGAGGGAGCAAAATCTCTCTTCAGAAGTGGTGTTCTTTTCAAGACGTTGCTAGATTTTGGAAAGGGTGAGCTATTTTCTATATTGCTTTCTAAACTAAATGTTCATGAATGTATTTATAAGCATGTTTCTATCCTAGTAGAAGGTGTTATTGTCTCTTTTTGTTGCTCCGTTCTCCTACAATGAACAGGAATGCCTACAGCTAGATCAGTGAGCACAGAGCATAGCTCAGCCTGACCTTGAATGACTCCAGGGATGGGACTTCCACCATGTCTCTGAGCAACCTGTTCCCCTGCCTCACCACCCTTACAAAAAGCTTCTTCTTCATGTCTAATCTAAATCTTACTTCTTCTAGTTTGAAACTATTTCCCCTTATCCCATCACAATACACACTCCTAAATTCTCCACTTCCTTCTTTCTTCCCCCGTTAGGTACTGGCAGGCTGCTAGCAGGCTGAACAGACCCAGCTCTTGCAGCCTGGGCCTCATAGAGAAGCTGTTCTGTCCCTTGAATCTCTTTTTTCAGTAGCTCCCTGAGACTGCCAGAGACTGTCAGAGATTCTTAAGCTTTTTTCTTCATTTAGATATGCTCTCTCTTAGTTTTGGGGAATGGGTTATTTGGGAAGGACTTTAAGACAACTAACATCTGTTCATGTGAGCATTCAGATGGCACCAGTCAGTATCTGTCGAACGCATAAATTGAAAAGTCTTCCCAGTTCTTTCTCAATGCCAGTATTTAGATGGCTCTTTTGCTATACACCTGTTCTGGTTTTGTTTTATTTTTCTTTCTTTTTAACCACCTGTTACCTGAAGCATTATCTGGGTGCTTCTGCTGCAACACAATTGTAGCTGAAAAGTAAGAGGTCACTCAGTAGATGAGATCATGGAGGTGGCATAAGATCCCTGCATACACTACATACCCTTGGTGATTGAGCTGTCATTAACCTTTAATTTTCAAGGAGAGTCACTTTTAAGAGAGCCGACTCCTTTCTCCATCTCTGTCTTGGGCCTTTCCTGGATTGTGCTTGGTTGTTGTGGTGGCAGTGAGTGACAGCTTGGCACTCAGAAGCATAAAGAACCTGAACAGAATGCTGTGTTTGATAGCCTGCTGCTGGGATGCTCTGAGAAACTTCACTTCTTTTCACGCAGACAGCATCTTCTTTGTTGACATCAACCTGTATGTGGGCAAGTGTCTGATGTAGCTCAGAACAGCTCCAAACTTTTAAGCTGTGGATAAAGGTGACTTGAGGAGAGTCAGCAGACTGTCAATAGCAGAGAGGTGTCCACTTTGCAAGGGCAGGGTCAGAGCTGCACAAACCACATAACTCTGTAGGGTGTCTAAACTGCTATTAGTGATCTATTCCCTGCCCCAAACCAGCTTCATTAATTTTTGGCCTGCAGCAATACTTTCAAATTGACAAAAATCAGAATGTGTTTAACAAAGAAACTTTCCTGTTATCTTTGCTCAGACAATGACTGGCAGCACAAATTTTTATGTGCCAAATAATATTGATTATTTCATAACATAAAATTTGCCTGTCCTCCCTGCTCCCACTGCCATCAGTTATCTTTTCAAATCACTGCATTTTAAATCACAAAAGAAAAAGCCTTACATAGAATCAATTATCAGTCCTATTGCATGATGGAAGGAGCTTCAACAAATACAGTTGAGGGAGAAGATCATGGTATTGTGGGTATTTATTCTTTTACATTGTTTTAAATAAGCTCGAATTGATGCAGAAGAAAAGTCTGGCTTGTTATGAAAAGGCTTTTCCTGGGCTGCACCTTTATTTTCTTTAAGGCTGTGTAGTTTGAACTGCACTGAAGAGGAGAGTGGGATTTTCTTGGTTCTTGTAATAGTATGTCAACTGTCACCTCTCTATCAGCCAGGGCACTAAGGAGCAGCAGTAACTCTTCACTTGCATCTTTTTTTTGCCTATGATGGGGAGCCAAAGCTCAGCTAAGTCTGCTCAAACTTCCTGCAGTTCCCAAGGCATTATGCCGAAGCATGTCTCAAAGTGTGTCCTAGACCACCCAGACTTGTAAAATCTTTCTCAGATTTTTCAGTGCTTGGGTCAGAAGAGCAGGTAAGAGCAGCACTTGTGTGCAACTTCGGAATAGAGAGCAAGAGTGGGTTGGAGAAGCCAGGAAGCCAGAAGACAAATTGGCTGAGTGAGAATTCAGTTGTGAGCATGGGATGGAGAGAATAGAGAAATTATTTTGACTCTCTTGATTTCTTTCAAGTGTGCTTCTAGCCTGCTGCTCAGCTTGTCTCTGAGCTTGGGTCCCCTCTGGAAGCTGCATTATGTTGTGGCAGCATGACAGCTGTGGCCAGGGATGGTTAGCTTGAGAGCTTTATCTTAACCATGGAAATACTGATGTTTCTGTGTAGCACTTTTGACTGTGAACCTTCTGCATGTTTGTCTGCTCTGAGAAAACAAGGTCACCAGAAGTTCAGTCTGTTCCATTTTCCAGGGTGTTTTGAACAACAAGCCTGTTCCCTGAATTTTTTTTTTTTAAAGGAAAAAATGGTCAACTTGCCAAAGATAGAGCGGAGTTAGGAGTTGCTCAGCTGGATTGATTGTTGGCTTAGGTGAACATCAAACGGGTCCTTTTATTGTCATCCAGCTGGGACTTACACAGCTGAATCACAATAAATGTTGACTACTGAAGTCACGAAGCGATATTAGCTCAACATCCTCTAGGTGCAGCTGAGAAACGTTGTGTCAGTCATTCACAATCCAGAAGCAATGTTTTGAGAACTTCACCTTGTACAAATATGCAGGTGTGCTGCTCTGTAATATTGAAGATTTATGTATTTATTTTACATCTGAATGAGGAGACACATAAAGAGGATATGGACTTGCTGCTTTTTCAGTACCCTTAATGATCATGAGAAGACTGAACTTACTGATTTACCTCAATCTGTATTAATTTGGTTTAAATTAGCTGAAACAATGCAATGTACAGCAGCTGTGCTTGGTATGTAGTACTCACGTATAATGTGCCATTAATTACCTAATGCAGATTACCCATTAGGTTACTTATTGTAAACAAGTGTTATTATGCATGTATATATACTATGTATATGATACATACAATTCATAGTTTGCTGTGTTGCTGCTGCGTAATCTATTGTGATGATATTCATAGATATAGGAGCAATAAAGTAACAAAGCATAAAATAAAAAAATAATTTGGAAATATATGATGTAGAAATAATTCTACAAACCTTTTAGAAGTACTAGGTTTAGTGAAAAAATATTCTATAGGTGAGTATGTATATTTTCCAGAGAATAAAGAGTTGGTACTGTTTTATTTAAGTATATACCTAAAACTGCACCTGTAAATTTATAATCTGTTAAACAGTGCTGAAAGGAAATCTGAGACAAGTAGCCTAGGAAGTTTCTGGGCAGTGGAGCAATGTGTCATCGTGGGGAAAATCCTTTAAATCCAAATTTCAGCATTTTTTTTCCATCAAGAAAAATCTGCTCAGTGCTTTGGTTTCAGCTTGTGTCACCTGATGATCTAATGCACACTGGTTAGGAGTGCCCTTACAGGCTTAAAGTTATTTTGAAGATAATTAACGCTTGCAGAATGCTGCGTGTGTGTATATGTGCACTTGTGCATAATGACAAAAATGTTTGAAGTTCCTGAAATACAGTTTGTATATTCTAGTCTTTTTAGTTCTTATACTTTGCCATTCTTTCCAGCTTTAAATAATGATACAGACACAACACACTGCACGTCCAAGTACTCTGCCAGATACTTATTCACTGCAAGAGGTTTGAAAACAAAGCTCAAAAATACTTATTTAAAAAAAAAAATCAGAGAAGAAATTGTCAGTACTGAAGTTATGAATTAATTATACACTTGTCAGCTTATATTTTCTTTAGCATTGTCAAAAATCAAGAAGTTGACAGGAGAAAGATGTGGTTTGAGATGCATGAGCAGTAATAAGCTGTTAGAGGACAGTGACTGCAGTCTGTAGAGAAGAAAAGAAAATCATAACATCACCTACGGACCTCTATGAATGCCAAGCAATTAAATGCAAGGAATGAGGAATAATTCTGTTTATATAGTCTTGCATTTAAAGAGATAGACAAACTAGAAGTTGTTTCTATTCGAGATTTCAGAACTCCAGGATTGCTATACTTATAATGCTTTTCAAGGGAAAGCTTTTACTCAGGAGGAAAATGAACATGCTTCTTGGAAAAGAGGGAGTAAGCACTGTTATAAATAGTGCTTGCTATGCAATTGCGAAGAGGCAAAACAAATTACCCTTCTGATTTATGACAACTGTAATATACTGCTTTTTCTACTATCTCTTTAACAGGCACAGAACTCGATAGTTCTGAGAGGTTATTTTTCCCACTGATGTTACAGAGGTTGCACACGTCGTTAGGGCTGATGCATTACACTTCTCTGCTTTGCTAGCACTCCTAATACTAATGGGATACAGGAACGTGCTTCTGCAAAATACTGACATGGGGAGCTGAAGTCCTTCAGTTTACATTATCCTTCATATGAATAAATCTGTTGTAAAATTTTTGGCTTAGGAATATCCACTAGATTATGTTTACTTGAGGATTCTTACCCAAGTCTTTGATTTAGCTTTCCCTGAGACAGGGAGGGGAATATATTGTCTTTTATACATGTGACACAAGACGCAACTAGTATTTATAAGAAATTAATTTGGTGATTAACTTTATGATTAATTTTAGTTTCCAAGAAATAAAAGATGTGAAGATGTTGCTTGTAAGAGTAATGATAGTTCAGAATTCACTGACTATTGTGAAACTCTCCCAAGGAGCATGTTTAGATGGCTTTAGAGTCTAAATTGGATAAAAAATAGAGTTCATAATAAAATTTCCTTTCATCCTTATTTCAGCAGCATTTAACTGTGTGACTGTGGTTATGAATTTAATTAAGTGGTAGTATTTAATTGTGCTAGTTATCAAAAGCTGAAATTTCTAGATGGCAGATATTCAATTGTTTGTGACTGATAGTGGTCTAAAAATAATGTTTAATTACTAAAATCATCAATTAAGTCATTTAAACATTTCAGTTAAGTATTTAAAATTCATGTTTATGATGGTTTTTTTTTTATGTCCATCTCTATCAATTTAACAAAATGTTTGTGTTGTATATTGATGTGAACCGAACACAGTATCTTGTATATATTACACTCCATTTGCAGCAGAGCTTTGGAATTAATTTCTTATTTCTGTGTTTTTTACTACAGCTGGCTTTTATTAATGCTACTGATTTTACCTGAAGTTAGTAAGAAGCAGCATGTTGTGGTTATATTCACTCAAGCGGTGTCACTGCTGTTGCATGGTGTTATATAGCATGTTGTTTCAGAGGCATGTTTCCAGTAGGGCACTGAGTACTGTGGAAGTTTGGGCTCTTGTTTAACTATACAGAGTGGTGAGAGGCTGCCCAGATTGGCTGTGGATGCTCCATTCCTTGAGCTGTTCAAGACCAGGTTGGATGGGGCCCTGGGCAGCCTGACTGAGTACGAGATGGAGGTTGGTGGCCCTGCCTGTGGTAGGGGAGTTGGAACTTGATGATCCTTGGGGTCTCTGCCAACCCAAGACATTCTGTGATTTACAGATGTCACCTGTTGTTTTTTGTTTAAAACTGTTAATTCAGAATGAACTCATGGAGGAAATTTTTTTCAAGTCATAATACAAAAATTTCCGATTGTAGTAAGTGGGAGCACTCATTTTGGAATTTCATCTATTACGATAGGAATGTGTCAAATATTTTATTAGAATTATGAAACTTTTTTTTTTAAGTTGTCTTTCAGAGTGGAGAAGATGTAACAAGAATTCAAATTCAAACAACTTCCATTTCTGTCTGAAGTTTCCATTAAAGACAGACAGACCTTTTAATCAGCTCAGCATTTATTTTATTACCTACAGGTAGTGCTGTATCCAACATCCAACAGCTCCAAGTCCCCTGACTTGCACAAAATGATCGTCCCCAAAAACAGCCAGGACAGTGACTTGAAAATCAAATTGGCAGTGAGAATGGATAAACCACCTCACATGAAGCACTGTGGGTAAGTAGCTGTTTTCTGTCAGGTTGTATTCTATTTTTTTGCCTCATTGTGCCTATGCTTAACCATATGTAGCAACAATATAAAGTTTGTAGAACATTGTAAGTGTGTACAACAGTTGTTAGCGTGACATTGTGCTGTTTTATGTGTAAAGTTTATAATAGTCAGGAATAGCATCCAGTTCAAATGTTCAGTGAGATGTAAGGAGAGTTATTGAGCTAACTGACACACTGAGCTAAAAACACTGTCAATTACAAACTGATTTTAAATATTACACTTCAGAAAAGCCAAAGTTGTTATTTAAGGAATCAAAATTTTTCCATTAAAATAAGGTTAATCATACATTGCTATGTAGTGGTATTTGCAATGCTATCATTTCCCATTTTCTTCCTATGTCTGCTCTCCTGTCTTTCTCTTGAATTGATGTGAGTGTACCAGTTTAAGGATGTTTTCCTGCCTAGCTTCAAAACTAAATGCAATAGATTATTCGTAAAAACATCTCCAGAGGCAATTGCTACCACCATTCCTCATCTTGGCTGCAAAAGCAGGTGAAATTGCCTGCGGTAAGCAAGGCTGTGTCTCGTGTCATAAAGCAATTACCGTTGCTTTCTATTCTTCTAACTTATGAGTTAAGCAGATGTCAATGTGGAGCCAGAGGGGATTACAGAATCACAGAATGTCTTGGGTTGGAAGGGACCTTAAAGATCATCTAGTTCCAACCGCCCTGCCATGGGCAGGTTGTCACACACCAGCTCAGGCTGCCCAGGACCCCATCCATCCTGGCCTTGAATGTCTGCAGGGATGGGGCATCCACAGCTTCTCTGGGCAACCAACTGAAGCAGTGAGTGCTGCTGAGGTGACGTAGTGTTGCTGTGTTCATCAACAGCCTGTCAAACAGCATACACAGTGCTTGGATACAGGGATTGACTCCAGGCTCTAATGCCCTTATATCCTTCTACCCATCTACAACGTATCAGATATCTTCACAGAGTGTTTTAACAGGCAACTGGGTAATTTGAGATTGGTTCTGCCAAGGAAATTGATTAACCCTTGTTTAATTTAAAAGCTTACATAATTGACTGAAATTAATAGAGCAACAATAACTAAAATTAGTAAAGCAGTAACATCAAACAAAGCACTACTTGAACAGTATGAGTAACAAATAATACAAATTGGATGCATTTAACCTGCACATAACCTGGCATGGTGATGTGCTCCATTCTACAGCTACTTCAGAAAGATTGTGCTGCCCTGCACCTCTCCCACAGGTGACTGTGGGAAGTCCCTGCATTTGATCAGGCCACTGATAATGCTGGAGTCATGCTGCCACAGACCAAATTAGGGCATAACGTGCAGCTGTTTAGACTTGGGCCCAGCAACAAGGACAGGGCTCTGGTGCTTCTTCTGGTTGTGCTCAGGTTTCTCCATGGAGATTGACCCAGCTGGGGGGCTGTTCTGGGGTCTCCAGAGGGTTTTCCTCACCACCAGTTTGCTTTTCCATACTAGTTCATGTCTCTGTCTCCTTCTCTGAGAATTACAAGGATTCCCCAGTCAAATATTATTTTCGAGGATTTAACTCAATCATTGTCCTTTTCATCTGCTATTTCTAGTTAATGCCTCATGTTGCCTTTGAATACTAGTCTCTGGCACAGTTTCTTTCTTCTTCATTTTACTATAGGGTCACTGTTTTCATTATTCTCCAGACAAAAAAAGAGTTTTACTTTTTCATCTAGCAAAGTCAGAGCACCAAGGGAGGCCTGTACGGACTGCTCCACTGTAAGCATACATGAAATGAAATAAAATGTCTATGATGCCTCTATTGGCCATTGAAAGGGTTAGTGAAATACTGATAGCACTGAAATACTGATGAAAGCATTGGAGTTTCAGTGAGAGTAGAGGGAACAGAAGTCAGAAACCCTCAACATTAGGAAAAGCAGACACCCAGGCACTCTTACAGCCTTTGTTTGTCTTCCTGTGTGAGTAGAAGTATGCTTGCTATATTTTTGAAAGGGATTCCTGTCAGATTCATCACACAAATTAAATCTGTTCAGCTTATAACTGATACAGCATTATATGAGAAACATTTATGCAGAAGCTGGAAAACGTGCAATGAATGAAGGACAGCATTACAGGACACACAGAAACGTGTTGTGTTGAAGGTAGCTGAGAGATGCCGGGAAGAACCTGCCTCCTTTTCCACCTGTAGTAGCTGGTGGTATGCACCTAATTTCCTGTGCTCAGTTTGGTAAGCTGGAATCTCACTTCACAGAGGTGTGTAACACACACAGAATAGCTGAAATCAGTGGAAATAAGGCTGTAAATATACATACAGATAAAATTTTTGGTGATTTATTTTGATTAAAGTGAGATGTCTAATTGGAGAAAAAGGCAATCTGTTGCTGTTGAACAATGCCTTTCGGCAGGGAACCTCAAAATTTATTCAAAATTGAATTAAAATCTTACTGCACAGCCAACTGCAGAAAGAGGGATTTTATTAAACTAATTTTATTAAACTAAGGATTAAAAGAAATGGTAATAAGAGCCCTCTTTGTCAGATACAATAGCTATGCTCAACTATTTCAGATTCCTCAATGTCAATTAAGTCCATGGACCCATGCTAATTATGGGTTTATGGTTTTATTCCTTGGGAAATGTTTTTCCTATTTAAACTGAATTTAGTTATTGACAGGGGAGACATGCTGAAAGTCTTCAAAACCCATCTTGTTTTTATTCTTCAAGAATATTCATTTTCACAAATTATGCTGTCTTGTAGTTAAATTGAGATTTTTAAATTCTAAATTTTATATTCTGTGACTGCAGTGACTTACAAACACGTTCCCTCTCTAAATTTCTATATTCATAAAAACTAATTATATTTCAAATAAAATTATAGACTTGGGATTTTTTCAGTACAAGCCAAAACCTTACTAAGAGCAAGAAATAAAGGCTTCTATGCATCTTACTGCATAGTATTACTATTTATTTCTGATGGTTTTTTTCAAATTTTTGCATGCAGGGCTCTCATAGTGTGGAAAAAAACTGAACCGTAACAATCCTTTTCTATTTAAACCCTGAGAATAGATAAGAAAAGGTAGCATGCACAGCTAGAATATTCTGGGTAATGACGAGGTAAATGTCTCTCATTAATAAGAAATTGCAGAACAGGTTTGAGTATGGGCAATTCGTGATACTTCAGATTCCTTTCTCATCATTCATAACATATTCTCATAGAATACAGTAACCTTTCTCAGGTTCAAAATGCAGAGCATATTCGAGAGACATTTTTTTATCTTCTGTGTTACACAACAATAGAAACATTTCTATCCATGTCTTCCACTGCAGTCTCAAATCTAAACCAAATCATCAAAGAAAATAAAAAATGTTGCCTGAAACTTTGCTATATAAAGTGCTAAAAGCCCGTTTATTCCTGTTAAGCTACAATAGCAGCGCTGGGGAGCGTTTGCTTCAGGAAGACTCACTTGGCTCTCCTTAACTCATAATTAGGGTTGAAAACCCAGGGAAGACAGGTTAACCCACTCGAGGTGTGTGTTACTGTAAATACATTCTTCTAATCCATTTTCTTATTAAGTACCTTTGCATATTCATATGCATATAAAGTAAGTATTATTTTTAAAAGTGTATCATGTCAGTTGAGCTGTCTGTTAGCATAGCCTAGTGGTTACTGAGTGGTATTTGCTTTCAACCTAGAAATGTAAGATGGATACTGGTGTTTTATCATATACCTTTTTTTTTTTTTTTTAAAATTAGTCATGTTTAATAATAATATCTGAAAGAGTGAAATAAAAAATAATTTTAAATGAAATTCTTACCAATTGAACAGCCTATACAGGACAATATTACAAAGTAAGATTATTTACTTTTGACTTTCAAAGTAAAATGTGTAAGCATTGCTCTTGTCTAGAACATTTTCAAAGATAAAATGGCAAAATTTGTCCCTGTGCGTTCTGCCTTATGTTGTGACATGTTGCATTTAGAATTGTTCATAGAATCACAGAGCAGCTGAAGTGGGAAGGGAACTCTGGGTCCATCTGGCCCAACCCCTGTTCCAGTAGGGACATCCAGAGCTGGGTGTCCGGGTTCATGTCCAGGCAGCTTCTGAAGATTTGCACAGCCTCTCTGGGTAGCCTGTGCATGGTCACCCACATAGTGAAGAACTGCTTCCTGATATTCAGATGGAGTCTCCTGTGTGACAGCTTGTGCCCATTGACTCTTGTCCTGGCACTGGGAACTACTGAAAAGTGCCTGACTCTGGCCCCTTTGCACCCTTCATTTAGGTACTTATGCATATTGATGAGATTCTCCTGAACCTTCTCCAGGCTGAACAGGCCCAGTTCTCTCAGCCTCCCCTCTTAAGAGATGCTTCAGACCCTTTACCACCTTCATGGCCCTTCGTTGGACTCTCCAGTAACTTTGTGTCTCTCCTGTGCTGGGGGAGTCAGAACTGAACACTGCATCCAGGCATGGCTTCACCAGCACTGAGCAGAAGGGAAGAATCAGCTCCCTCCCTTGACCTGTTGGTGATATTTTGCTTAATGCAACCCAGGATATCATTGGTCTTCTTTGCTGCAGGGTCACATTGCTGGCTCACGTTCAGCTCGGTGTCCACCGGACTCCCAGCTCCTTTTCTGCCAAGCTGCCTTCCAACTGCTCTGGTTTCAGCACGTCCTGATGCCTGCAGTTGTTCCTCTCCAGGACCAGGAATTTGCACTTCTCCTTGTTGAACTTCATGTGGCTATATTTTGATTACAAACAAGAAGTTAAAGAAATTTTTGTTTGTAATATACATTCTATGAGCAATTAATTATGACTACCTATGTGCACAGATTTTCTTCTCCTCTCTTTTCAGCAAAGCAATTATTTTGTCAACTTTTTTTGAACTTATACTCTCTTTTTTTTTTTTTAATTATTTTTCTCTCAAAATTTTAGTAGTAGCATGAGTTTATTTTGAGAATATAACAATCACAATCAATTAAAAAAAAAAAAAAAGTTGTAAGTTTTTTGCCTTTTGCACCTGAGGGTGACTGAAATATTCTTTCTTAGGAGAGAATATACAATCAGTAAATATAGCTCCTGGTTCTTGTTTGACTAAAGTCACACATTTCTCCTGCTGTTGCTGTAGTGTTAGATCTAAAGGGTATCTGTTAAATTATGGTCAGGGATAACAGTCTTCCAAGATGCAAAAGAGAATAAGGAATTTTGTCCTCATTTTTTCTCCTACTGATAAAAGAGTCCACTGGAGTGGAAGATAGGTATCATTATCTCTGTTTTAAAGATGAGTAAAATGAAGCACAGAACTGCAAAGCAATCCCCATAGTCACAGGTAGTTCAGTGACAGGGCTCATAGCATTCCGGTCTGCTGGCCCCTTTGCTGTCACATAGTTATGCAGCTGTTGTCACCAGGACAAACTGCTCTCATAGCTTCTAGCAAGCTCATAAGTCAACTAAGGACTCTGATTAAAGTCTGGGCTACTTCTACAGATAAAGATGTCAAGAATACAGTCATACTTCTCGTGGCATGTGCTGCATGGTCTCTGCTGCAAACAGGCCTTTGTGTTGCATATAGTGAATTTAAGCCTGCTTTCAGACCTTCCTCTGTGCACAGACATATAGCAGAATAATTCTAAATATTTTTCCTTACCTTTGGGGAAATAATTAGATGAGGACTGACCTACAGCTAAGCTAACATGTTAGGTTAAGTTAGAAGCAGTTGGCATAAAGTTCCTTCAAAGAGAAGAAAACTTTTGGGAAATTTTATGTATCAAACATCTAAAAAATACTTCCTAATATTTTTTATGTATGATATGTACCACAGATATATTTAAATACAATTGGTTTCCGTTAGATAAAAACATTAACTTTCTACTTTAATTTACAGCAATTACCAAAAGTGCTTTTGTCATTAGCAAAGTTTGCAACATTTTGTCGCGCATCTGGTTGAAACCAGAATGGAAGTCTGTTAGCACCATCTAGCTTTGTGTTTGCTGCTATTACACTTTTGCTTCCAGTTTGAAAGAGGGAAGCAGAGCTCTGACTTCAAGTGCTGCTACAGAGAGCAGGGCTCACGCCATCCTGTGGCAGAAGGCTTAGTTTTCAGTTTGTGAACATTAAGCCTGGGAAGGATAAGCGAAGTAACAGGTGGGAACTGTTGAGCTTGTTTGAATTTTACAAGTCTTTACATCACATCAGATAATTTGGAATCCTTTTCTCACTATAGCAGCCCGAAGTATAAGTAGTTACCATATATCGGAGTACTCAGAGTTCTCTCAAAAGCTCTATAGGGAGCAGTACCTTGATGGGATGGTTTCTGGAAACAAAGACTTTGGCTTTACGGAAAGGACAAAAAAGGAAGGACACTGCTTGTGATATGGTACATTGCAGGTCTTCTCTCTGTATATTGTGTTCAGAGGTATAGATTATGCATAGCTACCTAAGTGGTTTTTAAAATCTAAGTCTATTTTACATGAAACTTAAGCTACTTTGATAGATAGTGAGGCAATTTATCTACAGATAACCATGAGTTTCAGAAACATGTCATCTTCACTTCTAGTGATATTTCTTTCTAGTTATAAATACTAATCTTTATAGGTAGCATAGTGTCTGTGTATGAGCTCTTATGGAGATCTTGAAATTTGTGAGAATTTCAAGTAATCCCTGTGAGAATTTTTTGCCTATGCAAATGGTAGTTTACAGTTTCCAACATGGTAGTTACAGTCCTTCAACATATATGGATACTACCATTTTGGAGCAGAGATTCTGGATTTGTATTTCTTAACATCTGCAACTTTATGCTTTTTGTTCTAAGCATTTGCTTATTATAAGAACATTAGATCTATAAGAAATATGGGAGGGGTATATCAATTTTCATTATAATTTCAGTTACAATTTCTGGTAGAATTACTCTCTAATTAGTTCAAATACATTTAGGAGTTAAATGTGTTTACAGATACTGATAGAAATTGCCCACTGACACTTGCAGTGCCAAGTCTTCCAGTGTTGTGAGATGAGCTTTAATCCATACACAAAGTGGAATTTAGGAAACTACCTTTGTGCCACTGCTGAAAAGGTAATTCCTCTGCCACTCATTCCTGACATGATAGCAAAGGTTGATTGCCAATGGAGAGCCTTGGTCTTCACCTGAATCTTGATTTCCTAACTGTAAAACCAAAAAATCTCATTGCCTGTGGTTATGTCAGATTTTGGCTTGGGAAATCTCATTTTAACATGTTGAAACACTGCAGGATGTACTATATTTCTACCAGTCTGCTGCATGTGCCCATGGGATTCAAGTGTGTATGCAAGTCATCTGGCTCTAAACAAAATTTAGGTACTTTCTTTTAGCAGTGATTTTATAGTGTACACAAGCTTGTCCTGTCTGTCTCATTGCTGGCAAATGGCATACTGTGTTGTTTTAGTTTGTGGTTAGTGTCAAAGTTAGTGCTCTAGTTAATGTAAAAACCTCTTTCTCATCTGTGTGTAATTCTTAGGAGTTTTTTTTTTTCACTAAGATGCTGACAATAAGGAAGATGAACAAAAGCAGGCACATCTTAAGGGTTTTCTCTAGTAAAGATGCATCAAGCAAAAGGTATAGAGTTGTTGTATTTCCTTTATCTAAACAAGATATTTCAGACTTTGTGACCATTTGAGGAGGTCATTATGGAGATTTAGTGGTGTTATTTTCTGCACCAAGATCAGCAGCACCATCAGTGTTGCCTGTCATGGTACATGTGTTTAAGGAGATGCATGTATAAGACGGCAGATATTAAACTGTGATTTCAGTACAAAATTGAAGTACGTCATTAAAGTATGTCAAAATGTCATTTTTCAACTGTGATTTACACGGTTGTTGACACTGGAGATCCAAGACCCAAACACAAATAATGTGTGTATCCCTTTCAAAAGGACAAGACTCATCTACCCCAGCACAGAGTAAAACCAAGTGTTTCAGGAACTTCTGGCATGTGGAGTAACCAAATAAGGGAATAAAACGTCGTTAGGGAGCTCCACAGGTAATCATACCCTTTCTGTGAGCATACTGGTAATAAATGCAAGCTGATGAAATTGGGGATATGGTCTGTATGCTTGGCTACTATGGTTAATAAAAGCATATGAGTATTTGGATGACTTCTATCATTTTAAATAAAAAGTTCAAAATGATATTGTGAAATCTTGATGGGGAAAAAAAACAACTAAATCTATGCCAATCACAAGTTATAGTTTTGCCCAACTTGCCTTTGAAGCATGGTGTTTTTGTTGAGCTGAAGAGATGGGAAAATGCTAGGAGGAAAGAAAGCATGAAAATGACAAAAAATGGTTGACCTAATCTTGTAGGCAGAAAAGGAAAGGCATGTTGCAGTGATGGCACCTATAACGACCCATTTAACCATCAGATTCATGTCAGAATTAATAAACAATATGTGTAAACTTTTAAGACAATAATTAAGAAATCTTAAAAATAGCTAGGTTGTTAGGGAGAATGGCTGTGGGTTGTTTTTATTTCTTTTGTTGCTTATTTGTTTTTTAAGCTCTTACAGGTCTGTAGGCTAAATGTGCACACCCATTCTCCAAGATTCACAGGCAAGGAATTCACAGGAGCTAATGCAATTTTTATTAAATTCTGTCTGTCCAAACAAGTAACTACAGTAGGATGCAATATTTGGGAGGGTAAAAAAAAACTGAGTAAACCTGGGATTCTTAGATGTCTCAGAGTCTAGTAATTCTTTAACATATTTTAATAGAAAAAATACTTCAAACAAAAAATATCTTTCAGTTAACTACTGTTTTCTGTTGCCACTACCAGTTCCCATGATGGAGTTGCTTTAGAAGAAGTAAGCTCTCTTAGAAAATTCTGGGTATGTGTTCCCAGTCTGATGGTTGATAAATAGGAAAATTAGCCCATGATGCAAACTTGAATATGCCCTGATATGAGAGAAATCTTTTTTTCGTATTTCGTGATCTTCAAAAGAATCAGCCAGCTGAAATAAAGGTCTTCAGGCCTGATAGCAGCAGGGCAGCCTGCACCTCACTGTGCACAAGTTTTTACTTCTATTATCAGAATTCATTATCTTCTGCAACATCCAACATGGGATATAAAAGGGGAATATTCCCCCTTTTTTCTTTGGAAGATGAGAAACACAATAATTAGAAAATAAAGCGGTGACTTTACAGTTCAGCAGAAATATTGGTCAAATTTCCATCCATAATTAATAAGCAATTTGAAGTTGGAGTGTAATAGCAGTGGTGTTAGATTTTTTTTCTTTAGTCAGAAGATGAAAAATGTTATTCATGTTGCTATAATTGTCTTCTGTTTCTTGCTAAATTCTGTCAAACTCATACTCAATTTTATTTTCACAAGGCCATTTGTGCATGTTTATACTAAAGTAGCAATTTCCTACATATCTTATGAGCAGCAGGATGGCTTGATTTTAATTTTACCACTGTATGAATGCTTTACTATTATCATTCCAATGCGCCTCTTAGCAGTTTTTTCTGTTATGCTATTTTGCATTGTGATAAATGCTTGTATTTTATTGTGATAAATGAATATCGGCATTTTGCCACAGAGAAAAGTGCCCATGTGCCTTCATTTACATTATTTTAATATTGTACAATTCTGAAAAATCAATTGACTGTAATCAGTTTCTTCATAAAAATGAAAATTGAACTTCATGAAAAATGACACATTAAAGTTACATTAGTGATTGATTGGATAATGATGATGGGTTAATGCAAAATTACTATGGAAGGAAGAAGCAAAAGTGTTTATCCTACTACTAGATCCTTAGAGAGCAGATTATAGCTATGAACCTGATTTTCAGTTCTTCCCACAGTAATTGCTTCTGAGGAGGCATGGGAAATCTTGAAGACCTTAATGATACGCCACTGCCACTTTAATTGCTACGAGAAGCCAAAAGAATCCTAATTGCCAGGAGAAGCATTACTAATTAAGGTGTCATTCTTCATTCATTCCATAGTAATTAATCTGAAATATTTGTAAAAGCTGAGATATAAATTTAGATCCAAACTCACTTAGCTTAACCACAACATACTTTACGTGAAGAAGATTTATGGGTTAAGCAAGGTTAATAATAATTAAAAAAATACCCTGGAAGTGTATTTCTTCTTTTAAAAAAATCCTTTTTTTTTAATTGCAACTTTATAAAGCATAGTGTAAAATAATTAAGAAAAGATTTAAGAACTTATATTTAAATCATTATTTTACAATTTTTTAAAAATTACCGTTAGAACTGTTTAAATATGGTGTTTTTTTCTTATGTATTTCACTGGAAAGCTGGATGCTTCTGAAAATAGTAAGATTAATTTGTTCCAGCTCTCTGATTAGCAAAATGATCAAAGTTGAGTTGTGTGTCCATTGGCTTTAGAAAGGTATGGAAAATTCTCATAATCAGTGTTAGTTGGAAGGAGCCTCTAAAGGTCACCTAGTACAATTCCTGCAGTGAATCCACAGCTAGACCAGATTTCTCCGACCCACAGCAGCCTGACCTTGAATGTCTCCAGGGATGGGGCTTCTACCACATCTCTGGACAACCTGTTCCAGTACCTCACCACTCTCACTATATATTTTTCCTTATATCCAACCTAAATTTACACTCTTTCAGTTTGAAACCATTTCTCCTTGTCCTGTCACCACAGATTCCGCATGTATGCCAGATCCTGCTTTGATTCAGTACTGCAAAATTCCTTTTCAACCTTTCAGGATAGTTGATTGGAACATGCTGGTTGTATTGGCAGTGATTCACTTTCTGCATACTGGATTTTTGTACCATGTTCTCTCCTATGTTTCTTTAAGGCTGTTATGTCTCAAGCTCTCTGGATCATAGTCAGGGTCACAGAATCATAGGGGTTGGAAAGGACCACTGGAGATAACTGATTCCAACCTCCTGCTAAAGGAGGTTCTGTATAATAGGTTACACAGGAAAGTGTCCAGCTGGGTTTTTATATATGCCTGCCTGTTATTGAAAATGCTCTAATCACAGCTTCAGAAAACTGTTAATATATAAAAATAAAGTTTCCTTTATCTTCATTAAAAATGGAAAAGCTGGTGGCAGTTTAGAAGACCAAACAATGAAATAATATCTAACTGAAAGTAGACCTTAAGTTCATGAAACTGAGGGTGAGAAATTTAGAAATTCTAAAGCTGAATATGATGTGCTTTAGAACAAAAAGTGCTTTTTGTTCTATGCCACTAAGCAATAACCTTTTTTAAAGTTTAATTTACAAATAAGTGTTTTTAATATATGAGGAGGAATAGATGGGTTGAAAATTCAGGTCAACATAGATTGAAGGTGGTATTAAAAAATAGATGCTATACTCTGTCAAAGTCTGTGCCATATTAGGTCCTCACATGGGAGATCATAATCTGAGCAGTTAGGTTACTGCATGTACATGATCTGAAATATAGAAAAGTCAGTTTTTTCTCTGGGCTTCATATGTCATACTAATAGGAGAGCATAAAGTAGGATGCTTTTTTTTTTTTTTTTAACTCTGCTATGATAATTTATGAATGTTAAAAATAAAAATAAAAACTTACCATATCAGAGCTATTCAAAAATTTGCAATGAAAAGTTCAGTCTTGTGTGCACTCCCAGTAACTGCACTCTTAATTGTTACTGGCCTGACTGGAATTTTCAGATTGGCTTCTTGAGCTCAAATTAACTTATGCTACTGGTTTACAGTTCCCACAGCTTTGGAAAAGCATCATTTAGAGCAAATTCTCACTTTTAGATATGATTAAAATGCTAGGAAAAAATTGCTCAAAATATTGCTGACAATATCTTTAGAATAAAATAGGGCTTAAATATCCCTGCTTAATAACGTATACAAAATTATGTATTATAGAACATATTATGTATTTGAGTATTTAGTTTGCATTGTAAGCATTAACTTTTCTGGCCATCAAAATTCCTTCTGAAAGTTGTCCGGAAACTTCCCTTACTTTTGTGAGTCTGTAGTCATGAAGATGTAACTGGCTGTGGTATTTGTAAGGTTATTCTGCAAAAATGTTGTCTACACAATATAACTATTTTCCCAGACTGCAGTACCAAATATCATTGAAAATTACTGGAATAATGACCTTAGATTATTTTTATGGCTACCACAAATCAGCGTGACACATGTCAGGTGAGAGATGCAGTTATTTACTAGCCTTTCCTACGCAGTGGTCTGATTTACTTCTTGATATCACACATTACTCTGACATAGAATTTGAGAGAGTTATTTCCACCTGACATACATTGACATTACATATGGTCTGGCATGGCTGGGCATTGTTTCTCCGCAGAGAGCGTCAGTACTATTAACTGCAGGGGTAGGGGCATGCCACCTGCCTGTGTTATGTCCTTCTGTCACTTGCATTGTCCATCTGTTATTTGCATGAAGATAACATTCACCTAATTTTTGTTTTTTATTGGGGTTCGTGATACTTAAAGGTAGACCTTTTAAAAAATCAGTTTTAATGTGTTTATTTCTCTACTGTAGTATAACGCCAGTGATTACGAAAGCACAGAATTATAGGGATTGGCAGATACCTGTGGTCCAACACACTGCTAAAGCAGATTCCCTGCAGTAGTTGGCATAGGAAAGTGTCCAGGCTAGTCTTGAATATCTCCAGAGAAGGAGGCTGCACAAACTCTCTGAGCAGCCTGTGCCAGTGCTCCGTCACACTGAAATAAATTCTTCTCCATATTTGTATTGAACTTCCTGTGTTCCAGTTTGTGCCCATTAACCCTTGTACCATGGGGCACTGCTGAAAAGAACTTGGCCCCATTCATTAGGTATTTATAAGCACTGGTAAGTTCTCCTCTCAGTCTTCTCCAGGCTGAACAGCCCCAGGTCTCTCAGCCTTTCCTCATAAGGGAGGTTCTTCAAGCCCCCGTCATGTTTGTGGAACTCTGCTGGACTCTCTAGAAATTCCTTGCCTTTCTTGAACTGAGGAGCAGTTTACTGAACTGAACACAGTACTCCAGATGTGGCCTGACTGGGGCAGAACAGAGGTGGAAGATACCTTCTTTCAACCTTCAGGCCACCTTCTTTTTCAGTGCACTCTGATACAGTATTGCATTTGTTTCTGAATAGTAGCAGAGTGTCCATGGCACCATGCTCTCATTATTTTGTCCAAATAATGTATTTATCACAGCTAGCTCCCTTGAAATAGTCCACATCCTATTAAACATCAGTACAGTTGCATTGGCAGTTCCACACTATGCGATTTTGCCAGGGTCTCTGGGTCCATCTTGCAGTATTTTGTACAGGAAAGCATCCAGGCACAATTAGCTCACTCTGAAGCTTTTTCTTTCAATATCGAAGGAAAATGTCTGTATTTTGCAGTATTTTTGCACTTTAAAGAATCTTTTAGTGTACTTACTGTCACAAGCCTGTTTTAATATAATCTAATCCTAAATTATTTTATCTGTTGAGTGATGCAGTACTGCTTTCTTTTTCATAATATAAAGGATTTTTTTCCGCTTCATGCATAAGTGATGAAGAGAAGGTAAGTGAAAAATGTGTGTGAAGTGGTATGTGAAATCTTGTTTACGGCTTGCCTTTGGAGCAAGACCTGTCATTAAAGACCTGTCAGTTTATTTTTTCATGCTGCTTTTATGGAGTAAACTGGGGACAGGTTGGCAGGGGAAGTGTTCTGGTTGGTGTAGGTTTGACTTCCACTGCAAAGTCTCCACTAGAGTCAGAGCAACTTCTCTTCCTTTACCAGATGGAGAATTCCTCTGATAGCATTAGAAGACTGCCAGCCCAAAACTGCCGTCTGCTTCTTTTCAAAGTTTATTCCAAAGATGTAAAGCTTTATGGTTCTGGTGAGAAATTGAACAGAACCCTTAATATGAAACTATGATAGTCCTTGTTCGCTATATCAGTGGCTTAGAAATTAATACCGTTACCAAGGGTTGATCCATTTGTGATTTTCTCTGAGACTTTACTTAAATTTTATATCATTTTAAGGTAAAAAAAAAAAATTAAGTGGACTGCCCCATGTCATTGACCAAGTAGAAGCAAATGCAATGAAGTTCGTGCTAGTGAACACACTCAAGGATGTGTTCAAGCTGCACACCTGAGGGCCAGTCTCTTCTAAAACTGGATGTTTGTGGCCCTCACCCATTTCACCTGCTTCTAAGTCTTAGCTTTGAGAAGCAAGCTGATTTCCATTGCACTTAGACTGAAGAATAATTCCTTTTAGGTTAAGGACAGTAGGCTGGTAACCAGCAGTGTGTTACAGGGTCATGAGATGTCATTTTAAGGATCTTTCTGTCAAGCCATTTAGAAAAAAATGCTGAATAAAGAATGCACTCAAATGAAGTTGGACTTGTTCACTGGTATTAAGTTTGTTGGTATTTATATATTTACCTTAGCTGAGAACATATGATTGAATAAGATATCTAGAAATATTACAGTTGATTTTATTTCATTCACTACTTATATACACACAGAAAAAGAGGTATTGCAAGAGAGGAAGCAAAAATTGCATAAATGGTGTTTCACCATTACCAAAACAGAAAATAACACTGAATCTTACATTACTATTATGACTAAGTTAATAAAGTAATCGTGTGTCATGTGGAATTTCATTACCATTATTGAATGTGAGTGTACAATTTAGTCTCAAGTGCTGCTTTCATTTTTAATTGAGCCGTATGTGTTCTACCTAATGGAAGGCTTGGGTTTTTTCGTTACACACTGAATAAATTTTAATTGAACACCTGATTCCTGCCACCAACACATTAACATCTGGACACTATCTATCTTTTATGCATATAGACACACTGACTATAACTCTGCAGAAAAGCAGATAATAGGAAAACAAAAAGACAATATTATGGAACACTTCCAGCCATCACTTTTTATTATACATTGAGAAGCATTTAATTATCTTGTTTCATTTAATTAGCCCCACTACTTAAGTCAATTGTTTTTTATTGATATGGCATGTTAGCATCTTCACTAATTGGAATAAAATAGCACATGACTATACTGAATGTTTTGTGCAAAATACTTTCTTACCATTTTTTCTTTCCCAAGACTTAAATTTATTTCAGTCTTTTCAATAATGTACAACATTTTGACATGCAATATCTTGATTTAAACTTTAGCACTTTTCACAGTTTTAACCCTATGTTAAAGACAAAAATGTTTCTGAAAAAAAGGTGTTTCTTTATAACATTGGATTTTTAAAGACAGACAACATAGCGTCACTCTTTGTAGATTTCAGAAATTGTAGTATTTCTTTAGAAAGAAAAGTATATTTTAAACATTCCTTATCATTGAGACTTCAATTGTAATTTGTTTCAACATTTATAAATTTAATTATAGAAGAACAACAGCTGTTTTGTGTCACTGCAGCTATTGTACTTCTGTGTTTTTGTTATCTGTGCCCATTTTTGAAATCTGTAATTTAATAATGCTGATAATTCTAACAGAGTATGAATGAGTTCAAATTATATAAATATTTTAGTATGTAATGTTAATTTCCAGTGAAGTAGGAACAGAGCTCGCTTTAAAACAGCTGCTGTGGAAATGCAATTGATCAAAAATGACTTTTTTTCTCCGTGAGACAATTTCTTTGAATAGTTTTAGATTCTTCAATTCAAAACCATTTTATTATGTTTTTAAAGGCATAATGTATTTTTGAAAAGCATAATTCCTCACAATGTATTTGATATCTCTATACCAGAAGAAAAAAAAATTATACTCTTGGCACATTCTCATTTTTCCAAGTACCACGACTTTTGCAAATAATTTCCATCCCTTCTTAGTTGTTGGATAGTCTTTATAAGATATGTGTTTAATTATATTGACAGAGATGAAATAACGTGTCTTTATGCAGTGAATGTTCTCACCCTAATTTGAGAGTAAATTTATTATTAATATGTATGACTCTGTGCTCCCATATATACATGACTTGTGGAATAATAAGACATTGTAGTTACTTAGAGTACCCATTTTGAAGCTCAAATACAAGTTTTACAGTCCTTGCCCTGAAGTTTAATTTAACCTCTTGTTATGGTTTCACCCTTGCATTTTCTTTTCTGTTCAGGTCAGTCACAATGCAAGATGAAATAGATTTTCGTAGACTGAGGCATTGCATCATACATACCTTGACATCCACAGGAGGGCAGCATGGTAAAAATAAGGGAGAAGACAGGAATGTGATTCAGCTGCGTGAATCTCACTTTTGATAGTTTATGTTGTTTTGTGAAAGCTTTTATAATTTAGAGAAGTGTGTATTTTCCTAGCCGATACAGAGAAAATAACTGCATGTTAATTGTAGAAATTGCCATTTGTAGCTTCTTAGCAGCTCAGAGTGGAAGTATTTTTCTCTAGGATACACGTGGTCAGTTTTAGAAGAAAGTTCAGGGGTTTTTTTGTTGTTGTCTTTTTTTAAAAAATTTTTATATATCAACAGTGTTACAATTGAATATCACTTTAGGATTGCATGTGTTTGGGAGACAGTTGCTGGGCAGAACAGTCCTGTGCAGCAGAAATGGGCTGACTGCAATAGATGGCTCACATGCCTCCTCACAAGTGCTAAATTCTGTGTTCTTCAAGTGTTACTCTCACAGGTCCAGTTGTGAATCAGCTGCAGTTCAATAACTCTAGTGCAGGGACAGTACATTTGAATGCTTTTATTTAACACCAAGTTTGCATGAAGTGTCGATCTGCCTGGGAGTAGGAAGGCCCTACAGAGGGATCTGGGCAGGCTGGGTAGCTGACCTGAGGCCAGTGGGACGAAGTTCAACAAGTCTAAGTGCCGGGTCCTGCACTTTGGCCACAGCAACCCCAAGCAACTCTACAGGCTTGGGGCAGAAGACTGGAAGAGTATGTAGAGGAAATGGCCTGGGGGTATCAATTGACACTCAGTTGAACATAAGCCAGAAGTGTGCCCAGGTGGCCAAGAAGGCCAATGGCATCCTGGCTTGTATCAGAAATAGTGCTGCCAGCAGGAATAGGGAAGTGATCATCCCTCTGTACTCAGCACTGATGAGGCTGCATCTGGAGTACTGTGTTTGGCTTTAGGCTCCTCACTACAAGAACAACACTGAGATCCTGGAGCATGTCCAGAGAAGTGTAGTGAAGCTGGTGAGGGTCTGGAGCACGAGCTTGTAAGAAGATTTCTTGTACATTACTTGTTCTGGTCTTGCAAACACCCAGGACAAAGCCATTTTCAAGGTATTATTGGTACCATTTCAACATTTCTTTAGGGTTTTAGTTTCCTTCCTAGTTATCTCAATCCATTTTTAAAATACTGATTTCCATGAATGGATGCTAAAGTTTCTTAGAGGGGGTATATTTCTAGTTGTGCATTTCTATTGTTTCTTGGAATAACTCCTGCAGAATTCAGTCTTAGAATGTTTATGTGTGATAGACACTGTTTCTAAGACAGAGAAACTTCTGAGGTGCTAATAGCATGAGGATAGGAGAAAATTCTGGGGATATACAACTGCGTGCTTGCATCTAGTTACTGCTTCCTTCTGCATATCATTGGGAACAAGGTACAAGCTTAAGTGTGCTTTAGGTAACCATGTTTATGTCTTTCACAGTTAAAATTTCTTAAAAAGAGCATAAAGGACATGGAATCAGAAGTTCTTTTGTTTCTTTGGCATCTTTAAAATTGTACAATTATGTATTGCCTGTAAGAAAGTTTCTTAAAATGGAAGTTTTAAAAGAACTAAGGGAGTCATGCTACAAAAGTGTTTTTCCTTGTTCTCTCTCATAAATTGTCATCAAAAGGCAGTCAGGAGCATTAAAAGTACTTTTCTGACTCTTGTATTGAAAGGATCACCTACAGTGACCATTCTACACTGACAAGTTTTCCAGGGCAGAATACCTCTTATCAGAACGTTAGATTGGCCTTGTGATACAGGAACAAATGTACATCTAATTCAGTGTCACATCCACTGTAGCCAGCAGCAGGTGATGTAAGTGTAAGGTGTAAGTGTCCTTTCTCTGTTCTTTTCCATATTCCACCCACCTGCAGGGCAAGGACTCTGAGCCTGATGTGGTTTCTTTGCATGAATTGAGTGCGTTTCTCATTCACAAGCCCTTCCAGGAATGCATTAAATGCACAATGAAATCTAACTAATTTGAGTTCATGGAAACAAGTCATAACTGTTGCTTTGCTTTGTAAAAATGGAAATTAATGTCTGGCACTATTCCTATATTCCTTAGAATTGCTAGAGATGCAATGGAGGCAGTCAACACCTGCCAATACAGGCAGCATCATTTGTTGTTTTTCTTTTCTGCTGTTGTTTTGGATGGAAACAAGTGGTTCCAATGTTTATGTGGAGTCTGGTAGATTAAAAGGGAGTTTTAGATAAGTGAGAGGTTAAAGTGTCAAACTTGTAATTCAGAAGAAAATCACATAGCTTCCAATTAAATGGGAAACCAATGAAGTTGGGCATTTAATAGCATAGTATATAGATGGTCAAATTACAGATACGTTTCATTCATAAGGAGTATAAGTATGAATAGGCCCTTAGAATTTCTGTTTTATATATATATATATAGATATATATATATATGCGCTGAGATCAGAGACAGTTTTGAGCACTCTGCTGATTGGGCTTCCCTAATACCAATGTTGAGTTGTCATACAAAATCCAACTTAAATTTATTAAGTTTAAAAACACTCTATTTTTTGGTTCACAGAGCATATGAGAGTGCCTTCATGAAAAGCTGAACCTAATTGGTCAAGGGCAAAGAAACTGTATTTATCCACAGGACTATATTTGTATATTTGTAGACATAATCCTCGATTCCATTTTAAACTTACCCAGCCTTTGAGAAATACATTTTATCTATGGTTTAGTAACAGTTCTATATTTTTGCAAAGTGGGGAATTTCTGCTATTTCAATGATTGCATACAAATTCCAAAAAGGTAACTATATTTCCCCCCCAAGGTTTTAATTTTACTCTATGACTTTTCATGCTGGACTGGCTGTAGTGCAACTGGAATGAAATTTATTCTACCAAGTTTACCAAGCATTTTCAAATCCTGATTATCAGAGTAGTCTCTGTCATTGCATCCACAGAAGCTTTAACTCACAGAATTGACTCAAGAACAAGGTAGTATATGCTATTCTGAATTGAACTTTAGAATAAGAACTTTTGTCAGATTGCAAACAAGCATTTGCAAGTATGTTCTGATAGACACAGAAGTATTTCAAAATTCAGTGAATGTCACCTTATCTACTTTTTCATGACTGGTAGATACAGAAATTCTTATTCATATAATCTGTTTTCAGATTTTAAGATGCCTACTATTGACGATCACAACAAACGTTATGAAAACACAATTGTTGATATTTAGGATTAGCTCTGATGAGGTCTGTGTTATTTAAGAAATTAAGGTTGTATCAATTCAGAAATAAAGCTTTCTAGACAGTGGAATGAAATGCATAACTAGCCAGAGATAATCAAAACCAAGTAATTTTCTTAAAAGAGTTCACTTCTTTTAGTGGCCTCTCTTGCCAAAAGCGACTATTTTCAACACAGTCACCAGAATTGGAGTTGCATCAGTTGGCAGCTTAGTTCATTGATTTTTTTTTTATACCAGTGTGACACTGAACCAGGGTGTTTTAACTGATTCCATCAGTGGCAGTGTATGACCTAGCAACAAAAGTAGATTTTTCATATTAACAGGTCCTTAGCCATTTAGATTATAAATAATATCACTGCATGCCTGGAAAAAAAGGTCACCGCTTTTTCTATCTAATTGCAATGTTATGTACTTGCAGTGAGATGGAGAGGTGTCCGGGCTGGATGCCCAGATGCTTTTGGATGCTGAGGATGAGTTGATTTAAGACCTGGCAATATAAACAACCTTTGATACAGCACAACTGGATGGGAGAGAAGTGCAATTGAAACTTTTTTCTAGTACACCTACTGGAAGAATTTAAATTCAGGTTGTCACATTTAAAACCAATCTCTTAGTTGTTTCTGCTTACTCTGCTTGATTTCACCTCATGGAGCATTTGTGTTCATAGACTGCGATCTTTTTAGAGGAAATTAAACCAAGAGATGAGCCTCAGGACTACCCCACAGATGTTGCAACTACTGTTATTTGGTCCCTGGGATTAGGATAGCTCTGCTCAAAAGTAAACCCCATAAAAAAATACAGAGAGTGGGTGTCCCGCAGTTGTGCTGTATTACCTATTTACATTACAATTGTATTACTTCAGAATTACAGCACTTCCTGCATTGTGTCTGAACAGTATCATTCTTTTGTTACTTGGACTTCTCTTAAAGCTAAAGGATATTTTTTTGTCTTGATAAACATTCTCCCTTTACATACCAAACATATTTCATGATATGACATGAACCGGATCAGTAATTCTCAAGTTGCCATTGCAGTTACTTTGCAGGCTCCTTAAGTGCTGGTATGCATATTCACAAATGCTGAAGCTCTTTAGAGTGCAGTGAGTTATCACTGTTAAAGAATCTAGGGATATCTGATTTTCCAGCATATCCAGATCCATTTATAAGAGAGAAGTTGTTTAGGAGGAAAAAAAAAAAAAAGCTCATTTTTCTATTCATATTATGAGTATCTTGCTCATTGGAATAAATGGAACTGTTTGCTGTGGTTGGGGTGTTTGTATTACTTGACATTCTTCAAGTTTTCTATATCCTTAGCAATCATAATTACAATAGAAGTTTAGGCTGATTTTTTTTTCATTCCATCTGTTGAAGGCTTATTTAGTTCTCTTTCTCAAGAGCACAGAAGGTACTAAAATGAATCCGAGAATGTTTACCGCTAGGTTTCTTATGACCCAGGTCATATTGTTGTCTTGAATCAGTTTTCTCTCTCGTCCTCAACTGAAGGCAAAAAATGGCTTAATCTTGTGGGGTTAAATAAAAGAAGGAATGCGGTGCAAGGAAGATTCCTTTTATGCAGGCGTGCAGGGATGACTGAAAGTGCCTGTGGGCATTTGGTCCCCATTGGTTCTCACATTGAATGCAATGATGCCCACAGATAGCCTGTATTGTTGTCAGCTAAATGGGATCATGAGTGTCTGAAAGGTGTTTGAGAATGAACTGAAAATCATTTTCACAAGTGGATGATTACTTCTGCCACATGTTAACCGAACTCTATCAGAATGGCCCAGATTTTTGAGACTGCATTAATTGCTCTTTCAACCTTGACTGAGGTTTCTCTTTAAGAAAGGCCTTTGCTGGACTAAACTGCTACGCTTATTGATTTTTCTTTCTATATTTTTTTCATTGTTTGTGATAAATGAAGCTTTTTACAAGTAGAGAATTTATCATTCAAGATGTAGATAGATTGCTTCGTTCCTTGGAATAAAAAGGCTCGTCTAAAAATGATCTCTGCAGAAGTAATAAGTCCTTTCTCGTTTCTCCAGCAGTGAATAGCTCCAGTATTCCACACTCAATTATGTTTTTCAGCTTTTCATTAGCGCTGATTTTTTCATCAGAAAGTGGAGCCCTGCACTCTTTCAGTGTGGGCGTAGAGCAAATAAGCTGCCATCTTCATTCCTGTCTACGCCGCCACTTAATTGAAACTGAACAATAATATTTAGTGATGTGGTTTTGAATTTTTGTAACACAAGGAAATGCACTTTGAAAAATATTCAACCCTTACATATTTAAAATTTAGTGATGGTCAGACTTTGATAAGAAAATGTGTTCTGTTCAGAGATTGTTCTGTTTGATTTTACCTATTCTACTTCCTGAGTAACAAGTGATACTGACAGAGAAGTTGTATAGGAAACATTGTTATCCAAGTGTATTTGGCTGTAGCAACAGTATAAGTTTTTTTTATTTCCCAGGAAATATGAACTTTAAATATTAGACATTTATTTTCTATGGCAGTGCAAGTACTGTGAAGTATAATCAGATAAATTTGTGTCTTAATGCTGATCAGACTGTTACTTTTTGATTTGTGAGTGAGGGAAAAGAAAGAAGGCAATATTAAATCATGTTCAAAAAACAAAAACTGTAGGATTGTTTTCTACAGCATAAGTCTTTGGAAGGTGAGTGCATGGTTTGCACACTTGGTTGAATATTAATAGTGTTTGAAAAATGGTTTTAAAATCCTTACATTGGTGTAGCAATTAGTGACTCAACATACACAAATAATTTTCCTATTTTCTCTGTGCTGTGGAAAAGCAGATGTAATGGTTTTAACTGTATGAGTAATATGAATGTTGAAAAAGTAAGACAACCAAGCATGTACATACAAACAGTATACCTTCTAATGTGTGCTTATACCATTATAGGTGTTACGTATACATATCTATTACAATATTAATGTGCTGGGTTTTTTTTACAGAATAGAAGTATTTACATACTGCCATGGACATCAGAAAACCAATCCTTTCCAACATCCTGTCAGCTAACTCATTGAAAAAGCTGCAAAACATGGTCTATTAAAAAAAAAAAAAAAAGAGTCAAAATATTTTCTTTTAGTAATAAGCAATTACTATCCTAGAGCTCAGGTACAGGAAAATCATCTCCATGTCTTTCTTCTTGGTGTATGGCTTAACTAGTAATTAAAAAGCTATTTTTGATGATCCCAACTTTATAAGATAAATTAAAGACAGGAAAATTATAGCAAATTATGTGATTAATTTTTAGGAATATGGTATTCGCTACTTCTGAGTATCAGCTGCTTTTTGGTGCTGCATGTAGAGACAGACACAGCATCTGAAGAAATGGCAGCTACTGTGTGTTTATTAGTGCCACTGAGGGTATTTAAAATAATCTGAACAAACAATGCTGTGCATCCTTTGCACTCTTTTTTGACTGGAAAAAGTGAGCAAGACTGTAGGTGAATATGGATACTCATACAGGTAGAGAAATAGCAAGCTGCAGCTCCGTGCATTTCTGACTATGAGCGGCTGCTGTGCTGTGTGACATTTAACCGAGACCTGTGAAAAAACATGCAACTTCTCATCTTAAAACATTCTTAAGCTTAAATATAGGACTTAGTTTACCTCTGAATCTGTTAACCTCTTCATTTTCTGCTCTAGTTGTGACAAATTTAATTTAATTCCGTGAACTACCTTTTGTAGACTTTTCTATACATGAACTGCAGTTTCTACGGATCCTAGATATTGTTGTCCAAATTTAACAGCTTTCTTAGGTCCTTTGTTTCCCATTTATTTCAGTAAAAAAGAGAATCTCAAATAGGATTTAGGAGCCTAGGAATTTGGTTCCTTCTGGGTATAAACCTGAGATTTAAATTAAAGTATTAGTCTCCTGATATTTCAAGAGCTAGTACACTTGAAATAGGCATTGGATATATCCCCTGTAAATGACTGAAGCTTTCTTCACCAGAAAATACTGTCCCTGCTAGAGCTGGCACTGGCAGAGGAATCAGTAACATAAGGTTATAGCTGTGAGTTTATAGTGATTTACAAAATGAAGTGCCATAACACTGTGAACTTCTTTACCAAATCCCAGCTTTGCGTCATGAGCGCTCTTTTCTTCATTACCTAACCCTATCTAAGAACAGCTGATATTAATGTTGTTACTGTTCCTGTCCTTTGTTTCCCAAGAAAGATGTTATTTAACACCTTAACTGGAAATGAAATCACTTCCAGCTTACAGGAGGAATAAGTTACATTGTTTTGTTGTTTTTTGTTGGTTTTTTTGGTATCTTTTCCTTTTTTATGATTATGAATTTGGTGTAACTTGTGACAGTTCTACCTGTACTGCAGAACCATGTGTGGTATTTCTTATAGGAAAACTACATAAGGCAAAATGTCTGTGTCACAGTAATAAGGAAGACATTAATTAACCTGGGAAACCACCATAGTTATTGAGAAGCATTATGCTGAGCATTCATGCTAAATAAAAGTTTGTTCTTTCTCTGTGGTGTCCAAAGCAAGAAAGAATGTGTTGAATTGTATGCCCAGCACAGGTATAAAAAAAGTTTTGCCTGCATTTTACTCACGTGTCTCACGTGAGTGGTTGGCTGATCACTCTGTTTTTTGACACTGAGTTCAATATCTCAAGGCAGCAGAGCTCCAAATGACTTTCGAAAGTAGAGAGCACCAGTCTCTCTCGTCTTTCCCAAAAGGTACCTGTCCACCCACCAACCATCCCATCAATCAGCTCCAATCATGGTCATCATAACTTTTCCATAATATAGGATGTTCGTTGATAACAATATGAGTGTGCCTTTCGCCCACCTAGTTGTACTAGATGCACTTCAGTGAGATTGGCCAGCCTGAAGAGATGTCTCATGTCCCTTTCAGCAGCTTGTCTTTACTACTAATAGACTCTTTCTAGCAAGCCACTGCCCATCCTTTTCCCCTTGCTTTCGTTAATAATAGTGCGACATGACCATAATGGCAGGAAAAAAAATATTATTGTACTATAAAACTTGCTGCATCTGCATGCTTCCTCTGTCATCAAACAGTATCAGCATATTTGGTTTTATCTTACCACTGTTCAGTGTTTCTGGTTGTATTGTTGTAGCCTAGAAATTGCCAAGGTGATGAGAACTGTTTTTTTTTTTTTAAATCTACAAGTTCTTATAGTATGTTTAGGAAATTAGAAACTTATTCTGGAAAAAATAAGAATCCTGTTCACTAACATTTTATTTAAGCATTTTCCCAAGCTGACACTGTGACTGGCTTCTCGTAGACTAGAGAAACACTCGGAAATCTATGGAAACTAAGCTCCAAAAAACTGCTGGGGAGTTTAACTTTTCTAATATTCAATATTTTGGTGGAACTAAAATTATTCTACTTTAAGCTATTTTTCATAGGCAATTGGTAAAATGTAAGTGATGAGCAGGTTAGTCTTACACAGAAGATCATTTGTTTCTGCATTTTGCTTTTATTATTAAAAGGCTAGTTGTGAGGGAAACAGAAAAAAAAAACCCACAAAAAATCACATTGCTGTCACAGTCATGTGACAACAATGAGAAGAATCCTGGTAAGTATGGTAAGTGAATACACTTGTAAGTGTTGCATCCTCCAAACATCATGCTTAGTATTAATAGGAAAAAAAAAAAAAACAACAACAACATTCTCCTTGTTATTTCTTTTCCAGATATTTGTATGCTCTAGGACAAAAGGTGTGGAAGCGGTGGAAAAAGCGCTACTTTGTGCTTGTTCAGGTTAGTAGACTGCCATGAAATTTCACTAAAACGTATTTATTTTCATATGTATGCTGTCTGGAGCCATTTATAAGTCGCTATGTTCATCGCTAATTCCAAGCCGCTTATGAGATACAGACTTCCCAGAATATATGTATTTTTTTATGCACACATTTGTAGTAAACAGAAACGCCACTGAGTTTTACATATATAAGTTTTATTTATATAAATCAGTCCCTACGCTGAGAAATATTTCAAGTGAAGCCTAGAAATTTCTGAATAAAATTGTTGCAATCTTAAAATATTCTACCAATGACTTTCTATCAACATTCAATTTAACATAAATAGTTATGTTTTGTAAGTGGATTGTACTTACTGTTTCCTTTATTCCGTCTCATCAAGAATTTCCTGCATTTAAAATTAATGGTTATATTTACTGGTCATAGAAACTCTAGTGCAGGATTTTTTCTTGGCCACAAAAATGTGCTGGACTGATATTTCATAACCTTTAGTCCAGACCTTGAGCTGTGTTTTCACATGCTAATGAACATTAACATGAGACTAATACATTGGGATTTTATTTCTGTTGTCAAAATTGAGAAATAAACAACTTCTGAGAATCTTTGGAAAAGTGAATATTTTCTGTTTGTACTTGTCTTCAGATGGCAGTTACAATTTTGATGTTCTTCTTTTAGACACTGTTCTTCCGTGTGCCCTTTATTTTGCTATCAGAAAAATGTTTAAGCGTTAGTCTTCCGTAATACTATACAAAGGATGATGCCTGTTAACAGGAATGAAGGCTTTTAAGACTGTTTTACAGACTCTTTTTTCTACCATTCTGTCAAGTCATAGTCTGCTAGTCTCTTTCCTACTCCTAAATCATGAAGATCTTTAACAAAGTAAAACTAAAAGCTGAGTGTTTGCAACTTATTCTTGTGAAGCTTGATGTTTTTGTGTTCTCCCTGGCTGCAATGGGAATTGGCTTGGATATTGATCATAGAATGATAGAATCAGAATCATCAAGATTGGAAAAGACCATCAAGACCATCCCATCCAACTGTCCACCTATCAGCAATATTTCCCACTAAACCATGTCCCTCAGTACAACATCTGAATGTTTCTTGAGCGCCTCTAGCGAGAGTGATTCCACCACGCCCTTGAGCAGCCTATTCCAGTGCCTGACTGTTCTTTCAGAGTTTTTCATAATGCCCAACCTGAATCTCCCCTGGCTTGAGGCCATATTAATTTATGATAATTATTTGAGTAATGATTAAAAAGTTTAAAAGGATCATGTGGAAAAGGAGAAAGTAATTTTTGATATTGATCTTACTAAGATTTTTTGGTACAGATTTTCTGAGTATAGATGAGAACATCTTGTGACTTTAGTGAGATTTGCAAAGGCTGTGAAGCTCTCTGTATAGGATAGCTGCCAAGGGACAGATATGAAGACAAAATAACTTCTTGAAGTTATTTTGGAAGGAAAAAGGAGAGACTGGAGTGCTCCCCTGTCCTTTATACTCTTATTTCACACTCCTCCTACTTCACATTCTCCCTTTCACAGGAAGAAAGACCTTGTCCTCTCCCTCCAAACCATAGGTGCCACCTGAGTATTAACAAGGCACACACGTAAGAGACCCATGTTTTTGTGTGTGGCATGGAGAAAATCCAAGTGAATTTTGGCTGTCTTCTACTTCCTATGCTGGAATTGAAGTACTGGAAGAGAAGAATATTACAGAAATTTTCCAACTGTGATGGGATTTGGTCATCTATGTCATTTTAAAGCACCTACCAATTCGAGAAGGCTGTATCAAAAGAACTGTGTTAAATCAATATTTACTGTCCAGGCAGATCTGGCTCATTTATATAGTCTACACTACGCACACACTGACAATAAGCTGAATTCAATACTTGTGAAATAAACATTCAGTAATGAATATCAGTCTGTTGTATTGATATATCATTGATTTATTGAGGATTCTTCCTCTGTACATTAGTTTTTAGCTTCTGTTGGTAAACATTAAGGCCATGAAATTCAGTTGTAAGATGGAAGCTATCAGTATGATTTACACAAAATTAACTAGGGTGTGAAACTAGATGAGTAATGTTGATTTTTCAGGAGAGTGCGTAATGTGCATCTTTTTATTGCTATATGTATTAAAAATTAGTAGTGATGTGTGAAAGAACAGTTTAATGTTAGAGGAGGGTTACAGAGTCTGGAAATAATGACCTCTTCTCTGTATTTGCTTTTCTTCCTTTTACGATTCAGTCATTTCTCTAAATGGCTGTTCATTTTAAACTAGAAAAAGACAGGGATATAACATGGTAGGTAAGAAACTTCAGCAGGATGTGCTGTGTTTTAATTTGTTCACTGATAATAATCTTCCTCCAGTAATATAAACACAGATTAATTTGTCACTTTGATTTCCTTTTTTGTAATATTTGAAAAGTTATATGCTTAATAGATAATTGTTTTCTAAACAGCCCAGTAATGCTAATCCAAGCAGATGAACTCCTGAAATGGGCTGCCCATTTATCCTGTAGCAGGGACCAGAGTCAGCCTCTTGATTTGCAGTGAGAGTTCCTCCTGGAACTGAACAGAGTCTTTCTGCACAGAGGGAGCATCCCCTAGCACCACTGCTCCGAAGTCATTTTCAGATTGCTGCCTGTCTCTGTCCATCATGAATGCACAGGTTTCTTGTCAGCTTCCCACTGTTATAAATCGGGTTAAACATCTGAAAATTAAGAGTTTCGATTCCTGAAAAATTATGAAATTCAGGTAAATGCAGTTATAGGAAGTAGATTTCCTCTTCTCTTGTCAAGCATTACTATTTAAGAAGGTGGCTTCATTATGTTTGAAAATGTGTTCTGTATTTTTTGCTACAATTTTGCATATCCATTATCCCATGAAGTACTGATAATAATTTGCTGACTTTTAGCATGCAGCTTCATTAACTACTAGAAATATACATGCAGCCAGACACAGATCTATTAAAAAAAAAAAAAAAAAAGTTGTTTCTGATGGTTCCCCCAGTAATATCTACATGTGGCCACAGTTAACAATAAGGAAGAGAATTTATGAGGTTCTGAATGTAAGCAGCAGAGGCAAGTTTTGTATTTATTTATTTTGTTGGAACTTTTTTCCCCAGTTTTTTTTTCTGGAGTTTTTTCAATTTGTTTCTTTGGCTGAGAGGCTTTAAGATATCTTGATGAACTGTAAGCTTCTTTGATATCAGTATTTCTTAGTAAATTGTTTCAAAAAAAGAAAAACACATTTGAAATATGTTTTTAAAAGTAAAATCAACAACATTATAATCTCTGTAATAGTGGTAAGATTAAAAATCAGCAGAGTCATGTAGCCCAGATTTTCCACAAACTGATCCTCAAATCTTGCACAGAGAAGAAAATCTAAAAAAATGGGATTCCAACGCATTTCAATAATCAGTATGTGCTGACTTCATTTTTGAAAGCTCAGTGTGTCCATATAATATGGTTATATACAATTGTTGACAAGAAAATGTGGGTGATGTGTCTGCCAAGTTATTTCATTTGACCAAAAAAGGATAATTTGAAAAAGGGCTTTACTGCAGCATCAGGAATCAAAAATGAAATCAGTCAGCAGGGGAGGAAGAAGCTGACATGAATGGCAGTGATAGCTGGAGAGGGTTTAGAGGTGTGTGACTACCTGGTGTTCTCTCTGTGATTGTGCATGATATCATTCTTAGGAATATAAACAGGGAAATACCAAGCAGTATTGGACATGATAGTGCTGCTGGACCTAGATAGAATGAAACAGGTTGGGCTGAGCCTGTGTCAAGGCCCTGAAGGCACTAATGACCCCGTGCCTTGGGGACTTCCCCTGCCCTGCCCACAACACAGGCCATCATAATCATCTCCCAGGCCACAATTTCAACACCCAGGCATCATTCCCAAACCCAACAACACCACAGTGGGCCAGTCTCCAGCTCCCCATAACTCTGTCTATCCTATCCATGGGCCCTGAAGAGGCTATGGCCTGGCCCAGCCTGTACCATCCCTATCCCTGGGGAGTTCTCGGGGTCCTGGGCTGTCCTGCTGCCTCTTGACTCCCCTGCTGGTCACTGGGCCTGGGTCAGGCTCTGACTACCAGGCCTTTTCCTGTGGCATAATCCTGTTTTCTTTGGGATTCTCTAAGTGAATTTTACTTAAATACTCAAATACTTAAAATGGCACACTATTTTCAGAGGAGCATTATGCAGATAATGGCATAATCCTGTTTTCTTTGGGATTCTCTAAGTGAATTTTACTTAAATACTCAAATACTTAAAATGGCACACTATTTTCAGAGGAGCATTATGCAGATAATGATCTCATACCTTCTTATTTTCCATAAATGTCAGTCTTTTTTTAAAGAATCAAAAGTCCTTCGGTCGGTGGCAGTTGAAGTCAATGGATGTTGAGGTGGATTAGTGTGCAGGTACAGCACCAACTAATGAAGCTGAAATCAGCTGTTTTATGTCAAAAATAATCATTCCTGAAGTTGTTGCCAGAGCTATAGATCTAGAGAACCGTTAGCTAAGAAGTGAACAACTAAGCAGAGGACACTCCATCATCTGTTAGACAAGCTTCTAGCATGTCCTTGTATCCTTGCATAATTTCGCAGATCTAAGAGGTGATATACTAGTTCAAAACAAGTCACACAGCCAGACATCCTGCAGTTCCTGGAGACAAGAGTTTCACAGGCCTGTGTAATTTAACTTCCTTTAAGTTTCTCGTGTTTGCAGATTCACAGGCTCTTTTTTTCTGGTCACTCCTTCTTAGTCTTTGGAGCTCTTCAAGGTTGGCAACATTTCACTTTTTTGCCAGTGACTGCTTTTCCTCCCCCAGCAGTTAAATTCCTCTCCAAATATTTCCAAATACGTTTTCCTCAGCTCTCCTTATTTCTTTCTAATCTGTCTGTGGAGTCTTAAATGTTGAGGTGGAAAATGCTCTTTTTATTGTTTGGGTTTGTTTGTTTGTTTGTTTGTTTCTGTTGCACTCAATCAGAAGTAACGGATATTGTTACAGAATACAGTACTGTACACAATGAGCTGAGCAACCTGGAGATGACAGAGGTTTAGGATGACAGAGGCGCAGAAGATGCAGATATTAGGCTTTACAAAAACAAACTGAAGGTTCAAAATCAAACTGGTCAGTTTCAGAAGGCTGCAAGGAGATGTGTTTATGGTTTTTTTTCCTTTCCATTTAGCAGGAAGGGGAAAAAAAGTACAAGTATGTTTTATTTCTTTACTGCAACTGAGATCTAATTTAAGCGGTGTACATTATTGTGAAACATTAGCTCTGGAAAGGAACTGAGCAATTAAGAATTCTTGTCTTATTCAGGTTAGCCAATACACATTTGCAATGTGCAGTTACAGAGAAAAGAAGTCTGAACCTCAGGAACTGATGCAACTGGAAGGATACACTGTGGATTATACAGCTCCTCACACAGGTATTTTTCATCATTGTGAAGTACGATATGTTTGTGTAAAACAGCTAAATTGATTTTATTTATTATTGTTACTAGTTTGATCTAGTACTGAAAATAACAAAGGCTATTTTTTTTCTGCATCTAAAGGTTTTAAGATTTTCTAGAGTGAAAAATCTTGAGTTTAGAAAGAAGCTTGCTGTCAGAAGAAACACTAGTGTTGCCTGAGACGTTATAGGGCTATTTAATGACACAAGGAAAAATTACAAATTCCAGTCAGTCTTTCCTTTTTAATTGTGGTTTTGATGGTAGAATCATATTCTGCAAAGATGGTTGATGATGTCAGTTGCAGAGTAATAAAAAAAATAAAATAAAATTGCAGATAGCAGAAAAAACATCCAAATTTAGTAATATGACAGCAGAAGGAAGTTGAAGTTACTCATGTAAATAAAAGGGATATTGTTGTATCTAAACATAGGGGGATTATGAATTTAAGAGATTTCTAATAAATTGAATATTGGTCTTTGAAAACATGGGCCTAATGTTCAGAATAACTCAAAAACCTATCAATGCTCAGAAGATTTTTGAAAAATCAATGCAGTGTTATGTCACAAAAAATCCCTGGTGCAACCACACGGAATCTTGTGTGCTGTTTTGGTTATGTACTCAAAGAATAAAGTACTTGCATGAATAAAGGTACTAAAGAAGGAACAAAAAGGTTGAGAAAAGGTATGGAGTTGTTTCTGTTAAGGAAGAGATAAAGTAGACTTCCATCTATGAAACTGATGCCCTGACGGAGAGTATGTTGGAGAAATACAAAATAGCATATGACACAGAGAAGATGAGTAAGAAATAAATCGGAATTGAATTAGAAATGGAATAGTGAAAATATTTTCTCTTTTGATAACAATAGTTAATTCTACTTATACGTATATTACCATTTAATCCCTCTTGTTTTAGATTTTATCTTATTTTTCAGTCATTAATTCCTATAAAATGATCTAATACACACCCCCTACACAAACATACACAGAGAAAAATCAGTTCACTCGTGCTATAAGCCTTGATGGTGATCTAGAAGTAACTCACTAAGATTACCTTCTTTTGTGCTTCAGGTCTTCAGGGTGGTCGAATGTTTTTCAATGCTGTTAAAGAAGGAGATACTGTAATATTTGCCAGTGACGATGAGCAGGATAGAATACTCTGGGTTCAAGCAATGTACAGAGCCACAGGTCAATCGTATAAGCCCGTTCCTGCAAGTCAAGCTCAGAAGATGAATCCTAAAGGAGGAGATGTCAGTGCAGATATATCCCCACTCTGTAAGTTGCTTTCTTTTTTATATGGCTTTGGTTTTGATTTTACTTTCTAAAATAAGCACAGGCTTCTTCAATGAAGTTTAATTAAGTAGAACTCATTCACTGGGGAAATTTGCCAAGCAATTTGTTGTTATCCAGAAGCTCTTTAACTCAAATTATTGTTACCAGCCAGGGAAATCCTGACTTGGAGGTCATTATTTTTATTATAATCCATGAAAATGCGACAATTAGCTTTGTATTCATTACAGTTGACCCACATATTACCATGGAGATGGTGTTTAGTGTATATTATATTTTTCAGTAGTCAGGCAGTGCAGTGTTGAATAGAAAAACATCAATTTATTCTCAGGATTTTATAGATTTAGATCAGGTTTATCATAGGTTTTATATATTAGTTGTCTAAACATTGAAATGTAGGCAGTACTTTGTGAGTTGAAAAGCACTAGATGTGCCACTAGATTTTTATACTTTTCAGTGTAATAATACACGACATATAAAAATTCAAAAATAAATAAGTCTAGTTTAAGTTTTCATCTTTCTTTCAGAAAAGTATTGTTTTAAAGAGAATTAAGGTAGGTAACATATATTAACAATAGCTTGAAAATTTTCTCTATTTTCAAATCTCTAATAGATTTGAAAAATCTATTATGTCATGAAGATATCTGCACCTAGGGAGCATATATGATTTTATTGTTTCAGGGGCTGAAAAGAGCAACTTTTCTATCCTGGAAAACTAAAAAAAAACAACCAAGCATTTTTTAATAGCGATTAAATGTTAACAATGTTTAACATGACTGTATCCAATAATCCTTATACATAGAGTGAAAGAGAGGAGGCATTTTTTAGATTGAAGCTGGTTTGAAATCTGAAGTCTTTGGCAGGTCGACTCAAAATAGTTGTCCTCTGTGACTCAGTCTCATATTCTTCTATTTGTGCTGTAGTCTTTCATCATTACACTACTAGAAGACAGTAAAATGTGCTGGTTACACAGCAATGAGTATTCAAAAACCTGACAGAGCTGTAAAGAACACTTAAAAAAGCATGTTTCATCTCACAAAAGCACTGGTATCTGTTGAATTTTTAATGTGAGCTGATTTTGAAGATTAAAATAACCACATATTAGAGGAGATTTTTAAGGTGAAGTACGTTATACAATGTAAATAACACTGCAAAAGCAAAGATGGAGCAACAGCTGAGAAATGCATCCACTCACCTTCCAGTGAACTGACCATAAGCTGAGTACCGGGAGATGACTGTGTTCACCTCCTAATGTTTCTACGTCATGTACGTCTGCTGGAAAGCACAAAAGAAGAGTCAGAATTAGCCAGGGAGTTGCTTTTTTTCTTGGACACAGTGTTTACATGTACATGAAGGTGGATGCGACTAGGAAACACTGACAAAGAAAGGTATAGAAAGAAACAAGTACAATTGCAAGTTTGATGTACTAAAATCATTTTTCCAGAGACAAAATTTCTGAACCTGATAAAGAATAAAATGGGCATATTTAGGACATGTATTCATACAGTTAGAGAAGCTGATGGAGTGATGATTGATGTTAATAACTTGGTCAAAAAGACCAAGTAAGGGGATTATTAAGACTCATAAGGGGATTGTAACATGATGCAGGAGAAAGCCAAACATCATTCTCATCCTACACCAGCATGAATTCAGAGTGAAAATATCTACAGGGAAGAAAAGAGAGAAAATGGAAAAAGAAGTTAGATAAATAAGCATTTGATTTGTGGTAGATAATTTTCTTCATCTCTCTTTTGGAATAATATCACTTATCAAAACATCCAAAAATAGATAAAAATTCATTTGAGATTCCAGAGAGACCATTTATAACAGTTGTTATAAAACTGTTGTTTAAATCCCATGTATAAAACATAAAATCTGACTTATTAAGTAGCAAGGAAATAGTAAAGTCAGTCAAACATAAGGCCATAAATTGGTATCACAAAACATCAAACCAAAGACAGGAAAGTTGAAGAGATTTCCAAATGAAACATCCACCTGACCAAAGGCACATCACAGAGGAAGATTATGTGGACGATTAAATCATCTTTGTCGAGCAGTCAGTGTAATGCAATCAAGAAGATAGAGGAGGCAATTTGTCAAATGAAGAAATGCTTTGAGATTAGTCATGGAAGTATAAGATTGACATTTTCAATCTATTTGGATAAACCAATAACAACTACCATTACAATTCTCTTTCTTGTTTGATGGTATGGTAATAAACGAGACCCAAAATGATGAATTTCTTCTTTCTTTTAAATTTTATTTTTATCTCTCTGAATCTTTGGACTGATTGTATCAAGGACTCTGTAGGAAACTCAGAATATGATGAGTATTAAGGTACTGGTGTCACAATACGTGCTCACAAGAAATGCTGTTGCTTAACCTTATGGTGTCATTGCTCAGGTTTTGAATGCTTGGTAATGTGCTTATAAAGCAATTCCTGCAAAACAGTTTTGAGCTATTTCTGTGTGTATGTTCAGTTTATTCAGTCATTTTAATACAAATATATAAAAGGTATCTTCTCATTTTACAGTTTTCTCAGCAGGTTTTGAGTCTTTATATCCACCATATACTTTGCAATTGTAAGACTGGAATATCTCCATTCACCCTCCTGTCCCTGTCCTCCTTGTCTCCAACTACTCCCATCTCCTTTGTAGGAATGAGGCTAACACCAGCCTCCACCACTCATTCATTAGGCAGTCAATAAGTCAATAAGTCACCTTCATCCTCTCCACCATGCTACTCAAAAACTTATGAAAATTATCTTGTATCCTCCTCAAATCTGTCCTTCAGCAAAATAGTAGTAATTCATCGCTGTGCTGGCTCCAGCCTCATGCTCCAGCCTTATTTGCCAGTCTGCTTTCTCTTATTCTTCCACTTCTGGTATGTTATTTTATGATAATATATAAATGATAAGGTTCTGGTGGGCAGAGATTCTCTTTTTGGCCTGTGTTTCTAGGCATGCAGTGCTTTGGAGTCTTTGTCAATAGTCAGAATTTGAAACGCTTCCAGTACCAGCTGCCACTCTCTGTATGAAGTGGCATTTGAAGTAATGTAATGCATATCTTGCCACTGTCTTTTTCAATGAGCACGTGCAGCTTCATTCAGCCAGTTCCAGGTTTCCTTTTCTACCTGCTTTCCTGCTTGCCTGAATTGGTTCAAACTGGTTCCACAATGCTAAAGCTCACTGGAAGCCACGAAATGGAGGTCACACTTCACAAGGCCAATTCTCGAATTCTCGCAGATCACCTTGAACAGAGTAAATGCTACAGAAAACTGTGCTTCTGTGCTGGAAGAGGACAGAAATGGTACATGATAATTTGTTTATCAATAGGAACCGCTCACCTAGGCATGTGCTATAAGAACATGGAGTTCTTGGTCCTAATTCAGTCCTAATTCTCTCAACTTTATTGGCTCAGTGAGGATGTGGTGATTTTTTTATCACATTTGTATCTGGTCTAAAAGTGGAATTTTCTTACAAAGACTGCAAAAGGCATATTCAGAATTCTGTTCTGCTAAACTGAATATGCTTGTCTAAAAGAACGTCCAAGGGCTTGCTGAAAAGCAGACAATAACTTTTGTTAGTTTTTGCCATGGTTTTAACAAAATATTTGATCTACCTTGATTTAAAAAAAAATAAAAAAAAGGTTAGGTTAGGTTAGTTTTTTGGGCTAACAGCTTCCAAACTGTAAAATAAATACATAGCCTGGATTTTACCATATAATATAGAAGTATCAGCCAACACTATGAGTTTGAGTTAGAGGAAACTGAAAGCAGGACAGCAAATTCATCAACAAGAGACCAGAATTAATTGCTAAAAAGCAGAAGTATTACTGTCCCAGAGTTCTCCTCATTTCTCCTTTCTGATATTTCCCAAGGCTGACAGAATGTTCAGAAAAAGATGGAAATGTATTTTTTTCTTAACTGTATCACAAAATAGCATTCTTGATGGCTTTTGCCTTTGATCGTAGTCTGAACAGGATACATGTAGATCATAAGAATCTGAAAAATCCAGTTATTCTAGCCATTTTTAAATCACATTCCTATAAATCCCCATTCATATTCCTAAAATAGCATTTATTAATTCCTTATAATTATTTAAGCTTGTAATCTATGTAAAAATCAGTTTTATTTCAAAAAGATGGTGCATTCTTTTGTATATATATCACAATAGTAAAATAAGATGTAAATATTACATTAGATTTATTTTTTCATTATTTCTTGCTTTCCTACACCTAATAAAGGTATGTTTTAAATTAATTTTTCTATTGTTAGACTAAATTTGGTATCAGACATTCTGTTACTGTTTGACATTGTTATTTGTTCTGTTTAATTCACCGAATGATTGGAATCAGTTGTGGATCTTTCTGTAGAATTACATAGAGCATATAATTTTTTTAAAAATCAGTATTTTGTTTATTTTGCCCAAATTATCTAAGAGAAAATTCTGCTTTCAGAAGTCACGTTGTATTGAGTAGGTTGCCTTATGTATTCAGATCATCTAGATATCAATACCAGAATGCTGTCTTTGTTTCTTTTTCAACATCCAGTCTGATTTCAAAAGATTTAATTTCTTTTCAGTATTTACAAAAATTTCCTTCTGCAAAGGAGAATCCTTTATATATGTGTAGTAAACACAGGAGAAAAAAAATTGAAGCCATTTAAATTAAGAAAGATTTAGTTGTGTTTAATTTGTGCAGATCACTGCCAGTGGTAAATATGAATCCTTTTCTTTTCTATCATTTGCCTTCTTTTAAATAATTAATCAGTAAATCGGATTATCCATATAAAATGGAAAGCTTGTAAGAAATATGGAAAACAGTCACGCATCAGATCTGTGCTGGGAGTCTTTTAGGTGTGTGTGTATCATTTTGGAATCTACAGATATTTTCACATTGTAGTTAAGTACTTTCAGTAATGTAGTTGTATTGATACCACTTTATCTTCGAATTCAGGTGTTTTAACATATTTAAATTGTTCTAATTAAGAGAGAGCACTTCCTGCATCTGTGTCAAAAATATGACCTAAGTTTGTTATTGATGATAGACTAGACTAACACTAATGGAAATGTTGTTAATCTGTGTAATTGCATAAGCTACCGATCCTTTAACCATTGAAAATACATGCTGTTATTTCTCTGGGATGATAGCTTCATACCTTACACCATCAATGTATTGTCATATTGTTTATTTGCAACATCCACCTTGGTGAAATCTGTCACATGGATGTGACTCTTGCTTTGACAATGCAAAGCCAAGTGATATGAATTAGTTTCTGCATCTTTCTAAGATGTGATGCTGCAGATCCTTCAGCTTGAATTAAATAATTCTCCCATCCACAAATACAGCTGAAAGTTGGACTTGACATGGATCAATATAATCTGGGGCTAAATTTCTAAATGTGACTGATTATGTTAGCATCATGCCCACAGATCAATATTGAGTTTTATTATGAACCTGGCTCTATAATTGGGTTTAATCAATAAACTTTTGTCTCCTTTTCTTTAGAAATTTTAGGTTTGTACTATGCAGGTTTTCAAAATTGCATTTAGGATACACTTAGATCTGTACTTTTCTAGTAACGAATATAAAAAGATCTAGGTTTGAATTTAAAGGAACAAAGAACATAGACAATTGAAAGGGGAAGTCAATTTTTAAGTTGATAAGACTGTTCACCCCAATGCAGTCTATACAAACCAAGGCGGCTAATGTGCTAATACATAACTAGTCCTTTTGGGCACTGTAAGGCTTTTTCTGTCCATACTTGATAGATAATTCACATTGAGGACTTTGACAAAACATAGCTTTAATGAAAGCAATCACTAGAGCTTCTCTTTTGATAAACCCGCGGGGTTTAAAGGCGTTGAAAGATGCAATCTGGGAAGAACAATAAATTTGGGCCTTTGATTGAAGTGCCATTTGGGATGGTATGTTTTCTCAATGTATTTACACAAAAATGCTGCTCCCTTTTTCACTACTCTTTGCTTGAAGGTTGAAGGAGCTCTTTGCCATTACTACATTAAGGTTTGTCTCATTAAAAGCCGAGTACAAAAAGAAGGCTGGAAATGACCTAGCTCAAGTCAGTGTGTTCATTTCTGCTCCAGTTTGCCATTTGAGAAGTAGGCTTCAAGCCATGTTGAATATTTCTATGAGTGCTACTCTGATCTGCAGTAAATTTGTTCTTTCTTATCTCTAGAAATAAATGCATAAACTTTTTTTTTTTCTTTTAATGGAGGGAAGGATATTTGGCAATTTTGCTAGAATTAGAAAGAGCCACACAAGCACAAGAAATTACAGGACACATTTTTTTATGCTCATAAAATTGTTTTGTAAATCGTAGCATTTATAGAGCTCCACTAAAGGAACATTTTTGCCAAATTGTTTTAATGTACAGGTTTTTATTATAGTAGGACAGTAATTAATGCTATTTGTCAGATTAAAAAACAGGATTCTGTAAGAAGTAACTTGCAAACAGCTGCCTATGTAACTTGTTTCTTTGCAATTTTTTCAAGATTATATACTGAGAATTATATACCATGTTACATTTGCATTTGTAAATCTGCACACACACTAACATATATTCCTCTGCACATTCTCTCCTTTGTATGTACAGATACAGACCGTGGTCAGAAACATGGCATGGAAGAGTTTATTTCTGCTAATCCCTGCAAATTTGACCATGCTTTCCTCTTTCAACTGCTTCAGAGGCAGACCTTGGATCACAGATTGAATGACTCCTATTCTTGTTTGGTGAGTATAGACTAGAAGATAGCTATAAAGAAGTGAGAAATAGTTGTTATAAAGTAGTCCTTTCTTCTTTGTTCATTCAATACCTGTGGTTGTAGTTGGAATAAAGGGTCCAATCGATTGCTTTCAGATTTGAAAATTATACACTTGCAAACTGCTGCTGTGCCACTCAATAGAAAGCAGAGACCCAAACTGTCTCTGATTTTATCAGCTGAAATTTATCATGTCTTCTGTGGAGGTCTGAATAAAAACAGAAGGTTTTAATGATGGTCGCAGCCCCTGCAGTAGGATTTACTGACACCTGTACAGTCATTTTAAGGTACAGATGCAGTTAACTCATGTCAGACATTTTCATCCACCTTGTCATTCTTCACTGTGCTAGGGTGTGAAGAAGAAAAAATACCAAAAGAAAGGAAGCAGAACCATTGGCAATCAGTACAGATATATGGACAAGTGTGTGTTATCTGAGTCACACATAACAAATTATAATTATTGAACAAAATAGTGTGGAATACGTAATTACTGAGCAAAAACAAGTAAAGAGGAATCTCTGTACCAGAATGAACTTTTTTTCACGTTCAGAGTCACCTGTAAGAGAGAAGATGCAGATGTAGCATGTTTCTGTATTCATAACTGCAGTTTCCCTTCACTTTGAAGCACTTGCTGTTCTCTGCTTTGTGGGGTTAGGAGTTGAGGACAGAGCTGTTCCTGGTTTCATGTTTAACAGGAAAAAACAGCAGCAATTTTATGGGTGTCTGTCGTGTTACACACATGTTTGTTACATGTCTTCATTTGGAACAGACCTTGTAACTTCTGGAGGCTTTGTTTTTCACCACATGCAGTCCGATATCCTGATCTCTTACTGAGGACCTACAATGTTTTATAACATACCTTTTTTTTTTTCACTTTACCATCCCAACAGAAACAAAAAAATAACTTTATCTCTTTTTCTTATATTCTTCTGTCTTGTCATGTATTATAAAGAAAGATAATGATGGGTTTTTTAGGTTTGTTTTCAAGTGTAAAAAGGAAAAAAAAAAAGATTATTTGATGACAGTTGTTTCCTTTTTAAAATACTGCCAGATAAGTATGTATAGAAAAAGTTAAAGGACTCATTTTCTGTCTGTGGGTTGCACACTGAATCAAAGAAGAGGCCTGAAGGTACATCTGTACAAAGTAATTGGCACTCAAAGAGAAAATGGTTAGCTTTCTAACAGTGCATTGGGGTCAAAATCTTTTTTTATAATAATAATATGGTAAGACACTTAATATAACCTTGAAATCAGGAACTTTTAGAAGAGGTTATATGAAATACGCAGTGCTATGGCAACCATAAAGCAGATGCATTTCTTATTGTTCATTTTTAAATTCGGCTTTTAATGAGTAGAATGGGTGATCATTTTTTTGTTAAATTGCACATTTAACTATATCTTTTTAAATTATAAAATCGAGAATGTTAAGGTAGCAGTAGAATGTTAGAACATAGAAGTGTGGTGATTTTTTCCTGGATGGCTCATTTTTTTTCATTTTTAGACATTGTGTGTGCTATTATTGCAACAAAATATGGAGCAATCACACATGCAATTTCTAAAAATAAAAGATAAAAATGTTTAAAATGAATATTAAGTCCTATATTAAACTGTGACCTGACCTAAACTTCTTTAATTTTCTATTCTTCTCGGCAGTGGGAGCTAAGAGGGGTTATTCTGCCTACTTTTTTGGAATGATACAATAAACAAAAAGCACACAGTTATCTAATACACTGAAGCATATAATTACGTGTTTGTGACTGCTACACGTGGTGTGGGGCTGGATAAGGGTGAGGAAGGTCCATATTACTATGAAAATGAACACATTAAAACAGCTCTCCTACAGAATCTGAAGTTAAGAAGTTCTTGAAAAATTTGTGTTCCAGTCAGAATTTTCTGCTATGAGAACACAAGAAATTTTAATAAAGAACCATTTGCTTTTGAATTGTCAGAAGTTGGCATCTGTGTAGCATCCTGTCATGTTTTGCATAAAAATTTGGTGAGAGATCAGCGGCAATGTCAGAATATCAATCACAGTTACCACTGTTTACTGTATGTAGGGATAGGACACATATTACTGCAGAAATTCAGCTAAAATCAGCAGAATACCATTATTTTCCAGTGAACGTACATGTAAATTACATAAGCTACATGAGTAGATTAATTTAAAATACTGAATTCTGCTGTGGGTGCTGTAATTAAGCTACGTGTTCTCTCTAGAAACAGCTGAAGCTCTTTAAAGGCAATGGACAAATTGACTTTCATTATGTGACTCAGGAGGAAACAGATTTCTGAAGTAAGATTGAGATGTTCTGGTTTGCAAATAGTATGTTTAATTCAGGAGTTGTGAGAGAATATAAAGTTCAGAGATCATTCTCATGCAACTCCTTTAGTGAAGTTACAGTGCAGACAATCTTAACTTGATGTGAGTGTATTTTAATTATAGTTTCCTGTAGTACTTTCGCTGATATCTTCTATAAAAACTAAACATTTGAATTTACAGAAGTATTCACAAGCAGTAGAGAGATATGGTCTTCATCTCCTAAATTGGTGTCATAAATTTATGACTTGCAAAATTGTTTTGCTTATCTAAGTCATTTGTACATTTGAGTTTAGGTGTTCCTCAGTCTTTCTCAATCATTTGGAAAGGATGATAAGACAGAAATGTCACCACAATTAAGAAAATAACAAAGAAAAACAGCTCTTTAAGATGGCTGTGCAGTAGCTATGGTTTTCCAAGCTTTACGTTTTTCTCCTTGCTGCTTCTTGGAAGATCACTATTGCATCTTTTCTCATATTGGAAGGCAAAGCAATCAAGGCACTTCTGTATTCCATTTCCACACCAAGAATCTTTTTTTTACACTCTATATTTATTCCCTCAATACCTGTTTTACTGAAGCAAAAGTGCCTGTACACTGTTCATGTCTGTGCTAGGGTCATACTGTACCAAGCCTGTGCCCAAATTATCCTTCTGTCAAAATAGGAGCCCTGTTCCAAAAGTAGTGCTTCCTATTTTATTATGTTGGCCCACGACTTCAGAGGCAGATGTTGGTAATACGGTAGTAGAGATTGAAGCTTCCCACCAATATTCCATTACATGTTGTTGCCATGCAATAGATGGCAGCAAAAGGGCAGACTGACAAATGGCGTCTGACATAGAAGAACATATGAAGCAAGGGTGTGGAGGCAGAGACGTAAACAACAAGACACGTTCCAAGCAGCCATACAGATTTTTAGGAGTGCAGGATGTAGGCTCTTGTTCATTGCTGGTGAAAATGCACAGCTAATGGTAGTGACTGTTGAAAAACACTGCTTAGTAGCTGAGAATACAAATAGTTCAAATACAAATAGGCAGAAAATAGGCACAAATAGTGTTATTGCACTCCTTGTTTCTGTTGTCATTTCCATGGAAATAAATAGGAGGCATTACTTTCAGAACAACCTGTATAGTTCCCGAGCGTATCTAATTACCATTTACTATTGGTATATTAATAACATTTCTCTCAATAAAATCTCTTTCGATAAACTACCTGGCTTTGTATTTTTTATACTGATTGCTTAAAAGCTCTTAAAAGTACATGCCTATTCTCTAAAGAACGAGGAAAATGGTCAAATTGTATTTCGCCACTCGGATTAAAGTTACAGCCATAGGGAATCGATTGTCCAGAAACTGTATTTTAATCATTGATATTAGTGTATCTCACCATTACCCAAATGTTCTCACACAGCTTACAATTACTTTAATAAAACTGATTATTTTATAGGGTTAATTAATTTTGTATCAGGTAGAAAGTTTTTGATATAATCAAATCCACACCAGACTGTGGATGTATTACCTTGTTTTTGTTAACCATGCATTTCATGGCGGTGATAACTCAGAACAGCAAATGGTTTCCTGACAGTCCTTTCAGCAAGAGTTTTATTCTTGGATCCAGCTTCCAGTGCTATAAACATTAGTCAGCTATAAATCATTCTACTACAAAAACTCTATGTAATGCACACAAAAATATGTTTTTCTGTTCTTTGTTTGATTTAAAAGCTGTGAGTGGGAAAACAAATCTCAACATGTGTGTGGTTTTTCTTTTTGCCTTTTTCTTTCAGGGTTGGTTTAGCCCAGGCCAGGTCTTCGTATTAGATGAATACTGTGCTCGTTATGGAGTGAGAGGTTGTCACCGCCATCTTTGCTATCTTAATGAGTTGATTGAACATTCAGAAAGTGGTTCTGTCATTGATCCAACCTTGCTCCACTACAGCTTTGCATTCTGTGCTTCTCATGTCCATGGCAACAGGTAATTTAATGTTGCATTTTTAAATTAGTAACCTTAGAATGAAGCAAGTTATTCCTAGACTCCTTCACCAGATAGAGATGTTGCACGTATCAGAAATTGGTTCATGAAAGTTTTGTCAGAGGTCTTGGACTTTCTGTATGGATTATATTTAAAAAATAAAAAATAAATCTTTTCATTTATACTTACTTTCTTAATGCACTGTGCTTTCTTAGGCATTGTATAGACAGATTCAAGGGAGAAGGATATCATCCTGCATTCTGTGTTTGTATTGTGTTAGTGAATGGTGTTTCCAGTGAACATTTTGAACAGCATTGAAGTTTAAGGGAAGCTTTGACAGCTTTTCTACAATCTGTAACTTGGCAACTAATCATACAGTACTGAGTTCTTCTGGCTCTGCTACCACAAGGAGAAAAAATGCATAGTTGGAATGGTGGTGTGACCCATACACTGGGAGCTAGGATAATTCTGTAATTCTTTCCACTCAAAGAAAAGACTGTTTCACTGGTCACAGTGATGCTCATATGATTATGTCTTCCTTCCTCTTGTGAGTGAAAGACTTGTTAAAAATAGAGTTGTTGATTTTCTATGCTAAGTGTTAGAAGTACACATTCATTAAAAGAAGTCTGTGCCCCATCTGTGCCTTATTCCACATTGTGAAGGACCAGTTCTGATCTTGGACAAAGATAGGAGATAGGATCTTAGGATAACTTGGTGGAATGGACCTCAGGAGGTGTCCAGCCCAACCTCCTGTCAAAGTAGGGTTGCAAGGTCAGACCAGGTTGCTCAAGGTGTAACCCAGTCAGAGCTTTACTCAGTCTAAACTTGTCTTATTTCAAGTTAGTTATATTCATTGTCTCTCATCCTCCCATCTTGCACCACTGGAAGAAAATCTAGCTCTGCCTTTGTGACAGCCTCCCAGTAGCTGCTGCAGAAGCCGTTCAGTCCCCTTGAATGCCACTTACTCTCCAGGCTGAACAAGCCCAGCTTACCCAGGCTCTTTCACAGAGCAAGTGCTCCTGCCCCTGACTGATGTGATGGCCTCCACTGCACGTGCTCCAGTTTATCCATGTTCTCCTTGTACTAAAGTGGAGGATGGAACAGGCAATATATCAAATTACAAGATGGCATGCATTTGCAGCCTGCTGTGTACGCTAGGTCTGTAGAACACTGTAAGAAATATGATTTAAACTTCAATAATTCAAAAAATAATTGATCTTCCCCCTCTCAACTGATCCAGTCCTGCCAAAGGGGAGAACTTGTTTGCAGTCATGAAATGAGGTTGTTGTGATGCTCTGAGTAAATCCCTAAAATTGGATCCTGGTAGAGATGAGGGAAAAGAAAGGTTTTATTCCCAACTTGTTTGCTTGTCTTGTCTTGCAACCAGTCAGTCACAGTGGATGCTTTTCTCACCCTGGCCAGTGAAGTCCCATTGGCCTAAACAGTGCCTTCCACCTGTGAGAATAGGAGCTGAGTGTTTGTGGTCTCAGTGCTTTGGCAGAGAGCTTAACGTTATATAATCATTGATTATAATATCTAAAATTAAAATACTTTTGAATATGCGTAAAATATTCCCAAGAATCTTGACATTCATACTAGTAAGTTAGGAGAATTTCTGCCTTTTATTTGGTAACATATTCTCCATAAAAGCCTGCTTCTATTGTCAGTTCCTGAAGAACCTGATATATTTGCATTTCCTATTCAGTCTGTCTTTGTTGTTTCTAGCCCTTTTATTACTGATTCCAGCCTAACGAGACAAATATACTGTGATAATTGCTCAAACTTATTTCAAGAATTCAAAAAGAAGGTAGATATATTTCTTTTTATTTCATCATTTAAGTGAAGGACAACAGTGCGTGCAGTGCATGAAAATATCTCAGGGAGCACATCATTTACACTGTGGTAAGCACTCTGTTTGTATTCTGTCTATTCCTCCTGTACAGATATTCTCTGAATAGCATTATGAGTGTTTTAGGAATAAAAGAAGTGTTGAACAGAGAGGGTCTAACTAGAACTGAGATATTGTAAAAAGGAGGAAAAAAGAAACATGAAGAAAGAAGAAAAGTGAGTCAAGGACAGAAGCAGACACACTGAGGATGACAGACACATATATACACATAATACATCCACTCATTCATCTGCTGCAGCACTAAGAAATAGTAAAAGGGAAAAAGAATTTCACAGACAATGCATGACAGGCCAAAGTTCTAGGCTGATCCATGGCGTTATACATCTTAGTTTTCTAAGTCAGGCTGAGAATTAGAAGGACAACATAACAAAGAGCTTTGTACTCTGGACATGATGTATTCAATTTATTCTTCCCATTTGCTTCATAGAGGGATCTTAGACCTTCCACAAGCCTGAGAAAGATCATCAAAGGTGATTATGAAGATGATCATGATGGAGGAGCATATAGACATGAAGTTGTATCTGCAGTTCAAATTACCAATTTTTTTCAGACATGAATTTTATAGTAAGGGACAATGCATTGACATCGGTCAAATAATCAGACAGGGGTGTCACTCACCTTTCTGATTTCTGGTAATCTCAGGAGTCTGAGAAACCCAGGCACAAGTCACAGCAGACCTGCAAATTATCCCGGGGCTATACCAGGACGTAGCTGAGCACACCAATGGCTGCATTCAATTTCTTAAATTAAAATGATGAGGAAGCAGTCTCGTAGGATGTACCCCAGATGTCCGTTTGTCATAGGCACTCTCTAAGATCCCAGCTATGTGCTAAACACAGCTCCCGGTAGTCACTGCCAACAAGGCTGAATCAGTTTGGGTTCTTTCTACCTTTCATATTTCTCCAAAGTTCTTCTGACAGACTGGGGACCTGCAGGTATTCCCCATGCTCTTTTGCCACACCTTTGGGCTTCAAATATAATATCTTTCATGCTCTCGACTCTAACACATGGCCATCTTTCATTTTAAAACATCCACATTAAAGGAGATCATTGTGGAGCTTCAGGGGCTACACCAAAAACAGCGGAGCCCTGAGCTGAGCTCTGGTTGTAGGCTGTGTGCAGCAGACCTAGCCTCAACTCTCAGACCAGGAAACAGTGGGCACTATTTCTTTCCTATCTGCAACAAAGATGCAGTTCACAAGTTTTGACAAAGTTAGCAAGCATGCTGGTAGTTAATGTGTCTTTTTGCCATTGTTGCTGATTTATGAACAGAATTGTTAGCAAAGGGTTGATCACAAACTGCTGAGATCCAGACTAAGAAATTCAAGCCTCCTTTGTGTCTTCCTTTTCTTGCTAGGAAGAACATTATGACCAAGCTAACAGACTGCTTACTAAGAAATGGCATTTCTGCTTTTGTGCATTGACATTCTTAAGACATTCTCAAATATCCAAACAAAAAAATCATTTTCTAAAAGAGTGGCCTTGCTGAGTGTTTAAATAAAAACAAGTCCTTGTTTCTGAATCAACGGATTCCTCTAGTGCCTCTGCATAAATGCTTTGTAACTTTTCAATAGCATCTCCTTTGGTTCCTCTTTGCAACATTTTTCTTCTGAAATATTCCACTGAAATGGTCCCCATCAAAGTCATTAGTTTACAAATGAATTTTTCCCACTGCAGCAATGCATACACTGAACTTGTGTATCTCTGGTGAAAGTGAAATGGGCAGAACAAGGAACTATAGGGTACTCCCAAAGACTGGCATTTCAGTCTAAACAGTCCAGGCAGGAGCTATTGTTTTCTTCCCCATCACCTTCACTTTTGTCTACTTTTCATGCTGTGACTTCTATTCAGTCCCTCTTGTCTGAAATGGATGCTGTTGGGTAACGCATGAAGTGTAAAGTGACTTCTTTCCACCTGCTGAGATACAGACTGAATTGAAAAAATCAAAATTCAAGCATATTCCCTCATTATACCTTTTTCTATTCAGAAAGCAGGCTGGTTTATTGGAAGTCCACATATGAGAAGCGAAGGTGAAAGCAATGCTTTAAAAATCTGTCTATAACTGAAGATAAATGGTTTCACTCTGTCTTGATTTTGAAATATTCAGCACATGTGTTTGAATAGTCATACTGAGTCAGAGTTCTTCTGAGCCAGTCAGTCATCAGCCTAAAACATTAACCTGGTTTCAGGAAGAGAAGAGCAAGCATATGCAGTATTTCCTCTCAGTTCTTTTTCAGTCTCCAGCTCTTTACTGCTCAGAATACACCTGTTCAGTAGCCTGGTGAGAGTTTCTGTTCAGGTACTTGTCCATTGCACCCCTGAACCTGTGTAACCCCTTTGCATCCTCAGCACCTTTGGCAGCAAGTTCCTCAGCTCAGCTTCCTTTTGCATGAAGAACTCTTGTTTTGTTCTTGACTCTTACAGATCTCATTTCAGTCTCTGTGGTAACTGCAATAGGTCAAGAGCGTCAAAAAATACTTCTCTGTTGTCTCTGCTGTTTAAGGTTCAAGAATTATGAGAGAACCATGCACTGATTACAATGGGTGGATATTTTCTGCTAATTCCCTGTCCTTTCCTCGTAATTCTCAATGTTGGTTTGTTTTTTGGCTGCCACCAGAAATGGTTTCATGATATTATCCATCATAACACCAAGGCCTCTGCAATGCATGATTTCATAAGGTACTTCGGGAATTCCATGCTATGCCAGATAACTATCCTTACAATTACTGTCACCTTAGTTCTTAGCCACTTGCCAGATCATTTATGAGTATACTGTAAAATAACACAGGTTTCAGCACAGATCCTTGCAGAACTCCACTGATAACATCCCTCCACTGCAGGTATTCACTGTTTGCTCCTACTCTCTTTTTCACTGTAAAGGTAAAGATTGTCATTTTTAATTAGTTTCTGCTTTGTTACCTTAAAAGCTTTTGTTTGGGAATTTTGACAAAATATTTTTGGAAGTTCAGATACATTTTATTGATCACAATCATTGACTCATTTTTTATTCCTTTATAGAACTTCAGGATCAAAAGATAAAATTTATCTTCCTTGTGGCTTCAAGGCCATACCAGACTACTTCATAATAAATCATACTTATCCAATTTTCTTTAATTTTATCTTTAAATAGTTTTCTGGGATGTATATCAGGCTTAGTAGTCTGCAGTTCCCCCTATCTCCTCTGGAAACTTTTTTTTATTGTAAATTAAACTGTTGTTCTTCACCTCCCAATCTTCTGGAAGAAGGAGGTCTGGTGAGCAACTCCACTCAAGCATAGGTTCAGTTCTGGTCCAGGCAACTTCCTATTGTTCATTTTTCTAATCTGTTCCATAAACTCTTAGTTTAGACAGGATCCCATCCAAATGGGGCCTTGAATGCTTCCAGGAATGGGGCATTCACAGCTTCTCCAGGCCTGCAGTGCCTCACCAATTTCTGTGTAAATAATTTCCTCCCAGTATCTAATCTAAATCTCCCTGTTCCTCTTTATCCTATCTGTCCATGTAAATTGTCTCACTCCATCTTTTTTTATAAGTTTTTGTTAAGTATTGAAAAGCTGCAATGAGATCTCCTCAGAACCTTCTCTTCTCCAAACCAAAGAAGCCCAATTCCCTTAACATTTCATCACTGGAGAGGTGCTCCAATGATCATCTTTGTGGTTGTTCTCTGAACCTGCTCCCACAGCTCCACATCTTTCTTGTGCTGGGGCCCCTACACCTGAACTCAGTACTCCAGAAGGGTCCTCACAAAAGCAGAGCTTCTCAGAGGGAAGCAATCACCTCCCTCTCCCTGCTGGCCATTCCTCTTCTGATGCAAGCTGGTTGCTCAAATAGAGCTTTTCATCCACCACAACCCCTTTTCCACAGGGCTGCTGTCAAGTTCTTCTCCTTCACGTATATCAATGATTGTCCACCCAGCACCTTGCACTTGGCCTTGTTGAACCTTGTTCAGTTCATGTGTGCCCACTTGTCAAGATTGTTCAGGTGTCTTTGAAAGTCATCCCTTCCTTCTATCATATCAACTTCACCACACAGCCTAGTGTCATCAGCAAACTTGCTGAGGGTGCAATCAATCACACTGTCTCTGTCACTGACAAAGATCATGGGTCCCGAAACAGATCCCTGAGGAGCACTACTACTAATGGCCTCCACTCATAGAGCCATTGACTAAAACGACTCTGGCTGCAATCATTCATACAATTCCTTATTCACTGTATAGTCCACCCTTCAAATCCATTTCTCTCCAATTTAGAGATAAAGGTGCCATGTGGTGCCATGTGAAAGGCCTGATGGTAATCCAAGTAGATATTATCAATTGATTGGTGTTCATTAACGTAGTTTCCAAGAGGATCTGTTCCATGATCTTCCCAGGCATAGATATGAGATTGTAGTTCCCTGTGACTTTCTACTGTTTTTAAAAATAAGAGTGTAGTTTCCCTTTTTCAGTACCACAGACTTTGTCTGAATACCACACACATAAAGGAAACACATAAGGGAAAAGAAACTACAGAAACTTTGAAGAGTGGTATGCGTTCATACATTTTCACTTTTCAGTATCTTGCGATAAAAACCATTTATTGCAATTTTACACATTGTGTCAAGTGATAAAAGAATGTTCGGAGAATCATCTCTTTCAAACCTAGGTCAAGGAACTTTGTAAGACTGAAGAAAAGAATATCATTACATTGCTCTGTCTCTTCTAATCGTTTTCTTTTTTTTCCTTTTTTTTTTTTTTTTTTTTTTTTGAGCTTCTGAATAGATATTACCTTCTCTTCAACTCAGCACGCACTAGAATTAAAGTAAGGTTGGCTTTATCTTGTGGTTTTCTCTTTCATTTATCTTTCATAATAAGACAATCTAAAATTATAGAACTTGAGTCACCAGTTTTACTACTTTACGTGGTCACCATCTGACATGAAGGGTTTTGTCTTGATCTCTTCCCAGAAGTGTTATATTTTTATTTGTATAGTTTTGTATGTCAAAAATATTTTAATAGTGCACATAGACTTTTTCTTCAATAGTTTTCTCATGAAGCCATTGCTAGCAGGATTTTGTGGTACATTATTTCAGCTATAAGCTGTTGAAGAAGCTTCCTTTTTTCAATCTGCTTTTTATTCACTCAACCCCAGGAGCTTTTGCCGTGTTGTAATGACAGCAGGTACAAGGTCTTCTTTACAGCTTTTGTTGGCAGTTGGGTTTTCCCTTTAATTTAAATCTGATCCCACGCACTCCAAGAGCTGGGGAGGAAAAAGTTGTCCAGTTAATGACAACTTTCTACATATTACTATTACTGTTGCAAATAGCCACAAAAACATTGTCGTTAGAGATCTCCGAAGTGCAAATTAAATTTTTCAGGTACCAAGTGAATCCATATCGACCTCAGCTTTGATATAAGGAAGGATACTGTCCTTTGCTGAAAAATGCTGATAATTAAACTATGCTGATCACAAGACCAGTCTTCACTAAAATGACAACAGGGGTAGATTTTTCAGTGTATCAAGATAAATCCGTTTCTGAAAAAATCTCATAGAAATCACCAGTAGAAAATAAATCACAATTCACATAGTATTAAGAAATATCATAACAAATTTTCGCACATTTAAGATGATAGGTGCCATTCTAGGCAATGAAGGAACAGCTAATATTATTACATATTCTCACTTTCTCTAAACGTTATGTTGTTTTGCCTGGGATAAAATCATATTAGTAGTAGCTTAGCTTTTAGTGTAGAAGTGCAGTAACATACCCCACCTGAAATATAACCACATAAAAGATCATGAAAATTAACCTAATTTTTCTTTTAAATCTGTTTTATCGGCCTTCCCAATTGATTTTTCTCATTCACTTATGGAAAGGAAAATATCACCTGTAAGCAGACGTGGAATTAGCTTGAGAAATGCATGCAGCAGAAGGCGGCTCTATCGTGTCTTTTTTTTTTTTTTTTGGCAGAATGTTTGAAGAATACTTATTATAAACAACGAAATGCTCAGTGTTCAAGTACCTACTGGTTAAAGCTATATATGCAATATGATAATCTGCTCTCTTCTTTTTATAAAAAGACTTCTACTCTGCTTGCTTCTAAGCTGATAACGTAAATCAGTTTTTCTTAGACTTGTCTAACATAAACCATGAATTCTGCAAACGTGTTGACACAATTGTGTTTTAAAGAAAAATTTAAGGGATAATACAGTCTCTTAATCAAAATTCTGAACAAGCTAATCTATTGCTAATTTGAAATTTGTTCCTTTTTTTCTTGCCTCCTGTTGAGTTTAGAATAAGTTCTTGTAGAAAATGCTAAAGTCTTCTGATACAATTTGTTTCTAAAAGCCAACTTGACTTGTAGGTTTTGGTTTAAGTTTTACTAACCCCTTGAAATGCAGTTTATTGTCTTGAAGTAAGGCCTTAGTTGATGTATTTTTCTTGTATTTTGTTCTTCATGATAATTTCTCATCTTTCAGAAGAGATGTATTATTTTGGTCAGCCTTACTGCTGTAAGTGTGTGTAACACATCAGAATATCGATCTGCACATTTCTCTTCTCTTAGTTTTTGTAATTTTTTTTTTCCATGAATGGCTAAGGAGATGGTCTATGCTTTTAATGAGAACAGCTAATTTTTAAAAGTTTAAACCTTTGTAAAATATGCAAAAAGCACCATGGGGAAAAAAAAAAAAAAAAAAAAAAGAGGTCAGTGACATTCTGTTTCTAGTTCACAAGCCTGTCATAGCAAAACAGGCCAGCATCTGTTAACAGTTTCACACTAGAGGCCACTAGGAGAAGCTGTTTGCAAAGTTGAGGGCTGGAAAGAATCAACATCCAGCCCAATGTCCATCATATTGGATTCCCATTGGAACTGGTATGCTATTTTTACCTCACGTGCACAGCTGTTCAGAAGTCTTAATTCTACAGTGTGTCAGATGACCTCTGCAAATTATTATACAAGTTCTAAGACTTCCAGATTTCACAACGTATCAACAGGTTTTCCAGGCTTTAAAGGTTTGTGACAAGTAAATAAAACCAGTCTGTTTCAGGGAAAATCTTAAATCCACAATGTAATCAATCAGCTTCCCTAGAATAACTACTATGAGAACAGTTACCTTGGATGACTTAGTAAAAGTTTATTTTAAAATTCCGTTCAGGTGGTATTTTTATACCATTATTTAAAAATGCCTTATGGTCAAACAACTATTTTCCTATTGGATTTACTAGCTCTAGCTCATGAGGTTTTTATTTCATATATATTTGGTATTAAAGTCTAGGTGAATTCAACCACTTAAGATGAAACCAGAGACAACATTAAATCTGTGCCAGTGTTAGACTGTGATATAAGCAAACGAGACAGACCAATTCAAATCCAATTGACAAAGTGCTTAGAAAATGGAAAACTGATGTAAGTGAGAAAGAGAATACGACTTGGTTTTTGAGTATTCATTGTTTAGGTTTTCTCCTGACTTTCTATTTCCAAAACCAGCTGTGGACTATAAGGAAAAAATGTAGAAGAAAGATAATTTGTTCTTCCTTCGCTTTCTTGGGAAGATAATGTTAAACTGGTGTTGCATAAAGACTTGGGATTACTTTTCTCAAGACAGTTCTTCACTTTTCTTGGCAACATTATTGAAAGAGAGGTCTCAGTCTGCAATAGAAAGGCTGCATACTGGTTTTGAATTGAGAAATTCATTTCCAAATGTCCATCTTTAGCTTTGGGATAGTAAAAAATACACATTCATTGATGTTTTTAGTTGCAAAATTGTACTGGCATATTTCTGGATAACCAAATGCCTGCATGATTCAGATTTTCCTGGCAAGCATGGTAATTTATAAACAAAAATAACCATCTCAAAAAATGCTACTTCATCATTTTATCTTATCTTTAAAGCAATTTAAGGAAAAGATTTAGAAGCCAAAATGGGAACTTTGAAAATGTTTATCTAATTTTTCTAAAATAATCTCTCATTCTTTTTTCTGTGGATTATTTTTGATAGTAGTAGGTAGACATTTCTAAGAGTAGCAAAAAATGATCACCAGTAGCGTATATGTCTGGGAATTGTATTGTAAAAATGCATTTGTATGCTCTGCTTGTTGCAGTAGAGCTAAAAGGAAAAACAAATAATAATCATAATGTTTCAGAGTTTGTTCTGTATTGTAGCACATAGTTTGAAAAGATCATTTTTCAGTGCAATGCCATTTTTCTAACAGCTTTTTACGTACTCTTTTATTTTTCTTCTGGAACATCTGGTTCTATCCAAACATTCACTGAAAATACATTTAGCAGTTCTGAAAAATTTTGGCATTGTCTGCATGGTTGTTTCTGACTACATCCTCAGTGAAGTGACAAGTCCCATGTATGAAGGGATCCTAGCCCTAGTGCAGGTTGACAGATATAACATGCTACTGGCTCACCTTTTTCACTTATTGTTATATGGACCCCTAGGTCTTTTCTGTCATATACATGACATGCTTCAGCGAGGTTTAATATGACAGAAGTACTTTGTTTATCACTCCAGAGCACGATCTCTCCTGACAATGACATCAGACAGTGAAATTTACTTAAATTTGAGCCCATTCCATCTGTCAGAAGGCTGAGGTAAAGTATCCTGGCATCCATCAAAAAAGAGAAGATAAATTATTTGCTCCTTCGCATCAAATTTATCTAATAGTATATTGATGTGCCTGGTTACTGTATCTTCACCATATCTGATTTTTATTGTTGTCTTCACAATAATTTAAAGAGTTCAGGGATTCTTTTCACTTTGACTTGACAGATCACGAATGTAAGTGATTTAAGGGGTGAAGGAATTGTTTATGTCACAACAAAGCAGCAAATTATCCTTTCCAGATTTAAGAATAGTGGTGAAAGTTAAAGTAACAGTTTAGCAAAAAACAGTTTAGTGTCTTTTTACTGCAGTTCTCTTAGTCCTAAAAACCAAGATAGTTTTGGAGGTTCTGAAAGAAGTACAGGACAGATCCAGACTTCATGTCAGAGTAGTAAACTCAGGTAGGAAGCAGTGATGCTTTGTTATCCTGGATTTGGAAGTTAAGTGCGTAGCTGGAGGTTTTCAGACGTTTTAAAGTAGTAAACAGCAAGATCTGGGAAAGTTGTGATTTTAAAGTGAAAGTACTTTTTAGGAAATGCATATTTCAATTATTTTTAACTGTGTTGTTATTTGATTATGAACATACTAATAATATTAGGGTAAGAGTCTAAGCGTGTGTTTAATGTGTTTAATACAAGGCTTATTAATTATTGGAACTCGAGTTTGATGTTAAAAAATGCCAGTGGCTTTTTTTTTAAGAACAATTTTTTTTTGCATCCTTTATGCCATATGTGTGGAAATCTTAGTTACATACTGCTGCTTATGAATATGGGGTGAGAGATCAAAAATCTATGCTCACTATAACTGTAGGGACTGTGAGCCTTCTCTGGCTTTTCTCACCGTGATTTGTCTCCTACCTAAACCACTGTCAGCCATATTGTGCCTTTGAAAAAAATTCTGGAAGATTCAAGGAGTTAAAATTGAGACAAGATTAAATTAGCTCCCCCTATTCTGCTAACAGTAGCAATTTTCTTGAGAAAGGATGCTATGTATTTGGGAATGATTTAGGAGAAATATATGCTGCACCGTGTTTATATTGAGTCTTAGCAGCAACCAAGGAATTGCATTTAAAAGTTCAGTTTGAAAAGCTAAGCTCTTTGTCTAGCTGTAATCTGTCCTTTAACTATCTTCACAAGTTTATACATCAAGGCAGTGGGAAAGGGGAAAGGAGGGTAGCACAAATTTTAACAGAATGCTTTGAAAATAAAAAGCTGTGTTCAAGGAGGAATCAGCATGAAGTGATGTCAACAATTCTTAAATGTGTAATATTACAGGCCAGATGGAATTGGAACAGTATCTGTTGAAGAGAAAGAAAGGTTTGAAGAAATTAAGGACAGACTTTCTTCCCTTCTAGAAAACCAAATAAGCCATTTCAGGTAAGTGTAATTTATTCACTAGTACTAAGTTTTGTCTGCAGAATGTTCACATTGCTATGTTCAATACTGATCTTGAACAGATTAAAAAAAACAGATTAAAATAGTCTGCCTGCAAAGAAGTTTTGATTCTATTAAATACAAAATAATTGATTTGCACAAGTGATTGGTTTAGAATTCATCTGTGAGTTTAATTCCTGTATGGTAGAAAAGACTCTGAAAGATGTAGGTTTGATTTTATTGGTCCTTTTGAACTTTAAGCTGTCTATAAATCTATCAAAGAAGATTGCCTGAGTGAAAATGACCAGGTCATACCTCGGTGTGGATCAGTGCTGATCAGAAAAGGTGTATGAGTAGATAATACCTTTGATATGTGGCAGCTAAAACTTTTTTTTTTTTCTTTTCTGGATGTCTAATGTCATTTTCTGAGTTATATGATCTGCTTTCTGTAATCATCCAACGTCCATCATCTTCAGTAAAGAGTTTGGCAATGTAAGGATGGATATACCAGTAGAAGAAGGAAAGGAGTATAAGAAAGAGGGCAAACTTAGCATGACATTTTCTCTTGTATCCTTCTAACAATTGATAGTTTGTAAACTTTGTCATAAAATTGGCACCTAGACCAACAAATCCATTAGTTTTTCATCGTTAGCCAGCATCTGCCACCATTCTGCCAATCCAATCCTTTTTTAGAATGTATTTATATACATTTTTTGTCTGTATCACCTTGTGACAGTTTTGTGACACAGTTTACATAGTGCTGTGTGAAACAGCTTTCTTTTCTTTGGCAAGGCTTCTATAAGTTTATTGGAAGCTTCTCTGGTGTGATGAGGTAAGTGTCTAGTATTAATTGGTATCTGTCATGCAGATAACAAGGTTGTTTGGGAATTTTTTGAGCTGGGACGACACAGCAGTCTTCACTTGAGATTTCATCTCTATATTAACCTAAAGAGAGCTAGGATTCTCCTTGAAGAGTATTCCCTTTGGAAGAAAAAGCAGCATTCCCATCTTTTTCTCTGGCATGATTCATATGCCCCATCTCCCATGGGATTAAATAACTTATGCCAAAGAAGCAGTACATAACAGTGTAAGACAGAGCGCTACCTACCTAGATTATGGAAAGGCAGGAAAGGAGTATCAAAAAAGGGAGAAGAAAAACTTGTTTCTGTGACAATCTTCTCATGATTACTAACAATAAAAACAAAAGAGTATAGGAGTTTGGTGAAGACTTCTAGCCTAAGTGGAATACTTACGAACATATTCTATCAAATTTTTCATAGAAACACAATCATTGCCATTTCCAATGAGTGTAAGTATTTTTTTTCTTGCATCTTGATGAGGTCTGTGAGAGTAGTTGGGGCCAAAAATATACTGAAGCAGGCTTCTGAATATATACACAAGAGAACAAGAAGTCTGGGCATCCTGAGAATGAGTGGTAGCCTTCAGGCAGTCATGTGCATGAGTTATTATTCAAATGTTATTGTACATTGTGTAATTGAATTGGAACAAATAAAGATAAAGATCATCATACCTAGTTACCTGCATGGTAGAGGATGTTGATGAGCTTGGGCTATACCCGTAATTATGATATCTCTGCCTCATTCTTGCTGGTTCTAGAGGGAATTCAAACAGTGTTAAAAACCTTCAGCTTCCAGTTTTAGTATCTTCTGTGACCTTTGTAATTTTCACTGCTATCAGCCTGGCTCCATGATGACCAAGAGGGAGCCTGCCCGTCCTGGGCAGTTGGTTCTCGCTTAAGTATTTCCCAGTTCGTGAGGTACTTGAACTTCTCCTTTCTCCTTTTTTACATTCTCAGACAGCAGATTCCTTCCTGCCTCTCCAGCATCAAGTGTGGAAGAGCTGATATTTCAGAGAAAGCTGCTAAGGCTGTCTTGTACAAAGGCTTCTCTGAAAGTAATGCCTCCTATTTTACTGTGTTGGCCCATGAAGTCAGAGGAAGATTTCGGTGGTACAGCAGTAGAGGCTGAACCTTTCTGCCAGCATTCCAATACTTTTTGTTGCTGTGCGACAGATGGCAGCAGAGGGGTAGTCTGACAAATGGTGTCTGACAGGGAAATGTGAATGAAGCAAAGATGTGTCACTGAATTCCTCCATGTGGAAAAAATGGCACCCATTGGCACTCATTGATGGTTGCTGAATATTTAGAGATTGAACAATGGATGTGAACACAGTAAGATGGTAGATAGTGCTTTTCAGCACTGGCAACAGCAGCAGTGGGTCACCTCTTCTGGTGTCAATTTTTACAAGCATGGCATGCAAGGTCTTGTTCATCAGTGGCAAAAACACATAGGTAATGTGGTGACTATGTTGAAAAATGCTGCTCTGTAGCTGAGACTTTGCACTATGAAATAGTGCTATTGTTTTGTTTGTATCAGTGGTAGTTTCCATAGAAGTAAGTCAGAGGCATTATTTTCAGAGCAACCTACGTACCTAATCTTGGCTGGCTGTGTGAATTTAGTCTTTGGAGTATTCCTTTTGCACTTCTGTATGTTGTTGGTACTAATGTAGACCATGAGTGCTGCTCCTTCTCAATTCTCCATTAAGTAATGTATACAAATATCTCCAGATGACCACTACCTTTGTACCCAGTAAGAGGCTGTAGTGTTGGAGGAGTACTGCTAAGTGTCCCTTTAGATGTCAGCTGTGACCACATCCCTTTCTCTAAGCCTCTTATTTTGAGAAAATGACTCTTCCCTGTCAGAAGATCCTTGCAGCAATTGCTCTCAAAAGCTGGCTGCCAGTGTTGGATGCATACACACTGAGTAATCCCCACCCTGAGTGGGTCATCTGTCTGCATCTTCAACTTAAAAGTGGGTGGATTTTGGAAACTTCTTACATTATTTACATTGCAGAACTTACATTAATTTGGACTATTAAGTATAAACAAGGAATGAGTGGCATTTATTCCAAAACTACTATTCTGGGTAAACAGGAATAAACCATGCAAGATACAATTCAAGGATTGTGGAAATACACTAAAGATAAAGGAGGAGTCAGAACATCTAAGGATGACTTAAAGCCTAAGGCAATAAATCTGCTTTCCTAATTTGTTAGCAGGTTTCCAAGAGTTGTTAGTACTCCAGTAAGAAAGGAACAAAATTGAAATTCTCTCCAGCTGAAAATCCTTTTTTGACCTCATTTATCGGCCTTTATTTTGGCTGACCAAAATGCATATCAAAAATTCACTAGTCTAAATCCTTTTATCGTCAGAAAATATTTTCATGTTGGAAAACATAGAACATGAGGCCATGATTGAGTAACAAGAAAAAAATAATCTAAGCAAAGGAAAAAAAATCCTCTTTTCCAATTGGGGATATTATAGATTTTATAGACAGATTAGGAGATGTTACTATTGCCTGAACTCTGTAGTCTCATTAAGCTGATCTACTGGATCATTCAGCAGACAAAAATTAAAATTAAAAACAAAGCTATGGATGGGATTGCATTTCTAATTTACATGGTATTGAATGTGGAGGCAGAATAGCTGATAAAATTTACAATAACAGAAGATGCTTCCCTGAGCTATTTATAACATAATAGGAAATATTATGGAATATCTGCAGGCATTTTTCTTCTTAAATACATATAAAACTTAAATATCAGGCTTTTTTTTTTTTTTCTAGGAAGATGACAAGCTCATCAGAGACCATTAAATATTTTTCATAATTGAGAAAGTGCAAGTAATGCTTTTTGCCTTTTGTTTTTGTTTTTGTTTTTTCTGTATTTGAGCCTGTATTGCTGGTAGGCTGACACTTCTATAATGTATACATTTTCCATGTTAGACTACTGAAGAGATCTGTTTTCATTAGTGCTTTGCTTATGGGAGTTTGCTATTAAATTTTTTAATGCAAGCAGTGTACAGAGTTACATCTCGAAGTAAATGCTTATCATTTTCCCTTCCTTTTTTTTTTTTTTTTTTTTATTCTTTAAGATACTGTTTCCCTTTTGGACGTCCTGAAGGAGCTTTAAAAGCCACGCTTTCATTACTTGAAAGGGTAAGTTGGACAATATATTTTAAGTTCTCCTGAGTACTAAGCTTGCATTTTTTTCTTTTGCCTTCAGGCCAACTGAAAGCAGACTTGTTTCTTCTTTGGTATTCTGCTACTGGTTATAGTTGTTGTTTGCTGGGAGGTTTGGTTTTATTTCTCAGCATTTTCCACAGAAGCAAACAGCTGCTCTCTGTAGGACATGTTTCTTGGTCTTCAAGCCGTTGCAGTTAAGCTTATTTATAATTTAATGATTACCCAGCATTACACCTAAAGTAATACAAGTCAAGTCTACTGCCCCTCTTTCCTGCTCTCTATGGCTTCCCTGCCACTGTTGTTGTTGATATTGATATAAACATTAAAAACCACTTATATAATCAAAACAATCATCTATGATTGTGTAGACTGAGTCAATTTGAGAAGAAAATGCTATGTGTGCTGAAACTGTCATGAGCTGTAAATGTAAAGTTCCACACAGCAAATCCTCTTCTACTGCCTGGAAGGACAAAAGCCTTGCAATGGTAAAATCATCTGTCTTCTATGAGGAAAGAAAATTTAAAATTCCAATAGGGATTTCAGCAGACTTGTATCAGCAGGAGCCTGAGGAACATAAGAATGGAAGAAAAGCTTAGATCCCATTCTGGTAGACCTTCCTAACAGCTTCCCCTCAGCTGAACCTATTTCTTTTCCAGTATATATTCCACTATATCCTTAAAGACTATAACTCCTTCTATCTCTAACAGTAATTTAGAGATGTGCTGTATGAGGGTGCAGCTTATATAGATAATATCATAGAGGAAGGGACCTTTAAAGGTCATCTAGTCCAACTCCCCTGCAATGAACAGGGACACCACAACTAGATCAGGTGGCTCACAGCCTAGTCCAGCCTCGCCTTGCAAGTCTCCAGGGATGTGTATCCACCACATCTCTGGGCAACATGTTCCAGTGTTTTACCAACCTCATTTTGAAATACTTGTTCTTTATATGTAACCTATATCTACCCTCTTTAAGCTTGAAACCATTTCTCCTTCTTCTGTCACTTCAGACTCTGCTAAAGAGTCTGTCCCCTTCTTTCCTGTAGCTCCCCTTTAGATACTGAAAGGCTGCTACTGGACACCTTGCAGCCTTTTCTTCTCCAGGCTGAACAGCCCCAGCTATTTCAGCCCATTCTCGTTGGATCCATTTTTAAGAAGAAGAACCTTTAAGAGCACGTATATTGTCTTTCATGTGATTGTTAATTAAAATATTTATACTAAATGTTGTTTACCCCTCTACTTGTTGAAAGTTAATGAGATAGAAGTTAAAAAAAATGTAAGTGAATTATTAACAATTAACTTTATTTTTTTTTTTGGACAATCACTTGTAATGTTAGTAGCCCAGAGTATATAAAATTTTATCTGCATAGAAGGTATGTATTTTCAGTTTACCTCACTTGCAAGAGGTATTCTATTTTATCAAAGTTCTATACTTGAAAAAAATCAACAGGCCTAAAAAACTGATAGCTTTAAGAAAAGTTTTATATGATCTGTTATTCCACTTGTCTGTGATAAAACATTTCACCAGAAGTTCAAGATTTCCCCTGCCTGTTAGAGCTAACTTTTTTTTCACAACAAAGACATGTTGAATTTGAATGCTTCAGAAAGGAAGAAAAGCAGTCAGTATTTACTACTTCTGATGGTATTCACGGTTTCTCCTTTACACTGTTGAAAAATCAATGGATTTGCAATGGTGGAAATTTTTCCATAAGTGAGAACCAAGCACATTTCCACATTCACATGTTTAGTGGATACCATGATCCAAACCGTCCGGGGAACACTCTCATTGCACTGTCCATGGTGTCATCCAAAGGATCACTGACTGACATGCTTCAAGATGCCGAACAGTGGAGGTAATCTTGTGAAGTGTATATAAATACAATACAGGCAGTCAAACAGTATTGAAGACAAATCTTCAAAAGCAAATACCCAGTTCCTCCAGCTGAAATAGTTCCTTTTTGATTAATGCCCTTAACAGTTATCAGCTCCGAAGTAACATTACAATATTTTTATCCTTTTCCCATGGGTTTTGAGTAATGAGTGTAACCAAGTGGTATAATTGTCTCTGGAACAGGTTTTAATGAAAGACATTGCCACTCCCATACCAGCAGAAGAGGTGAAGAAAGTGGTCAGAAAATGTCTGGAGAAGGCTGCCTTGATCAATTACACTCGACTTACAGAATATGCCAAAATAGAAGGTTAGTACAGCAATCAATTGCCAAAGTGGCTGTAAAAGCCAACAATGCCTATTAACTGAATATTCTGTGAGCAGCCTTTTCCCTTTCCTGAACAAACCCTTTCCACAGCAAGGGGAAATGTCTCATTAAAATCTCAGCTGGTGAACTATGGAGCTTTTTCCTATTCATTGCTTTAATATGCCTCCTGGGACCCTGTTTGAATGGAAGACCAGGACTTCTTAATTTAAGTTGCCCTTTGTTCTCACTTTTGAGTTTTCCATAAATCTAAAAGGTTGTTTATGGATTGTTTTTTATTTCCCTTTTTTTAGCAATTAAACTACTGTCAGGAAATTCTTTCCTTATCAACAGTAACAGTACATTGAAACTTGAAAATTCTGGATATAGATGTCTTTCTGATGTATTTATAAGGCTGACAGATAAGTGTTACTTATTTCTGTCATTGTGTTGTCAGATGTATGATAATAATCTGATATTTAAAACCTTAATTACATCCTGATTTATTGAATGAACTACATCAGTAGTTTGTTTTCTGGAATTTGCATGTATTCTGGAACACATTGCAGTGAAATTAAATTAAGATTTTTCTCAAAAAATGGACTAGGGTGCACAGAATCATCTGTACATAAGTATGAAAACCATATGGAGAACAAAAAGGAAGTCACAGTAGTGAAATGCTTAGTTAAGATCTGCTCCATAAAGCACAGAAAGTTACATCTGTGCAAATATATTCAGGAGTAGAAAACAACATGTTTGCATCTATCTAACTGTTTCTTTGGAGGCATTGTCAATTAATAGGAAAATAAATGAAAGATAGATTTTACTAAAAAAAATGTATTTGTTATGTATAGTAAGTTTTTATTCATAGCATGTATTTCTAGAAATACACTAGAATAAATAGAGTTATCATAATAGCAAAATGAAGCCTCATATCTTCTGCAGTACTCTAAAGTCAACTTTTTTTTTCTTTTTCCATTTCTGTTTAAATTCTCTGAAAAACACGAGTTAACCAATCTCACACATGATAAACAAAAAACCTATCTCATCACTATAGCAACCAGTATTAGATCATGGGAGTAACAACATGAAACCAGTTCATCACAATTAATTATGATACTATGTTGTGTTAAAGAAAGGAGGGCGAATATTAAATCTATTCCAGAAGATGAAAAAGCAAAAATATGATTTCCCTTATTTTTGTCTTTCCATATTTATAATGGATTTTCTGGGGCTCAATATTTGTCGTAGTAAACCCATTGAAATAATGAGTAAGGAAACGGAAATATTTTATAAGATGACAAAAGTTTGCAAAAGATATCTTAGCTCTCTGACACTAAACTGGATTGGGAAAGTTTTTTTTTACCATGAAATGAATACATCTTTCGTCAGGATTTTTAACTAAGTCCTAGAGAATGCTACCAGTTCCCATGTGAGTAGCAAATTCTGCCCTTTTAAAATATACATACTGTTAATACTGCACTAATCTGGAATTACATGTTCAGTATGGCACATAACACTGAAGTCCATTCCTTGTCATATTTTAACTTGCTTATTTCTTTTTGACAAAACTAGGTTTCTGTAAGTATATTTACACTCATGTTAGCCCAAAATACAATAGATAATTGCACACAGAAGTGTAGTACATCGAGGAAAAAAGTGTAAAGTACTTTTTCTGAGAATAAAATAGAATAGAAAGTAAAGGGCTCTAACATGAGAAAAATAAACACCTTTGTCTTCAGTAGCAATGAGGCCTGAATTTATCTTTTCCTAAACTGAATTTATAATAAACATCTTACATTTTTACCAGGATAAATGTAATAGTTTTCATTCTGTCATTTAGGCCTATGGGAGAATTGCTGCACCTCAGGCACTGAAATGTTCTTCTCTTAAAAGTAATTCATGTTTGCATTTGCATTAATTGCTTACTCCTCAAACTGCATTTTAAGACCTGAAAAAAGAGAGAAGACAATGCATTGTATGAGCATCTCTGCCACTGCTGTACTCAAAATTCTCAGAAGTTTTTAATTCCTAATTCGGTATCTATCCTATTGCAATAAAATTAAAACAGTTTTATTTCTGCAATAATGTTTCTTTTTTCTTTTTTTGTTTTCTTTGTTTTTTTTTTTTTGTTGTTGTTGTTGTTTGTTTTTTTTTAAAATTTGTTTGTTTTATACTTAGCAACAGCAGAAAAAGACTCAGGTGATTACTATCTGCATGTCTGCATGTGATTTAGTCTGTTGCATGCATTGTTTTTTCATTCTGTCGATTTCAACAATACCAAGATACTGACCAGAGCATGTGCAAGCCTTAAAATGAGTCTTGGTGTAGTGTCCATGTGTTCATCATTTACACTGTTATTTAAGCATGGCATGCATACTTATTAGTAATTTTATTGGTGAGGTGATTTTATTAACCTCTCTCTTTTGGAATGTTGAAAAATTTAGTTTCTGTGAAAGATGTAACTAAGAAATGCTGGCAAGTTTGGCTCTTAAATTCAAAATGAAGGACTTCATATAAGAACTCATCTCACAAAGCTTGTTTTACACCATTTTGATATGATTCTGTTTAGTGGGACATTTATTTTTCTAGTTACAGATGAAGTTTGAGAGCATGTTAGTTCTTTGTGTTTCCGATTCCATGAATCTGATATGGTTTCTAGTAATGCAGAGAGTTTTTTGAGTGCTTTTATTCAAATAGTTAACAAATGGATCAAAAAAGGGCATGGTTGAAATATTGTCTCCATAAAGGCTAAGTAGAAATGACTATTTAGGTATGTGGTCGAGTACTAGTGGCTGCATGGAAGTATGAGGGATTGCAAATATATATACAATTTAGAATAGAACAGAATGGAAATAATAACTATGCACACTTTTGTTTTACCTTTTTTAAAGCCTGATGATAGTGCTTTTTGATTTTCAACCATGGCTATGGGAAGGGGCACTGAGTTGGTATCATTTTCAGCATAAAATCATTTTGTGTCTAGAAAGACACACTGAGATGGTGACTTTAAAGTTGTTCAAAAGGTAGTTGAAAACTGAGCTCCTTGACAATGAGGGACCTGAAGGGAGAAAGGCAGTCCATTTCTTAGTTCTCCATTCTCTGTAAGAGGAACAGCTTCTGTAGCCAGTAAACAAGCAGAAAACGTTATCAAATTATAAAGACTACATTTTCTAAAAGTTAGTATTCATAACTGAAGAGTCTGAAAATTCTGATGTTTCCCAACACTTCCACTGATTTTCATTTAAAAGGTTTAAATACCGTGGAAACAGAAGTGTTCCAACGAGAGTTGTTAAAAAAGGAAAAAGACAATGCAGTGATACAGGCATTTCTGCCACTGCCTGTTACAATGAGTACAGAAGTGTTAATACCAGCTTTAGGTGTCTGACAACCAGGTGATCACCTGGTCCCCTCTGACCAACAGGGAAAGGACCTTTAAGCAGGTGTTCCTGAGCACCTGGAGGCTTCTTCAGGGATGTCTCTGTGAAAAGATGTGTTTCATACTGTCAAATACAAATACACCCTAAGAGAGGTTCTCTGCTAGGTAAGACATCTAAAGCTGGGTAGAGAGTACAAATATTCCACTTACTACTTCAACTCATGCAGCTGTTGAATAAAATGTCTCTTCAAATGAGAAATGTAGGAAGTGTTGAATCTGTGAAAAGAGGAAACTCAATTTGGAGTTTGTCTCGTATGACATTTGTGCTCCAAAACCTCAGTTGTACACTTTTATATAACATGTATCACCTCAAGTACAAATCTTTGTTTCACTCACCCTTGCTATTCTTATTTTTTTCTCAAGCTTGTTGTGTCAGAATCATGGACCATTAAGTACAGATGACATAAAGTTAGAGACACAGTAGAAGAAAAAAAAAAGTACCTGTCTTCAGTCATTTTACATTAGCTTTAAGCATGGTTTGAGAGAAACTATTGCTGTCTTCTTGAGATTCTAGGATAGGAAAGCTGTCCCCTAAGTGACCTGGCAAATGACAGTATTACAGAATGAAAGGGAAGAAGGCCTATGGCATACAATGAGTAATGGAAATTCACTGTGTAAGTTAGGTGAAACTAGAGGTCTGTAGGTTGCATTTATAATTTGCTTAATTAAATTCTTCTTCTGTCTAAAAATTTATTTGAAAATTAGTGTGACAGCTCAGAAAATTAATTTTATTGACAGAATAGACTGTTGCACAATAATTTAGTGTTGCTTTGAACCCATTTCTCTGATGTAAAAGTTCAGTCTTAGGCATCATTCCTATTTTAGGCTGGCTAACAGAGCCAAATCCTGCTCCTACTGGTGTTGCTAGCTAAAATACAGATTTCGACATGCACTGATAGACAGCATGCTTAGCCTTAGCACCATGTATTGCATTGTTGTGAAAAATAAGGAAAAACTATTTATTAACAATTATTATTTACAATTTAACTTATATACTGAACACTATGCAGAGAATCTTGAATTGTAGGAGTATCTTTGGTTAGGTAATACAGAGGTATACAGAGGTAACATGCAAATTCTTCTTGTTGAGAGAATCCTTTCTCAGCAGTGTGGTTGCCAGATTCCCAGGTCTATTCCCCAAGTGCTCTCATTTTCACAGTCTCAACTGAACAAGACTTTGAATGCTTTCCCAGAAGACGGTGGTTACTTTCTTAATGGCAGATGCAGTAGTATAAGCCGTACTTGCATTGACAGGATTTGTTTGCAGCCAAAATGACATTTTATTTAGCACTGCCACATTGTAAACTCTCATATAGCGCTCCTGTAGTTTGCAACAAGGGCTTATGATTTGTGAAGATGATGATCATGGCATCAATATATTAAAATCTCTTTTTAAGTATAAACCGTTTTCGTTTCACAACATGCTGTCTTTGTGACTTTGCTACCTGAAAGTACTTCTGAATCATTTTGTGTATGACAGGTTTCCCAGTTTTACTCAGTATTTAACACTCCCTATAAGTAATGCTGAGCATAACTTGGCCTGCTGTATTCTGAGGCCAGAGCCAAAATGCATTCTTCAGATGAGTTCTGTAGAGCTTCCAATGAATAGCTTAGAGAAATTTGCATGCATCCCTCAGCTGTTTTCTCACCTTCATAAAGGGAAACTTATAAAGAAATGATAACGTACATAAATCCATTAAAAAAAATGGTAAACATGGTAATGAAATACTTTATTTATTCCTTCTCAGAAACAGTTTTTCCCCATTTACACTTACTAGAAATCTGAATGAATGAGGAGAAATTAACTCCATGAGTGCTGCTGTTATTTCCAAAGACAAGTGAGAAAACTTCACATGTAAACAAATTTTTCAGTACAGAGCATTACATTTCTGTAGAGTGAAAAATGGCCTTGGTTAAGGATGAATGTGGCAAATGGCTGTGAAGCAAACAGGTCAGTATCTGTACTTGCTGACAGAGATTCACTTTGGAGGTGATAGACAGATTGCAAACATTTGAAAGGTAATTTTCTTTAAATTCATTATTTTTAAAAGTCTGGGATAACAGAATATACTGTGCTTTTTCTGCCAATCAGTTTTAATAACAAGAATGAGAATAAATTTTATTCAAATCATTGCAAATAGTTACTATGTAGCTCACAATTGCTCAAAGACAAATCACAGTTGTCATCTCAGTATTGCTTTCTCCACCAAAGGCTGAATAACTGTTAACTCCATACAACAGAGGGTCAGGAGCAACGCAGCAGTTGTTTTTCTTTAAAGGACGTAATTCATTAACATACTCACTGCATACTACCCTTCCTTTTGAAACTCGTATGTAAATGCCCTCAAAGCTCAGGAGGATCTTTCTGACTTAAAAAGAAGAACACTACAAACATTATTGAAATGTTTGAATCTCTATTGAAAAAGAGAAGGCAAGTAGAGAGAGTCGTTGTACCTGGAGAGGACTTGATTAAAGCTCTCCATGCATGTTCATTTCACTGAATAAACAAAAAAGAGTGACTTGCACAGCTGCACAGCACCTTCTTGGTCTCTGTTGTACAACTAAACAGAAACAAGAGAATACATCCCTGTATCCTCTTAAATCAATCCCTGATTTCAGTTTTGGAACAGAAGTCTGGAAGGGAACCTGCAGTCCTGATACCTCCTTCATCAGCATACCCAAATCCTGGCTTAACAGCTGGATGAGCTGTTCTTTCTCTGTGCCATCATTTTTCCCATTTTCTGCTTCCTGCTTCAAGTATGGGAAGACCATTTCAAGTCCTGCTTGCTCTATAGGCTACGAATCACCTTACAGTCATGTCATTTCCTATTTTTCAGCACAGTACCTCCCTCCTTTATCTTAGATAGCTTTTTCATTTGCTTCTTCAATCCTGCCTTGCCCTGTGATGTATTTTAGACATTTTTTATACTTAAAAAACCTACTTTTTAGTAATTTTTCCTTACCTTGTCTGAGAAGTTTAGTCTCTTGTTTTTCATTACCATCTTGCAAGACTTTCTCTATTAATGTTTCAACCTTCTTGAACATTGATGACTGTATCATCTCCATGAAATGCCTTGCACAGTAGTAGTACTACTTCCCAATCTATAGTGCTCGGTGCGGTGCCCACGGCCTTCCCCTCTGTGGGCCTGTCCTGGGCTGCATGAAGCTGCTGGAGCACCTCCTGCCCTCCTTCTGCCCTCCTCCTGCCCTCCTCCTGCCCTGAGCTCGGTGCCCGCTGCTCTCGTTTCTCCCCCTTCTCTCCCAGCTGTGCAGGGTTGTTTTCTGGCAGCGGCAGGGCCCTGCTGGAGCAGCTGGACCTGCTCTGCTCTGACACGGGGCACTGCAGGGCTCTGCTCACAGGCCGCCCCACAGCCCCTGCTACCAACACCTTGCCACTTAAGCCCAATATAACCAGTAGTGTAGTATGTTTGACAAGTACTGGTCTTTTCCCATCCGTGTCATGCTTATGGCACTCTGCTGTTCTGTGAAAAATTAATACAACCAAGTCTTCATAGTCTTTGATCATTCCCAACTGCTGAATTATAGCAATTGTTTATTGCTGTTCATGTTAAGTCCATTGCTCTTCCTCTTAAAATTGGTCTCCAGTTCTTCTATTACTGCATTATGACACTGCTTTTTATTGCCAGTGTTTTACAACATTGTTGTCAGTGCTCTATAGTATTTATTCTCAAGTCATTGGTGAAATATTAAAGAAGCTCAGCCCTACAATGGATACTCAAGGAATTCTTGAAACCTTTCTTTTCTCCTTCTCAACATTAACCATAGCCTTTCTCTTTAGGTATCTTCTTTGTCTAACACAGTTTCTTTTTTAATCCTCATTTTCTTCAGCTTAACTGATAGTTTTCCCATGAGGCACAGTATCAAATGCTTTAGTAAAGACAGAATAGATGAGATCTACTGAATTCATTTTCTAAGAAAATATCCTATCAGGCATAGCCTCTGCATGAATCTAGCGCAAACTACATTTGCAAAGTTGTTACACTTTATTCTATGTCCTCAATTAGTAATGTTGTCAAAATTTGTTTTAAAGTTAATTGACAGCATCACTTTTCCTGCCTCTTTACCTGCAGGCATTAGATTTGCTATTGACATATTTCACTAACTCTTTAATGTTTAGACTCTAAAATTTATTAGATTTATGAAATCTACATCTGCATTTTCAAGCACCAGTTCTTTCTCCTACTGGGATGTCAACTATTCAGCTCCCTTCATTCATGGAGCTCTTACGTTCTCATGTTTGTTATCTCTAAGTTTTAATCCATAGGATCAAAAAGTGCTGAGAACATTACTTCTTTATGCCTTTAAAGAGAAGCTGCAAGTTATAAGCACGGATGGGAAGAAAGTGCTAGTATCTATGTTGCGAAAACCAGAATACAAAGCATCAAAAGTTAGATTGCGAATTGAAAAATCAGATTTCTTTTCATCCTGGCATTTTTTACTTTACTTTACTTTACTTTACTTTTACCTCTTCAGATTTCATGTTTCAGTTTTTTTCCAACTTCACATGAGCCAATAGATTCCCTTTTCTGAAAAGAAATCTGTGATTATCCCATGACAGTAATTCCATTGAAACTACTATAGATTTGAAAAAAGGTGGAAACACTGCAATGTCACTTTCTGTACATGCTAGGGGTAATATTAATTATTTTTTTAAAACTGTTTTGTCTTGAGAACTTAAAATCCTATTTAATTATCAGATGTGGAAAGACTAGTTTCAGCTTCACAATTAAAGCTAATTTCCATTATTCATATAAGGTTAGATTTTATTATTTTTTTTTTAATCAGAAAAATACAGCCTGTCCTCCCAGATGTCCACTGTACTTTTTCACTGCAGAATTAATTCTGTGAGAATTTGCAAGAAAATCCATCGTGGTCAATCTAAATTATCTGTAGATGGATTATCCCAGTTGCAGATTAATTCTGGAGTCAGCTCAGGTTTAGTAGCATATATTAGCTTCAGTTTATTGACATTTGTACTGCTTTTGTTACAAGCAGTATTGCTGGCTTTGCATGTTGAAAAGTCTGAATTAGCTCACCCTACTGATGCAGAGTTGGCTCCTATCCTGATGATCAGTGTCATAGCAGTTCTGCTGGTACAGCTCAGTTGTTCAGACTGATTATTTGTCATGGCTCTTGGCTCAACAGCTAAGGAAGAACACTTGGAATGGATGAAGCTTTATAAGGCTTACAATTTACTACTGTCTAACAGTCATTTACAAAAGCAGTAGCACATACCAAATTCGCTTAAGTAGGCATTAAGAAGAGGTTAATTGAGAGACGTCAGAGAGTAGACATTACTGCTATATCATCAGAGTTCTAGGAAGGGAGGCGCTCTGGGTATTTCGTATTTTCATCCTTGGTTGGGAAGAGAAGTAAAATCTTTGCTTAAGTCTGTACAGATGATGCAAAAGTTCTTTGGAAATTAATGACAGCAAAATGTTGCTGTTTGGTAACCTTAAGTCTTAACCCTAGCATATAAAGGAATGCAGGACACACAGAATATGACATTGTTTCTAGTGTACATTCATTCTGCAGTGGATTTGGGTAAAAGCAGACAAGCAGGTTTTCAGGACATCCCAGTATCTAGATGTGGCAGAACAAGGCAGTATGTGTGAAGTTGTGAGGACATATGGCAGAGCTTAGTATTTGAGTCATCCTCTAGTCAACACTGTACAATCTGTTATAAAATAGAGATAAAAATATTTTTAAGTCTGATGAAAGGGTATAGTTGAAGGACTCTTGTCAATTTCGATCCTTAAAGAAAATTGACTTATTTCAGAGTGCATAATACCTCCACAGAAGAAAAAACAAACAGGAAGGGAAGTATCCCTTTGCTTGGTAGAGAAAGGCATAGAAGACCAAAGGGCCAAAGGCCAAGAAAATGCTCATGAGAAATTAAACACATGCATTTAATAGTGATGGTGGTTATGTGAGGGGTTGGAGAACAAGCAAAGAAATGAGTTTCACATTTGTCTGCAAAGATACAGTCTTTTCTGGAAAGCAAGCATAAGTTAGGTGTTAGACAAGCTGATGTTTTTTGGGTCTAGTAAAGGAAGTACTGGAAGAAGTTCTTTGACCTGTATAAAACAGGAGCTCCAAGCAGAAGATCTGACGATCCCTTCTCGCCTTAATCTCCATCCATCCATGAAGCACTCACCTTTTCATTTCAGTAGTTTTTTAGTCAGTTAACTTAGCTCATTTAACAATATTTTCTTGGTGCATGTATGACTCACTGATAGGGTGTTCTTGAGAAAGCATCCATTATTTGCAGAGCCTGTCTTGCTTTTTCATTTTGACAGAATGTGAGGCTGAAAACAGATGATGGATGGCTTTTTCTGTTTATTTTCTAAAAGATGTCAAGCAGCATATTTACTGTCTTGACTCCTGCAGCAACTTGTTAGTCTGAGCAGTGTAAACACATCTCAGCAACCCTTAGTAATTGTGGAGAGAAAGACATTATAAATATAATGAAAACTGACAGAACTGATTTCCATTCCTCTTATTCTTTTTTTTTTAACACTTACAAAGACAAGCACAGCATTTAATTTTTTTTTTTAAAGTTAATATTTCATACTTTTTCTTCAAAATGCATTAACAGCCACTTGCTTATACACCCGGGTAAATGGTGATAATTTTGTCTGTCAACCCATACTTGCTACATTTTAGAAAGACAGAAGTCATTAGTTTGAGAAAAAGACTGGCTGATGTAGTTAGTAACTTACAGATGGAAAAAAAAAAGCTTTAGATGAAGCCTAAGTGGAATGTGGAGAAGTAAATGCCATGCAAATGATATTGCCTATATTAATTTACTGTGTGAAAAAGTAAACAAAAAAATAAGAGAGACTTTTCCAAAGATACAGAATGAGGGCAGTTATCTACTGCATTCCTTAACTAAATCTGATGATTGAAATATAATTATTTTTAAAAATACTGAAAGCTGTATAAAGCATCAAGAGTAATTTGCATGTTTTTAGCAAGTAGAAGATAGTTTCAAAAATACACTGAGAATCTCATGCAAAAGTGAGACTTACAATTCAGGGAGCTTTATTTGTCCCACATTTTTGGTCATTCCTGCCATACAACATCATTTAGAAATTTGTTATGTATACCTGAAAAGGAAACTGAGGTTTCTTGACCTCTTCTCAACACACTGATCCTATTGAAAAATTACTCCTGACATTAGTCCCATAATGAATCCTTGCAATTTCTGTCTTGATAAACTTGTGATGACTGATTTATTTTTATGCCAACATCATCTTTTACCATAAATAGGTCTTCTCCTTTCACAGTGTTTATCAATCCGATACTTATGTGGGACCACTCCTGATCCCTCTCTCTTCTTTCATTCAATTATACTTCTTATGCATTTAAAACAAACCAAGGCACCAACAAACCAAAAAGTTGCCATTCCCACATATTCTTTCAATGCCATTTCTAATTGAATTCATAATTTCAGCTCAGATGTTTTCTGTATTTCCCCAGTGCTTGCTCAATGAAATTAATACTTCCATGAGACCATGTTTCTTTTCCTCATGATCTTATCATAGGGATCTTATCATATCATACAGGATAATCTTATGTTAGCTAGTAAATCTCTGATCTTTCCAGCTATCTCTGATGATAATGATGTCTGTTCAGTAATCAGTTCTAGGTTATATTGAGCCTATGCCAGGTGTGGAATAAGTAAGCCTACTCCAAAACAACAATGGAAAATCAAATTTGATATAATTATTAGAATTATTTTCTAATTTAGAGAAAGTCTTTTTAGGATATAGTTTTTTTAATAATGTAGAGCTTGCTTAATGTCATTACAAATTGATGCAATTATAAAAGCAATTATCTTGCTTACTTAGTGGTAAGATCTATGACAGGCTGATCCTTAAAAAAAAATGAGTTTATACTGAAATCAGATTTGCCACTCTGTATTATCATCAGTGGTTTCTTCCTGAAACTCATTAACATCAGTGATACAGATACCAATGTATCAGCCATATGAATAGTTTTTGCCATGTTTGCAAGGAGAGGAAGACAGTGACCGCTATAAACAGCAGTTTCTGTCATGGATGAAACACATAAACAAGTTTAAGACTGAATCCAGTAGGGGTCTTTATGTTGTAACCTGATAATGGCTGAACCAATCCTTTCTAAACTCACTGAAGATTATATTCATATAAACTGTTCTAGAGTATCAAATTTGTGAATTCAATACCTTATGAATGACCTTGATCTTGACACAGTGAATGTAGTTTTGTGTCCTGGCATGTGCCTTGTGCTTAGTCCACGTTTATAACTTTTTAGATTATGGGTTTGGAAATCTTACTGTATGAGTAGGTCTGCTTTTATGGAGTATTTCATAGCTTTGAAGTTTTTTGATACTTCAGTAACTAAATTGGTTGGTTTGTTATTGGCATTAGGATAATTTGTAGTCACCATTAAGTGTATGTTTGCTGGAGATTCTAAGCCAGTGTTTCTGGATTTACATTAAAGCTCAGTTTCATGAAGATAACATGTATCAGTGTGTTAGTCTTGACGAATTGGACAAGGTCACCTGCCTTTCCGATGTCTGAAAAGTTGTTTTGACTTGCCAGAAATGTTATGTGTATAAATATACTTAGTGCATACAGTTTGATTCTTACTGACAGCCAGGAGATCGTGTAAGTTTTTTAATTAATCTGATAATGTTCTAGTCATTATGGATGCATAAAGTGGGAAATAAAAAAATACCAGGAGAAATGTTTGCATGTAACACTGTGTCTTTCATTGCTCGTGACTATATTGTGTGTTATCATTGCCATCTTATGGCTTATGGTCTGGGACAGGAACTTTGTGAATAACCTCATGTACATAATACTGAAATTCTTTTAAGGGATAAAAAATACGTACCTGGAAAAATTACTCTCAATAATTAAGCTATGCTTGTAAAAGATTCAGTTCTTCTTTTCACTTGTCTCTCATGGCTATGCCTGTAATGTAGTCCTGTGGCTGTTTTTAATTTTAAAGTGAACTGATTTAAATTGCTTTGTAAGATTTTTAGTTACATTTGTTTTAGCTTTGTTGTTTGCTTTCTTTTTGAAATCTGCTGTGTAGAGTGAATGCTCCAAATGTCATTTGTAACTTTTGCTTTGTCTTTATTTTCTGTTATGAATATGTTTTTAGTAGGCTTATGTCAATTCTGTTATAACGTCTTTATTTCATTGTGCTATTTTGTATTACGATACTGAATAGATTAAATTCTATTAGTGAACAGCATGTAGTAGGGTAGAGAAATTATTTGAATAATAGAGAGTTATTTAAATAGCCATTGTTTTGCACTTTGCTTATTTTTAAATATGCCTAAAATGTAGTGTCTTATTTAGATAAAACATATTTGAAAATTTTGACTGCTGCAAAATGCATGAATACTGAGGACGGTAATGAGTCATCTAGTGAGAATGGTATTGTACCAACAGTACAATAACAGAAAAGGTCTCGAGTGCCTGCTGTCTTTCTATCTCTGACCTTGAAGAGAATTAGAACTTGCTTGTTGCAGAAGTTGTGCAACTAATACATTGGTACACCTGTTAGTTCTCACATATCAAATTAGATAGTGTTTATATGATCACTGATTCTTTTGTGAAATAAATATTTTCTCTTTCAAGTGATTTGGGCATTCAGTAGCTTTTCCATATGTTAAATGATCATTCTCAACATGTGAAACTGCTTATACTTCAGAAAATTGTAACTTCCGTTCTGACATTTTCCTTTACTATAGAGAAACATATTTATTTCAAACTAAAGCAATGTTGGTTTGCTTTTTTGTGTTCATGTAGAGGCCATGAACCAAGCCACACCTGCTAGAAAACTGGAAGAGGTTCTTCACCTCGCAGAGCTCTGTATCGAAGTACTGCAGCAAAATGAAGAACATCATTCAGAGGTGAGGCTGTAACTGTAGAGAATGGTTGGTTCCTAGATTTTTTCGGCCCTGATGTGAAGCAATTCTGTCAAGAAACATTTTAGCTTTACTCTCTGACATATGTTTAAGGCAGTTCACATTTACAGAGGAATAAGGGACTTGAAGCTTATGAAAAGTGAAGTGAAATACAACTCTACTTGAATCGCTTGAATGAACTGTAGGTATAGAAACAAAAATTAAAGAGCATAAAATACAGAAAACATCTTTGTGCTGGAGGTTGTGAAATGGTATGGAAAACATTCATAGCCTTATGCAGTTGTTCCTTCCAACTTTTCACCTGTCACTCAAAATAGAAAGAAAATGTAGCTGAATGCTGGTTTCCATCATGCTGTTTAGGTTTTGATTTCAACATTAAAATTATGGTGGGTATAATTATCACGTTCCCGTTGCTTTTCTGTTGATTAGAATAGTACTGCTTTTAAACTTGCCCTTTTCAAAATGGCATTTTTAAGTAGAAAAAAAACTGAATAATTTTGTGTTTCTTACTATCAAGTCTTTTCCTTTGTGATACAGAAACCATAATATTTAGAAAATTTAGAATTACAGCACCTTTTATATCAAGGAACTACAAAAATAAACTTGACCAGGTACCCATAATTGTATATATTATTAACATGTAATGAATATAGTTTTCTAAGGTTCAGGAAATTGTTTTTAAAATGTTCTCAGAAAATCAATAAATATTTTTGAGGAAAATATGCAAAACGATAAACATGATTTAATATATATAGTTAGAAATATGATCATTCAAAACATCTGGTTTTATATCACACTACCAAATCTAGTTTTTAGCTTACATCTGTCATGTGTGAACTTGTTAGAGATATTTTATCTTATACTGAAGAAACAGCTGTTTCAATTATTTGAAATTAATTCCCTGGAGATCCCATTCTACACTACTGTTGCCACTGTGCTACTCTGTAATAATTACTTAATAAAAATATATATATTGTTGTCTTTGTCTTTTGAGACAAATTCTACATTAATCTAAGAATATTATAATTCTATGGAAAAGAGCACAAAGGAAACAAATCAAATGGTACAAGTATGGTTAAACATCTCTGTTCAAAAATCACTGTTCACATTACTAACTTGCATTCAGGGATGTGGTATTTTCTAGAAGGGCAAGTATATTGCAAGTACCTTCAGAAAAATCAGTTCAGCACAAGTTTTCAATCTGAGACAGTTTGAGAAAAGTAAAGAGAATTTTGAGATTATATCTCCCTTCCCTGGTTCATGTGGTATATGTTCAATTTTACTGGAATTTATAGAACACGAAGAATTTCAGTATTAAAATATGTATGAGAAAAAGATCACAAAAATCATATATTCCCTACTCAAAACAGGAGATTAAGTATGGTGACTTCACACTGTAATGTTAAGTAAATGTTCAGTGCAGTGGATGAAAAGGATCAGAAATCTAAAATTCTCAAACTCTCTAAAAGTTTATCACATTTTATAATACTAGATTTTTTTTTTATTCACAACACTTCCAAATTTCTGGGATTTCCAAAGGGAAGAGAGGTACGTGACTCAATGATTCCATATTTTTCACCATTTAGAGCATGGAACTGTGCGTTAAATGTATAGCATGAATTGATCTGATGATTTCTGGTGTTGCATTTTTGCTACATTTGTGTGTCATTCTGTAATCTCAGCTCTTTGGTCTTCCTCTAATGATATCAGTACTATTGTTCTATAGACGTGTGTCACCAATTGCTAATTGTCTTTAGCCTGTTTTCATATTATCCATAATGACTGAAGAATGCCACATCTTAGCTGTGGCATTTGTTGTTCTGTTCTTCCTACTTGCTGCCTACCTGGTGATGAGTAGTTTTTGAGAGGGTCAGAATAATTTCTGTTTTGATTCAAGGCGTCATTTGCAAAGAGGAGGAAGATAGAAAGAGAATGTGTTTTTTTGCTCAGGTTTGGGGTTTTCTTTTTTTGCTTTGATTTTCTGGCAATATTTTTGAAAAGGAATTTTGTTTGCCTAAAAGGGACACCTGATAAAGCCTAAGTGTAACTTTTCTTCTATTCTTATTTCTTTGTATTTGTTTATTTTCTAGAGTAATAATAATGCTTCCACTTAAACAGGATTTACTAATGAGAAAGTTCCTCCAGTTTGAAGAAAAAGCTCCACTTCAAACTCTTGCCAAAATTTTTGAAGCCTCATCTGTTCTTTTCACTGTGATGCCCTTAAGTCCTGACACTGCAGCACACCAAGTGTCTTTCAGTAATGCTTCCAGCCTGCTAAACATTTTTTAAAAACCATTTGCCACTTCATCTTTTCCCCATTTAATGTGTAGTTATCCATCCCATATCAAGAAAGTCGGAACCCATCAGGAAGTTGAAGAGGCAAGAACATACCTGTAGAAGTTGTCTCTTATTTGATCCCTTTCCGGGCTGAGCAGATCATTCTAGGATGTGCATTTCAGAAATACAAGTGATGATTTCTGTGACATTATTAGAAGCTGTGGCAAGTCAGCACTTGTGTAGCTCAAGCTACACACATCTCAGATAGATAACTTAAAAATATTCATAATGAGAGGAGCATTAGTTTGAAAGGCAGTTTCTTATCTAGTGTGTGTAGCCATTTCTGATCATTGTGTTTTCATTAACTCTGAACAAAACACTCTCAGCAGTGTGTGTGGTATTCATCCCATTTCATAAGCTTACTTCAACTTCATCTTTAACATATAGATTCCTTTGATTCAGTTTCAATACTGACCTTTCAAACCCTGTATTTAAGTGACAGTTGTAAGTTACAAGAGTTACATATCAGGTGGCTTGTAATGTAAAGCTGGCTTTACTTGATGGCACTATTTTTCACAAGTTTCATCTGTAAGCTAAGCTTATCTAAGAATCTTAATTTTTATCAATTTAGTAACAAGTTCTTAAGTTGCGGAAAGTTAATAGAAACATTTGTGAATTTCTGAAGAAACCTTTGATGAAGGGAAACAGTATGCTTTCCTCAGGAGAAGCTGACATATTTAAGACAAAAATAGGAATTTAAAAATATTCTGTTTATTAAAGAACACCTAAACTTTGAGGAATAATGCTTCACGTTCAGTCCATCTGATGAGAAAATAAGAGCAAAATGTACATACAGAAATTATTTGAAAAATAAACTAATCTGATAACATATAGTCCTTTGTTCTTTTCTTTCTCTTGGCAAAAAGAGTTGCAGGATTTATAGTCCTTTTCCAGTGGAGTTCTTGGCAAGTCTTGTGGTAGGAAAGGTTGCTTTTGATTCTTTGTTTTCTATTTTTGTTCTGATTCTGTTGTCTTCCCCAGCATAATCTATTTGCTTTCTTATATTATTGATGCAAAGACTTACAAAATGTTTTCATATTTTTCACACAGCCCTTTCATCCCCTCTGAATAAGACAGAGGGGAAGTGACATATCCAAATGTATTTTGCCATAAATACATGTGCATGTTTTTGCTTTACGACTTGTGTTGGTAATTCTATTTTGTCGCATTTGCAGGCATTCGCTTGGTGGCCAGAATTATTGGCTGAGCATGCAGAGAAGTTTTTGTCTCTTTATTCTGTTGATATGGATTCGGCACTTGAAGCACAGCCACAGGACTCCTGGGACAGCTTCCCACTTTTCCAGCTGCTGAATAACTCCCTCAGAAATGATAGTAAGATCTTCAGGTTTTTGCTTATTGTGTGCATAAGATATTTTGGGTTAATTTTAATCTCTCTGTACCCTAGAAATGTATTTGTAATTCTCAAAATAAGAGTGTCAGTGCCCTAGTTTATGATATATATTCTGGTGCTCTGTCTCTTGGAAGTTAGGTATTTTCTTCCTATTCACACAACATTTAATTCCTTATTCTGGCTACTATTCAACACAACCAATTGCTTGGTTTTAAATCAATGATGTACAAGCAGCATAGTATGTATTTAATTTTTCCTTCTAAGCTTTCATATAAACTACTTTCAGATCAGTTTTTGTGTTGTATAAGTCTTGTAGGCATATCACAAATGGGGTTAGATATACACAGGAAGCCAGTGTTGTTTTCACTTTGTTCATTGTTGTATCATGATTTAAGCTGGTGATCAGGACTTCTTACCTTGCTTTAATTTTCTTCAAAGAGCAAATCTTTGTTTTTGTAAAAGCTTAGGAATGTTTTGTGTGCAAGTGATTTTAGTAGCAGAATTAAGGAAATGTTCAATGAAACCCAAGAAAATGGAATGGATATTATTTTAAAAACATCAAATTGCACCTTATTTTACAGAAAAAAAATCCTAACATTCTAGGGTGCCATAAAGAAAATATATATATGTGTGTGTTCATCTATATGTGTATTCATATTCAATGTGTATTGTTTAAAAATGAGAAAATGACCTGTTTTTTTTTAACTGTTTTGGAGATGCAAATAGGAATTTAATTATTGAAGTTATTCTTAGCTGCCAAGTCTTCATTGAAATATCTAGGTCACCTCAGTATAGTCCTTGTTGGCCACAGCAACATACCATGAAATGGAGCAAGTAGCAAAGGTTCACTGTAACAGTAGATGACTACTTTCATGAAGGGAAGTGGGCAGGGCTACTAAACTAAAGCTGAACATCAAACTGGATTGTTGAGGGTCACTGTTACTGCAGCACATTGGATATGGTCTGGGCAGAGTGAGAGAACTTTAGCATCCAGTCTTAGATGTCTGTTTTCATGAAATACCTCTCCTTACTCTGACAGACCATAATATGTGTAATGCCATATTCCGGATTATTTTCTTTTTGGCACATTGTCCTAGTGAAAGAAAATTACAGATACTTGGGAATTTTTGATCTGGGTACTTTTTTTGGACAAACTACACAAAATTTTTCTGCTGGTGGCCAATTTATGCTTGATTTAGAAAGACGCTCAGGAGTGTGCAGGAATCAATTCAATTTTCATAAAAGGGTCAGGCACACATTAGTTTACATGGTTGTCTGCATAAGATCTAAAATCCTCATTCAATATCTGAAGCCTTTACCCAGGGTGCAGTGGGAATTAGACATTTAGGGGAAAGAAAAAGTGCACGGGGACTTAACGGAGAAAGAGCCATTAGGAAATAGTAACCACTGAACTATTACCAAGTTCTGAAGTTGAAACTCATAAGGTGAACTACATCAAAGAGAAATATATGTCCAGTGCTCAAAGATTCCCTCAAAATAAGGGCCTACAAAGCTGCAAATTCATGTCTCCTCTGTAGGCATAATGTCTCTTCTAGTGTTTTTAGCACCTTCATTTAGCTTCATAGGTATTGGTTGCTATTGGATGCTATTCTTCCCATAAGCTACATTACTTGAATAAAACATGGTTAGGGAATAAAGATACTGTCCTAAGCAGTGTATTTAATTCTATCTTGCATTAGGAATAAATTCAGAGTAGTTTATCTGTTCTTTGTAAACTCACTGTGTTGTGCATGCTTGCCGGTGTTTCCATATTCAGCTACATTTTAAAACAAAAGCAGCTTTTTTTACATGGCTTACACTGGTGGTACCCTCCAATCATTCCTAGTTTCTGGGTAATAAACTGGTTTCAACTGAAAGGTTCTAGATTCTCCTGGAGTACAAAGTTTGAAGGAAAACTAGATGTTATGAGGTCTAATAGTTTATTGTCTTAATCCATGGGTTTGAGATAGCATTCTGGATCTGAGCAATTGAGATTTTTCTACTGATTTTTCTTTCCTTAAAAGATTACATGGATAATGATGCTAAATGATTCCATCAGCCTTGGGAAAGACATTTTATAGAAAATCAAGTAAATATTTTTTCATGTCAAAGCAATTATTAGCAAGATTTTAAAACCTTAGCTGAAACGATTGCTATCTAAAATGTCACACCTGTATACCAATTTCAGTAATTCCCTAGAGGTAATAGATATAGTAAATGACAGTTTCTGGTGAGTGGAAACCATCTGGAAAATTATACTCTCTTTTTTTTCCATGTAACTATTGGAAAGCAACCGTGGAAATTAGTCACCTTTTAATCAGTGGGTATGTTAGCAAGTGGCAACTGACCATTCTACCAAGAACTGATTCCCAAGTGAAACATAACCACAGTGCTTATTCTTTAATTAACAACCTTTTACCTTGCAAGTACATTAAAGTCACTAGAAATAGCTCCCCATGCTTATATAATCAATTTTACAGTCTTTCAAAGTGAAATAAATAATTCTGGCTGTACTCTAAGTGAAAACCTTTTCCTGGAAACTATCACCTTCATAAAGATAGATTTAGAAAAAAATCTAAAAAGGGAAAAACTGGAATGTGGCCTCGTGAGGATAAAAAGGCTAGTGTTAATAATTAACAAGGAGAGTGAAGTGGAGTAAATTAGCCATAATAGAGCCCACAGTGACTGGCAAAGTCACCTCTCATTATCAAAAAACTCATTAGGAAATGAAGAGGTGGAAATCCCACTGGGTTATTCTCACTCTTCAGCTATAGCAGAGATTACTTTTCAGATTTCTTTCAAATGAAGAACTGTTAGGTCACCATATTGTATATTAGGTTAATCTTCAGTGAAATTTGGAGAACTGACACCTGCATGTTATTCTATCTCTATCTCAAGAGCTTTAAATGAGCTCAAAATATTCAATGCAGGAGTCAGTTTTCATGCAAACCTGACATGAGCAAACTCCTAACAATAAAGAAATGCTCTAACATTTATAGCATTAAAATGAAATTTCATTGCATGGTTATTTTTTAACTGTGTCACTAAAATACAGTATTAGAAATAGTGTGTGATAATGAAAATGCATAGACTTTACTACTGAAATATATCAGCTGTGTTATTTTAAGTAGAATAAAAAACATTGTACATAATTAAAGCCAAATGATTAAAATACAGTATTCATTTGACATTAAGGGGAAAATAAAAATCGTAGAATCAGATTTCCCATTAAATAACTTTTCTTGAATTAAAAGGAGAGGGAAGTCCTGACTCAAGCTTGCTTCACATTTCTATTATGAAGGATTCCATTCTGAGTCACTTGAAGCTTTCCTATTTTTTCTGGCCACAAGAATTAAGTTTGTTCTGTGTATTTGTTAGTGATTGTCCTGTTGCTCTAAGTCTAACCAATGAAGTCTAACTTTTTAAAATGAATCAAGGAATATGATCTTCCTATCCTTTAAGATATTGCAGCTTTTCTGAGAGGAGCTATCAAGCAACAAAAAGTGATAACAAAGTGGCATGTACTGTAGAGATGGATAATAGATTGTAGATAAATTTGTTGTGAATTTTCAAAATCTAAATGTTTGAAAAAAATGCTGTAGCTTCTTCTATAATATAAATGTTTATGATCTTCAAAGTTTCAGTTGTTGATACTCAATTGTGCCTGACTGTGTAAAGCTTTGCAGATGGTACAAAGATAGCAGTACCCAATATCTCTCTATGATAACAAAATTATTTTTTCCAGAATTTGAAGTTCATAGAAGAAATCCATGATTGTCTCAGAACTATATGTCCCGGGACTTTTTTTCAGTAATGTAGATGTTACTTTTTCTCCACTGAGGCTATTAATTATATTATGAAGGGGACTGCTTTAGGAGGACTATTTAAATTCTGTGGTTGTTTAATTATTCATTTTAATCACTTTTTTTAGAGCTTCAACAAATTATCTCAGTTTCTCTTCGTTAACATAATCAGAGATATTTTTTACTGGCATATGCACAATTCCATCAAGTATTTCTATATTTAGCTAATGTTATAGGTATCTTAATTGTATATTTCAATATTCTGCTCCTTTTCTTTCTAAGTTTTGTTTCCATTCTAATATCATTGAATTTTACCTGCATCATTTACTGATATAATGTACTGTACTGTTGCTCAGCAATATTGCATTAGTGCTTTGTGGTGAGCACTGGCAAAAATCAAACAAAACCAGGAGTATTTTAAAGTTAACTCATAATCTTTCTTTCACTGAGTATCACTAGTGAAATAGTGATAAGTCAAGTAGGGCACATCTGTCTGATAAAGCTGACTTTGAAAAACCTGCACGTTGAAATTTAGTCTCTTGTCTAAACTATTGCTATTATATTGGCTATTGATTTAAAACTGGAGTTCTTTGATATGTTTTGTTTTTTATTTTCCATTATTCCTGTTAGTAGTAGCAAGATGGTAAATGTCAGTAAACTCAGCATCCTCTTCTTGCTTGGTTACAGGCTGTGTACCACTTTTGTACTAGATTTTAAATGTACCATCACAGCTCCCATCTTAAACTACACTGTGTAGAGAAGATTTTAGATTTAAGATATTCAGGGCAAGCCCCAAAAGATCCTTCTCTCATCAAACTCTACATTTCTCATTAATTGTAATGAGACTCTTTTCTAAAAAACAGACCTAGGATTTTTGCTCAGTCCTGTTAGGAGATCTTTTGAAATGATAACCTACCTTCAGTTTTGGGCTGCTTGCTTTGGAAATACTGACAGCTAACTGAGACTGTAAAACTCCTTACCAGAATATCCTTTCTAGCTGAATGATAGTTCTAGGAACAAAACGTAATAATAAACAAATCTGCGATAAGCTATTTGTGTCCTTTTGTCGTGTAAAGATGAAATTCTTTGCAGTTTCATTGCTGATGTTCAAGGGCGGGGGATGAAAATTTTGCTCCTCAAGTAAGTTTACAGCTTGCTTCCACATAGCATGTCTATAAAATGCATTTCTAAAGTATGTCTCATACGGCAAAAAGCATAGCATTTAGAATATAAGCTGAGACACTTTCAATTTTTGCTAGAATTCATATAACTGATTAACAAATGCTCTGTGGAGGCAGAATGAACTATAAACAATAAGCAGATGGAAATATCGACTTCTTCTAGTGGATTGGATGATTTTCAACTGCTACAGATAGAATATGGAGCCCCAAGGAAACCTCCTTCTTGAAATTTACTCTTTTTAAATTGGATTTTAAAATACATCAGGAAAGCCAAGTGATGCCTTCCTGAGAGTGATATAAGGAGGGGTGATAGCATATTCTTCCAAAGTGCTGATTTTGCCACTGGTGCAGAGACTCAGGGTAACCTGTTTCATTCTTCCCCTTACTTTTGATTCTGGAGAAGCTCTTGAGGACAGCTTGGCACACTGGCTCTAGAATAACTCCCAAAACACCTGCATGGGTAAAATGAAAACAAGTCCCAAAGTTTCTAATATATTTATGAACCGCAGATTATTTTCCTGATGTTAGAGAGGAACCTTATTCCAGCGCTGTGTTGTTACACTGTACTGTCTACCTCTGGTCTTTTCATGTCACGTTTTAGCATTTTTCAGCTATGTAAAAGTTGAATAACTTTCAATTCCAATATTTCTAGTACTTCTTACCTGGGAGATGTTTCTATTCCCACAATCCTTTTCCCCTTAATATTGTACACACATTACCTTGCCCTGGCATAGAGTTTCATTTTGTTGTTGTTTGTGCGAATATGAGATGGTTCACATGAAGAGCACATGGGGCATCTATATTGACAAGACGACGGAGAATTAAGCTATGTAGCTTTGAAGACAAGTGGTAGTTGAGGGTTTTGAAGTGTGGCATTATCTCAAGGATCTCTTGTTTCCCATCTGCTTAGATGCACAGGTGGTACCTGTTGGCAAGATCAATTCTAATCACAGGGTAGAGTGCCATGAGTTTGCTGGTAATACTCAGCTCCGTCACTCACCCCTGGGCTCTGAGTTCTTTCCTCCCCTGCTGTAATCCTTGAAATCTCCATATGGGTAAATCAAATCTGTCATGTCCTCAACTCTGGGAAAACAGAATGCTCACAGAGTTGTTCATCCAAGATAGCACTTGCATGTGTGTGCCCACATACAGAGCGATCTGCTTGGAGTGCAGTCAGATTAAGAATCTTGGCGTCGGTATAGGTAGTTTCATTTCCCTGCAAAGATTGATGTCAGGATGTTAGGAAAATGATTCAGCTTTCTAAGTTGAACAGCTTTTATTGCTTGTGACTTCTTTAAATTTCATTCTGACTTCTGAATAACAAGAGCTGCCCTCCTGCCCATGAGGCTCTATTATTGTAATTCCCTGAGCAGATCTTGCAGCAGAGCATTTCTGCGGTGTGTTCAGAAAACAGTGAGCTACAGGCTCATCCCCTCAGGTAACTGTGATTGCCTGATTAATGCCCATCCTGAAATGATTCGCTGTAAAGCAGCAATATTGACTTAATTGACACAATTGTGTTCCTGTTGTTGTTTTTAAGCTCAAAGTACCCTTAAAAAATCAGCCTTATATGTTGCTTGATACCTGCCACCTTTTGTTTCTCAAAGGCAATGTTCATCAGCTGTTTACTGTGAAACACCCGATGTGTGGGCAAGCTTCCACATCTTTGTGTTAATATCCAAATCCTTCTCAGTTGTTGCTATTGCTGGGTACAGATGCTGCATTTTTAAGATATATAAATACAAGGGAAAAACAACACAGCTTTGAAAGCCTGATATGCAATTAATTATGCCAGAACTAGCTAGTTAACAAGTACTTCTATGAGCAGTGTAAATAATGGAGCATGTTTGTAATGGACTCATAGGTGTTCTCCAGGGTGGATTCTCAGGGGTTCAGTAAGAGACAAGCCTATGCTGCTGCCTTTTTCTCTGCGGAAACCCTAACAATCTCTGTCTGTTACCTAGCTGCCTGTTTTCATGAGGCTTGATTTAGTGGAGATCTCCACCCTTGTTTCTATGTAACACTGAAATTAGCTATAAGTATTAAAATTCTTAGGAAGGGAGAGGCAGGTGGATAAATGAAAGAGTGATGATCTCATCAATCTTCTCTCCTTAGGAAAAAGTGATTGATACACCATTTCCCAATTCTGCAAGGATGTTATAAAGAAAATAGTATCCAGACATTCAGCAATAAAGACAGTGCAAGTAAAAATAAGAAAATAAAACTTGAAGACACACTTTCTCCATAGTCTTCATCTCCCTAGATTCTGTCTGTGGTAAACATTAGTCATAAAGAGGAAACAAAGGAGTTTTTATAAGTTACAGACATTATTTTTGCATGTTACACATGGAGTTGTAGTAGTGAACTAGAACAAGAGGAGTTTATATCTTCATGAAATGGATTCCAGGTCTTTGAGCCACATGATATAGCCTTTTACTCATGTTCATTTCTGTTTTGTTTCTTTTTAAAGCTTTTCTGTGCAATGGAAAGTTTCACAAGCACTTGCAAGAAATTTTTGTTCCCATGGTCATCCGCTACATTGACCTCATGGAATCATCAATTGCCCAGTCCATTCACAGAGGTCTTGAACAAGAGTCGTGGCAACCTGTCAAGTAAGTGCTTTCTACAGGATTTCTGCAAAGCACTACAGTTTTCTGTCTTATCAGGTGTTGTCCTCTGCTGTCCTCTAAATATTCTATTTTTTATTGTATTCCTACATTATTTATTTTTTCACAGGAGCATCACCAACAGTCTTCCTAATGTAGCTCTTCCAAAAGTTCCAAGTTTGCCTCTTAATCTTCCACAAATGCCTAGCTTTACTACACCAACCTGGATGACTTCCATGTATGAATTCACGTGTGTATTCTTCAATAACCTTCTGACTGTATGTCAGCTCTGCATGGCCTTGTTACTGTTCTGTGCAGCTGTTTTTGGATTGCATGGTGTTTATGATCTCTTAGTTGAAAATTATTGTTTCTTGGGAGTCAAGCATGGACTGTTAGCAAGTTGTGCTTTCTAATGTCTTTAAATGAATTGGTCTTAAACTTGGTAACTTAAAAAATCAGCTTAGCAAAGGTCTGTCAAAGTATGAATGATGTTTTATACCCTAAACTACTTAATTATCCTTCTTAATTAATAAGCAGTGAGGAATCTTTTGAATAACTGATTTTAGATCATAAAGTGAAGCAGCCCATCATATTTTTGCATGGGCTATATTAACTCATTGTATGTGAAAACTGGTCCTGAAAACTGATTCCAACAGTTGATTGCAAATATAGCCATTAAATATCCATATTAGAAGAAAATTGTGAAGATTAATTGGTACCCAGAATAGAAGTACATCTATTGCTTTGCCTGTTTCAAAATATATATATTTGTTTTATATAGTAGAGGAAGGCTCCAGGAGAACTTTGCTTTAGCTCAAGTTGTAATAGGAAAGGATGAATGTGAATGACTTCAGAAAACATACATGTAACACACAAAGCTTGATAATAAAATTTCAAGCCAAGTATTGTTTTCTCAAGTTTTGTGATGGAATTAAACACACATAGCAAGTATTCACATCCATTACTATGAGAGTTTATTGATTGTGCTCTGCCAGATTTCTGGCACTTGTCCATAGAGTTGCTGTTCTGCTGCTAATTCTTCTAAAAGACAAAATTCCTCTTAATCCTTGGCTTCGGTAGCTTTTGTGTTTACTATAATTCTAGATTTCTCCTGATGTGCTTATGCAATTGATTTCAGCTCTGAGTGCAAACTAATTGGTCATCTGCTGCTCAGATCTATTTGCCTAGTTATTCTCACCCTTTCAAAGGTTACTTTTTTTTTAAAGAATAGCTTTTAGATTTAAAAGTTGTTATAATCCTAGATGTGGTCTTCTTACAGTCTGTATTCTAGTAGCCTCTTCCAGTAAAAATAACTTCTAGATTTTAAAATATTTGTATTTTACATATTGAATTTGTAATTAATATATAACAAGTATTGGTCCTGGTTCGAGTATTATACTGGTGTAACTTTCCTAAATGAAAGCTTTGGTGTAGCAATAAATACCTAGACAGGATTGTCAAAAATGCGTGTGTAGTGTGAAACTCAGCCACTGCCTCATCCCCCTTGCACATATTCTGGAAATAAGTATGTGGCCCATATAGGAAAGTATGAAAAACATCCTAAGCTAATTTGTGTGGTTTTGAAAGCACTGAGGTTCACATGAGCTGTAAGAACTTGCCAGCAGTAGCTGTTGCTTTGCTGTTTGTCAAGAGGAATGGGGACAAGTACTGTACCAGGTATGGTGTCTGCATGGAGCTCAGTAAGGCCGTCATCTCCTTTCAGCTGCCTCTTGCAGCAAACCAGAAGAAAAGATCTGCAAGGTACTGGCTCTGTTGTAGATGACTCTTTGCTTTCTTTCTTCAAAAAGTAGAGCTTTGAAGTTGTATTCATTGAAGAGTGTATAAATTTAATTCCAAGATTTTAGTACTATCGTTGTAATACTATGGAATTCAGGTAATATTTTAAGAATCAGACTACTGCCTGCATCCTGCAGAAGAGCCAGGTGACTTCTCTGAATGGCTGTGTATTTTATTTGAATCACAAAGTAACATCAGTTTGAGTGAAGGCACTGCAAGCCAGTTGTTATGAATTTCCTCTTTCCTGGCTGGTTAGTGTCTCAGCTTCCAGTAGAGAAAATGGCTTGTTCCTGTTACTACATGAAATAATCTATTATTATTATTTTTTTTGAACAGCGCTCATCCCATCCTTTGCAGGAAAATCAGAGCGTTCCAGTTAAATTCTCCAATGGGAATTAACCAAATACCTGTTCTCCAGTCTCTATTAACCAAAACCTGGTGTTTCCTTCTCTTCTCCTGGCTGAAGAGCCCCAACTCTCTCAGCCTGTCCTTGCTCAGCAGCGTGTTTGTGCTTAGCCCTCTGATCATCTTCGTGGCCCTCCTTTGGACCTGTTCCAACAGCTCCATGTCCTTCTTGTGTTGAGGGCCCCAAAACTGGATGCAGTATTCCAGGTGACGTCTCATGACAGCAGAGTAGAGGGGCAGAATCATCTCCTTCTTCCTGCCAGTCATGCTTATCTCGATGCAACCCAGGATACAGTTGACCTTCTGGGCTGCAAGCACACACTTCTGGATCACATTGAATCTTTCATCAACCGACACCCCTAAATCCTTCTCCTCAGAGCTGCTCTCAAGTAATTCTTCGCTCAACCTGTATCTGTGCTTAGGATTGCTCCTTCCCAGATGCAGGACCTTACATTTGGCCTTATTGAATTTCATGAGATTGGCATGAGCACACTTCTCAAGCCTGTCCAGATCCCTCTGGACAGCATCCATTCCCTCTAGCATGTCAACTGCACCACTCAGCTTAGTGTTGTCTGCAAACTTGCTCCTTCCCACTTGATCCCACTGTCCATGTCACCTACAAAGATTTTAAATAACACCACTCCTCACACCAATCCCTGAGGAACGCCACTCTTCACTGTTTTCCACTTGTACATCGAGCCATTGACCACAACACTCTGAGTGCAACCATCCAGCCAATTCCTTATCCTGTGAATGGTCCGTCCATCAATTCAATTTTTCTCCAATTTGATGATCAGGGTGTCATGCAAGACAGTGTCAAACACCTTGCACAACCCAGGTAGATGATGTCAGTTGCTCTTCCTCTATCCACTGATGCTGTAACTCCATCATAACAGGCCACTAAGTTTGTCAGGTGTGACTTGCCCTTGGTGAAGCCAAGTTGGTTACCATCAATCACCCTGTCTTTATTTTCCATGTGCCACAGAAGAGCCTTCAGGAGGATCTGCTCCATGTTCTTGCTGGGCACAGGGGTGAGACTGACTGGCCTGTAGTTTCCTGGATCTCTTTTTTTACCCTTCTTGAAAATGGGGGCCATGTTTCCCCTTTTAATCAGTGGGAACTTCACCAGACTTCTATGGCCTTTCAAATATGATGGACAGTGGCTTGGCAACTTCATCTGCCAGTTCCCTCAGAATCTGTGGATGAATCTTGTCAGGTCCAATGAGCTTGTACACCTTCAGGTTTTTTAGATGGTCTCGAACCTCATCTTCACTTACAGCAAGCTCCTTCTCCAAGTTCTTGCATCTTTGGTGATGTGGCTGGAGTCCTTGCTGGTGAAGACTGAGGCGAAGATATTGAGCACCTCAGCTTTTTCCGTATCCCTCATGGTCTGGTCTCCAGTTTCCTTCCAGAGAGAGCCCACATCTTCCCTGACCTTTTTTAATCACTGATATACCTTCTTGCTCCCATTTGTGTCCCTGGCTAGATTTAGATCTGTCTGGGTTTTGGCATTCCTAACCTGATCCCAGGCTGCTCGGGCAACTTTTTTGTAGTCCTCCCAGGTAACCTGTTCTTCCTTCCACTCCCTACAGACTTTCTTTTTGAACTTAAGTAAGTTTAGGTGCTCCTTGTTTATCCACAGAGGCCTCCTGACATTCTTGTGTGCCTTTCTTTTTCTTGGGATGCACCAATTCTGGGCTTGGAGGAAATGATCCTTCAATACTGACCAGATTTCTTGGGCCCTCTTCTCTCCATGGCTTTCACCCATGTCTCCCTGCCAAGCAGCTCTCTGAAGAGTTCGAAGTCTGCTCTCCTGAAGTCCGGAGTAGCAAGCTTGCTATGCAACCTATTTGATACCTAAAGGATTTTGAACTGTACCATTTTGTGGTCACTACAGCCAAGGCTGCCTTTGAGCTTCACATTACTCACCAGCCACTCCTCGTTGAGGAGGACCGGGTCCAGCACAGCACCTTTTCTCGTTGGTTCCTATACTACTTGTAAGTGTAAGTTATCATCAACACATATTGTTAGGCATTTCTTTGTGTGCTTTGTTGATTAATGTTACAATCTTTTCCCCTGCATCACTTAAAAATTGCTCCAATTCTTTTGAATATTACAAGAGAATATTATTTATAATTTTTAATTAACTTGCTTTTTTTTCTTGATCACGTGTTTTGAAGAAGGAAATGTATACTAATAATGACAGCGCTTAGAAAGATCGTTACATTATTTTCGGTTGTTTTTCCTTGACCTGTTATTATTGGGCATTGGGAAGAGAGATATGAAAAGAGGAAAGTGTTCTGTGTAGTAGTCTGTTTGTCTTGATTGGTCTCTGGAGAGGATAACTCAGAGAACACCTTGGCTAGACGTGCAGAGCATTGCAACATTTGGCTAAAGACAGTATCCTAAAAGGAGAAAATACCTGAATATTCTGTAAAACCTTCTAATTATCCAGAATGATGCTTTTCTTAATTCCTCATTAATTAATTAAAATTACTTCTGTTCCATTTTGTATTTTAAATTGAGTTACTCTGCCTCTTCTGAACCAGGCTTTTAAGTTGCATTTGTGGGTGATTTTAGTTGTGTATGATTTCATTTATAAATTATTATTTTCAGTGCAAGCATGACATGTATTCACTGACCAAAAGCACTGCAGATACAGACCCAAGGTTGTCTGTTGCTATCTTATGCCATTCTAGATCATCGGGCTTGGCAAACCTCAAGGCTGGAGAAACATGAGATAGGATATAATGATACATGCTTGCAGGAAGACAGTCCTGTCTTCTCTACCAGCTGGAGCAGGCAGTTATGAAGCAAATGCCTCACCTATGTTCATCCGTCTGTGACTCAGCTACAGTGAGTGATGAAGGGAGCAGCCACAGTGGTCTGTGCATGTGCTGGGGCACGTTTCAGCACTATTCAGTACATCTGTAGTGCCACATTTGTTCTTGTCACAGTACTTGGCTGTGGCAAGTTGGAAGATGAAAATTGTTTTCTTTTTAAGGATAGTTATTTAAGAATATGGCCATAAGTGAAATTTAGCTGAAGTGATCTACTTCCTGTGGAATACAGAGTTTTGAATTCAAGACAAGTGTAGCAAGCTCCTATTTGAGCATTCTGGAAGATAAATGTATATTATGGGCTACATTTTGTTTCTTCCAAAAATACTTTCGTTTAAGAAAGAAGAATTAACAGAAATGTTTTAGATTGCTTAAGCCTCAAGTTGCCTCAGTCTTGAGTTAAGTAGGAGGAGTCAAGAAGTTACTCTTTGGCCCTAACATCTTTGGGGGACCAAACACAATCCATTACTTGCTGTGCCAAATCTGTTCTTCAGCCTTTCCAATCACAAGCTAATGAAATGTAGAGAGTCGGGGCAAGTACTATTGACTCTATAATTACAAAAAAGCCTTTTATGTTGAAAGAATTCTCAGTTGACTTTCTGAGTCCTGAACATGCATATTCATGGTAGGAACTGGACCTCGCAAAGAACATAGAGCTGTTAACCTGTTTTGTAACAGTACCCACAAAGCACTAATGGGTTATAATTCAGTAGTAAACTTCAAAATGTACACAGTAATTTATAAAATCACCACTATTGCTCTTGGTAAATTCTACTAGAATGGAAGCCAGATGATTTTGGATCTTATGGTTGATAGAGAATGTCCATAGATATTTAGAATGCTTCTTATATTTCCATATATAAGCTGTCTTATTGGGTAGATCTTGCAGCTCCGTTAATGGACTGCCTGACTGACTGCTACTGCTTCGATAGTTGTGTAAGTGGAGGAAAGTTGCCTCTTTTGGCTGTTAGTGGACAAGTGAATTGCTTAGGAATATGTATACAGTTCCTAAGTTAAATATGCTGCAAGATTTTGGAGAAATACAATGTTCTTTATCTTTTTTTGTTGTGTTCGGTACAATGAGAGGCAGAAAACCATAGAACCGTTCAGCTTAAAATGGTCTACGTCTACAAAGTTAAATCACTGTTAAAAAATTAGGGTGGACCTCTTTCAACCATTGGAAACCTTTTATTCCAAGGACTGATTAAAAGGAGTCAAAAACTAAACAGTACCTTTTGCACAAACTAGTGCTGAAATCTTAAATCTTGACTGCAGAACAGTAGAGTTTGCACTTAATTTTAGATTAATAAATAACTCTATTGAGTATAGTTGAAAAAAGAGTGGCAATTTTCAGGCAGAGCAGTATTATTCCATTCATTAGACCAAATTAGCTTATCATAAGTGTTCAAATAAAAACCTTACAGTAGCCAAGAATGGGTTTTGTAATTATGCACATAGATTCAAATGCTTCAGTGGTTTGAATTGAATGTGGGAGTACCTCCTGCTGCCAGGAGGAGGTGAAAACTGCATTTGGTTTCTCTTCATGTTGCGTTTTATGGAATATTAAACTCTGAGATGACATAACCAGATATTCCAGGGGAAACAAAATCTGCAGACTGTAGATCCACTTCAGGGTATTTAGGTATATGTTGACAATATTACTTGTAATACCTTTAATGAATAATGGACAGAAAAAAATTCTGTAGGCTGTGTAAAGCAATGATTTGTTACAAATTGGAACAAGTTGATTGAAATCACAGTTCTCTTCAGCAGATAGCAAACAAATTGGATATTTGTGCCTGAACTAGGAAAAATTAGTTTCTGTTGTAGCACTTAATTTTCCTTACTTATCTAACTAGTGTAATAATACAGTAGTCAAATTCAAATGTCATCGGACAGTGCTGAATAAAAATTGAAGAATGGAATCTCAAAATCATATGAAAAGAGAACGAATGAATTAATGTTTCTGACAGAATGAATTAGTGTTTCATGAACCTGTGTCTATTACTAAATTTATTTTAATTTGAAACTTTACTTGGTAGTATAATGAAACCAAATTAAGTGGCTACCAGGGAGTGAACGTGCATAGGAATATATTAATGTTATTGAGAACACATTAGTCCTCCTGAGTCTTAAAGAATTTCATTTAGAATTCCATTAGGCTAAAAATGAAAAAAATACATGCGAAAGGATAAAAAATGATAAAATATGATCTAATAATGAAAAGTGGTAGTTCTGTTTCTTGGGAAAGTATGTTTTGTTTTCTAGGAAGTGTGTTCTTACCAACTTTAATAATGACAGGCATTGCCTCTATTTCTTCCACTACATAATTTGTCATCTTTTACCCCCTCTGTCTAAAAAAAATCACTGTGTTCTTCAAGTCAGATGTTGTGTATAATGAAGCATCTACAGCTTCATTCTCTGGTAGTGTACAAAGCAGACATAATGAAATCCCCAACATTGGAGTCGTATAACTTAAAAAACAGACCAGCAAAATTATAGACTTTCTGAGGTGTTGTGGGGGTTCATTCTTGATATTTCTTAATTAAACTTAATAGTGTATAAAAGTACTCCTCACTCAGCTCTAATCTGAACAGTAACATCCCTGTGCAAGTTGTAACCTTAGCAGTCTCCTGGGCTTTTATTGCTGCTTCTGCTGTTTTCTTTCAGGAACACAACAAAATGTAAAATTAGTAATTATTGTTTAAGATAAGTGAGGAAAAATGCATTATAACATGCACGTCCTATTTGAAAACTGTGAACTATCCTGCATCTGGGAAGGGGCGATCACAAGCACAGATACAGGTTGAGCAAAGAATTACTTGAGAGCAGCTCTGAGGAGAAGGATTCAGGAGTGTCAGTTGATGAAAGGTTCAGTGTGATCCAGCAGTGTGTGCTTGCAGCCCAGAAGGTCAACTGTATCCTGGGTTGCATCGAGATAAGCATGACTGGCAGGAAGAAGGAGATGATTCTGCCCCTCTACTCTGCTGTCATGAGACCTCACCTAGAGTACTGCATCCAGTTTTGGGGCCCCCAACACAAGAAGGACATGGAGCTGTTGGAGCAGGTCCAGAGGAGGGCCACGAAGATTATCAGAGGGCTGGAGCACCTCCCCTACAAGGGCAGGCTGAGAGAGCTAGGGCTCTTCAGCCAGGGGAAAGAAGGCTCCATGGGGACATTATAGCAGAGTTCCAGTACTTGAAGGGGACCTACAGGAAAGGTGGAGAGGGACTTTTTAGAATAACGTGTAGCGACAGGACAAGGGGAAATGTCTTTAAACTGGAAGAATATGGATTTAGACTAAATATTAGGAAGAAATTCTTTACTGTGAGGATGGTGAGACACTGGAACAGGTTGCCCAGAGAGGTTGTGGATTCTGGCTGGCTGGGGCTTTGAGCAACCTGGTCTACAGGGAGATGTCCCTGCCTATAGAAGGGGCACTGGAACTAGATGATCGTAAAGGTCCCTTCCAGTCCAAACCATTCTTTGATTCATTCTATGACTCATTCTGTGTTCCTTGCACGTAGTAGAGACATCAAAATATGACATTTAAGTTGTTCGTTTGAACCCAGCCTTTTCCATAGGCAGGTGTCACTACTCGGCCTTCTCTGGCCTCCTTTTCCCAGTTTGGCTGTCTTTTTTGAATATAAGACAGCACAGCGGAGGACAGTGATGACTCTGTGATGGGTTTTCTTAAGACCAAAGCAGTGCTCCTGCTGCATCTGTGCAACCTCTCCAAAGGTCTGAATATGTGCTTTAGGCCTTGCTTCATGTTAATGCCCGATGTCACAGCCCACCTGCTGTGACCCAGTGTTAGTGCTACTGATGAGTACATTAGTCAGTCAAATATGACATATCTTTTCTATTTTTAAGTTAGTTCCTTTTTTAACCTGACTCTTGCCTGACTCAGCACATTCAGCACTCCCCAGTTCCTTCCACGAGAGCTTGGGTTACTTTACCCTCTGATAATTGTGTTCTTTTGCCATGAGGTAGAAGCAAGAAAATAGCAATATTTAAGCTATTTGAATTAGAATTGAGCCTGCCAGACTGGTTTTTGAGGGTTGTGTCACTATCATTCTGAGATGCTGTGCTGTGAAGTATTGTGGCTCCTTAAGCAATAACCTAGGCATTGAAATGCAAGACATCATGATAATATTAGTTAATCTACATTGACAGTGGAAGCATAACTGTTTTTACATCAAAGATTAGCCTTGAATTACTGTGTCTTATCACATGTAAATGTCTTGAAATTTATCACTTGATTCAGGGCAGAAGAAGAACTTGTAAACAGAGCTATACTAATTCCATTTTGTTTGTGCATAAATTTCCTTATTTCATTTCTGTTCTCTTTTTTCCATTGGGATATTCCCTCAGTTAGAATTAACGAGCATTTATCAAGGGACTGTTTGTCTGGGTATCTCTTTTATGATATTACAACTAGTATTTTTAGTTCTTTGGTAGATTTATCTACCTAAGTTATGAAAGTAAGAAAACGTATACAAAATCCTAACTCTTTTGGAAAATGTCCTTACTAATTAATGTTCCTTTATCCTTTATGTTTCTTATCTTGATCTGAAATTTGAGCTACATCAGTCCTCCGTGATCCTCATCATCCCACCCAACTTCCCTTAGCCTATTATATTCCTCAGTTAGCAGATGAGAAAATTGTATTTTTTTCATCCTATTTGGAATTACTTAAAATTTTCCATTGCCATTTTCACATCCTTGGAATAAAAGCAACTGTGCTATTAAAGAAAGTGAAGGAGGATGATGGGTTGATAAGGAAATCCTATTCTCCTATATAATTCTGTGGCAAATGGAATAGACATCTGTACATTTATCTTTTGTTTCTTGGGGATTTTGTTTTATTTTGTTTTCCATAGCAACGGCTCAGCTACATCAGAAGATCTTTTTTGGAAACTGGATGCTCTGCAGATGTTTGTTTTTGATCTTCACTGGCCAGAACCGGAATTTGCACACCATTTAGAGCAGAGACTTAAACTCATGGCCACTGACATGATAGAAGCCTGCGTTAAAAGGTACAGTTGAAATGCCCAATAGAAAACTGGGAGAGATTTAAAAATTAAGATAGGAACAATTATACTGGTGCACAGATGTGCATCCATAGGAGGATCCTGTTACCTGCTGTGATCAGCAGCAGACGCACTGGGAAAGATCATAAGAATTTCTGTCAAGTATAAAGAAATCATATATTTCCCATCACATGACAAAGAGCAATTTAGCAACATCTGCAAAGTAGCGAGGAAAATTTTTGCATGTTTTGAGCTGTGCCCTAGAAGTCAAGAAATCAAATTTCTTTGCTGTTCCATATCTGTGGCAAATGTTAACAGTTGACTAAAAAATAGAGTAATGGAGAAAACAAAATTTGTAGGCAGTTCAATAGTGTGAATCAGAAAATATGGAATATTGATATGGAAGACTAAAGGAACAGAGAAGCTTTCATAACCAGTAAAGTTTAATCTGATAACACAATAATTTTTTGTTTTCTTTAAAGATAATAGGAACAAGAACCCGAGACTTATTATGTGAGCTTATTGCTGTAGATCTATCATGGTGAAATTTTGGTGAAAAAGGCAGAAGCATTCCACAAAAATTTGTGTTTAATTTTGGAAGGAAGATGATACAGTGAATGGAATAAAAGTTTGTTTTCTATAGCAGAAGTAGATATGAGACAATACTAAAATTGAAGTTTTCCAATTGGTTGTGCAAACTTACATCCATCTGTTCAAAAGTCTTCAGCTTAAAAACATTTAGACTGAGACTCTAACAACAGGACTAAAATACAAGGGCATATGAAATTACTACTAGTTAGAATAATTTATTTATAATCTTTTCAAATGAATCAAGTCTTTTTTTTTTTTTTTAAGGTGATTACGCATTACTATGAGAAAGCAATTATATTAATATAAATATTTGGATTTCTCTAGACAATAAATCTAATGCCACATGTTGATTGTGTGGATTTTAAAGCCACACACATGATAGGGTAAAAGCAGCTCACTGACAGAGTCACAGGTAGAAGCGAAGAGCAAAAATTATTTACACAGAGGCACTAGAAAAAGAATTCCTTCTGGGTCGTATTTTGGTCAGTGATACCAATCCTGAGCTATTTGCTGCTTGCTATTGTAGAGAATAAGATTTTGGTAGCAATAAATGAGGATTGTGTCAATATTAGAGAAAGTTCTTGGTGTCATTATTTAAACTATATTGATAATTTGGGCTGAATACATGACATACTGGTGTTAATACTCTGGGCATATTTTAGTGTTGTTGAAGATGCCAAAACTGAGATAAACAAAGAAAGTGGTATCCCTAGGATGAGTTTTATTGGAAAGTAGCAGCTGAGAAAAGAAAGGTGGAATATTTTCTTATTGTGATACTACTGTGTTCTGTAAGATATTTTAAATAAGAAAAAAGATCCTTCTGTTTCCATTTTGTAAATTATTGTGTAAATTTCTACTGTGTGTGTTTACAAATAAAGGAAGAAATACAACATTTTATATTTTTGTATTCTGAAACTATTATCATTTACTTCAGTAGTGTTCAGTGAAAAGAAAATAGTTTTGTTTATTACTGATGTCATGATACATCTTAGCTTTCAATATAAATATTCATATTTGTTTAATAATAAACTCTGTCAATGAGATTCTCTTTTCTGTTAAAATTTAAAGAGGATTTTAGAATTGTATTTCTTGGAAGCAAGCAAGCACTTGCTTTTTTGTGAACTACATTTTAACATATATTTTCATCGCTTTAAATTCTTCTTAGTTACCATACAAGGAAGCGTATTGTTATCTAGTAGGCAAGAAGATAATACAGTTTTTTTTTTCACTGCAGTAGCTGAAGCAGTGCAGAACCTTGAAATTACCATCAGTACCATTGTTTATTGAGTGGGTAGATATCCTGCACATTCTGAATTTTATTTCTAAAATCTTCTCACATGCATGTACATCATTAAGTCAATCTGGTGAATAAGGTTTATACATTTCTGCAGCGGTCACCCAAAATTGTCAGAAAGACTCATATTATGAATTGTGTTTTAATAAACAGAACAAGAATTGCTTTTGAAGTCAAGCTGCAGAAGACAAACAAATCAACAGATTTGCGTATTCCTTCTTCTCTGTGTACAATGTTTAATGTCTTAGTTGATGCCAAAAAGCAGACAGCTAAACTCTGCATACTAGAAGGAGGGCAGGAGGTAAGTGGAATTTTGTATGCTTAATTCATATGTTTAGTTCATATGAAATGTCCTAGTCTGTGGACAGTCCTTAGTAAATTAACTTCAAATTAGCTGAAAGTCATCATGTACAGGGGCATACATAGAGTGCTCCTTAGAAGGATCACTCAAGACACTTCCCCTCATCTTCTATACTAGAGAAGATACAGTGCTTCTCTAATTTATTTGCTGTGACCTATGAGTCTGTAGATAATCAGAGAAATTCCTGATTCACAACCACTCTGCGAATTTTGCTTGGGTTGCAGCAGCTCATAATCCTGCATAAGGATTCTTTTGTAATAGTAAAATAGTACCAAAACATTGTCCTTTGCAGTCAGGTTTTAATTGAGTAAGAATTGTTTTAATTGGCTCATATACTTAGCATTCATTCCTGTGAACATGCTGAAAATAGAGGAAAGAAATAATCAGCTAATTTAATGGGATTTTTTAATTTAATTGTAAAGGTCAGGAACAGTTTTAGTACTAGCCTGCTACCGGAATAGTAGATTCCCCACAGCTGGAGCACTGATGTGTCTTTGAAGGAAATACAGACTGCACTGACTGCTATACTTCCCACGTTGTCACTCTCAGCAGAAATAATGTGCATAGTGAAAAAGGGCATGCTATGTAGGCTGGTGACATTACCAGCACATCAAATTAAAACTGTTCTTGTTATGCACTCGTATTAATGCGTTAGTTTAATTTGGTTTTGGAGAGATAGTAAGAACATTTGTCAGAATGTGGCAAAAAAAAAGTATGTCTGCTTTGAGCAGTTTTGCATTTATTTTATTTGGTCATATTGTTTCTGCTGATTTTTCCATTTCTGTATTGTGCTTTTTATTTTGTTGATTCATCTTTTTGAGTTAGTGTATTCAATGTAATTGTCTTTTTTTTCCCTCATTTCAATGAGACATTCATCATTTTCCTGTTCTACCCTGTCATCTTTATTTTTCCTTTTGGTTTTCCATGACATGAACCAGTTTGCTAGTCAATGGGTAAGTATTTCTTCATTTTTTTTTTAACCTACATTTTTTCGTTAGTTTTTAACTGCCACTGTGAATTCTAAGTTGAAACAATGCTTTTGTGTTTGTTTGTTTATTAATGTGCTAGCCCAGCCTTAGGAATTTCCTTACAGACTGACCTTGCTGGATTACCAGCTTCTAAATTCTTTCTTCATTCACCTTTCTAAGGTGATTCTGGATGAATTCTTCATTCTTCTTCTTTTCAATCCCAGTCACAAAGCTTTGGGGTCCTTCTCAGTGAAGCAAAATAGGAATAAACAACTTGTTTCATGCTCATCAGAAGTTACCACAACTAGCAACTCTTCACCTTAGGGGATGAAGCCAGTTCATCTTTTACTTTGTCTGAGCAGTAACCTGCACACATGTGCACATCCTTGTTTAGGGAAGGACAAGACCAGCACCTCCATGAATACTTCAGACAGATGTTGTAGCCTCATTTCCCACAGTCACATCATTCCTCTCACATGCTCTTGATGATGCCTCCTGCATCATTAAGATGTCAGTTGTCAGCTAGACTTCCTCAGAACAAAAGTTCAGCATTCGCAGCTACCCCTTGGACTGCAGACCTTCTGAAATCTCCTCATTCTTTAGATTTTTAAGCCCTATCATTTCTTTTTATCTCCATCAAGCTCCAAATAGCAATACAGCCTTTTTCCCTGCAAGATCTGACCATGACTCCAAATGCTTTCAGTGCTCTTTTTGCAGTGCAAGAGTTGAACAGTGTGATGAAACAGATACTTATTTTGAAGTCCCCAAATTAACATTAAACCTAATCAACCAAATCTCAAATTCTTCACATATCAGAAGTTATCGTGTAGTGGAGAAAACTTTCTCATAAATTTTGAATTATCAGTTTTTTCTGTTTACAAGGCTGTTTCAGAATAAGAAAGAGTAAGAAAAAATAAGTCTTTCAGCCGTATCATAGTTGTTTGAAACACTTACAGATTTCTTGAGTGAGATACTTTTGGAATCTGCCCATTTGCCAAAGAAGCCAGAAGAGCACCTCATGGCATCATCTGTTGTATTTCTTGCTCGTCTATAAGATCTCTGGTATTTCCAGATGCTCCAACTCAGCTACTTGGTCTTAAAATCTTTTCCATATTACCTTTCTTTCCTTTGTTCTTCTTCAGCCTCATTTTAATCTCAGACATGGTATTTTATGTTAGTCAAGAGAAGTTTTCCATAAGGCCTCAGTAAAAATATGATTAAAGAGCAAATCATTCACCTAAAACTCAACTGAATATTCATCTGACAGTTCCTAAAAACTGACTCTGCAAGTAATAGAAGACGTTAGTTTATGAGATATTAGACTTAAGCTTATCTCCCTGAAAGTTACACAATCTTTTCCTTCCCTATATAGAGCTATGAACACTTGTATGCTTTATTCAGTTAGAGTCAGATGAGGAATTTTTCACCTTTTGCCATCAGATAGGCAAGAATTTTTATTTATCATGTACTAATGGTCCAGCAGCACCTTGAGTTTTGAGTTTAAATTTGATTGAGTCTTCTAGTTTTCCTGTTACTACATACAGTGCTCACCATTTTCCCAACTGTTCTCCAGTTATGAAGTCTACTTTTATAAGTAGTCCCTAACTAAGTCTGACATTCAGAAAGGCCTTGCTCCTTGCCTATTATATATAACCTTAAAACTTAAGAAAAGCTTAAGTCAGTAGTCAGTAGTAATAGTCAATACATTGTGTTTAAAGATTGCTCAGTTTGCTGAATGCCTTCCACATTGTTTGACGGCTGACTTAGGAGGCTTTAAGAGGCATGTCCAGAGGAGAAGTGCATTGTCTCAGATGAACTACAATGCCTGTAGCCTTATTCGTAGCCAAGCAGAATGGCAATTCATGGACAAAAGCAGAAGGATACAGAGATACAGCCAAGTGACATGCCAGTTGCTACCATTTCTCGGATAGTTTCCTGTCCAGCTTCTTATTGTCAATGTATGTAATCTTCAGTAACTGTATGCTGAACAGCATCCCATGTACTTCCTGAATCAGCAGGCACTGTTCCTTTGCAGTCCATGTATCCTGAATGAAATGAATAGCAGCAGCAAGGGAAATGTTTTCTGTTGCACAACAATTGTTCATCCGGAGTTCTTCAGTATTTGTTGTTTGGGATAAATACTTTACAGCTTATTAACTTAAAAAGTTACAATCTAGAAGCTGCACTATTGCGGCAATATTCATTTTTTTTAGTATGATAGGCAAGAATCACACAGGAAATATTGCTGGAGGCAAAACTCTAACAGAATAGTTCTCGGGCCACTTAGGTTGACAAGTAGTTGGGCATGAGCAGGAGCTTATTTGCTGGCTTGTAACTGGGTAGTTTGAATAGAATAAATACCACTGGTCTATACTTTTCAGTGCTTTGTAGCAGAATATTTATAAAAGCTATTTTAGTGCAGAATTCCAGCCTCCCTATCATGCTTATGAAAAATGAGTAATGTGCCTTCTCAGTGGAATATGCCACAGCCAGTGGATATTGATAGGTGGGGGAAAAAAAAATGCCAGGGAAAACTGGGCTTTAATTTGATGAGCTTTGTTTCTAAAGCACTTTCAGTTCATAAAATTCAAAGATCAAGGTCATTTAACTGCATAAGTAGTAGAGGATTATAGCTGATTTAATAGCAGAAGTACAGAAGTAATTTAATAGTTTTGGTTCAGATGATGACATAGAACTTATTTTCCAAATTCTGAGTCATCCAGCTTTAAAACAAACAAAAGAAACAGAACTAAACTAAATTTTTAAAAAGCACAAGAAATTCAAAAGCCCAGTCCAATATTGAGACACAGTAAGGTTGAATGGAGGAGAACACTGAATATATTGCAGAGCTGAGCAAGTTACAGTTCTCAGCTGATCACTGCAGGATCTAGGAACAAACACTTGTGTTCCCAAAAGTACAGATGTCAGAAGGTGTTAAAATACTTTGTCTCCTTCCAAACAGCAGTACTGGGTCTGCTGCTAGGGGCATGGAGACATGTTTGGAAGACCAAACAGGTTGTTCTCAACAGAAAGTCATTTTTTGTTACATTCCATTACACTCTTTGTCACTAAGCATTGTTTTTTCTCATGTACCTCCTATCGGTGCAGCATATTTTACTGGAGTAACTTAAGGGCAGAGCTGCATTTTACATTTTCCTGAGATTCTTCAGAAATTTTGGGATCGTGCTGAAAAACCCAACAACATGCGTTCAAATCATTTAGCCATAGGAGTTACGTAGATTCAGAATCCACATGGACTGTGATCACATCAGCCAGCAGAAGAACATAAGAACACAACCATCCATAAATAAATGAATTTGGGAAAGGAGCAAAGCATGCTTCACTGACCAAGCGTGACAGAAGTAGAAAAAACAGTCCCTCTATTTCTGATTTTGGGGTTGTGCATATAACCTTGTCAGCTCACATAACTCCATAGTGAATTCTACAGTATTTGCCATCTTCCTAAAGGCAATCACCTACAGTCTGATAATCTTCTGTGAGGAGCTGAAGTTTTGCTTTGTCAAGAGTGTCTGCATTGCTGGAAGTTGACACTGGGGAGGATTGGGATACAAAAAGTTTTTGATCGCGTGGTTTGCAAAATAAGTCTTGGAAAAAAAAAAAAAAGAAATGAAACTCAGATTAAAATAAAAATTCAAATCTAATTTCTAAAGAAACTTCATAATTTTGGAAGCTTTTTTTATTTTTGAATAATTCAAAATTAATAGTTTCTTAATTTTTCTGATCATGAATTTTTCTGATTATGAAATTAAATATAATGGAACCGTGAGAAGTTCTTTAATGTATTTAATACATTTTTTCACTCTTCTGAGATGCTAATATTGTCTGAGATCTGTATTCATGTTTTCCAACTATTTTTAAACTGTAGAGAAGATGTTAAAAGCAAAACTTAGCATACATTGGGAACAATAGTTGGTACATGGAACAGATAAATGTGCATGGATAAACACATTTTAGTTTTGTTCTCTCTTAGTTTAAATGCAATTTTAGGAAATGTACTATTTAGAAAATTATTCCTAAATCTATTCAGCTGAACGGATTTAATGTTTTGATTTGTATGGCAACTCTAAGGCAGATAAAAAATAGCCTTTGAAAACTCTGCAAACTATTCATCTAGCAGCTGCTAAGTTAGGCTAATGTTTGTACTGACCCCAGTACTTTTACTCTGAGCATTATGCTGTTAGCTGTTCCAAGTAGCCTTGAACTGTGAAGGCAGGGTTAGTCTTTACAAGTCACATTTTCTGTGAAGTGGCTACTGGGGACAATCTTTGCTGTCAGATAAACGTTTCTAAAGGAAGAATTACTGTTTAAATTGATGTGCCTCCTTGAAAAAATGGGCTCCCTAGTTTCTGTTAATTTCAGGAGGGAACTCTGTAGTATTATCTAAAAGTCTTTCAGATTTATTTTAAAAGCACTTACTTAAAGGCACTTTCTGTATGAGAAAGTGAAAGAAAGAGACTATGGAAAATGAAATCTGTTTTATTATGCCTTTTATGGCCTATTAATTTGTTACCATCTATTCTGCTTTGTTGATGAAATTTTAATTTTGCCCTTGCTTGAGCATATTGTAAGACTTACATAAACTGCAGCTCACTGTGCTAACAGAAAGACTCTTTTAAGATGAACAATTGAAGTTCGTTTCATTCCTAGAGGACATTTAAAATAACTTATGAATGAGAGTTGTCAGACATGAAATGCTCTATTAATTAAATCTTATTCTAGTCTTTTTACTTCTGCAGCTAAACCAACCCTTTAGAAAAAAATACATGGCCACCTTAATTATATAGGGGAAGACAAAAAGTATCCTTCACATTCCTTCGCCTGAATAAGAATAAGAACTCAATTCATCTAAATAATAACCCCATTAGCTGCTTAACTCAACAGTATACATGGGAAAATTTTCAACACACAACATAAGAAAGTGTTGATTGGGTGGATCGTTTTCAAGGGTTTGTTCTTCTGATGTTCAAAATGATAATTTTAAGTAAATCTGATCTGGCAGTGTTATCAGCTTCACACCGTTTATGACTTATGACAAAAGTGTGTGTTCATGTACATGCTAATGCTTCTTTATCTTTTGAAAAACAGCAACAATACCATTCAAAAATAGATGACTTGGTTGAAGAGACTGTGAAAGAAATTATTTCACTCCTTGTTTCAAAGGTAAAACAATTTAGATTTTAATTAATTAAAAAGGTAGAAAATATATTTCTGATTGCTGAACTTCTGAAGTCTTTTAGTGTCATACAGGCGTACAATACAGTTGGGAGTGGAGGAAACAACAGCACAATTTGTAACGCATTGTCATCCAAATAATGTCACATTTACAAAATTAAATTTTATTAACTGTTAAGTGAAAAATGTTTGTGCAGCTGCTAATCAGATAGAACCAGTAAAACCTGATTGTCAGTGTTGTCCCAGATAACACCATGTTTTACTTTTTGTTTAATGAAAACTTTCTCTCCATCATCAGATAGTATTTAAATAATTTTGTATATAAAGCTGAACAACATCCAGAATGTAACTTTTTCATTTTGCTTCACAAACCATTTAATTTAGAAGTGTATTATAAGTTGTTATTTCTTGAAATTGCCTTTGCAGATTTTTTTTTATGTCAAAAGGAAACATGTTTTGACATGGTATAAATACTTGAATATTTGAAGAAAATTTAAATAACATCTTGTGTTACTGTAGCACTCCAGTAAAAGTCTTAAGTGCTTAATGTAGAAGAAAAGGCTTTCAGTCTGAAGGACACAGCAAATAATGACTGGAGAACGTAAACATTTTATAAGATGTTTTGCTGTCTGTGCATTACAAACTACACAGAAATATCTGATTTTCAGAGGAGAAATTAGCCTTGCATTTACAAATTGTGAGTTAGAGAGAAAAATTAAGACCATGCTCATATTTTCCTTATGGCTTTGTTTTCATTTGTTACAGCTTGCTGGCAGGGGGTGAGAGGGAGCAAGAATCTCTTTTAGGAGTGACCTTCTCCTGCTTGTACATGAGTTGGAGAGGGAGTTTTTGTAGGATTGTTATAGAAGTTTAAGCACGGTTGATAAATGTGTAAAAAATGTAAAACTGTTTTCTGTAAAGTGCTGTATTAAAGTAAATATAAAACCAAATTGTTCACATTGACAGCACTGAGATTTATATGCAACCTGTCAGGTTTTTTAGAATTATTGAAGATGTAGAGGAGGAAATTAAGTGAAAGCAAATCACACTGTTAGAAGTCAATCCTTGAAATGTTTTTTAATGTATCTGATATTATTGAAAGAGGAAAATAATCATATTCGTTCTAGATATAGATACAAATTCTACAGACAATTGCCATCAGTGAAGAGGGATGTACATTATTAGTTATCACATATACTGTTACAAGAGGTTGAAATCTTAGAACAGGAAGCAAATATTCTGTGTCATAGGCCAATCATTAGGAGCTTAACCAGGCTCTCCTAGCTTGTGATGTGAACTGCCAGTGACATCCTGATTGCTTCTGTTCCAAAGCAGAAAGCCTCTGAAGGTGCAGAGTAAGGCTGATGCTTCACTCTCTTTTGGCTAGGAAATATGCACATCAATGTGCACAATATCCCTGCATGTTCATTATTTTTCAGCTATTTTCATTACTGTTTAGCCTTTGCCTCAGTATTATTTGCCTCAGTATTATGTTCCAGTGGAGTAAATGTTTCCATATTTGTTTTTAGCTGCAAGTAATTTAAGAAAATGAAAAGAACACTTCAGTGAGATTCTACTTAGAAAAGACAAAACTGTGACTTTTATGTGTGAGACTTACAGAGCTAAAGCATTTTACAAATAAGAGAACAGCACTAAACAATGGAACAAAGCACATTGTGTCTTGGGGTAACCAGTTCAGAGAATCAGATGCTCTTAGAGCTTCACAAGTCTGTGCAGTGAGAGCTCAGAAAAGAAGTTTCCAGCTTCATAACCATGTCTTTCATTTAAATGGACATCCTTGACACTGTGGTGTTTAAATTCCTGATCTTTTATGTCCCACTTGTATTGGAACCATTTCTATCCCACTTGTGTTGGAACCATTTGTTGACAATGTGTACATGATGTTTTTTGTAACCTTTCCATAGTGGATATTTGCACAATGTGACTGAACACCCTTGGGCAGACGGCATCCTTACCACTCAGATAAAATGAGTATGGGAGTCTGCAGCGCATGAGCAGCAGCTTCTGCAGGCACAGAACAACAAGGCAGAGAGATGGCATTTGATCTAATAAGGGGACTCTAATTAAACTGTGCATGGAGTGCAGAAACAACCACGTTCTCTCTGGTAGCTCATGAAGAGGTTTAATTCCTTGATCGGTGCTGACATACTAGTGTCTTAATTAATCGCTGTAATATGACGGGTTAGATTGATAAATGACAAATGTAGACTTGCCCTTGCTCCTGCTCCTTGAACTGTTAAGAGCAGGGCTTATTGTAAAGTGATGATCTCAGTTCCTCTGGAGGTGACACTGTTGTGACACTGTTACAGTGCCCATTAACAGCATGCCAGATGGAATTTTGTTCTGTCCTCACACTCATAAAATGATACTCGTGGTTGTTGGAATGACTGTATTAGAGCAAGGGATGATTTTTAAAACAATCTTTATACAAACTGGAAGGCAATTTGTATGTGTAAAATAAATGTGGACACATACAATGGCTGGCAGATACTTTGTCATATACTGTAAGTAACTTATGTCACAGAGGAACATGTTTTAAGGCTAATTTAGGCACTTCAAATATTAAGGCTACAATTAATTCAGTGAATACAATGAGATTTTTGGAGTCAGAAATAAATTCTGGCAAAATGGCCTTTGCATTTTACTTGAGAGTCGCAGGTGGAAGCATGGGGAAAAGGACCCTGCCATAGAGATGTAGGGCCTATGTTCTCATGCCCCATAATGGCCATGCAGGAGCTGTTGCTGTTACTGGAGACGAGCTGACAGAAAACACTAGTGCTATGACACTGCTGGATGAAACTGGTGTTGGGTTTATTTTCAAAAACGAAGATAAGAGGAACGTGATGTTGACATAATAGGCTTTAACAGTTGTGCTCCATCATTTCTGAAGCTATGATCCTAGAAACTGAGGTCCTAGAAAATAACATTTCCTGCTTAGAATACATGTTGGGTATACACACTCCTGTATTCAACCATGCAGTGCAAGGAAAGCAAAGAGGTGTGTGTTAACAGGCTCACATTCAGAGGAAATGCGAGTTGGTTTTTATTTCTGCAGTCGTTAAACAGTGATATCTACCAGTGTGGTCAGAAAGTGAGCTGAAAAATGAATGCCTTCCATGATTTCAGCATTTTGTGAGCAGAAACATGATCAAATTGGCAGTTCGCCATGTTGAACAATAGAAATCTGAGGAGAAAACCTCACTTTCTCCTTCAAAATATTTACTTCTCACGTTGTGCATTTGGCTTTTGCTCTGTGCTTTTCCTCCAGGTTGTTTCAGTGTTAGAAGGTGTGCTGTCCAAATTGTCAAGATATGACGAAGGCACTTTCTTCTCATCATTAGTTTCATTCACGGTAAGTGTTCGAATTCACAGTGGTTTTGTTCATTCTGTGCATAATTCTAAACTTGTGCACAATCTGTAGTAGTAAGCCCTTACTGTGTGTTGTTTTATTTTTCATTTTCTAAAGGTGAAAGCAGCTGCAAAATATGTTGACGTTCCTGTAAGTACAAACTTTTTTTTTTTGCCATTGTTAATAATAATTCAAAAAAAAAAGGCGCTTTTGTTAACTCACACTTTTTTTTGTTGACATTTTGCTTTCCTACAGAGATTCATTACAGCTTTGCACACAGTCTTTAAACAGCCACTACAAACCTCAGAGGGCATTTCATTTCCCTTAAGCAACGAATAACGCTCAAAGCAAAGCTTAGAAAGGTTATTCTCAATGCACTTTTTCAGTTGTGGAAGAGTGAGGATTATAACCTAGATACTCTTTTGTAGGAATCCTTCCATCATTTGGACAAAGTGCTCAGCTGTAGAGGATAAGCAACAAGTAAAAGCATCATTTTTTACTGTAGAACCCAACCTTGCTTATTTAATCCCTTGCTTGCTAAACTTCCGTTTGATCTGCCACTGATTATGTGGTGTTCATGTGGTGTGAATAAAAACTAAAAGGATTGCTGTTGGAGCTATTTTATACATAAAAGTAAAATGCGACTATAAGAATATTTTCATCAGAGTAAAATATTTTTCTTTTAAAAACCACAAATACTGTCAATATCACTGTCAAAAATATTCTTTCTTCTCTCAAAAGTGTCTGTTCTCCTGGATTTCGGTGTGATTCTAAGATAATCTTGTTTTCCAAGGACAAGAAAAATAATTGAAATTATGTTAATGATGTTACATAAATACAATTACTGAATGGATGAACCCCAGACACACTAGACTGTATAGTTGCTAAAAGTTCTTTCAACATTTCTATCTCCTTCTGTCCTTCCTTGTCATATAGCTGCAGGCATGGAAGGGTATCAAAGAGGATCACAGTAGGCCCAGGACTGAATACTTCTAAAAATATTAGTCTCTGCTTGAAATTCAATTCCTTGCAGTGATAAAAGACTTAGAGGTACCGCAGAATGCAACCCTCTCATTTGATATAATTTCAAAAATATGCAAAATTGCACTTTGTTAGATGACTGCATTCTGCCTCTGTGCCTCCATTTGAAGATGTCAGTGGGTCACCTCAGTGTTGTCCTTGGGGTCTTGGCGATAGACTGCTGATCACACAGTGGATCATGAGGAGAAGGGGTTAAGAGGCAAAAAGGCTGTTGTTTGGGTTTGAGTTGGTTTTTTTTTTTTTTTTTTGAAGTATGTGCATGAATTCATCAGAATTTTCATGTTTGATTCTATGGTAAATATTTGGCAAAGACTGGAAAATATGCTCTTTTATAGTGAAATAAGAAGAAACTAACTTTTTATATTTACGAAGGAGAAAATGAAGAAAGTACTGAGCAGAATGTTTTAGAGATAGGATGAGAGGGAAAGATAAAAATTAAAAGTAAAGGATTAAGAAAGAAGAAGGACATTCTTGAATGGTTCTTGGTCATTTTGAGGAGAAGGTTAACTCTAATAATTCTAGTATTGATAGGCAACTTAGATGTTAAGTTATGGGACATAAGAACACATACTCAGCAGATGGCATTCTTCATCTTCTCAGGGCTGGAATGGGAAATGTGGACTCAAAGTTTGCTTACATGTTCAGTGTCACCATCTACCCTTCTGTTCATTAATCTTTTCAGAAAATAGTGAAAAACTCCATCCAAAACTAAATATCATCTTTTGATTTTAACTTGTTTAAGAAAGCATTCAACATAAGGCTCCATTTCTTAGAGTGTTCTTTTAAGATTTGGTACATGCACAGTCACAAGAAATTCCCAGTGGTTTCTTCCACCACAGCACATAGGGATATATTGACACCTATGGAAATATTAGGGACAGTGCGAAAGAACCCAGACTAAGAAAAGTAGTGTCAATGATAATTTGTTTTCATAAAAATAATAATGAAAAAATCTAGTTGCTATTTTGCTGTTTTTATTGGTAATTGTGACGATATGCTGTGCTCTGAAATGAAAGAAGTTGTGGCCATTGGGCTAACGAAAGAAAACAAACGTTTGGAGGAAAACAGCACTAACATTAGAAATATTAGTAGTACATCAATGATGCAGTTTTTCTCTTGTTAATGCTGTGCTTTGATCTTGGGAATGCAGGAACTTTTTTAGTGCACTTTAAAAACAAACAAACCAAAAGAAAACCTCACCCAAATAAGTTTTAGTTTCTCTTAAAGCCCAGGCAATTATTAGGAGATACAGAACTAAAACCTAATTTTTCTTTTCTTTAGTGTTCTGTTCACATACCCAGTTAATTAATGAGAAAAGGAAAAGAATGCAGCAAAATTGAGGGCAAAAATGTATATCAATCTCAAATTATTGTTATTCCTGAATTGTGTAGATAATTTCATTGTGTTTAGTTTCTCATCACGTAAGTCACTTTTGCACACAAATAATTGTATATCTAACTTGTCATTTCTGTACACGTTTGCCTCATTTACAAATATAACCAACCAGAGCAATTACTTATACAAATTGAGCATCCAGTTACATGCATATTTATATACTTCTTTTTGTTCAGAAAGGTATGTTTAAATCCCTTTGTAGGAGCCAGTAATCTATGCCAGTCATTTAGAGGGCACAGAAGGAACCTAATCCTCCGCACTCCATGTAGGCCACCTGTCATACCAAGTGCACAGAGGCCATTTGAAGGAGCCAGGACTGACAGCAGTGCACAACTCGCACAATGCCAGCCCTCTTACTCTGCTGTTGCCTTTATGCAGGGATCAAAGGTATGAAAAGGGGCCTCACACATGTGCCAGCATTTGACTTATGGGGTCCTGTAGAGGCCAAAGTAGGAACTCTGCCTCCTACCAGGCAGATACACATTGGGACCTTCCAGATACCTCCATTTCCGAGTACAACACTTCTGTTGCATTACCTATTCAACTGATTTTGAGAAGTAAGCAACTTTTCTGGGAAATCAGTCCTTATTAAGGTGTGGCCATACTGTCCCATTCCTTTTTTAATCAGGATTTACTTGGAGACCTTTGTTTACAAATAAAGAACATAAAATAGTCTTTATGCTTCTCTTATCTTCCTCCTCCTTTGTACACCCAAATCCGGGAACCATCCTTCTGCTTTCAATCCATAGGAAACAAGTTACTGGAATAGCAAAAGAGGAAATGCTCTGCATCATCTTTTTAAACTCAGTGGTGTTTCTGAACTATCTGTTAAATGGAGATCAGGAGAACAAATGCTAATCAGACAGAACGTTAAAATAACATGGTAGAACAGAATTGTTTGTTGGAAGTGGAAAAGCAGAGTTTCAGAGTCATCAGATTTTGTCATAGTAGCTATAGCATATAGAAGATCTTTTGCACCACAGAATTGCAAAGATCTGCAAACGGTGCAAGCCCTCTCACGCCTGTGTTGCCCTTTGATCTCGGTGGAACTGCATTTATATGACAAAGTGTTTGCATAAACGCTTGTAGAATCACAGCTTAAGTTCAGCATGACAGTTCTCTTATAAAATACACAGCTTAGCCTTTGCCAAGGTTGTTTTTTAATCTACTGGAAGATGCATTACAGGCATGGAAACTGCATAACATCTTTTTCATTTAAGCAAAATAGTATTTTTCATAACCACGTAAGAATAAAATGCTACCTTTAAAATGAACTAATTGTACAAATTTTCCTTCATGGCTTAGGTATTTTGATATGTAAGAAATGAAGAGTGAGGATCCAGTCATGAATACAAGTAGCTTTCATTCCAAAAATATTTTAGTGATATTTTGTTCTATGATTCAAAGGCTTGAGTTATCACCCTCGAGTATTTAGAGGAGAAATTTCAGGCAGTGAAATTTTCCAGCATGCTCTTTCATTAGGTGGTGGACACTTAATAAGGAGCTCCTATGTCTCTCACAATGGCCCCCTCCAGCTCATCACTCCTTTTCATTTCATTGTTCCACCCGCACTGCAGTTGAAACGCCTCTCTCCAGCAGGGGAGGGGAAGGGGGCAGAGAGGAGAGCACATACAAAATAGGAAGAAGTTAGTTGTTACGTAGTTAGCCTTCAGCATCTGCTCTCATCTTTGAAAAGTGAATGCTTTGACAGGGTAGCAGCTCTGTAAGACTGCATTTTTCTGAGTAATATAAGAATCTGAGTATGCTTAAAATTCTGTGACGTTAAGAAATGTTTTGTGACAGATGCCAACGTGAGAATAAACACCATGCAGATACTTACATGGTTTTTACTGAGATTCATGACAAACGGGTGCATTGTGAAAAGCTGTGCAGAGACTTAAGTGTGTCTGTGCTATATGGAAAAGCTGATGCTAGTGGCAGTGTTCAACTTGTTGCAAACCTTCCAGCAGCGAAGCAAGTGAGTGTGTGGAACTCAAGGCTGCACAGCGTTACTTTTGACCAGACACCCCATCACCAGTGGCCCCAGCACGTGTCAGTCCAAATAGACTTTCTACATCATCTTTGAAATGAGAATGAAGTGTTTTAAAATTTCCGTCACTTTAAGTAGATATTATGACAGTGTTTCTCTGTTTAATGGTGAAAAGTTGTTTCTCCTTTATCTAAATTCATTGCTGTGAAAAAGTGAGTGGTGATCTGGGCCCTCCCACCGGTGCAGAGCAGAAGAGACAACCCGCACCTGTGGGATTAGGTGGAGCAGCAGGAAGTAAGAGCACTTGCAGTATATAATTAAGAAGGATTTTTTTTTCCCAAACAGCATGTTCATCTCACCAGGTTAACTAGTGATTAACCCTAAAAAAGAATGTGCCGAAGCTTACACCCTTGTTTAAACTCATTCACTTGCCAGCGTATTCAGTTACTTGTGTAACCAGCGACAAAGTAACCCTATTTACAACTCTTCATTTCCTGGTATTTTATTTGATGTCTTTGTGTTTCTGGTTTCTCCATTCATCTCTTTGTTTGGTTCTCTTTCATTTTCAGATAGGCAAAACATCTTGTCTGCTTGTTCTGAATAAAACAAACCTACAATAACTTTTTATCCATCATAAAAAAACACTTTTTTTTCCTTGGGGAAGTTTTCAGACTGAATGCCTTTTTACGCTTACCCAAATAAATATACCAGGCTACACTTTTTTCCTAAAGCTGTGAAAATCTCTCTCTCCCATTGGTTCCTGCAAATGCTCTGCCTGACATTCAAGGGAGTAAAATGTTATGTTTTGAACATAGAAGTGGAGTCTTCAGGTTTGTCTGGTATTTGTAATTAAATATCCTCTATGACTGTTACTTAAAATATATCTCAGTTTGTATGAGCTTGCATTTTAAGGTAGACCCAATTGCTTTTTTATTATGATTGGTATTGTATGTTCACCTGTTTCTTTTATTCTGAAGCTTAATACACAAAATAGAACAATGATAGGGTCCTGTAATTTTTTTTGTTTGTTTGTTTCTAATACATAAACCCTATGGAAAAATAAATAAATAAATAAATGTATGGTGCTATACCTGCTTTGGTGCTTATAATAGCTTTCTTTTCCTCTTTCATGTGTTCAAAGACAACAAATTTAGTGCATGCTGTATAGAGAGATAACAAACAGTTTGATATGATGTTGGCTCATTCCATGTTTATTCTGTTTCATACACCATAAGCAAAGACGGTTAGTTTGCAATGGTTTTGGTGAGTTTTTAAAAGAGAAAGTCATACTGTTGCAATATTGGTAATCTTCCTTACCCAGGCGTATTTCTACTGTAGAAAGACACTGTTTAAAGGGAAAATTAATTTTTTTTTCCACGTTGATTTCAAAGATAATTATCCTGCACACATTAAAGAAGGATGAAGTGTTTTAAAGAACTGTAATTCTAATTGGTAAATGTCACCAGCTGTTGCAGTTACTCTTACTTGTGTATATTCTTTTAATGATTACACTCCTGTGCCACAAGATACATGAAAATATATTCACTAGGTGTGAAATTCCCATATGTCACAGCTTCAAGACTAGGTAAACAGCTCAGAGATAAGGGGAGAGTTAACACTGATGAGAAATGTTATTTTTCTAGCTTTGGCTGTCTGTAAGACAAACATTTTTTTATTTAACTAAAAGAATTGAACTAAAGGAAAAAAAATGCATGAACCGGAGAACCAGTAGGTTTTAGCATTCAGTGGAAGATTCATTTTAGATTTGAATATGCATCTCCAAGAACCATAAATAAACCTTTCATTTGTTAGATTTTCTTCACCACCTCTGAAATTCCAGAGAATTTCCCCATTTTCTCTCCAAATTAAAACTAGCCCAATTTCTATAAATTTCCTACAAGGTTTTAACTTTGTTGGCTTTCTTCTGTACTTTCATGAATGAGTATCTTAAGGGACTCTGTGTAACTTTCAGTTTTAAATCTCCTTCTCTTCGATTTAGTTTCATTTAGAAACATCTCTGTCAACTTTTAGAGAAAAAGGCACTTCTTTTTTTTAATGAATGAAATCCATTTATCTCTAACAGAGTTATTTTATCTATTGTTATTGTACATTTTTATCTTGTGCTTATGATCAAGGTTTGTAATTCAGCCGTAAATATAAATTGCCTCAGTTACCTCTTAGGAGTTTCATGTCGGTAGCTACGCATACATGATAAGATTTTTAAATGAAATGATCAATATAAATGCACAAAAAATGTTAAATTGTTGGGTGTGAGATTTGGAGATGCCAAATCTCCAAATTCTAAGGCCGTCACTTCAAATCCTTTATAAATCACATTGTGCTAAAGCTTACTGCAAAGATGTTTGTTATAAAACTTAGCCTTCGTTTGCATGCTGTGAACTGAGAAAACAAGCAACAACGAAAGCTGTTATGCAGGACCAACAGATACTTTTACAAACTTGCTGACATGGAAGTCTTTCCAAAGTGCTTATATTTGTTCTTGGTTCCTCCCATAGAGGAAGGTGAATTCAGACCCGCTCTGTATATGCTACAAGGAAAGAGGACATTGCAGGCTGACAGGGTTTAGTGTACTAACATTTTGTGCACAGAGAGGTCCAGAAGTCCCAGCTGGGCAGGAAAGCACAGCTACAGTAACCACCTAGCAGGCCTCGCATCTGGACAGCCTTTCTTGACCCGTTCAAGAGTATGGTATTAAAATTGTGCCTACTCCAGCACTCCTGCAGAACATGGATTGGTGCAAGAAGGGAAATATTTTAGTCCTTTCTTGTTTCCTAGTCATTCTGTGAGCTGACTGTGCCTGTGCAAGTGTTTCGGAAAAATGGGGCTACAGGTCTACTCTCATCCTAGCATTTTTGTGCCAATCTAACTCATTCGCTTTTAGTGAAATGCTTGAACTTTGAATGAGAATTAATAGAAGCTAACCTCAAACACAAAGTTCAGCTGTATGTTGAAAGCAAATGGCAACAAAACTGACTGAATGCAAAAGGAACTGCTTGACATTTTTTAACACTTTTCTGAGTGTGATGATAGCAGGATCTAGACCTTGAAGATGGGGTAGTTGTGATAGCCTTGCTAAAGACAAAGGGGAAAATGTCCTAGTTTGCCACTGATGTTACAAGAACCAAGACTTCTTTATTGGATCACATATGGCAGAGCAGATTTATGACTCCAAGCATTCATAAATTGTAATAAATAGTGAACCCTTCTGAACTTGCTAAGTAACTCAAAATTCATAGCAGATTTACTGAATGCTGTTAATACATATGGAAACATTCTGACATAATCTCAGTTTTCATTAAGACTAAGTACAACTTCTTATATGTCTTAGCTGTTGCATGGTCTTTCTCTTTCCCTTCCCCACAACTCTATCTCCTTGCTTTATGTTTCCACAGAAACCAGGGATGGATTTAGCAGATACCTACATCATGTTTGTTCGACAGAACCAGGATATACTTCGAGAAAAGGTCAATGAGGAAATGTATATAGAGAAGTTATTTGATGTAAGTAACTACCCTCACAAGCTTTGCTGGTATCACTACTACACTAGAGGAAATAAGCTGCATTTTGATGATATTCAGCAAGCCATTAAGATGTTCTTTCCTACTGATCATTTTTTTCCTTTGCTTTTTATTTTATTTATTGTCTTCAGCTATCAGGGCTGGCCTTTCTTTAAACACTTTACGCATGGAAATTTTATGTGCTAGAAGGCAGAAATAAAAATGGTGGAAGATTGCTATTTGACATAGTCATTTTTCCAATGTGATTAGTCCAATTTTATTCCACCTTTTGATTTTGAATGTGTTAATGGAGAGAATTTGATTACTGTGATTTGAGGACTCTGTCACAGTTGATTTCCCTGAATAAAGAGCTTTTATATATCTCTGCATGTTCATGTATAGAAAGAAGCCAGTTATGCCATGTGCATCTATGGATTTGACAGGCAGTTCCTTGGAACAACTTTTAGAAATTTGCACTATGTTATTTCTACTTTAAAACTCTTAAGAACTTTAAGTTGACCATTCACTGAATTGTCAAGCTTCTATTCAAAATTTTGATCCTTCTTCTGCAAGTTCAGCATAATTCTCTTCATCTTTGAGGCTCATACATAGTTAGCCAGCCTGTACTTTTGCACAAAATCAGCTCCTATAGCAGCTTCTGCAGCTTCCCTCTAGCCATTCCTCAGCATTGATGTGTCCCTTTTTCATTAGGAACAATCACCTACTCTACCAAAATTTTCGTTCTTCAAGGCTCTCCTATAAGGCCACTTGCAACACTCTTAGACATGTTTCTGCTAGTGAGCACTAATTTATGTCTAGTGTCTCCTTTTCTGATTTGTCTGAAGCAGAATTTTTAGGTGGTATCTTCTACTTTTTAATAAATTCAAAGCACTATACATTTATACATTTAAAATATCGTTAAATTGAAAGTTATTTTTTTCTAAACTGGTATCAATTTACTTGACAATGATATTATTATGTAGGAAATCAAGCAGCAAAATAGGTCATCTTTGACACTGTGCAGTGCAAGCCATTGCAAAACAAATTCTGGAACATAATACACACTTTGAAATGTATTTATTTGTGTGTCATCTCCTAAGTATTTTAGAAAGCTTTGCTGGCAGTTTCATTTAATTATGCAAGTTACAGCAAATGTTTTCATAACAGCAATTCACAGCCTTTACTGTGACACTACAGTTGTGGCAGTCACAGAAGGTCCCATAACATAGACTCTCAGCCATGGTATGTCATGTCAGTGTTTGTTGTTTGTTAGACTGGGTGGTCAAAATGAGATTTATCTCTCAGATTTTATATTTCCAGACACTTCCAGTCAGCTTTAGGGGAAAAAAAGAAAAAAAAAAGTATCATCTGTTTTAATAAGCTAAGTGCTAATATGTGTGAAAAGAATGATTTTATAAAAGCTTTGATGCCCTGCAGGGGTAGAAAAATTATCATCCATCCAGCTGGCACCTTCACGAAGTACTAAAACCATATTAGCAACTTCTGCTTCAGTTTGCTTTTGCACTGAATCTGCAAGCATATGTTTCATTTTCAAGTTTCTATTTTTTGTTTTTCTTTGGGGTTATTTTTGCTTATCTTGTAATTTTCTGGATGTTAATAAAATTATGTGCCTAAGGCCAAGTCTAACACTTACAGGAGCGACCACATTGACTTTGTTGACGTAATGGAATTGGACCAAGCCACAGGCAGAGTCCACAGTATAAACTGAACAGGGCCAGAGCAGAGCCCTGAGAATTAGCAAGTGATCATCCATACTGTTATGTCATGCATATAGCTCTTGGCATGAATTTGGGTTAGGCCAATATGTAGTAACCAAAGGTACTATTGGGGTTCACGTGGGCTGATGGCCTCTCCCATGTGTTACTTCAGCAATGCTCATTTTTTACTTTTTCAATGCTCATTTCTGTGCATATGCAAGCCATGACGGACCACTTGATTTTGAAAAACAAAACCATTCTTATCCCCACTTATTCAGTAGTGTGCATCATATGCTGTCATGGCCGATCATTAGTGCTGAAAGGAGAAGAGAGAAGACATACATAGTTCTTGAAGTATGATGAGTATTATGTGTATCAAATATTGATCTGTATCTTTATTTCTCGTTAGTTATGTCAGTTTCATATTTTTACATAAGAGCACGCTAGGAGACATCAGTGGGACAGAATCAGATAAACGCAGTAACAAAAACTTAAGCTCATAACTTGCAAAAATTTAAAACAAAGGCAGATGGCTATGTATACTATGTAAACTCACCTTTCTTGAGATTAGTTCTGGGATTTATAACAGTGCAATTGAACAAGAATTTGCCCATGAATTTTTGGAGCATTTTTTTTAATTAGTAGTGTAACAGAACATAGCTACTGTTTTATAAATTCAATTTTATCAAGTTATATTTCAATAGGAAACACAAAATAAATTCAAATTTTTATGAAAACATACTTCAAGCCATTTGACTAACTGACGTTGTACGAGGGATGCCATGAAAGCAATGCTTCCTATTTTATTATGTTGACCCAGGACATCAGAGGCAGATTTTGATGGTACAGCAGCAGAGTTTGAACCTTCCCACCAATATCCCATGACCTGTTGTTGCTGTGTGACAAATGGCAGCAGAGGGGCAGTCTGTCAAGTGGTGTCTGACATAGAATCATGTGTGAAGGAAAAGTGTGTCATTGAATTCCTCCATGTGAAAAAAAAAATGGCACCCATTGACATTCATTGATGCTTGCTGAATGTTTGTAGAGACCAAACAGTGGATATGAGCACAGTGAAGTGATGAGTGGTACATTTCAGCATCAGCACCAGTGACATGAAAGACAAACCATGGTCTGGACAACCACATATAACTGTTACACCACAGAATGAAGAGTGTCTTGATCAGCTCATCCACAGCAGATGGAGCTGAGCATTGCCTTCAGTGCATTGGAAATGATGGTGGCAATATTGAAATACTGCAAATTTTGCATGATGTGGGTCCCATAAAGGAACAGAAGGAACATCATATGCAAGTTTATCAGGACCTTGTGAATCAATACAAAGCTGACAATTTCCTGGAATGCATCGTTACCAGTAATGAGATGTGGTGTCACCACTACAAACCTGAGTCAAAACAGCAGTCCATGGAGTGGTGACGTGAATTTCTCATGAAAGAAGAAGTTCAAGAAGCAGCCCTCAGTGCGTTAAGTGACACGTGCTGACTTTTGGGATAGGAAAGGGGTGATCCTTCTGGATTTCCAGGAACCTGGACAAACCGTCAATTCTGATTGCTACATCACAACACTGACTAATGTGAAGTCAGGCCAGAGGAGACAATCTTTCTCTTATGACATGATAACACCAGGCGCTGTATCAGTTTCAAGACTGTGGAGCACATTGCCATATTTAGCTGGACTGTCCTAATACACCTACTATATAGTCCAGATTTGGTGCTTTCTGACGTCCATCTGTTTGGGCCAATGAAAGATGGACGATGTGGGCAGTATTTTCCTAGCAACAATGCTATCATAGCAGCTGTGAAACAGTGGGTCACCTCCACTGGTGCAGATTTTTACAAGTGAAGCATGCAGGCTCCTGTTCATTGCTGGAGTAAATGCATGGTTACTGGTGATGACAATGTTGAAAAGCGGTGTTTTGTAGCTGAGAATTTGCTCCATCAAGTAGTGTTATTGTGCTTTGTATCTGTTGTTTCCATGGAAATAAATAGGAGGCATTACTTTCAGAGCAACCTACATATGTCACTGCTGTTTTCTCCTTAAAATATACAATATTATAAAATAAACCAGCTTAGCAAAATAAGAAAAGTGCATTTGGTTCTCAAGAAGCCCAGAAAAGCATTGCCAAGCTATACAAATATAAAAATTCAGGACAGAATTTAACTTGTGAAGTGAATCTTTACCTCTGAGAGAGATGCTCATTTTTTTTCTGGAAACTTTCAAAAAAGATTGGGCTGCAGGATTTTCTCTGCACAATTTTGAGCCATTTAAGTTCTGTTCTTCAGTGCCTTTGATCATGCAGCAGAATAAAGGTGTTTTTTTTTCCCCTTTCCCCTGAATTACTTGGCTTCTGGGTGCATTTCATTACTTTCTCTGGAAAGGGTATAGACAGCAGGGACAATGTGGCTTGGTTCTCCTGATAACACCAGTCACAGGTCAGCATGCCACCCTCTTCTCATCTTTAGTCACCAGATTTATAGTCACGAAGAGTTATTTGCTTGGTCATTTTATCAAAGACACGTAGGACTGTGTATTCCATAGTGGTCCTCTTCCTAGTATCAGCTGGGAACTTTACCTACCAAAATTCCTTCCCATCCCATGAATTTATGACATGTATTTCCTATCATCTGTAGCAGTTTATAGTTGGGCATTTTTTTGCTTGGTTGTTTGTTTTTAACGCAGCAGAACTTAAAGAGCGCTAGCAAGGTTTCGTAATATGTTGTACCTGTGGCTTAAATGTCTGTTCCGTGTTCGTGACATGATTTAGCAGAGGGTTGTTAGAGTTAGGGTAGTATGGTTAGGTTGCACTTGGACTTTATGATCTTTTCCAACCTGAGCAGTTCTATGATTCTATGATTCCTGAAGGCTTAATTGATCCATATGAGTTCTTCCAATCTCATATGCCACTGATGCAGTCCGAAACAATGAACTTATATTGGAGCAAGTCTGCATCTCTAAAAAACTCAGAGCAAAATTTTCTAACATTAATGCTGCAGTTACCCAGGCAGAATCAGTGCATGGCAACTAAATCATGTGTTTATTTAATGATTTAGACTTTTAATTAAGGGTAAAAGCATCAGCCACTGAAACTTCTTTAAGCCTAATAATTTAAACCAATGCATTATTTTTTAAATAATTGGTAATAAAATATTTTAGAAACTTACTTTTAGCAATTTTCAAACACTGGTTCAAAAATTATTTTCAGAGAAAGCTGTTAGAGTAATATTTAGTGAATGAGAAAATGAAATATTCATCTAGAATTAAACAAACCTATGATAAATCTAAAATGCTACTATTTTGAATGAGTCCCCTCTTATTTATAAAGATAATCTACCTCCTTGTGCTGCCTATCACAGAGTAGTGCTCTGATCACAGAATTGTGAGACGTAAAAAATATCCATCTGTAAAATTCACATGGAGTCTGGTGCAACACTATCAAAATTGGAGGAAGGTTAGCCATTGATTGCAAAGAAGCAACACTGTGTCCATAAATACGTCAGGTTATCATCACTGCCTAGACTTAGATTCATGTTTCTACTTGAATTATTCAAATGGGACTAATTCGTGTTTCTGAGCATTTTAAATGACATTAGATTTATAAATTAAAAAAACACATTTTAATTTGTCTAACAAGCTTCAGCTTATAAAAGTAGCTCTGTATGGAATACTGCGTAAAACACTGATGGAGTTCTTTCTGTAGGAATGTAAAGTTCTTCAGTGTTACTTGGGTAGATTCTAACTTTCTTCTACTTTTTGCACCTGAAGTATGACTAGTATTGTGTCAATACACACACACACACAAAAATTTCAAATATTTTTCCTTCAAAATAGTATTATTTGCCTTTAATAACTTTATTTTATAGACTGTGTTTGTGTTGAGTCTCTAATGAAAAACTTAACAGTATAAATAGATGTACAATTCTAATTTTATTGGCTACATATATGATGATATTTCTATCCAGTAATTAATTGCTACTTTAAGAAATAAAGAATTATTTAAGAGAACAATTTTAACCCATCGGTGTTCAACCATTGATACAACTTGAAAGTTTTTACACTGATGCAAGCTTATCACAAATACAGCAAAGTAGTCAGAATGCAAATAATCATAGATCTAGTAATCACTGAATCACCAAAGGTGGAAAAGACCTCCAAGATCATCCTGTCCGACCATCCACCTACCACAAATATTTCCCACTAAACCATGTCCCTCAGTACAACATCTAAGCAGTTCTTGAACACCTCCAGGGACAGTGACTCCACCACCTCCCTGGGCAGCCATTACAGTGACCATCCTTTCAGAGATGAATTTTTTCCAAATATCCAACCTGCATCTCCCCTGGCACAACTTGAGGCCATTCTCTCTAGTCCTATTGCTAGATATATGGAAGAAGAGGCCGATCCCACCACAACCTCCTTACAGGCTGTCATAGAGAGCTGGAAGGTCTCCCCTAAGCCTCCTCCTGACTTAACAATCCCACCTCATCATGCAGAGGTCAGCACTGGCAAGCAAGCCTCCTGATTGGCTTGTCAATTATGGCACCTGTTAGCAATGTTGACTTTGGCTCTAAACCCTTTCTCCTGTGGGTGTCAGATTGGCATGGTATGACTGAACAATCCTGTTGGCCTCACAGGGGCTGCTCACATCTGTGCCTGTCCTGGGATCTGCAGCCTCGCACAGCAAGTGCATGGATGTTGGTGGTGAGGGTCATACACAACTTGCTTTGGAGTGCAGAGACCAAACGTCTTTGTGAGCAGTATAAATGCTTAAGCACTCCAGATTTCCATAGCTGCTTTTGGCTTTTGTATTTCAAAAGATCAATTAAGTGATTTTTTTTTTTTTTTAAAGAAGCTTGTATGTCATCAGCAACGTGAACTAAATGTTGGTAGCATTTCCTTATCACAACCGCTATTTTCCTTTTCTATTAGTAGGAAGGTATGGATTATTTAAGTTCGCTGATGTACTTGAGGTTATTTGAAGTAGGAATTATTCTCCAAAAATTACTGTGTTACGTACTTCATTCTCTGCCTATGTGGAGATATAAAATACTTATCAGATTAATTTCTTTGCCAACATACCTGCCAATACGTTTTTAGCAAATGTTGCACTCAACTGCATCATTTGTTTAAGTTTCCCGACCTTTTACCAAAACCATTTTAAAAATATACAACTGCTTCTCCCTGGCACATGAATTAACCTTGGGCTGGTGGTGTACAGCTAAGAGAAACGCATTTTACACGAGAGCTTTCTGTACAACCAACTCTTTGTGTTGCTCGTGTCTACCTCAAAAGCAACGTGAGTGCAGTATTCAGTATTCAACAATGTTCTATCAGAAAAACTTCAACTGTGACTTTTTTCCCATTCTCAAATTGCTTCCTGACACATTAATTTTAATAAGTCATCTTACCTTACATTATTATGTAATTATTTGCAAGTGTATAATCTGACAAAAGCTCTACTTTTTGATCTAGGTTCTATGCCAAGGCAACTTGGGCAAGTTAAGACTAGGTGGAAGTGGTTGAAGGCCACGTTTGAATCATAAGCTGTGTTTGTATTAAACTGAGAAATATGAGAGGACCGTGCCTAATTACTTAAGAGACTCAACAAAAAATGGATTGTAGCTTGTTGATCTTCTCATTTCTTTGATAAGTCAGAATAATCTTCAAGAAATATGTGGCCTTCTTTCTCGGATTCTTGAAATTTGATCACAGTGCAAAATTGTCCTTTGGCGCAAACCCAGAAATACACATCTTTGCATGATGCACCTGGACATATGTGGCAGGTCTGGTAGAATCAGCTAATTAACAACACAGGCTTAAACAGGCACCTCATCTGGCAGTGTAGTTAGTTGCCTGATGGTGCTCAGCAGGATTTGGTAGTGCTTTTTATTTTTCTATCCTAATGGTCTGCTGCCCACCTAATTTTGCCTTATTGTCAGCCACTACTTACCGCAGCTTGAGGCCCTCCCAGGAGGCTAAATTATTATCAAAGGATTAGGGAGATGTAGCCTTGCAGCTCTGACATTTCTGATTACTTGTCTATGCCAGAACACTAATTAGCTGTGACTAATTAAGAAAAATGTTCCTGCCATAGAAAACCATTTAAAAGAACTGAGAAGTAGAAAAGCAATTGAAAAGCTGAGCAGTGCTCAGATTTTCCGATGGTCTTTAGATTTTCACCAAAGTCTTAACTCACCTTTAATTATGTCTAATATTTTACAGGGAAAATAGAAATCTCTTGATATGAGAACCACTCTGCAGCTTTCACTTCACTGAGGGAAATTCTGGTCACTTTAAAACAGTTTGCCATGTCTTTTTCAGTAAAAGAATTTTACAGAAAATTGTAGGCAGTGTCACCAAATTTGGACTGAAAAAATGTTATAATAACGCGCTGAAATATCTGAATTTCTTCTACAAGATGCAAGGAGCATCTTGCAAATTTACTTTCAAAGTTTTTTTAAAGTTCAGTAAATTATTTCTGGTGATTTCAAGAATATCCATCTGGGTTTTTTTTTGTTTTTTTTTAGTGTAGAAATCTCTGCAAACAAAAAATGGTTCACTCGAAAGCTGAGAAAATATAATTCCCATCTGATTTCACATATTACAGAAGTTTGTTTTTTTTCTTTTTTCTTTTTTTTTCTGCGATATGCTGAGAAAAGGAGTGCCTGTTCTTGGAGGGTGCTGATTATGCTGCTATCAACACAGCCAAGCTCAGTACTTTTGAGCTCAATAGGACCACAACACACTTAAGGCAAAGCATGTGCTTCAAAGTTTGCTGCTTCAGGATCAGAATATTCAGCACTTTGTAAACTGTTTCATAGCGTAGCTGAGAGTGTTTTCTCTGGAGGAAGCTTTTACACAATGGCTGTGTTTGTGATGCTTCTGATTGGATTCATTTCCCTGCTTCTTCAGTTTTGATTCTGATTTTAATTTCTGAGATTCTGTCTTGTTACCTGTCAGCAGCTCAAAAAATAACCAAATGCTTTTCTCTAGGACACTGCATACCCCATAGCTCAGTCTGCATTTGGTATTCATGGAATAGATGTCTGCCACCCTTTTCACACTAATGTAATCGTATTATTTAAATCTTCGCAGCAGGAGAGTAAGCATCTATGAAATAGATATTCTGATATCTTACTAAAAGAGCTTTTGCTTTTGGGGTATAAAAGGGAAAGAAATAACTATTTTTCAGGACACTGAATCCAATATCCTGATATTCAGTCCTACCCTCTAATTTCCCAGAATTTTATGAGAAGGTCACTTTTTACTTGCAAAAAGAATAAAATATAAATTGCATACAAAGGCAATATAAAATGTGGATCCTGATTCAAACCAGGAAGACAGGAAGAAAAAATAGCCCAAATTCAAGATTTTAAAGCCAATCCATTATTTTTTTTTTCCTGAGGGAATTGTATCATAGAGAGAGGTGGAACCACCAGGTTTTTTGCTTGTTTTGGCGGGAGGGGCTATAACACTGGGAGTTTGCAGTGCAGTTTCCCCATAGACATTCTTGGTCTATACTGTTCAGTCATTTATTTAATGTAGTTAAATGCATCTATCCATCACTCACAGTATCCATTCACTAAAAACAATAACAAATTCTATCAAATAAAAGAGAACTCCTTCCAACATCCAGGCACAATTTAGTCCTTTAACCTTTTTATCCTGCTAGGCACAAAGTAGCAGCATCTCATTCCAGGCACTGCATTTTTTTTCTCTTACCTCAACGGCTTGAAATGTGTCTGGCAACTTAATGGAATCAATTGAGCATGGCCTACTATAAAAATATAAAACAGCACTGAAACTTTAGATGAGTCTGTCAGTTAGTGTTAACTGTGGCTGTAGCTTTCACATTCTACACAGTCAAGAGAAATCAATAAGGATTGTACCATTTATATTGTCTTATCTAATGTTTGTTCACCATGAAGTGCCAGGCACAAGCACCATCTAGGGAATATTGATTTCTTGATGTACTGTAATTCACACACATCCAAACAGCAGGAGAACCATGTGGTTTCTGAAACCCTGCGTGCGAGTCTGATATTTTTACTTGTGCTTCATTTGGGTTAAGCTTAGTTTAAAAAGCAAAATCAAGTAAAACACTGTTGAAGTGTTCACAAATAGACACACAGCCGCATTGCTGACCTTGGGACAAGAAAGATGGTGTTAGAAAGTATGAAAATAATCTTGTTTTATTAAAATCGGTTGGATGTAACAGAAAGAGGTTGCTAAGTTGTAAATCAAACCAGCACCAGGTGAGACTGCTGCAGAGTGCACTGAATCTGCTGACAAAGTTTGTGAGCCATCAGTGGAAGGAGCTTCATAGCCTGCTTCATTGAGGAGTGCTGAGGCTTACACACTGATGTACGTGTGCAGAAATTTTGACCTACACAGAGATCATGTCCTTTAAATATTTTCAAGTGTTTTCTCATTTTTTCTTACTTTACACGGTGTTGGCTGTCCTATAAACTACATTGTACCAAAAGCAGTCACGGTGTGCAAGACAAGCACTGCAAGTATTGAGTAGAAAAATCAGCTCAAAAGAAAAAAAATAAATAAATAACCCCACTGGAAAATCTGCATGGCTGAAAAAGTGCAGTGGAGTCAGAGATAGGTTGAAAGCAAACCAGGCACCTGTTCAATCCAAGGACACCGAGCAGGAAAGGCAGAGGAGGCAGGCTGAGTCTGTGCTCTGTGTGGGCACTGCCCCATGTGCTCCCAGGCCTTGTGCCCAGCAGAGGAGTGGCTGCATCGCCGTGCATCTCTCTGTCAGCCTCACAGCCGCAGCCAACCCTATTGTGTGCTGCTGCAGTGCTGTGCAGGGTAAATGAGTGATGAGCCAAGGCTGCTGGGTTGGGGAGGAGTAAGCTGCATGTGGATATTCACATAGGGGAACCCCCTGTTATTTTAAAGACTCTAATTAAAATACGTATTTAACCTGTATTTAACCTGAAGCAGGAGTTTTTATGGAAGATGTCAGGGCAAGAGCTACTAGCATGAGGAGCCAAAAGCTGTATCACAGAGTGTAGCCCAGAGTTGGTCCACCTGGCATTTGGTGCTTGGCACAGAGGTCTCACTCCAGGGACTCCTCCAGAAACCCAGGATGGCTGGGCAGAAGCAGGCATGGAGCCTCAGTGACCTGCCTTACAGATGGACTGAACGGAGACCTTCAACCTTGGTAATGCTACTCGTGCATTTACCTATGTTTCTGCAGCTGCTTGCATTCCTAGAGTTTGTAAAACTAGAGCTTGTATAGCAAGAGGTTAGTATTGTAATGATGAAAAACTTGGTCATTTCATACTATGTTCATTTGTTTATTTTGAGGATCCAAGCTGGCTTTCATTTCAAAGTCATTCAAGTGATGTTCCCCATTCTGTACCTTGGAAGATGTTTGCAGATACACCCAAAGTGCAACACAACACAGTGCAGAGAGACTAACAGTGTTTGCTCCAGAGAGTTTTAGCACCAGAATAACCTATGGAAGTACTGTTCACAAGTAGACTGCATATCCAGAGCGGAGTGGGCAAACTGTTTGTGCTGTTAGTCTCTTGTGGTCATGAGCATTATGTTAGCGCCTGGTGTTTAAAATCAGAACAGTGACATTACATATGTCCAGATAAGGAAAGGAGTTCTGTATATCTAATTTTGCAAATTTCCAGTTTCCCTGCGCATCCACCATATGTGAAGAAGCCAGAAAAAAAAACAAAGGTCAGGAGCATTATAAAGTAGAATAAATATTGTACGCAACGTATGGAGAGTTGAGGACTGTATATTTTGTAATAAATATGTATATTTATTTGTGAATTGGCAGCAATTCCATAGCAACTAGTCAGCTTCTAATTATAAGCCTTTTTTAAAGCAGGAAAAATTTACTTTCCTCCTGAAAGATACACTTTTTGTACATCAGAAATGTTTTGCTATTTCAGGAAAATAAGAGGGAGGGAAGGGCAGGGAAGGGAGAGGATGGGAGGGGAGGGGAGGGGAGGGGAGGGGAGGGGAGGGGAGGGGAGGGGAGGGGAGGGGAGGGGAGAGGAGAGGAGAGGAGAGGAGAGGAGAGGAGAGGAGAGGAGAGGAGAGGAGAGGAGAGGAGAGGAGAGGAGAGGAGAGGAGAGGAGAGGAGAGGAGAGGAGAGGAGAGGAGAGGAGAGGAGAGGAGAGGAGAGGAGAGGAGAGGAGAGGAGAGGAGAGGAGAGGAGAGGAGAGGAGAGGAGAGGAGAGGAGAGGAATGATGTGCTTTGTGCTTAAACAGAGCATATCATTTGAAATCAGCAAACTAAGGAAATCTCAGTCCTGATCAATGTATCACAAGACATACGCGTTGAAATAGATCACACTATGTGGATTCTTTCTCACTTCTCCTTTCCTATCGCATGTAGCAGGAATTTTAGTCTGTGAACATTTTTGCATATCCAAAAATTGGATGTTCAAAATTCAGCTTAATATTTAAGGCCTATGAGAGGAAGCAAAACATGGAAGCTTTTGTAGCTTGAGGCACTTTCAGGAAGATGGCTTGGTAAGTGAGACATAGCATTAGAACCCTAATATAGTGGTGGGGAGGAAGAGTTGTGCTTCAGTGTCTTGGTGCAAAGAAGGAGCATGTGAGAGAACCGGAGGCTTGAGATGAGACCGTGACAGCAGAAATGAGTGAGATGGCCATAGGGGAACTTTTGAACAGGTTCTTAATGAAAATATGGGAAGGAATTGACATGAAATGGGGGACTGTAGATAAATAGAGTTTATTTGTGTTAAACTTAATATTGGTTTAGTCATATGTGTTTTTTAGATCCAGGTCTTTAAACATCTGATTTTTAGTGTAGGGAGAAGGCTTCATTTGTTTGTGCAGCTCTCTAACACCATGCTTCCAACAAGGTTCACTCCAGGAATTTTCCACTCATGCTTAGACTCGTTTTTATTCTTTTCTTTTTTTTTTTTTTTAATGAATATTCCTAGAGGAAAAAAAAAATAGGAATTGCAAAAGTAGTAGAAGTAGTGACATGGTGATCCCCAAAAGCAGTATTATTCTTGAACTTTCTGAGCACCTAAGAAAATGCGAAGGTTAGCTCTGAAACCTTCCGGATTTGATGCCTGCAAATCAGAGGATATATTGTTGTTTGATGAAAGAATGCATTTAAGTTTTAGTATTTGTGTTGATTATAAATATTTTAAATACCGTAAATAATAAAACAAATGTGTCCAGGATATAATAAATGTACAAGAAGTGTAGGTGAAGAAGTGCTTGAGCATTGTTCATAAGCTGGAGGTAGAATTCTGACTCTCTGCACAGTTGTAATGTCAGCTCTTTCTCCCCATATTCATTATAATAATGTTGAAACACTGGACAAAAAAAAAAAGAACAACCATCTTTGCACGGGACTCCCAGAGAGGCAAAATTCTGAGCTTTCAATTTTTTTTCAGGGATGGTACCATAAACTATGAGGATGCTCAGAATTACACCTAACTCAACATTTTATGTTGTGACACTATGAGCATATGTATAACAAGAAGTCATATTCTTACAGAGCTGGATGATCTGTTGCTAAAGGTGTGGGCTGGCACCATGAAGCCACCTGGAGCTGATAGCAGAGCAGGAAAGCTCTAGTCTGAGACTTTTCTCTTCTCTGAGGTTTCCCAACTTCTGCTCTTTCAATTTCCTGATCACTGAAACAGTAATCCTCATTGGAAATGCAACTGAAAATGCCTCACAGGCTGAGCCACATTTACAACCAGTACAACCTAGCAAAAAAAAGTCACTGGGGAGATAATTTGTTCCTCCAAGGACTGTAAAGACACAGCAAGGGATTTTGGGAAAGTACTGCATCAAGTCAACAAGTTCTGGTCTCTCCAGAAGAAAAAAAATGGTTATTTTAACCAGTTCAGAAATCATCTGTTTTGAGAATTTGAATCAATGGGGTGAGAAGAGAGTATAAGCAAAATTTCTAGATGCAAATAGTTTTTTTGTCTGTCTACCTTTAGTTGCCTCAGCCCTCCGTGGTTTCTCAGGCTTTCTTAATGAACAGACTACTTAAACCTGAGGGAACAGCAGTAACACCTTGTGCAAAATTACTGTGTTGTTGTTCTTACTTAACGACTAGATATTTTTAATTTCTGTATAAATTCAAAGATATTTTGTATGTTAGTTCCTACTTGTGACTTTATTTCTTACTTTGTCGTTCCTGGATGTATTTAAAAGGTGCAGCCATTTTGCAGAGCACCTTCTGATGTGTCATGGCGGCCCAGAGGTTTGAGCAAACCTTCCTCAGCTTTTTGCAGGACACTCTGTGAACTCATCAGTGTTCAGGTGAAAATCCTCACTTAGGTGGATGACGGTTATACATAGACTTGAAAATACAACTGTAACTTCTAAACCTCGGAGTGTTTTCAAAGGCACTATAAATAACGTTGGTTTCACTCATTAGCATTAGCACTTAACAAAGGACATTGGTGTGATTGTTCATAGCTTGCAAAGGGGAAAATAAATTTTGAATCTTAAATTAGGAACTTGTTTCTGACTTTCCCTGTTTGCATTTCAAAGGAATAAGTTATCTATTTCTAAATAGAGTAACAATTTTTAAATCTTTTAATGTTCCTTAATATGCTATTAATGCTAACTGTTAAAAAGTTGATAAAAATACTATAGAACTGTGACCACTGGAGTTTAAGCACTTAAGTTTAGCTTGCTTAAAATATATCTTCTGTGTTGTAGCTTATACTGCCTTTGAAGTGCAGTCTCTTCAGCAAGAATACTTGGTTGCTGTTCCTAGGAGAAAATGTAGAGCCAGAGGAAGTAAAAACTTCCCATTGTCACTTCAGCAACTCAGTTCCAAACAGAGTGAGGTAAAGGCTTCGGAAGGAAGATAAAATGTGGTTCCTAGAAAAGCTGTTCCCCTGCCATATTCAGCAGAAAAAGCATTTCAACAGTTCCCATTTATCAAGAACAGCTAAGATAGAGGAGCTCAATGGGGTCCTGTGTATCAGATGCTAGGAATACCAGGCCTAGGAGGAGCGAGGCATTGTGTGTTAGTATGTATTGAGCCTCCTTCCAGGTGGCAAACAGCTGTACCTTTTTATCAAACTTCAAAAATAAATCTGAAGTGCTTGCTTTCAGCCGAGAAGTGTTATATTTAATTGAAGCGTTCTGCAAACGTGATAGCTCAGGCACCCAGAAAGATGGTGAATATTTAATATATTTGTTTTGTGTTTCAACCAGTCAACGGTATAAAGAAATTCCTTAACTACTTCTCTTTAACTCGCCTGAAGAAAGCACGCTATGTTGCTAAATCGCCTTTCACCGGCCCTGCCGAGAAACAACTTTAATCCTTGTTAGAAAATTGCAGAGTCTGGGCTGGACAAAGAGCTCCTGCCCGGCGCATTGTGAGCGCGGGAGCGGGGCGCGGGGAGCCCTTTACAGCTGCGTGCCTCCAGCCTGCCTCAGCTGGACTATTTAGGCCAGGAGGTTTGTCAATCCCTCCCCACAATGGGGAGAGTTTTTCAGTGCCTGTAGCCGTGCCGAGCCCCGTTGGGGATCAATGCTGGCCATTCAAGCTGCACCCTCTTTCATTGCTTTGGTTTGTTAATTTAAGACTAAAGGTCCGCCGAGGGGGTTTAGGGTGTTTAAGAAAGCTGATGAACTGTTTAAGAAATCTGATGAACTGAGAGCGTTTATAGCCCTGGTGTGGCAACTATTGGCACTGAGGGAGCTGTGTCCTTGTTGACCCTCTTGTTATTAAAAATGCACAAGTGCTGCGCTTCTCAATATTTCAGCACTCTTTCATTGTCAATACCACCTTCTGAGCCCTTCAGCTTGTTGCTTGCTCTAAAGATCTTCTTAGATTGGGTTTGAAAACTTCACCTTAAACACTAGATTAGACTGATGTTCTGTTTTCCGTGCTCCTGTTGATTTGTTGAACCTTCCCAGGGCTGGAAAGCAAGTAGCAGCTTGATGGGGAGACGGGCTGCTAATATGATTTACCAGTCTACAGTCATGCACAATAAGTGTGAATAAATACAGGGGTCTCACAGAGTCAACCCTAGCCTTTCCTTTTCTCTTATTTTTTACTTCAAAAGAGGTATCTCAGGAAAATGAAGAGAGTAATGCATGCCCTTACAGGAGCCAGATGAGCTATGAATAAAAGGAGGAGGGGAACGGGGAGGCAAACATATTTTTGTTAAAATGGTTGGCTGCTGTTATGTGCCGATGTGCAAAAATTGTATAACATACACTGTTTGCAAAGAATATGGTACCAGTGCTGTATCATTGGCACCTGCCAGGGTCCTCCTGTCCTTCCGCTGCTATCGCTATTAGCAAAAAGAGTGACTTTTTTTCCTTAAAACCATTTAGGATTTTTTTCAATTGTTACTACTTAAAAACAGCGTAGTAAAGGTCCATTGTCAGATTGCCGAGCCTTGTGAGTTTGTAATAGACTTCCGTGGATACACCCCTGCCTCTCAGATGTTCTCAAGGTTGTCACAACATGTGCCCTTGGAGTCCACCTCTGAGAGACATCGCCAGTGCTGTGCGTTTTAGCAGACTCCAACAGAAGTAACAGTGAGATATTTACCTTTTTTCTTAGGAAGTGCAGCAGATGTATGCTCCTGCAGCTTCGGTCTGCCCGAGTGCACAACACTCAGAGGTAGAAGGCCAATAGTGAATGGGAATTCTGACCACAAGTACCTCTCTCTAAGAGAACACAAAAAATACTCTTGATTGGATTTTTATTTAAAATAAGTCTTCAAAATAAGATGCATATTTTTCTAACAATTCTTATTTTCTTTTTTTTGTGCAGTATATGTGTTCAGAGGAGCAAAGTACCATAGTATCACTTCACGATCATTGAATTAACCATTTTTACTCACAGTTTAATATACTAAGAGTAGTCAGGAAAACGTGCTATGTTATCTAACTCACAAATTTGAGAAGCAAAATTACTCCCCTCCAATTTCTTAGCTTTCTTCTCAGCACAAGGAAGTATATCACAGGTATATATGGAGAGTCTAATTTGAACTGCATCCGTCTTAATTAAGTTATCTGGCTGGGCTTTAAAACACTTCTAGCCAGGAAACGGGGCCTGGGTCTGTGCTCAGTGATGCATCAGTGGGGGCAACCGGTGATGGGATTTTCAGCCCTGCCTGGAGTTTGATCGTATGAGCAACTTCCATTTCTTCTGCTTTCCGCCACTCGTTTGTTGCAAAACAAACACACTGTAGCTGTTATTGGATTTCTTATTTTGTTTTTTTTATAGAAGAATTCATTGCTGAGAAAACACTACTACTAAAATCATCCTCTCTGCATTGATTATTATCAACGACTCTAGGTCTTAGTGATAATATAATAGTTGGGGCTCAGCTTTCTGCAGACAAAGGTGGAATGCTTGGTATACAAATTCTCATGTTGATTAGATCAATAGAGTTCATGGAGTGAATCAGCTCAACTGTATATTGTTTTCCAGACATCTGTATGTGCACAACACCTGTCATCTCAGAGCTGCCACTTCCTAACAACTCTGACACGTTAAAAATATTTTGCAGGTACATATGAAGGAAAGCAAAACAAGCATGCGTGTAACTTGTGAAATAATACAAATTGTATGAGAATGCCAATCAGGGATTAAAAACCAATATTATACATATCGGTTCCATATTTTACTCAGTAAAACAAATCACTTTTATGAAATGTGCAGTTTGCTGCTAAAGGTGTGTATGGCGTGTTTGCTCACTTTACTGCCATAAGACAGTAAATAAATTGGAGAAAACATAATTTATTTCCATTGGTTTATAATTAAAATTTATTTGAACACATTAAATAGAAGTCAGTATTACATGAAAATCTTCTTTCTTATTTCAAACTTACCTTAAAACTGACGGCTACGATGAAATGAGTCTTTGTTTCCAGTAAAGAAAAAGTATTTATATGTACTTATGGTATTTAAAACTTTTCCCAGGCAGCTTTTCTTTTGATTGAAGATTTCTAGTTTTATTTTCTGTTACATCCTGTACAAGTGATTGTCCTCCCTGTTTTTTCTCCTCCCTGTTTTCCTTATATATTTTATTTTATTCATGAGTGTAGAAATGGCTAAGGAGACATGTAAGAGCCTTCTTTTTAATTATTTTGTGAGGCATAACTTGTAAAAAGGCTGTTTTAAAATGCCAAATTTCCTCTTTTTTGTATACCTGTGCTTTTTCTAAAGACATGGGAAATCACATTAGAAAAGGACGTAAGCCTCTTCCCTGTGGGGAATGTGAGTGGAAACCGAGCTACGACACAAACTCTTCTAATCTCACTGCTAAAATGAAAAAAAAATCCCTTTCTTTTTACAGTTTGACTAAATGACATCTGGTTGGTATTTTACAGGAGGGGGAGGCAAATGGCTGCAACTAAGTTTAGTAAAATCTCTTGTAATCCAGTTAATGGGGAAGAACTTCTATAGTAGCTATTTAGAGCTGAGCATTTTTTTGCGGTAACATAGACACCAGCAGCAGAGAGCTCATTCTTGCCACAGCCATTTGTGGAGCTTTGAGTGAAAACATGCCCATGCCTTCGATATGAAAAGGAAATAAGGTAGGCTGCATTTATAATCGGTGATTAACATAAAACAAAACCGGAATGCATTGATTTTGAGAGGGATGAAGAGTTGTTTTTATCCCACATAAATACAGTTTCCCCGTATTTCTGAAAATGTTCCATACTAAAAGGTGTTAAAGAAATCAGAGTTGTTATTCTGTTTGATGCTGTTTTCTGGTTTATATCAGAAAATCTAAGCGTAGCAAAATCTTTTTCAGGATGTCATCCTACCTGTTTTTCCCTTGCTGTTTAGCTCATGTAAGCGTGTACTTAATGTCCATTCTCACTGACAGATAGCTGGGCACATAACACTATTTTGCTTGAAAATATTATAGTTGAAAAATAAAATAGCAGTTGCTAATTCATGCAAAGAACAGTCTGGGTCAAGTTATTTGATTTCCTGCTGACCCGTGCAATTCTCTTAATGGGAAATTATATGATTGTTGACTTCAAGTGCTGATCTGTGATCATTTCAAAGTGTTTCATTACCTCTCATTACCAAATCTGTTCAATGAATAATTCAGGGTTGTTTGGTGTTTGTTTTTTTTTTAATCCTCTTTTTCAGCAATGGTATAGCAGCTCCATGAAGGTCATATGCATGTGGTTGGCTGATAGATTAGACCTTCAGCTTCACATCTACCAGCTGAAGACTCTCATCAAGATCGTTAAGGTAAATAAAATGTATTAGAGTTACAATGAAGTGAGAATGCATTAGCAAGGATATATGGGTCACCCAAAAAGTTGAAAATTGTGAAATAGAGCCATTGATTTTTGTAGTTTTGTTATTTTTTCCCCCACAGTTGATACAAATTTGAGAAGAAAAACAGTTTATTAAAACTCCTAATGTTAATTTTTATGTGCGCTAAGAATTTTCAATCATTCTGGCCTCAGTGACAATTCCAGTGATTATTTATAGGTTTCTGCTAGCTGTTCAATAATACTATCCAGTATTCTTAATAAATCACTGTTTGTACTGATTTTTTTTTTTGTTATTATTTTATGTAATAATCATAAAAGCTGTTTTTCTCCATTTTTTCTGCACTCTGAAAAAATTCCTTTTCTCAGGTGCATGTGATTACTAGGTTCAAATGAAAAACAATATTCAATACATTGGATGCCATTTTCTAATCTTTCATGGTCTGGCATCAGTATCAGTTGAAATACCAGTTCCTCCAGTCCAATCCTATCATTTACACCAGCCAATGCAACATTTTTCCAAGTGAAGTACGAAAGAGCTTGCAGTGGGCAATTACGGGCTACCTTACCATAAAAGAAAGTTTCTTTGTAACTCACTTTTTAAAATATTAATTAATACCCTTAGGAAAGAGACAGAAAGCCATTTCAGAACTTTTTCCTTTAAGTTCTGTCTTGTTTAAATCTGAACATCCTTGTCATGTGTGTGAATGTGCAAGGAGAAGAAGGAAAGAGTGAGAGTCATAATAATACTATGCCTCTCTGAGCCACCCAAGCTCAGCTTTGCTGCTTCTGACTTTCACCAGTATCCCTGGGAATAGGATTTGGCTCTTCATTTTTTTGCACACCAAAATGGCAAAAGCAGTTTGCTGTTTGTGGCTGGAATTAATGGCTTTTATGAAAGGTCTAAAGCTCTTCTCAAGTAGCAGAAAACAAGCTGTGCCCAGTGAGATGGGCAGATTCAAGCACACGAGTAAAATATAACCTGAGAATTTAAAGGAAAATAATTCATCATTAATTGTAAAGTAGAGATGAATGAGGAGCAGGTTCTGCAGCCTGGCACACAGGTTAGCTTCGTTCACATGAAGCATGCTTCCAGTGGTAATGAGATCACAGTAGCTACAGCAGTAGCTTTTCTTTGCCTGTATGCATGTTTACTTTGCATATATGTTCCATGTGTGTTATTCCATAGCACTATCTGCAGATACAGTAGGTTGAAGAAAGTGATGTTAGTTGTAGACAGTGTTTTGGTCGATGTACTGGAAGGTAGAAAGCCTTGACTGCCTGTGGAAGGTGGCAGAACTGGAAGAACTAACCCAGAGCAGAGGCCATTGGGAAATAAGCAGTGAGCGATAAGAAGCTTTCAATGGAGCAACGTCAATCAGGACAGGCAGCATTCTTCCAAACCATGGAGCGAATGGAGACATTACTCTGTTTGCCTTTGGCAAAACTGATAGTCTGTGTTGTCTCAGCAGCTCTTGAAAATATTTAAATTTAAAAAAATTAAAAGTAGAAAGTCATTCTTAAGGTCAAGAAACAGTGATTGTTCCATATTTGGACACAGTGAAGGTGGTGGCATGATTAAGAATGGCCAGAGGAAAACTGCTCATTCTCATTGGATCCAAGATGGAAGGATGCTGCATAAAAGCATCTTTAGGTGTCTGAGACACATGCAGAAGGACATGACTAAAGAAAGGTCAAGGACCAAGAGAAAAGTTGGGAAGAAATGAAAAATTAAACTTGGAAGTGAACATTATTATCCTGCAAAAGTATGTCAAGAGAAGAGCAATGACTGAACCCAAGAGTGCTGGCCTAAGAATGGGAGGAATACATTGTAAAACAGAAAGAAATTGTTGTAGGACCTGTTAACAGCATAAAAGGAAATTGAATGTTCAGTGTTACAAAAAGGGACTGCAGCGGTGGCACTTGAAAAAGACCAGGCAGAGTACTCACAGAAGTGTGTGAGCAAAACATAAGCTGCATCCATTGACTCTGAAGCTGACCTGAGAAAGTCAAATAAATCTCAGATTCAGTGATTCAGACAAGGTTTAAATAATCATTATAGATATAGCAACAAAAAAAAATTCTCCCAGCTGAACGTTACCCATTTTGAGAAATGTCTTTTGCAGTTCTTTGAAGCATGGAGTGAAACAAGATCAGCTCTTTTCTACTTTCTTTTTTTCTAGGAGTTGTGCACAGTCTCTTCCTGCAAAGGAATTGGCCTGATAGCTCTTAATTATTTTCTGTTTTCTTTTCCCTATAGTCTCTTCCACACACTGAGAACTCATCTTGTAAAAGGCTTATCCTTCTTAAACTTTGTAGGGTAACTTGGGAAAGGTTATGACAAACATATTACTGACAAAAAAATAAGAAAGGTAGAGTAGATGGATCTCCATGTGCTCACTTGAATATATAATTGGTAAATAAAGAAAAACATCATACCTGCTGGTTCATAGGAAAGCTGCTTACCAAGGAAACAAAACTTTGCCAAGTGGAAAAAAAAAAAAAAAAAAAAAAGTAGACATGTCTCAAACTGTAGGTGAGTTATAATGTAAATTAACATTGATTGCAGTAGGCACCTGAGAAACTTTTACATCTTAGAATATAGATTATAATCTAAGATTTAATTTATTCCTCTACCTTTGGTGCATAAATGTAGAGATAAATGCAAATAAAATTATAGTTTGAGGAAAATCAGACTTCTACATTTACTGTGAAATGACAGAACCACCTGTAGACAGGTTCACATTGCAGTATGCAGTGAAAAAGTTTCTTGATTGGCTTCTTACTGTATAAAAAACAAATTACCATCCAAGTGTTGTTGTCATTAGCAAAGGCAGCACCATTGCTGGACAAATACATAGAAAGTGTCCATGGGGGACTTGTGTATGTAAGCAGAAGCTGATGCCCAAGAAAGATTTCTGTTTTCCAAAATAGTGCTCAACAGACAGAAGATGGCGAACAATTTCCAAGAATTTAAAAAAAAAAAAAAGACAACATAAACATATTCATGATCATGGGCTTGAGCACTCAAGCAAAAGCTTGTCAAATAGTGTTCTTTGAAAAACGCTGATGATTTGTTGTAGCTGGAATTGTTTTCTGTGGATCCAGAATCACTGTTGCTGACTGCTGCATTTTCAAGTTGAGTAAGTCACTTTGAGTCTATCCTTTTCACAGAGTTCAAACTAATATAGAACCTGGTCTAGAGGGAGGTGTCCTTGCCTATTACAGGGGGGTAGAGCTAGATCATCTGAAAGGTTCCTTCCAACTCAAGCCATTCTATGATTCTACAATTTTTTTTTTAAGTTAAGCTTATAGAAACCTCACACAGTGGAGAAGCTAAAACAACACACATCTTTAGCAAACTCTAGATGATAGATCCATAAACATAGGAGGAACATTACTCTGCTGGCATGCTCAAAATCACCGGTGTGCAGTAGAAGGTGGCTCATCCAATTCAGGATGTTTTATTTCTGTCACAGAAAACCTACCGAGACTTCAGATTGCAAGGTGTGATGGAAGGAACGCTGAACAGTAAAACCTATGACACTGTCCACAGCCGTCTGACCGTGGAGGAAGCCACTGTCTCAGTCACAGACGCTGGAGGACTTCAGGGCATTACGATGAAAGACAGTGATGAAGAAGAAGGATGATACTGTTTCACCACATGTTTGGAATGCTGGGATGGTGGTTTGACAATGGGGGTTGGTTTTGGTTTAGGATTTTTTTGGTAACTTGTCCTTGTAGTTGCGTTTATAGTTTTGCCTTATGACATAGGCGCAGAAATGTAATTTGCTCACTTTTTAAAATACTGAAAGTAAGATTATCAGAGGAAAAGTGCCAAGGACTCTTTGAGAACAAAGGTTGTAGCATATTTTAATGTATAGCTTTGCTTAGGGCTGCAAGAACACCGGCATGGAGTTTGAGTTCCACTTGTGATTATGTTTCCTCCCCTTTTGTTCGTTACCATTTGTTCTTGTATCTCCATCGAATATTGATGTCCTGTGCAGAAAACAAAATGTGTGCCTCACTTACAACACAACTATACAGGAAATCATTCTCAGAATAAGTCTGCCCTAGGTAAAAGAAAAAAGTAAATAGTGTCTTTTCAGGATGACACTTTGTTTACTTTGTGTGTGTGTGTACTTTATTTTACATTATTATGTGATGTGCATTAAAAATTTTAATTTAGGTTCTTTGTATCTTAAGGTTGGTATGTAAGTGGTAGGACTTCAAGGACAGTCAAACCCATACACACTACTTAGGAGTGCCGTTGTGTCTATTCATTTTGCAAGTTTAAAGATATCGTGTTGGATGTCAGTAAGCTTGCCATCAATGTTTCTATTTCTGTGAAAAATTTCAGGCAATAAGAACACATTTTGTCGTGAACACTTCTGTATTTATCCAAGTTTGTATAGAATTCTACAATTAAAATGTTTTCAATATTTCAAACCATTTGAATTGTCGTATGGATTCCTCAAGAGAATGAGCTTTTTTGAAGGATCGTATTTTGTGTATAGAGTGTTTATCACATGGTTTATATAGCAAATTTATTTGGAGTGCAAATATCCAGGGACACAATGGCTTTGTAAAGAAGAAAAGCAAACAAAAACCCTTACTGGTAGATGAACAGACAGTGCTCGCTGTCCATTTTCCTATGCCTTCAGTGTGAGATAGAAAGAATTCAAATTTTTCTAAACCCAAACTCACAACTGGTAGAAAACTCAGGTTTGTTTGGTTTTGGTTTTGGTTTTGTTTCAAGAGAGAACGTGACTGATTCTTAGTTTTGTGTGGACAGAATAGGAGAGAACAGAATAGAATTATACCTGAAGGGATGCTGATCTCTTTATTGAGCCCTGGATATTACACTTGAAGAGGGGGTCTTTGCTGATGGACTTACTGAGGATCTGTGAAACTCATGTGAAGTTTCCCTGCAAAGCAGGCTATAGGACTTTGAGACTGGAAGTGCTGAGGTTGTAGTGCCCCACTCCTACCATCCTCTCTGGGGTGCAGGGTGAGTTTCAAGGAGCAGGAGGGTGGGAGGTGACTGCTGCAGAGCAGGTCCCTTACATCTCTTTTCATTCATGTTGCCAGTTTTGCTGAGCTCAGGCCTAGAGAGAGCACAAGGAGCCTTGGCAGCCTTCTTCACCACCCCCAGGCACCTAGGTGGATGTGCTGGCTTGGACTTTGCTAGCATTTCTCCAGGCTTTCCCTGCTCCCACATCCAAGGGTTGTCAATGCCTGAAAGCTGCCAGCATTTGAAGGGAGAGCCTGCTGGGCTGCGGCCTACATCACGGCTTGGAAGAAGCCAGGACACCCAGTGTAGTGCCCAGCTCCCAGCCCAATGAGAGCCAGAGGGAGCTTGCCTTGGCAAAGATGTCCCTGCTTGTCCTCCTCTCTCCCACCATTACCCTCCTGAGACCTCACAGAGGTGTTCATTGTGAATAGGCCAGGGCAAACCTGACTGCTCTGGCCCCATGATGGGGGCTGAGGCCTCCAGACTGAGGCAGGGGCATCTACACAGTGCTGTGCTGAGAGCTGAGCCTCCTGCAGGCAGCCAGCGACACAGGGAGCCAATATATTGTCTGTGAAATGACCCAAGCACCTGCCCAAAGCCAAAAGCTGTGCTTTGCTGGCTAAGGGGCCCACAGGAGTTTCCCTGTTCCCTGCACCCTCATCCCAATAGATGGGGCTGAAGGTATTCTTCAGTGGAGACACGAGGAAAGCCTTAAGTCTCTGAGATGTCACAAGGAAAGGAAGTGGTGCCAAAACTGGACACCGTTCTCAATAAGTCACTAACAGTCACTAATAGCATCACTGGCAGTGTCACTAACAATCTGGAGTGAGTGCTAGAACCAAGGGACAGGAGTGGCTGCTCTCAGCACAGCCTGGGAGGGGATGGGCTCAGATCTCCTCCAGCAGAGCCCAGGACTGGAACCCATCTGCCAGCCCTGATAGCCAAAAGCTATGGGAAACAGCACCCAGTGAGTCTGTCCTCTGTAAAAAGTCATCACCACACTGAGAAGGTCTTCTTAGTAATGCTGACAACTCTCCTTCCCTGCTTATTTGGGCAGAGAAGAAAATATAACCTATAGAGTAGGTTATTGAAATTCCACTTGTCAAGAGGACTAACAAGCTGTAAGGGTCCTGATTGATCTCACCTGGACTCTCACCTGCCAAGACTTTGACCCAGTTCAGCACAGGGTCCTGCACTGGGTGATGCCCTGGATCACAGACCCCATAGAGCCAGATCCTGGATCTACAGCCCCTGAGCTGTGGGTTGACTTCAGCCCTGCCTGGCCATCACAAACCTGCTGGAGGGCTGAGCTCAGTGCTTTCCCCCTGCCCAGCCTGCCCTGCTGCCTGCCTGGGGGTGCTGAAATAGGTTGGTGGGGTCCTGCTCCAACAGTCTAAGGGCCCCCCAGCTCCTCGTCCTTCAGGGAGCAGTGGTCCTTCCCTGTGCTCTGACATCATCTTTAGAGGAAAAAAAAATCTATGAATTTTGTGTTTTGCTGTGGGATTGAGTTGCTCCAATTTTGTGGTGCATCCTGCATATGTCATGCAGACATCCAGCACTTGGCTGTACAATTTCATTTGCGTGCAGTATTTGCTTGATTTGTCTGTCAGTAAGACAGAGGTGAGTCAAGAAATATTGGGGGGGGGGGAAAAAAAACACAAATCAAAAGACGAAGAAATGGAAGACAATGTAACTATGAGATGTTTGTGATTTTCAAAAAATTAACTCAGATGTGAAGTACGTGGTAAGTTATTATTAGCAAGGCAGCACAACACCCATCACAGAAAGGCAGGTACTGAAATGACAGCACCACAAAGGTCATTCTACTTCTTTTCAACTCACATATTTTCTTAGTAACTGGATTTGTGAACCTGGAACCAATGCCAGGCTTAAGAAGGCCAGTATCTGTGTGACAGTCTCGCAGGCAGACAGGGACACAAGGTTCCCCCTCTATGTACGTTTTTAATGCAGGCTTAACTTGCCTCCCCGCAAGGTGTACGGGCGTCGAGAAGAGCCGGGGGGGCTCCGGGCAGCCTCTGCCTGCCCTAAGTGCCGGGTGGGCTTAGGAAGGAGCGGTCTCATTCCGTTTAGCTCTCTGCGTGTTGGTGGCCCAGAAGGGGCTGGGAACGGGCAAAGCGCGGTGCGAGGGCAGCGCACCTTCCCGTTTACTGCCCCAGGGGAAACCGGGCGGAGTCGGAGCCCTCCAGCCAAACGATTGTAGGCAAATGGGAGCACCCGGGCATCAAAGGGGGACCCCGCGTCCCGAAGGGAGAGCGAAACTCGTTTGGTGCCGATCGGCAGAAAAGGCGATGGGCAGCACAGCTCCGCGCCCCTCGGGCTCCCTTGGGCGTGGGGCCCTCGTTCTGACGGAGACAAACCCACCCTCGGGCGTTGGCCGTAGGGGCGGTGCTGCTCCCCGAGGCTGTGCCCGTGTCCCCGGGCGGCCCCGCCGGGCGCAGCGGAGCGCCGTCCAGCAGCGGGGCGTTTTGCTGTCTGTATTTTACTGTTTTTCCCACAATTTTGTTACAGTTCTCACCTTTCTCACTTGGTTTCTCGCTCTCTCCCAGCCGGGAGCACGGGAGCGGGGTTAGCCCTGCACCGACCCTCCTGTTGCCGCTCACCGAGCGCAATGCTGGCAACGCAGCGCAGTGCCTCCGCGCAGCCGAGCAGCACTTCGCTTTGCTCCTAACACGCCAGGAGACACAAACAAACAAACAAACGAACAAGAAAGAATAAGTTAATTGCTCCCGATCCTGTTCAGGAATCTTAACATTAAACAGCTTCCGCGAGCCAAAGAGCGCGAGGCGTTCATTTAGCAGGAACGGGGCTAACCGCTGCTGGACTGGGAAAGGAACAAGTGCGGAGGTGTCACTCACGGTGGCAGCTGCCGCTGGCCCCTCCCCGCCACTCTCACCGAGGGCCTCGGAGCGCGGGCACCGCCATCCCCCCGGACACGGCGCCGGGATGAGCGGGGAGACCGCTGCTCTCGGAGCCGCCCGCAGGGATCGCGGGGCCGGGAGCGCTCGGCGGGGTCAACGCCAACTTCGGGCGGCTGTGGTTAAGGGCTTCCTGCGCGAAAAGGCTCCTTTTGCCCCGGTTCGGTCGTCGGTTTAGAGGGGCCTGCGTGAGTCGTACCGTAATGTGACACTTTGTTTTACCTCCAAGAACACTTGTCGGGTCGGTGTCAACGGGTTTTCTTTTGTGATGGAATCAGTTACAAACGGCAGTATTTTATCCTGCTCCTCGCGGTGGAACTTACCCAGAGGGACGCCGACTCACACTCACTGCACAGCGAGGCTGTGCGGAGATTCAAAAAGTACGCACGTAAAAAGTAGGCAAATATATGTATATATATTATTATTCCGATTTTTGAGAAAATGCCGGTGGGAACACGCAGCAGTCCGGCCCCGACCAACCGGAGCCCGCTGCCCTGACCCCCGGGGTGCGCCGCGGGATGGGGCCGAGATGGTCCGTGACACGGACGGCACGGCCGCCCGACGGGTGAGCCCGGTCCCCCGCTTTCCATTCCCTTGCGTTTCGGTCGCCCTTCAAAACGCAGCACGGGAGCCCCGGACTGAGCGAGGGGCAGCCCCGCGGGCAGGGCCGGCTCCCAGAGACCGCGACTCGGGTTGGTTCCCTGTGGCGGGGACCGCGGGCTGAGGGGCGGCTGTCCGCGGAACGTGAGGGCTGTTGGGAGCCTTTGTCCCGGGCCGAGCGGGCGTCCCTTCGCAAAGCCGGGCGGCGGGGACCGCTGTGCAGGGAGAACAGCCCCGGCGCTGGAAACGGACCTCGAAAGTAGAATTCTTAATAACAGTCGGGTCCTCCGGCGGAGCATCGTCCGTAACCTCTGCGGTCCTCCGAGAGCCGAAATGAAGAGCGCCCGCGGGAGCAGCGGCGGCCCCGCACTGCCGCCCGGTAAAACAGTTCCAGGCAGAGCTTAATGCGCGCAACAGAAGGTTGGCGAAGTTATTATCCTTTTCAATTCATTTTTTACTTAGAAACGCAGTGGAATTATTCATTTTATTAAGGAGGAAGAAATTAAAGATTAGGCTTTGGGCGGTATTTTACCTCCCTCTAATCGCCTCTGGGATCGGATTGGAATAATCCCGACGCAGAGATGAATTCGCCGCTGACTCAGATTTTGAGAGCGCGGAGAGATACGTTGTGATCATAATGCAAGTGAGCAATATCAAGAACATAGCTTAGGAGCGAATGAAACACAAAACCGATTACGGGGAAAAAGAGAACAGCAGCTTCCGCGGGCGCAACGCGAAATCAACTCGAGGCCAAACTTTTGCCCTTCGTTGTCGCGGCCCTTTGGCACTCGGGAGCCCCCGCCCGGTGCCGGGATCGCTGCGAGCCGCCGGGATCCGAGCAGCGGAACGGAACGGCCCCGGGCGGAGGTTCCTCAAGCAGCTCTGAGAGCGGTGAAGCCGCCGCCTCGGGAATAGCACAACGGAGGGACGGGAGGGAGAGGCGCTGGAACGGTCCTAAGCGCGAAGGAAGGCTCGGGACGGGGCTTGAAATGGGATTCGGCACGGATGTTGTGGTGTCTGTACCGTAGGCAGCTCCAGCACCAGCCAAACTCCGTTTCTGAGACGGGAGACGGTGTTATCCGAAAAATAAATAACAGCAATAAATGTAAATAAAATGTTTTTAGACCGCTATGCAATTATTCGTTATGAAGAAAAGTTTTCCTGTGTGCTGCGGTGAGAAAGGGAGGCACATCCATAAGAAAGCAACGAATAACCGCAGCCGCGTTTATCGCAGGGTCTCTCCCGCGTTCCGAGGCCGCTGTAATTGCAGTGACGGGGCCGTAATTGCTGCTTTGGGATATTTACCCCGCTCGAATGACACTACATATTTTACTTTCAGCCACATGTCAAAAAGTCAATCCCAAAAAGACCAGTTAAAAGCAAGCTGTTAACATATTAAGTATATGGGATTTGAAGCCTCTAAAACCCACTCAACAATAATTCCCTCCTTCAGCACCAATCAAGAGGAAATTTGCCTCGATTGAATTAAATGTAAATTGCTCTGAAGGAGGACACTTTCCTCCGGCAGGCACCGGGCGGACAGCGCTGCCCGGCCGCAGCCCCCTGCTCCCCGCGCGGTGACACCGTGACACCGGGCTCGGGTCGGGGCTGCCGCTGAGGGAAGCAGCAGGTAAGGGGCGGTGCGGCCCGATCCCTCTGTCCGTGTTGCCGGGAGGACCGGAGCGGAGCTGAAGCGGCCGAGAGGCGGCTCGGCGCAGCGCTTGCTCTTTCGCCGCCCTGGGCTCGTCCTCAGCCGGGAGCGCCCTGAGCTGCTGCCCCCCGGCCGCGTCCCGAGGGGATGGGCAGGACGCTGAGGGCGAGGGGAGCGATGCTCTGCGCCTCATTTCTTCCTCCGTGTCCCCGTCTCCCAGCAAGCCCAGAGCCAGGGCGCAGCTCGCAGCCGGGCCGAAGACGCCGTCGTGCGACAGTCGCTGCGTGTCCTCATCCGGCAAGGACCCGGGGCGGCAGCGGCCCGGACGCGGAGCTCCCGGATCCCGGCGCCTTCGGCAGCAGGGTGCCGCCGGGCCCCGGTCCTGCGGGCGGCTGGAACGGAGAGCTCCAGCCAGAGGGCTCGGCTGCTCCCGGGGACTTGGGAACAGCCCAGTGACAGACAGAACGGGAGTCTGTTCAGTACCCGAGCTTAGTTTTGGGGGAGTGGAGGGGGTGGGACGGGGGCGAAGACACAAAGCACCTTCCCCACGGCCGTCCTTGTTCGACCGCCCGCTTCGCTGCGAGCTGAAACTGCGGCCTTGGGGCTGCCCGTCCGGAACTGGGCCGCCGAGCCGAGCCCTGCTGAAACACGTGGGAGGGCACTCGGCTGGGTGTACATACATATATATATATTTTTTACGTGTGTGTGTATCTATACAAAAAAGCGATGTGTGAGTGCTGTATGTTTCTTGGTGTTTCCATACTGATCCAGAGGTTTCGGTATTTGTGTTACATGTGCGTGATGTACGGACTGTTACGATATATTTATAAAGGAACTCGCGTGCACACTTGGTGCCTATTTAATAAGATGTGTATGGTGTTTCAGATCTCGGAGGCACCCCGTCCTCCCTCCCGTCCTTTCTCCTCCAGCCCCAGGCTCCTGTTCACCCTTTTCAGCGCCTGCGGGACGAGGCCGGGACCTCCCCGCCGCCACACGCCGCTCTCCCTCTGTCTCCTTCGCTGGGTTTCCCAAAGGCTTCGTCACCGCCCGATCCCCTTAGTGAGAGCAGCGAGCAGCTCGGAGCTGCCCCAGGAGCAGCACAGCCGTCTCACTCACGCTCCCAGCCGAACACACACCTACGCACAAAGAGAGCTCGGGCTGGGAAGTGGCAAGAACCGAGCGCTTCCCCTTGCATCGCTCCTTCGCAGCGCCTCGTGTGACAAACAGCCCGGCGCCTGCCCTCGAATTGGGTTTCACATCCCTATTTAGCACTTGGACAATGATTTTAGATGATGTCACTTAAAGCCAAACAAGAAAATTGATCTCGGATTTGCTTGGCCTCTAAAGCCTGGTTAAGCAGATTGCGAATAATAATAATAATAATAAAAAAGAAAAAAAAAAGAAAAAAAAAAAGAGAGAGGGAGAGAGAGGGGAGAGGGACGGGGAGCGAGAGCCGCCTCCTTCCCGGGGCGGGGGAGGCGCGGGCGCCAATGAAAAGTAGCCGCTTGCTGGGGGGGCAAAAACTTTTCCTGTTGACTGTTGGAAGCGAATTGAGCAATTATCTAGTTTACCTTCTCCTCTTGGAAGTTAACGATTGGCGAGATCTCGGCTGCGTTATTGACACAACACTTTCTATTGATAGAAATAAGCAGCGATTGTCCCGAGTCATTGGTGCGCCAAAGTGCGCCGCGATGGGCTGGCGTGAGTTCGCCGGGCTGAGCTGGTTCTGCCGGTGCGGCGGCGGCCGCTCCCCGTGCGTGTGGACCGGTGACGAGAGAAGGGGCAGAGAGTGACAGAGAGAGGGGGGGGAGAGAAAAAAAGAGGCGTCTACCAAAGCGGCTCAAAGCGGGCGAACAAACGAGAGCCAGCCATGGACAATAGTGGCCATCACACGGCGACCAAAATCCTCGCGGCTCCTCCGGCGAGAGAAAGCCTTTCTGCGAGGAGCACCATGATCGGCACGCCCAAGCCCCTCGCCTTCTCCATCGAGCGCATCATGGCGCGGACGCCCGAGCCCCGCTCCGTGCCCGTCCCGCAGCTCCTGCACGGCTCCGCGGCCAAAGGCGACGCCAAGCATCCGCTGCACCTCGGCTCCTCCATCCCCTGCATGATCCCCTTCGTGCCGGTGGCGTACGACCCCCTGGGCAAAGCGGCGGGCGCGGAGCCCAGGAAGGCGCCCTTGGACTCTTCTTCCTCGCCCTCCTTCAGCTGCGGCGATCTCTTGAACTGTGCCCTGAGCCTGAAAGGAGATTTCCCCCGCGACGCCCTGCCCTTGCAGCAGTACAAACTGGTAAGACCCCGAGTGGTCAATCACTCCTCCTTCCACGCCATGGGAGCCCTGTGCTATTTCAACCGAGGCGACGGCCCCTGTCACCCGGCCTCCGGTGTCAACATCCACCCGGTGGCTTCTTATTTCCTCAGCTCCCCACTGCAGCCGCAGCCCAAGGCGTACCTGGCGGAGCGGAACAAGCTGGTGCTGCCGCCCGCCGACAAGTTCCCCGCCGGGGTGGCCTTCAAGGACTTGTCGCAGGCACAGCTGCAGCATTACATGAAGGAGAGCGCCCAGATCCTCTCGGAAAAGATCGCCTACAAGAGCGCGGAGTTCGGCCGCGGCTCTCCGAGCAGCAAGCCCAAAGTTTTCACGTGCGAAGTTTGCGGAAAGGCAAGTAGAGCCCCGCCGCCTCCCTCCCGTCCCCGCCGCGTGCTCCGCTCTGCGCTGTACACGACGGCAGTCCCCTCGGTCGCTAACCGCGCTCTTCTCTTTTGTCCGCTTTAACTTTGAAGGTATTCAATGCACACTATAACCTAACTCGCCACATGCCGGTGCACACGGGAGCCAGACCCTTCGTTTGCAAAGTTTGCGGGAAGGGCTTCAGGCAGGCGAGCACGCTTTGCCGCCACAAGATCATCCACACGCAGGTGAGCGCTCCCTCACCGCAACAGCGGGGTTATCGGCGCTGTGCGGGGCCCGGAACGGCGGGGCTCGGGCCGGGGGTGGGCTTGGAGGGGTTCAGCCCGCGGCTTTGGGGTGATTTCGTTTGGTTTCTGCCGCGCGGGCACGGCGGACCTCTTTGCGCACTGCAGGGAGCGCCGAGCATCTCAGCGCCGCTGCCAGCTGCAAACAGCCAAACTAACACGCAGACAGCCCCAAAGCCGTGACCCGCGTTTGTTTCCCCCTAGGAGAAGCCCCACAAGTGCAACCAGTGTGGCAAAGCCTTCAACCGGAGCTCGACCCTGAACACGCACACGCGAATCCACGCCGGCTACAAACCCTTTGTCTGCGAATTCTGTGGCAAAGGGTTTCACCAGAAAGGTACCGGCGGGCCCCGGCACCACTGGCGGTAGGGAGAGGGTGGGAAGAGGATTTCTCTGTTTATTTCCGTTATTGGAGACTGAGGTTCGTTCCGAGGTATCGCCACCCCCCGTCCGTTCCCCATGAGCCCCGGCTTAGGGTTTCGTTTTGTAGGGGTGCCGGGGGCCGCGTGTCCTGTGCCCCGAATGCCGGGGCCGACAGCCGTCGTTGTTCTCACGACTCTTAACGGGAGAGTTCTGGCCGGTTTTGTTTATTTTCTTTAGCGATTTATGCCATTTTGTTTTACTCTATAATTCCCTCCGTGTCTGTGACGGAGATGCCGTGGGAGGGGGGAAGCGTTTTTGGGACTGGGGCTGTCGTTTCCCGCTATCTCCGGGCTCTGCAGACGGGACGGGGGTGCTTGTCCTTCCCCCGCAGCGCCAGGCTCTCAGCACCCTGCCCCTCTTCTTTCTCTCCTCAGGCAATTACAAAAACCACAAGCTGACCCACAGCGGGGAAAAGCAATTCAAGTGCAATATCTGCAACAAGGCTTTCCACCAGGTGTACAACCTCACCTTCCACATGCACACCCACAACGACAAGAAGCCGTTCACCTGCCCCACCTGCGGCAAAGGCTTCTGCCGGAACTTTGACCTCAAGAAGCACGTCCGCAAGCTGCACGACAGTGCCATGGGGCTGCCCCGGCCCCCGGCCGAGCTGGGCGGCCCCGACCCGCCGCCTCCGCTGCTCCCGGGCCCCGCGCAGCCCTGAGCGCCCCGCGCCCGCCCCTTGCATGCGCCCGTTAAGCGGTTCCGTGTGTTATGCTCTATGTCGCCAATAACATTTATATGGGACTGGTTGGTTCGGTTTTTCTTTTTTTGTTTTTAAAGACTTTTTTTTTTTTTTTTTTTTTTTTTTTTGGTCATTGTCGCATCTCAGGTGGAGAGATGGTTTGGAAAGAAAGAAAAAAAAAAAAAAAGCGCCAAGCCAATTTCTGCTGTATTTATTTGGGATCTGTGTTACCCGGGCCGGGAATGCTGCACCTCTTTAATTATTTCGATGTATGTATGCCACGCGCGGCCCCTGCCCGTCCCCGGCGCCCGCGGGGTGCTCTCCGCGGGTTTCTCCTGCACCCACCCCTCACTATCGTATCTATATGGACAGAGCGGCTTCGCTGTGTACGGATTGGAATTTCGGTTTGACTCTTGCACGTGAGAAAAAAAAAAAAAGACAAATAATAATGATGCGTTCGTTGACCTGGTGGTGGAAATGAATGTCCGCACACGCGCGGGGCCGGGGAGGGGGTTGGGAACACAGGTCCCCGAGGCTGCGCTCCGCTCCCTGCCAAAACACCGACACGACCGCTAAAGACTTTAATTAAGAGGGGTAATTAGTTCGGATTGATCAAAGCCGGGTTGTTATGTTATTAGCTGCTCGGCCGACTCTGGCAAACCGAGCCGTGAAAGCGTGGTCGAGGAGGTGGGGTGGAGGGGGGCGGACAGCCCCGGGCCGGGGAGCGGAGCGGAGCGGGTCAGACATGGCCGCCGTGCCGCGCTGCCAGGTCGCGAGGGGCGCGGCTGCGGCCGGGGCTGCGCGAAGGGGCGGCCGGGTCCTGCCCGTGCCTCGCTGCGCAGCACCTGCTGTCCCCCGGGTATGGCTGCAGGGACACAGCGCGGCCCCGTTAACCAGGATGGGGTATTATCCCGCATCCCGGCTCTGGGCAGGCTACGGGCAGCCGGAGGGTCTGAACCTCGGGTGCGGGCTGGGAGCGCTCCTCTGAGCGTGAGGATGAGTGAGAGAGAAAGTGAGGCTTCTCCTTTCACAGATCACTGTGGCAGTCCTCCGAGTAACTGATTGCACCTGTGAAAAAGCGAAGCAACAGGTCGCACCTGGATGTCAGACAGATCCTGGCAGCACCTCAGGCAGGGCTCAGCCCCTCACAAAGCCCTCAGAGTGGGACAAGACGGCAGTGTTGCTCTCAGAGCAGGGCAAGATGGCGGTGCTGCCCCTCAGGTGGCCCAGTGGCTGGCAGCACCCTCCCTGCTGCAAGTGCACCTTTGCCACGTCGAGGGGCGGGGGCAGCTCCAGTCCATGTCCACGGAGCTGTTCTCTGCTTTTGGTGACCTTGCAAGAATGAGGGTTGGGTAAAACCGGGTACTCCCAGAGCTCCTCTGCACTGCTCAGCTCTGGCTTTTATGCTGGAGGAAGGGAAGAGGTGGATGTTCTGTAAAGGGAAAGGGGCATGAGGGCTGATGGAGTCCGATTCTCCCCAGTGATGTCTTTTTACAGCAAATTCATGTTTCAGTGGGGAGAAATTCCTTCCCAAACAGTTGACTTGTGCGCTGCTGGTTCTTCTTCCTTTCATTGTTGCCAATGTAAACTTCAGTGCTGTGTAATGAGAGGTAAGATGCCCCAAAGATCCCGCTGAAATAACGTGGGTGTGCCATTTGTGTGAATCCCTGACTGAAATAAATCAGAGCTGAAGTACAACTTAGTTCTCTTATTGCTCAACAAGTGTGCTAGTACAAGACACTGCAACCGTGTCAGCAGGGTGTTAAGTATCTTTATTTCACAGCTTTTTAAAAACTGTTCAAAGCTACCCAAGCACTGCAGGCACACTGTAACACTCAAAATCATATCATGATGAAAAAATATGACTATACACTGTAAATATACTATAAAACTTAATCTGACCGCCTTTGGGTGAGTATGCACTGGCATTCCGAATTAAAGGTCTGCATTAAGCCTGAGCACCACAGAAGGCTGTGCTCTGCTTACTCTGATGCCTGAGAGTTCTCTGCTCTCTGTAGTTTCTTTCTTGCAAAGTGTTGGTAGTAAGGAGGGCTCAGGCTTCCTTGGATGATGGTGGTGGTGAATTTGTCCCTTTTGAATGACTACAACTGCTAGAGATGGAGGGAGAATTTCTGCTGTCGCTTGACTGTAGGCCATTTGCAGGTTTATAAACAACAATCAATGTTTTGCCTTCCCTTCTGTAAAAGATTTCCAGTAACTGCATAATCTGGATTCTTCTGTGCCTCCCCAGTGAAAAATGCTATTTTACTGAGGAACTTACGCACATTAGTGACCCCATTTTGAAAAGGAGTGGAAATGAGACACTCTAGTGGAATAACTCTAGTTATTCCAAGGTGAAGCAGAAAAAGCTAGTGATGGACATGGGTAAGTGTTTCTCCTTCCTAGATTTCTTGAGATAAACACTACAGAAATAGGACATTACAGGGAAATAAGGATAGCTCATTTGTTATTTCACTAGACAAAACCATATTTGTGTCAGAGGCTGGGATTAAAACATGTCTCAGAAGGTCTGCTCACCATTACCTTTCATTTCCTGTCTTTCAAGATTAATCTCAGGTTAAGTGAAATTCTAGTTAATGGTCAAAGGCAATTCAGAGCTGGTGAAGTCATCATGAGAGATAGAAACCACAGTTTCATGTACATCCAAAGCTTAGAGCTGTTAACAGTGATACCTACCAGGTATTTCATACTTTTTGTTCTCTCTCCTTTTTTTTTTTTTTTTTTTTTTTAATTGTGAATAATTTTTACAGGAAAAATGGAGTCACCCGTGCCTTGCAGAATGTATGTATTTCCTGGTGCCTGCTTGCTTGCCAGCCAAATACCTATATCCTGTACAACAACTGGTCATCCGTATGCTGCCAGTGCCTTGTAGATTTTTGGAGAATGAGAGCACAGATGCCTCTCAGTCTGACATAAACAGAGCTGCAGAGCTGAGCATTAGCATCCTGAGGACACTGTAGCCTGTCTCTCTATCAATCACAGTAACTTCACTTTTATACTGAATAAAAGAGAGATGAGGCTGGTGCCTATGGATTGCTGGAGCTGAGAGCCCTTGTGGAGGAAGAGCTGTTGCCCTCTACCCCCCACCCAGGTTTTCTCAAATTTGACTGAGCAGAGAATACTTCAGTGCTTGTCGGATGCTACAATTATGTTAATGTGTGTCAAAGCTGAAAGTAGCCTGTGCCTGAAGAGTGACCAGAATTACCAAAGCAGCTGTGTGTCCATCACTGTAAAAATAAAATGCATCAACAGCAGGATCTCGCAGAGTCAGGTACAGAGTTCTTTTTGAACTTGAATGGTACCAGTTTCATGTTACTACTGCTTTAGTGGTGATCAGCCCCTTACTCTCCTTGCAAAAAAAGGAGAAAGGAAGACCTTTGTTTGCTAATTTAAATAAATAAATAAATAAATAAATAAATAAATAAATAAATAAATCCATGCATGTTGAAAAGTAAGCTAAACACAAAACCTTTCAGTGGCTACCCAAAACCATATTCCTGTTCATAAATGGTTAAATAGCATCTCTCATATCATCCAGCAAATCTCAATGCACTCAAAATGGATTTGGGACAGTATTTAATCAAGAGACCATTTTGATTTCCATTTTTATTTTTCACTCTCTTTTCCCTTTCATTACCACAATGGTGGCAAAAGAGGTTTGAAAGAAAACATCAGGGTCCACCTGGAGCTGGCTGAAATGGAGGTGTGTGGTCACAGCTTAGCTTCAGGACAGCTCAGCTGGACAGTGCTGTAAACCAAATGCAAGAAAGCTGCTGCCACTTAACACAGCAGTGGTTTTGGCTCCTCTGCTTTTAGTAGTGGTGGTTCTAGCTCCATATCCCACTGAGTTCCCTTCTGCTTGCAGCAAGGGTCTGCAGGCTGAATCTGTTGCTGTAGGGTCGCATGGCACAGTGCAACCCGCACCAAATACACACTGTGATGAAGGTGAGCTGTGTCTATTTTCTGTCTTCTTTGCAGCTTTCATAGAAGTTGGTTGTGGCTGTACTGTTCAGTCACATGCTCTGATTGAATCCCCGCGTATTTGATTAGGCACAGTATTAAATCCTATCACCATGACTGGTTATGGAAAATAAAAACCTCTCCTACCTTTCTGCCCTTCAGATGACTGATATTTCAGCATTATTATATGATTTCTAAGAAATCTTCAGTTACTGATCAATTAAAACTTAAATAATCTGTTTCTATGCATTTATTTATATAAAAAATAATACATCAAGTTTTATTTCAGATGGAAAAATTGATACTTTGAAAATATAAGCGCAAGCAGCTACACAGGTAGAATAAATGTTTCTTTTCAGTAATGGAACATCAAGATTCAGTTGCAGATGGACACAGCATGTGAGAGATTTAGGGTACTTCAGCTCAGAGCAATTAAGTACAACAGATGACAAAAAATAAACCATTTTAAAATATGTCTAAAATATGTGTTAACCCCTTGATATTACCATGAAACATCTGAAGAGTTTATAGGTCCATGAAAAAACTTTGTCTAACTCAATTTAGAGAGAAATAGTCTTGAGCAAGAGCTTTCTAAGTAGCAATAATGAAAAACTCTTGGCTGATAAATACTTTCAGATGAATATTTTTTTTCTGAACAAGTGTTTGTGACAGAAATTAATTTCTGATGAAGTTAAACAAAATCTGAACCACAATATGTTCAGAAGAAAAAAAACCACATTTAGCTTTATAACTGGAACACTGTTTCTATTTCTATGTTCACCAGAAAATGCAAAAGATTATGATTATTATTTTTTTACCTGCTAGATTTTAAAGAAATAATATGTTGATTCCTAAAATAAGGTATCAAAATACTGATGAGGAATGTAGTGATTACTTAATCATTTCTTTCTTTTAAGCTTGCCAGAAAATACATTACTCTGCACGTCATAAATAGGGATACAATCTTAAAATACTTCAGGCTACTTTAGTTAATATTAAAAGTTGGGGGCCAGTGCTTGCTTATGCCCACTAATGCTTTTGCCTACAGTGAAACCGGGAAAATGAGAAACAAATTTGATGATGTTTTTCAATTGTTGGGAACGTCTGACTCTGGTTTGAAGAGAGACAGCAGCACTGACTGGAAAAATTAGGTAAAGACCAAAACAAATTCATAATCATTTTTGTGGACAACTTGTAATTATTATGATTGCAGATAATGAACTCATAGGCCTTTTGGTTTGCTAATTGTAAGAACTTTTGATTTGCTGGTTGTAAGAAGCAGAGATACCCTCTCCTATAAGCAGTATTTCTGTTTCTTAGGGAGTGTGCTGCTTCTCACAAGTCTTTAGAAACGCGGTGCACTATTACAATGTATGTGACAATGTTAAACTGTGTAAGGACAATAACTGCAGCAGAGACTGAATTACCTGAAAATGGAACTCATATTTCTTGAAAAAGCAGTCACAAATTGTTCTAAACCTTCCCTGATGCTGAATGTGGTTGCTCATCACACTGACTTGTAGTGGAAGTTGGAGGGGCCAAAAAGCTACTGTAATTTATGTAGGCAAAGCAGTACATCACTGCTGAGCTACATTTACTATATTTGACTTAAATCTGCCTCTGTACTAATTATAGAGGGTGCTACTTTATAAGACATTTTAAATAAATCTTTCTTATAGAAATAATTTTAGCAAATAAGCATTTATAACTCTGTAGAAGTTTACAGGGAGACTTTGATAGAACATCTGTACAAAAGAAATTGTTGCTTTGGGAGGAATTTGCTTTTGGATGTGGTGCTCAGGAACATGGCTTAGCAGAGGGTTCCTAGAGATAGGGTAGTATGGTTAGGTTGTGTTTGGACTTTGTGATCTTTAAGGTCTTTTCCAACCTGTGCAATTCTGTGATTCTATGATGCTACGAAACCAGAGACAACCAGCTTAAGAGTAAGGAAGAATCTGCCCCAGTACTTTTGAAAGATTTTTTTTTTCACCCTAGTGCCCAATGAAGATCTCTCTCCCCCTTTTTTTTTTCTTTCAGTCAAATAGTTGCTAAACATTACATAGACTAATTCAGTTACGAATCATTTATTTTCTCTGTGTTTTTTTGAGCAGTCTTCCATTCAGAACAGTCTTGTTCAAAGCAGTGTGAGTCCAATCAACTTGCCTTCCTTGGGTAATGCCTACAGTGAAATTGGGATATCTTAACAGAGAGCAAATGAACATAAATTTCTACCTCTTCTGTGCAGTCAGTGGAGAGAAATAGGTGTCTGAAATAGCATGAAAAAAAGACTCAGTTTCTCCCTGTGTCACATATGTCTTTCCTTGCAGGTAGTTTGCTTTCTTCTAGCAGCCTTCTAGGAAATCCAGTTTCTGGAGCCTGCTGGGAGAACAGGAGGAAATCCCAGTGAATGCTGTAAGTGTTCTTTGCATAAGATCTTTGTGGTGAAGTTGCTTACCACCACAGCAGGAGGGTGAGGAGCTGTACCTAGCTTGGCTGGATTGAGTCATAGCCCCAGCTTCTGCATCCTAGGAGAGAGTCTTCATCTCTGGGCCATGGAGCACACAGAGCAAAAGCACTCTTCATGCCTTCTAGTTGGCTTGCATTGGATGCGACAGTATTGATGAGTCCAGCAGAACAGTAAGTAAAAATGACTCCATCTTCTCCCCTAGGTCATGCTTTCAGAGGAGACCAAGCTGAGATGGATGTGCTGTTTTCAAACAGCCTTGGAGGCAGGTGTGGGATCCCATTCCTGCTGCTTCATGAGTACATGCTGTGGTTGCTGGTTGCTTTACATCTTGTGTACCTGGCTGCGCAGTGTCTTAGCCCAAAGAGGAGAGATGGAAAGTGTTCTCATTTAAGATAACACGACCTGCCTGTTTTCTCCTTGGGTTTGGGCACTCCATCTTGTATTATGTAGACTAAGCACTTTTTCATACTGGGTGAACTGAATGCTAGCAATTGTTACATTTCATTATCAGGCTTAACTTGTGTTTGAAAACTGGTACCTTTTAAGACTTAATAGTACAAGATGAAAAGACTGTTTCAGGAGCCTATGGTTGTGTCTAAATACTGCCAAGAAGACTTTACAGAGTAGATAAATGCCTGGGCAGACTGGCCCAGAAAGGTGTAAGTGCTGCAGGTAGTGCCAAAGCAGTTGCTATTTCTAGTTGTTAGCACTGCTGAGGGATCAGAAAGGTTGTGGTTTCTGCTGTGAAGAAAAGTTAAATTCAAGGAGATTTCTGCTGTCTCTTAAAGAAATACTCAGAATTAATTTGAATTTATTAAATTGTTAAAACTTTGCAACAGTTTGAAATCATCAGGAATCCCGTCCTTCACTTGCTTTAAAAACAAAACAAAAACCCTCTTCATTCAAGGTAAATTTATTTTTGATATCCATGCCTTTCCAGAAAATTGTATTTGAAAATAATGTCTTGGAGAATGAGTAAGTTTATCTAACCAAGGCTAGCATAAGCAAATTTAGCTACATAAAACTATCCATATTTTCCACACATATATAACATGTGGGTTGTGTGAAGTTGCACAGAAGGGAATACTTGCTTTATCTCTGAAAAATCTGCAACAAGTGCAGACAACCTTCTTGACACTTGGATACCTATCAACCTCTTCAAATGTTTGAGAGCCATCATACCCCTACCTTATCCTTGGGAAGCCAAGAGGAGAGAAGTGCTAGGAGTAGTCTCACAGTGGTCTTGAGACTGCTGGGGTTGGATCAGGTGTGAAGCTGAGACCTAGAAGAGCTGATGGCAGTGACTGCAGACACCACCTGTTTTCTTGCCTCTTTCCACCTCTGGGGAATGGAACTAATCAGCAGGCTGTTTACTAGCAGTTCCTCACACGTGAGTCTTTTTATATCTCCTTGGCATGGCAGCTGCACGTGTTAGGTTAGTGACTCATGTGCAATGAAGGACTGTAGTTTGGTGACCCTTCAGCTTGAACACCAGGGCTTCTGCCATGCTGTGATATTGAAGAGACAATGTGAAATTATAATGTTCTGATAATAATGATGGTGTCTGGAGTTGTGGGTGAGGTGTTTTGAGGTGTTTTTTTTTGTTGTGTTTTTGTTGCTGTTTTGTTTTGTTTGTTTGTGCAGGGTCTCTCTTACTGGGAGTGGAATTTACATCCTATTGAAATGAATGAAAAAATCTCTCTCCTTTGAGTCAGAATGGCCAGATAACACAGTTTTTGGTGTGTGATTACACTAAGCTATCAGTAATCTAGAAAAATAAAATATAATTTACAGTACCTTTGTTTTTAACTAATAACTTGCTATTGACATGTGGCTTTGCTAGCCTTCAGGAAAGCCACACCCCAGTTGATCTGGATGTGCTCCAGTATCACAGAATTTTACTTTGTTACTGTTTTTAAAAACCTCGTGATATCCTACAGTGTTCTATTTTCTGTTAAGAATTAATTCTTCAGCATGAGCAACAGAAGGTCTTTACAGTTTAGACACACAGTTTTTAAATCCCCTTCTTAGGGTTTATCTAATGATGACAAACAATCTAGTATTTATAATAAAATAGTTTATTTTCATTAAAAGTTTAGACAGAAGTGTCTTAGAATTTGCCAGTCACTGCAGGTGGCACCAGTGTGAGATAGGGGTGTTTGAAAGCTCACGATAGAAATATGATTACATACATACAATAACACATGACTATGAAAATATACATTTATAAAGATTCATCACCTAAACTTCACAAACTTCTCTTACATCAACAAAATGAATTCCCAACAACAAAATCATGCAGCATCAAAACAGCAACTATGAACAATTTACACACACTCCTCCCCTCATTCCTATACTACTTTACAATGACACAGATTTCCCACAAGTGTTACATCTTCTTTATAAATCTACTTGCTCTGCGGAGATGCTGTTAGAATCCAAGTGGTAAGAATTCTGAAGATAAATAGAGGAAAACAGAAATGTATCACAAAAAAGTAAACATTTTGTTCATAGCTATAAAAATGAGTCTCAGAAACGGTGGGTGTAATAAGTAAGGCATGCAATATTTTCCACCCACAACATGTTACCATGTTATAAAACATGCATATGTTTTTTGAAGTCGAAACAGTCCTTTTCAGAATATGCTGCTGACTAAATATTTGCAAATTATCCTGTATTTTTGGAGTTATTTGTCTGATCTCTTCAACAGACATCTAAGCAGTGTCATCTCACAATAGATGCATAGCATGCAATCAGCCTTATATTCACAGTGGGATACTTCTGCTAATTGCAACAGTTGTAGCTCAGAATAAGGTAGCAGCTTCTCAGTGAGATCTAAACAAATTAAGGTTAAATTTAAATTAATCAATTGGGGAAAAAAAAAACCCTGTCGCTTTTATAGTTCATTAGCTATTAACACTAATAGCAGTGTAAAGGAGCTGCCAATTTTCTGGTTATATATTGTATAGGCTATTATCCAATAAAAGGGAATAGGCTTCAAATGCGACTCAATGGCCTAAGGATATAACTCAGTTCTTCTCTGTGCTTTCCAGGGCTAGATCCTGTGGCGTGCAGACTTTGTGATGGCGCAGCCAAGACTGAGCTCTAGTGGGATCCTTGTGAGGGAGCAGCACATCCTAGTTGGCTTTGGTTCTTTGTTTTACTGATCTTTATTACAAGAAAACATGCAGGGGTTTTGATATCTATTAGCTGGGAAAGTGTTCTGGTATTGGCTTTTCTGTCCTGAACCATTTTCACACCGCTGAAGGAACTTGTTGTCAAGGAAGACAGATGGAATTCAAAATTGCGTTGTTTTTTTGTTTTAAATCCCAATCAGACCACTAATGCTATCATCTTATATTCGTCCATATTAAAGACAAAAGTGGGTCATTACAAGATATCCTTGAATTATATACTCATTTAACTCCTCATAATGATTAGGTGGGTGCCTCTTTTGGTTATAAATTGGTACATAGCAGATCCCTCCCTGTACTGAAGAAACCGTCTTGAGTTAGACTTTTGCACTGGAATTACATGAATTGTGGTGAAGCACAAAGAAACTTGGCATACAAAACTAGATGTAGGAGAAAACCTTCACTGTTAAAGTCACTGACAGATCCTGTCATCTCTGTGAAATCCAATTGAACTAAGTCTTTGCTCAGTGATTCATTTGTGAAGGGCAGAGACTTAAGCAATTGTTTTTTTTGCTTGTTTGTTTTTGTTTTTTTGAGGGGGAGGGACTGGTAATTGAAAGCAAATAGCTGAAATTCAGTGGGAAGTTTTTGGGCAAACATAAGATTACCAACTTGTTTTTCCCTATAATTTCATTTTGCATAAGTAGTTAACTCTTCCCTACCCCCCAGACACAAACACCCACAGGGAAAAAAATGCACATATTCATCCAAACCTGAATCAAAATACTTTGTTTCTGGGGCTTTGTTAATTCTTCTCAAAGGTACCCACCCCAGTCTGGGACCCTGCACAGAGGCACTTGGCTTGCAGGAAGTCCTCAAGCATCAGAAGCTGCTCAGAAATAACATCCCAATGGAGACATAGGCTCAAGTTTAGGAAATAGAGAACAGATCCTGTCCTTGCTATTAGAGTGGTTGCACTGGCTACTTCCAAAACTGTTGATTAGGTAGAGTTTGGGAACCCTCCTGGCACTGAAACTCAGTCACGCTACCTAACTGCTAGCCTATACCAGCATCTTCTACCATGTGCCAACCAACCAGTTTCAGAGCAAGGCTGGAGACCTCTCCCACTGAGCAGTTTGGTTGCAGACATACTACTTTTGGAGGTCGGTATTTAGAAGGTTGTTACATATATTTTTCCATACTTATTTTAATGACACCAATTCCTGGTACTTAGTGTTACTGATTCTATCTTAACATGTTGTCATAGGTCAAACTGCTCACAGCAGAAAATTCAAACTAAACAAGTGGTACAAGCAAGACTTTATGCTCAGTAAGTCTGATCAAGAGATACGGAGAATAATTGGAAAGCAGTGTTTTTCTGTGCTTTGTGACATTAATCTTCCCTAATAGAAGGCATTCATAGTCTAATTGTCTACCAATGTTCAGAATCCCCTTATGGAGAGAAAAAGTAGAGTACGATTCATCTCTTCTAAAACTGATTGCATGAAATGTGCTTTAGCTGTGCTTCAGTTTTGCCTTCTTTAGTAATTAATTTACTAACTAAATTATCATTGAGGAGTTGTGATCAGCTGGTGATACCTATAGTCATAAGCATTCAAACTAACTTAGCTAAATAAAGTTAGCCAAATAACACCTTCCTATGCTGGAAGGCACATGACTATGTTATCCAACTCCACCCATATATTATGCATTCCTCAGAAAATAGATGGCATTCAGAAATGCCATGACTAATTATTATTCTTAATATTGATACCCTTTCTTTTCACACAACTTTTTTTTTTTTTTTTTTCCTTTTTTCCCCCTCAGCTGTGAGATGTCCTTTTACATTCTTTTCTTGATAGAAGTTCCGGTAAATGTATCAGCCTTCATGTGCCATGTTTGCAGGTAAGTCCTCATGCACAGAGGTGCTGTTCATATTTTCCTTCTGTGCCTGCTGTGTTGTAGATCCTGTTAATCACTTTTCCCAAAATAATCTCATGGTATGGTACAAACTCTACCTTCTTTCTCAGGAGCTTATTTGAGTTGCAGCATTCTTTTTAAAAGTCACAAGATTTCCTTTTTTTTTTCTGGATTTGTTCATTTATTTGTGTGTGCTGTAGCAAAATGCAGTTCTTAGCTTGTATAGTAGGCAAAGGGAACATACTTTCACTGCTGTTGCATTACTTTTTTTGGAGATGTTCTTCAGTTGTGTGCCTTCTGACTTGAGCTGTTTCTGTTTGTCAGTGGGGGATGCTCGTTAAGATGCTTTGCATTGTGTCACTATGTCTATAGCGCTACACATCCCTTTCCTGCCTGATGTAATACACATCTGTAAAAAATACTCTGTAATCTTTGCTGCATGCTTCTGTTTCTAAGCTGGAATGTCTGCTGACGTACCGATGCATTTTGTGTTAAGTACTTGCTTCACAGAATCACAGAATGGTCAGGGTTGGAAGGGACCTCAAGGATCATGAATCTCAACCCCTCTGCCACAGGCAGGGCCACCATCCTCCCCATTTAATACTAGACCAGGCTGCCCAGGGCCCCATCCAATCTGGCCTTGAACACCTCCGGGGACGGGACATCCACAACCTCTCTGGGCAGCCTGTTCCAGTACCTCACCACTCTCTCTGTAAAGAATTTCCCCCTGACATCCAACTTAAATCTTCCCTCCCTCAACTTAAAACCATTTCCCCTTGTCTTGCTGTTATCTACCCTTTCAAAGAGTTGATTCCCCTCCTGTTATAGGCTCCCTTTAGGTACTGAAATGCTGCAATGAGGTCACCCCGCAGCCTTCTTTTCTCCAGGCTGAATAAGCCCATCTCCCTCAGCCTCTTCATAGCGGAGGTGCTCCAGCCCCCTGATCATCTTTGTGGCTCTCCTCTGGACCCTCTCCAACAGCTCTGTCTTTCTTGTACTGGGGGCCCCAGACCTGGACACAGTACTGCAGATGGGGCCTCACAAGTGCAGAGTAGAGGGGGACAATCACCTCCCTGTCCCTGCTGGCCACCCCTCTTCTGATGGAGCCAGGATACCATTTGCTTTCCGAGCTGCAAGGGCACACTGCAGGCCTATGTTAAGTTTTTCATCCATCAGGATCCCCAGGTCCTTCTCTGCAGGGTTGCTCTCAAGGACTGCTCCTTCCAGTCTATAAATGGGATTCCTCCAGCCCAAGTGCAAAACCTTGCACTTTGCTGTGTTTAACCTCATTAGGTTCATCCAGGCCCACCGTTCAATTCTGTTGAGGTCCCTCTAAATGGCATCCCTTCCTTCCACCACTCAGCTTGGTGTCATCAGCAAACTTGCTGAGGGTGCACTCGATTCCATCATTGATGTCACTAACAAAGATGTTAAAGAGCACCGGTCCCAAGACAGACCCCTGGGGGACGCCGCTCGTTACTGGCCTCCACCTGGACATAGAGCCATTAATCACCACTCTGTCTGCGGCCTTTTAACCAACTTCTTATCCATCAAATGGTCCACTCATCAAATCTACATCCCTCCAACTTGGAGATAAGGATGTGGTGGGGGACCACGTCAAAGGCCTTGCTCAAGTCCAGGTAAATGACATCGGTCGCCTTTCCCTTGTCCACCGATGCCGTCACTCCATTATAGAAGGCCACCAGATTGGTTAAGCATGACCTTCCCCTGGTGTAGCCGTGCTGGCTGTCTCAGATCACATTCTCATTCCTCATGTGATCAAGCATTTCATCCAGGAGGATCTTGCTTCTGCTTCATATGTATATCACTGATGTTACCGAATATTTCTGTAATCTCTTCTCTTCTGTATTTCTTTTGAGTCTCATCCTCTTGTGGTCTTAGTCACCATAATGTCACATTTACCAGTGAAATAGGTATAACTGAGTTACTCACATACAGAGCTGCCTCTGTGGGTTCCTGATATCTCTCATAGAAAGCTCTTCTTTGTATGAAAGGTCTTTTTCTTGACAGAACAATAAGACTGAAACAGCATAAACAACCTATCTGGATTTTTTCTCTCTGCTTCAGTGAACTTGCCACTTGAGACCCTTGCTCCTCTGATATCTCCGTCTTTTGCCCAATACCATTCGGAAGTGAGCAGCTTCCTAGATTGCCAACCACTTAGCTGCTTCAGATCCTGCACAGATTAACACCATTAACTCCTTCCACTTCTACTTCCACTTCAGCTTCTTCAGCAGCTTCTGTTCTTGCAGAACACATTTCTGGCATTAGCACAAAAGCCAGTTCAGTTAATTTGTCTCTGCTTGTACGTTAGCACCTCGGTGAGGCAGCTTATGGTGATAGAGATCTGTGGAGGGATGCACTGGAAGGCCCGTTAACAACCCGCAGCTGCAGTAAGCAGGCCTGCACCCTGGCTTGTGCCCATCTCCAGGCCCCAGCTCCTACACCTTCCACAGGGTCATGTGCTGGGCTTTTGCACCAGCTTTGGAGAAGGTCAGCTGTTTTCTCACCTGGGAAAGGCAAAACATGCAGGCTGCTGGGTCTAGCCTGGCTTCTGCCACTGTAATTAGCATAGATGCAGAATGGCACAGACTGTGCATCTTAGAGAACTTAGTCTAGAGTGCAGCACCCAGATGTGAGTGGGGCGACTGCAATCAGGGCAAAAATACCCCTGTACAGCAGGTGAGCAAAGCAGAATCATCTAAAATCTAAGCACAGAATCTGTAGTTTTCTAAGTTTCACACCATCAGCTGTAATTACACATGAAGTCCTTGTCACACACAAAATAAGAAACAACATTACATGGGTGGAATGCCTGCCCTGAAGAACTCTTTGGCATTGGCATGCATGTTTGCTTCGTGACTCTATTTCTAACTTTAAATAATTTTCAGTGACAAAAATGAGAGGATACAAAATTTAGGTGGAACCACAGTAAATAGCTGCTAAAATGCAACAGATCATGGATATATTGTCAGGCAAAAGTGGTCGTTGGTTTCAAGGTCCTCCAACGACCAGGAGGGGAAAGAATTATTAAAAGAGTTTTCTTTTTGCGATTAGTAACTCCTGGTTTAATTGAGTTAAATTGACTTAATTTAATTGAGTTAACATGACTAATCTCTATTCTATAGAGAAAATTATAGGTTTAAGTGAGATAAACGTGCCCAGGAAAAACAAATTTGGCTGTCAGACTTCTATCCTAGGGAAGACACAGCTGCTGACTAAGCTCATGTAGGGCAGAAGTGGAGTTGTGCTGGGATTGGAGTTTGCTGGAGGACTCTGCAGGTGGAGAAGCTTTGGGTTGGACTCTAGATACTCAAAGTGGTGTTGGAACAAGCTGTGGTGCTGGCAGTTTTCTTTTGTTGAGGAAAAGACAAGCATTGCTTCCAGATGCTATTTTTCATGTCTAATAAAGCTCTGGCTAGTAATGATCATTCTTTGCATTTTCCAGCCAGAAAGGAGATATGCTCTTTTTGCAGCCTCTTGAATTTCTTCACCTTTCTTTTTTTCTTTTTTTTCCAGCTCCTAATGGGAAATGAAACATCACAAATGTCATGTAGTAATTCACTGCACTGGAGTTAGAGAGTTTTCTTTCTGGATTTTGGATGACAAAATTATAGAGCAAGAGCATGAAATCAAGTGAAAATGGCTTTTGTTTGTTTGTTTGTTTTTCAATAGTTAGCTGTAATAAGTGAGGTTGTTATGCAGAAACGATAAAAGACTTGTTTAAAACAGTAACTGTATTCCCATGAAAAGTGCTTCCATGTTTTCAGTATTGGACTTTCTTCCATGCTGTTCTTCTAAGGAGGAAGGCCAGCCTATGAGACCAATTAATCTGAGCGGCTGAGTTCAGGTCCTGGCCCAAGAACCTTAACTACTCGAAATGTTAATATCCTCAAACACAGGATTTTGACTGCAAGTTTAGGTCTCACATGGAGCTAAGATTGTGTGAAAATATTCCTGGTGGAAACCAGGACTGGGCAAGTGGCTTGCTTTCTCACAGAAGAAACTGGAAATTAGAGCTGAAAGATACTTCTGAAATAGGAAATAAGTCAGATCATAGATTTGTAAGCTGGAACTAGATGGAAAGGTTAAACTAAATAATCCTTTAACATTCAAGAACGAAAAAAGTACTTTAGAGGCAGGCTCAGGACTGGACTGGGAACAGTTTAAAACTTGAGGGCAGGTGGCAGAAAAGGAGGGGAACTTCAGATGAAGCTTTTCCGAAGAAGTCCTCTTTGCTGTAAGCTGAGTGAGACACCAGGACATCTGGCAGCCAAGTCATTGGCAGCAGACAGCTCCAACCATGCTGAGTGTCTGCATGTGTGACTGCCCATGGGCACAGGGCAGCTCTGTAGTGGACACACAGTAGCTGTCACATATCTGGGAAATGTCTGTCTAGCTTTGCACAGAGCAGCTGATTTGGACCTGCCCAATAACAGCAGCACATTCTAATTGTTTTGCACACACACAACTCTGTATAGAAGGTTCATTGCAGACTTTACTCACGCAAATTCTAGTACAAAATGCAGTCTGTGGCAGAAGACTCTTGGGATTGCCTTTTGTATTAGAAACCCTTAACTGATATCCTAATTTTGGATGAGGACGTGCACCTGACTCTGATCTGTCCCTGCTTCTCTATCCTCTTCTGGCCAGGACTTCCCGAGTCCTTCCCAGTATCAGTACTGCACTGCATTCTCTGTTTTGCTGAGAGACATGAGACAGATTTCATTAGACACAGCTAAAATGCTGGTTTGCAGCTGTAGAATGATTCTGTGCGTAGTTTATGTCACTGCTGTATCTAGGAGGCTTAATCATGAACCCTGGGGGAGAGAGGGTAACCCCCCCATGCAGGTAGCGTGCAGACACAGGACTTGGCTCTGCCTTACATGGCTTATTGCTGGGAGATGAGATGAGAAACAATAAATGGATATTTACTCTAATCTGATATTATCCTGTACCTAATCTATTATTATCTGGTACATTGTACACGATGCTGAACATTGTCTAAAGCCTGTGAAATCTCCAAGAATTGGACAACTACTTAAACTACATTTTTGCTTGTTTATGCTCCTACTGCCTATAATAACATACAAGTAAAGTTTATAAAAGTTGTTTTTATAATAGTTACTTTATTGAGAATTGCTCATCAGATATTACTATTGAAAAGCAACAGACAGTATAGAGTATGAGTCAAAATTAATATTCAACCCTTAAAAACTTGCCTTCTATTTTGTGATAATCTGTATGAGCGCCCTTCATTTTTAAGATAAGCAAAGGATGAGTTTCAAAGATAGGGACAGAAACAAAATTTATTTTAAAATGCATGATTCATCCATATTCAGGAGCCTACTTTATAACAATATGATAACACAACCTTCACTGAATGGAGATACACTCTAAGCAGAGAAGAAATGTAAGTAGCTCAAATGACTGTGTGGTCATGGTCAAATGGAAGAGACAAAGCCACCGCATCAAATTCACTGTCTTCCTTATTAAAAAAAACAAAAACAACAAAAAAACCTTCAGATTTTTAAGAAAAGAAATGTGCTCAGAAAGAAAAACAGGCATTTGTCCTGATTATTTCTTTGCAATTCAGCATCTCTTTTGTTAGAGGATTGTTTGAAGTTGGAAAAAAAAAATTTGGTGCCATCAAGTGGAAATACTCTGTATTGCTGAGAAGAGCTGCTAAAATGACAGTGCAGGGATTTCAATAGATGCAGTAGCAATATATCCAGTTGTACTGGAAATTATTTTTTTCCTAATCACTTATGTAATTTGCTGCTGCTAAGTTGGCAAGAAATCTCACCTGTTGACATATTTTAGGAAGTAACATCCTCCCCTGTCACAGAAGACAAAAATCTTGTGGGTTTTTGGCAAATCACACAGATGTCTGTCATTATGTAAAGACTATTCCTTTCTGACTCCCCTTCCCACAATTCACATTCCTTTGCAGTTCTAAGTTTCTCACAGCAAACACTTCTAGGCAGAGTCACCTCACTCTTGCACGTCTCCCTGCAGCAGCTGAAGGAGAACATCTTGGTTTCAGCTCTGTCCTGGGAGCTCTTTGCATTCAAACAGGGCTTGGTGAAGCATGGTGTACCTTGGAAATGGTGATGCTCCCTGCTGCCACAGCAGCTTGCTTGCTGGCTGCTTATCCAATCCCCCAGCTTTGTGTCAGGGAGGAATTGCATGGGATAAATCTCATCCTGCTAGAAAGAACAGTCATGCACTTTAGAGACAGTCTCATGATTTTAAGTCCTGTGACCCTTAAAATACACATTTGCTACTCTCTTGAGGTTTCTTTTTCAAAATAAACATGCCTTGGTTAACCTAAACATTTCAGGAGCTTGTGTTATTTTTACTGAGTTTTACCACATGTTTCAAAAACAAATGTTTAGATATTTATTAGTTTAAAAGTATTTATGTATAAACTGAACTAGATTTATTTTGAAATATTGGTAATAGCTCAAAATAAAAGAAGCATTTTCATTTTTGCTGAACTGAAATTCTTCAGTTTGAATGGAAAGATCCAAATGTTTGAATTCCCTTGTTAAGTGCAATATTGAAAAAAACATCACTTTGATCACTTCTAATTTCTTCTAATTCTAATCCCCGGCAAAGTTCTCTCCTGAAGCTTTATGACATACAGCCAGATTTAGACCAAAATACTGTATAGTACCCAGCTCTGGGACATAAGCAGGAAGCTATGAAAAACTCTAATGAATAGGTGCCATGTTTTTATTCCCTTAGGAACAAGTGAAAGCCTCAAACTTGCAAATGAAATATCACTGATGCTTTTGTCACTGTAAGGTACAATTATGCCTTTTTGTTGTTGTTGTTAACATTTATTTTTTATTTCTCAGTGATCTTTAAGGATGCTGTAAATTTATAAACCATTCTGCATGAAGCCTAGAAACTAAGTGATAGCTCTGGATCATCATGCTCTGTATGCATGTGCCTCCTGCCACAGCCCCTGTTGTCTCCCCATGGCAGTGGGAAGAGGGATGCTCGGGATGGTTTGTCCTGGTCCTGCTCCGGGACCTTAGACAAAGGTGATTCTCAGGGGGAGGGTCATTTGTACATATTTAATGGTTGTAGAAGCTCACTATGTTGCAAAGTGGTTAAAAGGGTATAACTGTAACTGAGAACTGGATCCCCTGGATCTCAAGGCAACAGAATGACTGCAATTGAAATAGTAATTTGCTTATGCTTTTTCAAGTCTTGCAGCCAGAGGAGAGACTAAGTATAACACATAGATGCATATTTTAGGAAAAAGTGCAGACGAGAGGTGGCCAAATGCTTCAAGGTTCTCACATGAGATACATTTAACTATGTATTTATCGTATATCTTGGCTTCCAGTGCCCTGCCTCTTGAATCTCCAAGGATTTTGCTGTGAGGAAAGTGAGTAGCAGTTTTTTGTGCATATGGAAACTAACATGTAAACTGTAAGACCTTGCACCAGAAAAATAGTGTGCTCTTGCTAAAAGGAACAGTTTGTTATTTAGTTATTTGGAAATGTGATTTGGTTTCTAATATTTGAGACAGAGAAAATGTTTCTTTAATTACTTTGAGTAACAAGTATTTTCTTACTTTGTTACTGATCAGCAACAAATTGAATTGCATCATCTGCCTTGATTTTGATAGCTTATTAGAATCTCTTTTAGTAGAAAAAGAATTCTCTTTTAAGTCTGTTAATACATGTTGCTGCTCTCTTCTTGATGTTCCTGACAGCTGGACCCCTCCTTGTATTTTGCTAGATAGTGTGAGAGCTATTAGCAATTGGAACTCTGCATCAATGTTAAAGCAATACCTTGGTTCAAAGACTTTACTATTGCTTAAACGACATTTAAGTTGTGACCTAAAGACAGCATTATTTAATTACCTATAATGTTCTGCTTCTCAATGATAAAATTATAAATATATTAATTTTTTTCAGATTAAAAATGTACTCTGGATCAGCCTATTCAAATCATTGTTTAGAACTGGTATTTCTATTGTATGTGTTCTTTCTGCCCAGTAATTGAAATCAAGGTAATGGTTTAGTGGTAGACTATTGTTGCTATGGAACTATTCATTATCTTATGATATGGGATGGGCAGAGCAGAGACAAAAAGATTGGATTTTATAAACGTGATACGAAGCTTTTAATCCTTTCATTCTTACTGAACAATTTATGTGGCACACTAGTTTTCAGTACATTTTCTTATACTCCAAATGTGTATGTTCTGGATGTATTTTAAATGCTTTTATGCAGATGAAGACGTAGGGCATGAGTGTGCATGTGCACATGTATGTGCATATATAGATTTAAGATGTGTTCACATATATGTGGTGGCTGTATAATTTCTCACATTGTGCTTTTAGACATATCAGATTTTAATTCTAAATACTGCCTATCACACACAAAGACAATGTGCCTTGCTTATATGATACTTAATGAGATACGTATGGGGTACAAAAGTATTTTTAAAAGGGTAGCATGAAAGAAGCATTTTATGTGCTAGGTGCCTAGGTGAATTCTTGGTAGGTGGAATTGGCTAGGAGGAAAAGGAACCAGATTCTAAAACTGACACAATAAAATAGGGAAAAAGGGAAAGTCTTTATGGCATTAGATTTTGTAGTCTAGGTCCTGGTTGTGGTCCTCATATTCCTTCAGTGGAGAGCTGCTTATGATCTGTGCTGTACTCTTCTAGACAGTGAAGTGAAAGGAATCTCCATAACTACATGGATGGGAAAGCAGAGCAGGCACTGTCCCATTTACAAGATAATTCATTCTTCTACCCCAGTGTACCAAGGTTTACAGCTAATTATCATGTAAGAACACTACATGTTTTGGAGAGGAACAAGGGAAAAAGAGATTTCAGTGTAGGCTTTAAATAACAAATTTGGAAGTTGAAAGTTCATGCTGTGTAGAAAAAAGAGATTAGTATGACTTCTTAATATCAGTGCCTACCTCAGCTTGAAAATAGCTCTGGGAAATAAAAGCAAGCTTTAAGGCAGTGCAAGAAGGAAGCAGTACAACAATGGGGAGAAGATCTCTTTGGGGAAAACACTGAGAGCCTTTAGGGGATAATGGAGGAGCTATTCATCAGAAAGCCAGGCCCATTCCTGGAGAAGGTGTGTGATCTGAAATGGAACTTGCATTCCGGCTGCTGTACGGTGGAGATGCCAGCCTTGAGACAAAAGAGTTTTAGTGCAAAAAATGACCGCCCAAACCAGCAAGGACAGCTGGGAATCTCCTTGGGTAGAGAGAGAATACAAGCAAAAAACACAAATTATGAAAAGTGGTCTGTGTAGATATGAGAAGAAACTAAAAACAACAACAACAACAAAAAACCTTAAAAATATAAAAAAAGATTAAAATGATTGTTGTGCTGTACTGAGATGAATGAATCACCAGATCAGAATGAAGATCAAAGCTTGTTGGTGAGAAGGTGTATACAGGGGACACACTAGCCAGAGGTGTCAGAGGAGGATGTGGAAAGCAACTATAATAGTAACCTCATGGAACATGGTAGCTGGTCTTACCTCTGAGAGTTTTCTCTAAACAAAATCCCATTCTGGAGAAAAGCATCTTGCATGAGTTAGAAAAATCTCCTATTCTAGTGAATGAAGCTGAAAGATGGGGACAAACCAAAAAATGAGAATTGAGAGACCAAAGTACAAAACATAAATGAAAGAACAAAACAAAAAATACTTTCCTAATTGTTTGATGGGGGAAGAATGGAGAGTATCCTAGTTAATCTGGTGATACTTTGGTGGACCTTCATGCTGCTAATCTGAGTATGTGATTCTTGACCATGCCAAGGGGGGTCAAGCCCAACTCCATTATGCTGTTCTCTCACTCCCCCTCCTGAAAAGTACAGGGGGGGAAAATATGATGAAAAAAAGGGTCATGGGCTGAGATAAGGAGCAGTTTAAGTAAAGAAAAAGGGAACTCCCCTTCTCTGCTAGGTTAAACTGCAACGCTCTATTGCAGACTTGCACAAGAAGACAGACTAGGTAGGATGGATTCACCAAATTTAAATTTAAGCAGTCTAGAATTTACTCATTTTATTGTCGTTCTGTCACTACCCTCTTACAGATGAGGCTAAGAAACCCACTTTCAAATGAAAGTAGATGTGGTTTCTAATAAACTTAGGCTTTGTTAAGTTATTCATAATTTTTCTGCGTGTAGAGCTTATGTTCAGTATTGTGAGGGATTGATGCTTACAAGGAAAGGGGAGAAATCTGTGAAACTAAAACAGTGCTGTTATCAAAAATATTTTTTCAAACCATTAACATCATAGAAGTTGAAAGCATTTATATTTGAACAAAATTTTATTGCACATTTAATTTCTTACTGCTTGTAGCAAATGAGTGGGTGCAATATAATGCTGTTAGTGTGGAGATTTGTCCTCTGTAGTTTTAGCATGAAGGTGATTCCAGTAAATGCATTATGATCCTGATCTGCCCATGACAGAGGGACTAAAACTCCCTGCACTTCCTTTACTCGTTTGGCTCTTTTCATAAACAGGAGGGAGAAATATGAATGAGGATGATATTTCATCATTTTTAGGTCTATCAGATCTTTTTAGTAGATTGATTCTGCTGGACTATACAGACCTTAGAGGAAACAAAGACAGCAAAGAAGAAATTCCCAAGACAGATCTGTCACTCCTTAAAGAAGCACTAATAATAGAACTATTTGCTGTGAAATTGCAATTACCATGCTTACATTCCACATAGCAGGTCTGTTTTCTCACTCCTCCTTCGCAATGCTAGAGCTGAGGATCAAAATGACATAAACGTGATATTTACCTCTTCTGCAGTTAGGGTCAGGTAGCAGATGCTAGAGATGACATTTTGACCAGAAGAAGAGAATTGTCATCAGAGGTTTGGCCTCCCTGCTGGAGATGTGAGTATCTGCCAGCACAGAAATTAGTAAAACCTGAGAAAACATGTTTAATTAGATATGAATCTTTGTAACCAATCTATGCTTGCTACTGACCTTTGCAAGAATAAACCACATGTTACATTTAGATAATCAATTTTCACTTTAAACAGCCATGGACAACCATAAACAAATTTTGTTTGTAGGCCAAAATGTGATTCTCATGTTACAGGAAAGCTGCACTTCAAAAACGTGAGGGGAGGAGTGAAAGGAGTGCCCTCTTCCCTTTAGGACCTGAAGGTACTCTTAATTACATGTAATGGATAATATGTTTTTTGAATTTAAAGTGCTTTTGATCTTGAAGAAGAATTTTGATCAAAATACAGGAAAATCTGGTGATAATTGGATCCTGAACTCTGCTTTCAGATAGCATACAGCCTAGCTACAGTAAACCTCATTGTTTATACATGACACAAACTTACATTTTTGGTGGTCTCTTGTGATAAAACATAATCAGTGACACCCATTTATTATACACGGCCATATTGTATAAAGTGATTTGCACGTTTAGCTTATATAGTTGAGGTCACTATTAGCTTCACTAAGCACAGGTTGACAACTGGAATTGTATTATTTACATGTGTAAACAGGCAAACATCTACATCCTGGTATTTTTCTTTCAGGACTCAGGAAAAAAGGGGAACACAATAACTCATGTTATGCCTCTTCATCCTTTACATCCTTCTTAGGTTTGTTTTTCAATGCACCGAAGAACTTAGGAATGCAAAAAACTCACTAGATCATGTCCTGACTTCTACCCTTAGTTTCTTGGGATGTGAGAATTTCCTATCTAACCATAGCCAGTTACAGCTGAGCCACTGCACATAATCTAAAACTAGATTTAAAGATTCATTTCTGTGTTTCAGTTTGCACACAAACTGAGTCAAAGTAGATGCTCCTTCAAACAAATGTTTCAGCTAATCTTTTCCAAGCATTGCCTTCTTGTGACATGCAGAAATCACAGGATATTTGAGAGCAGACTGTCCCTTGGGTGTACTGTCACCATGATCGCATGCAGGAACGTGTGGGAGAGTTAGATTAGGGATAGCTGGTTGTTATTTTTGGGTACAATTTTAGTTCCACCCTTTGCTTCAGGACTTGCTCCAACAGGTACTTAATAGTGAAGCTGAACCCTGGGGTAATGAGGCAACAGTCTTAAGATGAATTCTCATCTTCTTATTAGCAGTAGTGGCTTATGCAGATATCTTCTTTGCCTCCCACCTCTGTCCTTGCACACACCCTCAGTTGTTTAGGGTGCTCCCTGCTGCAAATATGAAAAGTAACTTCATTAAGAAACTAGATTCTTTTTTCTCTTTTCTATTTGTTGTTGTTATTGTTGTTTTTTCCCTAGCCAGTTCAGTTCTGTTTTACCACATGGCTACAGAGTTGGCTGTACCAGCCTAGAACCTGTCAGTATATGTTACATATTTCTCACCATTTTCACAGGTTTGCTGAAAGCATTTTTGTATCATATCTGATTTAAAAGATCCAGAAAGAATTAAGGTTTGGAAAAAAAAAAAGGCCACCAAGTCCTGAACTTCTGTTTTGACGTTGATCTGAATATGAATCAGGAGCCAAAACATAATTTTTGTGTCAGTTTTCCCGGTTATGAGAAGGGAACAATACACATTCTCATGATGCCAAACTGATAAAGACAGTGTTACAAAAACAGAAAGTGCTAAGTAAATAGAAAAGGGTATTGTTTTTCGTTGCAGCTTTTTTTTCTGTACGTCAGCACTTTCCAACAGAGGCCAACTGCTCCTGGAGGAGATAAGACTGGTGCAGCCATTATTTGCTACAGGAGCTTCAGAAGCAAGGTTGTGCTTTTAACACAGCTACGGCATAATGGCCTTAATGGCCTCTTTATGCACTAAACTCTGATTGTTTCAAAAGAAGGCCCAGATTTTGCATTTATTCACACTACGGATCCATACTTAGTGGAGGACTGTTATTGACTTGAAAGTCCTGCTAATGTGAGCATTGGTAAGTCTAATTAACAGACTGAATGAAAATTCCTACAGGAGTATATTTCTGACAGAATTGTTTTAGCTGAGTGGCTGCAGTTTCTTGAAGCAAACCAAATACCTGTCTTCTAGCATCCAGTTTACTAATCTGATATTGCAGGCTGTCATTTTTTTATGTTAGGTTTATTTGCCCATCAATCTAAAAAGATTTATGTGACGTCTTAGGAATCAAGAGAATGACTTAAAAGGGCATCTCTATTTGAAGCAGCAGTCTGAGTATACATTGCACATGGTGAATGTGGACACATGTGACACTACTGTGAATTCTAGTGGCTACAGATGCGACCAGTTATGACCTCAGGAGTTACTAAAAGTAGAAGGTCTTTCTTCAGGGGTGCTGTAAGCCTTGAGAGATGGCAATTTCCCCTCTGAGGCAATAGGAATTTAAATATATTCTCTATGTGATTGTAAAGAACACAACACCCTGTGCTGTTCAGTGATGTCTAGTACTTTGCTGTGAGGTCAGTATTCACAGTGGCAGTCAACAGCCACTGCAGGTAGTGGCTTTTGAAGAAAAGGTCATGTTTTTCAATAGCTTCATTCTGACTGAAAGCCTGAAAGCTTCTTGGAACTTCTATATCTCTGCAGTATAAAATCAGAATTAAATGGGAAACAGGGTTTGACAGATAGATACACAGTCTGCAAAAATCTCTTCAGGATGCCAATTCCCGTTTATTTGAGACCCAGGGAGAAATCCTAGCCCAGCAGAAGTTGGTTTGAGTTTTTCATTGACTTCAATGGATTCAAGATTTATCCATGACACTCTAAGAATAATATCTCTGAAGTCCACCTCTCTATAGGTGTTCTGGGAGTTCATTGTTACCGTAATGGAAGTCAGCACTCCCCCCACAGTGCTGAGAAAAAAGCGTTCCAGCTGGGTAAGAGTCAGACCTGATAATTAGGGATTGTCAGACAGATGGAGTTGCGGTCAAAATGAAACAGGAGGTATTTATTACAGAAAGCAGTGCCTGTTACACACTGACTTGTTTCATAAAACCTGAATTCCAGATTTGTTTCATTCGTTTTAAGCAATTCTGCCTTCCCTGTTCAGAACACCATACAGCGGTGGGATTCATCTCACCTATCTTTACAGCATCATAGTGTCAGTCCATGCTGGTCACCTGGGTTGCCTTTTCCTTTATGGAGCACATTAGGCACTTCTGAAGTACAGTTCACCTGGCCAATTTTAGATAAAGGAAGAGGCTAAATATCTGCTTTCAAGTCAGGTGGCAATAAAATATTCATTCAGAGTGATAGGAAATCTGTAGCAGAATTCATCTCTCCTGGAGTAATTTTGGCAGAAGATCTCATTCAAGTCTTTACTTGTGCTACAATCCAAGTCATCCAGACGACCAGAGATGGCTGGGTCTTTGTCTTTTTGACTATGTCTTCCCAGCCTGGAACTTTGTTTCCTTAGAACACAGATTTGAAAAGGATCAGAAAACCGAAGTGTAGGAAACCCAACAATTTCAAATTCTAAAAAGAATGCTTCGACCCCAAATGAAGAGGCTTACATAGATTTTTAGCTAAAAATAAACTCTCTTTTATATGCATATGAAGGAATCTCAAAAAAAAAAAAAGAAAAAAAGAAAAAAAACCAAGAAGTCAGACAAATATTTTGAAAATTAAATGGTTTAGTATTAAAAAAAAATGGTTTTAGCCACTTTTTTTAAAATGTTTTTTGTTTTTGTGTGTTGTTCCTGCTGACCTCACTGGAGCTTCAGAGCTGCTAATATCCAAGCCACATTCTCAAATTAGCAATCAACCTTCCTTATCTACAGGAGCCAGTCCAATGGGTATCTCGAGATCATATAATAGTCCATCCATAAAGGACAGTGAAGACCTGTAATACGAGTTTCATTACCATTACTCTCAGTAGTCTCAGATATCTAAGTAGCTACTTTCACAAATGCAAAATCCTGAAAGAGGCTCACCATATAACCCTCAATTTTCTAGTGCTTGCACTACAGGTGTGTTCTTCAAAGTCAGTATTTTGAATACACAGAGTACTTCAGATTATCTGTTGGCTCCACAGAAGAGTTCTCTATGAGTGTGGCTGTTGGCCAGACGAAGATATGGGGAACAAGGGGACTAATTGTGTGTCATTTCCTTTGGAAAGGCAGACCTCTGGTATTCCCAGAGTTCCCAACTGACAGCTCTTAGTGAAAGCAGACTGCACCCTTATGGACTTGTTAGGTTCTGGTGCAGTCTGGCTAAGCAGCCAGGATGGCTCCTGCATGGTTTTTGTACATACCTTTCTTCATGCATTTCCACACAACACAAGGTTGAGCTCCTAGCTCAAGCCTGGGGAACTCCAGTGCGAGACAGAGCATGTTGTGGATTTAATCTTTCTTTGAGCCGAGATTCCTATCTGTGAAACTTAGAAATGAGAAATAGTTACACACTCAACCCATAAAAACTACTGTAGAAAGCCTCTAATGTTTTACTCAAAGACAGACTATCCAAAAAAATTTGAAAGCTTAGAAAGTAATAATAAAACCTCTTCAAATAGAAAAAAGCTCATTGTATCTCAGTTTCTTGGGCTCAAAGGGAAAATGAGACTCTTTTCTCTTACTGACTGACAAACCTATTCCAAATCCATTTGCATTCTCGATATCCATATGAAACTGAGGAACATGCTTTAATAGCATTATGTGTAAGAGCTGGTTTTGGAGCCTTGGCTTCTCACCCAAGCTGATCTTTCTAGATGAGGATGGATTCCTCCACTGACCCCAAAAAACGTGAGGCAGTTTGTGTTCCATGGCACACTTACAAACTGTATCTTGTAAACCCGTTTTCTGATCTTGAAAGTCACTTACTGTTGGTTTTACTATAGTGTTTTCAGTTTCCGTTTGGTTGGTATACAAGAGCAGCTACTGCCCTTATCATGGCAGGAGGTTCCCCAGTACACTTCCTTTCCAGCCCTTCTAGCCAGCTCTCCTCTACCACTTCTTTGCACTGAGGGACCCAGCCCCTGCCCACTGCGATGGGTGCTGTCCCACAGACAGCAGGATACACAGGAGCTTCTGCTGGCCTCATAGCTCAGAGGGATGGACTAAAGAAAGGGCCGGGAGTTAGCAGGAGGAGGTCATGTTGTTCTCCAGCAACAAAAAGGGAAGAAGAGCTGCAAGATACGGTTTAGTAGCTTGTGGTAGCAGTGGTAGTGTGCAGACGGTTGGACTAGATGATCTTATAGGTCGTTTCCAACCTTGTGATTCTATGATCCTACATGAAGATGAGGGACATGGTAGAAGGTTCTGTACCTTGAGGTCAGGGACAGGGAAGAGTAAGAGAGCGGTGAGAAAGACTTTGTGCTCACACACTATAACCCACTGATTCTGTTCATTCTGATGAGGCCTTCAGTTCTCAAAATCTCTGCTGATCCTTTGCAGGTCCCATTCCCTCACGTTCACCGCCCGGTCTGCGAAAGTCGTTATCTCCTTTCATCCTCATCTGCTGCACGCTGGCTTTTGATTTAGCAGCGAAATGCCGTGAGAGGAGAGGGCAGTCGCTGACTTTCCCCTGGGGACGAAGGGGGCCTTCCACGTTTTCTTCGTGCGAGCGCAGACCGACGGCAGCAGCTGCCCCTGTGCCCGGAGAGCCGCCCAGTTGCGGTCCGCAGCCCTCCCGTCCCTCAGCAAAAGGCTCCTCCTGCCCGGCCTGGGCTCTGCTTTTGCTTTCGCTCCCCACAGGCCGCAGCGCTCCCGACCCGCAGGCGCGACCTTCAGCGCACGGCTGAGGTCCCGCCGCAGGCACAAAACCTCACGGCGCGGGAACTTCGATCGTGCCGGAGGAGCGACGCGACCCATCGCGGCTCGCGGCAGCCACGACTCCCGCAGACCGGGCCGAACCGCGCCGCGCCGCGCCGCTCCCCCCCGCCGCGCCTTCCAGGAACCGGGGGGCGTCGGGGAGGCGTTGCCGGCGGGCGCCGTGACGCCGAGCCGCGGGCGCTGCCGGTTGGCGGCCGGCGGAGGGTGTAGCCGGAGGGCGGCCGGCGGTTGGCTGCCGCACGGGCGTCGGCAGGAGGGAGCCGAGCCGAGCCGAGCCGGGCCGCCCGCGGCTGCGAGGTAGGTCCCCGCGGCGTGAGCGCTGCCCGCTGCCCGCTGCCCGTCCGTCGTCCCGCGGGGCTCCTCGGCACGGCGGCAGGTGCGCGGTGCGTTGTGTCGGCGCGCTGCGGGAGGAAGCGCCCGTGGCGGCGCCACCGCCCGGCTGGGAACGTGGGTCGTCATCGCGCGCCTGGCTGCCGCGTGTCGCTTTTTATTTCTTCCTCTGGTTTTCTCTTCGTATACATACGTTCTTTTTCTTTTCCGCCTTGCTCTGTCTTCTCTCCGTGCTGCTTTAATCTGGGTGCAGCCCGAACTCGCGTGAGGGCACGCCGTACCGCTGAGCCTCGTTACCGCCCCGCAGCGGTGTGCTGAGCGGTTCCCTGCTCAGAGCCTCGGCCTGCCGCGGCTCTCGGCAGCGCCTGCTTCCTGCCCCGCTTCCCCTTGCTTCTGCTCAGCTGGCATGGAGACTCCAGAGGCTTAGGGATAGAGATTGTACAGGGTTGGGGCAGGAGGACAAACGGGATTTTCCAAGTGAGTGGGATAGCTCAGCTTTGTGTATTTTGTGCCATCACTTAAAACTGCTCTGGAAGTGAAATTTGCATCTTTAAAGCTACTGTCTTTGAGATCCTTGTCTTTCAATCACACAAACACCCGAATCTTCCGGCTGCCCGGTGCTGGCATGCAGAACACTTGCCATTCATGGCAGAGCTGAACGGCAGCATATGGGAATGAAAAAGAGTGGAAATAAAAGGATAATAATCTGCCATGGATCTCTCATAATGAAGTTTTTGCACTTTGCATACACTTTTGTTAGGAAGAAAGCCTGCTGCTCCCAGCCACATGTACACTGCTGAGCAAATGGTTACTGCCACTTCCTTATCTTCGTTATCTTCCAGCTTGTGCCAGAATTAGCTGAGTAAACATAATGAACATTGCTTATACGTACTGGGCTTTCTATTCCAACCACCTGGTCGCCTGCTGCGTTCTGCTTTCTTTCCGTGTTGCTTACCGTTGTTGGTGCAAGCTTTGACAAGCAGCTGGTGTTTGCACATTTATGCTGGCAGATGTATTGGTGTTTTTAAGTTTCTGACATTTTTTTACGAGCAGAAGGAGTTAAGGAGTTGTTATGCTGGACATGCTAAAAGTTGTCCTTTGCAGTAGTACAACTTTTTTCTATAAGGCCACCTCACCAGCCGGAGATGCATGAAAGTACTTGCTGGCTTGGTGTTATCTAGGAATGCAAGATTAAATTCCTGTCCTATGAAACTAGTGTGTAGCTAGAATATAAGCTACCTGATTTGTGTTTTACAGCAGATATTAAAGGAGACCAGAACTTTTGCACTGTTTGAAAGATCTGTCTACATGTACTATTTTACTGCTTAGTCTCTGCATCACCATCAGGCCTCACCATGCTGCGAGCCTTTAGCCACACAGGCAATAGGTGTGCATTCCGCCCTGCTGGGTGCCGGCACCACCACAAGCCCGTGCTGGCTATCAGGAGGGAAGATGTCAGTGCATGGGAACGCAGAGCTCCGCTGGCACCCAAGCATGTCAAGGAGCTGACACAGATGGGTTACAAAGTGCTGGTGCAGCCATCGAACCGGAGAGCCATCCATGAAAAGGTGAGGTCCTGTTCTGAGTCAGGTGAGCAAAATCATGGCTCGGTTATTAAGCATAGTGCAGGAGAAATAATATTCAAAGGTTGTACACAAGGAAATGTATTACTCGTTATGTTGCTGTATGTGAAGTTACTGTGTCCCAGTGTAGAGAAAAAGCACACTGATGAGGTGCTGGGTGCTCTTGGGGGACAGAATTTTCTTTCCTTTGACACTGTGAGCTTCAGGACTGAAAATATTTTGGCCTATGGTATCTGAGCCAACAGATGAAAACTGAAATGTAAATAGGGAAGTAGTGATAACTTGCACATATTGCCTTTTAATTAAAGCACAATGCTGGTTTTCATCAAAGCACGATCACATGAGACACAAGTAAGCTGGAATTTTAATAGATTTTTGAGATAAGAAAGGGCAAAAATACATTTTTTATATGGGAAAAGCATTCTTTCAGCATGGGCTTAGCCTATATGCTATAAAATTATGTCACCAGGCTTTTTTATCAGATCTCTCTAAAGTTACTTCCAAGTATTTCAAAACATTGCAAAGGGCTGTTTGTTACTGCAAAACCGTAAGATAATTGAACATAGTAAAGTACTTTCTTTGTAGTCTTTAGATTTAAGATGAAATATTTTGTATGTTTTGGCCTCATGTAATAGAATATTAACATGGAAATTCAATTTGATACTTCTTTTGATAATGAGGTTTCTGATTGCATCATGTGCAGTAACTTGCTTCTACTTTGTAGAATTTTCTGTTTGTGCTCTGAAGTTGCTTTTGTGCTGAGATCTAAATATATGTTAAAAAAAATGAACAACCAGAAAAAATAATTTTTTTAAAAATTTTTTTATTTTTTTTTGATGTGTGTGTGTGTGTGTAGGACTACATCAAAGCAGGCGGTATTATTCAGGAAGATATTTCTGAGGCTTCTCTGATAGTGGGTGTGAAGAGACCTCCAGAGGGCAAGTTAATCCCTAAAAAGAACTATGCCTTCTTCTCGCACACCATTAAAGCCCAAGAGGCAAACATGCCCCTTTTGGATGAGATTCTGAAACAGGTAAATGCTGGCATAACAAGGACAAGGACTAGTGGCTGTTAGCAGTGGGCTCAAACTGAGCTTGATTCTGAAACCTGGTAGAAGGCTTGCTGCCTCATACGGTTGCTTTCAACATGCATATTTGTAGATAGCTCAAGGACCGTTCTCAGGATCTCTTCTTGGAGCTGAGTATTTCTCACTCTACAGGTCGCCTGCTGCATTCTGCTTTCTTTCTGTGTTGCTTACCATTGTTGGTGCAAGCTTTGACAAGCAGTTGGTGTTTGCACATTTATGCTGGCAGATGTATTGGTGTATTGGATCTACAGGATCTACAACTTGAACTGCTACTGTGTTTGTGTGCATATGGCAGACAAGTTGTGACCATAGTGTACTTGAGAAATGTTCATGCTGTGTGAGCACAAAGATATGTGGGCATTATAGATCCTTACTGAGGAAGTCAGCCAATTTGGGCAGAGAAAAGAGCAACTACTTGGCTGGGGATGTGATCTGCAGCAGCTGGAGTGGCCCATTGGGGTGCTCTGTGCCAAGAGTGAACGTGAAACGCAGAGATTCTTTACAATGTGAATTCATATTCCCATCAGCCTGTATCAGGAAAGGCGTCAAAGGTGTGTGAAAAGGTAATTTCTAGGAATGCAATGTGCCACTGACTGCATTCACTGAAAATTTTAACACTCAGTTTGCAATGTGTTTTCAGGAAGTTCGACTGTTTGACTATGAAAAAATGGTTGATCATAAAGGAATGCGAGTTGTGGCCTTTGGAAAGTGGGCTGGTGTAGCAGGTATAGTGCACAAAGTAAAGGCAGGCTTGAAACAGTAACTTCCTGTAATATTTTTGTTCTGTATGTGTCCTGAAAGTTGGGGCTTTGGAATGCATTGTAACTGTTATGCTGCTTTTAAGACCTTTTTGCCTTTCTGTTTCATGCTGCCTCCTCTTGATGAGGCTACAAGTCAAATAGTCCCATGGATTCCTGACAAATCTACTGCGTATGTTGAAGTCCAATTCATCTGTTCAGCTAACCTGAGGCAGCCAACATATCGATGTCAACTGCACAGACTTTTGAAAGATATCGCAGCTGACAGTTCGATGGTTTTGAACAACTTCTGTTTATCACTCTGTTACCCATCTACATTGATTTTTGTGAGGCGTGGTTCTCATTCCTTTCTGCTGAACTGCAATTGTGCTTCTTCAGGAAACTCTGTGTTACATCTTTTTGGAATCTAGTGATTTGTATGCACCCAACAGAAGGATGTCCAAGTATTAAACCGTGCTGGAATGCATAATCTAGGCCAAGGTCATGGCCTGCTATTGAATTTCTTCTTCCCTGGTGTTATGTACATTTTCTTTATAAGGAAGCTATTAAATCACAGGCAAAAGTATTTGGGATGATTTTAGACTTCAGTCATTCTCTGCAGCTTCTAACTGTGCTTATTCATAATTAACACAATAGGAATGATCAACATTTTGCATGGATTGGGATTACGATTTTTAGCCCTGGGACATCACACTCCCTTTATGGTAAGAATATATATGTTATCTTCTTTAGAAAAATGATGCTCAAGCATCATCAGTATTTGAATAAGGAATGATGTCTCTGTGTTTTTGATTTCAGCACATTGGGATGGCACATAACTACAGGAATAGCAGTCAGGCTGTGCAGGCAGTACGAGACGCTGGATATGAAATTTCACTGGGACTGATGCCAAAGTCAGTTGGGCCTTTGACATTTGTGTTTACAGGCACTGGTAATGTGTCTAAGGTAAGAATTCAAGCTGAAACATTACATTACTTCTTGGCATTTGATGTGTCAAGATAAACGTGTTAAGATGGGTTTATTTTGCTCGCTTGGACTTCAGGTTTTAATGCATGGGCATCCAACCTTTTGGCTTGCCCAGGCCACATTCAGTGAAGAGGGATTGTCTTGGGCCACATGTATGTGGGTCACTCCAAAAATAATGCATCCTATATATTTCTTTGGAAACTACAGCATATACAAATGAATACAGTAACACTGTTTGATAGAGAATATTCTCTGCTACAAAACGCCATTTTTCAGCATAGTCACCATTAGCTGTGCTTCTTCATCAATGATGAACAAGAGCCTGCATGTCATGTCCATTAAAACCTGTACCAGTGGAGATGACCCACCGTCACTGTCACCACTGCTGAAACTCATCACCTACCACCTCAGTGTGCTCACAGCCACTGGTTGGTCTCCATCAGTGTTCAGCAAGCATCAGTGAATGTCAGTGGGTGGCATTTTTTCTGCATGGAGCAATTCAGTGACACACCTTTTCTCCATATGAACTTCCATGCCAGGTGTCATTTGTTGGACTGTCCCTTTGCTGCCATCTGTCACACGGCAACAGCATGTAATGGGCTGTTTGTGGGAAGGTTCAGCCACTGCTGCCATACTACCAACATCCACCTCTGATGTGGGCCAACATAATAAAATAGAAGGCATTACTTCTGGAGCTGCCCTCCAAAATATAAAATAAATATATATTAATATATAATAATTAATATTAATATACCTATATATGATGTAGATTTATAAAATATATAATATAGTTAATGTATATAAGTAACAAAACATTTTAATATTTTTTATTACAACATAAAAAGGGAAAGCAACGAAACCACAAAAACAGTGAGATATATGACCCTGTTTTTGTGAAGGTACTACATCGGGCTGATTCAATTGCAATTGTTTCCATTCTCAGTGAGCTCATGAGGTGTCATTAGCAATTTCTGATGAAATTTCATTTTTCCTTTGCTTCATCATTGAACACTGTTGTTCACAAATATACTTACTGCCAAAAAGCGATGATGTGAGTAAGGAGTGACTGTGAAGTGAGAGGTATTTCTCACTGTTAAGATAGGACTTGGGAAGGTCTGGTAGAGAGACATGATCAGATTTTTCAATTTACTGTCTGACTGCAACTCTGTACATTGCATTTGAAAATTTGCAGGTCATGTATTTATGCTGACTGAGAATTATCAATCCTTGTAATCTTGGTTATAATGTTCAAACTTGTTCTCAGATTCCCTTACACAAGGGAAAGGATGGCTGCGTGTGTTTTGCTATTCACAGGATGGTGCTTAGCCAATGTATCAAAATTCATAAAATTATTTGCCATTACCTGAGTTAGCACTGCACTGTTCCCCCTCCTTGTTCTGGTTTCAGCTCAGATAGGGTTAATAGCGCACTGATGTTTGGTCATTGCTGAGTGATGGGTGCATGGCCCACTGCTACCATGATGGCATGTGGACTACACTGAAAGCCTTGCCAGGCCACATGTAGCCCTTGGGCCACAGTTGGGCATGCTTGTTTTAATGTGTCAAAGATTTTTAGGTACCTAAACTAAGGTCTTTAGCATGAGATCATGCTTGCCACAACTAATTATGCTAACTTTGTGCCATGAATAATAGATTAAACCTTTCTCCTTTCTTGCACCTGCATGACTTTTGTCTCTCACTCTTCCCTCTGGGCTCACGCAGGGTGTTGAGTCAGTCCATTAAATTATGGTGAGAGAAATACCTATTCTAATACTTGTTAAGTTTTTATATCTGTTTCGATAACACTGACTTGGCTTACAAATGCTGGACTTTGGATTTGTTATCTAGGATTTGGGGAAAAACACTCACCCCTGATTTTGGCAACAAAGATCATTTAACAAGGCTCCAGCTATAAGGGAAAATCACTGCCTGTGCCAGATCTTTGTCATTTTTGTATCTCTTTTCTTAGACCCAGTGAGCAGTGTTACACTGTCTCTATATTCTTTTCTCATTCTGAATTCCACTTCTACTTTACAGGGTGCCCAAGAGATGTTCAATGCCCTGCCGTGTGAGTTTGTGGAACCACATGAGTTAAAGGAAGTTTCCCGATCTGGAGGTAGGCTGTGACAATAAATGTGATTAAATACATTCAAACCTATTTTGTCCAAGCATATCAGCTAATTATTTTGTTATTATTATGGTTTTTTTTTTTTTTTTTTGCTTCAGACCTCAGAAAAGTCTATGGGACAGTGTTAAGTCGTCACCATCATCTTGTAAGGAAGCGTGATGGACTGTATGATCCAGCAGACTATGATAAACATCCAGAACTTTATACTTCTCGCTTTAACACTGATGTGAGCATCCCTTCTGGTCTTTTATAAAAGGTTTTTCACATAAAGTTGGTAGTTACTACTCCATTGTGTATCTGTTGATTTAATTCTCCAGACCAGGAAGCTTCAAGTTCTTCTGTTACTTATATGAGAACATCAGTCTTCTGTAACTTTCTTTGCAGATTGCACCTTATACAACTTGTTTAATTAATGGCATATACTGGGAACAACATACTCCTCGCTTATTAAGTCGACAAGATGCTCAGAAGCTACTAGTGCCAGTTAAATCTGCTGCTGGTGCACCTGAGGGCTGTCCTGAGTTACCGCACAAGTAAGACATCTCATTTCAGTTGTAACTGTTCTTCAGTACCATGATTTTTGTAAGCATATAGCTATGTATACTGGTAAGGGAGGAGGCTTTTGTCTGTTTGCCCACTGTGGACATGTTTCTTTCTGACACTGAACAAATAAAGAGTTTAAGAGTTAAACTTAAGTGGAAGCAGAGGCTCATGAATGTACCACAAGTGCCAGATGTGTGCTGAGAGGAGGTAGCCATTCCATTCCATTTCCTCTTCTGGTGATGAAGTTATTGTAGCACAGGATTGCCCAGTGGCCAGTGTGGGGGAAATGGTAGGTGGATGATGAGCAGGATGTGTTTGCATCACATCACAGAGAAAAAATGACAGATGAGTGGATTTTTCTGGTTTTTGAAAAGTTATGGTTGCAATTTGGATCCTATTGATACAAATGGAAATTTTGTGACTACAGTGGCTTCAGGTTTCATTTATGTTTCTTGGAGGTCATTGTTTGAGTAATTTGTTTAAAATCGATGCAACATTGATAGTTATCTTTTTTTTTTTTTTTCCTTGTTTAATTATAATTTCTTCCACACATATTTGTTTATAATTTGGATGCTTTTCTTTTGCTTGATCCCTTTAGACTTTTGGCAATATGTGACATTTCAGCAGACACTGGAGGATCTATAGAATTTATGACGGAGTGTACAACAATTGACAGTCCGTTTTGTATGTATGATGCTGATCAGCATATTATTCATGACAGGTGAGATAGCCTTCAGTTCATTTGCATTCCTTTGTACTTTGTACAGTGAAACAACGTATTGAAAATCATCACTGAAAATAATTAAGAAAGATGGGATATTACAAGTATGAAAGAGAAGTTGCTTAGAGGAGCTGTATTCTCTCTTTCAGTGTTGAAGGCTCCGGTATTCTGATGTGTTCCATTGATAATCTGCCAGCACAGCTTCCTATAGAAGCAACAGAATACTTTGGTGACATGCTTTTCCCATATATTGAAGAGATGGTAAGATTTTATGTATGCAACAAGAAGGTAAAAACTTGGACTTTGGCCTGCTGGTTTGTTGCTTTTCTGGTCTCCTGTATACATTCAAAAGAAATCTGCTGTAGAACACAACAGACTTTGTTTTAAAAACAAGCTTTCTAAGTCTTGAGGAAATACTTTCAAAAATCAACATGTGAACAAAAAATTAAGAACATGGATATCCTAGGGATGTGCAGATAATACTTTCTGTAGGCAGGAAACGGTCTCTGGAAGATGGATTATTTTTTATGGACCCTGCTGCAGTAGGTTTTGAAAACTGAGGGTTTTTTTGAGCACTCATCAATCACAGTAATACCACTGTTTGAATTTCCATGAAAGTCAAAAGACTGTGATCACAACCGGCAATTTTAGATTTAGAAGATACTGACATTGTTGCATGCATTTAAATGTTGCTTAAAATACTGATATTTTACTCTGAAAAAAAAAAATACTATGGGAAATAAAACAATCTGATTTGCAAAAACTTATCTTCACAGTTGTTATCAGAAGGCTCAGAACCTCTTGAAAACCAGAATTACTCATCTGTTGTTCGAGATGTAAGTTTTGCAGTTTGGCTGACTGCTTGTCTCCCTCTTCTTTAAAACACAGATACAAAAACTCCTCAAACTTTGTTTCATTTATTTCTAGGCAGTGATCGCATCCAATGGCTCACTGACAGCTAAGTATGAATATATCCAGAAATTGAGGGAGAGCAGGTATTGTATAGCTCCTTAAAGTTTGGTTCAGAATTGTAAATAAGCTCGTCTGCATTCTCTTTCCCCTTTGACATTTTATTTATCTTGTGTTTTGGTGGTTGCTATATTGCACTCATTGTGTTCTACCTTGTTGTTCTACCTTGATTTCCTTCTTTCTTGATGCACACTGTCTAAATCATTAAAATTACAGAATCATAGAATGGCTTGGAAGGGACCTTAAAGATCTTCTAGTTCCAGCCTTCCTGCAGCAGGTCAGGCTGCTCAGGGCCCCATTCAGCCTGGCCTTGAATGCCTCCAGGGATGGAGCATCCACAGCTTCTCTGGACAACCAGTGCCAGTGCCTCACCACCCTCTGAGTAAAGAATTTTTTCCTGACATCCAACCTGAATTTCCCCTCTTTTGTTTTAAAGCTATCGCCCTTGTCCTGTTACTCTCAGATCTTGTAAAAAGTCTGTCTCCCTCCTGCTTATAAGTTCTCCTCAAGTACTGGAAGGCAACAGTGAGGTCTCCTTGGAGCCTTTACCAAACCGAATAAGTCCAACTTCCTCAACATTTCTTCATGGGAGAGGTACTCCAGCCCTTTGATCATCTTTGTGGGCTCCTCTGGACCCACTCCAATAGCTCTACATCCCTCCAGTACTGAGTGCCCCAGACCTGGACTCAGTACTCCAAATGGGGCCTCATAAGGGCAGAGCAGAGGGGGACAATCATCTCCCTCTTCCTGCTTGCTATCCCTCTTTTGATGCAGCCCAAGATACATCTGATTATTAGTAACTTACACCGAAGTGTCATTTTTCTCTTCCTGATGTGATCAAGACTATTATTTTTTACCAGAGGCAGAAAATAACCATACGCCAGTATTCTTCTGTTCTTCTTTGCCATTTTTAAATGGGTTTGACATGCAGTTCTTTGAAAGGAATGGCTGAAAAAGCTGTCTAGTATAGCTTGAATCTTGTTTCCTCAAGTTTAGCTCAAGTGCTGTGATGCTTAGCATTGTTCAGTGGGTGGATGTGTCCAGGAGCCTCTGTGAGACTCTTTGCCTTTTCATTATACTCCTGTAGCTACAGCTTTAGCTGCTGCTTCATCCTGACCCTGTTTCAATAGTTATCTGCCAGTGGTAGCATGAAAGAAGTAGCATTGAGGGGATTAGCTAACAGAAGTATAAATAGATTGGATATCTCTTTCATTCCCCTTCCTGTCATTAAATTAACAAATTTAACATTATATAATGTTATTGTGCATGATGAATTATATGTGTTTTTTTCACTTGAAGCAATAATCTGTATGCCTGCCAAATTCTGTGGTTTATTACATTTATTTTTATCTTGTGCTATATACTAGACCACCTCAAGAGGCTGTCTCAATAACAAATTTTCTTATTCCTTATGCAGCACGGGGATCTGTTTTTTTTGGCTTTCTCCATAATCATTTGCATGGTCTTGTGTGAACTACCCTGAGAATCTGGAGACTTCCCAAGGGTTTTCTTTGGGTAGATTTTTGATATTTCTGTAGACCTGTGTGTTGCATGTGATGTTTAGTTGTTCAGTGGTGTTGCTCACTCAGTTATCAGAAAATCCAAACCTGCTAACACTACCCTCCCTTTATTTTGCAAACTTAAGAAATAATGCAAATGAAAGTGGGGAGTTCACTGCTTAAGGTGTGATGTTTAGCTAAAATAGGCTCTTGTTTAGAGCCTTTAGGAATTATGTGTCTTCTGTTATTACTCTAACAAAGTATTACGTTGTGTCTAGTTTAGTATCTGAGGGCTCTATTTAGACTAATTGCTTATACCTTTGAATGTCCATGAACATGCCAAACATAGAATAGCCAGGCTGCATCAGCTGAACTGTTCTGGGTGCCATCAGAAGGCAAGAAAAGTTTGATTTACTGAACTTTTCTCCATCTTTTCACTTTCACTTGCTTCATACCTGCTACCAATTCATCACCCACGGCTGTAATGGCACATCCCATTAAGAGTGTGGACTTTTTAAGTATTACTTTTAATTGTTCAGAGATCGACATAGAGCTGGCAATAATCTGAGATGTTCTTTTCTGGAATTCTATTTCCACTCCTTGTGGGTCATTTGACAGCTCATATTTATGCCTGTCCCAGAATGGTTGATCAAATTGGTATCTAATTCTGGACACTGGAAATGTTTAAAATAAGTGTGCTAAGAAATTTGATTGCAAAATTCAGATTTCTTTAATTTAGAAAGTCTCCCCTTTGTCATCACTGTTGTTCCAAGCTCTGCATGTCACTCCTACTCTCTGTAAATAAACAGTGGAGGGCAGTTCTTAGTTCTTCCTTTGCCCAAAAACGTGTAGTTGTGGAAGAGGTTGTTCTATTGGAATTGGAAGTAGAAGAAGGAGACTCCATGGGTTAGTTTGAAAGGATATGACGGGCTTGGAACACCTTCTGTGAATAGATTAAATAATAATTTAAATTAAAAAAAATAAAATCTATGAAACTTGTAGGAAGTTCTACTATGTGCAGTAACCTCTAGTAATAATTTGTACAGATTAAACAGATGATACATTGGTATATCCCATTCAAATTTAATGGTTGAGAGGAGCTATTAAAAAAAAAAAAAAAGCCACAAAATAAAGGAAGAGAAAATGGAACATCAGGAATTTTGGAGGTTAATTCAGGCTTTACAAATGCCCACAGGTGGCTGAAGTGTGCTTTAGACTGATGGATTTGGTATTGGTTTAACTCTGTCCGCTCAGAGTAGTCTTTCAGTACTGTTGTTTGATGCCTTGTGTCCCTAGATATCCCAGTGTGCTTCATGCCATGCTTTAGGCCATGCAATACCACTGTTTTTGTCATGCTATTTTGGAATTGCTCTGAGAGACTGCAACAGCATCCTTCATTATTCTGGGCGTTTTCGAACTGAAAAATCACAACTAAAAATTGAGTTATGGGTGCTACGTAGAGTTCCCAAAAAGGTCTGAGCTAACCATTATTTAGTGGAAATGAGGTCGGTTATCTTCTGAGGACAGTAGCTCAAAGCAGAGTTGGTCAGCTAGAGGTCAGGCTCTCTCAGTGGCATAATCCACAATGCAGTGTATGCCTATGTAAACTCCTGGTAGATAAAGGGAAAATCGAGGAACTTCCATAAAGACTTCTGAAGTTTCCAATAAATCTGTATCTTGGAAGTTCCTAAGTATGAACTGAAATTTGTTCTTAGAGTATGCAATAAGAAAAACAAAGCCTGAAATAATCCTATTAATTATGTTAAACAGTAGGATGATAAGTAGCTTCCTTTTCTCAAAGAATAAAACAAAACTGATTTAACTAACAAATACTGTTATTTATTAAATAACTTTTAACTGCACAGTGATTAAATTCCTTAAACAAACATTTTTACATTAGTTTTAATGCAAACCTGAGGTAAAAGGAAATAAATATAAAGAAATAAAATATATTCTCCTACTATAATTTATACATTTTTTAATGCATATTTAAGCAATTGCTGACCTACGCTATTCTGACTGGCAAAAAGAAATGCAAAACCCAATGTGAACACACTTTGTTCTGTAAGTCAATAGAAGAGCTACTTAAATTTATTTAGGAAAATAATAGAGAGAGAGTTTTCAAACCTTTTCTTACCTGCAACCATAATTCCTTAATTGGTATTTTCCTAGGTGTTTTTTTTTTCATCTCTGTATGTTCCCATGATAGACTAATGTGAACCTAGTATAACTTAAATATAATAAAATATGCTTTCACTAGTGGAAATTAATGTCCTTCAGCAGTTACCCATGTTGTGAAATAATCAAGGCAAAGACTGGGATCCCTTTCTGACAGCCCTGTGTGACAGACTGGAAAAGTTTGTTGAGCACCCATTAGCAACTGGAGAAGCAATGGAGACACTGATGGATTTGATTTTGGTTGTAACAGAGGAAAGAAATTGGAAGTTAAACTGTAGAAGTATGGTAGCTGTACTAGGCAGTGATTGACCAGTCTTGGGTTAGCTAGCCATGAAAGTGACTTGGTCTGAATAGAGCTCTTAGTTTGTAGACTTACTAAAACATGCTTATTCTGTAGTTCTAACGACATACCATTTATTTCTTCCGTGTGGTTTTTAATTCTGCATTTAATACCTCCTAGGGAGTACGCCCAGTCACTGAGCATGGGTAATAAGAAGAGGGTTTTAGTACTTGGCTCTGGCTATGTTTCTGGCCCTGTACTTGAGTATCTCACTAGAGATTCTGATGTCGACATCACCATCGGTATGTAAGACTTCTCTTGTTTTCCACTTAAAAATTGTCTTCTATATGTTATATGGATATAGTCCAACCAACTGGTTTGAATGAATCTGAGAACTTATAAAACTTTTGCTATTATGCACTACAAAAAAAGGTTTTGTAACTTTCTGAGCATTTTGAGTTCATATAGTTTATTTGAACACGATACATATCTGTGAAAGTTTACTGTTTGCATACGTAAAGTATATAGAAATTAGAAATAAATATTTTTCCTTCCAAGCTGCTTTAGGCTCATGATTGGTGTTGTTGTTAGCCATGCTGCTTTTGTTACCCTTTGCAGTAGTTACCATAATACTTTTAACCTCTGGATAAAGACTTACCAGGAAGAAGAGATGTACTCTAAGGAAGCTGTTTGCTTGTTATTAGTACTTCCTGAAGTGGCAAACAGGAAAGGATTACAGCAGTGTGCAGCATCCTTTCCTTTACCAACAGAGAGGCTGCATCAAGTCCCTACAATACAGTAGCAGTAAAGGAAACCAGGTGAACTGGAGGATCTGTTTTGCCAAGCAATGTGCAAACATAGCAGATTCCTCTTACCTTGGCAGTTTCTACAGTACCACTGGAAAAAAAAAAAAAAAAAAAAAAAAAAAGCTTGGAAGGAAAGAGACACAAAGATATTACTTTTCTAATATTTGACAGCAGGCAGGTAGATGAAGAAAGTGTAAAATGTTCCTCGAGGTGCCACATTTGGCGTTTGGTTTCCTACTGTTAGGCTAGACCTCTTTAAATGCAAGTGATTGATGCTTTGAATGAAATCTTTAATTAGAAGACCTTCACGTAATGAGCATTCTTTTTTTTGTTTTGAATATATAGACTGCTTTGCTTAGCGTTGTTTCCTTAGCACATGTTGATTAACAGAATAGGTAGAATTACTCTCTGACAATATTTGCTTCTCTTTGACTTTGAAAAGAACATAGGGAAATAAGGCCCCAACTTATGGTCACAGATGCTTTTAATTCTCTATAAGCCTCTGCCCCACCTGCTGCCTTCATTGCCCACTCCTTTCTCCTGGCTGTGTTCCCATTGCCTTCCTTCTGCTGGCTGCGTGGCAAGTCAGGGCAGGGAACCAGTTCATTTTAAGTCAGATGTGGCAAATACTGGCTGCTTTTAACCTGGATCATTTTTCTTTAGTTTTACTTTCCTTATAATGGTAAGTGCTGATGGCAGTGCAAGTGAGATAAAAGGAAAAGAACAGACTGGGGTGGAGACTGGATTTCTCTCCTTTGTTGATAGTATCAGTACATGGAGAGTTTGTGGGGCTAAGCCATGGGTAGATATTGGAACTAGACAGACTGAATATGAGCCTTTTAGTCATATCTTGCTTATGCAAAAGCTTAATGTTTTCATAATGTTAGAAATGGTGAATGATGTGAAATGCTTTTTTTAAAAGCTATTAAGCTAGTTTCAGCAATGAATAAGAATTTTGTTATAATGTTCTGATATGATTTTGAAATACTCCTTCATGCAGATTTATCTGGCTGTGTGGAATGGCAGATAGGGTGGGCTTTTCTAGGTGTGTGATGTGTTTGTCTGCTAAGTCTGTTACTTAGCTGTTTGGAGACTTGTGTGTTCCTCAAGACCTTAGAATTAGGGAAGGTTTTCCTCTTTCACTTAAACCCACGTGATAAAAAGCAAGTTTTCTTCTTTGGACTGTTCCCACTTCTGGATTTCCAATCAGTTTCTTGTTTTTTAGTGAAATAATCTGTACATTTGTGGAAATGGCTACTGCCATTAAGAACTGTTTGAATACTTCAGCTCTGCATCTATTTGGCTGAGTTAGAGAAGTGAACATTTTTAAGCCAGAAGAAAATGCGTGCTGTGTAGTGACTTAAAATGGGTTAGGCATTGAGATAAGTTGTTACTCTCATTGAAAGCGTTTCATTTTCAGCAGGTTGTTACTAATGGAAAGCTGATTTGGGATGCATAATTTTTCCATTGCAGTTTTCCCTCCAGAGTTAGCCCAGTACAATATCCCATTAAACTGAGATGAACTAGACATAGCTTTTCTATGAGTGGAAACTCAAAGCAAGAGCAAAAAAATTGTAACACTAACACTGGATGCCTCCAGAATTTCAGATGGTTCTATTGGTATAGGAGAAGGTGACTCATTTAGACTAAAATAATAATCTTACCATGTGTGGTGTTGGAAAAAATCAAATCAAGACCAAAAAACAGCTCTGCAGCCCAGGCAAACATAACTACAGCCCAGCCAAAAGTACCACTAACCTATTCAGTCAGACCAGTACTGGTTTGGAGATGTCCTACCTACTTCATCAGTAACAAAGAAGGATGATGACTTCTAGTTTTATTTGAATAATTTGTATTGACCTGCAGGTAGGTGGAAAGCATCAGCTTAAATTTTAGTTACTTTTAAGAATATCAACAGTTGTGCTAATTGGTTATAAGACAACTCTTTATTTCTGAGAGTATTTTTAGGTTCTTGTTCTTGAGTTGTAGCTGCCATGGCTTGACTCTGGCAATTGATAAAAAAAATTACTGCTCTACAGGTACTTTATGCCTATTTTCTCTTCAACTTTTAGTGAAAAGAAAGCATCTGAGCAGCAGCTTCAGTTTGGAGTGAGGGTGGCATATATAAAACACAGTTATACATGGGTATGCTTTGGACTTGTTTTCATCTTTGAGTAACTTGGTGTTTTATTTTTAAAACAGCTTCTGTGATGAAGGAACAACTTGAACAGCTGACGAAAAAATACAGCAATGTTACTTCAGTTCATATGGATATTATAAAGGATGAGGAAAAGCTGTCCTCTTTGGTGAAGAAACACGACCTTGTGATCAGGTCAGAATTCTGGGTAAAATAGGGTTGGCTCAACCTGAAGTCATGCTGCTCCTTTCTCCTACTTCACTGACCTTAGTCAGCATGGTAATTGCATAAAGGACCTTGTGTGAATGCCATCAGTATTAGACCTTTTGATAGAATGTAAGTGGCAATAATAAATGTATATAAGTAATATTTATTATTATTTCAAAGCATCGGAACTGGGATTATATTCCAGTATGTAAATGGTTACAACTGGCCACTGCCTTCTTGAGTAGTGCATCAGCAAGATGTTATGAATTATTCAGCTTGCCTATTTAGAAGGTCTTGAAAAGAGGTCTTTTTGGTTGTTTGTTATTTATTAGGAGAAAAATGACAGAAAAAAAACTGTCTGAAGAATTAATTCCATATTATTTTGCATGCTATTCTGAGTCATACAACAGTGTTTCTCTGATAGGGTAACATTTTACTTGTATGGGTGTGGAACTAGTGAGAGCAAGGCAGGGATGACTTCTCCATTTACTTGAACTTTTTTTGTAGGCCCAGAAAAAGCGTTAAAGTCTTCCAGTTTTGTAATTGGGTTGGATTTTGATTTGCATAATTCTCTTTCAATTTGTAGTTTGCTGCCTTATTCAGTACATCCTTTGGTTGCCAAGAAATGTATCAACAACAAAGTGAACTTGGTAACAGCCAGCTACTTGACACCAGCCATGAAAGAACTCCAGGAGAGGTAGGTAATGGGCATCTCTCTGGCATAGCTTCTGACAATATCTGAAAAGTTTGCAGTGAGTTGTATCTGCAGCCCTTATTGTGAATTACCATTTTTCTACATTGCTTCCTTTCCTACAAAAGAGGACTAAGTAATTTTCCCTGTAGTTGCACATGGAGACTGTAACAGAACAGAGTGGAGAGTGCATGCCCTGGTCTGGTCAGGCTACTGCTCTGAATACTGGAATATATAGTTCTGCATGTTCCATTTTATTTCATGTCATTGTGCCTTGCCCCCTCCCCTCAAACCTGTTTTGAAGGCGGAGCTGGACTGTCCTGTTCCATCAGTGACACAAGCTTGATTGCTATCATTCATTTTCCCCTTACAAAAAATAATTCTTGGCTTATCATATTAAACTGGTGACAGTTCTGAGTATTCCAGTGTTTCTTTTGTTCTACTGTATGAGGAAAAGTTGTTTTTTTGGCATAGAGATTCTCTGAGTCGCAGTACTAGAACTCAAGAGTCAATTCAAGTGGGATAGGAATCCATTGTGCAGTGTTTCTGTAAATGATAAAACAGAAAGCTAGATGTGTAGAGAACCAATATTGTGGAAATGAGAGAGGTTTGTGCACCTCTCCTCCTCATCTTGCTGTGATACCAAGAGGTCATGTTGCTCTTGCCTAAAAATACCAACACCTTCCTTTCCCTCCCCAACAAACAAAAAACCCGAACCACAAAAATGCCCCCTTCTCATTTATTGAAACACAAAGTGGGTTTTGTTTTTTTTTTTTTAATTTGTTTTTAAATAAATCAGCTTGTGGTATAACTGAGCTGCTCTGGGAAATAGGCAACTGTTGTTTTGTTTATTTTTTTTTCTTGCTTTTTGCAAAACTAGCGCCACAGAAAACCCAACCGCTTACAACCTAGGAAAGAAGACCTTTCTATGTCTCTCTCTCTGTGGGAGCTCTTAGTTTAGGGCTGTTGTGATCATCCCTGTTACGTCTTTTGCATTACTGCCTTCCCGTGTTATGGTACTGTCTAGGAGAGCATGGCATACAAATTGGCTTTTAGGGATTTCTTTTTCTACCATCCTCTAACTCATGTGTGTCCAGCCTTTTGGCTTGTCTAGGCTGCCTTAAGTGGAGTTGTCCTAGGATGAGTATAAATTCTAAAATGTAGTTAAAGTGTATAAGCAACAAAACTTAATTTGTTTTTTATTAAAACATAAAAAAGAAAGCAACAAGAACATAAAACTAATGGGATATTGTGACCTTATTTTTGTGAAACTAACGATCGGTCTGCTTCAGTGGAAGTGGTTGCAGTCCTTTTGAGTTCTCAAGATGTCTGTCAAAGATTTTTGATGAAATTTTGCACTGCACTGTGCCCTCGCCATGTCCTGGGTTTCAGCCCAGACAGTGCCTATGTTTGGTGGAGCAGAGCCACCACTGTGATGGCACAGGGCAGGAAGCAGCTGCAGGGTGAGCTGGGCAGGACTGTACGCAACCTGCAGGTTGGACATGCCTACTCTAGATGTTACATTAAAATAAAAGAAAACAAGGCTTCATGATTTCCAAGACAGTTGCACCCTTTGGATTTAAATATCTGCTTCTGTTTTTTTTCCCATGAACCTCAGACAGAGGACAGAGAAGAGTTTGGGGAAAGTTTTCTGGGTCTCCCTTGGACAGATTTCGTGAACAAAAGGCCTGCACAGTCAATGTTCTGACATTGTCAATTTCTGCTACTTCTAGTGTAGAGGCTGCTGGTATCACAGTTATCAGTGAAATGGGCTTGGATCCTGGTCTTGACCATATGTTGGCAATGGAATGCATTGACAAGGCAAAAGAAGTTGGTGCTACGGTAAGGTTGACGTATTATGTATGCTTCTGCCAGGGTATTATTAGTAATGCTGTTCCTTTAACACCAGCCCACTTTGGGGCATACCACCTGTGTGTAATGGACTCCGTTACACCCTAGTTTTTTCAGATGCTTGGAATTTTGTGTCAACTTATCCAATTTGTGAGAGCCCATCACTTAAGATGCCTTTGCCCCAAGTGCTTTTGCTATTTCATAGGCAGTGCAATGAGAAAGATTGATGCTGTTGCTTAGTGAAGTTCTCCTGATTTCCCCTGTCCACTGCAAACCTTGTAATTTGGCCTGGTTGGGCAATAACTTCAATAGAGTTTAAGAACTTAGGGGGATTCTGCTGAGTTGCTCTGTACCGTTTCCATCCCGTGTCTGTCATCTGTTCCTTGTTTCTCACCTGTGGACAAATCTGACAGGTTGTATCCTACACTTCTTTCTGTGGTGGCCTGCCAGCTCCAGAGCACTCTGATAATCCTCTGAGATACAAGTTCAGTTGGAGCCCTCAAGGAGTCTTGCTGAATACCGTTCAGTCTGCTACGTATTTAAAAAATGGAGAGGTGAAGTAATCCTTTTGTTTCCTTTAAAGACAAAGAAGATGACACGAGGCTCAGGAGGGAATTGGGATTTGTGCTGTGTTTATTCTTAAGTGACTGACAATTGCCTGAGTTGCAATGTGTCAATTAATCCCATGTTCTGAGTATAATGGTGCCTGTCTGCTGCCAGCTTTTAATTCCTAATATATGGAATGCCGAAGAAGTGTATATTAATGACTGAGGCACTGGCTTGAGGTTCATGTTTTGAGTTCAGCTTCCACAAAGTGCTTTTGCCACCTAAATGCTTAGTGTCTCTCTCTTTCAAACAAAAATGAATGTGCATCCTATTTGCTTTTGTTTTTCCATCTAATTGCTTTTGCAAACCAAACAGCTTAATTCTGCACTTGCACAGTGTTATTACATCTGTTTTATAGAAGTACTGTGATTTGTGCAAAGCTGTTGCAAGCCATTATCACCTTTCTGCTTTCCATTCCTATTTGATCACTCCTGCTTGCTCATTTACTGATCAGGGCTCTTCAAACATCAAGGAGACATCTTGTGTAACTGCCTTAAAATTTGGCTAATTATCTGTCAAACTTTTCTATCAGCAAAACTGAGAAATCTTTTGAGATGTGTTGTCATGATGTTACTGTAGTAAGAAAAAGTAAAAATTCAGGACTTGTTCATTGGATCTTTGGTAAAAAGCAGCAGCAGATATAACTTCCAAATTAAAGGGTCTTTTAGAGAATGTGAAAATGTTTCTTAATTTAAAACACATTGCATCCATGTGAATGCTTCATTGGAAGAGCACCGTATGAGCTTGCCAGTAAATTGCACAATTTTTCCTCCTTGCCACTTAAATCTTTAGCTGTCTTTGACTGTTGTGCAGGATTATTCTGCACAAACGTCTTGCTTAACAGACAGTAAGATTTTGCAGTTTTGATGAAGACTTGGTTGCTTTAGGCTTTTTTCTGGAAGGAAACCTTGCCCCTTTGTTTTGAAGCAAAAAAATGAGTTCATGTCCACAAAAATTGCGCTAATGGAAATGCAATGGGAGCCTCCAATCTTAATACAAGTGCAGCAGGAATTACTAGAATGTGTTAGCAGGATGTGAGTTGTTCTTGTCCTTTGATTAGTAACAGCTGACATAGGACATGCTCCCCCATCACAGAATATACTTAAATGGCTTTTGCAGCTGCTTTGTTTAGTTTGAGCCTTTGTTTGTGCCAGAAACACTAAGCATAATGTTCCTACTTGGAGCACACTTCATTTTTTTCTGTTGTAAATCAAATTGCTACAACAAAGTAACACTGCTGTTCTTTCATAAAACTCAGGTTATCAATATTCCAGCGGGAGGAGCGTTGCTTGATTCTGTTACTGCAATGGATTTTTATCCAGGATTAAATTTGGAAGGTTTTCCTAACAGAGACAGTACAAAATATGCTGAGCCATATGGAATTCAGACAGCTCACACTTTGTTAAGGGGCACCTTAAGATACAAAGTAAGTTTTGATCATTTTATTGTTGTTATTGTTTTTCTGAGGAGATGAGTACTGTCATTTCAAGAAAACTGTATTTAAAAGGCAGCCCATTTTAGTTCTGTACTTGCTATTTATGAATTCTCTTTGTATCAGCTGAGAAATAATTGAAAGCATAGTTTTACTTTGTTTATTTAACAGGTGTTTGTTGCTGCAAACCAGAAGAGTAACTTTACCCAGTCAGCTAGCTTGCATATCTGCATCAGTATTTCTTTTTTTTCTTTTCTGTGGCTTTGAAGTTAGCGTTGGATTGATAGAAGATTAAAAAACAGTTTTATGATGCATGTTGTTAGTATGTATTTTTAAGAATTGATTAACCTCTGAAAGTTGATACGAAATGGAACATATAAATAATTACTCCTATGAAAAATGTAGCACAGAAAATCACAGTTTTGCGTGAAGAATTTGTTCATTAAGTAACTAGAAATCTTGAATTGCAACAGCTTTAACTTGTTAGTCAGAATAGTAGAGGTTTTTTTTCCTTCTGATTTCTTTATGTTATTGGTCAGCGTACGCTAAACGGCAATCTAAACCCTTAATGAAAACTTGAAGAAAGCTTATGGATGTCTACCTTTTTAAGTTAAGGTTTTTGTCAAGGTTGAAGTTCCTTTCTTTTGTGCGTGGCATGAGGGTTGGGGTTATGTACTGTGTATTTTCCCTGTGTTGCAGTACACCAGGTTTTTTTCTTCTTTATTTATTTCTGGGAGGGGAAAAAAGTTTGCTTAGCAGAGGAGGATGGAAGACTGATGTGGAGGTTCAAGGGTTACAAATGGCAGCAGCTTTCTTTTTGTCAGTCTCAATACGATCTTCTGTTCAGAAGCTAAAAATATGTGGAAGGCATCTGTTTCATCATGAAGTCTTAATATGACAGTATCTACTCTTCCATTTGGTGCCTGGTAAAATGTTCTTCTTTTGTATAAGAGTTAGAACAAGAGGTGAAATAACAGTAACAAAACCATGTCAGAGTGGCATAAAGAATTTGTCTTGCAGCACAGCTGATAATGATGTTTCTGTGGTTAATATTGCTTTCCGAAGCACCAAACAAGACCCGTGGCTTCAGGGTTGGGTGATGTCAGAGCTGTGTGGAGGAGCCCTACCTGTGCAGTATTTCCATGCCAGTGTGTACCTGGCCGTGTCGTGGCCCTTCTCGTACACTGCTCAGTCATGCAGTGCAGCAGAAGTGATCCATTAGTGCAGAGGCTGTCATCTCCTCAGTGCCATTCATAGGCTGAGTTCAGGTGGCTAATGGAGTCAGTTTATAAAGAGGTGTCGCAGAAGGATCTAACTGCAAGGCCATCTGAGCTAATAACCTTCTGCTTTTGGAGGGAGCTCTTCATTATAATTAGCCTCTCTAGGGGTGCTTTATTTCCAGAAGTCTGGTTTTTGATCGTGGATTTAGTCACTTACATATAAGTGTTTTTAGGTATGCAGTAGCTGTGTGGGAGTTGTCCTTGTTACCATTAACGAGAAACAAACAAAGATGAGCAGGAAATGGTTGACTTATTTTATTGTTCAACCTATTGTCCTTTGCAGTTCCTTTTAGATGTCATTCCAATCCTGTCTTGGTTGTCTCTCTTATGTTCCTAAAGAAAAGATACAGAGGGTTCTTACCTTAAGAACTAGTTTATTTGATATCATTACAATTATACAAGTGTAAAACTGAGGTGAGCCAAATTCAGATTTCAGCTGTCTGTTCTGCAGTTCGTTTAGGGCCCAGCTGGCTGAACTGCCCTGTGTAATGATGCACTGGAATTTGGTCTGGTGCTGGCCAGCTTGGTCCTTCAATCTCCTGAACCAGTTCTACTTGCCACAAAAGTACTGATAACAGAATAATAATAAATCATTAAAGAGGATGTAGAAAAAATAGAATGAGAGGTGGAGACCCACATATTCATCTACTACTGTAACCCCATTAGAATCATGTTATTATAACTGTTTTCCTGTGGGAATAACAGCACGGTCGTGATTGTGTCCACCACTACTTTAAAGCTAAGAAGAAATATCTCAGTTTCAAGTGATTATTGTTTTTAACCACATTATTCTTTTATTGCAGGGATACTCTAAAACTATGGGAGGCTTTGTAAAGTTAGGGTTAATTAATGCAGATCCTTCTCCTTTACTAAACTCAACCACGCCACTTCTAACTTGGGTGAGTTTCTCTGATTACTGTTGTCTTTTCTCTGTTTGACTAACCATTTCTTTATTTCTAGGCTTGAGTGTCCTTTTCAATGGTAATCTTGTATGCTTATGCTGCATTGTGGTCTGAGGAGAGCACAGGATTTTTCTGAAGATGTTGTTATTTTCAGTAAATAACTCCTTCAATATTCTCAAAACCAAAGAGTGAAAAGGTGAAGAGGCTGACTCATGGTTGTCTCTGACTATCATAGAGCGCTGCTCATCTTCCCAGACTCCAGAGAGCTTTTATGCTGCCATTTCAGCAGTGTGTCCGTTCTGTCAGTCATTATGTTAAAATGGGCTAGGAGTGGTTTTTATTTGTCAAGATGGTTTTTGTCCACTTTTATTTTTAGGATTAATATACACAAGTTTTATGTGCAAAAATTGCTATCGCTTCCAGCCCGTCTAGCCTCAATGAATAAGGACACAGTATCATGGAATCTGTGAAATTAAATAGCACCTCCTTAGTCTCACTGCAAACCTTGTCTCAGCAATATTATTACAACTTCTTTTTTTACCTGCCTTATAGTTGTAGTTTGCCTGTAGATAACATGAGCTCGTCAACAGGCTGTACAGTTCTTGCTTGTTTGGAGCTCCTTCTACTATCCATCTTGCTGTGAACAAAGCAAGCAATAACTAGCATCTTGATAACACAAAATGTTCTTCAGATATGGAAAAAAAAAATTCAGAAAGCTTTTTGGTAATACTCCCATGATTGTGATAGGCCTGTTCATCTCGCTAGTCTGTGCCCTTCCTTTTGTAAAGGGACGTTCTCCATTTCTAGTCCAGCTGAGAGAAATCCTTAAGTTCCTGACATACAGACTGTCTCAAGGCTGCTTTCCTTTCATCTGAACATCCTCCAACCATTCCTCGTTTATGCATATTTCTATGTTTATTCAGTGCTGGAGGACGGGTAAGACAATACAAGGGATAAGTAGTGTGAGGCAGCTGAATGGTGGGTGCAGAAACTTTTTGAGGAAAAAACAATACGTATTCTCATTTGCTGTGATTAAAAATCTCAAACTGTCTTACTTCTTACTTCTCCTGTTTGTGCAGCCTGTCTTCTCAGAAGTAGTGGATGTTAACTGAGCTTAGTTTCTTGAAACCTTGACTGAAAAGCAGTGGGAACAGATGTCAGACCTTCAGGAGCTTTTTAATTTTCTTTTAATACAGAAAGAGCTCATGTGCAAACTGGTTGAAATTCAGTCTCCTGCTGAGTACTCTGTGCTTAAAGAAGCTGTATTTAACAAGCTGGATAGAGACAAAAGTCAGCTGGAGGCTGTGGAATGGTAAGATGTTTCAGTAATTTTACATTTTTTTCTTTTTTTTTTTTTTAAAGAAGAAAGAAGTTGGCAATTTTACCAGTTCTGGTTCATGTTGAGGCAGTTAAACTGATAAATGTTGAGTAACCTGGAAATCAAAAACTGAGACTAAGTTGTTGATGTGCAGTTGTATCAGTTTATCTCACTTCTACCAGGCTAGGATTACTGGGAGATGAGCCAGTTCCAGCAGCAGATTCCATTGTGGGGGCTCTTGCAAAGCACATGGAGACAAAGCTGCCTTTTGGTATGTGAAAAGTCCTGCTGTCTTTCATGGTTGTCACTGGCACAAGTCAGTATCTTCTTATAGCCTTAATTTCATTAGTTTGTTTATGTTCAAGTTTTTGAATGTCTCGCAATGTTCCCTGCTCCATCCACTATTGTTTTCTTTCTCTGTTACATTTTTCATCTCATCTGTATCTTCTATCTTTTATAGTCCCTATCTGAAGTGTAAATTACTTCCCCAAAGTAAGTGGTGTGTATACATAATGCCTTGCTTGTCAGGAGCCTCATCTTGTCAGAACTGGAATGCAAGTAATTAATGAATACTTCATGTGCTTTTCTGTTAGGCACTGGGGAGAGAGATATGATTGTTATGAGAAATGAAATAGGTCTCAGGCATCCTTCTGGCCATTTGGAAGACAAATTTATTGATCTGGTTGTCTACGGTGATAACAATGGATATTCTGCCATGGCCAAAACTGTAGGATACCCGACGGCTATTGCTGCTAAGATGGTTCTAGATGGTAAGTGACAGGTCAGCCTTTGGTAATTGTATTTCAACCTCTGTATTACCTGCCTGTAGAAAATATGTGGTGTTCTTGAAGTATATATCTGTATTATTGTTATTTTTAATTGATCAAACTTTTCTTGTCTCCTTACAGGAATATTTAATCTGCATGCTTGGATCATCATTTAATGACAGTTCTTAATTTACTTCTGAATTTGTAGAGATTTTGTTCATTTAATCTTAAGTGTTTCATTGGTACAGAGGGACCTTTGGTTTTATAAATTGTCGACCTTTGGAAACTATGTCACAGTGAAACAGGTTACTTGTACTGAACAAACAGTGACTTCCACTGTTATTTTCCAGACTGATCAGATTTGAGGTTAGGGCATTACACTGGACATATTCTATATAAATAGACACACTGCCTAGTTATCATTGTGTAAGCATGAAATAGTATTGGGTGTGGGGTTTTTTTGTTCTTTTTTTCTTCTTGTTTTGTGGGTTTTTTTTTTTTTCTTCTCCTTTGCTTCTAACATCTAGATCTCCATTCCTTTCCTGGCTGGCTGAAATGATCCAAACTTTTTTTTTTTTAAGTTCAGATGCTTTTTACCTAGCCAGTTTCATAGTTCTGTGAATCAAATTGAAGCTGTGTGTATCACACTGTGCTATGTGAGAACATAACACCACTCCCTAAAAAAGAATATCTACATAATTGCAAATTGATATTTGCATTTGTATATTGAACTTGGCCAGCTGACAGGCTTGCATCTCAAAAGGGCTGGAGGAGAAAATACAGCGAGAAAAGTTCACAAGTAGAGATGAACACAGATTGTTTACTAGTTACCAGCACAAGTAAAACATGCTGGATTTGGAGATTAATTTGTTACTGATGAGAACAGCTTTGGCTAGCAAGAAGCAAAGTGAAACAAGGCCTTCCTCCTTTCTTCAACGCATTTTCTCTCATGTCTCTATGCCTCAACTTCTTCCCCTCAGCACTGCAGGGGAATGGGGAGTTAGGGGTTGCAGTCAGTCTCTAAGCATGTCCCTGTTGCTTTCTCTTCAGAATTTCCCCTTGCTACACTGTGGGTTCCCTGCAGGCTGTACGGGACTCTCTCAGCACCTTCTCTTCTTTGTCATGGTCATTCTCTTCCTTTTCCCTCCACTGTGTTCAGAGTTTCTTTCTCGTACTTTGTTCCTCTTTCTCTGCTCCTGTTATGCAACACTTGAAACCTTTATTAAATCTGCTTTTGCAGAGACACCACCACTTTGGCTGCTGGACCCAGCTATGCCCTGTGGTCAAAACGGGCTGTGTCTGGCACAGGGCAGCCCTGCACCTCCCTGCTGGCACCTGGACATGCAGTAACTTTAACACTTAATGCGTTTTTTCATTCTTTCTCCTTAATTTCAGGTGAAATAAATACCAAAGGCATGGTTATACCATTGACGAAGAAGATTTATGGACCAATACTGGAGCGTGTTAAGGCAGAAGGCATTACATACAGTACTCATAACGTTATCAGACAGTAACTGGAAGCAATGGATTGAATCTGGTTTTGGCACTGTTTGTTTTCCCACACGTACAGCTTGAAGATTCTCAACTGGGACCAGTTAAAGACAGGATCTGGTATTTCACACCTAAATGGTGCCTTCTGTAAAAACCTGACTTTGTTGTAGAAACTGTAGATACTTGGATGCATGAGTTACGTTATTCTCTTTCCAGTACTTCTACACCCATGTTTCAGCACCTATCAGATATTTACTTAAATGTTTTCTAAATAACTTGTATTTTTAAACTGAGTTCATCTCCTAAATGCATAGGATGGGGTTATTACTAAGACAAAATGCAGCTGCAAGGAAAATCCACTACTGACTTTTGTGAAGGGAAAGTTTGAATGAATGGAAGTTAATTCCATTTGTTGTTCGATTTTATTTTTTATGTACCATAAACCATTCAGCAGAGACCGAAGTTATACTTAAAATGTAACTCTCATCCTGTTCCCTTTAACAATAAGTGGGAACATTTTCACAATAACAACATGAAATAGTTTAGATACTCTGGCTACCAGCAACTAAAAGCCTATTCAATATTGAAAATGTTCAGCTATTAACATTTGAAACTTAGATCTTATTATTTGTTAAGTCTTTCTCTTATGAATGTACACTTGAATTCGTAGGTGGAGGCAGTGTGTTTAAAACTACCTTCCCTCCCGTGCCGTTTCCTGGCTGCAGAATGTTGAAATAGCTATTGCATGCTGCCTTCTGTTGTTATTAGGAGAGCACATGAGCACTTAGCTCTGCACTGGGAAGGGTAATCTTAAATGTGCTACAGTTAATGTGCTCACTGGTTGCTCTAAATGACATGTTTACTCTTTTGACTTACACTGTGTGCCTTGTCCAAGTTAAGAACTGTTACAAAGGGAATTGACTGTCTAGTACAGGCAGCTTTGAAATGCAGCAGGCTTAGAGGTTTAAATCACTGCTATTTGAGTTAACTTTTGTCCTTTCGCATGCTTTTGAATTGTTGCTTTGGGTGCCTGTCTGTACTACTCCATTCACTGCCACTTCAGAGAGATGAGGGTTTGCAGTACACCAGCTCATGTGATGCTAAGTGCTGTGCTGCTCAGCCATTCTGGTTCAGCTCTAGCAGCAGTGCAGCTGTGACAGCTCTGAGCTTTAGTTCAACTTCTCTCTGGCAAAACAGCAGCCGTTTCCTTCTAGTTCAGGACTGCTTCTGTAGCTTTAGCTCAGGGATTGCTGTTCCACCTTGCAATGCAGGCGTGGGTTAGACTTTCCACTAGTTCAGAGTGAATCCAGATCTACCAGTTGCAGTGGTACTTGTGCAGCTATCTGGAACTCTCCTTCTCTAAAGTTGAACACTGATTTTGGAATCTGTCTCCTTTCAACTTTTCTCACAAATGCACTTTGCTGATAAACGCACAGCCTTTTATCTGCTGAGCAACACAGCGCTACCAACACAGTCCTGAAGGGAAGTCCCGAGGTTGCTCTGTCTGGTAGGAAAAGCTACCATAAGTATAGCTGAAGTTTTGATCTCCTGGCCTTGCTATTCAAGATTTGGATTTGCTTTTTGCATATGTAATGAAGTAGCAATGGCAACAAAGAGGAGGCTGAAAGGAGCCAAAGGGGAAAGTAAGAATGAAGGTCAAAGAGGGGGGCTTTTTATACTGAATCAGTGAATGCCTTCTTGCTGTCAAATTTGGATTCTGTTACATTGCTATGCACGTTCTAAGTATTGGATGGGATCCTGGCTCCATTTTTCTGCTTCCCCTCCCAGTGCTGTTACAAGTTTTCTGTTACATGGTTTGCATGTGCATCCATGGTAAGCATGGAGTCTGGAATGAATGTTATGATCTCTGCTGACTCCTCTGTCCTACAGGTCAATTAAAGGCCTACAACTAAGGTTTAATTTTAAACTTCTATCTGCTGGTTTCTTCCAGTTCAATACAGTGTGACACCAGGATCTCAACTTAAGAATTCTGTTGCCCTCCTTTACCCCACAAATACAAAACCCTGGAGTTAAGGCTGTATGTATATATAGACCTTGCTTCTCTGCCTAAAAAATGCAATAAGCAAAGAAAATTGGAACTTAGTTTTTTTAAGTCTTAAATAACCCTGAAATGACAGTGTGTTATCTTCAAGAAACACTATTTTTGAAAAATTTTATAACGGAATATATTTGTTTCCCCATGCAGTGATGCTTTTTATTTTTTAAGTGTAGGCTTAAATGTCTCACTCAGCTTCTGTATGAAGATTTTTGTATGTTAGAATTCAGCTCTCTTTGCATATTATTGGAAGATAACTGTATGGTATGCGCAAAATTGGTTGAGAAATAAATCTGAAAACCAATGTTTCTTTGTCATGTCATCTTTGCAGTCTGATGAGCATGGGATTTGTTTTTCGCATAAGTTTTTGTGTCTACAGATGTAAACCTAGCAAGAAGTACAAAAGGGTATTCCAAGAGAAAAAATTGTCAAGATTGTTAAAGCATCCCTATGTAACACTATTTGTATTACTGTATTTGGACATCTTTTGCTATAGTCTTGAAATACACAAAATTTTTGTAGCTCTCCTTGTGACAAATGCTTAAATGGGAAGCTTGGTGTGTAAGATGGTCCTGTGCCCCAGCAAGAAATGAAAGCTTTGTTTCTCACTGCCTGTCTCACTTTGAGGGCTTTGCTTTCCTGAGAAGCAGTAGAATACAGAGTTTGGTTTCTATTATCACTGCCTTGGTGTAAAGACTCTTAAGTTGTTCGTTCATATCAGGCTCTGAAGTTAGTCACTTATCTCCCAGTTTTTCATTTTGGAATTTGTTTTCATGCCAGCTCTCTATGACAGGTAAGATCCCACTTTCTGAGCTGGAGGTGCATGAGACAGACTTCACTTTCACATCCTTCTTCTTTGCCTTGGCATTTGACTCCTTGCCCCAGATGTTCCTGTAGACAAGAACTACTGGAACACAAGTGTACATCTACCAGGCAAATGGCATGCAATCAAAAAACAGCAATAACTGTTTAACAGGAAAAAAAAGTCAAGCTCTATGGTTGCAAAGGGACTGAAAAGCTAATGAGGAGAGGGAGAGAAAAATGGAAAAACAGAAATTTAGCTTTGCCTGTTGAGCAGAATTTATGAAAGCAAATGGAAGGACTCAGGTACTCTGTGACTAGTTCCAGGATCATGGGATCTGGCTTTCCTGAAACAAAGGAATGAATTGAGCATGTCAGAAGGGCTTTTTTTTGTTTCTTTTCTTTTTCTTTTCTTTTTAAACATCTCTTGAGATAAAAAAATTGAAAACAGGGAACAGAGGAAATGTGGCCAAATGTCCTGTGAGAGTACATTCTCTTCTCTCCTGTCCATTTGAAAGTACATAATCCATGAAAGCATAAGCCTCTGAAACAGAATTATACAATCAGACATTAGTCTTGCTCAGTGGAAGTGGTAAAACTAAGCCTTTAATGTTTTCATTGTGCTATCTGCTCCATTTTTCCATTTGTCTTCCCATATATCGTTCTTCAGTGCTGACTATGCTTTTCTAACTTGCACATCAGTTGGCCTTCCTGTTCCTCTGTTTCCTTGAGAAGCCCAAGGATGGCAGATGCTTTTGCTGTACAAGACAGTGAGGATTTTTTTCTCCAGTCTCCAGAGGACTGAGTGTTTGGGTGGTAGCAGCCAAGTAGAAATGGAAATAGGGGTCATCAGGACAAGGCAAGCAGGAGGGAGATGTGCTGAGTTGGGTTGCAATCACTTTTGGAGCAGTGCTGCTAGAAAATGCCTAGAAGAACACCTCTAGGGAAGTCCCACTGCAGCCTGAGGGTTCTGCACAGATCATGGCCAGTGGTGCTGGCCTCTGCAACTCGCTGGCTTTTGCCTTGATGGATCTCAGGCGGGATGGGCTACTGAGTTTGGGAGGTGACCCAGCAGTCCTGTGGTGTTGGCATGTCTACCAGGGCACTAGGACTTCCCAGACTTCCTGTAGCAGCTGGGTCTCTGTTTCTGTTTAACCTCAACACAGCAGTACAATTCCTCCCCATCCCTGCTTTGCCATTAGGATTGGGAAAAGAGTTTAGCAAGGGTAATGCGAGTGTTTACCAGAGAAAATTTCAAGCCATCTGAAACATTGCACGTTATTGAAGTGTCACAATGACAAGACAAAACACTGTTGTAAAACACCAAGAGCTGGTTCAGTCGGCTGATTTTTAAAGTCCTTACTGAGGTTTTTAACCAATGCACTGCTGCTCTGATAACTACAGTTCATACGACTTGCCCTCATTATTTGTTGTTGACTTTCATAAAGCTTTTTCATATTCAATCACAACACCACAGTCAGAAAAAGTTCTTGATAATAATAAATCAGTTTTCTTTTCTTTCTTTTTACCTCCTACTTATCTGCAATTTCTTAGGAGGATGTTCTAATCAGGTTTCCCTTGACACGCATGGCTGTTGTAACTTACTTTGTTAAAAAATTCTTGAAAGGACATTGTTTATTAATATTCTACTTCTTGCAGGAGATTCATAACATCTTTTCTACACTTGACCCAGTTTGTAAAGGAGGCTGTATGTCTTTTGAGTCTGTATCTTGGATTACAAGAAAAAATTAATTAGAATATGGCCTTTGTCTGAGATGGGAACTGACACGCTTTTATTAAAATCTGTAATCCATCACAGTTGAAGATTACAGAAGATTTTTTTATGATTCTTATTTTTTTTTCTAGATCAACCAATACGTGTGAGTAAAGAGATTATCCTAAGCACTTATGTTTTAAATAACTTGTCAGCATGCTAAGATGATGAGTGCGATTACAAACATCCCTGGAAGAAACCTTGAACAACAGCTGATTCCTTGGATTATCATTTTAAAATGTCTGCAAAACAGTTTAGGTTGAAAGGAACAGTTATATCAAGATGGGATTTGAGAAAGGAGGATTCCTTTTATTGCTTTTGGTCCTTATAGGCTTGAAAACTGTAATACAATTTAGTAGCCAGAAACCTACCTTGTATGTGCAACTATAGGCAATTGCAAATACATGAATAGAGGATACCAAAAGAAAAAGCAGAAAGTTACGTGAGGCTCCAGGCTGGTTTTCTTACAGGAGGCTGGAGAACTAGCAGATGCACACTGCAGTTTCTTATGTTGTGTGCTAATGGTGAAGAGCAGAAGTAGAAGGTAAGAAGATTATGGAATATGATTTGGAAATGACCATAAGATCACAATTAACCTCTTTCCTACATGCGCCCCAGGAGATTAAGAAAGGAGCGTCTGAGTGCATGCTCTGTTTTTGGGATGAAAGAGGGGAATTTTATAGCACAGCTGTCCTCCTTAACCTAGATGCGAAAATTCAGGGTTCCAGACAACTTGAGTACTTCAGAGGAAGTAGCAAGCAGCCCTCAGGCCACCTGGGAAGTGAACGCATTGCCTCACTCAAAGTGCAGTGTGATGCACCTCTCTGCTATCAACTTCCTGCCTGAATGCTGTGAAGGGAAGTGTACGTGGAGTCCCACATGCTATAGCAATGTGTGTTTTTTAGGACAATTCTGTACCCTTGTAGCTTTTACCACCTACAAAATAAAACAAATGTAATGCCAAAAAAGAGGGAAAAAACAGTAAATCCTATTTCTCAAGGGGGTTTAACTTGGCTAAGGGATACATTGTAAGGCACAACTCTCCCATGCCACACTGCAGACTGTTTACTGTGTGTGGTAGACTGTGAGGCACAGATTGGAATATTTATATTTATTTTTGCAATGCCATAGGTAAAAACAATTTAACAATGCCAAGTACTGGTGTTATTCTCATAAAAACTTCTCATTTCAAAACAAATGATTTCTATTCCTCACAAAAGGTTAAAATCACATGCAGCTATATGAAGGTTAATTGCTTAATATGCACAATTATATATCAGAAGACTTTGTTAAAATAAAAACATACTGGACTACATCATTTTAACAAGGCAATTACACAGAACTAGAAAACTGACTCTGTAGTAAAATATAAAAATCTACAATTATAAATATAAATTTGGTCCATGGAATCACTATAGAAGTAGCAGTATTTACAGTAAGTATCAGATTACTATGCTAAATGTCTAATTGAAGTCTTAAAATGCGGAATGTTATGGAGAACAGTATTTTATTTACATTCCACTATATTAAAAGTTATATTTCTAGCAAATGTAGATTGTTATAAATACAGCAAATAAATCAAATACTAAAACCATGACGTTTGTTTGTAATTGAGAATCCCCTAACACCTATAAATATGATAATTTTAAGTTAAAAGTAAAACCAGATAAATCAAAGACTAATACTGAAAAAATGTACCACAATTCAATTCTTAGAAACACTGTAAAAGTCAATCAAGTTAGTCCAGACAGAACAACGTATTACAAGAAATCGTTCAAGAAAAGGCACACATTGTTAATGATAAAAGTTCCTCAGTAAAGTCATATGTCACAGAAATGACTTTGCTGGAACAAAAGTTGGGGACTGATTATATAGCGAGTAACTGGATAGATTTCCCCCCACTGAGTATAAAACTGAAAAGAATAACGGTAAACTCCAGATGTGACTGATGTGGTGCAAGTGTTTGTGTGTTCAATTTGCCTTGTTACTTAAACTAAAGATTCTAAACTTTCAGCTGCATTTCCATCTGGCAAAGCTGAGCCATTACTGTCCATAGATGCTGAAGGGTTTTCCTCTTGCCTTGTGCTGACAAGGCTGAGAATCGCTTTGTACAGAAACTGGTACTGTTCCTGGAGAAGAAAAGAGAGTACATTCAGTGTGTTTTTGTAAATAATAGACTATAATACCTTGTAATGCTATTATTTGAAAGTAATTAACAGCAGATGTGTCAGCTTGTTAACGTAGTATGCTCCACACTTTGTTGTACTGCTTAGCTGCTTTATTCATTTTCAGACTAATGGCTCCTCCTGCACACAGTGTGGATCACAACATTAAGGAGTACAGGTGGGGGGAAAAAAAAACAATGCATTTTTAAAGTAATATTCTGTGCTACATATGATCCTTGTAAAGTCCGTTGCAAAGTTCCCACAGATTGAATGGAGGCAGGATTATGGCTACTACTGAGCCGTTGGCTTTCTTTTAATCCTTGACTGTGAAACCAGGTTAACTACCTCAGGGTCTGTGTGGAGTAGGAACGTATTCCGTGTTGGATTGAGCCCATTATTTACATGACACAGTACAGATTTAAATATGATGGTGGCAGCTCTATATATTTTGAATAAGTCCACTTGATAACCACATAATATTTAACTGGAAACAACCTGATTCAGAATAAGCATCAGGTCCTCTACACACCTTTGGAAGACATTTTTGATTAACCTATGCAGAAATGAACACACGAATGGTGCAGTAATGTTTCCCTATGACCTAAGCATGCTAACAGTACCACACACCCTAGAAGAACTTTGCATGTATTTTGGTTATTACTTACGATGTCTGTAAAGACTCCAGGCCTCATCAAATTTATCATCTTTGCTACCTGGTAAACATCCACCGAGTTCTCATTTTCCAGTTGATGCATGAGTGTTGTCAGAGCACAGAAAGTGCCTGCTGTCACCCCTCCATGCCTTTGTAAAGTAACAAACAAAACGCAAAATCAGGTTTCCACAGCTAAAGGAAATACCACAGTTAGGTGATGAATTTCTGTGATGCTGACATTTTTCTGAAATGGGACACAACTTCATAGCTTTGGGCTACAACTGCTGGAAAGTCTTCAGGAGACAGACTGAGCTGTATTTTCTCACAGTCCTCTTCAAAGCAAATCCTGAAGGCCTCCAGGCCTGGTTACAACATTGCAGTATTTATGACCGATGTTAAGCATCTGAAGGACAGTAAGGTGCCTCGTCTCAATACTCTCTCTTCCCTCAATAACACAGAATGAAACCCTGACTGATTTTCTCCACAGGTGCCCAACTCAGCAATTATCTGCAATATCATAATGATAGAACTGAAATGAGAACATTCAGAGTGTGACAAAAGCAAAATGTTTCCCTTGTGGGTGCAGCTGACACAGAAAAACAGCACTGTTGCTAGGGGAGGCTTTGTGCCTTATTTCAGTGGCTTTCACTCTAAATGAGAAGAAAGAATGGCTCTACACAAAAACAAGACCAAATGAAAGCCACAGTGCTTACTCATCATGTACAATCATGGGTCCGTCACGGTTGGATGTCTCTTCTTTGATGATGCTGATCAGTTCAAAGGTTTTGCTAATAGGACTGTCAGGATTTGGCCATTTTGGACACTGAAAATGCCTCACTTCGAGTACATAGTCATCCTATAAGAGTGAAAAAAGCATAAATCAGTTTGGTGAAAGATAGTTTTCTTATTCTAGCCTCTATTCCAGGCTGGCTCCAGACTCCATATACAGAATCCTACCACTATGGTGGTTGGACTGCCCTATTCAGTGTCACTAAATTACCTACAGAGTTTGCTCACTCCATGGGTTTTTCAAAGACATTGAATTTTAGCACTCACTTACCAAAAGAAGATGTCACAAAATATATATAGGTATTACCTTTAACAAACCAAATCCCGAGAGTTACAGTTTTATAGCAGTGTTACCTGTGTAGCTTCTAAAATAAAGTCTTGGATTATGAGCTTTTCCTCATTAGACAGACACTTGTGTTCTTCAGCAATCATAGTAACTTTGAAAGTCTCACAGTTTATAGGCTCGTCTTTGTTTGGCCAGTACACGAATTCATCTTCAGCCTCAAGGAGAAGAATAAAAAGAAAGGAAATGATTAAATGATTGAATACTTCCTCATCTCAACTATGATTTGCTGAGATAAGGATCTCCAGATTTGGATTTTACGCTCAGTATAATATTCCTACTTTTTAAATTGGTTTTTATAAAATCCAAGATATTGTCTCATAACCTGCATATTTAAAAATGTTAAAATTACTAAAATTCGTATGTAAAACCACAGCCACCAGCCATCAATCTTACCATATTCTGGCTATCAGGGAGCATGACTATTAGCTGGGCATTATGGTCCCATATCATTCTCCAGAAATCCTTGATAGTGTGTAGTAAGGGATGCTGGGTAATAATGAATTCATTACTTTGATAATAACCCTGCAATACAAAACCATAGGAGTCAGAATTGACACCCAACTCTTAACACTTAAAGGAAGGTTTTTTCTGGATAGAAACAGAATTCTAGAAATAAATTCTAGAGATGTGCTTCCTTTGGTTTCCTACAAGTATCAGAAGAAAAAAACTTTAATCACAGTATTTTCCACACGAAAAGATAAAAATCAATTACACTGAAATAATTTATAAAACTGAAGAATTTGAATAAGAAAATACAAAAGAAATCAGTAGAGACTGGAAGAGCCAACTCAGAATGAAAATGCATCAGCTCAGTCGCACATGCTAATTGTTCTACATTAGTCAGACTTCTAATGTTGCTGACAACATGAAACAAATAAATAAAAGAATATTTGGAACATCTGCAAAAATCCCAAGCAGTGCCTTAATCTGTATAGATGTTAGACCAACTGGTTACCATAAAAGCTAACTGCTTTGCACTCTCTGCAGAGAGACACTTCCTATCTCCTTCCTGAATATCCAGGGAGCATTTACTCCTCCCTCTCAGTTACTGAAGGGGAAAAGAGTTAAGGAAACCCAGGGAACCAAGAGATAATGAAAACGTGTTGAGTTATGCTGCCTTGGACTATGTCAACTGCAAAAGCTGATGTAAAGCCTCCGGCAAGATGAGCAGGCAGGAAGGTAAACCACAGTATAGCCAATAAAAGCTAACTTTGAGATTAACTAGAAGCGTTAGTTAACGCTTCTAGTTAATCTCAAAAGATTCTTCTATAATCAGATTTACTAATTCTTAAAACTATGATGGGATTTCTCATCCTACTGGTAGTCAAAATGCAATGCACTTAATTGAACTTAAAATAGCAATAATAATAATAATACACTTTCGGGGAAGTAACTCTTTCAGGGAAAGAATGAATAATGGAAGAAAGGAGGTTTCCAACTCAGTACTGTGTCTCTACAATGTGGGTGCTTGGCAGCTTTGGAAATACCTATAGAATGGGATGCTATTTTCAGCAGCACAGTTAACTGACTTACCATAATATAGGAAGCATTGATGTAGTCTGTGCCTTCACCAGACAGTGATGAGATACCCACTCTAGATCTTTCCACTGTAAAGAAAAAGTTATGAATTAGCGTGCATGTTGTATTGCCTGTATTGCATGTATATTTGTATTACAGTAATTATCCCAAATGTCTCACAGAATGATAACAAAACTAAACTCCATCTATCAGGACGAAGTGTTATCCAGACATCTATTTGATTGTGGTATGTATTGTATTTGGACAAACCATTTCTTCATTAGAAGTACTTTACAAAACATTGTTCCACACCAATGCAGGTATGTTCAGATCTCGCCAAGGAAATGTTAAAGGTTTGGCACACTCTGTTCATAAACATTTTTCCACCCAGAGAAACCAATTTGAACAAGCTTACCAGGAATGATGGATGAAGTCCGATTCTTTTCCCTGTTACACTGTTTGAGTGCAGTTGAGTAATCGCACTGCTGTGTGTTAGACTGGCTCAGTAACTGAAACAATGAAGTTAAAAAATCAGGTCACTGTGCAAAAGCCACTATTCCATCAGCTGCATTAAACAGAGGGATGCACATATTAACTTCAGAATCTATTTATCTGGCTAAACTACTTAGCAAATTACCAGAACCTTTTTTTTACACTAGATCAAAGGTGCCACCATGCTTACAGAAATGCCTCTTCAAATTGTTTCCACATCCAGACCCCCTACTTCTTGTAGCTACTCTTGTTGCTACTTCTGTTTTGCCTGCATATAACATTAAATAATCTTGGCAAACAGTAAACGTCCACACAAAAAAATTGTTACACAGCCAGTGCTGCCCCTGATGTGAGGCTGCCCGAGGTATACTGGTGATGAGCTTCCTGATTTTGTCTTGAAACCTGTGAAGCATATAGGACTGATACGGGAGTCTCATTGCCTTGTTTGTTTCAACTAATAGCATTCAATCAGACAAAACACCAAAATATTCATTTACTGTCCGCTGAAGTGACTCCTATTTTCAAGCCATGGCCTTATATTGAGGGGAATATGATGCCTGACCCATATAGATCACACCATTTTTACCAGAATAGGGATCATCATGCAAAGACGTGGTTAGATTTTCCAAAACCTCCTTACTGGCCTGCTTCTCATACTCTAGTTTTTAGAAAAAAAATCTGAAGTGCGTGCAAATAATTTTTATGTTCTGACTACATGAATTTGTCAACATCTCCAAATTTAGGTTTTACAGTTCATTATAGATATGACGAGCTAATGGATGTTGTGCTGATATACCTAATTTCAAGTCACTGACGCTCACAATTACCAAGCTTTTTATGTGACTGCCTCAGCTCACCTTGAACTGCTTCTCCAGCCGGGTCTTTCCTGTTGGTCCAGGTATTAAGAGGGCATTAACATAGGCATGAATATGAGTCTCAAGGACTTCTGTTTCTTTACTGAGAATTGCTTCAACCAGTGCATCATGAATGAAGATGTATTGCTCCTACAAAAATGAAAGCAAGCACATAAATGCCAATTATGCTCAGATTCCCCTGGACATCTCTTGCTGAGCTGACGTGTCTGACATGGTTGGCATTTCTTCACAGCTTGCTGCTGCAGGGCAGTCTTCTCAAAAGGGGTCCTTCGCAGTGAAAGCTGTTCCTCTCCAGGGACTGTACACATTTACAAGTGATACTGAACTACACACACAAGGTATATATGGTACAATGCCAAATCCCCACCACCTGCGAAATGTTACATTCACATATACATTCATGTTTAACTCAATAAAGTAAAAAATGCAAGCATAGCCTGAAGTCAAATTTTCAAGTCAGCTTGTTATGTGGCTCTCCCTCTCATTGTTACAATAAAGCAATCACTCCCAGTTCCTACTGCTATCTTCTATTTTCTCTCTCTCATCCTTTGGAAGAAGAGCCCATGCTGCTGTTGATTACCTTTTTTTTTTTTCTATTGAAAGGCACTGTGGAATCTAAACACCTGTTCCTGAAACCTGAAATAGACTTCGAAAAGCCCTGCTGTTGCCCTTACTGTTTTCTTCTCATCTTTCACTATTCTATATATAATATTCAGTTTAAATCAGCTATAGATCATCTTTGGTTGAAACAACTTTCTTCCAACTTATTACTGTTCAATTGTTTGGTCACATTTAGTAAAGATCTGAGCATGTGAAAATGGTGTTTCCTTTAAAAGTCCACAACAAAAATGCATGCCCTGCCAAGAAAGTGCTGCATGGGGGAAGCATGATTTATGCAGGTCTTCTTTCTTCTGAGTCCTCCCTAATAAACTGGCAAGGCCTACAGATAAGTCATTTCTAAGTGCATTGCACCAAGTGAGCCTACAGTATGGCACTACAAAAATAAGGGAAGTGAAGGGGAAAGTCCAGTCTGGTGACTGACTGCCTGTCTGTCTGGCAGTGCCAAAATGAAGACTGTATTCACAGAAATGTGAAAATTGCTAAGTCTCATTAAACAGATATTTATCTTACCTCAGTCTGCACCAAATAGTTCCTTTGGGTTCGTATGTGTTTTAAGAATCCAAATATGTTGACTGTCCCCTCATGCTGAATTTGCTGCAGCATGCTGTCTAACACTATGTAAGTGCCTGTCCTTCCAACACCAGCGCTATAAAACAAAAAAACATTCTTGAGCCTGCAGTACATGAGTCATGGAAAGAATTGTTTCTTATAAACAGCTTTTTCAACAAATTGGTCTGTAGGGAAGCTTTTGCTCTATAAATTTTATTATTGTGTGATTATATTACTTTGCTGAAGCACCAAGGCTAGTAATGAAGAAAAATCTTCCCAACTCATCCTTTTCTTTGTGAGGGAACAGATCTAAGGGTCATTTTCTTGAATGACTTTTACAGCATCAATTGAAAAAGAACAATGCGGTTTCCTGCAGGTCTCCAGTTTTCAGCCTTTTGATACTCCTTAGGATATTTTGTCAATTATACCCACAAAGTATGGCATATGTCAGCATTTGAGCACAGTCGATGTGCTCAAGTTCTTCTACGTTGAAATGTACACCACTTTAAAGGAAAAGCTGCATTATGACACCCATTACAGATGCTGCCTTTCAAAGACACCAGACTGAGGGAAATCCTTGGAGGTGGCAGAGCCACTGAAGGTACATCTGTAGAAGAAAAAGTTAGTACTCTTCAGATATGGCCAACAGGGCAAGCAGGGGTTGAGTCCCTTCTGACAAAGGGGAGATGCAGAAGAAAAGGTTCATCAAATGCTAGGAACTCTGACTCATTTAACATAACAATGGCTGTATTGTTGTGGTGGGTTTTTTTTGTTCATGAAACATCTGGGTCAGGTGTACTAAGTCAAAAGGTCTTCTTTTTGTTTTGTTTTCTTGTCACACATAGGAATTAGGCAACTGCAATTCCATTCTTGGTGATGTAGGGCTGTTACTTGTATTGGTACAGGGCAGCAGCACCATGCTGGGCCTGCATGGCAGCTTGCATGCGGATGCAAGCCCAGTCCATATGTTCTAATTCAGTCACCCTATTTCTTCCTCAGAGACAGCACAAAGCATGGGTGGCATGAGCTCTATCTGCTGTAAAAAAAACTCCTAAATAAGCATGGTATAAAACTGAAAGGCCTAGGTTATCAACAAATTGGTAGACACACCAAAAAATAAAAGAATTATCAGACACCATTCCTGTTTGTTATGAAAAGTACCAAAATGTAAAAATAGCTAAATAAAGTTTCATGTAGTTCCTCATGTGTGCTCCGCACAGCCTGTAAAGATAAGTAGAAGTTAAATTTCTAACATGATTCTCCTTTGGAATGCCATAGTTGCTGGTAACAAGTGAACTCAAAGCTGTACAGAATTGCCTACAGACAGAGGTGAGTTATACCTGGGACCCAATGGAGATGTCTGAATGAAGCCACACAACTGACCCCTGTTCACTTCTAAAAAATACATTGATTTATAATGTACTGCTGATTTCTCAGCCTGCTGGCACAGATCTCAGCCTTGGTATTTTGGGGAAACCCTTGTTTTGAACCCCTTGAGAACAGACAAGATGCAGATAGCAACAGAAAACCAAAATGTAGAATTTTCATTTTCTAAGCTAAATAGATATTTCAGTCACATTAGATCATCCTAGAAATAAAATATCTTCATTTTCAGCATTTGTGAGGCGACTTTACCTGTTGGCTTCCTCAGAGTCAGCTCCAGAAGGACAGAATTCATGAGGAGGTTCTCTTTCCAAATGTTCCATCAAAGGTGAGGTACTACAGTGGAAAACCAGAACCTGCTTATATATTTTACAATAACCCGGTCCTCCACGGGCATTGTGAAGTCATTCCAGGCCCTACAAGCCCTTTTAAAGCACTGTTCCCTGGGCTGCCCAGGTCAGTGAGCACTGACAGAACACCTGCCTGCACGCCGCGGCACATGCAGACCTCACACCACTCCCCAGAGTGCTCCTCTATTGCAAATGACTGCTAGAGAGCAGAGCAGTGTTAACAACAGCAGAGTTGTAGCTCAGCCAGGAAGAGTGTGAGTCTTGTTTTGTGTACAGAGCTCCTCTTAGGGTTACAGAGTATCCCTGCACCAAAGAATGCATGAGCCAAAAACATCCTAAGGATATATATTGGCGGAAAGGAAGCAATTACTGCTTTACGCGTATCTGATAAGCTCATAGCAATCAAAACAGTGGTAAAGAAATGTGCTAAAAAGTAAAAAAGGAAAATATTTCTGCAAAAAAATAAAAAAAAAGAGAACGTAGTGCAGAGCAGTGTGATCTTGTTTACAGCCATTATGGAGGCGTATAGAAATTGTACAGAGAGTTGATTAGTTGGCCTTACCAAAGACAGAAGTACCAGCTAAGAAATTAATCTTCTTCCATCAGGAGTTGTTAAGTGTGAGAGTGAAATTTTGCTTAACCCACCACTGAAAAATTCTTTTTTTCTGCAAAACAAAAGTGGAGTGAACCTTACGGTGGTAAAAGCACACCTGCAATGAACCACAATCGGCCCCACAGCATGGCGCTTGGCGTGCGATGCCTTCCGCACGAAGGTGAGCACGGGCAGCGTGTACTCTGGAACACCCATGTCAGGCCACTGGGTATAATGGTACTGAGTTACTACACGTCCACTAGACCTCCCTTTCTGGGAACCCTGCAACAGAAAGATAATTCCATACAGAAGCAGCCCACATTGCAAAGACAACTCTTTGTAATTCTACTTATGTACCTGATATTTCCTGAAAACTATCTCTAGTTAACACACCAAAGTACTACCTAGTTCTGAATATTCCATTGCTCAAGAGGAATAGCAAGGACCAGCTCATTGATTTGTCCATTAATGGCAAAAATGAATTGTCACTCACCGTCCCTTAGAAAGACGTAGTGAAAAGCTGAGAACACTGGAAAGGTAACAAATGACAACTGCTATTATCTGCCACTCATATTCTCTGCCAGGTGGGTAGAAAGGATATGATTCATTTCACCCAGCTTTAATGATGTACAGGGGAAGTAAGCTCATCCGGGATGCTTTTCTAAGCCCATTGCTTCACTGGCAACTCAAAGATGGTGTTACCTCATCCGAAGTAAGTCATCTTATCCAAAGCAAGTCATCTTATCCAAAGAGAGATTCCTAAAATAGCTGGGAAAATTACTTGACAACAGATGCTATATTATCATTAATTGTACAGGGAGGCTGAGAGACTAGATATTTAAGATTTAGGTGGCTGAAATGAAATAAGTTCTAAGAACTTCCCTCAAAGTGGGCAATTCCTTTTGTAGCCATTCCCTTTTGCCCAAATTATATTTCCAGGATGCCATTGCTGAGCATGCTGTTTCTGATTTCAGTAAGGCAAGGTTTGGACTCGTCTGTTTTGTAGACAAGTAAAACTTACTTCCTTAAAAAGGAAAATTGATAGCTGAGGTTGATGATTTAATTCAACACACATTTTCTGCTACCTGATCTCATTCTGAAAATTTGTCCTCCTGCTCACCAGGCAAAGTCCACGTTGGCTCTCCAGTGTGATCACATCCTGATCTCTGATGGTCATACACCACATTAGAACTACAGGCCAGTACCTCACTGAACCACAGAATGGCTGAAGATGGAAGAGACCTCTGGAGGTTCAAATCCAGCTCAGGCAAGAACATTCAGAGCAGGTTGCCCAGGACCACATCAAGATGGCTCCTGAAGATCTCCAAGGAGGACCTCTGGGCAATCTGTGCCAATGCTCTGTTACCTGCTCGGTAAAAAAGTGCTTCCTGATGTCTAGATGGAACTGCCTGTGTTACAGTTTGTGCCCACTGCCTCTTGTCCTGTCCCTCGGCACCACTGAAAAGAGCCTGGCTCCATCCTCTTTACATCCTCCCTTCAGGTATTTACACAGGCTGATGAAATCCCTGAGCCTTCACTTCTCCAGGCTGAAAAGTCCCAGCTCTCTCAGCTTCTCTCCTCACAGACTCTTCCCAGTGTGTTCACACTGAGAATTGGACATCACTCCAGGTAAGACCTCATCGGCACTGAATAGAGGGGAAGGATCACCTCTGTTGATCTGTTAGAGATACTTTGCCTAATACAGCAAAAAATATCATTAGCTTTTTTAGCAGCAAGGGCCCATTGGTGACTCATGTAACTTGATGTCCTCTTTTCTGCCATGCTGCCTGCCAGCTGGCAACTCTCAGGTGCTGTTCTCTGCCTTTCTCCTTGTTGAACTTCATGAGATTTTTTGTCAACCCTTCTCTCCAGCCTGTCAAAGTCCTTCTGGATGCCTGCACAGCCCACTGGTGAATCAGCCATTCCCTTTAGTTTCATGTCATCTGCAAATCTGCAAATTTAATGAGTGTACTCTACCCCATAATCCAGATCATTAATGAAGGTGTTAAACACAACTGGACTCAATACTGACCTCACTCATTACTGTCATCCAACTAAACTTTGTACCACTATCTCCTCCACTAGCTGAACTCATCTCTGAAGTATCTGGACAAGCATCTTGGCTGCCTGAGACCTACAGCATTCAATTTTACCTATATGAAAGAAAACTTCCAACATCTTCCTTGAAAATACTATGAGAAAATTTTACAACTTCTTTTTGCCTAACCTACATTTTCAGGACATCACAAACCTTTTTGATCTTCGTGTTTCTAAGAGTAAAATTCCTCACAGTGTAATAGGCAAGTACATGGACACTCTTCTGAGTAACCAAGAAGTTCCCATATTCTTCACTACCTTCAGCAGGCCAGTACTGGTCACACTTTCTCTGTTAGAAATCAAAGGAGAAACAGAAAGAAAGAAAAATGTCAAATGATCAAGATTCAAACATTGAAATTTATGAGCACAGTCTACCACAAAAATGTGCAGGAATATATACTATATACTATATATCCCTATATACTACACATCTAATAGACATAATGCTCAAAAGAGAAAAAAACTAGGTGCATTTCTTTTGTGTTGTAGAGATCTGACTATGAAAGATGTATTTATACTTCAAAAACCAGAGAAGTTTAAATCATATTATCAGAGCAAAAGTACTCTTACACTGTGGAACTTGCCATAGTATAGGCACTGTAAAATCTAAAGACAATAACAGATAATCTATAGAAATAGGAATACATTCAAGTTAGTAGTGTCATATGTGGCTTTTGGTTGATTCATAGCATGGGTAGGTAAAAGTGAGCATGTGTGTGACAGTAATATATGATACAGAGCTGTGATGCCCAGTCCTCCTTCTCTAGAAGTACTAGAAGATACATGCTTACAGTGTGGTGTTGTATATAAAGTGGTGGTAACTCAGCATAGCCCTTTGTCTGCATCTATGGTATCTGTACCCTTTGTTAGATGCTTAGTCAGTCACATGACAAGAACTTGAATGCATTTTAGGCATCGCTGCCAGTATGTGGTAAAGGTAATACAATGTCTCTTCATTTCACACATGCATTGCACATGCATACTCCCATCATGTAACATCCTCTGATAGGAGCTGACCTGGATAGACATGCATTTGGTCATACACTAGGAGAGGATCCCATGGGAGATTAACAGGGAGATGCCAATAAGTGTTGTGAAAAATTCTCATGAACTATAGCCTTCTCCTTTCCAGGGCTGAAAGAACAGAATGGAACACGGCCCAAGGCTCACGCCATGGCCACTCCTGAATATAAGGCTTTTTTCGGTAGAAGACATTAGTTTTCTTTTCTTTTCTTTTCTTTTCTTCTCTTTTCTTTTCTTTCTTTTTCTTTTCTTTTTTCCCTTCCCTTCCCTTCCCTTCCCTTCCCTTCCCTTCCCTTCCCTTCCCTTCCCTTCCCTTCCCTTCCCTTCCCTTCCCTTCCCTTCCCTTCCCTTCCCTTCCCTTCCCTTCCCTTCCCTTCCCTTCCCTTCCCTTCCCTTCCCTTCCCTTCCCTTCCCTTCCCTTCCCTTTTTTTCTGTTAGACCATTCCTTTCAAGACCTCAGTCATTTGCAATTGAGTTTAAATGTTTTCTTTATACTCATCTTTATACTTCCATAACCAACCCTAGTACAAGCAACTACTGCAAACAATTTCTTTTTGCTCAAAAATGTCTAAAACAGATTTCTGAAAGAGAGAAAGGAGCCTGCTAGAGGTAGATCTATCAACATCGGAGAGAGAAAAAAGTACTCATACCCTTCCTTTCTCAAGGAGATTAGTTATCATCACAATAACTTCTACGTTATGTTCCCATATCATTCTCCAGAAATCTTCTGCTGTTGATTTTAGTGGCCCTTGAGCTGCAATGTAGGCTTTTGGCTTGTTGTAGCCCTAAATTGAAATGTAACAAATGACACTTGTCAAATCACAGTCCCCAAGCAAAAGGAGGTTGGGAGGAGTACATGACATTTCATTTATCTATTTTTAAAGTATCTCAAAAGCTTTAAAGTACTTTTGAATTTATAACTCAAAATCACAGAAAACCTGTGGTACCAGATGACATCTGAATGCAACTGTTATGTCAATGTTTATCGTTCCAACAAATGGGATATGTATTCAAGTGCCCATGTTCTGGCAGAATGTTGACATGATAGTGATTATAAGACATCTGTTACGACAGTAGTTTATGAAATGAATCAAGATCATTCGCATGTAAATTACTGGGTAATGAAAACTGAAGAAATGGTATCTCAATGAGGCTCGCAGCCAACTAGCATCTTCCTCTTGTGAGATTATCTCAGACAGAAGAATTAACCACTTACCAAAAATAATAAACATTCAGATGTGAAATGTTTCTGAAATGACTCTGATATGACTGAACATTTTTTAGTTTCATAAAGCTCTTCATTAAGCTATAGCTGCTGCAATATCAAGATGGATTTGAGAAAGAAATGGGCGTTACCTCTTTAATCGGATTTTAAGGTTATACTTTTAACTTTGATAATTAAAGTGCTGTGGTATTTTTTAATATTGTGATTTTTTTAAATTACATCTATTGACCTCCATACACTGCTATTCACAGAACAGGCTGATTGGCGGATGAGCTGTCAGACAGAAAAAGGCACTTACATCAACATAGTTGGCATTAATGTAATCAGTCAGTTTTCCATCCTTTTCTGCAAGCTGTGCTAGTTTGACCCTGGTATGATCATCTGTATTAAGACAAGGGAGAAAACAAGCATATTTTCTTGCCAGAATCACAGAATCACAAAAATTGGAAAAGACCTCCAGTTCAACTGTCCACCTATCACCAATATCATAATCTTTCTGTATGAAATATTTTTTTAAAATACCAAAATATATTTTTATAATATATTTGAGTAAGAAGGTGACAGGCACATATGTAAACATCCCATGCTTAGCCAGGAATCAGATTAAAAATTCTAGTTTACAGAAAAATAAGTTAAAGAATCTAAGGACTAGTGTATTTGGAAATTTATTTCAGAAGTAAATTGAAACATATTTTGTAAGAAAGGAAGAAACATGATCAATTTTCTATAGAAAAATGCATTTTTGAAGACCTTGGAAGCGGAACATGTTCAAGTGACAAAAACCCAAGGCTCTTGTGAAAAACAATCCTACTGAAAAGGAATTAAAATGCTGAAAGCATAAAGATCTTACACTAACTTTGCAGTATAATACAGTGGTGAAATATAAAGTAAAACTAAAATTAAAAATCAGGTATCCAGTAATGTGGGAATGTATCCATTGTACAGTGGTAGTGAAGGGAAGCCTATTCAGCACCCCTGCACATCAGCCTGGCTGCCCTAAGGGTCCCAAACAAATACAGGCACTGGTGTTTAAGCACATTCATTGCAAATTAAGGAGTGCAGAGCCTGGAGACTGGAGAGCAATGGGAACCTGGAGAGTTAGTCATCTGATGAGACTCAGCTCTAGTTATTTAGGCAGCAAGTGGCTAATTCACAATGAGCTAAAGCTTTCTGAAGTTTCCATTCGTTAGATGGACTAGAGGCCTGATTCAGTCACACATGGCAATTTTTGTTCTTTGAGCTAAGAATTATAGCAGAAGCTGCTCTGTCCTTTGATAGCAAAGACCCTGGATTGGCATCCTTTGCATGGTCAGGTACCAACACAGAGTGTCAGAGAAAAAAAAAAACAAACTTTCCTTTTTTCTAGGGGTGTTTTCAGCCAGGTGGAATTGGATTTCTTGCAGCTGGTGCAGAGCTCACATTGCCTCTTGCCAAACGGGTTGACTGTGTCTCTTTTTTTTCTATAAAGCTCTGGTGTGGCTGAATGCTGAACATGTATTTAATTTAGGGCCTTGTTATCAGGAGTTGAAATGCTACACAGAATTAAGCCACTGTAAGAAATGAGTCCCAAGCGACTGTTAATGTGAGCCCAGACAATGCCCCGAGAGACAATTATGTCACAGGGAAGAGCCTGGTGTCCCTTCCCTTAATTTGACTGATGTCAGGGATTATGAAGCTCCTGAGAGGAAAAATCATCACTATTATAAATCAAAGATGGATTAATTTTGGCAATCAAAACACAGCTTCTTTGGCTTTGTAATGGTATTATACTGGAATCTTCCAACTCCCCTTGGGTCATCAAAGAAGAAATAAACATGTCCTGCTAACGAGTGCTCATCAAAGCTGCAGGATGTCAGAGGACTAACTGGAAGTGAAATATCATGATATTCATGATACTCCCCTCTGGGCATTTTGCTGAACAGTATCCAGAGTTTTCACTGTAGAAGTATCTTTTCCCCCTCTAGTAACATACATAAGTCTATAATTAAGTGTAATTTTTCTTAAACAAAACATCAAGTGATTTGTTTACTTACAAGCAACAATGTTTATGTATCGATTCTTATTCTTGTTGTCAGGGTGATTAGAGCTGTCTGACGTAATACCTAGATCTACAGTACAGCTCTGGATTTCCTGAAAAAATAAAGTTCATCATACTTAAATAAGTACTAAGGTAAATAAAATGTCTTAAAATACAATAAGTCATCATGAAAAAACCACAACCTTCTACCCAATTAGCTATAACATTTTACAACTACTTCATTGCTAGAAAAAAATGCAGTGAAATAATTCCTTACCTGATAAAACTCTTTCAGTGTCTAATGAGGGAATGAATGCAAAAAAAGTAAAAAAAATCAAATTCCACGGCACAGAACAAATGGATAAAAGTGTTTATATAATTTACAATTATTATATGGAAAACAATTATGGTCATGCATTATCATTATCACCATAATATCAACAGAGCTTAAAAGAGACAAGAGACAATTTTATTGTTAAAATATGGGCATCTGTTTTCCTGTCTTTAGCTTTAACGTTAGACCTTACTCCAGTGAAAGATTATATATATGAGAAACATCACTGACTTTAGTCAGATTATCTCTGTATTTAACTGTCTATAGGATCTCTTATTGGTCTTTATAACTACAGTAGTTTTTCCTGCAGAGCTCTTTTGCTCTCTTTCCAGTCATTCTTGAAGCTCTCGTAAGCAGGACGGCTGCTCAGACACTTCATGGGATGGCATTACAGTCCTCTGTCTGACAGCAGCTTCTCAATAACCCAAAGCTTTTATGAAGACTGCCTGCAAGAGACAGGCTTAAGAAGACAGGCCCGTAGACTATAAAACTCACTAAATTACTATTATTTGTTTCTTATCTTACTGATTACTTTAACTGACAAGAAACTCAAGCACTTAGAAGGTCCATATTGTTACGCAGGAAATAAGCAGCTATGACAAAAAGTACTATAACATTTCTCGTCATTTCTTAGAATTTATTTCAATATTAACCATCTTCACCTTCAGATATTTAAATAGATATAAATGTAAAATGGTTACCGGTATGAAAATTACAAATTTAAATACGAGTTATTTTATAGCAGTACACCTAAAAAATTGAACCAACCCCTTGCCCTGACCTCCAAATGTACTCAGACTACAGAGACAATGGCTATTTTCTTTATCAGTAGTAAAAAGGCCTGGACACATTCAGGGGTAGTCTGGAAATCCAAATTGGAGCTTCAAATGATGAGCAAGAACAAAAATATTTTAGATGGTGGAGACTCAGTGAAGTGCAGTGTATTTGGTTTTCAGATTGCCACAGTAATTTAGGAAGTGAAGATGACAAAAAATATGATTTACTGACTGTTTTACCTACTAATGCTGAAGGAACAATGCTACCACTGTATTTATAACAGTTTTTCAACATTTGTTTTCATCAACAACCACTCTATCTGAAGCCCAGTCCTGTCAGTCCATCTACATTTGCTTAAAGTAACAAATGATCTGGGCGTTATTTACACATACTTACAAATTCAGTCCTGTAATCAGATACTTTACCATCTAATGAATTAGAGATGCTTACGAATAAGATAAGCTGAATCTAATTTTTGGTCTCTTGGGTCGCAACACATTAGGTGGGGAACCCTAAGCAATACTGAGAGATGCAAAATTATGAATTTCTTTAGTTTCAGCACTGTTTTTGCAGCAGTAATATTAAAATTATTTTAAATTAATAGTGACCAATTAAAGAAAATTGTTTTCATCACAACTGTTTGATTTTTATTAGAGAACGAACACCTGTCAAGAGTTTTAACTTAGCTAAGCTTTAGCTTAGATTTAATTTCAGAGTCTCTGCTTATAGTGCTTGTTTTATAAGTGACTTAAGTTAGTACTTATCTATCTTTAAATTGCATGTAATGCATACAAATGTAAAAAGTAATGAAGAAATATATGAAGTAGTTACATACGGTAAGAGCAACATTATGAGAACATGTTTCAAAGTTACACATCATATAAACCATTTGTTTTATGAAGTCAACTGTAACGCTTTTACTACCACATATGAAGACTCTACATTAGCTCCCCCGTTACTCAGAAGTCTTGTCATGTGTACTCATTATTATTTTCCTATTTTTTTCTCTGTAAATGGAACATGTGAATGTGCGTAGCTTCTGCAAAATTCAATTGGCATTAGTAATGGAAAAGTTTCAAATCTAAAGCTGTATCTGTTAAACCATATAGATTGTGTTATATTTGCACAGATCATTCACATAGTAATTTAGCATCTTCTCACAGCCACAGCCAACACCATTTGCATCCCAGTCTTATAAATCTCCCTAGCCCTTATTCATGAACAGACCTCCCAGTACTCATTTACATGAGATTATGAATTTAGTCCCCCAGGTCAGAATGTAATACCCAGTTCTTTTTTTTTTTTTTTTCCAGGCATTCAAACTTAACATTATTTATATGCTAAGAAAGATGACGTCATACCTCAAATTCTTCAGAAAAACCATTACTTGCATGTAAATCTGCAACATGTTTTGGAAAATGCTTTATTGGAATTGCTCCAACATCATCTTAGGAGTGGGAAAAGACAAAAAATAGATTTATGAAGAATAAAAAGCCAGAAGAACATAGAAAGACGTTCATATGTAGGCAATCCATACAACATCCTGAAACAAAATTTTTGGTATGTACTCTGGATATACAACTACCCATAAAAATAAATACACTCTCCAACATCATTAACATTTCTAAAATCATTCTCAAACACTTACAAATTTCTAAATGGTTATTCTGAGAGAAGATATGGTAAATGTCCAGCTAGGTCTTGTTCTATCTTTAAGCCTCCAAAATTAAGGTGCTGATCTTGTCTGGAAAACATTCAGTTGACTTGACTGTGAAGTCAAGGGGAACTGGGAGGTTTAGCAGTCTGCTACAAGATACTCAAAGGGAAAGGGCAAGAGCAGCACTCCGAATAATACTGCAAAAGAAGGAATGATCAGGACGAATGTGGATGCTTTAGGTTGATGAGTATTGCACTGGTTCTCTGATACAGTACATGGACTACCTACATAGTTCCAACCCTACTAAATTAATGCAGCATTATGACAGTACTATAATTCTGACTGATGCATATAAGCATTGGCATTCAAAAGAAACAATAACAGATTTTCATCTTTTACAGAAGTATTTTCAGCAGGAATTTCCCCCCTGTTCACTGCCATAATTTTACAATTGATAGAAATTTATGTCTGATCCTGGGAGTCAAATGCAAATTCTCACATCAGGCTGATAATGCAGGTCTAAAGATTTAAGATTTTCTGGATACACAGAAAGAAAATATTTACATTCTCAACCAGTAAAAGTGACTTGTGACGAATGAGTCTAAATTTTCCATCAGATATTTTATTTCAGTACATCTCCTTTTTACTTTATACAAACACAGTAGAACACTAATGTAAAGCATTAATTAGAGATCATGTAGAAAACATTTGGGACTTTTAATCTTTTCTTTCTTGCAAATATGCTAGGTAAACACAGCCCTCTATTCTGCTAATTACCTGTTAAATGATGCCATTATTTTAGCTGATTTTGGCTCTGAATAAGATTTATTTATTTATTTATTGGAACATTACAAAATACGTTTATGTCACAATTTTTAAGTTCAGCACTGTTTCACATGAGAAAAAAAAAGCAACAAAAAAACATCAAAAGCATCGAACAAAGACCTGATGTTTATGTCAACAGATGTTCAGCGTTTAGGCCACCTAATAATTTTAGCTTTTGGTTACCAAGAATTTGTTGATTTGTATGGAGATCCATCTGGTCTTCCATTTACATGAATGGATCTGCATACAAAAAGTGAATTTATCCAGTCAAGCCTAAGAGAAGCTGACCAAATGTGTAACACTATCTTCACACTTCAGAGATTAAACCTGGCGTAAAGTGTTTATTCTAATGATCTGCAAACAGAACACCAGAAGGTAAGGTAGATGATCTTAAGAGTGACGACAGAAAGGGAGAAAGAGATTTCAGGTTACTACTATTTTATTTCCTGGCCACTGCTAATCTCCCAGCTCGGTAACTTCTGACTTTAGAGATATATTATATTTCTAGATATTGAGTACTACTTGAAGCTCATGAAAGGCTGGTATTGTCTCCTAATATCAGCCCATAATTCACTATTTATGCTAAACGTACAGTTTGTACTGTGAAGTCCCAGAGCATTTTCCCTGACTAACTGCAATCTCCTATCTTTGCTAATGAACTCCACAGAAGGAAAACTTAGTTTATAATAAGATCTGTAGAGCGTAGTTTTAGTCACTGTTCTAATAAAATCTTAAGCCTAGCAGTTACAAAATACTCTTTCTGATCTACGTTCCTTGTTAACATTGTATGCCAGTGAGTCTTAATTGTAAAATTACACTGCTGAAACACTTGTATGATAGAAAACACAAAAACTGCTCACTTGAGATCTGTTGCACGCAAAACAAAACACAAACATTTTTCTGAGTGCTGGACCTTCTTCCATACAACATTTTATGTATCCGTTAGTCATTTAAAAACACTTTCCTCTTTAAGTTAATATTAACATTCCAAAAGTAAAACCTCAGTGTCAAAACACATATTTTAAGCACTTGAATAACTATAAGTGCAATTTCGTCTCATCACAATGGAATACACTATCTCCCTGAGGTGAGCTGGTCAGGGAAAATTGCAAGAAAATTATACAGTTGTACTGCAACATAGTTAATGATAGAGAGTAAGAGCTGAAATTTCCCGTAATGATTGCCACTTGACATTCATATGTAATGACATGTTTTCTGAAATCAAGCTACATCCCCACCTATTAACCATTTAGAAAAAGGCTACCCGTCTCCTCACAATAGCAATCAACATAAGAGGCTTTTAAAGATGCCTACAATTCAGTGACAACAGAAGCCTAATATCTTGGATTTATTCAATTAAATGTTCTTACTAGTTACCTACACAAGGGCCGCTTTTGCTTCCCTTAGTCATTTCAAGAGTACCCATTCCCCCAGGTAATTGCACAGTTTGTAAAAGCATTATTTGTGGAACAGAATATCTTCTTTTCATGTATGGAAATGTGGTTTGGGATCTGCAAAATTAATCTATTTGACTCTAACCAGTTTGAAAGAGCAAGAAAGGCTGCACATGCTCCTCTGCCTCATCTCAAGGAAGAAAGAAAAGAAAGAGCTTCTCCAAAAAAAAGTAGAGTGGATATGGAAAGAGCAGATGCTAATAATACTCTTCATTTGAGCATTAGTTTTATGAGAGGTTCACAAAGAATTTTACAGTAGAAGATATGCTACTAAAATATATCCATTAGAGTTAAAGAAGACATTGTAATCGCCAGTGAAACACAAATGAGGTGTATATTGGTCCTGCTGGTAAAAAGTAAAGGTCATGTTCTATACACAGGTGTCAAACTCAATGAAAGAAATGTGGCAGAGTACGTTGCTGGTGTAATCCTCTGCTTTGTGACAATGAACTAGAGCTGCTAAGTGTAGCTCGAGTGTGGGTGACACAGGCTAGAAGGCACAGCATCTCCCTGAGACAGCTCCATAAGGTGAGGATATTTCTCTTCTGTGCTACCTACAGGAGAAAATATGAGCAACACTAACCTCTGCCTCTTTTGAGTGCACCTGTGTTAGTTAGTACAAGTAGGTAATAATTTCCGATTTACAGAATGTGAAGAATTCATATGGACATATGTTAGGCAGCATCTTTCAAAAGTTAATATCAATCCACAGAACAGTTGACAAAAAATACCTGAGACTGGGAAGACTGGAGCAGGGGGGGCAGAAATCACTCGAGGTGACGTGTTATCTTCCAAATAAAAGTGAGCAGTCTGGAAACATTTCCTAGAGGAGAAGAAATGTTAATAAATATTGCAAACACAAAACATAGCCTGAAATCTTTTGGAATTCTGACATCATTTAGTTAAGACAAAAGAATCACGGTTTTGAAAACCAGTTCTCATGGAGTTTGTTGAACGCAACTACTGTGATAGAAGTATTGCCCCATTATACTACAGATTATGTATACAGTTGAAGATACTTAATTAACTCAGGATAACATATAGTTCATGCAACTTTACCTATACCAGAGGCAGAAGACAGAGCAGACATCAGACATGGTGAAAGCTGAAAGAGGAACTCTCAGGAGATACTGTAGATGCTGTGCAACAATTTCAAGTATAAAAAAATGCCATTGTCTTCCTTTCTTATCCAAATCTGCACACATAATTCCCTTTCATATGATTATGCTAGACTGCAGATGAAGCAGTGTATGAGATCAGCTCTGGTAATTCATCAGTAGAGCCTACTGCAGACACGGAAATGCAGTCCGAGGCAACATGCTCTATAGCGAACAAAATGGAAGCTCTAGACTACTGTGATTGGAGCTAAACAATTTTTTTGTAATGTCATTGTCACAACAATGAGGGACACCATTACCAAGGAGGACTTCCTGAAGTTGAAGGAGGAAAGCAGGGGAATTTATTACTCTAAGAGATGCTAGCTTTGTTGGAAAACACTCAAAGATGAATATAAATGGAATCAACCTTAGCTATGACCCCCACTGTTATTTGTATCTGTGCTGTAATCCAGATGTGAAGATAATAATAAGAGCATCTGTTAAGAGTCCAAGCAATTCAAGGGACTAAATAACCAACGGCTGCTGTAAGTATTGCAAAGCCTCTTTAATTAAAAAATCTCCATGTGATTAGAAATGCTAATAACAATCTTTACTGCGGGTCACCTAATCTATTTGAAATATTATTCAGGAATTATTAAATTTAAAAAGAAACATACACATCAAGGAAACACTAATCTCATTTGCATTTACAAGATTCTGCTTCTTGAAAGCTGTTGGCTCAAGCTGTTGTATGACCTTTTGCTATTTTCTGTAGTCACTTTAAATTCTAATTCTGTATTGCTCCTGTAAATAAATACCACCACACTGATAAAACCCTTCATATAATTGTTAAAATGATAAAGAGGTATTGAGGCTACTTTGAGAAACAGTGAGTATGTGGTTCATAAAGACTTTGGTAAACTCATTTCAGTGAAGCATCTGGGAAACATGCACATACTCATGGAATGTACTGGGAATTTTCTGTGTTCATGTACAATGCAAATTCTCTTAAAACACAAGAAGAAGTAGAGAGCTATATCAAAAACAAAGTTGTGGCATGCAACATAGTTCTCATGATACACATAGCAAATTTGGAGTCTAACTAGAACCTTCTAAAAGCACGTTTGTGATGGCCTCAGAAGGGCTTCTGATTTTCCACGATATGCCTAGGAGAATACTATCCATTGTGTACTTAGCATTACTTAGAAATGGTAGTTCTTGATGCACATCAATAAAATGGAGCAGATAAACTACAGGAGGAAGGAATACCATCGAAACGACCTAGACAAGCTTGAAAAATGGGTTCACGTGAACATAATGAGGTTCAACGTTGCCAAATGCAGGATGTTGCACTCAGGTCAGGGCAATCCCAGATATGTGTACAGACTGGGAGAAGAACTCCTTGGGAGCAGTCCTGTGGGGAAGGACTTGGGGGTTCTGGTGGACATAAAGCTGCACACAGCCAGCAGCGTTTGCTTGCAGCCCAGAAGGCCAATGGTATACTGGGCTGCATCAGAAGAGGGGAGGCAAGCAGGGAGAGGGAGGTGATTATCCCCCTCTATTCTGCCCTCATGAGACCTCTTCTGGAGTACTGTGTCTGAGTCTGGGGGCCCCAGCATGAGAAGAACATGGAGCTGTTAGAGTGCGTCCAGAGGAGGACATGAAGATGATCAGAGGGCTGGAGCACTTCTCTTATGAAGAAAGGCTGAAGGAGTTGTTCTTGTTCAGCCTGGAGAAGAGAAAGTTCTGAGGAGGCCTCACTGTGGCCTTCCAGTACTTAAAGGGAACTTATGAACAGGAGGAAGACCAACTTTATATGGGTAGATAGTGATGGGACAAGGGGGAATGGCCTTAAACTAAATGGGAGAACATTTTGGTCAGATATTAGGAAGAAATTTCTTACTCAGAGGATGGTGAGGCCCTGGAACACTGCCCAGAGAAGCTGTGGATGCCCCATCCCTGGAAGCGCTCAAGGCCAGGCTTTATGGTGCCCTCTACAGCCTGATCTAATGATTGGCAATCTTGATCTTGGCAGTGGAGCTGGTGCTCAATGGTCTTTATAGTCCCTTCCAATCCAAGCCGTTTCATGATTCTATGATTCTGTGATACTCATGATGTTTTAAGGAGGCTCTAACATTTGCATTATGCACCTTGTGGCTGCTGACGTGAGAAAGGCTCCCAGTGCTAACATAACACTCAAGAGTTAGTTTCAGAACTGTGTGCAAAATGACCAAGAGATAGGTGAATATCAAAGAACTTCATTAAGCACTTGTGGAAAGTCTAGTCCTGCCTACTATGCACTGAGAATGCTGATGTGCTGCATTTATTAAAAACCAACCAAATGTGCCAACCACCTCAACTTTAAAGGACAAGAACAAAAAAAGTCCTCCCTCTAATGCCTGTGGCTTATGAACAGTGATCATACATAAAGCTTACAGAATAACACTGCAGAGATTTGTCATCTCTTTGCCTGTGAAGATTGAACTAAAAAGAATTTAATTAGTGTAATGGTTTTCATATAAAAAGCAGTGATTAAAACGTCTTCATAATATGCTATATATTCACTATTCCTAACTGAGCCACTGTATCTTCAATCTTTAGCAAGTTAATTGTGGCTGAAAATAAATTAAACCCTTGGCACATTTGGGAGACAAATTCATAGCGGTTGACTTAACCTATATAAGAGTCATAAATAGGCATTCCATCTGCTTTGGCATCAGCAGTGAAAGCCTTTATGACTAAACCTAATGTTAATAACCATGACTCGTTAATTATCACTTGTTGTTAATGTAAAAAGTGATGACTATTTCAAACTTCCAGACAAAGGTCCCATCACTCAATGTTAACCTGATTATTTAATTTACACCTTTCCTCAAAGCATTTAGATCTTAAACCTAAAACTGTAATTTGTAATTTAGACACTGCGCTTCTTTGAACACACACTTTTTATATCAGATAGTGAAAAAGCAATGAATTAGAGTGTCTCTATCTGTACAGAGAAGCAGCAGCAATTTGATATAACGTGAGGGATACTACAGCTGAGAGAACACTTCAGTGTGAACTGCTTGGAAGAATACTACACCTCAGACTGCAGAGGGTCTCTTTAGGGTCTCCTGTGCTCACAGGGCATCTGCCATTGGTTATTCTCAAATACTTATTAGCAATTATTTTGAAATGGTTTTGATCATTTGAAGATCTGATGGATCCAAAGGATATTTAAATAGACGTTAGAGAATCCAGTGATTCCATTTTTAAATTATTCCAATTTGTCTTTTAAATGCTTGTCAGCCAAAATTTTAATTTTAAAATTATATTGGTTCTTTTATTTATGGTTTGCTGTCACGCAGTTGAGCAGTTCTCTTTCATGGTTGAATGAATGTGAACACTGTAAGTTAAAATCTGTTTTTAATTTGCTTCTCCATGTGCAAGTTTGATTATTCTTACAGAGGATTCTCAGCTCTTTTTCCATAAAATGAACACAGGATTCAAGATACCGGTTCAAATCATGGATAGGAAAAAGAACATTCTCTAAAAGCTGCATTTCAGAGATACAGGCCGGCAGAGGAAAGTTAAAACTTAAATGATTGCTCAGGAATTCGCCTGTTACTAGGTTGGCAATTTCTGAAATATTGCTGTCACGTAGCTTTTAGGAGCTGATATGCAGTATCTCTGCACATAGAAATGTAACTGGAACTGCATTAGGAATTTGCTGTTCACATTACCAGAGCTAGTATCTTACTGAGATTCATATGAATTTGTTCAAAAAACAATACCGAATGGTGCAGTTCACACTGACAACTATTACCATTTTACTGTTTGCCAACATCTTCTTATGTTAACCATTATAAAAACGGATTTGCACAAATTGTTTTACATTTCTTCCCATAAATCATTTCATTAGGTTCATTTGCATTGACCAATTCAATGAACTGTTCCAAAAGATTACACATATGCCTAAACAATTTCCCGTAGTCAGCACAGAGAAACTTTCAATTTCAATCACCTAAATACATAAGGTTAATTCAAGAAAATGGGAATGATGAAATTATCTAGAAATGAGAAGAACAGAGAATGGAGATTCAAATATCCCTGATGCATAATGTACAAGGACTCAATCAGCTACCAAGAAGAATTCTATGCTTGGATAGAAAATTCTCTCTAAAGCTGTAAAAATAATCTGTCAAGGAGGCAAAGCCATTACATAGGCAAAAGAATCTTTCCATTTATTCCACTGTAATCTAAATCATTCAAAAAAAAAGTAAGGAAAGTTTATTTGCATCAAATTATAAACGCTTGATGCACAAGACTACACTAATTCAAAACGGTGCACGTTCCTACTGAAAATTAGATATTCTTTAGACAGTATTATCATTAAAAGTTTTTATTCCTGTGGGAGAAATTAGTTTTTTATCACAAAAAGATTGAAACTATGCCTAACGAGACAGTGAAGAGATTGGGGAATTTCCTCTAGTGATGATTAACAATTTCATGTAAAAAAACCACAAACAACCAATCCTATACCAAAAAACCAACTAAACCCAAACAACAGATGGTAGAGAATTATTTTTCTGATACAAAGCATTTGAGTGAAGAACAAAATAATTTTGCCTTTTTTTTTTTTTTTAACCTTGAAAAGTTGGAATTTGAGGCTTTTGGTAGCTATTTGGTTTTGAAACAATATATTTTTTAAAAAGGTTACAGCTGTTGTATATTCAAACCAGGAGGTGACACTTTTCCATTAAATACCCAGCTAGGATATACCCATGCAATTTTTTTTTTTTGGATACTGTTGCCAAAAGAATATAGAATAACATCTTGTAAATCTAATATTTTAATTAACTTTAATGCGTGAAAATAATTGGCTCACATAAAAGAAAAAGAGGTAGATACGCATTATAAAAAGAAAATCTGTCAACTTACAATTATATCAAAATCAGCTAAACTTAGCCACGGAAATACTTATAGTCATACAGCAATGAACTTCATCATTTTTCATGAACTTTCAAATCATGAAGTTCATCATGATTTTTCACAGGCTTTAAAACAAGGTGAGAGTCCTGGCATCTTTGAAAGAGGCCTATAAAGTCCTACCTACAATACATACAGCTTGTGATTCATTTTGCTGAAATAAGAACTATGTTACTGGTGTTATCATAAAGCCCAAGAAAATTTTCTCAAGGATTAACAAAAAAAGAGCTTCATATTTTATTTTGTAGTACGCAAGAAATACAGAAAAGATTAAATTCAACTTCAAGAAGATATTACTGCTAACGGGATTTTTGTTTTATTTTGAAAGACCTATGTTACAGAATTGTTCATTCCCAGAAAAAAAATACAAAATGAACATGATGTTATTTGACAAAAACAAGCTTGTAACATGTGTAGGATTACTAAAACTGCACTACACAATCTGGGTCTTAGAATGTGTAGTGTTCTTTGGAAAATAGAAGAGATTTGAAAGACTATTTAGGCTCAAGGATGAAACTCTTTGGAAGATGAGTATGAATGTTCATGTTGTGTAACATGAAAGACAGGAAAAGGCTCTCAATATGAAAGTGGTTAGCTAGAAATCCTGTGATGGAGAATATAATTATCCAACTAGATATAAATCAGGAAATGTGTGCAATTCTTCCAGCAATTAACCACTTATTTGAAAAGTGGAAGAAATCTTTCTGCAAATTCAATGCTTTTAAGTGTTTTATCATGCCAAAGACTGGCTGACTTATAAGGATGCTTGCTTGGAATGAAGGAAGCCTGAACTCAATTTCTTATGCTTCATCTGTTGAGGGATGGCATATATTCTGTCCTGGATTGATACCAACCAGCGAGGAATTGAGAAGCAAAGCCAGTGAGCCAGACTCTGACGCCACAGCGTAATGGTTACAGTACACAGGAGCCAACAAAGGCACCCTGGGATCTGGTTCCTGTTTCCTGGTTCTTTGCCACTGTTACACATTTTAGGTTAAGCAAGACTGGACAGATGAAAGAAAAAGAAGGAACAGGTTCTAGAAGCCTTCCAGGAGCAAGGCTCTGCTCCTTGCTGCTTGTTTATGCATTAGCAGTACACAAGCAATGATGGGATCAGGCCCCTGCAATCACAAAGAACAAGAGTTTCTATGACAGGGTGATGTGCAACTTAACACTCATCTCTTTCAGTCCACTGTCTCCTCCTTGGCAACTCTCACTCTCAGGAAGGTAAAGGCTGTGTGGATTTTGGAAGTCTATGAGAGCCTAAGAAGCCTTGTCCCTAGAAAGACTCCATGGCTTCATCTGCATCCAGTGAAAAAAAGCTGAAGACTTGAACACTGCCCCATTGCTAACAGGATTCCTGGTAGGCTCATAGCTTAGACCAACTTGCACTATTGCATACAACGCCTGACACACTCTGGGGTTAGACCCAGAAACTGTCCCTGGCAGGGGATCTGAATGCACCTGCCTTGTTTATCCCCTGTGAGGGAAGAGCCCTTGGCTGTACGGAAGCAACCTGTGCCACGCCTCAAGACTGTAGAAGAGTCCCTGGAGCACCTTATTTCATAGAATAGGCTCAGTCTTTTGCCCTCAGTGGTTGCGTCTTCAGGACTCTTGTCTATCACTTCTCTTTAGCCTGACTTTTTTTTCTTATTTTCTTATCAAGTCACAGAAAACATCCCCATGAGGGAACTTGAGCATGCATGCATGCACAAAACTCATCTGCTTCATCACCTGTTGAATGGTTTCAAAGGCTGGAAGGCAAAAAACTCTCATTCTAAGGCAGGATCACAAAGCAGAGCAATTTTTAGTCACTGAACATGAGATCTACTCAAGAAGTGATCTTAAAATATTGACGGATAACCTAATTTCTATCTCACATTCCACATCAGCTACAGCCCATTCCTACAGTTCTTCATGAACTGCTTATTTATACGGTCCTGTTGAGGATCATAGATTCTTGTCTTAAATTGATAACAACTTTTTTTTTTTTTTTTTTTTTTTAATAGTTACATGATTGGGAAAATAGGAAACAAACCCATTCCATGCTATTTATTTTATTTCTCCCTCCTGTTCTTCCCAGTGTTCTGTTAATTCACTTGGCTTCCAGCATTAGTAAACAAAAGTAATTTTTACTAAATTCTCTCAGTATGGATATAAGGTATATGTCATGTTCCAGCACTGCAACCAAAATTAATTGTAGTTGAGCATTTTGGAAAGAAAGCAGCCTACTGCTTTACACCACTGCAGCTCTGGAAGCAAAACAAAGGCACAGTGAGAGACAAGATTCAGTCTCTCTCCTATAAAGCAGCTCAATAATGTCAATCACATTTTTCAAATCACTGTTCTTTAGCACTGAAAAAACAAACAAACAAACAAAAACCCAACAAAACAACAACTTACCTCCAGTATATGAGAATACCCACAAGAATCACTAGACAGATAAAAGTCAGGGCGGATACGACCACAAGTGGTATAACTGTCTTCTTCTCTGATTCCAGACTCTCAGCTAGACCAATACGAGACTCATGGCTACTATTACTTGCCTCTGCAGTCAGAGAAAATTGAAACAGTCCATGTTTAAATACTGACAAACACACAGCATGAGTGAAGGTGTCTATAATGAGCCTACTTAATACCACTTACCTCTATTTTCACTATGCACTGCAGAAAATGTATACATTTGCAAACCAGCTTACAGAAAATAAGCAGACAGAGGGTAAAGCAAAGTATTCAAGCTTTTGTGATTCAGCCTTCCAGCAGTGGAGACTTCTTTGTAAGAATAGCAGATTGTTGTTAAAATATAGGAGAAGAAAGTTTTTTATTTTCATCTGTTTATTAGCTGAAAGTCAAATGATTTAAGGGATCTGAATTTATAATACTGGAATGTGTAAAGCACACTGATACCAAACTGTCACTCACCTAATGCAAATCACCTCTCCTTGACTAATAATTGTGATTTTTTTTTTTTTTTTTTACAACAGAAAATGTCAGTGTGGTTACTTTATTGCACCTAAGCCTTCTGAGTTTAATATGCTGTCCATTTGGTAACTTGCCCTATAGAAAATCTAGTTTCCTTTACATTCAATTGCAGCACTCCCTCCTCCAACTATAATGGAGCCAGAATTAAATTTCCTACCTCCATCTTTACTGGGAATCAAATTGTTATTTAGGTATTATCTAGATTTCACGTAACTGTCAACCTTGTAATACTGGGTGATGAAAATCTTTGGGCACAGGAATCTGTATGAAGATTAAACTAATATATTTTATAAGCTCATTAAAAGAAGCATACATAATGGTGGAAGAGATCAATCCTGCAGACTTTTCTTTCATCCCTCTGAAAGAAAAACACTTGAAAACATAGAGTTTGACACAAAATAACTGATTCTTTTAAATCTATGCAGCTGACTGTGACCAGTATATGAGTCAAAATACAGAAATAATCATGTCCACACTTTTTAGAATGAATCCTTAGATTTTCTAAGATAACTACATATCTTCTGCTTTTAGTGAATTGTCTTAATACAATTAATGCTCTGTATGGGACAGGATATTGCTGTCTAGAAATCAGCTGTACTCCAGTGGGGTTTCAAGACCAATTCTACATGACAGTTTTCAGACAAAAGGGAGGAGGGAATACTGCTGGATCTGAAAAAATATTGACAAAAAGCATAGGACCTAAATACTGTATAAAAACCCAGACATGATCACATAGCATAGGCTTCCAGGCATGTATCTATCTGCTTTCATTTTCTTTAGTTTTTGGGCTTTCTAGAAAAAGATGTCTAGGTCCTGATCTTGCAGATATCTTCTTGGTTTTAGTTCAGAGTGCTCAAACACCCAAATCAGTCACTGCTTTTTCAATCCTCTATCCCCGTGTGCAAGGTGGTTGCAGGAAAAAGAAAGGCTTCTGAAAATTTGTCCCCAAGCTTCTCGCAAGTAGACTAAAATCAATACTGATTCAAGAGGAAACTATATATCTGTATGAGAGATCAGAATATGATCCCTTTGAGGCATACACATTTGCTCGTTCAACTCTGGAGTAATTCACAGGGTAAGACCCAGACTCATCTTTGTGATAACAGGGCTCCTTCACACTGCATGACCAAGTCCTACTCTCCTTTGAAGAAGAGCAGTAGATCCCTGTAATGGAGCTTCTTGCCTGCTTGGCCATCGCTCCAATGATGGCAGCTGAAAGGGAGTCACACCTACTGCAGATTTCCTACTCCCTAACAATTGGAATGCTTAGATCATTTCCATTATTATTTATTGATTTCTTTTATGGTTTTTAAACTGAAGTTGAAAGGTTTAGGTAGCCATAGATGTCTTAAGGAGAAAGTCCTCATTCAGAACAGGCATGAATATGCATCGACAACTATAATAAAGAGTGGGTAAAGTTTAAATGACATTTTTTTTCTGGAACAGTCAAAGTAAGAAGACATTTCATTAATTTTTGATGAATTCACAGTAATACATAACTTTTTAGTTGTCTTTTTTTTTTTTTTTTTTGCTTTTGTTACCTTGTATTTGAGTTAAGCAAGAATATTTTTGATTTACAGGAGACCATGTTAGACATGCTTGCATTTAATTTCCAGTTTTTAGAAGAGAGTATTTGGCATAATTTATTGGAAAAAATAATGTGCATGAAGTGATGCTATATAATGTCTTTCAATAATATTTAGAAGATAAAATCTGTCTGTTGTAGTGCTACTCCAGACACATATAATCTTTTTGAAGTACTTTTCTGAAGTAACAGTTCAAACTCATTGTTGACTAAAATGACACTTATGTAAACTATAAATCTTTAATGGCAACATTCATTTACATAAGTCATACGAGTCTTGAAATATTCCTTTTCTTTTTTTCTGATTTTTCAAGAACTATGTTTTGCAGTTAAAACCATGAGGTAACCACGAACCAACTGAACTAACTCACTTTTTGTTTCAGTTTTAGAGTGCCTAATTTGCTAGGACTAATAACAATTTTGGCATGTTTTCTACTTTATTTCAATACATTTTCTATTTTTTTTGTTTGTTTTGTTTTCCATTTTTCACATCCTATCAGCTCTGATTACATAGTGTCGATTTGGCACCTTTTCATATCAGCATTCTGTTGCTCGCGAGAAATACGACTTCATTTCATTTCACTTTTTATTCATAGCACTCAGCCTGAAATTTCACATGCTATCTAGACTCCATTCAAAACAGATTTAGTTGGATGATACTGCCCTCTACAGATGCTGTGACTGTGTAATTTCAATTTACTTTTTAAAATACAAATTCACCTTGTCATTTTTTTTCCCAAGCCATAGTTATTTTTTCTGATTTTACTTTTGGGTTTCCAATATGCTAACATGAAGAAATTCAAATTTCTTGTCTGAATAGTTTAAGTTTCCACAACTCATTTTTAAATGTAAAGGCAATATATTATATTTATCTGGTTCTTATCTATGCAAGGCACAGTTTTGCCTTCTGACCTCATCTTTGGAATCACAGTTCACAAAATCTGTCACTGACTTTAAGAGTAATAGTTAGGAAAAAAATATATATATATATGAACAAGTACAGGAGAACCCAGCTCTGATATACTGCAAATAATCAAAATCAGCATAAAAAAAACTCTGCATCTTACTGAAATTTGAAGACGGCATAAACAATAAGAATGAAGATGAATGTTTATGCAAATTAAGATGAATCAGAATCAAGCTGAAGCATCTTCTTCCTTGCTCAATACACCTTAGAAAATACAAAATAAAACATAAGGAGGAAAAGTGCTGCCATAATTATAAAACAGAATCTCAGAGGTATGTTTGCACTGGTATAATTTCCTCTGGTAACGTCTTTGTACAAAGAACTTACATCTCTCTTATACCTTTAAAACTCAAATTAAGCCATTAACATTGAAACAAATTCTGGTCTCAGACTGTGCAGCACCCGACTTCAGCTGATGGTACAAATCCACTCAAAAAGAGAGCACAAATCTTACTACTGAAGTTTCAGGTGCAGTTTGAAGTAGTCAGAAGTGGCACTCACAAGGCAACCTGCTCAGTATGTACCCCTACTCCCCAGTGCCTCCTTAATCACCCCCACTGGCCCTCTTCTCCTTCTGTTATATACAGATAAACCTCATTCTCTTCAGCACAAAAGAACCCTCTCACAGCATTATGACTTATCCATAACTAACCTGCCTCAGAGATGTTGAATACTGATGAGTGATCGCTAGTTACAGATGAGGATGATGATTGTGACGATCCAGGAGTTAATTCTGAGTTACCTGCTTCAACTGCCCCTTCAGTGTCTCTCTCATTAAGGTCAGGAAAACTGAAATCTGTTGACGTTTCATTATCATTAAGGCTATCTGAGGTACCTTGGCCAGAACCACTTTCTTCATCACTTGTAAAAACAGCCCAAGACTTAGACTCTGATGCGTTTTGCAATGGGACACTAGCAGTTTGAATATGGTTCTCCAAAAATGTCGGGTCGTTGAGCTTCTCAGGTATCATACTTGCTGTCAGAGATGGTACAGATGTATAATTATGTCTGTCCGTGGCATAGTTTATCTGCCTGTCTGATGCAGCAGTCGAAATTCTCTCTTCTTCTTCAGGTTTCCCAGAATGTGAGCTTATAATGAGGTTGTTATTGTTTACCTCTGCATTTTGCTCCTCTACTACCATATCCTCATCTTCTCTATGAGAAGAGCATGAGATACAGTTACTTATGGGGAAGCCATCGTCATACTCATCGTAGTCATCCTCAACTACAGAAGGCCACAAATCGGTACTGGACATGACACTGGGAGACAACCCAGAGGATTCTCTAGAAGGAACCAGTAACCTACTCAAAGTTACAGGGCTCTCACTTTTGGGAAGAACAGCTGTGACAGAAATATGTGCGCTTGGTAAAGGAAGGGTGTGATGAATGGACACATCAGAATCAGAAACCACTGCAGGCATTTGCACAGGATCAAAACCAAATGGAAAACTTGAAGAGACACTGGCAGTCTCACTTCGTTCAAAAACACTTGCAGAGGTATGGCTGTCTGGAGGAGTAGCTACATGAGGTAATGCATCAGCTGTTAGGAAGGGAGTTGTTACTGCATCTGCTGCTTGGGGGGGAAAGGTATTTGCATTTTCTAAACTGGTCAGCTGGAACGAAACATCGCTACTGTGCAATGAAGGCATAACCTGCTGAACATCTTCACTGTTAAACAAGCTGGATGAAACATACTCCTCACTTGCATAAGAAACAGGTAAACCTTGAAGTGACGCTGTGGGCTTACTAAAAGTGTTTGACAACATATCAGCAATGGAAGGTAGAGATGCAGAAGGCAGCATAGTTTCATTTGTAGCAGAACCTGGTGCCATTTGATGCAATATTTGGTCAAATGCAGAACTATCTTTATAAACCCTGGAGCTTTCAGCCAATATTGGATCACTTGGCACAACCGCAGCTGTGTTAAGCAGAGTGCCATCGCCAGAAGACTGGAAGGAGAACTGCAGTAATGCGTCATTATTTAATGTAGCTGAGGCCTCATAAAAGTACGGCTGAGTCGAGGATAATGTTTTACTATAAGCAGGGGCAGAGACAGCTTGCTCTGAGATTGCACTAAGCATAGGTCTAAGCAAAGTGTCATCAGAGGCTGGAGATGTAACATGCAAAGGCTGAACGGAAAGGCGATTTTCTGTAAGTTTACTAAGATCATAATCAAATACCTTAGTAGTGGGAAAAGCAAGAGAGACTGGAAGGATTCCCTTTGTGCTAGAAACAGGAAGTAGGCTTTCTTGCAGAGATGTGGTCTGCTTAATTACATCGTTATTAGAAACAGATGTAGAAAGTTCAGGTATCAGTTTACTTTCAGCACTGGAAGCCATTTCACTTAAAGAAGAAATTTGCAGTTCTTTCTCATCTCCATACACAACACCACCTTTTTGAAGTACCTTATTAACATCACTAAAACCAGATGATTCATATGTAATTTCATCTACAGAATCAGAGGAAGAAGCATTATTTATGGTCAAAGTGTCTGTGTCAGGCAAAAGGGACTCGCTACCAGAGTATGCTTCAGACCAATCCATATCACTAGATAGAGAGCGCGTAGGCTGCAGCCAAGTATCAGCTTGTTTTGTTACAGAGGAAGGTTTATGCACCAGTACATTGTTATAGCTGCTAAATAAAGGATCCTGATGAAATACGTCAACAGAACCATGCACAAATTCTGCAGAGTCATAAGAAACAGTAAAGCTTTGGAGGGAGCCCACATTACTAGACAAAGCATAAGGATGTTCAGACATTGTAGATAGTACATGCACATTTAAATCACTGCTGGATGGTTCGACTTCAGAAAATATGTGAGTTCTATTATGACCAAATATCAATGTCTCTGAAGCAGCGTGAGTGGTCTGATGTGACACCACATCAGCATATTGAGCAAGGCTTGGCTGTATTAATGTATCACCCTCTGCCAACGTCAAAGAAGCATGCAGGGACACCTTATCACTTGCAACAGCTGGAGTAGCGCTTTGTGGAAACATTTGAGAAACTGTGTACAGACGGTGAAACATTCTACTACTGGAGGAAGCAGAGGAAAATGTAAGCAAAGGTACATCATCATAGGAAGACAGGGTGGGTTCAAATGACACATCAACACTGGGAAATACAGGTGTAGCATGCAAGGTCACATCACTATCTGATGTAGCAAGGGTAGTGTCGAGCATCTGAGAGTCAAACAATAAAGGGGTGACTAGAGGAAACACTTCACTACTGTAGGAAGGTTGAAGAGGTATCTCACCATTATAGATTGGTTGAGTTGTCTGAGAGAGTACCTCACTGGCAGCAGAAGCAGAACCATATTCTCCAGAGCTTGAAGAGAGAGAGTGAGGTGATAATTCAGCAGAGGAGAAAGCAAAGGTAGAATAATGTGGCAATTCTAAATCCGCATCTGACGTGTCCTGCGAAACCACCGGGCTGCCGGAATAGGGCACTGTAGCTGGCTTTAATCCCTCTACGTAAGCCTCAGAGTAATTGGTCTGAGACAAAAGACTGCTATCCGATGTACCAACAGACTGAGTTGTCAGCTCCGTAGCATTACGAAACCACACATTTCCATCAGTGGAAGATGTATGCTTTGGAGGCTCATCGGAGCTTGGGGGTGCTGCACCTTCTGAAATATATTTGACAGAGCCTTGGTAAAGGACATCATGCATGCTTATATCTGGGCTTCCAGAAGGAAGGATGTCTTCTTGGGAGGTCTCCTCTGTAACTAGATGTGCTGAAGAAGTGGTGAGAACTGAACTCCAAAAGTCATCAGATTCCTGATCAGGTTTAAAAGGAGACAATAAGAAATCTTCCCCACTATGGCCTGTAGTGGTTATCCTGGTTGGTTCAGTGCCTGAAGAAAGGTATATGTATTCTTCTTCTATGCCTTTGGTGGAGTCAGTGAATTGAGGAGGAGTTTCAGTAATCGTTTGGGATTCCAAAAAAGGATCTTCTTCTTCAGAAGTTTCGCTGACAGCTGGAGAAGTAGGATAATAAACAGCTTTGAAAACATCCTCTTTACCAGGCAATTCTTCTCCTGTTAAGTATCTATTTATTTTTGCTTCACTGGATTCTGTCCCCGTGTTATCTTGACCGTAGCTTGATGTAGTCACTCGGAAATCTTTCCTCTTTATTTGTTTTATTGCACTGTCAGTGCTAGGAATCACTGCAGTTTCTTCATCCATCTCTGTTTCTTTTTCATCAGCTTCATCCTTTGAAAAAACATCACAGCCGAAGACAATTAACAGTGTTTATAGACACCACACACAAATGAAATCTAAAACTGCAATAATATATTTATCTGGCTTCATAAAAACAAAAGGGACAAAACAACAGACACCTTTGAGAATTCTGTTGACAAAATATTTAGTTACAAGAACAAGTATCCTCTTCACTTGAAAATACTGCCCATTTGCAAGACAAACAAACAAAAAAAATCTGCGCTCAATAGCTTCTTAAATGTATGAGAGAGAAAAACCACTCGCAGTATTTATTATTCATAAAGGTCTACATCTTTCTAATAAAATGCAATTGTATTTGCAGTACACATCAAAGAAAAATGACTTTACGATCAGAATATTTTAGAGAGTTGCACTAGTATTCTGATATTGATTAAACTGCTATAGTAACAGAAGGTGACCTGTGTTTAAATTTGATGAATCAACATTTTTTCCTAGATGATACGATTTCAGGGTGTAAAAGATCATCATACAACAGTATCAAAAGTGTTGTGAGTGATACCATCTGGTCCCTGTTACTGACCTTCCTTTGCTGAACACAAATGATAACCTGTAAAAAGTCTAAATTAGGTTTTGACTTTTAAGGCCAGGTCTAATAAATAGATAAATAGATAGATAAATTGATATATAAAATGAATATGTGTACGTCTAAACACAATGTCCCTATCCCCAATTTTTCTTGAGCCAAATCCAAAAAAGTAGTGTGGAATCATGGAAATTGCTCATGAGAGGTGGTAGTTTGACCAAGTACATAGGTGCCACCAGCTTTGTGCCATGCCCAACTCTGCCAACTGCAGCATAGCTCTGCACAAGGTGCATGACTGCAAACTAGATTGAGGAGTACCCTCAGCTGCTGAAGAGACTTGATTTTATAGGCACACATATGCCTAATAGATACCAGCAGGACAAAGCGTCTCTCAAAATGGAAACTGAATCATAGAATGGCTTGAGTTGGAAAGGACCTTGATGATTATCTAGTTCCAAGCCCTTGTCTGTGGGCAGGGTTGCCACTCACCAGATCAGTCTGCCCAGAGCCCCATTCAACCTGCCCGTGAATGCCTCCAGGGGTGGGGCATCCACAGCTTCTCTGGTCAACCTGTTCCCATGCCTCATCACTTCATTTATTCCTATTAACTATATTAAATGTTCCCTCTTTTAGTTTAAAGACATAACACTATCAGATCATGCAAAATGGTCCTCTCCAAATACTGTTTAAACTGTTTTTCTTTTGAAGACACAGCTTGTCTACAGATGATGTGCTAGTAGTAGTGGTAATACTAGTCTCTTCTGCAGTTTAGGCTGAATTGATGACCTTCTCCTACATTGATGTGAGGCACTGTAGAAAGATGAATGCCAAATCAACAGTCTTGGAAGGAAGGTGTCCAAAACAAAGTGTGACTGAACAAATTATTAATTAGGATACACATTTAATAATAATCTTTAACTTTTATCCAATCCTAACAGAGTGAAGGTACCTTAATCACCGGATTACAGCTGTGCTTCACACAGAAGTCCCTTTCTTTCAGGAACATCTAATGCACATCATACAGGGGACCACAAATATGACTCATATCTGGATTTCATTTCAGGGGGTAGATACCTAACATGTAGGGACAAATGCACCTAGACTGTGTTTCCTCAAACCAAGGTAGGACTGAACAGCCCCTCGTTTGTGAAAACGTGTCTTCTGAAAGGCAATGCCTGCACTTTTACATTATCTTGGTTGAAGCAAAGTTATTGACTAAGTTGACATGCACTATTGCTCAGCTACTGTCCTGATAGAGGCAATATAATAACCTGAATATGTAATTTACATCAATATAGAGAAATAACTACATTATTGGCTAGTCAGCTTTCACAAACAGAAGTGAGGGTAAACAGAAAGTTAAGAACATGCTATGTCTCCATTTAACTAACAAGGACATGCCACACAGTGAAAAATACTGTGGTCAGAGACTGAAACGGTAATTTTTTTCTGAGGGATTACTTGATATCAGTGTAGATCTTACTGAAGGAAACATCCGTGTTGTAAAATCTGTATTGATCTGAGTAATAAGTTTCACTGTGATATTTTCATCTCTCTTCTTGCTGGGATGTGAGAAATCAAGTTAACAAATACAGAAATAAAATTTAAATTCTGCAGAAAATATCATAAAAAACATCCCAAATGGTGTGAAATAGGGTTATATTATAAGCTTTAATCTCTAACTTGAATTGAAATGCAAGGGTAATTGAGCATCCAGAATTTTGGAATTCCATGATTTGAAATGATAGCTGTTAATCTCAATCAATAGCAGACACGCACAAATCTTATTTTAAAGGACAAGTGCCTTCCTCCCATACTTCAGTTTATCACACAATAAGATTTACCTGCTATAAGTAAGACCAAGACAGATTTCTCTTTAAATAATTCTAAAAAGCTTAATACTACATGATCACTTTGATTCTCCTAAATTCATAGTTTTGTTATTGAATTCACTCAGACGTAAGAGTAATTTGATGTGCTATTTTCAAAAACATTTCAGCATGTACTGTTATTTCCCTCAATTCTCCATGTATCTCGAGCTCCAGATAACTGTGTAGGTAGGGAGGTATCTCTAGAGTTACCTAGGGAGAAATAGAGCTGAAAATGAAGGTTGTACATGCATGCATATGCATGTATGTATAAATGCTGACAATACATTCAGTTGGTGACATAGAGCTGTAAATTCTTACAGAATATCAGTTTTATTTTGTTGAAATCTGTGTATCACTTTGAAATACTCTTTCAAAAATAAATTAATGCTATACCTCATAATCTTCAGTTTCATTCAGTTCAGGAATGAGGTCAGTCTCTATAAAACAAAAATACAAACCGTATCACCGAACTTTTTATATTCACAGAATTATTAATTCTGCAAGGACTCAGTTGATTAATTAATAAATTTATTGTGACTCAGTCTAAAATATTTTATAGGATTGTGTTTGGAGAAGTGGCCAACTAACTGGAGAGAGCGCTAGTTTTAAGGATAGCAGTACTCATCTAGACAGGAGACATTCTGCTGCAACAGTTCTGACTGGTGCTAATTTGATACACCACCACATGTTGGATCTGCACTACGGAACCAGATCTAAGTTTATGAGAATACTGCCTTATACAAGAAGTTTAATGCAGAGGAAACAGTAAACAATAAAAGTAAGTCTGGGAATCACAGTTTTACTCTGAAAGTTTCAAACATACTCTTGTAAAATGATCTGTTCTATAATTTTCATACAGAAAATTCCTCATCTGTGCACCCATGCTTAAAGTTAGGTGCTAGTGCAAGTCTTGCCATCATAGTCAGCATGCAGTAGGCTGGCATCCACTTCTGTCATGTAGTCTGTCATCTTCTTTCTCACTGTCTTTTTGACCAACAGAGTATTGTGGTTGTGATAGCAGTCAGCAAGAGAGGCTTCAAAGCAGGTCGTGAGAAACCTTCAAATCTCTGTTAGGAACTGGCATGGCCTCAAGTGATGAAATCTTACACCCTTCCACAGTGTTAACTCATTTCACTGCTCTCTTCATCCAAAGAAAAGCACGTTCCCTTTCTGGATCTTCCTAAAGCTTTGTCCTAAGCAATGTTGTCAAGCCCTGCCTATTTACCAGTGCCAACATGTATTCTGAAGTTGATTTGCACTGTGAAAATGCCAGTCTCTTATCCTGGGAAGTGATTCTAACAATAACATCCTATAGATACAACTTCATGTCTGCATCTCCTCAATGATTCCCAAATGTAGCTGTCTCCATACATTAGTATAAAGAGGTCATTTTCACACTTCTCATTTCTGCAAAGTCAGGCGGGGTCTTAATTTGTATTCTGTAAGGTCTGTCCACATCTATGTTTCCAAAACTTTGAGACATGTATTATATGCAACATACAATTAGGTAAAATTTATCACACTAACATGCTCAGTTTTTTCTATAGATTCTAACATGTAAAAACATTTTGACTGAACCTGCAGAAAAAGTTTCATAAATTGTTCTTTTTTAACTAAGTTTTATAAATTACCAAACACTTGGTAATTGGCAATGAAATAATCTTTTATTAATGAGACAGAGAAAAATGATCTTACCTCTGATTCCTGGAAGCCTAGGAGGCTCCGGGACAGGGAGGGGAGAGGAGGGAAGGGGAGGGAGGGGTGGAGGAGGAGATAATGATATTCCCTGGCTTCTCAATGACAGAAATCAAACATCATAAGACATTAATTTAGACCCATACTATATATTATGCACTCAAAAAGCTTCTCAGTAAAGAAAAATAATACAGAAAAATGCTATCTATTCATTCTATAGTCACTAGTCTTGAGTTGACCTTTAATCAGACTTCATGAGAAAAATAAAACTTGTTGATTGTGCTATATTATACAATAAGCTACATGCCCCCTCATTCCAGCAGCAAGAAACTCAAGTTTCTCACTCTTGCCTCTAATGGAGAGGTATTTATATAACACACACACATACAGTTACAGATAAATAAACAAAACTAAATAGTCAGCCATTTTACCAAGACAGTTTAATTTGGGTTGGTTACAAAAACGTATTTGTCAAAAGGCTTAGAGACACACACTTACAGAAGTTCTGTTAACTCCGTTGCTGTGATTTTTATTTGACAGCATTTTATACAAATGTGCTAACAGCCACTTACTTATCAGAAGAACCACCCACCAAAAAACAACCCATTGATGTAGGTTGACAAACAAGCTTGTTTATTTCGTCTGGAACCACATATTGCTTATTCTAGAGCTTACATTTTAAATAGTTAAATCATTAGTTAGAAAGTTTTGAAGTTATCTTTTCACATAATAGTGCATTTTAATGACAGACGAAGAAAGGACAAAACAAAGACAAGAAAGGGAAATCCCTACATTTAAATTCAAAGCAAATCTTTAAAAAATCTTTTAAAGCAGTCTGATTTGCAGCTGTAAGAATAACAGGCACCTCACAAATTCTTTTCAATTCTGTACTGTCTTATGCAATAAATGTCACTAAAAGAAAAAAACGTGAAGCCTGTTTCTTTTGTCTGAATCAGTTTTCAGATGTCTACATTTATTGTAAAATTAAAAAATAAAAATTAATTAAAAATAAAATTAGAAAAAAGCATCACCTAAATGAAACATTTGTGATATGCTTAATGCTTTTTTAGAACAAAAATTACTCACAAAGACAAGTTACAACAAAATAGCATAGTTAGACCCTCACAAATCATCACTGACACGATCTCCACTTGAGAGCCATATCCCAAAATGATTTTTGATAAAAACCAACCAGTCTCTCCACACAGGAAGGTGAGAAAAGAGATATATTCTTATTTTCATGCCCTGTGTCAGTAAAAGCATGTAAGTATCACTGATATGAATGACACAACAAACTACTGCAGAATTTTCAAAACTCTATCTAGAGAGTCAAAGCACATTCAGATAATGAAAATTCAGTTCTAATACTGAATGAAAAACTGGTAAATGAAAGCTGGCCTTTCATCAAAGTCAACTAACACAATATCTACTGATACACTCCATTTTCAGTGGATGTTGGGTAGCTGTGTCAGGGAGAGCACTCACCAACTGTCACTAATAGGAAACTAATTGGAAAAAAATCACATGTGCATGCACACTGCACTACAAGCTGAAATGCTGCTGCTCTGAACAGTTCAGGCAAAAAATCCAAATGCAGAAGTCTCAAATATGATCACCTGTGTGGTGTCATATCTGAGATCCTGAGGCTTCCACAAACCAGAATGATTTCAGAAATCAGCATGGGGGACAGAAGTTATGGCCTGGAGGTTTACACTTTGGTTGAGGACCACACAGGGTGGGGACAAAGCATGAGAAACGCCTTCCCCTTCCATCATCTCAAATAAAAAAAGGCTAAGACAATGGTCCTGAGTTTTCTGAACAGCAGATTTTTGTTGCACAGGGTACTGAAAATTCCCTCTTTAAGAGTGACCACTCCAAGGGCTGAATTCTTCCCAGAAAAAGGGCTCTCATGTCTCATTTTATTTTTTAACGTGAAGATTAATTAGTCTGGAGGTGACTGCAGTGAATTTCATCTTAATTAAACTGGCTTACTCAGAGTAAGTCTTGAATACGAAACTTTTAGTTTATGTTTTATGTGAGTCAATTTTATTTCACGTCTTCATGGTGAAGAAAACTTTTCTTTCATAAATTCACAAGCAGGAGCTCCAAGAAATCCCCTTTTGCCTCAAGATCTATAAAGCAGATCACAAAACCAATTTGATGTTATAGTTGTAATCATCAAGTAGCTCTGAACAAATCTTTCTCATTAGATATTTATATTTTCATATCTCTGTCGTTTCATATGTGCAATATTAAATATGAAGATATTTGCAAAATTTGCAGTGGTTAATTCAGATGTAAATAATTAGTAAAAATAAGTATGTAAAAGAACAATATTAGAAAGGAATGGAAGTTTGTTGCCTTAAAAAAAAAAAAAAATTGAAATTATATCCAGAGGTAAGACAGTATTTATAAAATGTATTTGTAGAACAACATACACTCCCACCAATCACACTAATTATACGGAAGGAGTCTTTCCTGAACTTTCTTCATCCAACACTTTCAGATATACCACTGTGAAAGTGTCAAACTAAACACAAAGCACTTTAACAACTTTCTGTCAGTATCAGATAGGAAGCATCACAAAGAAACAGCTTTTCTGAAACACAGAGATAATTCACTTTTAATGTTAAACCTCTCCTTTTTTGTTAAAAATTGAAATATCCTTGAAAGAATTCATTTGACCTGAAATAATCTCTCTCCATTTTGAAGCTCTTGACAAACTAAAGGAAACACCTCAAGCAGACCCAAAAACACTACAGATTTTCAGAGCTGTCTGAAATTTGAAAAAAAAAAAGGTGTTTATACATAGTTTTGATACAGTTTACATATTTTGATATGCAATATGCTTAACTCTCCTCTTCAGAACGCCTTGTTTTTTGAAAAAAAGAAAACTTGGGATCAGAATATACTTACAGAAGTTAATTTGCTTGGTTGCCACATTAAGGAGATGTACTTAATTGGAAGAAAGCAGAAAAATACCATTTCCACAGTTACGTTAACGTGCTCACACTGCAGACAGGTACATCCGTACATTATTATTTCACCTTGTTATCCTTGCATTGTCTTTTGTCTTCTCTTCTTCTCCTGACATGAATGCAAACCCAGTGCTGCCCTCAGGAGAAGCACAGCACAGCTGCAGTGCTCACTGCAGGCCACCAGACACACAGCAGCCTCTCCCTGGGTTTGGACCTGGCAGCTCTGCCTGCAGGCCAGGTGTGCTGTGCTGTGCTGTGCTGTGCTCCCGTACACTGAGCTCCATCCCCTGCCTGTCCCTGTGTCCACCTTTCCTTCCAATGGAAGTCATAGCACATAGCAGGGTGGTATGCAACCAGATCTGACAGTAGGGATGCAGCAGTAGTGGCATTTAATGTTCTTGGTTTTTTTTTTTTTCAACAAATTATTTTATATTTGCTATTTTCTGAGCGTCAGAAGCTGTGATAGCAGCGCTGTGCAAACTGCATTTGTTGGCTTTGCTCTTGTTTAATAATGACAACACTGAGCTGTTTATTTTTCACTCCATGGATGTGGAGATGTGTGAATGAAATCTCACCTCAGAAAAATTTTCAAACACAAACTAAGCAAATTTTGGAAAGGAAATGGAGAGATACAGGGGCTAAGAGGCAGATAAGAGACAAACAAAAAAGTGAAATGTCAGAACTTTGTTGTGGTCTTGGAAAAACTAAATATGGAAATTCTCATAAGTATTAGCATAAGACTGCAAAAATATGTGTTTGAGAGGCACAGAAAATGTTTAATGAAAGGTCATATGTACTATACGTGAATCTGCTCCCCCTCCTTCAGATAATATGCTATTTTATGCCTTTTAGTACTATTAATTCTCAACTGATGCAGGAGAGATCATCAAGAACCATCTTCCTTCTTGCTACACAAGAATGTGATTCCCTTGAAATGAGAAACTAACCTGTTTCCCAAGTATACCACACTACTGCTAAGGACCTTGCTGTAGTAAACTGATTTAACCACATGTAAAATTGAACATACACAATCCACAAATAAACAACCACAATCTGAGTCCCCAGATTAAAAAAAAAAAAAGAAGAAAAAGTGTTTTGCTGCACGATCAGAAAGGTTGTGATTTGTTCCTGTGATTAACTACAAGGTTCCTAATTCAATACACAGCTTTCACTAACTTTGATAAGAACAGGGTTTTATGCTAAAACTTCCACAGAGTGTAAGGAATTATTAAGGACAACGTCAAGCTCCATGCTATAGTGTCACATTATTTCGTATTTACCAGCAGGCGGAAGAGGTGAATCTGGCTGTGCAATCAGTGAGATTTGGTTGTTAGGCCTTTTGATTTTTTTGCGAGGCAACATTAAGAAGCAAGGGAATTCCATCACCGCAAGTGCTTTGAAATCAAACTCCAAGTAAACATAAGTAATCCAATTTGAAAACAAATTGATACAGGTCTGTAAGTCATACATCCGGTTTGCATCTCTTGTTTCCTTAACACTTTGGTAATGTAGGTGATTAATTTGGGGAGTCAGGAGGATGCTTGAACCATAGGGAAATAATACCAAACACGGCTTTATTTCCCTATGTTATTTTCCTAAAGGATACACTTGTGAGATTTGAAATGAGGTAGGTGCTCTTCAAAATATTTTTAGTTAAAAACATTAACATGCAAACTTTTGTAGGTAATGTTTACAAGGAATGGAGAATTATATCATGATAAAATATCAGTAGCAAAGAACAAGCTGAAGGTTAACTGCAGGGACTTTGAAATTTCATTTTAGCATATTTGGACAGTCGCACATTTTACTGGTTTGCAAATAAACTACTTCTCTAAATAAAGATTTTCGATTAAAAGTGACTGCTCGGCTCAGAAGAACACTTACCTTGGTCCTCTAAAGGCATATCAACAATGACTTGGTCACTGTATTTTCCGTGCAGACCATTAGAGCAAACAGCAACTATCTGAAGAACATAACTTGTATTGGGCAGCAGATTATTTAGAATAGCTCCCTAAAAGAAAAACCACGTTTAATCATTTACTTGCAAATACGTATCAAATATTTGGAAATGTTAAGATTTTTTCATAACACATTTTTCGTATGAATTCTTCTGTCCTATGACTCTAACATAGAGCTCTTCACATTTTACTGTCAAAAAATACTTCTCAGGCAATGTTAAAAAATGGTGAACTTTTAAATGGAGAATACCAAAATGCACATCTGTTTAACAATGAATACTAGTTTAATAATAATCATTTTAGGTAACATTACCACTGATAAGCTTATGAATATTTGAAGAGGCTAACGAGAACAGATCACATTAGTGAAATACCATGAAGCAGTAAATCAGTAACTTAATACTTATAGCAGTATGATTGTACTGAATCTAATTAGCTGCTAGCGTAGGTAATTCTTTGCAGTCCAGTGAGCAATGAAGTACAGATCACTATTAATTGACTAAGGGGTTTGTGGCTAAGGAGCAATGAGCTTGACATGGTCATATACTTTTGGGAAAACTACAGGCAAATCAGAACAGAACTCTAAGAAATTTCTCTGCCTGTGGCCAAAAGAGGCTTTTCTTTTTTTCCTATTTTTAATAGTCTCTGTAGCCTCAGAGCCAAAGAGACAAGCACAGCTTTTGTGAGCTGCAGTCAAATAAGGAATTTTTTATTAAATTAGCTCCCAGCTACCTAAGCCCTTAGAATAATTAATGGCTGCTTTGTCATCACCGCTCTGAATGAAACTTGAAGAGTTCACAGTTACCAAGTCCTGATACCCATCTGTCAGAAACTCATGCTTAGTCTGGTCTTCTCCATCCAACTGTTGATAAAAGACAGCAAACTTCTCAATCATGGTATCATACACAACCCGAGGTCTTTCCCATGTAACCAGAAGACTGGTATAATTCTTTGGATCAGATTGGACATTTTCAGGTTCTGAGCTGCAAACTGAAAGAAGGACAATAAAGAACATGATATTTATTAAATGGTAGAAATTACTCTAAAGATCTTGATCCACTTCCCATCAAAATTATTTAATGTCTTTGATGGGCCTCATTTTCAGCTTTCTATTAAAATATCTGAGATGGCATGCACTATCAAAAGATATAGAGTCCTGATACTAGTTAAGCAAAAGCAAGTTAATTTGAGACTTCTTCCCCTCTCTTTTTAATATCGTATTTTGAGAAAGATTTGAGTTCAGTTCCTAGCAGCTTTAGAAGAGCTGCACACACTTCCAGCAGCTTCAACAGATTGGAATATGTAACAGATTCTTTTTGAAGATTGAAGGTAAATGTATCATACTTGAATTCTGAATCTTTTAATTGAAGAGATGAAAGACTAATACAGAGGGATAAGAATGTATAAGATTAGCTGGTAGCTATTTCATTTGACTACATTTCACCATCTAAACTGCTACTGAAGAAGTCCAGTAAGAGGCACCAAAAGAGTCTGTGGATGCAATGTAGAACAACAGGTCTGAGTCTACTCCTCATCTCTTGCCCTTTCACACCACCTTCCAACCAGAACCTCCTTTGCCTTCATTTAGCTTGAAAAACATATGTAGGTAGAATTGGCTTCCAAGAGGGTGGTTGAAAGAAGTGGAGAAGAGGAGGTATGAGACACTTTGAGTTTGGCAAAATGAGAATGCTCTCCAGACATTGCCAGCCTGCTCCTATCATCACGTTCTAAGCATTGCCCTGGATATCCCAGCTTGTTGCAGTTCCAAGCCCACGCACGCACACCTTCTTGGTAAGCACGGACCTCACACTCCAGACAAACTCTGGCCAGGTAGCTATTTTTGCATGTCTTCCAGTTTTCCCCCAGTACTACATTTTTCATTTTATTCAAATAAGCTGAATCTTCTGATACATCTTTAGATATATAGAGATGTACTGATTACCAGTGTGCCAGAAATGTGCTGAGACTTTGTCAGTTGTTATTTAGATCACGCAGGTACCTGTGCGTAGCTTGAAAGTAATATACAAGGTCAAGGTAGATTAACCTCTGTAAACAAACTGCACCAGCAGAAAATGCAAAGTATTTAGCTGAAGGTCACTGAAAAATGACTGACAGATACAGGAAAATATACACCAAAACAATGTACGGCTGAATCATTCATGGCTGCTCTGATTTCAGGCTGAGATCGTTTTCTTTCCTTGCTTTCATCATCTCTGTTGGTGTCAGACATGGAACTGATGAATGTCAAAAGTCTTCTCTAATTTTTGGTTACCAGCTGTAGATCACAGCAGCCAGATATGAGCTGGTATACTAGAATGAAATCCAGGGGTCCCTAACATTTGCTGTTATAAATCCCTCCTCTTATATGTTTGAAACTGCGGATGCTAAGGACTGTGATTGAAATACTGAGACTAGATTTCTGCCTCTGTCCTATTTTTTGGCATTTCCTATATTTGGGCACACCCATCCTGAATTTCCTTTTCTATTTGCTTTTATATGTACTGAAAAGGAATATTATTTGATCTATTTTTTCATTTATTACTTTATCTCTATTGCTATATTTTGTCTATTAGGCAAGTCAAAATTACTGATGAGAATACATGAAAAATATCATTTAATTAAATATTACACATGAAAATGTCTGTAAGGATATTGCAAAGTATTAACTGGACTTTTGCACAAGTAATTAAATGGTCATTGCCTATTTGTAATAAAGCAGGAAACATTTCTCGAATCTAAGAACATGTTTAAATCAAACTGTGATTATCTAATAAGAAGCAAGGAAAGTTATCCAGCTAATTAAGAAAGCAAGAGTTGTAGATTCTTTAGAATTCCTATAAAGGAAGCAAATATCATGATACTACAATGTTTTTTGGCTGACAATATCACAATTTGAAGATATTCCACTAACTTCGCAATTTATCACTCGAACACTAGAGGGCATTCAATACTCAGAATTTTGAAACAGAAATTTCTGCCAGTCTATATGCAGGTGGGAGGTTCTGCAAATTCTGGTTTGAGTCATTTAATGGAAGATGTGCGATTTTTGTGTGTGTGTTAATAAGAGAAAGTGTTGGTCTGTGTAATTCAGTTTGAATTGTACAGCTTACCAGGCTCTGAATCTACTGCACTACTTACTCGGCATATCATTTTATCCATTACACTGAACACTTCTAATTGAAGCAAGCAAAGAGCAAACTAAAAAAAATAAAAGTAAAAAAATAAAGTTGTATACATCTCATTCCATTACTAAAGCTTGTCCTCCCAGTTCATAGCCACCAGAGGGCACAAGGAAATCATTAGACCTGCAAAAACGATTCCCTTCTAAATTCTGAGCATCATGTATACCACAATTTCTTGGTTTATTTTATTCATTTATTTAGATTATATATATATATATATATAAAGTAAATATATATATATTTATATATATATATATATATATGCTTTATAGATATAGATGCTTTATATATATATATATATATATATAAGTAAATCAAACCACTATTATATTTTGCAAGGTATTTAAAATAACTCTCCAAGTACTTTTTGTAGTATATCTGCCAAACTTTTCCTTGGTCCAAACTCACATTGCAAACTTTCCTCTATTGCCTTTTTTTCTCCCTTCCTCTTTTGCTCACCAGAGTGAATCTGGTTCTGACATCTTTGACTATGCTCAAACTAGCTATTATAGAACATTTAAAGCTGGAATTGTCTCCAGTACAATTTATTTCACTTTGACTCTGTTTTCTTTTCCACGTTGTTCTTCCAGGTATGTTTTTCTAAGGAAAGTGAAGTTCTTCTCCCATTTGTTTTCACTTTTTGATGCTTAGTCCCGTTCCTCTGAGCAGCAACCAACAATATTCCTGCATAATAGTTGTGTGCACTTTGTTGTACTCTGAGTCCTTCCCAAGCTGTTGTCTCTTCCCCCTCTTCAAAATTTTGTCTGTCATCCTGCTTGTGCTCTGCTCTTGTCTTCATACATTTTCCTTCCCAAGGGCTTGGGACAAGCCAGTAGGTCATGTATCAACATCTCTAATTAAAGACTTCTGCTCTGATACAGTTTTCAAAAATCTGGGCAAAGGGACTACAAGGAAGGAAGTCACAGATATTAAACTCTTTTTCTTTTCTTTTTTTTTTTTTTAATTTTAGTCTCAAAACAGCAAAATACAATTCACAAGAAGTTGGAGGCCTACTCAGGGCTCTGCTGGGCTTGAATTTAGGTCTCTGCTTTCCATACATGAGTATTCAGATGCTGGTTTTGAATATCATACTGTAATGCACCTATCTTTGCCTGTTCTGTGAAATAAAACACAATCCATCCAGCTTGGAAGTTTTTCATGTCAACTGAATTGCATCATCGAGGAAGATAAGATACTTTAGCATCATCATCAGAAAGTCTGTGCAGTGTATGAGTTGATCAAATTTGAGTTATTCAAATATAAAAAGAAAAAAACCCCTGGATTTTATCTTTCTCTGAATTTGATACAGAGTATTACTGAGACATAATTGGATGCTTTTTCTTTTTTTTTACCCTATATTTGTTGATTACATTTTCTTTAAGTTGAATCCAGATTCAATTTTTTTTTCATTCAAATTCAGGTTTTCAGTTGTGGAATCACTGCACTTTGTTTAGACATCAATGACTTTTTACTTTTTAGATTCCACGTTACATTCCATTTCCTCACCAAGAACGTTCAGATGGGGATTTCGAAAATTTCTGAAAACACTGCTGAAACTAGTTTTATACATAGATTAGAGAGATACTTTTAGCCCATCTAGCGAAATGTAGCTTTATTTGAGAAATAAATGAAATAATAACAAAAATAAATCACACACTGAATTCTACTGCCTAGTAAAAATCTACAATGCATTCAACAGGAGAAAATTGGGATGCTACCGTTCTGTAATCTCAAAATCATTTTTCATGTAGTTACTTGAAACTAACTTGTTTCAACAAGTTACTTGTCCAAATCCAGTCTTGACATTTCCCACGAGTTGTCCAAATGTATTTCAAAGATTTGTCATTGTTGTTGTTGACTAAAGAATAAGGACTTGAATAAAGAATACATAAGCCTATTTCCTCCTGGCAGTGTTCATGCTGTAGTCTCCACATCTTAGCATGTAAATTTAACAGTTCTTAAGGATTTTATTTTAACTTCTATCAAAAGGTAGGGGAAAAAAGCAATGATCCTCTAATGTTTTACATTAAAAGAATTATATAATTGCCCTTTTTTTCTGGATGTATGAACTTACGTATATAAGATGTTGCATTTACAGTGTATACTAACTTTAACAGAAATGTGACATACATATACGGGGAGACCTGAAATTTAAGAGATTTCTTTTGGTCCTCCAATGCCTACAGTCAAACTAGAATTTTTAATCTACAATTAGATAGTTTGGAATAAATACTGCATGTGTTTGTTGCCACAACAAACAGTGATGTCAGTGCAAGACACTTTTTTCTTAAACTTGGTAGACTGAAACCCCTTTGTTCTGTGATAAACAAATCTACAGGTCAATTAAATAAGCTTGTTAACCCTGAAACTGGAACTAGAGCAAAAGCAAAATTCTGTGCTCCTGAAACGCTGAGTATGAAATTTTAACTACACACAAGAATTTGGGATGCATTGCACAGCAATTCATCATTACATGAAGTTGAATGGCCTTCCAATTTAAAACGGTATAACTTTCAATGAAAAAAGGATCCTAATATCTTTAGGATATTTTCTCCTTATCTGAATGGATATTACGTTCACAGACAACATACCAATTCCCAGTATCTACCTTCATTGTAGTGCAGAAATAAATGGTGATTTTGTTTTTCTGGGATCACAAGTGTGAAAATCATTTACTTCCATATACTGTCCTGGTCACATAACTTTCACAGGCTTCCCCAAGGTTTTAGGTAAAACAGAGGTCAGAATCCGGCTATCTATCACTTTCTCAGTAGTCTACGTGAAATGAATTTGGTGATGTCACGTTCTATTGAAGAAGCATGCACGTTATACAACTAAGAACCAAATGGGTTTGTGAAACAAAATCCTCTTGCAGCCCCTGAAAAGGCAGCTTTGTTTAGGTCTGAAACACATTAAAAGGGCAGTGCAAGAAAGCTTGAATTGACGTGATCTTCACTGAACGTTTGGTCGAGACAAGCATTTAATTTTCCACTCCATTTAATCTGACATGTTTTATGATTGCCAGTTTTTTTCTTTGAAGTGATAGATTTATGAATAATAATACACTGTGCTACTTTCCACACAATTTAAAATGAGTATTTTCATACTAGGATGACTCTCTTACTGAAAATCGTCTTTCAACCCATGAAAAGAGGAGTGACTATTCAGTAAATACCTGCTTCATGAATTTCTTCTTGTCCAGTGTAAGAGGAAAACACTTGCCCAGAGAACTTATATCGCTGCTCTCGAAAGTTGTTTTGCAGATAGTCCATCAGCATCACATAGCCAGACTGCTGCATCGTAAGGACTTCACAGAATACTGCTAACTAGAAGAGGTGATTAAAAAAGAGGTTGGAAGTCATAACAAATCAATACTTTTCTTCTAAGAGGCAGAAAAACCCTGGGAAAATGGCACTGGGAAATTCTCCCTGTTGAGTTTCTTCAGGATGCACTGAAATTTTGCTAGTCTGTATCTACTGGTTTACTCCACCTGCACTTCTCAACCATCCTGCTGACAGAGCTATGCTCTGTTCAGTGCTTGGACAGGAGAACACCTAACGAGCATTTTCTTTCCTTTCTGGACCAGAGGTCCAGAGGTCCAGACATGTTGGAGAGATTACTTTTGATGACTATATGAAATACTTAAAACTAGAGAAAAAAAATATGCCACTGTTGGGCTGGTAATAAATAGCATCAGTTTTTACCATACGCATTGTAACTGATTTTCTCTGTTATGATGTATAATTGTTTTATTTTAATACATTAAGTGAATTACCTGGTGCTCCGAAATACTAATAGTATCTTTGAACACAATCCATTCAACTGTTTCCGAGCAGGGAGGAGTTGATAAAGACCCATTGTAGGTGTAATATTTGTCTGTTGCGTTTGGTAAAAGGTTCAGCAAAACAAATGGTTCTAAGGCAGCCTGTTTTCCTGAAAAAGAAACCAAACATTTTGTAGAGTAAAATAGTAATGAATAAATAGAAATCACACTATCCCAAGGAGTTACTATTATGGAACCTCACTAATTTTGAGGCTATTTGGAATCTAATTTTCAGAGAGGGTAGCATAAGAACAAATTGCCACACTTTTTCTATTTAGATTGAATATTGTTCAATACAAATTTTGCTTATTTGGAATATAACTATAATGGGTTATTCCAGTAACAAATATAGAAACCAGCATATTTGTTCACAAAATCTTGTTCAACTGAGTGTACTAGTAATCTTCTGAGATGCCAAATTCTTGTCTCACTCACGAACTTCAAAGAAAAAATGTTAAGTCTTTCTAGTTGATCTCACCACATGACTTCAAACTCTCCCTGAATTTGGTCAAGTTGTTGAGTTTCTCACAGAACCTTAACTTCTGCAGAAAATCTCTGCTGGTGGAAGTGTCACAGTGACAAATCTGAGAGCTGCACTACTCAGGTCTGCAAAAGCAGAAATTCATTAGATATGGGAGTTTTAAAATAGTGACAATAACAGCTTTACACAAAGCAGAGAAGGATGCAAAGACCTTCTCCTGGAGAGTGTGACCTCTCTGTTTACTTTCCTTTGAAAATAATATTACTTCTTTCAGGTCAGCAGTTTACCTGGTACCTTGTCTGCTGGGAGCAAGCATGATGAATTGCTCTGTCCATCCACAGAAAGCTAAATCTGTGCTGATATGGCAGTAGGGTCCAGCACCAGAAATCAGCAGAAATGGTACCAATTTCTCTTGACAGAATTTTTCAGTTTATGACAATTATCAATGATCTGCCTTATGGATTAGTGTATCCAAAACAATACTTGTTTTTCACACTGTGGAGTACTGCAGATCCTCATACACTTTATTTCAATTCAAAGTAACTGATTTTAAATGGTGGCCTTTTGAAAATATTCACTTATGAATATTTAGTATATATTCAGACTGTGCATTAATTTGTGGTCTATTACTTTTGAGTCCTAGGTGGATTTCTGACCTGTCCTTGTCTTCACAGTGAATTACATTAGCAGTTTATTACAGATTACTGTTGCTTTTGTTTCTGCACAGTGACTGTTTCAGAGTTAACATTTAAAAGCTAGCTCTTCCCTCTCTTATCCACATATGATGAAAGGGAAAGTTTTAGCAATGCCAAGCAAAGCGCATCCTTTCATTCCTCTTTTTAACACCTTTAGACAATAAGTACCATTGTTATCTGATAATGTGTTTTGCTGCTATATTTTTCCTAGAGTAAGAATGAATGGTCAGTCCATGCTAGGTAGAGGTCTGGGGACATGAAGTTTCTCATTTATAGAATGAATGCTGCTTTAGATCCTGCAAGTTTGTATTTTAAAATGCCTTTGAATATACAGACAGCCTAGATTTTAAAAATCAAACACCTCCAAAGAATTAAGAAAAAGAGAGAGTTTATCTGGAAGGAATAGGACACCTCTGCACAGCTTGGGAATTCAGCAGCTGGGATTCAAATACATACAGTACAGATGTGACTGATAAGGACAAATCATACACGTGGCAGGCAAGGACAGATTGTGTGCTATATGCTTTTCTTTGAGATGAACAACTTGATTTACTTGTAACCTGAATTTTGAGAGCTCATTTGCATTTTATCCAAGAAAACCATATTCTGCTCATTGTTGAAATGCTATGCAGTGGCCGTAACTTGAATCATTCTGTTGATAATTTACAGCTCCTATGCAAAGCTGTAGCACAACATCCGTCTTGATGTATTACTCACTTTCCTTTGTATTTCACAGAAGATGGCATACAAAGATAGTGAATTCTGACAGATTTATATGTCTCCCTCCTCTGTCTTTGCAATCTACAGAAGTTGCTCACTCTTATATTCATTGAACATTTGCTCTCAGAAGAAAAACAATTTAGTGCCATGCATTCGAAAATTCATAAAATAGTGACATTAATAGCATTTAACACTTTCAACTCATGTGCTAACACTTTCAACCAATGTGCTTTTCAAAACTGAAGCATCATTATATGCAGGAAAACTGATGCAATGCTGGATATTTTGTCAGGGTCATGGCCAAGCATGGAACAAGAAAATATGCAGAACATCAGTCTTTTGTGTTTATTCTTCTGTGAAGCCACTATGAAACAGAGTTAGAAAGAGAGGTCCATGTGCTTGGGGTAAAGCCATAAGGAATTCTAAAGCAGCATCATGAGATGGTATAAATAATGCTAGTATAAATAAAGTCAGTACAAATCTAACATAATTGAATTATTTCAAATTCACATAGCAGCCACTGAAATAAGCATTTCTCTCCACTGGGTCTACAGAATACTAATATTCAGGCTGAGTGTTTGTAAAGCACATCTTGGAAGGGTTCAGCAGTGTTATTTGGCTTCCAGCCACATACAATCCTCCAGAAATCTATGCCTAAGAATATTCATGGGATAAATCAGACATTTCACTTGACTTAGCATTTTAAAAGTTGCAAGTTCTTTGGGATAATTATATTTATTCATCTACACTTAGTAGTGTTGTTACAAATATTCAGTCTTGAAGTAAATTAAGTCTTATTTCTAACAAAATATATGCATCTATGCTCTTGAGACCTGTGATCCCCAATGCCTTTAAGCTTTCATAATTATGCCGAAATTGAATTTAGTCTAACCATTAATCAATAAAACATGGTAGCAGACTTACCAAAACGACTAACACTATCTACTCCATTAATGATTGGAATATAATCCGGATTATCTTCTACTCCAATCTGTTAAAAAGAAATTGCATTTTTTACATCACAGACTTCGTGAAAAAAAAAAAAAAATGAAGGTTGCAGTTTACCACCAAAATTATACATGGCCTAACACAGTGCATAAATATTTGCAAATCTGCTTTTTTTTTGGTGAAAATAAATAAGAAGAATATATGCAAATTTTTAACACAGTGATCACACATTAAAACCCTTTAAATTCAGTTTGAACATCTGCTGTTTCAAAGCTTGATAATGACACATAGACTTTTTTTTTTTACCTCAAACAAAATTGATAAAGCTCTTAACTTTCCATTTCCTTTAATTGCCTCTTCAAAGTCTGTAAATAGATCTCCATCATAGCAGTAGATTTGCATCTGCAAAAAATATATATATTAACATATATTACATATATAAAAACAATCAATGCAATTATTTTTATTCCTAGTTTGAGTATAAATGTTCAACCAATCAACGTAACACAAACACATGGATATGTTATATATCTCATGTGAATTATATGAATATACAGAACAGAATTAATCAACTGTTACCTGTCTAAAAAGTTCTATACTGGAAAATCATTAAGTCTGGAGGAGCTGTCCTTTCAAGGAGAACATCATTATCCACGGCAATACAGCAAGCCTGGACAGCCAGCTGATACCGTATATTTAATCTACAGTACTCAGATGAAATCAGTCTTGCAATCAACTGTAAAACACAAATAATAAAGCAGGGTGTCCCTCCTGCACCTGCCTTGCAGTAAGTGTAGAAAAACACTGGTAATAAAAGATTCCCTATGATTCTGTGCCCACATTTGCTGTCATGGGCATTGGGTTTGTTGCATCCTTTCCTCTCTAACTTTGATGCAGATGGGAAATCTGCAGTGCCAAGTCACTGACATGAAGGGGACAGTCTTCTGCTGAGAGCGACTTTTCATGTGATGGTGGGTGAGGTAAATCTTTTCTTAGATGTCTTGGTGGGATAGATAGAGTATGAGTGGGAACTTTAAATAGCTGTGAGATAAAAAAAAAATGACACCTCCCTGGGAAAACTCCTAGCTCACAGCTCTCCATAGAAAAAGGACAACATTGGTGCTAATGCTTTGCTGTAACACTGAAATCCAAAGTGTCTGAAGTGTGGAGCAGCTCCTGGCTTTCAGTGAAGCCTGGGTTTGAAAAATCAGTTTCAATCTTAAATACTCAACCACTGGGACACAAGATGGGCCAAACTTGTGGGGGCTTAAACTTTGTCAGATTAGCAGGACCAACTCCCAGTGTCATCACAGAAGACACAGGAAAATGCAGGTTAGACATTTTCAATGGACTAATGCCTTACACTGCTGCTCTCAAGTACATCATTTAAATATTACTAATCTGGATTGAAGTGATGATTAAATTCACAAGTAAGCTTTAATTACGTGATAAACAAAGGTGCTTAGTAAACAATGTTACACTTTGCAGAATGACAAATTCTCAAAATCTATTCTATACTCTACCTCAAGAGGAAATTTTTGTCCTTCCAAGCTATGTTCTGATCCATCCGATGACGCATTGCATTTTCCCCAGTGAAAAATGATCTTGCTTGCTTTGAATACAGTATCTAAGCCACCTCCACTTACATAGTAATCATTTGTCAGGTTAATCTCCACTAAACAAAGAGAAAGAGAGGAAAACAAACACACAACAGTGTCAATATAAAAGCTAGTCAAGGCATCTATGACTCTCATATTTCAGAACAGGTGAAAAAAGGCAAATATGAAATGCTTATTTTACTATACTTTATACATAATTTGTCAGGAAGTTGGTCATTTAAAGTAAAAAATGTGCTAATTCCTTATTAACTTGGAGAAATATGTTTCATTTCATGCTGTAATTCATAAAAGTATTTTTCGTCTCTGAAAACTAGCCCCACAAATATGCTGAAAAGCCCAGAAACACTGTCTTAGCCAACTTGACCTTCCAAGAAAATAAATTCCTAAAATATATAGCTTTCTGAAAGCATCTGCATTTTTAATAAAAATAAAAAACACCCCAAACTTACTGTCACAATACTAGATACCATTTCTAAAGGAAGATAGGGAAAGAAAGATTTAGCCAATTACTAGGAGGGCTGTCCTGCCTGTCTCCCTGGGAATAAGTGACGATGGTTCCTTAGCTGGGCAAAATTGTATGCAAACTACAGATGGGACTGAACATTTGTCTGCTGGAGGCACTTAGCAGGATGGAATAGACCAAAGCCCTACATATGGCTTTTCCACACGTAATAACTGTGAATTATTTGATCTCTTGTTAAAACATCATTAATGAAGTTCAGTTCCATTACATTCCTCTCCTCAAGACTTTGAAAAAAATTTCAACTGAAGAGCTTTGCAGTTCTTTTTATAGTATCTGAATTGTATTGTAGAAGGAAGAGCTCACACCAGTTTTATGGACTTTAAAGAATGTTTTCTTGGATATCTCTTTAAAATTTGTTATCTCAGTTAATAGAGCAAATGGGAAATAAGCAATTTGTTGAGTAGTATGTATGAAGTATATGATGATGCCAAGAACAGAAAGTAGGAGCAGTAGCACTAAAAACGACCAAACCGACCTCCCGAGGAACAAAAGAACAGCCCAGACCATCAGCTGCAGGAACTGCAGGGCCTGAGTGTGGAGGTGAATGTAGTGGATGCAGGTGTGCCCAGCTGAATGCACTTTTCAAGCAAGTGGTGAGGTTATGAGAGGAAGTGACCAGTCCACATAGATCCAGGAATCTGAGTGAGAGATTAATGAGTTGCATTGTACATGGTATCTAGACTCTGAGGGTAGTAAAGCAATGGCACAGCTACCCAGAGAGGTTGTGGATGCCCCATCCCTAGAGGTGATTAAAGCCGGATTGGATGGGGCCCTGGGCGGCCTGAACTGGTGGGTGGTAATCCTGCCCATGGCAGGGGGTTGGAACTTTAAAGGGCTTTAAGGTCCATTCCAAGTCAAGTCATTCTGTGCTTCTATGAAATTAAATTAAATTAAAATTAAATAAAATCAAAGTGACTGATCCAGGAATTTTCTGGGCATTGCTGTGAGACAAAGATAGAGACAGTTGTTAGAAGATGCCTTCCTTCATATCAGTAACTGAAACAAGTTATAGTGCTTCCATGAAGCTGCGTTTAGATGTTGCTATCCTAGGTTTATATATATAGCAAAAACCACTACAGCAAAGTGGTTGAAAAATATTTGTCTGACAATATATATGCAACCATAAGCTTCTTTTACAGCTAGGAGAAATAAGCCCTTGTAGCCACAGAATCACAGAATTATAGAATTGCTCAGGATGGAAAAGAGCTTAATGATCATCAAGTCCAACCGCAACCTAACCATACTACCCTGACTCTAACAACCCTTCACTAAATCATGTCCATGAGCCGTGAATCATCTCTTCCTAAAATATATTTTTAAGATAGAAAAGACAGATCAGACCACAAAAGCACTTGTTTCTCTTTTTTTTTTTTTTTTTAATTTGAAGAAGGGAGTTGAAGTGAGTAATTCATATATAAGTGTCTACATTACAGGTGTTGATGTGTATACGAATCCCACCACCATTAGATTTTTGAAACTACAACTGGTCCTCTAAGTGCTTCCAGATGAGTAAGTAATTTATTTGTATTTAAAAGAAAAAAGGTTTCTATATATATTCATTTAAAATTCTACATACTTAGTAATAGCTATCATTACTTTGTAGAAAACAGTAAATTACTGTTCAGCTTAGTGAAGTGCTCATGATGGTACAATAGTAATGCTGTGATTTCTTTGGCTCTATCTGGAACATTATTTTCATTTGTGCTTTAGTAACTTTCTATTATGCTTGGCTATAGTCATCACTTGTATGGGTTTCTTTTCTATTATTGTTATTAAAATGATAAATTCAGAACACAAAGGCTAAGGAAAAGGAAAACGAAAAAAGTTTAATTAAAAATCCACGGCTTGTTTTCCTTTATCACTTTTAAGTACTCTAAACTCCAAACATGAAACGTGACGTTTTACCTGTTTTGCCATTGTTGCGAATGAAAGTATCTTCTCCAGTTTCCTTTTCCCATCCATGGAATTTAAGTTTCTTTAGATTCACATTCACTTGGGTAAGGTCTTCATCTATATTAATAGGAGATTGTTTGGCACCATTGCAAGCTGAATATTTTTTTCCCCAGTCCTTTTGGTTCAGAGTTCCTAGAAATCAAAACACTGCAGTAAATACATTTAAACCTAAACTGATATCCATATATTTTTCAATGTGAGTAATTCAAAACACAGTCTGCAATCTGTGATCAGAATACCTTCTCTTCTATGTTTTCTGCTGCAAAAACTGTGCACAAGTAGTGTTGCATTCTACCTTCAAGAATTAGGTCACTTTTGATGATTTTAGATATCATACAGAAATGATTATAAATCTCCAGGGAAAACAGAACACAACAAAAATGCCTCAAGCACAACATACAGAAATAATAAATGAAATGAGAGAGAAATAAGCTTTTAGATGAAAGAAACTGTCATTCAAAAAGAATTTGAAGTTACCGCAAAACCCTCCTTTCTAAACAACTCTTTCATCACCCAAATGTCACCAACATTCCTTCTGCCTGATGAACTCAATCAGCCCAGAAGATTTTTAATAAATAAAAGTATGATCTTTAAAGTAATACTTACACAGAGAGAAAAACAATAAGTGATTTTACTCAGCAAAAGGAGAAAGTTTGTGATGTTCTGTCCAGAGAGGCTGGTTGCAGGGCCTTGCTTTGTCCATGAAGGACAATGCAGGGGTAATCCAGCCACCTCTGATAGCTGTCAGGAGGCCCTGTGACACAGCAGGCACTTTCTCTAGGGCACTGGACTACACAGACACAGGCACAACATACTTGAACTCCATAATAATTGAGCAAGTACTCTACAGACCAGTAACAGAGAAGTTAGCAGCTGCCCTGAGAATCTTTGGATTGTATATTACAGTAATATAAATTAGACAGCATTTTGGTGGTGTATGCATTTGCATACATACAAATATTTTCTATTGACAAGGGATTTTGTTGGCATTTAAAGGGACTAATTAAAACCGAGTTTTGACTGTGGAGATACAAGAAAATATAGCTGCTTCAGTTAGCTTTCACTTCCTATTAGTTACAAGTCAATATTAGTGAATCCATTGCACACATTTAAATTCTATCATAGATGCTGAAATGAGCCATGGCTCATTTACAGGCTGCTTTTTTACATCCATGTCTGTCAGCGGAAGATTGGCTGTATTGCACCCCAGGCAAGGACAGCCCTCATATTGCACTCAGAAAACTCAGTGAGGGGAGAGAAGATGCAGCGAGACCCGTAACCATGACAATAGGCAGTAATACAAGATTCTCATCTGGATAGTCAGCTACCTAGAAACATACCTGAGCTAAATTATTCAGCAAGGATCAAGTCAGGTCAGTTACCAATATCACCTTGCCACATCAGAAGTACTGCAGGTCAGATGGCATGCTATTTACTTCTTTCAGTCAGGAACGGAAGAAACTGCTAGGCACTGTGGCCAAGCAAATAAATAAGTTTTAGTCACAGTGTACTGAAACTGAATTTCCTGCAGGTGGGGATTAGAATCCTGTTTAAGTGAGCAGTCCTTCCTTTGGGAAGGGCACACTGGTGGGCTTCTGGCTCATCCTCAAGTACCGCTTCTCTTGGGCATCAGCTGTGAGCTATAGTTTATTACCTGGACAAGCATTGCAATAACTTGATTTCTAATCTGATTTTTATATGAACAGAGTATTATTTCAGTTCTTATCTTTAAAGCTTCCCTTGAAAAATTCTGAGTCCAAGTCAACTTAAACTTGGAGATGAACATGCTCAGGCAATCTATAGAGAATTTTCTAACAAATATTGAAGGCATTAAATAAACTGAAATAACGAACTTTTAAAACAGAAAATAGGGTTAGACAGGAAGAAATAACAATTCTCAGCTTTCCCTGTGCATCCTTGCAGACAGGCACTTGTTTCCAGGTCTACCTTCAGCCAACTCTGTGGCTTTCCAAGCTGTCAGGTTGGGCCCAGCTGGCCACCCACTGCTGTCCCTCAGAATTAGGCTGCATTCTCCACTCTCATCTCTGCCCTCTTTGTTCCTTCCCAAAGCTTCCAGAGGCTGTTGCTGTTTCAGGGCAACGCGTAGAGGGCTCCTTTCCTTCCACTGTCATACGTGCTCTCCTGGCTCACATGCAATCTCTTCTTCAGGATGTTATCATGACGCTCTACTCAGCATGCTTTTTCCTTATTCTGCTCCTTCCTGCAGTAACACCAGGATTGATGGAAAATCCACCCTCCTCACACCACCTGGGTACTTTCTTCCAGATTTCTTCTGATGAATGTAAATATTCTTGACTTGCATCTTCCCTTTAAATTCCCTACTATCCTCTATCAAGTTCAACTCAAACAAATACATCAAATTTACAGAAACTATCATTTCCTCCCAAGTTTCCTAGTTTCATATTTCAAATTCCTGCTTTGCGACATAGAACATAAATTCTTTCTCTTGGTAGCTGTTATCTGAGCATCAGCAAATAGTATAACAAATCCCTAGCATGAAGCTAATTATAACATTAGTAATCTACATCCCAGAAAATAGTGCTGTGTCAACACTGTAACCCATCACTGCGTCCTGAGCCAGGGCACTTGGAGTTAGGTAGGATGCCAGCTGTAGGCACTATGGTAATGTTGTGATTCAAGCTAGGAAGCTTCTTCATTCATTCTAGATGTGAAGCTTGTTATAAATATTGAGAGGAAGAAATGAGGGAAGCTGGAAGGCCTGACGAGGTGAAGAATATTATTTCCTACCTCTCAGCTAGGCCTCAAACCTGTGATGTGAGCTTGCTACAAAGGTTTGATAATGTTCAGGCTTTTAATGTGTGGAAACAATTAAGTCAAGTGATTGTGATACAGAGATTCTCCTTTCATTGTTTATCCCTTACTAAAATCTTAGGACATCTCTGAATTCTTATGAATCCTCTATAAATTTTAGAACAGTGATTTTAATGTAACTGTAGGACACCACACACTTGCCTGTGCACATGGTAAGGAACTGATTTATCTATCTTATGTATGGAAAAAATGCAAATACTTTTTCTGCTGCTGTCTGGTTGACAAAAAAATTAAGTAAGTCTGTCCTTGTTGTATGACTGCAGCTGAAATCATCCAAGGATAAATGAAAAGTATTTCATGGTTGCAGAGGACAACAGTCTTCCAGCTAAGACAAATGAACTGAATGCCCAAAATCAATGCTCCTGCTGGAAAATCTGAATAGGTATTTGATGACTTTTAATCATTTTTCTTCTTTTTGGTCCAGCAGGTGTTTTTTTGTTTGTTTGTTTGTTTTTAATTGCTTACAGTTGCAGAAATACAGGTGACCTCAGTGCTGATAAATGCAGGCAATTTTCATAGGAAAAAACAACCTTTGTACCAAGGAATGAGATGTGTACATTTTGTCAGTCATCTGCAAAACTACACTTACTTAATGCTGCAGCACTGATCAAAAGCTATGGAATTAAATGTAAAGAAAATCAATAACAGGCTCCATACTGGAGCAGGAACGTGGGGAATTTCAGAAAGAATGGGAGTTCAGTTGTGATGGTTCAGATTATGTTTGAATAGCAGAATATATGTCTATGCATATATCATGTTCTGCAGACCAATACAAATGGATTTATAGAGCAAAGCATTTGGGGCTGAGGACCAGATATCCACACCATACGTTTTTCAGAAGGCTTTTAATTCAGCCTATCTCTGGTCCCATGGTAAATGCCCACTGGCAGATGAAGTGTATTTGGTATATTGTTTCAGTGCTTCTCCTGTTTAATAGCAGTTGGGATGAATCCATGTCATGCATTCTGAGACAACTCTGCCTTGGGAAGCAAAGCTGGGAAAGTAGGAAGAAGCCATAAGATTTCCTCCAGAAGTCCAGTCCCGATCTGATCTAAAATGCTGATGTAAATGCATCCAGTGCAGGAAGCAGGTGGTGAAACTGCTGTGGTTTACATGACTTGCAGAAAGCCAAAGTAAAATCATAAGAACCAAATGTTTTTAAACAAGAGCAGATTGTTTTACTGTAGGTGTTATCATAGAAACCATAAATCAAAGCAGTGCCAGCCATCTTGAAAATACTGTTGAAACTGAGCTTTGAAAATGATTTTCCCCAAACTGTTCTTTGCTCAGAAGGAAACCTGAGGAGAATAAAAATGTGCATGATGTAATGTGCAGAGTGCACAGAGGAAGAATGTTTGTCAAAGCTGTCAGCTCTGAAGAAGTAACTGACAATTCACTATGAATGAAAATGAGCCTGAATACAGCAGATGACAAGTTAATGGAAGACTGTCTATACCATAACCTTCACTATTCTTGCCCAAGGCAGAATGGCCAAAGAAAATTTGCCGACTCTGTTTTGATAAAATGTTATACTCAGCACTGCTGCTCATCCTTAGCCTCATGATCCCATCCTTACAACAAGCATGCACTTCTCATTTTGTGCTGCTCTTCTATCTCCTGCAGCCTTTGGGAGATCTGTCCCACAGAGTGTTACTGCACTTCTGTCTTTTGTAACAATACTTGAAAGAAAAGCATCTGTCAAACAGTTCTCCACAAGTTAGCAGCCTATGCAAGCAGAAAGAGCAAGTTGTGAAACTGAGTAGGCTGTGATCCTCCCAGCAGCCTGCCAGGAGAGGGGTTTCTCAGCATGTTGATATGCTACTATGTGCCTGTCTGTTGGGCTGTAAGTCTTCATGATGAGTACTGCTATTTACTATGGGGCATCAGTGCTCCCTGTATGCAATATACGATTTATGCAGAATGGTCTTCTTATATCAATGGAAAATATATTTTCATAGAGAGAGAACTTAAACCTCAAACCAATTGAATGGGATTCTAAACATGAAATAAATACTCTGGATTTCCATTTTATACTGAATATGTGCATAGCTTCTGAAGAAATGGAACGTTACAAATAAAACTTTGGCTTTATGGGATTAATAATTATGTCAGAAAATTGTATTAGTGAGGAGACATATTTTAGTTGGGAAATTCTACTTGCCAGCACTTCTTTTTAGTAAATGTTGTTTTGACATCACAGCCTTTGCATTCCTAGCTCTTATTAGGATCATTTTTCTTGTTAATGGACACACTCCTATCAGAGAATCTAAGCTCCAACTTCAGCAGTAGGTAGAGAAAAAGAGATGCTTTAATCATATGCTAAGGTGAAGAAGCCATACTTTGTAAGAATAAGCTTTGAAACTCAAAAAGGTTAACATCATTACAGATAGATAAGTACTGTTAGAAATATGGATACAACTTAAGACAGCAGGTGTAGTTCAAAACTAAACTCTTACCAGTTGCAGGGTATAAACACTGACTCTGGAACTGACAATGCAGCCTGAGTAAAATAACGGGTAGACCAGAAAAAATCATAGTGTAATTAAAGTTTTTCACTGCTTTTATTTCATTTATTATTTCAAGATTTAAACTGTTGTGAACCTTTGTGGTTATATTAAAGACAAAAGGAAGTAAAAAAAAGTGAGAGATTTTTACTGCTGCTTAATTTCCTCCTCTCTGTTTTTCATCATTCGCTCTTGGATGATATCATTACTTCCATTACTTTTTAAAGTATATATTGGACATTTATGGAAAGTGAAGAATACATGTTCTGTGTAAACAGAATAGATCTGTTTTATCAAAGATGTCACTGACATATCATTCTGAAGTGTTAAGTGATTCCTAAGTGCTTTTGGTGTTTGATTGTTTTTTGTGTTTCTATTTCGATTTTATAGAGCAATTTTTTTATTGTAAGATACGAAAAATATGAAACAAGGCCATTAATTATGTGGGTATTTATGTTAAGACAAGGTTTAAATTTAGTTGTGAGATACTGCTCTGAACACTAAAGGTAGAAGTATTCCTTCTTCTCTTTGTTTCTGCTTCACTGTTTAGTTAGAGCATCCAAACTGGATCAATAGAGGAGATGGGAATCCATGAATGATTAATACTCTTAGCTTTGCACCAACAGTTGCACGATGCAGCTTCCCGTCCTCTAAAGGTAGAAAAGTGACTTCAGTGCAGATTCTGGATGAGTGAGTGAAGAGCTGCACCACTGGCCAACAGAGATAAGTGCCACTGATATTAACCTTGTGGATATTAGTATACCTCATATTACATGAAACTGCATTCTGAAGGCAGATTTTTGTCCACAAATAAATGAAATGCCTTAGTCTTACATGTCACCAAGTAGAAAACAGTGCTTCTATTTTGTCTTGATCTTCATTGCAGGGATTTTTTTTCACCTCCAAAAAGCCCCAGTTACCTCCACAGCACTATTCATGATCAGATTCATAAACTCTCTATAAATTCTTCAGATTGAAAAAGTCTAGACTTTCAGGGGTGAAGTTACTTGTCAAGGCAGAGAAGAAGTTTTGGCTTCCAATTTTGGGCTTAGCCAGTCTTTATGCCTGTCTCAGAGTTTAATTGCTTGTGGGTTTTCCAAGACAGGACTGCTTGCCAATGTCTAGGTCAAATGCTAACAAATGATGGCTATGTTAAAAACAGCCTGTAGATTAACTGCGTGGTCACTCTAAAAACTTCAATAATATTTACATGATCAGAATTCAACAGTAAAAATGCAACTTGCTTTCAAATGAGCAAAAGTCAAATATATTTATCCCATAATTTTTTTTTTGGAAACATGCATGCAGTTGCAGATAAATGAATGCAACACTTTTCCCTACACAAATTGCTCTACAGTAGGATTTGATATTTCAAATGAAGGAAACAGAAGAAACAAAAAATTATATTTGTTTTGCAACTAGATGAATTCAAGTAAGCCAAAAAATCTATTCTACCATTTCTTTACTGCATTATTTGTCACTTTTCTAAGTATCAGCATATCTTCACTGTATTCTAAAAGATTGTGCATTGCGTGCATATGCACACAAGAATATATCTGAGCTGTACAAACACAGAAAAACATGGACTTTTCTTGAAGAGAATATCGTAAAGAATGACCCAGCATTAACCTGGGTCGTGTCCATTTTCTCTGTTTCCCATGTGAAGAATGTCTGTTATTAATATCTAAATTAGCAGGTGAGTCAGGAAAATTCTGATGCAATGCTTTTTTATCCTCCAATCATCATATTTCTTTCATCTTATGTTTTATTTGAGCATAAACATTATGCTTCATCCACATCTCTGGTCATCAAGACAGCTCAAAACATAGCCAAAAACAACTGAGAGAAGAAAAAATTTGTATTTTTTTCCCTTCATTCTCACAGGAAAAAAAAAAAAAAAAGAATTGGATAGAATAAACCACAGTTCTTGAGATACAATAGAAAACTGTAATCAGTATTATAAATGCAGTGGCTGCCTTGTGATTTGTCTTTCTGGGAGTCAATCTGATAATGATTCATAGCCTAAGTGAATTACTGAGCAAAATGTGTAGGAGGATGAAGACCAGTGGACAGTTCTCTTTTAATATAGCAACTGTTTGCTGTTCCTTTTCTTTCAGTCCTTGATGTATCTGGCCATTGCAAGCGAGACAGAAACTATATAATCAAATTCTTCTATTTCAGAGAAATACAGATTATCACTGATTTGCAGTGCACTCAATGATATGGTTGTTTAGACTAGGAATAAGATTATGAGAGAAATTCAATCAACATTTTAAGATACCTCTTTTCTATTATTCTCATCCCATTGCTCCTGAATTTGCATAGAAATGCTGTTAGAGAATGATGTAGCAATACACAATGAAACCTTGCCACGTAATCTTGATAATTAATGTAGTGTTAAGATCTAACCTACATTTTTCAAGTAAGTATTAAAGAAGGAAATTTGTTACAGTGTCAAATGACACTGTATAAATAAGAAATACATATTTTCTCTTGCTTTTATTTCATTTTCCAGAATATGTGGAAGTCCAATTGGAAACTGACCGCTTCTAAACTTCTCCAAGGAATTCAGATAGTAGCAATGATTTCCTTAAGATACTTAAGGTCACGAAACTTTATACAGCACTGCTGAGTGACAGATAAAATTCCAAGATCACAAATAACCACAGCTGAAAACAGAACTGGAATTCATGGAGCTGGCTCACTTTTAGGGAAAGAAATAGGCAACATCTTTTGGCCAGCACTGAGGAACACAGCCTGTGACTGAATTTCATATCCCTACAACTAACTGCATTTCTTTTCATGTTGGGCATAGTAGAATTAGCTGACAATTTTGAGTCATGGCAATATCAAAGACCTGTTTGGTCCCTCCCAAGGAAAGAACTCCTCACCCATTCCTGAGCAGTTGCGCACAGTGTTGGCGAGCAAGGACGTATGAAACGTGACAGTCACACACTTCCTCTACCACTTCCTCTACCACTTCCATGATTTTTAAGATAACACCAACAGCTTTCCAACACCATACAGCCTCACCACAGTTCAGCTGTGCTTCCTGGAAGTGGAATGGAGGCCTGCCCTCAAACTTAAATCTACTGCACAGAGGAAGTGTACTATATTGCCTTTTTATCAGGAGCATAACAGGAGCATAAATGGAGCCTATGGTGGTGTCTCCTTCTGCCTCATACCATACAAGTACTGACCTATTTGAAATGCAATGACTGAGAATGACAAAATTATTTCAAATCAAAGCTTGAGCCAACTTTAAAAAGACCATGAAGATACACCTTAAACGACCATCAACAAGAGCAAAGAAAGAGGAAGTAATAATCTACTTCAAGTGTAGCATTCAGCATCTGTCTGAAAAGTGATAGTTGATGAAATCCCAGGAGATGACTACAGTGAAACCCATCTTCAGAAGCAAAAACCCTCATTTATACCAGAGTGCGGATCACCATCTAAGTCTAATGAATGGCACTATGACAGTCTTTGCATTTCCTTGCTCATTACACCAAGGTAGTCTCTGCTGATCTTGGGTGGCGGAACCAAATTACAGCAATGAACTTTAAAGTGGTGTCTTTTCCTTCTTCTCAGCTTTTCAACACATCAACAGATCTAACAGTGTTGGATTTCACTGAGAATATCAAAACTGTTTTCTCTCTTGTGGTATGGCCTCCCCCCTTCCTCCCTCCACTGCCTTCCTTTGCTTTCCTTCTTCGCTTCTTTTCTCTCCCTCATCCCACTTTTTGCTATAACCAAATGTACATTACTTTGTTGCTATCACCAAGGAAAATAACTCCTGTAATTATCAGCCAATCTACAAGAATAATAGGTCTAATAAGCTCTGATCCAAAGTCTGCTTCCTTATGTATATAAAAAAATTACGGGTGGGTTCTCTGGCCTTTGGATCAGATCCGCTGTGCATACATATAAAGATCATTGCTAAATAAGACTTGTGCAACCTTGGATGCAAGATGTCCACAAGCTGCTGTGAAAAAGGTTGGCATTTACCCTTGAATAGCAAAAAGGCATTTATCTCAGCTTAAAAGAATAATGTGAAGATCTTGAAAAACAAGGACTAGACAGAAATAAACCAAAGCAAGACAAATATAGGATAAAAGAATACTGGATTACATCACTGCTCAGTCAGTTCCAGCAGGTGCCAGTAGATAAATTACCTTAATGTCGAAAAGAGCATAACATTTTTTTGCTCTCCAGGTTCTCATTTATAGAGCTTTATTTTTGTATAAAATGAGGCTCCTACCTATCTCCAAAGAACATAATGGCACAGTAAAGTGAGATTTCTTTCTAGCACCTTTTAGCAGGATTTGGTATTACACTTCTATGGAAATTTCGATATATATCACGCTTGCATAATGTTAAGGGTGAAAGGAGGAAATGGGCAGGAATTTGTTTTATAGTATTACATTCAGCTGCATGGATTTCTCACATGGAGATATGGCTGTATGTGTGCTCACCTTCACAGTTTTTATCACATAGTATTTTTGACTTTAGAAAGCCCATTCTAATTGATAAGCATGGACTGTGACTGCAATAGCAAAAACTTTAATTCCCTTTTCCCTTTCCCCCACCCCCCGAGATAAGAGAAAATCCCTCTGAAAATGAACACTAACTTTTTAAAGCAGTCACTATGTACTCTGGAATGTACTGCAACAAGCTGCTGCTGTAGCTAGGCAACCAGGATGATTAAAAAAAAAATAGTCACATGTTTGTAAATAATAGCAGTGCATTATTTTGAGAAGGACATGAAAATACACACAAAATTTAAATCTGCATGCTGGAGGATAGGAGTCTCACGCACACAGACACACCATTCTGTGTGTGTCCATTTTAAGCAATGTTACGCTTTTTTCCCTAAGCCACTGAGACAGAGACAGACTGCTTAAATGCAATGAGTCACACAGCAAGGCAGCATGAAATGCCTGTGTTGGTAAAGATGCCCTGAGTTTGGCCTTCATATGTGTTTTCAGAAACAATTATTTGGCCTGGGGAGGCAACCTGAATATTTTTTAAAGTACAAAATACGGGTAAGTGGCAAGAAGATAAAAACCAGCACACTCCTAACATTCCACAAACCTTCCTGCACTAATGGTATTTGTTTGGAATTAGTGTAATTTCATTGCTATCATTACGTTTCCATTTTTTCCCACAGATGCTACAGCAGATTCTTTCAGATCTACAATAGCAAAGTCAGTGGATGGATGATTTCTTCTCTGGTAACCTACCATGTTAAATTTAAATGACACTATCACATGATTATTCTTCTTGAGAGTTACCACATCCTCAGAAACAGTCCTTAATAACTCCTCCAGTGAGTGAGGTTCTTCCCAGCCTTGATGGGATAACATCATTATGTAAATTACACAGTAGGTATTTCTTCCAAGAACTTCTTCCACAAATGTGATATGCAAATACACTTTTTCTTCTGCAGATACAAAAAAAGATCTAACCAGGCTTTAAAAATCTTTCAGTATTAAGAACTTTAAGAGCTACTTTCAATACCGACTACTTACTCTCAGTAGTGAAATGGCAAAAGCTATTTAGCAGTAAGTGTAACTCATTTCAGACGGGAAACTCACTGTCCATTAATAGCATTTATTCTCACAGATTTTCCATTCTATCCTACCCTGGAAACTACATTTGCAATAGGGGAGGAAGCAGCACTAACTGTTACAGAGGCACACGCTTAAGTTCTCATTGCTCTGTGAGTCTTGTGGAGATAAAACTTCTGAAAGGAAGAGTTAATTCACTGCACAGCTTGTATTGTGAAACAAATAGAAACTGAAGCTTAACCTACTGCCTCAGAGCCAAAAGTTCACAATGAAGATTTCAGTTTTCATATCAACATTCCTTTAAATTCACTAAGCTCTTTAATGGCTTAGCACTTCTTCTTTTTTTTTTTTTTTTCTATCTATGGCTAATACACAGAATAATCAACTTTCATGAAGATTCGTGCCATCATTTTTCTTTCTCTTTTCTCTGTGAGGAAAGAACTATTTTCCTTTCATTTCTGCACATAATAAAATAGAAGAGGATCAGAAGAGCTTGTTACTTTCTTCCTTCACATTGTTACGCAAAGCTCAAATGTAGGGTCCTTTTCATCACCTGCCAGCATAGTCTTTACTACTTTTCACTAAGTGAGTCATTAAAGGAGAAAGAGATCTTGAATACTGTACCATGACTGGCCAAATCAAAGGCAAGCTTCTTGGTTTATTTATCTCTTTTAAGTGGGAAGCTACTATGGTAGGAGCAAGAGAAACACATGTTATTCCCAATACATTAACATCACCTATCAGACCTCTCCCAGCACAGAGGAGAAACAACTTTCTGCTGCAGAGTTAACACGCTGTAGTTCACGTGAAGGTAATCATCCAGTCCAAAGGGAGGACTGGATGCACACAAGTGGTTTTAGTACCAAGTGATCCCAAGTACTTGAGAATCTTGGCAGTTCTAGATTTGTGGAAGGCTTCTACATGAGCAGACGAAGATTCAGTTTCACTCTCTGAAATTTTGTCTACTGCTTTCTCTTTTTTCCTTTTCCCTCTTGATGGAAAGTATCAATTTTATGCTCAAGAAAAATGTATGCTATCCTAAACATATTATCATAGAATCATAGAATCACAAGGTTGGAAATGACCTGTAAGATCATCTAGTCCAACTGTCTTCACACTGCCACTGCTACCACAAGCTGCTAAACCGTATCTCGCAGCTCCTCGTCCAGACGCCTCTTGAACACTGCCAGAGATGGCGACTCCACCACCTCCCTTGGCAGGCCATTCCAGTGCCTGACCACTCTCTGAGGGAAGAAGTTCTTCCTTAAGTCTAACCTAAACCTCTTCTGGTACAACTTGCAGCCATTTGCCCGGGTCCTGTTCATTGCCTGGGAGAAGAGGTCAAACCCCTCTTCACCACAACCACCCTTCAGGAAGTTGTAGAGTGCAATGAGGTCTCCCCTGAGCCTCCTCTTCTCCAGACTAAACAATCCCAGCTCCCTCAGCCGCTCCTCATAAGACTTGTGCTCCAGACCCCTCACCAGTTTCGTTGCTCTTCTCTGGACACGCTCCAGGGCCTCAAAGTCTTTTTTGTAGTGAGGGGCCCAAAACTGAACACAATACTCGAGGTGCGGCTTCACCAGTGCTGAGTACAGGGGGATGATCACCTCCCTGCTCCTGCTGGCCACATTATTTCTAATGCAGGCCAGGATGGCGCTGGCCCTTTTGGCCACCTGGGCACACTGTCAGCTCATGTTCAGCCGAGCATCAACCAACACCCCCAGATCCCTTTCCTCTTCACAATCATCCAGCCACTTGTGTCCAAGCCTATAATGCTGCATGGGATTGTTGCGGCCAAAATGCAGGACCCGGCATTTGGCCTTGTTGAACCTCATTCTGTTCACTTCAGCCCAAGGATTCAGCTTATCTAAGTCCCTCTGAAGGGCCTCCCTACCCTCAGGCAGATCAACACCACCTCCCAACTTGGTGTCATCTGCAAACTTACGGAGGGTACACTCAATCCCCTCATCTAGGTCATCAATAAAGATATTAAACAAGATAGGCCCCAGTACCGACCCCTGGGGGACACCACTTGAAAAAGGTCGCCAGCTGGACTTCATTCCATTAACCACCACCCGCTGAGCACAACCCTCCAGCCAGTTTCTTACCCAAAGGAGTGTGTACCTGTCCAGGTACATTGAATGTGAATGCTATCTCATTATCTTAAACAATATACTTTTAATTACTGACTTAGAGAAAAAAAATTTCTGACATGTATCTTTTCTGTTCAGACTGTTAGGAACTGGCCAGCCATAACTAAAATAATGGCACACAGGTTTCTTGCACTATATTATCAGCTATCAAAGCAGATCAGTAAGCTGTTGGGACAAAACCTCCATGGTACAGACCTACTGTGCATCTAACTGAAATGTAGATAATCAGGCTGTAGAGACCATTTCACATAGAGTTCATAGGTTCCCAGATTTTCATCAGAAGTTCCCTATACCTGATCTCTACCACTGCCTGTGCCCCGAGGTACTGCCAGATTGAGTAACCATCATCAAAGGCCATTCTGGATTCACAAACAGCTCATTCCTTGCCATAGTCTTCCAGGGCACCTACCCTGTTGGCATGACCCTCTGACTGTGCAGTCAACAGCACTGAGATGGAAGCAAAGCCCTGAAATCACACCTGCCTCCATTCAAAAACATGGATTTTCAATTTTAATGCAACAACCCAAGAGCCAGATCCTGACAGCAGGTTTTAGAAAAAATCAGATGTCCTCCTTCCTCTGAACACCACATTCACAAACAGGCCATGTTAGAAATTGTGTACTTGAGGAGTCAACACAGCCAATTCACTGTATGATATCTACCACATTTCAGATTTAAGATCAGATTATTACATGCATCTCTTCCACAGCATCACACAAGCCTTAAATCACAGCCTAATTATAATTATTCTAAAGTATTTCTCCAGTCTTTTGATTCCCATTTGAATTAGGCTCCAGTCCCACAACCATGTCCATGCTGGTAGCCAGCTATTCAGGTCACAGAATGTATGGGTAGCTATAAAAAATCTTATATGTTACTGAACTGTTCATAGGAAGACCATATTTCTGTCTCAAAACGAAGTCCACTACTATTAAAGCAACTAGAGAATGTAAATGTTAAAATAATTAGATATAATACATTTCCAGTTTTGTGTTTGCTATGCTAGCACAATGACCAGTGTTTGCTATACAGCACTTAGCACCAAACATCACTGCATATATTATGAGATTTCTGGCACAGTTACATGGCTATTGGCCTAATTCTTTATCAAAGATGATATCTAATTTCTATTCTACTAGACAAGAATCTCAGATTTTATATAAGAAATAATAATTAGGAAAAACAGAGAAGAACACCTCACCTAGATTATACATCATCTAGACCAGACACTTACTGTTTTAAAACCTTTTTTTTAAATTTCCTAGAAGAATATCCTTCGTGATCTCCATGTGCACCCTACATCACAGTTTTTTTGCTATGGTCTCCTGATGTTTCCAGTCTCTGAGGATCTGGTTATGATTTCTTCCTAGCTAGTTACAGCTGCCCACAACAAAGGCAGTAGGCCTTAATTACAATTGGGATGGAAAGTTGGGCAAAATATTATGATGGTTGAAGAAGAGATACATGGCCTGAGTTTCTAGCTACAGCATATCTTCACAGATAAGCACAGGCATAATAAAGCTTACTCTGCTGCTGAAGCCCAGAATCTATATTCCCCAGTATAATTTTCAAAATATGAGAGGATTAGTCTCACTCATGAATGACTTGCATGACATTTACACAGAGATTTCTAAATGAAGGGGCTGATCAAAGAATTCTGTAGGTGAATTATATGATTCTCCATCAGTTCTAAGATAGGGAATAATATATTAGGTTAGAAGAAGATGGGAGCTCAGGAATGGGAAAGCAAGGCAAAAGCACAATGTAAATGAAAGTTTCTGAGAAAATGCAGAGACAGCTTTTTGCATGTGCAACTGTGAACTCTTTTTTAATAATTTCTCTTGGCTATAGGCAACAACAACTTTCCCTTCATTGGAATCAGTTTTATCTTTGAATAATACCAAGAACCTGATGTTTCCAATGCAGTGTACTTCCCTATGGGGAAACATCAAATCTAGAAACTTCAGTTAGTGGAGTTTCCATGGAATTGTTCCTTCAAAGTAAAGATGTTTTTAACTTCACAGAAAATGCTGCCAGATTGTGACTATGAGTCACAGGAGATCTGCTGAAAATCATGTTTCTTTCTATATTATCTCTTTATTTTTGCTAATATCCTGTCACTTTGTAGTTCTGATAAACAATTCCTTGACTGATGGGTGTCCTTGAAGTTTTTATTCTGTGGAGATTAGCCATAAAGGCTTGTATTGAAACTTCCCTCCACCCTTGTCATCGCTCAGCTTGCCTTGCTTTTGTTTTTCCCTCTTTCTCTGGTTTAATAATGATATTTTGTCTTTTCTTCTGAGACTCTTGCTCAAAATTGCAGTATCACAGAATAGCTGATGTAGGAACGGACTTCAGGATGCTATCTGGTCCAAACCCACTGCACAAGCACGCAGAGCACGTTACCCAGGACCACGTCCAGGTGGCTTTTGAAGATCTCCAAGGAAGGAGATTCCACAGACTTTCTGGGCACCTTAGGCCAGTGCTCGGTAACAAACTGCTTCCTGTTGTTCAGACAGAGTCTCTTGTTTTCCAGTCTGGTGTCCACAGCTTCCCGTTTTGGCACTGGGCATCACTGGAATAAGCCTGACTCTTTCCTCTTTGCAATCTCCCTTCAGGTATTTATGGACATTGATAAGATGCCCCATGCCTTCTTAAGGGTCAACAGTCCCAACTCTCAGTCTCTCCTCATCAGAGATGCTCCAGATCACCTTGGTGGCCCTCCCATGGATTCTTTCCAGTACGTTCATGATTCCTGTACTGAGAAGCCCAGAACTGGACCCAGCAGTCCACCAATTCCTCGTAGAGTGAAAGTATCACCTCTTTTGACCTACTGGTGATACTTAGTCTCATGCAACCAAGAATATAATTAGCTTTCTTAGAACCAACAGACTATTGCAGATTGATGTTTAACTTGGTGTCCAGCAGGCCAACCAGGTCCTTTTCTGCCAAGCTGCCTTCCAGCTGGTCAGTTTCCAGCATGTCCTGGTGCCTGTGATTGTTTTCCCCAAGTGCAGGATGCTGCACTTCTCCTTTTTGAACCACATGAGATTCTTGTCAGTCCACTTCTATATTCTGCTGACGTCTCTCAGCACTGCCCCTCATTTTAAATCATCAGTAAAATTCCTGAGGATTCATTCTGGTGCATCATCTAAATCACTGATGTAGAGGAACAGTAATACTCCAGTGTACTCTAATGAAGATGATGAAGACTTAACTGTAATAGGAACAAATATGCAAAACACAAGAACAACATTACCTTTTTTCTTGTGCTTGAATTTGTGAAGAAAAAGCAATATGAACTTGTGAGGCCAAATCAGAGATGAAATCTCTTGACCAGAGCTGCATAAGGTACACCAGAATTTAGAAATTTACATTACGTGTTCTCTGCATGTGCATCTTTCACCACCCTCCAGTCTCATTTACAGTATCCACAAAAACTGGGTATGAAATGTGTACAGTACTCCACAGGTTGAAAAACTATATTTCATTACCACATTGGCAATGTCAGTAAGCAGATCCTGAAGAGCACTGCCTTTGCCAGACCTTGCATTGCTAACTTGTACTATTACTGCCTTCCTGCCAAAGTGAAATACTGAGGGACACTGTAAGGGACTAGCATTCAGTCTCCCATCAAGGAGGGATTTTGTTGACAATTGTCTCCTTGTCTTCCTTCTTAGCTGAGCAGAATTTAATTAAAACACATTTCCTCAGAACATTTGATCACTATTCAGATAATCCTCAGCTTGCAGGCGCAGAGTTTCTGTGACTGAAGGAGGAACTAAGGGAGCTTTACTCTCTGCCCTTGCACATTCTGCATTTCCGTGTCATTTGATTTGACTGCAGCTGTGTATCTGCATAAACTCATCCCTTCAGAGCGGGTATGATGAGTCCCTGTTCCATAATAACTAGAACCCAATGAAAGATTGTAAAGCATGATCTTGCCTTTAATTTGATATGTAATTTAATTTGGTAGTGGGACAAACTCTTTGTTGCATAAAATAAATATTGCCACTACACATACCACAATGGTTCCCTTGTTGATGCTGTTTCTGCTGATGATTGCTAAAAATTTGGCAGCTACATTTCTCCAGATGTGCTACTTAAATGGCCAGTTAGGGCAGAAAATTTCCATTCCCTGCCCAGCACAGTTTTATAGTTCTCACCCCTTTACAAAGTTTACTAAGTGTTTGATGGAGCATAAATATATATGATCTTACTTTATTTTAATGGGTTTTGCAAACAAAGTATTTATTTACAAAAATTGCAGGAAACAAAGTGACCTCAACAGTGTAGTGTCATTTCTTTTGTATCTGGCGAGGACCAAAATGGTAGCTGACACTGAAAACAAATTTACCAATTTTCAGCTGTACTGGTCTAATGAGTGCTTAAGGGATACCTCATGAGGGAGCTAAAGAAAGGAAAAAGTTGCTCTCAAGAAATGCGATTAGTGCTGTGGATTCCTGCGAAGCATTAACTTGACAGCCATGCACAAGTCAACAGTATTTTTGTTCTCTCTTCTCATCTGGGGGTACTGTTTCAAAGAGGGTCATCGGTTTGCAAGTCTGGCATCTACTTACATTGTTAAGAATCTTGCAAGACCTCCATTAGCATAATGGGTCCTGACATATAATTCCTAATTTGCTGTATGATATAACTATTGTGGACAACTGTAATCATACTCCAACTGCAGCTCCAGAAAGAGATATTTTAAAAACTGCTCCGTTGATCTGAGATATAATCTGCATCTGTGATTGTATAAACAATATATCCTGTGAGATGACAATATTAATATTTTACTAATAACTCTTTGCACTGCCGCCGCTTGAGTTGGGAAATGTAAAAACAAACTTTATTGAAACACAGGATGAAAAATAAGAGTAGATTTATAAATAAATGTAAGAGATATTTGAGCCATTACAAGATTTCATAGGCTGCATTTATGCTAAATCTTTTGGCTTTTATATTGCAGTTTTTCTGCCACGCGTAGATTTTAAAGGACGCTTGCTGCTTAAAATCTGGTCAGTGATTTTCAAGAAAATCAGATACCTTGGTTTGAGGGATGACATTTGCTACCCTCTGAGGTTTCAGAATCACACTGCCTTTTTTAGAAAGATATCTTCCTCAAACAAAGAGAGGAAACTGAGAAGGGAAATGCACTGAAGTTTTCGGCCAGTGCATTCTGCACTCTGAGGCAGGGCACAGGCTTAATCCAACACATCTAATGTGAACACATCTGGTGAAACATGCACACAGCTGAAGGCAAAAAGACTGGCTGGGGGGGATCCAGCATCCATAAACTCAGTGCATTGCTCTCTTCAGTGGCCACACTGAGGGTGGGCACTTTCCAGAGGGCAGCCCAATCTCCCCAGTTAAATTAGTTCTCTCCTAATGGCAATGGCCACAGATAACAGACCACTCCCTTTCTGCACCAGAGATCAGAGCACGTGTTGAGGAAGCAGTGACTTGAAATCATAGCTTTATTCATTGTGAAGAAATTATGTCAGGATACAAGGAAAAGGTGTAACCAGAAAAAGAACTGATCATCTTTTCTGAAATGTCTCTGGCTGCTGTGGCCACTGGGCAACAAGATACCTCAGCTCCCAAAGTGATGAGAAGCCTGGCTTTAACCTACTGGCTATAGCAGTCACTGCAGGAGGAGGAGAGCAAGGGAATAGCCTGAAGTAGTCTGGTCTATGCTTCTATGCCTGTTTTTTGTTTTTGTTTTTTTTTTAATTCAGAGATAATCTAATCTGAGAGGCAGGGATGCGCATCTGGAACCTCAACTCCAGTAAGCTGTGATAATTTGCAGAAGAATTGCAGCATACTGCAAATTGCAGGAAGAGAAGAGGAGCGGTAGGAGGCTGGATTGAGTAGTTACTGTTCATGTGCTCATGTAGGAGCTTACAACTTTGGATCCTGGTATGTAAGATGAAGATGCAGATAGGTAAAAAAAGGGTGTCTAAGTGGAAAAGTATTGCTTGACTGCCTATTTTATTTCAGTTCAATTAATTTACAGCAGGGGACGCTTCCTTTGAAAACCATAAAAACCAAGAGATGGTGATGGATATGATGCCCTTACACAGAATCTGACAGCTCTGCTCCTGATACACGACAGCAAGCCCTCTGCTTCCAGACAAAAGCCAGTGATTTCTGACAGCTAGAATAACCACTTCCTGGGTTAAAGAAAGATGTTAGGGAAGAACAGAGATATTCGGGAAGACTCTGAGACATTTTTTTTTCTGACTGCATCTCTATCTGTCAATCATCAGCCAAGTGCATAAGCCTATAAATTGTAGTATATTCAGTTCCCAGCAACCGCAAGGGACTGCTTAGTTAGAATCAGGTTCTAAACGGCTGTATTATTTTGACTTAGATTAAAGGAGCTTCTACTTAAGTGTACTCCCATAATGTGCCAATTTATAATAATAGCATGCACAAAACTTACAAAATTATGTGATTGCTATGGGCTGCTCTGCAAACATAAAGTGGCTTGTGTTTTGAAGAGTACGTACAAAAGGGAGATGATGACATGCAAGTAAACATCTGACACTTAAAAAGTGATTACAACTTCTTTTTTTTTTTCCTAGATCAGCAATCACTGTGTGGATTTTGTTTGCAACTATTCAACCTGCTTGCTTTGGTATATAGTATCATTATGACACACAAAGAAAACTTAACATTGTCCTCCAGGGACACAAATTCATCACATACCACAGTGCAGTCACTTCCGTGAATATTACAAGGAACTCATCAGCTAAGCACAAAGCAAAAAAGTCTGACATGAAGGAAACTGATACATCATGGACAAAGGCATGAACCCTAGTGATTCACTGTGTGACTTAAAGGAAGCAGCGAAGGCTTTCTAAGAAAGCTAGGACAAATAAAGGGCATCTACCTGAAGTCACTAGTTGGCTGAGGAGATGATGCAGCATGGCTGCAATGCTACACTAGGACTGCAGAAAGTTAGAGGAAGTGATAGGCTGTGCTAATCCACACTGTACCCAAAAACACAGAGGAAGCTAAAACCAATACTAATGCAGAATATGCAGCTCTCAGGCTGCTTCAACGGAAACCTAGTAGGATAGAGATCACTCAGTAGCACGAGGAAGAAAGCACTATCAGTCTTCAGCTGTATCCTTAACAGAGCTTTTCTGTCAGACAGAAGTAATGAATATGCACGACTCATGTCTTGCAGTAGTCAGAGGGACAGAAAATGAAATCAATTTAATCTCAAATTGTCTACAATAAATATCCAAAGAAGAACAGAAGTGTTTTAATTTCCATGCAAAGCAAATGAGTTTAGGCTTCAAAATGGGATTTAGAAGCTTAGGAGGAGTAAGTGATTGATAAAACTCACAAAGAATTATGAACACAGACTTACAAGAAATCTTCCTTGTAAAATTTTGAATGGTACGTGCAAATCAGACAAGCCCTGGAAGCTAGTCTGAGTTGTTAATGAAGTTCTTGCCCTTACAAATAAGTTACTGGTGCACCAAGTTCCTCTGCACTTCCATTCAAAATAATTCATGTAGCATTAAATTAATCCAGCACATTTTTAATGTCTAGGTCTGGTGATAACTCGCCCAAGAAACACCTGACCTAGACAGAGGTGACTTCATGAAATAAAACAACCTCATGCTTCCAGGTTCCAGCTCCAACTAAGGACACAGAATCCCAGAATGTCTTGGCTTGGAGGGTACCTTAAAGATCACCTAGTTCCATTGCCCTGCCATGGGCAGGGTTGCCACCCATACTAGGCCCTTCAAAGCAAAAAATGCCCATTTTTTTAGAAGTTACACATTTTTCTGGTTCTCCTTATTAAAAACATGTTTGTCTGGATACTTCCAAAACATCACGGATGTGTCAGACTGAAAGTTCCTCTGGTCTCATTGCTTTTTTTCCCCATTTTTTAAAAGGATTTAATGAGAAGGATTGCACAGCTTTCCTAAGCAACCCATGCCTGGGCTTTGTTGTTCTCACAGTCAGTTTTTCCCAATATCACAGATAAAACTTCCATTCTGCAAATCAAATTGTTTCATCCCTACCACATAAGTGGTGTAGAGAACAAACCATCACTTTATAACAACTTTTAAATATTTGAAGACTATTATTGTAACTCCTTTTTCTAAGCAAACTTAGCTCCTTAATTTTTTTTTTTTTTTTTTTTTTTCCAAGGAGTTTAGGTTTTCTGAGGTCCCTGTCATTACTGTCACTTTTTCTCTGGGCCTTTTCTCAATTTGTCACCATATTTTCTACAAGTGTGCAGCTCCAGAATGAATACAGAAGTACAGCTGAGACCTCCCTAGCGACAAGTAGAGCAGAATAATTGCCTCCCATGCCTTATGCAACACTCTCGTTAATTCACCTCAGGATGGTATTGTCTTTTTTTACGACAGCAGCACATTGTTAATTCTGATTCAATTACAGCCAACTGCCGTTTAGCCACCTAACTAGGCAGTCCCCATTTTGCATCTATATGTTTGATTTTCTTTTTCTTTCCCAGTGCAGGTTTCTGTGCTTGTTGTTACCCTTGTATTGATAAATTCTACTTGACTGGCTTCTGACCATTTCTCTCATTCATCAAGCTCACTTCCAATTCTGATAATGTTCTCAAAATTCTCGCAGGCTCCAGTATGTTGTCCTCCATGAATTTGCTAATCCCAATTTGCTAATTTTGCTTCCTTCTGTCATTCAAGATATTATTGAAAACACTGACCAATATCATATCTAGGAAGAAATTTTGTTGGATATATCTTCAAAGGCACTATGAAATTACTTTCTATTTTCACACTACCAGAAATTTTTAAAAAAAATTTCTATACCTTTGTTTGTATAGAAAAAGCTACAGCTACAGCTACGTTGCAGGCATTAAATTGAATCTGTTACTCCCATAGGCTGAAACAATAGCTATGGGAAATGTAAACTGAGTCATTCATTTTAGTGAGATATTAAATAAGAAGTTTCATGACAATTAAATGTTGACATTAATTTTCACTGATGATCAGCTTCGTAGAATCAAGCTAATGTGTTTGTAATTTCTCTTTTAGCGTCAAATAATGAGGAGTGCACACAGCGATAGCTGTGTATTCTGGAGTGATTCCTCAATTAATTGCCAAAATATCCCAGTTTTTTCAATCTTTTAACAATTTTACATAAAAAGTAGAATAAATATTTTCAATGTAGTCCTGTGCTACTGCTAAAATCCACACACTTAATTTTTGTAGAAACATGCTACATTTCTGATGTGATAAAAATTGTCTATGACTACAAGGTAGGGCAGATTAAAAGTTTAGTTTTAAGTTAATGGATATATTTGCATCGATTTCAGTTGGCTTCAGTTTCAACTGTTAGAAAAGGAATTTTGAAATTTGAATAAAGTTAGTTTTAAAAGTAGTCCTTATACAGCAATATTTAAATGTTATTTGCTCTGAAATCTATCAAAATGAGATTTGTGGGTAACAGCATACTCCTTGTAAGAATGCTAAGTAAGTATTTAATATTCATACTAGCATTTTTTTAAGACTATATGTCATTGCAACTTGGTGCTTGAACAGGAAATAAACTTTCAACATAAGCAGTATTTTGCCTCAGATACAGAGCACTTTATGAGCTAACTTCCTTATATTGACTCATGCTTACTAAGTCAATGGAGATACAGCAAGGCTGAATTTCCCTGCAGAATATGAATGAGAAGACAGACAGCTGTTTAGCTGGTAGCCAAGTCCTTGGGAGAAAGAAAAGAAAAAAACTGAGTCACTGAAAAACTGGAAATTGTGCTGAATAGATCAACAGTAAACATGCAAAATGGTTACCACCATACCTAGCAAATGAGTAGTTTAAATAATTTAGTAAAGATTAGAAAAGAAGAACATGCTAAAGTATGTTAATTGGGAAATACTAGGTTATGCACGTAAAGAAAACTCCTGAGTCCCTCTGTGCTGCTGATTACACCTATTGATGACATGTGAAACATGCCATCACAATGAGGTCCAGCATACAAGAAAAAAAACAATTCACCTTGATAACCAAAGTAATAAAATGGGGTGAAATTCATCAAATTGATAAAGTCATAGAGTTAGAGACCAGTAGTAGGAGTTCTTGTTACTACTGAGAATGCCATCACAGGAAACCATGAGAGAAGAATCAGACCACAACAGTCCACCACAGAGGATTGTAAACAGACAGTGTGATGGAATGGCAAGTGTGTTCTAAATGTCTAACCAGGCAACTTCTAGTAAAGACAGGAAAGTACTGATGTCTCTAAGCAATCTCATTGGAAGAGCTCATCTGGGTTAAGTGCATGACGTTAGTCACTCATGCTGAAGACAGTGAAAAAATTTTAACTGAATCACAGGTGAGCAAAGAAAGCTAGTGAAATGATCAAAAGAGGACAAGACTGAAATATCTTGGGTTAATTAAAAAAAAAACACAAATGGAATGGGGATATCAGTGCAAGTAAATGCTGGTAACAGAAAAGAAGAACTCTTCAAGAAAATATCAAGGAAACCAGATGACCTAAATAGTCCACTCATACAGTTGGCCTGGAAACTTGGACACATTTTAAATGTCGAGTGTAAGTTTCTAAGATAGACTTTTAGTGCAACTATGAAGCAAAAAATCCTGCTTTTAAAATGGAGTTTGGTTACACACAGGATAAAAGACATGAGTTCAGAAGACAACAAGTTGTTGAATTTGAAAAGTCCATTTCTGGTCCTAATAAGGAAAAAACCTAAACCTTTCAATGAAAGGAACTTATTCACAGTGGAAAATCCTGCTGACTTCATTTACAGGAGCTAAAGCTGAGGATCCAGAGGGACAAATCAATCTACATTGTTGCTAAGAGCTCTTCTCTGTATGATGAGTGAATCTGATGTAGGGAATTTCTAGTCTACCTAGCCATGTATTGAAGCAAAACATGATCAATTTACCTGGCAAAAACTAATTGGGACAGAAGTTACTGGTAACTTACTCATTGGAGCAAGGATTTTTATTCATGTTTATTTTTGAAGTCTGTTTATTAAGTAAATTATATATTTTAGAGAAAAATAAAATGTGACACAGTTTTTCAATGTTTTCCAATGGCTAGATTCAAAATGTAGATTATGTTGACTTTCACATAGGGAAGTATATAAAAAAGTTTTTGATGACTGTGACAGTGACAGTGACAGTGAAAAAAGTTTTGATGACTAATGACTGTGTTTCAGATTTAATAACAAATCATAAGGAAACATTTTCAAATCTTCTAAAGAAGGTACTCAATGAATATAGCACAATACAATCTTGCTGTAACTCATCAGGTTTTTTTTTCTAAATAGACCTGCTGAACTGACGAGCTCATCATTAGTTTATACAGGTAGCATGTAACACATCTATAGATACATCTGTACTAACAACTGGAAGGACAAAGCAATTATTCTTAATTGGTCAATATTTTTTGGATGGTACCAAACTAGGGTTAGTCCTATACAAAACATGCAACAAAAAGCAGACTTGGTCATTTCTGTTTAACTGTGATATAGCAGGTAAGTGGCTTCCTTATAGATGTTCCTATGAAATGAGCAGTGGATTTGCTGCCTGCTGTGAACTCTTGCAGCCATTCCAGCTGAAGGCACCATGGTAACCACACTGGAGGGTGTCCCTGACATTTAGGGAAAGGCAGCTGGGAGAGACTTCAAGATAGTCAGGGAAACACGTCTGGCTCTTTCTCCATCAGTTACATGGGAGGAGAAAGAGTTTCTCCTGGAAACACGAGAGGAAGTAGCAAACTGAAATGGATTTCATGCAGGCATTAATGAACGTCAAGGAGAAACAGGCAAAAAAACACCACACAATCAGGTGATGGGTGGGAAAAATAAGAACTTTAAAACACAAAAGGGAAACTGAAATAGTAGCTATTCCATCAGAGAAGAAATAAACTAATTGGACAAAAACTGTCAAATGAAAATAGTAGTGAGATGGATATAGAAAAAGGGGATGGAGTGAGAAAACAAAGGAAGTCATTCATAAAAATTATTTTTAGCATTTTTTTTAGTTGGAGGTCCTACTGCATATAATGTATAGTCCTGATTTGGCTCCCTCTGAATTCCATCTGCTCAGGCCAATAAAAGATGGACTGTGTGGGCAACAGTTTCCTAGCAATTATATTATTGTAACAGCTGTGAAACAGTGGGTCACTACCACTGGTGCATATTTTTATGACTGTGGCATGCAGTATTTTTTCAATTTTTCTCTTCCAGTTAATGAAGCAGGGTAATGCAAGGCAGGTGTTTTGCTGTGTGCTTTTTTTTCCATTAAGTCAGTAAAAATAATTGTTGTCAGTCTGTGACCATGCAACCAAGTCCTAAATTTGTCTCCCTACATACTAGGAGACACTGGAAGTTTAAGATAAATCTCCAAGTCCTTATATGCAAATAATTCTTCTTTCTCTTTCCTGCATTTGATACACTTTGCTGTTTTTAATGTCTTCTTTTTTGTAACCGCCTTTTAAAAATGTCTCTGGTTAAGACAGTTTTTTGTCAGATAAAGCTCACTGACAGAGAGGGCACTGACAGAGAAACACCAGTTCAGACGGAAAACAGCTTAGCTCTGACATACAGCATCTATAATAATATATGGAAGAAGACAATCAATTGTTTCTGTGGCTCCTAAAACAGGATCACTGCCAGGCAACATTGGATTAAGCCACAGTTTAATTTCTCATAAGCAATCTCTCACAGGAGAGCAGAAAAAGGTCTCTGCAGGAAGGGTAAAGAGTCAGTTGAGAACACAACTGCTAAAACAGGCAGGAACTGGCTAAAGTTCTATGCAGCTAGATGCCCTGATCTGGCTTTTTGCAAAAGAACTTCTTGCACTTTTTAAAGCTGAAACACGATTAGAACAGAACTACAATTCTGGCTACAAAATAGAGGGGACAGCCAAGCTGATAAATCTGGTAGATGCACAGCCACTCTCCTATGGACTCTGCTGCAAAGAAACAGTTTCAGATCTTGACAGCTTTCAGCAGAACTTTTTCCATAAGACATGATGCATTTGAATGTTTACAGCAGTTCCATACGTACCACATGCACATGAATAAAGGCAGAGGAAATAAAGGCTGTGAAGTCAAGGGAAAATACAGTGGCATAGAGCCTTAATTTGGAATCATATACTATTTGGGATGCAAGCAGCTTCTAGAGTTATCTATGATTTCTTCAGTGTGGTGCAGAAAGCTTGTTACTGCTATAGAGAAACAAGGCATAGACTTCTTAGGGGAAACTTCCCAGAGTGAATCTTGCCATTATAAATAAGCTGTATTATTCTCCTGTTTAATTCAGTTTCTCAGAAGTGTGCTGATGTGCCAATACAAGTCATGATATTGCATATAAAACAAGTGTATACAAATAAACACCAGACAACATTCCTCAGGGACTCTTGATGGAAAGTATTTTGTGTACAATTAGCAATGATTTCTGTCTCTTGCTAATTTATCTTCCTCGACATGGATTACTACTGCTTTCAGCAAGCCTGCAGCCTGAACTAGCTATTGCTGACACCCTCACAATCTCATGGCCCACGGAGCAGCAGTGAGCAGGTGGAAAGAAATGCAACTACCATGCTAATGCTGCACAAGAGACCTGCCACAAAGCTACCAACCTGGGCTGGCTCTGAATATGTAGCCAAAGAGAAGTGCATTTTTGTCTCTGAAGGTGACATTATTTACACATTACAGAGGGAGACCTGACGGTATCTTTTCTACAAGTTAATTTTAGAAAGATTGGGATTTTTCAGTGGTTTAGGGCTCTTTTCTAGCAAGTGTCAATTTCTCCAAAAGAAAACTGATGATGGGATTCCATAGTTTCTCATCCTGAAAAGTTATGGAAAAATTATTTTTTCTCTGAAAGAAAAAACCCAACAATCTAAAGGATTTGAAAACAAAATTCAAAAATACATTGTTTCATTAAAAAAAGATGTATTACAGTATACACATATCTTTTAGAACTGCTTTAACCCCAACTGACCCATGGAAAAACTAGGTCACAAATGGCTTCAAATTTGTCAGCACAGAAATAGCTATTGCCCTTAATTCAGTAGGTTAGCAAAGTGCACATACTGAATTGGATTTGAGTTCAATAGAAAAGAAAAAAAAAAAAAGCTGATATAAACACAGTAGAAAACCCCTACGAGTAAAAATTTTCATGAGGGCTGTAGCAGGTGAGTAACACAAGGCCTTCTGAAAGCATAATCTGTTGAAGAATCACTTGCAGGGCTCTAAACTTCAGAAATCATAAATCACCTTGATATGTAGTGATGATGATATCGAAGTAGTCATCTGTGTGTCTAGAAGTGAGCAGTCTTGAAGCACATATCCTTCCCACTTTAGCACAGATTGAATGCGCTTGTAAATGAAAAATGATTCAGGAGTATATAGACAAGGATACTTTTATGATCCTTTTGAAGGACAAAGAGGCTTAACCACATGCTGTAGTCTACTGTGAGAAATCAACAATCTGCTTTTTTTTTTTTTTAAATTTAAGCTCAGTGTATTCCCAAAGACAACAATTCTATAAAAGCTTTCCATTTCAAATCACATTTACTTAGTAGGTAGTCTATATCTCTGTGACCCTCAGTCAGACCTTGTCAAAACAGCTGTGTCACACTGCAAATACCACATGCTTTCATTTCTGTACTTCAGAAATAGACTCTCCTGCATTTGAATAATCTAGTTGGTGCTCAGAATTAGATGACATGCAGTTTCTGAAAATGACACAGCTGATTTATTTGTTTATAGCTTTTAAAGAAAGAAATGGGGGAAGGAACAGGCCTTATCAGGAAACTGGAAAACAGATGACATCAGACCGTTGATGAGACCATAGCACCTCATATGAATTCAAAGGTCTGATCATAAATATATTGAATGGATTTCTTATTGTGTTGAATAATATGCTTTGTTGAGTCAATAAACTGAAACATCTTAAAAGTTCACTTTTCTATGGTCATTGTAGCCAGCATGCAGCTCACTCATGTAGTACAGTTTGTCTCTTTGATGTGAACAGATGCATAACACTGTAATTTCTGTTGCTGAATCATCAGCCTTCCCAAGCCCATAATAATGTGACAGGCTTTTTAATTAATAAGTCTGTGAATTCAATGATAAAACACTGGAACCATGAGTGGCTGTGTGATCAGGGAGATGTAAATATAAATAATGAGCTTTCATGCATGAAAAGGTATGGCAGCCTCTGAAGCATAAGATCTACTGAAAAAAAAAGACTCTCTGCAGAGCTATTTTTATAAGAGTTAATAAAAGAATGCATGTTATTTTGATTTATTATGCTGCATCCTTTATAGAAGAAATACTCAGGGCCCAAGAGTCCAGACCTTTCTTTATTAGTCACAACTGATGCAGCACATCACTCTTGATTATATTTTGTGAATATAAACCACCAAGCGATTTATTTCATAGGAGATAAAATGATCAAATCTCCTCACAATTTTATGCTGATACTGCCATGATAGCTAGATAGTAAGAAAAAAAATATGTATTATGTACCATCTCCCCAGAACAAGGTTCTATCCTGCCAGTGATGTTTCACCAGTTTTTGGCCAGTTCCTTCTTGGAGACATTTCAGTTTGGTCTGGTATAACTGTTTATTAAATCATTCCAGCAGTCCTGGATTCCATCTTTATATAATAAGGCTATTTGAACAGGCAAGACAGAGTGAGGGTGAGAAGAGAGTCTGAAATGTTTCAATTTACCTGTATTAATTTTGGGGATAATAGAAATAGGTGACATCTTACAGGCTAAGTACAATCAGCCACCAATGTCAAAGTTGCTTTCTTGAGCCACGGTTCAGATAGTGTAGATGCATGGTTACTTTTTAGGCTGAGTGAAAAGCAAAGTAAACCTGTGGATGTTTATGGACACGAGCAACAAGTTTCCCATAAACTTTATGAGCAGTGAATGTGCACTAGAATTGCCACAGTATTATCATACAACAGAACAAAATTTGAAATTAAAACACTAAATCTTGTTTGGACAATAAAGAGAATTACATTTTCTCAGTACCACTGAAAATAAGGCCATTTTTATTTCAGAGTAAAACGGCAGGCAACTACACTTGAAATTATCAGCATGAATTTCCAAAACCCAGGGTGGCAAAAATAGCCTTTCAAATGTCAACTAAGGTTTTGCCTTTGTAATGATAATAATGTGGAAAAATATAGTATGCAGAGATCACCAGGGGGTGTTGAATTAGACATACAGTGATAACAATTTTTAGTTTAACATGATTAGTTTAATATGCAACATCAGAGCAAAAAGAGCAAGCCATTATGTTTAGGCATTGTTACAATGGATAGCATTGGTGCAGGGGTCAGAAGAGCATCTACACACTGTCAAGTTTTACTACTGAGATGTAACAGTTATTCAAAATTATCTGAAAAGATTATAATTAATTTTCTTGATGAACACTGCATTTTGTGTGAGTCAGCAGTGTCACCTTCTAGCAGAAAAGACCAATAACATACCAGGCTACATTCGCAACAGTACAGCCAGCAAAATAATTAATTTTCCTCTACTGAGGTGACATCTAGAATACTGAGTGCAATTGTAACTTTCTCCCCAACCCAGTATGAGACAGATATTGACAAACTAAGAGCCACTGAGATGGCTGGGTGGTTGGAGCATATCCCGTATAAGGAGAGACTGAGGCAGCTGGGTTTGTTGAGGCTGGAGATCAAAGAATAGAATCATATTATGTCCCATGTTGGAAGGATCATCGAGTTCCACTCCTTGCTCTACAAAAACCAGACCATATCTCTGAAAGTGTTGTCCAAATTCTTCTTGAACTCTAGCAACTCACTGCCATGACCACTATTCCAGTGCCTGACCACATTCTGGTGAATAATCTTTTCCCTAATCCTCACCTGACCGTGCCCTGACACATCTCCATACCATTCCCTCATGTCCTGTCGCTGTCACCAGCAAGCAGAGCTGCTCCTCTGCTCCCTGCGAGGAGCAGCAGCTGCCATGAGGTCTCCTCTCAGCTCCTCTGCTCTGGGCTGAACAAACCCAGGGGCCTCAGCCACTCCTCATACACCTTGCCCTCCAGACTCTTCCCCATCTTTGTAGCCCTCCTTTGGACTTTCTCTAACAGTTCTATAACTTTAGACTGTGATGCCCAAATGTGCACATGGTATTCGAGGTGAGTCTGTACCAGTGCAGAGAACAGGGAAAGGGGAAACCTGGCTGAAGTCTACTGCTACGTAAAGGTCATCTACAAGCAGTGCAAAGGTGAAGGGCAATGGGCAATGGTCACAAGTTGGTATAAGAGAAATTGTAGCTGTATAAATGAAAAAATAAAAGCTTCAAAATAAAGGTAGAGCACATTGCCCCAGTTGCAATACCTCACTCCTTAGAGAATTTCCGAACTCAATTGGGCATGGTCTGAACAAGCATTAGGTGGACCATGGGATCCTCAATAATCAGTTCAAACACAAATAATGTGTCCAGGTCTGGAGCCCCCAGTACAAATATATATTAAAAATATTCATTATGTCATCAAAAATATTTTCTATCACTGTTTTAATTTAAACTTTAAGCTGTTCAATGGACTGTTGGCCGAGATCCCCTGGGATGCTGTCTTTAAGAACAAAAATGCTGAGGAGAGCTGGTTACTCTTCAAGGATGCCTTCCTAAGAGCGCAAGAACTCTCTGTCCCTCTGAACAAGAAAGAAGGCAGAGGAGGGAGGAAGCCGGCGTGGCTCGGTAAGGACCTGCTGAGAGTGCTGAGGGCAAAGAAAGGTGCGTACAAACTCTGGAAACAAGGGCGTGCCACCTGGGAAGAATACAGGAATGTCGTCCGGACTTGCAGATGTGGGATCAGGAAAGCCAAGGCGCAGGTGGAACTGAACTTGGCGAGGGACGTGAAAAACAACAGGAAGACTTTCTATAGGTACATTGGCCAGAAGAGACAGGCCAAAGCGAGTGTACCTCCTTTGGTAAATATAAAAGGAGAACTGGCTTCAACGGACGGAGAGAAGGCTGAGGTACTGAATGAGTTCTTTGCCTCGGTCTTCACTGGTGGCCAGGACTCCAGTACTTTTCCCGTCCCTGAGCCCTGCATCCCTACACCTCTGGGTGGGGACTAGGGTGGTAAATCCCCTCCTGCTGTGAGGACAGAGCAGGTCCGAGACCGCCTCATGAGACTGAATGTGTACGAGTCTATGGGGCCGGATGGCGTGCATCCCAGGATTCTGAAGGAGCTGGCTGAGGTGGTTGCCGAGCCACTCTCCATCATATTTGAGAAGTCGTGGCTGTCAGGTGTGGTGCCGGATGACTGGAGGAAGGGTCACGTCACTCCCATTTACAAGAAAGGGAGCAAGGAGGACCCTGGGAACTACAGGCCGGTGAGTCTCACCTCTGTGCCTGGGAAGATCATGGAACAGATCCTCCTGGATGACAAGGTTGATCACATGAGGGAAGGGCATGTAATCCGTGACAGCCAGCACGGCTTCACCAGAGGAAGGTCATGCCTGACCAATCTGGTGGCCTTTTATGATGGAGTGACAGCATTGGTGGACAAGGGAAAGGCGACCGATGTCATTTACCTGGACTTGAGCAAGGCCTTTGACGTGGTCCCCCACCACATCCGTATCTCCAAATTGGAGGGATGTGGATTTGATGGGTGGACCACTCGATGGATAAGATACTGGTTGAAAGGCCGCAGACAGAGGGTGGTCATCAATGGCTCTATGTCCAGGTGGAGGCTGGTAACGAGCGGTGTCCCCCAGGGGTCTGTCTTGGGACCGGTGCTCTTTAATATCTTTATCAATGACATCGATGATGGAATTGAGTGCACTCTCAGTAAGTTTGCTGACGACACCAAGCTGAGTGGTGTGGTTGACACGGTTGAAGGAAGGGATGCCACTCAGAGGGACCTCGAGAGGCTAGAAAGGTGGGCCCGGGTGAACCTGATGAGGTTCAACACAGCAAAGTCCAAGGTCTTGCACTTGGGCCGGAGGAATCCCAGGCATCCATACAGACTGGGAGGAGTGGTCCTTGAGAGCAGCCCTGGGGAGAAGGACCTGAGGGTCCTGATAGATGAAAAACTTAATATGAGCCAGCAGTGTGCCCTTGCAGCTCGGAAGGCAAATGGTATCCTGGGCTCCATCAAGAGAGGGGTAGCCAGCAGGGACAGGGAGGTGATTGTCCCCCTCTACTCTGCTCTTGTGAGGCCCCATCTGGAGTACTGCGTCCAAGTCTGGAGCCTGCAGTACAAGAAAGACAGGGAGCTGTTGGAGAGGGTCCAGAGGAGGGCCACAAAGATGATCAGGGGACTGGAGCACTTCCCCTATGAGGACAGGCTGAAGGAGCTGGGCTTGTTCAGCCTGGAGAAAAGAAGGCTGCGGGGTGACCTCATTGCAGCCTTCCAGTACCTAAAGGGAGCCTACAAACAGGAGGGGAATCAACTCTTTGAAAGGGTGAGTGACAGCAGGACAAGGGGAAATGGTTTTAAGTTGAGGGAAGGGAGATTTAGGTTGGACGTCAGGGGGAAATTCTTTACAGAGAGAGTGGTGAGGTACTGGAACAGGCTGCCCGGAGAGATTGTGGATGCCCCATCCCTAGAGGTGTTCAAGGCCAGATTGGATGGGGCCCTGGGCAGCCTGGTCTAGCATTAGGTGGGATGATTGGTGGCCCTGCATGTGGCAGGGAGTTTGGAGATTCATGATCCTTGAGGTCCCTTCCAACCCTGGCCATTCTGTGATTCTGTGATTCTGTGATTAATGAAAAAATAGAAAGAAGTTTGTTCAAGTAATGTCTATTAATAGACTAGTTCAAAATCAATTTCTCCTGAAGAAAATGGATGCAAATACAATGTTCATTTGCCCTGGCTACATTTTTAATACTCTAATGTCTGTGCAAATGTACACAAATTCAGGAAACACATACACAAAAAAAATAATAAAAATTATGCTTGAAAGTGCAGGCTTTGTCTGTGGATCAAACCTGAGTTCTTAGAAGTAATACAAAATGTTTCCAGTAACATTTATGCCATCATTAGACATTTACCAAAGAATCAAAACGTGATGATGAGTCATATAAGTTAAAGTATGTGAAATTGCTCCATTAGGATATATCACCTTCAAAAATTACATGATTTCAGCAGGTGAAATTCAAGTTATTTCTCTAGTTCTATTTTACTTTTGCTCACAGCAAAAGAAGTTTATTGATTTACTATAACTAATGCATTTGACATTTCGTATTTGATATGAATGAAGTCTACTGAAACTCAGATAAATTTACCAGGCTAGGTAGATGCTTCCTTGTCATAGCTGATTGAACTCCATGATTGCATGGTCCCAATGCCCACTCATAAAATTTCACTGGTACATGGAGGCTACTTTTTAGGTTTTTCAGTGAGTGGGCTATAAGATAGAGAAATACAACTGGTGTCCACAGAAGCGACGAACTGTATAGGCATCTATTCAGAAATGTGTGTGTTACTTTATGTCTCAAAACTGCAGATCTGAGTTAGCTGTAGAAGTTATCATAGAATCATAGGACCATTAAGGTTGGGAAGGAATCTCCAGGATTATCTAGTCCACCCACCACCAACACTGCCCAATAAATCATGAAGCCCTGCCATGTGCCTCAGATACTCACAGGCATCTCAGATGGTTCTAGGAAACTCTCAGTATGCTAGTCTGGATTCTGAATATATTGAAGAAAATATTAAATTTATACATATGAGTACTTGACACTGTTTGCACTTGTGCGCTGAGCAGTGATGCACAGTTATGTTAAATGTTGTAACTTATCTTCAAATTCAAGAAGACTGTTTTTAAGCGAAAGTTGAATTTGTGTACTCATTTTATATCATAAATCAATTCCATGGTATTTTAGAAAACACCACATAAAACAATGTCTAGGCACTGGGTATATGATTTATATGTAGCCCTACAGGAAGGGGAATGACTGTTTACATGGATGGATAGTGATTGGACAAGGGGGAATGGTTTTAAATTAAGACAGGAAATTTAGATCAGATATTAGAAGAAAGTTTTTCACTCAGGGGGTAGTGATACACCGGAACAGACTGCCCAGAGAGGTTGTGGATGCCCTATTCCTGGAAGCACTCAAGGCAAGGCTGGATGTGGCTCTCGGCAGCCTGGTCTGGTGGTTGGCAACCCTGGACATGGCAGGGGGGTAGAAACCAGATGATCTTTGGGGCCCTTTTAACCCAAGCCATTCTATGATTCTATAACTGGAGCTGTCTGCATGAAAAGTGCTGAAGCAGGGCTCTCACACTTTATGTCCCCAAGCACCATATGCACCTGAGTATATATGTCTGGTTAAAGAGAAAGGTTTTGCCAGCAGTAAGTCACTAGGGAGAGGCACGCAAAATGAGATGACTACATGCTGGTGTCTCACACATTACAGGAGTGAGCCAACAGGTCTGAGTTTTCCAGCTTGCAGAGTCTATTCTGTTTTGCCATCCAGCAATACAGAACACCCAGCAAATATAATCTGAGGCTGTTGCTGCAGCTGCACAGTGGGTGCATGCTCTGAGTGGGCTGAGTTAGCCTTCTCTGATGTCCTATGTAAAATTCATTCAGTGTTCTTTAAAGTAAACTCATAAATTGCCCTCTGGTCACCTGTAATTCTGGAGGCTTATCTCTGCACTTCTCCAACTGCAATATTAAAAAACGGATGGATTTTGGACACAGAATATTGTATGATTGATTTTATGCTTGAGTTTTGCTGTACAATGTGTGTAAGTGGGAGTTCTCATTATAAATCTCATTTTGAAGGGTTTATGACTAGCTTGTTTCAATTCTCTCTAGGCTCAAAACTTGTTAGATATGTTTTACCCTGGAAGATAAAAGCTGTCCCAAAAATGAGAAAGAGAGTGAAAGAAAGAAAAAGAATGGTATAATTTTCTTTAGGTACAAGAACATATTTTGAACCAAATATATGAAACACTGAAATCTGGCAGTCCTTATTTAAACAATAACTGAAATAATTAAAAATGTAAGAGCCTAAACACATTCACAGGAAGACACTTTTTATGTTCTGGGTAAAATACATGTACCATTTAGGAAAAAAAATTACCTTTCCAATATTACTGGAAGCAGCTTGACTTATACTGAAGAATCTAGGAAGGTAATTGTGAATTTCCTATAGCTCTTCCATGTCAAAAATGCTCATTCCGAATTTAAGGATATAAATTTCTTACTCATGCAAATGAGATTTTACTGCCTAATGACTAAATTTTTAGGATAAGTAGCATGGTTCCTGGAAGGATGCTCAAGTAGTCAGAAGCAAAGCACAGAAGTTCATATGCAATATATGGATATATTCTTACCCAGAAGATGCACCGCACATTGTTTCAGCCTTTCTGTGTGCTTTTCAGACTTACCGGAATAGAAGTATTCAGATGACAAAAGAGAACCTAACAATGAAGGCCCAGCTTTCATCAAAGTGTCAAGTTTAAGGTTTTAAGGCTTTTTGCAGAAGTCAAAGACATAGGAAGCACAGTCTCTCCTGCTGTAAAGTTGCTGTAATTTTTGAGAATCCATTTTCTACATTTTTACTTCAAGAATTGTTGTGGCATATGGTAGGTGGTAGATACAGAAAACAGGCTCTTGAAGTTATAAGAATGAATGTGAAGATATGAAAGCAAAGTAAGTTCTTTGGTGAGAAAGTTTTGTTTACCTGTATATGACCAATCAACTTCTTCAGTCAACTTCCGCTGCTGTCTGTAATATCCGTATACCAAATCTGCAAAATAGCAATGAATTTACAATATTAAAAAGAGAGGCTAGTAGGAACATGACATACAGATGACCCCCTCAAATCCAAGAAGATAACCACTGTGGGAATTACTGATATATGATTTACTTAGTCCTTATTTTGAGCTTCAAACACTAAGAACTGGTTGACTGGAATACAAATACCATTTGTATTGTATCACATAAAGGTCACAAACAAAACAATGTGTTTTTTCAGTTTATCTGAATCTTTTGTTATTCAATTCTAAACTTACAGCTTTACACTTGACATCATCTGTGATGTCCTTCAGAAAGAACCAGTCTGAATTACTTGAAAGTCAAGGAAAGCTGAACTTCAGCTTCAGTATAGTTAGAAATCACAGTTTTTCTCTATCTTTATATTATTGGTGCCATTTAAAGATAATGAAGAAATATTTAAAAATTTCTCTGTGGACTAGCATCACCATTGTAACTAATGTATGTGTATCTTCATAAACCCTGCTGAGAAAAGCTAGATATTAGATACTTTTTATAACGTTGTTTTTCTCTAGAGAGACTGACTGTATAAATTGATTTTTTTTCTGACTACTGAATAACCTTCACCATTGTGCTCTTTGCTGGAATAATTCTAGCAACACTGCTGATGCGTGTGCATAGAAGAATGTGCCCCATAATACTTATTACTATATGCAAATTGAGATTTCTTTGGTAATTTCTAGAGTAATAATATCTTCACAAGTTTCATTAAATACTACTCTGAAAAGGCACAATATAACCTATTTAAGAAATAATTGCATATGAACACATTGAGCACACATATGGATTGTCTCCTTGAGAAAATGCCATGGAATTCTGCTCACATTCTTCAATAAATACAATTTCATGAAACAGAAGTATAACATCCATTTATTTTTCTTTAATAGGAACAAGTCTGTAGCACTGCTTATAGTACATTAAATCCCAATTGCTATTTGTAAGGTTAGCACTCTTCTGTGTTTTAGAATGATTTTCTGCTACCTATCTGAAGTCCGTGTATTTTAATAAATTCATCTGCAGCCTCCATGAAATTGAAATTCCTTTTCAATGTTTTTCTCTTCACTTTCTTCCTCCCCATCAAAAAACACCCTTGTAACACTTAGCAACATTCAGTCATGACTAAGATTTCTACAAAAAGAACAATCCTCCCACGTGAGTAGCAGAACCGAAAGCAGAGGCAAAGGGCCTCATGTGCACGGGCATTATCTCTGGAATATGTTTTCAAGTCAATGTGCATTGTGCTTGCATCTTTAATTAATTATGTAAAAGAAAGCTGTTTAAGTTCTGATTCACAGGTGTTAGTTGCTGTCTCCAGTTTCTTCCTTTATCCACTGTCCTCCTAATTGTTACTTCAAACAATCGCTGGAGCATTCATATGCTAAGTGCGCAGGGTTTGGGCGTGAGAGCGTCCCACCACTTTTTAAACTCCTCATGGAGGCCTGATGGACAAGGAGCAATAGCTTCAATGAGCAAGAAAAAAAGGGGCAAGGTTCACTTTTTTTTGGTGCATTACACTCTTACAGACCCAGTAAATCTTACGGAAAGTCTTTATATATGCCAGGAGACCTTAGGAGTTCATACAGCTTCTCTCCTCTGCCATTCACATATTGTGCTACTGCAGACCCTTCACAGCCCACTCATAGACTGTGATTACCCGTGGTCTTGGGACTGCCTCTTTCTGTTACACGGGTGACAAAGTGGAGGAAGAAAATTAAATTTCATTTGGGGAAGGGAGCAATTGAGGAATGAGGAGTGTCAGAAAAAAGTGTGTGTTTCTATAGGAATGTACGGGGACAAGCACATGCAACACTTTCCTGCAGTGAACTCCACTACTTTCCCTGGCAAAATCTCACCGTGCATGGTATAAAGCCTTGCTGTGTAAACACTCAGTGATCAGCTGAGAGTACAGAGACCAACTAGGAGGAAACGGTTTTAGAGTTAACAACTTGACAACCATTTTTCTTTTGGAATATGACAGCAGGTACCTCTGTTTAAATAATGTATTTAAGTTCCTAATGTGTAATTTAAATTTGTATGGTATTCATAAGAAAGCCTTCACAAAAGTCTTGTGGTTTTATATGTAAATCTACAATATTGATGCTTGAACTTTTAATCATCTCGAGAATCAGTGTGGCTCTTGTGATGCTGAGCGCCTCTTCAGCTGGTACACAAAATAGTCTGAGTTCTACTGCTTAAGGTGCTGTTTTATGAAGCAAAAAAAATCCTTTATGTTCTCCTCTGCTTTCAGGAGGCTGTTGAACATGTTTCCAAAGACTGTTGATTTATTCATAGTGCAAGACAGCTCAGTTGTGGGATCATGTTTCAGCTGTTCTATGGTTATCTTTCTATGTACGTCAGGGAGGCATCCAGGATATCATTAAATCATTAAATGCTTTTTGTTCCCTTCTACCCTCCTTCAAAGCCAGGTTTTCTGCATGAGACTGTGACTTGTTTCCTTTTACATTCTGTATATTCCCAGAGGCCCATAAGGTTAAGAATAATGGTAGCTAGTGCTCCACTGTGTCCTGGTTTCAGCTGGGCCAGAGTTGATCTTCTTTACAGTGTCCGGTATGATGCTATTGTGGTTATGGCTTTAGGAGAAAAACAATGTTGATAACACACCAGTGTGTTAGCTCTTGTTGAGCAGTACTGCACAGAGCCAGTATCAGTTTATTGTATTGTCCTGCCAGTGAGGGGGCGCAAGGAGCTGGGAGGGGGCAGAATCAGGACAAATGACCTAAATTGGCCAAAGGGCTGTTCCATACCTTATGACATCGTGTGAAAAAACAGTAAAACTGAGGGGAATGGGCTGGGGGGGGGGGGGGGGGGCAGCTGCAGCTCAGGGGCTGGCTGGGCATCAGTCAGCTGGTGGTAAGCAACTGCATTGTGCATCACTTCTTTTGTAAATATATATATACACACATATATATAATCATTACTGTTATTTCTCTCTTCCTTTCCTGTCTTAATAAATAGTTTTTATCTCAAGCTATGACTTCTACTTTTTTTCCTGATTCTCTCCTCCATCCCACAGGGAGCAGGGGAGTAAGTTAGTGAAGGGCTGTGTGGTGTTCAGCTGCCTGCCAAGCACAGTGTTTGTGAGGGGCAGATGGACCAGCCTATTTGTTCTTGATCATGTCTCATGCTCAGTCACAGAGAGAAAACAGAGAAGATGGTTTCTGGTTAAAGCATAGAGCTGGGAGTAATAAGATCTTGTAGGTATTTTTTTTCATCTAAAATGTATAAGTATCCAGGTTTTCTTCCTCTAAACATGAGTTTGATGTGTCTTTTGCATTTATGGGCCTTAGTCAAGTTGCTTTTGATTTACTTCTTGAATGAAGCATTCAGAATCTCAGTGTGTATTTATACATCATACGTAAAGGTAAAAAATGAATAGCTTTAAAGATTAAAATAAATGTCTGTGAATGAAATCTTGATTTGACACTCTGTGCTGGGATAACAAAGCACAGAAGAAATTTAAAAGAAATGGAAATGGAACTTTGAATCTCTGATTTTTGTCAGGGGAAATCCTTTGGAAGATGCTGAGGCAACAAGCCACAGTGCCCTCCAAAGACCCTGCTCCTCAGGCTGAGAGGAAAGAGTGTTGAGACGACATTTCCTGAGACATAAAGTGTGTTTGGGGATGCCACACTCCATATGCTGCTTTGCTTTGCAGGATACAGGGTGTAATCTGCAATTTTATAGCAGGCTGCTGTAATTTTACCAGGTCTTCATACCTGCCCTTTTTGTCAAGGTGGTGTCAAGATACCAGTTGCTAGATCCAAAAGAACAAAGGGACAATCTCCTGTGGTTTAGCCTTTGCTAACCCTAAACTACAATCTGAACTTCTTTGCTGCACTGCCAACAAAGCCTCCATTTATGAGATTCTGTTTTATTTATAGAAGCTGAGACATATTTAGATACAAGATTTTCTGCAAATGAAGTGCTGATGTTCTGTGTGTAAAGTAGAGGTAGACAGTCAACTCTTCACTCAAGTTGCCAACATTGCTTGGTCCTAGGAAGTCACAAGTCACTCACTATTTTTCTCCTGTCCCCAGATCGAACTGAGGAACAAGGAGGGTAATGGACAATGGCAACACATTACTGGCATTAAAATCAATCTAAATTTCAATTGACATGGATAGGATTGGATTTGTGGTTCTTATCTCAAGGAAGAGCATAGAAACAACCTGGATTCCAGCAAGGAATGGGCTGACCAGAGAGGTTGTGGATGCCCCATCCCTGGAGGCATTCAAGGCCAGGCTGAATGCGGCTCTGGGCAGCCTGGTCTAGAGGTTGGTGACCGTGCCCATGGCAGGGCATTGAAACTAGATGAACTTTGAGGTCCTTTTCAACCCAGGCCATTCTATGATTCTATGATACTATGATTCTATGATAAGGATGTAAGCAATCACTGAAAACGTGCTGATTTTCTCTTTGAGAAAAATGAAATACAGAAATTCTCATTTTAAACAAGATTGTGCCTTATGAGATCATACATACACTTATATTATTGACACTGCACAAACTGGGTGTTGTCCGTACTAGAAGCTTACGCAAGTTTGGAATAGATTGCAAAAACCTGTAAATGAGAAATCCACGAACACCTCTTAAACAGAATGATACCACTTTTGGATCACTATGTCCCTGAACCAGACACCAATAAAACTGGGAGGATTATACTGGAAAATTATAATTACATATTTATTTAAATGTTCTTACCTCAACATTTACTATTGGCTCTTGCAAGGTGTTATCTGAAAAGTGGCTTGACCTAGCAAAACATTCTTCAAATTTTTATTCAAATATATATTTGTACTTTATTCAAATACATTCCAGCATCTGAGAGCTTGCCCAGACACTCAGCAATCTGTTCAGAAGGACAAAGAACTAAGCATCCAGATTTGCATTTCCTTCTGCAAAGACTGACCTAAAACCACCGAAGGCTCTCAAGGTGAACAAATTTATGCCTAAAAGTGAATGCCTTGGATTGCTACTCATCCAAATACAGTAATGTATCTATGACTTTATGCTCTACTTGATCTACTATTTTTACTCTTCAACAGCACTTTTACAGAACATAAGACATTTAGAAAGTCACATTTTTAGACTAAGACACTGGAGAAGAGTTAGGTTGAAACATAACGTACAAATTGAAATAGTATGATAAGAACAATGATGAAATTGAGAACAGAATAGCTGAAATAGTTTAGGGACATGCATGTATTTGTGGGATCCCACAAATAAGTCAGAGAGGAAGACAAAAGGCACAGCTGACATAATATTTTTTCTTTAAAAAAGCTACATGTGATTAGCAAAATAGATGCTTAATGCCTTTCACATATTAAAAAAAAAAAAACAATAAATAGATTAGAAAGGCTTTTATTATACATTCTACTTCAAAAAATAAACAATCTTAAACAAAACTAAAACTATGCAAAATCACCTCTTGATAAATAGAGCACTTCCTCAATAATCATGTCCTTATTTTAGTTCCTTCTGCTGACAGAAAGTCTCAGGACCCATTTGTATACTCTTCAGCATCTTATGATGGTGAAGTTTCATTTTCTTGACTTCAATAATTCTTGATTTATGCTAACAGATGAATGAAAAGATTCGGAGCACAGCACCTATCAATCCCTTTGAGACAAAGAGCTACATTTGTCTAAATAACACCTCTTTCATGGATTTGTTCAATTTGCTAATGTCATCTGTAAAACCCTTAAAAACACCAAGATGATTTTATGGTCCATTTCTACCACCTCCCAGAAAATCAGTGTCTAAATCTTTTGTCAAGATGGGCCTAAGAATTCTGACAGTCCTAGAGAAATTTAAAATTATATTTTTTTACCCACAATTCCTTCTGGGAACTTATTTTAGTCATAGATCTATTTCAAGGTATCTATAAAGAGAGTCAGTTCTCTCCATCATGCTGGAGTGTAGGCTGCTCACTCTGACACAGATTGAAGAGTGAAACTTTCTGTGCAACAAATATGAAGCCAAAACAGAACTCCTCTTGAAATGTGACAATTGTGTGTATTTACCAAGAATGTGCATTTACTAATACAGATTGCATTAAAATGTGGAAAAAAAGGAAAAAAAAAAAAAAAAGACTGATGAGTGTAATTGAAAAGTAGCTGTCATTAAGTACCAGGATATTAACAAGAACTCTGTTTACTTAAGTTGTCACAGCTTTATAGTGAACAGTGCCATGAATTAAAAGGATAATACCTATGGTATGAACTACGGTTTGTAAATCACATTTAATCACACTTTTCCAGTGCATCTCTATATACAAAAGCAACAAGGTCCCCCTGAGCTCAGCTCTGGTGAGGCCGCACCTCGAGTACTGTGTTCAGTTTTGGGCCCCTCACTGCAAGAAAGACATTGAGGCCCTGGAGCGTGTTCAGAGAAGGGCAACAAAGCAGGTGAGGGATCTGGAGCACAGGCCTTATGAGGAGCAGTTGAAGGAGCTGGGATTGTTCAGTCTGGAGAAGAGGAGGCTCAGGGGAGACCTTATTGCTCTCTATAACTACCTGAAGGGAGATTGCAGTGAGCTGGGGGTCAGCCTCTTCTCTTGTGTAACTGTGATAGGACTAGGGGGAATGGCTTCAAGCTGCTCCAGGAGAGATTCAGGCTGGACGTTAGCAAATACTACTTTTCTCAAAGAGGGTCAGGCACTGGAATGGGCTGCCCAGGGAGGTGGTGGAGTCACCGACTCTGCAGGTGTTCAAGGAACGTTTGGACATTGTGATGAGGGACATGGTTTAATGAGAACTATTGGTGATAGTTGGATGGTTGGACTCGGTGATCCTGTGGGTCTTTTCCAGCCTTGAAGATTCTATGATTCTATGATTCTAACAAGGACTCCAGTTTGACCAGCTTATGTTCTACTCTATTGCAGTTTTACATGCCTAGAGTTTACAGAATACACTATTGTCTTTACCAGCAAGTGGAAAGCGGGAGTGAGCTCAGAATACCACAGAGGATGACCAAACTGCTTAAACTTGCTGCTTCTGCTTTCGTGGTGACTTCTGGCAAAGTAATAGCGTATGTTAGATGTATCCTTCCATTTGTGATCTGGACATTAAAATGGTCTGACAGACTTCAGCTTCCTACACAACTATTAGCAGTCAGATGAAGCATTGATTATATTAAGTTTTAAGGCTTCACTAGGAGTCCAAGTAGCTTTCAAGTGCCAGTTCATTGAAACCAGGTAGACAACAGAGTGTTTAAGTAGGGAACTGGTATCTTTCCTGAAGAGATGTTTTTGAACAGGTACAGGTGAGTGAAATTAGATTCCTATGAAGCTCTTGGGTTACATGCAAAAATAACCCAGGAATCCTGGATGATTGGCCTGCTGCTGAAGGATGTTTAGCAAATTTTAGGTATCTAAAAAGAAACCCAAAAGGGACTTAGGAAGAATGTAATCTCTCTGAAGATGAATGTTGTCCCTTAACATGAATGTTCAATGATTGCAGTGAGGCAAATTGGGTTTTATGATAGAGGTGGGAAATTCTATTCAAATGCAGGGATCAAGCTGTGCCTCCTGGAATACACTTTTATACAATTGCTTCCATCCAGACTCTTCTCCTTGAACCCACTTGATCTTATAGTGCTACACATGTAAATTAACAGAATCATGTTACAAAAAAGCTAGGAGAAAATCCAGGCCAGACAGGAATAAACAAAAATTCAACCAGGTCAGTGAAACTATAGGCATTTCATTTCAAAATGAATTTACTTCTGTTAGCACTACCAGACAAGTAGGAAAAGAGAGAACTGAGCAGAACTGGACTTTCTTTAAATGCGCATAGCAATGGTAACGTAATTTTATTTCCATGATGCTCTTCAATGGCAGTTAATGCGCGTACCTATTTTTTTTTTTGCAAAACATAAGAAATTCTCTTCTCAAGAATATGGAAGAATAATTAATGAAATGAAACATGTGAATCAACCTACATTGTTCTGTCATCCTATGAATTCTTTGGGGAAAGATGTCATATTAAAATTAAAGAGGACCAAAAAAACCCAACAAACCACCCAACAAAAAAAGGAGGGAATATCTTGAAACTCCCCAAGGAATCCAAGTATAATCCTAGGTTTTACAGTCTTTATGGAAGAATGGCAACTGCAGAGGGAAGTGAGTGCATCTGGGCATTCCTCCATGTTTTGCCAACTTGTACACAGTGCGAGGAGAGCTTCGCACCAAAGCTGTATTTTCAATAATCCAGGCACTGAGAGCTCCTACTAGGCTCTTGCTAGTCAGCATGTTTTTCTCCTTTTGAAAAGCAAGTGGTCAGTATCTGCTCCTCTGCTTCACCAACCATGAATGAGAATGGTACACTATTCTATTCTATTATATAATGTTGTTATTTTCAGATACTGCTGAAAACAAAAAGATGTATTGATGGCTCCTGGAAGTGCATGTTTATTGTAACTATCTACAGTAATACTCTTGGTTTTTTCCCATCGGATATTTTGATAAAATGTGTGAGATATCAAAGAAAATAAAATCATGCCATTTGAAAATAAATTTTCTTCAAATTTCCTTTCTCAATCTCATTTTTTAATTCTTTTCTATGCCTTGATATCTACACTTCATTTACCATTTGATGTACTTTTGAGGTCAAATTCTGTCTTAGATTTCATATATGTGCAAGGCAGTACCATGATGGAAACAGGAAGCCCATTCTAGTTCTGCCCTATATTACCCACAAAACTGGAACTTCGGAGATACATTCAGAATTCAGATAATGTTTGGCAGTGGGGATTCAGGAGAGTGTCAGACATTTTGCATGATCGATGTAGTCATGTACCTTGTTCGTCTGTATTTAAACTATACACTCTTCATCTTGGAGAGGAGAGGTAAATCTGCCAGGGAAGTTACACAAGGCCCATGTGAATGCAAACAGAATGTTACACCACTATACAGGTATACACCTCTACCTTCCAATCTCCTAAGATAAAATTTATCTACATTTCATGTAGCACTAATAGAAAACAGAATACAGCTTTATGATTTCAGAAAAAAAAAAAAGAGCCTGTCTTGCTAGTTCATACACTTTATGTTCTTTCCGTATACATAGATTGCTCTGAAAGTAATGCCCCTTATTTATTTTCATGGAAACTACAACAAATATAAAGAACACAATTAACACTATTTGATAGAGTGAATTCTCAGATACAAAACACTATTTTTCAGCACAGTTACCACCAATAGCTATGTATTTGCACCAGCAATGGACAAGAGCCTGTGTGCCATGCTTATAAAAATCTGCACCATCAGAGGTAAATCCTCTGTTGCTGTCACCAATGCTGAAATGCACCACCCACTGCCTCACTGTGCTCAAATCCACTGCTTGGTCTCCATCAATGTTCTGCAAGTGCAGGTGAATGTCAATGGGTGCCATTTTTTTCTGCAGGGAGGAATTCAGTGACACACCTTTGCTCTGTACGCACTGCCATGTCAGATGCCATTCTGTCAGGCTGCCCCTCGGCTGCCATGTGTCACACAGCAATAAAATGTAATGGAATATTGGCAGGAAGGTTCAACCTCTACTGCCGTACCACCAGTATCCACTTCTGTTGTCACTGGCTGACAGAATAAAATAGGAGACATTAATTACAGAGTAATCCTTTATGGTTGCTGAATTTTGTCTCCAGACATAAGCCCAGTAGAACAAGGTTTGACACAAATGAGGAAATAAAAGCTCTATAAGATGATAGATACATGGTTTAATCAATCATTGTAAACATGAAATTTCACCTTACTGCAATAACCATTTCCCAATATAATCCAAGTTTTCACTACGGCAGTAATAAGCCTTTTCCCAGGTCTCAGGTGGTGGTGGCACTCCATGAAAAGCCTTAATTTGTGCACTGAACCACAAAATGGAGGTTCTGACCTCTTGTTACTTGCAATCCTACACTGAGTGTATAACATGGTTTGAACTGAAAATCCCATTGAGGCAATTCTCTCTCCAGGTTCAGATCAGTTCAATACAACTGAAAGTTCATATATTATGGCAGTCAGCTGTCAACACTCAATAACTGACTGCAAATTGACTATGACTTTCTAGCAGTAAGAAATTAAATCTTTGAAACAAAAATCAGTATGCCTGACAATGTCATTATGATTCATAGGCAATTTTTTTTACCACAAAATAAACACTGCAAGACATAGAAATTAAATACAGCATGTCTAACTAACAAATTTGTTTTCAGTTAATTTCAATTACTCATCTACCAAGATTAAATGATTTTAATTGCCAATTAATAGATTAATTAACTGCACTGTCAATTAACTACAATCAGAATTAGAGGAAAACATTATCTAAAAATGTGTAGTGAGTTAATGGCTTGTGCACACTAAAATCTTGTAAATAGATTTCAGCGCACCTAAAGTGACTTATAGGTTGCTGACAAAGCCATTCCCACATTGGGAATTCAACTGCCAAAACTATTTGCTGGTTTGATCAGGTCTCTCAACAGAACTAAGGAGTTGGAGCTCTTAAGTGAAGAATTAGTTCTCCAAAGAGAGACTGAACACTGAACTCCTACTGTAGGCTCTCAGAGAGTTTCAAAGCCCTTGATAAACAAATATCTGCTCTTGTTGTGGGTGTACAGTGCTAAAATCCTGGGTAAAGACATTAATTAACAGGCTGGAGGAGGGATGGGAGAGGAGAGGAGAGGAGAGGAGAGGAGAGGAGAGGAAAGGAGAGGAGAGGAGAGGAGAGGAGAGGAGAGGAGAGGAGAGGAGAGGAGAGGAGAGGAGAGGAGAGGAGAGGAGAGGAGAGGAGAGGAGAGGAGAGGAGAGGAGAGGAGAGGAGAGGAGAGGAGAGGTATACCTCTGACCAAAGCAAACAATAAGTTCTAATAATAGGAATATATTAATATGGCTATACTACTAAGTCTGGCAAAGAAAAGTCAACTGAATCAGTTAAGGACAGCATGATGAAATAAGCAGCACAATGTAACAGAATAGTAACAAAACAGTGCAATTTCAATTACCATATATAAAATGCCCAAAGGATTCAACAAGACAAAGGATAGAGAAACAACGTAAGTGTGAATCTAAAAAGTATCACTTAAGCAGAAGCCAGTACAAACTTAATAGAGAAATCCATTAAACATGGTTGTCCTACATTTTGGCTTGCATAGGAAGCACTGAGTAAAGAGGAGTTGTCTTGGGCAGCATACACATACATTATTCTGAAAGCAATGCCTCCTATTTATTTCCATGGAAACTACAACAATTAACACTATTTGATAAAGTGAATTCTCAGCTACAAAACACTATTTTTCAGCACAGTCACCACCAATAGCTATGCGTTTGCACCAGCAACAAACAAGAGCCTGTGTGCCATGCTTATAAAAATCTGTACCATCAGAGGTAAATCCTCTCTTGCTGTCATCAATGCTGAAATGCACCACCCACTGCCTCACTGTGCTCAAATCCACTGCTTGGTCTCCATCAATGTTCTGCAAGCGCAGGTGAATGTCAATGGGTGCCATTTTTTCTGCAGGGAGGAATTCAGTGACACACCTTTGCTCTGTACACACTGCCATGTCAGATGCCATTCTGTCAGGCTGTCCTTCAGCTGCCATGTGTCACACAGCAATAAAATGTAATGGAATATTGGCAGGAAGGTTCAACCTCTACTGCCGTACCACCAGTATCCACTTCTGTTGTCACTGGCCGACAATAAAATAGGAGGCATTACTTTTGGATTAGCCTTTATAAAACATACAATATTGTTAACATATAAGTAACAAAAAAATTTTAATTTTTAATATTTTTCCTTAAAACATTTTAAAAAAACAAACAGAATCACAAAACCAGGGGAATATGTTATGGGTTTTTTTGTGATACTACCACATCAGGCTTATTCATTGGCACTGACTGCTATTCTCAGTGAGCTTTCAGAGTATTCGTCAGAGGCTTTTACTAAAATTTTGCTGTTCCTGTGCTTCATCCTTGACAACAGTTGTTCATAAATGTACATACTGACAAAAAGCAGTGACATGAGTAAGGCATGACTGTGAAGTGAGAGGTATTTCTCTGTAAGAAAGGGCTTATCAAAGTCTGGTACAGAGACATGGCCAGATTTTGGATTACAACTCCATACATTCAATTTGACAACTTGTAGGTAATGTATTTATGTGAACTGAAAATGTTTACCTAGGAAGGTAAACATGTAACAACACTACTACTATTCAGATTTGATTGATGCAGCAACAAAAATTATTCTATAAAAAGGTATTGAGAAAAATTAAATTACTTTTTCTGTATTGGGTTTTCAATTAATGTTACCAGCTGAAAGAGGAGACTGGGACACCCCTGGAGAGCTAAACCCAATTCTTCAATATATAGCTGGAGTCAAAGCTGAAATTTGGAAATAGGTCAGAAATCAGTCTTAAAACAAATAATTTGTGAAGCTTCATCTGGAAAACTGCATTTTATGCAGTTCTTGCAATCTCAAAACCTATCAAGCACAATAATATGGGAGAGAGGGAACACTAATGAAAGTGACTGTGGAAAAGCTCTAAATAAAGGAAGATGGAAAAGGTTAAGAATGCTTATTTTGGGATGAAAGTAAATACAAAGAATAATTAATATGGCTGAGATGAAGATTAGGAACTTTTATTCTCCCTCTTTCTACAAGAACAAGAATGGCCAGAGGCATTCATGAGAAAGAAAATCATCGACAGGATATACTTCTTTTCACATGGAGGCAATTATCACTGCAGGAAACCGTTGAGTCTAACTACTGAATCTAACCACTAAGTGAAGATCAAAATAGCTACGAAAATATCAAGAATATTTGAGTTATCACACCACATCTAGAAAAGAGCCTGGAACAGATGTAATAACATATGTGTGAGAAAAGACTATTGACTATCTTACTGCTACCCACTGGGAGATACCATGTTCATTCTTCTGAAGCACCTGCACTGGCCTCTGTCACACAATAGTGAATTCAGATATGACCCAAGAAAGCTATTCCTGCCATACAGGAACGTTCCATGGCATTTGATACATTTCTTGAAGAGAACAGGAGTGAACAAATTTTGGCCTAACCAACACTGCAGAGAACACTTTCTATAAACTCTCAGGCAATGTTATTTTCAAATGTCATAATTCTGTGATTCCTCACTGAACATTTTTTCCTCAAAAACTGATTCCTCTGCAAAGGTTCTTTCTAGGTGACTTCTCCTATTATTAATGTCACCTTATCTTTTGGGCAGTTCCTATACATTCTTCTCTATCTAACTGTTTTGTCAGGTGAACTGGGAGAATAGCCTGGTTTGGCCATTTCCCCATATGCTTTCCATGAAGGCAAAGAGATATTACTAAACTGTAAACTCCTGTTCTTTTTTTTTTTTTTTTTTTCTCCTTGCAACATCTAAGGAAATCCTCCCTGCAGTTGCCTGCTCCTGTGGTAAAAGATAATTTTACATGTCCAGTAAAAACATCAGTCAGTATAATACTTAACTGTTCCGTGTTGATGAGATGATGCTGTTGTTTGCACTGTCATCACCTACCAATGATCTTTTTCCTGATGCTTTGAGCAGTTGCCATGTTTCCCATTATAGATCTAATGTCCAAACATCTCCACTGGTGAACACACACAGGGGACCACAGCTCTTATGAAAATAATTTCTGGGATTTACATCTCTGAAATTGGATAATGGGCAAGTACCAGCTGTTCATGCTGGGTTAATTCTGAGTTATGTCTTTAAAAATCTGCCTCTTTCCACTGGAAAGCTGTTGGGTAATGCCTTTCTAAAGGAAAGCCAGGAATTGTAGTTAAAATGCTCTCTAAATGCAGCTTCTCATAACAATACAGCAAATTCGTTTAGCTAAAGTTGGTATAAAATGTTCAAATTGCACTAGAGAGGTAGTGTAAAAAACACCTGACATGGATTAGAGACACAGTATCTTTCATTTTTTGTATTCATTTCATTGATTATTTCTAACCTTGGCAACCTCAGCATCATCAAACGAAAATCATCCGTAATGCAAATCTACCATTATACTGTGAAACTATCCTGCAGCATATTAATTAAGATATAGATATATTTTACTTTCATTATCTGAAATATATGACAATGAGACAGGTATTAGGGTGAAAAATAAAGTATAAGCTGAATACTCAAATAAACACAGGTTGCCTAATGCTACTATTCATTGTACTGAAATTTAATTTAAATGTAGAACACCTCAAATGAGGCTGCCAGGTAGGATTTCCTCCTGTTAAAGGTAAAGAGTAACACAGTCTCAATCACTTTCTTATTACCAGGGCAACTGTACCAGCAGAAACATTTGTGTCTGAGAAAAATCAAGATGAAGTGGAGGAACCAGACCTGACGTTTTGTTATGCCCTATTAAGGTCAGTGTAAGAGAATTTGATAGAGAGACTCTGAATCGCCATATTTCCTCAATAAACTCTGCTCCTAACCTCCCAGGTGAACTGGCCACCCCAGAGCAGGTCTCTCATCCCATCTGCGAAAGCACTAAGGATTGCTGAATTTCTGGTACTGAAGGGACACTACTTGAATTTACTTAGCTCCTGGGCACAATGCAGGTTATAAGCCAGGAACACTACTGCATTTTCGTTCTTCTTGTTGCCCAAGTAGAGAGTGTAAATAACTGCAGGATCATTTCATCTTTATTTCAGGGATCTATCCATTCTTCAGCTGTTAATTTTTTAATATTCTTTTACTGATAAATCATCTATTTTGATTGCAGTGGGTTACCAGCATTGAGCTCTTTGAAAGAGAAACCCTTAAAAAACAACGTCTAGCTCTGATTAAGTTGACTATCTGAATTCAAAGCATGTCTTGACTGCTTTCCATGAAAACAACTGATCCTTTTCATGGGTTAATGCCATTGTAACTTCCTTTACACATTGAACAGATTACCATGGACACAAATTCAGACTCCTTCCATTCACACAAGGTCCCTAGAAATTTACATAAGTCGGCAGAGAGAACAGGCAGCCAAGCTTTCACTGCCATGAATATTGTGATGGAACTTTCAACAATCTGTATCTTTGTTTTCTAAAAAACAGTTTACAGTAAAAACTGCAATTCAGTTAAATGGTTAAGGAAAAAAATATTAAGAAAACGGTCTTTATAGAACATAATCTCTACTCAGTTATCTTAAATTAATTCTGTCAAATCAGAGCAGTTTGGAAATATCCTATGTACAATAAAAAAGGCTACTTCGTTATACCCTAATACCAAGCTTTTTACATCAGAAATTAAAAACCCTGAGAAACAGAAGTGAACCTATAGCACATGAAACAAAACAAAGATATAATACCTACATTTGACTAAGAAGGTGTATTCAACACAGTTTGTGACCTAAAAATGACAGGGATTTTTGCCATACGCACTCTTCCATATTGAGACTCAGTTTTGTCAATTTTGTTCAAAAAAGTTCCCTGGTCCATAAAACATCACTGTAGTTTTGTATTCAAGAACGTTGTATGCAGAGAGGCCAGGACAGGATCATCCAGAAGTTGGATTTACTGCAACTATATTTAGATATCATGAATAGTAATCCATTTTAAAAAGCAAGGTGGATTCCAGTCTTTCAAATGCAAGCATTCCTACCAGATACTGTGCACCTAAATTACATGAATCCTTCTTGAAATGTTTCCTTGAAAAGAAGCAATACAGCTTCTGTTAGATAATGTCTCTCGAGGAGAAAATCAGACCTTTCTGAGGAATCTGGTTCCATCTTATTAGGCTAACCTTTTGGTGAATGGTATATTACAGGATGAAGAAAGGTCAGTGCATTCCTTGAAAAGCTCTTAATCCAAAGGCACTGAGGGATGCACAGCTTGTCCCAAATACTTCAGTTTATATGTCAGGAACAAACTTTTCCTCTAACATTACCCTACTCACCTTAAAAGCAAAGTATGCATTACACTTTAAACTATCTGCTCATTCAAACACAGGGTTTAAGAATTATTTCCAAACAATGAAATATATTCCATAGTAAAAGAATAAAGAGGGTTTATTAAGAGGGCCTGGTTTTTCTGAGTACATTTTTAAACCATTTTTTCTCAGTGAGAGAAAATTCTTACTTAGTAGTAAGAACCTATAAGATGACATCAATACGCATGCATTGCATGACTAAATGATCGCATGCATGCATCATTATATCGTCATCTCCACCTGGGACTTCAAGGCTAATCTTAAGGCTGTTTCTTCTTAAAAGTAATCTGGGAAGAAATCAAGCATCCTGACACTCATCTGAAAAACACAAATCCTGAGTTTCCAAGTGATATTTGTCAAAGGGCATGAACAGAATAGATAGCTTGAAGAAAAAGCTGGAAAATTTTTCTTTGGTCCATACATACTTACTCCTAAGAACAGATGTATTTCAAATATCCCCAGTTATTTGGAATTTAGTATTCGATACCTCATGCAGTATCCTCTGGTACTCTATACCATTAATTTGTTACTACAGTTTAGCCACAAGCTTCAAGAGACATTCATCAAAATAAGTCTCTCCGTAAAGGGGAAATAGACTGCTGTGAACAAGCAGTATATTAACGATATATTGTTTCATTTATGGGAAATGCAAATTTCCTAAGCCACAAGCATTGATTATTTGAAGTTAACAGTAATTTACTGCCTTTTTCCAAATAACAGGCTTCTGCAAAAATATAGTATGCCATGGCAAAAGAAGAGATTTTTTTTTTTTCACTTTTAAAGAAGTATGTATGAAATTAAGCATGAAGTAAGCACTATATTTGAGGAAAGAGTAAAGCACACCTCTTGATGGTATACTGGTTACAAACCATATGAACAGTGCCTCTGAAAGTTCTCATGTGGCATTAGGCATGGCTATACTACCACTCAACAAGACCTGGACAGGAGGAGCCTGATGAGTCTTAACAAGAGCAAATATAGGGTCTTATATCTGGAGAGGAATAAGCACATGCATCAGTACAGGTTAGGGGATGACCTGCTGGAAATGAGCTCTGCAGAAAAGGACCTGGATGTCCTGGTGGACAAAAGGTTGTCCATGAGCCAACAGTATGCCCTTGTGGCCAACAACACCAATGGGAACTTGGGGTGCATTAAAAAGAGTGTGGCTAACAGATCGATGGAGGTGATACTCCCCCTCTACTCTACTCTGCCCTGGTGAGGCAACATTTAGACTACTGTGCCTACTGGGCTCCTCAGTTAGAAAAAAGACAGAGCTCTCCTAGAAGGAATCCAGCAGAGGGCCACAAAGATGACAAAGAGCCTGGAGTATTTCACGTATGAGCAAAGACTGAGTAACCTGGATCTTTTCAGCCTGGGGAAAAGAAGACTGAGAGAGGATCTGATAAATGTTTAGAAATATCTAAAGGGAAGTAGGAGGCAAACTGATGAGGCAGGCTCTTCTTGGTGGGGTGTACTGATAGGACAAGGAGCAATTCCTAAAACTTGCAGACAGGAAATTCCATACTAATATGAGGAAGAACTTCTTTACAAGTAAGGGTGACAGAGCAATGGAACAAGTTGCCCAGAGAGGTTATGGAATCTCTTTCTATGAAGAAATTCAAGATCCATCTAGATGCCTATCTGTGCAATCTATTGTAGGGTACCTGCTTTTGCAAGGGGATGGACTCTTGAGGTTGCTTCCAATCCTGTGATTCTGTGATGACAGATAAGAATAACAATAGGTAATTGTAAAAAGCCTAGTTTGGAAAACTTCTAACCTTCATCCAGAGGGGATATTTGGTGCTTGAATGGTTGGAATATATGGATCAACATTAACTCTCCCCTCTATTGCACTCTTGAGGCACAGGAGAGGAAAAGATCCAAAGCAACATGAGTCTTCAGGCATCTTGCAGCTGAAGCTAGAAAGAAAAAACTAATACAGGCCTAGCCTTCTACTGCAAATTCCAGCCTTTGCAAAAATGTATTTTGGCTTTAATTGGGAGTGTGTAGCAACATTAAGTTTTCAGAGGACCATGGCTTCTCATAAACACCTGAATCCATTCATTTTTGAAGTCTAAGTGCAGAAGACCACAGATGGTGTAACCAGCCATTTTTCTTTCTCTATTGGCAAAACTTACTTCTGGACTGTAGATAAAAATTAAGTCATATATTACTCTAAATCAGGACATAAGTGTTTCATATCCCTTTCTCAGATCTCTTTTCAGAGAAGGGGAATTAAAATGCCAAAGTGTACGGGGAACTTTAAGCACAAATGAAATTAGAGCTTTGGAAAAACAATATCTTCTGGAAGAAGTTAATCCAAAACAGGACTCACCTGCTTTCCAGTTGCTTTTTTTAAATTTTCCCCTTCCCTTCATTCCTATTTTTTTTCTTTTTCCTCTGCTTTATTTAACAGCTTCATTTTCTTCTTTTTCTTTTCTTCTTTTTCTTTTTCTTTTTTTTTTTTGCTAATGTTCAGTAGCCTATTTAGCCATTTTTACAGCCTTCATTCTCTAAGCACTTATTTCCAGATTTCTAAAGTTTTAATTGTTCTACCTAATCTGCTTTCATACATTTTATCGTGCTGAGGCCCACCTGGTGAGCAGGTTCCATATCTTCATCTGCTGCAAGGGAAAGCTCACGTGTCACTGAAGAATCAATACAGACAGTGGCTGAAAGATGGTTGCAGACATCAAAGCAGTCAGATCCTTTTTCCTAGGGTCATCTTGAGAGCACACCAAGAGGTTTTTTTTACCAGCCAAATGCTTGCTCCTAGTGGCTATCTTTACCCCAGAGTAGGCACAAACCTATTTGCGTGCATGCATTGTGTCAAGCAAGTGCAATAAGCTCAGTGTGATAGGAGTAAGCTTCTCAGCCCTGGTGAAATTGACAGCAAAGGGCAGGCTGCTGCCATTAAATTAACTCCCCAGGGAAAAAAAGCTGCCAGCAATGGACTGAATGATGGATGAAGCCTTTCTGCAAGGCTGCATATAACAAGAGTTCATGGCTTGAACATTCCCTTTCTTTTTGTATCAAATTGAAGTTCCCCTTTTCACCTATACATTTTGCCTCAGCCCACATCTCATATGTGATGTACCCATCATTAGTTTCCTAGTCCCCAGGGTCTCATTTGGATTTCATAATTTACCTTTATCTTTATGGTTTTATTTCCTCAGAATACTCCTCTTCTACTGCTGATTCATAGGCTGAGTTCTGTCATCATCAGCAGAGCAAACTCCTTCACATCTAACCCACTTCATTAATTGTCATGCACTTACTTTCTCAAGGCTTGACATTATTAATTTTGTCATAATTAGATTAAGGTTGAATGAAGATCTTATCTCTGCTGAGTGCCAATGAAGCACAAACTAACACTATAACATGACTGCTTTTTTGAGTAAATAGAAATTCTATCAGTGTTAATTCTGCCTGCTACGAAGGTGTGTAATGAAAGAGAGATTAGAGTATTAACACAGAGAGATCTCATTCTATATTCTCTGTCTAGTGCATCTTTGCCAGTTTGATGTCAACTAATTGCTAATTCACGCACTGATGAAAGAATTGCATCTTATTTTATCTAGCAAGACCTGGCTTATTGCCAAATGAATGGGCTTGCTGCTCTGATACTGGCAATATGCAAGTTTATTTGTGCTAGGATTAAGTTATATTCATTCATTAAAAAGCACCTAGTTTCTTATGAGCTCCACAGTACCACTGGAAGGAAAGGCAGCAGAATAATATAACTGCAGAAAAAAAGACCTGTTGTTTTTATTGGTATCTTGAACCATAGACTGCCTTAAGTTGGAAAGGACCTCTGAAGATCTAATTCCAATGCTCCTGCCACGGGCAGGGATACTTTCAGTTTGCACAAAGCCCCATCCAACCTGACCTAGAACACCTTCAGGGGTATCCACAGCTTCTCAGGGCAAACCATTCTAGTGCCTTTGAGTAAATAATTTATTTCAAATATCTAATCTAAATCTCCTTTTAGCTTAAAGCTATTCCCACTTGTCCTATTATTACACTCCCTGACAGAGTGTCCCTCCCCATCTTTTCTGTAGGCCCTCTTTAAGTACTGGAAGACTGCAGTGAGGTCTCCCCAAAGCTGTCTGTTCTCCAGGCTGAACAATCCCATCTCCCTTATCCTGTCATTGTAGAAGAGATGCTCCAGCCTTCTGATTAACTATGTTGCCTCTTTTAGACTCGCTCCCAGAGCTCCACATCTTTATAGTACTGCAGGTCACAGTACTCCAGATGAGGGCAGGCCAGCCCAGTTTTGACTTGGCCTTCTGGGCTGCAAGTGCACGCTGCTGGTTCATTTCAAGATTTTCATCTATCAACACCCCCAAAGTCCTTCTCCTCAGGGCTGCTCTCAGTCCATTCTTTACACAGCCTGTATTTGTACCTGATATTGTCTCAATCTAGGAGGTGGATCTTGCACTTAGCAAAGTTGAGTGTCATGAGTTTTGGACAGACCCATCTCTCAAGCCCAGATTTCTTGGGCCCCCTCTTCCCTCTGGGGCTAATTATTACTTTAATCTTTACAGAGTATGGGAAACTGCGTTAGTGCGTGCTGAATAATGCGTGGTTCTCATTCAATCACTCAATATCTCACATTTATGGTCACATTTTGGATGCTTTTCTACATTAAAAAGGAAAGCAGACGCTCGTTTATTCTAGGAAACAATATCCTTCTTCAAATTTGGTTTGCTGTATAGTCATTTGCATAAACAGTTATCTTTTTCTAATTTTCTTCTGAGCATCTGAATCGCTTAAACCCAAGAGTAGCTTTACACATTAAAGACAGAATAAGTTTCTTAGACTCTTACAATTGTTTTGCATTTCATGCTGAACTTGTTCTCTGAGCAGGAATCTTCAGACCCAAAGATACAGTGCAGTAGACTTATGTAGTAGATAGCTTGAAACAAGAGTGGGATCAAAAGCTTCTATAAATGCCTGTACCTTTAAAAGACATTAAAGTTGTCTAAAAAAGTGAAGAAAGACCTCGCAAGTTTAAATCTCTTGAAATACATCATTATGGAAGGAATTTTCTCTAAACAGTTTTATCGTCTCCAACAATTTCCAGCCTCCTGCAATATCAACATATCAATAATGTGTGGACCATTCTATGAACTTTTCATAATTTTAAAATATCACTTGGACAGATAAAATATTAGCAAGTCTTATGTAACACCCTTGGCCCTTTTCTTTCATCCTAAGAAGAAAATTTTCACTTTCACTTTAATACAAAATGTTAATTTAAATCTGACTGTCTGCAGAAGCGTCTGTGGCAGTGTGAGATGATGTGAATACAGTGTGAACATACACAAAAGGAAGAAAAACATCCACCCTACTCCAAACTCCAAATATCATGGTAAACCTCTTCATTCTCATTTAGCAATGAGAGCTGGGAGGCATGACACCATCTTGGTTTTTATTTGTTTTTGTTTGTTTTTTAATTTCTAAAAGCTTGTGCTAAACAAAAAGTACTGAGAACCATTAACAATAGTAGTTATTACCCTAATACTGTCTTCCTCTTGCAATTTTATTTGTTGTATATAATATGCCAGAAATCTATTAGCCCTATAGGCCATTTTTCCTGCCAATATCATGTTAAATTTTTTTCATGCGTGTGCTGTACAGTTTGCTTCTCTCTTTTTTTAAAATTTATTTGAAACGAGGATATCCATCACAGCCACCATGGAATCCTGTCTCGGAGAAAAAAGAACAAAGATTTTCCCTTTAAAACTGCAAGTAGAACGTCAATTTTATTTTCCAGAATGAATGCAGCCCAGTTAAGCACATGCTTCTTCATGACTAGAGCCTTGGGTGGATTCTTAAAATAGCACTCATTGTAGACATTTGCTTCAGGAAGAATATAGTTGTTTAGCTTCACTTGCAATATTGTGAAATTTAGCTGAAACACAATGCCAAATACTGTCTCCCTGAAACACAACTTATAGAACTTATATGCTGTGTCAGCCTGTCCATTCCACCCTGCATGCTAAAAATCTTCACAGCCACTGCCCTGACAAGTCCAAGTTTTTAACTCCTCTCCAACAAAACCAGTCATAATTGAAGGTTCCTCTTTGATACATGAGGCACCACTGTGTTTTGTCCATAGAGACACCAGTGTGCCATACTCAAGAGCAATGAGTTTTAGTCCGATCTTGGTTTTGCATTTTGTACAAAGAGGTGGCATTAGGTCTGAATATATTCATTATATATGAAACCTTTTCCAAATGAATTACCTCACAGGCTAAGAAAACACACTTCTGTTTTGAATGCAATTAAGCTACTTGTTTCTTCTTTTTGTGTGTGATGCTAGGCTGTGGGTTTTGTTTTTGTTTTTTTGTCATTATGGCATGAAAATTACTGTCAGTAGTCACCTATTATATACATGTTGTTATATTAACAATTACAATCATTATTTCAATGCGTCATTGCCAAAAAAATCCACGGAACTCTGTTGGGGCTGCATCTTGTTTAAGCAGACCTGAAATGAATTTCTCACATGATATGTGCAATAGATTACCTAGGACAGTTACCCAGAATCTGCTGGGGAGGACTCTCCACCTTTCTCTCAGACAAGAAAAACAAGGTTGTCTGAAGAGGAATCTGGGCCATATCCACAAATGGCCCACAATTCCCTTATGAGCAGAAGAGAGGAGAGCTTGTGGGTCAGCTATGGACAAGGGGCTGAGGCAGGGTGGTAGAGCACATACAAAAGTAGGGGGATAGTGTCTGCTACTTCCCCAAGCCCACTGCTGTTATGTTCATCACATCACTTCTCCTTGTGAGTGTCAGCAAGTATCATTCTACAATTTTTTTCACTACGTATTTCCTATATGTATTACATACTTACATATATGTTAGAGATCAGTGCTGTGAAGATGCCAAGATTGTATGAACAATTCCTTCCTCTTCCTTCTTTCTTTCCTTTCTCTCTCCCTCCCTCCCTTTCCCTTTTCACTTGTCTTTTTTCCCCCCTCCATTTTATCTCTTTCTCTCTCTTTTATTTCTATGTTGGATTTCTATATATTCTGAAATAAAGACTCTGGAAACTACCAATAATAGCGCTTTTTTTTTGTATATAGGACTCACCACTTTATCATTCACTGAAGGACAACAGAAATCTAGAATGGTCTCTGTTCATTTTTAACATGTCCTTTTTTTAAAGAGAGAGTAAAAAGAAAGGCAAGTTTTTATCCACTGCCTGCCTGCACAATTTAAAGCTTTTGTCCAGATTTGTATTTGTCCTTATTGTCATTAATTAAAAGTCAACACTTGCTTCTGTCTTATGAGCAACGGTACCACCTCCCTGAAGCCAGAGCTAACAACAACCGCCATGAATCAGATATCAGTTGACTGCAAACGCTGACATGCAGATGACTTTCATCTGGTGACTTGTCTCTTTTTGCTGGACTATATGGAGGGCAGGAGAGACACAAACTGCACTTCTTCATTTGGCACCAGGAACTACGCAGACAGCACATGTTGCAGGAATCCATAGCACTGAGATGGCAACTGCAGGGAAATAGCCACTGGCAGCCCCCAGTCCTAAGTCTACACTTGTATATGTATGATATATGTATATAAAGAGGAATGGTACAGGATATTATTAACATACATGACACATATATGGACCCAACCTGTACATACGGGAGAAATTTTTTAGTATGCTATGCCTGTCCTACCACAGTTCTGGTTATACACAACATTTAAGTATTAAATTACAGGAATTGGATAGAACAGAATCGTGGGTATCCCAATTCAGTATAACTGTTCCTATCAAGTGTGCACAAAGGCTATATTGAGACATGTTCGATAAAGCAAATGAGTATTACATTTCTTCCTGTTGACTTTTAGATGGGGAACATGAAGTAAGAGACCTTGTGGCAATCCATGGTCTCTGGTATTTTGGTGGCACACATGGTAAGGATTTCCATTTAGGATGAGGATTAAAGAGGCACCACTGCAAGACAAATGCTCAGACCAGCTGTTTTGACCCAAGTTGTCAAGCATAAATGTGCCTGCAGCTGCACGTAAGTAAAGTCATACATCACTGGGAAGGCTGTGCTTGTGCTAAGGGCTATCTGTCACCAGACACGTCTCAGCCCTTTGCACACGAATGCTCACGCAGTAATATCTGTACACCCTAGTATTTATGTAGTGCTTTTGTTCCTGAACTAATTTAATAAAGTATGGGGATATTGTCTCAGCTTTACAGATGGTAAATTAAGGCAAAAAAAAGGTCAAATGGCATGCCTGGGTTGACACTGCCTGCAAGGTTTAGTTCCTAGGTCTTATGATTTCCAGTACCACACTGAGTCACTAGATTACATTAAATGCAATGTAACTGCTGCTTGGGGCTCACATTATATGCAAGGGGCTGCTCCAGGGCCTCCACATGATCAGAAGCCAACTTGCCTGCAGGCATGCTTCAGGTCCCACAAGAACTATAAAGCCTACCTGCATAACCTCCTAGCAGCAGAATTCAGCCCTGTAACACAGGGCTTTGAGTTAACCATTTTTCTCTTGAAAAGACTTTGGAAATATTAAGATATTCTTGCACACAAAACACTTCTCAGTAAAGTATTGCTATCTCTCTCACAGATGAGGAATTGAGACAGGCTTTTTCAATACAATTCTTCATAGAATCATAGAGTCATTAGGGCTGCAAAAGGCCTCTGAGATCATCTAGTCCAACCATCAATCCATCACCACTAAGCCATGTCCCTCAGTGCCACATCAACTTGCTTCTTGAAAAGCCCCAGGGACAGTGACTCCACCTCCCCGAGCAGTTTGTCACAACACCTCATCACTCTTTCTGAGAATAATTTTTTCCTACTATCTAATCTGAACCTCTCCTGGCTCAACTTGAGGCAATTACCTCTCATCCTATCACTGTTACCTGCAAGAAGAGGCTGACCACCACCTTGTTACAACCTCCTTTCAGGCAGTTGTGGAGAGTGATCAGGTCTCCTGAGAGATTTGGGGGACCACTTTGAAAACCTGACTCACAGGAATAGCCAACACAACTTCTTTTCCTAACAGCTGCTCCCATTCTCTCTGTCCTACTAGCTTCTCTTTCACTATTTTCATCATTTCTTAGTTTATGTGGGAAATTGTCATGTCCATGCTCTTGTCATATTTGCAAGGTACCTCTACAACGGAACCCTGGTTGTGGACAAGCACATTTGATGACATCTATGTTTAAATATATCAATACATACATGACAAATGATAGCAATTATACAGCATCTCCACGCATTGGTTTAACATCAGATCCAGCCAACATGTGTAACAGCCCAGTCACATGATTCACCTGTTCACAGAACAAAATGGATGCACACTCCCATGTATAAATTAACTGTCTGGATTTCCCATGACTACTTGTATTTCTTTAATTTTTGCAAAATGTCTTAAGTATATTGGCATTGCATCAATAAGCACAGTGATAACACTTAATGCCTCAGGAAAAAACCTGTAGACAAATAGGGAGATTATTTTTTTCCATCATTTAATTGAACATAACTTTATTTACTTCTAAATGAAATCTCAAAAACAGTGAAATTCTCTCAGACTGCCATTTCAGACAGTAGCAATGTCCTCAAGAAAGATGGATGTTAATCTAGTTAGGACAATATAAGATAATTACAGTATTTTTTTCTTAAAGGAGTAATATGAAGACTATTTTGCACATATTCAAACAGGCATTAGGGAGAAATTATTAAGCAATTAATCAAGGTAAATAAAATTTTTCTGAAGATGCCTACAACAGTCACGCATTATTTATATACAACAAGACTATGCTAGCTTAAAAATATAAAGTTTACAGCCTAAGACTACATTATTTTACACCAAAGAACCTATCAAATTCTAAGCACCTCATGAAAAATGAAGAATGAAATAAACAGTTTGGCGGATGCCATCGCTGAACCCCCCGTCACCAGACAAGCAAGGAAAACAACTTCATGTATTTTGCCATTGGAAGGTACAACACAAAAACCAAGTTTCCAGACTCCAGTTTTCATTACAAAATATTACACTCTTGATAGGAAAATAATGGCCTTGTAGACCTGTCATTATAAGTTATTATTATTTTTAATCTATTTTATCTTTTTTTTTTTTTTAATCATCATCAATTTTTATCTTTTTTTAAGCATCTGACAGAACATAGGATAGACAAGAATACTTTCATTGGATTCTTGTCTAGCACTGTATCAGAAGTCAGCCTTGCAACTGCACAGAAATAAAAACAGAAATAAAATATGTGAAGAGGGCATGCAAGTAAAATTAAAATTCTCCAATTATTTCTTATCTTCAGACCATAACTACATGTAACTGCAGACTTCCCAGGAATTTCATAGTCATTTATGCAACACAGACATACTGAAATGGCTTCAAATTGAGTTTTGGCAGGAGCAATAGCAAATCCCTGCCTGGCTCTTTGCCACGTCACTGTACCTAGCAGTGTGCTGTTGTTATCTCTCCAGTGTAACTCATGCATTTATTTCCCACTCTGTAGCGATCAAAGCTTTTCCATCTAACACAGAATAATGTAATTGCCAATTTCAAAGCTTTTTAGGAAGTCGCTTTGTAGATTTAAAATCATTAGCAACAGCCTTAGTACTCATCGAGTGAGTTATATCTTCTAAGTGTTACACAAACTTCAATTAATTATGGGTTTGACTGAGCTTTTAAGGTTTCAGCTGTGTAGGGAGCATGTAATAGGCCCCACCTCAGCTGAAAGCCTTGGAGATACTGGGCTTTTTGGAAGGCTGAGTGACTCACTGGGGAAATAAGCCTGTTTTCTCCGTGCCATCCACAGCAGCTGAACTGCCATGGAAAGGAGAACATGCTGTATTTTCTTCCAGGACACTGCAGCTGTTGCTCACTCTGTTGCCATACCTGCCTCAGGCAAAAATCTCCTGGCATTTCAGCAGGGTGCTGTGAATGCATGTGTTTCCTACACAGATTGAGGGCACAGTCACACAGTTTTCTCTTCTGGGAGCGGTACACAGCACTTTTGTCTCTAACTGGTTCACTCTCCACAACAGGAAAAACATAGAAATTGGTCCAAGCTGAAAGATGCACAGACTTCATGGATCAGAGATGCCCAGGAGGCCAAATAAGCATCAGAGCAATCCACCCAAGAGATAGAATGGCCTTCTTCAGCAGGTTTCAAAACTCCAGGAGACAATAGATATCCTCTTGTTGTTTTGTTTTTTCATAGGATAGTAGTTAGATAGAAGACAGAAATAACCAAACTGACAGGAACTGGCACCCCGCATCTCACTCATTTCACTGTGAGACATAACCCAGCATGGTCCAGCTGCTGACCCAAGGCTTCAATCCAACCTACAACACATTTTCTGACTTAGCTGCTAGCCCCTGTGCCAGACAGAGCAGCTCTTCCATTGTACCGACTGCCCCTGCAGCCAAACGCCTCCATCCCAGCACAGAGACACAGCCACAGACTGATGGCAATGTGTGGGAATGTGGGGAAGAGGGGGACACGCACAGCAGGAGCAGGAGACCAGGGACACACGCAGCAGCTGCTGCTTTCTGAGGAGGGTTGTGGTGACAGTGAGGAGAGTGAAAATCTAGTCTAGTGCCTGGAAATGCTGCAAGGAGCACCCAGCTTACCCATTACCCTTCATCGTTACGTTTTCTCTTTCACATTTGTTATTGTTCCCATCTTCAGCCTGAGTGGAGATCAGCACTGCAGGAATGGCTCAGGACTGCTATTTCGCATTTCTTCTGCAAATGCTGCACTATTAGGTGATTATGAAAACTGTCAACATATTGTGGCTATTTCAAGAGTAGTAAGATCAATTTGGAATTCCAGGATACATTTTGTCAAGTCTAGCCATATAAAGCTTGGACTTGATGACATTTAAAGTCCCATCCAACCTGGGCTGTTCCATGAATCTACAAAGAAAACATTTTAGTACTTCCCAGCCAGGCTTGGATGTCATACAATCATAGAATGGTTTGGGTTGGAAGGGACCTCAAACATTATCAAGTTCCAACACCCCTGCTGCAGGCAGGGCCTGCAACCTCCGTATCTAATACTAGGCTAATCCGAGCACTGGATATGCTGACTGCTATAAATCCCACTTCAGGTGCCTATAACCCTCTTGCCTGCCCTTTATGTGATGAGCAGGTTGCCTACCCAGCATTCCGAGTACCACTGCACAGTGACCAAATCTATTACTCAATATAACCCAAAAGCTACTCTGAGTGGGTCAGATTTTCTGCTGCCTTCAAGTGAACAACAGATGTCATAGGAATGAGGTTTTGTATGTTTAGAAATAGTCTTGCATATTCACTTAATTCTTCAACTAATGAATAAAAAACTTCAATCATTAGCTTTCCTTGAAAACATAGATTACAGATTTCAAATGCACAGCGTCGATCATACTAGAAAAAGCTATTTAACCAGTATCACCTTATTTACTGATAACAGGACTGTTTTCTGATAGCTCCATATATATTTTTTTCTATTTCAGTCAACTGCATGCAAGCTGAAACTATCCACTGCGCATCACTGCCTCGTTATCTTCACCTGATTGAGCTGAACCTGTCTTCTTCCACTCAGAAGGGCAATAAGGGCATTTTTAATTTGTGTTAAAATGCACTTGCAATCTGTTTTCATATGATGAAAACATTTTTCCCCATTGCAAACATATAGTCACAGCAACTAATCAAATAGAACATTTAGGATAATCACATATTCCTAATTAACAGTACATATCCATTCCTGCTGTCATCTCTCCCTCCTTGAGTACAGATGATACTCAGACAAATCTTTGGCAGATTGTGTGTCACAGCCTTATCACCTCTCACAAAAAGGCTAGGACTTCCCATCCAGCCAGTGAAGATTTCTACCATGTGCAAACATCTCTGCAATACAGATCCCACAGTCAATGGCATCAATCAGGAAAGACTCAAAAACATTCAGACCTAACAGTGTATTTTACCAATGGTTTAAAAGAACAGTTTCAAGCATGGGGTATTTTTAAACATCCCTGAATGAATTCCATAGAATATAATATTGAATTCACCTCTGCTTAAACATATTATCAGAGAAAACTTTTCTCTCATTGAGAGATACCTTGAACCTCTGACTGAGCAATTAGACAACAGTGTGGAAAATCAAACCTACAGAGAAATAAAACTAAGAACTTGTTTTTCCTTTTTTCGTTAGTTCTAATAAATGTTATATTGATTTATTATTTTTTTTCTCTTGTATGCTCAATAAATAAGCAAAAAAAAACCCAAACAAACAAACAAAAAACCCCAACAACAAAAAAACCCCAACGTTTTCTCCATCTCAAAGAAAGAATGAGAAAAAGTAGAAGATGATACAAAACACATGACCAAAAAAATGAGCAGAAATTGTGTCAATAAGTAGGAAATACACATTATGATGGGGATGGGAAAAACAGCCAGGAGGACCATTACATTAGCAATCCAAAACATAACCACATTTGTATTTGGTAAAATGCATGGAAAAGAGAAAGTCCTTTAGACTGTCATTTTATTAGACAATGAATTAAAGAGAAATTGGCAGATGAGCCTGAGAATATGCTCAGCATTCATATGGTGTCAAATGTGACAAAGAAATAAAATGATTCAAAATTGAGAACAATCTTGTTGCTGGAAACCCAGTAGGAGAATCATGAAAATAAAGAGAGTATTTTAATTGTTTTAAATTCTCCGTTTGTATCGCTACTCTGCTATCCCTAAACTGTACAGAATACCTGAATTTTCCAGTGTATCCTTTATTTAGCCTTCTCATGCTGTAGTTCAGTAAAGCTTTTCAGCGTATGATTTTCATTCTGAACTTCCCAATGGAAGCCCATATCCTTCCAGTCTACAATGACAGTTTCCACTTTTCTGGGGCCTTCCATTCACACTGTTTGCAATACACTGATTGATTTGGAAACAAACAAAACAACAAAAAACAAACAGTTCACTTTTGAGACAGAGATCTTGAATTAGGAAAAGAATAGTAAGACATAAAAACAAGCCAATGACTTGTACCAATACACTATGAATGTTCATGGTAAAATGTCACTTCTCCTATGGTTCCTTTCCCTTCTTTCCGCAGATGCTCAAGCCAGCCTGGGTTTTCTGGACGGCTCTGCAGAACAGGAAGAGACAGCCAACTGAAGAATCTCCTTTCCCCTGAATTCTCCATGGACTGATAGTGTCCAAAAAGTGAGAACAAGGCCAGTTCTCTCAGATATTCTGATAGTCAGTATTTTAATTAAACCCCTACCTCCTGAAGTCATACAATAAGAGATGCTGTGAGTCTTCGGTGCCATCACCCAGCTTACAGATGTGTCTGCTCGGAGTGAGGGAGGTTTTTTGCTGCTGCTCCTGCATGGGCAGCTGGCTGGCTTGGCCAGGGGCACTCTGCTCACTTCTCTCCCTAGCACAGCTGAAACCATAAGATGGTGCTCACTGACAGTGACTCTGAAGTCACCAGTGTGGGTCTGTTCTGCTCCACGAGCTGCAGGGTCTTGCAGAAATACACAGAGCTCTATTCTTAAAATATATATATATTGATTTTCGGATCTATTTTTTGCAGTGGAAAGACTTTCCAAATATCATTGCTTTAATGGGTAGGAGCCGCCTTCGGATTTCAGCTTATATTTGCACTGTGCCAGTTTGTTTCCACTTGTTTCTGTGTCAGCACCATCCTGTAACTCAGATACTTCATCTGTATCTTTTGCTCCCTGATGCTCATCCAGGATTTATTCACGCACAGTTCCGCTGAAATGAGCCAGAAGTCATTCTGCTGTAATCTGTATACCTACAGTGATACAAATCTAAGGAGTGTGGAAAAAAGAGAACTTCATTCCGCAGGATTTTTCTGCAACAAGTTATCATTGCAAGATAAATGAACTGTAAACTGCAGCCTGAAAATGAAAGAGGATTGCAAAGGGAAAGATAGGCATAGACCATACAGCACTGTTCCAACCTCAGTGCAGATGATGGGTTGCGTGCTGATGGCACCGTGCACCATGAAATGTCCCATACATTGAACAGCACACTCCAGCGGGCTGCAGGGGGAATTCCACAGCCTGTCAGATTTGTTAATTATCACACCTACACACACCTATCAGAGTAAGAACTGCAAAAGGAAATTGCAGAAACAAACAGCATACACTTGGAATAAAATGTGCTTTTCCAAATGGCTCCAAAAAGATAAAATTGGTCAGCTTGGGGATGGAGCTAGAAGACAAATTTCGTGGAGTAACATCAGGTCACTTGTACAAAGCCAGCTGTTACTCTGATCATTAGCTGTTTAGTCAAAGGAAGCAGCTGTTTTGGGGAACTTCTGTAGAAATCATGGAGTTTAGCATGCAAAGCCAGAATAGATTCACATCTTAAAAAAGAAAAAAAGCCACAAATGTTTATAGCTTAATTTCTCCTCAAAATACTGGGTTTGGCTTTCAGAAAGCTTTTGGTGTCTCCTAAAGAAGACCCTGAGGAGCACTACAAATTTTTATTTCCCAAGGCGCTGACAGCTTTGAGCAATATCGGTGTAGTTCAGTATTTTTGGAAGAATTCTGATATAAACCAGTCTAGATCTCAATGAAGTCTCTAAATACATCCATTTAAATTAGGAGAAAGTTGAATTTGGCATGGATGGCTTCTAAAACAACAACAACAAAAAGCAGAAAACATTCCCCGATCGAAGAACATATCATGACTTCCAAGGAAATTTTCTTATGGCATTTACAGAAACACATCCCTTTTTTTTTCTTAAGATACCTTTGATCTCATTTAACTTTTACATTTATCTTGCTGACAGCACTTGAAAAAGCAAACTTGTAATGTTTTTTAATGCAGTGAAAATGCTCAGATATATCTTTGAATGCTACGTGCTTTATATTTCAGCCATCAGGTAATCCAGTATGGAGCACAAATATTTTGGCAATGAAGGTTAGAATTCAGAGCTAGCATGCAAACAGGTGTACCACCCTTGAAAACTCTTACTGAAATCTTTCACTAGTCAGGTGAGCAGTCCCAGTCACCTCATAAAATTACTTCTGTCAGCTACAACTTGACACTCATATACCTCTGTGCTTGTTTTTGCTCTTGAAAAGTAGAAGTCCTTCAGAACACCTGAGGAATTGCACTTTGTTATGGGGTTTTCCTTCCCATTATAAATATATATACATATTTTTAGACAGAAATGATTATTTAGGTGAGATGCTAGGAGGAAATTCTTTACTGTGAGGGCACTGAAGTGCTGGCACAGCTGCCCATAGAAGCTGTGGATGCCCCCTCTCTGGAGGTGCTCAAAGCCAGGCTGGAGGGGCCCTGGGCAGCCTGAGCTGGTGGTTGGCAGCCTTGCCCATGGCAATGGGTTGGGATCATATGGTCTTTAAAGTCCCTTCCAACCTGAGCCACTTCATGATTTTATACACGGAATGGCAATAGAATGAAAACAGCTGACAAGCACTTTTGGAAGTGTGCTTGTGTATGTAAAACATATCTTTAAAAAAATAACAATCAATACTTTGCATGTCTGACAGAATGCTATAAAAATGTGGAGAAGTAAATATTGTTTGCCATATGCCAGGTAGCCAAGCCATATCTAGCTCACCTTTTAGCCTCTGAATCTAAAGCTGAAACGTAAGCTATGGATTGAGGAAACCTGACTTAGGCAAAAGCTCAGATGAAGTGGGATGAATCACCCTGCTGTTAGGCACCTGATGGAGGTTCCAGAGCCTTCAAGTTTAGGCTCCTACACTGCCTTTAGGTGAGCTGGGCAGCTGAGTGCAATAACAAGGAACTGGCTTGCCTTAGGACAGCTGATGTAAATTGCAGAGTACTTGGAAACATATCTGAGGTCTTCACTGAGAACAAGAACACCTAAGTCCAAGCATGGTGCAGAAGAAGAAGGCAACAAGAGCTGAGACATGAGAAGCATGTCTCAGCTAGAACAATTCATAATGCTTTAAAGTCTGCTTTTCAACCAGTCACCTGTCTACACATGTATATATATATATATATATATATATGTCCGTATTTCATTTCTAAAATCTCCACTGAATCTCTCATTTCCACCTGAGACTCAAGACTGAACTGACCAACATCAGTAATTTGTATTCAACAAGCAACCTGGACTATACCTTCCTACAAAAGTGCATCACTGCCAGCAGTTCCTCAAGAATGTACTGGAGCCAAGTCTCACTTACAGTTCCAACCACTCCGAAAAATTTCCCATCTTTCATTTAACACGTTTTGTTTATTTAATACTGTAAGTTCTTTGCTTCCTGTTGATTTATCTTTCTAATGCAGAAGCCTTGACATGTATTCAAAAAAGGTAACTTTTGTCTTTATGGGAAAAGAAGCTTATTGAATAGCCAAAGGATGTCTCATACAGGAAAGCCACATAAATGGTGCACGAAGCTGTAAGAATCGCGCTGTTAAATGGGAGACGGGGGCTCCGGAACTGCTGCAGACTTCCTGGCCCCAAGGGGAATACTGAGAAGGTCTCCCACTTTGAAGAGGAATTGAAATTGTCAGGGAAAGAACAGAATCTGTTCACCCTTAAATTCCTAATTAGAGAACTCATAGTGGGAAATGACCACTTAAATGATGAGCAAAAGGAAACTGCCTTCCTTCAGAAGCGGCAAGCTCCTGTGTTCACAAACTGCCACTGTGATTTGTAATCCGGATTATAAGTAGAATAATTTCCAATTGGGGTGGTAATTTTATCTGTATTATTTAGGTTCTCTCTAGAAATTCATATAAAACAGCTTTATATATTATTATGCTTTATATATTATTCATATACAGCTATATTTTCTATATGCTCAATAGTGTGAGTTACGCTGATGTTAATTCTTTAAATGTCACTCATTTGTGCTCCACTTCTCATACTTGCCAGTATTTGAACCTCAAAACAAATCCATTCAGTATATTCAGATTTTTACATATATCAATCTCAGTGGTACAAAAATGCAGAAAATAAAGTGGATGCTTAAACAGTCTTAAAATTCCCATTTTGTTTTAGCCCTTATGTTTTACATATGGTGAAACTGAATTTCTCTGTAAGAGCTATGTATGTCCATGGGAAAGCATCATCTTAAAATATGCTAAAACATTAAAAGTAATGTTCTGTAGAATTACTCCACTATAACTGAGTTCGAATTATGCCAAACACCTGGCCAACAAAAGTACTGTCTAGTTAGAGCTATTAAGAAGGCTCTGATCCTATATTCCTTTGACAGTTTAAGGGATTACTGAGCCTAAGTGTGCTTTCATGAGAATGAACAGAAAGTGTGACTGGATTTAGAAATCTAAGTTAATACTCTGCTTCAGATTCTCATTATTATTAGTTGGGGCCATCCAAAAAGAGCAGACAAGTTGTTTTTCTTGTTGGTAGTGAGATACATGCCATCTGGTAGCTTGGAAATCTAGTCCTGATGTCAGTTCTCTAATAAAAGAATATCCAGAGAAACATTACTGCTTCTGCGTGAATAAAGCCATGGTACTGGAATGCCAGAAACAAACCAAAAGAGGGAAATTTTTCTCCAGAGACTGAAAAAATAAAGCGAAACACAACTAATCAAACAAGTCACAGTTTAATTAGCTGCCTTTTGAAAAGCAAAATGCTGGCTGAGGTCGGACAGAGATAGGAATAAGGTGTAAATGAGCTTATTTTGGAGAGACTTTTTGCTTTATTCGGTAAAATTACCCCTCTATTTTCCCAGTGAGGTCAGGGAATATTTTTTAGGTCTTGCCTAAATATTTACATCTTTTTGATTCAAATTTAGCCACAATTACAATTTAATTTGTTAAAACATGTTCCTTTTTCCATTGACATTTTCTTGCCTACACAAATTCATAAATAGTCAGCTTATTGAAGAGACACGAAATATTTCTCCTTCAGCACAATGAGACAAAAGCTGCAAAAAGGGCATACCCCATTGACTTTAAGAAGGTTATATGGAACACATCAGTAAGCGAGGGCAGAATTCCAAAGGCTATATTCAGCCTGAAAAATATGCTGAATAGGTGTAATTACAGATTCATGTATTTCTCATTTAAAATGAAAATGTAAAAAAGAAGTGAATTGTCCACGGAGCTGTTTTTCTTTAATTTTAGGCACAGAGGGAACTTCACAGGAAAGCTCCTTTCTAAGTACTTAGTGCAGTCCATGAACAATCAGGCAGATTTCTCACGTGCCCTTACTTGTGGCTGAATAGCATCTTATTCCACAAGTAGTTCCATTGAACTTGGCTGAATGGCACTTACCGAGAATACCCGGATAATACCCTGCCCCATACATAATTACATCAGTTCTTGGCTCTGGCAGCGCTGTGGAGGAAGGTGCTATTCATATCTCAGTGGGGTTATTAGAATCTTAGAACCAAGCCCCCAAGCATTTCTTCAGTAACAGAGAAAGAACTGTCACTGCCTTGTCATTCCCAAAGGAGCGTTTTGCCTCAGCGTGCTCTAAAGGGGTTCTTCAGTGCGGTTGATGTGACCTTTTTGTCTTTCCTAAACTGATGTGAGACTGAGGTTTCCTTGCTGAAACTCCCAGAGGCGTAGCAAAACTCCCAAACAGTTTCACTGGAAAGAACCCCCTGTGCAGCTCTACATGACCGGCTGAAAACTGAACAGCATTTTTTGGAACTGCAAGCCAGTTGAGGCTGGGATCTATACTGATGTGCTGTCGAGTTCCAGCACAGCCTCCAGGAAGCCAGGAGGCAGCCACACTCCTCAGCATTCCTAGTCCCATTCCCAGCACCTTGGTTCTGGTGTGTGTACCAGAGATACCCAATGGTGAGAGCCAGCCTGTCTGACTCAGCTCTCCTCCCTCATCAAACCTAAGGAGCCACACAACAGTAATATGCAACCACCTATTTTATTTTTTAATGAGAAAACAGAAGGAAGCAATGTCAACATTCTAATAAATAAAATTCTAATAAATAGCTCTGGCACAGCTGCCCAGAGGAGCTGCGGATGCCCCATCCCTGGAAGTGTTCAGGACCAGGTTGGATGGGGCCCTGGGCAGCCTGAGCTGGGGGATGGCAGCCCTGCCCATGGCAGGGGGTTGGAACTGGCTGATCTTTAAGGTCCCTTCCAACCCAAGCCATTCTATGATTCTAAAATGTTTAATTCAGTGAACTAATACAATCAAATGAGAGCATGTTTAGTTAAGGAGAGATACTCAAGGAAGAACTTGTTCAAATGAAATCGCTCTATCAACCTGTATTGAGTGCTCCCACCAAAGAGCACAGCTTGCCAGCCTTCCCAGTAAGCAGCCACTGAGATCAGAACACCCTACACATCACCTTCAGGCCAGATTTGAAAACCATAGTAGAGAGGGGAGAAAACTAGCACCTGCATCTGTATGACATCTCCCGTGTGAGGAAGGAACAGTGCTTTACCATGCTGATGGACCTTTCCAGCCCATAACCATAAATGACAGCCACGAGTGTAAAAAGTGTTTGAATACTGTGCTGCACAAAACCAACTTATCTCTAAAAACACATGAGATTAAATCAACAACACAGAAGTTTCATCAGAAGGCTGCTTCTGTGTCCTGCACTGCTTACCACCTGGGTGTGAAAATAAGTCTCCAAAAGGCAATCCTTTTGCATTACACTGTGATCACAGCATGGCACGCTGCTCCGCACTCACACGTGTTCAAATCCCTCTCCACACACACACAAGCTGTCCTCAGAACAGTTCTGAGAGTACATCTATCTGATTTTAAGAGGCTTAACATGTGAGGAAGATGGCATGAAAACTTCTTGGATGTTTTCATGTAAGGCATTTGTTGCCCAACCAGTCTGAGAGAAGTATTTTAGATCAAGTACTCTACTTTTAGAAATAAGTAAGTTTAAAAGTGACATTAAAATGTTACCAATGTAAGGATCGTGCACTGTAATAATGGCCAGCTACATTCATCGTATTTACAGTTGCATTTTTCCACTGGGCTTTCAGATAGGGGGTGAAAATACTTTCATACAGCAGTTCCTGCCAACGAGCAGAGCTCGGTACAGAGCTGCTGTCACTGTCACCTCACCCCGATCTTTGTTACAGAGCCTCATGGTTTCAGAAGCAGCACCACCTATTGGGTGGAAATGTAGGTTAGTGGCTGCTCCACCACGACAGCCCTATTGTAGAGGCGGTCACGGTTAGAACGGGCTGACGCTCCCAAGTTGCTCATACTTGAATGCAAGCAAACAACGCGTACTTCCTAGTGATCTACTTGACAGAACCTTATAAACTCCAAAAGAACGCTCGGTACAATAGAAACCCCGCCACTCAGGCTCCTAATGTTTATATGGTGAAGTATTAACAGTGCTTCCAGCAGCGCCAACCGCTTCGCGCTGCTGTAGTAGCAGTGAGTAACAGCGCAATATTGCCATCAAGCACTCCAGTTGAACAGATATCAATGAGCTGAAAATTCATTTGGTTACATAAGGAGTCCGACTGAAATCTATATGAATCCATACTCTGTGTGGAATCCGTGTCCCACATGAACGGTTGAATATTTTGCTTTTCACGGCAGCAGCTACCTCTCGTTTTAGGGGAATCACTGACGTAGCCAGTTCTTGGAGAACAAGTCTTTCTCTGGGCGCGGGGGGCTGAATTTTCGCCCCCATCCCTGGGTTCCTTTACAAACACTTCACGCAAGAGCCGAGAGCCCCATTTCCCAACACAGGGCCGCAGGGACGTCGTTCGGTACCGGTGCCGCCCGCGGGCTCCCGCCGTCCCCGGACCCGCGGGACCCGCGCGGCGTTGGGGCCGGGGCGCCGCGGAGGTGGCGGAAGGGCAGGGGACCGTCCCAGCCGCGGGTGACGGCGCGCTTCCTCGGGGTCATCGCTCTCAGCCAAAGGGGGGAGGGAGAGGGGGAGAACGGCGCCGGAGCCGGGGGAGAAAAGTTGGTGGGAAAGGCAGAGCTCGGTCCGCGGGAACATCACTCACCCGCTCGGAGGATACAGACGAGCTGGATGCAGGCAACCCAGCGCCTTAGAATGAGCATGTCCAAATCGTCCCGTTCCTCCTCCCGTCCGCCGCTCCGTCCGTCTGCCTCAGCCGCCGCCCGCGCGGAGCTGCACCTCTCGTGGGGAACGGCTCCGCGCCGCGCCCCGCGGCCGCCCCCACGCCGCGGGCGGGCCCAGCTGGTGTCGGGTGCGGAGCGTCGGGCGCTGGGTGCGGGATAATGCCTGCTGCCGGGGCCGCGCTCAGCGCATGGCGGGGCTGCGCCGGGGCCGCCTTCCGCGGAGCGGCCGCGAGTGCGTGCGGCGAGCGCGCGGCGGGGCCGGGTGCGTGTGCGCGCGGGTGCGGGAGCGCGGTGTGTATGTCGGGGCGCGGGGGCGCGGGGGGGCGGGGACCGCGCGAGGGTGACGTGTGCGCGCGTGTGAGTGTGTGCGTGTGTGTTTGTGTGTATCTCTGCCTACGGGGGTGCGGGAGCGAGAGCCCGAGGGCAGCGGGGAGCTGCCCTTCGCCCCCCCCCAGCAGCAGGGAGGGGGTGGGGGCCGGGCTCTGGGTTCCTCTGTGAGGCGGCCCTCCGGGATACCCCCGAGTGCATACGGCCACGCGAGGGAAAAGTTTATCGAGGAGGTTCGGGGTTATCAGAGGGCGGCGGGGTCAGAAGCCGGGCGGTGCGGGGCCAGGGAGCATCGCAGCCCGCTGCTGGGGGGGAATAACCGCTGGGCCCGGCGGGGTGGGTGCTGCCGCGCGAGGAGCTGGTGGAGATGCAGGCAGCGCCCGAGCCGGGCAGCGCCGCTCCGTGCTCCTGGGAACCGGAGGGGGAGCGGGGGAAGGGGCTGGAGCGGCGGAATATCATTATCCGCTCTAGAAGTGGGTCAGGGCGCAGGCACTGGCATCGCTGCTCAGGGAGGACAAAACGAGCGTAAAAATAAAAATAAAGGGAAAAAAAAATATGCAACAACTCTCAACGAAACCCCAAAGCACCCACATGAGAAGTGTAAAATTAAGGGCTACAAACACCACGCCACATGGCTGGGACACTTGGAACAGCACTTGGGGCTTTGGGAGCGCGAGGACACAGCCGATCCCCCACCTCACCCCAGGCAGTGTGAGCAGCACTGTGTTAGTGGTGATGTTCCTGTCAGGGTGGTGGGAACGGCTCTGCACAGAGGCGTGAGGTGGCATTTAATGGTGGGCAGCCTCAGCACAACAGCACCCAGTGCCTTACAGGTGGGCGTGCTGCTCTGCCCTCCTTCCCCAGGTATGGGAGCTGCAGCCTTTCCTTCCAGGAGAACATAAAACTTTCAGTGCCCCTGCTCTAGCTGGGAAGGGTAGAGTTCTCTTGTCATGAAGCAAATTGGCAAATTCAGAGTGAAAGGCTGCAGGAGAAATTGCCAAGGTGTTCAAGCTTTGTGTTTGGAGAGCAGGCGGTGGACGTGTCTCCCATGCAAGGTCAGCAACTTTCAGGATATGCAGAGCTGACATACATTAGAGGTTGGTTCATTAGGAGGACCAGCTCTGAATGACAGCTCTTTCCAATGGACTCCTGGTGTCATGGCAAGAGACAAGTTCCATGTGCTGATATCCCCCAGCAAAAGACTATTTTAGGATTATCCTAAAGGAAAATGTTGCTAAAGGTTGTAGTCAGCTGATTTTTCTGAAAGAACCCAGATGCTAGGATACTACTGCAGTAACTTCAGTGCAAACATACTCAAACACAGACAGACGTATGCATGCCAAAGCATTAATACCAGTGGGTAATCTATTTGAGATTCACTTCAGCTCCAGCACCATTCTGCAATTGGCTTAGATTCTTAGCAGCAATAGGAATCGTACAATATTGCACTGATATTACTGAAATACATAGTATAAAGTACACAGTACTCAACAATTTCCAAAGCACTGTATGAAGTAATACGAGTTCTTTTGTTAAAGGTCACAGGTAGGAAAGAAGGAATATTCAGTCACTCTGGAGATGGATTCTCACCACCACACCTATACACAGGTACTTTATTACAGACCAATGCAGGGTGATATATGGCCATTTGCTGCTGCCAATGCCCACAGGACGGTGGAAGGACATGGCTGCCAGGATCCCCCTCCACCTGGCTGTCCTCAAGCTGGGAGGTGGACGTGACTTGCTCATGAGTACATGTAAGCCTGTAGAGCTATCAGTTCCCCTCCATCCTGTGGGGATCACTTTTTGTCTCCAGATTTCAGATGTTCTCAAAGCTTTGTGACCAGCTGACAAGGCTAAAGGATCACCTCCAGCAGCTGCTATTGCAGTTATCTACACAGGGAGGTACTGGAAAAGCTTTGGGTAGATCAGTGTCCTTCTTTCTTGTAGGGTTTCTTTAAGAATTCCCTTTTATTTTCATCACAAACCCATCACAAGCACACCCACACCAAAGGGCAATCACAACATTGATAGGTGGCATTAAATATTTCCTGATTTTCCACAGTAAACTACCACACAGAAGGAATCTAGTTCTGACAGTCTTTTTGCCAATAGTTAACTTTGCCTTTTGGTAAGTGACACACTGTTTTTTTTTACCAGGAGAGCAATGAACATTTAGGAGAGATCACCAGTGATTGTGTCAGATTATCCATCATTTGAAACCTTTGCATCAGGAATTTAATGACCTTAAAACATGACCACAAATGTCTACACTAACTCATGAGCAGTTTTGTAGCCTGGACTGCAGAGGCAGTAAGGATGGGCTGTAAGGCTCATCTCTGGCCTGTCACTGTATATGCATATTGTCAGGATAACAACAAAATGATAACATCCTGATGTTCACAGCCACTTTCAATAATTGCCAAAGGTTTAGAAAAGACACATGTCCTGGTACCAGTTGCTACAGTGCCTCTGTGGTTCTTGCACTGAAGAATGATTGGTGAAGGATTTTCTGCGTGGTCTGACAAATGTTTGGCTGTGGTAGAGTGATGTCACTCATCCTCACCTTTAGCATTCATATCATAGTGTTTTAGCTTGTCCTGATATCCCATCAAACTCACCAGAATTAATTTGGAAAAAGTGTTAAGTGCCAAGCAAATTGATTCAGTAGCTATACTGACATGGTATCTATCACTGTGCCTGTTTTCTCCCGTATAGGTAACCCACAACGTGACACAATAGCAAGTAAACATGAAAGAAGCTCCAGGTTAACATTTCAGATTTCAATTTTTTTTTCAAAATGTAAGTCTTCCTTTAATCAATACACCCTTTAGTAAATATTTTGAGGTTTACATTAAAATTTTCTTCTATTACTTAATATTTCCATTTGTGGTTTGATGGATATTAGCAGATCTTTATGAGATACTGATCACCCTGTGCATTCAGCATTTTCTCCTTTTCCTAAGTGTTCCCCCCCTTATGTTTTTTTTTACTTATTTAATTTTCCTTCCTCTATTCCTCTCACGTGGTATTAAATATTTTCTTCAAATCTGCTCTTTTTATCCATTGTTACTTTTTTTCTCCAAATGAAACTCTCTTCAGTGTTGATACTGTATTTTCCTTTGTTTATGACAATCTTGTTATTTTCCAGAGTGAGTCATTCTGTGTCTTGTTCAGCTTTTTTTTTTTTTTTTTTTTCCTCCAGCTTGTTTGGAGTGCCTATGTTTTTTTTTTTTTTTTTTTTCTTTTTCAGAACAATGTCAATTTCTTGTTGCATTTATCTTCCTCACCTCTTGTGGTAAATGTTTTCATTTCCAGCACTGTATTTGATATTTGTCAAATTCTTTTGGGGGTTTATATGCAGCTTTTATTTTCATTTTTTTTCTCATACAATAGTTGTACCAACAGCATCTGTTGGTATGTATTATACAGTATGCTAACAAAGAATCTGGTGGTCTTTCATTTTTCGTTTCTACTTCACTGGAGAAACCCATGTGTAAATTCCAAACATTAAAAAATACGTGTACAAAAGCTGGCAATGGTTATGACAGCCGTTATAAGGAATATTATCATCTATGAGAACCTAATTAGGCTTAACAAGGCCAAGGTGTTTCACTTGGGTTGTGGCAATCCCAGATACGAGTACAGACTGGGAGAAGAACTCCTTGAGAGCAGCCCGGCAGAGAAGGACTTGGGAGTCCTGCTGGATGAAAAGCTGGACATGAGCCTGCAGTGTGCTCTTACGCCTGGAAAGCCAGCTGTGTTTGGATCTGGAGCCTCTGCACAAGAAAGACATGGAGCTGTTGGAGCAGATCCAGAGGAGGACTGGAAGATGATCAGAGGGCTGGAGCACCTCTCCTACAGAAGACAGAGAGTTGGGCTTCTTCAGCCTGGAGAAGGCTCTGGAAAGACTTCATTGTGGCCTTCTAGTATTTAAAGGGAACTTACAAGCAGGAGGGGGGTTGACTTTTTACATGGTCTGATAGTAACAGGACAAGGGGGAACAGACTTAAACTAGAAGAGAGGATTTAGGTTAGATATTAAGAAGAAAATTTTCATTCAGAGGGTGGTGAGGAGCTGGAACAAACTACCCAGAGAAACTGTGGATGCCCCATCCCTGGAGCATTCAAGTCCAGGTGGATGGGGCTCTGGGCAGCCTGAGCTGGTGAGTGGCAGCCATGACTATGGCTGGAGGATTGGGACTAGATCTGTAAGGTCCCTTCCAACACAAGACATTCAGTGGTTCTATGAGTACACCCATGATAAAATCTGAATTCATTAAGCAGTTTTTTAATTTCAAATGTGTCAGAACTTTCTGGCCAGAATACTGTTTCTACGATCAGGTATATCTAATGTTTAGTGAGTGGCCCTTTATATGGAGTAATATTAGCATAGGATCTCAAACTTTTTTTTTTTGATAGTAAGATACAAAATGCAAAGTAAAAGCCATATTTTTGTTTACGTCAGTTTTGTTTGACATGTTAGCAGAGTTTCAAGATCATTAAACAGTCATTAACAAATATGTAAAGACTACATTTGGTATTTAAAGGAAGATCCATTGCTATGTAAAGCTGTCTTATTTTCACTTTGGAGATTGGTGTGAGGCATTACTCTCCCAACTTGACTGCTTCCAAGAAAAAGAAGAAAAATGGTGACACGAAGAAAGATGTGCCCCCTTACCAAACAGATGAAACTGAATTGCCTTTCAAAGTTAAGCCCCAGAGCAGTAGATGGTGTATAGCCTCATCTCAGAAAGAGATCAGAGAGAGAGTTCAGTAGCAGCCAGGTGCCATCAGGTGCTGGGAAGAGCCAGGAGAGAGACAGTCTGTTCAGAGAATGTAGTTTTATTATTCTTATTCTTAGTAAGAACTATCTGAAAAGAGCCAGGCTGTTAGATGGCACTGAAGACAGCACAATTTGAACCTGACTTCTTAGTAACACTCTGCTTGGTCTAGTTGTGGAGAGGGCTTCTTTTCTGTCTCTACTGGCAAAAGAAATAATCTGATGAAAGGTTTGTAGAAACCTTTGTTAACTTTCTCTCCCAGATTTATCAGCTGCTCTTGAAATAAAAACCAGATCTCTCTGTAAACTCAGCCTCTCTTGGCAACAACAGGGTGTACCTATAGCTGGCTCCTTCCTTGTGGAGACAGCTGCCCTGCTTGGATCTGCAGAAGAGCCCACTGGCCCAGTACTGCATTTAAGAGATTAGGGGGATGTGGGACATAAGCAGTACTGGGGTGGAGTACTGTAATTCTATAATGCACTGAAAAGCACAGCAATGATAACGGAATAGTAAAGTCCTAGGCTGCAACAAGTGAAAATACGCTCAATGCAGTAGACATTGACACAGAAATATAGGAAACAGAAACCTTCTTACCTTTGAAAGACCTCAAGTAGACAGGGATGTCCAGCCTCCACTTCCAACCCTTAAAAGAGGTATGGGAAGATGTGGATCCTAACTCCACCCCTGCTAGTCACTCAGATGCACTGCATGCACCTGAGATCCTCTGCCTTGGTCCTGCCTTTCCACCAGGTGCTCAAGCACTGTTTCAAGCCATGGCTTAGCACATCTGCTACAAATACAAACTTTGAACAGGTTAGTTTTATATATATGTATATATATATATAAAAATAAATAAATATATTTCACTCAGGAGCACTGAGTGAAACTTCTCTCCATGTTGTTCCCTGTTCACTTGTAGCCACAGCTGTTCAGTCGCAATCTACTTCTTTTTATAGAAGACAGCAGCACACTTTGAGAAGTGCCCTTGCTACTCAGCCCTTACTTCAAACAAGGGTTTTCAGGACTTTTTGTGAAGGTTGGCCCTGTGCTTCCACACAAAACCTGTCTGGAAAGGAAAACGCACCACTGCTGCATTTCTGACAGCGCTTTCAGGTCTCTGAGAGGCATGGCCATGTAAAATGCTCTGGCTCCAATTGCATCTATGTTCTAGATGAACATATATGCCTCTGGGGACATTCAGTTATTTTCCATCCTCTTAGGCAGCAACAGAGAAAATGAAACAAATAGTTCATACTCCTCTTTAGCACTCCTATTCATTTCTGCTTGGGCTATTAAATGGAAAATTGGGCAGAAAAGCAGAGCTACCACCACAGTAGCATATCATCTTACTGCATAGATACCTGCTAGCAACACTGCAGCTTCCCACAGAGGCAGATAAGCCTAACCCCTGGAATGGTAAATGTAGACTGAATTATTTCATATCAGATTCCTTCTCAGTCCACAAACGTACTGAAGCGTGCCATCCTAAGAAGATTAATTTTTCCTTGTCACTCTATAGAGGGCAGGCAGGATTGTGGAATGCTGGGGATGGTCACAGCCTGATGCAAAGCCTCCTCTGCCCCTCTGTGAGGGCACAACCTGAGAGAGCACCTTGCCAGGCACTGACATGTCACCCATGCAGGGAACTAACATTCATAGAATCAGACACGTTTGAGTTCAAGGGTTCCTAAAAATTCATCCACCCCTATTGCAAAGAACAGGGACACCTACAGTTAGACCAGGGTGCTCAGAGCCCCACCCAGCCTGATCTTGAGTGTCTCCAAGCACATGGCATCCACCACCTCTCTGGGCAACCTGTTCCAATGCTTCATCACCCTTATTGTAAAAAAACAGTTTTTTTTTTTTTTTCTTATATCCAAAGCCCACAAGTAACAGTTCCCCTTCAGACGTGTTCATGGTGTGCGAAAAAGTGGTCTCTATCACAGGCAAAAAGGTTCTTTCAATCGGTATCTGCAGAATAAGACACTGTTTTCAGTGGTGTCAAAAGGCTCTTTTACTGCTGTCCTCTTTTTAAAGATAGTGCACATCCTGACAGGAAATTCAAACAAGTTAAAATAAAATATATGCTTACAAAACCAGCAAATCAAAACTGGAACATTCCATTGCATGCTCCAGTATTAACAGCATGCATAGAATCAAACGTGATCATGCATAGTAAAGAATTTCCATGTATGTGAAATGCTTTAACAACAGCCCAATTAATTAAACTGAGATCTATTAAGTCAATTCTGGTTAAAAGCAAGTTGTTTTGGCTTACTTGCAAATCTAATCAAACCATAGTTCCTACACTGACATCACATTTACCAATTTTCTTATGTTTCATTTGTGAATCTGATGGCTTTCTTACTACTGCAAGTGCCATCCTACGAGCATAATAGATAAGAAGTAACTGGAACAATGTATCATAATCATCATGGTTGGGCAAACACTGCTGATGATGCTGCACAGAGAAATTTTTGAATAATGCTCACTGAATGGTAGGAGCAGCTTACTGCTGGCAAATGAAACAAAGATTTTCTTAAATTAATGTTTTCAGTTTGTTTATTTTCTCTTGCAACTGCACTTAAATGAAATTGTATCATCACTAGCAAATTTTAGAGGATATGTTTTGATTTTATAACTGGAAATAGAAGCAGCTTAGGTTGTGGAACTGAGCTAGAATTGAACTGCATTATTTTCATTACTTCTAAATGTATATATACCTATATATATATATACATATATATTTGAAATCTAATATTCACTTGAGGATAAAAGAAAACAGCAACAAAGTAACAGCAAAAATATGCTGATGTGCAATAGCCTATCTCAAAAATAGCCACTGTATGTCAGCATTCATGTTCTCAGAATAACCTATTCATAGCTCTTCCTTCTGTTGACAGTAACACTAATGATGCTGATACATTGATAAGAAAATGAAAAGAGACAGAGATACTGAATCTAGCACTTACTTAGAAACAAAAAGCACAAAAGTCTTTCAAGTATGGAGAAGAATAACTAGGCAAAATAGTATTCCTCTTCAATGTCTAAAAATATCCAAATGGGTTTAGTGGCATTTAAAGCCTCACAACACCCATTACGAGAAACAGTAATATTCATTTAACAAAAATCAATCAGAAAATTAGACATATCTTAGTTTGGCTATTAAATCTTTAGAGCTGTCTATCAAACCTGGGAACTGAAATCTATAAAGTGTAATATACGCAGATACACGGTACCTCTCAACATTCTTCTCTCCAAGTTGGAAAGATATGGATTTGATGAGAAGATTGTTCAATGGACAAAGAAATGGCTACAGGATCAAATCCAGAGAGTGGTGGTGAATGGCGTAATGTCTGGTTGGAGATTGTATGGTGTCCCACAGGGATCAGAGCTGGTACCGATACTCTTTAGTATCTTCATCAAAGACATTGACATTGGGGTCGAGTGCACCCTCAGCAAGTTTGTTGATGACACCAAGCTATGGGGTGCGATCAACACACCAGAAGGACAGGATGCCATCCTGAGGGACCTAGGCATGAGGTTCAACAAGTCCAAATGCAAGGTCTTGAACCTGGGTTGAGGCAACCCCCATTACCAAAACAAGCTGGGGGTTGAAAGGATTGAGTGCAGCCTTGATGAAAAAGACCTGGGGTTACCGGTGGAAGGAAAGCTGGATATGAGCCAGCAATGTGCCGTGCAGCCCAGAAAGCCAACTGTATCCTGGGCTACATCAAAAGAAGTGTGGCCAGTGGTGTGAGGGAGGTGACCCTGCTCCTATACTCTCCACTGGTGAGAGCCTCACCTGGAGTACTGCCTGGAGTCCAGATGTGGAGTCTTCAGTACAAGACAGACATGGATCTGTTGGAGGATGTCCAGACAAAGGCCACAGAAATGATCCATGGAATGGAAAACATCTCCTACAAGGACATGCTGAGAGAGCTGGGGTTGTTCTGTACTTAAAGGGGAGCTACAAGAAAGAAGAGACAGACTCTTTAGCACGGTCTTTGGTGACAGAACAAGGGGAAATGGTTTCAAGTTCAAAGAGAGTAGATTTAGGTTAGATATAAAGAAAAAATCTTTTACAGTGAGGATGGTGAGGCACTGGAACAGGTTGCCCAGTGATATGGTTGATGCCCTGTCCCTGGACACTTTCAAGACTGGCTGGGTAAGGTGCTGGGCAACCTGATCTAGCTGTGCATGTGCCTGTTCACTGTACGGGAGTTGAACTAGATGGCCTTCAGAGGTCCTTTCCAACTCCCCTTCCAACTCTAAGGATTCTTTGATTCTCTGACTATAATGTGATGCATGTAGGGAAAAGAGCCCTGGGTTTCAGTAGAAAATGATGGGCTCTTAGATCACTGTTTCTATTCAGGAGAGAGATTTGAGGTTATGATAGATAGTTCTATGAAAATATTAGCTCAGAACTTTGTAGATGACAAAAAAAACCAACAACAACAACAAAAAAACAACACAGTTTTATTAATCATTAGGTAGTGAATAGAGAACAAATCAAGAAGCATTACTTAAAGCATGCTATAAATCCCCTCCTCTCTATCCACTTCTAACTCAAATTCTGAATATGGAATCGTCCTTTAGAATCTTCTTTTTTTCTCTCCTTAGAACATACACAAATCCCCAGACTTCTTTCTTCTTTTCTTTCCTCAGAAATGGGGTAGCAAAGCTTGGAAAGAGAGAGAGAAAAAATTGGGCAGTCAAGATGTGGGGATGGCTTCCTTGTTTAAGAGACAAGGAATATGTAGATGTGGAATTTGAGGAAATGAAGAGTCTAATATTCTTTAGACTGGAAAACAAGCACACAATTGAAGTCTGTAGAACCAGACCAGAGCATAGGGAAGGTAGATGGTGAATGTCTGTTCACTTTCTTGTCCAACAGAATAAACTGCTAGCAGCAAATGAAGCTGGCATGAGCCAAGTTCAAAAAAGACTTAAAATTCAAAGCTATTCCTGCAAAAGGAGTCAGACCCGTGTATATTCTTGGCAATGATAGTTGGGAATCAGTGGATGTATATGAGTTCAAGGGCAGACTAACAAGACTTTGAAAGAAAGATTCACTAAAGGTTACTAAATGGACGTGTAATGTCAGTCTCAGAAAATCTCCTGAACTTAGAATTGTTCGAGTTTGCAGGTTACTTGGAGAAAGTATCATAAACCTGTCCTCTTTTTTGTGCTGTTTCCTTGTGAACTGGAGGGTGAGTAGGTGATTTTTCTGAGCCAAAAATCTCTTTTGGATTACATTCTTACAGGTACCTTCAGCACAGAAATCTAGCACCTTTAGAGGTAGTATTAATCACAGGTACGATCCTGAGCGATCACATAAACTATAGCACATTTATATATGCTGGAAAAAAATAGCAGTAGTGTTTGCCATCAAACCATCAAAACTAAAGAGATATAAATTGATGTGGAACCCACGTCAAAGGCCATGCACAAGTCCACGTAGATAACATCAGTTGCCCTCCCTTTGTCCACCAATACTGTCACTCCATCATAGAGGATCACCAGATCGGCCAGGCATTAATTGCCCTTGGTAAAGCTGTGCTGGCTGTCTTGGATTGCCTACTCACTTCATATATGCCTTAACATGTCTTCATGGAGGATCTCCTCCATGACCTTCCCAGGCAAAGATATGAAGCTCACCATCCTGATTTCCCTGGGTCTTCCTTTCTCACTTCCTTGAAAATGAGAATGATGTTTCCCTTTTGCCAGTCACGAGGGACTTCACCTGACAGACAGGACTTTTCAAATATGATGGCTTGGCAACAAGATCAACCAGTTCCTTCAGGACCCTGGGATGCCATGTTGTCCAGCCCCATGGACTTGTACTTGTAATCAATCTTATGAGGCAGTCTTGGATTTGCTTTTCTCTTAGAGTGGGAGGGACATTTCTCCCCCAACCTCTGTCTAAAGGTTCAAGGAAGTTAGAGACATGGGAAGCCTGACTGGCAGTGAAGACTGAGGTTAAGAATTCGTGTACCTCACCTTTCCCCAGGTCTGTTGAAGCCAGTTCTCCCTTTCCATTTACTGGGAGGTTATACTTTCCTTGGTCTGTCTCTTTTCACCAGTGTATCTATAGAATCCCTTCTTGTTATTTTTCACATCCCTCTCCAAATTCAGTTCCATCCTAACCTTGACTTTCTTGATCCATCCCCCATGTCCAGATAGCATCACTACATTCTTTCCAGGTCACTGCTTCCACTGCCTGTACTTTTCCTTCTTATCCCTTAGTCTGATCAGTAGATCCTTGCTCAGCCATGTCAGTTTCTTGCATTGTCTGCCTGATTTCTTATTCTGGGGGATGGAGAACTCTTGTGCCCTCAAAAAGGTGTCCTCACAGAGCTGACAGCTTTGTTCTGTTCATATGTCCCGAAGGACAGTTTCCCAGGGGAACAATTTCCAACAATTCCTTAAACTTCTGGAATTCTGCTCTGCTAAAGTTCAGGATGATGACTCCAGTCTTTGCCAGGCCCGTATTCCTTGAAATTGTGAATCTTACCAGGGCATGTTGCTGTAGTCAAAATACACCAATTCTCTTTTTTTATTCTGAAGTACAGCTGGAAAAAATGTAAACTTTTCCACAGAGCTAAATTTCAGGAGAAAACTAAATTCCTAAGTAAGTTTTATGGTTAAGGCAAGGGTTAAAAACTTGTCACTTATATTGTATTCTTTCACTGTTTTAAAAATACCGTGTGATATAATTCAGACAAATACTGTGATGCTAACCAGTCCTCAGGGTCAGGCTACATGATTTCATCCTACTAGAATCAGAAGGCTGACTTGTTTTGTGACTGTCCTTGAGAAGCTCAAGCTGAATTCTCATTTCAGTTTTAGAGTACCTAAGGAAACACAATTTGCAAATAAAGAAAGCTAAATCTAAGTGCCTCCAAGAAGACTATGCTCCCATTATAGCTCATGGTGAACTTGTTGATGTTTTTTGACCAAATGTAGTGTTCATTTCACAGGGCACATTGAACAGCTCTCCAAATTTCTCTTAGTGTCTCAGTTCAGATATTCACTGACTACACTGTGAATTTAGACATCTCACACAGGTGGAGATATTTAAGAGCTTGATTCAGCTTCCTGACTGTAGGTATCTAATTCTACTTGAGCCTGGCTTGCTTTTCAAACATGAATGAGGAAGAAAATGGCCACTTTTTGCATAATAGCTCAAGCTCTCTTACATACAGGACACTCCAGCCCTCTACTCTTCTTATATGGAAAGTTAACTGCTTCTTTTGCTTCCCCAGAGTTTGCTCTTTATTGATGACCTGGACGTGAGGATTGAGTGTACACTGACTAAATTTGCACATGACACTGAGTTGGGAGGTAGTGTTGATCTGCCTGAGGGCAGAGAGGCCCTTCAGAGGGATCTAGAGAAGCTGGATTGCTGGGCTGAGGTGAATGGGATGAGGTTCAACAAGGCCAAGTGCCGGGTCCTGCATTTTGGCCACAACAACCCCATGCAGCACTACAGGCTTGGGGCTGAATGGCTGGATGACTGTGAAGAGGAAGGGGACCTGGGGGTGTTGGTCAATGCTCGACTGAACATGAGCTGATAGTGTGCCCAGGTGGCCAAGAGGGCCAATGCCAGCCTGGCCTCCATTAGAAATAGTGCGGCCAGGAGGAGCAGGGAGGTGATCATCCCCCTGTACTCAGCACCTTGACTACTGTGTTCAGTTTTGGGACCCTCACTACAGGGAAGACATTGAGGCCCTGGAACGTGTCCAGAGAAGGGCAACGAAACTGGTGAGGGGTCTGGAGCACAAGTCTTATGAGGAGCGGCTGAGGGAGCTGGGATTCTTCAGTCTGGAGAAGAGGACCTCAGAGGAGACCTCATTGCACTCTACAACTTCCTGAAGGGAGGTTGTGATGAGGAGGGGTTTGGCCTCTTCTCCCAGACAACGAACAGGACCCAAGGAAATGGCTACAAGTTGTACCAGAGGAGGTTTAGAATAGACATAAGGAAGAACTTTTTCTCTCAGAGAGTGGTCAGGCACTGGAATGGCCTGCCCAGGGAGGTGGTGGAGTCGCCGTCCCTGGCAGTGTTCAAGAGGCGTCTGGATGAGGAGCTACGAGATACGGTTTAGCAGCTTGTGGTAGTAATGGTGATGGGAGGATGGTTGGACTAGATGATCTTGTAGGTCCTTTCCAATCTTGTGAATCTATGAGTCTATGATTATATGATTCTAAGTTCAACAAGGCCAAGTGCCAGCTCCTGCACTTTGGCCACAACAACTCCAAGCAACGCTACAGACTTGAGGCAGAGTGGCTGGAAGAATGTGTAGAAGAAATGGACCTGAGGGTGTTGGTCGACACTTAGCTAAGCATGAGTCAGCATTGTGTCCAGGTGGCCAAGAAGGCCAATGGCCTCCTGGCCAACTGGCCAGAAATAGCGTTGCCAGCAGAAGCAGGGAAGTGATCATCTTTCTGTACTCAGCCCTGGTGAGGCCACACCTCGAGTATTGTGTTCAGTTTTTGGCCCCTCACTACAAAAAAGACATTGAAGCCCTGGAACATGTCCAGAGAAGGGCAACAAAGCTGGTGAGGGATCTGGAGCACAGACCTTATGAAGAACGTCTGAGGGAAGTAGGATTGTTTAGTCTGGAGAAGAAAAGGCTCAGGGGAGACATTATTGCTCTCTACAACTACATGAAAGGAGGTTGTGGCAAGGTAGGAGTAACCCTCTTTTCCCGTGTAACTAGCAGTGGGACTAAAGGGAATGGCCACAAGTTGCGCTGGGGGGTTCAGGAAATTGTTGCTTCTATTTTCTACTAGGAAAAGTTTCTTCTCTGAAATAGTGGTCAGATTCTGGAATGGGCTGCCCAGGGAGGTGATTGAGTCACTGTCCCTGGAGATGTTCGAGAAATGGTTAGATACTGTAGTAAGGGACATGGTTCAGTGGGGAAATATTGGTGGTGGTGGACAATTGGACTGGATGATCTTGGAGGTCTTTTCCAACCTGGATGATTCTATGATTCTATGATTCCATGCTCAGAGGTCCTGGGACCGATTAAGTTTATTAAGTCCTTTTGTGGGCTCTGCTCATTTGTCTTTCTCCTCTACATGTTTCTATCTGCTCAGGGAAGATAAGAGTACTTCTCTGCTCACATGGGAATTATGAAAGTAAGAACTCTGCAGACCACTTAGTAACCACTTGGTCTTTCAGATGAATGTAGCCTGGTCAGCACCTAGTGCATTTTGTGGCACTCCAAACTCTATTTTGATTAAATACTCCGCGAAAAAGATTGCTATCAAGATCCTATGCCAATATCTAGCATAATTATATATGAAAGTATGAATAACCTTGTTGAAACATCTCATATTTAGCTAAATTATTGTAAACAGCAGACAGGGAAGCTTAATAAGTGGAATTAACACACATGAGTGGCTACATTAATGAACTGTTTGGGTAAATGAAATACTTTGAACTTTCATCATTTGGAACAAATAAGCTTGTTCATCTCTTGAGTGATTTGTGAATGTACCAAAAATACCCTTTGACCTTTGATGTACAAGATAGCTGCTTTGACAGGGGAGGGAAGGAAGAAAGTTGGAGGATTGTGCATATATGCGTGTGTGCAGTACAGCAAGCTTCTGCATTATTTTCTTTTCTTTTCTTTTTTTTTCTTTTTGCAATCTGAAATTAGCTTTCAAACTACAGCAACAGACAAGAATATGAAAAAAAAAAAAGATAAGGACTGAATTACAGAGTTCTTCTTGTATGACCAACTGTAGACAGACTGATGGCTGAGCTGGAGGTGCTGAGCTGGGCAGTCAGTCTGGCTAAGCACTTCTTCATCTTTTAACTGTCCTGAAGTTGGCAGCTGTGCATAAAGTCTTTCTATGTGTAAAAGTATGGCAGATTCCATAAATAGAAGTAGTAGGACTCTGAGAAGTGAGTATCTTTTCCACACTCCCTGAAATATATGCTGAAAGCTTCCACTTAAGACAAAGTTTGGAATAAACTGAAAATAGATGGTGTGCTCCCATATACCAGAACACAGGCTCACATCTCCGTCTTGGTTTTTTTTTCATTAAAATGGTATGAAATGTCAGAAACTATTTTATGATACTGGCAAGCATGTATGTAATTAAATTGCTTTCTTTGTAACACAGATTTTCTTATGATGCTGGATTATGTCCGGTTGTCACAGTCAAAAGGAAATGTGCAGTATCTATAAAACAACTTCACTTTTTCCTGAAAAAAGTTTTGTAGTTTCTTGTTATACAGGGTAAGTGGAGCTCAAAACATTTTGCACTGAATTTCTTTGTGCTCTTGAATGACATTGAGTAGTGGAGGATTTTCTCCACTCGGCTGCATTCTCTTCGCGTTTCTGGGGCATACTTGTGAAATCTCTGCAAAACACTAGAGAAATATAAATCATGATGCTTTAAAATGCCACACTAGTACACGCATTTGCAGCAGTTCTGTAGGTGAGCCACCAGGCTCCCCACTGGAAGATGGGTACTGGGGAGGAGACCAGCGGCTTCCTTATTTGCTCCAAACTTCACCATTTGCAGGCATCTAATTTTCAAATGGAGAATACTCACATGAGGGCAGTTTTGCTGGTTTTAGGGCTTTAACATCCTGCTTTAAGGAAATGTGTTCAGGAAAGTTTTAGCATGGTTGTTTATTTTGTTATAACGTGAAAAGGGAGGAACACTTTACTTGTCAATGTCAGACGGAATTGTATGTTAGCAAACCAGGTACCTGGGAGGAATAAAACGATCTGCAAGAGTTGGGTTAGGTCCATCAGGGAACAATGATGAGACTTAAACTAGAAGAAATCTTTGAAGTACAGCATAGAGTGGCAAATGTAAAGTTGTGAAACAGAGGCTAGCACTGTAATAGAAGGAGGAGGAAATCTAAAACCAGAGGGAAGTTTTGATCTTTCATTTGTCTACCGTCTCATTCATGCCATATATAAGGTATCTGACAGTGAAATAGTAAAGATAGTCAGAGGTAACATTTAACTTATTCTAATTTCACTTATTTCATTTATTTAATTTCACCTCGCCTTTGCAACATGTGTACTATTGGGCCAGTTAGAATAGAAAGCATCTTCATTTTAATATTTGAACTATCAAAAAGATAACTGTGTTTGCCTTGCCATTGGAACTGTGTACCAACGTGGTACATATGGCCTTTCTTTTCCTGATATTCCTATGTTATCCTATAGAACCATCATCTAACTTGTAGAATACACACTGGTGCACAGGTTCAGTGTCTTCAATACTTAGAGTCCCTGGTTCACCTTTGAAATTGTTAGTGTGATAGGCACTGTACTTATGCTTTTCAGCACCGTCACTTCCTTGTGGCTCTGGAGAAGTGGGTGTGAAACAGTTGTTTTAAAAAGCCACGCTGCAGAGGCAGAGAAATAATCACTCTTGAACAATCAGAGGAGAATTAATATAGACAGAGAGTCCTCTAAAAGCAACAAGTGAGAAAGTGTAAGACAAATCCTAATGGAATAATATAAAATGCATGGAGTCAAGCAAGTACAATGACATAAGATGTAAAATACGGTATACAACATAGAATGTATAAGATATATGACACATGACTTAACCCATCTCCACCCTGAAATTTGTTATGGTTCCTTTTTTTCCACTGTGTCTTAAACATCATAGGCAAACAGACAATTATGTCTGTTTTTTTTTCTTTTTTTTTCTGATCTAGAGCCATACACAAGGGATACAAGGTTCTTGTATCTCTAAGTACAATCTGATTGTATTTAAAATCAGGTAGAACTGCGCGCTGATTTTCCATAAGCAATTACAGAAATCCTCAAATGACAAAATTGTCTTGGCTTATATTCACATATTAAAATCCAGGATCAGCAAAAGAGATGGCAACCCTGCAAGTTTATCCTGAAATGTTTGGCTATTCCTGTATACATTGAGGCTCTACTGTGTAATTTGTTTGACATGTAGTAGTTTCAAGAATATACAGAAAACAACTCTTCAATCAGGACATTCCCTTTCACTGCCACAGAAAATCTGAAAAAAACAGATTGGCGGCATGTCATTCTGAAATTCTTTTAGGAAATAGCTGATTCTTACTAACACTGGATGAGGGAAAGCCCTCTGTAGTTTACTTTTGTGTCAAGAAACAGATTTTTCTCCTACTTATCAAAGGAAGGTTTTACCCAAGAATATTCAGTTGTTGGTAAGACTTGTGTTCTTTCATTATGCATAAAAAGGAAATATTTCAGAATACCTGTGAGGTCTGCACATATTTCAGAAACTAAATCCAAATAATATGGTTTCAAAAAGACTGGCTTGACATATGAGGAAGAAAATGTAGCAGACGGTGAAACTTTTTTTTTTTTAATTTTAGACCAGAAATTATGTTCTCTAGATTGAACAGGATTTCACCCGTTACACTTTACACAAGTGCCAAAGGAAAAAAATATTACAGATCCTTTATTTTTCTTTTACCTAGGTAGTCTGAATAGAATTATGAATAGAATTATAGTTAGCGAGATGCTTCAGCTGACAGTGGACAAATGCAGATTTTTTAAGCCTACTATCTCATTAAAGGCCAAACTGTGCAACTCTTTCTGATGTTGAAGAGAAACCAAAATCAATGTCAGTGCTTTATAACTTCAGTAAGGATTTCAGAATCAGGCCCTAAATGCTTTTGCTTTGATAGATCTCTGTCTTTCTGTCTGTCTCTTTGTCTTTTGAAAGCAGGTTATCTATCTATATAAAAGTTTTGCTGGTGATGTGTTAAGAGAGCTCAGTAGGATTCCTTCCACTTTTTGAAATCCTGTTAACAGCACATACTAATTGCCATTTGCTCCCGATTTCATTATAAATATAATTTTATGCTGATCTGCAGGCTCCATCTGAAAGCACCGAGCACCATAATATCAAGATATCTATAGCATCCATCAGGATGACTGACACAGATTACACAACTGTGCTTTTTGTCAATGATTCTCCTATTTCTGAAGTCACCGTCAGTACAGTGCAAAGCCAAAATAAATGCAAATAATATGTGTAATCTATAAAAACACTGAAAGAAGGGATCACTTCAGCATCTTTTTTGTGTGTGTTTCTAAGAAAGAAACTAGCTGTTTGATCTCATTAGGAATTAGGATAAATGTTTTAGTGACTGACTAGGGAGGGCTCTTGAGAGGAGACAGCATCACTCTGGTCTTAAAAAATACATTCCTCCTGCAATGATATCTTATCCATGAGCTGCATAAGATGATACCAACTGGAAAAATGAAACTGAATATAGTTCACACAGTTGATATAATGACCCACATTTGATATACGAGATTCTTCCCTTTGGGCAAAGAGAATCAAGCTCTACTGTATGTACTGAAAGGCAGCTCAGTCTAACCCACAGAATGAAACCAGTGAGAAATGAAAGCAATTTCAGTGACAGAACCTGATGCTAACACACGTGCATCTCTCTGTACTGCACAGTTCACAGGCTTGCCTTCAGCTAACGGTGCTACACCTGTGCACTGGGAGCCTGCAAAAGAAATTTTCTATAAATCGAATCACCAGTGAAAAAAACATTCTTTAATACTACAGGCTCAGAGGACGTGCATCTGCTACTGTATTCTCTATGCTGAATGCTTAATGCAGAGCCTGCATACTCGTCTTGTTATCAAGGAGAGGTTCTTTTGCTACTGTCAAATCCAATCAAACTGACAAATGAACTCCAAATTCTTGGCCCTTTTGTTTTTACCCATTTCCCTGTGTCACACGAAAGCCATATCACTAGCCGTGTTTGACCTTGGGCTGGGGTCATGGCAGCACCATCACTGTCAGCACTCACAAAATCACAGAATCACAGAATCACAGAATTGTAGGGGCTGGAAGGGACCTCCAGAGAACATCAAGTCCAACCCCCCTGCCAAAGCAGGTTCCCTACACCAGGTACACACTCTGCCACCTCCCTCAGACCCTGGTGCAGCAGAAGAGGCTTCTGACCATGCACTGAACACCCTTAGCTTCAGTATTCTGTGTCTGCTTCAGTCATTGTGTGTTCTTGTCCTCTTCCTTCACTGAAAAACAAAGCTGTAGTTATCAGCCATGTCTCCAGCAGTGGCAATTTCTTTCTCAGTCCTGCTGAGGAACACAGGTTTAAAAGAGCATTGCGCAGAACTGAAGCTGATGCTCAGCAGTTTCTGAGCTAATGCCCCTCCATTGCTACGCATCTACTGTAGGCTGCAGCTGCTGTGGACTGAGAGATCACACAGCAATGAAATTTAAGGATTGGTATAAAGTGAGTGTCCAGCGTCTATCTCACCAGTGGCTAAGTTGTTCTGCTTCAAAACCAATTTACTGTCTAGCCGTATCCTAACCATCCACATGTGGTGCTGCACACGTACAGATATTGATATGTCAGCTACAAAACAGACATGCATTTAAGAGGCTGAGTTGAAGATTTCAGTGGAAAGCCTTTATGAAAAAACAGGAAATGGACTTTCTACTTCTAAAGTGAAAACTTTCTTTTTTTTCCTGCCTTTTCAATCCCAGAAGACTAAATGATGCTGACATTTATTTTCCCCAAATTAAACAAAAAACAACCTCTATCAACACTTGAACAGGTCCTCTGTGTATATGTGTTATGATAGTTTTAAAACTCCATAACTTCTGTGAACATAACAAAGTCAGAAATAGCATGAAATCAGTGTAAAGTAAGGGCATTGCCCATTAGGGCAACACATCCATAGCCAAAACTGTTCTGTGCTGTATACCAAGAAGTCTAACCATTATTATCCCCAGGAATCCTCTGAAAACTGCCCTGGCAGCAACTGAATTGCAAGGCAACATATCTATATTCTATACTTCTATATTTCTAATCAAAAGCTGATGAATTACATTAATATCAACTTACACCAAAGTAAGTTCAGGACACTACTACTGATTTGGATTTACATCATGTAAACACTAGCAGATCTGGCTGGACAGTTTTATTTAAAGAGATTTCATATAAGAAAAAGACAACGTGAGTTGTGAACACTCAGAATTGTCCAGTGTCATTCTTGAGAATCTCATAGGCTGTGTAGCAGTTAGTAAGACCAAAAGTAAGACAAAAAGTAAGACCTGGACCAAAGCTGAGAAAAGACCTCTTAGCAGTAGAGGCAAAACTGAAAGTCACTCCAACAAGAATGAAGTGCTAGACTGCTTCTCCATGGGAACTGGTACAATAAATGGACTTTGTGCTCCTGCAGGGAAGGAAGATTGAGTACAGGAGGTGTCAATTGCTATTGACTTGGACCAATATTACCTGGATGCTCCCTGAGAAGCAGAAGCAAACTTGGTTTCTTACAGATAGGAAAAGCCTAGCCTGGACCATTTGCTGCCCTTCATAATTACCTATTGCAGAAAACTGTTTATGCTTCCTTCTCCTAAACTTGTGCCAAGCTGAAATGCTCTCTGTATTTTTAAGGAACTTTGTCTTGAAACTTGGAAATCTTTCTAGCAATGAAGATCATCAACATTGAAACATTCTTCATGATTCTTGAGGTATACCCTTAAATAGTATAACTTCCTGAAAGACTTTGATAAAAAATCTCCCAAGCAGCACTGATATTTATTTTCATAAGCAAAAGAAACAAACAAAAAAGTTCTTTTACTTTATGAGCAAATGAGAAAATTTGACTTACGTCTGCCAAGAGATATGAGGGTTTGAAGTAGCAAAGTAGCACAACCTGCACACTTCGAGCACTGAAAATTGCCTCTAATTAGGATCAATAGAAAATTTATCTACTTCACACTTCTATAAAAAACATCAGAATCAGTGATGGAGCCAAATCACGAAATAGTTTCATCAGAAGATCACATAGATAATGCTTGTCTTCAGCAGGTCATCAGGTACAGATCATCAGTTATATTTCATTGTCCATACAACTATTTTTCCTCTCAACTGCCTCCAGCAAAATACTGCAAAGTATTGGTTTATCTTTGTAGAAATGATAGTAAGTGCAAACATGTTCTGTGTGCCACTATGACAATAGCAAAGGTCCAAAAAAATGCTCCCAGAATGTAAATTTTTGTGACATACTACATTTATTTATTAATTTAGCAATTGAACATTTGCATAAGGCTCAGGTACAGCTATTCCTATGAAAAATCTTGCACAATAACATCAGACATCTCTGCTAATCCTACAGAACATCAAAAGCAATGCTGGCTGCTATTCAGCTCTGGGTTCAGTGCCATGACAACAGATGGAATTCATGGCTGAGGGGTAAAAAAAAAAGACTTCCATTCCCCTGTCACTTTTTGTAAGAATCTGTAAAGAGAAAATTATGCAAACTAGTAGAAACTGAATGTAGAACAGGAATGCCTGTGAACGTGTGCTATCTGCATTTATACAAAACAGCTTATTTGTGAAACAGAATGTAAGTGGTAAAAGTAGATGTGGAAATCTTATTCAAATTCTTGCAAAGGGCAAAGAGGAGTAAAAGGGATAATGGGCTGCATTTTCAACTTTTCAGTTCGAGGGGAACAGACAAATTCATAATATTATGGTCACAGGCAGATGACATTAAAATGGATTTTTGATGTTAAAGGAGTGTTTCTATTTTTTGTGAAGAGATTACTCTGAGACACTTTAATCTAAATATATATATATATATATATATATATCTTTGCAATAATATTTTTTGTAGTATTTTGATATCTTTAGAAAGAATATTTGGCCCACTACTGCCCTATGTGATTGAGAAAAAGAAATGAAAATCAATCTGTTAAACTTACTCATTGGCTTTCATTTTCCCTTAAAAAGAAAACAAATGAGATGAATGGGAATTACAGTGTAAAAGAAAGGAGATCTTGGACTTTTTTTTTCTCCAGTCGACAGTTCACAGAAGTAAACTGATGAGTTAGGTGTGTGCCGACTACGCATCTACTACAGACCACTGTTACTTCAACATATTTAGAAGACATTACCAGACTTTCTGATGGACAAAAAGAAATAAAAACAGACTGAGTTTGACAGGTAGAAATAAGAATTCTGCTGATAGAAACTGATAAAAGAGGGTAGAATTGGCAGCAATGGTACTTTCTGGTTACCTATCCAATAGAAGCAAAATGTTCCGTAAATAGATTTTCAGAATTGTCTTCATATTGTCTCAGCAACAGAAATATAGCTTTGCATGAGGCTCTCCATCAGAACCATCTGTAGTACAGAACAGAAGCGTGAGTGATTTTTTTTTTTTCCCTGCAAGATGGTAGTCAGAGCTAACCATATGGTTCTGCATTCATTTTATTTTGGGTACTTATTTTGTACCCTGGTTTCCAGGTAGTGCAGGAAAAAAAAAATGTTTTAAAATTTCCTGGCCTAACAAGAAGGGCTGTAGGCAAATTTACAGTTGTTTGCCATTGCAAGAATACTTAAGGAGCAAATAGTTTAGCTGACTGCCTTCTGCCTTAACCCTGAAGATGTTTGGCTCAAGGTCGTCTTGTTTTGTGTGTCTGACTGCCCAGTACTGTTAATTTTCTTTTCCTGCATTGTCCATATATAGTGAAAAGAGCAAGTCAGCCTTATACATGAGCTGCAGGGTTGTTCTTTATTTTTCTCTAATTTATTTGCTCTCTAATTCATTCTGAGTAGGCATGACTCTGAAATACTCCATTAATATATCTCTCCAAGATACCCTAGTTTGGATCTGTTTCCTTGATCTAATCAATGGCGAAGTACAAGAATAAATGTGAAAACCTTCTCTGACCATGTAGTGTGATCAGATGCTCAGCTGTGCCTAGTTTCACTGAAGGGCATTCACTTGCAAATGTAAGATTTCAGGGGCATTTTGAAAATGTGGTTAAAAGTTTAAACTATGTGTCTGCTTTGTTTTAGGTTCCTAGTTGGTATAATAAAGCATTTATCAGACTTTTGCAAGGGCTACTCTTCCTGCTGATGTTTTACAAAGAGTTTAGTGCTTGACTAAATTACTAAGAAGTTACTAAATAACTTCTTAAAACTGACCATTAGCAAAGAGGAGAAATAAATTAATCATGACAGAGTAGTAGGCAAAGTTACATTTTTTTTTTAAGTCTAAGGAGAAATTTAATTTGCTCATTAAAAAAAAATACTAACAAAGTTAACATTCTCAGACAATGGAAAAATGCCTAATTCCACGATGCACAATGGAGCATCCAGTTTAGAAAGGGTCAGTGAGTTTCAGAGGTCTCTTTCCTCCTTTCTTAAGGGGATACGTTCTTTGGAAACCTACCTTTTGAGGAAAGAGTGGAAAGCAGCAAGACCTATTGAGTTGACAATGAGATCAAAAAAGAAGGAGTAATTATTCAAATCCCTCAGAGAAATAAAAGCCTGAAGCAAGAAGAACTGAACCCAAAAAGGAGCAGGCAGGGTGGGGAGCGGGCAAAGGGGAATGAGAAGCAAAAACTGAATGAAGAGGGCAAGGCCTGAATGGGAATCAGTGAAAGAACTAAGAGTTGAAAAGGGAAGGAGGAGGGGAGAGTGGTGCTGAGGAAGAGAAGAAAGCGATGAGAGGCACATCATCGTGAATGAAGCAGAGATGTAAAGTTTATTCTTCTCAGTTTGTAACAGCTCTTTTGAATATTTAGATGATGGGTCTATGATGCTTAATCATGTTACTTTACCTGGAATCAGATTCATCAAAGTTTCCAGTTTTAAATCAGTTGTCAGAATGGGCCATGCTGGTGAGTAGCAGCAACTGGAAAGTTTCAGAAGACCATGAGACAGCACATCTAGTCTGCTCCTTGGTTGCTTAGATACACTAATGAATTGTACTAGGAATTTCTCACCTTACATTTGCACTCCGCTATGTTTCAAGTATTGCATTTTGGATAATAACATGAGCAGACTCCAGGCATTCAAAAATAAATTCTCATCTACGAGAATTTACAGAGCAGCTGCAAACACAACAATAATTTTATCAAAGAGATTGATTTCATCATCATTTTTCTAAATTCTTCCTTCTGCAACCTCTGCTTTTTCCTCTGAATTCCATGATGGTCACAATAGCCCAATTATTGACACACCAAACACTGAAATAGTCTTCCAAACTAAATTAGAGGAGGCTTCAAATCCACTGAAGGGTGTATTTGATGATGGGTGCCTGAAAAAGGAGTTGGTAATAAGCCCAGCAAAAAGAACTGATGCTTTCAGTGCTCTGGCTTTTATAACAGAAAGATCCATGTGGCAGGACATGTTGTGACATTTCCCTAAACTGAGCTGAGATGTTAGCCCAAGAATGTGATCTACAGATGGGTTTTACCAGGACAGCATCACAGAAATGGCAAAAGAAAGTGTAAGCCATCATATGTGAAATAACTGTTAATATGACTAGAGAAATACAAACACTCAAGGAGTGTAAGTTACTCAGAAAATATTGTCTTAAACTCCCTAGAAAAAGGGTAGAGAATCTAGCACTGTTGGGTTAATATCTATCTATCTATCTATTTAATAGTTGCCCCCTTAACAGAAATAAATGAATTTACTGGGTAGCAGGATAAAGTCAATTTATCAGCAGAGGCACATCAGTGGATTTCTTTATAAGCAGTTCCTAATTAAAAAAAAAGTACTATCCATGCATTTATGTCCCAATAAATTTAAGTTTCAAACTCATAAAACATTTTGTTGCACTTTTAAACTAAAGAAAATCTAAATGTATCTTAATTTCCTTCCCCTTTATGAGCCAGATGCAAGTGCAGTTTCCCTTCTAATATTAGAATGCAATGAGATGGGAGTCAGTGATGCCTCCAAGCACAGGCTATAGCTTGTAGGGGTCTGGCAGTCAACACATGGTTGGTTTGTGGCCTCAAAATGGAATTTAGCTCATTCTGCATCATTTTAAAGTATGCATTGTTTGAATCAGGCTCACTCTTTTTGGCTCCCTAAAGATTTGTGAGAGTAGGACTTCCACCTTTGTGGGGCCTAAACAAAATGAGTCTATAATTTGCTGAGAAAGAGAAAAAGAAGAGGAAACTGATGCCAGAAGAGTGGTGGAAGAACAGGGAAGATAGGGAGTTAAAAAAAGTGAAAGTGAAAGCAAAGAGGAGCCTAGCATTTGTTCTGAAGGAGTTCATTCAAAAACTGTTACAGTAATGATGATGGATTATTTAGCAGTGAGAAACTCTTCTTTTACTGATGCTCAAGGGTTCTATTCTTCCTATGTTCTATTACCTCCTATGAATTTAAGAAAATTCAAGAAAGGAAACTTATTTTGTTGTGCTCTTTTTAATTTTTGAAGAGCCATAACTGTGGCAATACTGGGTACTAACAAATTCCTAGCTTAACATAGATGTTAAGTATATGTAGTAATATAACTGTGGAAATAATGAGATAAAATGAAGTCTCTGGTTTGATACAGGCTCTGGAAGAACAAGATTAATTTGAGCATACTGTCACAATTTCTGTTAGGAAGGAAGTTAATAACCAGTGGCTATTAAAAAATCATAATTGATTTAATGTAGGAAGAGATGGAGGAATAAAATCTTCCACTGAGGAAATAACTCACAAATTCAGCTTAGAAAAAGATAATTTTAAATCTGTACAAAATATATTTTGCATAGGCAGGATATACATTTTCATGTGCTCTGTAAGTTTTTTTTTCCTCCAAATTTAGTTAAACTACTTAAAGATACACTGTGCAATCAAATTCTTCAAATAAATATTGAGAAGCTTGTGCAAGATTCCTGTCTACTAAGATTGCTGAAAACAGTGGTAGGTGGTACACCTAATATTCTTATGGTTCAGTAATAGCCAAGTTAAGATCTCAGTGTTCTGCAAAGTATTTAATGTGTAATTCAAAGTTCACCAAAGACTCACACCTGCAAACTTTCTCCTCCCTTCTATAGAACATGACCTATTCAATAATGTTTCTGAAGAAAATAATGAGTTTCTATTCATTCCCATTCTCTCCTCATACAAATGCTGTACTTCCTCTTTCTTAAGTTTCATGAACCTAAGCTGGAAAACTCTGACAGCAACACTAAACTGAGTGCTAACCATTCTTTCTTAATAGCTACTTTTTTACATTTGCTTAGATGAATACACAGTTTTCCTCAGAAGTAAAAAAGAATATTGTTCAGACATTTCAGAAAGTCATTCCACGCCCCCCTTTTCCTAGTAGGATATTTTTATTGTTTGTTTCCTATTGATAGCTGGCACTAATAGATGGTAACTAATAACTTGCCTCCAAAGAATAATAATCCTAAGTGGAATTCCCCATGGCAAAATCATTGCATGGCAAGGACTCCACTGACATTGTGCCTATCAGATATGAAACTGCTGAACAGTCACTCTGGAGTGGCAGTAGCCACCACTAAGAGGATGTATTAATTGGATCTCTCAAATCCCTGCAGGCCTGATAAGCCCTTCACAATGAAGTCCCTTCTGTCTCTTCTGGCTAAAAGACATACACAAAATACTTTAATACGCTACTCGGTTGACTTAACATTTGGGCTCATTCCTGAACCAAGGAGCAGTTTAAGTGATCCACCTTAGAGCAGCTCACCAAAGGTATTATGACTCAGAGCTCCTGCAACCCTTCACGTTACCATATTTAACAACTGACCAAGCACTGGCTGAGCTGCAGTAATTGCCTACGTGCACACCCTGGGGTAACAGGAAAAAGAAGCTTGAGGTGGATTAGGCCACAATAAAAGAGATGCTAGCTAAGTAGAAACTCCTAATGCTTGCCCCAGGACCAGAGCATGCATTCTGAATAATACAGCTACCTGACTGACAAGTGAAGACCTGTGCAATTAAGGCAACCTGTATATACATCCAAACCCTCAGAATAACTATTGGTCCCCAGCTCATCCTTGGCTCTTGGAAGGAATGAGGTTACTATGCAACTTCAAAAGATGCAAGGCTGCCCTCCTACTCTGGAGACCAAGGAGTAGGTGTGGGACTCTAGAGATACAGCGCTGTTTGGCCTGCTCAACCTGCCCTGCTCCCACCCTCTTACAGATAGAGCCCCAAAGAAGGAAGACTTTGTGGTCTACATGAGGCCTGGGCTGAAAAGCAATATATGCAGAACAGCAGTCTAAATCTTGGATCTCACTCTCCAATTCAGCCAGACTTGGAAACATCCAACTTTCAGAAACCTAGGATTTCAATGCTGTACAACTGTTTCTATCATTTGAGTGCATAAGTGTAGCCATCTATTAACACTTTTTTTTCCTAAAATGTCTTCTATGAACTACATGAGAGAATATGTGTGTTAGCATTCAGAAAGAAGTTCATATAGGCCTCTATGCTGTGCTGTTGGAGTCTTGACTGAAAACTCATGGTTAAGGTCTGAAAAACAGGAAAATATTCATCTAATCAGTGGAAATTTGCAAACCCTTATAAGAAGACATTTGAAGAAAATCAAGATTCGAGAGAAGGTGAAGCAAAAGTTCTACAAGAGAAGTGTGAAGAAGACAGAATGATTTGAAGAAAAGGAACTTCTAAGGAATGAAAAGCTATTTTAATCTCTGTTATATAAGGTAGACAAGTACATATGACAAAATATGAAGATTTTGTTGAAATAACATACTCCTTGTAAAGGTCACCATGTTCATCAGATACATAGCAAGTTATACCATCCGTCTCTCCTGTGTGACTTCCATCAGATCCATATTCAGCAAGTCTAGCTTTCTAGCAAACAGTGGGACATTCAACTTACATGTGAGGGGTGAGGGCATTCCAGTGAAAAGAGAGGGCACAGAATGGGAAAGAGAAGCACAAGAAGTGGCACAAAAGAGGCAAAGAATGCCAATTCAGAAGGCGGGTGTGAAAGTAAAATCTGCTTCCATGCCTGCTGCAGTATATATTACACAACTGGCACTTACTTGGCAAATCACCCACTCAGGCACTGACCTTGGCAGCATCACAGGGATAACCTCTATGTGAGGAAAGACTGTTCTTCAACAATGTCTCCAAAATGTTTGGCACTAAAGTACTTTTTTAAGAAAGCGAGCATTGCTTCCATTCCTTATTTCAGTTCAAAACCGTTGAAAACCAGCATTTTCTTTTGTCTGCAAAGTAGGCTTCCTGTCCATGACTTTTGCGTTATTCTTCATGTAGTGTTCCAAATTATTTGGAATTGCATATAATTGCTATTACATAATCATCCAATTCCCAATGTTCCCATGTTAGAGAGCAATGGGTACATTCAGACATTTGCCCAACTAAAATGATCTCCTTGTTAATTATTTGCAGAATGATGACAGAATGCTTGGGGTTACAGTGCCTTGGTGGAAAGTCTGCTGAAGGAGAAATAGAAAGCATTCCAATTACTGGTGGAATTGAGATATGTCTCTTTCACTGACGTTCTGTGTTGTGCCCTGGGAATAAAGAAGGATCGGGGTTGTTGATATGGGGAGTTGTTTTTTAATGCTTTAACAAAGTAATTCTGCTACTCACCATTTTGCTGGCCATATAATTAAATAAAATACTCACAATATAGAAATTCAATGCCTATTTCTACAAACATGAGAGTGAACTCTATTAACTATTCTTTTAGTTTGTGCAAGTAAGTTTAGAGACATCTTAACAACGTCACAATATGTACCTCCTGGATAGGAACTGTAAAGCAGGTGAATACCAGAATAAGTTTGGATAACTGTTTCTGAGCACACTCTAAGGATAAAAATCAGCCTTCTTCTAAAGGACTTAAGGCTTTCAATGACATTTGGAGTTAATTTTGAAAATAATTAGAATTGTGATTGTTATAAAGTAACAAAAGTTTTAGTCTTCAAATTAGTAAAGAAATGTGAAAGTGAACAAGTGCTTTTTTACAATAGAGGTGAAATAAGATTAATTCCTGCAGACTGGATGTAGATTTGCTTTCAATCTCTAAAAAATAAATAAAGCTTGTCTGTAAAATCAAGTAGTAGAATATCTCTTTGCTATGCACAACAAATTCAAAGTGTTTGAATGAGGAGTAGGAGTCATACAAGTGTGTAGGTATTGTAAGCTGTTTACACACTAGTCAATACCTCCCACAGAAAGCCTGTTTAGATGGAACATGGACATTACTTTTAAATAATGTAGGTATAAATAATATGAGTTTTAAAGGATGAAGTCTTTCTGAGAACTATTTCTGCTAGGAAAAATTGCACTAGTGTACTAGCAGAACTTTGTAGGTAAACATTTTAAGAAGCCTTATGCCCATACTTACTACCAGATGGCATAAAAATGGCATCACTTATCAATCTCTTTTTTTGCATTCTTTTTACATTCAACCATCACTCATTTTGATGGAGGGTCACAGCCAAATTGTCAAACTATGACAAATGTCTGGGGACAAGATGAAGGAACAAGAGATGTATTTAGGGACCAAAATTGACTGTTTTAATGATGGTACAAAGGCAAAGGTCTCAGGCTTGATCAGACAGGATCTGCAGCTGACTTTCACCACCTTCCTGACCTGAAACAGACAGATGATCTGGATGAGACTTTTAACTTGACATATTTCCATGCTCCGAGACTGCTGTAAGCCCGATGTTGGTTGTTGGCACTTCCAAACTGGTTCTACAGGCCTTAAATGTCCAACATGTCAGTACTGAGTATGGGCTTCCTGGCGGACTTCATGCAACATTAATTCAAAGTTTTTCTTTTCAAAAAGAATGTTTTGCTTTAGGATCTCATAAGAGAAAACAATGGGTTGCAGAAACTGTGCCTAGAAGTCAAAAGAGATCTCAAGCTCAAGACTTTTGTCCAATAAAGATTTGCTCTGTAGCTACTGGGGAGAGATTTAAATCTCTTCCTAAATTTGCATATCTCACAGCTATACTTCTTCTCCTACAACACTGTGCAGAGAGATACAGGATCTTTGCATTTAAGTGACCTGTCCATACACTGACAGATAATGTCATGAAGTCAATAGCAGGGAGTTGCAAATCATACTTTCTGGTCCACAATATAGACCCTATTTGCCCTATTTGCATCTTAAATATAGGGGCCTCTGCAAGGAGCAATGATATTGTGTGGTGCTGGTGCTGGTGCTAGTACTACTTGCTGGGCAGATAATACAGCATTCTCTCTCACAGCTATATTGCTGTGGCTTGTAACTCTTGCACAAAGATCTTAAGGCAGAAGATTTCTCTCTTCTGCCCAAAATAACTGCATTCAGCTTTTTTAGATTACAACTGAGATCACTGCTTCGCAACATAACCATAGCAAACAAAATACAACGACATGAAATTCAACAAAGATTTTTGTCAAACAGGCACCAGCCAGTAACTGTAGATCTGTGAACATGACTGTTTAATCCTGCTATTTTATTTTAAGTTCTTGGACTACTTTATTTATAGTCATTTCTATCTCTTGTCACAGTAGCATCTGAGTGGCTCACAAGACTCCCAGGAGGAAAGCAAAGAATTAATCCCAGCTGAGGGGGAAGGAGAAGAGGGGGCTGAGAGAAGTGGCAGTCACGCAGAGCATTTGCAGAACAGCCAAGATCACAATCCATCCTTCCTCCCCTTTATGAGTTCCTTATCCTTCCTTCCTTTTACTAGACTGTTGGCCAAATAAATATGTGCCTTCCATCCAAAGGTCTTTCTCCTGATCATCATGATCGAGCTAATTGGGAGCAAGAGGGTAAATGAGGCATAGATGATGTACATGGCATGATGCCCAGCTGACGCTACTATTGAGTCGATGCCGGAAAAGTTAGGAAACCATAGCCTGGCACTGAATAATAGGCCTATTGCAACTGAAGTGTGGGGCAGAGAGAGATTTTCCTGCAGCTGGCACCTTATCTACAAGTGGTGTACAAGAGAAAGTAATGAATGACTTGACTCTTTATTTTCTACGTACGTTTTATCACAGTTCATCAGGCACCCATGAGTCTGACTGATGATTCCATGTAAAAAGTAACAATAATTTCCCTTAAGAGAAATGAGCGACAGCTGAAGAATAATCTGCAACTATAATCTCCTTTTTCATGAGTTACTTTGGCAATTTAACCAACTGTGTTCATTAACTGATTTAAGTTTCAATTCTGTTTTTATATCTGATGTGAATATCTTTAAGTTAAACATTGCTTGTGATGCAGGATAACGGCTAGCAGATAACGTCATAAAAAAGGAACATTAAAGTGAAACTGCTTCGCTTCAAAACTGAATTTATTCCATTACGATAAGGTACCTGACACCTTGGTCAGCACTTTTTCCATTAAGAGCCCATGTTTGCCCAAAGGGAAGCATCTGTTATGATCACTGATGCCACATGGAAGCCTTTTCCCATATGTACTACATTCAAAATGTAATGAGGGCACAAATTGTTTCATCAGAAATGAATGTATGTGTTAAGCAAAAGAGAAAAATAGCAATGTAATAATTGATTTTTACCTGGCAAGTAAAACTTTCCCCATTCCCCATATATGCCAATTTGCTCTAAGTATCTGACTTTGGAAGGACAAGGGAGAGCAACTTGGATGAGACAGTCAAATCACCAAAGATTTTCTTGAAGCTTCAGATATGTTAGTGGGTATGGAACTGCTTGGTTGGAGATGGTGATCATTTACAGGAAATTTGTAGATAATTAAAAGATGCACAAAGTGGTTGCCATTAAAAAGCTATTTTTTTACTACTCATTAGCATATTATGGTGAGGCTAACTACACAGAGGAACATCTCATTTGAGGTTTGATGAATTTGCCATTACTGTGAATTTTCTTCAGTGTTGGCTGTTTTTGTAAATGATACACTCATATTCAAATAGGAAATCATACACAAAATCCTCCTAGCCTCCTTTTGTTAGGTACTGTGTTTTAATGAGCAGTATTTCCTTCCATTTTTTGTTCCTTCCATGGTATTTGAGATGTTACAGGTTTTTGTACACTTACAGCAGAAGCTATTGCAACATTTATTTGGGTGGAGTGGCCTCTGGTAAAGGGTTATACTTTACCAGACATGTCTGCATGTGTCTCCCTTTATTCTTCACCCCAAAGTTGGTGTTGCCAGGGATTAAAGAGTGGAGGCTGATAAATGATTCATGGCTCCTTTGCTCTCCTCTTGATTGTGTGCCACATCTAAGTTATCGTCTCATTGCAGAGATGTATGTAGGAAATTTCCAGATTAGGTACAGGACTGGTTCTTCAAGGTTTTTTCATCTTCATAAGAGCACAGAAATCATCTTGGGAAGGATGGAGGGGCAGGGAACAGGGAGATGGCAGAGCCAGTGGAGATGTTCTTGGGTATCAAAAGGGCCTTAACCAGGATTACATCATACTCAGAGCTACAGCAAGAGTTTTAGCCACAGGGGTACTCCCCATACTAAAATGCTTTACAGATCCAAGGATTTTTTAGGGGTTTTCTGTCCCTCAGTCCCTTCAGGCAGCTGCTGCTGCTGTGGATTTACAATTGCTTTTTCTGTGTGGGCTTTGCTGCCATATGGCACTGTAATTCTCTCTTGCTCACCACAGCTCTGCCCACTCCTCTAGTATCCATGGCATTATTGAATAGTACATCTCTTCATTCTCTGAAGAGAACGTTATGTGTTTTGGCTATTATTCACAAATCCAGTGTTTTTATTACACAGACCCGAAGGCTTAATTAAAGCGATGCCAATTCTTTTGTACTTTGTTGTCATTCATCACCCAAAGTGTGTGTTAAATTTTGCTCTTTATGCCCCTCCCTACCTGGTCTCCAAAACTCTAATCAATGGGCAAAAAGGTAATCCCAAATGAGCCATCTCTGCAAAACAGATACTTCAACAAAGCATATCCTTAATTATATCAGAGATGATTTGTCTATCTGCTCTGGGAATGTTCACTCAATATGACGTCTCATGAAATAACAAATATGCACTGTAGTCCATTTGGGCTCACACTTCACAGTCCCATTGGTACATTTACCTTGTGATGTCAGGGTGCTGTAGGTAGGCAGATTGGCTTATCTGTCCCTAGAATTTGGAACTTCTCTCAAGTACTGTAGGACCCAGAGCAGAAGTCAGAGATGGTGATGAAAGGAAGAGGACTTCAACTGGATTTTTCTCTCGTTTTCCTACCTTTATTTTATCATCTTTCTCTATGTTTGCTGCATATACTCAAATAGTATTTCTCCTGCAAAGACCATCAACTGAAGCACAGCAGTATCAGACACACAGGCACGTGTTTTTTGCCAACCTGGAACATCTGGTATTCTAAAGGCAGTGGCAAACAGCACTTCTCTCGATCTGTCACATCCTTCTGCCCTTCTCTAGATGAAAGGACAGGATAATACATGGTTTTAATACTACACAATAGAAAAATGAACACTGTTAATATACTAGAGAACTTCTTGTGGTCATTTGGTCACCTAACGTGAACTGTTCTGTAGTCAGTGAAAATCCTATTAAGCCAAGAGTAACCTGCCTGAAGGCCATAGTATCAAACAGTTAAACTTTTATATTCACAGTTGCCAGATGTCAACTGGTAACTTCTTTGCTTTCGTCTTTGTTGCAATGTGAAGTGCCTCACACAGAAAACCAGGATGGCATATGAATAATAAATATTGATGAGTAACAGCTGGAGTTTCTCAGGGTGTCCCTGTTCTCTTCAGTGAAATGTTTCTCTGTATAATTTACTAGGTATCTCTCATTAACGCTGAGATAGTATATACAATTACAGTTAACAAAACGATGCCTCTGAACAAAAAAGGTCACTGTGTTGCCTGGCAACTCTTAGTCCATCTAAAACTAAGTGCTGCTATTGCAGAGCTGTGTTAATTTGTGCTGTTTGTGAGCAAAGGCAGCTCTGGAATTCTGCCCACAAGCGAGACCTTTGGCTATCAGCAGGAGCAACTCTTCCTTAACAGTGCTCTGCTTGACCTCAGCCCAGCCTGCAGCCTCAGTGCATCCTGCTCCTTACTGGTGTTTTGTTACCCATCCAGTGGTATGGAGTGGGAGTAAATCCTGAATTCTCTGTACCTGTGAGGCAACATCAGATGTAAAGTAGCTCTAGAGATAACACAACTGCTATGATTTTGCTCCGAATACTGTTTCCATTAGCAAGGAGCAGCATCAGTCTCTGAGAAAGAGGCTTGGGGGTAATTTCTGTGCATATATTAGTATGCTTGTTTATTAGGTTCAATGGTGGAGGAGCATTATGGACTTTTTCTTGTGATATAATGTCACAATTAGCTGTGAAAACCACTGAGCCTATTACAAGGGACATTTCATGCCATCGTGTTTGCTAAAAAATTTTTCATGCTTGCAAGAACAAGAATATATACCCAATTATTTTTAGAGTAGCAATTTTCTCCATGCAGACTTAATTAGAAAATGAATAAAGAAAAAGTAGATTTTTTTTTTTTTTTGCTTTCTTTCTATGAGCTCAAGTTTCAGAAAATAAATTGCATAAATGTTACTGCCTTGATAGCATTTAAAGTGATAATAATGATAACAATGAAATCTTGTTCTCAAAAGGCCAGGCAGGCATTTGATGTAAATAGACTCAGCCTTATGGAAGCTCATGGATTTCAGCGAATTGAAGCCAATTTAGTCTCTGTCCTGACCTTTCTTTCAGGGATACAAATGTGCCCTGGTGACAACTCCAGATTTTGAAAACAGCGGAGTTCTTTTAAGACACACTTAAAGAATAACTGAACCTTGATTAGAGGAAAACTCGATGACAGAAAGTCTATAATGTCTGATTTTAGGAGTGTGTGAGGGGGTAACAGTGAATCATATTTCCTTGAAGGCCAGCTTACTCTGAGTTATCTTGAATTGAACCTCAGAAGAATTGATGTTGGTGGAATTGCTCATAGTTCTAGGAACTTTTTTTCCAGTGGAGGTTACTTTGTTAGAATTGGATTGTGTAATAAACATCAAGATAAATTTTTTGAATGACAGATGATGAAAGTGTAGCTCCTTTCAAGTCGACATACATATCTAATCACTTATATGCTAATCTTTCTCGGTGTATCAGTGATGGAAAGCTTGAGAAAAACCTCTCAAAATTCACATATGCTTGTGATGAGAAGATAGGTTCTGTTTTTAGGAATTCCTCTTCTGCTCCCTCCTACCTGTGGCATGCACCCAAAGTCTGTTTCTCTGTCAGAATTATACACCTAAATTGGGTTTTTCTGCATGAAAAACAGAGTGGGAATACACTGTATCCAAATGCTAAGTAATGTCTCATATTGCAGTATTTGAGAGGAGTTTTGAATGGCAAAGCTTCATGTTGCTCCTCTGTGTGAACTGCCTTCACAGAGCAACATAATCTTCTGTCTTTCTCCCAAACGCTTTGTTGGTTTTTTTTGTTTTTTTTTTTTGTTTTTGTTTTTTTTTTTGTTTTTTTTTTGTTTTTTCCTGAAGCAAAAAACCTCTTTATTTCCTTGCTTATTACTTCTGGGAATTTCTGCCCCTAACTTCTCCTCTTATTAATATAACACTTCTTGTTTCTTCCTCCTTTCCAGAGAAACTGAGCACTGAAGCTGTTAAGTGCTCTGTTTTTATAGCCTTGGATACCTCTCTGTTAATCACAGAATCATAGAATGGTGCGGTTTAGAAGGGACCTTTAAGAGGTGTCCCCCTGCTGTATGCAGAGACACCTACCACTAGAGCAGGTTGCTCAAAGCCCTAATGGGGTAACAATTGCCTGATAACCCAGCCCTGTGCTTTGCAAGTTGATTTGGTAATAACAGCCAGAGTGACTGTGAAATTTCTCCTATGGATCAAATTTTCAGTAGATGTGCTGCCACTGTGCAGCTGGAGAGGTGCAGTCATCAGTAAGGCTTATTGTGCTAATCATTCTTGTGTCACAGAGTAGGAGGCAAGAACACCCCGGTACAGGTTTAGCAATCAAATGCTCTCTGATTCCCCACGTGATCTAGGAGTTAGCAAGGACAGAGTCTAAATCAAATAATATATAGCACAACGTAACTGATTCTTAGCTCTCAAGTTATAAATATAAAACCTTCAAAGTTGTGTTTGATGGGAAGAGCAAAAGAAAAACAATGATATAAATTACAGAAAAAAGCAGCTGTGAGATGCATTGCAGAGTAGGTAATTTCAGAATCAATTAGAAGATTCTCTATTTTGAGAGATACAATAATAACTGCATGTTTTGGATTTGTGAGTGACTTGAAAGCTCTGGGGTCTGGTGTAGAGATGTATTTGCAGTAGGACTACAAGATTAAGCAAGACTTTCTAAGAGGAGGCTGAAGATAGTGAAACAAAATAAGGAATATTAAAAGGGAAACAAATGTTGTAGTACCTGGGTAGATAAATTACAACACAAACAAACAGTGGCATTAAAAGAAGAAATATAAAGGGCCTGCATCTCTCTATCAGTAGATATAGTCTTACCTTATCTGAATATAACTCTGCTCATGCTAACTCTGTTCTGAAGGGAAGGGGAGAAGGGAGGGAAGGGGGAAGGGGAAGGGAAGAAAGGGGGGAGGGGAAGAGGGGAAGGGAAGAATAGGGGAAGGGGAAGGGGGAAAGGGGAAGGGGGAAGAGGAAGGAGGAAAGAGGAAGGGGAGAAGGGGAAAAGGAAGGGGAAAGGGAAAGGGAAAGGGAAAGGGGAGAGAAGAGAAGAGAAGGGAAGGGAAGGGAAGGGAAGGGAAGGGAAGGGAAGGGAAGGGAAGGGAAGGGAAGGGAAGGGAAGGGAAGGGAAGGGAAGGGAAGGGAAGGGAAGGGAAGGGAAGGGAAGGGAAGCAGGACTCTGCATTTGTACATATGAATATAATTAAACAAAACAGATTCAATCGTGAATTTAATTACACATCAAGTGCATGTTAAGTGGTTGTAACGCTGTTATGAAAATGTCTGTGATAAACTTATTCACATTACATTCTGTTGCTAATTCAATTTTCATGCACAAGCCCAAAATGTGGGCTTTTGTTCTGTCATTACAGATACATATATATCAAGGACAGTGTCTAATTTAAATAATATCTAATATAAATATATAAAAGCAGTATAAAGGAAGGCAAGTTTCGTAGTTCTTCCAATAATTCAATATTAAAATTTTTTTCTTCCAGTATTTATAGCCATGAATGACAACTAATGCATTAAAAACTTGAAGCTGAGAATGAAAAATAAACTTGAAGAAGATTTTGTCAAAATCTAGGAAATATATGGAAAAAGAAAATGTTCTCCCTGCCTGAATTCTCTGCTTCTCATCAATTATCACAAGAGTATTACATCACAGCTAAAATCATGTTACTAATTAAAATGTAATAAATTCTTAAAATTGGTCTAAGCATTTACTCTTTGATTCTCTGCACTATGTGAACAACAATCCATATCTCTTCCTATCTTGGATTTTTATTGCAGGGTGGTAAAAGCTCTGGAAATTATGTTCTAAGGATCTAGTTAGTTTTAGAATGTACAGTTTAGGGATCTGTTCACATGGCATAAAAATTTTGTAAGAATATTCAATTTTGCCAAAAGATAGTAATTTTATGTTTATTTCACTTCGTTTTTTCTAGTTTTCAAAGTTGGAGTAAGGGTCAACAAAAGGATATACTTAAGCAAGCAAGCTCCCACTGAGCAGTCAAGAGCAATGCATCACTGTTCTCTGATAAGTAAGTCACATTTTTGTGCATGTTGTTATGTGAACATTATCTTTATGTGAGGTAAATGTAGAAGAAAGGACTGCAGAGTAGGTGTATTTGTGTGGGAAGTAGCTGACATCAGTAAACTCTTTACCTGAGATAACTTTTCTAATGAATGCTGGTCATACCATTAGATTCATTGTAGAAACCCATCTGCAGTCTCAGTATTGGAAAAGTTGTAGTAACAATGTAGTACCATTATTAAGTTGTTGTTGCTGACCTTGCCAGTTTCCCTGCTGACTGATGACTTTGTGGTTTGCAGTACTTATAGTTGGTTAAATAAAAATGGTGATTTGTGTACTGTTCGTGGATAGGACTCTTTGAGGAAAAGGTGAAAATACTTCTCATGTCAATATACAGTTCTGGCATTGTGGTAGCTAAGTATAATACATCACCTGGTTTGAAGGAAGAACAAATTTTAAAAGGTTTCATTTGAACTTGAACTTCTTAACTTCATTACCTAAAAAATCCAATGACTTACCAGGATAGCAATAAGTGGCTCATTTCTGAATCAATAAAAATACTGGGAAGCCAGTTCAGATGCAAGAAAACTAAGGCTTTGAATTTTCTTTTATGAATAGCAATAGAAACCGTTCCAGGAAAATGAACATCTTAAAACCGGAAACAGAAGTGGTACATTGGAAATCATTTTTAGAAAAACCCTGGTAATGCAGGGCTGTGGTCTCCACTGAGCTATGTGGCTTTGAGAAGGGCCACCCATTGAACTGCACTCATTTCCCAGGGGACTGAGTGATCAGCAAAGCTGGCATCTTCCAACTGTCTGCAGACTGACACACTGGTGCCAGGGTTCTCAGAGCTGCAGCCTCACTCCAGCAAGCCACCCACTAGCTGGCTTACAAAGGGATGCAATGTAATCCCTAACCAGAGTGGCCAAAGTGGCCTCCTGGGAACAATGTGTGGGGAATCTCCATACTTTGTCAGTGTTGCCTTTATGTCTTCTAATATTTCACTTTGTTCAAATTCATCACGAAAGATCCAAACCTTCCCGAAAATAGATTACAGGGGCAGCAACAGGAGAATTTGTTCAATGATCAGGTAAAACAGTTAATTGCTTTTGTAATAAGGTCAAGAGGACAAAATTGTTGTCCTTGTACCTCAGCCTGTGAAATGAGGAGGATCATTGTCATACACTTCTGGCTGACTGCTAACGTCTTTAGATCATTCTGATTTAACTCCTTCTTAGTTTGTAATCCTTCTTCCTCATCTCTATCTTGATGAGTTGTCCCACGCCTTACCTCAGTTATGCCCTCAAGTGATGACTGATCTAGCTACCCTGATAATGAAAGCCAGTCATGCTGCTTTCTTTAAAATCAGTGTACAAGGATTTGCCTGCTTTTGCTTTCCCTCCTGAGAGGCTGTTTTCTAGAGCAAAAGAACTAGCAGTGCAAGGCAGTGAGTGTTCCCACTGTTTTTAAAATACAAATTTCAGACCTAAAAGAAAATTCTTTTGTGTACTGATCACATTTTTGCAAGTTTCTGTGCATATTTTTTATTTGAAGTACATGGTGAATATTCACTTTTTTTTTTTTTTAATTACGTGTTTAGAAGGTTAGATATAAAATATCTGCTGTCAATGAAAACAGAAAAGAACACCAACAGAGATAGTGCCTCTGAGTATCCTGGAGAAAAAATAGAAAAAACCTGCATTTTACATAGGCAGAATAAAAGAAAGTACAGATTCCTATGTAGTAGAATGCCTCTTCCTCACCTTTGAGAACATAATTCATCAAACTTTGAAATTACATTGTCAAAATTGTTTCTTTTTTACCACCAGTTGTTCCTCTAGATCTAACATGAAAATGTGCTTTCCTATCATTTGATTGTGACTCAATTACAACAGAACTTCTGAGGTTTCCTGAGAGAGTTTTAACTCTTTAACTAATTTTACAATCTGTGAGTTATACTTCTGAACAAAAGAGAGAAAATATTTCTGTCTGGAAGAAAATTGCTCGGTCCAACAACAGAGAAATATCAGGCAGAGAAGAACGCAACCAAAAAATAAGCAGTGTGATCATGATCTTGGGAACATCCTGCTGAAATCTGACCTTCAGTTTACCTTTTGCTAAGGTGGGTGTAACAGCAGTCTCTTGAAAAGGAAAGAAATGTAAACTGAAGTCTGTATATCTGCTCAAGTTCTGGAGCTATTCAAAAAGAGAAGAAATAATTGCTGTGGCTTGTAAAATTTTTTCCAATCCTTGAAAGCAAAGTCTAATGTCTAAAGAAAACATCTAAATTCTTCATTGCCTCTCTTTTTTGTGCACACGTGCACTTTACAGAGTTTACAGCTGGAACAGAATATATGAAACAGCATAATTATTTTTATTTCTGCAGCCATTCGGTCTCTTCTGGGATAAATTAGGCCACTATATAATCATCACCTTCAGCATATGCACCGATCAGCATGTTTCCAGTAGAACCTGGTTTTCTTTTTGGTTCTGTTTTTGGTTTTTGTATTTTTTGTGTGTGTGTGTTTGCTTGTTCCTTTGTTTTTGTTTTGTTTGCATTTTCTTAGTACAGGAGAAACTCAAAACGAACTTAAGCACAACACTTGCAAGGAATACTTTTTGAATGCACCTCACAGTGAGTGTGATGGATGTCAAATAAATAGAAGCGAGACTTGATTTTACTGCAAATTGAAGTTTTGAAAACATCATTTCAACCACTTAGAGTAAAATACCCAAGGAATATGTAAATCAAGTTCTATTTGTGTGTATCAAATTTATCAGTCCAGTGTGCACTTTATCATTTCCCTCTAGCAAGAAGAGAACTGCAACAGAGGCAAAGGTCTCAAACAGGTGAATCAGTGCACTAGTATACATAAAACAAATTTAGGTTCAAGACTCTTTATCTCATTTATTCAAGCTTTTAAAAAGGATGAACGTTAGTCATGGCTGTTTCAGGATTCACTTTAATACATATTTGATGAGCTTTGAAAATTCAGAAATTCTCTTTTATTTAGGCTTTTCTAAACACTAAAGCAGAATCAACCTTGGATTTAAAGGAATATTAGCTCTCTCCTCACATATTCTGTCTAGTCTTGTGAGAGCTGCCCATTGTATCCAAATACAACAGTTTCTTTAGCAGTGCTGAATCTTAGACACTAAAGACAGCCTCTCTTCAATGGGAGTTACTACAAGGGGAAAAAGAAATTTTCAGTGCGTCAGAGAGGAGACAATCTAATCCTCTTTGCTGGTACATCTGCTCTGGCAGTTTTGCTCTACAAATCAAAAGGCATTCCATTAATTAAAGTTCCTTTTTCTTTCATTTTTATTCAGCTTCAGAAATGTGACCAGTATTTCAAAAGAAAAAGAAAAAAAAAGACTTTCAGCCCACTTTAGTCACAAATATCCAACATCAAAATGTATACACTTTTTTTTCTATTTTCTTTTCCTTTTTATTTCTTTCCTTCCCTTTTTTTTCTTTCCCTTTTTCCTTTTCTTTCCCTTTTCTTTCTGTCTTTCTTTACCTCTTTCTTCCTTTCTTTCTTCCTTTCTTCCTTTCTTTCTCTTTTTCTCTTTCCCTTTTTCTTTTTTCCCTTTCTCACTCACTTTTTCTTTCTTTCATTCTTTCCTTACTTTCTCCTTTTGTAGAGAACCTTCTTTTTTTGGCAAAGTGCATTACATTCAGAGAGTTTTACAAAACAAAGCTTTCAGTTCTTGGTCAGCAACAAACTCATCTTTGTTCATGCAGCTCTATTAAGGAAAGAAGGCCAATTTTACGCAGGTTTCTATGGTCTACAGCACAAAGGCATCTATCTGCATGCAAGCTATCTGGCAGGCACACAGCAGACTGTGAGATCATCTATTTTAGCAATCACCAGCTGCAGCGAGGAACTGTAAAAAATTATAAACTGGTTTATATAGTGTTTTTATTTTTCCAAAGAGGTGGCACTACAGATTCGTGCATTGTTTTGTGGACAGATAACAAGTGCAGCTAATGGGGTTCATATCTAGATCTGGTTTGCATTTTGCCCAGTGAGTATTGGTCTGTTTTGATTGGATACTAATGTCATCTGTCTTAAGCAGGAAGTGATGCTCGACTGCTTTATCCCTGGGATTTCAACTGTTGTCTAAGGAATTCTGGTCCTTTATTTGATGGACTTTTACTGTGCTTTTGCAAGCATGCACTATTATTCCACAGTGGGTGGCCAGCTATTTAGCACTTGCCAGTTGCATCATACATTGCCCGTAAAGACCATGTACTGTAATTTCACAGCATGAAGAAAATGAGAATATTTTAGATGTTCCTGAGAGAGGAGGAAGAATTTATGAGGAGAAAACTTGAACTGAATCAGGGGAGATTTTATCTTAAAGAAGGAAAAAATGAGCACATTACTGATTTAACAACTCTGTAGAATTTCAGAGGGTAACACAGGGCAAGTCCTGCTCTTGCTCCTTTTATTGTTGGGCCATTCTAGACAGCATAAACCGAAGCACAGTGGACAGAACCCCTTTCAATCCAGTTCAGTTTGAATGGAATCTGTAGTGCAGATTGACAATGCAAATAAAGGGTCTGGGCCATATTTAGGTGCAGAGTCAAGATGAATGGGTTTTCATATATCAGCAACCACTGGGAGGAACAAACATGAGTAGAGAGAGTCGACTAGAAAATGTTTTCCTGCAAGGCAGCATTCCATTTGCACACTGTGACCATCTTATGAACAAACAAGCATGATACTACGCAGTAAAGCATTTTGGGAAATTGCATTATGTCAACTTGTGCAAGAAAAAAAATGCCTTTGGCTTGCTTTTATTGTTTGGTGACTGCAAGGAAGTTGATGTCCCACTGAAGGAAAGAGTCTCAGGATTAATGCCCTGTGCAGTTAAATTATCACTTCCCTAAATTCAAAGACAAAGGAAACATTCTCCATGTTAGAGACTTTCTCATGACTCTATCAATGCAATTCTAAAATCTCAAACTACTGGATTTATAATCCATTTTCTGAAAGTGGGTTTTCTTGGAAAACTATTATGATTTCTCTTGCATAAAAACATAATTCCCTGTAATTTGTCTATATTGTGGCTCTTTTAAAACTGAAATAATACTAAAGAATGTGGAAGAAAAGAGAACAGTAGTCATATTTCATGGTGTATGTGAGTTACATTCACCTGGTAAGTAAAAGAAACACAAGATTCTCCCTTTCAAGCCTATTTAACTGAGAACTTTATTACATAAGAATATAAAAGATTCATAAGCTTTTGCTATCCAATACCAGCAATTTGGAAACAATTAAATTCTGTAAATAGAGAATACAGTGTACTTTTCATTAAAGCATAGTATTCGATTGCTTATAGTGCCAAATGGAAACTCACCATGTTCATGAAAACAAAATCTTCACATCCAGCATATTCTGACCTAACAAGTGTGATTGTGCAATCCAAGCAATGATTCTTCTGTATGTGCCTTTCGGATCACAGAGTCCTATCTTATATACAGAGCAGCACACTTAGTACAAATGAATAAGTAATATTGCAGCAGAGAAGCTAGAATACCACAGAGGGTCACATTTACTGCTCTAAACAGGTGACTTTTTGTCTACTTTTCCAGATGAAATCCAGATTTTGCCCTAGGATATGTCCATGCAGATACCTTAGGCATTAGGAATGTATTATTGCTTTGCATTATTAATGATATTATTAGTTTGTATTAACATTACTGTTAACATTACTGTTAACCATGTTAACTGACCCATGGCAGTAGATGTTGTATAAACAGCTGAGAGAACTGTGTGTTTGAGAAGATGATTTCTCACTTTGCTTTTAGCGTTTCTTTTAACAGCCAAAAAATAAGCCTTGTTTTGTTCCCAAATATGAAAGAAAATTCATGCCTTCAGTAACACCTTTGTGAGTGGGTGAGAAGCGAGCCATATTTCAAATAAATTATTTAACCACCCACACAAGGTTTATATGGATGATTAACCTGTTAGTGGATCTTTTCACTGAATGGTCTGGGTTAGAAGAGACCTCAATAATGATGAAGTTCCAATCCCCCTGTCACAAGCAGGGCTGCCAGCTGCTAGATGAAATACTAGATCAGATTGCCCAGGGCTCCATCCAACATGGCCTTAAACACATTCAGGTAGAGGGCATCCACAGCCTCTTAGCAGGGCAAGCTGTTCCAGCATCTCATCACTCTTTCAGTAAAAAACTTCCCCCTGACAATTAATTGAAATCTCCCCTTCTGTAGGTTAAAACTATTCCCTCTTGTTCTATCACTATCTATCCTTGTAAAATATTGATTTCCATCCTGTTTACAAGGTCTCCCTGCATCCTTCTCTTTTCTAGGCTGAACAAGCCCAGTTCCTTCAGCCTGCCTTCAGGAGAGAAGTGCTCAAGCCCTTGGGTCATCTTCGTGGCCCTCCTCTGTACCCTCTCCAAAAGCTCTGCATTTTTCCTATGTTGGCAGCCCCAGACTTGGATGCAGTACTTCAGCTGGGGTCTCAAAAGGGCAGAGCAGATGGGAACAATCACCTCCCACACTCTGCTGTCCAACCCTCTTCTGGTAGAGCCCAGTATACCATTGGTCTTCTGGGCCGCAAGCATACACTGCTAGCTCATGTTCAGTTTTTCCATATTCTGAAGTCTTATTGACTTCATTTGCTAGTGATAGAGTTACTACAACTTCATTTACTATGCATCAGGTAGGTCTTCGTAGCAAACCACATGCACGCCGTGGGAAGTAAGAATTTGACTGGACTTGCCTGCATGGGAAGAGCCACATAAGCCTCATTTGTCCAGCTGAGCAGTGTAAGCAGAGCAGTTATCACTGCCCAGTGGATATGAGGTAATATAATGCTATAGACATCTTTAAGCCGTGGCTTCAATAGCATTTGTGTTGCTAAGTGCTTATATCATTTTTGAAAATGGGACCTCAACAACTCAAGTCATTTAGGTACTTTTGAAGATTTGAACTTCAGATGGTAGTGCTTTCCAGATTTACAAGAAGGGATTTGTCCCAAACTTTTACTTTTGATGATTTCTGCAGTGTTGAAGGATCAATTTTATTCTTTTTTTTCATTGCAGCGATTCACTGTAAAGACCTTTGGATAATAACCCATACCCTTCTTTGCAATATAGTATCCAGGAACGGAACAAGGACTCTTCAGATAAGAGGAAGGCTTCATTTCTTGGAGACTTCTTGCATGATATTTTCAATTCCATGGGAGTAGGTAGGCAAGAGAAAACCAATATCCTGTTTTGTTTTTTTTTCCCCTCTAATCCAGTGTTTCTGTCTGGAGCCTAGTAGTCAGTCCAGTTTGTTCGTTTCTACTTGATCACAGATGCATTTTAATGAGAAACAAAAGAGCAAAACCTGCAAGGTATTAAAAGAGTATTAAATATACCCTGTTCTCTTACTCTGGTGAAGACAAAGATGTGGGTATCTAGATAATGGTTTTTGCATTTGTAGGGAAAGGCAGTGGCAGATAACCAGTTCTAAATCACCCAAAGAAGGGCGATGGCCACAATCCAGTAAAATAAAGAGTTGTTTACATGTCCCAAAGATCAGTACTCACCAAAAACTCCAAAAGGAGGGCAGCCAGCCTTTAAATGAAGTTTAGGGAGGGGTGCAGCCTGGTTCTGGTTGCACAGTTGAATTGCTTTCATCTGTGCTCCCAGGGCTGGCTATGTCCCTTTACCAGGTGCTCAATCATTGGTTCAGGCTGTGACTTAGCAATTCCCATACAGCACCATAAGTTATGTTCAAATAGATACAAACTTAGAGACTACTGTCCATAAACAAATGTCCGTAAGAGCGTAGAAAATCAAGGCTGACTTATTAAAAAGGGGAGAGGAGTATCTGAACTAATTGCGTATTTAGGATTCTTCTCAGGTCTGAAACAATCTGTTACTTCAGTCTTTAACAATCTGTTATCCCTTAGGTAATAGGGATAGATACATCATGACAATGTTTGGGGAGTAAAAAGTAGTGTCTCCAAATATCTTAATTTACACAAAAAATTCTTTGTCATTGTCAGTTGTTTTAATATAAAAAGCAATCCATTCATTTCTGGCATGTACATAGTACAGCATAGTTTACATTTTTAATTTATTTAACACTAGATATGCTCTCCTCTTTGTATGAGTATAGAGAGCAAAGAACTATACACTACTATTCATGCACCACCTAGTTCAAGGTGCCTGGTCAGGGCAATTTCATGTTCTTTTGGGAAGTATTAAGAAATTTTGTATCAATCTTTTTCCTCATTGGTAATTTGCAGAAATCTCATGGATTTAAGGAAGACTGTGTGAAATCATGAAGAGCTCACACCTAAAGCTCAGATAGCACGGAACTTATAATTCCTTCCAAAGCAGAAGTGGTAAAAATTCTTTATTTCAGATCTGCTCTTGCCTGAAAGGGCAGCCTTTCAGGGGATGCAGCTAGGTTCAGAAAGGGGCTTTCGCAGGACCATTGTAGACTAGAAGAGGATTTTCTTGTCACTTGACTGTTCTGTCTCCAAATCTGCTTTTGAGAGGCATTATGAAAGGTTTTTCAAGACTATATTGATACTGGGATGTTTCACATTCATATTCTGTGAATCAAAAAGTGCCCTTGGACCACTGATTTTTTTAAAACTAGCTTGGTTATTCTTCACTTACATTTGGCTTACTGGAGTTCCACGATGTCTTCATGGTAAAACTTACTCTTTCTCCCACTCACAGTACTGTGCTTTGCAATGGTCATATTGCTGCCAAAAATTCTTTCTTCCATACTGTCAGGCAACAGAGCACATATTTATGCAGCAGCTTGACAGCACTGTGGAGGGAGTGGGAGGCTTTGATGTGCATTTGGAGAATTAAAACTAAAAAGACCTTTCTGAAACTACTAAGAGGTGTTTTCTAGAGTTCTAATTACTATCAATAAAACTAAATACACAGATACTAAAAGTTTCATTGCAATGAACAGGGCATGATACTTTCATTCTTTATTTTCTTGCAGTGAAAACATTACTTTAAAACAATCTACATTTGCCACCACTTATCAAAAAGGTAACAGAGTTTATAAAGTGTTCAGATGGTACAATAAGGGCCTTAAATTTAGTTTAATAACTGATCTAAAGGAAAATAAAGGCAGGACTCGAATATATATGTATATAAATATACACATGTACAGATACAGGCGTGAACACAACAAGGAGATAAGATCACTGTCTTTAATCAATGAGGCAAAGGAACTGTCTGGAAGTTAAAACATAATTAGACATAGATTATATATTTCTAATAGTCAAGTTAATTTTATTGGAACAAAACCATTAGGGTAATCATGTCTGACTCAAAATTCACATCTTTCTGGTATACTTGAGACAAATTTGCGTTATTATAGTATAATATACTATAATATAGTGGTGTCAATGATCTACAGTCTCTCTTGGCTCTAAAATAATAGATTATACATTATCTGTTATATTATATATATTTATATATATGCAATATATAACACTGAATGAATGATAGAATCATAGAATGCTTTGGGTTGGAAAGGACCATAAAGATCATCCCCCCATTTTTAATCTTCCTTGTAGTGCCATAGAGACGAGCTCACCTTTTCTGTGATATTTATTTCTTCATTGTGCTTTGCCTACTCCTTGCTTTCCCAAAAAGTGAATAAATTATTCTAGTTCTCTAGTTCTTAGTTTGGGGGAAGGATATTGGATAATGTTCCGTAGTTTGTGCTGAGCAGTAAGTTATTCTGTCTCATCATGTTTCCTTAGGTCTCAAGACTTCTGAGTTAAAAAATTTAGTCTAATTTTAGGCATCCACATTGTTGTGGACCTGACGTAACTGCCCATGGCTCCACTTATGTCAATAAAAGGAAGTATTCTTATGAAACAAGTCATCTATCTATCGTAAAACTTATTTTACAATGAAAATGAAATAAAAAAACAAATTAGAGAATGCAAATTCCAACCAAGATGCCTTGAACTTTTCAGAAGCAAATGTGCTTACTGAGAAATCTGAAAACTTGTATTTTAAAATTGTAATTCATAACAAATATTGTTAATGAAATATTATAATTTCTTCAATCTTTAATAATTTTACATCCAGGAATGTACAGTTTAAAAAGTCATTGATGTAGGACTTGAAGCTGCTCCACTGAAAATGGAGACTTCTCATTGACTTCAGTATATTTAAGAATTTGTCACAACATTTGAGGCAAATGGATGAGGCCGGGCTTTTCTTGGTGGAGTGTAATAAGAGTCCAAGGAGTACTTGTACATAGGAAGTTCCATACAAACATGAGGAAGAACTTCTTTACAGTAAGGGTGATGGAGCTCTGGAATAGGTTGCTCAGACGGATTGTGGAGTCTGGAGATATTCAAGACCCATATGAGGTCTTGTGCAACATATATATATATATAATCTACTTTAGCCAGGGGCTTGGACTCAGTGATCTCTAGGGGTCCCTTGCAACCTCTGCAGTTCTGTGAATTGATTTTTTAAACAGTTTGCACATGCAGCTGCCATGGACTTAAGTAAAAGTTGTCAGCAACATTCACTTCTAAAATCTAGCTACTATGTTAGGATGCAGTTATCTCACTGATGCAGAATGTAATATACAAACAAGCAGAATACATTGTTCCTTCTCTTAAACCTCAAATCACTGCACAAGCAATTCCTGTTACCCATTAAGAGTTGAACAAGCAGTTTCTGACACAATCTTCCCACCACCAGGAGACTTCAAAAATGACTCATGGCCAGTAGCAGTTGGAATTTGAGATCAAATGAGGCTTCTACGTTTGACATCAAATAGCAAATAAAGTGGATTATAAAATACTAAGCAATGACAAAGTTCTTGATCTTTGTATATATGTGTGCATATTAACTATTGCATAAAATAATACTGGAGGAAGAACTGTCAATTTGCTTTAATAATGCATGGAATTCAGTACCCAGCTGGTTACAAATCCTATGACAATATAAAAACTTCTGAGTTTGGACAGAGAAAAAGAAGTTTCTTAACCTGGAAAATTATTAAATCCTTTAGAGAAGATCCGTTTGAATGGGAGGTAAAAAGCAAGACAGAAGGAGCATATGAATGAAGCCTTGGAAAAGTATAGTGGGAAAACTGGAGCTTTGAGAGAAGATGCAATAGTGGAGAATGGCGAGAAAGAAGTATTCTCTGAAGGCAACTGAAAACTGCTAAGAGTTGGTTAGGAGGGGATGGCAGACTCCAGGACAAAGGGAAGCATTTTAAATAACTCTTTGCAGATCTGAAGGCAGCCCTGGCTCAGTTCTGTGATAGTACAAATTATTAAAAATAAATCTTTGTGAATTATTGTAGAGAGAATTTTGCATTGGCTTACAGTGGCTGTGTAAGTTAAACTCTGGACTTGTGGCTTGTGATGTGACTAGAACTTCTTGATGGGAAACATAGCCACCTTGCAGTGGCTGGTCGTTCATTACAAATGTAACTAACTTCAGTGTATATAAATATTTCGTAGCTTTTATTACAATACACCATAATCAATTTATTGTTCTAATGGCTATTTCATTATCAGGCAAAGAACATGGAACTTAAGTTATGAAGATAAGACTAAATAATTGATTGTTAGAAGGAGCATTTATTCAGAGGTAGGTCTATAAAACAGATCAGAGCACAACATGTGCAAACAGTTGAAATACTGACAACATCTATGAGAGTACATTCAAAGTTTAGCAGATTGCTGATGACTAACCCCTTGTTTTTCCAAATCAAAGTGGGTGATCATACATGGCATCACAAAGTTGTCTCCTGAGTCAGAGTAGTACTGCAAAGAAAGCAAAAAGTTCAGATCAAACATATACTCATTTGATTGTCAAATTCTAAGCAATTCTCTGCTCTGGAGAGCAGTACCTTACTACATCTCCCTCAACCTGCTGGCCACGTTTCTTTTGATGTGGCCCAGGATACCGCTGGCTTTCTGGCTGTGAAGGCACACCTCTGACTCGTGTCCAGCTTACTATCTCCCAGATCTCCCAAGTACTTTTTGGCGGGGCTGTGCTCCATCCTTTTGTCCCCCTGTGGGGCTGCCTTGATCCAAGGCCTTCACTTGGCTTTGTTCAACCTCATAAGGTTCTCCTGTGTCCACTGCTCTAAGTCAAAGACTGTAGATTCAAAGATCTTAGAACCAAAGAACAAACCTTGAAAGTTTTAAATAAACTAACTAGAATGCAGGGAGAACACAAAATGTAATTCAGTTCATTATTGGAAGAAAATATAGTGTTGAGGTCAATTTTCCATCAAATATCAGATGCCTCTTCTGGTTTTCTTAAAAGGCTTGTAAAGTGCCACGCCATTAGAAAGTAAGGTAATCAACCTTATTTTACTGATTTTTGATATAATGAATGCTCCTGAATGTTGAAAGAGCACAAACTGATTTTGAATTCAAAGTCATGTAAGACCGTGGTTTGTAATCCTTTAGAAGTAGCATAATAGAGTACTGAACAATCTCTCAAGGAAAACCAGATGAATTTTATAACTTAATATGTCTTTTTCCATCTATATTCTAGAATATGGTACAAGTCAGTATAAAATAGCTATGGATGAACTGGATACAAGGTGAACTGTAGCAATTCTACCGGTGACAAAGCAATAAAGTGACTTCATAGTCACTTCCCTTCTAGACTCATTCAGTTAGCCTTGTACTACATAGTGTTGCCAATAGACAGCAACATAATGGAACTGATCTTTGCTTCTTCACGATCTGATAGGTTTTTGCAGATGATTTTGTCTATTATTATGTCACTTCTTTTCCTTTAATCCCATTAAATATTTTGCAGACATTTCATAGTCTATTTCAAACATGGTTTGACTTTGTACTATATTTTTATCCCTGTTTTTCTGTTTTCTTATGCAGGTTCGCAGCTGGAGAAGTCCCTTCTCCTCAGCTCTCCATAGGCAGTATTGATTTAATTGTCCAAGAGAAGAGTGACTATGCAGTTGTTAATACAGAAGCAGTCAAAGGCAATTAGGTAAGGCTCTTGAATACAAATCAAACATTTGACAACCAACAGTGACACTGTGACTTTAAAGTGAGAGAATTGCAGGTGCTGAGCACTGAACATCAGGTGGTCTCAGAATTTATGCTCATCAGAGATGAACTGCTACACTCTACATGAGGTGAAGGTTTTGTACTATCTTGACATCCATACCTAAGTAGGAGAAATCAAACGTATTGCTGTGGCTGGGCCCATTTATAGAGTGAGGGATATAGGAGTAAGGCCATCAAAGGTGATAGAAAGTGTTTTACCACTTCTTGTTATTGACTGATCAGGGTGGGAAACTGTTTTGGCAATAAAATCCTTACCGTGCAAACTCTTTTCTCTTTCTGAGAGCCATTAACTGCAGCCTTCATATGAGAAAATGTTACAAATTAAACTCTTCCAATAGCAGCAGATTTGTCCAAATTGTAGGAGCTGTTAGGAGCTTTCAAACTCAAGATGGGTCAATTCTGCATTCCACTCTTATGGCTTGTAATCTACGAAGGTGAGACCTGAGGTCTTTGAGACCTCAGAGATTTCAGGCATTTCATTTACAAATAAAAAGCCAGCGTTTTAGGCAAATATAGTTCTTTTGCCACATAAAGGTTTGTTTTGAGCTAACTTGTCTATCTCTATAAACTGCTTGTGGTTACTCCAGTTTTAAAACCAACCGTGCAATATTCAGTAAAAAAAAAATATAATAAAGTCTATATTTCCTTTGGGGGGGGGAAAAAAAGAGAAACGAAAATATTTTTAATAAATGTGAGTTCTCCTCATTCACCTTACTTTCATTGAGAACTGTTCCATAGCTTTGCTATGGTTATAAACTGTGTGTAAAAGCATGACAACAAAATGCAGGGGCAGTTCACCAGATTTCTGGCTTGATTTAGAAGAGTCTGTATCTGTCTGCCCTTCTTTTCAGAAAGAATATATGTGGCACTCCACAGGCAGAGATTGCGACTGATACTGATACTAGAATAAGACTAAAAATCCACTGGGGGGAAGTCAAATGGGACTCAGAGGAACTTCAGAGCCGTTATAAGAACAGTTATGAAAAAACTATCTTCTTTAAATTTCTTTTAATCTTTTTTTTTTAACTGCTCCATTTGTACACCAGTGTCTCAGCATTTATACTTTTGGGAAATTTTAGACAGAAGGAAGCTGTTTTTCATGAGAAGGGATTTAGGTGCACATCTCATTTTAAATGAGCTTAGTAAAAAGATCTCCTGTGATGCTAATGATTGCTGGAAGGTTTTGCTCTTTGGTCTTTCTAATTGAAGTCTGAGATAACATCTAAGTACGTTGTTTTAAGTGCTTCTATTTAATTGATTTTTCATTAGCATTTTCTAAAATTACTGAAAATATCAATAATAGGTTGTTCTTTCTGCGGCTAAAATTTATTAGCTTTCCAAATCATACAGAGAGATTCAGAGAGACCTGAATAAAGCAATCTCTTGATTTATTCCTGTGCACAAAGCATAAAAGATTCTGTGTCTTCTCAGTAATACTCAAAGAGGCTTTTTTGATTTGTATCATATGGGCATTTATTTATGTTATGTACAATATATATAATATATATATTATGTTTTTAATGCAGTGCTGTAATCACACAAAGTCACAAGTTAATCCAATTTTTATGAAGAATATTTCTCTTCAGTTCATCCAAATGGCTGTAGCTGAATTTGAGAGAACTTCAGAGTACATGAAGGTTACTTTCACCCCTGAAATTTCACCAGGCTTCATCTCAATTTCAATTTCCCAAGGTACTCTCAGTTGCGAAATAGAAAAAGAGGATAAATATTTTAAAATCCCAGCAAAATGTAGAATTTACAATATTCTTCTTGTGAAGTGTCATCTTCATATTTACAAAGTGATTTGTTTAGATAAGATTAAGCTGCTTACTTCCAATGCTGTCTACTTTCAATGAAACACTAATAATTTTATTTTACCTTTGTAATTACAGAATACACATTATCTTTTCATATACTAAAATAACTGAAATCATAGCATGAAAATGGAACATATGCCTTTGTTCGACAGAATATTTTATACCTATTGAAGTGGATATTAGGTTGTAATGGAACTGTGATGAGAGTAGAGGGAAAACATATCAGTTTTTGCCACGCAATGCTTAGCTTCAATCAGAGCTACTCTCTTCTTTTTATTGAGGTTGATTGGATGTATATCCTGCTTCCAAAGAGTGATGGTTCCAGAATGACATTCACATCTGTGTGAAATATTTTACATAAGCTACAATCAGCATTTTTAGGGGGAGGAATATCATTCCCTCTATAGTCAACTTTGAGCCCTCGGAAGCCACATCAAAAACTTCACTATCCGAAGTGATGTGTTAATTATTATGTTGGAAAAAAAAAAAAACACAAGGCAGAATTTTAGAATTGCTCTCTAAGCATGTTTGGTTCAAGTAAACCAAACCGATCTCTGAGCTTTAAAACAACTAAGTTACAACTGGAGAAACTTGTAACCGCAATTAACCTGTGTAATTACACACTGCTTGCACCTGATGAGTCAGGCCGATCCCTGAATCTGGTAATGGAAAGATGTTTTGCATCCAGGTAAAATTACCTTAGGGTAACGACCTCAGGCACACACATTTGCATTATAGACATCTGAAGTGAGATGTAAGGAATCCCATCCGTGGGACACTTCCAGTTCTTACTCTTCTTCCTGTCAAAGACCTGTTGCCATTCCCAGCTATGAAGGTGCTCATCCTTCTGTAGCTCATGCCCGTGTTATGAGGAGGGGAAACTCAAACAACAGTGAAGAATATGAATGAACATGCACAAACAAGCAATGGCTGAGTCTGAGACGGCAGCTGCAATCTGATGTCTCTGTAGCTGCTGCAGGACATTGGTGTTGCTGGGCAGAGGGTCCACATGTTCACTTCCATATCCTATCACTCTTCAGCAAAACACTTAGATGGATTTAAACCAAAGTACAAGCTTCAGTCCTACATCAACAGAACCTCATCACATAATTGATTTAAGGGATATGTTTAAGCAATCTGTTGCTTAGCAATGAACCTGGGCATCTGCTTATATTTTTTACAAAGGACTCTGTGAGACAGTAGAGCACAGTAGCGGCTGTTTCATACACTTAACAACTCTCTCCCTACTGCTATGTCATGAAGACAACTTAGGAGAAGGCAAGAACAAGATTACAGAGCAAGAGTCTCCTTGCCTATCACAACTAGCACTGACCCATGACTAACATGAGTTTTCCTGTCCTCAAAGTATCTTGTCGTTCTAAACCTTTTAGTCTTATGCATTCGTCTGTCTCTTATATTGTGTTAACCCATTCTCTCAAGTCTTTTTCCCTCTCCAATTTGCCTGACTCGTTGGTATTTTTTCACAAAAGCTTTTTGTTTCTGCTGTCGCTGTTTCTTTGCTCCTCTGAAGCTCACAACCTCTGGCTGTCGCAGCGAAGGGCCTCCCCCCTCCTAGTGGAGTTCTTTGCAGAACAAAGTGATTTGGGTTGGGAGGCTAAGAGCTGTTAGTTTGGACCATCCCGTGCCTGTCAGTCATGGTGGTTAAAGCTCATCCATGTATGCTGCCATGCTTCCAGCATGCCCTGAGGATAAGCAGTTACACTCGAGGCTAAACCTGCCCTAAAGCAAGTTCCCCAAACCCTATATAGCTTCTGGGTAATCTGTGCTTAAGACACTGTATTTCATGTGATTACTTGCATTGTTTCCTTTATACTTCTTGCCTATGTCACTCTTTTCCCTACAATGTATTTTTGCATGGTAATATCAGTTCTACATTTGTCTGATTTAAAGCTCTTTAAGGAAGGAGAGGGGCTTGAATTTACAGATAGGTAAATATACGGATAGCAAGAGGAAGCACTTATTTTATGAAGATTTCACTTCTAACATCTATTCTTGAAAAAATCCTGCAGATAATACTTCTGTCCTACAACTCCTATAGCAACAAGCCACAGGTTTTAATGCTAAAACAATTCAAGGTACAACTGCTTAGATATATAGAACTGACTTTTAGCCAGAATTATTATTTGTAAGGGTAACTTTTTCACTATAGTTGTAGTCAAAACTGAGAGGAAAAGATCCAATTTTCTCTACCCCTCTGGTGTGTTTTCAACTGTCTTTTGAGAACTCAGAGAGAGAACTCTAGTTTGTCAGAAATAATCAGATTTAATAACCAGATTTCTCTCAGAGTTTCTTGACACTGCTTTTCTTCATGCTGCTGTATCCATTCTACATGCATCGACTTTCCAGTAAAGGCTACCTATCTAGAAGTTGAAGGAATATATTAAACACCTCGAGAAGATAGAACTTGTTGCCTTCTCACAATGCCTAGTGAAGCTGGCTCAGGGCCTACTTGCAAGAGTAAAAATCATAATGACAGGTCTGTCTTTGGCCTTCTTTAGAAACTGTATGGGAAGGAGATGAATGGACCCTTTGTGGTAATGGCATCTCCTTGTGTGACAACTAGACCAAGACTGCTATATATTGACACTACCAAACAGCCGTGAGACAATAACAGCAGCTTGTCAGTGATGTGATGGCTATGAAAGAGTATGTTCAATAAAAATTTCACCTCTGCAAGAAATTTAAGACAGATGTTGATGCCCAGCCTCTTCCTCAGTCTATGGTCAGAAATGCCACAGATGGCTCTTTTAACTGGCTTTAAAATCATTAATTAATTTAATCATATATACTGTAAATTTAATAAACAGTTTTGGATTTTGCTAAATCAAGAAATAATAGTTAGATTTTGGCAACCTTGCATGCCTAAATTAGCCATAGCGTGTATGGGTCTAAATTCAATGGCCAAAAAAGTCTCAGTCACAGAGCTTTAGTTCATGAATTGCCTTACCTGCCAGAGTAAAGCTGTTTTGCGAGAAAACCGTAGAATTCATAGCATCAAGTCACTGCCCTCAGATTAGGACACTCTACTTTAAGTGTCCCCTTATAAACCTGAACAAGTTGCAGAAGCTCCCAAAGGAGTCAGTGGAGATTCATTCAGCCAACACAGCTGATGAAGACTAGCATGATTTTATACTAACCTATATTTGGTCAGTTGAAATACTTTCTATTTTCCACTCTCTATGTCAGCTAGTTCTCCAGTGTGTGATTCAGTTGTATAACGGCATTTTGACGCTTATATTTTGTGCACTTATTGAGTGCATGGCTGACGTGCTTAGCACAAGTCATCATTCATATCTGCTAGTCCTCTCAGGCATCTCAGAGAGTGTCTCAAAAGACAATAGGTGCCTGTCTTAAGGCCAATTAAGAGAGTTCCCCTTCATTACAGTGGGAGCTCAGGCATGCTCACATGATGATGTGGACATTTACTACCTGGAGAAGTCTGCGTGAAAGAGAACAAACAAAAGGAATCTGACCGTGTAGTCTTATGGTTCTGAAACTTTGCTGGGAGTGGGAGGGCAGGTCCTGTGCTCTTGCTGTGCCATATACTACTACTGCCTGTCCTGACTGTACTTAACATATATTAGACAATATATTCAAGCAACATTAGGAATAGAGAATAATTTCCATGATTCTCTGCCTCCTAAATACTTTCCTGATTGAATAGCAGCTGGTTCTGGAACAAGGAGCCTAAGGTGTACCTTAATGCAAGTCACCTGTGGGAAGGTGGAAGCCTTTCTGCTTTGGGACTTCAAGTCCTGAACCTGAAGAGGAAGAAGGGAGAAACAGGAGCGACCATGAGCTGGCAGAGTAGATGGCAAGGTCCGCCTCATTCCCTACTCAGGAACAGGGATTTCCTAGTCTGAATCCACTAAGGAATGGGGAAGAGAAGAGGACGCCCAGTTCACCAAGAGGAGTGGCACAGCTCTCAGGAAAGAGGCAGCAGCAGGGGTCAGGGCTCTCCAAAAGCAAGATTTAACAAAAACCTCTGGATCTGGCTGTGATTTTAACATCCTGAATTGAACTTCCTTTAGCACAACTTAAATAGGAGGAAATGTTTTTACTCTTCTCATTAGCTGCAATTCATGCATAGCTGAAATAAGGAAAAGTGTAAAGAAACAAAGACTATAAAGTTGTTTGGGCAACTTGCTGAAACATTACGACAATCACTAGCCCTCTTAAAAAGCCCTGGGAACTACTGATGCTAGCGGCAGCCAAGACAGCTAAAGAAATCTCTTTCTCTCTCTCTCTCCCTCTGTTCTTCAATTTGTTGATCTTGTTGAGGTGGCAAAGTTGATTTTCCTTATTCCCTGACTATATGCCTGGATTTCACCACCACAGTAATCAATGTGAAAAGAGCTGTGCACCACCAGAGATCCCCTCAGGATAAAGCCAACCTGTGGAAAAGGACCATAGAGAGCAGAAACACCCTCAGGGCTCCTCAGTTCAGAAATCAGCAGTGTGGATCAGTTGCTTGCAGACTGCCCTTCTTCCCTTCTTCTTCAGCGTGTGTTGTAGGGACCCCCAACAGGACAGAAAAGATTTTGGAAAATCTGAAGGAAGTGTTGCTATACATATTGCAGACACTGACAAGGTGGGGAGAAGGAGAACAAACAAATGCAAAAATCAGCTGTTGAAATGATGTTAATATATATTTTTTAACTGACCTGCTTTTCAATAAAGTAATACAAATACTGCCCTTCTTAGGCTCCTTAAGCACAAGCACAAAACAATGCTGTTTCAGGACCCTATGGTTGTGAAAGCTGTTTCTGCATTGACATGAGGGCAGAATTAAACCTAATAATGTGAAATTGGGGAGGTGGGTCTTGGAAATAGGGGCTTTTCATAGTGCCAGCAATTAAGTTTAGACTGGGGAACAACCTACAATCACAGAATCATAGAATCATAGGTTGGTTCCATCCATAGGTTGGAAAAGACCTTAAAGATCATCGAGTCCAACCATGACCTAACCACACTACCCTTACTCTAACAACCCTCCACTAAATCATGTCCCTGAATCCCACATCCAAACAGTTTTTAAACACATCCAGGGATGGTGACTCAAACATATCCCTGGAAAGCCTATTTCAGAGCTTAACAGCCCTTTCTGTAAAGAAGTGTTTCCTGATATCTAACCTAAACTTACCCTGGTGCAACTTGAGGCCATAACCTGAAACAAATTCGAAAGTAGTTTTTGTGTTTAGCCACCAAACAGAAAAATCAATTATTTGTACATCTCTAATTTGGAGTGTAAGAAAAAGCCTTAAAGAAGAGTATGAACCATTTTTCACAGATCAGTGTTCCCATCTTTTTTGGCTGCAGTTGCTCACAGGCACAGCACAAGCCTCACTCTAACCCTTGCTACTACAGTCAGCTATGCAGCCTCCACTGCACCTTTTTGAATTATTAGCAATACAGCGTGTCTGAGCTCTCTCTCCTTTAAGCCCTATTATTAAACACAGAAGGGATCTAAGTAACCCTTTTGCACTGTGCAGGCAGGAGGTAATTTTGCATGCACGATTGCCTGCTTTCAGGAGAGGTGTGCTTGCCCTGTGTATGATAACCTCACTGTAGGTGCATATTTTGTGAGCAAAAGTTTGATTCTGATGTTTCTGTAGCACACATTCAGCTCACAAGATCATGACTGAACCCGAGTTGTTGTAGGATTAAAAATACTAGTTTAATATTTTATGACTTATGTTGTCAGTGTACTCAGATTACCAGAGCCATTTCCTGGGCAGCCTCTTTTGCTTAATTAGGACCTTTCGATAGACCTATATCTGTTGCACTATTATTTTAAGCTGAGTTTTTCACTTTTTCTATAACCCATTTCAAGTTGGAATTACAATTGCTTTGCTTCCATGTTCTGCACTTGAATCTTATCTACAGAAGAGCGTAGGTTTCTCTCTGCATAGTTACTTTCAGACTCTTCTAAATAAATTTTGTTTTGATAGTTCCTAGTATATATGACAGATGATACTTGAAATACTGCAACGCACTCTGCAAGATTTTCACTTTTGCCCCATGATTTAGAATGATAGCAGGCTGCATTTTTTCATATGCCCCTTTCTGTCTCAAATGTATTGCCCAGACTGTGTGGGACTGGAAACAGAAGACTGCATGAGCACAAACACAAAACACCAGATAAGCTCTCCGGTGAGAGTATCTCATGCCATTTTATTTAGAAAATACAATGTTCCCATTTTTGTTTTAACTGCCTTAACAAGGAACTGAATGCCCCTCGACACCTTGCAATGAAATGTTCTTTCCCCCTGCACATTTTTTCTCCCATTAGAGTGGAGTATAAACATTTTAAAGAACCTTGAGACATCAGGAGCTGTGCACTCTTATACTGGGCTTTTCCAATATACTCTTATCTTTTACATCTGTTGTTTTCATTTCAGCCTTTAAAGAAAAAAACACACACACACAAAAACAGACAACAATCAGTATAAAATAATGGCAGTGTAATCACTGCCTATTTTCATAGAATCATGGAATCTGAGTTGGAAAGAATCACAGAGATCACGGAGTCCAACTCCTGACTCCACACAGGACCACTGAAAAATCAAACCACGTATCTGAGAGTTGTCCAAATGCATCTTGAACTCCAGCAGAGCTGGTCTGCAGGAAAAGAGTAGCAACTCTGTTCATGCCTCGTTTACCACTGAAATCTGAGAAGAATATCAGGTTTTGTGTTTTAATAAACACTTCTTCACAGGCTTTCAGGTTTGTAATTTATTCCAAGAGCTGCTTGCACTTCATAGTGAAACTTGAGCACAAATTAGGTCTTCCAAAGGTCTTTTAAAACAAATTACATATTCAGAACTATTTGGTCTCTTGCTTTTATCTTTCAGCAGCTATTGTTCTTACCTGCTGTATCTTATTACACGAGAAGCCTTGTGTAGGTTAGGTTAGGTTTGTGCTTTTTATTTTTCTCCACGTGGAACAGGCAAAACACAGCACTTCACAAACACACTGTCCTATGCTTGCTAGGCAAAGAAATGACATGGTGCATTTTATATCTTAGGAAAATACTCCAAACTCTACTGAATGGTTCATAACTGGGAGGGGATTGTACAAGGCAGAAGAAAGAAATGTAACAGTCAAATGACAAATCCAATCTACTTTGGTGTGTCTAGAGAAAGTAAACTGTGTGTCTAGGCACTAGAGTCAGATAACTAACATGTTAGTAGTTGTAATATGTATTTTTATGGTCTGTATTCTGTTCATTTGTGGAGACTCTCCATGAAAATATTGTGCCTTTGTAGCCTGTTTGGCATTACTGATCTACTTCCAAGCCTGGGTCTGCTTATGACCAGTCTTCTAAGTATTTTTCACAGTGTCTTTCCTGAAGCATGAGAAAACAGGGAAAATATCTGTGGATTGAAACAATGAAAAAAAACCAGCACGGTTTTAACAGCTGCTGGAGTGAGCAAACTACAGATACCTTTCAGAATAAGTAGAGCAGATTTGTATTTTACAGCAGGAGTGAAAAGTGAGAGTGCACTACACAGCAAGTTCTGCAGAAATGCTTAGACTTGGAATTGCCTCTTTTCTTGTTCTAATAAAAACACCTTCCACTGAATATTTTACAGCAGTAACAACTTTGTAGAAAAGATTTATAAATACATTATTTTTCCAAACACAGTCTCACAAATAAGTATGGCCCAACATTATCTGTTGTTTAATTTAATTCCAGCCTTCATTCTTGTGCTCAGAGATGCTGTGCTCTCACATGAAGCCAAGGAGCGGTTTGAAAGGTTCCCTGGGGGTCTGATGTGAGGGGTCTCTCTTTGTTACCTGTTCCTGGAAGAAGGGGTGTTCTCTGTGGCTGCCAGGAACAACTTTCTCAATACAGTGCTTGGCAATCCCAGGCCCCCGATGACCCTTCCAGCATGACTGAGAGCATTCAGTCTTGTGTCAAGGGTGAGCCTTGTGGGGGGAGCATTAGACTGGCGCTTGCATGCTTTACCTCCAGTGACAGAGTGTGAACTGAATGTGTCAGCTTCCCTTGGCCTCGGATCTAGAACTGGAAAGATGATGGGGAAAATTAATGCAAGCGTAGTCAAGAAGAAGAAAAACTTTCTTTGGCATTCATCACAATCTTGAGTTTTAGATTCCTATGCAGTGTAAAAGTATCTGCAGTGATCTGCATGTCTGATGCACTCTTCATTCAATAGCACAGGTTTCATGTTTCAGATTTCTTTCCATTGACTTCTGGAGAGCAGTGTCAAGAATCAAATGTCGTGCATAGCAGCAGGATCTTCCTCTTTCCTTATCTTTATCCCTTTCTATGTAAATTAGAAACTCATTCCTTCCTTAGGGACATTTCTAAAATTCTTCCAAGGTGCTGCAACATTTTAAGCCTGTGACAAAAATCTCCACAAAGACTATATAATCAAGAACATTAATTGCATTTGCAATCGAGTTCAGTCATACCTTTTAATACTACATTTTGTGTTGGAGCTCTGACATAATTAGTTCACTCCCATTTATTGTCACTTTTGATGACTCTGGTTCACAAGATCCAATTAAGTAAGGTTCTTAAGCATGTATGTAACCTTAAGCACAGGAAGAGTAGTGCTCCCTTGCAATACTGAAATTCATTTTAATACAGTTAATGCTGAGATGGTTTCAAACAAATCTCTCATAGTTGCATACCTACAATCTCCACAGAAAAGCTGTCCAAGCTTGAAAACTCTGTGCTAACATATAACCAATCATGCTGAGAGAATGGGGATGTAAGGCTACACCTTATTTGCTGAAAGCCAGTAACTACACAACATCTTATGTATGTCTGTACCTTGCCACCTATGACATTGTGAACTACGAAAAAATTACAGAAATAGCTGGCATGACCTTGCAATGGTATCTGCATGATGCCATTACGAAAAAGCTGGTAATGCCTTGGAAAAGAAGTAGCTTTGTGTCTGTTGCTAAATAGTGATTCTACTGCGGTTGGGATAATGGTTCACAGGTTTTAAATTAGTTTCTGCATCACATGAAATTAGGCAAAACCATAGCAATAGACAGGAGGAGTAACGCTTAGTGGATGTAAATGCCAAACTACCAAACAGTGCAGTATCAAAAGGAGACAGCCCACTGGTCTCCTGAGGACAGTTTGACAGGGGGAACATAGCTTTCTAAGTATTACTATTTATTCCACTATTTAAATTACAGTATGCCCACCCCCCCCCACACCCACTACAAAAAAAATAAAAATAAAAAATGACACAAAGGATATTGAGTTCTTCCTAACAAAAATACTCATGCTCAACAGGTGACTTAGCATAACCAGGACTTATGTTCTCAGTCTCACTAGAGAGCACAACATCTCGTAATTTCTTTTCAAGTTTGTCAGAACTTCCAGATTTAAAATGTTGAGTCTTAGAGCAATGAGTGCAGTGAAGGCCCAGAGCACTGGCTGGCTGTCTGATCCAGGATACTGCAGAGTTGGTCTGGAGGATGGCATTTCTCTTCCACGCCAAGCCATCTATGACTCTATGATTCTATGACTCTACAATTCTACATCATGGTTCTAGTAATTACTGATGTGTGGGCTTTTTTAAAATTACAAGCATCTATGTCTATACGTGCACTGTATTGTCAAAGTGATAATACAGAAATACGTTGGCTCCTACTTAAATTTCCACCATAGGCCTTAGGGAGTTATTATGGTACACCACTGCCTTGTAGAGAAGATATTTTTTCAGAAAAGTGAAGTCACTCTGCACTCTGAGGACTCACGCTGAGATTGCACTGCTAAAATATTCCACCTCTTTTTATAATACCATCTCTTGGAAAGTACTCTGTGTGAATTTTTTACTGAGGAAATGCCACCAGAATACTGGCCTTAGTAGCAGAATCACCTCAGATTTTATTATGGCTCTTTATTTTGCCAGGATTTTTCTTTTCTGTCTTCAGTAGCCTTGAGATAGCCCTCTTCAAGTCGTTGTTTAGAGTGGTTCCTATGAAAACCCTACTCAGACAGAGGGGGGAACTGAATCACCCTGCACATCTATACAATCTTTCTCCTCAAAGATCTCAGTGTAGCCAGTGAACAAAAACACAAAAGCAAAGCAAAGTGCTTGTTTTTTTTTTTTTTTTCTCTCCACACATTTGTTATTCAGCAGAACTTAAAGAAAACACCTCCTAAATCCCTTCTGAATAATTTAGCTTGAAATGTTTACTCTTTCACAAAAAAAAAAAAAGCACAAAATAACTTGGAAATACAAAGTCCTGAAACCATTCCCAGAAGCCACTGCTGCATACACAGTCTACTTATTTCAGTTCCTTTATGCCAGACAGGACCTTAGGCTTTCTGTTCAGCACAGGGCACAGGAAACTACAAAAGACACTCAGCTCTCCTTCCTCATGGGAACCTCAGTGGAAAAGGAGGATCAGATCACTGTGCAGGAAGCTGCTTTAGCTTACAGTGAGAGTAATTCTCCAAGGCATGCCAAGAGATGATCACTATAGCCTGAGTTCTCTTTTTCTATAAGAAGTGAGTTGCAAAGCAGTACACTTGCCCTATTTAAAATTGTAGCGTTATAATTTTATAATGTTATGGTAATTAATCACTGTAATCTATGACACCACCTTTTCATGACAGAAAAATCTCCTGTTACATTCCATTCATATAAGTACTTCTTCCCGATCTTCAAAAATTTCAAATGTACAACATTTCCTAGCCCTAGATGCTCGACTTAATTAAGTTAATTAACAGGAAATATAAAACAGTATCACACAGCAGAGCTGTCCTTTTATTTTAACCAGTCTCAAACAAGTACACATGCTGAGCTTCTTAGTCCTGAAGGCTTTGACACATGGTGGCTGTATCATTGCCCGAGAGGTGTGTGTGGTGGATGTTTCAGCTGGTGTCTTTCTGGCTCCAGTGCTAAGGGATTCCTGCAAACAGAGAACCCAATAACATTCCAAAGATGAGAACAGTGGGTCAGACATAAGTGTTTTAAAATAGCAGCAGAGGTCATGGACACCTGTGTGAATGAGACGTGGCACACAAGACACAGGGCCACAACATATGATTTGGCAATGAAGACTCACACACATTAGTCAGCATCCCATGCATTCACATGGCAATAATATTTCTTTTTCAATTGTTTTTGGTAGATCAGAACAGCCTGAGAATGGTACATCAAACTCTTCTGCTGGAGGTAAGAGCAAATTCAAGGCAGGTAAATTTTAAAAATTAAGGAATATCTCTATTTCAAGAGGTTATTAACACTGTTACTGAGCATGAGGTGAGGCTCCCTGACAAAAGAATGCATGTACTGTTTAGGACACTCTTTTGGTAAGATTATGAGGGCTTTACACTGAGTTCTAGGAAACACTATGTTTACAAAATTAGCAACCTAATCAAAGGCTGAAATCTATGGAAAACAATGGGGAATTGATCTAGGAACACAGGAGAGTTAGGAGAGAAATTAGTACATTGATTTATATAATACTTCAAAAATGTCTGTGTGTCCTTTTGCAGAAAGGTGTGAGTTTATAAACATGTATTAAGGAAGCTGTGTATCTATTCTAAGGTACTCTAAGATGCTCTTTGAGTGCAGGGCTAGCTAGCTTGGGATTGATTCTCTTAGCACTGGGCCTACACAAATACTTACTGATGAAAAGTAGAAGTAGAATCAGCTTTCATATTCTTTCAGCACGAGAAAAGCAAGTACACTTTAGTCCTTAAACTGCACCTGTTGATATCACAGGTAAAAGTTAACATCAGTGGAATTGAATGGATTAAAAACAAATTTATGTTACAAAGCACACAGACTGGGTAGTGTAAATAATAGGGCAAGAAGATTGACACTGAAGTTTCCACAAACAGATAAAAAGAGTTACAGGTTAGCACATACCAAAAATAAATATGCTTACTGTGATGCCTAAGAAGAAACCAGAGACATGTCTGGGGAAGAATAAATGTGGAGGCAAGTTGTAACAATGCAATCAAGCCAGAAGGCTGAGCCAGTTCAGACATATTATTGCTGTTTAATATTCAAAAATCATCTGACTGAGAGTATACAATGGAAAGTTTCAGTTCTGGTGACTAGCAAGAGAAAACAGTCAAGAATAAAAACTTCCAAATGTATGTTAGAAGTAAAAAAAAAAAAAAAAAAAAAAGACAAAATTCAGAGCAGTACTTACAAGGAAAAGGGAGAAAAAATGGATGAGAAAAGGCTGAAAAGTTCAAAGTCTTTTTTATTTCAAGTATTTTGAAAAAATTAGTCTTCCTGTATGATTAATACAGTACGAATGAAAAACATTAAAATATTTTAGATATTCTGAAATTTGAGAAATTCTGACGTAGAATTCTATAGTTGTGCAATGACTCCCAACCCTGTAGCAACTTTCATCAAGAAATCATGGAAGTCAAGACAGTTTGAAGGCAAAGGTATTTCCCGTTTGGAAAAGAGTAGAATGGAATTGTAAAGATACAACATTTCAATAGCCTGGACGAATCCAAAGCAAATTTGTAAGTATCCGAAGGATTCTTATTTAATGAGGAAAACCAAGACTAATTTGTCAATAATTAAATATGTTCAGCCACTGCAGTTTCCTTCTTCTCCACAGAAAATCATCTCATGCAGAGAAAGGGAGACAGCAGGAGGATGTATCCCAACTATCAGCCTTTGAGGTCTTCTACACAGCACTCTCTTGAGGAAGACTTGTACAGATGATGTTTATGGCAGATTCACAGGTAACAACAGACATCTGCTTCAGGGCTGTTTGCCAGCTACTTATTATGTCAGATTCTCTAGGGTTCTGTCCTGTGCTTAATATCCTATAATATTTTTTTAATAAACAAAAGGAGTTGCATTAAAAATTGAGTGCGAAAAGATGGCAGGCAAGGTTTGCTGAAGATGATCTTGACAATCTGAAGATTTTTTTTTTTTAAATATAAGAAAGGTGAATTTTAATGAAGATGAAATGTAATATACTGCATCTGGGATATTAATGCCAGAGAGAGCGTTAGCTGATTGACAGCTGTAACACAGAAAGGACCTAGAAGTGAGAATACTTCTCAGAGTAATTTAAAATAAAACAGCAAAGGAGCTGCTTGGAAAGGTATGATTGTATTTAGTCAAAATACGAGCAAGCCAAGAAAGGGAGAGAAGACTTGAAAGACGTTCCAATCCTGTTAGAGTTTTTTATTTGTTGGTTGGATTGTTATTTGTTTGTTTGCTTTTTGTCAGCAGAATAATTCTCTTTTTACTCCAAGTTCTTGAAGGGTAGAGCAAAAAAATAAACAGCTAATTTGCAAGAAAAGAGTAATACTTTATCATTTCAACATGAGTAAAGAATTAGAAAAGTCTAAGACAAACACACAAAATTAGTCCACAGCGGATTCCAGATGTTTTAAAATAAGCCTCTCTCAGGAAGAGCCCATAATCATTTGGCCCTATTGAAATGAAGATATCCTTCCTCTATCTGAGGATTTTTCCCTTCCTGTCTCGTGTGTGTGAACAGTTGCCAACAAATGTAAAATCATCATACTTCATTCAGTCCTAAAGACAGCTCAAGGCCTGACGGGTTTGTCCAGCCAGCTCCCTCTAGGTCATTGCCTTTCTACAAGCATACTCAGGCTGGCAAATCCAACAGCCAGGATCCCTCTTTGCCAGCCTCCTTCAGACCCAGCTGTAACCCCTCCTTTCTAATGGGCCACCCACAAGGCTCTTTCTTGGCAATTATGGCCCCCCTTTGCCAGAAACATATTGTTTCTCATGCCAGCTCAGAGCCTTTCATCCCAATATCCAAGCCAGTGAGCCCTCTTTCTGCATCCAGCTCCCAGGCTATTTAACTTCTCCCTGCTGCTCCAAAAGCTACGTAGCCTCAGGCTCTCTGCAACTGCTGGTTGTGTTTCCCTTTATGAGCTGGAAGAACTATTAAGCTCTCTAGTACAAGGATATGCACCAGAATTGAACTAAATAAACCCAGTGTCTCACTGCTTACTGATAAGAGGGAAAACTGCTACCCCTTCAGATTAGAATTTGGCTGAGAAACTGTTCTGTGGGGAGAAAACTTGTCCTCCACCAAAACTGGTATCCAAACCTGTATATTGGAAAGAATTCTGGTGGCTTTTTAGACCTTGATACTTCAGTTTGTTATCAGGTACCTTTCCCCATTCTGTCTTATCAACATGAAAGCACTTTCTCTGTGCTCTCTTCACTACCAACTGGTTACCAAACTACTTCTCCAAGTACAGCGGTTTTATTAACCTACAAATGAATATCTTACTTTTACACAATTAGATATGTATGAACCACTTTCAGTGGCTGAGCTGAGCCTTAAGACAAAAATCAACTTTCCTTCTTCCCAACAGCATCAAAATCACTTGTCAAACAATAAGAATTTTACACACTTTTTAGGTGCAAAGTAAAACTATACTAAGAAGAATGTGAATTCACACAGAAGCCAGATTTTCATTACTGCTATGTTGAAAAAAACACATTACAAAGACAGTATATAGTTTTTAGAGCCTGGTACATTTTTGTTCTTTGGAAAAAGAACTTTTGAAATGTTTTCATAAATCCTTTTTCAGGTGCTCCGTATAGATAGGATTTTGTTCAAAAGACTAGGGATTTCCAAAGCAATTTGCAAGTATTCGTGTTTTATGGCTGTGCTGACATTCTGATAAATCTGTCTTTTGTTTGTGAATTGAGATCTACTTCCTTTGAGTGTTTGATGTGCAAGGATGTCAAAAAGGTGAATATTTATATTATTTTTGACAAATTTTAGGACCACAAGTAAATAAATGTGAATATAAAGTAGAATTACTATACATACTCACTCTTCTACATAAGGAATTTTTTAACAGGAGTTTATATTTTAAAAATTTTGTGCAGACAGAGGTGAAAAAGGGTTTGTAATTCGAAAAAAAACTGAGAGTCAGAAAACTCCTCTGTCAATATGGGTAAAACAATTAGGCTACTCTTTTCAAACTTGAAGAATTTATGATATAGCAACGAAATAGAAACATTTTGTTTTTAATTGCTGTGCCTGAGGCTTCTCAGTAGGGTTTGCAGGAGAAGATTAAATCAGAACTTCACCTCTCCCCAGCCCTCTACAACTGCAACTGAACAAGATGAACATCAGCTTCGCTTCAGCTTCAGCTTTACAATCAGCAATCTGCTATGCTGATGTGAAGCTCTGAGCTGCTAGTTCAGGTCAGGGGCTGATTTGACCATGTGGGAAGAACTAGACAGGGAACTGTAACAATTATTATTTCTCATTTTCCGCATAAATTGATCTCTGAGTATGAGTTGAGACAAGCCTTTATTTTCTCAGTTTTTGAATAATAGAGTAATACAGATTTGTCTCTAATAGCTGCATATCCCTTTGAAGTCTTTATGGAAAGGTAAAAGTACCACAAAGCAATCAACTGTTAATACAGCATTCTCTTTTTTTTTTTTTTCAATTATACATTCTTAAAATATTCCATATACAAAGTGATTCCTATTCATCACTGGCCTTAAACAAAAAACGATTCCCCAAAATCACTGGCAAAAGACTGGTTCAGCAGAGATGCAGAGATGCAGAGATGCAGAGATGCCTAACGCGTCAGAGTGCCTGCTTTTACTGCAGGTTATATACGCAGGTGAGAGGAAATAATGAGAGAACAAGAATCTACAAGCCAGCAATGGTTGCTGAAAAGCTTTGAAAATTAATTGGGGAAGAAAGTTAGGTGAACTTCCATAATCACAGAATTCCTCTAACCTACTTTCGTAGCAGATTTGCTTTATAGTGCTTAAATCTTGACTCTCATCCAGGATGAAAAGGAAAAAGTGAAAGTAATTCTACCAAATCACATATGGTATAGACTACCTGAAAGCTAACAAAGTACTTTCCAAATGGAACAGTTTCCAACATGTTATTTCCTCTTGCTCTTCTCCGCTTGTGAAAATCTCTACACATGCACTGAAACACAACAAAGTACCTTTATTCCTTATTTAAATAATTTCTGGTTCTGCTAATATTATTATATATTTATATTTGTTCTTTTTCACAGTTAAAAAACTTAGTCTATGAGTAAGTTTCTATTTCTCTGTTTCTCCTCACAATCCAAGCTGAGACATATGGCAATTGAAAAGGGAACCAAGCTTATTTAAAAATAAAAAAGAAACAAGGGGAAAAAAAAACAGAGGAGGAAACCAAAAAGAAGGTAAAATATCTAGATCTTTTTCTTACAGTTGAAATCTTGAATTATAGGTGATTCAAATGACACATGTCCAGGACAAATCTTAATGGATCTATTCACTTTCATCATGATTTGGAGACCAATAAAGCAGCAGCTTCAAAAACTCTTTGTCTTTTTTTTTTTTTTCCAGGAGGTTGTTATTTTAGCAGCTCACAGTATTAGAGCATGATGATGTCCAGACTACTACAGGTTCCAGCAAGCCCTCACGATACCCTTAAAATCCAACAGTCAATCAACTTAAACTGTTAGGCCCACAGTTTTACTCAGTGCAAGAGTTTGGTGGCATAGAATAATGGAGCAGTAGAAGAGGGACTTCAACAGGAATCTCAGTTAGAATGAGGTTAACCTCACCCACATGTAGATGCCTAAACGTTGGGATCTTAATTCTGCTGTCCCCAAACTCAGTATTGTTTGACTGGCCAAAGACATCCAGCTTAGCCACTCCAGAAGGCTTTCCATAGGTCCTATCACACATTTACCAAGCTAATTATATATACCATTGTATATCCCAAAGAATCAAATGATCTAGCATCTGAGATCATAATTTGAACTCTAAGATCATCATAATTAGAGCTGAGAGAGGTCCATTTAGACTGCATTTCTAGTCAATGGAGATAAAATTTCATCCTCAGAAGTAGTTTATCACATTTTAAAGAGGAATGGAAAGAATTACCCACCACTATTTTTTCTGTATTGACTACAAACTGTTCTAAGGCCTCAGTTCAGCTGGTTACTTCTTGCTGTCTTTTCTATAGTAACTTGATTCACAGTAGATACAGTGGGAGCTTAGGCATGAAATACACACGTAGATGCCACAGGCCAGGCAAAATCAGTCTCACAGGTAAAATATAAACAGCTGGAGTTAGTTTTCAGATCATCCAGGTTAACATCACCTCCATGAACATGGAAAGACACTGCGAAAAAACAGCAAGTTCTCAGTTGGTGTGACTGGTAATACACTACAGCCTAGGGATTTGCACCTGTTAAGAGATGTACTGAATGCTTGGGAGTTGTCATATTGGCATCACTCCATTCTTGACAGGGGAAAATTTCCTAGGAAAGCAGGTGTGCAGTACATTAGTGGAAATTTTTCAGCACACTGACCATGACTTTATATTTCTGTGCTGATGTTTACTCATGTTTACTTGAATCAGTGACTTGCCTTTTTTTTTTTTTTCATTTTACTACTGAAAGATCTGGAGGGCATTCTTAAATATTTTCTTACTTTTTCCTGTTTTCAGTATCAGACATTACTAGAATTGTAATGAGATTACTGAATAGAGTATCACTCTACTGAGTGATAGGAGGACAAGTGGAGTCGCTGCACGGAATGATAGTCAAATTCTGGAGAGGTTAGTTGGCCATTTCTGCAATGAAAGAGAAAATTTTTCCCTGCATAAAGTCTAAGACATTACGTCAGAAGAGTTTCCAAAGAAATAATATATTTTCTCTCATAGTGGTCAGTATAGTTTCAAAAAAATGCCACATTTGTAACATATCATGCTTTAAAAGTTTGTTAAGAAATACTGGTTTTGATCACCTGGAAAATAATATACTTAATATGATACTGAAAGACCTGCATGTTGGAGAGAATGTATCAGTCGAGCACATTATATAAGACACAAGTCAACTCTCTATACAAGACATAGCGAAACACAAACAGCCCAGCCCAGGAAAACCTGCTGATCACCCTTCAACAACAAAAAGTTGCTTGGGGAGATTATGAGTGTGCTAATTATCAACATAACTTGTCTGGGCTTACAGATATAAAGCAATTCTCTTGCAGGAAGCAATCTGATAAGTCACTGTTTTATTTTTCAATTCAAATATATTTCTTTAATCATGCTCATAACAAAGTGATAAACAGCTAGAAATGCTCCACAAGCTTTAGTTTTTTGTTTACATATTTATACTTCCATAGGAAAGCAATGGATATCATCACATGACTCTCAAAAATAACCTTCTTTTTTTTATCCAGTGATAATCTCTGATATTTACAGAGAGTGAAATACAAAACTACTTATAATTATTTATAAAAAAGTTTCAGATAAAGATAAGTAGCTAGTTTTCAGCTTTTCCTTATATTAAAGGCACATGAAAATCACTTTAGAATTATTCAACTTAAGAATAAACCATTTTTGCAATTCAAATTTATTCACCAAATATTTATTGTAAATGATTTTATATATATAAACTCTGCTGGCAGGAATATGCAAAATCTGAGCTGTGCAAGAACATGCTGACTGCATGACTTCCCTTTTTTCCCAAGTCAGATGAGTAAAATTTGGAATTAGCTTTCCAAAGGAGAAAAATTAACCCTCATTTACTTATGCTTCATTAGAAATAAATCGTTTAACTGATTGTTACTGTTTGAAATGGATATTACCATCTCCATGGGAAACAAATGCAAGAACAATTAGGCAAAATAGATAAAATTCACCCTGTTTAATGACTGTATTTAATAGTATATGTGTATCTTTACTCAGTTCTTGAACATTAATCTAGACAAAAACAGTGAAATACATGAAGTGTCATTACATTGCATTTGCATGGACTTTCGTGACTCCCAATAACTGCTGCTATTTTTCTTGGGTATATTTACTATGAAACATTAAGCCAGTTATGTCTGTGTATGTAGCTTGCCGCTGTAATATCATTTTTACGCTAGCTTTTCAAAGGACCCCTAAAGACTGATATTTGCAAAGCTGTTTTCCCCGGTCTCACTGTAATCCATCACTGACCTATTTTTGTATTGTGTTTCTAATACCTGAACTATCTTTCATCACACAGAATAGGCATGTTTGCTAAATGATGTTAAACATCAGTTTTCAACCTGTTCCTAATTAACTTTTAGTTTAAAGCTACCATAAGATGAATCTTTAAATCTTTCATGCCAAAACGATCGTATTCCCTTAGTACAGTTCTGTCTTCTGTTCTTAACTGTTTTGAAGTAGAATATAATGTAGAAAAATAAGTGGTTTGTAAGAATGTGAGAAGAGCTTCATAACCTCTCAAGAATTGTGTTTTTATCATTTGAAACTATTAAAAAGTAAACATGCATTTTCTGAAAGGGAAACTCACCATCTTTGACATATCAGTTGGAATACGTAAAGCCACCTTATTTTTGTCAATGTTTTGCAGACATCTCCCTGAGCAATTCAATCGAGGAAATGCTGTACTACCTTCAAAAAAATTGAAAAAATTCTGTCTCGTGAATGAAAGAATCAGAACTCACTATGCAGTTAGATACAAAATGGTGACAAAGGTCACTATTACAATTCATTTTCCAGTAGGATATAATTTTTTAAGTTGTGGTGAGATGAAATGAAGAAAAAGAAAAAAAAATCTCCATATGTGTAATGCAATATCTATAAGGAGATACACTGCCACTGCCTCATATGTACCCATGATCTAATGTAGACCCACAGACAGTATTGTATTAATCTCTTCAGATCTCTTTGAAGATGCTTTCTAGGATCCAGTCAATCAGTTTTGGTTTTACTTGTTTGTTGTTGTTGTTGTTTGGTGTATGCGATAGATTTTCTAGCAGATGTAGTGTTAATTAAATAAGGTATCTCATGACAGTTGAATAAATTTACACCTTTACTTATTGTGCTGATTTGGGAAAGCTTTCATCTAGCACTACCCTACTGAAAATGATGAAGTATGGATGAGTAGAGAGTGAATTGGTTGAAAACTGCCTGAATAGCTGAGCTCAGAGTGTGGTGATCAATGGCACTAAGTTTAGTTGGAGGTCAATAACGAGCTGTGTACCACAGAGGTCAATATTGGCTGCCATTCTGTTCCATGTCTGGATGATGAGGCAGAGGGTATTCTCAGCAAGTTTGCTGATGACAGAACAGGGAAAAGTGGTTGACAGACTAAAGGGTTGTACTTTCATTCAGAGTTACCTTGACAAGCTGGAGGAATATGTTGGTGGAAACCTCATGAAATTCAGCAAAGGAAAATACTAAGTTATGCACTGAAGGTAGAACAATCCCATACACTAATACAGGCTGGGGACAACCACCTGGAAAGCAGGTTTGCAGAAAACAATTTGGAGGTGCAATACTCTGTGACAGAGCACTTGGCATAGGTTGTACAAAGAAGTTTTGGGATCATCCTCCTTGGAGATATTCAAAAGACATTTTGACATGGTCCTGGGTCATATTCTAGGTGGCCATTGGGATTGTAACAGATGGCCTCCAGAGGTACCTTACAATTTCAGTTTTTCTCTGATTCTGTGAAAACAAGGAGTTTTCAAAAAAAAAGAGCTGAGCCATTGATTTATGAAAGATGGAGATTTCACTCTACCCCCTTTGTGAGCACTTGACAATCACAGGAAAGTGACAATACTTAATAGAAGGATCTCTCCCAGATGAAAGAAGTGAATAACTGTATCAGTTACAAAATGATTTACTTATAGGCATTTTAACACTAATGCAAGGTTGTCTATTATATATTCGTTTCTTAAAAGAAAATCTCATCTGAACGTATTTAACAGAATCATGCCAATGTCTATGAAGAACCATATAGTGGTGGTTGATATTCAGTGCCTGGTTTATTATTTGAAAAACATTTGAAAAAGCATGTAAGACAGTTATTCCTTCCTTAAAGCAGTAAATGAAATTAGTTACGAAGAGATCTTGTGATAAATCTTGTGATAAGTAAGTAATCACTGCCTATGTTTATTTTCATGAAAAGGTGATGATTTAATTTTTCAGAAACAACTACCATTGAGGGATTTAAAAGTATAAACATATGCCTTAATTGCTAATCTACATGTAATAATCTGAAAAATAAATCTAAATGCGGATTATAACATTGACCTGAATTTGGGAGTTGCCAGATGTTCCACGTCCAGGTTGCAACCTTGGTTTGAATATGGGGTTCTGTTTTTTCTTATATACTTGAACAGAATTCAAAGAGTTGATAATGTAGATCCAAGAATACTCTTTGTCTTGTATACAAATTGAAGAGAAAAAGAGTTTTCTCTGGTTGCTCTCCATCAGACCAAGATGCTGTATTTCTCCAAGTGCAGAACAGTTTGGGAACTACTAAAGCTGAAAAGCTGTGAGCAAGAGGAGAGCGAACATTGATAGGCAAGTTGGGCAGAAGGGAAAGGACACACATTCACATAACACAAATTTATATCTACGGCTATATTGAAAACTATCCTCAAGCAACTTGAACTACATGCATCTCCTTTCTTTCTTTCAGGTTTTGCAGCTTCCACTGAAGTGATCCATAATGTGCTTCTTTTAACCTCCCTAATCACACAGCCAGATCTATTTCAGGTGGATTTGCAGTTAGCAAGTTTTCTATGACAAATGTTGACATCATATCACTACGTTCCAGCCCTGTGTAGTTAGCCATAGTAGACGAGACAAACTGAGAAGAAAGAAAATTACTTGTCTGAGAGAGGGAGAGAGATCATAAGCAAGAGAAGGAGAGGTCATGAGAGGAGAGCTTTCACATTCAGTATGGAGGAGCCAGGATTTTTCAGATGACTCTAAAGCATATCTCATGAATGTTGATGAGAAGGCAACTGAGGTGGGGAAATTCTGACAGGTGTGTTTTTATTTTTTCTATATCTGTGTACATTTATGATACACAGACTATAATAATGTTTTGGAAACCCCATAAAGTCTTGTATCCTCTTAGTTTCGGTTATTGTGGTGTGCTCAGGAATAAACCCTGAGTAGGAGTGATGGATAAGGAAGCAGAAAATGCTGCATTCTTTTCATACCAAGAAAGCTGAAGAGTACATGTAGAATCATAGAATCATAGAATTGCTTGGGTTGGAAAAGACTTTCAAGATCATCAAGTCCAACTGTAACCTAACCGTACTACCCTAACTCTAACAACCCTCTGCTAAATCGTGTCCCTGAGCATCACATCCAAACAGTTTTTAAACACCATCCAGGGATGGTGACTCAACCACCTCTCTGGGGAGCCTATTCCAGTGCTTAACAACCCTTTCTGTAAGGAAATTTTTCCTGATATCCAACCTAAACTTACCCTGGTGCAACTTGAGGCCATTTCCCCTCATTCTGTCACCTGTCACCAGTGAGAAGAGACCAACGCTGCTCTTGCTGTAAGCACCTTTCAGATATTGGAAGAGAGCAATAAGGTCTCCCTCAGCCTCTTTTTCCCTAGACTAAACAGTCCCAGTTCCTGGTTCAATAAAATCAACATCAAAGCAAAGCCACTTAGCCAAAATGGTAATCAGAATAGAAACAAGAAAAAAATATGCTAAGGTCATTGATCTATATGTAAAAAATTCAGAATCAGGAATCCATTTAGAGTTTTGGGAAGAAAATGCTTTTGTTCTCCACCTCTTTGCAAGTGATATCTCTATGTTGATTTGGCCATTAGTTTTAGTGGCAGCAACTGTTATGCTTTATTGAGAGTGCTTTTCATTACTTCTTATAAAAATCACATTGCATCAGGAGATAACTATATCATGCTAACAATCCAGAGCCATTCATTTCAGGACACTTTAGCACTACATTAAAATGCCACTGCATTACTTACTGTATACTGATAATTAGTTAACTTTAACATCATTCGTAACTGAAGTTGACAGTGGATAGAAGATTAAAAAAAGGTAAGGAGAATGATTCCAATGTCCTTTGATGCCATACTTTTAGTATAACACTGGATTTACTGAGTCTGAATTGGAGCAAGGAGATAATTAAAAACAGATTTGAGGCCTGAACACTTGCTCCAGACAGTGTGCAGGCTGTCAAATGTGATGGTTGAATCAGGGCAAACTTTTATAAATATTTTTATCTTTATCCAAGACTTGCAGAAACACTGGAGAAAGAAGTTTCACATCCATCCTGGGAGGTCTACATTTTCTTTAAAGGCATTAGATAACTGTGAAAACAGTTTAGTTATTTAGTTATTTCTAAAGAAGTCTGCTTTCTTGAAAGGCATATGAAAATATATAGATAACAAATATACTAATGACACCAAATTTGCATTCCTCTGGAACTTTTATGACTCTTAAGAAACTATACTGAAGTCATTGTAGAAGTTCTGCATGATGTAAAGTTGGACAGAGAGTGAAACTACATCTATAAGGCAGAAATGCTGAATGACAAGCTGAAGATCATATGCCAGTACAATAAGTTTCAGAAATCATGTGAGCTGGCTAGCATACCACATTAGACAAATGCAGTGCATAGCATGGGCCACCCCATGTTGCTGACACACTAATTTTGGAATGGGTTTGATCTAAGACAGCAAACAGACTCAGCCAATGGATATGTCAGGCCAGTAGCTATTTGCATTAAGGAACATAGAGAAGGCCACTATCTTTCAGAAATGGGTGACAGAAATATAATATCTGTGTACACATATGATCTCTGCTGTGCAATTTCTCCTCAAGGACAAAGAATGGGACCCATCCCATTTTATTTATCAGTAAGATAAACTGATATTTACCGAGAGAGGTATAGTTTCAACATTGAAATACAAAAATACTGCCTTCTCTCTCTATAAAAACATTTTTTCAGCTGAAGAATTGTATCAGTATATGGAGCTAGAGACTTTGCCTTTGCAGAAGTATACCCATCACTCCACACAATTATTTGTAGAAGCATCTCTTCATTTATGGCTTACAGAAAATCACAGGTGCGTTCAGAATTCATTGTGCATAATCTTTAAAGGTCAGTGCACATATTTACTGTATTGCTGCACAAAGATTTGCTGTAGAATGTAATTTTAGGTCACAGTGCTTACACTCACTTCAGCTGAGGTCAGAGAAGAGAAGGGAATGAACAAGACAGTGTTCCATAAGGAACATAAGGAACAGTTTTCCATAAGGAAAGCAGATTGCATAGAGGACAGATTTTATATTATTTCTCTAAGGAAAAACACAGATGGGTTCAGACAGAAAAGAGAATCTTTCAGAATATTATAAAAAATTAGGAACAGGTCTAGGTTGGTAACAAATTAGGAAACAGAAAGTGAAAACTGCACTTTAAAGAATGTTTATAGACTGAATATTAACTGTCAAATGGTAGTTTTCATTTTTGTTGTTTATCTCTTTTGATGACAAACAACAGTGTTTTATTTTAGTCCACATTATGTTATAAAGTGCAACTCATTATATACAAGAACTGTAGGCTCTTAAGGAAGACAACTATAATAGTATCTTAGCTGTAATCAGATAAGTATCTGTATTTTCCTTTATTACAACTGAAGAATCTAAGTTTCCTTCTGGAAGACATTTATTGTAATTGATAGATAAGTTTCTAGCCACTTCAACACTATCCAGTATTCTCAATGTCTAGTATGATGGTTTCCTGTTGTGTTCCATATACATATGAAGTATTGCTGCAATTTTTAATTTTTGGTCCTTGGGCTAAGTGTCACTACACAGGATAAAAGGATGTGCCTCATAAATGTAACATGAAAATTACTGGAATTCAATGACCTTGTCTACAAAAGAAAGAAGAGTTCATCTATAAACCACAAAGAAAAAATAACTGAAAGACAAAGGAAGAAAGTCATTTACTCACATACTAGCTACATTAAATACACTACATTAACTTTCATGAATATCTATAGTACTTTTTTGACCAGAACTCCCATCCATTTTCATGTTAAAGCTGTAAGGAAAAGAAAAAAAAAAAAAAAAAAGAAAGAAAAAGGGAATAACTAAGAAGAAAAACAAAGCTATAAAATCTGTTTAATAAGAAAATAATGAGTTTTATTCATCTGAGAGAAAATATTCTCCATTAGTTTTCAGATCAAATTCTTCAGTGATGCTACTCACAGTGAGAGAACCAAATTCAGTCTTTGATCAATTTCAAAAACTGAATAGCAATTCCCAGTCACTCCTTAGCAAAAGGTGTGCTACTACATAGATTATTTCTTCAAGGATGGGTAAAGCTATAAGGCTAATTCCCCTCCAGGTCAATGCTCCTTGAAGTAGCTCAGCTCAGCATGAAAAAACAAATCCTTACCTCAACAGCTTTTTGGTTATCTGGGCAAAATTAATTGGCAGTCTCAGTCTCTGGAGAAAACTAGCCACATAAACAAGACTGGGCTTGATGCTGTCTTGACATTGCTGTGTAACCTCCACTAGAATCAGCATAGACAGGCCTTATTTCAGGAGCGTAGGACTGAGTACAATTCTTCCTGCCATGGGGCAGGCTGGCTGTGCAGATGAGCTGAGGGAAATGAAGTAGAAAAGTTCTCATTCTCTACATGCAGTTACACATCCTTTGTAAGCGCTGAGGTTTTTTTTGACTGAGAAAGATCCTGCTTCCCGCTGTCTGCCTGCTAGGCATTCCCCTGCCAGCTAGCCTAGGTCTGTACATCGGGCTTTGCTTACCAGTCAGATACAGGCACACTTTAACTGATAACCTGTCTCTTGAGAGTGAGGCAGATGGGAGCAACCACTGCAGAGTCACTGCACAAACGAGCCCCAAGTCTCACTTAGCCACAGCATATTGATACCAGAGGCCAATGAAAAGGGTCCTTTTAGTAAAGACTCCTTTTGTGAGTCTAGTTTTTGGATGATTTGTCCAGTTCTTTAAGAAACTTCTAGTAAAGCAGAAACTTATCAAAGAGCTTCACCCTATAATCTGGCATTTTGCTCTACCCCCGTGTTTCATGAAAAATCCCTGTAAACCAAAACCTTCTCTTGTTTAAAACTTCAGTGTCTCACTCTATTTTGATTGTATTTGTAAGCTGCTCTCTCCACCTTCCTCTGAATTTTGTATCAAATTACCATTTCAGAGGGTATTAAAACAAGTAGCATTTCTTTTCCCTCACTGTTTCAAGTTTTCCAGAGGTTATTGTGAAATATGTTCATGCTGAGAGATGAGACAGGTTTTTCTGCTTAAACATGCTTATATAAGGCATATATTATATCTTGGGTGTTATGAAGTTCTTTGTGCCTGCTCAGTGAAAGCCCAGAATTCTCTCAGCAACAAGAAAGTCTGTGGTCTGGCAGGCTTCAGTTTGAAGGGTTAGGTTACTTCAAGAAGGAAGAGGCTGGAAAAGAAAAGAGTGTGGCAAGAAAAAGTGTGTTTCATATAACTTAGTGCAAACAATCAAGGCTTTACATCTACCTGAAAATTGTCCTGGATTAAGATGGGATGTACTTACGTACCTATGTCTGTATACATATTTTCAGTTCCACTGAATCCAGTATAATTCTAAGCACAGGTCTTATCCAGAATGAGAATGAAGATTCTTAGTATTGTCAGCTTCCAAAATTCTCTTCCTAGAATAAGTGCCTTAATTTGGTATTGTTTTAGGTAAGCATCCCCAAGTAAAATCTGCATAGACAGTCTAAGTACATAATTGTTTATGAAAATAATTTGTTCTTGATTAGAAACAACTGAATGTTATGCACTATGAGTAATATATAGAAATGATGGAACAAATATGTTTTAAGGAATGTGTTACAGGATAAATACAAGGATCACAAAAGAAATTTACTTTTGATCTAAAGATTTTAACCTTGAACACTGACTTGTAGCCAGGCAATAAAGTGCTGTTATCAGCAATCACTGCTGCTTAGATATAGTTGACTAAATAGAAACATTTAATGTGTATATTTTTATCCATATACATCGACAGTATATTATGATGAGGACCTATGAGAGACCTTTTTTCGGAACAGCAGCTGGCATTCAGTTCATCTCAAAAGGCAACAGGTGCCTCTGTTTAAGCAGCTGAATTCCACCTTTATTTTATTGCAGACATTTTTTTTTAAAAATTCTGTTTATGTAGAAGAAGCTATGCTGAAATGATATGAATAAAACCTGAGGTACATGAAGTAGTGTATAGATGTAATGAAATACAAGTGATATTGATCCAGTTTGATGAGCTCTTAGATTTCAACAGAAATGGTTGATTCCATCAGTTTCTAGTTCCACCCATATTTCTCTGACCATCAGATGCTGCCTTCCCACAGCTTCTCACATCAGCCATCTGTTGTCATTTAATTGGGTATGAAGTTACACTGGAGTACAGTCTGGTTGAGTCCACAAATTTTCTTGTGTATCTGTTTTTAAAAGCAGTCTTTACTCTCTATGAATTCAAATGGCTAAACTAAATTACCTTCATGCTTCAGTTATTTCTTGTGTGCAGATACTTCTACTTCGGAATAAAAGCACTAAACATTGTTCTGTGAAGAAAAAAAATCAACAGATTCAAGAGAAATGAAGAAATTATATTGAAATACTTGGAACAGATTGAAGTAGAACTCCTTCCAGCAGAACTTAAACACTCTGTTGTAAGTGGTCATTATAAGATAGCCTAAAACTCATACAGCTCTGACTGCAGCTGTTAGCTCCTGGCTAACATCACGGTTGACCAAAAGTGGAAGTTACTCTGTGTAATTTGAAGTTTCATCACCTGTAAAATGAGCTCAAATAGGGGGCAGGTCAGTAAGCAGGTTTACATATTCGACAGAGGCTGTGGTAAGATGAGGAAAGACTGACGCCAAAGGGGCAAGAGCTGAATCAGCAGGGCCATCATCAGTCCCGCACTGCAGATGAACAGTGGGCACAGTGCAGATGGAACAAGCAGAAGAGATACATGCAGACACAAAATAGCGAGAAGGCCTTTATAGACATCACCAGATCATGGAGCTGAGCATCTAGGGAGAAAACATGGAAATGAACGAGCTTTAATGAGGCTGTGATGACCGGTTGTTTACTCAACTGCAGCACGAAACTCATTAGTATCAGCTGACTGCCCCTGTGGTGTGCTGTGAGGGACCTCACCTAATTGCCTGAGTTCCTGGAGATGAAAGATCTCTTCTCTTGAATAAGCAATGATCTAATTAGTGCATTTCTGTGCAGCATTTCTGGTTCTATATCTTTTTCTTATTTTTGTATTATGTTATGTCGTATCCAAAGGCAACAACATTAAACTCTTTGGACACTTAACATATTGTGCTAGCCTTTAAAGAAAGGTTTTTCAGAGCTGAACTGTCATGGTAAATTTTAATGAGTTAAGGTACAGATTTTATATTTTGCTTTGCTGCAAAGGTGATCAGGAAGCTGCAAATGAAATAGATTTATTACATAACATTTATTTGAAAACATTTGGACTAATAGACTATTCAAGGAGAATCCCACAAAGAATGTGAGAGAACCAAGAAGCTAGATGAAGATGGATCTCCCAGTTTATTTGGCTTCTACATAATAGAAAAGCAGAATAATTTATGAACTGTTACTTAAGAAAGTCAGTGGATGCCCTCTACAAGACCATCTGTGTTGAGATTGAGTTGTGAGTTCAGCTGAGATTCCTCAGGTTCATAATGTTATGCATAATAAAAAAAGTAAAAGGGAAAATGTTCTTCAGATGAAGGCATTTGTCTGGCAGGAGATATGTGCTTTTAATTTACACACATGCATGCACACATATATGTGCATCAAGCTCTTTGGTAAGCTTGCTTTATATTTCTCATTTCAACTACTCCAGGGATGTTTTATATTCCTAGTTATGCTTGGAAGTCATCTGGCTGGTCTTAACTTCAGCTTCTGCATCTATAAACTGAAGAGTAATACTTCCTTGACTTGCTTGCAACTTAGTAGTTTCTAAAACACTATTAGTTCCAAGGTGGTAAAATGCATGGGAATGCAGAAGCTGGTCATTACTTTCATTCCCTGTGCTTTGTCTTTTTGCCCAGAGAGGTATCTACCACAGGTATTTGTTTGATAAGCTTGTTTGAAGTGGTATTCCAAAAGTCTTTCAATTTTTGAGAGGCTGTTTGTGTGTGCTCTGAAGCATGTCAGAACATATCTGAGAAGCAAAATGCATTTTCCAGGTCATTTTAGATTACAGAGCATCCACACAACACAGAGCTGCAATACACATACTACCTCTACAGTACCAGGCTTAGAGAAGCATTTCATTACCTAACAGCAGGAAGGATGTAATGAATCCTGTTTAGTCTGTATGGAGAAACAGACATGGGCATTGGCTGGTGAGATGCAATGAATAAAGCATGGGCTGGATACAGCTGAAGCCTCACTCCTGTGCCTGTGCAGTTTGCCCAGCAGTGTGGTAATAGCTCTGTAGATGGTGAGAACCAAAGTATCTCCAGACTTCAAGCTGCGTGATGACCAAACAAAATTTTGGGCTCTGCTCCATCCCTGAGAAGCGTCTTACACAAAGCCAGCTCCTCACTCATGTATGGCCTGGATCAGACTATCTGTCCTCTCCTCCAGACTCCTCAATCCTCCGCTCAGGTTTAACCTGCCAAGCCTTGCTCTTTCTGGATTTGTCAAAGGCAGATCTTTGCCAACCAGGCCATCATTAACAGACCTCCATGCATCTACAACACTAGAAGTGTCTATGTCCTGATTGACCACTGGCCTTTACATACCTATAGAAACCTTATTTTTCCTCTGATTTAGATGTGTAAGAGATGGCTTACATTTGTGAATGTGACTGATCCTCAGTTACAGATAAGTACAGATAATCTTCAAAAGAGAACATAAAGAGAAGTAGTGAAGGTCTGGTCAGATGAGTAGTAGGCTTGACTGAAAAAAAAATATGAAGAGTTTTCAGGCACAGCTAAGCATACTCCATTTTGGAAGCAGTAACTCTGAGAACTCACGACAGTGTGCAACCCTATCCCACTTGTCATGTGAATCAGCTCTGAGTTGTGAGAAGAGTGAACAAAGTACCATAGACATTGAAACACTGCCCAGAGTAAAATTACTCAGACTGAAAAACCTCAGAGAATAGATGAGATTTTCATGCTTAACGTAGTAACAGAACATAAGCCATGTTCAGGCAGTATGGATGCGTGTCATCTTAGAAATTAAGTATGGAGAACTGGGACAAGTTTGGTTCACCTACTGATTGTATATTAGCCCCAAGCAATTGCTTCAATGGCATATATATAAAATCTGTAAAGATATGAGCTGATGTCCGAACCTTGGCATTGCATGTGCTTCTTTCCTTTGGCTGAATAGCAGTGACTTGACTTCACGCCTTCATGAGAAGCATAACAATGAAGAGGGGTCCTCAAATGCAGAGGGAAGCGCAGAGAGAAGAAGGAGGCTACTGCATCATTTGTGGCCAGTCATACTGCACAGTTATAGCCTTCTATCTAAAATTTAAAATATATGGATTACATAACAAGGTTGTCAAATAGTTTTCCATTGTTTCTTTATTAAAAAGGTATTTGTAGAAAATTTGGTTTCTGAATCACCGGAAAAACTCATAAAATCTTCAGGTCTCTGCAATTGGAAGTAACCATTTAGCAGGTATTTTTTAGCTTCTTACATAGGAAAGACTTTATCCAAATGGATTATTCACCGGGTATTCTCAATGCATAAGGCTGTGCCAGAATGAATGATGACTGAAGAAGTTCTGAATGCACAATGAATTTCTCACAATGAGTGGTGGTAGTTGGTAATTCACATGGGACTGTGAGCAGCAACTGGAAAGCCTGGCTGAATGATGAGAATTAGAGAACTAGCTGATGTTCAGTCACTGTGGTATTTATTGCAGCAAACTACATCTTAAAAATTACTGGTTATCTTGGAAATGACTGTGGACTAGTCAGGCTGTAAAACTGTCAGTTTGACTAAGGTATGGGCACTGAAGTCATGCTTGTTTTCAGTGATGTGAGAAAAATAGGCGACAGTCATCAAAAGTGTCTTCAAAAAGAAATGAGCTGGCTATCATGTTGAAAAAGGCTGTTTTGTCTCTTTGAATTCTGGCCCAAGAAATAAGCTTTCATACTGATTTCAGCTTTGAATGCACAGTTGATTTATGGCTGCCAGGGTTACCCTAATTACCTGAACTTGTTCATGTTGTTTCAGTAAATAGACTGCCAGTTCATAGGAATTGAAAACTGTGTCTTTGAACCTTTACAATAAAACTGGGACAATGAAAAAGAAGGTGCGACTTACCAGAGCAGAAATTGCTACTCACTCCCCACCTTGGAATTTTTCCATACTGAAAATTAATTGAAAATGTATTCCAACTGCACTGATGACATTAGAGAACAATTACCTAAATTCAGTTAGGAAGTCAAATTAATTCGGTTTTGACTGTATAACTAATGGGATTTTGATTTTGTACCATTCAGAATAGATATCATCAAAGATGACTCTCTAAGAAAGGAAGAAATGACTGAATTCTGATGTGACAGTATGCTCATACTTCATCTCTGGAATGTCCCCTGAGTCTTTTAGCTCAGAAAAAAGCAAAAAGAAAGTTGCTGATATTAGAGTCCTATTATCTTGATGTCTTAAATTTATCATTTGATTTATTATTTTTTCTTTCTCGTATGCCATTTGGAGGGCTATCTAAGATCATGGAAGACTTCACATTAGTGTCATCAGCTTTCTTTTTCACAATGAAGCCTACCACCTTGACTGCTTCCTAAGAAGGAAGGAATCTGACTTTTGAGACATTTGAACTCATTTTTCCCGGAGTATGTGAAAGTATACCAGGATGTCAGCATTCATGTAGCCAAAAAAAGAATCAGCCCAAGGAAATATAACTATAATCTAATGGTGAGAGCACTTCTGTCCCTTCAGAGCAGTTCTTAGTCTGAAACCAGGCACTCTTTAGCTCTGCTTAATGGCTCAATAGCTGCAATGGACCATAGATCTACCTTCCATTCATTCCAAAACTTACATTCATTCCAAAATGTACAGTCTGTTTTTGATGGAACTGTTATTATTAAGATGGAAGTCTTATTATTCTGATTGAAACTCTACAAATTTTAAATATATGGATTTGACAGGTATACTGTTTGATGGACAAGGAACTGGTTGTGAGATCCAAGATCAAATTGTGCCCGACAAACTTAGTGGCCTTTTGTGATGGAGTTACAGCATCAGTGGATAAAGGAATAGCAACTGACATCATTTACCTGGACTCGTGCAAACTGTTTGACACTGTCCCACATGGCATTCTGGTTGCCAAATTGGACAAAAATGGATTTGATGGATAGACCACTCACTGGATAAGGAATTGGCTGCATGGTTGCACTCAGAGAGTTGTGGGCAAATGCTCAGTGTTCAAGTGGAGACCAGTGAGAGTGGTGTTTCTCAGGGATTGTTGCTGGTACTGTTGCTATTTAATATCTCTGTAGGCAAAATGGACAGTAGGATTGAGTGCACCCTCAGGAAGTTTGCAGATGACACCAAGCTGAGTGGTGAAGTTGACATACCAGTGGGAAGGAATGCCATCCAGAGGGTCGTGGACAGGCTTAAGAGGTGGGCACGTGTCAACCTCCTGAAGTTCAACAAGGCTGAGTGCAAGTCATACACCTGGGTTGGGGCAATCCCAAGCACAAATACAGGCTGGGTGGAGAATGGCTTGAGAGCAGCCCTGAGGAGAAGGATTTGGAGGTGTCAACTGATGAAAGACTCAACATGAGCCAACAGTGTGTGCTTGCAGCCCAGAAAGCCAAATGTATCCTGGGTTTCATCAAGAGAAGTGTGACCAGCAGGTTGAGGGAGGTGATTCTGCTCTTCTCTGCTCTCGTAAGACCCCACTTGGAGTACTGCATCCAGTTCTCGGTCCCCCAACACAAGAAGGACACTGAGCTGTTGGAACAGGTCCAGAGGGGGGCCATGAAGATCATCACCTTCCTTACAACAACAGGCAGAGAGTGTTGGGGCTTTTCAGCCTGGAGAAAGAAAGTCTACAGGGGGACCTTATAGTGGCCTTCTAGAACATATAGTGGCCTACAGGAAAGCTGGGGAGGGATTTTTTAGAAGGAATTGTAGTGACAGGATGAGGGGAAATGGCTTTAAACTAGAAGAGGGTAGATTTAGACTAGATATTAGGAAGAAATTCTTTAGTGTAAAGGTGGTGTGATACAGATTGCTCAGAAAGGTTGTGGGTGCTCCCTCCCTGGAGGCATTCAAGGCCAGGTTGGATGGGCCTTTGAGCAACCTGGTCTAGTGGGAGAGTCCCTTCCTAGATAATCTTAAATGTCCCTTCCAACCCAAACTATTCTATGATTTTACGATTCTATGATTCTATGATTGCATTCAGAAATTGGTGGTCAATGGCTCAATATCTAGATGGAGATCAGTGACAAGAGATGTCCTTCAGGAGTACTGGGCTGCTGCTGTTTAATACCTTCATCAGTGACACTGACATTTAAACTGAGTGCACCCTCAGCGAGTTTGTGAATGACACCAAGCTTTGTGCTGCAGTCAACACATCCAAGGGAGAGGACAACATTCAGAGAGACCCAGACAGGCTCTAGAAGTGGGCCCAGGTGAACCTCCAGAGATTCAAGAAACCCAAGTGCAAGGTTTTGCATCTCTGTCATGACAACCCCGACTATCACTATAAGCTGGGGAATGTAAGGATAGAGCACAGCCCTGCCAAAAAAGACCTGGGGATACTAGTGAATGGCAAGCTGCACGTGAACCAGCAATGCGCTCTCACAGCCCAGTAAGCCAACTGTATCCTGGGCTTCATCACTACTAACTGCCTATTGTTTTGCTTAAGCATTCTCAGTGTTCTGAAAATGAAGACAAAATAATTAAAGGATAAAAAGACCTTCCTGTTATGACTTAATGGAAAACAGAGCAAGGTTGAAGTAATTGTAAGAATGGCTCCAGGATTAACTGACCACGAGCTCAGAGGTGGTTGACTTCTTAATGTGAAGATTCCCTCAACTTTCTGCCTAAGTGTATATCCAATGGACTTTTGGGATATGTATCGAAAAATAGTGTTTCTTTTCCATCAACCATAAGCAGTGAGAACCTCTGAATTCCTGGATTTGAGTGAATGGCATCACATTTCAGTTTGGACCCAATTATAAACTTCAAAGACCCTTCAAAGACCCTGAAATCTGTGTTAAGACAAAATTCCTATTTGAAGTCAGTTCCTATAGGGAATTGGAGGATATTTATATTCCAAAAACCGCACTTAAATTATAAAAGGAGTGGCCTATTTTATGCTTGAACACAGCTCATTAGAGAAATCTCTTAATGAATATTTTTCAATCATCTAACAGAGAAAATCAAAGCACATAGGGTATCCTGTAAGATTTGTATGCATTGCTAGATACTCTAGTGGACATGTGCACTGCAAATTGTGTGCCATTAATAGTTTTGTGCTCATTCATCAGTATATGATTTAATAATAATTTCAGTAGTACATTTCTGTAGTAATTGGAAAAAGAAAAAAAATGCATGAAAGTAGACAGGCTCTCTGCTGCACTAAAACATCTCTGAGACAATTACACAACTAATGGTAGCATGAATTTTACATATACTAATGAATTTTCAATATAAAAACTCTCTATTTATAAATAATATTATTTATTTCTTTGATTTATTGAGCTTCATTATGTGAACTGCTACACAATCTGACTTCTCTCCCTCTGTCACCCTGAAATTCATATTTTATTCATCACAACTCCAGCTTCATCTTAGAAGGATGGAGGGCGATAACAGACTGATGATCATTTTGGGGAGAGCTGAGATCTAAAGGTTTGAATATTCTCAAGACAAGGCGAACACAAAACATTTATGGATGAGTGCCTGACCAATGGGATGTTTTATACAGGGCAGCCTCAGGCATCTCCAATGATAAAACTATGCATTTTTATGATTACTGCACTGAGGTGCACTCAGTGTGGAGAGGACCCTGAAGGACAGTTATGTGAGATACAACTTAGGCAAAACAAGAAATCAGATAAAAGAAAGACTAAATCACTTTTTAAAGTACTTTGAGATTCAGATTATTCAGTATTAGGGACAACCACATGAACCCCAACTTTCAGAAGAAGTTGAACACCTGGAGGCCTCAAGTTGAATGCTCAGTCAGTGATCATGTTTAGAGATCTAGAAATTGAGACAGAAACTCTCCATGTTCATGTTTAGTAAGTGGCGTGTCCTTAGAGGTAGTAAAGTATGAGACCTCATTCTTTGTACTGACCATGACTGGTCAGGTAGATATAGCAACATTTCATGAAGAAATGGCAAGAGAACAAAAATGCATACCAGTGCATGTACATACACATACTGACTCATTATTGCTTATTGAGTTTCTTCCTTACCTCCCAAAAGAGTAGTGTTTCTGTGGATTTAGTAAAGATAAATGGAGTCTTCTGCAGGAAACAACAGATAGATAACTGTTGAGCAACTTGTTCTATACAAGAGAGAGCCTATGAGATGTAGCTGTATCTGCATGACTAGAAGAGTATGACAAAATCATGTCTTCTCATGCATCCTGTTGCTACAGGAAGGAAAGACAGTAAAACATCAGAAACAGATGATATCTTCCTTGGTGATTTCAAACTGTTTAACCAATGGCTTCGTTATTAACATTTTTCTTGTGCCACAGGAGAGGGGGAGTCACGCATGAGGCTGATGGCTTGTTGCAGACAGCAGAACAGAAGAGGTTGCTTTAGGCACTTGTACTAGCAGCTGTACTTTCCCACTGTTTGACTGGGAATGGGAACTGTGCCAGCAAGGATGAGAGGGGTGTGGGAACCATGTTTCCTAATCTTTACTCTTCACCCACCACGTCCAATCAGAATAACAGGAGGAAAGACAGCTATATTAAAAATGCAGAGCAAGACTATTTCTCTTCTTTCCATAAATTCATTACTAAAAATCTATTAAAGATAATATAGCATGCTACAGTCTAGGGAAAAATAATATTCACAAAATTATTTTGTCTTCTTTTCTGCTGTTTGTCTCTTCAGCAAACAAACCCAGGTCCCTCTCTGAAAGATCTCTGTTGGAGCACAGTGGAGAAGTTGTAGCAGCGTCCCATCCAGTGGCAGACCTCTCTTCCTCACTTACTCCTTGAAAGGTCTGAATTACTACACTACCTTACCCAAACCTTCCTACTCACATTAAAATTTGTTTTGAAAGCTCAGGAGACTCCTAGCTCTGGGTGCATATCCTTTCTCTTCTCTTCCGCTATCTGATATCACTTCTAAGAGCCACAAGTTCTCCCAGTCTCGTCTTCCCACTTTCTCCAAGGCCACCAAAAGCTGAACTCCTGCCTAGTGGCCACCCACATGCATTATCTCTTTCCCTCCTTAGGACATGGTTTTCTAAATGTCTACTAGGAGTAGCCTGTTGCGTCAACTATGCTGGCTACACAGTTTTTAATCATAAAATGACATCTAAACCACTTTGAGTTGGTTATACCATCTGCTTACTCAGTATACCCAGTGTCTGAGCTAGCAAATTTAGGACCTGTCTGGGGTGCTTCATTACTCAGCTACTGAGGTTGTAAGGGCAGGGAGATCACAAAGGATAAATCCACATCAGGCAAAGTAACATCATGTAGCTTATCCAAACCGGCTGCAAATGAACTGGCTCAAAAACTGCAGGGTTATAGCCATGTCAGAATGATGCATCATCCAAACTTGCCCCAGTTGAAAGCTATTAATTTGTGCTTCTGGAAGCCAGACTAATATCTCTGCAAGACAGTGCACTGTGCTATCTAAACATATTCATTTGTTCAGCTGTAGAGTGGGGTTCTCTGCATAGCGCTGCATAAATTGTGCAAGTACACAGAGTGATCTCCTTTCAAGAGTCAGTTCTGGCAACCTAAGTTTTCCTGTTCAGAAGGTGGGAGGCTGCGGCTAGGTGACTCCTGCTACAGAAAGACGATATTTGGAAAAAGAATTGGCCCTGGAGTGGCTCCCACATGGCAGTAACTGTTGCTTTACCCACCTTTACCTCTCCCTTAGCAACAGACTCAGCAGCAGCAAGTCCAGACTGCCCTACACACAGAAGTCAAAATCTTATCCATTTTGCAAACCTCCCAGTGTGCTGCTCCAAACAAGTGCCCATTGCTTCAAGGTGGATCTGCTCCTTTCTCAAAGGTCTGTTGCATCTCCATTTTTTTTACTGAGTCCCTGAAGATGGTCACTGACCCAATGGAGAAAGAAAATCAGGCTTAAAATGCCAAATGTGAATATTTTATATTCACAAAGAAGGCAGCAGCTGGCATGATCCCACTGCAGGAGATGATGCCATTCTTCTCTGCTTTAGGATCTGGACAGTTTTAAGTAGCATGACGTAAGCCATAGATTGTAGGCTCCATAGGGAAGTGACTATTTTTGGCTTTTCATATTTTGTACAGTGTCAAGAATACCAAAGGCTTCTGTAAATAAAAATGATAAACAGCAGTCTCCTGGAGTTTCACTGTGTCTGCCACATTCTGTGCTTTAATGTGATTTGACATGATTATTTGTTGTCAGTGGTCTTATTTTCTTGCAGAATGAAACAGATCTTTCTATAAAATGGAAGATAATATATGTCTAATGCTACTTCCACTCTGCCTGCAAGAAGCAAATTGAATTTGCCATTAAAAGTCATCTTGAAGGGGACCATTGAGATACACACAATTTAAAATAACCACGAGGTTGCGTTCATTTTGTTTGTTCACCTCACACTATTTACTAATCCCATTTCTTGTGACACATCTGAAAAGCAGGTTGTATGTTGCAAGGACAGAGATTCTGCATCCTTCTGCACAACTGGCAATATTTCCATCTCACAGAACTAGAATCACAGCTTCCAGCTTGGCAGGCTCTCACCACTTCTGCTTTTACAGAGCAACAAAAGAGAATTGAAAAGAGTCTTCCACTTGGGAACTCACAGGCAGACTTAGTGGGAAGCAGGAAAGGCTTAGTGCCCTCCTTACCTCTCCCTTGTCTCTCTGTTTCTTCTGTGTCAGCCAAGTTGTGGGTACAACAGTGACTCTGAATGCCCTGGCTTCAAAACTGAGCCAGCAGCATGACTTACTTTGGTGAGGGAAAGAAGAAAAAATCAGTTTTCCAGGCTTTTTAGTGTTCTTCTTACTGGAAATCATGGAAATAAGGGAGAGGGAGGTTGGCACTTTCTTGCAAAGTGGATTTTTAAAAGTATTTTTATATTTTTTAGTCTCTCTGATCAGATCAATATTGACCTGAAGTTTTCTTGTTAAGTCTAACAGGCTGTGCTCTGCAGAAGGAAGACCTTATCTTTTGCTGTCATTCTTGCAAGCTTTATATAAAACTGTGTATTTAAGAATTAATGCTTCTTTTCTTTTTTATATCACTATTCTCATTCATCTAAACAGATATGCCTGTGCATATACATATATAAATTACATATATAAATCAGAAATATACATATAGACCCATAGACACATGCATATGCATGTAGAGCTGCTTAAGAGTTCTGAATTCAACACAATTTGTATGTATTGCTAGAGATAGCCAAAACTGTACAGATTATGTGGCCTCAGATCAGGTAACCTGAAAATAATTTCCTCTTTCCTTGTAAAGATATCATATTATTTTACTACTTTTCTTCCAAGGGTTCAAGCACGTGACAAAACTCCAAAATTTTGGTTTATGATCAACTTTGAAATTTCACTTCATTTGAGTTTGGAGTCAAAACAAAGCAATCAATTTTTTGTTCAGTTTAACAGATGGCTTTTCCTTCACAAACCTATATTTTCAGAAGTTTTTTTTTTTTTTTTTTCTGATAAAAAAAAGTCAAGCACCTCCTTCTATTCTGGAAGCTAAATTTTAAACCATATAGTTTGTGTTTATGTTTGTGTTATTCCTGAATTAACTCACAACACAGACAGGAATGCAAAATAGAGTGTGCACAGGATTCAGGACTGATTCATGTCAATAGCAATAACATTTCAATATTCTGTATTTTGAAAGACATTAGCAGTAGTGCCTAATTATGGCAGATTAATGACAAAACCTTGCAATGTCTCCTGTTATTAAAGAGTTTAATGCTTTCAGCACTTCATTTTGTTTTCTGTTGAATGCGTCATTTCATCAGTGCATAAATGGGGAATGCTCATGCGGAAAATAATAAGGGCTCTGATTCACATTCTCTGATGGATTTAACTGCAATGGCAGAGAGGTTACTGCCTCCAGCTGTCCATCCTTTTCCTGTGGGGAATGATGCAGAGCCCATGCAGAGCCCACGCAGTGTGCCATGTGCCTGCTCCTCACGCTCCCAGCTCACACTGAGTGCACTGCTGTAAGCTGCCATCAGCTGGGTGATCCCCAGTGTACAAATAAGCGCTAAACTGAGAGGAGGCTGTGGCCCAAAGCTTTCAGGTAGGATTTTCACACAGTACCATTTGACAACTGGCTGCACTTAATATTTATTAATACATTCTGGGTATCTGTACCAAGTGCTTAGAGCTGCGGCTATATCAGCCTCTTGACTGACCTGAGATCATCACATTTCTATGATTCTATGATTCTTCAGAGTGCTTTACCAAAGAGATACAGAAATGTTAAACAACCTAACTAATGCTGTATTCTAGGCATTGACTGCACTGGAGCGATTCTGTCAAAGTGCTGAATCCAGAGGATTCTGTCTCCAAGACAAGATGGTTCCCCATTGTCAGCATGGGACAGTGGAGACCTTAGGAAGAGGAATTGTAGAGAAGAATGCTTCTATGTCACAGATCTAACAAAGTCATTAGAGGTTTGCTTTTTCTCTTGAGAAGGAACTAAGCTTCGGAGAAATAGTAGCCCCAGCTCTGGAAAGGGCTAGCTGTTTGCCCAAATGTTTCACGTCCAAGGCCACATGGGGCCTACTGTGGTTTCTTTTATAACTCAGTAAAAGGTCAAGAAGAGTACATGCTTATTATATAAAATGAGCTGTTTGACAAAGACTGTTCTTTCTGTTAAATCCAAATGTCCCTACTAACCATCCTCATTTGAAGAACAGCTAAATCTGTTAGACAGGACACTGTAACATTTGCATGCGTTCCATAATAGCAAATTCTTTTCCCCCTTCAGAACAGATAAAAGATGTCTGCTTCTATCTGCCAGAATAAAGCTGTTGGGCTGATTTCAGAAGACATAAATGTTAACTTTTGTCCCGCATCTCCCCCAGCACTATTTCAAACCATTTTGGTTGCAAGATTTTTTTGGTGTTTAGCGTTGTGTGGCAAAACTTCCCAAGGCACTGGCATGAAGGGAAACCAAAAATGACCACTTGTCCAGTCCATTACGGTTTCAGAAGTATTTGCTGGGGCATTTTGGGTATGTGGAAAACACATCAAAAGGAAAGTGGCTGTGTGCAGTGAAATATCTCTTAGACCACCTGCCAATTTGCACCATCCAAAGCCGGCCTGTGAGTACTCACATAAAGCTGAAATCCTATGACTTGCTTTGACTGTTACTAAGCCAAGCAAATAGATCGTCCCCCTTCCTTTTCACTCAGCTGGTATAACTGAATATAATCACTCCCTGACCCAGTTCAGTCAAAAAGATCCAGGTTAGCTTACACACTTTAAATAGTAGGGTTTTTTTTTTTTTTTTTTTTTTCCCTAACCTGTTTCATTTTGATTGAACTGGGTTAGGGAACAATTATGAGCACATATCAGAGGAGGAGCATGAAGAACAAAGGGGATAACCTTCAGAAAAGAAAGGGAGAAGCAACTGGGACTGGAAACCTTTTTGATCCAGGTGAGCTGAAACCAGACATGCAGCAACAACTGAATACTGGCACAGAAGCAAATTCTTATGGGATTGGGTCTTCAGCTGGTGTGAAATGTTCTAGTTCCTTTGAAGTTGAGAGTGATAAGTTCATTTACAGAAGTGGAGATAGTGTCTCCTGTGTATTTCTGCAGGGCTGCAAAGTGTTTTACAACCATTCAGACTGGCTCTCAGAAGTGAATTACATCAGCTATTGGAAATATCTGCAAAGAGAAAAGATTCATCACAGAAAGAGATCCCACCAGTGGGTCCCCGTAGGCTCACATTTTTCACTCATCGACAAATTCTACTGACAAGGTTTCTTCACTGAAAGCAGATAAGCTCAGCTTTCCAGGTTGCACTATTCTTCATTAACTAAGGAAGACAAAAAAGAAATACAATAATGGAAGACCAAACAAAACCCAGGAATGCTTTTGAATGCCAAGGAATTCAATCCTCCATGTTTGCTTCTTCCTTATCTCTTTTTCCACAAAGTCCCCAGTATAAGTCAGTTAAAGCCATGTGTTAATGGCTACAGATACTGACTGCGTATCTGTCCACTGTTGGACCTGTGCTGGCCACAAAAAAAAAACAACAGAAAAATGAAAGAAATAGCATATGACAGCTTATATTTATACATGAATGATTTAGCTAGCACAGCTTGACAATTCTTGCCTTTCTCACCAATGAAAAAAAGATATCTAGGCTCTGGATGTTTGTCCAGTAAAGTAAATAGAGCCTCACTTTGTTGAATGCTCTAAGCCAGGCATGCCCCAACACTGGCCCACAGGCTCACGCTGCCCCCTGCCCCAGACCATCATGGCAGTGGCTCAGTCCCAGTCTGAGTGGCCCAGACCAGCCCCAGGTGCAGAATCTAATTTATGCTTATGTTGTTTGATAGATATAACAATCAAGAATATAAATAATCAAGGAATTGATCATAGTGGAGAAGGATGGGCTAAGTTAACACAAAGAAGAACAGAGTAAAGCTTTTTCAAATTCCCAAGGTTTCATGTGACTGAAGTCATCTGAGTTGCTCTCTTCTGCTAATATCCTTGATGTAATTAGCTTTTGGTGAGCATGGAAGGACTACTGAGCTAGAAGCCTTGCTGGAGTGTGAAAGGTCTGAATGAAAGGAGAGGCAGAAAGAAGAGAATAAGAAGTTTTTAGCTTTCCTGTAGAAGAGCAGGTGTAGAGGGAGAGAGGGGCAACATGAACTGCACTAATGTATTTGGAAATAAAAAGCACTGACGCTAGAAAAATTGGTGAATAGTTTGTGAGAGAGCTGTGAGAGATGCTGCTGTACAGAACCGTTACGGAAAATGCAGGATTCCTAGCAAGAATTTGTGCAATGAAGCTACTGGGGACTGGAGATAAGAGACTGATGAATGGTATGTTTCTGCTGGGGAAGGCTGTCCTTTTGCAGCTTCAGGAGAGACATACATGGAGTGGTGAGGGAGGAAGGGAACACCCACCTAGCCAGTCAGGTCAGCTGAATCAACCATGGCGATCAGTGGAGTGACAGATGTTGCAGATTCCCCCCACATCCATGCTGACTGCGTAAAAAGAATAAGTTAATTGTGTTTTGGTATGAGACTCACTTGGAAAGCAACAATCAAAGCTACATTTCATACAGACATGAACAGAGATTTCTTTTTTTTTTTTTTTTCCTGTGGGACACAGAAAAGAGTAATATTAAACTTGAATATTGAAGACATTCTATATAATGGAAGGGACAGGATAAAAGGCATGCGTCTGGGACAGTGGAGACTTGTCAGAGCTAGAGGCAGCATCCACACCCTCCTTATTTTTTCACGTAAGAAGCTATCAGGTCCAGCCCAGCCTGCTCTCTATCATTAACTGATCTCATTAATACATATTGCTGATGGTATGAGTTTTTATTTTGTCAACAAATCCCATACACTCATAGAGCAGAGGTGGTTGGGGACCTCAGAATTACTCAGTGTACATCCATCATGCCACAAGGAAACACTGCTGTAAGGAGTTACAGAGACATCTGTATCAGGCATGGTGCACTGAGGGATAGTACAATCCCAAGTTTCTCTCCTTGGCTTTTTGCAAAGGTCACCACAACCTCATGTTTGCAGTGCTGACACAAGAATTTAGAGGTGCATGGCCCCAGGCTTCTCCTCTAAATGCAGTCTAAGTATAATTAGGTGTGCTCAGCTTATAATTACATCTCTGATACCAACTTTCTTTTATTGATCGCCTAAGTGAGTCACTTAATTTCTCTACTCTGTCTTTCTGTCTTTCATGTTTAGAATCAGATATGATAAATATAAGTGGCTGTTCAAAAAACTCTTTGAGGATGAAAATATTATGTACAGGCTAAATAATAGTTCCCTGGGTGCGATACAACAGACAAGTCTCACTGCTGACTATTCATATTCATTTGTACAGAGTTATAATTTAACTGCTCACGCACTATAGATAAGGCTGTATATAAGATGATGGATAGATAGATAGATACAGATATATAACGGTAGTCAGAGAACATAGAATCATAGATTATCCTGAGTTGGAAGGGACCACATGGATCATCGAGTCCAACTCCTGGCTCCACATAGGACTGCCCCCAAATCAGACCCTATGTCTGAGAGCACTGTCCAGACTCTTCTGGAACTCCGACAAGCATCTTGCCGTGACCACTGCCCTGGCAGCCCGTTCCAGTGCCCAGCCACTCTGGTGCGGACCCTGTCCCTAAACCGCAGCTGCCCCTCCCCTGACACAGCTCCATGCCGTTCCCTCGGGCCCTGTCGCTGTCACACAGAGCAGAGCTCAGCGCTGCCCTCCGCTCCCTGTGAGGAGCTGCAGCCGCCATCAGGCCTCCCCTCAGCTGCTCTGCTCTGCGCTGAGCAAACCCAGGGGCCTCAGCTGCTCCTTCAGCACTTCACCATCTTTGTAGCCCTCCTCTGGACACCTTCTGATAGTTTTATGTCTTTTCTGTACTGTGCTGCAAAAATGCGGAATACTCACCTTGCAACTTTGCCACAGTTAAACTGCCATCTTTAAATGAATACTTGAAATATTTCTTACAGAGGCACAGATTTTTTTTCTTCTGTGTAGTCATAAGGCAGAAACAGGATTTTTTTCTTCAAAATCTCAATCCATTAAAGAAAGCCCAATTACTTCTTTAAGATAGTATTTTGTGTTGGTGGTGGCAGTGAGCAGATACATAGGGAAGAACAGACACAGGGAAGGCATTTGCAGGACTCATCCTCCCACACCCTCAGCCTCTGACCCCTTTCAGTTCTGGAACCTTCCAGAGTAGATTTCATTGCCTGACTTTGAGGGCTTGTCACTCTCCTCGAGCCCTGTTAGCACACCATCGCTTTTGCTGAGTTATCATTGTCCCAGTGACAACCCAGCCACAGCTGTATTGGTTTTCCCCATCAGCATTACCTAAACAGAGAGCTTTGAAAAATATATTTTAATATTTTTTTCTACTAAAAGAGTTGAAAGGAGTGAAGCATGCAACACATAGCACTGTGGTTTTGTTTCAAAAATCCTCCTCATAAAGTCATTTCTTTCCTTCTTTCCTGCCTACCTTCCCTTTTTATAAAGAAAAATTTATATTGTAGGGAATAATTTTATTCAGCTTGACACTCATCAAAAATCCAATATTTTATAAGATTCTAACTTCAGTAAAACAACTGAATTTGACAAATAATGCTTGCACTGGGATCCTAAACTGAATGAAAGAATAATATAAAGCACTACAAAAGAACACAATCATAAATTCATATAATTTCATAACCTATTAGAAAGAAATAAGCCTGGATTTTTCAGTTATTTGCTGTACCACTCTCACACACCAGTTTCAGTAATAGAGACAGCAACTCACGTGCTCTGTTGTCTGAGTAAAAACAAACAAGTACCCTGATAAAGGCTTCCAAACCCGTTCCTATATGCTTTTCTTTCACTAATTCACTGAGTTATTAGTGCAATAGTAATTAAATCCATTTATATCCTGTGCTGTCCAAACAGTTGCCTGAGCCTTTCACATGCAATTCGGCTACATATCTATGAGATTAACTGCATATTAATCAGTGATACTTGCCACCTGCAAAGCATACAGCAGGGAGCTTCCAGCTTGCAACCAGCCACAGAGTATAGCCAACAAGCCACAACTGCTGTGAGACTTTCACCTCCCCTATCTTATTGGAAATAAAGCTTAGAGAATGTGAAAAATGAAGAGAAAAGGATGCCCAGAGACTATGGACACCTAGAAATTATTATTCAATGTATCTTTTCATATTTTATGTCTTTATAAGCAATGTAAAAATCTCCAGCAGAAAATGATTATATTTTGACAGGGATAAATTATCTGATTTGACTTACTGGAAGCATGGAATATTTTGACTGTGGCATGTATTGAAAAACATGCATTTCAATTCTTTCTTACCCAGTTCTGCTGTTCTGCAGACAGATGGGAATTCACATCACCCAGGTCCTGAATCCACACTTTTACAACAGTTGTGTAGAGTCCTTGCTAGTTGAATCCAGTATGCTTAATTTAAGTGATTTCCTCTGCCTCTGTCAGGAATTTGGACAACTTTAAGGAAAGATTCAAGTTGTTGATGCTAGCTATCTAGGTTGCAGCCTACTCCTTGTTTTTTGGGGGGCAGGTAATGTGAATGGAGCTACATTATAGCAATTACACTTATCTTTAGTCCAATGGTTAATGAAACTGCTCATAAAGCAGAATAACCTAAGTGAGGTGTCTATGCTCCCCCAGTCAGAGGATGCCTGAGTCTTCCAGAACACATGAACTCAGGGCATTCCATGGTCTGGAAATTAGAACATCCTCCATCTCTTTGAGAAAGCTGAGTCCCATGCTGCTGGGAGCACAGCCAAATGAAAGCAGTCAAGCAAAAGGCTGACTCTGACCTTATGTTTATAACACATGCCTATGAGAGATGACCTCACTCTTAACCTTCAGATCATTTCTGCCTAGCAACAGCTCTCTGTAAATTCAGTTTTTTCTTGGGAAACTCAGAATCTGAATGGCAGGAGGAAGCAAACTGTTTTCCCCACCAGGTAAGGAGGTTGCTTCACATCACCCAGAGCCTCATGATCCTGGCTGTGTTTCTCAAATGCGCAAGCAATTCCTCACCACCTACCAGCCAATGCCCAGCCAGTCCCCGAGCAGTGGCTGTATGCCCGGTCAACTCCCCATTGTTTTTCAAGTTTTTTTCTGCATGATGTCATATGATATGGAATAGCCCTTTGGCCAGTTTAGGTCAGCTGCCCTGGTTCTGTCCCACCCAGCTCCTTGTGCCCCCTCAGACCCCCCACTGGCAGAACAGTACAAGAAGCTGAAATATCCCTGGCTCTGTGCAGCTCTGCTCAGCAACACCTAAAACATCTCTTTAGTCTGCGTGGGTACATGAGAAAACACAGACCTGTTCAGCTCTCATTGTCCCGATGTAGGTTAAAGCCGTATTTTAGTGTTGGCCAAAAAACCTGTTCACTGTTAGCAGTCTCACTCTGATTAGCCTCTCTGCTTCTGAACACAGCTATTATTTAGGTGAGCTTAGCAAACAGATACACTAAGCCGATTTTAGTGACTATTCTGTGAGCAGATACTTGGCCAGCACTAAATGAAACAATTTAGCAACAACTGAAATTAAAACTGCAGCTAAAGAATATATTGAACATGTTTTTCCATTACCTCTGTATTTTTCATTACCTTTCTTTGTGATATTTTCAGTTGTCTTAATAAGTTCGGAGGCTTTTCATGCATATGGTGCTTGAAAGTCAACTGCTGTGAAATCAATAATTATAAAAAATTCTGTTAAATTTGATGAAGGAGGTTCAAGTGCCTTTGTTTGAATTTTCTGGGGAACTCTTTGGCATAGATGTTCAACACAGTATAGTTGTTCCTGTAATATAAAAACTCTTTTGTTACAGAATACAATTGTAGTTTTGGCTTAATAGGATTGTTTGAAGATAATTCATTGTCTTTTCCTGAAAAGACTGTCCCTTTCTACATAAAATATTTAACTGTTGTCAAGTTTTCATTTGAAGAGTATCATTCCTAATGGTGTTCAGGCTAAAATCTACAGAGGAAGCTTTGTGTATCTACCCACCTGTTGGCAGTTGAAGGTAATTCTCAGAAAATAGAGTTAATGCACCTGCAGGTGGCCCATTTTTTTGGACAGAAGGAATGGATGATTTCCAGAGAAGATATAATTTCATATTTCATATGGTATAGTATCAGGATTTCATTTTTATATGTATTCATTATTATATTTACATTGTTTTCAAGATATTATTTCAGATGTGCTTCTTGAATTGCAGTCTTGTTACACTGCCTGGTAAGGGACCTATTATATGAACACAGCTATTAAAGCTTTTCCCTGCAGTTTTTCATTCTGCTATTGTAACACCAGTGGTGATTTCCTTCACCAATTCAGAATTTGCATTTTGAGCCTGAAAATTTTTAGAATTTTAATGAATATGCCTTGAAGTCCCACGACTGAAACTTTTCTTTAAATTAAAAATGGTAGTTAAACCCAATTCTCCTCCTGCCCAAGGTGTCCCTTCAAGGAAGTCTTTTGGCTGCTTCCAGGCTTTGTTTCATTTGAGTCAGTGACCTTCTGAGTTTCAACAACCTTTCCTAGGAGGTTCTTCCCATGCCTTCTGAGAGCTGGCTGGGTACTCACCACTCCACATAAGCTTTATGGTTTTTCTTCTGCCATGTGCTGCTGTCTGGAGCATCCAGTGTTCATATATGTAAAAGTTATGACCTACAATAATGTTTATTGTTCATAATTCATTTTCCAGCTCTTTTGCTCTCTCTTTAGAGCACTGATATGAAGGAAAGGCAGTAAAGAGGAGGTAATAGGGAATGAATAGTTTTTATCTTCTTTCAACAGTAGGAAGGTATGTGAATGATTATGTTCATTACAGGTGAAATATATAAATAAAAATTATCATCCACAAGTTTTAGGAAGAGATGAGGAATTGAGATAAAATCAAAAGAAAAAAGAATTGAGGTGAAACTCATGATTTTCAGGGGATTTAGACTCTTCATCCTTAATCAGTTTAGGTTATTCATTCATTTAGTTGTGGAGTCTCACAGTCAGCAACAGTTTGTAATCTTGAAATATAGTTTTCTCACCTTTGATCACATTTATTTGAAATTATGTCATTTTAATGCTTTAGATGCAGAGGGGACTTCATTCTAATCTATGGGATAGGATAGCAGCAAAAACCTGTAAGTAGAAGAGTAGTGGGCAGCTCTCTGATTCCTGGCCCCAGAATAATCAGAGTTAAAGACTGCAAAAGTAGCACCAAATAATTTCTTCCATTAAGATGACTGATCTTAATCCCTTTTTGTGACAACAACACTGGCAGGAAGCATCAAGTGAAAATAAAGGGCAATCATAAATAATAAAGGAGACTCAAAGAGCTGTCCAAGAAGATTTGCAGTGGCTGAATGTTTCCTAAGACTGCAAATATGGGATCATAAGGCATCCAGAACACTCCATGAAGAGAACTGAAAGCTATAGAAGTGATAAACCAAGACTGAACTTCACCCTCGAGAATAGAATTGTTGTTATGAGGAGGCCCTGGTGGCTAAAGCAGGAAATACTTTCAACTCATTTGTGATTAGGATTGAAAGCTGAAACCAAATTTCCAGTTTTGGAGAAATATAGAGAGAAGGCTATGAATTAGTGAGGTGTTGTTTTTGCTGTAATGGTGAATTAACATGAAGATAGTAGATAGAAACTCTGCTTTTAACTCCTTCTCCTTCAAAGGCCTAAACAACACTGAAAACAAATATACTTGAGGGTATGTATTGAAATTTGACCTGTGTTGTTCCTGTCAGGGAATTGACCTGGAGTAAAATTAAGCAGTTTTCTGTATAGAGCATTTTATTGGGGAGGGGCATATGAAGGGGTTTGTTTCCATTTGATAGTATGGATTGTTTGTTTTAGTTCTGGCTTAGTTGTCATTATATGAAACTTGATGCAAGCCAGTAGTGTGCACTTGCAGCCTCAAAGGCCAACTGTATCCTGGGCTGCATCAAAAGAGGACTGGCCAGCAAGCATGGGAGGAGATTGTTCCCCTCTGTTCTGCCCTCGTGAAGCTCATCTTTCACATCTGAAAAATGTGAAGCTGTTGGAATGGGTCCAGAGGAGGATTAGAGGGCTGGAGCACCTCTTCTGTGGAAAAAGGCTGAAGGAGCTCGGCTTGTTCAGCCTGGAGAAGAGGAAGTTCCAGGGAGACCTCACTGAGGTTTTCCAGTACTTACAGGGAGCTTACTGAGCTTATAAACAGGAGGAAGATCAACTTTTTAGACAAATAGTCAGTGAATAGGGCAAGAAAGAATATTTTTACACTGAAAGAGGGGATATTTAAATTAGATATTATTATTAGATATAATAGATATTATTAGAGGAAATTTTTTTTCTCAGAGGGAGGTGAGGCACTGCCACAGGCTGCCCAGGGAAGCTGTGGATGCCCCATCCCTGGAGGCACTCAAGACCAGGTTGGATGGGGCCCTTGGGCAGCCTTTGCTGTGGGTGGCAGCCCTGCCCATGGCAGGAACAGGAACTAGCTGATCTTTAAGATCCCTTCTTAACCAACTCATTCTGTGATTCTATGATTTCATGAATGTAAGCTCCGTGATACTGTGTACTCATTCTACAGCCACACAAGGTGAGGGGTGCTGAAGGCAGTTAATGATGTTTGATAGCATGGCTGACCTGCACTGTACTGAAGTGCTCTTGAACCTTCAGTCTGATTGAAAATTTTCCTGATGCAATTTTGGATCTAAATGCCTTATTTTTGGGAAGGAAATGATTCCTTTTCTTAACTTTTCTGTATTGGTTGGCATTAGAAAACATTACAAAACTGGAAGTTTATTCATACATTACTATTTGATTAAAAAAAAAAAAAAAAGTCAGTGAAAGGGAGTTAACCACATTCCCTTCAGTGCTTGCTAGAACTTGATCCCATATACAAAGAGAAACATGAGACTAGATTGAAACAAAATGATAACCTGAAGGCCTATGCTCATCACTACAGATGAACAAAATGAACAAACATTGCCAGCAGCAAGGATCCAAAACTGTATTTTTCAGACTGATTCACTTTTAATAATGTAGCTTTATTCCTAATGTTGTAAATGTTATGCATTAATGCTAATTTTTCATTGAGCATCCATTTAACATACCTCTTAAGATTATGATAAGAAAAAAAATTCAGGCTTGGTGCTTTCTTCTAACACCTCAGTGTTTTTAATAAAATAATTATTGTGATAAGATATGCATATTTGGCATAAAATCAGTTTGAGAAGACCTCATTCTGTACATTGTCTAATGCACAGTCTAATTGTTTCAACTACAAAAGCAGTTCTGACTGAATTTCATACGCAATGAATGGAGGAGTTAGTGACTTAAAATCCAGATTCATCTGATGCCAAGCATGGGGATGTCATAGGGAAACCCACAGGACAATTTACTTGAAGTTTTACCTCTCTTCAGTATCTGTTAAAGACTGCAGTTGTTATAAAATCTCCATGTTGTCTCTGTCAGCACATTTAATTGCCTCTTTCATGCCGTCTGTAATACTTTTGTACCTTGCAAATATTCCAGTGGTCTCAGCACTCCTGTGAGCATGGGAGGAGACTTGTCTTTCATGCCTTCCATAAGCTCCTGAAGAGACCCACACATCAAAATCCCAAATAAGTTCCTCAACCACCAAGCTTGCCCAAGTGGGCAAGGCTGGTATCTCCCATGCTGAGCGTGGGACATGGCTGAAGGGCGTACAGGTCCTTTAAGTGTAGTGGACATGGCAAGAATTTGCTTGGGAAAGGGATCTGGAGACTGAATCACTCTGGTAGCTGGACCTCTGATCAGTGGACCTGTACAGTAACAAAATGTCAGTTGAAAATGGGAAAATTCAAAGCAGTGAACTGTGTTTATAGATAAATATAGTATGGAAGTTAAGCAGTGTTTGCATGTTAAAATACTTTGTTCTGCTGTTCTTCTTCCCTTACAAATTAGGTGTATAATCTTGAGAGCAAAAGTATTCTATACCTGGGCAAAATCTGAATAGAAACAGTAAAGGCACCTCAAATAATTTTTTTGTGTAAACAACCTATAAATGTACCAAGAACAGTTCCTTGACTGATGCAAGCTGACTAATTCCATATGTTCTTATAGCTGTTGTTACTTCTGAGCCAATTGCCTAATGCAAGAAGGGTAATCAAGTCTGAATGCTAAGTACCTATACTACCGAGTTGTTAAGGCAAATAGTTTCAGCCACGTACTGTAGCTTTTATTTAGCATGCAAAAGTGTGTTAGGTGTTATACAGATAAAGGATATAGTCACTGCTCTAAGTGTTTTTATGGTTTGATTATTCACAGTAAATGAGGCAAAAATCAAAAGAATGGGAAGAGCAAAGGAAAGCAAGCCCAAAATTGAATGTGTTAATGTGTTAACTTTTCTTCAGGAGTTTTATTTGTTTAGGCTTTGTGTATATCTATTATTTTTTTTTATTTTTTTGAAGTAAATATGTAAATAATTGAAATTAAGATAGAAGAAAAATGTATGTCAGGCAAGAGTGCACGTCTGCACAGAGGAAGGCATTAGGGAAAAAAAGAAAAAAGGAAATGCAAAGCAAAATGGGAAGCAAGCAAGAAAGATCAATGAGCAAAACAAGGAAAGATTAAAGAACTAATGTCAGGATGTACATCTGACTGTACAAAATAAGTAGCAGTGAGGGAATGGTGGGGAGTGGTCAGTTACAAGAAAGTCTGTTATGTAAAGTACTCCCAGCATTGGAGCTCAAAGAGATTGCAGATATTCCTGTTGGTGGCTAAGCTCAGAACAAACTGTATTCTGACAGTGCAGCTCATAACAGGTACATGGAAGGTCAACATAATACCACAGAAATATCATACAACTAAGGCCTGGAAGGGACCAAGTTGGGAAATCCTTTCTTCTGCTGAAGACGCGTCACTCCAAAATTAGTACATGTAAAAGAAGTTGAGAGTTTCTATTGTGAAGCAGGATGGGAGCTGTAGAATATGGAGTTTCTTTTCAATATCAGCTAGTCAGAGCAGAATAGAACCAGACTGATAGTTCAGAAGTTTATCCTAATGCTGTGAAATCCATAAAGAATTGAAAGCAACAAGCACCAGTGTCTGGGCATGGCTTCTCAATAATAGCAGCGGATCTGATGGATCTTGCTTCTGGTTCATTCCCCAGTACTTTATCATAATGCATAAGAAGCTACATTTCCCAGCAGTTCCTTCTAAATTAGTGATGACAGTATTTTTAGCTAAATATTTTCTACTTGACATAACGTTCCTAACAGCTCCCCTTCCTCCTTTCCTGGGCAAACATTCAGGACAATCTAGACCTTAGAAATATGCTCCCCAAACTAATTACCACAGCTCTTATTAAATATTGAGCTCAGCTGCCATATGCTACTTTTAATGATGTGCTCCCCACATGCACAGAAAATGGCCATCTCTTCATTTAGTTGCTGCACTTTTCTTACACAACAAAACTGCTTTTGCAGTGGAGTCAGCCAGTTGGCATGCAAATACCTGTCTTGTCAGAACAGTTCAGCACACGAAGTTCAAATAACCAATTAATCACTGCATCTGCTTGAAACTCCCCTTAGAGGCTTGCATTGTCTGGGCCAATTGCCCTTTAAGTGTTTCTCTTTATCCTGAAGCACTTATGATTTCATTTGATCTGAATCTAATTAGACACAGAAGAATGTGAAAAGCAAGTCATTAAGACAATGGAACACAATTCTCAACACTGAATTTGATAGCAGCACCCATAACCAAATTACTCAAGGAATTTCAAAGAGGATGAAAAACCCCACATGCTGTGTGACAGGGATCATATTTTCAAAGCAAAGCATGCATGCAGGTAAGTGGAAATTTCTGATGTCTTGCCTACCTGGTTGTAGAAAGATGTTTAACATTAAGGATGTTGGACAGATGAATTTCATACTGAAGTCTGAAATAAAAACAGAAGATGTACTGCTGTTTTGGGCTGCCTGTCCCAGTTCCTTTCTGGGATTTCAAGAAAAGAGTTGGGTGTATGAGGAACAGCTTGATGTCTGCCATGGGCCACTTTTCTAGTTGCAAAGAACTTCCATTTGTGTCAACATAGGGTCTGCCCCTGAAAACATTATAGACTGCATATTTAGAAGAGAGTGTAGTATGCCTGCCTGCCATGGCTGCTGTCAGGTTTCTCCTTTATTCTCCTTATCTCTTTTATCTTGAAAATAATTATATGAATATCAAAGCAGAGTGTACACAATTCAAAATATTCTTAATATACAAGAACTAAGCAGTACATGCATTTAAACTAGTAGATACCTTGGGTAGATACTTTCCTAGCTGCAAGACTCTTTGTACCGATGAGATGCCTACAAAGTGAAAAATACTTTTCTGTGAGCACTACTTCACCCTTTCATACTGACCATGAAGAATTTAATTCAATTCAGGTTTTTGAAAAAATATTTTTGAACTTATTTGTGGTCTTTTAAATCCAACGACTGCTCTCTTCAACTAATGTTCCATGCAACCTTTGAAAATATTGGAGATTTGACAGTGTCTAAGCATTCCAATCTGTAAAACATCAGGCTGACAATTGCTGGTTTTATTTTCCAGTCCATTAAATTATGCCTGTCAGCATTGGGCCAAAACATATCTTAAAAGACAGTCAAATCCAGAGTGACACAACATAAAATTCAAAAAATCAAACATCAAATGTTAACATCTTTGTCTAAAATGACAGTAGTTTTTAATAGTTAAAGTAAAATCTAGTCAAATGCCCTTTCCCAAGACGACCAGGCCTTCAGACTGAGAAGATTCAATTCATATGAGGTTCTTTCAAGCCTCTCAGATGAACACAGCAGTTGTGATGGAAATCATACATTTGTGTATGTGGGAAGGGGGGAGAGGAAGTAGAGGGAGGCTGGTGACTAGACTAGTGAATTAGTTTTAAGTAAGATTTTTGTATCATTCTTTGGGTTCATATAACACTCCTTCTTTCAGAACTAATGTTCTACCACTAATGCTAGAATGAGCTTCATCATTAACTTCAGAGCAAGTAGCAATAAATCCTAAAACAACCAGAAACAAAGGCACCCATCACTTAATGGGCTACAACTGAGCTGGGAGCCATAAGCACTCTGGTAAAACTGATGGATGTAACTCATTGGAAACATGGTGAGGAAAGAGAGGGCATCTGCCTTCTGTGTTTTCAAACAGCTGAAATTTATGAACAGTCTTGAAATGCACATCATAGCACAATGCAGTCACTCTCAGGAGAACACAGACTAGCAATGTGTCTTTGCTCCCTCATGTACACAAAACATAAGAGACATTGAGTGGCTACATTTGTACTTTCCCTGTCTGATAGGAAGAGTTTGAGCTGGATCTACCCATCCTGATCAGAAAGACAAAACCAATGTCTGAGTCAGATCTAGCCTGAACATGAGTTTTCTTGCTTGGAAAGCTAGTTGTCTCATTCCACATGTGAGTCAGAACATGAACTAGTGTGTGGGCTATATGTTGGGAAACCTGCACTTGTGTGAGGTATTGGGCTGTTAGCTAGGATGACAGTACAGTTAGCTCAGAATTGAGTTTCCTACATTTAATGTTGTTCCTAATCCTTGCAGAAATGCCTTTAGCCCTATTCTCAAGATCCTTTACATTATTCCTATAAAACTAAACATCTCTCGGCCATAGAAACAGCTCACATTACAGCCCAGGGAACAGGGGATCAAGGCAGATATAGCAGACCCCATTAATCCATGATCCAGAAAGGATAATAAGCTCAGGTACGCATAAATCAGTTTCTTATGATTAATGTGCCATTGGTGACATCCATAAGATCTGAATAAAACTGGAGGACCACAAATTCATAAACCATGGTAACAGAAGGTAATTTTAGGCTTTTTCCCATTGTTGAAGTTGTTTCTACTATAACTTCTTAAAAACACAACTTGCAGAGTGCAGAAATATTCAACACAAATTAAAAAAGAATGCAGGAGATATTCAGCCTTATGCATGCAAAACCTCTGCAAATCTCACGGAGTAAAATCAGTAATATTCCACAGCTTCCCTGTATATAAAGCCAACTAACTACCTGCTGTGTTGAAACACAATTTATTTCTACACATGAGAGTAGTCTAGTTCTGTTTTCCCAATGCTGTGCACACTGGAGTCAACTTTTGTTTCATAAGTCTCATCATGAAGGGCAGGAAGAGTTTATGCTGTGTAGATTGCTGAAAGCCTTATCCTCAATTTTCCTTTCACTTAAGCTCAGTTATACAGATTGAACTTGCCCATTTATGATGAAGTATAGTGTCAATTTACAGTGGCAAACAAGTGAATTCTTGTTATTTGTGCTTACACAAGGCAAGTAAATGCTGTATTGTGCAGATTGGGAAGAGTTGAACTTTTTTTTCACCTGAATTTGCACTGCTGAGGGAAACACTGCAGACAGTAGTGTTCTAGGGTCTATGAAAAACCAAAGCCACTGGAATCTGAGGTATGAAGTCGTTAATATGTGCATGTAGATTTTATGACATTTTGAGCATAATCATTGTGCTATGGTGGGTTTCATCTTCTCACTGCAAACTTTGATTCTTACCCTGTAGGGAGGTCTATAGCGCATCTCCTTGTTGGGTCAGGATCTTTGTAGCACTAACTGCTGGCAGAAAAAAATACAACACATTTGATTTCAGTATATTTCTCCTTTTTTTTTTTTCTTTTTTTTCTTCAGATTTGATTTTTGTGTATTAGAATATTTTCAATTGATCTGAAGGATAAAGGAAGACTGTCCTAGAGAACTCGTGCAGTTTGAGGATACTGGAGGATAGTGGAGGAACCTGTGGGAGGTGGTTCAGCTCCGGCTCCGGCTGGACCCATGTAGATACACCAGCAGAGCCCTCTTGTGGACATCCGACGTGTAGCGGCAGCAGGAGGGAGGTTGGTTTGTTCTTTGATTTGTTTGTTTTTTAATCATGTGGCTTGCATCATTTTCCTCAAAGTGCTAAATTAAGTCAAAAAAACCCCAAATCTTCATTTGAAAGATCTACATGAGACATTTGGTAGTATAATCAAATTGCTTAGAAAGAATGCTGTCTTAGCTGCTACACTGCTGGCAACAGCATTTATACATACAGCTTAAGATTCTCAAGTTAAACCAATAGAAGGTTCAGCTGTACTAAATATGCCATCAAAGGGAGTGTGAAAAAATTATAACCTATGCTTCATATGCTTATACATGCAAAACCAGTTTTGTAGGTGGCAACGAGCTGATGGAGGAATGCAGTGTGAACATCACAAGGAATGATGGTCTGTCTCAACAAGGGAAAACCTCTTTCTACCAGCACCACCTGTGCTTCCCTCAGGTAGAACAGTCAGAAACAGTTCTGACAAGTGCAAGTCAAGTGCAAGTGCTGTGAACAACAGAAAACTAAAACTAAGGGCCTTAATTGCTTGGGCTACGCCAGTGGAGTCTTAGGGTAAGTCTATGCCATCAGTATTAAGTGGTAAGGGTATTTGCCAGTTTCTCCAGCAGCCTCAGTACTTTGCATGTTCCGGATTGGTAGAGTAAAAACAGCTTTCATAAAGAAACAGCTATGTTGGTGGAAGGGCAGCTATGAAAGTATAGCTGATTTTGCACGAGAGTTTTGCCACATGGCAAGCAGTTCTGAGGTTTAGACTTAGCCCTTGACTGTAATCTTTTAGTTTTCTTTTTCATCTTTTTATTTGCAGCCTAAGGAAGAATAGCACTAATTAAATTATTGACATTTGCATTTATCACTTTCTGATTACACTTTAATGCCACTTACTTTTTTCTTCTTTCTTATTTTAATTCAAGTACGTACTAAAAAGTCAACAGCTACTTCCATCAGAACACCCCTAGTCCTTGCTAGCATTGTTTTCCCCAGCATTCCTGTGGGAATTACCAAAACCTAACCTAGTCTCTGGACACTGCTGTTTTCTACAGGCTCAACTGCATTATATCAAACATTTAGACCTTAGGAGTTTGGAAAACACCAATGAAGCTCAAGTAAATGACTTGCTAACAGATTTCAGATTAGAAGGGAAGTGAGCTATAGGCCTGTTACTGTTGTGCCTTTTGCACCTTCATTTGCTGCCATCTCTCACTAGGACTTAGTTTTCATGATGAGTGACCCCTTTGCTAGCCTATAAATCTGCCTGATCTCTTGAACTTTCATCTCCTCTTTCTTAGCACTGGTTGCTATTAACAAGGATCTCTCCTACAGCTGATGGAAGGGCAATCCGACAGCACTTGTAGAAAAAAAGCTTAAAGAGACCATATGGCATCTAAGCCTCCTCAGTCACTAGAAAAAGTGATCTCATTAAAGCTGTATTTGATTGGCACTAGTTCAGCCTTGTGAGCTGTGACAGTAATGTTTCTGTGGCTGTCAGTGCAGAAGAATGAGATGTGAGGTCTGCAGGAAGATGCCCATAGCATGTATCTCACATGTAAGATTTCGGAGATCAGAAATCCACCAGAGAAAGGAAAGAAGGCGGCAGAAACTGACATAGCTGATCTCTTAACTGGATTCTTATACTCCCTGGAGATGTTGTAATATGAAGGGGGGAAAAAGAAGAAAAAAGAAGGAAAAAATGACTAAGGAAGTAATAGAAAATGTGAGCAACCAACCTCTTAACATTGATAACTGATGTCTGTTTCCTAATATAGTCTCATACAGGTTGCTAAAGATGATCTTTGTACATTGTACATTTCACTGACACCTGCCACATAGTTTTCTGGGTTGCTGCTACAGTGGAATTTCAAATAGGATAGAATCTTCTATCTAAGAAGTCTATATATGAGAGTCTAAGGTTTAAGGAATCTTAAAGTAACAAAATTTCAGGCACAAATAGTCATAATTCTTTGCGTATCTATTTGTACTGTTTGTTTTCCACAGAGGAATGGAGGCCATAGCCAACAGCATGTATTAGAAGTGGAAAACAAATTCAGGTTTAGCTTTATTATTCCCCAGAGATTCTGCCTCATATTGCACATACTAAATTTTCTTGGATCGTGTTGTTTACCACTTCTCTAATATTCCTCATCATGAAAGCACCTAACGTGAATGCTGCTGTCTGTCACTTCTTCATTCAGCACAATTCTGTGGATAAGACCAGAGTGTCTGCCAAAGGGGTTTTGTCAGTCGTGTTACTCCCAACTACTAGTTAATATCAGAAGTTCTCTGAAAACTCATTGCTTTACTCTTTTTAAAGCATGAAATGCCACAGGGCCAAATACCAGTCAATAATGTTTGATGCGTGTAGGAGTTTCTACCAGTAAAGTTATAACTGATAGCAAAATTCTTGACATTTTGAATAGAAAAATGAGGAGCAACTGTCTTTCTTAACAGAGAAAAAGTTACAACTGATGGATTTTTGGGCCTATGAGTAAAATTTCATTACAGAATTCCAAAAAGATCATAGAAACACATTAGAAGGTTGCTATCATCCTTCTATGGCTTAGGAATACAGTCCAAGGTACCATCTAGTCCTTTAAATTAACTCCATCTAATTCTTTTTGCTTCCCAAAGGGCCAATTAACAGTTTAGAGAATTAAGTGTACCTCTTTCCTAGAGCATGACATTAAGCTCATGTGTAATCATAGATGAATCATTTAATTATCATGGTGATCGCTATAATTTTTATAATGCTCAATGTTTAAAGCTCTAATTGTGTAAGAACTATAGTTTAATGAATGGCCCAATTTCACTATAAGCAGCACTCCTAATGATGCCTGTAATTCACACTAGAATTTTTGATTCTATGATCCTTTCTTCAATTGCCAACTCCAAAGTAGTTAAGCATGAATATGTCCAGTCCTGACATCTACTAAAAATGATTATTTTTAATTTCAGTTTGAAGAATCCAGTCATTTCCAAAAGTGAGTTCAGAAAATGATTGCATGTCATTTTACAGCTATTTGAAAATTTGCTTCCCAAAGCTTTTGGACAAATAATCAAAACTGGAGGCTCAGCCACTGTTGGGAATGTGCCTGTGAAGTCACTGTGAAAATCTGCCCACAGGTCCACAAACTTTGAGAGCTCATGATTAGGGTTGAGATTCTCAACCTATACGTAACCAATATGAGGTAATTTTTCATACTAAGAAAAGTTCACAGCCAGGCTTATTGTCTACACAAGGCAATAACAGTAGAAGAGGGATGCAGTTATAGTGTTATCAGAGAAGAGAAGGAAGTTAAGTAATACAGCTATTTTCTCATCCTGTAAACCTTACAAGTGCTAAGGTATTGTAGCATTATTTCTCTGAATATCCATGGTCAGAAAGTGAAGGGAAGTGATCCTCCCCCTCTACTCTGCCCTGGTGAGGCCATGTATAGAATATTGTGTCCAGTTTTGGGCTCCTCAGTTCCAAAAAGACAAGGAAATTCTAGAAACAGACTAGTAGAGGGCTGTGAAGGTGATGAAGGGCCTGGCACATCTGCCTTACAAGAAAAGGGGGAGAGACCTGGGGCTGTTCAGCCTGTAAAAGACTGACAGGGCCTTATCAATGCTTATAATATTTGAAGGGTGAGAGTCAAATGGATGTTATCAATTTTTTTTCAGTGGTGGCCATTGGCAGAACAAGTGATAATGGGGGACAAATTGGAACACAAGAAGTTCCATACAAATGTGAAGAAAAGCTTCTTCACTTTGAGGATGACAGAGCACTAGAATAGGGTACCCAGAGATGTTGCATCTGCTTCCCTGAAGATATTAAAAACCATCTGGACACTTTACTGTGTAAGCTGCTCTAGGAAACCTGCTTTAGCAAGGAGTTGGACTGGATCATCTCCGGAGGTACTTTCCAACTCCTATGATCCTGTGATTTCCTCTGATGAAGATCTCTACTAGGAAGTTTAGGTAGCACAACCCAAATGTATTTGATTAAAGGGGCCCTTCAGTAGTGTGACAAATTCTTTCCCCTCCAATCTCATGATTCAAGCAACATGACTTACTTCATTCACACTGAACTAATTTGTAATGCTTAGAAGACTCTGGTCCTTAATTAGTAAAATATATATATATATATATTAATCTGTACCTCCTGCTGTCCATGCTAAACTACTTTGTATTATTCAGAACGTACTAATAAGACAGTTGACTAAATACAGGTTATTATCTCCTGTGTGGGTGCACTTCTACTGTAAGATAATGTAGGTGGAAGATAAGGGAAGGCAAAGCTGAACAGTGTGTTCAGTACTTCCTTTCCCCTGACCCTTAGAAACCAGAAGTGTATTGAAGGAGCAAGATGCTCCGCAGTCAGCACTGAATTTTTCCCTTTTGAATACACACTGATAATATGCACTTCAAAAACCTTTCTTCCTAAGCCAACCAACCAAATCCCTGATTTTCTGTTTTCAGTGCAGAAAGTAAATACATAGAGACAATTGCTTGGAAGATTATAAATGTTAGGAGCGTACTATGCAACTTCCTAATTATAGTTTCATTTTCCCAGTGTTCACTCAATACTCCATTTAACGTGGATGCTGTAAGAAGCCTTTCTTATTTATCTTGCTTTTGGTGTCTCTCAAGTTTTTTTAATACTGCCCTCCTCATACTTTCTGATATTTCATCTCTAAACAAGTGGGAATGTCTTTCCCTCACAGTGCATGCAGTGTTAGAATGTGGGTTGCTTGAACAAATTCTGATAAAACATTTAAGGATGTTGGGAGAACCTGCAGTTGCAGTAAAAGCAGACTCTTCCATATAAAATGAGTTTGATTTAGCAGTGCTAAGAACCTTAAAAAAGCCTTCAAATTCTTAATAAATACTGAAATCAGTCTTTATGTTCACACAACTGTACAACACAATGCTAAATGTTAAAAGCTAGCCATACATGGAGTTACTTTTTTCTTTGGTAGTTGACCAATATAAGGTTTGAAAGCAGAAAGTAAGAGAAAATTCCATGTCCTGTTAAAATTTCTTTAACACATCAAAGCTTGAAGTTCATTCCAATTGCTAACATCAGTGGTTCTTCTGCGTAGAAGGAAAACCGAAAGCCTCTTAGTTTATATTTGCTGTGACAGTTTTTAATTACATTAACACTGGTGCTTTCATGGTTGGATGAGCACACTGGTCTGTGGGCTGGGATTTGTTTCCTCACATCTGAAACTGCAAATTCGACAGAACCAATTGCTTGGTGTTACTTAATACCAAAAGCAAGATGTGACTGTTTAAATAGTCATTGTATTAAATAATTGCATTTAAAATATATCAGGGAAAATTGAGCAGAGAAACCACTGCTCTTAAAGCAATAAGAACAAATTTCTGAAAATATTGCACAAGATCATATTGCACAAGATCATGTACCCTGGAGGCTGATACCGAGACCAGTACTTACATAAACTAGTAGCTGTAGTTGATAAGGTAGATGATTGTGCTGTTGTTCAGAGGAACCTTGACAGGCTGGAAAATGGGTTGGCAGGAATATCATGAAGGGAAGGGAAAATCTGAAGTCCTGTATCTGTGGAGGAACAATTCCTTGCAGCAGTATAGGCTGAGGGTTGACCAGAGGAAAAGCATCTCTGTGGAGAAGATCCTGGTGTACTCCATGTTGAATATGAACCAGAAGCATGTCCTTAAAGCACAGAAAGGCGACAAGCGTCTCCTGTGCTGTGTCACAAGCATCATCAGCTGCAGATCAAGACACTGAAGCACTCTTATGTGTTTTTTGCGTTTTGAATCCATCTTTTCTGAAGATGGAAGGACCAGAAAATGGATGAGCTTTTAGCATTGTTAGTAATGGCATAATAGTTCCTTAGCTCTATAAGATTTATTCTTCTTGAGACATCGTCTCATTTGCCTTTAGATATTAGTGTCACCTTGGTGAATCACAGTTTTAATTCATATTGTTCTTTCTTCACATTAATAATTTCTAGCAGTAAAGCTTCCCAGAAAAAAATCTCACTTGTTTCCAAGCTATATTCCAGCTTAGATCTTGTGCCTTATCATTTCTTTTGGTTGCTCTAGTCTTTTAGAAGACTAAAAGGAGGAAATACTGAATGTAGGACCATAGGTAACATTTGGGATATGTGAATTAGAGGGATTGGGATATCTACTACTGTGTATTTTATGTTATTAAAACTGATCTTTTTCTTTTGTCCAGCTGTCAAGGTTATCTAAATTATGTGTGTACACAGTTTTGATTTCCTTCTGTATTGCTCTTCCAGGTTCATGTTATCACCAAACTTCATTAAAGAAGTGTTATTTTTTTGTTCCTATATTATTAAAGACAATGTGGAAAACTCACTGCCAATAATGACCTTAAGAACCTTTGTTACTAACCTGTCTGAACTCAACAATTTCTTCTTTAGTACAACCTACAGATTAGATCTGTTCCTACTCATTCTAATTAAATAGTTATCTTAGGGTCATTACACTTTTGAAGTTTTATTTCTCCCTTTATTGTGATTATTTGCATGTTAATAATCTTGCCTTCAGTGACAAAACTGACTTTATTCCTAAAAAGAAAGGCAACTGAATTGGAACATGGTAAGTTTTAGTTCAGCATAACCATTTGTTTTTTTTTAATGGTAAGAGTTGCTCAAGGCTAGTTATTTTGAGATGCTGTGGAATGTCTTCCTTGGAGGAGTTCAAGAACCAATGGGACATGTTCCTGAGCAATCTGCTCTCTACATGACTCTCATTTTTTGCAGAAAGATATGCAGAAACACTTCTGTACAAAACAATAATAGTTATTTACATCTATCTCTGATCTCTAGCCAAAAGATACTAAGGAAGCAAGTCTTACAAGATACTGCTCTTATCAAATCCTGAAGTTTTTTTCCAGAAACTTTGACTGACTACAATTCTGCAGATGGCAGAGGGAGCAGAAATGACAGGTGAATATATAATTAATGTATTCTCCTTGTAATTTTCCTTGTTTCTAGAAGTGCACAATAAACTTGGAAGGTACTGAGCAGACTGAAACCATACATGACAACTATTTCTATTATCCTGGCAAAAAGTCTCAGTATACTGCTGAGCTTTCAGGATCAATGCTAAATATATGAATTTTGCCTTCTCTTGGAAACCACTTACTGTAATTCATTCCCCAAACAACTTCCTCCTCTGTTTGCTTGTTTGGTTTTTGCTTGTTTTGTTTGTTTGGGTTTGTTTTTGGGTTTCTTTGCTAGCAAAATCCTGCTTTGGAAGATTTGCCCCTGAATCCCATTAAACTTCAAGTCTCACCAAGTAGACTTAAAACAGTTTATTTGGAGATGTCCATCCTTCTGCTATTTAGTAAACCAACAGTTTGTTGTCATTGCAGCCCCAGGATGAACTCTCTTCAAGCTGCATAAAAAATTGCAAACATTTACTGGAAGTTTCATCTTGCTGTAACCTTCTACCTATAGGAATTCTCCAGTTTTGCTCTTGTGCTTGACTTACATCCTAGAATGTTCTTTTATACACTCGTCCCAGTCAAGATGTTGCCAACCTTTCAAATTCCTCTAGAAAACAATTTTCTTCCACACAAAGGTATTAGATGACCTCAGAAAGTACCTAAAGCTACCACAACTGTTGCAGTGGGTGTTAAGGAGGTATCGGGTTGTGACGTGACAGGACCCCTGCTGTGTTGTAGTAGGCGATAACGGGGTATCGGTTGTGACGCGATAGGACCTCCCCCGCTCTGTGAGTAACGTGTGAGTAACGTGTGACACATATGCTTAAGGGGCATAAGTGAAACGGGATGTGTATTTAAGGGGTTGTCATGCCTTAATAAATGGCCATTTGCTTCTCCATCATATTGGTGTCAGTGTTGCTATGGCCCCAGCAAATGCAGATCGCTAGCCCCCTGGTGGTGCGGCCTCAGACACGGTGGTTGCCGGAGGAAACACACGACCAAACACATTCAAGTCCCTTAGAGAACTATCAAAACTGTCTTCTTTCATATCATCTAAGCATTTTTCTCCATTAATTTGAGTTACTAGTTAATGATTTGATACTTGCATGATTAGCTGGAGCAGAGAGACAAATTATGAAAGTTGATATTTTTCTTTTTTTTGCTATTATTCTGTTTGTTTACAAGTTGTGTGTACATGAAAGTGTTTTCTTGCATGTAAGAAACAAGCAATTTCTTTGTTTTCACATGACAGTTACAGGCCCCAGGAACTCTAATTTTTGCCACTTCTTGAAACTTTTATTTTTTGATGGATTGTACCATGCCTTCTGACTCAAATGTTTATGGATATCCAGCAGTGCAGATAACCAGCTTTTGATCAGTACTTTTCATGGCTTCATTGCCTTGAGTGATATTTTGATCTACTCACTGCAGACAGATTTGGATCTCCATTTCAATGACCTAACACATACAGGAACTGTAAATTATCCTGTTCTGTATTAAGTGAAAGACCCACTTCACGGAAGCTGTTAGTACTCTCCGACAGTATTTCAGACAACATCTTATGCAGATACTACTGTTAGAATTAACTTATTCAAAATGTATCTTTACCTGATACAGCATATGGCAGTTTTTCCGCCCTCGCTAGATAATCAAAACCTCTGTAAACAGGAAGATAGAATGAGTCACACCAGTTTAATCCCTTCTGTGAAGTTCTGCACTTCTGTTTTGAATAATTTATTTCAGCTCTCTTTGTGCCAATACACAGCTACCAATATTCCAATGGATACTCAATTTCACTGCAAATTAAAAAGAATTTGCATTGTAAAAAATCATTGTGTGTCTCTGATAAAATAATTCAGATTCTGATTCAGAAGAAAGGTAAAAGGATAATTTCTTACCTATCCCGTCTAAATATCTTATGCATATAGACTAACCAGAGTTTAGCAGTTAATCCAAATATGCTTTACTGATTATGCATTTCTTTTCTTCAGTTGCACCGGATATATTTTTCCTAGTTGTTCCACAGCGTAATATATAATTCATAGTATTTATATAAACACCACTCTAAAAAATGTTCATCAAAGTCAACATCATTACTGTGGGCTTCATCCTAACCACATCTTGATGTCTGATGGCCAGGATTTATTCATAAGATAATAAGACTGTCATTTTTATTTTAAATGTGACTTTCAGAACAATGGATAATTTTCTCATACTCCATCTATTTATCCTGAAAAGGTCATTACACATCTTTATTTGTATAAATTTGTATTTATAGATATATCTATATCTATCTATATATACATAGATATATATATAGATATAGATATAGATAGATTTATTTATATAGTTTGCATAGATTTAGATTCTTTCCTGTTGTCGCAAATGTTAAGATCACGCTGTATCGCCCTTTGCTTAACTGATTAGCCCCCTGATTAGCACTAAGAACTACTAGCATACACCAATGTGGTGAGAACAGAAAAATGGCGTTTATTACTGCGTGGCATCTGTTTAAATACAATAATCTTCTACTTCGTCTACACGCCTTAAGCATGCATTGTCCAATCACTGAGCAGGGGAGGTCCTGTCATGTCACATCCCGTAGCCCCGTGGACGCCTAATACAACATCTCCCCCTCCCCATGCTCGATAAAGCCTTGCCCTGTTACAGCGCGAACACAGCTCTCCTACACCTATCTAAACCTATCTACCTAAACCCCAACCCCAGTTACAATCTTTCATGAAGCCTATAATACTGTATGTGTTGATCAGAGATCTGTCCATCATGCGGCTTAGGCATTACTGAACACATCCCATAAGGCACAGAATAATAGCATAGTGCAAATAGAGACTAAAAGTGCTAGGCCTATAGTTTCAAGTATCTGTGTAAACCACGGCTCAATCCCACCAAATAGTCCCCGAAGCCAATCACCAAACGGGTCAACCTGTTCTTTATCTTCTGAGTATGTCCCTTCATCCATTCCAGCTTCTTGTGTACAGATTCGCGGGGTCACTCAGGTTGAAGCAGCACATAGCTTCCACATCTTGGCATAGATGCGCTGTGCTAAGAGATGAACCCCTTCCCCGGGATTTCCCAGTGTTAGAAAGAGTGTAACAGACATACTACACAGACCCATCTTGTTCTTAAGCAATGGTCCTTGTCCCGCGGTGAGTCTCTTGGTTGGGTTCTGGCTTCGATCTCTCCACCAGCAGCTTCTGTAGAGAAAGAGCTCTTATCTTGTTCACTATAAGAATGCGAGAAGTGATTGACAGCGTTATTTTTGAGGTCCAATCTAACCTTCCGTGATGGAACCCATACAATTTTGCCCGTCTCTTCATGTTTTACTGCGGCATATCCTCTTCCCCATACTAATATTCTCCCGCCTGTCTCCCATGTACCGCTGTCCACTCTAACCTTGACCGGAGGCCCCTCACTTAAGATCTTGGGTTCCCAGTGTTTCTGCACGTCAGAGGCAAAGCACAATTGCTACAGCCATTACCTTGAGCATCTGCACACTGGCTCCCTGATTAATACAGCAGTTCCCCAACTGTTATCCGTGTTCTGCCAAACCACTGCCCCCTGACCAGTAGTCGAAGAAGCATCTGTAAACAGAGTGGGTCCGTCGAGCGGAGAAGTCAGGACACGAAGAGAGATTCCTAGAGGCCTGGCTAAATTGAAAATAGGAAGTGAGTCAGAGTACTCAATGCTCTCTCTGAAGCCCTGTAAAGCTGTGAGAAGAGCCTCAGGGAGCGGTTGCACGTCACGAAATGAGCTCTGCAGATATATCACATCAGGCTCTCTTGCCAGGGCCCGCAACGATAGCAGTCGGGATTTTCAGAGTAGCATTGCTAAAATCTCGAGCCATGAGGTATAAGCTCGCGTAGGCTGCACTGAGAACAGCCACCGTGGGTGCCTAATACAACACTTTCCTTCTCCCTTTGGCAAATTTAGTTCTATTACAGAAGCTGTAGAACCCATGAGGATTTTTAGAAAAAAAAGTATGTCTAGGAATGCGTAAATGGTGGCTGTCTTACATTCAGTGGATCAGAAAAGTCACTTATTTATTAAAATATTATTCCTGGAAATAGAAAAAATAGCAGTGCATTTTTTTCCCCACAACGCCCTCAATATCATAAGTGTGTTACAATGGCACTGAGAAATTGTGGTAGGTGCTAAATTGCAGTCCTGCATGCAACCTTTTAAATGCAACTGCACAGTAAAGTCATGGGCTGTAGAAGCTGCAGACAAGTCAGAAATGGTGTTAATGCTGAAAAGGTCTTACCAGAGGCTGCACAATGTCCTAGGGGATAGACTGAATACATCTGTCCTGGCACACAATATGGAATAGCTAATTCCATTCTGCATTTGTTGCCTGTGATGATTTTTATGATTCTGAGTTGTATTGGTTTATGTTGGATGGTTACAAGAACATTCCTCTAAAGAGCACTGGATGGCAATGTACACCATACTCATATGGTCACAGTATGTCCTCTAGTTACTATTGCAATTGGCAAGCTAGACTTGTAGAATGAGACCTTTGTACCTCCACTCTACAGAAACTTCTCATGACCAGAGGGGCATGTTCACTCACTTCCAGACCCAGAAGCAGTTTTTTTCTGTAGTAGGTGTCAGCTGTGGCATGGAGCAGCCAAATGGGTGGAGAGAGGGGCTGGCTGCACACTTATGTATGAGGGTTGTTTCGAAAGTAATGTCTCCTGTTTAATACTATTGGCCAATAGTGTCAGAAGCAGATGGTGGTACGGCAGTAGAGGTTGAAACTTCCCACCAATATTTTGTTATATATTAATTCCATTACAGCTGTTTTCTGCTGGTCCTTCCTGCTTACACTTTTTCCATGTTCAGTATGGGCTTCCCATGGTCTGCAGTTCATCAGGATAAACTTGTTCCACTCTGGGTTCTCCATTGGCAGCAGTTACTTCAGGAAACATCCATTTCCTCCAGTATGGAACGCTTCATAGGCTGCAGGGAATAAACCTTCTTCCATGGAGCACTTCCTCGTTCTCCTCTGACTGTGGCATTCCCTCTGATGTTTCTCACTGTATTTTATTCCCTCCTCCTCCCTCTGTTTGGCATTTTATCCCTTTTTTAACTGTTTCCCCAACGTGTCACCATGTTGCCTGCTAGTCCCTGGGGCAGGATGGAATTATCTCTGTTCGGCATGGGGCAGCTGTTGGCACCTGTGCACCGACACACAACACAGTCATGTAGATCCCCAGAGGTGACAGGCAGCACAGAAGCACCATTTCTAGTGAGACAGGACCACCAGACTCCTTGGAGCTCATCTCTCCAAACAGAAAGAATGGTTTATAAGTCTCTCTGCAGCATTATATGAATGACAAAAGGAATATGTTGTCACTGTGGGCTACAACTTTTACATGAACCTAGGACCCTGATAAATGTTGTACTGTTGGTACATGGAACAGCAGTTTCAGAGGCCAGATGCTGGGTGGAAAGTGAAATCACTCATCCCTGAACTGCTTCAGCACAATACTGTCACTGACATTCAGATATTAGCAGAAAATGAGATGCGTTCACTATATCAAAATCATACAGTGAAGAACCACCAGACCTTTAACCTCAATTAATGTAACACTCTTGCCTGTCCCAATTTCCTGATAAGCAAGATTAATTTGAAGCTGTTACTCAAGAATGACATTTTTAAATTTGCATTTTAGTAATTTAAAATCACAGTCCTGGAATATTGAGGTCCCACTTGGTTCCTATATGATTTTCTTCCCTGAAGACAGGGTAAACTCTGAGTACAGAGAAGTTATTCTAAAAACAGGCATATAATCATTTTCAGAGCATGAAATTATAATGATTCCATGGTGAGTTTTTGGGTTACCTACTAGGAATGGAGACCTTTCTGTTTGCATTGGTGCGATGCAAGCAGGACACCAACCTCATGCATGCTTCCTCCCTGCGAGAGTTTTATCAGCATGGAATCAAAACTGGTCTGTATATTAGCCAAAGCTTCAGCAGCAGTTCAATTTATGAGTCAAAATGTGGTCGTTAATTTTTCCCACAAAGCTCCGCAGCAAAGTTATATGAAAAAAAGATTAAAAAGCTCTTTTTCCTATTGACCGCTCCCACGGCAGATTAAAATGCAGCCAGGCTAAGAGTTGATTTGACATTCAGCTGCACATCTCAGAGACCTGACAGTAACTGATAGAATTTCCCCTCTCTTGTTCTACTCTGATTAATTTCCAGAAACCTCTGTCCTCTCAGCTGTGCCAAATGAAATGGCCCTATTCTACTCGATGGGACAGGAACAAGGTAGAGGGGCAAAGGAGGATGGAAATTGCTTCAAGCAGCACTGAAAAGATTTTCTAATTATCACTGTAAAAGCTTCAATCAGAAATAGGTTCTTACTTAACAATCCTGAAGAAGGCCCAAATACCTATTCATCAAAAATATAAAAATAAAATTTCTATTGTCTCCATGAATTAAGGTGAAATTTGCCCTATGTATAAAATATGAACAAGGCTCAGACCTACATGACTCAAGGAATGGATTTCTGAATAATGCATGGAAGAGCCCATATACACTAAACAAAACAGGTCTGTTCATGGTCATCCACATGGTTTATTTCCTCAGTGTTCCTGGGAACAATTGTGATACATTCTAAGTGCTGTGCATGAGACTAAAATGGGTCAGGAACTGTTCTGAAGGGGATTTATAAATGAGACCACCTTGACTATGGAAAGAAAGGGGACAACTGTTCAGTTCTGTGGATTTTAGCAGCACTATGACACTTGTTCTCAGGGCCAAAGAATGGTTCCTCAGTCTTCAGGACTGCAATTTCAGTACCGTGGAATGAAAGTATTTCCATGCTCTGCTTTCTATAAAAATGGCATCTCATATTGATGCCATTTTGAATAGATTTCTTTACTCAGTAAGAAGTTCATTATTTTCAGTGTTCTTTGAAATGCCATTTGGGTGGTGACCAAAGTTCACTTTAGATGAGCAGACTGCTTAGTTTATGTTCATCAAATCATTTATTACAAGGATTTTTGTGATGTTGCTAAATAATTATCTCAAATTCAAGCTTACAGGATGACGGGAAATGACCTCAAGTTGCACCAGGAGAGGTTTTGGATATCAGGAAACACTTCTTTACAGAAAGGGTTGTTAAGCACTTGAATAGGCTCCCCAGGGAGGTGGTTGAGTCACCATCCCTGGATGTATTTAAAAACCATTTGGATGTGGTGCTCAGGGACATGATTTAGCACAGGGTAGTTAAAGTTAGGGTAGTATAGTTAGGTTGTGGTTGGACTCGATGATCTTTAAGGTCTTTTCCAACCTGAGCAATTCTGTGATTCTATTTACCATTTCTTCTTAAGTCCCAAAATATTATTAATGTTACTGTGGATCTTATTTATGTTTTAGAACACAAAGTTTCACTTATTATCCATCAGCTGTGAACTTTCTTATCCAATGTTGACCATTATAGACACATAACAGTGAAGAAGTACCACATCATTCAATTAATAGTATTTATTTTCAACTCTAATAAATTTATTTTCATTAAAAAGTCCTGAAATAGTCTGCATCCTTCTGAACAGCCTCCTTCTCACCATTCCAGGCATATGAATATTAGAATCACAGAATCATAGAATCATAGAATGGCCTGGGTTGAAAAGGACCACAATGATCATCTAGTTTCAACTCCCCTGCTATGTGCAGGATTGCCAACCACCAGACCAGGCTGCCCAGGATACCAGCAGTGCCATAGAAGTGCTCATACTATGCAGCCAATAACATGTATTCAGAAGCAGTTTTGAACTGGGCCTGCTGCTTTCCCAGAGGACAACACAGGTCTTACAGTGCTGCTGGCAATCAGGAGGGAATGTCCCCCTGGTTTTGAGAGTGTCCATTACTTTTACTCACAGCTACTTAAGTTTGTGTCTAGTTTTATCCTAAATAAGGAATTATTCCAAAGTTTTTTTAACGTTGATCCCTGAAATGGAATTAAAGACACCTCCTTTTCAGTAGCTCCTAATCCCCATCAGAGAGCTGTATGGGCAGTGACGGATAGCAGCATATGTCTAACATACTGACACATTTAGTCATTGATATCCTTTTCTCCATCTTTCTCTCTCTCTTATCTTTGTGGATCTCAATTCAGTATTATTCTGTCTCTTCCCTTTGCCATGCATACATACTAAGATTTCAATTAGAGATTGAGAGATTCATTAGGAAAGAAGCAGAAGCTATTCTGGTTCAGCATGCCTTGAAGCTGCTAACATAAAAGCAATTAAATAAAGCAGTGCTGACACTGAATTGTCTAGTATATTTAAAAGAGAACTTATTTGCAATATATTCTTCATTTATGTTTGATAGGGGATCTACTTCAACAAAACATATGTTGAAGAAAAATAGAGACATGAAAAGAGCGTAAGACAGTTACTTCACATGTCCTGAACTGTTTTGACTACCCAATTTTCAGCCTATGAGATAATTTGGTTTTCAATGGAACTTTCGCTCTTGTATTTTTTTTTTCTGGGGAGGTTTTCTCCTTCATTTCTTATCTGGAAAACTAGCTCCAAACGGAAAGATGAGTGTCACACTGTGCCCCAGGAAGGAAAGGCCTTCATTCATCAAGCAACCACTTACACTGCTCAAAATCTCTCATTTTATCTCTCCAAGGGAGCTTTAATCCCCTCTTGTTTTAGTGTAACAGTTGTAGTTATTTATAGAATCACTCTAGCAATGGGTGGGCATTGCAGATGGTCCCATCTCACCACAGAGCTAAATTAAATAATTTGCTTCTGAAGGGGCGGTTTATTTATTGACCTCAATAAAGTTAATCTTGCTTTTGCCTAGGGCTCAGAACACAAGTATAATCCAGTGGGTTTACTTCACTTACTCTGGGAATTTTTTGTCCTTAAATGCATGATTTAGTTTCTCTTTACATCGTTTATGGTTCTAATGTACACTCGTTTCAGGCCCCACTCCTCCAGCTGTATCTAAAGGGGTCATTTTCTGCAGTGTTTTTATTTAGCCAGCTGCTGAGGAGCCCGCGCACAGCCATAAACACACGGCAAAGCCAAAATTGCGTGAAAGTCAGGGAGACTGCCTTGCAGCTGATCTTCCCTCACAAGGTCCTGCTGGGCTACATGCACCAGGGCAGTTCTCCTGCTATCAGAACACCTGGCAGTGCCCTCTCCCGCTTTGCATGGCTCCTTCCTCTCACAGAGCCCAGCAATGGCTTTGGCTGTCTCCTTGGCTCCTGACTCGGAGACATCCAGCTGCAGTGGAAGTGATGCACTCCCTTCACAGGTAAAAACCCACACTTCTGCATTTCTGTTGCTAATAAAGGTGATAGGCATTTAGATGCTGCAGCCATGGGCACTTCTATGACTGAATGCTGCAGATGCCAAAGCAGGCATATCACACCTTCCCAACAGCATCCTCTTCCTGACCTGTGGCTCCTGCTGTTAATAGAACTGCCCTGCTGGCTCACAGGGGTTCTTTTCATCTGTTATCTCTAGGATAGTAAAACACATATAATTCCTGACATCACAACTGGAGTAGCACAATTTCTTATCATATCACATCATGAACTACAATTCATATACAAAAGCACTTTAAAAAAACAAACAGCATTGAAATTCCTTACAACGCGGATCCCCTAACACCAAGCTACAGCCAAATCACTGGTGGGCTGCAGTTTTTCTGTATCCCATATAACAGCAGCTCAGCTGAAATGAATCCACCCTGATGAAACAGCAGGGCCTCACTGGTGGCAGATGTCTGTACGTTCTTGACATGACCATGACAGGCTCACAAACCCAGATCATGTGGATTGCAATCAATTGCTTTTACAGTAAATGTAAAAGTGAATTGCATATCTCAACAGAGGTACCAGAAGTAGTACACTTTTCAATGAAATAAATTTCACTGAAAACTTTATTGCATATTATTCTTAAACCATGAGATGTATCCGTGTCAGGTAGACATTTTAGCCCCCATCTGGTCTGCTAACAAAACAATGCATTTAGTCAGTGCCTGGCGAAACTAATTTTTATAAGCAATTTCCTCGTCCTCATTTACATGCATGTCAGAGGAAATCAAATGCTTTGTTTCATATATTAATGTCAGTCATATTGACTGACAGTCAGTGTCACTTACATTGTGATTTTTTAAGAGGATCCCCTTCAGACTGCCAATGCTTTTTAGTCATGGTCTAACTACTATAGTGTAAATTCCCTGAAAAGTGAAATGTTGCCTCTGTCATTTGTTACCAGCATAGATTTTTCTTCTAAATTTTGGATACCCACAGAAGATTCCCCAAATAGAATATATATACTTGAAGACTTGTAAAATTTTGTAGATTTATTAGGCCCAGAAATATGAAAGGGAGATGACAGATGAAACATTTTAGAAGAAAACACCAGTGCTAGAGTTGGCAATCAGCTACATATATATTTCGGCTGTCTTTCCTGATGACACTCTTCTCAAAACTAGCATTAAATATATCCAAAGACTGCAAAATGAGGTAATCCTTCTTTTCTTCCAAAAGTCAGTAAATGAATCCCTCAGTACTCATGAGTACAGCACGTCTGTCTCATAGAAATTACCCAGCCCTTCATACAGTCTAATCCCTAAGGATTTTGATGGTTCCACAAATGCCATTCTTTGTTCACCACAAAAAGGGTTGCGCTTGAGCTGCAGAAACTACTGCAGACCTGAAAACCTGAACAGCCTTGAGTGCTTGCACAGAGCCTGGAGACTCTCTGTCACTGTCTGTTCACTGCTGTTTGCTCCTGATTGCCATAAAGAGGACTTTTCTGCTGAAGATGAAAAGGACACCAGGCTACCAACCAACAGATGTCATTCACATTTTCTGAGTACCAAAATATGGATAAGTAGATTGTGCCTAGCAGGTATTAATTAAATTCCTGCAGTAGGTGCCATGGTTTTACCAAGTGCTTTGTTCTCTGTTTATTTATTTACTTGTTCTGAACTTCATAGTCAAGCCTCAGACACTTTCCCTACAGTTCTCATGTGTGTAATTACATACAAATAGATCATTCCAGAGCAAAATTCCAGTCCCACGGATTTCACAAAATTAAGTCAATTGCCACTACTGCCAGTGAGACAAGTTGAAACAGCCTGAGCTTTGAGCTTCTGGCATGCCTTTGGATATGCTTTGAACATCTAAATACATACGTACTTCCCATCATAACCAGCATCGAATAATAACTGAACACAATCCAAATTTTGCTGTGCGGGTGTGAGACTCAAGGAGTGCCCAGCAATTTGATATGTACTCAGACCTGCACATCAGGGCTGCCACAATTCCTTCACAGCTGATGCTCTTGGAAGAAAATTTGAGAAAGTGGAGGCAAGAGAGAAATTGAAGGATTTTCTACGGAGTTTTCATCTTCTTATGCTGGATTTGACATCTAACTCTTCATATCTTAACATCAAAAACTTGTTCATACAAGCTTTAAAGGATAAATGAGTTCCCAGAAGTGAAGAAATGTAACAGTACTGGTTATTTAAATAGAGCTGATTTTTCTTTAAAGACTAGGAACTATGAGCCATTGTCAAATTATTTATATACTCATTAACTTTGTATGATTGTTTATCTGATGATTGCAAGGCTTAAACTGAAAAACAAAAAAGGCTTGGCATGATTATTTATTTATTTATGATAGGCGTTATAGAATAATTTTAAAAAACAGCTTCCTGGTAGAACATTTACATCATTAAAATGCTAGATAATGAGTTGTAGTACTCTTGATTAATCATTTCCATGTCTGTTATTTGTGGCTGAGATATGAATTCGTGTACCATGCTCTACCTATGATAATATTGTGAAACAGAACCATCCTTCTCAAGAATAAGAAAATCACAATCAGTTAGGTTGTTATGGAAACTTATACATACAAACCCTCTCCCCCCTAAAGATTAATATATGCTTTATCTCTTCTCCAAAATCGATGTTTATAGGGTATATTAAAAGATTATGTCCCCATAATCCACGGCAAACAATTTTCCTGCAAGCCCCCTCTCCTGTCAGAGGCACGATAATCCCTCTTTCACTTTATCAAATATAATCCTACTTCTGCATCAGATACCAAAACACAGCTGGCACTGCTAGGACACAGCTTCCTTCCCCCGCCCACTCCACGTCTAGCACAAAGAAGCCGTCCTGCAGCTATGGCATAGGTTAACTCAGCAGTGCACACTGCATATCTAGCAGTTAGAACAACTCCAAGCAGAACAGATGAAGGTGCTGACATATGTGTTTTCTTTTAATAGACCAAAGCTAAGATTCTCTGTTATTACCATCCCAGTGTTACTACTTTGTGTGGAATTCTACAGAGCAATCCATGTCTTAGTGTACTATTTGTGTTTTTGATTTCTTTTTCTTGCTAAAAGTTACAGTAAGGAGTGCATGACTGAAAAATATGCCCTACCATAATTTAATATCAGACATTTCTTGTCATTCATAAACCACTTAAGTTGAATTCACTGTATTAGCAGGTCATCAAAACTCCTGATACTGCATTACCATATAGTATTCAATTACCCGTCTTGCCCAATTCTGTATTAAAATATGAAGCAAATCATTGTACAGCAAGAATCTCGCCAAGCAGAAAGTTAAATCAAATGCAGAAGGCACAGGTTTGGCTGAAACAATACCAGTGCTTGCCTCATTTCTTCTCTGATTAGTGGAGAGATTTGTCAGCAGACCTGTCTCACCTTCTCCTGTAACTTGCAGTCCAAAATGTTCTCAGCTGCTCAGTTACGATCTGAAATACATCTGCATTTCAAAGACATCTGTTTTTCTTTTGCTTATGACCACCCGAAGAATCCTGTGCTGCATTAAATTTTACATACAGAAATGGTGGCTGTCTTCGGTACTATCAAAAAGGAATCGATTAGATATTCCAGATCTGACTCAACACATGACAATAATCAAAGAGTTTCTTATTATTTAACTACTAGTATTTCCTGCAGAGGTTCCCATTAGGTCCTCCGTTTGCAAAATTTCTCCTGCACAAGAATAAGGACATATTTTTACCAGCTTGAAGTGTTTTTATATCTCAAGAAAACTTGACTGTATTATCCAGAACTTGATGCAATCAAAACAATTTGTTTTAATCGGTGTAACGATTTTATCATATCTGTTCCTTTAGACTTTAGACATCATAGACTGGAAAGTGCCTTATGATTTAGTAGTGGACCTATATTTAGTAAATACTAAAAACCAGATATTCAGTAGGCCTAATGTTAAGAAGGAAACCATGACCTGGGCAAGAGTAGGCTGACAGATGCGATGTGACAGCAGTAGAAGGATCTCTTTCTGTCCCTTGAGGTCAAAGGACATCCACCAAAGAGAAGTCCATGTTAGGAAAGGCAGCAAAAAAGCGCAGAGGAAACTCTGAGACTGAAGTGCAGCCAGGATTAGAAACCGTCTGCATCTAGTAGAAACAAGACACTACTGCAAGGAGTAGAGACTGAGTGCAGACAAGATTCAGAGGTGATGGAAACTGAGTAGAAGTTTTGATCATAGTAGGCCACGGGTCTGTTCAGTCATGAATGGCATGGGAAGGGGACTAGGGATTGATTGCTCACTCTCTCCCGGAATAACAGGTAGATGATGTTAACGAAAATTTGAAGAGGCAAGTTCAAAACAAAAGAAAGATGCTGTTTTCTTTTTCTCACATCATGTAGATAAGCTGTAATCCTCTTTGCTTAGGGACAGGAATGTTAAAAGTTTGTATTGGTTCAAAGGAAGGCTTGAACTTTCAGAAAACAAATTTACTGAGTGTTGAATGAATACTGGGAATATAGAAAGTCTGTGAATTTTGATAGAGGTCAAAGAGTACTTCAGGAACACATTGCATATGCTTGTCTTGCTCTTATTGTCTTTCCTAGACATCCAGTTCTGGCCAGTATCAGTGACAGGCTACTGGATTTACACAAACATTTATACCAGCAGAGCTATAACCATTTTCTGAATACAAACCCCATGAGTGTTTATCAGGTATTTCAAAAATTGAGCAAGAAGCAGAATAATGAAATTTAATTTATCCCAAGCAATGAACTCACAAAAGCTTACTTACCTGATGTGCCAGTCATTTTGGAAAGCAATCAAACTCAGTATGATTGAGTTTAATGAGTTTCCTTCTAAAATTACTTTTGAAATGTTGACTTCTTCATCAGCTGTTGAAAAAAATCTATCTTATGCAAGTGATGCAAGGCCCAGCTTGGCTGTTGTGATTGGTTGTGGCAGGTTGAAATTTAATTAGAAAGCTTAACTGCATTTGGTAAATTCCTGAGTTGCACCAGATATTTAGGCCAAGTCTACTACTGAGTCATGCAGATGAAAGGACACCCCTCAGCTGCATGCACATTCTCTGAAATGGCCCATCTCATTTCAGGCATATTGCAGGTATCTGTGGGAGTTCAGGAGCCCTGCAAAGTAAATGGGACTGCCCAGTGCTTGTGCTCATCCTCCTTAGAGACTGTCAGCTGAGAAAGTGACATTTGTGGTCCTCACTATCATGACATATTTGGATAAATATGTGCATGGGCACACCCTGAAGTACAAAAAGGCAACACAAGGATGGTACCTGGCAGTAAGCATGATCCCTTTTGGTGTCATTTGCTGCGACAGATCCTGAAGATACTGTCTGTCAATAAGTGCAAATATAGTCTAATGTTAATCATATTTTAGGATTGATTCTCCCCTAATCCTCTCTTACTCCTCTTGAATCCTCTTGAATTGAAGAGTTGTGAAAAACAAGTCAGTCTTTCTGAAAGTTTGACCTAGATTCTTACTAGCTTTAAAGGCCAAGACAGACCCTATGACACTGATATGGGACTGGAGCCATCTGATGTCCATACTGCTGCTGGCTGTGTGGCCTCAAGGATGTGCAATTCAAGCACTAAAGTTTGTTTCAATTTCTACTTGGCCTTTATGATCATCACATATTGCAATGAGAAAGACCATATCTGAGAGGAATGAATGCAATCCTTTCACATCAGAAAGAAAAGAGGCTCTTTTGAGTCATGGCTGTTGTCTCAGATGCTTGAAGTGGAAAGTCATCAGATGGGTTTTTTTGGTTTGGTTGTCACAGAGGAGATTTGCTGAACAATCTGAAATGCTTCTTCTGTTTGCTTTGGGACTATCTAAAACTCGGTTACTCTTAGCATGTGATGCTGCAGGTGAAATTCAGGTCTAAAACATGAATAATTATTCTAAATCACAACACACGCACCTGTCAAAGGTAGCTTCTGCAAAGGCAGAACGTGAATGATGATCTGCAATGTTAATCACTTTTAGTGCAAATTTTTACAAAAACTATTAACACAAACTTGCCTTATGTTAACACTGAGCATCAACTTAGGCTGTGGCTCTCCTTCCCTCAGGATTTCTGGTAGGTGAAAGATGCAAAAATATCAGATAAACACCTGCTCTGAAATTTTGTTCTCTCCAGTACCGTGACCCCTCAATGAGTCTTAGGTGATCTATAGGGACTGGTGATGTTGACATTTCCGGCACATTTCTTATGTTAAGCAGCCCTCTCTCCTATACAGTATTTATGAAATGATTTCCTTTTCACAGCCACATTTATGCAACTGGGATGAAATGCAGAATAAATAAAAGTACGCTTTTTACCCAGGATCCCAAACAGTACAGTTTGCACAGATTTTATAAAGTGTGTGTCTACGTGAAGGCATTCTGATATCCTCAATGCAGTCCCCTGCCCTGTAGGTACCAGGCACCCAAACAGCCACAGGAATGTGCTGGGGCAGCTTCCCATGGGTCCCAGTCTTTGGGCATGGCTCCATCACTTCTGTTGCCTGCAGGGGCAGACAAAATCTGTGTCACCAGCAAACGCTATGCAGCATTTTTTACCAGTCTTCCAAATATCAGCTTTTTCACGTGCTTGGTATTCATGCTTGAGTGCAATTACCCTCTAGATTTGGACTGTGTGTACTGCTGAGAGAAAAATTTGCTCCTTGTATGTGTTTCATTATCAGTTAGTGAAGGATTATTTATATCGAATTAAGGACTGAAGATAACACTGTGAAACAATTACATGTATCTCAGAAAAGATCTGGTTTACTTACATCCAGACACCGCAACACTACAGAACAGATTGATAAAGTACTTTTATATTCTGCCAAAAATGTTGATTTAAATTTAATTTTCCCATTCCAAAATTAAGGAGTTTCAGAAATGCATGTCAGAATTCAGAGAGACACTCAGAGAGGGAAGGATGCAGAAACACTGGCCATTATATACTTTAGAAACAGGCCTTGAACATCACCTGTGAAAAGGCTGTAACCTCAGGCTTATTCTGGGCTGAACATGGATAGGAAATTTTTACTTATTATTTGGACATCAGAAGTTTCTCTGAGGACTTTTTCTATATTTTTAACAATGCAACCCTCTTGTCTCTAAAGACAAAATATTTATGTGCTACAGGGTGGAAAAGGAAATGGGGGGGAATAAGGAGCCCAGAAAAGATGCAGGGCCAGAACAGCAGGACAGAGGTTCTTGGGGGGCTACTAACAGACCGACAGTCATATCTACCACTAGCTTACATTTTAGATAGTTCATACGTGACAAGTTCAGTCATTTCAATTGATTTTTGCATTTCCTTCTAGTTGGAGTTGCCATTTTTTCAGCCTGCTCTCCCATCAGAAGTGCCTGCATTTCAAAGTTCAAGTAAATAAATCAGTACACTGAGGAGTTATTTATATGAAAAATATAAACTAGGAGAATTTTTATTGTACGTTATCTTAATAGCTATGTAAGAAAATAGCTGTTGTTGCTATTCTACCGAAACATCACTAGATGGCAATGAAAGCCCCAGCAACTCTTGGTTACAGGACATTTATTAAACCAAATGCAGTAGGCTTTGTCTTGCCGATATTTCATTAAGATTTATAAGAATTCTTTATGAAAGCAAAGCACTTTAGAACACTCATTTATCACACTATGTCATATATGCACTTCTGATGGATACCGATTTCTAATTTTCTCAAGCATCAATATTGTAAATAAATAATTCATACGCTGAGAGGATGCATATCATCCTCGCACTTACCGAGGGTTGGGTATAGTTTTCAAATGCATCCTTTGGTATCTCCAGTTATAAGTTGGTTTTGTACCTATATAAATGGTAAGATGGTAGATTTATTCATAGGAAAGTTTAACAGAGATGGGATTAAATTTAAACAAAGGACAAAAAAAAAAAAAAAAGCTGAGCACAGATCTAAATGGCATCTTTGAATCTTTTCCTGTACTCAGTGTGCCAGCTGCCAAGGACCCAGCTAGGGGACTCTGAGCAGAAAACAGATCCAGGCTGTTTATCTCTGATCCACACACAGTCACCACAGGAGATGTTGTGACCTTGGAACCTTTTATCTGAATCTCTCTGTGGTTGCAGTGATCAGATAAACCAAAACTGAGGTGCAGTCTGCTTTTTTCACTTCTTTAATTTTCTCAAGGCAGAAGCGCACTCAGTTTTTTTCCATCTCTTGCAAATTGCTCCCTGGAATTTTGTTTTCTTGATTTAAGAATTCAGGCAGAATTTTTGTCTATTAAATAGTAAGAAATACTAGTTGAGGAAAGGTTCATGACATATCTAGGTGTCATAAATATAAGGCTGGTAAACAGATATTGACGATACTCAGTTTTTGATTATTTTTTGAATAGGTAACTAGTGAATGAATCTGGGAAGCATTTTGACAGTTCAGTCATAGGACTTAAGAATGGGAAATGATTTCCCTTAAACCAGAGAACATGAGGAATGTCTGCGTGATGGAAACTGGGAGCATATCATAAAATCATAGAATCATAGAACTGCCTGGGTTGAAAAGAACCACAGTAATCATCTAGTTTCAACCCCCCTGCTATGTGCAGGATCACCAACCACCAGACCAGGCTGCCCAGAGCCACATCCAGCCTGGCCTTGAATCCCTCCAGGGATGGGGCATCTACAGCCTCCTTGGGCAACCTGTTCCAGTGCATCATCATCCTTTATCCTGAGGTCCTAGCAGATTCCCTGATATTCTCATGGCCTTAGTCTCTCCTATTCCACCATGTTTATTATGCTTCTAGCTTATTTAATTAAATATTTTAAATCTGACTGTTTTAGGCAGTGCTGTGCATTTTCTGACAGGCAGCAGACATGTTTTGGGTCTCCTGGACATTTCTGAGTCCATAGCAATCGTCTGGGGACCTCTGTGATTGTTGTCATTGAATGATAACCTGCAATCACAAGGTACAATCTTTGAAGATTAATTTTAAGTCTCTAATCCTAAATTGATTTCTTATAGTTAATAATAAAAATCATTATAATACAACGCTAGGCACTGTTGTTAAAAATAGTAATAATTTATCCCTCACAAATGACATAAAACTCCTTTTTGCTAAAAACACAATCCCCACATCTCCCAAACTGGGATGACTAAGCTATGATTCAAAGATCACCACAGCATCTTGACGGGGATGAGGGAAGAGAGGGAAATTTCATAATATAGGATTTCTTACTTTAAAAAGAAGTGGTTTCATTTGAAATATAGCTTCTTCAATTTATTTTTTAACAAAACGTCACTTTTTTTTTCTCCCAATGTGTGTAGATTCGAAAGAGAATATGCATGAGTGACATTGGTGCTCTGATGGTGTAACTGAGCTCATGGCCCATTCCCAGCAGGCAGTCAGACCCACTAGGTGCTGAGCAAAACCAGAAACCTCTGTCACAAGAGTCTGAGGGGACAGAATGGGTTGCAACTAGAGGTAACGGGAAAGGAAGACACTGTTATGCCAATAAAGATTCCAATGCATATTTTCAAAAACAAACAAACAAAAAAACAAAAAAACCCCACCAATTATCTTTGGGGAAAAAAAAAAAAATCAACCTACACACACAAAAAAGCACTAATTCCAAAACAGGGTTTTTTTTTCTGTTGGAAAAGTCAACTTAACCCAAACCTTCTACCAGGCGTCTGGTGGAAACAATATTGAATGATTTGTGTTTCTTTTATTGAAATAATTAGTGTTACCAAAATACAAAAGTGACTTTGCTCTGGAAGGCACTGTTGAAAAATAGAGACCTACTAAAGCAAATTTTACACTACATTTTGAATATAATAGTGTCTGCAAAGCTTTCAGTCTCTTAATCCTGAAAGTTTTTTTCTGGATGTGGAGTGGAACAGCAGTAATTCTCAGCACTTTGGATGGAAGATGTTTACTTCCCTCTAGCTGTAGAGGATGAACTGATTAACTCTCCCTGTTGTACCTTCCCTGCAGAAGCAACAGCAAAATATCCTGCTAAGTTTAAATTCAGCTCACAATTAGAAGAGTTGCCATACACACAACATACACAGCCACATACGTGGTAACAGGTATCACATTGTGGATGACAAATTAAGCATTAACAAAATGAAAATGCCCTCTTCACACATAGCTCTCACACAACTGTAACATCTGCAAGAGAAGGAAAGAAAAAAGAACTTCAAAATCCCAAGAGTCAAAATAATTACAAGGAAAAATCTTAAAATGTTTTTTCATTACTTGCTCTATAGCATGCCAAACACGAATTAGCTCCACAATGCGGCTTCTACAGGAGCCCAGTGAATATGGCATTCTGAAGTGTTCAGGGTCTCAGGGTAGCACCTTGCTGAGACTGACACTCCGTATGAGAAACAGAGCTTTCCATTGAATCAAGATCTTATACAGCTTAAAGTGGGTGTAATTTGCAAAGAAGCAAGTGGATATAATTAGATTGGAACGTGCATTGTACAGTTCTTGAGTCAGACTTGCAGCACTAACCTTTAGTTAAATTTTATTACTGAAGTCATAAAAACTGTCAAAATTAGTAGAAAATCATACATGCATTTGTATAAAAATCTCAAATCCTAAGCTTTATTTTGTTAAAACGTACCCTGTCCTCCTTTCTCTATATAATTTTTTATTTGATTATGAATTAAATACAATATCATTGGTGTAATGCTAAGGACTAAACAGCTCTTTCTTTTCCTTCCACCCACCCTCCCTCCTTTCCTTCCCTCCTTCCTTCCTTCCCTTCCTTCTTTCCCTCCTTCCCTCCTTCCCTTCCTTCCCTTCCTTCTTTCCCTCCCTCCCTCCCTCCCTCCTTTCCTCCCCTCCTCCCCTCCCTCCCTCCCTCCCTCCTTCCTTCCTTCTTTCCTCCCCTCCTCCCCTCCCTCCCTCCCTCCCTCCCTCCTTCCTTCCTTCCTTCCTTCCTTCCTTCCTTCCTTCCTTCCTTCCTTCCTTCCTTCCTTCCTTCGTTCCTTCCTTCCTTCCTTCGTTCCTTCCTTCCTTCCTTCTTTCCTCCCTCCCTCCCTCCCTCCCTCCCTTCCCCTCTCTCTCTGTTTCTCTCTTTTTTCTTTTTCTATATTAAGGGCTCATTCTCTTCACTAAGAAATTGATTTCTGTAGAATTTGGTGGAACTTTTCCCAGTTTCTTCATTGAGACTGAGAGTCTATCCAGCATATTTTTCTGTGTTGCATACTGAAGAAAAAAAAAAAACAAACCAAAAACCATTGAATTCACTGTTTCACTGAAGTAAGTAGTAAAATTCCAAGTGATTTCTGTGGGGACAGGACATCAGCCTGTGTACTTGTTTCTTTTTGTTGCCCTGGAGCGTGTCCAGAGAAGGGCAACGAAACTGGTGAGGGGTCTGGAGCACAAATTCTATGAGGAGCGGCTGAGGGAGCTGGGATTGTTTAGTTTGGAGAAGAGGAGCTCAGGGGAGACCTCATTGCACTCTACAACTTCCTGAAGGGAGGTTGTGGTGAAGAGGGGTTTGGCCTCTTCTCCCAGGCAACGAACAGGACCCGGGCAAATGGCTGCAAGTTGTAGCAGAGGAGGTTTAGGTTGGACATGAGGAAAAACTTTTTCTCTCAGAGGGTGGTCAGGCACTGGAATGGCCTGCCCAGGGAGGTGGTGGAGTCGCCGTCCCTGGCAGTGTTCAAGAGGCGTCTGGATGAGGAGCTGCGAGATATTGTTTAGTTTGTGGTAGCAAAGGTAATGAGAAGATGGTTGGACTAGATGATCTTACAGGTCGTTTCCAACTTTGTGATTCTATGATTCTATGTTATAGTTGGCTTTTTCCCAGGATCATACTTGCAAATATGACAGTAGACAGCAAACACAGGGATCTGTTTCTTTGTTTATGCTGTTTTCTTTTTATCTTTTTATCTGTTCATATCTTTGTACTTGGATGTTTGTATTAGCTGGAATACTAATTACAGTCCTGAGAAACAGTATTTTGTGCTTGATTGTGTATCCAGTTCTCCTACAAAAAAAATGAACAGTATATGCATCACTCTTTTTCTTTCCAGTTCTTGCATTACTAGACAGGTCTATACTTTTCATAATAAAGAGAAGTATTTACAAAAAATACCATAACAGTAAGAGCTTCATGCAAGCTGAATTCATTGCTGTAATGGAAGAGAGTAGTCTACAATCTAGAGAAATGACCTCAGTGAACAGATAGCCAGCTTGGGCAATCCTGAAAGAGACCCCCTCCTTCTGAAATTTAGACACCATTATCACTGAAGTCTTTCAGCTTGTCCTGGCTTCATAGCATTCTTCGGGAAGCAACCTTGACTGGGAAGGGGATGCTGATATCTTCATTATTCTTCTCTTTGAAGGGATTAATTCTCCATCATAGATGTTGAAATTTATAACTGTACCTGTTAGAATTTGCCAGATCCAGTTGCCCAGTTGCCAATGCTGACATAATCTATCTCATCTCTTCAGATCTGGCTAGTAGTGAGGCTGAACATGTGCTCCCAATAGGCACAGACACGCGCATACATTTGGTACATGTATACATGTTTGCATATATACATAGATAAAGCTACGTATATGCATGATTGATCATAACATAGACAGAAAACAGAAGACTAAGCAAATTCAGCACAAGTGGACTGATCCTGTCCTCCTCTCTTGCTAATCAGGTTGAAAATCTGTCAATGAAAAATATGTGCATAATACATATCTTTATGTCCATACATCCCCTTGCATCCCAGTGTCCCCAGTTGCTGGCAGTTGGACATGGAACTCCCAAGGCTGCAATCCCACTTCAGTTGCCAGTACTCTGCACACACATACACACACACATAACTGTAATCATCCTCACATACTCGATCTGTTCAGTAGCTGGCCCTGGACCCCTGTTCAGACACACACACACAAATGGGTTCCTCCGGTAGCTGGTTCAGATCAAAGGCCACTCCAGTAGCCAAATCTCAGACCTCACAGTGCCTCCAGTAGCCTTTATGGACCCTGTGGTCCCTCTGGTCCCCATTGCTCTCACCAGGATCTGGCCAGACAGGCATATAGGCAATGGAGACCCCTGATACCCCTGCAACAGCAGCACTCAGGTCCAGACAGGCACACCTAATAGAGATCTCTGCAGCAAGGATAAGAGTTGGAACCAGAGCTTAATAACAAGTTAGGACAGACAGTGGGGATTAGATGCAGGGCATGGCCAGACAAGTGTGCCAACCAGTAACTTCTTTGCACATGACCAGGGTATTTTACCTCCTTTCTTCTCTGTTTTTCCATACTTGCTTCCTTTCAAACAACTTTGATCCCTCTGTTTGCTTCAGCTTTGGTATCATTAAATATTCCCAAAAAAGTTTTTTGCACACCTGAAATATTCATTGCAACACAATGTTGTTTAATGGCTCTCATACCCTTGCAGGCAGGAGCCCCTCTAACTCTCTAGTAAGATGGAGTTTGGGTTATGGGGCTGATTGTCTTCCTGTGGGAGCCCAGGGAGCTGGTGCTTGACTGGCAGTGGTCAGCTCACCAAATTCTTCTGCTTCAACATTTTTACAGAGATTAGCCTTAAATTACATGACCTGAAATTCCTGTTTTGCACAGAAGACATTATGCCCCAGCCTGAAGTGAATATTAGTCAGAGGTCTTGCTGTTACCCAGCAGAAACCTGTGTCTCTTGCCACCATGGCTTTGCCAGATAAAACATCATCCTAACAATAATATCCCAGGCTTTAATTCCTGCTGATAACTGTGGTGCCATCAGAACTTTTCAGACAAGGAGGGCAGTTTCTGCCCTCATCAATACGCTGACTATGGATCAGAGCACAAACAGAAGCTGTCTCCTTACAGGTGCCTGAATAATCAGAACACTAAGCCATTCCCATGTCTGCAATCTCTATTGCTATAAGCCCACAGCTGTGCACACAGAAAGTCTGGATGCTCTTCTGAGAATTTAGGCCTCCCTCTTCAATACCCTTCATCAGCAGAAGATGTAGAACCCAAATTCTTTCACCTTGAATGCTAACCCCTGAAAAGATGTTTGCACAAGAGGAAGAAAAGTAGCACTTGGCAACACTCTCTCTAGTCATGCATTCGGAGCCATCTATCTATTTATTACAATATAAATTCTTACCAGGTTGAGTCCAAGGCTGGGAAACACCACTTTACAGATCACTATGTGGCTTAATGTGAAATAATTGCTGAGGTTTTTTTAGCTGACATATCATCCAGGGTAAAACTTCAAGCATCCAAGGTAATTTTTTTACATTGGAAACATGAATATTTGTGGACTTCAAGGATCTTGAGGATTAGATGGCAATTTTTTTTTAGGAACTGGATTTTGAACATCTAACTACAAAGAAAATTTGGAATGAAGTGACTAAGACAGACTACCTTCTGTATCTGTGAAGCCTATCTTGTATCTACTTCTACTGCATATCTGCCTTGTAGTCTTGATGGCTCCCAGAACATAAAGACTAAACATAGGCTCCCAAGCAGATGCAGAAATGCTCTCAGCAGACTGTAAGCTTTCACACCCCCATCCAGCACATGTGCAGATACATCTCCAAAGAGTGCAGATAAGAGTGCTTCCATCTGACATCCATTCCAAGAAGCAAACACAGCTTCAGACAGTGAGTCATGCAGTGAGTCATCACCTGAACACAGATATCACCTGGGTTTCTAGAACTTCACCATGAGGAATTTAAGATATTTCTTTTTTCACTTTACTACAAGAAAAATACATCCAACACTTCCAACTAAAACACTGTCACCTTTTCTTCTTATGCTTTGCAAGTGCATCCAGTGGCCCTTTCTAAATCATATCTATTCCTTAGGGAAAAAAAGTAAGAAAAGTTGTCTTATCTTACTTGATTAATTTGCAGATGTACTCTATTTAGCTGTGTGATTATGAAAGAGACTGTGAAAGAAAAGTTTCATTTGGGATAGCAAGTCAGTATTTCTGTCTCCAAAAGAAAAATATCTTGGTGTCTCTATGGAAAGACTGTGATCCTTGTTCTACCACAAGAGGTTGACTCTAAAAATATCCCCAACTAGTACGAGCACTGTAATAATTTATATTATTTCTTGTTAACCAAGGCTCTTAGTGCTCTTTGTAGATTCTATTGATAAGTTTTCTTACAGCCTTGTGTATGAGACAAACACTACTTTCCCCATTTTCTGTGTAAATAAACAAGCTCAACAAAGGTTAAATGACAGCTGATTTGAGGAAAGCCTCAATCCTAAATTGTTGTTGTATCTGCACCACAGGAGGAAAGGGCTGATATCAGAAAATCCCAGTTCTATTTTATTGTAAAAATGTACAAAATGACCTACATGTGGATTAACTATTCACTTACAGAGTCATCCTCCCTCCTTCAGACAGAATCCCTATGTAATTAGCCCGGAGTTCATGTATCATGATTTTTAAGAAACAGAAGGTAGATTAATTTCCCTCTTTCCCATTAATCAAACTGTCCTAGGAAAGTTACACGGGGTGGTGTTGCAGTTTAACGATTTCTTGGTAATTGATTGGAGGTTCTCGCTGCAAACATGATGCAAAATGAGTCAGCTCAGGCTTCTGTCTGGGTTAATAAAAGAAAAAATATTTTCTCTGGCACTTGCTGGGTAAAGAGTGAGCACCTACACAATCACTTCCTTCAGCTGATGTGCAGTAACTTGTTAAGATTCAGAAATCAGAGTGCCTAAGCTACTAGAGAAAAAACAGCAACTCCCCTCATTAGGATGCAGCTGTGGTGGCTGCCCTTCAGGAGTAATGGCATGTGCAGCGCTGGCTGCATTCTGTTTCACAGAGGAGGGAGGGTGATTATGCAGAGTCATGAGCTCACTTTGCAGATGAAGAATAATATTAATGATGGGGCTCTTGGAAACAGAGAAGCACTTTCAAAGATTTCCTTGTAGGATAGCAGATTATACTGTCAGATCTGAATAAAAGCTTTTTATGTACTAAGAGATTTTGATTTTAGTGGGTATTTTTTATGTCTTTACCTGCATTAAGTTGTACCTACTATAATGTGTTATAAGAACCTACATCACATCTATTTTGTAATTGCCTTTCTCTTCAGAAAATAAGCCCTGGCACTGTGCTGGCATTAGGTGGGTCCCATGGTTCCCACCTCGTTTTAGGGCTGCTTTGAGGCACAGGTAAATGGGCAGATGTGTGTGTAGGGCAGGAGGTCAGGGACCGGTTGTAGGATGCATGACCCCAGTATATCCCGTAACCACCCCACAGTCACCCTCCATCACCCCAGATGTGCACAGACTGCAAGTCCTGCTTCATTGGTCTCTTTCCTCAGCTATTTATCCCATCCAATAAACTCCTTCGCCTTCTTTGTGAAAGAAGTAGCCAAGACCTTGTGCCCCATTCTGAGGTGAAAAAATTCAGGGTTGTTTGCACTGATGAGGAACCTGAGATGAATCTGCATGACCCTCTGCACTGCTTTCTTTCTTCTCAGTTGCTATGACCAGCTATCCTGGTTTGCAGACTAGTTCCTGCATTGAACTAGTCAAAAGGATGAAAGAGGCCTCAGACTCCCCTGCGTTTTGCTTTGATATCTGGAAACAGAAAGAAACTTTATTTTGGATCATGCTACAGATAATCAGCTAATAAACCCAAGGGCAAAGACAAACATTACAGTGAAGAAGAAGTAATGGCTCCATTTCATGTTCTTCTTGTATTGTATGGGAACTGCTGAATCACAGTCTGAATCTCTGATCACCTGAGGCAAGCAATGAGTCAGCTACAGGAGCACAGGTGAAGGCAATTCACCTGTGCTGCTGGAAGGGGTGGAGCCTGGCTCCACCTCTCCTAGACCCATTTAAGAGCTGACTACCAGTGGGGAAGGATCTCTCTTCTGAAGATCCCTTCTCTGGAGTTTTGTAGTGAGCTCAGGATACAGGTAAGACATTCTGTCTATTCTCTTTTGGTATAATAACTGCTTAGTCAAACTCTCTGGTGTATTTCCTTATTATAACATCTGTACTTTCATTGATTATGTGTGTATGAAGCAACAGGAATTGTTCTAAGTAGGTAAGAGGGGATCAAGAAGCTTTTGAGAAGCTGACCACCTTGAGGAACTGCAGCCTCACAATTGAAAACCAATTTTGATTAAGCTAGTGCTGCACAGCACTAGCCATTTGGTTCCTGTACAGGTACAGGAGAGGGAAGTGCTAGTAAGCTTCATCCTAGACTGATTCTTGTGGAATACAACCAGAAGTAGGCAGGAGCCCTAGAAATCATTATAGGATTTTGTAGAACCTTCTTCCTCAGTTTACATTTTTTCATCTTTTGAGGGGTTTTCTACCATTGCAGGTGATGTTCTGTACTAGCATATGTATATATTTCCTGCTGGAAGGGTCTGTTATAGACCACCTAACCAGGATGAAGAGACAAATGAGGTGTTGTACAAGCAGCTGGCAGAAGTTGCACAATTGCTAGCCCTTGTTTTTATGGGGGACTTCAACTTGTCCAATACATGATGGAAATTCAATACAGAGTAGAAGAAGCAGTCTTGGAGATTTCTAGAGTGTATGGAAGATAACTTCCTGCCACAGCAGGCAAGAGTCTACCAGCAGAGATGCCTATGTAGACTTGGTATTCACCAGAGAAGGACTGGTGGAAGATGTGAAGGTTGGGAGCTGTCTTGGATAGAGTGACCATTAAATGATTTCTCAATCCTTGGTGAAGTCAGGAGTGGGGCAGCAAAACTGCTATCTTGGACTTCCAGAGGGCAGACTTAGAGCTGTTCAGGATGCTGGTAGGGAGAGTACCTTGGGATTCAGTCCTGAAGGGTAAAGAGGTCTAGGAAGGCTGGTCACTCGGAAGTCTTAAAGGTGCAGTAGCAGGCTGTCACTCTGTGCTGCAAGATGACCTGGTGGGGAAGAAGACCAGCATGGGTGAACCAGGAGCTTTTCCTGAGGCTCCTGGAGAAAAAGAGAATCTTTCTCCTGTGGAGGAAGGGATGGGCAACTTGGAAAGAGAGCAAAGAAGTTGCCAGGATATGCAGGGATAAAACCAGATGAAAACCCAAGTTGAACTCAACTGTTGGGGTAAAAGAGATTTAAAAAAAAAAAAAAATCTTACAAATACATTAACAGTATGTTGAGGGCTAAGGAGAATCTCCATCTTCTAATGGATGCAGCAGGGAATGTGACCACTAAGGATAAGGAAAAGGCTGAGGTTCTCAGTGCCTTCTTTACATCTCTCTTTAAAAGTCACACCAGTTATCCTCAGGGTGCTCTACCCCTGAGTTGAAAGTCTTAGATGGGAGTGGAATAAAACCCCCATGATTAAAATGGAAACAGTTAGGGACCTACTGTTCCATCTAGATTGCTACAAGTCCATGGGGCTGAATGGGATCCATCCAGGGGTGCTGAGAGAGCTTGGCAAAGGTGATAGCCAAGTCACTTTCCACCATCTGTCAGAGTTCCTATTCAGTCAGAGAGGTCCCGAAGTATTGGAGACTTGCCAGCGTGACTCCCATCTACAAGAAAAGTCATAAGAAGTATCCGGGAATTTCCAGGCTTGTCAGCCTGTCTTCAGTCCAAGGAAGGTTATGGAGTAGATCATCTTGAGGGAGATCACATGGTATGTGCAGGACAACCAGGGGATCGGGCCTAGCCAGCATGGATTCATGAAAAGCAGGTTCTGCTTGGCCAAACTGACCTCCTTCTCTGATCGTGTGACCCGCCAGCTGGATGAGGGAAAGGCTGTTTTCATAGTCTACCTAAACTTCAGCAAAGCCTTCAACACTGTCTTCTACAGTGTTCTCCCTGAGAACACTGTGGCTTGGTTACCCTCTGCCAGGTAAAGGGCTGGCTGGATGGCTGGGCCCAGAGAGTGGTGGTGAATGGAGTTAAATCCAACTGGCCTTTGGTCATGAATGGTGTTCCCCTGGGGTCAGTACTGGGGCCTGTCCTCCTCAGTATTTTTATTGATAAGTTGGATGAGGGCATTGAATGCACTCTTAGGAATTTTGCAGATGACACCAGGAAGTGTCGATCTCTCTGGGGATAGTGAAGCCCTACAGAGGGGTCTGGACAGGTTGGATCACTGGGCCAAGACCAATGAGATGAAGTTCAACAAGATCAAGTGCCGGGTCCTGCGCTTTGGCCACAACAATCCCAGGCAACACTACAGGCTTGGGGCAGAGTGGCTGGAAGACTGTGTGGAGGAACCAAACCTGGCCCCCATTGGCCCTGGGGGTATTGGCTTGATTAAACATAAACCAGCATTTTGCCCAGGTGGCCAAAAAAGCCAGTGGCATCCTGGCTTGTATCAGAAATAGTGTTGCCAGCAGGTGCAGGGAGGTGATCATCCCTCTGTACTCCGCTCTGGTGAGGCTGCATCTCAGGTACTGTCTTCAGTTCTGGGCCCCTCACTACAAGAAAGACATCAAGGCCCTGGAATGTGTTTAGGGAAGGACAGTGAAGCAGGTGAGGCTTCATTGGAGCACAAGCCTTATAAGGAGTGACTGAGGGAACTGGGATTACTTAGTCTGAAGAAGAGGAGGCTCAGGGGAGATCTTATCACAAGCTGCCTGAAGGGAGCTTGTGGTGAGGTGGGGATTGATCTCTTCTCCCATGTAACAAGCAATAAGATGAGAGAATGGCCCCAAGTTGTGCTGGGGGAGATTCAGACTGGATGTTAGGAAATACTGCTTCTCTGAAAGAGTGATCAGGCGCTGGAATGGGCTGCGCAGGGAGGTGGTAGGATCACTGTCCCTGGAGGTATTCAAGAAATGTTAAGATGTTATACTGAAGGACATGGTTTAGTGGGAAGTGTTGGTGATAGGTGGACAGTTGGACTAGATGATCTTGGAGGTCCTTTCCAACTTTGGTGATTCTATGTTTCTATTCTGTATCACAGAATCATAGGGGGTTGAAAGGGACCTCCAGAGATCATCAAGTTCAACCCCCCTGCCAAAGCAGGTTCCCTACACCAGGTCGCCCAAGTAGGTCCAGGCAGGTCTTGAATATCTCCAGAGAGGGAGACTCCACAACCTCCCTAGGCAGCCTATTCCAGTGCTCCGTCACCCTCACCGTAAAGAAGTTCTTGTGCACATTTGTGTGGAACTTCCCATGTTCCCTAGATGTACACATGTCATTCAGTGGACTACTACAAAAATCAATAATCATTTATCCAAATGTGTCTGACTGAAATCTGCTTCATTCAAGTGTTTGGTCTCCCATTGATAGGCAAAGTAATCTAAGAATCCAGAAACAGAGTAAAACTATCAGTTGTTGTAACTCTGTTTTCTTCAGGCGAAAGTTAGATCATAAGCCTTTCTCCATTCATCTTTTTCCTCTTCCCTCTTGACTAACACAGAACTCAGAAGGTATATGATTATGACTCATAGGGAGCAGCAAGTAGGTGAAATTATTTTAATAGGTTTCAGAAGCATCATTGGACAAGAAGCAAGACGAAGCAAATGAGGTACTGAAATTCACGCTGAATTTAAAGGAAAACTCTTTAATCTCAGGTCTTCATAGCTAATATCATACGAACAATTCACTAAAATCAAGTAAACCAAAGAATGTCTCATGGAAAGAAAAAGAAAGCCAGGCACACAGGTAAGAAAAAAGTAGTCCTGGGAAGAGGCATCTGCCTTCAGTTTCAAAACTGCTGCTTGCCTCAGGATTTCACTAGTTAGTTTTCAAATAGGAATTATACAAAGTTTTTTGGCTTTGTGTCCTCCTGGGTCATCTGCAATATGAATATAACTCTAGAAGCTGCTGCAATTATGACCAGTTATTCCTTGTCCATATTTGCAGCTACTACTTGTACTACTCATCATGCTATTTTAACTGTGAACTTCAGCAAAGAATACTGCCTGTATGTGTATCAGGCTGTGTGTAGACCAGGCTTTTCTGGGTGGTGCGTAGGTCTTGTCAACAATTTTGAAAAGGACATTCAGTTGGAGCAAGCAATTGCCAAGAAAGAGAATAATTAGTATGCCAACCAGACCACTCTGGGAAAGCAGGTTTCCAAAACAAATCTGGCCTGATTTGCAGCATTAGGACATAGTTTTGCTCTAAGCCATGTTTGGAGCAGTCAGTCTGTTCCCTCTGGAAAATGCGTGAGCCAGGGTTCTTCTAAGGGAAGAAACATAGGAAGTGGTGCCATGCTCAGTTCTTCTTCCCTGCAGGGCAGTCACATTCCTAGCACTATTTCTCTATGAGACACAGAGATGCTTTGTCTGGGATGTGCCACCCTAAATAAACAAGTATATTAGTTCACAGTTCTGCCAGCACTCATCTCATGGCTGCTGGCAGGGATTATTATTTATTTCCAGCTTAGAAATATGTAGTTAGAAATAAGTCTCCTTGCCTACACACATTCTCATAAATGCACTTCAGGGCAATTGTTCACACCTATGGAAAGTGCTTTCACCTGGGCACTCTACAGGGCTGCCTTTACTCCCTGCCCTGGAAGGACTGGCTGAGACATTCAATCTGTATTTACTGGCTAAATGGGTTTGCAGTGCATTGTAACAGCAGGTTCATTTTGCTCTGACTTCTGCTACAACTGCCTCTTGATTAAATAGGCAATTGAGCCAGGCTGTCCTGGAGTCATCTTTTCCTGGACAGAACCATCTATTGCTCTCCAACTCACATTCTTCGATGCAATCCAGAGAATGATAATTTTCTGAAGTTGATCCCTTTGATTACTGAGAACCGCATTTTGCAAAGGGAAGGCAAAATAGAACATTAGTAAGAAGGTAATTTATGAAAAAACTCATGGTTTTTCTCAGAAGGAATCCTTTGGCTTGTGGTCGAATGATTTTTGGATACTAATCTGCTAAAAATAGTATGATGTCTTGCATTTCAATGACAGGTTTGTTATTACAAAGATAATGCTTCAGGTTGCCTGAGATAATGTGGTTTAGTTGGTCGTGCCCTTGAGGGCTTTTTAAATAGGAAACAACTTCTATTAAACCACAAATAAGTTAATAAAATACTAATTTCTCACTCTCTTTGGCAGCGAGAACACCAAAAGGTACTCTGACATCAATCAACGTTTTATTCTGTGAGCAGAACTTTGCCTCACGCTTAAGTCTAAATTAGTCCATGACATCTTCCAATTCTTATTTTGTAGTTGTTATCTGTGTGATTTTGTGTTCCAAGGGAGGCAGTGTGCCTACTGCTGCAGGTTTCCCTTGCAGCACTTATCCTGACAATCAGCATCTCACACTGGTGACATACTCTGTTTATTGCTGCAATGGAACCAACCAGTTCTGCTGCAAACAACAGAGGTGAACAGGTCTGTGATAATCTCAAAAAAGTCACACATGAGAATTGTCCAAGACAGAAAACACAAAAGCATCATTAGTTCTAAGATCAGAGTGAACTGTCTGATACCGCCTACAGAGGGCACACGAGAAGGAATGAGGTGCTCCTGTGCAACTTCTGCATGATTGAAGGCTCCAGGAAAAGTATTGTGGGTTTTGGACAATACCCACAGAATTCCCTGAATTTCTGACTTGATGATTGTGAGCTCATTGTCTGTGCCAGTATGTTCTGACTGGCGACGTGTAGTCAATTCTGGCATACTGGGAACATTCCATCTTTTCTCAGGAGACAGAATAGCCATTTGAGGGTGAATGATGCTTGAACAGACAGGGCCTCTTGCAGAGGCTGTAAACAAACTGTCATAGCAGAGCTTTGACAGAGCAGAGGAGCGGCTGAGGGAGCTGGGATTGTTCAGTCTGGAGAAGAGAAGGCTCAGGGGAGACCTTATTACTCTCTATAACTACCTGAGGGGAGGTTGTAGCGAGCTGGGGGTCGGCCTCTTCTCTCGTGTAACTGGTGATAGGACTAGGGGGAATGGTTTCAAGCTGCGCCAGGGAAGATTCAGGCTGGATATTAGGAAATACTACTTCTCTGAAAGAGTGGTCGAGCACTGGAATGGGCTGCCCAGGGAGGTGGTGGAGTCACCGACCCTGGAGGTGTTCAAAGAACAATTGGATTTTGTGTTGAGGGATATAGTTTAGCAAGAACCATGGGTGATAGGTGGATGGTTGGACTGGATGATCTTATAGGTCTTTTCCAACCTTAGTGATTCTGTGATTTGCAGCAGCACTGCCTTCACCTGTTTCCTCCTCCCCACTGAGTGTAGCAGCAGAGCTCCCTGAATGGTGATGGCACCTCTTATGGTGGCCAGAGAGTGAGGTAGCTTTTAGGAGGTGAGAATGGCTGGAGGAAGAAGAAAAGGATGCAAAAATATGGTGACCTATGCCATCACCTGAGTGAACGTGCCCTGAGTGAACACTGCTTTATCTGAAGTCTCAGTTCAGGGACTCAGCCCAGGGCAAGACTTGAGGGAAAGGGTAAAGGCAGGCATGTCCAACCTGCAGCCCGCAGGCTGCATGTAGCACAGCACAGCCCATCCTATGGCCACCCCCTGCCACGCACCATTGTGGCGGTGGTTCTTCCCAGTTGAGGAGACCAGTCCAGCCCTGGATGTGCACCCATTGCTCACACTGGCTGGGTTGAAACCAGAACATGGGGAGAGTGCAGTGCAGAGCTAACTCAAGTTATGGCAAGTAACTGCGTGCATTCTGATAACTTGGCTGAATACAGTCCTGTGAACAGCAAAAAACATGCAACTGTGCTTTCCATTTTGATAAAAGAATTTGAGAATAGGTTTCAAGATTGCTGAAAAAAATCATTTTTTTTGTATATTTGTGACTCCATTTTCAGTTGACATAAATACATTACTTGTGAATTTTCAAATGGAGTGCATAAAATTACAATCAGGTACTCAACTCAAAAATCTGACCATGTCTCTTTACCAAACTTTCATAAGCCCCATTTTACCAAGGAGAAATACAGCTTCTCACTTCAGTCACCTGTTACTCATGTCACTGCTTTTGGCAGTACACACATTTGTGAACAATTATTTTCAAGGATGAAGCAAAGGAGGAATAAAATTTTGTCAAAAATCTCTGATGAACACCTTGAGAGCTCACTGAGAATGGCAACCACTGCTATCAATCCAGCCTAGTACAGCAGTTTGACAAAACCAAGGACACGTATCCCACTGTTTTTATGGTTTTGTTACTCTCTTTTGTGTATGTTGTAATAAGAAAAAATTAAAATAAGTTTTTCTCTTATACACATTAATTATATTTTATATTTTACAAGGGCTGCTCCAAAAGTAATGCTTCCTGTTCTATCATGTCAGCCCACAACATCAGAGGCAGATCTTGGTGGTATGGCAGTAGAGGTGGAACCTTCCTGTCAATATTCCATTACATTTCATTGCCATGTGACATTTTCCATGTGGAAAAAAATGGTACCCATTGACATTCATCGATACTTGCTGAACATTTATGAGACCAAACAGCGGATGTAAGCTCAGTGAGGCAGTGGGTGCACAGTGTCTTTCAGTAGCACTGACAGTGACAACGGGTTGCCTATACTGGTGCAGATTATTACAAGCATAGCATGCAGGCTCTTGTTCACTGCTAGCAAAAATGTACAGCTAATGGTGGTGACTTCGTTGAAGAACACAGTTTGAGAGTTGAGAATTTGCTTTATCAAATAGTGTAATTGAGTTCTTTTTACCTGCTGTGATTTCCTTGGAAATAAATAGGAGGCATTACTTTTGGAGTGATCTACATATCTGTGGTCCAAGACAATTTGTCTTCCCTCAGTGAGCCCCAGGCAAGCCAAAAGCCCATGGGTAAAGCTGTCTCTGGTGCTCAGACATTTCTCTAGTGTCCTCACTGAGCTGAAACTTGGGCTTGGACTGAGGGCTTGTTCTCTCCAGAGACCAGCCTGGCTGTGCAGCAGCATCCTGCCTACAGCACGCCTTACCCTGGGAAATGGTAGGGCTTCCATGCAGCCTGTGGGCAGCTGGAACGGGGAAAGCATTGCCCAGAGAGCTGAAATTGCTGGGGGCAAATAAAGGAATCTCTGCCAAGTTGAATGAAGACACACAGAGAAGTGTGACACCAACACATAAATGATAAGGCTGAAACACTATCACTTCTGCAGGCATTACTGCAGCCCCAGGAGGACAGGAGGTTCCCCACAGCTCCATTAAAAAGAAGTCTGCTGAAAAAACGTCTGCCTGAAAAAAGCTTTAGGCCCAGGAACTTTACTAACCCCTGACAGAAGTCTGAGGGGAAAAAGAAGAATAATTCAAAGGTCAAAGGAATCCTTGCAGGTAGGAATGAGTAGTTCGCTATTCACATGTGCTAATTGTTTCAATTCTTTTTAAGCTTTCCCTCAGTAAATAAGGTTTACCTGTCCCTTTGGCAGTGTATTCAGTGCTTGTCAGTGATGTGTTTTCCATTAAACCCAGTTAGAGAGCATTTGGCTATCTCAGGTTGCAGGGTGAAGTTTGATTCAGTTTTGGTTCTGCCAAGGCTTTGAATCCATGGCGTTTAAAGTCTAGGACTGTTTTGGAATAACGTGAGATAACAGCATTGCCTACATCAAAATAAATAAATGAATAAATGAATAAATAAATAAATGAATGAATAAATATGCATACATATACATATATATATATAAAAATTATTCATATCATTGTTTACCATTGGCTCTTTTCCACCTTCCTGGATTCAGATTAGCAGATTAGTCAGTCATCATACAACGTGGCATAGAATAGCCTCATTCATACACTCTCAAGCAAAAAGCAAATGTATTACCTACTGGGAAATTCCTGTGAGTATTCTTCATTTGACTTATTCACGTAAAAGGAACATAGGAAGCATGAAAGCATCACTTTTTTTGTATTTTCTAAAATGGAGAAAAGTTATGGCTGGAGAGTTGTTTTTCTAGTAATATGCATTTGGCCACTTCATAAATGCTCTTAGGGAATGCTATGGCATTTGTGGAAAAAAATTTAGGTTGCAATGTCTATTTTCCAAAGAGATCATGTACTTGTGTTCTTTCAGAATGGCTATTTCTGTTGTACAAGATGACTGATGGAGCATTAATCAGCTTATCTGATAGTCTCTGTGTGTTACAGCAACATTTTCTCATGCTATTGCTATTGATCTGTTACTATCCATTAGCTTACAAAATTGACTTATGGAGCACTTTAGACATAGAAAAATCAGTTGCTACACAAAAGTGCCCTCTATTTATATTAATACACTGGAGCTAAATTCCCAAGGGTTAGCTTGACACCACTGATCTACAAGAAATTGTAGCCTGTCTGCCACTTACCTTGTAGGTTTATAACATGTCTGCATCTCACAGTGGAGTTAGTACTGTGGGACACCATGTCTCTTCACTGAATATTACAGATTATCTTTCTATATGATTATGAAAAGAAACTGTGGAATGTAAGTACAGTATATTCTAACTTAAGCAACATTGAGAGTTATCAGAAAGGTCTTTTATTATTGCCAGCAAGACCCCTGCCTACTGCCAGTTCCTGCTCCAGCAGTCACAAGGATGAAGATGGTCTAGCAAAGAATTTTTTTACACAGGCTATTTCATGACAAGAAATGAAAGAATAAAAGGAAAGAAAGAATGGGAAAACAAAACAAAACAAAGCATAGGGGTTCAGAAATTTTCCATGTGCTTCTGTTGCTGTTTGCTTCCCTGGCCTTGCTCAGTGCCCACTTCTTCAGGCTGGGAAAAGCAGCCACCCTTGCAGGAGGTTTCTCAAGTGCTGGGATAAGAGGCAACATAAAAGCCATGCCTTGCTTCAGCTTTTCCCTGGACATTGGCATGGTATTGCCTAAGTATGGCTTGGCATGGGAGATGGGAGGTGAAAGAGGGGCAGACACTTGATCTGGACGTGGAGGCAGCAGATCCATGGATGTCCCTGCTGAAAATGGGATTTGTTCACCCTCAGGGCCCCAAGCTGTTCATGGAAGATGACATGTTAGTGAGCAGCTTTGCTGCTGCCATGAAATTGATTTTTATGACCCAGGATGAGGACAAAACAATTTAATCTTCATCTGTGGGCTAGAAAAAAGCATTTGCCTGCTTTGCACTGAGCCTTCGTTGTTCACCAGAGCTAGAAGAAATGAATCACCCTTCTTCTGCAACTTAGGCCATCATTTATATCAATGCAGTTAACTGCTAGCAAGTCAGTTTAGGCCCATTTCAACCCAAAGGAGAAAATCTGATATGTGACTAAAACTTCTGTTATTGAGTTAAATGAATTAGACTCTGCTTAAATTCTGCTCAACTAGATGTGTACTTCACAGACTGTATTTAGGAAAAGATTAGAACTGGCCTTTTAATTTAGACACAAACAATATAAAAATTACCAGAACCTTAGTGAATTTGGTCTATAGTTCATCCCAGGTCTCCAGTGGGCTACTGAAGTAAGACTCAATTTCTCTTAAAATTAATAGATCCAACATGTGTTATTCATCACATTCTCCAGCTTCTTGCATCAGTTAATTACAGTTCTGAATACAACCATTTTTAACATAAAAAATAACTTCAGATGGTTCTGAGGAATATAGGCAGAAATACAGACAATGCATCTCTCCCTTTTTGACCACGTAGGGAATTTACAGATTTTAAAAACTGCTGCAACAATGAGTCTGAAAAGAGGTGAGTCTGAAAAAATAAGCTTGGGACATACTGGAATGAAAATTGATGTTAATACCATAGATTTGGGAAACCAATAAATAAAATAGCATGGATTTTGTAAACTGATCATACTTTGTCTTTAGCTTAAGCAGTATCTCCCCTTAATCTATTTAATTCCTTTCACTCTTGGAGAAATATTGCTGGGGTTTTTTTTGTTTTGTTTTGTTTTTTAATAGAAATCGTACACATTAAATGAGTAATTGCTTTGTAATGTTGCTTCAGTTTCTATTTAAAATGTAATTCAAAGATAAACTCTGTATTCCCTGCAGATTTTATGAATTAAAAAGCACATACTTCTCTTTCACAAGCTAGGAGCTCTTAAGCACTGGAAGTCAGCAATATCTAAGCAGAGAGATAATTACTCCTTTTCTTTATTATGCCTCCAATTCTAATACACATTACTTGGAGCTTCGCATGCAACTCTGAATAAAGCTCTTTCTGCAAGGTGCTGGAGAGCTTGCCTGACACCTGGAGGTGGTAAACACTTCTTCAGGCTGCCAAGCTTGTACAACAATTGGGAGCTTCATGCTTCGGTTAGAAATTCTATTTCAGAATGAGAAATCGTTTTGTCCTAATCAGTCTAATCTTGGCTTCACTCTTGGCTATTCAGACTTTTCAGAGAACTGTGAATATTATCAGATTCCTAGGCATGGCAGTTGAGGTTGTAACCATCCTCTCACATGTTAATTAAAACGTGTATATTGAAATGTATATACAAGGAACAGCATATCATATTACAAAAAATTAGATCAAAATCTCACACTCTAAATACTTTATCTAGTTCAGCACTTCTGTGACCTGGCCAACTTGGAAGTAGGATTTATTTTTCTTATGTTTCCTGTATTCCTATATTTGCACTTGTTCCACACCTTAATGTACCATAGAACCAAGAACAGGAAGTAATCATCTGATATTTAGTTTTATGACTGCAATGGTAGCATCCAGGAGTTACAATTTTATCCTTAGTCACATAGTCACATGCTTTTTTTTTTTTTTTTTTGTTATTTCTTTCCTTCAAGTTCCTTCCTGCCTTTCTCAGAGCTGTACAGAGGACATTTTGTGTCCTCATACATGCTAAATACTTGTCAAAGGTTTTATGCCCTCCTCTCAAAAATTCATATCTAGAGAGTACAATCTACTGTTTAATTCTATTACAATTTTCTGCTCGTCAATTTTGTCAGTTAGAATGTATTACAAGAAAATAGTTGAAATTTGTTGTAGCTATTTCATTTTCTGTAACGAGTGTTTTGTTCATAGATATACAGCAGATTGGTCTCACTATGAGAAGTTTGTCCTCAAAATTTCTGTCCATCCCTTTAGCCTTTGGTTAAGAATACACAAAACACTAGTCAGAACATCAGTCCCAATACTTACAGTGTCTTACAGTGGCAATTCAAGGTACTATTCCAGTTCCATTATCTCAGTATCCACAAGACTTGGTATAAAGACCTTAGAAGGTAGCATACATCACCCTGTTCCCATTAATGAATTTGTTTAATCTCTTTCAAGTTTGTCTATTTTAAATTCATTTTACCAAGTGATCTCTAGTTCTAGCATTGCAAGATTTAGTGAATTTTACTTTTGCACTGACCATTCTACCACTTCGTTTGTAAATCTTACTCCTTTTTCCCTTTAGCCTTCTCATTTTCATATTGAACAGCTTCAGCCTTTTTTGTCTTTCCTAACAAGTCTCTCATGACAGCACCTCAATAACTTGACTGCCTTACTCTGTATCCCATTTAACTCTTCTCTACTCTTCTTAAGAGTCCAGAAGTTTGAAATTCTGAAGATGTGGGTTTACATATTGTCAAAATGGGGTTCCTTGACTTATTCTCAGTATTTTTTCCTGATGATGTTGTATGTTTTGATGGCTTTTTTTGTCTGCCACCAAACCCTAGGCCAATGATTTAAGTAATGTTCTGAATTTTTCCCCTTCAGGTTACTCTTCTCCAGATGCATTATTTTTCATTTAGAAACAGTGAAACTAATTTGGTGCATTTTATCAATTCCGTATTGTGAATTCCTTTTGGAGTGCCTTACAGTCTACCAGAAGAGCTTATTATTCTTTGGACATGAAGATTTTGTTGCATTTTCCTTTCCAGATCACTAGTACAGATGGTGAATAAACTTGGACCCACCACCAGACCCTGTAGGACTTCACTGCTGATGTTCCTCCACCCTAAAAAGCAGTACTCTTTAATTCCTACCCTTCATCCACCATCTCATCAATAAAACATAATTCCCTACAATCCTGTGGCAAGGATTCTGTGGTTAGGTGTTTGTTTGTTTGTTTGTTTTTGTAACCCTTGTATGTAACCTGGTCACAGAATTTTTTGAAATTCAATGTATTTAGCCTTTGTCCACACTCTTACCAACAGTTCTACCAAACTTCAGAAGTCCAGGCAGACAGGATACTCCTTTACTCATGCTGAATCTTTCCCAATAGTCTGTTTTTTTAATGTATTTGGCAACATCTTCCTACATTATAGAACACGTCTGCCATTTTCCTCTGAATCAAACTCACTGCTCCACAGCTCCCAAGTTCTCCCCTCAAACATTTTTTGACAGCCAGCACTTCTGTAATGTTTTAGATTATACACCTATGCAACCAAGCATTCTGACACTGCAGCAAAGGAACAGGACACGGTTCCCCAGCTGATAAGTTTGTGGTTCAGAGAAACAGAGAACAATTGTTCCTTGTTCTTTATGACACTCATGATTGTGTAATAGTCTGTCATATTGTCTCTTAGGGTAACAGTCCTGGCTGAGCAGCCTTGTGTATTAAGCAGATCCTTTCCTTTTTCTTCCATACTTAGATCATCCTTGTCCTCTGGACTTTCAGCTGGAGATTCTTGCTTTTGCTTTCTCTTATCAAGTCGTTTGCCTAGTTTAAATTCTTCTGAGCAATTTGGGATATTTTTTGTCTAGAGGAAAACATCAAAATCCCACAGGCTTGTTCATTCCCTTCCCCACAGCACCAAATAGGTAACAAACTCTGTCATGAGAATTCACAGCTCTTTTTAATCATATATACCTACCCACACTCCACATTCAAAAGGCAATAGCTCCCACATCTTCAGCTGGGATTTCTGAAAATACAGATATGGCTGTACACCACACACAGTGCCCATCATGCTCACATAGAGTTAAAACTTACAGCTGAGCTTAATTAGATGTTCATCATCTGTGGGAAAAAGTGTCAGAAAAGTAACTACACAGATCAGAAGGGAGTTCCGCTTTGGATTAACATAGGAAATCACAAAGGTTTGAGGAGTGTAAGAGCAAGAGAGTAACATGGCCAGGAGCATGGGAAGAAAGGACGGACTCAGCCCTTTGGGAAGCTGATGGGCGATGAAGGTGCCAGCTGCACCCTGGCTGCTCCCTGACTCCCTAAAGGCAGCCCAGATGCAGCGGTAGGTTGGTTGCTGGACACGTGCTGCACACACTTGGGTTACTGTACACTTGCAGGGTGACTCTGTGGATTGGGTTTACTTAGGAAAATGTTGGTAGTTGGGGGGCTGCAGTGATGGCCTCTGTGAGAAGAGCCCATGGACTTCCTTGTGCTGGACACAGCTGGCCCTTCAAAAGAAACCCACTACAGGACATATCCGAACCCATCTCTGGGAAAAAAATATTTAAGGAGGGGAAGAAAAACACTGTGCAGCAGCTGCCCAGGCATCTCAGGGAAAGCCAAGGCTGGGCTGGCTGGTCTGTGTGTGTCTGGGTGAGCTGGTTGCTCAAAGGAGTCCTGGGGTGCCATGTAGCCATGCTACTGCAATTTAAGGCAAGGCTCCCTCTGGTGAAAGTGCTCAGAGAGGGGCAGCTGGATGCAGCCCACACAATTCTGACGGCAATCGGAATGTTTGCGTAATAGGAATTTATTGGACCTTACAGAGTTGTTTATTCAAATGATAACTTTGTGTATAGTTGGCAGCAATCTTGGATTCAGCCCAAGTCATACATGGCATTTTTCCAGCAAATAGGGGTTGCAGTAATTTTACTTTCCTTGTAGTCATGGATATGATAGGGGCTTGCTGATTCTGAGTCTTTATTATTCCCTTCTACTTCTAGCTTTCTGTTTGCACAGCTGTAATCTAAACATTAATGAGATCCTTGAAATCTGGAGGTAGGTTCTCCCATTCTCTCCATGGTTCTGCAGAGTTTGCTAGTTTCAGCCACTATAGATTACACGTTTAAAAATGCATGGTGATGGCAACAATCACAAAGCATCATTCCAAGCAGACACTGGAATAAATAATTAAGTTCTGTAAAGCCACGATGTTTCAGAGGAAAGAATTAACAAAAGTAATTGGAGGTACAAATCTTGCATTCTGATAATTATACCCTCACTGGAAAAAAACCACATGTGAACACAGCTTCCTCCCAAATCATGCACATTTTGAAAATTATACCTGTAAGATGTCCCAGAAAAGGCTCTTCATGTAACCTTACCTTGTCTTTCTGTGCATGTGTTATGATATCATATTTATTTCCAAATTAATTACATTATATTACAACTTCACCAAAGGAATAGGTGACAGCCTGCGTCAAGTCTGGTACCTGTGGAGACTATAGACTGTAGACTTGTGTCTAAGGACACAAGTAGATAAGCCGAGGATCAGCCAGAGAAAAAAAAGATGACGAATTGTGTCCTTAAGATCCGATAGATGAGTGCTTTCCTTTCTAACCCGTCATCAGCTAAGGACTGCTTCTGTGATTCCAGACATACTTTTTACATTTATCCTACTGCCTTGGCCAATAAGATCCTCAGCCTTTGAAAAACTGGGGACCCAATATTTCTTTTTGGGCATTAGAAATTGGCGTATATTTGGGATTGATAATTTTGGCTTTCATTTCTCTGCCTTTACCTGTAGAATGACTGATGACACCACATAATGTAACAGACACACTGCGGAGATACCTGTAACAATAATTGTTTTGAAATACTTAGCATATTCTGTTAACAACACCTCTGAAACCCATGTAAAGAAAATGAGATTTCTTTTGAAATCACATTACGAGATGAGATGGGAATCCACTGAAAAATGGCAGTGCAGTTTCACATTATTAAAGACAGTCACAACATCTGTGCATCATAGGAGCAAATCAAATTTGCATAGAAGTGCCAACTTGTGTTTGAAAATAAAGGAAATACTATCAAAGAAACACACTGGCAACCACGTTTTCTTGTAGATATAGTATCCAAGCATTCATGACTGAGATGAATGATTTAATTAGAATTTGAACTGTACAGAACTTGTTTTATGCTAACATGAAGAAAAAAAAAAAAGTAGAAAAAAAATGATTCTGTCCATTTTTGTTAGCCTGTGGCTTTTGTTGACATTACCATCAATACAACTTCAAGAATAAAGGTTTCCTGTAAGGCAAATAAACAAACCTATTTCTATGTAATTATTATCATATGTCAGGCAGTGAATGTTGCAAGCTGTGATGCTGCATGCTAAGTGATTGACTGCTAGACCATGGAATTAGCTGTTAGAAATGCTTTGCCTGGAGTGCTGTTTGTTTCTGAAATTAATTATGGAGCAGTAATAAAGAGTAAGTTGGATTGCTTTTTCTTTTTCTTTTCTTTTTTTTCTGTAGGTGCCCAAGAAAGTGAAATGACATCAGGTGTTATCCCCTTGTACTCTGATATGGAAGCATATCTAGCAGTGCAGAATGAATCATGACTTCTAGTGACACTTCTTCAACCATAGAAGGATCCAATACAGAAAGAAAAAATATATTTTTCAAGTATTAGAGTGCCACTAAGAACACACAGGCTCATCCAAACAGCAACTGGGAGATGAACAGAAGAACAGGTGACTTACACAGGTCTGCTCTGTGACCATGACAGAGGGTGGTGACACACTGGAACAGGTTGCCCAAGGAGGTTGTGGATGCCCCATCCCTGGAGGCATTCAAGGCCACGCTGGATGTGGCTCTGGGCAGCCTGGTCTGGTGGTTGGCGACCCTGCACATAGCAGGGGGGTTGAAACTGGATTATTATTGTGGTCCTTTTCAACCCAGGCCATTCTGTGATTCTATGATTCTGCGATATTAGATAGGCAAGGGTAAAGCAGAATTGATTGCTGTGTCTTTCCATCATGCTGATGGACATGAATGTGTCTAATAAAAGCTTCCTAGCTGTCAGCCAGATTTGTATCTCTTCTTGGGGAATCAAATTAAGCAACAAGCTGACAAAAATCACTATGGCTCAAAAAAACAGTGCTAAAAAAAAATGTGACTACTTATAGAAGCAGGAAAAGATATGGTAATGTCATTTCAAAGGTGCAGTTAAACTCCTCTTCAGTTTCTGATTCTGTTGCTAATCTGAATCCAGTGAGGTTTGTGGTGACTGAAAGAGATTCTAATAGAGCTGGAGACTGAAAAAAAGTCCTGTACAATAAGTTAGGTGGATTTCATCCAGCTCCCAAGAGAGGTACAGAAGTATTGCTACTCCTGCCACTAACTGGCATCTGTAATGGCAATCTCAACAGAAGAGCTGAAAGCACTGTCAGAGGATAGAAAATGAAATCCGTACAGTTCCATGGGGAGCGTCACTCAGGTCAGGCCTGAGATGATCTTGCAGGAGCAGAGGACTTCTCAACGTACTGCCTGAGGTCTGCAGCACACACTGCTCTGTAAGAGCACTCAGGTTTCTCCCTGCACCACTTATGGTCGCTTGCCTGTCCTCATGCAGTTTTCACTACTCAGTTACTTGAGCAATACACACAATCTCACACACACGCACATATTTTGTGAAGCACCAAAGTGTTCCTTGTTTTTATTTTTTAAGAGAGAATAAAACACAATATAAATTACAAATTATATATTCTAGGTTTGTAGACAGGAACCTCAAACTATTGCTTAAATATGACAAAATCAAATACATAACACTGTCATTACGTGTGATCAGTGCTTTGTTCATCTTTTTATTCTTTTGAGATTTCACTAAAGATGACTACAGTCAGTTATTTGATATTATCTGATATTTCTGCTGTATCAGAACATTCAAGTGCAAAGGGGCACTGTTGTGCTATCTGTGAAGTTCTCCACCTTTTCATCTGTTTGCTTTTTGCTTTACTTTGACAAAAAGCAGTCTCCCTTACAAATATGTGCAAAGGAGTGTTTTATATGCAATCCTGAAAATGCCCATTTGTGAACCAAATGCACTTATTCTAGCGAGTATGCAAGCTTTTATCCTCTCAGGAAAAGTTTATATAAAATTATACATACAAATAGATACAAAAAATATCTCAAACCATCTCTTGTAGGAGTGTGACATTACACATTTCTTTTTATCGATGTCCATTTTTACGAGTATCAACCTTGTGCTCTTGAAAACAGGCATTTCATTTTCACAGGTGCTTGCAAAGTGCACTTGCCAGCAATCAAACATTTAATAAGAAATGTCAAGGCTACAGCACTGAATGATGTAATCTGTTACCATCGTATTAATGTTACTTTCTTCAAGAATCAATTTCAACAAATTAGTTAGATGTCTTTCCTCTCTCAAGGCCTTATCTTGAAGATATTAAAGCTACCATAGCGTTTGAACACATTTATTTTTTAATCTGAATTTTAAAGTGAAAATTAAGGTGGTTATGTCATAGAAGGACTATATTTTCATCACAAATATCATCGCAACTTGCAGTTGCAGCTCAGCACAGACTCGGGATTAGAACAGCTTACATCCTCTATTCCATAGCTGAAGTTCTTGGGGAAGCAATGCAGAAAAACCTGTACTTGTATAGATTTTCACAGCTCAAGCCACTGCCATCAGAGTACAGTTGACATTGCTTCATAGTTTGCTTTATGAGATAACCAGTAAGTCAGTACAATATCTACTGATGTTGCAATTGCTATGTATCTTGTGTTATCTCTGTGTACAGGTGTGGCTGTGAATACCCTACTGAACTCTCAGGTATGTAGCAATAATAAGTAAGAAGTAAGAAGTAAGAAGTAGGAAGTAAGAAGTAAGAAGTAAGGAGTAAGAAGTAAGGAGTAAGAAGTAAGGAGGCAGTATGTTAGTATGTGATGAGGTCCCATGCTCACACCAGTTTATTCAGAACTGGCATCTCTACATGATGGCAATGATAAACTGCATTGTACAGGGGTATGTGCAGGCTTCCCTGGCTCAGGAAGCTATTCAGTGTGTGTGCTGGGAGGTTTGCTTTTATATGAAGAAGGCCAAATTAGTTTTAGTTTTTAGCGGCTGTCTTTCTTTCTTCATTCAGCAATGAAGTCCATTTTTTAAATTGTGATTTATTGGATTGATTTAAAAGCTTACAATTTTTTTTTCCTTATTTCATGCCATGTGATAGAGCTTCCAAAGTTTTGGGATGAAAGGACAGTGCTATATCCTTAGAGAAAGTACAGCTCTGCTTCAGAGAAAGTTTCCTGCAGAGTTTCATTATGTCTGTAAGGCAGATAACCACAACTGCATCTCTTCATACTCTTCACACTACCTCATATTCATTTGGATGATGATCAGATGACAGATGTCCATCTCAGCCATACAGGTTGAGGGGAGGTTGCATTCTTCTACCATGGGTCCTGAAAAAACTTTGTGTATAGTCATGCGTTCTGAACCTGTAATTGTGAACTTTAGGTAGGTTTCGCCAGGCTCAGGATGCATCCTGTTGGTTCCCACCCCCTCTGCCCTACACACCTTTCTGTAAGCTGTGTGACCCTCTGATTTCAAACTATCTAGAAGCCTTGGGAAAAAGATGTCTGAATCAAACAATTCTAAAGGCTTCTGCTGGGCAATGTCTCACTCTGCTAGTGAGTCCAGTCAAGTCACATCTTCTTATCTTCTCTCCAGCTCTGCATACTCTGTTCCTGCCTACTCCTTTCAAGAATATAAGATGCATTAGAGCTGCATGTGCAGATTGAACTTTCAATGCAAGGACTGCAAAATCAGTGCCTAAAACATACTGTGCGTGTGCAAATCAGTTGCATAGTGGATCCCATATACTATAGATATCTCACCCTGTGCCTATATTGATTTGCTTATATGTAGAACACATAAGCATATAGAAAGTGGCTGCTTATCTTGGATCTGTGAACATACAGACCCTCAGATATTTAACAATCCTTGAAAAATGACAGAAAAGCAGTAATTCAGAAGGTGATTCATTGGTAAAGTGTGCACACCTGGTAGAACAGACTAATTTTCCAATGTGATCATAATGGCAGTTCAGTCTTAAAGCCAGACAATTTAAATGAGAAAGGATGCACATTTACATGAAAGATATACTGAATTAGGTTCTTAGATTATTTCAGAAAGCTAGGAAACTAGTTAGACAGTGTATAAGATAAGTTGTGAATGGAAAGCCTGAGGGATCATACTGAACTGGAAATCCATGTGAGAAATGGGGAACATGGTTTGTAACAAATCTTGCACTGCTATCGCTGACTTCCCTAGACAGGGCTCTATACATTTACCTCTTCCTAACTTCCTTGGATTAAATGGTGTGTTTTTCTGACTGACTGCTTACTAAATGGAGTGAAGCAGAAGAGTTTAAAAAATTAATTCCTCCTCTCCCTCTTACATCCTATATATATATATATATATTTGTCTTCTGGAGAAGTTATAAACTTAAAAATCTTTCTAAGAGACAAAATAGTTACTAACAGAATTCTTAAGCACTGCCACACAGAGAGAAATGAGAATTGCCAGCACAAGCCAAATGAAACAGTATAAAGAGCCCAAAGATACAGAAATTTCAGATTGAGTGAAATCTATCCAGAGGTTTTGTATAACTAAACATTTGGAATTTCATTTAAAAATAGCCTACTAAATGCAAAATATTCCAATACAGTAGATGAAAGTATATCCACAGAAAGGTTGAGCCTGCTCACTTTGAAGTCAGTGAGAGTAAAATTCAGGCCTCAATATTGTGGAAAGAAATAGGAATATCCTTAAGGCAAGAAACTTGAGTGTGGGTTCGCCCAAGAATGCCATTAACAGACAGAAAGAGGAGCCTGAGTTGTGAGATAAGCTGACACAGACCTTTCATCTGATGCCCAGTTGCTCTGTTTTTTTCCATCCAGAACAGTAATTGCTACACCATAACACAACTCAGTGTTTGACTGAGCATGAAATAAAATTTAATTGCTATGTAACAGATAATTTGGTCTTAGATCCAACCCTGCCAGCAACTCCTGCTCAAATTTGTTAAAATTTGATTTCATGTGCCTCACACAGTCATACGCATACAAGGTGTTCATCAATATAAAGCAATGAGAGGTTTGCCTTGACATCAAAAGGTCTTGTCAAAAGATGTTCTCAGTCATTTATGGGTGAGACCATGCAATGGAGCTTACTCAAGTGTAGAACTTCGCACCTCTCTCCCTACAACTTTATGAAGTTTCTCTTGGCCCTATCCTCAAGTTTCCAATAATCTTTCTGGGCTGAAATTCTGCTATTTAGTGTGTCATGCATTACCACAGTTTCGCAGGCTGATAGTTGTTATCAGTACATTTAGTAATTGTATATTTTTTTCTGTATTTGACATTGCACGTCATAAAAAGGATACTGAAGGTTTTCCTAAAACACGGTTAGTTTGGAATGCCAGATAACCACAAACAACATGAATACCATCTATCCTTTTTTGAAAAAATCTGATGTGAGTTTAAGTTATTATTACTTGCATAACTCTTTCCTACCATTCTTTTTTTGTAGATTCCCAATTCAAAAGCACATTCAGTGCATAGTTATGTTGACAATACTGCCTCACTGAAAAGGGGGAGAAACACTCACATGTCCTTCTGTGAGCTAAGCTGTAAGGATAGTAAGCCCCTTAATTGTAACACTGGTAAGTAAGAGGTGAAAAGAACAGGCAAGAAAGGTGTTGTTTTCATTGGTTAAACAAAGAATTAGAAGATTATCCGTCCAAGGAATACACACAAAAAAATTATTTCAGTAAAACTTTTAAATGAGTATGCTAGGCTGTGGACTGGTTATCCTAATGATATTACAGAACCACAGAAACATAGAATTGCAGGGGGTGGAAGGGGCCTCAAGACATCATAAAGTCCAATCTCCTTGCTAAAGGAGGTTGTCTTCAATAGGTATCACAGGTAGATGTCCAGACAGGTCTTGAATATCTCCATAGGAGACTCCACAATTTTGAACAAAGCACAAAATGTGCTTTGAGAAACAAATAATATTTCTATGTCAGCTTTCTACCTTTAAAAAGAAAGTATTATTTATTAGTACTACAATCATGTATTGGAAGAACTGAAAGTTGTGAAGCACTGTGAAGAAATATACTAGTCATAGCAGGGATATGTCATCACCACGTCACCATGGCCATTACTACCTGTCTTATGTTCAAGCATGACCTTTGATGTTTATACACCTATGTGGAGTTAGCCTGCCAGAGCTGCAATAAAATCCATGTGATTTTATACTACACTAGTAAATTTAGATTAAACATTCTCTTAGAGAATTAGGATCTGTTCAGGAATGAAGAGCTGCAAAAAGTGTATTTTTTTTCCATTGGAAGATGTTAATATTTCAAAATCTGGAAAGAAACAAGAAGTGCTGAGACTTCTCATGGCATGGTGCCTAAGCTCTAGGGCAGCCTGTCAGCCTTGCACCCTGCATGTCTGGAGAACTGAAACTGCCAAGACAAAAACTGGACGGTCTATCTTTCCCAGCTTTCAGCACTCTATCAGCCCCAAAGTCAAGAGGGCTGTAAGCCCAAGGTCCCAAGGTACCAGCCAGAAGGGCTGTTAAGAAGACAGACAGGCAAACTGTCAGCCTCTGTTGTCTTGGAAACCTGCCTAGATTCCATTGGAAATTGATCAAAAATGGAAATTCTCCTCTGGAACATTTTGATTTCAGTGAATGACATATCCTGATGAGAAAATTTTTCATCAGAGATTTTCTAGACAGATTGTTCACTGCTGGAAGTAGATAAAGCTATTCCATACGTTTTTTTCTTCTTATTATTTTTGCTCCCAGATGATTTGCTAGAATCAGATTAATGGGCAAATCACTCAAAAGATTTGGTTCTGAGGTTTTACTCCAGGAACCTCTCTCTCTGGCTGAAATCTGTGTTCCAATTTCATCATTAAAGCCTCATTTATAAAATAAATTTATTAAGTGAAGGACACCGCTACTAAAAGATAATCGACTGCTCTCTAGTGTTACATTTTCCATATATCTGTCATTGCCCTTAACTTCAGAACAGCCCCTGCACAATTAATTGTTCAGGCAGCTTGCCTCTGATTGAGGATATGCATTAATACTGGATTAGTCTTAAACACAGGAAGGGAAGATTTCCTGTGGAAAGCTTGGCATATGCTTCTGTAAGCAGTTTGTTTTCACTCTGTGTTCACATATGTAGCAATTGTAGCAGTGCTGCAAGAAATAAAATTTAATCCTCAAAAAGCAGCTTCAGAAAGTGTAAGATTTCCTGGTTATTTCAAATCAAAACCAGTGACATGCAGATAACAATCATTCTGCAATTTAAAATCTGTTTTGAGGGTAGGTGGGCAGATATTGTCTAACTGCTGTGAAGTCAATGAAGACCTTATTAATGCAGAAATAATATTACTTCAAATACCATGGCAACCAAACATCTCAGATAATTCTCAGAGGCTATATGTACCATGTAAAGGAAGAATAAAATTATTTATATGACTGATCTAACCAAAGTAACAAGTGTGGTAGATTAACACCAATGGGCAGCACTACAAAGCCACTTTCTTACTTTCCAGCCCTTATGTCCCACTGCGGGAGCCTCCCCATGGGCTGAAGCTCTGGCCCCGGCCCTGCTCTGGCAGGGGCATCCATGGGCTGGAGTTCCTTCAGACCTCATCCACCCTGCCCTGACCTTGGTACCTTCAGGGCTGTTTCTCTCTCATTTGTCACCCCTTTCTCCCAGCTGCTGTGCAGCAGTTGTTCCCTCTTTGAACTCTGCTTTCCCAGAGCACGCCCAGTGCCACTCACAGCTCAGCTCTGGCACTTCTGTGAATCAGATCATGTAGATAAGAGAAAAACGGTGCAAGTTTTGCCACCTTGATAGTGGCATTTTGGACTCTGCCTTTCATAAGACATCTGTGAGAAATCTTAGCATACAAGATTTGAGAAATATATATGATGTGTATACAACACTGAAAGAAAAAAACTGCATTCAGCTGTATATTGCCCAAATCTAGTGCTGGGCTACCTCAGTGGTTTGCCTTGGTTGTAGTACAGCCCACAGCTTTCATTGAGACTGCAGGTGATAGAGTGTCTCTCGTTAAATAAACAGATAAAGCCAATATGCAAAAGACTTTAGAAAATAGGATTAACTTCAGCACGATATTATTAACACATAGCAAAAATGGTATAAAAAAGACATGCTTCAACTTAGAGAAATCAGCCATGTAAATATAGTTCACCTTAGGGAAATCAGCCGTGTAAACATAACAGAGGAAACTCTGTGGGGTAGCAGATCTACAGAGGAGGGTGTAGGGGCTGCACACAGTCACAACCTAACAGCAGTCAACAAGATTGCTGTGGCAAAAATGGAAAAAAACATCATATAAGAGAACTGTGTGCCATGAATAATTTTGTGTTGGTAGAGCTAAAATAGAGAGCTGTGGCCAAGTTTGGGCATCATGTTTCAGAGAAATTGAAAAAACAACAATAACAATAAAAAACAACCAGAGGGAGAATGAAAGTCTGAAAGACATGCCTACAAACAAGTGTTTAAGCTGAGACAGGAATATAAGCACAACAAACTGTTGGAGAGTTGGAAAACCCCTGACATCAAAGGGTACTTTTTCTGAGTTACTCAAAAGCTGAATTTTCCTGCATCTCCTGAGGTCTTTCTTTCCTAGAGTTAATCTGTTCTCCCAAGGAAGAGTTAATCTATTCTCCCAATGTCATTATTTGAACTAAAATTATCTGTAGTTGCCATAATATGAATATATAAATTTTTACAAATTTTCTGAAATGTGTATTGTTGTTTTTTCATGTGTGTGTGTCAGAAAATCTGTAGCATTGGGTTTTTGCAGCAGCATGAGAAATAATTAAAAGTTCTGATGTATGAAAAGGGAGTGCCCTGGTGCAGAAATGAGGTGTTGGTTCTGACAGGATATCTTGCTAAAAGAGATAGTTGTTGAAACGGGCTGCACCTCATACCATATTACTTAGACTATTAAGCCTCCTTCAAAAATATCTGAGTTTCATAGACTCATAGAATCCTTAGAGCTGGAAGGGACCTTTAAAGGTCATCTAGTCCACCTCCCCTGCTATGAACAAGGGCACCACAGCTAGATCAGGTTGCCTAGGGCCTGATTCAGCCTCACCTTGAAAGTCTCAAAGGACAGGGCATCAACAGCAAATTCAGGCAAGCTGTTCTAGTGCCTCACTGCTCTCACTGTAAAGGAGTTTTTCCTTATATCTAACCTAAATCTCCCCTATTTAAGCTTGAAACCATTTCCCTTGTTTTATCACGACAGATATTAGTAAAAGAGTCTGTCCCCTTCTTTCCTGTAGCTCCCCTTCAAATATTGGAAGGCCACTACCAGGTCACCTCAGAGCCTTCTCTACTCCATGCTGAACAGCCCCAGCTCTTTCAGCCTGTGTTTCGGAGTCTCTGTCAGCTCTCTAGTAGGAAGAAGTACTCAGTGAGAAAAGTTTTTTTCCTTCAGAGCTCAGAAATCCGCAGTGATTATCACCAGATGAACAGAAACTCACTGCTACATCTGTTTTACTGTTCAGCAAGGCTGAACCTCTGCCCCAGCTGGACTGAGAAGAACTTGTGACGTAGGAGTTTTCTAGCTCCAGCAGAGCCAGAGCCTTATGGCATTCACTGTTAATGTCGCTATGCGACTTTGAGACTCTCAGCAGTTGCAGAGAGATTTGTAGAGGCATAATATCAGCAGGAAGATGACGAGTATCAGAGGGTGCAGGGATTAACTGAGGAGGTGACACTCCAAGTAATCTCAGAGGTTCTCACAATTCTGGTTCTTTCTGATTCTAGGCTGAGAAATGTTTAATCTGGTCTCTGGATAAATCAGCCTGGCGTGAAGCCAGTTGCATATGGATCTGCTTCAGTAAAAACAAACCAAGTTTGCTACGCAAGTTATGTTTTTCACTTTCAAAGCCAGTCAGATACCTCTGTTACTAGATCAGAAACAATCTATGGTTAGAGCTAGAGTGTCAGGCCTTTTTCAGGGATATGCCTGTCAATATACACTGAAGAATGTGATTTCTTTTCTGTGGTGTAGCGAAGCACAACAGCAGGGTTGGAGTTATCACCAGTGTCTCTGCTTTTTTTCTTTTACTCATCATTTGAGGCTTAGAAGGATGGGATCTGGCCATTCCATGCTGGTGACATGTGTATGTGAGCTGGCAGAATCCATAATTATAGAGGCTGCTTTCTATTTCTGGATAAAGTCAAATGTTTTTTTTATTATAGTACCACCTAAGGGCCCAATATTGTACAAGCTCTACCCTGTAGGCTGAGCTCCCTTGACTTTTTTTCCTATCACATGAAGGTTTCTTGACAAGATAGGATTCTCTTCTTTCCTCTAGAAATGCATAGACATTACAATTAGTGATGGTTGCTCATGGCTGGTAACACAAGAAGAGCTTGTCCATCACAGTGCACATTTCTCGAGGTGTTACACAAGTGGGAGGAAAACAAAATGATGATGGAGGCTAGAGGCATGTGACTTTTGGCAACCTGAAAACAGCTCATTTTCCACCTGCAAATCTGCATCTGTAAAGTACATTTAATGCCCTGGTGGTAGCAGCTGGGAGCTCCATCCAGCAAAGCAGAGCACCAACAATGCCTGACCTCCCAGCACCACATGGGAAAGAAGCAAGCCTTAGTAGGGGTAAACTTCCTGCAGTGGAAAAGGAGGTCTTGATTTGTGACTAGATGGCTAAGGGAGGTTGTTTCTTGATGGGGCTTCAATCTGAGGTACTGGTGACTGTTAAGGCTTGTTGGACGCTTGGACTTTTATCCTCTGCTGCTCTTCCATATGACCAGCAATGATACTGGCAAGGGCAAGCATTGAGCATATCAAGCATAATTACAGTACTGGTGGTGAGGGTTGAAGCCCTGAGGCAGTTTTCTCCTTGATCCTGCTACAGAAGAGAAATCAAGGGTTTGAGGGTACGTTGATAGATGCTGCAGATCATTGGCTGGATGAGCAACTGGGATCAACAGTTTATTTTGTTTTGTTTGTTGTTGTTTGTTTTATGGGGCTCTCTGAATGTCAGTAATAGCTAGAAAGAGACAGGATTCACTTGTCAAAGTAGGGCACAAGTCACACTGCCAACTGGCTGGGCAACCTGATGAGGAGAGCTTTAAAGTGGAAATGACAAGATGACCCACAATCAACTAAGGAAGTGGTGGACCACTTTGGCAAGCAAATTGCATGGGATGCATGAGTGGACAAGACATTTTGTAATCAACAGAACAAGGTGAAAGGGCCCCAGTTAAGCAAATGCACATAAATAAGCAAGTACTAATATCACAATGTTATGGAGAGAGCGCTCATTTCTTTTCAGGAGTATCAGTGTGACTTCATGCCCATCTGAAGTACTTGCACATCCATGCATGCAGCAGAATAACCAACAGAGGGAATAAGAGATTGCAGGAGGAATTAAGAAAGTTGTGACAAGCAATAAGGAGTTCAGTATCCCAGACTTGCTAGTGTACACTTGAGACTGATACTGAATCCAGCACTGTTCAACCACCAGATAGTGGTACACAGTGCACCTTCAGCAAGTTTGTAGATGATACGAAATCGGGAGGAACTGTTGAAAGAATGAAATAGAAGAAATTTTATTTAAACATTAAAAAAACCCACACAAAACATTTTAACTATAAAATGGAACACATTTCCCAGGGACTGTGGAGTTTCCATCCTTGGAAATAATCAGAATTTGACTTCAGAAAGGTCTGAGCAGAGTGGCCTTTTCAATATTACGTGTTTTGTGATACTGTGCCAAAACAGGTTAACTAAAGAATAGAAAAGTTACAATTAGCAGGGAATACTGTTATTAAACTTCAAATGGAGGTTTTAAAACCTTTCAATTCTCTCACAATAGGAAATATGACAATATAAGTGCTTGTGTCATTCACCAGCTTTTGGAATGCAATTCTACTGCACCGGTAAAGCGTATTATTAACTTCTCACTCATTTTTATTAATGATTCACATCAAAACTAAAAAGCCATTGCTGTACAATTATCAAATTTCAATAAAGGAGCAGATACATTTAAATATAGTGCCTGCAAGGAAAATAAATGAAACAGGATTTAAAAAAATGAACAGAAATAACATCTTGCTGAAACAGAGCATTAATAAACATGAATACAAGCTGTACTATGAGAAAGTGTGGTACTTGGACAAGTTTCATGGTGTGGAAAATCATGTTAATGCAGGACATTGAACATGAATACTCACCTCTCACAGTGCAATTTATGAATACACACAGTACTGTATCTCTGTCAGTACAGCTACAACTTCCACCTGGTGATGCTTGTTCTTGATGTGAATGAGTATGATCTCAGTCATAAGTGTTCCTCAGAATCTACTCATCTAAAATGGGAGCAGTGATTTTTAAGGACTTCTAAAGCTCTTCAGGAAACTGCCTAGATTCAGTACTATTGTAAGAACCACAAGATCTCCACATCTGCAGACTGGAGGTGTTGCATGTGGTTGCCATTTTGCTCTTCATTACTGCAGGCACATTTCATTTGGTTCTCCAGCTCACTGAAAATTTCTTGTAAGCCCTCAAGTCAGCAATATTTTACTGCATCTGCACTAATAACTATGTACCAGATGCCAAAACCAATATTCATTGGTCGAATATGGTAAAAAGGAAAAAAAAAAAAAAATTACTACCTTCCACTTCTTTTAAATGGCAAAATGTCCTTTCTTCATTCACACCAAACACAAGAACATTACATTTCATACGAAGTTAATGTCACCACATAAAAGGATAGCGTTTCTAATCTTCAACTTTAACCAGCAGCATAGGAGGTTTCCCCATCCTGCATTTACACAGGACTTTGTTCTATACCGTAGTCAATATAGATGAGTTAAATAAGAAACCCTGTAGTGTAAATGTGGCTTTAAGTACTTGCAATTATATTGATGCCAGTGGAATTTTGCCCACCTATATACATAATTATTTTCATAATCAGATGCCTTGAACTTGAAACAAAGATGGATATAAATAAAGGGAAAAGATTTGAAACTTTTGATATGGTTGCAGCTGGAGTTTATTTTGATTTACTTTAGAAATAATAGAGGATGTGAAATATCAGTCATGATAAGTGCATCAATGGAAAAAAAAAAAAGCTTTTAGAGGTGTTCCAATCCATCCTTTAGACTCAGATTTTTTACAGAAAATTTGATGATGCCACGAAGAAAGCTCTGAAATTTCTAAGGAAGAATTTTCCATACATGTTCTTGCCTGTTTGAAAGAGACAGAAAAGGGGAGAGGAGTGAGCTTCAAGTTGTGTTTATACGTTTTCATTTATATTTATATTTAAGTGACTCACAAGTCAGTGAAAATCAGAATTTTCAAGTGCTGCAATGTAAATTGCCTGGAGCATTTCTAAGTAATTTCTGCTTTGTTTTTTTTTTTTTAATTTTCCCTTCTTCACTTTTTTTTTTTTAAAGATCACCAAGGGCCTGTGTCTTACTCACTTAAGATAACACAGTTGTACTGATCCTATCAGATGTCAAGATAAGCGTTTCCTATGACAGTGCTATTATGTAAAGAAAATTAACTCTTATAACACAGATCTTCCAAGCTTCAGAGAGCGAGGTCTGTGCTAGCACTCTGAAAATGGCTCATTCAAAACTGCACAGAAAGATCAGCTAAGGCAGAAGCATCATCTTATAGTACATAAATGTAAAGTTTATGCTCACACTAAAACGTAGTTTTAAAAAGCCATCAGGAATTGCTTTCATACCAAAACAGAGAATCAAGACTGGTTACTAATTAGCAGAATTAAATATTGCCAGGAACAATAATCAACAGCCTGAAGATAAAGTACCTGAAACGGCTCATGTTCATACTTTATCTTGTTTCCATTTATACCCCTTAGCCTTGGGGTGCTAAATAAGGCACGTGGAATTACATAATTCTGTATTACTTATCTTTTCTGCAATTACTTGAAGGAAATGTTTTCATTTTCTTAAAAAGAGCATCACGCAGTGCTGTAATTTCATTCAGTAAAAATTAACAGCTATGAGAGATGCCAGAAAATAAGTTCAAGACATGCTATAGACACTAGCAAATAAATTCATCTGAGATGTGAGTTTCAGATTAGGCCAACAAATTCATTTCTGTTCAGATCCTGTGTACCTGAATGCTTAAGACTCTTTGATGTCTGACATTTGAAAATTAAATATTTACAAGACTGTTAGTTTTTCTTTTGTTGTTGTTTTTGATTTCTTTTTTTTTCCTTAGAGATTAACTGGTAAATTATATGAAGGTTGCTCCAAAAGTAATGCCTCCTATTAATCGACATGAAAACTACAACAAATAGGATGAATTACTTTCAGAGCAGCCCTTGTACAAGAGAGGCTTGTTTAGATTAGCAGTGTAATTAATAAATGTCAGCAAACTTCTGTCAGCTTAATTCTTAAAAGAAAGTCACTATTGCTCAATGCTGTCTCAAGTTCCTCTAATTTTCGTGCAGGAGCTTTACTGACATGTAGCAACAGCATCTTTTTCACAGTGGTGCTTATACATGCCCAGAGCATTGCACACTGCAGTCAGTTCTTTGTCACGTGATATTTTAAAATCACCCCATAATGCCAGTGTTTGTGATAACAACCGGAACGTAGAAGCACTTCACTATGGGGCCACAAATGATAAAAAGCATTTGTGCAAAGGTTGCATTTGTAATGCCACTGTGATCTGCTGATCATCTGATTTACCAAAGACTGATTGTGATTCTTTGGTAATGAGTCGTTAATAGCAGCCTACCTTCAGTTCATCATAGCACTGTACATAGTAGACTCACACACAGGCACCTGGATTCAGAGCCTTCCTCAGCCACTGTGGGTCTGGAGTAATGCCTCTTCTTTGGGCTCCTGCCAGCTGCTGTATTTCCATGGAACACCAGAACCATGACTCGTCACGATCCATGAGTTATTAGCACCTATTCAGTCACATAAATGATTACTATTATTTAATCACGGCCATTCTCAAGATTTACTTATTTAACTCAGAGACAAATATATTATGAGGTATTGGTTACTGCACAGATAATATTATTTCCTCTTTTAATAATTTTATACTTATGTTATCTTTTTAAAATGGTTATTCCAACTGCAAACATTTCCTTATCAAAGACCCAACCTCCTTATACCACAGTGACCTTATGAGTCAGCTGTGCAGTGTCACCTGGTACGCAGTCAGGAGAACATAGCAATAATGTCAAATATATATCCACAGCAAACATTTAGAATCAAGAGCTATGAAGCCCTTCTTTTCTATTTCTTTGCTCCTTACAACATTACTATATGACTGAAACTTCAATGAGTTCAGGAGAACTTGCTGAGGAAATTACTTGAACGCCATTCAAACAAGCATCCTGCACCCTGGAGCAGCTGGGATCAAAACGTGTTATTTTAAACCTGTCAAAAGATGTGTTGACCAGAGGTGGCTAAAGTAAGACATGGAAACTTCCTTTTGTCAGTCTGACTTTGATGATGAGTGATATGCCCTATATTTTGGCTGTGACTCTGTTCCCTACAAAGAAGTGAAGCACCACACTGAAATTTGCGAAAATGCTCTCTTTGTGGTTTGACAGCAACGTAATTGAGTCTGGCTGTCTGCTGCCTGAGCGCTTTCTGTGTATGCCACAGCAACAGCCCAGCTGAGGGAGCTGCATCAACACAACCCTTAGTGCACAAAGTGCAATGGTGAGCGCTCTGCCAGTCTGTCTGCCTGCCTGCACCAACTCATGGCGGGGTTAGATGGAAACCAGCACAGAAAAAGGAGAAGAGAATAAGAAAAATCAACAGCCACAAAGCAATGCTAAGGGAAAGGGATTACTTTTTTATTTTTTTATTTATTTATTTTGAAATAACTCAGATCATCTCTGTCTGAAGAGTTGAAAAAAAAAAAAGAAGAAAAAAAGATTTTTTATTTTAAAGCAGAAATTTTTCTGGTCTGTAGTGGAAAACAAATTTGGCTATATAATAATTTTCCAGGAAGACGTTTTTGAGGCAGACAGAATAGCAAAAGACCTTTAAGAAGGCCTGCAGGGACAGGACATTGGTTTTAAACTGACAGAGGCCAGATGGTTTAGAATGGATATAAGGAGAAAGTTCTTCGGTCAGAGAGCAGTGAGGCGCTGGCACAGCTCCCCAGAGAAGCTGTGGATGCCCCATCCCTGCAGGTATTCGAGACCAGGTTGCATGGGGCCCTGGGCAGCCTGAGCTGGGGGGTGACAACCTGCCCCCGGCACGGGTTGGGAGTAGATGGGCTTTAAAGGTCCCTTCCAACCCAAACCGTTCTGTTGTTTTATGATTTCCAGGTGCGCGCAGCCCCACGCTGTTATCTTTTGAACTCATGATTACAGAAGTACAAACTAAGCAGAACAGCCCCACAACCCGCTGCCGGGACGAACCTCCCCGGGCCGCGAGGCCGCGCCTGCGGAGGGGCGCGGCTTTGGGCGGTGCCGCCGCCGCGGGCCCGGTCCGCCACCGGCAGGGGGCGGGCACGCCGCTCCGCGCCTTCCTCTGCCCGTGCAGCGGCGGCAGCGCTCCGCTTCCTTCTCGGTCGCCGGCGGGCGGGCCGGGGCAGCCTGCGCGGCAGCTGAGCGGAACGGAGGCGTTGCGCGACGTGGCCGTCGCCGCCCATCAGCAGGTAGGGGTCCGCGTCCTCCGCACGGTGCCCGCGCTCCGCTCCTGGGGCGAGAATTCCTGCCCCGGCGGCGGCGCCTCCCTCCCCTGCCCGGGCGGCCGGTCCGATGCTGGCCGCGTGCCCCCGCTCCCGACTTTCCCCGCGGATACAACTTTCCGCGCTCCCTGCCGCCTTCCTCTCCGCCCTGCCGGCGGCGCGTCCCCGGCCGGCTCTCCGTCCCTCCCTCCCGGATCCCCCCGTGGGCTCTCCGCCGTGGAACAGCGGCGGCGCTGCGCGGGGGCGGCGCTGGGAGCACCCCCGGCCGTAATGGAGCGGCGATCTCCGCCGTCTGTAGGGACAGGGGGAGGCGGGGAGTTGAGTGTCCCGCGAGCCGCTTCCTCCTTAGACAGCGTTTTATTGCTGAAATAAAGCAGCTGGGCACAAAGGTCTGCCTTTTCAGCGGTCTCTCTGCCTTCTCTCGAGTGGTCGTGGCACAGCGTACCTGTCCCAGCTGCACGTTTCCCTTCGCTTTGGGTTTCTGAGGTTTTAAGATAGGGAAAAGCACGGCTTTGTGATGCGAGTGCTGCCGTACCTCCGGCTGTGCTGAACGCCTGAGCCGTTGGCAGGCTGTATAACTTGGTTCTCTCTCATTCTCCAATCTCACCTTTAAATGTGTGATTGTGTGGTTTAAGTGACAGTAGTGACTCCTGACCTCTGAAAAATGTTTGCGTTTTGCTGTCTATCCGTGCATGCGATGGATATGGAGTACCTTTATAATACTGCATGCCCTGTCATGCCGTGCACGCCTGGAACCCACGGTGTTCTTTGCAGGTACACACAGCTGGCAGCTCCCTTTCATCTAACAAAGTCTGTACTTGATCCTGGTATCCTGATAGGAGAATAGTAAGGGAAGAAACCAAACCCGCAGCAGGAACAGCTGGTTAACGTGTGTACACAGTTGTCGTATTTTAAAGCCTGTGAGGTAGGCAAGGTGTGACTAGAGATCATCAGCAGCCCCCTACGGCCCAGCCAGAGGCAGTCCTGTTCAGCAGCGCTTGTGGGTCTGTTGGTTGTCTCTGTGCAAAACAGGTTTTGTAACCTGCTTTGGGGCTGATGCAGGCTCTTCCCACGTTAACAGCTTGATGTATTGTGTGGTAATGTCTCATGGCCTAGGCATGGAGGAGGTGCCTGCTTTGTGGCAGGCGTTCTTCCAACTGTGACCGTGTCACAGTGAGTGTGGAGTGGATAGCTAAATAGCAGAGTTGCCTCGCAGTGCCCATAAATTACTGCTTAGCCTCTCTAGATTCAGCCCGAGTCGGTTCAGGGTGTGCAGGCTCTACATATAAAGAGAATGTTTTCAGCACTGCTAGAAAAGGATCATAATGTAGAAAGAGTTTGAGAATTTAATGGAATTTTAGCAAACTGATGTTTAAAATGTGAGCTGTTCCTGCTGGATATTTTGTTTCTGGTTTTGTTGGGAATGCCAGCATAGCATATAGGAGAGGGAATTTTTCTGTAAGACCACAAAATGGATTGTACTGTGGAAGTTGCAAAAATACCACTTCGATTATAGGTTATTTTGTAGCATAAAATTAGGTGTCTGTAAGATGAACATCTGGCAGACATGGGGAATTCGCTGCTTAAGATTCAGATTATTCAAGTAGAAGTGATATGTATGTTCAGTTTTGAGGTTTTTCAGAAAAATCTGTTAAGGAAGTTGAGGATTTAAGGTATAATTACTGTAGACATGCATGTTTGCTCAGCCAGTGACCTGCTGCGTGAGCCTGTGATAATCGCTTTGCTATCAACAGCACTGGAATTACTGTGGTTGTTTTATGGCTTAGAATGATTTCCCTTTTTCAGGGCTGTTAATAAACCATTTTACTTCAAGAAAAATGTCGTCAGCAATGGCGTCAGGAATCTTACTCTCTTAAGTGAGGCTTCATGGGATGTGTGGGCAAATCTAACAGCCTGCTTCTGCTGCGCTCTGTTTCCTGCCACTCCAGAAGGTTGCCTGCTCACTAACAGATGTACATTCTTTAATTTCTTTTCAGTTAGCTTTTTCATCAGGGAGCAAAATCCCATGACATATGCTGGAAGACAGGTGGGCCCAGCCTAACTCATGAAGTTCACGTTTTGTATTGCTATCCAGACCCGATGCCTGGTGATGTAATAGGGGTGAGGAGGAAACTCGCTGCTTGAACTTTACTTTTTGTACACCATAATTTTCAATTTGGACATTAAAACATTTATAAACAATATCTAGGGGATCTGACTCCCAGCTTGATCTTCTGAAGGAGTGTGTCTAACTATGAATCCAAGTAGAGCAGAATAAAGATACTTTGATCTTACTTAAAAACCAGTTTGTCACTATAGGAGAAAATGTCTTTCTAAAAATAAGAGACGTGCTTAAAAGTAATGTAGAAAGGGTGATGGTCATTCAGTTGAAGGCGCTGCAGCCCATAGATTTCTTTCAAGCCTTTATGTGAGGACCAGAAAGGGCTTAACTTTAGTACTGGCTTCTGAAAGGGATGATTTTCTCCTAATAAAAGCCCAAATAGCAAGTGAAGATCTCAGCTATGTGAACTTGGGACAGAGGAGCATTGGTACCACCCTAATGGGGATCAGCATCTCCAGATAGGGCTTCATCCAAAGGATGGTGATTTAGTGGGCATGGTGGCTGTGGGTTGATATTTGGATTTGATTATCTTAGAGGCTTTTTCCAACTGTAATGATACTGTGGTTCTGTGGCTGATGTGCTTGGTGTTGGTAGCTGAAAGATTGTACCCAGTCAGTAGATGGTTATGGATTTTGATTCTGATGCTTTTGTGCTCAGAAACCAGTCTAGAGATGCAGTGTTCTCTGCTGTCTCTGTGCATCTTCCTCAGAAAAAAGTGAGTCACTGGAGCTATAAAGGAGTTCTTCTCCATTTCTGAATGTTGTCCACTCCATCCCTCACAAGTGCTTGGCTGCTAATATGGACCAGGAGCACAGACTCCTCTATACCTCAGGAGTCTTGTGATTCTGAGCACGTCATGAGGAGCAGTGGTTATTAGTTACTGACAGCAGTCTGATATCTGCAACGTGACCCTATAGTGCAGTGTCCTGTAGTCCTGCTGTGGCCCTGCTGCATGTTGGTCATTCAGTGCTTAGCTGCCCCTTCTCCCTAGGGCTGAAGTGTGGTGCTGTTCCTGTAGGTGCTCTCTGCAGCTGATGGCACACAGGAAAGGGCTGAAGCCAGTGCAGCTGTGCCTGGCAGATGAGGATGGGCTCAGTGGTGTTGCAGGGGATCTTTTGCCCCTTAGAGGAATAGGAAGGGGAGAGATCAACAGCGCTGTGAGCAGCAGCTGTCACTGTGGAGTGCTTTCCTCAGAGACGCATCCCAGCTTCCTAGTGAGATCAGCTTGCTGCCGAGCAAAGGTTAAAGCTCTTCTCCTACATATAGCTTCCTCAGTTCATGCTGACCTTTTGTTAAAGAAGCTTAAGCGATTAGTAGTATCCTTTTTTTTTTTTTTTTTCCCTCTTGTCTGTGTTGGTGTCCCTTGCTGCTCTCAGTACCCATCATACTATCTGCCTTTCTGAATCCCTCAGAACTCCCTGCATGGCTGTGCAGTGTCAGTGTGCAGCTCTGTGGGGTGAGGTCAGTGTGGCATTCTTTGCAGTGTATGAATCTCAATCCTGAGATGCTGGAACCATTCTGACATCTTAGAGTTACTATGTAGAATATAGTTGTACTTGTGTGGATAATAATGTGGAGAGATAGCTCAATCATTCTGCAGTAAATTTGGACCTGTAGAGGAAGTGTTCGTAGTGCTCTTTTTCTGTTCTGCTTTTGTGATGCCTCTATTCAAAACAGGCCTCTGGGTGAAGTGGCATGCTCTAAGCATAGCCTCAAATTTCTGTGGTGCCATACATGATTGTATCAAGTCACAGCATTTATTTGTACGTTAATTGTTTTTCAGAACTATAACCTTTCTGTTTGGTAGTTCTGTTGAGAATTGCTGTAAAGAAGAGAATAAGGTGCACGATAGCAGTGCGTTATTCTGCTGTGTTTTTATTTGAGATGTGGAGGCTGTTGTACATTTGAAACACATACTGTATTGTGGTAGCACATTGTCTCCACTGAGATCTGTCAGATAGATACATTACGCATTGATTTATTGCTGGTTTGGAAAGATTATACAGATTTTGTTGTATGATGAAATCAAGGTGGGCATCTGTGTTTTTTGTTTTAAGAAACAATAGATCAGTGGGTTTGAAATCTTGAAATGGTAGGAGTTGCAGCAGTGTTTCAGTTACAGAATAGTTGGATCAATTTGTGAGAGGAAGTAATGTTAAACCTCATCTCCCCTGCTATATCTGTTCTGGGACTTACCTACTGCTGTGGGATGAAGCTAGAAGTGAAGTAGGTGAATGAGGTTTGCAATTTGTCCTCAGCAATTTTCTCTTTGAATTTCTCTGTGTAATTTTGTCCAATCCTGTGAAATACTAAGCGCTAAGATTCTCTGTATTAGGGCCATCAGTAGCTATAGACAGTTGACTTTGTCACATTTAAATGACTTGGATCTTTGGGGATCGTAACTGAAAGTGAACTTTGTGTGATATTATGGAAGAGTTTCAAGGTGTGGATTGGAAAGAATTGATTGTTAGTGCTGTGGAAACAGATTGTTCTGTAGCCCTTTTTCTTTTATTAAAAGGTATGTAGATGGAGTTTTGTTCTTAGTAGGAAGGACACACCTTATTGCTTCCAGGGATTTAGGAAGATTTTCCTGTTTGTGAGGCTTGAAGTGTGTGTGTTGCCTAAGGTGGAAGTGCTGGGTTGATGACCAGCAAGCTCCTGGTGCTGGCAGTAACTGGACACCTTTGGGAAACGTTTGTTTTGCACATCAGGTATCAAACCACTCTTGCAGAGTCATGTTTCTTCTCAGATGCGTTTCCTTTCTTAGAAGTGAAACCACATACTAGTATGAGCAAGGTAGGCAGTTTTGATACAGCTGCACATCCTGTTTTTTTTTTTTTTCATCTGCTTAAGGAGTCTGAATTTAATTTGGTAGAAGTAAATCTTGTTTTAATAATCAAAGGTTTGAGGTCTAGTTGAGTATTGTCAGAATACCAAGCTGAATACAGTTCAGGTGGTGTCATTCTTGTAGGATCAGTTGTCCCAGAAGTGTTCTGTGTAGACAAACCTTCAACATCTGTGTAGAGCTCTGCAATAGCCACAGGGAATTTGTATGGGTATAGGAGTAATTGTAGGATATAACTGCTGAGGTGAGAGGCTTACTAGAAGGCACAAATGGTGCACAATCATGCAATAAAAATAAAAATACAGTAGTTACTTTTTTAAGATAATTCTTTTCCATGTCTACCATTCAGTTCAGTTTCAAATTAAATACATTTCGTAATAGTGGTGAAAATCTACTGCTAGTCTAGCAGAAGGATAAGCAGTCATCTTGGTAAGGAAATGCATCTTGTACTTAAATGGATCCTATTAGCAGCTTAGATTACTGCTCTAGGTTGGAATGATTTCTATAGTCTCAGCTGTCTGGTTCATTGGATACAGTAATTCAGGTTGGCACAACCACTGACTTAAAACCAGAGCTCAGGTAAATATAGCTAAAGCTAACCTGAAATAAATGATTCACTTTGTAATCTCGGGTAGAAAACCACCACTGCTCTGAACTGCTTGAAGACAACAGACTGGAATATCTATTATCAGCAGTTGTGTTAAACAAAAGTTTGCTTTGCTAGTTGAGCTTTACCAGGTATGAAAACGTCAGATGGCTTTTTTTTGTTGTTGTTTTTTTGTTTTTTTGTTTTTTCTGACAGGAGAAGAAAGCCCATCTGTGGATTGCTGAGGAAGGCAGTCTGTGCTGCCAAAAGCAAACACTATCCTGATCTAGTTGTGACTCAGAAATAAAAATAACAGCTCGTTGTTTTTCTTTCTTTTGTACTAATCAATTTTGATTGTTCATCTAATTGTATTCCCGTGAACTTGGTAATGCTATAGATAGCATTGTATATGCCTGATAACACTATGCATAATAACAGATAATATTACTCCTGTTTTTATCTACTGTATTTGACCATTTTCAAAAACATCTGTTTAGGTGAGGGAAAAATTCCCTCTGAATTTAATTCATAGGATGTCCGGGGTTGAAAAGGACCACGATGATTATCCAGTTTCAACCCCCCTGCTATGTGCAGGGTCACCAGCCATCAGACCAGGCTGCCCAGAGCCACATCCAGCCTGGCCTTCAATGCCTCCAGGGATGGGGCATCCACAACCTCCTTGGACAACGTGTTCCAGTGTGTCACCACCCTCTGTGTGTAAAACTTCTTCCCTACATCTAACCTAAACCTCCCCTGCTTTAGTTTAAAACCATTTCCCCTTGTCCTATCACTATCCACCCTCATAAACAGCTGTTCCCCCTTCTGTTTATATGCTCCTTTCAAATACTGGAAGGTTACAGTGAGGTCTCCCTGGAGCCTTCAAAGCATTTCAGGCTGGTGCAGATTTAGTATAACTTACCTGGTTACAGGTTAGTATGTAGTAGGGTAGAAATATGGGGTTACTACAGAAGGAGGTGCTGACTTGCACCCTGCATACTGCTACCCAGGTTATGAGGCCTGCCTCTTGTTTCTCCCAAGTTCTATGGTGATTTACATCCTTTTGTGCCTTTCTTGTTTAACCTTGTAGATGGGACTATTTAAAAAATGTATATATTTCATTTTAAATGCTTAAGTTACAAATAGGTAAAAAGCAGTCAGTGGATATTAAGAACAGTCCAGCTCAGCATCATTTAAAACTGTTTTTGAATTACATCTTGGTGGTAAGGGACCAGGGTATCTGTTGCATGCTCTCTTCACCTCCATTCTGCCTTGCAAAGCAAACCAGATTCTTTTAGCCCTTTGGTTGTTAGGTTATGTAATTGTTATCTAGATTGTTGCATTGGGGATTATGCTTTAAGATAGATTTAAGAAAAAAATACATGCAGGATCTCAAGAGTCTAGATGATTTGTGGGCACAGCACAATAATTGCTTTTTGCTTTGTGTGCAGCAGTCCTCTCGATACAGTGCAGAGTACAGTTCATAATGAGCAGTTCCCTTTTTGCAGGAGTACCGTGTCATTGACCCTAACATTAGAGAGCTGCTATATGCTCTCAGATCCTTTTCTGCATTACTGCCACTTGTTTTGCTGCACTTGATGTCCTTTTTGAAGTGTACAGAGTTCTGCTTTGTTAAATATCACTGCTTAAATTTTTTTTTGCACTTTTTTGTATCTTAAGCTTCCTCGATTAGTAAATTATCTTGACCTTCTAAATTCTTGCTTCTCATCTTTGGTTTTGTGCTCCTGTTTCATAAATACTATCTAAATGCATTATCAGATTGCTGATAGAAGTATTGTTATCCTGGAAAGATGGGAATGCAGTGTGCTAATTTACGTGTTCTTCTATTACCTATAAAAACACTTATTACAATTCTATTTGGGAAAAATAAAACCAAACAAAACTTAAAGTTCTGGCCACTTGCAATTTATTGATGGCTTTAAAACTAAATAGGGCAGAGGCTGTGCCCAAATGAGTTGTGTCACAGAGCACTTGTCTCTGGGCAGGAACACTGAACAAGGTTGATAGAGAGCTGACCACACTAAGTGGAATTCCTCTCAGTACAGAAAGCTGGGATTCATTCAGTGTTGTAAGAGTGACAGTATTAACAAAACCATTTGTGTGTCTATGTGTGCTTGTATTTTAATGGCTACTGTACTTAAAACAATTTCCTCTTGCATTCTGATTCTAGGAAACAAATGACTTGTTTGATGAGCATCATATCAACTACTTGAACTCAGGAATACCCCAGTCTTAGCATATTAGGTAATTCAGAACATCTAATAAAATCTGATGATTGTTTTTTTTTTTTTTTTTCTGGCAGGAGTATAGGCTTATTGTTTTCTAGATGAAGTTAAAGTGTAAGCTTTCTTTGTGAAGTTTCTGGCAGAGTTCCCACAAGAGTGACAGATCACTTCTGAAAGCAGATATCTGATACTGTACAGACTGAAACTAGTATTACTATATATTGTGAGTTTGTCAGGTTGTCATTGTCATTCCCACACATGCTTATCAAAAAGTGGAGCAACAAACCAGAAGTCCACTGAACACTGTAACTGACTGAATAGTAAAACATGAAGGTGGGGAAAGCGTTTACTCTTCTCTTTCTTTTTTTTAATCTCCTGGTTTTGGTTTGTTTCTTCTACTACTTTCATGTTAAACTGTGTGTAGCATTTTGGACTGTTATTTGTAAAGGCTTTGACACTGGAAATCACAGCATCTGGAAATTGCCCCTGCCTCAGGACATAATGCAGTGCACGAGGATGGGTGGAGGAGAAATTAACAACCAGTAACCTCAGTTCCCAACTGTCTTTCCATGTATCCATTCCCTAGTACTTTGCAGACAGAGTAAATAGCTCTTTTTTGCGTGGATGGGCATGCAGCTTCATGTGGTGATCTGGACAGTGGCATGATGGCGTAATTTCTTGGTTTCTCCAGTTCAGTGAACTGTCTGTCTTTTGTTTTCTGTTCTGAGGGAGTTGTTACTCAACCTGTGCCATTGGCTGTAGTGAAGAAAGAGCATCTAAACTCACTAATCTGGATTCCTACTTAGCTGCTGTTTTTCTGCTGCTTTTTTTTTTTTTTTTTTTTTTTTTTCAATGAGTAGATCATCAGATTCTACCACTTTGGAGAGAACTTTCTGTGTTGGTTTAACTAACAAAGCACTCTCCTCTTATCTTTCTGCTGCTCAGTGCTTCAGGTACTGGAATTTTGTAATGTTATTGAGTCAGCATAGCTAAATAGCTGGTCTTGCCTGAAGGTTGATATCCTTTGGACCCTACAAGAAAAATATCAGACAGCTACTGATGCTAATTTGGTCTAACAGCCTGTAGACCAAACCTTTCTATATTTCTGTGCTCTTTAAAGTATTCAGTGTGTGGATATGCTTCCTGTAGTCAAGAGATCACCAGTCTGAGCTTTTTGTCACTGATTCCTCTATAAATGTTGGCTTGTGTAAACTGGCTCTTACAGACAATAGGAACCCCTCTTCAACAGATGCAGTCGTGACGAGAAGATCTGCCTGCACTGTTAGTGCTGAGTGGAATTAAAAGAAAAGGAAAGCGTGGTGCTCAGGCCTCATGAGAAGTTGCACAAAACTTTTTTCGACAAAGTAGGAATGTTGGAAATTTAGTAGGCAATAGGAAATCTGCAGTGGTGCTCATCTTAAAGAAGAAAGCATGTACCCAGTGCAGAGATTTGACTGTACTATTTGTGAATAGAATTTGTTCTGACCATCAGAATGCCTTGGCTCCTGTCCGTGGTTGATGTAAACCTGCAATTCTTGCTCCTCCTTCTAGTTTAGCATTTGGAAAATAATAAATTCCTTCTACTTAAAGTGGAAGAAAACCAGCTTCTGAAAACACTGGTTTTAGATTCTTCTGTGGATAGGTTTTTTATTTCAAGGTACTTGAAATGAAGAGTTTTGTTGGTGCCTTTTCACCATCCCAGTTATATTATTTAACTGATGTATCTCTGAATACTGCATTGAGAAAACAAACTGGGTGGAAAAAAAAAAAAAAACAATCCATGTTTTACATTCATGTACTATAGTGCTTCCTCAGATCCACCTGCTTTTGACTTAGAGCCGTTGCTCACTTCAGTTGTCTATTTCACATGCTATTCCTGACCCTGGTGTCTGTGATGGGTTCTACTTTACTCATCAACAGTCTGCCTGTAGATCCTGTTAAAGCGTCACTTCCTGCACGGTAAATATGAGCCTTGTTGTACTGCTAACAGAGGTAAATTACATTAACATCATAATGAAATGGTTGCTTATATTATCAGACATCTGTAAGTCAAGAAGATATTTGGGTTGTAATGCTCATGTCCCTGCTTGATTGGAGTGTTATGTCAAACAGAAAGAAAAAGTAGTGGGTTTTTTGCTTATTTTTATTGTTGTTTTTGCTTTACCTAATTTTGAAAGCATTTGAAAGAATGTTGTTGTTGCTGTTTTTATGCATGTGAGCCTGAGCTCAGTCTTGTTCTTTTTTTTTACTTTTTTAAACTATCACAAATTAAGCACTGTTAGAAATTCCTAACCCACTTATATATATCATGTCTAAATTTCAATTATGAAATCTATTAATGTTGCAGAGTGACAGTCAGTGAGTGTTCATAATGGCTAATGGGCTGTTCTTTAATTAAAAATAATGTAGTAAGGTAGTACTGTATTGGAAAAGGACATGGTGTTCATAAGTTAACTTGCACTTGGAAAATTCTGTGCAGCATATGCTTGATTACAGCAAATGATGGCTGGGCTCAGTGGGCACAGATGCTGGGATGAAGGTATTCTGCAGTTGAGGTTGCATGATATGTTTGTTCTATATTTTTGTTTATAATAGAAGAGGAAACTTTTCAGTACTGATTTAAAACAACCTTCTGGTTATTCAGAATATAGGTAATGTTTGTTTTAGCCTTGGTAAATTTCCAAGGGTGTGGAAGAGAGACGAAATAACTTAGAATAATTATATTCCTTAACATTTGAATGAGTTTGTGATGTCAGTTGGTCACTGCACTTAATTATTTGCTCTTCAGTTCAGGGTGTTCCTCTTGACATCAGAATGGCATCGCTGCAGAAATCAAAGCAAGATGAGCAATGTGTGTTCTGTGATGCAGGCCTAGAGAAGTAAGGCATTATACATGCTATGTAGAACGCCAAGCTCTCTTTACCTTTTTAGAAGGTTGGCAAATATGGATCTTTCTCTGAAAAAAAGATACTATGGCTGTAGAATACAAGTGAATATAACAGATACAGCATATGAAGGACATGGAATGAGATTTTCTTTTCAATAAACTGTAAGCAGTGGATGATAGTGATGGTGTGTTTGGCAAAGAGTATCTAGGCGCGTAGGCAATTGACCTTACAGATACTGATTCAAGTGAAGGGAAAAAAGTTGTTTATATTACATTTTCCTCCCTGGCATGGACTCTGAGAACTGTCTGGGTTTTGGCGATGCTATCAAATGGTTTGCATTTCCTGGATTGTGATAGTAGCTTTTCAGATAATTTCTAAAGACAAGTTGTTGTTGTTGTTTTTTGGTGATTTTCAGAATCCTGGGGTTAGGACTGCAGAACGTGAGGGATGCTGCAGCTTTTGATAGGTGGGTGTGGGACAGCTTCTTCAATTACAGTGATTCTTACACATGTTCAAGTTCAACCTTGGCATAGATAATCCAGCAAGATCACTGAATGCCAATAGGATTTTTTGCATATTAAATGCAAACATGAAATAAAATCCAAATTAAATTCGGAAACAGATTCTTGTTTTTACTGTTCAGAAGGCCATACTGACTACAGACTGTTAGTTGTCTGAAGACCTTATATATTTGAAAATAACTGAGAGTTCTTTTCTTATCATCATAAGAATAGAGGTAATATTGTGCTACCTGAACTGCTTTGTTTCCCAGCAAAATTTAACTTCAGTTAATTTAAATAAATTGAATATTTAGCCTGCTTAAATATTGTAAAATGATCTGCTGTTTCTATTGGATTTATGGTACTTTGTCAGTGAAGATGACTGTGTTTGCCAGACTTGATTTGTGGGATACCATGAGGATGCCTAGGGGCCACTCATGGTCAGCTGCTTTGTGTTCCTTGAATGAGCAGTAAGGGGAGCCTTGGTGCCAGGCAACAAAAACAGAGCTGGTGTGGCCAAGGGCTGTGCCACTGAACAGAGCCAGAAGCAGAAGTGAAGCACTGGGTGCAGTCCCAGAGCTATGAGGAGTTGTGGTGCCTTTGAGGAGAGTCTGTGGAGGTTGTGGCATCTTTTGACTTCATGTAGCAGCAGGCTCTTCTAAAGAAGAACCTTTGGGATGTTTATGTGGCTTGTGCTCATAGGCAGTGATTTTCAGTTTATTCTGAAATAGTTCTAAGGTTGTTTGTGCCACCGTTGATCATAAATTGAATCTTTGGATGCAGCTGTGGGTGAGAGATGTGTTGGTGCTTTTCTGTAGTACCTGCGTCTTTCAGTTCCATTGAATGTAGTTTGTGCAGTATCCCAAAGGACAAAATGCTTGAATCTTTTCTCTCCAGAGTTATGTTTTGCTATATTAGATTACTGAACAACAGCTTCATATCCAGATGTCACTAAGATTCTGGAGCAACACTGGTAGAATTGCTTGCTTTTAACTTGCAGCTTTAAGAAACTAAAGGCTGCTTAGATTCAGCACTCTTAATCTGTGGGAAGTATTTAATTAACGTAATTTGTAGAAGATTTGATGAAATTAAAGTAATGGCATTTAAGATGGCATGTTTCATAGAGTAACAAAGGAAAGTGATGCCATGGCAAGAGATCCATCTTGCATCTTCTTCCCTTTACTATGTTAGGAGTTAACTATTCAGGACAATTGTCATTACTGTCACTGGCTGGAAAATCCATGATATTGCTACAGTTAACATATCATGAAGTTGCTTATTTGATTGCAGTTGCAATTACTTTTTTCCTTTTCTTTCTCTAGGTGGCTTTTCTTTTTTAATGCAGTAGTGTCATTACCTGGCTGAAGATTAAACATGAGAATAGCAGGTAAGCACGCTCGCTGAAATCAGACTTTTGTCCTCCGTAGAATAAGGTGTGGACAGCTGTAACAAGTTGTGACAATAATAGAATGTTTTAAAGTAAACTTAAATGGAACAGCGACTCCTGTTCTGCCAGTTAACTGAAACTTGTTTGAGAATTTGGGATGGTCTAAAAAGGAGCAGCTGGTTACAAATGCTTCAGCTTAACTGTGGTGGCAGCTTAAAGTGCTGTGATGTGATCTTTGGCTGCTAATCATGTAAGACGTTGAAAGAATAAGGAAACGGTGAACGACTGGCTTCTTCTCTGCCCCACACCACGACCAAAATTGCTATGCACTTGTTAAATACAGTGTCTGAAACTTCCTGAATGGTTACAGAGGGTTTGAAAGCTGTAAAGCCTTTCAGTAAAGGTAAGATACTTCAGTACATGTTTGAGAAACTGATTTCATTAGGCAGAAGGTGTAGCAGTTGTAAAAATAAGATCTCATTGCCAGTATAGTGTTACAAGAAACTATTACTTTAGGCACTTCACTTCAGTAGAATAGCCTGTACATTTGTGAACAGTCTTGATGTTCTAAGTCTTGCACTTTAATCAAAAGCAATAATTAATGTTGCAGAAGGAACAGCTGTTGACTTACCCAGGAGTCATCAACACTTGCTTTTCCAGAAGGGTTGCACTTTAGCCTTGCTGATACATTAGTCCTGATTTTTTTTTTTGTCACTTCAGTTAAGGCGGTTGTTGGATGGTGTATTTACAGAGCCTCGGTGAGTGTAACTGGGAGCAACCCATTAACACAAAACTGCTGAAGAACTGGGAAAATGCTGTCATTTTTAAAAGGCTGAAAAATCACCTGAAAGATGACTTTTACAAGCCCAATTCCCTATTCCAGCTAATTATTTTTGTTACTAAGTCCTACAAACAAAAAGATATGACAGTTCATATAGAAGATTGAACCTGTAGCAGACAGGCTTGCTTTCATTTCAAATGCTGCAAGGACATTCAAGATTTCCTACCTCCTTTAAGTAAAGGGAGCATTTAAAATTCAATTGAGAGGAAGAAGATGTGGGTGGGAGAGGTCAGCTTGTGTTTCATTGAATCATAGAATCACAAGGTTGGAAACGACCTATAAGATCATCTAGTCCAACCATCTTCACACTACCACTGCTACCACAAGCTACTAAACCAGATCTCGCAGCTCCTCGTCCAGATGCCTGTTGAACGCTGTCAGAAATGGCGACTCCACCACCTCCCTGGGCAGGCCATTCCAGTGCCTGACCACTCTCTGAGAGAAAAAGTTCTTCCTTAAGTCTAACCTAAACCTCTTCTGGTACAACTTGCAGCCATTTGCCCGGGTCCTGTTCGATGCCTGGGAGAAGAGGCCAAAACCCTCTTTCACCACAGCCTCCCTTCAGGAAGTTGTAGAGTGCAATGAGGTCTCCCCTGAGCTGCTCTTCTCCAGACTAAACAATCCCAGCTCCCTCAGCCACTCCTCATAGGACTTGTGCTCCAGACCCCTCACCAGTTTCATTGCCCTTCTCTGGACACGCTCCAGGGCCTCAATGTCTTTTTTGTAGTGAGGGGCCCAAAACTGAACACAGTACTCGAGGTGTGGCCTCATCAGAGCTGAGTACAGGGGGATGATCACCTCCCTGCTCCTGCTGACCACACTATTTCTAATGTAGGCCAGGATGCCGTTGGCCCTTTTGGCCACCTGGGCACACTGTCAGCTCATGTTCAGCCGAGCATCAACCAACACCCCCAGGTCCCTTTCCTCTTCACAGTCATCCAGCCACTTGTCCCCAAGCCTGTAATGCTGCATGGGGTTGTTGTGGCCAAAGTGCAGGACCTGGCACTTGGCCTTGTTGAACCTCATTCCATTCACCCCAGCCCAGCCATCCAGCTTAACTAAGTCCCTCTGAAGGGTCTCCACGAGTTTGTACTCATTCATCACGCATGCTGTCTACAGAAACAAACTGCTCTCTACTTATCGCTTTTCAAATTCTGGTATCATCTTCTTGAGTAAAGTTACTTCAAAGTTTTTTTTTTCTGCTTCTTGTTGTACATTTGGATCATCTGTTTTCTCTAGTTCTTGCCTGTGGCTTGCTTTCCTTCAAATGCAGTCGTCTTTGGGATTCCATTGTAATATTTTTAAATCCAGTTTGCATCTGTGCTTTCTTACATAGCATACATGTACTCACACATGCAGTCCAAACTGTATGCAAACAGAAAAGTCGTATCTTTTTTAATTTCTTTCCTTTTTTTAGCCTTTGGAAAGGTTAACATCTCTCATTCTTACGAAGGCTGAGTAATCTGTCTATATTAAGATTTTTCTAAACAGCCCGGTTTAAGATTTGAAGGAGTGCATAATCTTTGTTCTGGAGGATTTATTTGGCTGGCCATCTGAGGAACAGAAGCATGCATAGCATTGCTTCTTCCAAACAATTCTTCATACGGAGGTGAGAGAGGAAGATGGGATGTTCATCAGATTCTTTCTCACTTAATTTCTCTCAGACAGTCATTAATATACAAAAATCTGAGAGTAAAATATTCTGCAAAATCTATTGGTGAAAATGGCAGGGTTCACGGTGGTACCACATGTAGGTTTCCATTTCTGATTTAAGTTGCTGTGGTTGTAGGCTTCTGCTTTTGTTTTTTCCTAGGAGGTGGCTGGACCACTTAGTGCTGTCTTAAATTAGGCTTGTTAAAACTTTAAGCTTCCAGAGTCTGTAGCATATTGAAAGTGGGAAAGGTGAGATACTGCTTTTCATTACTTTTTAACTTAGAACTTTAATGTTTTCTTACTCTTTTTGAAGACCAGAAGTTTAATTTTTTTTATGTAATGTTCAGACCTGACTGGCCAAAGCAGCCAAGCTACAGTATATCAACAGATCCATAATCACTCAGTCTAGTTACACATTAAAACAGAGCTGTCTTAATCTGAGGTTAAAGGCAGAAAGGGAATATTTATAAACAGTGAGAAATGTGGCTGAGAACTAAGAGATTGGAGAGCACTTTCCACTTTGGACAACAGCAACTAAAGTCAGCTTAGTTTATTTTATTGATCTGGGTTTTCATACAAAAAAAAGTCTGTGGTTTTTCTTGGTTGCTGAGTTTGGTAAATGATGTCAGGCAGCGTGGCATGAAACATGGAGAAAGAACAAGGTGAGACTTCATGTCTGAGAGCAGGGTGTGTGTGTCTGGTATAGCAGTTTAGCAGAGTGGCTCAGTTGCATCCTACATTATAATTCTCATTTCTTGCAGATTACTTCTGTATGGCACGTTTCTGAATTCAACATCCTAACGTCCTGTCACTTTGTACAAATTTCTCATGTAGTTAATTTTGAAATCTTACAGTTAACATTTACAGATAATTTATTTTTTTCTCTATTTCTGAATAGGTGCTGCAAAGTTGATAGTAGTCATAGCAATATTTTTATTGACATTTTATGTCATATCTCAAGTGTTTGAAATAAAAATGGAAGCAAACTTAGGACACATATTTGGTAAGTGGTAACTATTTTCTGCAGACACCTGTTGATATTTGTTTGAGCCATAATCAAGAATACAATATTCTTTTGCTGTAAGCTTGGCTTAGGCTTTTAAACTTAAGAAGAATTGTGTTTATTTTAATGTATTTTAATGTTATTTTCCATATTAGATTTTTTACCTTTCTTAATTGGTTTAATCCTTTTGACTTCTAACTATGCATAAACTCTTACCTATTTTTTTCTGCTAAGTCTGGCAGTTTAAAAAAAAAATCTATTTTTGGTGGGATTTCTTGCTTGCACTGTTACACTTCCATGTGCAATAAGCAGAATGTTTCAGATGTGGTGAGTTCTGTGCAGGAAAAAAAATTACCAACTTAAATGATTTGATGTTCAGAGATGGCCACCTTAATCTTGAAATGGGCTTTTAATTAGGAAAACCCAATTTTAGGTATGCATGTATGTATGGTTCCTGAACTCTGAATTACTGCAGTGTGAGCACGTCTGAACCAGTCACCAGGGACATCACTGATAACTATTGAAGAAACATGGTTGATATTAAGTATTACAGTGCTTTTCTCATTCCATGAAAGGGAATAATGCATGATTTGCAACTTGGGTGTATCTGTAGCTGAATTCTGGTGTGAGGTAAAAGGAATTGCATCGTGGTGAAGGTTCTGGTTTGTAGTAATTACTTTTGGCTGGATAAAGTTGAGTTGAAAGAAAGGAGCTAATTTCACGTCAGTGCCCAAACCTCCACAGATCCCTGGTTTTGAGTTTAATCTCTGTGGTTCTTTATTTTAATCAGTGACTCGTAAATTAAGGTAGTACTTCTAAATATGGTCCCTGATGATGCGGCTTTCATTTTTCTACCACAGGAAGGCTAATGTTTTACAGTGAAACATTGTACTCATGTGTATTTGATACTCATTTCAAGAAAATTATTTTTATAGAAGTACAGAAAGTTTTTTGAATTTATAGGGTATTTTATTGCAGATGACATTTCAATGGTAACATCTTGTAAAATCTTTTTTCTGCATTTCAGCTAGATCAGCATTGGATGCAGCTGCACGCTGTGAGTATTCATATGCATGTGTTACTGCTGTCACTTGCTTTCACTAATAGCAAAAAGAATTTTGGCTTTTTTATAGTTAAGAAAGTCTTAATCACACTGTAAATGCAATCAAGCTACTTCTCCCCTTTTCCTGATTTTCCTTAGCTCCCAGTTTTCTCTAAAATCCAGTTTTATTTCCTTTTGAAAGCTACAAAACCTCCGAGATACAAATGTGGGATCTCTAAAGCTTGTCCTGAAAAGCACTTTGCATTCAAAATGGCAAGTGGAGCAGCAAATGTAGTTGGACCTAAAATTTGCGTAGAAGATAATGTGTGAGTATTTTTATCTGTTGTCAAAGTACATTTTTTCAACTGTTGTCTTGAATTCCTTTGCATGCTAAATCAGAAACCTGAATGGTTCTTTAAGTTTTGGTTTGAATACAGCATGACACATGAAAAAATTATACTGTTTTATAACTTAATCACTGATGAAACGTAATACTCTGTAGTAAATGTTGAAATCTATGCTATTTTAATATGTATAAGGTAACTTAAACTTCATTTTAAATTTTAGTTACTTATGGAATAGTCAGACTTTGAAGTTGGAATACAGTTTTTACCACTAAGGAACTCGTGTATCTAATTGTAATTCATTGAACAACTGTATTTTAAGTACTTACTCTTGATACTTTTAATTGAACGTCATTAGCTAAAACTATCATGGAATTTTCTCGTGTAAGTCATCGTTTAAACTATCTGTTTCTACTGTACCAATAACAGAACATATTTTCCACTTTTCTTTAATAGATGACTTCAAAAGGAAAAGTATTTTAATGATCAGTAATTCCTGTTGTCACAGTTAAATAAAGACAATAAAATGAGAATTTAACTTTAAAATCATTTAAGATCTTCAAGGTCTTTTCCAGCCTCTAGTCCCTTTACAAAACCACATCCCTCAGTGCAGTGCCCACACATCTCTTAAGTCCCTCTAGGGATGGGGATTCCATCACTTCCCTGAGCATCCCATTCAAATGCTTGCAGCCATCTTGCTGGAGGAATTCTTCCTAATGTCGCATCTAAGCCTCTCCTGATGCAACTTGACTGTTTTCTTGTGTCTTGTAACTTCTGAACAAAGAAACTAACACGCTCCTCACTGCAACCTGCATTCACATCAGTGAAATCTCCCCTGAGCCTCATCTTCTCTAGATTAAAGAACATCAGTTCTCTCAACTGTTCCTCAAAACTTTTGTTTTCTAGTTCTTTCATCAGCTTTGTTGTTCTTCTCTGCAAAGGCTCAAATCCCTATACTTCTTGTAGTGGGGGCCAGAACCTGAACTCAGTACTTGAGGTATGGTCTCAGTAGTGCCGCATACAAGGGGGCAGTCACTTCTCTAGTCCTGCTGGCTGTGCTGTTTCTGATTCGGACCAATATGTCATTGGCCTTCTTGGCCACCTAACCTAGGCGTGCTGCTGGCTCGCATTCAACCAAATGCTGACCAGCAGCCCCAGGTCCTTTTCTGCCAGGCAACTTTCCAGTCACTCTTTTCCAAGCCTTTGTACTGCTGCATGGGCTTGTTATGATCCAAGCGTGGGACCTGGCACTTAGCCTTGTTGAAGAAAAGAACTATTTGAAAAATGATTCAAGTCTTTTATTTCTAATGACGGCTTTCTTAACACAGTATGTCTAGAGTATTTAGCTAAGTATCTGTCACTAATCTTCATAACTTCAATATTAATGTTTATTTTTAGACTTTCTTTGCTCTTAGATTGCTACTATTTGTTGTCAACTACTGCATTGTATAGTACAATCTATATGCTTAACCTTGAACGCCACATGGCAGAAAAGACATGCTGTAAACATAGTCAATAGTAATAGGCTTCAATTGTTTTACTGTCAGTTACACTAATTAGCCATTGCTGTCCATTGGCATTTAAACTATTCCAGTTTTCTGAACCCCTGCTCAGTAAGTGGTGTGGCCAAGATACCACCTATAGCAGTCAATGCAAATTCTAGAGCAAATCACAACTTTTCTGTGAACAGTGTAACCCCATGCAATAGAGATCTAAATACTAATCCTATTTATTGTAAGACCTCTAAGTATTGTTTTATATTGTTTGTTACTTTTTCTCTAATTAAACTAATATTGTATGATTAGTTGCACTTGAGCTAAAAGAGAAGACGACTACTAGCATTTCCTCTAGCAATTAAGCTGTAGTGAAGTTGAAATGGGAACTTTTTCCTTACAATGAAACCCATGCAGCATCTTCACTTTGCATCGCTGGTTAAAACCTGAGTGCTATTGAGATGTCAAGGCATTTTTATGCAAAGCTGACTTAAACGAAGCTTTTCTGTTTGTGTAGAACTCCATTTCCAGTGGTGCGTTACTGTGTAGTACATGTGCAAAATGAACATGAGCTCATGCTTAGTGCATACTAACTAAAAGCTGCTGGGTTCTGTTTCTCTTAGCATTGATTCCCTTTATGACCTTGGACAGTCTTATCCAATGTCTCTGCAGAGAGATTTTTGGTCCTGTTACAAAGTTGTCAGCATCTGAGCCTGGTTGCTAGGAAGCTTCGTATCTGAAAACACTTGGGGTGATTCACTGATGAGAACTTCTGAATGCAAGTAATATTTTAACTTCAGGATGGTAGGCTTTTTAAATGCCTTGATTACTAAGGAGAGGTTGTGGTTCATGTCCAAAACAAACAAACAAAAAAAAACCCAGCAACCTCAAAGAGATGGATATTTCACTTAAAGAAATGAAAGGAAAGCAGTAGCTGTCAAGAAATTCTGTTCTGTTTATATTATTGCACATTTTAGTGCATAACGATTGGAGTCCAAAGTTCTGTCTCAGTTAGAAAAAATCTTTTCTAATTACTTCTGGGGAATAAGATTTTAATGTCTATTAAAGTGTACATCAGAAAATTTGATTATTTTCATATGATCTTCTACTTTGTTCATAACGTATTTGATTTCTCATTTAAAACTCATGTCATTTCTTGAATGTGATTTTTTTTTTTTTTGGTAGAATTCTAAAACTGATGAACTACTGCCCTCCTGTGATAAAACATTCACATTACACTCAGTAGTATTTGTGGCAACATGCAATCTCAGGTGTGTAGAATAGTATCTCAGAACTGTAAAGTAATCTATTTCCTGCTGGATAGATCTTTTTATAACAATGTTTTTTTTTTAACCTCTCCCATGCAAGATGTGTTTTTCTAGTTAATTTGCAATAGCTGAGTTTTATGTAAAATTCTTCTTTGTATTTCCAAGACTTGGAAACAGGAAGATGGCTTCATAAATTGTCAGTAATATTTACAGTGTAGGTTTTTCCTCTATATTAAATGAGGCTATTGTTTGATTTATGAAAGTACTGAAATGGAAATTCTGCTTTATAGAAGTTTGATTATAGTACACAATCCAGATTAGAAAACATACTACAGTTATTGTCAAAATATGAACTATTGTGGTTGCTGCTTTGACGGGCTTAGAAGCAGTAGAGTTATGCTTCTTTACCAGCACTTCTCCATGCAGTTTTTCTTCTGTTAAGAATTCCAGAAGCCCAGTTGGGAATTCCCTATTAAACAGAACTGAATTCTGTATTTTAGCAGAAAATTGCAAGTCATCTGTCTTCAAAGTTATTGAATTAGTTTCATTTCTAATCAAGTAAGGCTTTTTTTGGTAGATGATATTAGACGGTTAACATAAGAATATGGAACATTTCATCTCTGATTACTACTTGTTTAAAATCTAAGTCACTATACTGTGAGTTGCTGTTAACTCGTAGTCTTTCACTTAAGTGCCAAAGATGGTGTCCAAGAGGAAGGCTGTCATTTTTCTGGTAAAAACAATTCTTGTTTCTAGCCCATGACTATTATGTTGTTGCAGTTCTCTGTGCAAGGACATTTCCTTCTGAAACGTTGCTTAGGACGAAAGAAATTACCTGAAAAAGTTCTGTAGATAACAGATTTGTATAGGCTTGCAGTCCCTTAGAGTAAGCTAGAGAAGTTAAAGTGACCTTAGTCACAGTGGAATTACAGCATTTGCTAAAGTACGCTTAGAAATGATGAGATGTGCATCTCTGCTTTTTCTTAAAGCTGAGCTGAAAGCTTCTTCATTGTCTTCATACAACTTCAGTCCTTGTTCCTGTTTCTCCTTGTTTATGCTAATACTTTGACTCTCAGCTTTGAAATAGTAATGCTGGGAAACGCAGGGCCTGTGGGTAAAACAGAGATGAGCTGGTTTTGTAAGCTTCTTCACATTGGAGTGATGTACTGACCGTGGCCCAAGGCAGCACAGCACTGTAGCTGAACAGTCTTGACATTCCCCTTAGCTCTACTTTACAGCTCTGAATAGCTTACATTTCCCAGTGTATCAGTTCTTTCCAAGCTCCTTTGCTGCTTTGAGTTTGGCCAATTACTGCCATAGATTGTGGTGACTTTGTTGGGATGTTCAATTCTACTTCAAAGTTGCATTCAGTTTTTATTTAAAGTCCTGTCATTGTATTTACTGTTTCTGGTTTACTTTTCTGCTGCTTGGCGGTTCATGATCCTTGATGTCCCTTCCAACCCTGCCATTCTGTGATTCACCAAACTAATTTGCCTTGACTTTCTTGTTTAGTACCACGATCCACAATACTGCAACATCCATTTTAAATACTTTGATTCAGTTAGGCTTTAAACTCATTAGCAGATTTTTGCTTACAGAAAAGCTTAAAATGTTGGCTATGTGGCTGTACTAAGCTCTTCAAATAGTTCTTTGTTCAATGCATTTTAACTGCAAGGAATTTTCTCAACTACATTAATAGCACTTAATTTTTTTGTGGCATTTTTAATATACTCATAATTTGAGCATTTAATCATCTTCTTTCCGTAGAAAATGGATACAATTAGGGTCGTTAGAGCTATTGTTCCCAAATCAGTGGTAGGACACATAAGGACACATTTTGCTTTAAATATTCATGGAAATGTGGTGGTTTTTTACAACATGATTTTATTTTAAAAAATAATTTAAATTGAAATATTTTACATGAGAAAATAGTTCTATTACAAATTAAATTGTTTATTTTGTTTCAGATTAATGAGTGGAGTTAAAAATAATGTTGGCAGAGGAATAAATGTGGCCTTGGTCAATGGTGAGTGACTTTCTAAGTGAGCAGTGTCTTTGTTTTCAAATTCTTGGTGAAGTTTAAGGTCTGCTAAGGTGGTGAAAAGTAAACAAGAGGAGAAGAGGAGTACTCAACGTATTTGTACTGAGATAATGTCAGATTTTGCCATTTCAGTATTTTAGTTGGATGCTGTTGTATTCAGTTGGATACTGCTTGAAAGCAGAAAAACTTGATGCATTTTTTTTTTTTTTCCTACAAATGTGGAATTCCATGATGGTTATTTCAGTGATACATTAAGTAACTTCCTGATACACATATGGGATGGTAAAATTGCTGTCTCTCTTGATTTTGTGTATTGCCACTGTAAAATTCTCTACACCAAATTCTTCTGTTCTCAGGGAAATCCATTTAGCAATTTTATTACTACATGAAAGGAACTGTTCATTATTCACTAGTTTGAAATCATTAGATTCTATTAGTCTGTATTTGTAGATCTTGTCCGTGAATGCATCCATGTAATATGTATTCAGGAATTTTAATTTCATTAAAAACAGATTTACCTGTGTGTCAGCTTCAAGACTGAACATCAGTACTGACGTTTCTCCTTAATATGTAGGAAGCAATTCTTTGTAGTGCTGAGACAGCACTTTATCATTTTGCTGCAATATAAATTAATGTTATTTTTGGGTTGCACTCAGGTTTATGTAATCTAATACATGACTTAAACAATACCTAACCCTGTTTTGCTTTCCTCTGTTGTCTTAGTCAAAACCAAGCCACCTTATTCTGTCATGTAATTCCTAGTCTTCCTCGTCTTCTGAATTTTATATGAATGTATCTATTAAAAATGAAACTCTACCTTCCATCAAATACTGACTTTGTAGACAGGAAAAATACTAATATACCAATCACTTTCTTCTCTATTTGTACCAGAAGTTTAAATCAAGTAGGAATTTCTAATTTGTATCAAGACTTGCTGAGTAGTTTTGATTTTTTCCTGCTTCCTCTGCAGTATTAAAAGCAACCTATAACTGTGCTGTCTTCCTCTTTTTATCCTACAAAAAGCACCTAAAAAAAAAAGTAAATTCCGCATGAATTTGTGAAGTGCATTTTCTTTATTGCTATTTTTTGAGGGTGTTTTTCCAATATTCTACTTGAAGCTATATCAGAAATTTGCATCTTTTATTATTTTTTCCCCCTCTTTTTCTGCACCTTTTCACAAACTGCTGTGGTTAAGGAGTGGTCTTTATGAAAAATAACAACACTTGATGATTTATGTGGTGTCTTCCACAGCACTTTCTCTGACAGTAATTGAAAGGAAGTGGGAATGTTATCTCTGGAGTAACTTTTGGCTTTTTCCTGACACCAAACATTTCTTTTTCTTCAGGTAAAACAGGAGAACCATTAGACACTAAATTCTTTGACATGTGGGGAGGAGGTAGGTGCAGTTAATCTAGCTGGTTAGAGAAAAACCATTTCTGTGTTAATGTCTTTGTTCTCTTAAGTTCTGTTTGCTGTAGTATTTTAAGCCTTATGTCTGCCTTTGTAATTGTGAGGAGGATGCAACTTCAGATAAACACACATAGTTGGTGTGGGAGAGGAGAAGGGAACTACTCAGGAGAGTAAGCATGTACCAACTAGCAGTCAGCTTTATATAGACAGAAGCCTTTCTATAAAATGAGAGTTCATTCTTATGCTTTCTATTTTCCTCTTACTGAACATCTGTGCATAAATTTGAGTATATTTATAAGTATTAAAAGAAGTCTAATGTCACAGATGTTTAAATATCTTATGATTGGTTTTTATAAAGATTTTGTTTTCATTCTTTTCAGATGTGGCACCATTTATTGAATTTCTCAAATCCATACAGGATGGAACCATCGTGCTTATGGGGACATACGATGATGGTGCAACCAAGTATGTCATTGATTTATGCAGTGAACATTGACTAAAATTTTAAATGTTGCTTTTAATTGCAATCACTTCTGATAAGGTTTTGTCCTTCCACAACAAGGTATTTGGAACTATGCTTGTCTTGCGTGTACCCCATCTTTTCTAAGGTCTGAGAGTTTTTATTAGCGTGAGCCTCGTGCATGTGAGCCTCAAAATTTTTGAAGTGTTCTATTGTAAGCTGTTCAGCCTATCAATATAAATATAGCTTAAGGGGTTTTAATGTTCTTTATGCAGTATTTTCCAACCTTCTCAACTTCGATCATCTTTAATAGATACTGAAATTACTGTAGAAAATTGTATTGTCATTAATTACTTAAGTCATGCTATCAGAAGGAATTTTTTTAATAGAGAAAATTAAGGTTTTTTTTTTTATTTTCCTCTGTTATTTTAACATTACTTACACTTAAAATATGTACTTTTTTCTTTTTTCCCCTTTTCTGGTACAGTTTGTTATCCGTGACCTGTCTGTATTTTGATGTTAGAAATAGCTTTCCTATGACAAAGTCCTGACTATACAACATGTAGTATTTTCAGTAACTGGTTGAAAGTAACTTTGACTGCCTTAGGGAGATGAAAGCAATTTAATGTTTCCTTATCAGAAGGCTAGATCTCCTAACTGTTGTTCTTCAGCATTTAGATAATAAGTTGTTAGGTTTTTTTAATCATGTCTCTGCTGGTGTTTCCTAAAACTAAACAGAAAGGTGAGTTTGGCACATTTGTGCTGACAGCCAAGAACTACTCATTAGTGGTGTTGCAAAATTAACCAAAAACTTGTGGTTGCAACTTTAGAGTAACTGAAAATGCCAAACTGCTTGAAAGCAACTTAAAATTGAAGAACCATCATGTTTAAAAGATAAAATCTTATTGTGAGTGTTTTGGTGGTGTTTTTTTTTTTTCTTGCTTTTAATATAAGCTGTCTTCATGCTTTGGAAGCTTGGAGTGTGGGTGGTGCGGATAGCCTCCAAAGTAAATTATTTAATCATTTCTATCGTTTTGGTTAAGGTGAGTCATACAACCATATCTCATTAAGTAGAAATAATGAGCTGTTGTACTGAGATCCTGTCTGTTACAGAATCTTTTTCATTTCTGTATTTAAAATAATCTTGTATGGACCTATGGGCACTAAACCATGCTGTGGGGACAGCAATTCTCACTTCTGAATTAATTAATCTGAACAGACAAGAACTTTTGTGTATTTAGGTCATTCTTTTAACCTAAGAGAACTATTTAGGCTTCAACTTCAGTGTGTAAATAATGGTTATGTTAAAGATTAACTTTTCTTAAGTTGCTTGGGGAATTGCTAAAATTATTTGAATTGTGTATATAAATTCTCACAAGATAGGATTCTTTGCTTTTGTTAGTGGTTTTATATTATTTGCCTGAGATAATATCAAAGAGCAGAGCTTATTGGATCAGCTGATTACAGAACTAGACTTATCTGATTTTGAAAGACAGATCTTTCCCAATATTGACTGACTTAAATTATATTTAATCGGATTGAACTTAAATGGTGCTTTGAACAGTGAAAGCTCTGAGAAAGTGTATTTTTTTTTTTTTCCCAAGGCTTAATGAGGAAGCACGGAAACTGATTGCTGAACTGGGAAGCACATCTATCACTAACCTTGGCTTTAGAGACAATTGGGTCTTCTGTGGTGGAAAAGGAATTAAAACTAAAAGTCCTTTTGAGCAGGTCTGTGACTTCTTACGTTCTATAACTTATGTTCTGTAACTTCAGCAGCTTTCATTAATAGAGACATGGCCTGTTTTATACCATGAGTTTACTCAAAATGGTATCTACTGCAATAGTGGCATTTTCAAATTTATTTCTTGTCTATTCGCTTTCTTTTATATGTTCAAACAGATTGTGGTGATAAATCTTACCTGGGTAGGTCTTAGTATCCCAATAACTGGATGAATTATCTTAAGTGAATTCACTGATACTGGGAATTCAAAACTTAATGCCTAAGAGTCGTATTTTAGACCCTCTAACCTCTGACAAATAGATTATTAAGGTGTTGGTTAAGCTGTTCACTTTGTTCTTCTTTCAGAAATTATTGCTGCCATAGAAGAATTTATGAAGTTAAATACGTTCCCATCTTAAATAGCTACAGTTTAACATGTGTCATTGTTTCCTTTAATGACTGGTAAAGATAGCTTTGTACTTGGTGAGAACTAGTGTGCAGACTAGTGCAGCAGCAGTGGCAGACTATTCAGATAGTAATGTCTTATCTGACAGCAGATTATTGATTTGTGGGGGGGAAGAATTAGTTTAAAGAAAAAAAGAAAAGCTGGACATTCAACACTAAATTTTCTTAAAGTCTGACTTTAGTTTCAGCCTTGTAAATTTAGTATCCGTATTTAATATTTCCTAATGGTTTCTGTTTTCATGTAATTGATCTTTTTCTTACTTGTTTTGCTTCCTGAGTAAACTTTAAAAATGTTTTCTCTATTATGGCTCATTTGCTTTTAGCATACACTTACCTGAACAATGTGCTGTACTGAGGGTTTGTTATATTTGATGATAATTGAAAGAGCAGAAGAGGCTACTACTGATGTCTTCTCTTTGTCTTTACAAGAAGTGCTTTTGCAAGCTGTGACTTAAAGCAACATGGTAGAAGACTTCATATTAACAGTCAATACTTTCTATTTGCAGCATATAAAGAACAACAAGGACACAAACAAATATGAAGGCTGGCCAGAAGTTGTTGAGATGGAAGGTTGTATCCCTCAGAAGCAAGACTAACCCTACAGAAAAGGAAAGGAAGAAAATGCACTTTCTGCTATTAGGAGAGGGCTATGAAGGAGACTGTACTGTAAATAATATTTTTAAAGCATGCAGCCATCCTGTCGGTGTTTGCATGAGCACTGACATCTTGAATATTGGGATTATTTATTGCTAACACACATAAAATCCTTTTTGTAAATATGTTCAAAGTAAAAGGAACATCAAATAATTTCTAAACAGATTTCTTAAAAGCACAGTATTTAGTTTGCCTATGGTGAGTATCTTGTAGACCAACTGGCTAATAAATTGCATATGCCAATAATAAACAGATCCGGACAAATGTTGTACTGTCTTCTAACATTGCTGTGAGAATGTAACCTTTGTGGAAAATATAGATTTTAGAGATAAGTTAATAAAGAGCTTTAATTTTTTTTATCCTCTGCCTTTTTAATGGCAGCATCACTTTTTATTGAAGGTAATTGGTTATTCTAATACCAAGTGCTTAAATAAAATTGTTTTTGTAGTCTCCCACCAAAACTGAATAATCTGCAAAGGAGGAAAACATGATAGTGAAATACAGGTATACTGTGAGAAGCACAATATAAGTTATTTTTACTAGGGGAAGAGCAAAGGTAAATGCATAAGTAGCGTATGTGATACTTAAAAGCAGCTTGGAAGGATTGTTGATCAGCTTGAAAATAGTACTTTCTATGTAGAGGAGACTTGGCATGTTAAACAACAGTACTTGTTCAAGCGACTTGTTCATTATTTTTGTAACAATTTTTGTACTGCTGCTTAACCACTGAGTCTACCTGTGGCTGTTCAGCCCTGCTGGCTAGTCACATAGTAAATCTGTGTAATGGGATGCCTTCCTGCTGTAGTTGTAACCCTAGGAATAAATTGTCCATGGCAAAGAAGCCAGCAGAAAGCAGTCTGCCTTCTAGTGAGAGTTGTCCAGGCTACAGTATTATGTATCTTTACTGCTTGTGTTACATCTAACGTGGGGTCATTTGTGCTTACAGTGATATTAGAGAAAGCGTTGCATCTTTGGTTATGCAATCTATGATATTCAAACTTAAGGAATGATGCATCTTCATTTTTTTTTTTTAATGCAAAAAAAAAAAAAAAGGACCAAGTTGAAGTGGCCTTATTCTTCAGCTCATGCCAGAGCTATCAGAAAACAGCTTCATTTTTAGGTAGGGCCAGCTTGAACTTTCACTGAAACTAAGTCAGTGTGTTATAAATTAAATTGTTGGTATAAAAAAAAATGGGGGATGTTACAGAATCGATTGTAATCTCTTGAAATTTTACATCGAGTTCTGGTTTAACCTTCAGAAACTTCCATCTAGTACTGTGGGAATAAAGCCACAGAGGATTTTTCAGGGACCCACAGTGTAAGTGGCACTCAAATGTTCCTATTGTTGATATGTCTTCTGAGATGAACTCAATTGTATGCACTAAAAAAAAGTCAAGCAATATTGGGAATTGCTTTGCAAGTCAACCTGTGATGTCAGAGTAAGACTGGACTCTGAGCTGTTCTGTATGTCTAAGTAGCTTGTTAAATAATGTGGCTTTCCCTCAAGTTTAATGTAGAGCAGCAATAAAAGCACCTTATGTGGTGAAATTGTTTTCTGTTAAATCTTTCAGATTCTCTTGTTTAGGAAGATGTGTCAAAATCACATGTATCTTTTACATCAAATAAAGTAAAACACCTCATTTCTATCCATTAAAATAAATAAATTTTATTTAATAACATCAGGTTATTGTGGAAAACTAATTGCAAAGTCCTGAAATTTTCACATGAATAAATTTTTATTTGTAAGTAAGCTGGCATTGGTTATGCTGTTATCCAAAGTAATAATAGAAAAATTTGGAAGATACTTAGCAGAGGCTTAAAGGTGGAAGAGGTGGTGGGTTTGGTGAAGGCTGGGTGGGGGGTGCATCTAGGAAGCCTTTGTTGTTTCCTTGCACCGCTGTCTTCTACAAAATGTAATGGAGGACATAAAAGAAGCCTGGCTTTAGTTCTAGCTTTTGTCTTTAGATTTGTGCCTTCTTTTTTCCTGGCCATCAGACGCAAGCATGCATGTTATGAATATTTAACCTGTTAAAGCTGGGTCTACCACAAAATATTTAACTACTGCTTTTAAAGCAATAAACAGTTTAGTAATTGTTCTTAAACTATCTAGTTCTTGTGAAATCTCCCTCCTTTTCCCTCATTCTCTAAGTCATATCCTCGCAGCTGCATCCTTTTATTATATTTAATATTTCAGTTATACAAATGAACTCATTTTGGCCATGAAAATGAGAGAAACAGCAAGGAGATCCCATGTTTTTTTCTTGACTTGCCACAAGATACAGTCATGCCATCTCATTCTCTACCTTGAGTGGGCTAGTTGCAGCATTTCCTTCTGTTGCAGTAGGCTTTCTGATGCTTTCAATAAACAAGACTTTGGTAATAATGCATGTTTCAAGTAAGCAATGGAGAAAAATTGTGTGGTTTCTCCTACATCTTGTGGTATGAACTTGCTGTTTTGTACAAGGAGCTTCATGCAAAAGTACCGGTATGACAGAGCTCCAGGATACGTCTCTTCCTGCATGAAAGGATGAGAACATCGTCAGCGCTTTGAGGACAGAGGAGCAAAGGAAGGAAAGATGAAGATGGGGAGCATGTCTGCCTCAAAAATGTGTGTGTGAGTAAAGAGGAAGGACACAAGAAGGTTGTGGCTGTTTTTCCACAAGGAGCACTCAGCTGGGATATGAGCCACCTGGAAGCTGCTTCATTGTCAGCCACAGCTCTCAACTGCTGTGCTAGTCCTCTTTACGTGTGTGAGTCTTAAAGAAGCTGAAGATATCTGCCTTGGAATGCCATCTGCATCTCTCCTAGCATCAAACGTATTTTTCTTCTTGAAAGAGGAGAGGCTTTGACAGCCTTACTTGCTCGAGTGCTGGTTCAGAAAAAGCTTTCTGTTGCTGGCGTGTTTTGTTACATAGACATTAATGTGACTTTTAGTTCCCTCAGATGTTGATGAGACCAGAAAACACTTGTGTTCATAATAGCTCCTAAACTGTTTGGATTATCTGCAGTTTAGAAGCCAAGTGGTAAATCATGAGGAGAAATAAAGTGTTAGTGCTGCATATATTGACAGGCTTTTCTGTGCACAGATGGAAGGGCCATAGCCCCTCCATAAACTGGCTGGAGTGGAGCACAGGCTGGAAGCTGCTGGGAAGCTTTTCCAGCTATCAGGTCATTACAGGTGGTTGTGTCCTGGACCTGATAACTTGTTTCTGATGTGAGGGAATGGGAGGGACGCTGCTTCTGGCTTCCAGGGCCATATACCAAAAGGATCCAACACCTGGGCTTAGCCACTTCCTGCAGCAGCCTCTATGAAGGAAGAGTTTCTTGTCTGCACAGGCAAAAATAAATATAAAAATAAATGATGGAGCAGAGAAAGAAGGAATGTGCTTTACTTGAGATATTTCATTACATTTCTGATTGTCTTATCTGTGGCCTCAGAGATAAGGCAGCCTCAAGCTGGCTTAAAACCAATTGTAGTTTTCTCCTCTCTGCTCCTGCAGTAGTCTCTTTTATCCTTACAGCCAAGATCTGATGCATCCTTCATAGGCCTGTGTTTCTCATGCGTCCCTTCCAATCCTTAAGTATCAATCTAGGATAAGTGTGATAATGTACAATCCAAATCTTTGCTGAAAATTAATGATTACTTTTTTTACATCAATTAAAAATTGATCACTGGACTCATAGGTATGTAGTTGTATTTTTACTTATTTCTTGACCCTGTCATTTCCTCACTAGGAAATGTGTTTATCCTTTTAAAATCGCTATTGCAATAGCCTTTCCCACAGAATGGTCTGTTCCTTTCTTAGGGTGTTGGCCGTAGCTTGATGCAGCCCTGTGAGAAAAGCACTGCCAACTGAGGGAGGTCTCTTCTTTGATTTTCATGGATAGTGGTGGAAGGGAGTACTGCTTTCCATGGAACATAGCCTGGCTATTTCTATGGTGCTTCAGCGATCACTTCTGGCTAATTATCTTACCTGGCCTTGAATATCTTAACATTGTTTTTATCAGCACTGCTTCATTTTCCCAAGTATCCTGGCAGCTGAATCATCCTTTCGAACTGGAAAACTGGGTGGATAATGTCTTTTATGGCTTTTATATCTGCACTCTCAAATTTTATCGAAAGCACTTAATATACATGTGACAGTGCAGAAAAATAAACACTGTGCCAATTTTCGTAGTATATTAGTAAATGAAATAGTCTATTTATTATTCTTTGAGGTGTGTAGAAAATAAAACTTTATTTCAGGGCTGAATTGCATATATTTGAAGAGGAGTAGTTATCAGTAGAGAGTACTCGTCCAGCCGTATTGTGTAATAATGCACACAAATCACTGCATCCTCTTCATTAAATTTCTGATCCCTAGGGATAGCCTGAAGCAGCTAGTTAGCTCTGTTCCTCTAGCACTACAAAACAAGATGCTTGGATCAGATCCTTAGCGTTGTGATTATGGGAATTGGCAGCAAAGTCAGCTCAAGGAGTTACCACTCCTGATCACCTCCCTAAGCCCTTACTGGTGTGTTATTGCTCAGTTTGAGGCTACAAATGCAGCCAGAGCTCTTGTTTGTGGTGTTTCTGTGAACCGTATCACTAAACTGAACTGACCCAGGGGTCAGGGCAGGGCTGGCAGTGCAGACCCTGCTGTGTAACCCCAGCCTGATGCTCCAGACCTAGCTAAGATAGGGGTGTTATCCCAGATTATATATACATCCTATAGAAACTCTGCACATTTAACATCAAAATACTGTTTTGGATGTGTTGAGATATGATAACGTCGATTTAATTTCTTAGATTATGGAGCAGATTAGACTACAAAAGACCGGGATGCTGACTTAGCTGTCAGCTGGTTTTCTGCTGCAGACGTGAGGCACGGTGCTCCTTTCAGCACAGGTAATAAATGATCATCCATGTAAATAATAGGGAGATCTCTTTTTAACCTCTAGTGTGTTGGCAGGCTTTTGCTCTAGAAAGAAATGCTCATGGAGTGTCTTTCATTCTTTTCCACAGCCAAATGCACATTTTCAGGTTTTTGTGGATAAAGAGTATAGAAATCTTACCAGTCAGAATTTTCAGTGTTTTAATTGGGGCAACCTGATCTGCATAGAACTTGGTATTTAAAAATAACAAAATAAGAAATGAGAATTTAATGATTCTTGAAGAATTAACAAGGAAAGCATGCAGCTCATTTAAAATTACACTGAATAGTCATAAAAATAGCAGGACTGATGGGAAAATGCCATGGCCAAACCCTGAGGAAGGCTATGATATTTCACCTCGTTTGCAAGCTCACCAGCAGCAGAGCATTTCAGAAGGCCTTTGGATCTTTTTGTTAATGAAAATTTAGTTCTTTCTTCCGTTGAATTAATCTAAACTCCTTATGTGTATCTGCCTTAGCCGTCCTAACTTTGTCTGTTACACCTCCTTGCTGCCCAAGAAAGGTGCCATCCACCTGCACTGCACCCAGCCCTGGATGCCACTTCTTGCCTGTGCTGGACATCAGCAGTCACTGTGCTCTGGTGGTTCAGAATGAACTGCAGCCTCGTGCTCCTGCCTGCAGTGCGCCTCCAGCCCCAGTGCTGACACAGCGACCAGAGAGCATTTCATTCTCTGCTGTGTAAGCCATTAATTACTTTACAGGACCATCCGTGGGATTGCACACTTGTCTATTCAGTATGACAGCAGACTCTGGCACAGTGTTAATTTCTTAAGGTAGTGTATTTCAGTGTTAATACTTTGTATCAATCAGTGCTTGCGCATTAGTTAGCTCTAGCATTCATTTTATGTGGAGTTCACATTTGTCATTTGTGAAGGGAAAAAAGTGTATTTGACTTCCAGAAATGCAAACTGCAGGAGCAGTGTAGGAAAAGTAACTTCATGCAACTGACTGCTGCGGGCTTTGCCCATCCTTGAGCACTGCGTTCAGCAGCACCTGCCCAATGGCCAGAGCTGGGATGGTTCTGCACAGACCTGACTGGAAAGCCAAGACTTCATGGGTAGGCAGACAGGTGATGCCTACAGTATGTTACAGGCTGAGACAAAGAATGCCTCCTTTGGCATGGTCTGCCTCAGTGGTGGGAAAAGATGGTGTTCCTCAGCCTCCAGCGCGTGCCCCGTGCTTCAGCCAGCACTACAACTCTGCTCTGAGAACACAGTCAGTCCACGGGAATTTCTGTTCTCAAAGTGACACTTAGTTTTTCATTTTGCAAAGAGGGCACCATTATCTGCTCTTCAAAAAGTAAACCCGTGGCATTTTTCACAGGTTTGCTACTTTTCACAAACTGCTGCTCATTGCACAAGGGGCTTGGAGATAAGGCCTTCCTCCCACTCAAACCCTCTTGCTCAGATGAGCAAATGCACAGAGTGACTTAAAGAGAAAGGATGGGTTGTAGCAAAGCTTCAGCTCCCTCATATGACATTTGTTCAGCCATCCAAGCTTTCATAAACCACATTATTGTTTCGTAAACCGTATCCCTACATCTCTTTGTTGTCTTTTGTCATGCTCTGAAAAAATAAACTCTTTCCCCTTTCAACAAGAAAAAAAATCTTTTATTAATAACATTTATCAACAAAACCATTTTTATTTTACCTTTTAGATCTAGGTGACTGCTCTGCAGCCTCAAATAGGAGCCACCAAAGCAGGCACTGACACCCTGAATGCGTTGACGCTGTCACAACTGCCCCACTCCTCAGTGAGATGCTGATGTGCATGCCCCTCCTGCTCCAATCCATAGAAACAGCCCCTTGAGACCTTTTCTCCTGGGCAAATCCCTGAAGCTGACCTTGTGTCCAGGAACCCTGCACTATTTCCTCCCCATTATCTAGCTAGGTCAATGCAGTGAAATTGGCCAAAAATGGAGGTCAGTCCCCAAAGAACCAGTACATAAAAGACTTCTCTTCCTGATACTCTACACAAGGCAGCAACGTAACACAACACAGGTTTTGTTTCCTTCCTCCTGACCTACACATCCAATAAACAGGGATGGGGAATCCAGCCACCATCTTTCATGAGAAAATAAATGACAGCTTTGAAAGCCTCAACCAAAGTGACTCAGCAGATGTATTTCTAACAACTGCCTGCCCATGTGGAATAAGTTAAGGGACTGCAGCCCCTCAGCAGTCCTCCTGTTGTCAGTGGGAGTCCCGCCACTTACCACTGGAGCCAAATTTCACTGTATGCAAAATGGGTTGAAAAGAACAGAAAAACTTTACAGGATAGTAACTAATGATCATTTAGAACAGCAAAATAAGTGCTTCTCGTCACTGCATCACCAGTGTCACCACTGTGTCGGGTCAGTTACAACTGACCTGATTGTAAAAAAAAAAAAGAACATTTCAGTAATCCTCTGAATAAGTTCCCCCTGCACATGCAAATAAAAATCAGTTATAGGCTGCTGCAATAGTAACAAACATCAGCAAATGCCAAAGGCTGCAATCTTAGCACATTCATTTTGGAAACCTCTTACATAACTTGCATAATTTAAATATTTACAAAATATAAACTTTCTCATCTTATCAAAAATAGGTCTTTGCACATTTAAACACAGAAATCCTTTCCCGTGATGCTTTTTTAAACCAGGAACTGTATCACTGCATAAAAATAAACAACCTTTTTCAGATGTAAAATAGAATTCAACCAACATATGGAGGGGAGAAAACGTTACTAATAACAATTGAAATATTTTAGTGGTGTGAGCCAATCCTTCAGTGACATTGCGCATTGAACTGATTTGGGATACTAATGAAAAGTTCTATTTGTAGCTCCTATAAGAGAACGTGATTGAAGTGTTAAAAATCTCTCATTTTATGACAGATTTATTTGGGATGAGTCTCACATGGCTGTGAAAATGCTGGTGAGCCCCAACAGGATGGCTGAAGATGGCAGGTTAACACACACAGTCCAACACTGGGGCGGTGATGGGTTGACTGCAAATTGTGCACTTGGGTGCTGAGGAGATACCAGTGAGGGACTGCATTTCCCTCAAATAACCAAGCTGTATTTCTGTCCCTCCTCAGACCTGGCCTTTGTGCATTTGAAAAACAACTTGTACAAGACCCTGAGGTTGCTGTTTGGCACGCCATGCTCACCACATTCACTGAACTGTGCTCCAACCCCCACCAGATGTGGGCACAGTTTGCTCCAGGCCAATGGGCCGTCCTCTCCTATCCCACCTCTCCATAGGCACACACATTACCAGGAGCTACCAGGTACCAGGAGCTCATCTGCACATCACACAGAGAGCTTTTCAAAAGGTCACTAAGGAAATGCTTCAGGATGAACAGAACATACAGCATTCCTGTATCTTTTTTTTTTTTTTTTGGTAAGACTGGTAAAAATGAGTCATACAGCAGATCCATCTGATGCATCTTACAAACCTCCTAGACCTTCATCTTCTGGCTGATAAGATCTTGGGTTCTCCGCACTGTACCTGCTGACCACATTGATCTTCAAGATGTTGTGGTTATTCAAGTCCCAAAGAGATTTTAACTCTAAAACGGAGATGGCTAAAATGTGCCACTGGGAGTCTGTTGCTGTGGTTGTCCCTGTGTACAGGCTGCTCTCCACCCGTGGTTTTCATACACCACCTGTTTGGAGTATGCCCTGTTTGGCGATGCCCATTCCCCCGGAGGCGAATCCCTCATAGTCCCTGTCTCTAACTGCTGTTTGCATGGCAGCTGTGTGCACAGCCTGCTGTGGGGCGATTTGGCTGCTTCTATGCTGAGCCCTACTTGCAGGTGTGTACGTCGGTCATGGTCTCGCACCGCCGGCAGCGCACGTAGCAGCACCAGATGAACTTGCACTCACACCTCTCCACGTGCCTGACCACGTGCGTGTTGTACCCACGCCCACAACACAGCAGGTTGCAGCCATCGGGTCCATCCGATGTGCGATTGCATTCCCTGCCCTGAGTCCCAGGGATGCCCAGTTTCTGATCTTCGACGCAGTAATTGGGTGATTTGTTCACATACAGCAGGTCTTCTTTCTGGATTGGTATTTTTCTCTGGCTCTTCTCTTTCCTGCGTAACTTTCTTTTCAGCTTGTCTGATATCTGTATGCTGTTTTCATACTTATCCTTTAAAAACCGGCCAATCTTTTCAAAGGAGGACATGGTTTTCCAGCAAGTTTTCACAGCGCACGACCCAGAAACACCGTGACAACGGCAGTCCACTGACATCAGCTTTGCTACAGCCTGAAAGCAAAGGAAGAAGACATTTGGACGTAGTCTTTCATTCATTGGGAATACGGCCCGATACCAGTAACCCAGATGTCTCTAACTATTTAGTACTGCTAGTGCCAGCCAGACCACAGGAAGGTGCATTTTATGAACCAGGTTTCTACCTACAGACTTCCAGCACGAGCAACCCAATGGCAGAATGGTTGAGGTTGGCAGGGAGACCTGGCACAACCACTGCTCCAGCAAGGATGCCCAGTGCAGTGTGCCCAGGTCCACAACCAAGCGACCACTGAAGATCTCTGAAGAGAAGACTGCACAGCCTCTGGGCAGCCCACGCTGGTGCTCAAAAGATCTCCAGAAATGACCTACATGTACACCTTGCAATGGCAATAACTAAGGAGTATCTAAATGCCAATATTAGAAGTTTGTATTTCTCACTAGCTTTTCTTTCTGAATAGCAAACGGCCCTTGTAGGGAACAGCAGGAGGGGAAGCAGCAAAAGGACAGCTAACAGCACCATTCCTGAGATGGAAAAGAGTTAGATTCTGTGACATCTTCTACGGGTGCCTTGAGGCTACCATCCAGATCACCAGTCACAATGCAGTCTGTGACCAGTGACAGGAATGGCTTGAGGTGCCTTAGGAGCGTCTGTGTGACCAGTGTATCCCAGCAGCTGAACCCACAGATTCCTGCAGTGCCCTGGAGCACGGTAAATGGGTACTTTCATCCCTGAGCTGCAGGGAAAAGCCATGGAAGGAGACACTGCGGCTCTGCAGAGAGATCTTCAGCTCAGTCTTCTGTAGTAAATCTGAGGTGTTTCTTACAGTGACAAACCCCTCATCTTGAAATGTAGGCATACACATAAATACTACAGTGGATTTTCACTGATTCCAGTGCCCTTAAATGGGCACACGTCTATGCTCAGATGGATGCAAGCAGTGGGCTGCACAACAGCTATCCAGCCAGCAGTGGGAATCTGCAGCCTGTGTTAAGTTTTTGTAACACGCAAGAATTTTGGCACATTTTATATGAAAGCAAGACTCCAGGAACTTGAAACTCTAAACAACCAATAACTTCCTTTATCTGGGACAGTAATTCAGACAGTTAGCAGACAACCAGCATAGTACTTCCTTCTAGAATAGCTAATGGTCATGGTATAAAATGTGTGTCACAAGTTAGTCTTGTAACACACTGCAGTTAGGAAAAAGTTAAGGAAAAAAATAATCGCATGCAAGAAATAGCAAAAGAATAAGGTATTATAATTTGTGCTTCATTTTACCTTTTCATTTTTTGTATTCTTTGTAGCCATCTGTGGGCTCACATGGGCTGGTGGTTAATAGCGTGTAAAGCCATGCTACATTGTTCCTTTTTATTGGCCTTCTGTCTCACATTTCTTTTCCAGAATAAAGGTAGTTAGAAAATGTAATGGAAAGAGAGAATTTTAGTTTTTCTTAAAACTTCTCATGCAGCAAAGCCAATACAGATTCAAAATATTTTTCTATGGAGGAAACATTATTTCCTACAAAGGAGGAAAAAAAATAATAAAAAAAAATCATGCTGTTTACTAAAGCTCACCCGAAATCTTCAGCTTCAGCACCCAGTAGCACAGACAGTAACCACTGACAATCTATGTTTTCATCAAAATATCTTAGGAAAGAAAAAGGAGAAAACAAACCCATCTAACACTTTTAGCTTTCCTAGGGGAAATAAGTTGAATTTGTGCCTGTTCTCAAGTCCAGATCCCGTGTTGAGAGCAGAGCCCTGGGAACCTTGAAACTGATACATAAATATTACAGGCAATTTACAAACAGAAGGGATTTAACAGTTTTCCAATTTCTAATGATCATTTATTTGCACCACAGCAAGTAACTGAAGCGCTGAAGTAGTTTGAAAACACATTGTGCTGTAAGTCTTGTAGTTACAGATGCAGTGTTAGTCTTCACTGCAGCTTGACAAGGTGCTAACTAGGGAAGAAACAATGGAATGGGAAGAAACACAGGATTTGGTTTGAAGAAAAAAAATGTACTTCAAAGTCTGCTATGACAAAACACAGTAAAACCTGGATGAGGGAGAATGATTCAGACATTGCCTGGGGAAGTCCTGAACGTATCTGCCGGGTGTTAATGGAGAGTGACTTCATGTGGGCAGCTAGTCCAGCAGTGACACTCAAGAGTCTTTCTCTGAGGATAAATTAATGAAAACTAAAGAGAGACAGATTCTAAACAGGGGTGGAAAATGATATGGGAGTCTCGGGTTAACGTCAAAGTATAAAAAAACAGCATACATTAGCTATATATGAAACATCAGATCAATGTGAATGCTACCAATATACATCTGTGTGGAGTCATTGAGAATATACGCTGCAATCACAAACATTTGTATTCTTGTTCAGCATGGCTTTGGCTTCTTCCATAAAGTTTTGATGTAATCTGCTTTCAAATGATTGATGGTGTCATCACAGTTGTGCTTGACCCCAGGTTACTGCTTCCCAGCTGCTAGAATGGGCAGGTTTTCTGGTTGGACGCCAACATACTTTGGGCCAACTCTGCTGACAGTCCTGCAAGCTGACATCTAGCTTTGGCTGATTACAAAACACAGGCCTGGACCTCAGGCTGTCATGTGAACTCCATTAACAAACTCCAAAAGTTGAACATCTGGCAAAATTTAGAGACTGGGAATCTTCTTTTGCTTTTTTTTTTCTTGGAAACAAATCTAATCCAGTGCCTACAGAGCTGACACAGCCTTCTGTGAGGACGTGGCTACAACACACTCTAGTGCCCAGAGAAGCATAATTTCCAGCTTCACTCCCCAGTTGGTGCTTGGTGTCACATCTCTAGGTTCACATGAGGAATATTTTCAGTTATTCATGAAATACTGGGACAGAAGTCTCCCTAAACAGCAAAACTTCAATACAGATATTAGGATGCACATTGCTGATCACACAAACACAGTGGACATGTGTCCACCAGTACAGGCTGGGACATTTTTTTGGTTTCCTTAGGTTGGTCATGAAACCAAGACGGCTGTTTGCTTGTGAGAAATGAACAGCGTAGAACCAAGACAGGTCTATGATGGTCATATTCAACCACAAGCCCACACACTTGCCTTTTGCTGACCCTAAGTTGTGTTGGTGCTGGCAGAAGAGAACTGGACACAGTGATCAACACTGGCCTGTGTTAAAAAAATAACCTAAAAGAAGACCATTTTTAGGTGACTTCCTTTCACTGATCTGATGTAATTAAGAGAGGAAGTGACATGGGGAGGGAAGGTGTGGCTGCAACAGGCAGATGGGCAGAAAGCAGAGATTTGGCTGCAGCTGAGTGTCGGCGGAATCATAGTCTGTGTACCCCTTACTGCTAATCACTGCTGAATAACTCCAGGTCAAGCCCTCTGTTTGCAGTCCCTATTCTCAGCTGCAAGGCTGGGACTGTGACCACCTGCTTTGCAGTGAAAACCAGCAACAGCAATCAAATATCTTAATTTAAGGCACGGATAGATGAGGAGTACTCATGAAGATGAGCACATATTCTAACGGAGGTACAACACTCAAGAACAGTTACAGACTGCTATCAATCTTCAAGTACCAATAAAAATTAACCCTCTGAGGAGCTAACCTATTTGCATGTGAGAAGATGAGTCCTCCAGGTCAACACCTTCACTAGTGTGTAACTGAACAGGAAGTTTTTCATCAGTGGAAAAATATTAACACAGTAGTACCTATCTTTTTTATAAGGCAGCTCACATATGCATATCTAAGTACACTGAACATTACAATGCCAAAAGATGAAGAATAATTATCTTATAGCAGAATAAAGAATGAAATATGGACCTTTTGATATAGTCCAGGTTAGTACTATAAACAAAGCACACCTCAGTCAAAGTATCATTACTCTTTTAAAATTGATATACCTTGGACTTAACTATGAAATGTAGAGATATAAAATGAGAAAGGAACAAGAGAATTCCCTGCATACCATTTCCATGAGTTACTCCAAACAAACAGTATTGTCCCTGGAAGATTGCTCTTGCAAGACACACAACCAGGAACATGATAGTATTTATTACAAAAGGTCATAAGGTATCAAAATGTATTGCAAAACATCCTTTCTGTAAGCCCCCAAACATGAAGGTCAACATTTTCCAACATCTAGTCAAGGATTTTGAAATTAGAAAAATGAAGAGTTCTGTTAAACTTCACTTCAGTTAATATCACTACTAAAAATCCCAAGGACCAACAATAAATGTTCTCTTTCATCCTGGACGATGGTCAAAATATTTACTTCAGCCTACAGCTTGCTATTAAGTTACAAAATATTTATGCATGGAAGCTAACTGAATACTTTGCATATTTTCATCCAAGATAAAGAACAGTAAATACACCATTGCTAGAAAACCATCAAAGTTAAGGATCTTCAGGCTTGCAGTGGATGGTGGGTTTTTCTTTTAAGTGAAGTTAACTTGAAAAAAGTGATCACATGCACCACATTTTATGAGAAGTCTGAAACCCTACTATGTCCTCAGGACCTGATGGACCCTGATGGGTCACTGTAGATGAGCTGATCCAGCTTAAAAGACATTAGCTTCAAAAGAGAAGCTTCTTTTCTAGTTTAGGAAGATGGCAGTGTTCTCTCTTTAAAGCTAACGTGACCCCAAACAGCAGGGCTGGCCCAGCTGCGGTGGGCTGTAACCCAGTGTGGGCATGAGTGAGTTCTGAGTACAAGGGTGGTGCAGGAAGAATAGATGCTGTCACCAAAGGCAAGAGGACAGCAAATTGCTGCTGCTGCTGCTAAGTAAGAATAGAGGTAGAAGAGAGAACAGGGCTTCAAGGAAACAATCTGTGTCACTGCCACCTAAACTCAGAAATAACATCTCTTTCCCTCCAGAGTTCATCAAGTGTCTTGCACTTTGTTTCCAACATCTCCACTGTCACACTGATCTAAGAAAATGGCACTCTTTCATAGTTTTGTTTTACTGATTTCCACGAATTCAGTTCTTCTCCTAAGTCTCTGGAATGGGAGACACAACAGAAGTCTCAGTGTACATGAAATGCAGATTGGCAGGAGCGGACCAAAATGTCACTGTGGATTGTTGTTCTCTATCTAATGACAAATATGACCATTAAAATAAAAATCTACATCTGTATTACATGCTAAATAACGTGAGTTTAAAGAGAGATTATTTTCTGGAGATTATTACCTCCTCCCTTAATTATTTCTCTCTACAAATGTGACTAATAACCTGTTGCTCTTTCTCTAATGAATAACCACTTAACCTCCTCCCCTTTTGTTAATATCCCCCACTACACAATGCTAACCACCATTCCTTGGAGATGATTTAGCTCGCTGGCATCCAATTCAACAAAGTAACTGTTCTCAGCATCTTCTTAGTTTTCAAGTTTATTTCATAGAATTGGAGAATGGTTTGGGTTGGAAAGGCCTTAAAGCCCACCCAGTCCCAACCCCGTGCCACAGACAGGGCTGCCACCCACTTGCTCAGGCTGCCCAGGATCTCATCCAACCTGGCCTTCAGTGCCTCCAGGGATGGGGCATCCACAGCTTCACTGGGCAGACTGTGCCAGGGCCTCACCACCCTCTGAGTAAAGAATTTCCTCCTAACATATAATCTAAATTGCCCCTCCTTTAGTTTAAAGCCATTCCCCTTTGTCCCATCACTACACTCCCTGATACTGAGTATCTCCCCATCTTTCCTGTAGGCTCCCTTCACGTGCTGGAAAGCTGCTATAACGTCTCTCCAAAGCCTTCTCCATGCTGAACAACTCCAACTCTCTCAGTCTGTTTTGATAGGAGGTCTTCAGACCTAAAAGGGTGTATGTCTCTCAAAGATTTTCTATTTTTCCAACAATATAACTTAATTAAATAAAATATATTACCTCATAACATGTAAAAGTAAGTTTACTTTAAAACAGCTTGCAGTGGTACCACCGTGGTTTCTTTTTTGAAAGTTGGCTTACTGTGGCTATTCCCAAACCATATCTGATAGGAAAGTTATTTTCTATAAAACCCAGCCATGCTTTTTCTGAAATTTCAGATTTACAATGTCGGCCAGCAAGTGTGAACAATATGTTGTCCAAAACCAGAGGGTTACCATTTCTTTTCTTCAGTTACAGCAGTGCCACTGAGCAGAACAGATTTAAAGAATTACAGGGCCAGAGAGAGCCATCAAACGCTTATGAAGTCAAAAACTCCTGTATAAAGCAGGGAAACTAATTTTAGAACAAGAACCAGAATACTCCGTCATTGCAGATGTAAACCTCAGCCACCTGATTTTGGACTCACATCACCTGTACTGGCTATTTCAGCCCCATTTATTGGGATTCTCTGCAGACCTGCACAGAGGAACCAGTGCAGTCCCACAGTCATGTACTGTATGATGGCAGGAACAGTAACTCTGCTACCAGGGCTTTAAATTCTCCTGGGAGAAGAGGATCTATTTGAAGCCATCCTTCTCTCTTGCTTTGGTTAGTGCCCTAGCCAGCGGGCTGCTTTAAAGTAGGACCGTCATTTCCAACCCATCTTTCAAAAGAAAAGGTTCAATCTCCTTTTCCTCTAGGATTATTGCCCACAGATAAGGACCCCAGACTGTGGATCCCAAATGAGTGATGGTCTCCAGTGAGTCTGTTCATTCATCATTAGAAAGAATTAAAAACCTGAGCAATAACAGAATATTACAGATAATAAGGAAAACAAATCCTCAAGTAGTATTCTGATAATGAAACTAGTTAAAGTTTGCTATGCGATAGAGTATCAATTATCTATTTGTGAGCACCTTGACCAGCACTCCAGAATCAACTTATATTTTGTGGATTTTATCTGTACCCACAAAATTCACTTAGTTAAGAACAACTTGATTCTGGTTTTGTAAGTGTTGACTTTGGAAGAGTCAGCCCAGTTCTTGCCAATTGTACCTGCAGTCAAGGACCAGACTCACTTGACTGATGCCACTAGTGAACAGAATGAAGCTAACCATGGCTTCCATGCTCAACAGCAACACGTACCTGCCTCCCAGCCTCGTTGTTGTGCAGGTTCATCGCCAGCAGCCCGTTGCCACTTTTTCCCGACGCATTCCTGATGGGTGCATCCAGGAAGCTCCTGCTGAAGGACATCCCGTAGTGGATGTCATCGGAGCAGCCGCCCCAGTGCCAGCCCTCGCTGGCCGAGCCCCCGCCCTGCAGCTTGGTGTCACAGGAGCACTCAGTCACGTTTCCTGCGCTGCAGGAGCGGGTCACGGCATGCACCAGCCCTGCTGCCGTCACTGCATACACAAACGCGGACTCCTTTGTGCCTACAAGGCAATGCAGGGCTGTTAGCTCATGGCTCCCTCGCACTGCATCCTGGCAGAGCTGAGGGAACTGATTTTACCAGCCAGAACATTATTAAAAGGGAACAGTTTTCAACTTAAAGTTGTCACAGCTTGGTCTCCAGAGTTAACTTGTTTAAAGAAACCGTCAATATTTACACCCAGAAAAAGATTTCAGTGATTTCAGAAAAAGATTTCATGTGGCTGTGCTATTAATTCTGCTGTTTCTGGCTGCTTGATTATTGGTAACTGCTTTCTAAATCTGGTTGGGAACTTTATTGGTCAATGAAACCTTTGACCCAATTAAGCTTTAATCAAAAAGCACAACAAAAAATCCTCACCCAGCTAAACCCTTCTTACTCTTTGCCCACTCTGATTTTCACTGTTTGTATCAATTGGATGAAGAAGTTAGTTCAGATCTTGGAGGATGAACTTCAAGATGTCAAGATCCTGGGGTAATTTGGTACGAAGCTGAAATGTACTTAATTTTCAACTGAGCAAACATCGAGGTTGCCATAACACACAAAGCAAACGGCCCCCTGATTCTTAAACCAGGCAGTAGTTGGGATGGCACAAGAATATGTTGGCCAATTGCTCCTCCAAGGGTAACCTGGCTGTGGCAAGGATAGCAGCTCACAAAGCCCTTATCTGCTCCTGTTATATCTGCTATATCCAAAGAATCATGGACACACTTGCACCTCTCCAGTGATTCTGGCACAATGTGGCACACAGCACCACACACTCTCTAAGCAAACCTAAAACCAATCCCCAGCTATTAACTGCAGATAACATTTCCCTGTGCTAATTTCCACTGTTGTAAAAACACCCTGCTATTTCCAGTCCCAGTACTCCTGCTCATCAACTGGAACGTTCTTGCTCCTTTTTCCTTTCCATGTCAGCCTGTGGTGCCAGTTCCATCACAAAACCTTTCCCTGGGACTCAACAGTGGCTCAGCAGCGTCACACAGCTGTGAGGCCTTAGTGGCGGTTCTTCTCATTGGCCAGAAGGACAAACCAGCAGTGCAACCAGCTGCATAGAGAAGAGTGAAAATCTTGCTCCCCTCCCCATTTTGGAAAATACATCTCTTTTTATTGCTTATTTTATGATTTTTTTTTTTTTCCACTCCTGTAGTATAAAGTGATGATTGCACAAAACTGGGATGGGATGCTGCAATACTTAATGGAGCTCACGTCGGTGGCTGTGCTGAAATCAGCGAGCAGCCCTCAAAGGAAACCCGTAGAAGTAAGGCTCTCAGACTGCCATTCCATACAAACACAAACTCCCTGTTTGTGTGTAAATCTCAGCAGTTCCATCATCAGTTCATGTGGTGGGAGCAGCGCTGCTCTGGCTGTGCTGAGCGCTACATGAGTGCATGTGCAACGTTTTAAAGTAATTCCTGTTCAGTTTGGGGTGTGAGCAGATTTCTACCTGCAAGCAAGCACCTTTTTGAAACCGTGTGTCACCCATTTAGCAATCGCGACACAAGTAAGGGCACAGCAACCTCAGCCTAAGAATAACATTTCATCACAGTTAAGTAGATCTACTTCAAGGCGCCGTCATCCCCGGGAGCGTGAAGCAGAGGATGACAACAGGTAGCAGCAGCAGCTCGGCCAGACAACGCGGGCAGCCCCCGGGGCGACACTCACCGCTGTTCAGCTGCTGCCCGAAGGCGGCGGGCGGGCGGCGCGGGGCGGCGGGCGGCGGGCGGCAGTCCCAGCGCTCGTGTCGGAACTGGCTGCGGCACTCCTGGAGGCCGAGACGCGCTCCCTCCCGGATGGCGGGCACCAGCTCCGGCTTCTGCCTGCACAGCTCCTGCTGCCCGGGGCTCAGCGGAGGGCTGACGCAGCCCGGCTTCTCCGGCCCGCCGGCGGCCGCGATGCCCAGCCACCTGCGGAACAGCCCCGTCAACGCCGGGACCGGCGGACCGGCGCCGCGCTGCCCCGATCCCCGCATCCCCGCGCCCGGCTACTCACATCCATGTGCCGCCCGCGGCGCCGGGGCAGAGGGCGAGCAGCATCGCCGCCCGCAGGAGACTCCGACCGAGGACGGCCCCGCGCCCCATGGCCGCGCATCGAGCCCCTACTCGGCTCCGTCCTCCGCGGGGACAGCCCGGGTCGGCGAGGAGGGCGGAGGGCGAGGAAGCATCGGGAGAGCTTTATTCCCTTCAAGGTGAGAAAGTTGGGCTTGATGCTTTCCCCCGGGCCGCTCCCGGCTCTGCCTCCTCCGGCCGCGCATTGGCCGCCCGGGGAGCGGGGCGGGCCGGGGCGGGGAGCGGGGAGCGGGGAACTGCGCACCGATCCGCACCGCTCTGCACCCGCCGCCCGTCCCTCTCTTCCTCCGGGACTGAAGCTCCTGGGGGCATGCTGGGGGAGTGCAGGCGCCGCGGGGTGTGCTGCAGGCATTGGGCCGCAGCGATCATGCACAGAAAGGAGGCGTAAGGAGAGGTGGTCGTAAATCAGAATTTTTCCCACAGGTTTTATTTAAATTTCCCAGTGCTTTCGTAGTGCTAGATAACTGGCCGTAGAGCATCACTGCTCATTTGCCCAGTCCTGTTAACTTCATTCTAAGACTTATCAACTAATTTAGTATTTGCTAATCGCTTGTGCAAAGTGTCGGGCAGAAAGCTACCCTCAGCTCATGCATGCAGAGCATCATCGGCACCCGGGGCTTCCAGGTCTGCTTTGCTCCGATGTATGCGCACTGCACACAGCCCGTGTAACAGGGCAGCTCCGGGCAGGCTCTGGTATGGCGCAGCCGTAAATGAATGGCATAGCTCCTGCTGAATGACAATAGTGCTAAGCAAAGAGCAAAATAAATCATCTCGACGGACAGTTTTTAAGAGCACAGCATATAGAGAAATAATCGGACGAATGTGGTGTTCACCCTGCCTGTTTACTACTGGAAGTACTGAGATATTTCAAGAGTGTTGGCTGGGGTACAATCAGAGCCATAAAACTGTCTCCTTCCTACTTCATTTGCCTACGCTTAAAGGGTCTCCATGGCATCGCCGGTGCTGGGCAGATTCCACATGACCCAACAAGTCATTCAAAGCTTCCATCACAGCTCATTTCTCTGCTCTGAATTCCAGCCTGGTGAACATCTGCTTGCAGTTGCAGAGGAACTTTGTCCAGAGCGAGGGAAGGGACAGAGGACCACGCTGGGGCACAGGGAAAGGCCTGAGCCAGCCAAACTGCATGGGCTGTGTCAGGGAACTGCTTAGTTACCCTCACTGCTGCTTCCTGGCTCCACCTATTGAAGTAATTCAAAGCCCTGACCTGGCAATGCTGTATTTCTCATTCCCTTCTTAATCTACTTGTTACATTAATCAGCTATTCTGATTATTTTTTTCCTGCCTGTTGTTTTAACTGGGTTCTTGTCTTGCTTTCTCTCTCTCTCTCTCTTTAATTAGTCCGGAGCCTTTGATTTTAAATTCCTATGTTTGAGATTTTGTCTAGAAGCTGCAGAATCTTACGTTCTAGTAAAAAATTACGTAAAATATTATTTTAAAAAACATTGATTTGAAAAATTCCAAACCTATTTGTGTAAGATCTTATCCAGGATAACTTAAAAATTCACTTCCGGGATCCCCTGTGCTGGGATCTGATTTTGCCTACATTCTATGCTATCGTAGCCATTAGGTAGTTAAGAAAATGTTTTGATCGCATACACTGGTGTAGAGTGAAACTGCAAATTAAGGGGCTGCTTTACATGCTAAAGAGTACATGTAAGGGACCTCTGGGTATCTTTCAGTTCACTCTGTGTAGGATTGGAAGCAGGACAAGCTTTTCTGTGAGCATCTGATTTTAAGAAGTTTGGATTGCTGTGTTTGTTTGTCCCAGCCCTCCATCTGCCTCTCTTCCTGTTTCCAACCACTACCCCTCTGCCCACAGCCCTGCACCTCCTTTCTGGCTGCAGTGGTGTGGTCACCCACCAGAGCCCCGGCCTCTTTTCTGCTCCTGTCCTCACTTTCCTCTCTGCCATTTGCATCATCTCTCTGCTTTGTTCCCTGGGCATAAGCAGCACAGCCAGGATTGGCTGGTGCTCCAGAGCACCTTGTGCAAGAAGGCCATTCCCTCCATCGCAGACAGTGACATGAGTGTGGTACAGAGACTACAAACAGGGGTCTGACAGAGGTCAGTTACTGAGCATGAGTCATCAAAAGTTGATATAAATGAAGGAAGATAAATCTGGTTGATTGCTTATTTAAAATTCATTGTCCAAGGTGGGGCTTTCTTTTCCTATTCATACTAAAATGCCCACAGTTTTCTGTTTTAAAAAGAAGGCAATAAACTGTTGTTCAAGAAAAATCAAGAAGGAAAAAGAAGGAAATGTGTCTCAGTGGAGTGCTGTTTCCTGACTTGGCATTTATAAATGTGCTGTTTAATTATGATTAATATGATCTTGACAGAGTTGATTGCAGATATATAATTTTTTTTTATTTCACTTTATTCTTTGTTAGTTAAAGAAAAGCACTCCACTGGTTCAATCTGTATACATAAGTGGATCACTCAGCAGATAATATACCTGGAAGCTGAACTAAATATCTCTTAATGCAGTTGATGGATACTGTTGTCACTATAACAAAGGCCTGCCATCCCATTTACTAGGCACAAGAATCTCTAAAGTTAAACACTCTCAAGTTTCCCTAAACAAGTCACCACTTTTGGAAGTTGTTTGGAAATTATTTTGGTTCAAATGATTTTCCTTATTCTGGAACTTCTGATGCCCAAGCAGAGGCACCTAAATGTCAGCACCACTTGGCATTCTGCATTATCCCTCCCACACACATGAGCCCTACTGCCCAGGGGGGACAGCATCCCCTTATCTTAATGAACTGAGCACAAAGCCCACTTTCCAAACAGAAGTATTTCCCACATTCTCTAGATTAGGTCATTCCTTCAGGTATGAAATTAATTGTGTGTGGTGGCACAAATTGCAGTCTTCTAACTCATCAAATATGCTTTCAGTCTACCTCTAGTCCACCGTGATGGCATCAGCCAGCATCAGGAGCCTGGAGGGTGCTGAGATCAGGCACTGAAGGAGCTGGAACCATTCCAGCACGAGGTGTTGTACTCAGAGCCCAAGTCTGTTGGCAGCAACATGCTCATCTGAGGAAAACTCCCAGACTGTTTCCAAGTATGGTGTACCAGTAGAACCAGGGTGGAGGATGCAATGCTGCTCAGCCTTAAGTGTCCTCAGTTGGAAGGGACAAAAAGAGCTGTTGAGCTGGTGGTTTTAAACAGCTGTGAACTCACCTGCCAGTGAATCATTCATTGCAGGACTGTACCCTGATGGCACAGTGTTCTCAGTTCCCAACGCACAGATCTGCACATTGGGCACCTGCAAAACCTGGTAGGCCCGGCCCATCCCAGCCTCCCCTTGCCCTTGTCCCTGCCTCCGTCCCCTTCCTCCTTGACTGTAGGAGGAAGCAAAGGTGTGCAGGGAGACCTGACATCTTAGGACAGGGTTCCCAACACCCCCACTGCAATATCTGTGAGGTTATGTCTCAGCAAACAAGTTTTAGGCCTTCAGTAATGCCAGGCTGGCAGCAGAAGGGCAGACAGCGCCTACTACAGATATCCTTCTCCCATTCAAAGCCTCCCAAGATCTCCTCTGTCCAGAGGTTTAAAATTGTTCTCAGTTTCACTATTTATTTATTTTTTTCTTTTTTAGCTTATGTAGCCTGAAAGTATTTACATGCGTGGCTATTGTAGATCCAGAGTTTGCAGATGCCTGAAACAGCAATTGAAGTGCCTCTGGTTCATGGTGGCAGACAGAGACCTCACAAATGCATGTAGTGATTTAAAAGCCATCCCTTAATACTGTCTTTATAATCACTGCACAGCACCAAATACAGACTCACATTTTCTATGAGCACTGTAAAAAAGGGAAAAACAGGACTGAAAAGGCAAGGAGAAAACAGACCTCTCAACATCCTTTCCATTCCCTATTAATGTTCGTGAGATCTCCAAGGAAGTCTGCTGGAGCCAATAACTTCAATGCCTGTTGCTGAAGCGGTTGCAGAGCAGCTCTGCTGGCAATCTGCTTGTGGTGGTGGTGATGCACTGCCAGAGGGCTGGGCCTGGGGCAGGGTAGGCTCAGGCTGGCTTTGGAGTCCAGATGGTCCTTTCCAGCATTCACTGAGAAGTTGAGATCTGCTTGCATTCTGGGAGCAGATCCAGATTCTTATAGAATCGTTTGAGTTGGAAGGGACCCTTAAGGGTTATCTAGTCCAATGCCCCTGCAATGAACAGGAACACCTACAGCTTGATCAGGGGGCTCAGAGCCTGGTCCAGCCTGAAGTGCTGCTGGCAAATTCTGTTCTCTGACACAGGCAGTCTAAATGTTGGTAATGTGTAGAGTTACTCCAGAGAGATATTTTTTGGCATGCCTATATTAAGCAAAATGTGTCAAGGGAATGCTGATAAAGCTTCAAAGCATTACTAAGAGGGGTGTGAAAGATGCAAAAAAAAAAAAAAAAAACAAACACCACAGGTTTTAATTCTTACTCCACCCACATCCCACTTACTACTGAAAATTAAAATTAGTAATAACATCATAGTTAAGAGCAGTGCACCTTTATGCCACCTATTGGTTTATCTTGTCTCGAGAATGGGAAATAGTCTAGGAGGTGTGAGAATTGAGAAAATTTACCTCAAGTTTTTCATAATACTTAAATTGCTTTTTTTTTTTTTTTTTAACATGAAGTGTGTGAGATTGGAGGATTGCTCACAGTTAGTGTTGCAGAACCTCTAGGAGTTTATGGTGTACACAGCTCCACTCTATGAAAGAACCTGAGTGATATTAGAAGGGAGAAGTGGTCCTTATGCGGTTTTTAAATCAGTGTCAGACTCTCCCGAGGGTGTAGCACAACTACTCTGTTGGTGCATGTAAAAATCTGCTTTATCTGTGGGTTTCTGAGGTGAGCAGTATAAGATGCCCTGTATGTGTGCACGCTTGTGTGAGTGATACTGTATGTTAGGTACAGAGCAGGTATAGGTACTGCTCCTTGGAAGCAATGCTGTCAGAGCAGTTTGTATTCCTATCCCAGCTGCTGTTTTGCATTAATGCTTTCCACAAAACATTTTCATAGTATTAGTTTTTGCCACGTGAGTGGCATACACAAAACTATTGCCATTCTGCAATGAAAGAACTGAGATTCAGAGAGATATTTAACTTGTAGCTGTCAAACAGTACATCATGATCAAAACCACAATTAGGACCTCAGTTTTTCATTGCTAGTTCTGTGTCTAATGAGTCACTTATCCTTCAAGAGAATATAATGATTGAATTGAAATTATCCACTTTGTAGCTCTTAGAATGTAAAGCAGACGCTCAATCTATTATATCCTCATTCATCTAGCTAATGATGTGCACCTAATTCACAAGCACTGGATCGAGTAATCAGCCTCCTTGCACCCTGGATGTGAATTTACCTACAAGGCCAGTTTCAGAAAGAGGAAACTTAGGAAGAAGCAGGAGGGAACAGTGTTGTACTGACAACCACAGAAAGCTTGTAATCACTTGCTACCTGCAGTGTGGTGGTGGTAAGAAGGAAAGAACAAATGACCTCACATTTCCAGTTCACAGTTTTTCAAGTTACGTGAAAACAGTTAAAACATCCCAAGCATGGGATTCAAATAATTTGCTACTCGCCCTTTGTCCCAGTTTCAGTGATCTTGCCTGTTTCACTGCATGTAACTAGAGATAGGACTAAAGGGAATGGCCAGGGGAGATTCAAACTGGACATTAGGAAATACTTCTCCAAAAGAATGGTCAGGCACTGGAATGGGCTGCACAGGGAGGTGGTGGAGTCACTGACCCTGGAGGTGTGCAAGAAACATTTAGACGTTGTGTTGAGGGACATGGTTTAGTGAGAACTGTTGAGGATACGTGGATGGTTGGACTGGACGATCTTGTAGCTCTTCTCCAACCCTGGTGATTCTGTGATTAATTTAATCTTGTCTGCCTCAGCACTTCTCCTGTAGTCCATCAATAATCCTGGGCTTATTGCCACTTACCACTTTTTGATGGATTAAAAAAAAAAAAAATCATACAGCTGTGGTCTGTGTAACCCAAAGCCCACATAAAAATGTATCTCTTCACGAAGGGTGAACATAGCAGTTGTTAAAAATGAATGTGCCAGAAGCTCCTCGGTAAGAAGGTAATGTATCAGTTCATAAGGGTTTGTTTTATCATTGGATAGTTACAGGTCACCTCAAAGAAGCAAGTTTTAAGTCACTTCCTAATTTTTTCCTTGAGTTAGCTGTGGAAAGTCTGAATGTTTTCACTGTCTGTAGAAACATAAGCTCTTTCTCCAAATTTTACTAAATCTTTAGCTTCAATGATATCTTGGAAAATCTAACTTGTTTAAAAAAAGAAACTTGTTTTGTGTGTATGTGCAAGAGACAGACAGTTTTCTGAGTTTTGAACTTTCTATTTCATCATTCTTATCCTGAGAAATATGCACATACCCATGATATTCAGGATCTTGAGTATCTCTACTGTGCCTCTTCCCAGTTATATTTTCTCCTCTGTGGACACTTCTGGGAATCCTCATGTCAGACCCTGGGCTATGTAATCCTTTTTTTCATCCATTCCTCTTTATGTTTGTCACATCTTTTTCAGACATCACATGGCACATGCTCTTCAGACACACAACTGTTTTACGAAACATGAGCAGAGCACCCTGAAGTTTTGTATCATAATAATATAACATCTCTGTGCATTCTGTGTCCTCCTCCAAAGCATATCATGTTAACTGTTTCCCGAGTCACTTTTTTACTTCATCTTGTTGGCAATCCACTCTATCTTGCTTTTTTTTTTTCTTCTTTGTTTCTGGAAGGTGCACAGGAGTATTTGAACTCCCTGAAACCTTTAGCACCATTGTCACAGAGCATCTTTCAACTTTAGAAACCTCATGCTTATTTTATTGCCGCTGCTGTGGTATTTATACACTGTTGCATAGGGCACAGTGGTTGTGGTTGAAGATGTGTGTAGCCACAGGCAGAATGCCCAAGCCTACAGGGTTTAGGCTGCCCTTGTCTTACTGAACTTTCCTGAACTGGCAAGTTATCAAAGAGCTGAGGGCTGACATCTCAGCAACCTTGTAATAGCAAGACACAGACCTTCAAAATGTAAGGCTGGTGGGGATAAAAGGGAATAGTTTGGGTTCTTTGGGGATGTTTTGTGTTTTTACACCTTTTTCTCCGGTACTTCCTGATTGTGCTAGTAATTATTTGAGAACTTTAAATCTCACCTTTTGAGATATCGAGTGGTTGAAGAGCTGCAACATGCCTTGGGATTCATCTCAAACACTGAGCAAGGTGCTCGCCACCCAGCCCCATTCAGGACTTCGGGGACTCTTCTCCCCAGCAGAGACAAATGCCAGGTAGGTGTCCCCATGGTGCCCTGTACATTGCAGGTCCCCAAAACACCAGATGACCTGACAGAGAAGCCTCAGCTCTAGCAACGTGTGAGTCAGCCCTGACCCCTGGCAACATCTGCCCTCCCTTTCCCATCCTGCAGAGACTGGGCTTCAGCCAGAGGGCTGGGAACTCTCATCCGCTGCAGTTGCTGTGGTATAGAAAAGATTCCCCAGATGAAGCATAAAGGAACTCACAAACACAGCTGTAAGATGAAGTGCTGCGCTGTCATAAAGATCTGTTTTTAATAGTGCACACAGTATTGAGTTTCCCTCTTAAATGTACAATTTATTTACAACTTCAACAGCAAGTTAATGACTTCTGTCTAGAAATTAGACATATTTTTATAGTTTCAATATGCTCACAGCGAATGCTTTCAACTCTTATTACTACTAAAAAAATTCAGTTATCTCGTGGTTCAGAACTGCCTTCTTTTTAGCTAGTGAAAGACAATAGGCAAGACCATTAATCCTTTTAACTTATACTTTGTGTAAATATTAATCTACTTTATGTCCTAGGTATTCTTAGCAGTCGCAGTAGAATTTAATCTCTCATCAACCTTCCCCAGCTGTGCTTTATACTTCAGTGTTTGAGAGCCTAATAGGTGCTTCATTACAGTTGTTGTGTTTTTTTTATATCTATGGTTGCATCTACAGAAGCAAATTGGAACTATTTTTGAATGATGAAATTTGAATTTAGGCTATATATAATCACTGAGAATTTCTTCCTGATGTCGGATTTCCTATTATCCATGGTTCAATAGAGCATGGCCTTTTTTAGCAGTCTGCACACACAGTTTCATCTGCAAGGGTAGCAAGAGGGTCCATTTGTTCATGGACAAACATGAAGATGACATGATCCAACTAGCAAAAAAAAAAGGAGGAAAATAATGAGCTCTAGAAGGTGTCCTCAAAGGCTTTACCTCATCTTGTGTTTTCCAGTGCTTTTTACACATTTTTGACTTATGTTGGTGTAAAGAGCAAAGATATATGCACTTCTCTATCTACCCATCAGGCTGCCCAGGATATCATCACACGCCAGCCAAAAATACAGCTGATTCTGTAGCAAAAACATGCAGAATGACTCAGTCTGTGTTTTGAAGTATAACTAAGTGAACATGTAATTAAAAGCTTTCATTTATGTATAGGAAGCTTGAGCGTGCGATTCAGGTGCAAATGTATATGAAAGAGAACTCAGTATGTTTTGTTTTATTGTAGCTGTCAAAGCCATTATGCCATTATCTGGTTTTGGAGTACAGAAGCATTATTATTTTTATTTTCATATTTGAGATTGAAAATGCTGTCATTAGCAGTGGCAATAATGTCTTTATTAATATTCTCCTGGCAACTGTAGAAAGTGAGAGGGAAAAAAATATACTGAAAAAAACTAAAATAAAAACATAAACTGAATTTAAAAGACAAAAAGAAAATAATTTTCAGATTTTTTTACCAAAAAAGATGAGCTGTAAAATTATAGAAACTGGCAATACTGAAATCTAGTTCAGTGTATTTAGTTGGGATATCTAAATATGAAGTGTTAATTTAATAAATATATTCAGAATTAAGAGGAATGTATTCTCAGGTCTGGTTATAAAATGCAGAGCTTGCAAATGTTTCTTAGAGTCTCTATTTGATATCTGTGACTACTTTCAAGGAACTAAATGGCACTGACTGTGTAGGACAAATAAAGCAGAAAAATAAGTGTCTGCTGAATCAAACTAAATCAGACTATATATACTTCATATGAACAGAAAAGTAGGTGTCTATTGGGGCAGACCCCTGCAGCAATTTTGGAGGACAAAGTTTCATTGTATCATTTCTGGCTATAGAGGGACTGTATATTAACTTTAAATTTACCTGCCTTACAAAAATAAGCAAACTGGTTTTAAAAAAAGGATCAGATGTAAAACTACTCCCTAGCTACAGAATCTGCGAGTTTCAGAAAGTGGCCAGGAGCTATGGAAATGACTTTTTTATAGAAGTAAGTTTTAAGAGACTTTAAGCTGTATGCTGAGGTGATGTATTACAAGGGAGACTGCTTTACAGTAAGACTCCTGGGACCACTTAGGCATGTGTGAGTGTGAGAGTCGGTGCAATTTGTGCACCAGAATCCTGAAATCTATGTTGCAGGAATACAACTCTGCCTATTTAAAACTGAGGTCTCCACTTCACCAACACGAAATTTCCCCTCGTTTAAGTACATACTCACTTTATTAGGACCAACTAAAGAGAAGGACATGACTATGTAAATGCCTTATGTATTTTTCCCTCTACAGGCACAAGGAATATTAAAAAGGGAGGTGGGACACATTTTAGCTTTTTTTAGTTTCTCCATTCTTTGGTTTTTGATACCAACTGGCCATTCTGCTAGAAAAAAGGGTGTACCCAGCAGAGATTTGATGGAATTCGTGCACTGATGAACAAAAGACAGGAAGCGAGAGAAGAAATGGTTTTTGTAAAAGGGCATGGAAGACTGAAACACAGTCCCACCTCTCTTTAATGTTCACCGTCTCACAGCTTTTCCTTTATAGAATTATAGAATCGTTAAGATCGAAAAAGACCGATAACGTCATCGAGTCCAACCACCAACCCATCACCATCATTCCCACTAAACCAGGTCCTTCAGAGCTGATGGAGATGACCACATCACCAGCTGAGATGTGCACATCAGACAGCACAATCTGCGCTCTGGAATAGATGGAATAGACAGCCATAAAAGTTTGTGGATCCAGGAAACAGGTTCATTAACAGAAGCTGAACGTGTGACCATGATAGAAACTTGCTTAGGTGCCTCTGTAGTGGTAGTATAAGATATCAAAATAATCTGGAAAGGTACCCAGCACTTGTGCCCAGTGTCTTAATTTCCTTCAGAAGTAATAAAATATTACACATGAACAAGGGAGATCATCATCTTTCTAGCTATTCAGAATAGCTTGCACTGTCATTAAAATTGTTCCTCAGTGAGCAAAAACCTGCAAATATTCCAGAGTCTGAAACGGAAATAAAATAAGGCTTGGTCCATCTATACTATTTTGTGAAAGGATTTGTAGCACAGAAAGGGAAAAATCTACCAGTGTTTTGTCATTGTATTTGTACCATAGCCTTTGTAAATCAAGCCTTGATTTTTCCTACAGTTTATATGGAAGTGAACTGCCTCCTGCATATAAGCCATGGTTTTCACTTCAACGACTTGTCTGAGGCTCAATTAATGTCAGAGACTTAAATGTGCCGGAGGATTTTTCTCCCCATTTTCTTTACCCAAATCTTCTGTACTCTGTCCAGAAAGCCCTTGTCCAGTACAGCCAACAGCACCATTTTGGTTTCCTAGAATGAAACAACAAATACTTAGTGAGGTGTTTTCATTTACACACATCCCAGAAAATGTGTGGCCAGGAAAGGGGCAGGGTCATTGTAGCTTCCCCAGACCCCAGAAGGTGGTAGAGAGCTGGTATGGGGGAGATGGTGGGAGAGACCAAGACTAAGTCTTTCATTTCAAAGTGGAAGAAATCACATCAAACTTGCACCTCTTCAGGACACAAATATTTCTTGTTAGATGTGTAGGTACCATCTTGGCTGGCTTATAGAACATCTTGCTTATGGAACATTGGGATCTGCTACATTACTGACTGTCTCCCAGCAGGTGTAGGAGTTCTGGTACATTCTAAACAAGACAGTGCACTTGAGTAGAACCAGAAGGCACCTGAGTCAGTGTGTGCTCAGGGGAATGGGGGCTGGTTTTCCATTAGGGATGAAGATTTACATGCCCATGTCCCTGCCTTTGCCCCATGATAGTGAGCAAGGCATAGGCAAGCACTAGCATTACTGAAGTGACCATTGCTCTGTCAAATGCAACTTTTTTCAGAGAACATTAGTCTAAACTAGAAACAGCTGTGAACCTGGGGGACAAATAATGACAAAACAGTTGATGCTCTGCCCCTCAGAAAACCCCCAGGTAAAAGCTCAATTGCCCAAGCCGGAACAGAATCAAAGATGACATACCCTATAGGAAGTACAATAATTGCCTTGCACAAGCTGTGCTGTGTTGTTGAGACAGCCTCTGCTCCAGACTGGCTCCTGTGGAGCCACAGATCACTCGTTAAAATGACTCGCATCTCTACTGAATCTTAATTAAAAAAAGTGTGAGGAGCAGGTGTTAACTTGTTTTATAGAGTAATTATAGTCCCTAGGGACTCCCTAGGCACAGCTAGATACAGTTACAGAACATTCAGAAGTTCCTGATTTTGACACTTTTTGTCTCATTTAGTCTTGTATTTGTAGCAAGTATTTATTCATATTAATTTAAAGATAATACTTTGAAGCCAGGCACTGTAACCCCCGGAGCTGCAGGACAAGGCCACAAACATGACTTTAGTGGAGAAAGATGCTGTTTCTGTCTGCTGCTAACTTGAGAGACTGCCAGCTCCATCCTGCCTCCAGCTCAACACTTTCCCTCTGTGCCTTCAGAGATACTACCATTCACTTACTGGCATAGCTGGTATCTAATAGCTGCCCAGACCAAATAATCTGAAATTGCTTGGGTTATTTACTTTACACACTTAAATCTGTAGAGCTATATCCTGGGTTATGTTGTTTTGAATGGTTGGGTTAGAGAGCAATTACATGAATAGCTATATCCACAAAGTAATGGGGCAGCAATGTCTGGGGTGTGTTTTTGTGTGTAAGGTGTGGAGAAATGCTTGGAGAAATAAACTCTTCACAGAGACAAAAGGGGATATGTGACCAAGGTGTTTGGATCAGGCTTTTAACACTTATTAGATGCTTTTACTGCACAGTAAAGTCAGCAGCTTCTAAATTACTTTAGGATCTACATATACATCCATGACAGGAATCAGTGCTGGTATCTGAACCTCTTGGATGCAGACCAGGTACTTTTACCTGATCTGGTGTCTAAAGCAAAAAAATAAAAATAAATAAATAATCTCTTTTCTTTTCTGGAATTGAATTCCTGCCACCTTGACTTGACACTGTGAAGGAAGAATCATCCATCCTGCAATCTGGTAAACTGTAAAAGAGATCTATTCTTCATTTTTGCAAATAAGCAGTCTTGAATCTGCATAACCCAACTTATCATTTAAAAAGTTCTACTCTTCAGGTTACATGCAGGGCTGGTTTTCTCCAGATCCAATGCACAGATAAATGACTGAGCAGCCAAGGAGCAGATGCAGAGAATGCACCAATCTGGGCCATTCTGGAAAGCATATCTTTCTAGTGCTGGTAGTGTTGGGCACATGATCAAGCGCTGGGTCTAAATGAGCAGAGTGGGTATGTGAAAAGATCATCTATGTTCCAGCTCCATGAATCCCACAGCTACTTCTCTGTCGAGCTGACATTCATCTCTCAAAACTTCAGGTATCTGTTGAAGGCTTCTAAATGTTGTTCTAAGCTTTCTGTACAATAAGCAATATTATGGTATAAATATCTTTAGAGAATAATTCAAGTATTGGTCTTTCTGCGATGAGTACAAATTGCAACCACGCTCACAATTAAAATGCCTCAGTAAAATATCTGGAGCCAAGTAGGAGAAATATAGGCTCTGATGCCTGAAAAAAGATGGATGGTCTCTATAAGTTGTCATCCTTGACTTCCAAGTTGAACATGCTTTGAGACTGAACATGTTTTGAGTATATGTTTGGGCTCTGCTTTCATAGCTGAAGGTATGCTATTTTAATAGCTCCACCAGGACTTCAGTGCTGAACTGTTCTATAGTCTGAGGAGCCACACAGACAGACAGCATTACGAGGTTACCAGACCTTGCCTCCTTGTTACTGCAGGGAAATGATGCAGCATGGAATATTGGGACAGATAATGGGTGAAGTAAGATAATGGGTGAAGTAAGACATGTTATGATTTAACCTTTTAACTTCAGCAGTAAATCTCCTTTTCTGTCTGTATTTTATAATAACTGGGCAAGACAGTGCACAAAGGATATTGAAATAGGATTTTGTAGTAGCTAATAGATACCACTGCTGTAAAGAGAGCTCAACAAAGGCCTTGAGGTGAAAAAAAAAATCAGTCCATACAAATCATGTTCAAATTGTAATCACTCCAGTAAAAACGTCAGTAGGAGACAGCAGTGTATTATTAGTTATAAAGATGTGAGTGATTGTTTATTTTTGAAGGAAACCAGTTGTGGGCTATATTGTGCTGGGTGGTGCATTGCCTAATGACTTGCTTTCAGGGTTTAAAGTGTTTTCCATCCTGTTAGGATAAATAAGCGGCATATAGGTTTCTTCAAATATATCTGAGACACCAAAAACTTTTTATCTAAAGCCACAGAGGATTAGCTGTAAATATATAGAATTTTTGGATTTGGCATGTGAAAGTAAAGGAAATAAACCCCACAGAAATAATAAAACTTGACTGATCTAGAGAATACAAGACAATTTGATTATCTGGGGAGGCTGTACAGTCATTATCAGGTAAAGCAGAAATATTACTTTAATCTCCTAAATCCGAGTGAATCATAAAGGAAATATGGAAGTTGATCACAGTAAGTACAAAAGAAAAGTTAAAAGACATTTTCAGAATGTTGCATGTGATAAACTCTGCCAAATACAGATCTGATCTTCAAACTCTGACAATATCCTTCAGAATTTACTGACCTTAAGGGGCTCCTGATAACTTTCATTTCACCCACTTTATCTGCAGTGAGCTATTTGTAACTGCCCTGGCTTTGCCAAAAAGCATCTGAGGCATTTTGATTCCTCACTCAATGTTTTTAGTTCTGCAGCGTCATCTTCACACAGCATGGAATCATAGAGTGGCTTGGTTTGGAAAACACCTTGAAGACCACTTAGTTTCAACACCCAGCCATGGGTAGAGCTGCCAACCCTCAGCTTAGGCTGCCAGAACCTCATCCAAATGAGCACCTCCAGGGATGGGGCATCCACAGCTTCTCTGGGCAGTCTGTGCCAGTGACTCAGTATTCTGAGTAAAGAATTTCTTCCTAACATCTAATCCCTTTTAGTTTAAAGCGTTATGCCTTGTCCTATCACTACATATCCTGATAAAGAGTCTGTCCTCATCTTTCTTGAAGAACTAAAAATCACACTATTGAATACACCATCTGCTATGGGAATTTTGTCCCCAGAGGCCTGACACACTCTCACTCTGTTAGGATGAGTCCTCCCTTTATTTCATGCAAACAAGCAATGGGAAAAACGACTGTCGAAAGATGCAAAAAGATATCTGAGATTCAGGTGAAGGGAACTGAATTCTACCCCCTTTAAAAGCAGTTTGACTTTAGAGGAAATCAAGAAGCTGAGCAGGTGATGTGTTTCTCAAAGACCTCAGTTCAGATTTCATTTAAACACACACTTTTCAGACCCAGGCTTCTTAACATGGTGTACCTTGCCAAAGCTGTTGAAATGGTTGAGGGATTGCAGATAGGGCTGCCCACAGCTGCCTGAGCCAGCCAAGCTGCCAGGTGAGTTAACCTAGAAAAGGGAAAGAATGGTGCTGCAAGAGCCCCTGTTGTGGCCCTACGGGCTCATCCTGCCCTTTCAACTTGATAACTTGAGTATTTTTTAAGGCATGGTTCTCTAGGCATGTGACTCTAGGCATGTGACACTATCTTTACAATCACTGAACCACAAGTAAGGGTAAAATGCAGAGCCTCTTTCCAGTATGTAGTCAGAGCTTTTCAGCTCAATGGATAGTGTGACGAACCAGTGAATACTGCAGGATCTGTAGCTGCACTGATACATAAATGTGCCTGCACTTCATACCGACTGTTCTTAAGATCTGTCCTTCCACAGATTAAGATAGCAGTGGAATATGGCTTGAGAAAGGCAAGTCCTGTGAAGAGCTCAGTGCTAGTGCACTTTAAGCACTCAGCACAGCACAGCTGTTTTAAATTCGTCAGAGAAAATGACTGCCCTCCAGAAGGGGTGTGCTCACCTCTGCTGCACCCGGAAGATTTTTTGCTGCTGGAAATGACAAAAATACTAAGACAATAACAATTGATATTTTGAAGAATCGCCCTGTATTTGCGACAATCTTCTCTCAGATTTCCAAAAGCTGAGCTCTCTAATGTGAAAGAGGAACTTCTCATGTCATCAGAAAGAAAGGCTGAAGTGGAATAGAGCAGGTCAAAACAATGAGGTAAGACAAGCCAGATGCAAAGCTAACAGGCAAACTATATTTTTCATCTGAGACTACAGGGGCTTGTTTAGGAGCTTGACTCTATGCCAAATAGCTCGCTGCACCTCTAAAAAATTGCGTTATTCTAAAAAAGTAATCTGAAAGATCCCTGGACTGCAGTCAACTTAATATCATACATATCTGCTTCTTCAAAGCATTCTCTTTGGCTCAGCATAGCAACAGAAGCATAACTATTAGTGGTTATTTCAACCTTGAGGTAATTGGATGCCCCACCACTCCACCCGCAAAGCAAATATATTGTCTTTGATGTCCCTTTAATATGTCACAGAAGAGAAAAGAAAGTAGAAGGCCTACATTTAATGTTGTGAAAAAGATTATTCTAAAGAATAACATTGTCAAATGAATATTAAGTGTAAAAACAATATCTGTAGATCATTCTTTCAGCTCCTTGTCAAATAAAGCTAGTTGTAATACAACATCTCTAATGGCAGAGTTGACTTGCCAAGGCATTTCCCTACAAATAGGGAAATATTTTTTTATTATAGACAGCTATTCCAAAGATACTCATTGAGATGAACTTGGTCCTGGTGGCTCTCGACCCTAGAAGGCTAAAACTCAAATAACTGCAAAATCTGTACTTATGTGAAAGACAGTGAGTAACTCTCTGGATGACGATATATCATTCTTCAGCTTAAGTTCAAAGGAATGTAATAATGACTGAAATCATTGCTTTGTATTTCAGGGCATTTATTTTTTTTTTTACAGCACAGTTTTAGTGCCTTCGCCTGTAGTTTAAAGTATATCCTGGTTCCACTCTGAGCTCCTAAGCTCGATGTGTTGCTGGTCAGAAACTGAGCAGGAAACCACTTCTCAGCATACTTTCTCCCCAGGTTGATTAGGTTGGTTGTGCCAATCCTTCCATCAGTTTTAGGACTATTCATGTCTGTACTAAGAGGAACTCACCTTGACAATGATTTTTTTTTTGCCATTTGAATGGTGCGTAATGTGACTAAGGCAAATATATGGGGGAAAGAATATATTATGAGCCAGTGAGTACAGTCGAAACATTCTAATGCTTATTCTGGCAAAATATCGTAGCAGACAAGATAATTCTAGAGCAAAACAATAATAGCAGCACATGTGCTCTCACTGGAATTCAGACAGAGTAATCCTTTTATTGTCCTAGTCTTAATTTTGATGTGTATGAACAAGCAGTGCTTCCATGTCAATCTCAAATCTCTTCTTTCATGTACCTCTAGATAATAGATATATATTTTGAGTGAAATAGTGAAAAATCTACTTTGGCACCTGCATTCCCTTTGTTTATTCCTAACATTACATGGCTCATATACAGTGATAAAAAAATATATTCAAACAACTTGTTTAAATAAACATGGGTTTGCAAATTGTAACAATAAATTCATACACACGTAAATACCCACACAGATACATAAAAAATAGCAAACATACAGAAGAATTCCAACTTGCTACATTTGAAAAATATTAAGATTTGGAAAACATTAAGACATCTGTGTGTACAGCACATGTAAACCATTTTGTGGTGAAACTGGAAGTGATGAATTGCACATTTGCCAATATCAGCTACAGTATGACAAAGTCAGCTCTTTTTCTCACTGTAGCTGATGCTTCAGCCATAGTCTTTGATTAAAAACAAACCACAAACACATAAACACAGGTTATGCCTTAAAAATATTTGTGTAGATAACAATAGCAGCCACAGCATGTGGATTTAAATGAGCAAAGAAAATCTTAACAGAAGCAGAATTGCACTACTCCTATCATTGATGATCTCAAAGACAATTATATCTGACTGCCTTTTGCATCAACTGATACTAATGGCATAATATGAAAGCTCTTGACTTAAAGCTTGTGCAGTTTTTTTGCTTGTGCACAGTTCCAAACCCAACTTTATTATCTTATGGTATTTGCATACAATTATATTCCTTAGATAATCACATTGCTCAAAACCAAATACTGACATCTGCAGTATTTATGTACAGCTCCTGACCCTGTCTTTCCTATAATGCTCTATTTCAGGAAAAACCTTATGTAGAAATTCAAGGACATTTACTGTAAGCATAGCAGCAGCACATTATAGAGAAATACGTATATATATTCACGCCGTCTCACTAATAATAATGTCAATGCCTAAACTAGAAGCTTTGTTAACATAGTGGGAGGTCTCCTAGATTAGAGGGTACCAAATCCTCTTTCTGAGAATCTTCTGACTACTAGGAAAACAGGACTTCAAATTGCATGACTTCACATATCTGAAGGAGCAAGAATTCACAATACTGTAGCTGGGAATACAGACTGTGTTTAAGGATCTTCTTGGTGAACTCTAAATGTGGTGCCATTAATTTCTAGTCTTATTTCTACATATGGCAGCCCCTCTTTGCTACAAAAGCCAAGAAGATAGCCATTAGCTTTGTGATATAATTTGTATCTTCACTGACATTGCTTGTGGCTTCCTTTTCCAAAGAGAGTGGAAGCAAGTGGAGAATTATATATAAATTTGTGAAGGGGGAAGCAAGCCAGAGAGCCCAGTGGATCATTTATTAGACTCATACTTACCTGGTTCTGACTCTCCTCTGTAGTGTGTACTTGATTATTTGTTTTTTTTTTTTTTACTTTTCAAGTCATCTTCATGCTTTTAATTCATATGAAAACAATAATGCTTCCTCTTAAGACATTTGTTGTTGTGCCAAAACATATCAGGTCCTGGATTGATCGCGTGTTTTTTTTAAAGTATCTGTTATGGTCATTTGGTCAGAGTTAACTACAGCCACAGTGCTGATGAGGATGGTGCAGCCTTTCTGTGTTATGATGTGGCCTGCCTTCTGCAATGGGAAGAGATGAAGGGCAGCCTTCCTGCATATGGCCATTCATCTGAACTGTGACCTTAAATAAGTCTGTTAACATATTCACTGAATTTACATATTACCTTGAGACAATTACAATCAGTCTCAATTCTAAGAAATCTATTTCTATATTAACTTTAGAAAATGCAAAAAATAGAGTAGACATCTGTTGCATTTAACATACAAAGAAGGGAAGTGTTTCCAGGAAAAATACTGAAGTTCAAAAGGGCACTTTCAATGTCTAAATAGAAAAGGTTTGATATTGAAGGGGATCCCATCCACATAAAATAAAACTCTTTAAAGTGGAATGTAACCAGTTTCTAAATACATTCAAATATTACAGTGTCTCTATAAATAGAAATTATATAGTGCGGAAGAGCTAAAGCAGTCCTTTCCAAATTGTTCAAGTGTATATATTTCTTTCTCTTTACTATCATTAATAAACAGCTGCTTCAGCTACAGCTGTTCTAGCATTTGGCAACAGTTCAAGTAACTTCCCCTCTGCTCTCTCTTTGCATCCCTCCATCTTCCATTTTGAAACCAGAAAACTCCAATGTTGTATCTTGATTTCATAACATGTTAGGAAAAATGCCATGTTTCAAACTCTGTTGGTACATGTGCAGGCAATCAAGGAAGCATCTCATAAATTCAGCGTGGTCCTTCTATGTCACTCATGTAGTGGCATATCTCCAGTCCCAGTGCTACATCCAGGAGAGGCTACGTGCTAACAAGCCCCCTCTTACTTGCACAGAGCCTGTTCAGAAGGATTTCAGAATAAACTTGATTTATTGGACCTTGGACATGATATGGGGACCGAGAATTTGATGCATAGCCCTGCAGTTGTGATAGCTTGCTTTGACTGCTGAAATATTTCCCCAGTGTATAGTGCCTCGATAACGTCATTGTTATGTGTGGACTTTCTTCAGAAGGATTGTATTTCACCACCTGCAAAAGAAGTGACATATGTGAATGCTTTCTGCATGCACCTAGAAGGATACACAGCTGTGTCTACACAAATGTTGAGGCCTCCACAAAGCAGGTTCTGATACTCTTACCTTGAGTTGCAAGTTGCTTACAAATGTTATTTTAGTGGGTCAACTTGTTGCAATACATGCTAATTAAAGTGTAAGATCGTATTAAGCTTTGAAATTAAATGTGTATCTCCTTCACACTCACTTGGTTGACTTTGTAATATCTTCAGTATATTAGACCCTTTTCATTAGGGATAATTTGATCTGAATGATCAAATTCATATTTCACAGCTTGCCTGCACATCTACCTTGTGAAACAGAAACTCAGAACAGCCCTGACTTGCAGAAATGTTTAAGTCCAGATGTTCTCAGTTCCCAGTAAGTGAGAAACCTATGCTGTTTCTAAGCTGTAAGCCTTGCTAGAATGCCCTCACTCTCAGGTCTTGATGAAAGAGTGGCTCAGCTCCATGCTGGGCTGAGAACTGGGCTGTGCCTTGTTTCTCCAAGTAGAGACTTAATTGCATTTTAACAGTCTTCTCTCTGCTTAGATGTTCAGAGCATCACACTGACAAAACCACAATGTGGTTCAGTAACGTAGTGGAGTAGAACTGTCCCCCTTGGGCCTCTATGTATGCATAAATCTCTGGAATTATTGTGTTCAGTATGTATGGAATAAGCAAATATCTATAGAACTAGTGACAAAGTGAATGGTAGGGTTCTCAGGAGCTTCATAACTGGAGAAGTCTCATGATGCTGAAGGCCTGGGCTCTGTCAACAAACAGTCACTGATAAACAATGAAGCAACTTCCTGAGAAAGAACACAGAAGTTTGTACCAATGGAGGATGGAGTACAGAGAGCTCCAGCCCAGCCAGTAACAAAGGAGCCAGGCAGTTTATTAATTTATTTCTTATATCTCTGATGGCTTTCAATTTTGCTGCTGTATCAACCATAGCACAGGAGAAAAACAAACAAACAAACAAACAAACAAAAACCCATATATTTACTGTTAGTGAACAAATAGAAACAAAGTTCATATGTAGTAAGGCTCATAGTAAATGGATTGGAATAACTCACACAGAAGCAAATGTGAATGAAGGAAAAATGTTCAAAGGCTTGAAAGACTGAGCAGAAAGTCTATGATGGAGATGGCTGAACTAATAAAAGACCAGGAATTATCCAAGTAGAAAATTAATATATCCTCAGACCAATTTGATACAGATAAGTAGAGGGCTGTTATTTTTTTTTTTTTCAGGCAATTACTACGGGTTCATTTTTCTAAATTAGGGCCATAGGTATTACAGCTATTCCAAAATGATGCCACCTTGAACCAATCACCCAAACTGCATTCCTGTTAGGCATAATCTCCAAAGAATGCAATCTAATGTTCACTCAGAAGCCAAACACTTATTAAGATATCAAAATACCAAGCTTGCTTGTTTCTCTTCTGTTGTATCCATGCTTTCATTGCCATTAAATTTGGGAATAAATCTGAATACAAATAGGTTCCAATAAGATCTTTATGACTACTGGCAAATCTACATCTCCATAAGCATTTTTGATGCATGAGGTAATTACAAAATCATGTTTGTATATGTGCATAGAACTAGAAGTATGTTTGGGCAGAAAGATCCAGAGTTATGCAAGACTTTTTGTCCCAGATCAATATAATTTCCCATGAGTCTAGACTCCTTGCCAATCTGCTGCAGATTTCTGTGCTGTCAGCATGACCTAAGGCCCTCTGAAGTGTGTTGGTGGGAACTTAAATAATTTATCAGGACAAACAGGGGATATATTTGACCAGCTAGTGAGAACTAAATGAAAACTAATGAATGCATTTCAGTTCTTGTTTTCTGATTGCACAAAATAGACATCCCTCCATTTCCACATGGCTGTGCTTTGCTTCAGTTTACAGAGGGGTGCTGTCTTCTGGGAGATTAGGAGGACATTTTTTTTAAGAGAAAGAAAGTGAAAGTAAAAAGTAGATTTAATCACCTCATCTGGTTTCATACAACATGAAAAGTTCTGGAGTTTTACATAATGTTCTTGGCTCCAACCTCAGAGGCAAAATGCCATTTTCCTAGTGGAAACTGCTCCAGCACCTGATGAAACTTCATTTGCCAGGATGTAGAAATAAACTGATGACAAAACTGTTAAAACTAACGAGGTATCAAAGACATTCAAGGACTTTCTTTTTGCTTTCGTCAAGGATCAAGTCTGGTTTTTGGTGGCTGATGGATTCTCCTGGGTACATCTATGTTTCTTTCAACACACTGGCCTCTCAAGCCTCATTAATAACAGCTCTACAAGCCAAATTCTTCCCTGATCTTCCCCAGAAACACACACACTCTGTTTAGATCTTTGGGCAGTTAAGCAAGGCCAAATCTGCACATGAGCTCATGCAAAATGATGGAAAAGTGCATGAGAAGTGCTGATGGCTGATCATGCCCTGCTGTTTTCCACCTATAAAGCTTCTGAAATATTTCACTTTGAAGTCCTCCATTTCACTGAAAAGCTTGGTGGAAATGGAAAGCATCAGCAATGACCCACGAAGACACCCACATCTGGGCAGTAGGCAAAAAGGGGCTCGACGTAGCTGTCTGGGTGAAATGGAGGGAGGCATTTACTCCATGGAACTATTTATCCACTGCATAAATATCTGCTCTGTGACTTATTCCCATCATCTCAGCTCCATTTGGGCTGAGCTGTGTTCATCCTTCCCTAATGTATAAAGCAGAGCAGATTAAAGGATCAGCTAATTAACCACGTACACTGTGTTTGGTCCCAAAACAGGACAGAGGCCAAAGCAATGGACTGAAAGCATATGAGTGCTGAGGAGCCTGAGGTAGAAACAAGCTGTGAGGCTTGCCCTCAGCACATGCACTCCAAAATGTCTGATAATACTCCCAGGCCAGTGCTCTGTCCAGTGCAACATATTGTAACAGACTCCAGCTAGGCACAGCTGATTGTTTCTCTTTTTTGGGAACACATTTATTGTCTGGTAGACTGTTTTGTCCCTGACATTGTACTTTTGTGCGGAATGTCTAAGCAGAAAAGTCAAAGCCTTATATTTATTAATATGAGCGCTGTGGCTGGGAGAATTAAATATAATCCACAAGCTACAAAAAAATGGTCAGGCTTGCTATGCGAGGGTCCAACTGGCAGACACCAAAAGGATACTCTAGAACTTTGCTTCAATTTTAGTATCATCAGCATTGAATTTCAGTTTGCTTGGTTTAAACTACTAAGTTTAATTAGCCACAGTATATCTTGTTTTCCAGTGCATATTGTGCATGCCCAAAGAAGGAAACCTTTTTTATTAGATATTTCCATCTTCTGTAGCTTCAAGGAAAATACATCACAGCTGTTCTGACATTTCTTTACAGCAAGAATCAGTGCTTCTATCTTGTTCTGAGTGTCACAGCCCACCTTTGTAGCTGTGAAGATCTATATAAGCTAACTCTGCACATGGTCGATGTCCTGGGAACAGTCTTGACCAAGAGCAGGGCTTACAGAAAAATAGGCATGACTTGGCAAATTAAGCAAAAGGTTTTGTCCTTCTCTTGAGGGATTCAGAGAACATTTGGTGGTCATTCTCATTTTAAGTCATTTCTTTTGACAGAAAACAAATCGCTAAAATCATGCTGGAAAGATGCTTACATTTCATTGGTTTTGTTGACAATTTTAAAAAAATTATTATGATAACTCTAGTTTTTTAAAAAAGTAGGATTGTCTCCATAAGGAATAAATAATGGAGTTCTGTCTCTTAAATGATACTTCAGATTGCTGGTGTCATTATTCTGGTCAGAAATCAAACTTCTGATATTTCTATTAGAACTGGTGTCTATTCTACTGACTACACCAGTTCTTACTTACTCCCCCAGCTGACTGGGAAATACCATAAAATCATTAACTCTTGATTTCAAGGAGACATCCTTTATATCCTTCATTGCACCCTTTTTCTTCTTCTTCCAGTTGTAACTTTTCAGTAACAATTTCTTTTCATTTCGTATTTTCATTCTGTGCTGTGAAAGAAAGTGTACTTGCCATCTGTCTTATGGTCATGCTAAGGGAAGTGTTAGCTTCTTGAAAAACATGACAGTTCAAATTTCATGGTCCTAAACAGATTTTAATATAAAAATTTGTGGTAGTTTCCTAGTTTTTTTTTTTTTTTTTTAATAAAGACACAACTCAGGTTCAGTTCATAAGAATAAGGATCTTTGGAGTATCACTATCAATTTCTTACTGTGCTACACATGATATGTATAGATATCCAGAAGGCTTATCTACCCTTGGATCCTGCAATGAACTGAGGCATGGTGCTTCTGGTGATCTCTGAGTGCACAACTGCAGTTTTAACTGAAGAAATACTTATTTATCAGAAGTAAGTTGTGAGGGGTTTTTTTGTTTGTTTGTTTTTGTTTTTTTTTATTTGTTTTTAGCAAGCACTTGGAAAGATATGTCCTCTTTATTCCTCAAAGATTTTCCTAGTTTCTGAAGAGAGTAATGTGATATTCATGAGTCTTTTTAAAGCAGTGCTCAGATTTTCTACACACTGATCATGCATAATAGAAACCTGGGAAGTGGCCTTTTGTACCAACAAGCTGGTGTCGTGCTACTAGGACTTAGTTGGAAACTACTGGAATATCCTGATGACTTTGTTGACACTTCAGAACAACCATATGCCAAATCAGCAGAAAATACCTGACTCATCAGAAATTATATTCTCTGTTTTCAGGTACATCTGTGATAGACCAAGGATGCAGTTCTTCATTGTTACATGTAGGGTTCAAAAAGTTCAAAATCTTGCTTATAGGGAAGAGCTCTCTCTGTAAAAACACATGCCACATACTCAAAGGACATCTCAGACAAAACAGAAAAACCTTAAATATCTTATTTTTCAAACTCTCATTGGTTTGGCCTCCTTGGTACTAAATATAATAATATGTTTACTTATTTGTTTCTGATTTAATCCATGGAATCCTGTCACTTGTAATATGCTGTGAAGACTTCCAGCCTTAGAACAAACAGAATAAGAATATATTCTCAATTGCCTTATTCATGTATTTTACCACATCTGTATTGTGCTCACTCTCTACAGACCTCATACAAAAAAGAAATCAGAGACTTGGGTGAGAATGAGAACAAATGACTTACCATTTCTGTTCATTTAACCTGTCATTGTAATGATACCGGATAACTTTCTGATAAATATGAAAACATATAGATAAGAGAAATAAGAGTAGGCTTTCATTTTTAAAGTCATGATTTGATGGGAGTCTGCCAACCAGCTCAGTTAGGAAGGCTTAGGACAAAACCTATGAGACTTAACTATTGTGAAAACATAAACAGAATACATGCAGAAACAGTAGAGATATATAATGGATAGCAAATCCTGTAAGAACCTGGAAAGAATAAAATATTATTTTCCAAAAAATACCTCTCTAGAAAAGCATGCTTGTTTTTCTTTCAAAGAGCCACCACTACACCAGCTCAGCCTGTTCTTGGGCAGCCATGCCATTTGGTCCACACAGTGGCCAAGTGCCACCATATGTGTGCTGCTGTCTCTACAGCCTTTACTCAGGCCTAACTTCAGTTACGACAGCAACTCTATTTGCATACCTTTTTGTTTCTAAGCTCCTAAGCAGTTAAAATCTCTCATAAATACTTGAGAAATACATAAACTCCTACCTCATGGAAATGACACCCGCACTTCCCCCGTAGGAATTCTTTGTATCGTCCCATTGTGATGATAAACGTGTCAACAACTTCATAGCCATATGTTTTTGCTGTCTCCAAGATAACCAAGTTTTCATTCCACAAGTTTTGTACTTCTGCCTGCATTCCAGATAACATATTGCAAAGTTTTTCAAAAGGATTTTTTAAAGGTTATTTAATTATGCCATTGAAATGAACTGTAAAACTGCATTCTGGACAAAACAATGTCATTATATATGTTTCCTTAGAACAGGTTATGCAGCACATAAATACTTATAAGAAAATTTACAATATTTTCTTTTAATTGCACAACAAATTGGATTGATTTAGAGAAGATGTAAACTAGAAATGAAATTAGCAGTAACTGTAATTATTTTTCAGTAGATGCCCAGCTTCCTTTCCTTCAATGCTTCAATGCTTCAATGCTGCTTAAAATATAATTACTGAGTAATTTTTTAATAGACATTTTGTTAATATATCTCAGAAAAAAAATCCTATTATGAAATTGTCTATGTAACAAATGGTTAAATTGTTCTTGTAAAGTATAAATTCAGATTCAAATCAAAGACACTGAGACTGTTGTTTAAAAAGGAATATATGGCATGGGTATCTTAGACACAGTCATAGTAAAGAACAGAACATTTGTTCTCAACATATTGCAGGATGACCAAGAATAGAAAGGTTAGCTATAAATTTGTCTAGGCAGCACATTTTGACACTGCAGGTAGAAGGGCTTTGAGAGTAGCTGGGGTAATCCAGAAGTCCATAGCACCCAAACTACACGAGTAATTTGACATATGATTCGAATACTGAAAATGAAAAGATAGTGAATTGCATACTTAAGTTGATTTCTGGAGTTTTCTGAATTTGCTGGCTGAGAAAAAGAATAAAAATAACCTTTGGAAGCCTTTAATACTCTTTCTATCCTTACCCCACCTACATCAGATCAAAGATCTCCTTTCTCCTTCTAGGTCTGAACTCTGCTGAATGCCATAGCAATAACTTTGACCATGTTTCTTCACATTGATTCCAACCACTTTTCTAATGTCCCATAATTTAGTCATCTTTATAAACAAAGAAAATGGTTGGAATCCATAAGAAGAAATTCAGTAAAGATTACTGGCAGATAGTGTAAATCTAGAAAGGAGTGGGCAAAATCTGACAAAGCAGCCTCTATAACAAAAATCACATGCCAAACAAAGCAATGTATTATGGCTGGAAGAAAAGGTGAACAGCAGATCTCAGTGTCATAGAAGTGCTCTATATAATCTAGAAAAGCTATGAATTTTCTCTATTCAGCAGGTGTGACTAGCTGTTCCCTAGTATTACATGCAGTGGTGGTAGGCATTAATTACTTTGTTCTACCTTGCAGTGCTTCCCAGTTTTGTCTTATCTGCATATTTCACGTTCTCTCTTCCACCAACAAAATCGTAAATAAAAATATTGAACTGAATGAGTTACACAGTGCATTGAAATGAACCCATCTGTTACTCTGAGAAGTCTTGGACATGATTTCAACTTGCTGTATTACTTGCTTGGCCTGATTGTATCACCCTATGGAGGGTCTGTGCTATATGTGGTACAGAGAGCAATCTGTCCAGCCCCAGTTCAACTTCAACTTTGCCTTAAGGCTTAATATTGGACGTTCCTCTAGTTCTTGGCACAGTTGATTGAGCACAGTGCCTCAAATGACTGATTGCAGTGGAATTCATGAAATAAGGCTAATTGGTTTAAATCCACATCAGTAAGCCACACTAACAAATATAAACACCATTTTTTCTTTGATCCACATAGAAGTTGCTCAGCAGAAGAGGTAACATACTTTGACCAGACAGAAAAAATGGTTGCTGAAATAACAAGTCTTCTGTGAAAATACACTCTAACTATACTGTTACTTACCTGTGATAAAGAATGTATTCCATCCACTGGCAGGTGGAAGCCCATCCCTATGGATTTGATAATTACCAGGATATTTGATAGATTTTCTCTGTTTGGCAAGTGAAAAAGATAAAAACAGGACACACGTTTTACTTAACACACACATCAAAAGACACCGCATTTTTTTTTTCTTTCTAAGTCAGTTAAGTCCACACCCATAAGAAAACAAATGAAATGTTTGCATTTAAAATTTCTGGTGTTTTCCCATAATTTATCATATCAAGTCTTGACATGGAATAACACTAAGTGCATAACATTACCTGTTCAACACCTTTTGGATAATTTGCAGGTGATAGGAATTAAGCCACTGAACGCCACCTACAATTAGTACAGTCTGGTCTGTGTTCTCCAGCGGACGTGATCTGAAACCCAGAAAGAAAAAAACAACACATTGCCTTAAAACAGATGGCAAACATTTTAACAGCACTGCATTGCATTTCAGTGAACTGTATCTGGCACCCTGATCAGAGGCCTGATGTCATTTTCTACTATTTTTCAACCACACAATACGGCCTGAACACATTGTGTTTAATTGTTTGCTTACTTTACTTCCAAAATCTGTTAAACACATTTGTGAATAGAATAAAACACAAACAAGCCAGCAAAGGAGTTTATACAGTACCTCTGCAGCAGTTGTTCTAGCGCTTTTTCAAAAGTTGGTCTCTGGTTTGCAGTCATCCAAAACTGGGGATAGTAGGAGTAACTGATAAATGTTTTTCCCTCATTGATATTATCATAACATTTAACATCATGAGTCTTTTGCCATTCCTGAAGAGTCTCATTCACTCTTTCTATTAGATAGTACATCATCCCTCTGTTAGTTGAGTCACCTATAAAAAGAATCTTTGGATGGAAAAGAAGATGTGACTTAGAAGTTATACACAGCAAAAACAAAAAGCAAAGCATACAGCCAGGCTGGAGGCTTTTCACAAAACTCAAGAAAACCCTCTGTGAGCTGCCAGTGAGGGCAGGCCTGACAGCTCAGTACTAGAATTCTGATTTAGCAAATATTATCTGTTTCAATGAAAAAAAGTACATGTTATAAATGTCTATAGCTGCACAGTTAATAGAACACTTTTTATCCTGGCTTTCTTTAGCTTAACTTTATAGTTACTTCAAATTGCTAATAGTTTCTCTCCCGATTTCTTGCAGTTTCCTGCTTTGCTTCCTTCAGTTTTTCATGTGGTTTGTTCCTACACAGCTTGTCTTGGTTAACTTCTGTCTTCCATAAATGTGATTAATTAGAAGTTACACCAAAGGAACACACACATCAATGAGTGCAACTGCTGCCTTATTTGTAAAGAGATGGTCTTTCTTTCATTTCAGAGAGTATTAAAAAAGAGAGCTATTTTGGTGGCAAAGAATCTGAATACAGTCCTAGATTGTGTGTAACAGGAAACAGTGCATCCTAAAGGGAGCTGAAAGAGCCATAAGGATAACAGAGGTGTCAGCAGTCTGTCTCTGAACTTGCAATAGAATAAAGAAGTTAAATGCAGGGTTGCTTCAAGCCGTTCTGTTGACTTTGTCAAATCAAGGGTCTCTGTACGTTGAGACCATAGAACTGAAGGTATATATTTTCAATACTATTGCCCTATTTTTAGTGGATAAAACTAACATTTCCTCCTGCTAAAGAAAATGTGTAAGCAATGACAGAAGTTCAAATCTGAAGAGAACACAGGTTCATTGAGGTTTGCCAGTGAAACTGCCTGTGATCTGTGAATATCACAATCAACCAGAAATGCATATGAGGGAGCAAAAATATAAAACTGAGAGTCAGAAATGCCACAGAGCCATAACACAATATCAACCCTGTTTTCTGTACAGCGGTGTGCCTCTTTTCCTGCTTCCTCTGTCACTTGGGATAGTTGTCATCCTGTAAGTAGGGGTTGCTGTTTGTTTTTTTATTTGATTTTTTTTTTTTTTTTTTTTTTTTTTCATGCTCTAACACTTCCACCTTGAATGTTTGGTTAGACAAATAGAATTCAGACAACAAGAAAACTTGTTTAAGAAGATTTTTCCAAAGCGTACATTAGAGATTTTATGTGGTGAAAGCATTACGGACTTATCTAATAGATCTCTATTTATCTATTCCCAGGAATAGTTTTAGAGGCTGAATCTAGTGCCCCCTGTGAGACTGCTGTGAGAAAAAATGAACCACAACTGTGTACAAAGGAAAGCTCCCACAGGACAGAATCTATTTCACATGAACATACCCTGATCTGGTGGCAGAGCCGAGAATACACACACCAGTAACTTGGGCATTCCATGCCCTGTCTGCAGGCTGCAGAGAATCATTAGATAGCACAGAAGTTGTTTTAAATTCACACGTAGAAACTGCTTTATGTCCTTTTCTTGATGTCTCAAAGCTGTTTTGCAGATTAAATTTGTTAACAGTTGCTGTTCGTGCTTGGACCGCACAAGCGCTTCACTCACATGCAAGGGGATTTCCAACTCTTTTCCCACTGTGCCACAAGAAACCTTTTTAAGCCAAGCACAACATGACTCAGAAGTCAACGATCTTTGGCAGTGGAAGGATTTGTTGGATTCTCCCTCTCTTTCCTTCTCTAATGCACAAACATGCACACAATTATTTACAGTTTGGAAGACAGTCTACACTACAATCTGACCTAATTCTAAAGTAGGCTAACTTGAGGTTTTAAACAAGAATTCTTCAACTTGCAAAAGCTCTTAATCTCTCTAGTTTCTCTATATCCACATCTCTTTAATCTCCATTTCATGAGTCCATCACTGTGTTATATAGATGTATATCTATTTAAAGACTAGTTCTTAGATATTTGTAGGCAAGGATATCATTAACTTGCGGCGTGGGTGAGTAAATTTCTATAAAAGTACAGAACACCATTAGCAGAATAACAAACAAGCTCTACCAGGTCACACACAGTAGATCATGTTAGACTATTTCTCTTCTAATAATATGTAACACCATTTTGGAATCAGTTACAACAGGGATTTCCAACTGAAAGGAGCACATTCAGCTATAAGCTACACTGATTTGGAAAATGTGGCAATTTTACCTTAGTTTTTGTTGTATAATGACTAATATTCTGATAAATGCTTTCTCTTCTAGCTGTATGCGGTCTAATCTCATCTAACTATATTCCAGTAGCAGACAAAAACTCAACAAAAAAACAGACAAACAAACAAAAAGACAAGAAAAAAAAATGAGAGAAGAGCCATGGCCAAAGCCCTCAAACATGATATAGACGTAAAAATGTCTTAATGCCATGATGCTGGGCATCATATAAAAATATAAGATAGACCAAAAATAGTATTATTGTTGTGCTGATGTTCTGAGAATGTGAAGGAGGTGCTGGGAGTCAGAGCAGACTCTTGTAGAGCAGTCAGCATAACTAGATGAAGTAGATACCTGTCAGTCCCCTGAGGTACTTCTTCAAATAGCACAAGACTCACAAGGGTGTCTACACCTCACCTCTGAAGGAGTAAGTTTTGAGTCTCAAAACATCTCAATTTTCACTCTTGAGTGAGCTTGTTGTGAAGAGTTAAAGCAGATCAGGAAAAGGATTAGATCCATGACTGAGTGTCCATGTGGGAATATATATTTATTACTAGGAGAAGGTGTGGCTGAACAGGATGTCAGGAATGTGACAGATAGCAACATCACATTGGTGGAAGAATACAGGTTGCACCAGGCAAATTAACCTAAATACTCAGAAACCGGTCTGCAAAGAGAATAGTTAAGACTTGATGTAAGAGGAGAAGAGGAAAATGAGCCAAAGCAGACCTGTGTTTGTACAGAAAGAGAGATATAAAATGCAGATTATCCTCAAAGATGTCAGTCAGTTATAACAATCATATTAGCTTTCAGTCAAGAAACCTCTGACTTCAAGCAAGTATGAGCTATGCCAAGACAGTATCACTGGAATCACGCAAGTCTGTTTAACTCCAGCTACTTCCTTCGCACTGAAATCACAGCACTGTTGAAAGACATATCATTAAAATGAGTGCTGATGTCTGTGATCTTCACTGGAGGCGTCAGCAGACACACTCTGGAGACTCTGCGTGCCGCATTCTGAATGGGATGCTCTCCCATAAATGCAGCAGAGATCTCAGACAGAAAGATAACTGTGGATTCTTTGTAATCCAATGCATCCCATGCTGCTGGATGCACAGCACATCACCACCAAATCTGCACACGCAGAGCATCCACTCATTAAGGCCTTCTCTGCATCCAACAATCTGGTTCTAACTATTGTTCCAACCATGCTGTGAGACATCTGTTAATCCTGGAAGGAAACAGAGAAATTCTTTTTCTTCTGCTTAAAAAAAAAAAACAAAAAACCCAGGTAGGTGAACAGGACATTTGTGTGAAATCCTACCTGCAAAAAATCTTTTCAAAATGCCCTTGCACTGAACTGGCCGAGCACAGTTGTTGTGATACGCAGACCATCAGAAAGTATCTTTCAAAGCATCCACCCTTTGCAAGTCAGCTTCATTATCAGCATTTGTTTGGACAACCCAGAGGCTAAAGCAGGTGGTGCATAGCCCCAGGAAGAAAACTTGCTTATGTCCTCCAAATAATCTGAGAGCTTTGATGAATTAGAATAATCATTAAATGTAATTGAATGTGTGGTAGCTATGGCAACATGTTTCTATACAGTTGCAAGAACTTACCAAAGCTGTGCATGCCACATATTACCTAAACCTCTGTGGATTCTCCTGTTTAGCTCTATGACAATAATGAGCCAAATGATGGTTCAGGTGTGCAGAATATGCTGTATCTCATTTTCTCCACAGTCTGGCACAAGGCTTAGTCCTGCACTGTTCAGGTCAATGGGGGATTTGTCTGCAGGATGACTAAAGGATCAGGCATACATAAGGCTATAATTTTACCAGACAGAGAACAACACTGTCATGCAGACAGATGCTTTCAGCGTCTTCTGTTGCAAATGTTTTGTGAGAAAAAAATCCATCATATCTTGAAGGCTTTAAGAGATTGTGTAAGCATAGTGGAATTCACTTCTTAACCAGACCTATCATTATAAATTAACCACGCTTAGGAAATCTAAGCACCTGTAAATCCCAAACAGTACTTAACTCTAAAATATTATTAAGAAATTATAAGCTAAAATTCCTGTTTTAACAGCTGAATTTTAAGTACTTCAGCAAATATTGCCTTTTCACATTTCCTGTTCTTAATTACACATGATTCAATGGCACTTTATTATAAGACTAAACTCTGAGCAATATTTCTCAATGATAAACAAAATCTCCCTATGCTATTGAGGGTAGATTTCTATGTGCTGCTAATTGGATAAATAATTACCTGCTAGAACTCCTTTTCCTATACCTAATTTTAAAAGTTACTGTACAAAATTCAGAGCATTGTGTCTTAATAGAATTGGTTAATTCTTACAGCAAATTCTTGTTAACCACAGAGGATTTGTTGAACCAATATCGTACAGATACATTCTTTTTATTAAGATTGTCCATTTCTTTCATTCAATTAGGGCACACATGGAGTTCCGTAAAAGAAGGTACCTGCATCTTATTACCCTTTCTATGAGTTTAGAATGGAGAACAATTACAAATGCTCAAACTGGAAAATCTACTATGCCAGAACCACCTGAGCCTCAACACTTCAGAATTTTCCTGTTTACAGTGTCTGAAATGCAAACATATGACTGACTAGTCTTGCTAACACATCATAAAGCAAAATGAGGCCTCTTATAAACTGTTTTTGTGAATGCATATCCTTTCTCATGTCTCCACCAATCTGTTTCACTACAGGTGGTCTTAGGTTCTTATGAAACAGAAACAGCTTAGCTCAAACGCAGTTTTATGTGCACACAAACTAAAATAGTAGTTAAAACCAATCTGAAGTCACAGCCAGGATAAGTGAATCACTGTTACAGAGAAAGGACTTGATAATTTTAGAGATGAGCCTTGAATTACAAATGCATTTTAATAGAATGTATGAAAGCAGCTTGAAGTTAGAAAGAAAAACTGAAAAGTATATTTTGGTAGGCTTTTTTTATGATGAATACAGGAAAGAAGTGCTGTTTGGATGATCGTGAGTATCTTTCAGAAATGCTGATAAATGCATAAAAGAAATCAAAGAGCAAGTGACATATCTGAGCACTGTATTTAACTGCTGTTCTATGAAACATAACAAAAAAATATAGTTGCACATAAACATACCATTGATCTTACATGTGCTACATCCAAGAAGAAACTATTGGCATTCACCTTCCATCTTGCTTCATTAGTTGCTGGTGCACATCCAGATGAAGGACACAGCACAGTAATGCGTAATGATAAACTCACTGCACGCTTCCCTTCACATTTACTACAGGCAAAACAATACACAGACTTTTTTTTCTTGTGTGTGTGTGCACTGCATTAAAAGAGGTGCATAAAAACACAATCTGCAGTTATCCTAGTTGGAATGTGACAGCGGCAGAGAGATTGACACCTCATTCTTAAAGAAAATATATAATCACAGGCATTTATGTTGCTTATCGTGTCTAACCGTGAAGTTTTAATCATACAAAGTAAAAACCAGCCCATTAGAATCTTGAAGCTGAACTATATGTTTTTTGATGAACAAAAAATCAGAGTCTTCAGCCTAATGTATCACAAATATTACTAATGCCTTTGCCTTCAATTCCTGATCAAATCCTGCATGAATCTGAATTTTCTCCAAATGGTATTCTAGAGACAAATCCACATAATTACAGAGGCTCAAGGGAAGGCATGACATCATTTGATCCACTGACGCTACTCACATATGTCACTCTCTTTTCCAAAGGAAGACTTGGTAATTATGTGGGCTGTTTAACTGCCGTATTTTGAAATACATTTTGAGCAAGAATTCAGATACTGTGTGGTCTGCAGGTAAGAAAACAGGGCTGAGTTGGGAGATTTTACAGTTGCTTCCAGCTCTAATAGAACAATTTTACTTCTGATGCTGCAAATGTAGATTTTGTGGAGAACAATGTTACACAAGATGAATATTTCAAATATGATGGCATACTACAAATCCCCAGAATACAGACGTATCTACCATATTTGAGCGCACTTTGGTAAGTGAACATGAGTGATTTCTGTTGTCCTCTAACTTAAGTAGGATTAGAAAACATTCTAAATCATCTCAGTATCCTCAGCTAGGCTAATGATTTTGGGCTCTCATTTTGCCCTCATATGTTTTTGTTGTCTGCTTACTGTGTCCGTGTTGAACCCTTCTGTTTATTTTACTAAGAAAATTACGATGTAATTAATTTATACTAATTCAGTGATCTCTATAGTGTTTAAAGCTGAGGTATATAATGGTTTGAAAACAGTATCACAAGTTAGGGAAAATAAATATTGATGGATGGTTACAAAAATATCTTGAATAAGAAAAATGTGTTCATTCTCAAGAATTATATCTGTCTACTCAATGGCTCTCTTAGAAAACTGATAAGCAAAAGTCTCTTTCAGTGAATGCCTGAAAAAAAAACCAAAACTTTTTCTATCATATCCGCAGAGTGTGTAAAGTTTCCTTTAATTATAGACATAATCAGGACTTTAACACCCAAGATGACGACCATTTCTACTCATCCAATTTACGTATAAAGAAAGACTTTCTGACTTCCTAAGTTCCAACAACACGAGAAACTTGATCCAGGCCTTGGATATACAATAAACAATTATTTACTTGGTGAAAGAAGCACAAATGTTATTTGAAAATGCTACACAAAATTAGTAATACCACAGTGTAACAACGACAATAACATTTTGAGGAAAAATATAGGAGATGATAGATATATAGCAAAATAGGAACATGCATTAGGATGATGACTTATAAAGAATAAAGCAGGTACATGGACATCTGTGAAAAGGTAACATGAGTGATTCAGCAGCTTTCTACAGCCCACTAATGGTTATCAGACAGTGATGCAAAAGATGCAGAATAGGAAACATGCAATTAGTTTTACATAGATTTTTCTCACACTGTGTTAAAGCACTTCACATTAGCTCTGCCTCTTGTTTGACACTAGAATGGATGAAAATCATAACATAGTAGAATTTGAATTCAGATTGGCTGTAGTGGACATTTAAAAATTGTTGTCCATGTTTTGATACTGATGAATGTAAGCACTCAGATTCAGGAAGTGAATCCCTCACTGCCCTGGCAATTCACTTCCACAGTGTGTATTGTTCTTCTGCTGTCCTTTAGCTGTCTAACCAAAGGCATTGTTTCATTTCTCATTGAAACAGCTCCATGTCTATGGAAATTAAAGACCAAAGCTAGCAAATCATTCTATATTGTTTGTTGTGGTCAATCCAGAAGCACTTGTTTTGTATTTGAGAAGCAATTTGAGCTTCTCTGTCATATAAGCCCACTGGCTTTTTTTGAGAAAAGTAAGGTAGGAGAAACCCACAGGCAGAAATCAAGCCAAGAGACAGTGAAGAACTCTATGCAGGACAAGAAATGATCAGAAATGAAGGAGAGAATGTTAATTGGAAAACTATTATTTTTGTATCTGTCCATACAGAACTTGTATCAGATTCTATCAAAATGTTAATTACTATTCTCTTATCTAGACAATACACTGTAAAAAGTCTTTATAACAATTAATTACTTACTTTCTGGATACCTGTATCCTCAGTAATGTACCTGAGCCTCAGATCAGAGCTCTCTCTCAACAGTTTTATAGTCATAGCATGCCTATTAAGGAGACCTTGTATTTCCAAGCAATCACCTTAGAAGCTTCACTATAAGAAAAGAATGTGCAAGAAGACTTGGTAAGATTAGTGTGCACAAGCAATGCCATGCATTAGGTATGCAGCAGAAGAAACTAAACTTGCATGTAAAGTGTGAGACAAACTGTAACAATGCAAATCCCTTCTCTGTTTACCACGCTTGGATATCCTTTGCAGGTCTCATTGAGAACCATGTACATTGCAGATCTTGAAATTCCACTGGTATGACTGAGCTTTATGTGAAATGGCAGTGTACAACTGTGACTGCATAGGAGGCTAAATTATTGATAGTGCATTCTCTGTCCAAAACTTTTTTCCCCACTATAATAAAAAGGGATTTTTCTTAAACATCACTCATGCAATTTCTTTTACGATTCCAGAACACTAAATATCCAAGTAAATAACACGAAATTAAAGAGCAGAATCTGTTACTTACCTTTCTGCCCTCCACACACTGCTGGAGCTCGGGCTTATCAAGCACAGAGTACTGGCAGCCATGGGGCTGCCACATTATTTCTCTCCAGTCACAGGTTCTGTTGTCAGAGCAGCTGAGGCAAGGGACAATCCACTGCCCTGGAAAACAGCAATGGGTTATTATCATCTCTGTATTTTTTTTGAGGAGTGTTACTATGGAGCAAGTGAGGCATTCTCAAGCATTTTGTGACAACAGTTTTCCATATATTAAAGAGACTCTTTCCTTCTCTGCATTCCTTAGAATGCAGAAAGCATCAGACATTTTGCTCTCTCTAAAAGAACTGTGAATGTTCAAATCTGACAGTAGCTTGTGGATTCATTTCTCAGCTCAGATTGCTTTTCTTGCATCAGTTTGTCCTTTCCCAGCAGAAGCGATAAAATAAAGTTGAAGGGTTTAAAGAGGCAGAATGGGAAAAGGAAAATATTTACAGTTCTGAAACATCTAAAGTCAAGATTTGTTCTTATCTATCAAGATTAACTCTCTCTTAGCAGACCTTGCTAAAGAGGAGGACAGACTCTTTTGCAGAGTCTATTGTGATAGGACAGGAGGAAATGGTTTCAAACTAAAATAAGGGAGATTTAGAATTGGATATTAAAAAAAAGTTTTTTACAATAAGTGTGGTGAGACATTTGAACAGGTTTCCCAGACAGGTGATGGAAGCCTCATTCTTGGACACAGTCACAGTCAGGCTGGACTACACTCTGAGCAAGCAGATCTAGCTGTGGACATCCCTGTTCATTGCAGGGGAGTTGTACTAGAGGTCCTTTAAGGATCCCTTCCAATTTAATGATTCTATGATTTGATTCTATGATTCTACAATTCTTTTTAAAAAGTTGAGTAGTTGATCAAAGCCTCTGGATAGAAAAGTAAAGCAAGAGAGAGGATGGCTTTCCCTCATCAATACTCATTTCTTTATTTTTTGAGAATTCAGAAAACCATACACATGCATTTCAGATGCTTACAGTAAGATGAATAATCTACATGACTGACCTCCATTTTCAAACATTATTTTGCAGTTAAGGAGTGCATAGTGGGATTGTCAAAAGTCAGTGAGTTTCAAGCATCTGTTTTGAAAGGCTGAATGATTTACTTAGTTTGGGTCTCTAAAGCTGTTTAATTCCAAATCCTACTGGAAGTCAGAGGGACTTAGCTTTTGAATGAAGATAGAAAACTTGAGTTGCCTTTATATTCACATCCACTGCTTTTTCCAGTCCATACAATTGTAATGTCCTGACAAAAGTTCTCAGTGTCTGAGTAGCTATGCCAGCAAAACCTGCTTTTGCCTGATTAAAGAAAAAAGTACATGCCTCCAGATTCTTCTGTCAAAACTATCAAGCCTTCTTAGCATGCTTTGGTTTCTCCTTGCAGCCCAGCAAATGTCTCCAGCAGCAAACGCCTGCAGAGCAGGCCTGCAGTCATTCCTACTGGGCAGCAGCACCAGCCTGGCGGGCTTCTCAGTGTTTGTTATACAGCTGCTACACAAGAAGCCTCAGTACAACACAAGGCCACTTTTATCAGCACTTATCAGGCCAGGACAGAGTGGGAGGCTGAGAGAACCAAGCCTGCAGAATACCAGAGGCCCTGAGCTGTCAGCTGCTACCTCAGGAGCAAGGCCATCTCCATGAGTCACCCCGTGCTTGAACTGCTGGAAAGTCCTAAGCAAATGTTTTGGTAAGTAGCAGATAAAAGAGCCCTTTTAAATAAAACTATCAAGAATTGTTTGCAAAGTACCATGCACTGGCACATTTGAGGGCAGAAAGTATCCCACAGTGCTACGGCTGCACAGCTCTGGCTGCTGCTGAGCCCGTCCTGCAGCCGCTTCTGCTCTGTGCAGAACACACCCACCGCCAGCTATACCTGCAGGTGACACAGTGCACATGATGGCAGGCTGGAACTAAATGAAAGTCTGAACACTGCCATTATCACACATCAGCACATCTAATGGAGCTCCTGCAGGCAGCTAAGGAGCATGCGGCCCACTGCAGCATGGCGTGAAGGAAAAGGACAGAGGGACGGACAGCTCTGGACCGCAGTGCAAAAGCACAGAGGTAGAGCTGCCCAGAGCTCCTCACACAGTGCAGTTTTCAGTTTGTCTTCCTTCCATCCTAATCACTCAGCTATTCATCTTTAAGGACAACATTCCAACCAAAGTTTGTCAACCAAAGTTCAACATTCATTAGGATAAAAAAGTAGCATAGTTCCAAACAGGTAACTTTTTTGGGAGATGAAAGACCTGACAGTTGGTCTCTGGGCGAGATCTTACGCAGATTTTGTCTAGGGATTTGAAGTCAATCTTTACCCAAAGCTACAATGCGATGACCCATGTTCTAGAGCAAGGCATGATTTTCACATGCAGTCATATGAACAGAACGAGAAGTACCAGGTCTCAGCACAGTAAAAAGTGCCATGTAAACTCCTTGTATCACTTTATTATCACGTTATATTTCCTGAGTAACAGTAGGGACAGAATGAATGGTTGGTTTGAGGTAGAGACTACTACTGCTGTCCAGTTCTTCAAAAATGACCTAAAAGTGGTTTTGGGCAGTAATTTATACTTAAAAAAAATGTACGAAAACTGGCAGTTTTTCCTAATGTAATTTTTCTTTCAAATCAATTTCATAAAAGTTCTGGCAATGGCTAAGTCTGAGATCCCACATTTTATTGAACTTTCTGCTTAACTCTGTATACGTTTACAAGCTGATCTGGTTTTAGGTAATAAACTAGAAAAGTAGAACTATATAAAATGAATATTAAGGAACTGAAACATCTGAATAATTAAAGTTTAAACTTTGGAAACTGAAAGTGATAATGTACCTTTTGAAAAGATTATTTAACTTACATTCAATAATTAAGTATAGTAAGAAAAGACATGAGATATTTTTGGTATACGCTGAAGACAAGTGGCAAAAAAATAGAGAAAAATGGCATATGATGGCAAACCTATGTTTATAGGAAGCACTGGCATTTTGTGCTAGCATATGCAGTTGCTATACTTACATAGATTTTTAATATTATGTAAATACATGTATTTTAAATCTAATTATTATAAAATTTTCATATTGTAACTTCACAACAGATAGTTACTGCATTCCTAACCTTCACTAATAAGATTTCATAAAAAAATAAATCTTATATATAAAAATAGAAACAAGTAACAGCAAAAATTGCAACAAATCAATATTAGTTTGGAAGATTGAAAGATAAGATTATTTTCTATTCAGACTCTAAGGTGTTTTTTTTTTTTTGGAAGGTAGCAGTACACAACGTAGCTTTCAGCATAATTTCAATTATTCTGATTTATGCTGCTTCAGCTAAACGTCAGCACTGGTTCTATCGAGCAAAAGCAAGTTCACCTAGAATTCACTGAAGGAGGGTAAGAGAAAGCTGCTGTTAGTTTAACTTTATTATATGGCAAATACAAAGTTTTATGAAAGCCTGTAATAGGTTTCTAGAGAAAGAGTGAAAGTAAACTTGCTTTTGGGCTCATTAAAGAGGCTTATCAATTGCATATGTAAATCTCTTGCTTAGGATTTGAGATTAAACATTGCTAGTACTCCCATTAGCTGTTCTCCTAACTTGGTATGAAAACAAATATGATTTTTAAAAATTATTCAGGACTATTTATCTCATATTTAAAAAGCCAGCAAATGCTAGCTTAAAGTCAAGAAGTTTTAACTAAGAAAAGCTGAATTTTATTATTTGAGGTTTTTTTCTTCTGGACAAGGCTTTTGGCCTCTTTTATTTTTACTCATTCTTTCCCACTGCCATAGCCACAAGTACACAGATTTTACTTTCTAGATCAAAACCAAATAATTAGCCATAGAAAAACAACAACAACAAAATGAAAAATCAAATTTAAATGTAAAGGTTTAACTAAAGTGAAACTAAAAATAGCTTGTTGATTTATGACTAGTTCACTTTTACATTTTACATCCTAAGACATTTTAAAGATGTTTTCTCTAGGAGTATGTTATAGAAACATTCTTTTGCTTTGCAGCTGTATTGTGGAAATCCCCAGAAGCTGGGGGATGTAAGGATAGAGCACAGCCCTGCCAAAAAGGACCAGAGGGGACTGGTGGATGGCAAGCCGAATATGAACCAGCACAGCCCTCACAGCCCAGAAAGCCACCTGGATCCAGGACTGCATCAAAAGAAGTGTGGCCAGAAGGGTGAAGGAGGTGATCCTGCCCCTCTATTCTGAGCTAGTGAGACCTCACCTGAGATGTGGAGTCCTCAGTACAGGAGAGCATGTCCAGAGGAGGGACAAAAAAAGGACTCAGTAGATGGAACACCTCTCCTACGAGGACAGGCTGAGAGAGCTGGGGAAGAGAAGGCTCCAAGGAGACCTGGGAGCGGCCTCTCAATATCTAAGTGGAGACTGTAAGAAAGTAGGCAACAGACTCTTTAGCAGAATCTGTTGTGACAGGAGAAGGGGAAATGATTTCAAACTAAAAGAGGGAAATTTTAGATTGGATATGAGAAAAAAAGGTTTTTTTTTTACAATAACAAGGGTGAAGCACTGGAACAAGTTGCCCAGAGAGGTGGTGGATACCCAGTCCCTGCAGACACTCAAGGTCAGGCTGGACGGGGCTCTGAGCACCTTGATATAACTGTGGATGTCCCTGTTCATTGCAGGGGAGTTGCACTAGATATTATAAGAGTCCCTTCCAGCTCAAACAATTCTATAATTCTATGAATCTATGATTCTGTGTTCTACAAGAATGTTTGCTGTCAGGACTGGGATATTGCTTAGTTATAAATTGAGTGGTTTTGCACAAAAAGCCCTACTTTCCAGTTCCAGTTTGAATTTGTGAAATGAGTTAAAACTATACAGTCACTTCTTCCTGGAAACTATACATCCCAGTTCTAGGCTCATCAGACATCTCTTGGCAATTTTTCATTCTATAAGCAAAAATGATTCCTCTCTTTTTTAAAGACTTGTCCTTTGAGACTACATTTCCTGAAGTCGTTTCCATTTTTAATGTTATGCTATTCGCACTAAGTCCTTAAATATATTTTATTTCAGCTCCATTTAGCTAGACAAGGTATTCAAAAGAAGCACATTATATCTCACAAGAAACAGGCTGTCTGCCCCCAAAGGACTCTTCTTTCGATTTGATTTGGGCTTTCTAATCAGGATTTTTACATCCTAATATGGTAATATAGATGGTGCCGTGTTTGTTTATGACTCATAACTTGCTGTGATTGAAATACACTGCCAGGTACAGTGATGTCTCCTTTGTGCATTCCCTTCCTTTAACATTGAAAAAAAAAAATTATTTCCCTATTTTTTCATATAATCTGATGTATTCAGGCACTTCATGCATTCCTGTTACTGTGCAATGAGTGTTCATTGAGTTTGTGCAAGTTCACTGCTGTGAGAAAATGCTCTTATCTATGAGAAGAAAAAAAAATACATTCTTGTGGTAGAGATATCTTTCATTTATCTAATAAAGAATTGAACAAATTCTTTGTTTAATCCAAAAGAACTGTCAAATCCAAAAGCAACTTAAACTGGGCACGGAACTGCATACTCCAGGAGTTCTGTGTATTTCTCATACTTGTTAAAGCACACTTGCATAAGTCTTCATGCATCTGTGAACTAAAGATGAATACCTGTCTGCCATTCCACTCTGATGTGGGTTCTCACTAATCCAAAGGGATACTTCAATCGTATTGGTTGTTGAATAATTATTATTTTAACATAAGCCATTTCAGCCACACTGTGTGATTTGTCCATCTCGATATTTAAGGTATTGATACATGTAAAAGCCTACTTTAAAATTGTTATTTTTTTGTTTTCAGTATAGAAGTAGAAATATAAAAATAAAGTGGGTCCAAATGTTGTATTCTTTTTCAAGGAGTTTTTTTTTTTTTTTTTTAATTAGACATTTCCTTTCATTGAGAATAAAACCTTGGTTTATTTTAAAGTGTTTTTGATGGAAATAGTTCAATGCATTTCACAGGCTACCTGACAATAACGCAAGTAGTGGTGGATCGCTGATAACGAATTCATCAAAATAAAAATTGCCACAAACTAATTAATCTCAATCTAAAAATCCATAACACTTACAAGCAGTTAGTTATAACTGTTGTGTGTAGTTTGGTGCATGTGCAAAGAGAGTAAGAAACATCTCTTTCTACGTCTGTTTTCGTGCAGTGCATGAGTTGAGAAGACTAAGCACAAACCTTTTGCATCTCCAGCTTCACAGGTCTTCAGTGCAGTCTGTGAAATTGCAGACAGATACTCATGAGACAGAGGCTGCAAGCCACAGGACTCCTCTGGATGAATTTGAGAACCACAGTCCTGCATAAAAATGAAAGGAGTGAAAATGACAGCACTGCAATGAACCACATGGCTTTGAAATCCTCTTAATGACATGTAAGGAACAGCAGTATTTGGGGTTTGCTCTGCAGTTCTTTCACATTTAACTTTCTTATGTATTTCTTAACACAAAATTTAAAATTCTTTTTGCTTTCAAACAATGGTTTAGTAATAATCTCAATTCACAATCAATGTACAAGACACTACATTTGCTAAAGATAAAAGAAAATGTATGTTCAACTAATGTCATTTTGTTTCTATTTATCAAGCAATCTCTACTCATTTGTTCATGGAGATTCTGTATACATATCTGCAGACATATTTCTCATATTTCTCTGTTGAAATGTCTCAAAGTCATTTGAGGAGATACAGGTGCATAAAGAAAGAAAAGTTCAGAAAAAGAGACTTGGCCTTGCTGAACTTCATGAGGTTGGCATGGGCCAATCCTACTGTCCATGTCACCTATGAAGATGTTAAGCAGCACCATTCCCAGCAGCGATCCCTGAGGAATGCCATTCATCATCAGTCTCTACTGAGACACTGAGCCTTATCAGTTCCAGATGGAGTTCAAAAAGCCATCAGAATTAACGTAGAAATATTTTATCTATTATTGGCTTTTAGAAAGCTTGAATATGATTCTAATCTATTCTATTCAAAGATACTGAAGGTGCCAGCAGCTCCCAAAAATTTCAAAGGAAATATTTAAGAGAATAGTGATTTCTGACCAAAAGTCTTAGCATATGTAAGTTCTTAAATTTTAAATAGTATCTTATATCAATGTTGTGCCTTACAAGCAATAACCTTCAAGCATCCAGGGATCATACAAATCACAGTATTTGTAACACTGGCAGTTCTTCTAGTATTTGTAGTTTGGACAGCTACAGTATATGTGGCTGTACAAATTGCCAATTTACAGCTTTCCTTTATTGTTTCTGAAGAGAAATAACATTGATATTTTTGATGTTTTCTTTAGGACACAATGAATCATATCCTAACAATGCCTTTCCGTCTTGAATGTAAAAAGAGTTTACAATGATCCAGAGGCATATTTCTAGTTATTTCAGATGAATCTCACTTCAAATTACTTTGTAAAGATACTCTTCCTCCATATCGCATTGCCCGGTTTTTAAATACTATATGAAAAATGAAGACATGCCCCTTTCTGACTGAGACTGAATATTAGTAATGTTAACATTCAATAATTCGAGACTTGCTTTGTAAAGGAATTTCATATGTTTATTACTTCTAATTATTTACAAAACAAACAAACTACACAAATGGAAACACACTTTCAATGGAATATATTCATTTCAAGAAACATAGTATTCTTGAAAACGAAAATAAGAATAAAATTCAATTTCTTCAAAACAAAAAAATTGATTTAACTGTTCTTTTTCTCCATTGAAATATGATGATTTCTATTTTTCTTTTCTAAAATGATATTAAAATGTATTAGATACCTGTCACATACTATCATTCACTGTTTCTGAGAGATGCTAGATCTAGGATGCTATTTCTAAATTGGACCAAAGGGCAAACAAAAGTTATGTCCCAATATTGTCAAGGTGAAATCTGGCGATATAATCAGTGCCCCTTATATTGTTGGAGATATGAATATATCCTGGATTTTAGTAAATACAAGTGTGCATTAATTATTTAATTAAAAAGTAAGCAAAATGGTTGCCTCATATTTAATATGAATTCATTTGATTTCCTGATTTTAATAAATAAATAAATAAATAAATAAATAAATAAAGATCCTCCTATTGACTTTAAAGGGCTTATGTCATCTCTCTGTACAAAATTTCAGAAGAACAGCAAAATATCTGTGGGTTCTATTATATAATTGTCTTGTTTTATGCTCTGTAATAATGCTCTATAACTAAAGAAAGCTGTTATGACAAAATAAATGGCACAGTGTCTTCTAGTGTCAAACTGTGAGCTTGTCTTGGAGCCTGTGGGTCTGCACAACCTGGATAGAGTGACAGTATTACTTTAACTAACCTTAACACCAGAAAGCTTCTACTTTGCAGTAAAACAATTTGCACAGGACTTCACAAGAAAGCTCCAAATTCCTGAATGAGCTGCTATTGCTCTCAACACAGTGCCATAAAATAATTTAACAGGGATTTTCTTGTTCATACCTCTGCAAAGGGTATGTGTTCAAGCAATCAAAAATTGACTTTAATTGCATTCCTTGGGAGATAACTTTAACAGAAGGTTCACGTGGCTTGTTTTTTTAATAAATAGTAAAAATCAATTTGCAAGCCACATTTTGTCACTGATTTATGTTGACTTAGTGTGTTTTCAAATCACACAGGCCATGAGTCCTAAAGGACTGTGCTTATGTTTAATATGTAATTCTAGGATTATTGAGAGACTCTGAATCCCTGAAAAAACATTATTTCTTTCAGCTTCAGTTTTGTAGGATACCAATCCCTTATCATCACTTACATGCTAAATTTAATGGGCAAAACTAATCTGTGGCAGCCACAGATTCAGTGCAGATGCACCACTGTACAGTGCATTAGGGATTCTGCTGACAGCTTTCAGATTTTTTTAAGTTTTCTTGAGGTGCTTCAGTGACATGACATCTTGCCTTGCCCAAAGATGAAACATCTTGTGATCTAATGTTTACAAACAATCACTCAGGGTAGAGATGAGTGCCAGACACGTAAACTTAAATGATAGTTCTTGCTGTATCAGTTCTCCCTCCTTTTTCAGAAAGCAGACAAAAAGGTCCTGAAATGTCTGGACTAGAATCAACAGAAAACTTCCCCTCAGCTAGAATTCACTCTTCATGGGATTGGTTTGGTGTTTTACTAGTAAACATTTTTACAGAAGATTTGCTGGAAACTAACAAATAAAAGAGGAATAAAACCTTCTAATGTACATGTAGAAACCTTTCAGTCAATATCAGTCGATATGTAAGGAGCATTTCTGAAGTCCATCTGCTGTGTGAAGAGAATTGTTTCTCTCGAGAGCACACTATAATGAACGTGATTCTTCATAATGGGTACTTTATAAAAAAATCGCAGAGATTTTTGAGCCTGGTACTCTAAAGTTTTCTCAAATAATTTTATTGGAGCTGTCAGTGTATGTTATTTCATTTATTTATAATTTAATGAGACTTGAACAAAAAAGTCTGATTTTACAAAAATTTTGCTTATCTCAGCATTCAATAATTGAAAAAAATTATATATAGATATATATATGTGAGAGAGAGAACCATAACACTGTAAAGATGATCCATGGTCATGCAATTAATATCATGGAATGAATGTCATTTAAATACTGCTGTAGCTGCAATTATGCTTTAGATTAAGATATTGATCTTCAGTATTAATAGATTTTTACTTGCTGTTGTGCCTTTTTAGCACCTCCGTTCTAATGAAGGAATAATTTCTCTGCAATCACAGAAATTGCCTACATATTGCTGTAAGCTTCCTCCTAACTGGAAGGAATTGAAAGAAGAGAAGATAAGAAGCCCATATCTTTTCCAAGAAAACCTGTATTACATAGAGACAAATTGTTCTTCTGTGTTCTTTTTAACTGTTGGTGCCCCAGCAGAGTGGCAGTGCACCATATAAAGAAAAGGAAGTATCTTTTAATGTTTTCAGCTGATACTACAAGACAGTTCTGCCTTTTATAAGAGGAAGGTACATTTTTCAGAACCTTTCTGGAATAACCCATGCAAAGCTGTTGCTAAAACTGTCACTTTCTCTGAAAGCAGACATGTTAATGAATTGAATGCTTTGGAAACTCTCACTGAGGATACCTCTGTGTAGGCTCCATGCCCAGCTTTTTCATAATTTTTTCTGCATTTATGTTAAAACTCAGCGATCAATGGGAACAGTGGGCTCAGCACTTTGAAAAACTGGTCAGCTTTGCTTAGGTACTCATGTCTGAGATTGCACCCACCCAACACAATGAAGAACACATCTACTAATAACAACCAATACAGAATAAGTATATCAGTATGTTTTTAAAGTGGGAAAAAAAAAAAAAAAAAAAAACCCACGATAATAATAAAGCTCATAGGAATTCATTTTAGCATTGCATGCAAACAACACATAACCAAAATCCTGCATCCCTTTAATACTCTAAGCCAACTTGTCAGGAAGCTAGTGGATGACCTAAATGTCATTCACTAGTTTTTGGAAAAGAAGGGAGATTTTCCAATCATTGTGCTTTGACTCTGAAGCCTTCGGTCAGCGCTGCCCATCAGCACCACAGCTCAGCCTTGCCCTATGGTGCTGCTGGGGCTGCCACATTGCTTTTGATTCTGTTTACATTTGAGACATGACAGAACAAAGCCTGCTGTGAGAGAGATAATTTTCAATGCTTTTCTGCTGGCCTTTGTAGACTTGCTGACTTCACTTTATTTGATCTGGTTCTATTTAAACTGATCCAGTTCCTCGTGAAACACTTTCATCTCTCCTCTTAGTCCATCTTTTTCTACAACTTTACACACATCTAAAACTAGAAGTGATTAAAAATGATGCTATGGAAAGAATTCTAATAAAATTAGTCAAAGGGTGAGCTCATGAAACAGTGAAATTGTATCTTATTGCTAGGGAATAAATTGTGAGCAGATGGATTAGTTCCACTCTAACGACTTTATTAATATGGCAGTAACAAATGAAGGAACAGTTGGCATGTTGACTTCTATTCAGCTGTCTCCCTCTGTGCGGCTGCATTATTCAGTGATAAATGAACCCCCAAAGATTCAGAGATTTGGGCTGATTCAGATCAGCACCCAGTATTAACTTCATTAAACTGAAACTCCTATGTGCACAAAAAAAAGATCTAGAACACTCTGGCATGGAGGAAAGCAATCTTCTGAGAAGTTTCAGTGCACTTTCAGCTAGAAAACAATAACTATTACTTTTCATCAAGCATTAAGAAATATATAAAGACACTGCCTACATCAAAATGAACAGGGAGATGAGGATTAATGGGATGAACTCATGGGGTAGCAAGTTCATGTACTGCAGCTATATTTTGAAGGAAAGAAATTGCCACTTTGTTTGTTGAGGAACCTAATGTGTTCCATCTGCAAAAACGGCATAATATTTCCCCATTGGCCCCAAAGGCACCGTCATGAAAAACACATTCAAAGACTATGAGGTGCTCAATTCTGCAGGGATCTTGGGAGAGGTCACTTTAGATACAAGGTTTGGGCACTAACAGGGCTGGAACATGCAGTGCACAGACATCAGTAGGGGACTAGGAATGATATAAAAAGTTGAGAAACTTGCCATATTGTCAAGGCATGTTGGAGACATCAGAGAAGAATTTGAAAAGCGGACAAGCGCAGCCATAAGTCTAAATAGCTTTCAAGTTCTTACCAGAGCTATTTGCATTGTGGCTATTATTACATTGTCTGAAGAATACAAGTATACCATACATTAGAGGATTTTTCTCTTAATCACAAACTTTTGCTCAGGAAGTTATGGGGGGGAACAATATAACATGCTTTAATCAGTGATGGAAGAATATCTTTAATATTTGCTAACGAGCTTTTGAAAACCCCAGTAGGTCCCCATCTACAAAGGCAATTGCTTCAAAGTAAATGAAGATTGTATGGACAAATACAAGTCATCGTGACACTGGAGCAGATGCAAAGTGGCTTCCTCTGCACTCAGAAGGCTAACCTCAGAGGAAGCTAAGAAACAGTTTTGAGAACTGAGCACTGCTAGTCAAGAGAAAATATTGCAAGTTTCATACCCCTGTTTTATTATCCCTTCGTGTGTGTAGAGTGGAAAAGAATCTTTTCAGTGATGTCAGTTAGAGATTGGTTATCTGCCCTCTTGCTTTAAAATAGTCCAAAGTTCTACATCTGCAGATCTTAGAAAAAAATATTCACGAAGTCTTCAAAGCTTTTCTCTTAATCTAGTGCATTTATGAATTATGATTCTGAACAGTTCAGAGGTGCAGCACAATTTGTTGAAGTAAGACAGGTGAATGTGAAATTCAAATTTCCTGAAAATAAAATACTCATAGCATAAGTTCTGGAAAATATTTTTAACTGTGCCAAAAGATGACTACTTTTTTTTTCTCCAATATTTAAAGCTAACAACTGCACGTTATCTTTTTCAACTATGCTTTCTTAGTAAGTGTGCTTTTTTCTAATGCAACTAAATGATATTTTTCTTAAGCAAAAACAGTCACGATCACTAGCTTGTATGCTTTATCAACTAAAAACACAAAGCAAAAAAAAAAAATAAAGGAATGAAAAGAATGTAGTGCTCCTTCCTCCCTCAAAATGAAGATAAAAGAGGAACAGCAGATAAAGAGAGGCATTTTGCTATTTTTGGTTCTACAGGATTTTTATTCTAAAGAATGAAACAGTGGTTTCGGTCTGAACATTTCAGGAGCTGCGTCAGTTTTGGATTCCCATTTAGTCTTCCTCTTTTCCCTCTCTTTTCCCAGTGTAAGCTCTGAATGTGAACTGATTCGAATTTTGCCAAGTCCCAAATCTGGACATGGAGAATAGTTTGAGAAAACCATGTGCTTTGACACTTTGAGAAGTAAATATTATGTGATAACCAAGGGAATTGTTAGGTATTTATGGTTTTCTCTCAATAAAGTGCCAATGATCCCCTGATGCTTTCCTATGGTAATTAGTTACAAAATCTGCTATATTGTTAGCTGGAAAATCCCACAGTCTTGGGCCTATTTTTAAGGAGAATTTTGCTATACCCTTCCATGCTAAAGGTGTACAGCATCCATATTTCACATAGCAAAGAAATTTTTAGATATTATGTACAAGAAGCTGTTGGTCTCTAGTCCCATCTCATAGATTTTAGAGCAGAACCTTTATATCATAGCCATGATAAACACAAGAACTCAGATTCAACAGCCATCACTATATTCATAAATTATGACAAGATGTGAGTAAGTTAAAAAACACTTTTGTTCATTGCTGAATTCTGAAACCAAATTACTCAGACAGAAATAGCAATGCATGTTAGCTAAGGATTCTGTCTAGTGAGTTATGTCTGCTAAAGCTACTATTGAAGTTGCTTCTTACAGTAAGCAAGACTTGAAGATTTGAATTCACTTTCAGAAAATAATATATCAAAAATACTTCTTTTTCACTTTTAGCACAAAATCCCATAGATCTTGCAAGAGCATCTATTGACTTTATTTAGAGTTTATTTTAGAGCATATTGTGGGGCATCCTGGAAGCAGAAAATGGGACCAGGTCACAACTCTGCCTCTTATTTTCTGTATCAGCTTGAGCAAATGACTCGGTACCCACATCTGGAATGTATCTTCTCAAAACCCTCACTCAGCTGACACCAGTCTCCTAAGTGCATATGTTTCTTCATATGGCAAAATCAGCCATAGCTCTACAGAGCTATGCTACTCAACTCCTTTAGCTATAACAGAGTTCAAAAATCCCTTTGCTGGTGGTGCTTATCTGATAGATATTCTCAGGACATGTCACCAGAACTGTGCCTTGCACAAAGCTTTAATTTCCTTTCATATTACAGGCAGAACAGTGCCCTGTGACATAGGAAGCATAGAGTCCCTCTTTTAGCTGATTTGTTGGAGAGATTTCCATTCCATCTCTCAATGCCTTCCTACACTCAGTGGCTGCTCTGGGCAGTGCAGCCTTTCAGGCTCTCCCAAAGAAGCTGTTTGCATTTGCTTTGTACATATAATTAAATACTGACTTGTAAAGAGCCTTGAATCAAATCCACTCACAGACTAGATGTGTGTAAAGAACACAGGGTGAAACTGGATGGCAGGAGCAACCAAGCTCTGTGTTATCTTTAGCTGAAAAAGGACCAGCTGAAGTGGGCATTCAAATCCCTGAGAGAGCACGTCGCTGTTTGAAGTGGAGGAAAGACTCTCCTGTGTCCAAAAGTGGACGTATAACTCCCAGAGAAAGGCATACTTAAGATATATTCTTTTCCATATTATTTTCTGCTGGGCAGTACATCTGAATCTGCTCTTGTAGATCTTATTTTTACAAGCCGAAGTGTTCTATTTCAAAACTAAGGAATGATTGTATTCAGACATATTCACTGTTGTTGTTTTCCTTTTCAGTTGTATCATTTGTTCTACTAAAAAATATTAAACATTTCTCTACAAGTTTTACTTCACTAATGCTTCCTATACAACACGTTAAGGAACCTAGTTACACCGCCTAGGCATCTTATGTTTCACTAGGCTTCAGTATGTTTAAATCTCTCTCATCCCAACACATTCCCCTAGTTCTCCTGGAACATTCCCTGGACATGAAAAAGGTGTGTAATACTGATAGTTTCAGCCATATATTCATTACAAATAGAAAGTAGATGACTGCCAATCTGGATGTAAAACTTCTGCATGTCCAGTGCAACAGCAGAGCTGATTAATGTATCTTGAAATACACATCAGAACCATGCATGGTCTGGGGAACACAGAGGAAGCCACTAACAGGCTCAGAAACACCAAGTGAAAGACTTCTGAAACTGTTTTCCCAGACAGTGCCAAAAACTTTGTGAGTTCCTGCCTTTCAAGTAAAGATAAAGTCGGCATATGTGTGGAGGCTTCACTCTAATGGGAAGCACACTTGTATCTGGGAGGCAACAGGAGGTATTTCCCCGCATGCTTACAGCCTGTGCTGATGCACATGTTTGAACAGCCCAAGCACATGGCCAGCTCAGTGCAGCCATGTGCTTTGATGTTGGCTGTCTTTTCTGGTATCACAGAGAGCACAGAGACCCAGCAGCCATTCAAGTCAAGTCCCAAGAGCAGAATGCCCTACTCTTCAGAAAGCAATATGTCCACAGTGAAAGGACCAATGGTTGCTCTCCAGAAAGTGATACTAATGCATGTGGAGTTGGTTGGTTTTCCTGCTTAATATCCATTTTGTGCTGAAAAATATCACCAAGGTATAGAGGCAGCTAAGAGTGCCATGGGTCCAGATCTGAGCCTAGAGGCATCCATTTGGTGGAAGGCCACTTGTAGGGTGCCAAGGAGCAAAGGGGAAACTGAAGCTGAGGTGCACTTATTGTAATGCCCGCATCCCTGGCAGGGTGATCCTTAGCACCTTATGCTTTCCTAGCAGCTCAGCCAGAGGTAAGTCATAACAGCTGGCAGCCTTGCAAACAGCAGCCTGACTGTTCTGTATTTGGATCAATTTTTATAGAAAGATTTGACAGAGCACACATCTCTCTCAGAGTCTATATAAAAAAAGCTTTTATGGCCAAATATCAGATCCTTTTCTTACTAAGGCATTGAACTGTTTGTTTAGGTCTAGCAATAGGTGCAAAGATCTTGAGAGGGTACATTTTTCAAAGGAGTATTTGTATGGATCGTTCTGTGACAAATAAATATGATTACTGATGCAAGTTTAGAGCCTTGTTGCATTAAGAAAGAAAGATGAAGGCTAAAACTAAGAATGTGTAAATGACAGTAGAGGAAATCTCTGTGCAAATATGTAGGATACATGAACAGTGCTTAGGCAGGTCTCCATTTCACACTATATATAACTCAAAATTAAACTATTTATATTTAAAAGGTGCTCTATAAGCCTACAGAAATTCAGAATGGAAAACTGTTACTTTTACTCTGAATATATGAAAGAGTGAGAGAATGTGTAGATTTAAGAAGCGGTTTTTTTCCCCCCCTTTTTCCTAGACTTAAAAGCTTCAGTAAAAGTACAACTATAAAGAAATCTAACAGTCATCTTCATTCAAGACTAAAATTTCTTGGACAATGCACGCAATAAAGTCTCTATTAAAACTGAATGGGTAAGTGTATTTACAGGCAGGTTATCATTTTTACTTCCCTTTTACTCCACTCGGACAGAAAAGAATGAAGTAGGGAAGGACCGATTTGCCTTTGAAAATCAATTCATATTTCATTGAAAAGAACCTTTGTGTTAGAATATTTTCCTTGCTGTCTAATAGCTATGTCCTACCCTAAATTTGACATATCCCCAGATACTCATTTAACATACACAGCTGGGAGACAGGAGTAAGACAGGCAAGCCTGTTTTCTAGAACACCTACAAATCTGGCCATGTAGTAATTCATTTTCTAAACTACAATGGGGTCAAAATTGCCCCTAATTAATTCACAGTGCATTTGCTGCCATAATCACAGAAGTGAATTTCATGGATTTTTATTAATCGTGATCTTTTCAAAAGATACTGATTAAAGGTTTGCCTTCTGGTGCACAGCAGACTGAAAGTGCAGCCTCCTTAAGGCCTGATTGGCTTACTGAACAGCAGACTGCATGCAGGTAGCTTTCACACATGGACAGAAACAGATTGCATGCAGTTAGTGCCAAACAAGCAGATTGAAGTTAGAACGCTCCCTGCTCCCTGCAGCAGCCTGCTCACAGTAATTTACTTCTGCATGTCCTTTTCATTCAAAGTAATCAAGCAGCCAGTAGTTGAACAAGATTCTTCTTCACAAAAAACTACTAATTACTTCTGAAAACTGAAAGGTACTTGGTGACAATGTTTATTCTACCGCACAAGGCATGAGAGGGATGCTGAGCTGAAGCTTTGCTTTGCTCAGTACGGAGATCACATTACCATGTAACAGAGCATGGTAAAAATAAAAATTAAACAAACAAACAAACAAACAAAAAACAGTCAAAATGTAAGGCTCCCTCAACAGTGATATTAAGGCAGTTAATTGCAGTTTATTAACCACCTAACTTCCCCTGGCGTACACAAATAGTTCATATAGCAATTCACTCTTCCCAGCAGACAGAGATCTCATAGGTCACAGTGATTCAGTTCAGGACTGAGGAGGAAAGACAATAATGCAGCCAGAGCAGAACTGCAAATGTCCCTGAATCAAAGTGGCTCAGGTTGCTGACCCCCAAACATCAGAAACATGTTAGGTGCTGTTTTATTCTTGCAAAGACAGAGGCTACACTTGCATTTGGGCAGTGTTCCAGCTGCTGCCAGGCTGTGACCGCATCTACAAAAGCCAAGATTCAGCACTTCAAAGAAATACCTCTGTAAAGAGCTAAGCACTTCTACACCTTTCATATGAATTTTTAATCAGGCTATGAGAAGAATTGTGTTTAACTTTCTTGTATCCACTTATAAAATAAGTTGGTGTAAATTCAAGTTTCTGAATATGTAGGACAAGTTTTTCTTTAGTAAAGCAGGCATGGATGCCTTTGTTTCCAATAGTAAACTCTCCCACACTATAACGTAGGTTGTTTTTCTGACCAGTAGGATTATTTGATTACAATGCCCCCTGAGCAGCTACAGAGCCAAGAATATTACCTTATTGTTTAAATATTTTTTGCCTGGGTAGATGAACAGTTCATAGCAAGACAGCTCTTGATCTGTCCACATTCCAAGTTGATAACAGCTATTTTTTGTGTTCCTTTTCTTCCTCAGTAAGATACTGGACATCTTGAAACAGGAATCTTGCACAGTGTTTGCATAGTAATAATTCAGCAAAACCCCAACAAATTCTGAATCAAACAGACAGCTTAAGTTTCCTCTAGAACAAGTTCTCCTCTACATGGAAAAGGGGTGCCAGAAATTGCAGTGGATGCGGAGACCATAATCTTTGGCTGTTGCAGAAAACTGTAACTTTTCCAGTTCAAATCAGATTCAGAATATGTACTGCTGACAAAATGATATACCATAACATACAGTACACTATAATCTATATTCAATACGTTAAAATAATTTAACTAGGGTTAAATTAATTATTACTGCAAGGATGCTGTCTTGTTTTAACTTTTCTCGAATTCCATTGTTCCACAACCTTTCTACAGCCTTTTAATCATTTGACAACAGCTATATAAGAAATTGCATAAACTTTGCAGTCTTTTTAATGGAAAAGCACAGATGTGGAGTAGCCTTGGCGTGCCAATTCTACCATACTGATCTTTACCCTTCAGCTGCTAATACCCTTCACCTAATAAAAACAGCAGTTCTGCATGACTAAATCAGGGGAGTGTACTTCGAGGAAAGTAATCAAGTTTGATAATTTTTTATTTTGTTTCAGCTTTTTTCTGTTCATACGACTAACACGAGTGAGCTTGAGGGAAGGTCAGAATTGGGGAAGAGAATCGAGAAGGATACGGTTTAAAAGAACAGTAAATTATTTTCTTATGCTCTTTAGATGTTCCATAATGTTATGACAATTGAATAAAAAATACATAATAGTTTGCAGTTGCTAGAAATATTTGAAAATACTTTGAAATTCCTTTATTTTGGAATATTAAACCTACCCTCTATTGTTTTGAAAACATTACACAGGAGGAAACTACATCTGCTGTTCTAGAGTACTGCATTACTACCTTCATATAGGGTGCACTAAAAGAAAAAAAAAAAACAAGTATGTAGCAGATAAAATCTAATTTGCAGTTTTGCAAAGCAAAATGTCTATGCAATGACTGATCTTAATAGGCCACCACACATTTAATCACCCGCAGTATTTAAATAATCTCATTTTAAGCTTAGAGTTCAGCATATAATGTACTGGGGAAAGACAAAGTAGGTAGGTCCATCAAAAAGACCTCAATACATCCATGAAAACTCAAACACACACAGACTCCAAATGGCCATCACATTGCCAGCGTAAATACCTTGGGAATGAACTCCATTTATACCTCTTCACTGTATCAGAATGCCAAAGCAATGCTTCATTTCTATAAGACATGGATTTAATATAAGGCATTTCCTGTAAACCAAAAAAGCTGTCTCAGTCCTCTTCTGCCTTTCTCCAGTAACTGACTGAAGTTGTGAAGTTAGCTCTGAGTTAAAGACAAGTGAAAGAGCTGTCATTATTTATAACTGCTGCTGGTCCACCAGTTGTGTACCATTTCAGAGCCACATTTTACAAGAATCAAGACATTTCCCAAGCTATTTTTATGACTTCTGACCAACCTCAGGGGCAGCTGTTGAAGTGCACAAAGCCAATGAGTACCTCTCCAGAGCAAATATACAGTTCTGAAAGTAATCTTCACATTTTCACAATTCTTAAGAGTAAATGCCTCAAACTCAGGACACAATCCATGGTGCAGGTTTCTCGAACACTCAATTTGTACCCTGCCTGCTACAGCACACATACAGAAGTTTCAACAAGGAAATTCTTCTGATCTCTTGTCATTTCTTTCTGACGTGCCTTATCTGAAGTTTTCATCAGAAAGTCAGTAATGGAATAAAAATGTAGTGTCAAATTGTAGCTCACTCAGAAAAACTGACAAATTGAGAGAAAGCATACTGATCATAGCTTCATAGTGATTTTACCTGGAAAAAGCCTGCTGCCTTCAACATCCACATGTGTAGTCTTTAAAGAATCTGTCTGACCACATGTTGTTTTTTCTCCATATGTGTAAACTAACAGCAGAGATCTATTTGTACGATGTAGCGCTCTGGAACATTGTGGTACTCCCACGAGAATTTCTGGCTTACAAAGCAAGAAACTGGTTACCTTGAGGCTGTGGAATGTTCATCTGTTTTATATGCCACAGTTGTAACACTATTCACGTTTTGTAGATTATATTAGTTACCATTAGTTATATATGTCAAATGGTAGAATTTCAAAATGAAAAGGAACTTCTAATCATTATTAAACTAATGTATACATCTTTGAAACTTTCACGTCATAATGATTTTCCACAGTCAAAGAGCACATCTGATTTGTTTTATACCTCTCTAAAACATGTATTTTCTTCAATACGGTTCAAAAAGTCACAGAATCATGAAATCATTCAGGTTCGAAAGGATCTCAAGTGGTCTCCAGTCTAACTTCTTACTGTACGCAGCTCAGTTATTAGATCAGACCAGAATGCTTAGGCTGCTTTGTTTAATTTGGTGTTGAAAAACACAAGGATGGAGTCTCTGCAGTCTGCTCTGCCGCTTGGCTGTCCTTATACCAAGAAATGTCCCCTTATATATTAACAGACAGAAAATTCCCTGCTTGAAATTACAGCTGTCTTTTGTTTTCTTGCTGTGCAACTCTTCTGTGAGGAGCTTGCCTCTCTTTTCTTTGCAGTTTCCTCTTACATATTGGAGAGCTGCTATTAACTCTGCCTGAAACTTTCTGTACTCTAGGCTTTAAAAACAATTCCCTCAGCCTCTCCTCATACGGCAAGTGCTGCAGGTCAAATATATCCCCAGAGAATTTTATGTTTAGTCACCTCGGTAAATATCTCCATTGGGATAAACAGGGACTAACTTTGAGTAAGGAGCTCTAGTTTAGCCAACCGTTTCATGGATTTAGAAAAATAATAATCTTTTCATTATAAGATGTAAACAGAATTCCTGATTTAACCAACTGCACTACACTTGTTGCAGAGAAGTTTTATTTGAAAGACTGAAAGTTAGAGAAATTGGCTATTTGTTATTTGTATTTTAATTCTTACTCAGATCATTTGCAGCTTTAACTAAATAAGAAGATGTAACTCAGCACCTACTCAGTTTACAGTTAATTCTGATCATTAGTCACAGTTCTGGTATAGAAAGACAAGATATTTTTAGAAATACAAAACTCAAAATATATATTCACTAATACAAATTTCTGTCTGCATCATGTGAGGAGTGGACATTGTAATCCCATTTACAGAACAACCTTTACAAATACCCCATAAAATTTTCTGATTTGTGTAGTATGACATGAAATACCATTTATTAAAGACTAACAAAAATATTCCTATTGACATCTTTGTGGTTTAGATTCACATGCTTAAGACTGATCACCCATACTGGAACTTTGCTAGGTTGAGGACAAATGCAAAGGGACAACCACTTCCACTCCTGCAATTGCTTGTGTGAGAGGCAGAGAGGAAGCCTGTAGTCATGTAGGAGCCCACTTTCACAGCCAGGAAAAACATCAATGCTATGAAGCCTCAAGATAATTTGCATCAATTATGGAAAGGCGGTGTGTAAGCTCAGTTGATGTCTTCTTCTCTCATCACCACCTAAACTCTACTTCTGTTTTTAAAAGTAACCATGATCCCAGATCCGAGGGAACTAAATAACAAGAAGAAATGTGTTGCTATTGACTTAGAAGAGAGCTTTACTCTGTATTGTCCAGCTGTCATGGGTTAGGTTTTCCAGCTTATTCCCTCAAGGATTGCTTTTCTCCATGTTAAGGGACACTCCACATTCGTGCTTAGACATCTGAGAGACATGGTCAGCACTACACAGGGATGAACACTTTTATTTCACTCAGGGAATCTTCAAGTATACTACAGACATGGGAAATTGGGAAGAATATGGACATATCATCTGGACATGATTATGGAAGACAAAAGTGGTCTTAAATTTCTTAACTATAAAATTTTGTGGCACAGACTAGCTATTGACACAAGAGTACTGCTTCATCCCTCTCAATCTTTTGCTGGAGAAAAGCTGGTTCATTTTGTCATGTATGTCTTTTCCCATTATTCATGTTTAAAGGTGTCCTCTAAGGTACTAGAAAACAGATGAAGGCATCCTTAGTCAAAGGACAGAGAGCAACAACTCCTGAAGTTGATTTGGATCATGCCTTCTGGAGAACCAGACTTGCATCCATTTGCCACAGAGAGAATTTAGTTGTTACTATATCCCTAACGCAGATGTTCCTAGAAGAATCAGTGAAAATTCAATGTGCCTATCAAGAGGAATGGAAATAATCCAGGTTCCTACCACTACAAATTGAGTTTCGAAATGACTTAAAATCCAGCACTTGCTCAGTAAGTAGGAGTGCCAGAACCACGTGTAAAATTAAATATTTAATGTGCTCTTTCCAGTCTTGTAATATGCCTACAACTAAGACTTAAATAGAAAGACACCATTTTGATTTTTCCTGGAAGAAGACTTCTCTAGGTGGCCCTTACCCCCAGTATTTATTGGTTAAGGAACACTTTTGTAAGAGCTCAGACTGAAAGCATGAGACTTGACAACTCAAAATATTGAAAAAAGTATGTTTTTGAAATTCTACATTGTATGTTAATTTGGTGTTCATATAATTCTGTAAGAAAATAATAAAAGCAATCACAGCACTTACAGATCAGCTCTTAAATTTCAAGTATTTTCAAACAAGTTATAATGTGCTTCACAACTAAAAATTGGAAACAGTAGCAAAAGTGACTGAAGGGAAACTTTAAAACTTCATAAGGTGAGGGGTGAACACTGCATTTTTATTTTATAGAAACTGTGGAAAAGTCTTCAGTCTTATCATGAGGGGGTTTATTTTTACATTGTTTATTTAAATTAAAAATTGCATTCCTAGGAGATGATAAAACCTTGGATGAAGGTTTTTAACCTCAAGGCATATAAAAAAAGTTTTAAAAAATCAAATTTATACTTTCAGATAAAACAATAATGGGAAAAGTGGTTTCACTGTTGAATTTATTTCATTATCATTCTTCTATTTTCTTTCTCTTCTTTCACTTCCTTTCCAAAATAAACTTCTACACAAATCACATTACCTCCATAATTTTCTGACCCTGTATTGTTAAGATTTTTAGGAATTTTCAGTATGTAAAGACTTGGATTCAGCAAAGGTCAAATCATTTAAGAGCATATGTTCTAATTTTGCCAAAGTGTATGTATATAGAACATCCAGTATCTTACAGGTCTTTAACTTCTCAATATCATATCCATCTTTAGGAATTCATTAGTCATAAAGTGGCACTGTGGTTCTGAATACTATGAACTACAAGTACTCATACTACAGTACTCATATTCTAGCAAATGCAACCAACATCCTGCTGACAGTCTGCACCCCATTCCCTATCACCTGTCAACATGCAACTCATGTAATTTTGCTTACATGAGTTGTCTCACAGATTCTATCAGGATTGCTCAGGATGAAAATTACAGAGGATAGCATTCATCTGATCAGATATTAACAGATGAAGCATAAACACTACATCTTTATAGCTGAGCCACTCATACAAAACAGATCAGACAACTGTGATCTTTCCCAATTAATTACAAAGGTTTCAAAGGGAACAAGCTCAACTGTGGAGTTCTACATTTCTGAAAACTAAGATGAGTTGGATCCCACTGATAATATTCAAATTGAGGAAACTACTTGTTCCACATAAGGCTTTCCCTTCCATCCCATCACTATATTTTCATTTTTGCAGAAAGTAGGGACTGAGCAAAATATTTGGTACAGAGGGCCAACACAAGCCAGTAATTATCACAGCAACTCATTAGACATGCACTGTGTAGCTATTCAAATACCATATTAGTTTATAACCAAAGAAATTTCTTTTAATCTTCCTACAAAGCACAGATGGAATCCACACTGCAGTCCTCATCTTTTCTATAGTCAAAAGGGCAGGTAGCAGAAGATACAGCTAATGCTTTTCTACAGTAAACAGAATACAAAACTTAACAAGGAACAATACACAGCAATTTCTTTTACAATCTGTAGCAGAAGAAATCTGCAAACATATGAACCTTGAATGGACTTTGGAAACAGTTAATGGTAAGCAGTAAGCCACAATAATCAGAGCTTTAAGGCTAAACTAGAAATTACACCATTGCGTTCAAATGGAACAACAAAATGCATTCTTGAGAGATGATACTCTCTCATACCTCTTTTCTGGTAGATTTATACACTTTTCTGGGCTCCTGTCTAAAGCTTATAGTTACTCATTTAATTGATTATAAAACAGTAAAAAAAAATATTCCCATTGAGTGTGGTATACCTTTAGTCCATGATTCAGTTTTCAAAACTGCTCTCTGCTGAAAGCAGCCATAAAATACTGTAGAAGAGTAGTAGGACAGAACAGCAACAGTCACAGAATCACAGAATCACAGAATGGCCAGAGTTGGAAGGGACCTCAAGGATCATGAAGCTCCAACCCCCCTGCCATAGGCAGGCCCACCAACCTCCTCATTTAATGCTAGACCAGGCTGACCAGAGCCCCATCCAATCTGGCCTTGAACACCTCCAGGGACGGGGCATCCCAACCTCTCTGGGCACCCTGTTCCAGCACCTCACCACTCTCTCTGTAAAGAACTTCCCCCTGACGTCCAACCTAAATCTTCCCTCCCTCAACTTAAAACCATTTCCCCTTGTCCTGCTGCTATCTACCCTTTCAGAGTTGATTCCCCTCCTGTTTGTAGGCTCCCTTTAGGTACTGGAAGGCTGCAATGAGGTAACCCCGCAGCCTTCTTTTCTCCAGGCTGAACAAGCCCAGCTCCCACAGCCTGTCCTCATAGGGGAGGTGCTCCAGTCCCCTGATCATCTTTGTGGCCCTCCTCTGGACCTTCTCAAACAGCTCTCTGTCTTTCTTGTATTGGGGGCTCTGCTTTTCCTAGCAGACACCTCTGTCTTCATTAATGAACCTTGCACACAGAGCCCAGTCTATCATGCCTCACCATAAGTGCTTGTCAGGTACTCAAACTTGGTAAAATAAAAAGAACAGCAAATAAAGAGTTTCTTTCTCAAACTAAGCTCTAGTGGAAAGAATTATTAAAGAAGGTGTGAGTGCTGTAAAAGCTCTGTTTTGTTTTTTGTTTGTTTGTTTGTTTGTTTGTTTTGTGCTTTGAAGAGATCACTGAAAATGTGGTCTGCACAATGACATCACAATTTTGCCTTTCAGGGTCAACCACTAAAGTTGTGTAATAAAACCTGCTGGTGTCTTTGTCTTTTATTGTTTTCTCCAAAAAGATCTTCCTGCACAGAACAACAGAGATGGCATTTTTTAGATTTTTTACAGCTATTTCTGAAGTCTTATCCAGGCTGAAAAGAGATTGCCTCATAAATATTAATAAGAACAAATCCTGGGAGTTCTGGTAGACAACAAGTTGAACATGAGTGAATGCTCTGCCCTTGCTCTTAGGAAGGCTAATGGTATTCAGGCTAATATTTAAGTTTGTTAAGCAACTTATAATACAAAATGTAATCATTTTTAATTATTAAAATAAAAAATTTTGATGTCCTGACTAAACACCACACTAATAATTGAGAATATTTGATTTTTCATGTGTTAAAAATAAGGAGGTCTTATATCTTCCTTCATTGGATTTAAGCATCATTATTGCAGAGCAGAATGTGTGCATATAAAAGGTAGCACACACAGTGGTACAAGAGCAAAACAGGCAGCCTGAAATACTGTTACTTAATTATACACAAGAATATATGCAACCAAGTTCCAAATTTTATTTTCAGATACAGCCAGATAGATTCTGCATTTAATAAATGATCAAACACCTTGACAAGATGTGTTAAGTTCTTCTAGCACTACAAGTTTCCTAGATCAGGAATATTGTACTAATAAAGTTGAAAAAGGCCATTATTGTAGTACTTGCATGCGGACACAGCTCCTCTTTTTGCAGCTGCTTTTTTACTGTTACATTCTTGTCCTACATCTGTTCTGTTGTTTCAGAAGAATAGAGCTTTTACATTTTCTGGCTTTGTTCAGCACACTAGAGCTTAATATAAGGTTAATGTATGTGACACAGCTGATGTTAATAGACATAAATGTCCCCTAAAGTACATTTCCATATTTATTTTAGAACAGATGTTTTACTTCTTTTTGTGTCCTTGGACACTGGCCATTCCTTAGGACTTTGAGATATAATAGCAGCTGTCTGGCTAAAACATGTTTTGCTCAGCAAATGTATCTTCCTTTCAGTTGGATATACTACAAATGTCACTCAGGTATTATTTTATCTGAAATTTATTTTGTTGTGCACAATTGATCCGAAATATGGAAAATGTGTTGAAAGCTTCCTATGCTGTAAAAAATGTTACACTATAACTTGTCCTCTTGTGACAATATATAGCTTCTCATACATGAAAACAGAGTTTATCTTCAGGCAGAAAAACATAGCATCTGTGAGCAAGATTTCTAGCAATAAAATATTTCAAAATTATCTCTCTCTCTTGTTTCACTGTTTTAGAACTGAATAGATAGGGAAGTCCTTAACCTTAGAAATTTGAAATACAGATACAGCAAATCATTAGCAGCTGAAAACAGTTCAATTCTTCTTCCAGTTTAGGAAACAGTAAATAAAATAAAGGCAACACGGTACAGCTTTTTATTTAAAAAAAAAAAAAAAAAAAAAAAAGTGGAAGGTATGAGAGCCACAGACATGGAAAGCAGGAAAGGAACCCAAAAGCAAAGAAACCCATGAGGTCATCTCGTTCATCCTCCCAGACCAAGGCAAGATCAAGTTTACCAGCAGTCTCACTGATCACACGTAAAGTCTTCCAATGAGGGGCATTCCATAACATAGCTATAAAGGCTGGGAAAAGCCACACAATCTATTACTCATGAAATTTTAAGAAACAGCAGTGGTAGAAAGGAATGAGAATGAGAAACAATATTCCCTGCCAAATATCTGTTTTCCATTTAATTTTTTTTTCTTCTTGATAGTATCTTTCTTTGTTTCATAGATGGACATAGAACTAACCATTTCTTAGAAAAGAATTCATTGGGCAATAGCAATTCTCTATAGATATGACACTATGAAGTTAATTATAAACACTGCAATAAGGAAGAGGTGCTGATATTTCAAGCTAAAGAGAGGTTTATAAAAGTGAAGTCAGAATTTAAATCAGAAAGGAAATTTAACCAAAACACCTGATAACAGAAAACTCCAGGCTAACTAGAGGCTAACTCACTCATTTTAATTAAATATATCAAAAATATGAGTTCTAATAAGATACTGATTATTAATCCCAGTGATTTTCACATGTATGATTCAAAGCCAAATTCATCTGAATGGGGTTTTGATTAGATGTGATATGAAGGAATGCATAGTATCCTCCAGACATGAACGAATTTCAAAATATCAGAGTAATGGAGGAATAACACGATGAGCTCTTTAATTTGAATACAATGGAAATACTCAGAAAACAAGTGGTTAACAAAGCAATTTGTTATAATTGGTTGTATCTACTTGTGAGTGTGATCCCTAGCTGGCAAGCACAAAATACTGTTTATAAGATTTAGCAAAGTAAAAGTGTTACGGCAAGCTCAGGCCTTTGAAGGCAGGTAAAACTATGCTTGATGTAGAGGAAGTTATCAGTATTCTCTGCTCTGTGCCATGGGACGCACACACACAGGTGATGGGAAAAGTTACATTCATAGGAATTATAGAAGAACATGGTATCTGATAACATCCCCTGCTCCTGGCAAACTGATGGTGAGAAGAAAAAAAAAGAAAGCTAAGCTTTAGCACACAGTCTGTAGAGAACTCAGTTTTGAGGGAGGAAAACACAGCAGAAAAACTGATGTATTGATGGGTTCTGGCTTGAAAGGTGCCGAACGTCTTTTAGTGAACTGTGGAGTAATCCATGTGACTGAGGTATTCTCAGCATCCTTTGCACTCTGCTAAGTATTATGGACTTTAGACCCATAGATTCATAGAACAACTTAAGTTAGAAGAGACTTCAGAAGGCACAAAGCTGGCAGAAATACCACAACTCACACTCACACTCCTAGGTAATTTAATTTCCCGATATTGCAGTCTAATCAAACCTGGTTAACCATTTTGAAATAACTGAGCAAAATTTATACAAGAAGTGACTGCACCTCTGCTGAGGAGGCTGCACTCAAGAGCTGACAGCACTGAAGCTCATGTAACAGAGAACCGTTGCATCCTAACATTTGGTTAACACACCACTAGTTAGAGGTGTCCCAATGGAGCTATGAGCCTGATCTGGAATGAGCAACTCACAAAACCTCCTCACTGTACTGTCTAAAGTTCTGCCCTGGTGCCTCTACCCGCATTCAATGCCCTTCACTGATAGATTGGACTGACTGACTAAACGATCATTAGAACATCGGCTTGATGCTGTGAATATTTTGTCTTGGATCAAATTCCAAACTAATAGAACTCTTCTTGATGGAGAAGCTAGATTCTCATGATATTTGAGGCAATAAGGAACTGTCTTATTGCATTTCAACACATCATCCAGCTATAAAAGAGATGAAATTACAGGCAGTGGTGCTTTAGGTTATCTATACCAATTTGGAACTGTGGAGAACTTAATGCTATAAATCAGTAACAGAGACGTTCTCTGACAGCTTACTAATCATTTAAATATTTGATCCAGGATGATGACCAGAATATGATTCCAATGGAACAATTAAGGCCATCATCAGGAGTTACAAGAATTATTTAAGATTATATCACATTTCTCAGTGATGAGGACTCAGATGAACCTCCACTTGCATTCAGGCCATCTGCATTCACCCCACCAGTGAAGCAATAGGCAAACTATAGGCTAGGGAAACAGTTCTCTCTAATCAGAGAAAACACCTTTAACAGGAAAACAGTCTGTTTTGACAAAGAGTGAGAAGAATCTGGAATAGAAAGATTGGGAAACAGCTGGAGAAGGTCATTTAGAGTAATGAAGATTGGAAACCACAAGGTCATATGAGAGAAAAAGAAGTGAAACCTGCTATTTCTTCTGTACTGGGGTAAGACTAGAGTAAAAAAAGTTTCGTGCTCAAGACTTTTTTACTGCAACATCAATCAACTTCAAATGTGTTCTATCAGGTTTCTAAAAAATTCTCTTTGGGCATCTGATGGCCAAAGTAGGCATAGAGCAACTGAAAGCCTGAATAAACAATGATCATTATTTCTGAACTTGATTAGCACATTCATTGCTTACTTTTCATAGGAATTATTATATTTTTTTATTGTAGAACTTGCCAAAGTGATAATGAAACCTCTTTATGTCTCCCATCAAACTCATATTTTGCTTTAGTCTATGTTTGTTTTAATAGATTACTTATTTATCTACAATAATTCAAGTGACAAATGTGGTAACAATTTCTGAAAACCCAAGGACTAAAGATACCTATCAAATAGAAATAAATGACCTCAACTCAGAAGAAATATTCAAAGCAGGAAGTATCTGCAATTTGTCCTCCTAAAATTAGACAGAGGTTTAAAAAAAGTTATTCAACTTAGTTTGTTCCATTTTGCTGCTGTGTTAGTTTGAAATGGATAGTTTGAGTTTCCCAGGCAAATTGCACAAAGTATCTCAATCTTTCAGACACTGAACAAATGCTTTTATCCTTTATCATGTTTTCTGATTTAAGGTCAGGTGTGTTAAGATGCCCTTAGTCTTGTTTTGGAAGTTAGCGTGAATGACTGAGCTGCTTACGTAACAACCTTATGTAATGACTATGTCATACTCAAGTCTAACATATACATTTTATCTGGTCTTAAGTATATCGCCCTTACTCAACTAAGCAAGAAACAAAGGTTAGAGACAGAACTGCATTTGTTCCCTGAGGTCTGCATTTAAAAGACTGCTGTTAAGAAAATGGGATATTCTATGTTGTAAAATCATCACATAATCACAGCAGTAACAATGAGTTATGGTTTTGGCTTCAGTCCACCAGAATTTCCAGATGCTATGCAAAATGCACAAGCCTACAGTCTGTGCTCAGTTACAATAGCTTCTGTTACTTCAATGGGGCTTTCCAGACGGGCACAGCAACAGCTGAAAGTAACATTAGCCTTCATTTGTAATAATAAAATATAAAAAACTTTAAACAGATTAAGAAAAGAGCTGTAATTTAATGACTAATTGAAATAAACTGCTTTATATTATCAACAAAAAGTACGCAGTCTATCCAAAAGGAAACATATGACTGTAAGTATAGATAATAAAGACAATAAATTGTGCTACTCCTCTGTTGCCATTCTCCTGACACTTTCCTTTCTCTGATATGCAAATATTTCATGTAGTTTAGTGTCAACATCTCTGCTAGAAGTCTCAAGACTTACGTGCCACAGTCCCAGTTTGATTTTGTAACACTTGAAATACGTGCTAGTCATCACACTTATTTCCAAAAACTTCTGTACATTTATTTCTGGTTTTGAAAATGTATCCTAGTAACGTGCCCAATTTTTCCTTGAAATATGTGGCCAAAGCTGAGGGCCAAATTGAAACCAGTGCATGCAAAAGTATATTTTTCAAGTGAACTGAGGAGATTTGGGATTCTGTGAATTCCTCCTTCCCTCAGAACAAACTTTTCAACTCATTCCAAACCAAAAACCTCAGAGCATTATGCCTTGTCTACTGAAAATTAAGAACTGCTACTAGTGACACACAATGCAAATTTCCCCCTCTGTGATCAACAACGTTTATTTGCTCTAACTGCTGGCTTTAATAGTGTTCAATCACAGTGTATTATACATTTTGCTCTGACAGGATTTTTGGGAGGTAGCACGGCATTATTACACCAATGGTCTATTTGTGCTCTATGAGAGTGAGCAGTATCTGAATTCTCTGTGTCCAAAAGTTTACAGTGCATTCTATCTACCATCATCAGGAGAGAGGAGGCCTGGGACTAAATGCCTCCTCCTAGCTCTCTCAAGTCTCAGTTTCAAGGAAGAAGAACAGCTCCCTCCGTCCAAATACATTCTGCACTGTGCAGTGAAGTGGACAACTAACGTACCTTCCCAGACAAAGTTTGACAGAACACATTCTCAGATGACAGCTCTCTAAGTCTCTGGTGCATGGTTCACTAACAGCCCTTAAAGTGCTCTTTGATTTGATGCAACAGTTAAGAGTTCAGTAACCTTGTCTGCAACTGGAAAAAAGGGATATTAGCACAGGTTTTCAGTCCATTTTGTGTTTTGTTACTTCGCCTCAATGACCTTATGATCTTTGGTACTCTTTTTCCAGTTCTGCTTGGGGCATAGCCAATTTATTTGCAAGACTGAATGTTTTCCTGACACCTACTTTCCTCTTACAACTGGGGATATGGGAGGCTTGTGAGAGTGAAATCTATGTGTGAACTTTCTCAGCAACTGAGCTGTTGAATGCTGTACTTGTTCCCTAAGGAGAGAAGGATGTTAGCATCAGCTCATTCAGAGCAAACTGCAATCTTATTCCCTTAACCAATCTAATTCCCTCAACCAATCTACATCAGAGCAACATACAGAATTCTCAAAGGTAATGAAAAGAAGTTACAAAGATAAAGGGAAAAGGAAGAAGAAAGAGAAGAAAATTTAATCCTAAAAAACCTTGAGGCAGGAGAAGCAAAAGTACCACAATTTAGCACTATTATTAATTTCATTTAATTGGTTTTGCTCTAAACACGAGTTTTAGTTTCTCCAACAGTCTGTAACAGTCAAGATATTACAGTGGAGCAGGGAATGAGCAAATGAATGGGGAGCAGCAATGGCAGAGGTTCTCATTGTTGAAACAGAGAAGAAGCTTTGAATACCAGAAATAAAATACTGAAATACCACTGCAAGTGCACCTGCCGGGCTGAGATCTACTGCTGTAGATGGTCTTCCTCACATGGCTGTTCTGTTCAGTGAATTTTCTGTTTGTCAAGACAACTGTAGTACTTTCCTTTGGTCCTATAGCTCCAATATGGGAGTGTTTTGAACTCAAGGTTACTGAAACACAGATAAATTCTTCAGTCACATGCTCCTGCCATTTATTTGGTGGTAGACAGTATGCATACTGCAGAAACTTATGCTGTACATCCATAGGCAGGGGTCACATGTGTACACATTTTAGCACAGTAGGAGAGATTATCCAAATTTAATTTAATTGTTTGGCATAATAGGATAACTGGAGATCAAGGAAAGCTGGATTTCTGGAGATGGATTGCAAGGGGTGAAGTGATAATGTCACTAGCACCATGAGACAGAGTATTAACATTCAATAGACCAATCCATTTGACCATTTGAAGAGTATTTTCTATGTTTCTACTCAGGATGAATGTAAAAATAAATGTATTTACAAGTTCTTATGTAAAAGCTGGATTGTAATAAAATCCCTTTGCACTTAGAGTAGGGAAGTGTCAGGCCAAAAATGTTCCTGTCTAAGACACCCTGAAAGCTTTGGAGCTTGAGAATTCAGATTTCAAATCAAAATCAGAATCCAGTACTCAGGACTGGCTCTGTCAATAGTATTCATGAAGGGCTGCTCTGATAGTAATGCCTCCTATGTTATTATGTTGGCCCACAAGGTCTGAGGTAGATGTTGGTGGTACAGCAGCAGAGGCTGAACCTTCCCACCAATATCCCGTTACATGTTGTTGCTGTGTGACAGATGGCAGCAGAGGGGCACTGTGACATCAATAGCACCTGTCGTGAAAGTGCACATGAGGCAAAGGTGTGTCACTGAATTCCTCCATGCAGAAAAAAAGTGCACTCGTTGATATTCATTGACACTTGCAGAACATTTATGGAGACCAAGCTGTGAGCACAGTGAGGTGGTGGGTGATGTGTTCCTGCACTGGTGGCAGTGGCAGTGGGTCACCTCCACTGGTGCAGATTTTCATGAGTGCAACATTCAGGCTCTTGTTCATTGCTGGTGAAAATGCACAGCTAACAATGGTGACCATGTCAAAAAAGTAAATAAGAGGCATTATGTACAGAGCCAACTATGAGATTTTCCAGACATAGCATTTGAATTTTGAATTAAAAATAAATAAACAAATAAACAAAGACAGCAAACCTCTAGACCCTTCCACATCCTCTAGAGAATTCAAGAGTAATTTCCTGAGATTTTACTGTGAAGATTAAAAGGCTGGTTCTGCATTACATGTCTGCTCTTTATGGATGGTTTCCTAATATCAGCCATGAATTGCTGCAGTTTAATTTTTTTTTTTTAAATCCTATTGTGGGATTTCCAGATCTTCATTAAGACTTCAGTTGTCTCTCTGTTCTCAGCCAGCTATCAGCCAGAGGATTCCATAGACTGTGTTTACTCCTAGGTTAAACTTGTTAACTTACGCAGTACAAAGAATGAAAAGGTTTGACAGAGGAGAAACCTCACATCTTTAAATGCAAACAAAAAAGAACAGTAACCAGAGTGGTTAATTTGATAATGAAAAGGGCAATTTTGCAGCTCTGTGCTCACAACTGAAAACATCATGTCGACCACTGAACTTAGGAAAGGATGAATGTAAAATCATATTTGCCAGGTGCACTGTGTAATACTGAAAGTCATTTTGCAATTATAAGAAAAAAGAACTTTTAAATTATCAACCAATCAAACAATTTTTTTACTTAATGTACTTTTTTTTTGTCTTGAGTAAAACAGATACAGAATGTTTGAAAGCACTTCATTTAATACTGCTGATAAAATGCATTTAGGGAGAATTTTTAAGCATACAGGCAAGATAACTAGAGTTAGTTGAGTATTTTCTTATTTTTCTAATAAAAATAAAAGGAGATGTTCACAACCTGAGCTCTGAGTAATTACCTAAGTATATTATGTATATATGTATATATGATGCTTCTAATGTAAAAGCTCAGTCACTCCAGCAAAAAAATAAACACATACAAATTCAATTCTTCCTCTATTACAGAAACACAGAGTCACAAGGGTTGGAAGGGACTTCTGGAGTCCAACCCCCTGCTGAAGTAGGGAACCTACTCCTGTAGCTTAGAGGACAAAGTGTCCAGGTGGGTTTTTAATATCTCCAGAGGAGACTCTCTGGGCAGACTGTTCCAGTCCTCTGAACTTTCTCCTCATGTTTGTATGGAACTTTCTGTGTTCTGGTTTGTCCCATTTTCCCTTGCCCTGTTGCTGGGCACCACTGAAAAGAGCTGGCCCCATCCACTTGATTCCTACCCCTTAGATATTTATAAGCATTGATCCCCTCTCAGTCTTCTCTTCTCCAGGCTGACCTGCCCCAGGTCAGCCTTTCCTCATACAGGAGATGCTCCAGGCCCCTCACCACCTCTGTGTCACCCTGCTGGATTCTCTCTAGAAGTTCCCTGTCTTTCTTGAACTGGGGAGCCCAGAGCCGCACACAGCACTCCACATGTGGTCTCACCAGGGCAGAGCAAAGAAGAAGGATCACCTCCTTTGACCTGCTGGCCACACTCATATTAATGCACTCCAGGCCAAGAGGGCACATTGCTGGCTCATTGTCAGTCTACTGTCCATCAGGACAGACTATTGGCTTTTTTGTTATGAAAGGGGCATCAATGGTGGATCTAATAGACATTTTACAGAAATATTTCTCAAAAAAAGCAAACAACAAATAATTTCAGTGCACAGACAGAAAGAAAGAAAGACAGGAAAAAAAAAGAAAAGAAAAAAAAAAAAGAGGATATTTTCCCTGTTCGTTTTGATCATCCTAGTAGACTATTGTGTCCAGAAACTTTTAAAGACTTTGGGAAATGCCTGTTTAAAACTAGTTCAGAAGAGATGATTAATGCCCCATAGATGTATAAGCAACTCACTGACATTTATTGGTGTCTCTATGTCATCAATAAACATGCCTTGCTGAATTACTAATGTAATAATTCATATAAAATTGACATGAATGTGCATTTTTCCTAACTAAAGAATAAGCTAATTTTCCATAAATATCAAAGCATATCATCATGAAATAGAACAAAAGAATTAGAAGACAAAAGCCAATGCCACTGATAATCACTACAAATATGTTGCTGTCTTAGGAAGAAATAAGTACTGATTGTCCTATTATAGTGCTGGACAACATGAGCATGGATGCAATTATACACTTCCCAGACTTAATAAATTCTACTTTGAGCCTGCAAAGATGAAGACATATGGTATTATTCAGAACAAGTTGTCCCACTGACTTCACTGGAAATGTCCACAGTACATGAAGAAACTACTTGAAGAAAAACACACTAAATCTTCATGTTTTCCATTTGAAACCTCATCAAATCATACTCCCCAAGTATTTTCTGGTTTTTTTTTGTTGTCACCGTATTGTTTGCTCAGCTCCTGCATTCTGTCAGCATTCCATTTTGCCTAGAATTTATTTGGCAGCTCTCAGAGATCTTTGGTAACATCAGAAACCATTTTTATCAATCCACACTCTTTCACAATAGAATTCTGAAGTGTTAAAGGTTTGTCTCAAAAATATAGCAGCAATGAACACTAAATGAAAATCCTCTAATCTTTCTATCAAGTTTTTGACAACGTTATTGCAGCAAACTAAATGATTATTTTACTTAAGAATGTTTTTAATTAAAAGCAAATTATACCTAGAACATCTTTTTTTCTCCAACCTCTTTTTTAATTTTTAATCTAGAACTGTGGAAATGTGGAACTGAGAAAAACACTGGGCTGTTGGACTAGAAAAGGAATAGCACAATGGAAACAGTAGTCACAGTCCCATTCTCTTTGGGATCAGCAGTTTGGAGTGAGATGTGATACAGACAGACGGGAGATATCTGTTGCATTCTGCTGCCTTCCTCTCTGGATCCTTTCCACTTGGAAATTTCTAGAAAGTTCCTTCAGCTCTTCTAAAATGATTTCATCGCTAAAAAAAGCCATGGTTTGATCTTTACCACAGGTGAATCCACTCCTGATACCTGTTATTTTCTATCCCCCCTATTCCTGAAAATAAGTGACGAAGTGGGCAGTCAGATCACTAGACAGAAATTTTCAACTATTTTGCATGTTTCTCTAGTGAAGCATTATAAAAACTATTTTGCTTTTACAATGAGATACCATGTATCTCCATATGTGATCTTAGTCTTGTCTTGAAACATAAGAAAATGGTATTCATTGTTTTGTCAGGAGTTTAAAAATATCCATGTCTTAAGAGATGGGGTGTGTTTAGCTTGACAAAGATTGAACTTCCCTGCTGAAGCACTTTGTTTCCCACAAGGAATTAGGTTAGGAGGTCTGATTGGGAGGAGTCTTAATCCCATGTTCTACTTGAATTCCAACCTTTCACACATAAGACTGGGTGGATGTTGCAGCTATCTCCATGCATAGTACAAATTAGGACATTCTGCAGTACTAAGGAGTTGTAGGCATAAACAAAAAAGATAATTCTAACAAGAAATAACCCTGGAATAACCAGGGATACACTGAAGAGTCTGATTTACTTTTACTAAAGTAAATTTACTTTAAAATGTCAGCCATAACACTGACTACAAGTTAAATAAATTACACAGATTCATAGATCCTTTACACAAAACTACCTAGAAAAGATGAAATTCAATATTTGAACTTCACTATTTGAATGAAAACTCTATATCCTATTGGCTTGAGAAATTTTATTTTTCTTCCTAAGGGTTAGACATAGGGCACAACATTCATTTTGCAATTAAAGGAACAACAGAATGACAGCATGAGACATTGGCCCACCTGCACCACATACTACTCAAATTCTTTACTGAACCCCAGAGGACTTCTGGTGCTTCACTGTCATGGCTGTTTCACTTTTCATGGCATGCTCAGACACTAAGCCACTCACAACTGGCCTTTCTTAAATAAACTCCAGAAGCCTTTGATCTGTTTTCTACAAGGCTTCCCAGAAGATATTGGCATCTACTTTATTTTTCAGACAACATGGGTGGAATGAGATTTATGAATAACTTCTGGACTCCAAAGCAGTCTGGTAGTAAGCAGCTGAGCACATGCCACTCAATGGAAAACTAAGGAATAGACGTTTGCTTTCCTAAACCTTTTGCAAAAATGTATTTTTCAAGGTAAGGACCGCTGCCAGTGTGGTCAGCACATGATTGCAGACTGTTCCTGACTGAATATAGCAATTATGATCAACAATAAGGCTGGTACTTTTAGGTAGATTAAGATGCAAGGCAGCTTCAGCATGATACTTAGACTGGAAATTTAACATTGATGCATTTCATTTCAAAGGCATCAGATTCAGAGCAGCGTGTCCAAGATTCCAGTACCTGCCAAAGGTACTGACTAAGAAAATTCAGAAAATCAAAGTCCCAAGTTCTAAAACTAATTGCTGCTGCACTGGATACTGTTTCATTTTTTCCCCAATAGTATATTTCTTTCCCTCTTATGCAGTTATATGTGTGAGTGAAAGGAGCTTGGGATGTACAGAGATTCCAACCAGTAAACCTGCTTAATTCAACAAAATAAAATGAAATGAGAAGCAAAACTATATTTAATTGTATCATCAAAGATCACATTTAAAAATAAAATAAATCTGCAAAAATTACTGCAGTAGTTCTTAATACAGAGATCTCACACCACAAGACCTAAGGAACTCGACGCTAGTGAAATGGTTTTGTCCTCTTTGAAATAAAGTGAAATATGCCCCCTGCCACTATTTTCCTGCAAGTATGTTGACTTTACCTTCAGCAAAAGGACAAGGATTCACTGCAAGGGTAGCAGTATATGCAGAAGTAGTATGTGAACTTCAGAATTTTGTAAAGGTCATACTCATTTTCTCTTAGTATTAGTCAGAGCCCTTCCACATGCCCTTACAGAGGTACTAGCACTTTGCATTCTGCTGCCTGAAATAAATACCACCTTTTCATTATAAATTTAGTTGGTCACCAAATTTTTGCAGCATCTTGTGACTCATTTATCAGAATCATTATAAGTTTTTATATTTATTTCAATTTGACTAATTTAAAAAACAGATTCACCAGATCAACTTTTCATCAGTCATCTTTAAGTTCACAAGCAATTGTAATAGATAGAGGTCTCCACCCAACATGGAGCAAGGGTGGCCTCAATGCTGATTTGACTTCAATTTTTCTATGGTGACTGATTTAACTTAAGTGCTTCCTGATTTATATCTCTGCACTGTAACCCTGAGCAAAATTAGAAACACTTATCACACATCAGTTGTTCTATGCTCTTTTACAACATGTTGCATTCTGTTCTGGAAACACCTAACTTGATAACATTTATCATGCAGGTAACACGCTTGTTTTGTACAGCTAAACAAAGTAGGTGGGAAACATTAAAAAAGTATTAAATGGCCTGAGTTCCAGATGGCTTGCTTGCTTAGTAAAGTAACAGTATCTGCTGAGATGACTGTGGTGGTGTCCTTTTCTTTACTGAATACACACAGTAGGAAGTTTTCCTCTGCCTTTTTTGTCATCTTTACTGCTCTCTTATTTCATGACCTCTGAGTTAATCCTCCTATTCTTCCTATTAGCAAGTTTAAGCAGGCAAACTTCAAACAGACTAGCAATGGGTCACAAGGTTTAATGGGCATGTAGATAATCATCTAAATTACATTTCTGGAGCTGATGGGCCAGACAGTCTTAGAGAGTAACTTTACCAGCTTTCACTGTTAATCAGCAAGGATTCTGTGTCTCAGTAGGTATCTGCCTTCGCCTGCCTCCCAGAGGGGCTGGGTCCTACTGACTGATTAGCAAAGGCAGCTGCATTAGCTTTCTTCTCCCACAAAGTGCATTATGGGGGCAGAAATGACTTGAAAGGCAAATGTGACCACAACTCAAACACCAAGCGCTCTCTTCTCATCGCTGTGGAATTGCTGGCCCTCCTCTTGCAGATTATGATACTCGGCACAACAGTTGTTGCCAATTTTTATGATCTGTTAACACTTAGGAAGCCTCACGCTGAAGGCTCTTCTTTCACATCTATTGTGGCATCATCAAGGGGAAAATTCAACAGACTTTTTCACATTTTCTGATGAATCTCACAGCAGCATTTGAAGCAAAGTGAAAAGAATACGGTAATTGAACTGTCAATAGTGAATGCCCTGGAATTCAGCTTTGAAACACAAACTGTAAAGGGATGGGTGAAGAGGATAACAGTTTTCTGAAGGATGCAGACAATCTTACGGCCTCAGAAATAACAATAGATATATACTGTAAAGCTGACTTTCTCAGTGAAGATATTCACAAAGGAAAGTGAGTCTCTTGTTTGTCTAATACTGGGAGTTGTGTTTTCTATCTACCTTGATCCTGAAAGGAACAAGAGCAGTGGAGGATTGGTTTCCTGGCTGGCAGAAGTGTCTCCTTCTGGTTTTAGGCTTGCCTTTCACAGTAAATGTTTCTCAGTGATTTATTTTACTGCTTTTGAACAAGATGTCAAATAAGCATAAAGCCAGACCAATTAAATACAATAAGCTTTCACTGTCTTATGTATACATAGCATAGAGCAATACCTGTCTAAACAAGGTAGACTGTTTTATATATTTATAACTCTAAACAGAAAAGAATCTGATTAACCAGATGAGGAGCACAAAACTGTGCATTTTGGATCTCAGTTGAGCACATTCTACAACAAGAAACTACCTAGGAACAAAGTAAAGTCAAGAACACTGATTGCCTTGTTTACCTCTTCACTCTTAGAAAGGAAGTTGGATTTTGACTTTCCACAAGTTTTCCATTGAATCACAGAATCATGGAATGGCTTGGGTTGGAAGGGACCCCAAGAACCATCTATGGCTCCTGTGACGTAGGTACTGCTGCTTCATACTGATTTTACAGAAACATGCATTAGGCAAAATACTTCTCTGATTTTCCAGTCCACAAAGCTTACCATCTCTCAAACCTCTAAACAAGGCTGACCAAATTTCCTATTTTGCCTGGGACAGTCCCAGATCTCAAAGATCGACTCATATATTTATAAAATCTTCAAGTCTCAGTTTTGTTTCAAGTGTTAACAGAGGAAAGGTATTATCCTGTTTGCCCCCATTCATGTGGCAGACAGAGGAAGATATCCACTTGTAGTGCCACAGCATCTTTGGCTCTTTCAGTGAGAACTGGTCAGAACTGGTCAGAACTGATCAAACCATTACGCTGGACCATGAAACCTATTTCAGGCAGAATTTCAGTCATGTCACATCCTCTTTACAACATAATACAAGGAAATAAGATCTGAATTTCAAATCTTTGGGAGTACACAGACTGAAGAGCTGATAGCCTTTACGCAGCCCAGCAATAAATCACTTCAGTCTCCATTGTTCCACTGTACTGTACAGCTGATTTGTGCACCTCCCTTTGCTTTGCCATGCCTTGCCTATAGCACTGCTATTGTTTCTCGAGATGCATACGCAGGCATACTACCTTCTCTGCAGACTGACTTTTGAGCCCAGATTGTACTAATGAACACCAGTGAAATAAGACCAGTAAGGTCAGATTCAAAGAACATTAGAGTCAATGGCAGTCTTTATTTCAGTGTTCAAAGAAGTAGGATTAAGGGTATTTTTCCTTTCCTTTACTATTATGCATATTGTAAAAATGGCTTTTGCTCCAGTACAAACTGCAATGACCATTTATATATTAAAAAGTAATCAGTCACATGTGCAACACACAATAATGTTACTGTGATTATCTTCTAAAAACTTTGCCCATATGCATATTCTGATTTGTCAGGAGCTAACAAACTGGCATTCTGATCACAGCTGTAAAACTCTGTGTAGTGTTAGTCATTCATGAACTTTCTCTCCGTGAATCAGGTACACTGATAGAATACAAACACCAACATGGCCATTTACTCCAAATATAAGCTATATACCTCAGCAATGTTTCAGACACCTTGGGTGACCTTTTCTTTCTCCCCAGTTCCTTCTATTACTGTACCTTTAAACATAGCATTGCATTTTCTGGAGCTAGGAAATAAGAAATGCTTAACTCATACTTGTGGCTCTCATATGTATATGGCTCATAAAAAGACTTTAGTTTTTGTCAGAATATCTTATATAGAAATGGAAGCACAGAAAAAATATGGCCTAGATTCTGAATTTGCTATGTTTCCAGTGCAACCGAAGGCAAACAATGGCTCCTAAACAGTCCCTGAGTATCTGCAGGGGAATCGCTGGCTTCTCTCCAGAGATCTCAAGAGATTTCATTAGGTGACTTGGAGATCCAGATGCTGAGGAGGAGAATGCCCAGAGCCAGCTGATAATCTCTAGCATCGTACATGAAGGTGCATTGTTTCAGGGCTGAATGCCTCTGTCTGCTCAGGGTTTGATCCCAGCAGTGCACTATTGCAGGCAAGAGGCAGTTAGAAAGGAGTGACCTTTCTGTAGGTGGTCACGTTGGGTAAGGATCCCCCCGAGAACTCAGCCATCAGGATGGCCTCAGGCTGGAGTGACTCAAACACAGTTCTCCTGCACTTGCTAGGCCACAACACAGAAATGCAGGGAGGAATCCCTGAGGAGAGTAGGAAGAGGAAAGAGAAATAAGCACTTAAAAGTCTGTATTGTATGGAGCCTTCTGTGAAAATTACTGTTACCAGTTATCTAGCAAAATGGAATTGGTTACTGGGCCTATGTCACAACAAAATCATCCGAATTAACAACAAAAAAGGACTGTAAGCAAGAATCTATTGCAAATATGGGGGATGATTGGCTGATAGCTTAAAATAAACAAAAACCCTATAACTAAGAAGAATTATACAAAACCAGCTTTTTGATCAGCTTTTTCAGAGAACTGTAGTCTCCCAGGAGCTGAATTGCCTACCCAGCATTTATTGCTGTCTGTCTCTTTTCACATTCACCCACAATGGCTCGCTGCTATTATTTAAAAAGACATTTCAATCCTGTGGTTAAAGGAGTGGAATAAAAATACCCTTGGTCAAGTCCAATCTGTCCTCGCAGTCCTTGATTGGTTTGGAGAATGCACTGTATCTGCAGCATTTGCCTCTACAGCACTGTGTCTGCCTCTGCATCTCCCCCCCTGCAGCACCCTTGGGAGCAGGCATTGCAAGACATCTGTCAGGCTACGATGTCCAATCACACACCCCACCAGCACCAGTGGGATCTTGCTCAGCATTTGCAATTATACTGGTCATAATTTGGCTCCCTACCATTTGTAGTCATGCAATTATGAATATCTACTCAGCGGGCTCCTGGGAAGATCTTCATCTTCTGTATCTTTAGAGTATTATGCATGCCCATGAGATGACATAAATAATTGTATAAAGGGAGAGAACAGACTGAACACGTGAGAACAGAATTGCTCTCTAAGGTCATTGTAGTTTATCTTTTACAATTTTGTTCCTCCCATAATTATACACTAACATTCTTCTATGGCAGTATAATAGCAAAATAACCCTTCAAATCAGGATTCACCTAAATGAGTTCCTAGGATAGCAGGATGTTTTTAGGAAGGCTGCGCTAAGCTGCAAACATGCAGAAGAGGGAATTATTAAATCTTTGCAGAGGTTGGTGTCAGTAAATTCAGTGATAATTAAGAGTGAGATCACTGCTTATTTAAGAAGCTTCTAACTACAAGACTGTTGCCCAACAAAAGGAAACAGAGAAAAAAAGAAGGCTGAAAGCTGCCAAAAATAGTATCTCTTAAGGGGTGAATTATTGTAGCAACCTTGTACTTCATCTGGAAAGGATCATGAATGCAATGAGTTTGTTAATATCATGCTCTGTCTCTGGAGGTGCTCAAGACCAGGATGGATGCAGCCCTGGGCAGCATGTTCTAGTACCAGACTGGGAGGTTGGTGGCCCTGCCACAGGCAGAGGGTTGGAACTTGATGATCCTTGGGGCCCCTTCCTGCCCAAGCCATTCTATGATTCTATGATTCTATGATCTCAGTCATAATCAGCTCAAAACTTCTGAATCATTAAACCAGCACTCACGTGGCTTGCCTAAAAGCCCTGCTGGCAAGTTGTCCACTAGCGATCTGTGTAACACACCATTTCCCATGTACAAGCCATCATAACAATGACAAATGCAGCTGCTGCATGGAAACAGACACACTCTTTGGTCTCTGCCTGATACTTCTGGAGAAGCTTCCTGAAAGGCATCTGGCATTAATCTGGTGCCATATGTTAAACAGGACCTAGCTACAGAAAGAAGAATAAGCACAGCTAATATCAAATTGAGAAAACAAGCAAAATGCATTAAAGAGCAATATGCTTTTCTCCTATATGCTTTTCTCCAGGCAGCCAGAGCCATGCTGGACTTGAGCCTACAAATCTGGGCTCTGTAATGTGCCATCCCCAAAATGCTGGAGGCTCTGATGATAATCCTAGCTAGGCACAGCCTGTACTGGAGGTACTGGACAAAGCTCTGAAGCAAAATTTCATTCCATGTCTAGAGAAAGAGACACTTACATTGAAGCACAGCCATACTGATCCTTTTAGTGGCTCTTCCCACCTTATTCCAATTTGTTCAGAGCACAGCAGTTGTCTGACAGGGAACAGAAACTGCAAGAACCAGTGATTAACAGATGATGGTGCAGATTATATATGAAGTCAACTATGTCGGTGAAGGAAGTGAGCATTTGATTTATAAAAAGAAAATCTAAAAGTATTACATTAATTCCCCCAAGGAGACGGATCTCTGCTCAGTTGAGCTTTCCAGACCTCCCTTTAAAGCTGCAGATACTGGCTGCTGATCAACATACCAGCCTAACAGCCACATCTCTGGTCCTGAGATCCAAAAGGAGTTCAGCACAGAATAGCAGAAATGCAGAGAAGATCCATCATAATGGTTAATTGTTCCTCTGAGTCATCCACAAAGCAATACTTTAAACCAACACAAAAGCCTTTCTTATAATTAAGAAAATGTGGCAAGCCTTCTTTCCCCAGTGACATAGATGTTGACAATCAGAAAATGCTGACTTTACAAAATGTTTTGTTCTGATGTACACAGAAACTAACTCTCTACTTGGAAATTAGCTCAGCGTATTTAGTATTTAAATTTCTACCTTTTATATCTTTTAAAATACACTTTTTAGGTGCAGCAAGATGTGTTATTATGTTAGGTGCTTGTAAATATTCTGCTTGTAAATGATTATACATCTCTTATCTTTACATGCTTTAAAATTTTCCAGTGTTTTTTAGGTTTTTAGGTTTTTGTGAGCTGTTGTCTGATTGTGGATTTAGGAAAATTACTAACAATTTCAGCAGCTTTTCTGCAAGTGAAATCACTCACTAACATTGCATATAATACCTAATTTCTCTCAAGACAGATACTCCATTAGTGTAATTTGGAATTGCTCCCTTTAAATTAATTGAGCCATGTTGATATATAGGAGACAAAGATGAAGATGAAGATATAATTTATGTCAGCCTCTGTGAATTAGTTCTCTAGTCACTGTGGGGCTTCCATCTGAAATACCTGCAATTTAACAGTGCATTGTTTGCTATGTATTTGCTCCTCAAGTTTACATGAGAACTATTCTGTATTTCCTAGTGAACAGTTACAGGCATACAAAAAAACAAAATAAGAAAGGAAAACAAACTCACTTATGCTTTATTCAATTGATTAATAGCAACACAAATGTGGTTCTAGTGTTTTGTGTGTTTTCACACAGAAAATCACATCTACAGTTTCTGAATATGAAGCTCCTGTTTATTTAAAGTCAGATCTCTGGTTTTCTCCATACAGCTGTAACTTTTCACTCATAAAAGCTTTAAACTCCATATGGATGTGAATTTTTTTCCTGGACAGAGCAAACGCTGATTTAACACAGCACCCACTGCCACTCTTCTGGATCCAGTTGCTCCTGTCCCCTCCATTATGCTAACAAAATAAGACCGGGAATCTTATCCTAGAAACTAGTCCATTAAAAATAATTTTTAAAGAAGGTCTTCCATCTGGTTCATGCATAGCTGCAGGCAAGGAAGGAATGCTTAAGTTGGCATTACTCCTAGAACGATGACTGCCATACTATTCTCCCACCACTGTTTCTGAAGAAAATTTAAATGCTGCTTGAGTATTTCAGTTCTATGAATGAGTGACTTTTTCTTGCCCCAGCCACTCTTTCTATGAAAACAGAGTTCTACTTTTGGAATCCAATGATAGCTAAAATCTCTAGACTAACAGTTACGCTAACATCACAGATTTTGAGTAGGAAATTTCCATTTAATTGAAGGACATTCTTTTGAAGAAAGCATATGCTGTAATAACAATGCTTTTTAAAAAGGAGCAGCAAAAGAAAAAGAGAGAACTCAAAGCAATTTCTTTAAAGTTTAGGGCATTTTTCTTGTTGTTTTCTGAAAATATCAAGAATATTGGAAAAAAACCTGACTAGCTCTAGATCTGAGAAGACTAAGGAATGCAATGTGTGACTGCACATGTAATGGATTTTCTTTTATTTTCTTTTATTTTCTGAGGGGGAAATTAGCTGACTTTGCAAGTAAGATAAAATCTACTTGCTGATATGATTTGGCTGTATATTCAGTTCAAGAGATGCACCTTCTGCACGTCTTACAGTGACATGAATGCAGCACTGCCAAGAAGGTTGACTGCTACCACAGTGAGTACTGCAAAAAACTAAAAGTCGCACAAAGCATCCACAGTGCACTAAGAGTAGAAGAGATGTGTGGTTCATCATGGAGGTCACACAGAATCTAATGCAACAGATAGGAATTGCAGAAGGGACAAATGTCATTCAAACCTGTGCTGATGAGGACAAGATACTTGTTTCTCTCCCATGCTTTTTTAAATTTTTATAGACTCTATTCCATTTTTGCAAATTTGAAATCTATTTATGAAAGCACCAAATAAAAGTTCATGTTTCTGACACAATTCTTACATATATTATCTGATAGGAAAATATTGTAATTGGAACAGCACACAGCTGAAAATGAACTTGAAACATCAGGTAAGTTTTTAAAGCTGTTCTATTGTATTTTATTTCTCTCAGACCTGAGAAATCTGCAGAAGAGGCTGAATATCCTTAAGACACACACTGCACTGGACTGACTCTGGAAGGTACTTTTGCAAGTTTTATGCAAACATACAAAGCAGATGATACACACTGGCTAGAAATATAATTCTAGTTATCTCTCATAATGAATGCAAAACAAAATCATTAACTGTATTACTAAAATATACACACAAATAACATGTGATAGCAAGATATGACAGCTACAAATGTTCACAGTGCCAAACAAGGTTCCCCAAACACATCATGAGTTACTATCAATGACCCAAGCTACACAAAAAGTAACAATGAAAGACATAATATTCATACTTTTCAAATGAGGTATATTTAAATCTACTTGTGTTTTAAAGACAGTGGGCCCTGCAAGAATGGATAAAATAGTCTGTTCTTTCTGACAGTGTGTGTGTAAGAAGCTCTGGGATCTTTCACTTGAGTGTAATGTTGATATCCTGCTTTTTTCTGCTTTCTTACATCTGTCTTGGTATTGCAGCTTCATAGAGGATAATTAAATGGCACCTCCTCTTTCAAGACCACTTATTTTGAATACTATCAACAGTTCTGCAAAACTAAGTTAAAGCACCAACCAACAATCTTTCCACCTGCAGCACCAGCAATACTGTCAGAACACAGAATACATAACGAAGGGTAATGAAAGCCACTGATGGTTCTATGGTGATGCCACAATTTGTTCCCAGCTAATCTGGTTTTAATGAGGATATTACAGCTACTATCAAGGACAATACTTTTTTTTTTCCTTTTAGAGGCTGCAAGGCTTGGAACCACACACTTCTTAATTCAATAGCCTTGATATTAATCCAGGATTATTCAACTGCATGAGAATTGTTAGAAGAGTGGAAACAACATCCCGCACTCTGTCTTTTTATGGTAACTTTCCTTATAGTATCAGCTTGCAGTGAAACCTGAATATCCTAATGGGATTAAACATAAAAGAAAGTCGGGCAAAAAGTCTCTGGATTAGAATTTTAACTGAAGCCTTCTGTGAGAAAGACCACACCACTGTTAGTGACCTTTCTCTCCCGATGTGTGATCCCAGTTGTGCCTAGTCAAGTGTCCAATGGAGACTCCATCAGTTCACGCTGTATTTATCCTTTTGCTCTTAAAACAGGTGTCTTGTTACTAAGAGAACAAGCACTCATGCCATTGATCAGGCTATATTAACCTCCCTTGTAAGAGCCCATGATGTTCACTGGTATGAAATGCAGAGTGTAATTATGCTATTTAAGAAGTGAGCTTTCTACTGATAAAAACCATCAATCTAAGTAAAAGGCAGGAAACTGATGTAGGAAACAGGGAAAAGGACAATGAGTAGGCTTTTGAGTGTTTCAGAATGTCATGTCTATCACCAGCTCCAGCCTTTGCTTTTGAAATGTGCTCTCTGATAAATTTGCCTTTAACATATCTAAAAAAATGTTAATTTAGAATCTCATACTGTATCTTCAGAGCTTTCATTAGATACCACAAGAATGCTTTTCATCTCATTTTTACTCTAAACTCTTTGAGTCCTCCCTAGCTCTGAACAATTATGTTTAATTAGAGAGCAGTTATTCACAGATGAGCAGTAAACGAAGCTCAATCAAAAGTAACTTCTAAAACGTTTCATTTTTATCATTCTAGATCTCTTTACCTTGACAGTGCTTCAAAGATTCATATTCAGTCTCATAAATGCTATCATAAAACCTTAACAACAGTGTAAATTCTAGTGTGGGAGGATGTGCAAGATGTTGAATTCCTTTTTCTACATCTAGATATGCCATTCTAAATTGGGTGACAAGAGGGGCTTTCCTCACATGATCTCAGACGGTGTTTTTCTACTAGTGCTCAGCTTACTGATACTCTCCTGGAAGCTAGCCAGCGTTATATCCATCTACAAGAGGCATGAGAGAAGACCCAGGAAACTACAGATCTGTTAGCCTGACTTCAGCCCCTGGAAAAATTATGGACAAAATTATCCTCGGTGCTGTTGAAAGGCATTTGAAGAACAAAGTTTTTATCAAGTGATATCAAAATGGGTTCACAAAGAGAAAGTCCTGACTAAATAATCTGATCAACTCTGACGATAAGGTCACTCAGTGCATGAAGGGAAGGAAAGGCGGTGGATATAATTGTCCTGGATTCCATTAAGGTCTTTGATACTGTCCCTCACAGCACCCTTCTGGACAGATTGTCCAAGTGCAACATGAACAGCTACATGCCACTTGATGAATTGGCTTAACAGCAGACCTCACAGAGTTGTAGTGAATGGAGTTACATCTGATTGGTGGCCTGTCACTACCGGCTCAATTCTAGGGCTGGTTGTGTTCAACATTTTTATCGGTGACCTGGATGCAGGAGTAGAATGCACCTCAGTGTGTTCATTGATGATGGCAAACTGGGAGGTGTTGCTGGCTCTCTTGAGGGACTGAAGCCTTTCAGAGGGTCCTTGATACAGTGAAGCATTGAGCAATCATCAATGGCATGAAATTCAATAAGGTTAGATGCTGAGTTCTGCTTTGTAATTCACACTCAAGATATCTCGTTAATTGCTGTACACGTGAACAGAAATCATAGGTATTATATGCTCTAATTATTGCTTGTTTTAATGTAGTAACTACTAGATCTAGTACTGAGCCAGTATGAAGAACAAAAAGATGGTCCTTGACCTTTTAAGTTTGTAAGTTAATTTTGAGAGAAGAGTCAACAAATGGGTAGTGGTACTAGGCTCATCACAATCAGGTAGGCAGATCAGCAGTCAGTAGGCTATGACTGCTACATATATTTTATCTGACAGTTCTGATTGACAGATTGAGATAATTATTGTCCATCAAAATTTATAATATCATTGGTTCTTGTTTTAAATTCTACTGCTTGTTTCTTCACAATTAAAAATATATATATATTTCTTAATCTGATCCATCACTTAAAATGCTCAGACTTTGCCCACCCAAAAGTAACTTCTGCTGTATACAGAAAGAAACTGGAAAAGGAAAATAGAGCTACGCTCCAGGTTTTCTTTTTTTTTCCTGAAGAATTTTGTTATCACCACAGTGTAAGTAACTGGAAGCTTCACTGTTCCTTTCTTTCATTTTTTTTACTTCCAATTTTTTTGTCTATCTCAGCTTGAGCCACCCCATCTTCCCACAGTCCCCTCCTAAGACCTATGGGACAGACTCTCACACTTTGTTTTCATGTTTTCCTAAAGACTGTCATCTGTTCGGAGTAATTTATTTGTATACCCAAACTTATGTTGGGATAAATGGGGTCTAAGCAGAAATTGTCTCTTCCTTTGAGCAGGTGTTTTGTGCTTTTGCATGTTTGTTTTCCATTGTGTCTGTTAGACTTTCAGAATAAACTTTTAAATCATAAATTTTCTAGCATAATTTGTCCTGAACAGTGTTAAATGTGCCAACATCATAGACATCTTTGGTGGTAAAAGAATTTCCACAGCTCTAGTGTCACAGATAGACAGGTACGGAAAGTCCAGTCTGCATAGTACTGAGATGATTCTCCTGCAAGCTCTCCAATGGCTAAGCTTTGGCTGACCGAAGAAAGGATTAATTAACCTTAAATTAAATAGAGTTCTCGAATGCATGCTGACTGTAAGAGGTACTTACTTTTTATACTGATAAACTTGTGTAAATGTTGTATTTCATACAATAATAGCAATTAGAGCACAGATTCTAATCTCACCAAATTTGACACTATACAGAGAAACCAGAAAAATCCACTATTACTTTGTGTAATAAAAGAAAAGAAAAGCAATACCTGCACAAAACCACATATCATATAGTCATCAAACAAAGGCAGACTAGGGCGGTCCTCTCGATAAATTTTGATTTTATAGCTGCTCACAATCTGAGGACTGGGATGCGAATCATCTGTTACAAGAACAACAATTTTGTTCAATCCAAGGCCAAGTGGGTAGTTAGCAATGCTGAAAGAGGGGAAAAAAGAAAGAAAGTGGAATTAACACTGAAGAAACAAAGATTTTCACTGCATTGCCTATGGCAGGTAAATTTGCTCCTTGAGACTTCTATCTCTAAAAGTTTTTTACTCCATGCATTTGTTTTTACATAAAAACAGCACACACTGTTTTCTAAAGAGTTTAAAATTCCTTCAAGAACACAAATTAATGAAAGTGAAACTTTGCAAGAACAACTTCAGTGGCAATGATAATTCTGATGGGAAATCTGTGAATGGAGGCACTAGGTACAATAATTCCTGGCGGGTCCAAGTCCAGATTGAAGTCCGAAGGGAGACAAACCAGATGAAAAGTGTCACCCAGCTGTGGAAATTGTTACTCGCCAAACATGATGGAATCCCAGACTCAGTCTGACACAAGAACAAAGCTCAACTGTGCTCTTCTTCTCATTGCAGTAAAATGAGAATGCTTGAAGACTGAGCCTGCTCATCCAGAGCTTTTACTTTTCAGTGAAAAGGACAAACGGCTATTCTGCCTTTTACAAGGAATAGCTCTCATACTTTTTGCAGACCTTCATTACATCACAGTGCCTGTACATGTTGTAATGACTATTAATATTAAAACACTGCAAAGCTGGATGACAGAATTTTACAGGAGCTTTCATTTCAATCATAAACAAAGATTGATTTCTTACTGAAATTACAGGAAATACACTAGGTAAAAGGCCAACAACAACTGTACAGACCAGTACTTGACTAATTATTAGCAATCATTCTAAGTCAAAGTATCTGCTTTGCAGTCAGTCAAAGGCAGTGTGCTGTATAAATACTTTATGCCATAAAGAAAAGCCAGTTTAGTGAATCACTGTTCCTTCTTTTCCCTTTTAAATCTTCAGTGCTAAGCAAGTAAATCTTTTACTAACGGCTACTGAGTATGTAGGCCAGCCCTCAGGTTCTAAAGCCCCTGGTGCAGATAAACACACACTTCTTGACCCTCTCGATATCCAAAAGCAGGGTGGTCTGGCCCAAAATGTCTACTGGAAACACGTGCTGCTGTTTGTGAGAGATCTGTTGAGAAACCCAAAACTGTAGAAAGGACTACAGTAATGATTAAACAGCATACATGATTGTGGGTGAGTGCTAAATCTGATATTTACTGATGACTTTGCTCTCTAATATGTCCTCCAGCATTGTATCACTCAATAAGATTGGGCAACCTGGTATTCCTCCTGATGTCAGTTCCTTACAATGTGATTCTGATAAAAATTGATCATTCTGAAGGTATATCTGAACTTATTTTCTCTATTTCTCACCTTACCTAAGCAAACTGCTGGCAGAGGGAGAAAGTCCAGCAGGCTGTGGTGCAAAATCAAGACCTGGATATGAAAGCTCATTTTCACTGCTGTCCTGATATATTTCTGAAGTTTACGATGCTTTCAGCTTTTAAACATTTATTTTGTTGCTCATACCTTGGTCCTTTCATCTCATCAAGGTGGACTTGGCACTGACAGTTAGAAGGCTCTGCTCCAATCTTCACTGTCACCACATCAAATGGGACTTCTGCATAGTACTCCTTGATTTTTGGGTTAAACTGAGGATTCAAGTCCAGCTGTGGACTGGTGAAGATCTGCCTGATATGAGATAGGGTATCTTTATCTGTTCCAAGAAGGCATCAAAGGAAAAACAGTGAAATGTATGAACATTTATAAGTAACATGCAACTTCTGGCAGATTGATAACATGCATAGTAGAAAGATTTTAACTGCCTGCTCACTGTGAGACTGATAATCCTGATGCAAAGTCCTGCTGGCACCTGACAGTCATTTTCAGGCCCTAGAGGGATTTTAGTCACTCAGTGCCTGATGACTCTAGTCAGAAGCACAAACTTCTAAGTCTCGATAAGCATCTGAAAATGTGAGGATTAGCTCTGCGAGATCCTGCCTCCAGTTGTTTAAATGGAACTTGAAAAAAAGTTAGGCCAAAATTCATAACCTGCTTAGGTACCAGCCTGTGTACAGGGTTTATGTACATGTGTAATTGCCGATAAAAATCAAAGTATGTTAGACATAAAAACAAGTCACATGGAGATATCTAGACTCATGGGGTCATTTGTAGTACAGCTTGAAGCACGATTTATTAAAATTCCTAAATAAAAAATTCCAGCTACTTTCTTGTTTATAAAATCTCCACAATCAGATCCTATTTGCTCAAATGTATCTTTTATTTTGTAGTGTTTGCCAAATGACTCCTGAGAATAATCATTTGCTGGCAACTCATCTGTGACAAATATTTTAATCCAACCTACTGAAATCAGATTTACAGAACAATTACGTATTGAAAATTTTCTTTCCACATATATTATCTAGTATGTGTTTAAAACTGGGTACAGAAAGCTCTCTGTAATATATGAACAAATCTTGTGGCTTAAACTGTTTTTTTTTTTTTTTTTAATGGTCATAAGGATGCATGCATTTCTGTGTGGGCCTTTCCTACCTCAGCCTAAAGTATCAGCCTAAAGAAACAAAACAGGGCAATTTCAGTAATCTTGCAGAGACTAAAATGTAAAGGGAGATGCTCCAAGGAAAGGGCAGGGCTAGATTTGCAGGGTAATAGAGACTCACAGAAATACTGACTTTATGGCAGTATAAACTGTTCCCCAGATACTGTACATATTACTTAGAGGGATTATGTCACTAATTGCTAAAACCGGAGGAGAAATTTTCAAAATAAAATGAATTGAGATAACTTCAAAATTAAATGGCAATCAATTAGATGGTGATGACCAGCCAGCCTTGAACCATCTTGAACCATTCCTGGCCTCTGACTGACACAGGCGCTCCTGGAAGTATGGTACAATCACTAACAGAGGTGAGTAGAAAAGCCTCTCCTCTGCAAAGCAATTATTTCACACTGAAAAGCAAATTACTAACTAGATAATACATCAGTAAGGAAGGCAGGAGAAAGCACTGTTGCCAGTACAGACAGCAGCACTACAAGCAGACACTACAGAAAACTCTTCTACTCTAAAGCAGTTCTTTAAAATCACCAAGTTGAGAATTGGCCTGACATAAGGCTGATTCAAATCCATGCAAGCTTAAAAGCTAGTCCACAAAAACAGATGTATGCTAAAGTTCTTGTAAAGAAAGGGCAAAATCTACTGAAGTACAGCAAGGAATCAACGAGTGTTGGAATATGCACAGTATGTATACATAGAAACATTTAATTTTGTACTTGAGGCTTATTTAACATAGCAGCCTAATTATTGAGCAACTCACAAACATTATTTCTACTTAAAATTCCCTTGTTATGTAACAGCTTACAGGCACTCCTTTCATTTAAAGGCTATATAGAAAAAGAGGCAAGAAATTTGTTCAGGTAATATCTTGTCTTCCCTCCTAGTGATTTAGAAAATCCTTGACTTACCATAACTGCACTGAATTTCTTTAATCTTACTGGAATAATGCAATGCTGAAAGAAACAGAAACATAAATTTTATTTTCTAATCCTGATTCACAATCCTATGGCAAAAGGAGCTCTCATTTTGGTAATTATATAAAAAAAATCTTTGCAGTGTCAGATTTTGCTTTAGGCTCAAGAACATTGCTCATCAACTCAGCAGAACACTTATGCAGATAAGGAAGAAATTGCTTTTTTTATATGTAGTAAGTCAAGATCTTCCAGCTGGAATGCAGAATCATGTAATCTAAATCATATACACTGTCAGAAGTATTAAAAAGAGGAAAGACATATACCATATGAAATGTTTTACTCTTATCCCATACCTTCATGATTCTTCCACAAGCGAAAATGAAAGTTCTGCTTTGGAATCACATTTTCTTGAGAAAAATTCCTGTCAATTCAATAGCAGATACATTTCTACATTAGTGGAAGAAACAGAATTCATGGAACATTTTTCAAAAAATTATATGTGGCAATGCATGGCAGATGGTAATTTGATATTCTCTGTGGAAAGATGTAGCTTCTAGACTCCTGTTCCCGACATTAGCAATGCTACCTGAATGAATGTGATCGAAAACACTTCATAATAAATGATTTTATATACCATGAAGAGAAAGAAAATAAAAAATAAATTTCCAAAAAATATTTGAATTGCTGGGAAAAGGCAGAGTAGATACAGCTGAGAATAAAACAACCTATGCTGTATCTCTTAACAGTTTTATATTGCTTTTTTGTATATGCTTGAGATTAAAGTTAGACTTTGTTCAAAAAGCAGTGGAATACGGATGAAGGCCTGTGTCATGGTGAATATCTGTATTGAGTGCTTTGATTTGTTTGCTTATTCAAACCAAGCACATGATCAACATCCAGAGTATACACACATATACTGTCGGTGAAAATAAAAGTCAATTGCAACTATTCATGAACACATTAGTGGCTCACAGTTTGCTAATTCTACAGATTTTTTTCTTTTGTGTAATATTTTGGGAGCATAGAAGATGGGCAGTAGGCGTCTCTCCAATTCATAAACTGAACTCTGGCTGATATGACCCTTTCAGAGGGAGCTTTTTTAAAAGGATCCAGTTTCAGATGTTTTTCTCCCAGTGTTTCCTGTAGAAGCCTGCATAAAGAAGCTCCTTCCTGAATACTGCCCACTCACTTTGAATTCTGAAAGACACAAGGTCATTCTCTGCGATAGGCAGGGGAGGTTCTGTGCAAATAGCCATCTCTGATGTTTCACGAGGAACTGCTGAAAACAGTATTAAAGTCCATCATAGTAAAAGGCAAACTGTCAAATACTGAAAAAGATTCCTGCATTATCTCAGTGAGATAAGGGGAAAAAACAGCTGTCTCTTGGCAGATCAGTGTGTCTTTGTATGTGCATGAACATGTAGTTTTGACATCTTGCACTGTCTAGACACCGCCCTTATTTCATGCACATTCATGACCTCTTTCAAAGGAGACAACAAACTAATAGAGAGTTTGTTTTCCACGTTATAAGTCACTTAATACCTTCCTTTCTTCTTGCCAAGAAGGTTATGGTTAACACCTGTCAAATAAATTTTTTTCTCTCCCCACTGTTCCTTTTTGTATTGCAATCTTCCCAAACCAATTGTAAGGTCAAAACAAGGCATCTTAACTCTAGAAAATGTTAGAGTTTCATTTACTGAGAGAATACCACATGAATGTGCCAGCCATCACCACTGCAAGGGCCCAGCTTACTAAAGAACTTCATGACCTCTGTGCATCAGATATGTTTATCATCAAACATTAAGACTCATATAATAACTCAATTACAGTAAGATATCAAAATTTAATATTTAGAAGTAGTATTACAGAAAGATAGATTACTGTACTCATCACTGCTGAAGACTTAGCTTTTCAGTCATCAGCATCATCTCATTTTCCTTTCTCCAAGCTCCTTCCATCAGCAGGACTGAGGAATGGTTAAGTTACGAAGCTTTCCCTCAGTCAGAGAGTGGCAGAGGGTGCAACAGAATCCTTTCCTCCACACACTGTTGTGCAAGAAATGACATTCATTTGTATGAGCTGCCCCTTGTTTGTTTTATTGACTGTCCTGAATGAGCTATCAAGCACAGATGAGCACGCTGCCTCTGTACTTTACTATTAGGTGTAATTGTAAATGACTGTACATTGTGTACCCTTGGTATATGTATATTTGTGAGCTTGCCTTTTGGGAGATCTCCTCTGTGTATCTCACAAAATGTTAACAGTAAACATGTCCTCTAGGACTCACTGTGATTCAACAAAAGTGACAGCAGTTGTAGTAATATAGCTTAGCAATAAAGGGTATATAGAGATAGTTAAATTTCACCATAAGATTAAAATCTATTGACCTGTCTGGTAGACGAGGGAAAGGCTGTTGATGTAGCCTACCTGGACTTCAGCAAAGCCTTTGACACTGTCTCCCACAGCATTCTCCTGCAGAAACTGGCAGCCCGTGGCTTGGACAGATACACTCTTGGCTGGATAAGGAACTGGCTGGAGGGCCAGGCCCAGAGAGTGGTGGTGAATGGAGCTAAATCAGCTAAACTGGTGACAGGTCACAAATAGTGTTCCCCAAGGGTTGGTGCTGGAGCCTGTCCTCTTCCAGATCTTTATTGATGACCTGGATGAGGGCATTGAGGGCACCCTTAGTAAGTTTGCAGATGACACCAAGTTGGCTGGAAGTGTCAATCTGCCTGGGGGTAGTGAGGCCCTAAAGAGGGATCTGGACAGGCTGGATAGTTGGGCTGAAGCCAATGGGATGAGGTTCAATAAGACCAAATGCCAGGTCCTGCACTTTGGCCACAAAAACCCCAGGCAACGCTACAGGCTTGGGGCGGAGTGACAGGGAGACTGCGTAGAGGAAATGGACCTGCGGGTGTTGGTTGACGCTGGGCTGAACATGAGCCAGCAGTGTGCCTGGGTGGCCAAGAAGGCCAATGGCATCCTGGCTTGCATCAGGAACAGTGTTGCCAGCAGGAACAGGGAAGAGATTGTCCCCCTGTACTTGGCTCTGGTGAGGCCGCACCTCGAGTACTGTGTCCAGTTTTGGGTCCCTCGCTGCAAGAAAGACATTGAGGCCCTGGAGCCTGGGTTCAAAGGGCAACAAAGCTGGTGAGAGGTCTGGAGCACAGGCCGTATGAGGAGCAGCTGAAGGAGCTGGGATTGTTCAGTCTGGAGAAGAGGAGGCTCAGGGGAGACCTCATTGCTCTCTATAACTACATGAAGGGAGGTTGCAGTGAGCTGGGGGTCGGCCTTTTCTCTCATGTAACTAATGATAGGACTAGAGGGAATGGCTTCAAGCTGTGCCAGGGGAGATTTAGGCTGGGCGTTAGGAAATACTACTTTTCTGAAAGAGTGGTCAGGCACTGGAATGGGCTGCACAGGGAGGTGGTGGAGTCACCAACCCTGCAGGTGTTCAAGGAACATTTGGACATTGTGTTGAGGGACATGGTTTAATGAGTACTACTAGTGATCAGTGGATTGTTGGACTGGATAATCTTGTAAGTCTTTTCCAACCTTGGTGTTTCTGTGATTCCGTGATTCTGTGAAAACTGAAAAAGGGAAAAACCTGGGCACTTCTGGAGCCTCTGGCATATGTGTTAATTGTGAGCGGTGCAAGTTTTAATGGATCACAAAATCAATATTGAGACTATGTTCTCAGTATTCAGCTGAGTTACGACGTTTTTTCCTCTTCAGATTATGTTTTGTAGGTCTCTGGAAAATGAGGAGCCACCAGAGATCATTTTGTGAAAGATGATCACTTAAATGTGCTGTAGACTACTTCTTTGGCTTCTGCCAAAGAGTTTCCATGGCGGCATTTGCTTCACAGAATGAAGTACTCTGTATTGGTTTCCTGAAGAGGAATAAAGAATTGCAGACTAAAGAGTGGGATTTTTTTCCTGGCACTTAATTCCAATTCTCTCTCCCTCCTTCCTTCCCTCTCTCTTTCACTCCTCCCACAGCAGATCTTGTCCCTGATTTCCTTGCCCTCTTCTTTTGCCTCATAGTTGGAACTACGTTTGTTTCCCAAACTGTCCAGGCAATGAGCATGACAATATTAAACACCAAGAAATTATTTTCAGCCTAAATAAAGTTTGAGGGCTGCTGTTTCTGTTTTCAACTAAAAAATGGGCTTGTGTAAAAGAAGCTAGTAATACTTTTCCAAATGTGTAAGTTGATTTTGTAAACGCATTTGCAACTTTATTGACCTATTTAGGCTCTCATACAAAACAGAAAGGTTAGTTTTTCTTATAAATCTGATTCTTGTATGCTATTGTGCTGTTTGACACAGGCAGGCATACTTACCACAGTACCTCATAGCCCATGTTCTAGAAGACAGTAATCATGTATGTCTTAGTCATATCACAAATTGAAGCTGCACAGAATCAAAAAATCATGCACGAATCAATTTAAATTAAACGTAAATGTAGGTAGCATCCCTCCATCACTTTCAAGGAATTTCATATTATTTTATACCAACACCTCTGAGATTGTCATTCTCACCTGGGCTGTAACCATTTCATTGCAGTTGGAGATGAGTTTATAGAGCTCTTCTTCCTTCTCCTGTGAAACAAATATAGATAGTTCTCTAATGTCACCGAAGGTTTCAATATTAGCAATGCAGACAAAATGGGATAAGAAAATCAGACCATGAAACCTCTTTAAATAATGGCTTAATTCTATGGAATCATTATCAGTGAATTGCATACCTGGACAAGACCTAAGTCAAAAGTCATTATTTTTCCCATAAGCACTGTCTAGGTGGATAGTCATATATGCAAATCACTGGATTTTATAAATACCAAGTTTGTATAGTTGGAGAAATAAGAACAGTTAAATGAACCAACCAGTCAACCTGTCTTTAACTGAAGACATTCATCAAAAGTGTTCTGATGGAGTCTCCTTTTAAGGAGATATTGAAGATCCATATGGTTGCTTACCTGTGCAACCTATTGTAGGGTACCTGATTAGGCAAGGGGATTGGAATCAATGCTCTCTTGTGGTCCCTTCCAACCCCTACAATTCTGTGATTCTGTGATCTACAAGCTCATCAAAGGTAGGATTCTCAAAGATTAATCAACGTTCAAAGAGAATGACTTATTTGGGGCGTATGCTTTATTCACCTCTTTCTTCCTTGCAATTATGAATAATTACATACATATCTGACACATATATCACCTTCACTTGCATGTGACTATAGGAGTGGGAGATTATGATTAAGCAATGTTAAAGCATGCATTTTTTTTATGGAGGGAATGTGCAGAATGGTATTATTAACTTAACATTACAGAAAAATACAGTGCAAAGAAGCAAATTGTCAACTGCCCTAGAGAAAGGTCATAGTACTACTAAGTATTTATATACATATAGTAAATGCTCAGCGTGAAGAAAAAAGTAGCCAAGGAGTTGCTCAAAGTGAGTGGCACAGCTTAGATTAGAACAGAAAGCTGCTAAGGGTTGGTATGCTTTGATATGCAAACCAAAATATTTTGGCAAAAGGGCAAGGGCTTATACATGAATGCAAACAGCTGCATCTTAGAGTTACTTATCATGGAGTGGCCAGTAGTAACAACAATAATGTTTAGTACAATCATGGAACTATGTATTTTCAAAATACTAATAAACACTTACCTAACACAGTGGTGAAGTATAATTTTCATTTTGCAGATAAACAAACAAAGATATAGATAACTCCTTAAAGCTACACACAATTCACTGAGAAACAAAACTCAGGAAGCCTTGCAGATGCCTTATATAGTAAATTTAGCATTCTCCAAGCAAAGTGTACTCAATGATGTTGCTGCTTGTCAAACTTGGGACTCAGTGGAACGGAACACATCACATGCCTGTGTTTGCATAAACAGTATATATGCCTGTATGCAGTAAAGAATTATGGCATATGTGTGTATAAAATGTCACTAGTTGGGAGATAAAGAGCACAAAAAACATTTTTTTCCCCAATTTTTATAATCAATACATTTTGTACCACACCTTTTAACTCTCTTTCCCTTCATTCCTTACTCTCTTTTTTATTTAATGCTTACCTTCCTTCTTTCCTCTCTGCCTCCCTCCTTATTAAAGTTCATAATCTCTCCCCAAAAGCTCAATGGATTCCATCTTGTATTCTCCCAGCTTTTCAAATAGAGTTAAATCAGGATCTTGGTGCATCCTACTCTTAGACCTGTCTCTTGTCAAATATGGGAAATTTAGAGCTGCTAAAATTCATCAATCCATTTTGGAAAAAACCTTCACCTAAAATTTTTTATTTTCTTTATGTTTTTGTTCATAATTGAATAAATTAAATTAGAGTGGTAAACACCCTTAGTGTTTTGAATTCACCATTTTTCAGGAACAACTTACCTAATTCACTTCACATTTCTTAGAAAAAAGAATTACCTCCAATTATTTTTTTACTCATGGATCTCTGTGCTAGAAGTAGAAGGGAAAAACTGTCATATGTTGAGACCTAGCTTGCAGCTCTAATGGCAGAATGTATGACAGTACTTCATGAACAGATGATGGACCTTACTGTCAAGTGATGTAAGTTCCCCTACATCTATTGAGGAATTATGTTTCATGGTATTCACTGGTGTTATTCCAAATTACATAGTTATAGAAACTATCTTTAGTATATTGTATAATAGCTATCTTACCATTCTGAAAGATCTGTATGTGTCTCCTTGGTCATGAACTGGAATTGTTCAAGCAAACTGGAAAGCAACCAGTGTGCAGTCAGGACTGAACCAAGTTGTCTCATTGGGTCTACCATGTGATAAAGGTCACGCAGTAAAGTTTGGATCTTGGGTGAAGCAGAAGGGTAAAGCTGAGAAGAGATATGATGATTAGGGACTACGTTATAATGTTTGTAAATTGCATAGAAGTGAGAAAATATCAGAAGACAGTGTATGTAGCATACAGATATATTAATATAAATTCTCTTTCAGACAACTATGGAAAATGATTGTCTTGCCCATCCCTGCAAATCAGTCCTGCCTGTTGTACTGACATGGAAGTCTACTTCCCTTTCCACTCAGAGCCTCTAACTTGACTTCCAGATCTAAATAACTAATAACTAATTCCCTTTTTAAAAGTCTCATCAGTCTCCAGCCCTAATACTTAATCAGGAAGGCTAGAAGAAATCCTGGAAATCCTGATGCCATGAACATTTTCTGAACAATACATTCAGGTTTTGGTGATTCATTTCCCCAGTCCTCCATCTCAATACCAGACATTTTCTGTCCTTAGCTATAATGCCTATTCATGGACACTGGCTGCTATTCCTCCATCTCTATTATTCTCCAAAAAACAACTCACTATAATTTTGAAGAAGACATATCACACGTTCCGCCTATGTTTTTCATCCACTTTTTTGTATCTGTCTTTTCTTTGGTAATGATCTTAGTGTTGAACAGCCTCCAGTTTTTCCATTCACACATCCTTTGCTTCACTTGCATTCTATTTTCTTACCACTGTAGGAGACTTTTATACATTTTTTTTCCTTTTCCTTTTTTTTTTGTTTTCTGGTTTATTTTTTCTGCTTTTTTCTGTCCTTAACTCAAAATTCTGTGTTTCATTTCATTCTCTCTTTTATTATAAATTCCAAAAATCTAAAATAAAATAAGTATAACTTCTATCTCTGTTTCCCTATCCATTCAGTCTGACACATGCAGTGACAGCAGAGAATGGTAATCCAGGAGTAATATTAGCAGGTTTACATAAAACACAAACCCAGTATAACAGAATAGTTTATTTTACCAGCTCAAATTGTCCAAGATTCTTCACCTCTTTAACAAATGTCATCATTGAATTTATCTCCTCTAAAGACAAACACTGTCCATCTTCTTTGAGGAAGATTCCATCCTATGAAGGCAAGGACAACACATTTTGGTGAAATCACATGGAAAGCGATGTTCTTTCATTAGGCCCCAATCATTTTTCCCCAGCAAAGAGGCAATAAGCTACCTTTCTCACAGTTGATCCATATATGTTTTGTAAAGCTTCTATGAAACTGGAACTTGAGGACTTATTAGACAATAGAAATTTAAAAGTATCTTCAAAAATAGCTTCTTTGAAAGTTTGGTCCTGAAGATTTGATTTCCCCTCATCTTGAAAGTCAAAATTTTTATGCACCTGTTAAAAAACAGTGTAAGAATTTACATTGTGTACATCAAGGCCTGTCTTCCCACTACCACACATTACTAAGCTGGAATTCTTTATTAAAAAAGAAAAGCTGTAAGAGCACCAATAAAACAGACAGGATTATACTACAAAAAATGTATCACATTTTCTGTAAAAACCACATGCCACAATGTTTGCTGACCTCTAGTGGAAAGAGTATGGTATCTCATGCTAGTGTGAAACCGCTCTTTTCCACCTCATTTGAAATTTGATTTTAAAAAATGTCAGCTGATACGTTAACACAGCTCTTACAAAACTCAGGTATTCAAGTTGATATTCATGATATAATCCTTACAGTATATAAACGCAACCAATACAGTCATAAAAATATGAATAAATTATTATTGAGTACAAACACAAGTATAACCAAGCGGTATGGGGTATGCGCATACTTCAGTTTCTAGGAAATACAATTCAAAATAAAATTTCAATCGATGCTAAGAAAGTATCAACTGTTAATTATTAAGTATATTAAGTAACTGTGTATTATCTCATTGGAAACTATTCAACAGTTCTGATTTACTGCACATTTATGGATTATGACTGATGGTTAAGGCTACTGTAGAAGCTGGTAAACATTATACTTTATGTTTATGATTTTAAGCACTCCAGGTAGAATTTATTTACAGGTTTATAGGGTCTTATCTTTGCATTATTGTTACTAGAAAACTGCAGAGATTTTAACAGGAGATGAATTTAAAAATTGTCTCCTTTAATTTCACAGGATATATTTGCTTTCTGTTTGTATATCATATATATGAAGAAAGATTTTATATGTCCAGTTATATACATAATTGTATGTGTGTATAAATGTAGTGGAAAAAAAGCTGTAAAGCAGTAATTTTTTTGTTCTGGCTGGGCTGTTATGTTGTACCAGGAATGGTACAAAATTGTCAGAAGGAGTTTATGATAATAGTCATCTTTTTTCAGGTTTTGAGGGCCTTGAGGACTGCTTAGGAAGAGGGCAGTGCAGTGGAAGAAGGCAGCCAGCACGGTGAAGGTGAAAGCAGAAATGAACTGAACATGGTACAGCTCATGGAGAATGTTAACCTGTATTAAAAGCTATTAATGGCTTCTAACTTTCTCCCTTAGTGTTTTCCTTTCTGGTGCAGTTAATACCTAACTTCACTTGAATGCAGTGCTTACTATGCATTTTGTTTAGCTGATATTCATTTGTGATGATAGTGCTGTAACACTAAAAAGTTTATATTCTTAAATGGTGTGGTGAACTTCATCACAGGAAATCTGTCCCTCACCAATTGCTTTCTCCCATAGCTACTTCTAGGCAAAAACATTATTAAAGCATTTGGACATTTCTTGGAGATTTGAGAGCAATCATCATAGAGGTTTTTTTGCTGTGTTCTGTTTGTTGTAATTTTCTGGGGTCAGTAAAACCCTTCTTCTTTTCTTCAACAAGCTTGCAAACTCTAGGGCACTCCAGGAGAGAAAAAAACATAATGTCATGGTTTTATGATTCTTGGTTATCAGTATTCCACATCATAACATCATGTAATGCTCTGAGGTTAAAGAGTTAATGCTCCAAGTCTGGGTACCTGTATTGGAAGAGAAGAACTACATTCCCCAGAAGACTGTTTGCTGTTCTGTTATCATTTCTGCTCAGGGTAAACAGATATAAGGCCTGGGTAGGTCACCTGCTGTGCTCTTTTCCCTTTTTCAGCTCTCCTCCCTGCTGCTCGTCCCAACCACACACATCGCCTCAGCATTAATTTAAGACCTTTCAGTTTTTGGATGCTCTTTCTCTCATCATATTTGATTTATTAGCTTAAATTCTAATTACATTGTATTATAGTGTGTTATCTTGCATTTCGATACCATATTTAGTAAATTAGTTTGTTTCTCCTCAGATCGTTGCCACTGCTTTTAATTATTTGGGGTCCCTTGTTTCCCTGTTCTGGAGGCATGGATGCGTGGATCCCTCCATCCCGCTAGTCATGGAACCGGGCTGAACCAGCTCATAAAACACTGACAACAACAAAAGAAACATTCAGTGTTGTTTGCTCACCTGAAGAACTATGGGGTGTATGGAGGTGCTGAACCCAATGTCAAAGGTCAGCATTTGAAAACATTGGCTGCATCTGAAATAGAATACAACAGAAAACAGATTCAGTGAGGAAAGATATTGTAAAATACACGGTACAATGACAGAACATAAACACATTTGTCCAGACAAAGCATACGATACAGACTAAAAATTTCTAAGAAGAGTCTACAACTCTAACCAAAGATAGAGTCATGTTCTGAAGAAAAGAATGATATACTAAAGGATATCTGTATGGCCGACTTTTAAACTAGTGTGGGAAGGGAACTACATTGGAGGACAAAATGCTTTTTGATGAGAACAAGGTCCCATAAAAGCTTTGGAGACGTGGACTTTAAGAGATGTCTATGAGGTAAAACTCTCCAGGCTCACTGAACCTAGCTGAACCTGGGGGGATGTTTTAAGGCATGGGCCAAGAACCCCAAGAAAATTTTGGGCTACACTTACAAAGGATATCTATTCCATGGGTAAACAAATACTCAGTTTGGACCATTATTAAAATAGTTTTTTTCATTTTATATGGCAGAAGAGGTTGTACCTTCCCACCAATATTCTATTTTGTTCTGCTGCCATGTGACAGATGACAGAAGAGAGGCAGCCTTACAAATGGTATCTGACATGGAAGTGCAGATGAAGCAAAGGTGTGTCATTGAATTCTTTCATGCAGGAAAAATTGCACCCATTTCTTGATTCATGTTGAATGTTTGTAGAGACCAGCAGAGTGAGGCAGTGGGTGGTGCATTTCAGCAGTGATGACTGAGACAGTGGGATGACTCCACTGGTACAGATTTGTCAAGCACAGCATGTAGGCTCTTGTTCACTGCTGGTGAAAATGCACAGCTACTGAGATGACTATGCTGGAAAATAGAGTTCTGTAGCTGATAATGTGGTATGTTAAATATTGTTATTGTGCTTTTTGTTGTAATTTCAATAGAAAGAAATAGGAGGCAGTACTTTTGGACCAATGTAAGTATTTTTAAAGCATACAAACATAATAAATAGTAACTTATTTACTATATACCACAAAAAAATGTACAGATGTTACACAACATGTGGAGAACAAATATTAATTACTGAACTTATTAAGTAAGAAATGCTGATATATGCATAAAAACTATAACAATTTAGTAGAAGTGATTGCAATGACTTAGCACTCTCATAAAAATGTTGCTGCTTGGATACATTTGATAACATGCATTTTGCAAAGTATTCTGCTGTTTGTTGTTCATGTTCTCTGCCTTGACCAGTTCAGAACAGCCAGTGCTACTCTAACTTTAAACATTTGAATCGTGTCAGAGCGCTCACTTACAGGAAATACAGCATTATACAAATGACGACTAGCCCAATTGTGAGCAAATCTCTGCTCATTTTTGCTGCATGAAAAAATTCATCAGGACACATCATTTTGTCCTTGGTATTTACCACAACCTCTTTACAAACCAGAAACATTGTGGATATAGAAGGATTTCTTCCCTAGGTACAACATATCTTCACTTTATTCTATCAAGAATTATGAAATATAAGGGATTTTGTTATTTCAGGAGTCATGTGTCCTCTACAATTTTTATTCTGTTCTAAGAAGCTATTTTGACAACATAACAATGAACACTGCAAGTTACTTACTGATTGATAGAGCCTGGTCCTGAGGCAGATGATTCACTGAGGACCTCAGTTATAAGTAGAAGTTTGCTTATAGCTTCTTTCATGTTGTTAAAGGCTTGCTGGGGAGAACTGCTTTTGAAGAACATCTCAAAAAACCTTTGCAGCTGTGAAAAAGATTACATGTATTTGTGAACATTTACCAGTGCTTAACTAAACCAGTGCTTAAGGTCATAAATTATAAGGCTGGTAGAAGTCAAAACTGCATTACAATGTCAATTTCAATTGCTATTCATTTGCACAGTAAAGAATGCCATGAAAAGCACCACACAGCACACTAGCAAAGAAGGAGCTTTAGTTTACAAATATTAGAAACAGACTTTAAAGCAATGCATTTAAAAATTATTGCTCACAGTTTTCTCAAAGCTTACTTTGAGAAAACCCTTTACTATCAATTTGTTTCAGGCAAAAGAAATCTAACACGTATTGCTTCAGCAGTAGGCAGTAGCACAAGCATAGAAAAAGCCTTTTCTATTGTTAACATACTATACCAAGGGCTGTCCACTTAACCTTGACTATTAATTTTTACTCCAAGTTAACAAAGTCTAAACAGAACCAGTCATCACAACCATTGCAGCCATCACAGACTATATTTTGGTTGGACTCTTGCAGATACTGAGGATTTTAGCCATGTGAATCCTCCCAGGGACATATTCACTGTCCTGAATAACACTGTTATCTCAACTGCTTTAATCACTCATGAAAATTCACCCTCCTTATCATTTCAGGTAGAAATCTAGGGAAAGAGAACTAAAACAACACAATATACCAGTGAAGAATGGGACACAGGCAGATTTTGTTGTATCAGAGATCTTGGTGCTAAGAAAGGATCTGTCTTTGAATCATGTTTTCAATTATCCAATTAATTCAATTATTCAATTAATTAAAAAAAATTAACTATGTCAAACTGTCAGATAATTTAGTAGTAATTAGTATAAAACAGATATTTATATTGTATAAAAGTACTGTTTTCAGATTTAAAGCACATAGAGTACACATGGAACATGTTTTCTACAAATACTCAGAAAATACAAATTTCTGAATGTTTCCAGGAATTTGTCTACTAAATTGAATTAGAAATGCCATTATGTGTTTTCTGCTATCACCTACTCATACATGTCCCAGTGGCTTCTGTAGGCAACCCCACTGGAGACTCACGTGGCTGGCATGTCCTGCAGATAGATTTACAAAGATGGCCTTTATTAGAAGTCTGTGGCAAGGTTTAATGTGATATTTTGGATCTACAGCATGAGCACAGAATCAGAGAACTACAGGATGACCAAGGTTAGAAGGCACCACTGGAACCAGAAGGAACCATTTGGTTCAGCCTCTTCTCAAGCATGGACACCCAGAGCAGGTGCCCAGGACTACATCCAGGTGGTTTCTGAAAATCTCTATGGAGGGAATCCCACAGTCTCTCTCAGGAACCTGTGCTAGTGTTCCATCATCTATGCGACACACAAGTGCTTCCTGATAATTGGATTGAACCTCCTGTGTTTCAGTTTGTGCTCCCTGCCTCTTCTCCTGGTACTGGGAACCACTGAGAAGAGCCTGGCTCTGTTTTCTTTGCACCATCTCCTCAGGTTTTCATAGATGTTGATGAGATCCCCCTCAAGCGTCCTCTTCTCCAGGCTCAATGGTCCCAGCTCTCCCAGCCTCTCCTCTCAGGAGAGATGTTCCAGTCTTTCCATTGCCTTGATGGCTCTTTGGACTCTTTCCAATATGTCCATGTCTCACTTGTACTGGGGGCCCAGAACTGAATACAGTACTCCGGCTGTGGTCTTACCAGTACTGAGCAGAGGAGAATGTCCTCCTTCAGAAACTTGATGGCAATACTACTTCTAATGCAATCCAGGACACTTCTAAACTCTTTTTGTAGCAAGTGCGCTTGCAAACTCATGATCATCTTGGCGTGCATTAGGACCACCAGGTTTTTTTCTGCCAAATTGCTTTCCAGGTGGGGGAACCCCAACCCATACTGGTGCTTGGGGTTGTTCATCCTCAGATGCAGGACTCTGCATTTCTCTTTGTTGAACTGCATTAGGTTTCTGTTAGCCCATTTCTTCAGATTGTCAAGGTCCCTCTGGATGGCACCATGGCCCTCTGGCAAATAAGCAATTCCTCCCACTTTTCTATCACCTGCAAACATGTTGAGAGTGCACTCTACCGCATCATCCAGACCATTAACAAAGATGTGGAACAGACTGGACCTAGCACTGTCCCCTGGGTACACCATTAATTACTGGTGATGCATTATGATGAATTCACTATGCTAACACCAGATCTCTTTACAACATAATTCTATGCACTCTAGTCCACAGAATTTTCTAGACAGTGTTGTAGCCTCCCCATGTGAGCAGAAATACTGCCAAGGACGCTCGTTTGTGTTGGCATGAATGATTTAACTTACAGTTTCTTCAGGCAGCATATTGCAATTAAATGTAATAAGCATTTTCCACTTTCCTTTTTAAAAAACACTGTATCATTGCTTACAACCAGGTATGAAAAAACTTAAGTATGGAGTTAATACTAACCCTTCTTTGCTCTTTGTTCTCTTCAATGCCAGTAGCTCAATCCCATTGTGCTGGTAAATAACTAGAAGGTAGAAAGTTGATTTGGCTGCCTACCTGTCCTTATCACGTCTGGTTTTATTCTAACAAGCTTGCAGGTATTGCCAAATCAAAGAAATTTGCTCTGTGATCTGGGTGGAAGGTGTTGCAGTGCTTGGGACTCTCCATTCTGCTTCTGAGAAGGTTGTTTGAAATGCCAGTAGGAAATGAATATCAACAATATATATTACTAAAATTTCAAAATTAAACTTCTGACTGCCAGGAATTTATAAATAAAGGTTGTATATAAGCTCAGCTCTGCCATTTGGATATTTGTATCATGTTGCAATCTTGAATTACATTACACTGTATTTTTATGTCATAGAGTTTCCATGTGTACTGCAGTTCCATGAATCTCTAGGGCAAAAGAACCACAATGTGGAAAGAGATTATGCAAGTCTTCAGGTTGCGCTACATTTCAAGGCAAGCAGGAGTACTTGCTTCCCAAAGTCCAAGATCACTCAGCTTTGTTTCTCCTAGAGTGACACAAACATTCAGAATGAGAAGCTGAACAGTTTTCATATCAGTTCTGATTCAGATTCATCTCTGATTGAACCTGTCGCAGTTTTGGTGAAGCCCAGCGGGAATTTATTAATCAGTTCATATGAAATAAGAAACTAAGAATGAAAATTCACCTCAGCAGGATGAGACAACAAGGTGGTTCATCAACTTACTTTGTGACATCTATCTCAAACGTCTCTGCCAGATCCTGTACGTCATTCACATTGCTGCTAGATTAGCTTTTACTTCTTCTCTAGTTTCCTATGTCTGCAGTGGGTTTCGAGGGGCTAAGTGAGAAGCTGTCTTGCTTTGCTGCATAGGGTGTCCCTATCAGGAGCTACAAAATTTTATAAGGAGAGATAGAGGGCGATTACTGGAAAGAACAGCAAGAGGGACAGAAAAAGCCCATTAGGCCATTTGCTCCTCTCCACCAATTGGTTCCTAAATACTGCAACACAAAGGATATGCAGAGCATGTATTTTGAGCCAGAACTGCTGAAAGGCAGGCTGATATGCACTGTTTGCACTCATAGCATGCTGCTGGCTAAAGCAGCAAACTGCTTCCAACACAACAGACCTTGAAATAAAACTGGCTTCTCCAAGGAACTGCATTTTAGTTACAGTCCTCCTTGGGCAGATTAGAAAAAAAAACAACTGTGCTCAACGGGTCCTCATTATAGGATATCGGGTTTTAGGACAATGTTTATTCTAAGTCAATGACTGAAAATAAATATTTAGACAGCTTGGTTCAGGACCAACAAAGACACTAGAAAAATGCTTCAGGTTCAATTCCAGTTCATGAAAAAATCCTGTTCAAACCAGTTCAGGTTACATTTGACTCTTATGGATTCTACAGAGTTCTCAGCACCTAATAGGGAAAATGTAGAATATATGGACTGGGGATAAGAAATATGAATACCTACAGCAACTTTGAGTTTTTCTAAGCGTTTCCAACACTTAGTTCTGTTCAACTGCAGAAAGCTGAAGTCACTAAGCTGAAGGTTACTACAGATGATGACTACTGAGGCACGTTCTCCCACCTTCAGAAGAAACAGACCACCTGCCCAGCAGGGTTCAACCTCATTATTGACTGAGGTTGACTAAAAGCAGTCCAGAATAGCAAAAGAGGACAGAATGGAAAAAACTAGTGACAATCACAGGAATTTAGTCTGTGAGAAAGCTGACCTTTTGCTGGCAGATTTTTGAGCAGAGAAATAGGGATTAAATTTTAGTAGGCTGTAAAACTTAACGTACACATGGACATACACATTGTACAATGACACCTTTGTGTGCAGAACTGCAAGAGTTCTCAGGAGCTTGGAAATGTTCATCCACGTGCTGGATGCATATAGTCAGGGGTATATTCCACATATTTACATAATATCTTTCAGAGAATGTGTAAATCTAGTTAAAGTACAGGGATCAAAACATATTTTCTCCAAAGGCAGTCTGAACTAGGAATGTAATTAAGATGAGTTTTAACTCAATGACCTTTAACTCACTAATAACTGTTTTTGCTTTAGGATAAGCCGTTGGAGAAAAAAAAAATGGGTAACAATATTAAATTTAAAATGCTTTTTCTCTACCCACTTTGAATTTTATTTTTTAAAAATCTGAAGCCATTAAAATAAGCCTTATGATTTCAGTGACATGGATTCCTTTGGACCTTCAAAAATACATGGAATCACCAGTGAATGGTCTAAAAGACTGAATAAAAAAGCAGTGTAATTGACAAGCTTCATGAACAGACTTATGGACACTAAAGGAGAGCAGAGGAGTTCACAGGGCTGCATGCTATGGTAGCTTAGTAATTCCCTTCAGAAGATTTTCCTCTGGCATGTTCTCTGGAAATGAATTTCTTAAGATGGGTTCTAGGGCAGCCTGGGGCAGCCAGCTGAATAGCTAGCTGAAGATTTGCTTCAGAAAGGTATAAATTAAATCAGACATCTATGTCCCAGTTTCTCCCACCTCCACTCCTTTATTTTAAGAGGCCTATTCAGAGCATGCTGAGGAGCAGACATGGCACGTACACTGTGTGCACTGGGTGTCAGACTCCAACACTCCACAGAAGATGTAAAGGAATTTTACTGTAATGAAAACAAACTGTAGCAATTCTTCTGGGATTGCCTGCTAGCTCCATCCCAGCACAGCTTTGCGACACGACAAGTCAAAAAAGGAAGATTTTCCTTAACTAACCTTAGGAATGGCAATAAATGCAAACTTATAACACCTACCTTCACTGACTTAGCTTTCTGGTAATTACAATAGGAGTTCAGAGACGCAGCTCACACACAGACAAATTCACTTAGGTGTCACAGTATGCAAAGGAATGCCACCCTACAACATTGTGTGGTTTATGTTTAGGTTCTTTTTTTACTTCACTGCACAACACAGACACTTCAAGAACATGATTTATGTCATCCTGGGGTAGATATTTCAAAATGGTGACATTAATTGCAATCTGAAACTGCTCTGTTCCTCTAGCGAAGAATCTAAACGAGACACTGAAGGCAGGAAGGAGATAAATCCTGGGAGAGCTCATGCAGTCCACCCTTGACAAAAATCTTACGGATAACAAAAAACCTGCGTGACTGGAATATAAAAAATGGTCTGGGAGGGTTTTTGCCCTAAAATGATGATGATAAACCAACAGCAAGATTAAACAGCAATGAGGAAATTACGAGGAAGGAGCCAGCCTGAAAAATAATATTAAAAAAGCATGAAAATTTGCAGTGGGGTTGGCTGGGGGAAAGAGGATTTGGAGCAGAAACAGCAGGCAAAACTGGTCAGGCACAACCATAATTCAGCCCACCAGCACTACAGCTTTTCCTGGAGCATAGGGCTTAGTGGGCTGTCAGCCTTGGCATGGGTTCTATGTGGGTGTACACAAATCTGGAGCTTCCAGTTCTCCAGCTAGAGTTGTGTGCAAGCAGAGAACTGCCCCCAAAGAGAGTGGGGCTGTGTTTGTAGCCCTGCTGCCTGTGAGACAGGAGCGCATAGGAGTGGGTGAGCAGTTGGGTGAGTGGGATTAGAACTTCAGAGGGTTATTTATAAGAGGATATTTAGAACATTATTAACATTATGAACATTATTGAAGTATCATGGTTTATCTAGTCTATTAGTGATATTGAGTATGCTATTAATACCAACCGCCAGTTAATTACATATACATAATCAATTAACCACTTCTATCCTGATTTTGTTAGAACAATGCGAGCTCATCAGTTTTTCCTGAAATTGTATCCTACCTTTGGAGCTGTAGCTGAGCTCTGAACCTGCACAGGAGGCAGGCAGATAGAAGATGAAAGGCCATTGAAGCTACTGAGTAGTTCAGAGCAATTCTGAGGTTTAGACTTTGAGATCTGAGGCACCATATTCCATAGGATTTGCATGAATACATTTTAAAGTGACCTTGATGGCCCTTATTTGCAGTCTTCAAAACTAGATGAAAGGTAAAGTCATCAGTATCATAGTTGAGAGTAAGGTTTACTTCTGGGGAAGTAAAACATGACCTTTCGTTTCCAAAAAGATATGTCTTTTTGAAATATCAAACAGTGTTCTTTCCAAATTTCTCTACAGCATCAGAGCTGTTCAGCCTTCCTGACCAGTTGGATTTACAGGTTCTCAAAAGACTCAGTACATTCACCTCTCTTTGAAAATAGCCAAAATGCTTTCACTTGAGTTAATTCAATCACTCTCTTCTAACTTCTTCAGTATAAGTAGTGTACTTTCAGTTCACTTTCTATATTCATTATTCTTGATGGATCCATATTCAGTGATATTCCTTCACCAAATCCAAATACTTTGGGGTAAAAGTAATTGATCGCAGATATAGAAATGCTCTTTTAGACACAAACAATATTCCCTTTGACTGTATGTGTGGATGTATCTAGATGTCTAAAGTGGCCTGGAAAATATAGACTGGTTCCACATAGAATCAATATTTTGCAGTGAAACTATTTTCTGTATTGCCTGCTAGCACAGGCAAACTTTACCATTGACCACAATATACAAAAAAAATTGCAATACAGGTAATGGGAGAAAAATGTACCTATAATCAAAAGCGGTAGTTCTAGAATACTTCACAGAGAAAACAGTGCAGTCATTTATCACAAGCTGATAATGTTAGCATTAGGTATTTCTGTTTATTTCACCCCTGATTTATTGCTATGTTGTGCCATTTCTCTGTACATCTTACATGGCACTTGATGAGGGGGGAAGTCAGGATGTTATTCAGCTGTTTTATGAGTAAATATATATATATTTGTGAATATTTTTTGTTCTTTACACATATTATTGTCAAGAAAGGTCATGTAATAGCTCTGGACAAAATAACCCTTGTCTTTCTTCGTTTATCAAGTTTCAGTGGACAGTTACCATTAATTTCAGTATTTGTTCCAGAATGTCTTATTTTATTTGCTGGTGGAAAAAAAAAACAGAGAAAAGATCACCTGAGAAAACCTTAAAGATCCCTGCTCTCAAAATCAAGTCCAAAGATTACTGGTGTCAGTGAAAAGCTGCTCACTAGCTTCCACAGCAACTAAATTAGGTCCTTTGAATGGGACTGGACTAAGAATAGTTTTCCAACACAGTATCAATTTTTTAGGGGAAGAGTAATGATGATTTACTAATGACATTTCCCAGTTTGTTGTGAGAAGCAAATGAGATAATTAAGAGATGCTGAAAGGCAAGTGAAAAAACGAAGCAGGATAAAAGAGACAATTCTGGGAAAAACACAGGCATGTTTATATCATTGCTTGGACTGAAGAGCCAGAAGGTCTCTGGTCTAGAAGAAAAGCACAGAGCGAAGGGCATGGATAAAAGTGTCAAGACTTGTTTATGACATATCTACTTGTTATAAAGATCTATCGGTCTAGAGCTCTTAGTAGAGAAACTGTGATGTTCATGTTGAAAAAAGCAGAAAAGAACTCCAGGAAGAATTTTGACTGTATTTGTACAATGCCTTACAGACTAAAATGCCTGACAGAGAAAATGAAGAGGGTAGAGAACTGCACAACACATAAGTCCACTGGAGTTTATTAAACATAAACGTATTCCACTTCCAGTTCAGTGTGTCTTAACTTGCAGGTTATCAGACATGGGTAGAATCTGCTTAGGTACAAGTACCTTTTATGCCAGAAAAGGAATGTCAGTCTAAGCATATCTTTAATCTTCCCCAGTCCAAACAGACTAAATAGGTTCTAAATGATTTGAGTAGAGAGATCAGAGCCATTATGCTATGTTCAGTATCCCAGGAAGATTCTCTGCTTAGGCCTTTTGAAAGAACAGTGAAATACATGTGCTAAGTTCTTACAACACCTAATGCATAAATTTAATTTTATTCCCAAATAAGCCTGCAATCTAATTAATAGTTGATGATAATTTTCTTTTGCATTTGCTCTTGCTAAATGACAGGGCAAGAATGGGTAATCCCAAATTAAAACAAAGGAAAAAAAAATCCTGAAAGTTTCTGCTGTTTCTAACCATTTTGATTTTTATCTGCATGAACGCTTGCATTCTATTTCATATAAAATATATGAAGTAGTATCAAAATTGGCCACTTGAGGGCAATACTGTAACCTAATTTTCAGCATTCTGCTCTAAACTAGATTTCCATGTCCTATTAACAGACGTATTTCTTGGACAGTTGAGGGTCCAGCTTTAGTTGCTTATATATGTTAAGTATGATAATTATTTTTCTTTACTCAATTTTTCAAATACCTAATATACAAGAAAGAGAATTTTGGTTATAATGTTTCATACCACAGTAAGATCTGGTTGGTAAACATGCCCATGGCATGGGGGTTGGAATTAGATGATCTTTAAAGTCACTTCCAACCCATTCTGTGACTCTATGATTCTGTGAAACAGCTTCAGTTTAATACGTTTACTTCACTGTGCAACTTGAAAATCACTTTTTAAGTGATAAGCATAGTTTCAACTAAGGTTATCTAGGGCTATGCTCATACATCAGTCAACAAATTCAAGTCCGGGAGGAACCTGACATATGTTTTTGATGAGCAAATGGACAATGAGAAAGAAAAGGGGCCGTTCAAGGCAGCCTACAACACAGAAAAACCTTCCCAGGTGACGCACAGTGTGGCACTACTGAATTCTGCAAAACAGCATCCTTTGTTATGAACTGGAACCAGATTAGGAAAGACTAATGGCTGAACAAAGGAAGTACTTTATAATGTGTTAAACCTTGAGATAATTAATCATAAATGAATGTCTTACACACCAGCTTCTACAAAACAGAAAATTATTCATAGGTCAGCTTTTTGTTTAATATACATGCATATTTGATTAATATGAAGGCAATTATTGCACATAGAGATCCCTCCCTTAATTGGTACCATATGCAAAATAGAAAACTTCCATTTTATTATTATTTTTTCAAAGCACAGATGGTCTAAATAAAGAGTTTCCAAATTTCCTCATGGAAATAAGGCTATTATGTGAGTCTCATAACATTTGTGTGGCAGAAAGCCATTCTCTTCACTGCATTTCCTGCATCTTCCCAACCAGGGCCCAGATCTAGAGTTGTACTTTTGCCACCCCTTGAGCACACACAAAATCTTCGTGCCAATTCAAGATTTAACTTTTTTCCTATCTGAACTGAGATCCTAAAATCTGCATAATCCAAAAAAAGCCCCGGCAGCTGGTGAGTAAATGAACTTGAACTCTTCCTGAACTGCCATTTGGCCAGTGCTTATTCAAGAAGTCACTATAAAGACTTATCACTCTGATTAGGATAAGCAAATCTGAGTCATAAAAATTATTTACAACAGTCTACTAACAGTGGAGAATAGAGTGTTATTTAACTAATTTAAACTTATTTTTTGTCTTTACGCAGTTTCTGTAAATCATTTGTTGTCATTTGGTACCACATCTCCAGACTTGAAAAATATCTCTGTCACATATACCACGTTCTGGTTAGTTTTAGCAATCATAAAGGGTTGTTTTGCACGGAAGATCAAATTTTAAACTCAAGATACTGAGTTTGTAGTAGTAAAGATGCACCCTTGTGTTAGTTTGTGGTGGTAAAGTTGAAATTCAGCCAAAGTTATGAATCTATTTTTTATCAATAATGGTTTAATTGCATTGGTGCAAGAAAATTTGCTAAACAGACACTTATATACACTATGCAAATCTCCAAATTATTGTGCAACATTATTGAAAGCAATACGTCTATGATACAATACAGCAGATTAAAACTATTCATTTTAAAAGATGAGTTCAATCAGCTACTCTTGGGGAGAGAACACATCACATAGTAACAATTTTATTCCAGACCCAAGTCTCCCCTGTAGGCACAATCAGTTCTCAGTGACACCAATGAGTATTCTGTCGATCAGTGGAAGAACAGATCTTAGACATCATTTCTGTTTTTATCAACTACTGACATGCTAGATCTTCACAATGTAACAACTTTCTTTCCTACACACTAGAGCTGGCAAAAACATAATGCTTACAGAAGCATTCTGAACCAGATTTACTTGTACAAACACACATAGCTCCACTGCAAAGTCTGGGAGAGGAGATCGTGATGCTGGCACTGTATATCTCTCTGGCAACGAGTGATGACTCCACAGAGTTTCCTAGAAACTTGATATAATCTCATCTCAAAGTTGATCTACAATTGAATTCAAAGAGAATTTTCCCAAAGTCTCTTTCCTGACTGATGCCTGTGCACCAAGCACAGTAGCCTCTCTGTGATTTTCCCAGTGGAGCTTCTGGCTGCTGAGTAAATCTCTCTGACTCCTCCTAGGCTATACAGTGTGCACTGCTTATGCAGAAAGACAGTCTTATAGACATGCGTTCCGTTGTTTTGTTGATTTGTATTTAAAATTCTTCATCACTACAAATGTGCTTTCTGTGGTGCCTACTTTTTGTGTATTTCTTGCCATTTTGACAAGTCTGCCTAAAGCTGTGGAAGATATAACATCACAACAGCAGTGACCAGACTGGAACTACTGCAGACGTGCTGCTGCTTCTATCTGTCCTTTTTATTGCTTCTTCAGCTGCAAAGTATTCTGTAAATGATCACTGGTACCCCTTTCAGCAGACTTCCCTCGGTTGGAATTATTTTACAGAGTCATATCAGAGCCATTAATGACTAATAACCTTCAAAGTACTGTCTACTTCAGATACTGAACACCTTGGTATTTTAATACACAAAATGAAATTGACTTCCAACAGTTGAAAGTGGGTGTCCACTAGTTTTTTTAAATGTACATAAAGGAAGTGTAAAATAATATCTTTCAGTGGGGTTCTGAAGAGGGAAAGAGAGGTAAGTAGGTTCGTCTCATCTAATTTTAGCCATCTAGAATTTGCCTTGTTGCCTATGATAGTCATAACCCGGGAAAAAAACAGATCTTCTAGAAGGAAACCTACCTCATTCCAAAAGTAGTGTCTAAACTGAGATGTTCTGTACCCTAGAGTTGTCTGCTTCTTCAATAACTAGAATTAGATCATGAGCTTAGAGTAGGCATTTAACTTTCACACAGAGCTAAAATTATAGAACATACCAAATTATTAGCATCATCGAGAGTCCTGGCAGTGATGCCACAACGTTCATGCTGATTCAAAGACAAGACCTGCTCCTGTCCTGAGTGTGTTGTATGAGCAAGTACACCCATCCTCAGAGGGCTGCTGAAGGAGTTATGTCACCTCTAGAAATCACTGCTACTTTGTGACCTTTTTCCTTCAAAAAGGAGCAGCTGCAAACCTATAGTTCCTTCAAAAAGAGCTGCTGTGTGGAAGGACAGTTCCTTGCTGAAAGAACAAAGGAATGGAAAGATACGTTTGGAATCCATACAACTGCTGAGGAAACTAGACATAAAGAGAGAGGGGTCTCTACAGGCACTTGGAGATGGCCAGAGTTAAAGCACGTGGGATACATCCTTCTCCATAAAACCTACAGACCATGAGAAGCCACTCTCTCCACAGAAGAATACTTCCTTCTCCTTATTTGGATGTGCCCTGACACTCATCCATTCTATTTTACTGCACCTAAAAAAGAAATCTAAACAAATAATTTAAATATTTACTTTTGTTTTTTACAACACTGTCAATATCCAGGCAAAAGATGTTACTGCATCAGAGCGTACCGAAGCTGAGCTTTAGAGAAAACTCCGACTGTGCAACTGCTGTGAAGTTTCACCAGCAAAAACTGGCTTTGAAGCAAGCAAATCCCAGGGCCCTTCATAACCCCCATTGCACAGGCCAGCTCTTCTCTCCTTCATGAACGAAGCCCCACTTTTTCTGAGAAATGAAAGCAGTACTTGAGAAGAACCATCAGTGTCATGATTGCAAGTAAAGAAGGGGGAAAAGAGAAGATAAACATTACCTGGTTTTCCATCTCTACTTTGTCTGTTAAAGATCAAAAACTAGGAAACAAAACATTTTACCTTTACAGAAAAGTGCTTCTTCTTGGGTGGATGCCAGACAGTAGCAGCTGAATGAAGAAAGGCCCTCAAAGGTGTTAAGGATGAAACTAGCACGTATGCTTTTATGATGACAGAAAAGTCTTGAGCTTTAAGGATATCCTTGTGGTCTGATGAAGCTGACACTTGATTTCTGGGAAGCAATAAGAATACAGAGAATTAATAAAGCACTTTTGCATTTCATTTAGCTGGAAAAGGAGCATTTGATTAGTGAAAGTAATGGAGACAATAATTTATGGGCTTTTTTTTTTCACAAGTTAGATAACACAGTAGATGAAAACAAGGCTGGAACCAAACTTTATATCAAGTCTTTTTTGTTGTTTTCAGTATTTGTAATCATAATTTGCAAACATAGAAGGTAACTATGGTAGAAGAGAGTTATGGTGGAGAGAACTTATTGGCAAATGCATTGTGGTTGGAAAAGAAGATGTTACTAAGTCAGGACATTCAGAGTGAAGGTAAAAACATTAAAGAAATGTAAGCAGTTTAAATTACAGATGTGCACAATCAGGGTACCAAATTTAACACTGATTGGTAGTGAATTCAGAAAAACAAAAAGAATGGAAAGACTGTAATATCATAAGCGCATTCTTCAGTATAAGGCCATGAACATGTGGTACTGCATGCTTATAATAAGCAAATACATGAATTATGATTCCAAATATTATGAGAGACAATAACAAACCATAATTAAGCAGCTACTCATAAAATAATTATGCAAGCTATCTTTGTCTAGGAAGTGATGTAGCTCTCTAGATACCAGCCTGTGACTCCCATAGTCTGCACAAAAATAAAAATAAAAATAAAAATAAAAATAAAAATAAAAATAAAAAAATTCAGCTGTAGAAACGGGGAAAGAAAACAACAAACAGGGAAAAATCAGTTCTCTAAGATCTCATTACATAGGCAAACTTGAGCTATTCTAGGGAATATTCAGAAGTGTGGTTCTTACTCCACTAAAATCTCTGAATATCAATCTACTTCATAGCAAATGCCATGAGAGAATGAGTGTACAAATTATTGTCTTTAAGATTATAACTAGTGGCAAAAGAGGGATTTCACAATCCCCTCCCATTTACATGTAATCTTTGTTGAGACATAGCTTCTTCAGGCCTAAGATTTGCCACTTATCGAAGATATTCTAATAATATCTATGTTAAACAGGCATTTTTCTTCCTCCCACAGAACAGTAGGACCACTGACCACAAAATCTGTGTGGTCCTGAAATACAGGAAACTACATTTGGACAGCCAGTTCTAAAGTATATTTTAGTTCTTCATTTAACGGAAAGCTTCTGTGCAAAAGACTATGTGTGTGTGCCTGGAATAGGGATCAGAAAGGGATGGGAACAGGAAACAGCTCAGCCACCATGAAACCTAAATATCCAGAGGTGACTCTGGATCAATATTTATTTATCTAGGAGTCTAAAGGCTATGAACATAAAGGCTTTGTTGTTCATACACAAAGCACGTACAAGACTGGCTAATGCAGAAACAAACATGCAAGTATAAAAAATAGAACACATCTAAGTGCTCCATCTGCTGTGGTCTCCATTCTCTCTCCATTCCGTGTCCCTGACTCCCAGCAAAATGCATTATGAAACACATATAATTTCTGGGGGTAAGGTATCATTAGCTTACAGCTGTGCTCCATTGGTTTGGCTCCATAAGTACTGCAGATGGGCGATGTCTTTCTTGACATTGCTTTTGCCACCGTGGGTGATGTTGCTTGCAGTGTTGTCCCCCGACAGCCCGTGCCAACTGGAGCACTCTGGGGTGGCAATTGAGAGCTGCGTGTCTGAAAAGTACAAAGGGAATGAGAAAGAAAGGCAGCAGGCCACTGAAAATGCTGGTCATCTCCTGCTGTTAAGGAAAAAAATGTGTAACAAACAACAGGTAGAGGGGAGCTAACAGAATCATCTGAAAACACACAATAACAAATGCTTAGACCATATTCTTTTTGGAACTGCTAGCAGAGAGCTTTGCATCTTCAAAGCACCTCCTTCCAGGGGCAAGCTCATTAGCTTAGCTGCTGTTGTCCCTTTATATGAGTGCATGAGTGCTGCATACAAAAAAAACCCATACCCCTCCTTTTCCTTTTAAATACAAGTTCTTTATTTCTAAATATAGAAGACCAAAACCTGCGTTTCTCCCACAGTCCTAACTACAATTAATTTGAATGAGAAGTGTATTTGTTTGAGAACCAAGAGACTTTGCCCCAGTGATCAGGCAGCTCAGGAGACAACAATGTACCTATGTTTCCATGCTGACAGCTAGGGCTACCTTTTGTGGTTTTGTTCTCCAGCTGAATGCAATGGAGCAGGACTGACACAGCAGAGCCCTCAAGATTACAGAGGCATGTGAATATTAATAATAATCAAAATATTGTGATGTGATATCAGTCAATGGATGGTATGTATCTTTTATTCTTACTGTTCTTATAAAAAGGCACAGAGCTCTTATGTCATTATTTCATGCAGGTTAGTTTTCATTAACACAAACTCACCTCATTTTTAGATATTTCATATTCTTAACTAATAGTCAGGGAAAAGTCAAGCTATACACATTATTCCCAAACCTCATCATTTATCTTTTTAATGACACACAGCATTGTGCTAATGCTGTGAAGATATTGGTATAGCTTCTCTCTTAATGTGCACACTCTCCAGTGCATATCAAATGAAAAGAAAAAATGAACTTGTATTCCTGATGATGAGCTGTGAGCAGCCATTCAAGGAAAAGGATTTTTTTTTTTCATGCAGTTCCTGTTAAAATGACATCTTGATTGTTTATGTTCATCAGCTGTTCATCAGATCAGCTCCATTCAGTCTTCCAACCTCAAGTGGATCTAAAATTAATCTTGTCCTTTGCCTTACATGCACCATTTAGCAGGGGTAAGGGCTTCACTAATAAAAAACAGCACCTCATGTTCAGATTATATTCTCATCGACATCTTTGTGTTGTGCTATGCATTATAACTGATTTGGACTTTGCAAGTGCCTACCTGTCTGCTGATGGTGCATAGATAAAACAGGCTACTGTCTGCCTACTTGCCTGTGAGGAATGAGACAGTAAATTCCCATTAAGTGATTTATTTAGCAGACTTGCTTCTAAACATGCACAGGGAGAGAATCAGCTAACCAAGTGCTTTTGCTTTCCATGCCCATTCTGTGCAGAAATAACAGCATTTCACTATGGCAATTTCTAAGCTGTAAAGAGACTACGATGTTCCACCACAGTAATTTTCAGTTATTTATTTGCAAGTGCAAATAACTCCCACATTTTCATCATACAGTTTTGCTGTTCAGCCAAAACTAGAACTATAAAAACAAGTACACGTCTTCCACAATGCATGGCTGGCTTCAAAGATCTTTTTCTGATGTTTCCTCACATAGCAAAGAAGTCACAGCTCCTCTAGGAGCCATGCCCTGATCCCCTATGTCATGGTCCTGCAGCATATCCATCAGAAACAGCCCAGAACAGATTCCAGAATGCAAATCTCATGACCCGTGCCTCCAATCAGCAAGACAGGGTTCTACTGACCACAAGCAATAACAAAGGAACACAAAATCCAGTCAAGTCTGTCACAGCAATCCAAATAGTCCTTGTCAATACTGCAGAAAAGAGAGAGACATATTGGTCTACTGAGACAGCTACAGCCTGCAGCTGAAAGAAGGCAGAACTGTGGTATGAGACCAAGCTCCCCATAGCATACTCAGATTAAGCCATAGCTGTGTAACAAAATTAACAGAACCGTAGAAAGGACAATCTCTCACCAAATTATCTGAAAACCAAATTTTGCCAAAGATGTACATTCTTCAGCAATTTTTTTAGTTAAAATGACAGTGTTGTTGAGAGAGCATGATTTTTGAAATGCGGTTTTCCTTTTTAAAAGAAAGCCAATATTTCACTGAAAATAAGAACTGGGCAGCAGAGAAGGGCTGTTCAGCTTATTACTTGTTCAGTTTGCTCAAGAGAAAAGAGAGAGTATCTTTTCCTTTTTAAAGTATTGTTTTAATTGTGTTGCTAAGGAAACAAGTAACCAGTATAGCATTAACTCACAAAGCAGAATTCAAAAATAATGACATGAGACTTTTACTTTCCCCTGTTTAAATTTATCCCTTTAAAATCAGCATTTTAGCTGTTAGCGGAAATTGTCAAATTACTTTGACATTAATTTATTTTTTACTACTCAGTGAAGCTTTTACTGTAGCAGATCATAATAAAAATGGATAAAGACGGATGAAACAAATGTCCTAGAATTATCATAACCACCAGGGAGAAGCTCCTTAGGTTTGCCATAAATCACTGTAAAATGCCTTGACATAAGACAAAAAGTGGAATCCTGCCAATTTCTCAAAAAAGAGAAGGTTAAGGAAATTCAGGACATAGGTTATTCTTGAAATCTAAAAATGGGACAATGGTTCCTAAATTATTCCGCATTCTGCAGACCATCCTGTTTGCATGGTACCTTAAGCATATCTGTTGGGTTTCTGTTAGCACCCACCTGGGAGGAAGCTCATTACAAAGGGGCTGGAAGAAGAAGAAAGGGAAGTGAGAATCTCATGAGGCACTTGCTCCTTGAGATGATAGATGATAGTACACCACCAGGCAGAGCTAATGAGGGAGTGACAGCTCCTTAATTTGGTATATCTTCTAGTAAGCAATGAATATCATTATCCTAATAATAAAAAGTCATCAGTAGCAGTGAACACTCAGATGCATCAGTTCTCATGGCAACTCTTATTACTCTTGCTACTGCTAAGAAGCAGTAACAGTGTTTGCTGGAGTTGTGAATTTGTTAATCAACATTATCATCAATGAAAATTAGCCTGCAATGCCTTTACCGTTTGTGGTAATTGACACATTTTTCCATCTTGAAATCACTCAACAAGCTGTTGTTAATTAACCAGTCCTTTCAAGGATTGTAAATAACCAACATTCTTAGCAACAACATTTATAGTAGAAATGAGAGAGGCTCAGCAGTTGTGTCAGCCAGCTTGGGAAACCAATCAGAAATTACTTGAATCCCAGCATTGTAGTCTCCTGTCCAGATTACTTTTTCTTTTTTTTTTTCAGATTACATTTTCCTTTCCTAAAAGCACAGGCTTTTAAGATCAAAAGAAGAAGAAAAGTCAAGTGCCAAAAGTACATTTTGCTGCTACCATTTCCGATGATCTAATATAAAGTAAAGGACTTAAAATCAGACATCCTCTTTGAAAAAAAAAAAAAAAAAAAAAATCATTGGAATTCGGGCTTGAAGAAGGCTTTTATCCTGATATCTCTGAAATAGTTCCACTGAAGACATTGCCAAACAGCACCATTTAACAAATCTCAACCTCAGAAGTCTCTTCTCAGTCTACCCAGAGTGTTCTCTGTCCATTTCAATGGGTAAAGAAGCCACTACAAATTCTTAGCTGAATTCACACATTAGCCCTCTAACCACAGCAATGGGTAAAACATAGATCTGAGTTGGAAAACAGCTGGGCAGCATATGTGAACAAGAGGTATAAGAACCACCAAAGCAAGTCAACACCTCTAGATCAAAAAAATTAAGTGCCCTTTTGTTAGATGAACTGGTCGTAGATTTTGTTCTGTCACCCGCAATCTCTCAAAGTACCAGAAAAAACAGATCAGATGACAGTGACAGCAACTATGTTGGTATCTAATGAGGCCTTTCAAACAGTTTACACAGCTATGATTTCTTGCTCCCTCTCCCCCATTTCCGGCTTCCAAGTTATTCACTTGTCTTTGGCTCAGATTTCTGGAGTGTAACATGAGATTCAACCCATGTGCAATAAAGAATAGCTGATTTAAGAGTTACAGCATGTGGCTGAGCAAAAGATTTACCAAAGGCTAAAAGTACTTTTGGACAAATCGAGACCTCCTGGCACCCAACCAGGTCATTGTTCACATGGTTATGGCCATGTGCACAGATGGCAGATGGAATGCATAGGTCAGTCTGGACATGTGGTGATCTGCAAACGTAATGGATTCAACAGCAGAAGATCCCTGAACTACAAGTTCTCTGGTTGAACTAAGTGACCATCCTTTACCTGAGAGAAAAAGAAAGCAGGATGAACAAGAATGTGCCCTGCTCTTTATCCTTTCTTTTATATAATTCTTTGATATTAGAAGAAAGGTTATGATATGGTTTTCTTTGTTAAATTTTTTAGTTTGCTCAAGATCAAAGAGGCTATATTATACACACTCAGAAAAAAAAAAAAAAAAAGAAGAGGAAAAAGACAGCAAAAATCATTGTCTCTGTGGGAAAAAAAAAGGTCATTTCGTTTCTAAAGTGCCCATCAACTGTCAGATCTTTTAGAAACATTTCAAGTACAATTGAGTGACCTTGAAAGTCCATGGCTGTGTAATGCAGCGCAAGGCTACAAATGGGATGAAGCACGTAGAAAGTGCTGTGCTCTGTTCTAAGAACATCATCAAATCATTAATTTATTTCAGACAGGACATTGTAAGCTCAGCACATTAATATTTGCAGTCTTCATCCAATTGCTTCTTTTAAGCAGGAAAAACATCACAGCTTTAGAAGACAAAAGGACACTAATCCTGGATGTATATGGCAGACTTTCCATCTGAAATCTTCTGAACACGTTCCTCCATTTTCATAGTGGCAATCTGTTTCTAACAGGATCTTGAATTTTCTGACACAGGAAAAGAAGAAGTAATAATAGTCACCCCTGTTATTTTCAGAATTTTTTTTGATACAGCACAATATTCAGAAAGGACCAATAGCAGGTCATTTCTGCTTGCCTCTCGGCTTTGCTCTCTGACATGATTTCTCAGTGAGTTAGAATGACTTCATATTGCTTTCTGTGCTGGGATCATCCATCTGTCTGACTGGTGGGGGCTGCTGGAGATCAAAGAGTGGGCAAATGGCATTGCTACAAACTGTTCCTCTTCTGGTATTTACAGCTGGGCTCTTTTCCAAGCTTTATAGGTTACTAAGGTGTGTTAAACAGCTGCAAAGACTACTTTACATCAGGAGATGCCTAAAAAGCATTCAGAGTCTTAGGCAGACTCCTGAGCACATGCACAGGTAGGGCATTTTAATCAAAGCCCACTGTATAGTTCTTTTTGCTCAGCCATGTGTAGCAACCTGCTCTAATCTGTGTAACCATGAAAGCAACAACCATTAAAAGTGTTTTCTTTTTTCTTTCATTTTTCAGTGCTGATTTCAGAGAATTGACGATTTTAGAAGAACTACTGCTTTTACATGACTTGAGGTCATTGCAGGCTTGTCACAGAAAGCAGATCCATTCCATTTAATTGCCTTCTGTTATCCATTTGACCTATCTGATGAAAAGACTCTGAAACAAAGATTAGTACTTTCCTAGGGCTTACACATTATGCCTTGAGGTTGTCAAAGAAAGTGAGCCTTTAACACTTAGAGATTTACAACTGGTGCACTTTGAAAGGAGTGCCTCAAAGCAGGCACTGAACACTTGAAGGAAGCTAGGAGTAGTCCTGGCCCCAGTGAAGTGCTGGCAAAATCTTTATTGTTTTCACAGAAATGTGATTTATTCTTGATCTTTAACACCCTTGTGATGACTTTGATGTGTTATAAGCTTCATTTGAGATGGACACATTTCTGTAGGTTCAATATCTCACTCTCTATCGTCTATTTATCCTGCTGGCCTTGAAACTTCAAATTATTAGTAACTTCTGGAAATTTAAGCAATGGCTATCTAAAATGCACTTACAGTAAGAAAAAAAAAAGTATAAGAAAGCAGATCTTGATGGAAAGAAAATGTACACCGTGGGTTGAAATGCACTGAAATCTGTGCTAAAAGCACCTGTGAAATTTCAGAGTTATAAAGAAACCCAAATGATAACACAACATTTCAAAATACTTGTTTATTTTTGCCTCTAAAAACATCAGCAAACACAGCTTCAGTTCAGATTAATCATTTACTATGTTCATTGCTTCTCTATTTTGGCAGAGTATACATAAAATACGTTTGCTTCTTCATTTCTAATGCATCCTCACAGTGAAAAGATAAGGATTTTCCAATATTTTCCAAAAGTGTTTCTCCTATGTGCACCCTTCATACCAGAACATAAGTTTAGGGATAAGTTATAAAACTGTAAAAAGTATCTCAGTGAATGTGCTGGCTGATTGGTATGTGATTAGGGCGATGATTCTGGTAACACAGTAGAAGATATATGACTGAAGGCTAAGTGGTGCTTTCTGGACCCAAAGGCAAGCACCCAAAGGGGTGACAGCAGCAGCTGGAAGAAGGGCACCAAAGGCTCACTGCAGCTGGACAGCATTTTTTATCAGCTTCTGAGGGCCCCAGGACAGTGGCAGAGGAAGAGGAAAGCTGCTATTGCCTTCTATCTCATTAATTATATCAGATAGCAACAGAGTCCAAGACAAAGTGTAGAAAATAAAAGCAAGTAAACAGCCCTGCCAATGTGTGTTGCTAGATGTTGGCTAATGATGGAGACAGCAATAAAGGACTGTGATGGGTTTTAAGGCTGTCCTCTCCTGTTGCTTTCTCCACTCATCTTCAGAGCCAGAGTTACTCAGGGACACTAGGGACAAGCAGGGCTGATTGGCCAGGCAGGGGGGAGGGAAGCTGAGGTGCTCTTCAGTGAGCACCAGGCAGTAAACATGTCACATAGTGAAAGCACAGTCACACAGCTGGACTGTCTTGGCTCTCCCTCCCACCCAATTTCATTAGGGTCATGTCTATCCTCAAACCTTCTGTGTGATTAAAAATGTTGGCCAGCCCTGAAGGTGATCAAGGGAGCATGCAAGGCTCACAGGCACTCATAAAATCTCTGCACTTGTGACACTAATAAAAAGAAACCCAGAAGGGAGGCATGCAGAAAAAGTATTGCTTCAGAAAGAATCAGTGGTCTGGATGGATAGAGAAAAGAGTTATGCATGGCACAGGCGGAGCCCTGGATGAGGTGGAGCAAGACATGCTTATGTGGAAAGGCAGACTAGTCTGGCTCACTACGGAAACAGGAAAATGTTCCCACTGCTTTGTAGGCAAAACCTGTCAAAGACAGTATTTGTTGTGCTTACATCAAGATGTCTTAGCTGTACCCTAAACTGAGGGTGGGCCATTGGGTTTCTGTTCACAATGTGGATCTCAGTCCTTCCCATCTCTCAGTAGTTCCAGGAGGCATCCAATCCCAGTTCCAACCCCATGTGAGGTGAGGGATGGAGTCTGAACAAGTGAAATCCCTCAATAGCCTCGAATCTCACAGGTTTGAGGTATTTGCAGGAAAATTTTACTCGTGGATCTCTGAAACAGATGCATCTTCTTCTGACCTAAGAAATAAATGCCAGAAGAACTTCCTTGGTCATTCAGTAGCCATGCCAGAACTTCCTCATAAGGAGACATCAGGCATGTGTCTAAAAACTGAGCCAAGTGCACCGTATAAGCAATCTTCTCCATCTGAGCAGCAAGCCTTTATCAGTCACTTCTGTGTTGAATTTTAGGATTCATTACCGTTCTTATACCACATCAAAAAATCACTGTCATGTGTCCATCATTCAGCAACTGCTTTCATCTTCTTCTCTTTTTCAATCCTATTTAACCATAAAAATCCCAGTTTCTCTTCTAAACTAATCTTCCTTCAATCTGACTTCTGTGTGTCCATAATTTTTTTTCTCATATGCTTAGAACAAATTTGAATTTTCAGACTGATGAAAAGATTTTCCATTAAAGAGAAGAAGGAAAGAAAAAGTACTGACCTGATATTTTCTGTAATTCTTTTCCTTTACAGCAGCCAAGCTGATATATGGAAATATGTGGAGGTTCATACTCTCTTAAACAAAAAGCCTAGCAGTTTAAGAGATACACAATAAAAAAAAAAAAAAAAAAAAAAGTCTAGGAATATCATCAGATAGAATAACATATTTAGAACAATAACCTTTACTCTAGTGTCCACTGCTTATCAATATCAATGTTGTCATACTCACAGTACATTCAGTAATCCCTTCCTTTCTTCCTTGCGGTCCCATATTCTTTTCTATGACTTAGTGCGTCCTTAATAAGATCACTTAATTCTTAGAGCAACTTTGTATTTTCACTTTTACAGGAAATTGGCTGACTCCTTGGGGAGATGACTAAAGGACACACAGTGATAACAAACCAATGATCCTCTTCAACAGGAATTGCAGAGAAGTCCTGTTGACTCAAAGAATGAAAATAAGTAACTGATTTGAAAGGAAACAAACCCTTAAGTGGAGGAAATATTGACAAAAACTGTTTTTTCCCCAAATAATTTCAGAATTGAGGATTAAACAAATCTTAGTAATTGGCAGATTTGCTGTTGTTGGGAAGAAAAGTGTTGCAGAGGAAGCCAACAAAAACAGCAGCACACAAATGGAAGGGAATGGGTAGTATCTAGATATTTGCTTTAATTTTTGCCTTTTTGTACCCTTAACTGCTACACTGAAATCAAATGATTTAGCTTTCTGGTTCTAATTTCACCGTCTGTAGGTAAGTTAGATATAGTAAGTTAGATATCACACCTACATTTATACCAAACAGGATTTATCTCTGAATTAAGACACTTACCCCTTGAGGTCTATTCTATTCAACGATGAATCTCTCTCTGCCAGAGTCTATATTCCTATTTCTGTCCATGGATATCGGTGCAGACTATACAGTCAGTGCAAAGCTATTCAGCTAACCCTAAATTATGCTGGAACTAAATATTCTCTTGTAAAGTGCTGACTCTAAACTTTACTTCTGTCAATTTGGGGAGCTTAGATACCAAGTGTTAGATTTAGTTCTCCAAACACAGATACCTATTGCCATCTAGGATTCCATAGGATACCCACGTGAGCCTTCAGCTGCTGGTCCAGAAAGACAAAGGTTCTGTGTCCAGTCTGCCCATCCTACTGGGTGTCCTGGATCCCCTCCCCATGGTGTCTCAAGTGGCATGACACTGGCAGTGAAAAATTACCTCAGCTCCTAAGCCATATGCTGATGTGGAGACACCTAGATTTAAGAGATGACTTTCTTTCTACTTTAAAATACTGCAATTAATTTTGGTTCAGCTTTTTTAAAAAAATGATAACTAAGAGATGAGTAGCAAGCCTCTTCAGTCTGACAGTACTTCAGCAGATGACCAGAATAAGGCTCTGTTGCTGAATGAGAAGAACTGTAAGAAGCTGCTGCTGAGCACACAAACCCACCTTCATTTCAAAGGCACTTCAGCATCAGTTAGATTTCTCTTTGCCAGGAAAGAACTAGCAGTACACATATGGAATAGAATGCTTACAAATTGCCCTTCCCTAAAGAGGAGAGAACACCAAACAGTCTAACATACCACTTACACACAGTGGTTTGTACCACAGTTTATGGACAGGAGTGAAAATGTGCATATTTTAAAGGGAAAGCTCTCTGTGGTGAGTGTCTCTTCGGTTTGTGATTTTGTGGCAGCAAAATAACAAAACTTCTGCAAGTGACATTTCCCCAAATAGTAACTATTGTTTTTCAAAAGCAGTCTGTTACTATGTAAGTAATTATCTCCTTCCAAATTTCTAGAAATCTTCTCAGGTTTGTCTAAAACCAGCACTGTATCAGTTTTTTTTTATATATACTTTCTCATTCACATTCCAGTGCAAGAGACCCAAGGCAGTATGCATCACTGACGACATCTTCAAAACTCCCTCGGTGTAATAGAACTCCACTATAAGGAATTCTAGGTCCCCCACCACATCCTTATTTCCAAATTGGAGGGATGTGGATTTGATGGGTGGACCACAAGATGGATAAGAAACTGGTTGAAAGGCCGCAGACAGAGGGTGGTCATCAATGGCTCTATGTCCAGGTGGAGGCCGGTAACGAGCGGCGTCCCCCAGGGGTCTGTCTTGGGACCGGTCCTCTTTAACATCTTTATCAATGACATCGATGATGGAATTGAGTGCACCCTCAGTAAGTTTGCTGACGACGCCAAGCTGAGTGGTGCGGTTGACACGGTTGAAGGAAGGGATGCCATTCAGAGGGACCTCGAGAGGCTAGAAAGGTGGGCCCGGGTGAACCTGATGAGGTTCAACACGGCAAAGTGCAGAGTTTTGCACTTGGGCCGGAGGAATCCCAGGCATCCATACAGACTGGGAGGAGCGGTCCTTGAGAGCAGCCCTGGGGAGAAGGACCTGGGGGTTCTGATAGATGAAAAACTTAATATGAGCCAGCAGTGTGCCCTTGCGACTCGGAAGGCAAATGGTATCCTGGGCTCCATCAAGAGAGGGGTAGCCAGCAGGGACAGGGAGGTGATTGTTCCCCTCTACTCTGCTCTTGTGAGGCCCCATCTGGAGTACTGCGTCCAAGTCTGGAGCCTGCAGTACAAGAAAGACAGGGAGCTGTTGGAGAGGGTCCAGAGGAGGGCCACAAAGATGATCAGGGCACTGGAGCACCTCCCCTGTGAGGACAGGCTGAAGGAGCTGGGCTTGTTCAGCCTGGAGAAAAGAAGGCTGCGGGGTGACCTCATTGCAGCCTTCCAGTACCTAAAGGGAGCCTACAAAGAGGAGGGGAATCAACTCTTTGAAAGGGTGAGTGACAGCAGGACAAGGGGAAATGGTTTTAAGTTGAGGGAAGGGAGATTTAGGTTGAACGTCAGGGGGAAATTCTTTACAGAGAGAGTGGTGAGGCACTGGAACAGGCTGCCCAGAGAGGTTGTGGATGCCCCATCCCTGGAGGTGTTCAAGGCCAGATTGGATGGGGCCCTGGGCAGCCTGGTCTAGCATTAGGTGGGAAGGTTGGTGGCCCTGCATGTGGCAGGGGGGTTGGAGATTCATGATCCTTGAGGTCCCTTCCAACCCTGGCAATTCTGTGATTCTGTGATTCTGTGTGAATTCTGGTGGGGCCTGGACAGATATTCATTATACTGCGTGTTCCTTATGATCAGTTTTGACAATTTACCACATCAGAAAATTAGCAAATGTCTGATTTAAAGGGATACTTAGTGTACAGTTCTTTAAGGAGAACTCTTCACACAGGTTTTAAATATTCATCAATCTTTAAATGAAACAGTAAAAAAATTAAAAGGGAAATATATGTTGTTAGGTTAGGAACTATCTACCTTAACTTTAGTCAAGCATCTGAAAGTCAGGCATTTAATCTAGGCTGCTTGTCTAGGCTCCATTTACAGTGAGTTGTGAGAAGTAATTGGTGATACGTGCCCCCAGGGTGTAATTTAATCAACCTATTTCAAGGATAGAGTTTAAGATAAAATGGAACAGTCTTTGAAGGTGCCCCTCTCTCTCCACTGACTTAAGGGGAAAAGTAGAATAATGGAGCAGAAGATACCTAATTTCTAAATGGTTCAGTGACGTGTGGTGAATCTTTGCAGTAAGTCAAGGATATATATAAAAGGACAAAAATGCAAGGCAAGGCGAAGCAAGGAAATTAGACCTACAAATCTCATGTATGTCTCTGACAAACAAGGATAAATACTAATGGGATAAATGTGGTGTTGGTTGTTGCTAGATTAAAAAAAAAACAAACAAATAAAAAAAATCTTTCAAGTAAAGTTTGTAGAGTGAAGATAGATCATAAATCCAAAATAGCATCGATGTTGGACATTTAGTGATCTAACTGAGACCAGAATGTGCCCCTCCAAAATTTAAATAGACTTAATATGGTGCACAACAGTTTTGTCAGTTTCTATTTGAAACTGAATTTCACCCATAGTAAATTAGAATTCTCTGGCAACTGTCCCATAACCTCTACACATTTCTGGTCAATGCTTTTAATATACAAAGGCTTTTTATCAGTAAACTATGTCTGGACTGCAACCAAACTCCAACTCCTACTCTTTCTCCATGCCACAACATTTTTATAAAGCTGAAGAAACTTACCATATTGAACCCAGCACTTTGAAGTCTAAACATCAATACACCAATACAACGTATCAACATAGAATAGTCTAAAAAAAAGTTACTTATTGCCAAATTATTCCTGCAGTATGCAGTGGTCAAACAATGCAATGTTTTTAACTGAAAAGATACTGCTCAACTACAGTCTGTATTTAAGTGCCGTCAGAAATTGATTACCATTCTTGTATCATTTTCATTGATTTTATTCTTTTTTTTTTTTTTCTTCTATGCATTACTGACTAAAAGTACAAAGGAATTATAAGTATAATGGTCTCATTTCAGAGACTTCCTATGATGACTAGTAATTCATCTTCACCATATACACATATTAGAGGAAATTAAGTTACCTGAAAAGACTTTTGTTATCTGGCACAATCCCTCTTTACTGCAAAGGAAATACTGAATTTCTGGAAGTAGGTTTACCTGTACATGAAAGGAGAAGCTTTAATTATTTTACTCAGAAAACAGCTAAACAGCTTTTTTTCTTCTTTTTGCTTGATCCCTCAATGGCTTTCTGCTTAATTTATCAGGAATGCTTCATGCACGAAACTCCCATTAGTGTTACAATTTTGCCATCTCTGTGACACGGAATAACAAATTTAAAACATGGGCTTTTACACCATGTCCATAAAACGATAGCATTTCAGACTTGTGCCTCTAATGACTGGCTGCTGAGCTGTCACCCCTGCCTTGCCTGCCTTTTCAGTGCACAGAAACCTTTTACGCCTCTAGAATTTCTGTGTTTGGGCACTGTGGTAAGCTAACATAACAAAAGCACATCCAGTCTCTGCAATGAGAAACTGTGTTGGGCCGTCATATGGACATGTCAACAACAAGTAGTGTTAGTCCAAAATTTAATGTTATCCAGAAACACAGGCCATCTGGTTTAAGTCTCTGCTGTGCTGCAGACTTCCTTATGGAACTTAGACAATTCCTTTGATCACCTTATACCTCAGTTATCCATGTGCAATACTTCTAGACATTGCAGAGTGTTGCGAGGATTGTTACATAAGGATCAGATACAGTAGTATTGCATTGAATGAGTAAAAAGCACTTTGGAGAAGCTCGAGAGGTTTTACGATCTGAGATCTGAAATCATAGCATCTGTATTTCTAACAAACTGGAACTGCTATAAAAATTACGTTTTGGATACAGTGAGATAGGGCATCCTGTCTTCAGCGAACACACAGAAGTGTTCTCAGCACGTACTTAATACCCAAAATAAATGCTTTCCAAAAGTAACTCTATTTCTCCCAGTCTCTCAGATCAAAGTCTCGCCACTACTATCTGTGCTATTTCACTTGAATCATAAGGCAAAATGTGTCTACAATTTGATCACAATTTTTCAAACAATATCCTCAGTTTGTCACTTATATATTTCACCAATAGGCCAGACATTTACCTATCCAATCAATCTAAACCGTACCCACAACACGGTCAAGTTAAAATAAACAAACAAGCAAGCAGACAAACAAGCAAATAAATTAATCTTATCATCACTGATGCTTTGCACTGTGAGTAAGCAGACAGCTGTGTCAGAGCAAAGAACTCCCACCAAGGCTTTGGAGGGTGACAGTGGTTCAGCTCACACATTGTAGTGCAGTCACAGTTTGGAGAACTGCCTGAATTATGTTTACAAGTAGAAATTGCATTAGATAAAACTCAGGAGTGACACAAACAGTGGAGCCTGAACTAGTCCAGCTTAATCTCCTGCTTGTTTTATTATTCTAAAATATTGCCTATATTTACTAATTGTTTCTCCTCATTCCTAAATTTTATTTTTCCAATGGAGTACTTGTTTAAATTTCCTCTGACTTCTGTAGATGCTTTTGCTGCCAGACTTTCACATGGAGGTGGCCAAAAATGCAGAAGTTCAAAATAAAGAAGAAAGGAGCAAAACTTGACACTAACCAGCTTTAATTCCATTTATATTAAAATCCCTACATTCAAAATAACATGTTATGTCCAAATGGGAAATTACTTTTGATCTCTGGACAAGATATAAAATGAAATGCTGATATGTGAAAAGTATTTTTCAGTAGAGAGGAAACTTGAAAAAAATTGTTTTATATCAATTCAATCATCTGCTGCAGTGTAAAAGGGGTATCAGATACATTTCTTTTTGTGAGTGGGTGCTGAATAACTGGGCTACCCATGGGCCCTCACTCCCACAAAGAATAACATAATCGCATACCTTCTGGAATAACTTCAGTTGATGCAAGTCATCTCTCTGAATGCAGCTAGTATCATCATCTTTTGTGGAAGATAAGCAGATCAGAAGATCCCAAGGGCTTACGCTACCTATTGGGAATGAAAAGAACCATACTGAGAAAGAATCACAGAACCACAGAATCACAGAATTGTAGGGGTTGGAAGGGACCTCCAGAGATCATCGAGTCCAACCCCCCTGCCAAAGCAGGTTCCCTACACCAGGTCGCACAAGTAGGTGTCCAGGTGGGTCTTGAATATCTCCAGAGGAGACTCCACAACCTCCCTGGGCAGCCTGTTCCAGTGCTCCATCACCCTCACCGTAAGTTCTTGCACACATTTGTGCAGAACTTCCTATGCTGGCCGTTTCCCCTTGTCCTGCCTCCACACACTGCTGAAGACAGTCCGGCCTCACCACTCTGCCCCCCACACCTTAGATATTTATAGACCTGGATCAGGTCCTCTCTCAGTCTTCTTTTCTCAAGGCTAAACAGACCCAGCTCACTTAGCCTTTCTTCATAGGGGAGACGCTCCAGGCCCTTCACCATCTTCGTGGCCCTCCGCTGGACTCTTTCCAAGAGATCCCTGTCTTTTTTGTACTGGGAGCCCAGAACTGGACACAGTACTCCAGATGAGGCCTTACCAGGGCAGAGTAGAGGGGGAGGATCACCTCCCTCGACCTGAAAACATCATGCAACTCCTATTTGAACTAAAGTACTTAGAGCAGAATCCTGAGGAAGAGCAAATTGTTGGAGTGCTGAGTACATGAACAGCTACATGTGGCAGAGGGGAAAATGACATTTAACTACCAAGCTTTGGATCTATACTTAGGCATTTCACAGCTGGCACTTCCAGTTATATCTGAGACAGTTCATGATGCCTACTGATGTCCAATCCCCTGGTGTCTGACCTGAGCTGACATAAATCATCTGTTTAGCATTCAGAAATTAAGAAGTTCAATAACGCGGTGTTGCTTTGATCTCTTTTCTGAATTTCTCCGTATGCACATTTATAACACATAATGTGTGTTATGATCTTCTGTGGTCTTTCACTATTGGGAAAAAAAATTACAGTAAATTTTACTGGTACTGCTATTGTAAATCACAGCAATTCTCAGTCAGAATTTTCGTGTGGCAGCTTCCTAAATATTAGATAATAGATTGTTAAGAATCTGGTGCACATGAGGAAAATTATAGAAATCATAGATTAGATTTTGGAGTCTGCCCATACATCAGTGTATGGTACAGTGTAGAAAAGCTGGTGTAGCTTTTTTTCTTCAAATTCACTATACAAGAGCCAGTGCTATGGTATAAAAATTATTAAAGCATGTGAAATTTAGGCACAGCAGAATCACTACATGCTCCTTCATGAAAGAAACACACAAAAAACTGAAGTTTGACAAAAATGGCATAGATCACAAATAAAACATTGAAAAGCCACACAAATTAATACTTCAATGCAAAAGATTGACAACGTTAACAACCTATTTGATGGACTTAATCAGCTGTGTAATTATCAGATAAGCTAGACATTGTGTCTTTGACTAATAAACATCTTTGAATAAATCATTATAATTACATACAAATACAACGTCTAATTGTGTGTTGATTGAAAGGGTGCTGGAGGCAACTTCATTTCTCAGAAGTAGTTCATTTCCTTCCCGCGTTTATTGTTGCACATCCTGGCCAGGGATGAATTTGATCCCTGACTCCAAAGGATACGCTGCACTGTGTATCATTTGCCCTTTAGGACACAGCAGAGTGATCGATATGAATGCACAGAAGAAACCAAAAGGAAAAATGCACTCTGACCCAGCTCACTTTTGAACTAGTGCCCAAGACATGGAACACATAGCTGCTAGGAATGATTTTTCAGGACAGGTTGAATGCCTGCCACTATTTGTGTTTTATATTTAGAATAATTAGACATCTAGCCAGTTGCTTCAGTACAGAACAATCAGAACTGAAACATGCCTATTTTTAGAAAACAAGAGACTTCCTATTAGAAAAACAGTGTACACCTTGTGCTGTCTCCCAGATTCAGACTGACAGAGCACTTGGACTTCTATTTAAATGTATCGCTACATTTCTAATGATTTGCACCTGAAAAAAAAACATGTTCTTGGAAAGCAAAAATGAGAAGGACGTTGATCACAACAGCTATTTCTGAAACAGGATCTTCCATGAAAAGAACTTAGAAATTGCCTGTGTCATTCCTCACACAGTCTAATTTTTACTAGAAAATTATCACCTCTTCTATAAATTTGACAGTTATCAAACTATTCTAAAGAAAAAAGTGCTAGCATTATTAATACTGCAGTAACACCAAATGGCTTAGGCAAAAGATCCCAGTGTGCCAAAAAGAAACAGCAAACTTTTGTTTGTCAAGAATACATCACGTACAACTACTTTAATTTCTTCTGACAGAGTAACTGATTTAGTGAGCAAAGAGGAAAAGCAATGAAACAATTACTTCAATAAGTCTTTTGACACTATTTCTACATAAAATAACTATAACTGCATAACTGCTTGAAAAAATGAATTCTACATTGTCACGGTGGATTTTTTTTCTCAGAACTTCAAAAATACACCACTGTGTATCCCATTCTGTTCAAATTTTTTCATTAACAAATTGAATGATGGAACTGCAAATGTATTTATAAACAGCAACTGGCACCAGGTTTAGAGGAAGAATAGGCACTTTGGAAGACATGATCAGAATTCAAAATGATGTTGATAAATGGTCTGATTCAACCAGAGAAAATTCAAAACAAAGTGCCATAATTTGAAATGAGAAATCAGATGGACAGACACAAATGATCAGAGGGCCCTATTGCAGAAAAGAGCCAGAACCATAAACTGCATATGATTCAACAGTATAATACTATTGCAGGGTCAGGGAGCACAGACTGAACTGAGTTTGGTGAGAAAGCACTCACTTATGCTTGTGTATATACCTGGCTTAAAACATGACAGAGCAAATTGTCCTACAAAGCAGGCTTCAGCCCTGTAATACAATCAGTTTATAGGGGGCCAAAAGTTTGCTAGCAAAGAGTGTAGAGTAGAATCATAGAATGGTTTGGGTTGGAAGGGACCTCAAGGATCATCAAGCTCTAACCCTCCCACCACAGACAGGGCCACCAAACTCCTTATCTAATGCTAGGCCAACCTGTCCAGGGTCCCATCCAACCTGGCCTTGAACATCGCCAGGAACATGCTAGTAGAAGTGTGAAGACAGAGTGATAGCCTTCTTGCTGCGCTCTGGGCACCAGGCTTAATTTTATGCATCCCAGCACCTCACAGGGCAGGCTGTGGGGAGGTCTGAGGGAGGTGGGAATTCCACATCTCTGATGATCTGACTGTCACCGAGAACCCTCTGGAGGAAAACATCCTTTGAAGCCTATTTCTGGATACAACAGTTCGGCTGTCTCACTTGTGTAAAGATTAGGATGCCACTTGTTGGACTGAATGCTTTCTCTTTATTAATCTGGCCTTTTGAAAGTTTTCAGTATCACTATTCTATGTATAGGGCTTTCCCTAAAGGAATGTCTGATCCTTTGGTGAGAAAAATCATAGAATCATAGAATCATAGAATGGTGGGGGTTGAAAAGGACCACAATGATGATCTAGTTTCAACCCCCCTGCTATGTGCAGGGTCGCCAACCACCAGACCAGGCTGCCCAGAGCCACATCCAGCCTGGCCTTGAATGCCTCCAAGGATGGGGCATCCACAACCTCCTTGGGCAACCTGTTCCAGTGCATCACCACTCTCTAAGTGACAAACTTCCTCCTAATATCCAACCTAAACCTCCCTTGTCTTAGTTTAAAACCATTCCCCTTGTCCTATCTCTATCCACCCCCTGAGTTATTTACGTTTCTCTTTTAATACGTCTCTCGATAGTCATGAGCTTTTTTTGCTTTTTTTTTTTTTTTTTGAACTCACTACCACCACAATGAAAAACAGTCACTCTGATAAATGAAAGATGGTGAAGTTTCTGTTGTTTCCTGAGCTGTTCAGCAAGGCAGCTGTTTATCTGTCCATGCGTAAACCTTTCACTGTTTCATACTGTATGCTTCATGCTCTTGCTGAGACTGACTGTACTCTTCTACATTACACATCCAGTCCAGCAACCACCTGTTTAACTTCTTAAATTAGGCTGCAGTCTTTTGGAATACTAGCCTGGTCTAGTATAAAATAGGGAGCTTGGTGGTCCTGCATGTGGCAGGGCGATTGGAGATTCATGATCCTTGAGGTCCCTTCCAACCCTGGCCATTCTGTGATTCTGTGATTCTGTGGAATATTAATAACAGTGAAGTATTAGAAGTGTGGGAAAAAAACCCAAACCTAACAACTCTCTATGCATGAGATTGTTGGACACAGTCAATTCATCCACAGAGTATTCTGTATTAGTGTTATACGGCTGCCAGGGAGAGCCTGGAGGATTCCTGAGGGCAGTTGCTATTCACTCCCTGGAGAACATAAGGGCTTTACCTTGTCTTAGTGACCCCATAGCTAAGAGAACCTAAAACACCAAAGGAAGAATTCTTTGTGGAGGAGTGACTGGCGAGAAACAAGTGGAATCAGTTGAATTCTTGGGACAGCTCATCTGTCCCTGAAGTGTTTAGTAAGAAATATTGCCCCATGAAATTAATTAATGTAAAGTCACAAATGAGATCAACATTTGGGGAGTGAAGTCCACCTGAAGTCCTAACAAGTGGCATCATCCATGAGATGAGGGTGATGCTTGACTGTTCTGTATTTCCTCTGCAAATATTGCAGAGAGATGATAGATCTAAGCTCAAATCAGGAGACCTAGAGCTTCCACTCACACCTAAAAAATTAAAAAGTAATTTTTTTACTGTTTCTTTCATCATCAAGGTCTAGACAGAAAACCTACTCTTCCTGTCAATCCATAGCAGAAATTATAGAAGTACAAAAAAAAATGAGTGTGACAATCTAAGAGTCACAAATTTCTTCCAGAAGAACTCTCCTCTAATTTGGGCAGATATCTTCCTTTTCCTACCTGGAACAAAACTCTAAGACTGCTCTGGATTTACTCACAAACTTAACCAGTTACCTTCAGGAATTATGAGGCAATTAGTTACCTCCCTGGGATACTCCTGTATGAGGCAATTAGTTACCTCCCTGGGATACTCCTGGTACAAGGCAGAGGATTGTCTTTAACAGAAGCAAAGATTTCTATTGCAGATATAAACAGAAGAACAGAGTAGAAACAGGACAATCCCTTCTCCATTAATTTCACTTTCATTCATGTAATAGATTTACAATTATCCCCTCAAGCAACACTCTGGGTCACTATGACTACTGTAAGTAGTTGCCACGGCCACAAGTGACAACCATGAAGGTATTTTCAGACTTTTTAAAGCTGTGTTTTGCAATCTGTAGATAACTGTTTGTCTGCAAGACATCAGAAGGCAGTGCAAAAAAAGGTGCAGCATTATTAAACTATATCAACTTTTACTTTTTTTTTTTCATATATGCAACCAGAGAATGAAAGGAATACTGGAAATAAAAGCAATTAAAGTACATTCAATAGTTGTATTAGTCTGATTTGGGATGAGGAATACTGTAGTGCATTAGATGCATTAGATAGTTCTTAGTTTATTGGGAGGAGCAGTGTCAGGCTAAGAATAATTCTCTGCTGAGCTCTGTTCCAGATTGTAACTTCTATAACCAATATTTTTTATCACGGTATAATCTGAACTCAGGCTGTGAAAATATGCTATCAAAATACTTTATGAGCTACAGTAAAGTTCAATAGCGAACAGAAGGAATATGTGTAATTCTGGCCCACTGGCAGAGGAGGTCCTTCAAACACTCAAGCCTGTTTTTCAACTTCTGGGCCTACATTGTGCTTTGGATGAATATTCAGATGACTCTGGTACAGGCTCCAAACATGGGCACTTTTTTGCACAGCCTTGGTGAGAACAAGGGCATTTAGTTAGCCAGTACAATATGCTCTATGTATGCAAGCTAACATTACAGTCCTAGTTGCTCCCAAATACTGGTATTCTTACTTTTTATGTATTTTAACAGATCAGGTATGTTAATAAAGCTGCTAAATATGTTTCTCACTTACACAAGAAGCACACTGGGACTGAGAACTAACGCTTAAAAGGCACCAATGGAAGGCTGCTCTGCTTTGTGCAGGCTCTGTTCTACTTCAGGAGGAAAGCTGAGATACGTGTCGCTTGGAGCTGCAAGGGAAGGAAAGAAGGATGGAGGGAAAGATGCATGCCTTGAGGGAGAGAATTCCATCCTGTGCAGGAAAGGGAGGAAACCATGCTGCTTGCGTGGAGGATCAAGACTCAGAGGACAGAGAAGAGCTCCATTCTGTTCTGTGCCAAGGACAAAAAGCTGTCTGACACAATTCCCTTTGGAAAACACTCACTCCTACTTGATCCAAGCTACTTTAACAAACAATTATTGGGACTACATCCAGGAAAGAACTTGGTATCACTGTTCTGCACACCCTGAAGCTAAGTCATATGAAAAAGCAGCACAGTCATGAAGTGGAAAGATGTATCACGAGTTTGGGTGCTTGGGGGGCTGGGTGCAGCAGCTGCAGGGGTACCAGAGCCCCATGTCTGTGGTGGCAGCAGCTGAGTGATTGCAGCTGTGTGACTGAGTGTATGAGCTCTGCCTGTGTGTGTGAGCACTGAACACAGTGGTGTTTGATCAGCTCTTCAAGAAACAAAGACACATTTAAAGTCTGAATGGCAGTCCTTGATGACTGCATTTACACCACTTGGGTATCCCACAACAATACTCATTAATGAGTCATATTCCTTAATACTCAAGAGGCAGGAAACAGCCACGAAAGAGAAACTAGGGAATAGAGAATGGCTGAACTAAGCAGTGATAGGTTGCAGTCTCAACCACAATCATCTGCTGTGTTTGTTTTCTTCTTGCTTGGTGGCCATGCAGAGCCCCAGGCTTAGTTTAGGAGACAGCACGAGTCAGTGACATTTCCTGAAACCCAGAGGAGATCAGACCACCCTCAGTTAGAGAACAAAGAGTTTAGAGACATGGACATGAGCCATATTGCATCACTTGCCCTCAGGACTAGGGAACTGACCCATTTTATTTATGAGTTAAATAAAACCAGAGAAAAAACAGTGATAGGATAGTTAAGCCATGGCTAATACAAGGGTGATTTCCAACAAAGTTCTCTGCAGCACTTCATGCTCCTGCCACTTCCATTCACTCTGCATGCCATGTGGTAGTGAAAGTAGATGATACACAAATCATCATGACTACCATGCTAGGCATCCATGGAACATGAAATCTAAAGCAGAAGTTAAAATTTTCTCCCCAAACATTTTAAAGAAATGTAGTATCAGACCTCTCACTTTTGAAGGTCAACAGGAACCCTTCCGTAGTCACATTGGCAGAAAATGTGTACTGTAACATATGGGACATGAAACATGCCATGGATACTGGTAGAGAAGGAAAAAATCTGCTTTCTCCTATTTCACACATCATCCTGTCACAAATTGGGCAACCTAACTGGCCTACAGTTACATTCTGTACTAGTGCATTCTGGAGTACTTTTTTCTTTCTATTTTTAGTGCTTTCTTCAAAGGTTTTCTAAACTTTTTCTAAGTCTGTAACACTTCATTCCAAGTGAAAATGGGCTTAACATGTGCTGGATTCTCAATATTGAAAGTCCTTGTCTTCAGCTCACTCTTTGAAAACATTACCCCCATTACTTTTTGTTTAAGACTGATATTTAGAAAAAGAAAGAAAAAGCTGCCAGTGTAAATTAGTGTCACTGCAGTTTTGTAAACTGAAGATTTTTTTTTTTTTTTGAGAGAGAGTGAGAGATGCTGAAGCCAGGTGGAGAATATATTTTTAAATGCCTAAACTCCATTCAGGTAGATAATAGCTAGGTCTTGCTCTTCTTTTTTTGTTTACCTGTTCAACAAAATACTAAGGTATGTCAATAACGTTTTCTATTTTTATAAGATATGTCAATAGATTTTCTATTTTCTCTCCTCTTAAAAAACAAAAACAAAACAAAACAAAAAAAAACTGTAGCAGTGGTTTTATTCCAAATTAAAAAAAAAAAAAGATTTAGACTTATTTTATCACTTTATACGAAAGGTCTTTTTTAAAAAAAAATAAATTAAAAGTCTGTAGCCCTACCGTCAGATGTAAAATAACTGTGGTAATGCCAGATTTATCTTGCATTTACACAGTGCATGAGAAAGCCTAGTGTATTTGATGTTCAGAAACATTTTAGTAGTTGCTGTAAGTTAAAACTGGAGCTCCTTATAGCTGAGTATTTATTTTGGATAGCATTATCGCAAATGTCAGAAACAAAGTCATTACAACAATGAGCTTGTTACAGAAACACTTTCTGCCTTGAGTCACTTTCCAAAATGCATACCAATGAGCTCTTCCATCCTTCCCTCTGTCAAATTCTGAATATATTTCGCTTAGTGAAGCACCACTGAGGAAACACCCATTTTTTAATCTTTCTGCCAGTTAAGGTTGCTCATCTTTATTTCAAACTCTATTCCTTTGCTTCTCTTTAATTCAAGTCGCCTCCATTTTTTTTCCTTCCACTGACAAAAATGGGCATCATGTTATAAGGAAACAAATCTGACAAAAATGATATAAAATAATGATAATTAGTTCCTTTCTAATCAAAGAGGTTTGGTTTCTGAATAGATTGGAGAAGCTTCCTTCCACTGCAACATCTGTGCAAACCAGGACTGCATCCAAACAGACAGCCTCAGGGGCTGAGTAAAAGAGTATTCAATATCCAAATGAGAATCAGCTTTGACAGAGTACAGTGAACATCAAAATGGTAGAATTATCATTTCCTTCATGAAGGGAAGGTTCCAATTTTACTAAAAATAAGCCATTGCAGCAACAATACGGTATGTCACCTTTTCAGAAAGGTAACCCAACCTGTGGGTAGCACTTGTAATGTCTGGAGCATTTGAGAGATGCAGCAATCAAAAGAACTGTCAGCTGAAAGTGGATGCAGCTGAAGAAGGTTGGAATCTGTATGTAGGAATGTAGTGGGTTGGTGGCAAATTACAATGAAGGCCCACACAGTGTAAAAGCTCTTTGCTATCTTAACCAACATCATGGAAAATAACATAAAAAATAAAGATTTAAAAAAATATTGGTTTTATTTCAGAAGTATATGAGTGCCTCTACCTAAAATGGGAACACAGTGACGGCAGACACCATACTTCTCACAGCTGACCAGGGCTCAGAGCCAGCAAATGTCTCAGAAAGGGTGCACAGCTTCCAGCAGCCAGAATGCTGGGCAACACTGATGCAACAGTCCCTTAACAGACTGCTCTGGGGACAAGCTTCTGGCAGGACTGACTGTCATCCTTCCAGCTCTACTTTAGTGGACAATCATATGACATTTGAGAATAGATACACATATTTATAAGCCAGTCTCTGCTTGAACCCTATCAGAGCCAGAATTCATTCTATAATTTGAATGAGGGAAAAATTTTAAAATATTTGAATAAACAATTATCTGTTGTTACCTTCTTCTCCTGTAGACTACATTTAAGAAACATTGCCTTGAATTGTCTAAAAGGATTTGCATATTACTCACATATTGTAAATCTTGTATACTTTCACCACAATCTCTTTTATTTCAGTGGACCTGCACATTGCTGCTTTCCCTTGGCCAACATGTTTATCTCCTCAGACACTGGTGTTTTTCAGATTCTATTAACATGACATAATTTATTCCAGGAAAGTTTTAATTTTAGCTCACTGTGTAATCACCGTGCAATATTTTAATTATTGTAAATTCTAAGTCAGCCTAATGAATACCACTCTGCATTGGACTGTATGTTCTGTTTACATGACTAAAAAGAACATTCAAAGAAAGGCATGTTTAGTTACTTTATGACTAAATACCATCTTTTGTTTATAACTTTACAAAGTTCAGTGTCCTTACACTTTTGTTATGGACAAATAAAGAATTTGTCTTCCTCGAGGAAAAGAGGGAATTTGAAATGGGGTTTTTGGTACAAATCTGCAGTGGGTTTATTTTAGTGCTGCAAAGAAACTGTTTGTTTGCTCTTCTGCTAGAAAACACAGATATGTTCTGCTAGTAATTAAGAAGGAGGATACACATTGTTCAGAAAAATATACAGTGCATTTACATTGTCTAACAAGAAACCACAGCATCACATTATAGAGAGGCATTTACTTGGTTATGCCAGAAACTGATTTGTTTTGTATTGCAACCAAGGATGCCTGTGGCATCCGCTTTCAACCCCTTGGCAAATAGCCAGGCATAATTGAAAAATGCAAAATTAAAATGTGACCACAGCAGAGTATGTTTCTGGTATACTTTTTTTTTCCCTGAAACTATATGAATTAACATTTGACGAAAGCAGAAGAAATTTAACAAGCATTAAATATGCTTGTAATAGAGCATGCTCTGAGGATCACCACATTCCTAAGAATTTAGCTTGTTTAAGAAATTCCTTGCTTAACAACATACAAAAAGAATGCTTCTGAAATTTATGTTTTACTTGTCAAAACCTTTCATGTGACTCACATAACATATATTTTGCATTAAGAAACAGACCAGCTTTGCATTCTGTCAGCAATATACTTTCACCGAGAGTTAACCAAAATGATTTTTGGTAAAAAAGTTATATCTGCTACTCTTATATACATGTGTGCATTTGTGTTATAACCCACAATATAATTCTGTGGCTCACCTCACCATTATTATTTTACACAACATTTCAAATTACTTATTTGAGATAGAATGATCTTGTGCTTTTGCTGGCATGCTCAGATCTCCAGCCCTGCTTATTTAACCTCAACTCCACAGGGTTGTTTACACTTTCAGAACCTGACTTCAATTTACTTTAATTTTCTCAGAGACTTTTGTATTTATAAAAGCTGAGCATCTAGTGACCTCTCTATTCCTTACATTTCCTTTACTCTCCACTATGAAAAAGAACAAAAACCCCAGTGTCTCATTTCTGTTCCAAAAAAACTAAACTGCTTCCTTCAGTGGGTTGGCCTTTGTAATTGAAAATGGCAACCAGATGTTTACAGAACACACCAGCAATTTTCCTTGAGGCCTTTACTCTTTATAATTGTTTGCTAAACTTAGCTGGATTTCGTGGAAACTTGTCTGAGGCTGTAGCAGAGAGCAAAACCGATCTCTTCCTGACTATCCTACAAATAATTAAAAATAAAAAGCTAAAGAGAAGTTAGGAATAATGCTACATATTCCTCTTAGTACATACCAAGCTCCATACATAACCTCTTACTTAAGGAAGAAATTTAGCTCTCTTAGGAATTCATACCGATTCATAAAAATGATTTTATTTCAGAACATGTCATTTACTTTCTACCTTCTTCAACTTCAGCTGTCTATACTCAATGCATCTCTGATTTTGTGGCCCTTCCCCTTTCCCTACACCTGTCAGGAACATTTTTCATTGATTGATTGATTGATTGATTGATTTAGAAAGTTTTGTATTTTAAGAAGATGCAGAAGATGTTGCAAACTACATACTGCTAGGGCCTCAGTTAAAGCCCTGACTCACAGGTGATTTGTACATGGAGTCTCTCCATCTGCTTTAGAAATAGCTGTGTTTCCCTGTTCAGTTCCTTACTTGCCTCACTTCCTTCTGACTAGCCAATAAATTTCAGGAGATCTGTGAGTCCATCTCATTCCCCCACAGTGGAACACAGTAGACCCAATAAAATGTTCTTATCTGTTTTTGTTTTTGTTTTTGTTTTTCTAATGGCTTCTAACAGGGGATGCCCCACAAATCCAGGTAATGCATATGATTACTTTACTAGTTTTACACCTCAGCATCTCTTAATATTGAAACTATTTTTTGCATCAAGACCTATTTACTAGGACACAAGTACAGACTATTCTTTTTTCCCTGGCAGTAACCATTTTCTTTATTTTATGTGAGCAAATATATTCCCCAAGTCATCTCAGTCCTCATATTCATTTAAGAAAGAGCACTTCTGCTCTTTCCTCCTGTCTCCAGTCTGTCCTCTAATTCTCACTACTTTTGCTGATATAGAATGTCCTGAAAAATAGGAAGTGAATGTCTGACAGTCACCAGACACGGCCTTAGGGGCCTCTAAAACTTATGGCTGTAGTTAATTCTCTAGACTAATTAGCAGCCCTAAGGACAATATTACTGGGTGCACTTATGAAGTAGCACTTCTGCAAGTTCCCACCTTGCTGCTGGCCAGATGTCAGCAGTTAAGCTGTTTCTTCTGCTGATTTAGCCTCTGTTCAAAAGTGAGGAGAACCAGAGATGATACAATACACTAAGGGAATAACATAAATATACACAGCAAGAGCCATGTATTTTCATCCTGTTTTTGACAGTGACTTATATGGTTTTTATCCTTGTTTCTTCATCTCTAAGATCCATGTGGTCACATTTCTCCACTTCTGAGGCCTAATGTAAATAGAAGTGGGCAGACATAGACATTAACTTCCTGTAGAGATTTTCTTTAAACAGCAGTTTTTCCAAAAGCCACCCAATAAACCAGAATGAAAAAGAAATGACAAAGTATGATTTGGAAGGACGCTTTTTCATAGAGGCAGAATTTTCTTTCCTCTGTCCCCAATTGCTTCTACTGTCAAGCAGCACCCAGAGAGAGCCAGAAACCCGCAGTTATCATCATTCTCCATCTGCTGAGCACCTGTGCTTGCTCCTGTAGGCTTGTGCCTCCTGATATTCCCCTAACGGCAGCTTCTAAGGCAGCAGCCACTGGGTGCAGGGAAGCAGCAGAGCACTCCATGTAGAGCTGAGAATGGAAGCATAAACAATGTCTGCCATATCAATTCATCAGTCTTAAAATCAGCATTTGACAGCAGAATATGTCATATTTGAATTTATGCAGGATGCTTTAGCAATGAGGCATTATAGTCTCCTTGCTGAAATATCTAAGTAATGGTATGGGATGCCACCTTAAATGCCACCTTAAATGCCACAGATCTTCAGAGCCTAGAGCATGGAGAAAAGAGCAGAGATTTGCTCACTCTGGTCTGTTGCCTCACTCATCCCTTCCTGAGCAGCTCCACCCTAGCACTGCTCCCACAGCTGCAAAAATTCAGATCATCTCAAAATCAGTTGCTGGGACTTAGGATTACTCTACACAGCCAAGCTGTGTGAATTACAACATGCTGTTAAAATGGCAGAAAACTGAAGAGAGTTCAATGCAATCATATTGATAAAGTTAAGAAAGGGGAAATAACTTCAGATCTAATATTCTTTGCAATATATTTAAATTTAAAGATACTTACAGTATATGATTTCCACTGAACAATTTCAGGCAAATGAATATGACATGAAATATCATGGTATTGATTTCAGTTGAAAAAAATATCAAGATTTATTAAGCCAGGAGGCAAGTATTGACCAAAGCTAAAATGGGTTGTTTTATGGAACAATGCATCACAAATAAATAAATAAATAAAAATAAAAATAAATCAAACAAAAAAACAACAAAAAACCTCAAAACCAAATCAATATATGTACTGTAACAGTCTTTCTAGAAGTCGGAGTTTTAATCGTTCACCACAGTATTCTAAAAATAGGAAATAATGTAAAATCAGTAGAATGGAAATGGTTTATGATTCTTTTTTAAAGTTATCCACTGCCGATGCACAAGCTTCCATCAAGGTATTAGAATTACCATTCAAAGATAGCAGGGAGCATATGACATTACAGTGCATTCAGTTTGCCACTGCACAGTTGCTTTTTTCTATGGCCAAACTAACCAACGATCACTAAGGCTGTGTAGAAACTTTCCAGCTCCAAAGGCTAGCTGTAACAACAGGATTTTCCATGTAACTGCAGAATGAATTTCAAACTGTTTGGTCAGATCTGTAGTGTACAACTGCACGTTTTTTAGAGCCTTCAACTTTCTGAGCTTTGCATAATTATTAGTAAAGGTGAAGAGCTGAGAAAAGAAGCAAATGACTATTAAGGGAGCGTCACCATTGCCAAATGAATCAGGCATATGGAGCAAAGGGCAGAAATGCTGACAGTTTCAAAAAGAAAGATACAAGTAGTTCATTCTTTCTTCCAGTTTATTTCTTAGATGTAATGTGAGAAAAGTATGGAATTCAAGGAAAACTTAGAAAGCTGACAGCAATTACAGAACATTATTTTTGGAAGGCAGAAATTCATTTTGGTGCTTCAGATTTCTGAAATTAACTTTTCTTAGGGAAAAACACAATGAAAATATTAGCAGGCCATCGCAGAGTCATCGGGACACAAACCCTCTCAGTCTGCTGTGGCCCTGGAGATGAGAGTTTCTTAGGCTAAAAGGACAAGGGAGAAGGCAAAAGACTCTGGAAAATATTTTGAAGGTCCTCTAGCATTTGCCTTTCTTTCTTAGGGAGGATCTAAGGATATCTGAAGGGTGAGTTCGTCCCACTCACCTCTGACAAAGCAAAACAGCTTTGTTCTGTGTTGAGGGAAGGAAAGTAAACCCTCAGGAGAAAGCCCAGATGTGTGGGTCTTTCTTAATCCTTCTTTTGATCCTGAATTCTGTGAGGCTGTGTGATACCAGTTTCAAACCCCCCCAAGGCTATGTTAAAGGCAGAACCTGTCCCAGAGTCTATGCCTGTATTGTCACATTTCAGGAAGAAGCAAGACATTAAGCATACCTACTTCTGCCTAAGTGGCAAAAAAACCCCGCAAGCGTGTCATTTATAGATGGCCTAGACAATCTGGAATCTTTATGATCAGTGGTTATCCAATCTCATTTGAACTGCCTGTATTGTTAAGGAGTTATCACAGGTACTGCAGATAGAATGACCAAGGTTGGAAAAGACCTCCAAGATCATCCAGGTCAACCATCCATCACCAACATTTCCCACTAAACCATGTCCCTCAGCACAACATCCAAATGTTTCTCGAACACCTCCAGGGACAGTGACTTCATCACATCCCTGGGCAGCCTATTCCAGTTCCTGACCACTCTCTCAGAGAAGATTTCCTAATGTCCAACTTGAATGTCCTCTGGTTCAACTTGAGGCCATTCCCTCCCATCCTATTACTAGTTACATGGGAAAAGAGGCCAACTCTCACCTTACCACAAGCTCCCTTCAGGTAGTTGTAGAGAGCGATGAGGTCACCCCTCGGCCTCCTCTTCTCCAGACTAAATAATCTCAGTTCCTTCAGCCACTTCTCACAAGACTTGTGCTCCAGATTCTTCATCAGCTTTGTTGAACTACTCTGAACACGCTCCAGGTTGTCGATGTCTTACTTGTAGTGAGGGTTCCAAAAACTGAACATAGTACTTGAGCTGCGGCCTCACCAGGGCTGAGTACAGAGAGATGATCACTCCCCTGCTCCTGCTGGCAACACTATTTCTGATACAAGCCAGGATGCCACTGGCCTTCTTGGGCCACCTGGACACACTGCTGGCTCATATTCAGCCAAGCACTGACCAATACCCCCAGGTCTGGTTCCTCTGCACAGTCTTCCAGTCGCTCTGCCCTAAGCCTGTAGTGTTGCCTGGCATTGTTCTGGCCAAAATGCAGGACCTGTCACTTGGTCTTGTCTCCATCCCATTGGCCTTGGCCCAGTGATCCAGGCTGTCCAGACCCCTCGTAGGGCTTTCCTACCCCCAGGCAGATTGATACTTCCAGCCAAATTGGCTTCATTTGCAAACCTACGGAGGGTGCACTCAATGCCCTCAACCAGGTCATCAATAAAGATATTGAACAGGACAAGCCCCAATTCTGTCCCCTGGGGAACACCATTCGTGACCGATCACCAACTGGATTTGACTCCATTCACCACCACTCTCTGGGCCCAGTCATCCAGGCAGTTCTTTATCCAGCAAAGAGTGTACCTGTCCAAGCCACAGGCTGCCAGCTTCTCCAGAATACTGCAGGAGACAGTGTCAAAGGCTTTGCTGAAGTCTAGGCAGACCACATCAACAGACTTCCCCTCATCTACCCGGCAGGTCACTCAATCATAGGAGGCTTGATCCCCTGGTTGTCTTGCACATGCCATGTGATCTCCCTCAAGATGATCTGTTCCCTGGATCCTCTCTGCAACCCTTCTTGTAGATGAGGGTCACACTGACAAGCCTCCAATCCTCTGGGACTTTTCTGGTTGACCAGGAACACTGATAGATGATGGAAAGTGGCTTGGCTATCACCTCCACCAGCTTCCTCAGCACCCTCAGGTGGATCCTGTCCAGCCCCATGGACTTGTGGCAGCCCAGATGGAGTAGTAGTCTCTAACTGTTTCCATTTTAATAATGGGGAATTTATTCTGCTCCCCATCCGAGACTTCCAGGTAATGGGGTAGGGCACCCTAAGGATAACTGGTCTGAGTTTTAAAGACAGACGTAAAGAAGGCATTGAGAACCTCAGTCTTTTCCTTATCCCCAGTGGTCAAACTCACCATGCCAAAATGGATCTAGCCCAACAGTGGTTGCATACCCAAGATGACAGTCTCAGCTCTGCAAAACTTTACTATCCCATTATTGCCTATTAAAACAGCAGTGCCTGCATATCTCCATCCCAGCAGCACAGAAGCACATTAAGCCTTACAGCAAAATTGGCTCAATTAGGAATGCCACTAAAAGAAGACTCAAAGCAGCTCAGAGGAGGCAGAGTTATTATCTACCCATGGACTTTTCCCTCCATATGGGTTTAATTGGAAAGGAATGAAGAAAGCATAGCTTCTTTCTTGTTAAGCAAAGCTATGTAAAAATTTACTGACAAAACTATTTTTCAGTGAAAAATTAGGGGTTTGAATAATCTGTATCTTACTACAGAAAGCATCTGTATAAATTTTTCATAAGAAAGCCATAAACTAATCTTTTTGCCTGTAAAAACAAACCAAAAAAATGCTTTTTCTTTTCAGCCAACTACTTTCCAGTTACCAAACCTCAAAATATTTTGGTTGTTTTGAGAGAAACAAAAAATTTCCACTGAAGAAAAATATTCCCATAGCAGTTCTCCCTGGCAGTAAGGAATTCAAAACAATGCTGCAGCCCAGGTGTGTGGCATCTTTATGGCAGATCAGTGTGCAGAGATGTCACACTGGGTTTCAAAACAGGAACGGAACTGGTCCCAAAACTCATAATGGGCCAGAGCAAAATAGTTAGGAATGTTTTGTGGTGAATTTTTTCTCCATATATGACTTCTGCTAGACTCTTGGCTCACTGCCATTCTAAACAAAAATTCCTTTTGAAATTAAACTGAACATAGATGGGTAAGACAGACCGCATTGAAAGTGCACAAAAATAAAGGCACTAGACAAGAGCTGCTACATAATATCAAGTAGAAAGGAATGACATTTAATAGATTTTTTTCACAGCGTTCATGATCCTTGATTCTCAGTCCATTGCCTTTATCTTTTTAATAGAGGCTCCAAGGAATACACTTTAAATCAATTATAGTGCTCCTATTAGAAAAATGTTATGACAAAGCATAGCTCAAAATATCCTTCTCCAAAACGTGGTCTATAAAGCACTCTCCCATCCAGAACAGTAAAACCCATCATTTGCTGGCAAAGAAAAATAACTTCAAGCTGAACTTGTTTTGTTCTAAATAAAGATCATTGTTTTGGTATGCAGACATGTTCTTTTACTTACTTTTGCTTTTAAAATGTGACTTTAAAGCTAGGCACTTACATAACAAATGAAAAACTTAACGGCAAGCTTCTGTTGTTATGAAATGGAATTAGTGACGTCTTACTCTTTACCATAATAAAAAAAAAAAAAAAAAAATCACTTTTTTCAATGCATCTACATTCTGAAAGCTGCAAAGTGTTTTTTGAAAAAGAATTAAAATTGTGTTTGTCTGTTTTTTGATTACTGGAAAAATACTGCTGGAACTATTGGTATCGGACTGTAAAACGTAAATGTCCACAGTCAAGTTCATTTCTGCAGAGGTGGTGTTTGGAGGGTAAAAACCTGTACTGAAGAACCTGAACCTGATTTGATCACTGTAGCAAAACCTAGTACAGAGATTTTTTTCCAAGGCCTAACTGAACTTGGCATGCCCACGTCTTCAGCCATTTGAAACCAAAATATTTCACACAGATGGTGAAATACAAATGGTCCCCAGAGATGCTGCTTTGTCTCTGCAGCCTGACACTAGAAAAGACTGTAAGCACACTGTGTCTTGTCACTCTAAGATGGAAAGTACACAAGGCAAGGAGTAGATGAAAGGTGATTGTGAAAAGTGATTACAGTAAAAGAGAGCAAGGCACAGACAATTTATTAGTACCCAATGCAGCCTGCCAAGAAAAGTATATGTATCTCATTTTCAAGAAGGTTTCTTCGAGACAGTTGAAATTTATGGTGGAATCTTGAGCAGCCTCAAACATGCTGAATAATTATGTTTTTCATCTATTAAGCTATTCAGATCAGCTAAAGCACAAAGCAAAACTGAGCTCATTGGTAGCCCCAGGAATTCAATGCAGATCTGAATGATACAAATGCCACTCTCTTTAGCATTAGAAACAACCAACTACATTATTTTAGAGGTTGGACTGCATGATCCTTATGGGTCCCTTCCAACTTGGATTATTCTATGATTCTATTTTACTACTAACAGAATAGCAGCAGCCTGTGTGTGTTTTTCAAAGCCTTCCCATTCCAAAATTGACTTCCAGAATACCAAATTGAGATCATAGTTTGACTTCGTATCTCTAAAGTGTCCAAGATCACTTAACCACAGTCAGCATATATAACTTGTGACCAAAGCTCTTCTATCAGGCACAGTATAACTCCACAAAGCTATAGTTCTTTGTGCAAGACATGAAGCTCCTTCAGTAGCCTTTTAACAACAGATCAAATTTCTACAGGAACTAAGAAATAACTAACAGCAATTTCCTTCAGCTTCTACTACAAGTTCAAAATGAACTTGTGCATCATCTTCTTTAACAAGCTTACCGCATACATTACAAAACTATCAAAATATTTCCTCAGGAAAAATCATACCTTCATGTACGCAACTTTCCTTTAAGAGAGAAAATGAGAAAGAGGGAAATGTTGCAGATATTTGGTGTATATCATAAAATCCTCTAGTGAAACACACTTAGTTATTGGTGGAGTCAGTATGAGAACTCATCAGGAACTGAAATGACCTAACCTGGTTCCCAATAATATGATTCATCACTGTTACATTTTTTATAGAAGTGGTTTCTAATGGGAGAATCATCAAATTGGGAAAAATTATCTGCATAGCTGTAAAGGGTTAGAATTTGGCCTTAATCACACCAATAGCATATAAGCTTTACCTCTGTGGATAAACGTTGGAATAATAGCTAACAAATAGCAATGAATTCATTAACGAAGTCAATAACATCAACGAAGTTATTCTTACTGTGATAAGGGCCTTCATGTCTCAGATCTTCCACCAATCTCCTGTTTTCAAGAACTGTGACTGAATATCCATGCTTTGCCAGGATGCGTTGACAGAGCTGATGCTCAGTTTTGCTGTGGGCAGGAGGTGCGTACAGAATTGCTCTTCTCGTACGGCTTCCAAAGTACTGGAGAACAGTGTCTTCAATCTACAGCAAACAATGCAAAGACAGTGGTTCTAAGACAGCATCTTTCAGGAGCATAATACATAGCTGTTGTTTTTCACAAAAATACAGTAGCAAATTACAGTGACAATCTGGGAAGTATTTCTGGTATAATAAGGGACTTCTGCCTTACGTAAGGCATAAAAACAGGATGTTCCTTGTGGGAAACAGGTCAATAACATATGTAATAGTCTAGTTATTCTTTTGCAGTAAAAACACTACTAACAGATGAGATTTTCTTTTGTGAAAAGTATTTGTCTTTGGGATTGAAACACACCAACATTTAAGAGATTTAATTCAGGACGTTGTTAGCTCTTGGCAAGTTCATGAACTTTAACCAAGAAGTAGTCAAAAGTATCTCCTCCAAAAACAAAGTTATTCCATGAATTCTAATTTTAGTAAGCTTATCTCTGGTCATAGGAAATGTTACACAAACAAGGCATCACCATTTTTGCACAGAAGACCACACTGAAAAAAGAGACAGATGTTTTAATATAAACAAAAGCATTCAACATGTGTCCAGTTGCTTATGTGCCTGAGATGCACTGTTAAAGTCACTCAGCAGTATGTTCACCAGCTAGCAGGCACGTCTAACTGGCAGGCTGCATGCAGCCCGGCCCAGCTCACACTTGCAGCTGCCTCGTGCCCCGCAGGCCAGGAATACAACTGTCACTCAGCACCAACTGAACATCAGTGTCCTGCTAACCTCACCTGAGCTGAAACCAGGGAACAGCACACAGTTATGGCAAATAAGTTTATGGATCTGATACATTGGCTAAGTCCTCTGAACAGTAAAAAATATGCAGCTGTGCCTTCCGTTTTGATAAAGGAATTTGAGAACAGTTTTCAAGACTGCAATTAAAAAATCATCAATCTTTTATTTATTTGCAACTCCGTTTTCATTGAACATAATTATTCATGAATATTCAAATTGAGTGTACAGAGTTGCAATTAAAAAATTGATCATATCTCTTTACCAAAGTTTCGTAATCCTTCTCTTACCAGAGAGAAATTTCACACACTCTTTACTCATATCAGTGCTTTTTGGCAGTACATACATTTGTGAACAATTATTTTCAAGGGTACAGTACAGGAAGGTTTTGCATCTGAGTCGAGGAAATCCCAGACATGTATACAAACTGAGGGAAGAAGTCCTTGAGAGTAGCCCTGCTGAGAAGGACTTAGGGGTCCTGGTTGATGAAAAACTTAACATGAGCCAGTACTGTAGACTTGCAGCCCAGAAAGCTAAAGACATCCTGGGTTTCATCAGAAGAGGAGTGGCCAGCAGGGCAAGGGATATGACTGTTCCCCTCCACTCTGCCTTTGTGAGGCTGCAGCTGGAGTACTGAGTCCAAGTCTGAGGCTCCCAACACAGTAAAGATGCTTTAGAAAAGGGTGCGGAGGAAGGCCGTGTTAAAGAGCTGAAGCACCTCTTCTATGAAATTAGGCAAAAGGAACTGGGCTTGTACATCCTGGAAAAGACAATGCTGCAGGGAGACCTCATTGGGATGTTTGAATATTTAAAGAGAGCTTATAGTCATGAGGGAAATCAACTTTTTTTAAAAGGGTAGATAGTGATAGGATGAGGGGGAAGGGTTTAAAACTACAGGAGGGGAGATTTAGATTTGATTTCAGAAGGAAGTTTTTTACTGAGAGAGTGGTAAGATGCAGGGACAGATTACCTAGAGAGGCTGTGGATGTTCTGTCTCTGCAGTTGTCTAAGGCCAGGTTGGATGGGGTCCTGGGGAATCTAGTACTTGATGTAGTGGTTGGCAACTCTGCCTGTGGCAGGAGGGTTGGAACTTAAAAGATCCTTGAGATCCCTTCCAACCCAAGCCATTCTATGATTCTGTTAAGACTAAAATTTTATCAGAAATCTCTAATGAATACCTTAAGAGCTCACTAAAAGCTGCAACTACTGCCATAGAACCAGCCTGATGCAGTAGTTTCACAAAAACAGGGTCACATATCCCACTAGCTTTATAGTTTTGTTGCTATCACTTTTATATATTTCAATAAAAACATTAAAAACTGAAATATGTGTTGTTACTTATATACATTAATTATATAATGTATTTTATGAGGGTTGCTTGGAAAGTAATGCACCTGTTTTACAATGTTGGCTTACAACATCAGACGTGGATGTTGGTGGTATGGCGTAGAGGATGAACCTTCCCACCATTACATGTTGTTGCCATGTGACAGATGACAGCAGAGGGGCAATTTGACAAAATGGTGCCTGACATGGAAGAGCATATGAAGCAAACGTATGTCATTGAATTCATCCAGGTGGAAAAAATGGTACCCATTGACATTCATCAATGCTTGCTGAACCCAAAGAGTGGACGTACACACAGTGAGGGGTGTGTGGTGCATTTCAGCAGAGAAAATGGAAACAGTGGGTCCTCTCCGCTGGTGATGATTTTTATGAGTATAGCATGAAGTCTCTTGTTCATTGCTGGTGAAAATGCGTAACAAATGGTGGTGACAACATTGAAAAAGTGTTTTTTCATTTGCTCTATTAAATATTTGAGCAAATATTTAGCATTTCCTCTATTAAATATTGTTATTGTGTTCTCTGTGTCAATTATAGTTTTCATTGAAATAATTAGGAGGCATTATTTTGGAGCAATCTTTTTACATGCAGCCCAAGACAATTCCTCTTCACTCAGTGTGGCCCAGGAAAGCCAAAAGGTTAGACACCCATGAGCTACAGGATGCAGTTTTAAGTTATGCGTGGCTTCAGTTAAAGCTTCTCCCTGGCAGAGAGAGCTACAAACTATTTTAGAGTCCTGAGCCTTAATGCCTCTAATCTGTTTGCGTTCCAGAGCCGACATCCGCTGTGGAAAAGATTGGTGTAATTGAATAGAGGATCCTGAAATACAACTAGATACAATGCTATCTAAGTCTTGTACATAATAATTGCTAAATGTGCAACCCCAAACTACTCAGTCATTGAGATACTCAAATAAATGATGATCACATGCTAGTCAGAGGAAGCACAAATAGCACATGCTGAAGTCACAGGAATTATGTTACGTAACCCTGTCAAATGTCCTCTCCTGTCCTTGCAGTATTTTTAAAATGCGTTAGTCCTGCAGTTAGCACACTGCAGTTTCTCCACCTTGACATGCTCCACTTCTTTCTCATGCACTTCTTCACCCATTATTCCTCTCCTTTTCTCTCCTTTCTGTCCCTCGGGTAACTCCAGAAGCTGCTGGCAGCAGTTCCCCTCCACTTCCTCCTCTCTCCCTCCCTGTTCCTAAACCCAGCCCTTGTCCCTGCCCCCCCTTCCCCCCCTTCCTCCCCCCCCACGCCACTCCCCCATTGCCTTCTCCACAGCATTACTGCTGCATAACATCACACGCTGTGTGACCAGATGTTTCCCACTTTCCATTTCACTTGCAACATGGAAGAAAATCAATGAAGAGAGACACCTCCAGCTTTATTTTGCAAACAAATTCACTTTTCCATCCCATGAGTGCTGCAATGGCCAGCAGTGTAGGGTGAACCAAGGACACACAAGGAGCACTGAGGAAATGCAACTCAGGACATGTTTGTGTCTGGCTTCTGGCTTGTGTTTGCAGCTTGCCCCACTGACACCCCTCCCCATGCAGCTGAGACTGTCTGCTTTCTGGAATGAGTCCCATCTCAGGCTTTATTGTACTCTATGTGCATCTCCCTTCACTCTCTGTTAGCACATTTTTTTTTCATGCAGCTAATAAAAACTGCTATGAAAACATATCTGCTTAAAACAAATGGTAATAGCTTTTACTGTGAGCACTCCATGACAATTTTATTCTCCCCCTCAAGCAACAGTCCCCAGGCTCTGTGCCAGCATGGCTGCTGCATCGCAGACCACACCTGTGGTGCCAGGCCTCGGTGCCGTGTGACACTCTCTGAGCAAGCAGCTCCTCCCCTCCCCACTGAAATGTTTTTTTCTCTTGTTTAGCAGCTGCAAATCCTTCCTCAGTGTTCCTCTGCTTTCCAGCACTGAAGTCCTCCTCTCCACTTTCCCAACCATGAGGCTGGGGGAGGACAAATGATGCGTGGAGGCCCTGTGAGCCCTGCGCTACCTGGGGATGAAGGCCTCTGTCCATGGCAGCCTCGTTGTGTCACTCTCACTTGCCCCACGGAAAGGGACAGGACAGTCAGAGCCTCAGGCTGTGGGTGTCTGAATCTGCCTGACACAGGCCTGGGAGGAGGGGGAAGGCCTAGCTGGGGACAAGCCCTCCTGTTCTTCAGACATTGGCCAAGAGATTCACCACTTCTAGCTGCTGGCTCTCCAGAAGAGATGATGGGGTCTTTGGGACACTGAGACAACTTGGAGCCCTAAAGTTAAAATCGTCACCTGATGTCTAACCCACCACTGCTAACCAATATGAAGTAGCTCGCTGCCTTTTACGGTGCTTCCTTAAGATCCATGCATAGTGTTGCCAAATTTATTTCCTCTGCCCTCTCCTTTCCTTTCAGAGTTATTTGCAGTCCAGGTTAAAAGATTTAAAAGTGTTCTTTCTATTCTTTCTATTTCCCTACACTTTCTAGTGCAATGTAGGGAAGGTTTTCTTTGTTTTTCAGCTCCTCATTAGAGACATAGAATTTAAAACATTTTGGCCAACTTCACGCTTGTAGCAGATGATTCCGTACTTTTTTCCAAAGCTGAACATAAACTATCTTACACCACTAGTCATGCTGATCTAGTGACATTTCCAATACTATAGCAACAACAGTCATGTTTCTGCACTGAAGGGGTCTGCTGGTTTTTATAAGATATTTCTCAGTCATAAAAATGCAGTCTGGGCAGAGGGTTTGTATAACATAGGCAGAGTGCAAAAGAGGAAAATAAGTTATTCCCATATTTTGACATTTTATGATCCTGATTATTTATTTATTTATTTTTAATTCATATAACTTTAATGTACATCAGGCTTAGAAAAAAAATGTTTGATAACATTTTGAATATTTAGGCGACAAAAGCTTTAATACTCAAACCATTTTATTTCCTCTTCAGTTTGAAATTTCAAACTATTTGTTATCATTGTTTACAACAGTCAGTGCACCTATGTGAAAGGGATTGGTGATGAATTTCTATGCTCTTCACCTTACCAAGAGAAAAATGTGGCTGTCGTCACTGAAATTAATGACGCTTTAGAACAGAGATGAGATTTGCCATATGATACAGGATAAGATAGATGCATGTCCGCTTTGACATGATGTACCTGCTGTTATAACAGCTTGCAAACCATTGTCCTTAGCTAAGTGACTGACCTCATTTTAGTGCAATTGGCTGTTACACAGATGACCCACAGCCATAGCAACTCGTCTAAGGAAACATGATGGACTCTCTGGAGCATATAAAAATGCATGAAAATGAATGTTTTAATTTTGTTTTCAATTTACAGAATAACTTAAAAAAAAAAAAAAAAGAAAACTGAACTCCATAAAGTTTATTATGTTTTTTTTTTAATTTACAAAAACCTATCTATATAAATGCAGATTCCTCTGAGGTCTTAACAAACTAGATCAACAGCTAAATTCACATAATGAAAATGTTCAAGAGTTACTTAACTATTCTTCTTGGACTGAAAACAGACATCTACTATCTGAGCTGTACTTCTTAGTTTTGTCTACCTGCAAGTTTCACATCACTATGAAGTTCTCTGTTGAAGAGAAAATGTTTTGACATGTTCCTTTAAACAAGTTTATCCACTTCTAGGTTACAAATGTAAAAAGACAGAATAAAAGTTTTATTAGTCTTTGAATCATGACTGTATTTTACAGAATTTCTGGTTTGTTCTAAAAATCCAGAGTTTGGTCAGTAATTGAATCTTACAATATGTAATTACTGTTGTTTTGGCCAAGAAGAAAATAGCAAAGATATTTCAAATTGAGGGGAGAAAAGCAGTTTCTTGGCATTTTTTTGAGATTCCAGGAAGATTGCATAATTCCATAAATATTGATGCATTTTCTCTGCCTGGCAAGGATGCAAATATACGGTCTGAAATCTTGCCGTATAATTTAATTGACCATCACTTCAACTGCAGAAACAAAATTCTTCTTCCTAAAATAAGGGTTCAACTCATGTTTGCCTTAGCTTCTCTCAGAAAAAAAAGTCAAAACTGTGAAACATCTCAGCTACCCAGTTCTGATGGTGTTAGTCCCTGTGGCAGTGACAGGCAGCCTTTCTTAAAACAAGCTTGCCACTGCTGTGATGGCCTTGTCCAACACCTTCAAACATTTTGACTTCAATTTACTTTTACCATACTGCTTTCTGCAGGTACTGCCCCCTCCATGGAAGCATTCAAGGCCAGGCTGGATGGGGCTTTGAGCAATCCTGTCCAGTATGGGGTGTCCCTATCCTTCAGCAGGGGTGCTGGAACAAGATGATCTTAAAGATCCCTTCCAACCCAAACCACTCCATGATTCTGTGATTCTCCAAAAATATACATGAACAACTATGCAGACTGAAGGCCCTTAACACAAAAAGCGAGTATAGAAGAAATACTGTGAAAGAGAACCAGTCTTCCATAGGAAGCACCAGCATTATTGGTATATATTTACAGGTAGAGCCCAAATTTCTACTTAGCTAGCAAAGGCACTTTCACTGCTAAATACTGCCTGGCACAACAACATTTCCATAAATTTCCATGAGTAGTACTCCGGAGGTACAATCATGCTAATATTAGCTAACATTAATAAGAATGACAGTAACTTAGCATGTGGTTCTAATGCCCTAAGTGGTTCATTTACAAAACTGTGCAGATCTTTATTAATTCCAAATGTGACTTTTAAATTCTTTTTCATGCTTGCATGAAAGCTTATAGAAATAGTAAGCTCGTTCATACTACTGTTGTATTTGAAGTGTACATAGGCCCTTTATCAGGAATTCCCAAAGAAGTTAATTTCCTGTCTGGAGGACATTTATATGTGTTGCCTTTATTATTCTGTTAGATTTCCTAATAAGAAAGGACTGGGTTGTAGAATAAAATGGTTGGAATGTCATTCTCCTTCCAATTGTTTGCTGAGAAAATACAGAACAAGCAACTAAATTACTGGCACTATGACGGCTGGTGTCTGATGACTTCAGAAATCCAGAAGAAAAACTAGAGTTATTTGCACAGTCATCACAACACTCTGGGCTAGAAGTATGGAACTCATTTTTAAGAATGCCTTTGCTTATGATTGCATGTAGACTATGGCACAAACTGTTTTGTGCTGGGAACAAATGGTGAGCCAAATCCTACCAACACAGCAAAACAGATGATTTTAAGAACAGGACTCTAATGAAGCATATGAGCAAGATTCCCTTCATTTCCCTCCCTCCACTTGCTGCTGATGCATCTTTCTCAACGTTCTCTTCCTGTAAAGTCTCCACTCTGCCCCTCCTTCCTGACTGCTACCACAATAGCTTTGCCCTTTATCACCAAAATATCTCTAGCTGTTTGCACAGTAAAAAAATAGCCATTTCCTCAGTGCCTCTTGCAATTTTACACTGAAAAGGGAGGGAAAAATGTTCTGCTTTCTTAGTGTGCAATGTAGTATCACTCCAAGGAAACCACTTGCTGATACAGTACCATCTGTCAATTGCTATCTGCTAACTGAGGTTCATACTAGCAAAGTTTTCCACTTCATTTTTTCTTTTGTAAAGAGTTCTTTTTGAAAGTTTCTTCTTGAAAGGGTTCTTTTTCACTTACTGCATTCTAAAAAAATGGATGTCCTTTTAAAGATAAAATTTATTTCTAAAATATGTAAGACCTTATTATGTATAACGTAATATTTTCTATCCAGAGCTCTCAAGACACTAAACTTCTGCATAACAGCAGAAATCACCCCTACTCATTTTATTACCTACTTAACTTCTTTTTCACATTTACATTTCAAAAGTTCCTACCAGCTTTGTCTTCTTTTCTCACCACTTCTGTACCTGTTTCCCTTTTTCCTCCCCAATGCAAGTTCTTCCATGCATAGTCTGCCCTCCAAGGATGCTTGTAATTCACAGCTGCAGTTCCTTACTCCACTTCCCTCACTTGCCCCAACCAATGCCTTCTTTCCCTGCACTTTGTTCCACAACATCACTCCCCTGTCCCCTTCCTTACTAATCACACTGACTGAAGTATATTCCATACAGAATAACAATAGAAAAAGAGAATCTAATGCCTTTAGAGAATGAAATTCATTAGATTTGTTTTCAGATGCTTGCATTAAGGCCTATGGAACTATGCCTTTATTTACAGAAAGTCTGGACTCCTGACTCTGACTAGGTAGGGTACCACTCAAGGAAAGAGGAATATTCCACTCTGGATGTCCAAAGTTATGGTAACAATTTATCTGTTCTTCACTCCTGATTGTACCTTTTAGATACCTAGCCTGATAACCTGGGTAATATGCTCAACAGAACCTGCCTATAGATCTCATTATTACTAAAGCATAATGTTTGTATTCCCCACCCCCAACAAAGTACCTCAGGGATACCGTCACATTAGATTTCATAACACTCACTCACAGCAAATTATACCCTAACAGTAATGTAGAGACAGCTTTTTTTCAATCTGCTTCTTATCTTTCATTGATTGAGAAGCCAGCCTTATCCACTCATTAAATTCTCATTTAATCAGTTGCTTCTCATTTGTTTACTTTTTTCCTCAGGTAGCCCTAAACAGCCAGGATATGTGATGCAATGATGTGAGCATCCATGAAATAATCTCCAAGACCCATCTTAAAATTTTAACTCTCTATCTTTTATACACTGGCTGTGATTAGAGAATTAGCATGCTGAAAATGTGCCTAGAACATAAGCAATGCTGTTTCACTGCCTCCTTGTAATAGCAGAGGTACTATGTCTAACAAGGCAAAACATGCTGCTGCACAGAGACACCTAAGCTGGCCTAGGCTGATTTAATTCAAAGAGTGTAAACGCAGCTGTGACCAGCTAATTAGATCTTCTCAGAAGTAGCTGAGGAGCAGAGTTAGAACACTTCAGTGTAATGAATTTTACATCTGTTTTCTACCAAAGGTATTTCTGATATGGTACTGCATCAGACAGACCTATGCTCTGGGCTTTTCTTGGTTCTTTTTTTTTGCTGATAGCAGGTTAGACGCTCCAGCATCAGTTCTCCTCATCACTGGTAAATATGTCCTGATGTAGGAGGTAAGAGTCACTGGCTGAACCCAAGGATGGCTTGAAGCTGGATGTGCTGGCTTCCTGTCACACCTTTACTGCTCAAGGGTCACAACAATAATTCTGTTTCTCATGCTACAGATATTAGCATTTAATTTTATACTAGTAGATGTTAATCTTTGTTCAAACAAGGCTATGAGATCAGCTCTCTAGCAGCTTTTAAAAATCCTGTAATGTGTGATATTTAACAGGAAGTACCATCAGCTCATTCAGGTTTTCCAGACTGTGAATGAAATCTACATTTTTGCAATTTAAAAAAGGCTTGCACTATGTACCGAACGGTAATGGCTCCATCCCACGGTATCTTGCACGTACTTAAAAACATATTTACTGACCAAATTGGCAGTTTTCAGTTGAAAATCTGCAAAGCTGCAGTTTTCTTCATCTTCCTACAATGGCTCATAAAAGGTGCCAGCTTTTTCTTTTTCCTTTCCCCTTTTTGAAACAGTTGTGCAGTGCGTACCCTAAAGGGAGATATTATCAAGCTTTGGAAGAGATTTTGCACAGGCAATAACAATCATCACCAAACTCTCACGTCAGCCTCCATACAATACTGACTGTTTCTCTGAAGGAAGCAGGAACTAAGCCTGCTCCTTCCCAGTCAGAGGAGATTCTGCAGTGTGACATAAGATGCTATGTCTCAAAATCCAGAAGCACTGCATATTACCTAAGCAATATTATCTTCAGCAGGTCTTCTTTTCCTTAGACCTTTTTTTTAAATGAAAATCTATTTAATAAAACATCAGTATTTCCTTTAAGTTACTGTATAAATGTACAGAAGATTCTTTTCAATGAGTAACTTTGGGCTAGTCACAGAACAAGAATACAAACGTGACTCATTAACTAAAAATGTGAATAATTTTTAGACTATATTTTAGAGTATTTCTCCTGATTCAAAGATGAAGATTTAAACCAGGTCTGAAATGAAAACTTGTTTCCAGCTAGCTACTGCAGGTGGCCACGTGACTGTAAAATTAAACACTAAGAAGCTTCAACCATTACATCTGTCCTAAACGTGAGCTGGGTATCCAGTAAAATCAAGCAAGATAACATTTTGGCTATTTGAATAAGCAGTTGGTGAAAATACACAGTTCAAGGACACACTGTCAAAACAAACTGGAAGAGATTTTTGGAGATGTTTGTCTTTTCTGTTCCCTGTTCAGCCCACACAACCAATGAAGTATTTTCTGAAAACAGAGAGCAACTCAGAGTAACATCCCAACATGTGCAAGGCATTTTGTTCATAATGCTCTAGAGGAAACTTTCAAGACAAACAGGGAGCCAGCTATGGGTGGTCTTCGGAATGTGAAGAGGAATGTTTTAAAGTAGGCTTGGAAAACATACCTATAAGGGCTAACATACGCGTTTAAATCTGTGCTCCAGGTTCAGTATGCGTGTGAGAGTGACATCCAACCAGGCATGCTGGAGGGCAGTAAGCACAGCGCGCTGCATGAACATAAGCTTTCTTCTCACTGCAGCCAGCAAACCTAGTTCAAGTCAATCTGCATTTCCTTCAGACCAATTAAAAAATAGGTGTTACAGATAGTTTCAGCCAAAAAAACATTCAAGCAAAGTTTTGTCATTTATCTACCTGTTCTTATAGAGTCTAGAAATTCTCTTTGCTGTGACACAAGTGAAGAGGAATGGACTGTGTCAAAACTGGCATTATGATGAAACTCATGCTGTCATATGTGGTTACTTCCCTCTAAGTTTTTGTACTTCATGTCACGCTGAATAAATACGGATCTTGACACCTGGAGTACTAAAGGGTCATTAACATGAAATTATGACAGATGGAATAGAGAGTAGATTTTTGCTACTCACAAGAAAAATCTCTTTGACCTTTACATGAAAAAAAATCCATTTCTTAAGACTTAAGGTTAAAGAGTACATGCCAAAGTTATTTCATAGATCTGCTTTTCGTTGTTGCAGAAGATGCTCTCCGAAAATGAATATTGCTGACCTTTCAGACTGTGAACCTTATCAGCCTTCTTGATCTTTCTGTATTCTTAGAAACTTTAACTTCTTTATATGGAAGCTGACTATAATCTGGGATGTCACAGATTTATGTTTATAGTTCTGATACAGTTGTACATAAAATGCCAGCGTTAATGATAATGTTACAGGGAGGTCTCTGCTGCAAGATTAGCAACGCTCTGTAGGACTGAAGAAAACCTGAAACATTTGTGCTAATGCTGATCACAGATTCCAGAGTAAAAATAACTGCCTTGGTCTGGAACATTTAACAAACCATATTTTCCAACTGAAATAACAGCATCTGAATTTGTTAGGTTTAATACCCGTCCTAGGAACTCTGTGCAAGTTAAACATGAGGCCAGGTAACCTAAGGACAGAGGAGAATTTGTGGGATGATTCCAAAGTAAATAGCTTGATTTGAAAATGTGACAAGCGCTTAAAAAAAAAAAAAAATCAGTTAAATGTAGCTTTCCAGCATAATTTCAGTCAAGTTAAAACTGACTGGCAGATAATTTTAACATGAGGCAACTGCTGCTTTGCTGTTAGTAGCCGCAATCCCTTTCATGAAATCCCACTGGCTCATGATTTATGTGCGCATGCTAGAAAGCCTCTGACCCGATTCCTAAAGCCAAAATAAAGTATGGCCTGTGCAGCAAACTAGAATCTCCCTGGAGCCACAGAGTAATGCCATGCTTCAGTCAAAGACTCAGGATTCATGATAGCAACACCACGCCGAGGAGCTGGTAATGGAGAAGTGCTTGCACATATGTCGCTGTCATATCACACATTTGTTTGTACACAGAGCTCAGACTTCCAAGCTCAGGTTAATTTTAGCTGGACTCGGATGATCCTGTCAGACCCCTCATCCCTCACTATGTTAATTATTGCTCAGCACTCTCCGCCAGCTGACTTACCTTTTTCAGTTTGTGTGAATCACTGATGGGAAAGAAGCAGCGTGTGTCGCTGGCTGAGACCTCCTTGTATCTTCCTTGCCATGTTTTACTCTGTTTGTTCGGGGAGATCCCATTAACAACTGCTGAAAGGAAGCTGTTGGTCATGAGGGGAGTCAGGGTCTGGCAGAACAGGCAGACGGCCACCACCAGGGCCAGGAGGAGGGGGCGAGGGCGACAAAGCCTGCGGCATCTGGGGCCGTGCCCACAAACCATGGCCAATGTGCTGTCCTCACTCCACCCTTGGCCACATTGCAGATGCAGTAGCCATGTCCTGACAGGGTAAAAATGCCAAAGCGGGCTTTATCCAAAGCTACGGAGGGCTTTCCCCATTCCCACTGCTGAGTGCTTTCCTGGTGCTTGGCAAGAAGTCACCGCGTCCAGAAGAGCAGAGTCCTGTGAACTGCCCTCCCATGGGGCTGTGGGAACAACCTGTGGGAAAGAACAGAAGTGAGAAGCAGCACGCCATGGGGCATGGGGTGCTCTGCCTGGAGCCATGCCGACCTCCATGCACCGGGAGGACAGAACTGGTGGCAGGCAGGTGGGCAGAGGGGATCCGCAACCCCAGCCTTGCAGCAGGAACTACTCAGCCAGATAGCACCTAAGAATGCAAGAGGTTAAAGCTTAACATGCTCTGTCCACAGCCAAAAAGAGTAAGAGAGTGTACCAACCTCTTGAACAATCGTTTGCTGTTTTTTCTCTCTTGCATTCTCAATTCCCACTTTGTTTTTATAGTTCCTTTCAGTCTGGTCCCTTTAAATTGCCTCTTTCCTGTCAGTATGCACAGACCTCACTCTAAAAGCGATCAATTATCTAAAAACTGACAGACTACAAAGATTTTCTCTTGCATTTGTTTCGTCCAGATTGTGAGTTCAAAGTTACGCTTACTTACTCAGCTCTTATCCCGTTAGAAGTTTTCCATTCCCCTTTAATGGGCTGCTGATTAAAACCACTTGGTTGGAGCCTGGCTCATGATCCCAGCTCGTCTCACACACTCCGAGGCAGGCACACGCACATACACACACCATCTGAAGCCAGTTGGACCACAGACTTCATATAAATAAAGGCTGGACTGCTTGGAGGGTGGGGCTAAGCGAGCTCAGCTCGGGCAGGCTCGGGGTTGGAGACGCAGCCCTGGAGCGGGTGGGGAACCAGAGGTGTCCCTCTTACTGCGTGCCTCCAAGACACCGGCACTGCAATTTTTAGAAAACTGCTGTTACAGCAGTCGGGCTAATTGAAACCAGAGAAATATCTCGAAGGCAGAAGAAATCTGAGCAGCACCTGCAGTATATTTTACTCCAAATTAGCCAAAATGTTGTAAAAGGAAGCAGGTTTGCTTGGATGTGTCACTGGTGAAGAAGTTGTCAGTACTTTTCCATAGTAGATACACTAGCTCATAGCAGAGTATAAATAAAACTTCTTACTGATGTTAAGGAGGGAAAGAAAGGCAGGCAAAAATAATCCAATGAGAGCACTTTGTATCTAAGCCACAGAAGATCTTAGTTACTACTTCCCCCTGCTGACATGGGACAGGGATGAGACAGATGGGAACAGTTGAAGAACTCTGTTATCTTTACAGACCTAAACTTCTCAAACAATCGAGTTCCTTTAGCTAAAAATATCTGTGTGCACGTCATCTCTGTTATCCTCCATCCTTAGTTATTTTTGTAAAGGAAGAGTCTTCCTACACTGTCTCATGTATAAGAAATGGCAGATGCTAAACTGTGATATCCCTGGGCCAATCTACACAAAGTAACAGCAGCAGTATTAGCAAGTCAGAGGTCTGTATACAGCAATGAAGAGCAGAGCATGGGTTTGTTTGAAGTGCTGCTATTTATTCATCTTTCGTATCTTCTCTTCTTCCAAGCTAAAACCATCAATTCGCACATATAAAAAATGCCATAGGAGTGATTCAGTACCTCACGCAGAACCTCAGCTGGCACAGGCATTGCATTTTAGCATTCTGTCTGGGCCTGTCCTTGTATAAATTACAAGGTTTTTAGGTTGTCCTGGGCAGGAATGGAGTACAAAACCTACTGGTACCCTCCAGTGGTAGATGCTTTCCATCCATCCAGAAGATGCCATTTCAGCTCTGCAGAAATCCACTGCTTGTGCTTCCTCTCCCAGCACACCAGCTCCCACCCTCTGGCCCTGCTGCTGCCAGCCTGTGCGGCAGAGCCTATGATGAGCCTGCAAACTGGGCCAGTGGCTGCATCCGTGCCATACAATGGAGAGGCACCCGGGGAGCTGGTACACTCAGAGGAGCTCTGCAAAGACACTGCCGGCAGTCTGGGAATCACAGGACCCCATCTGTGGAGCAGAAGCACAGCAGAGTTGCTTTACTGTTGCTTCACTCTTGTAAGAGTTTGCCCTGTGGCACACTCTGCTTTCTGGGACTAGAACCCTCAGCTGTGTAGGTGGCATTTGCACAGTTGTCAGCTTCTCCCAGCTTTCTAGTGAGGGGATTTGTCAGAGTTTTCCATGCTACTGCTAGAAGACTTGACAAAAATAGCTTGATAAAGATTAAAGGCTGCTTAATGGTATGGAGTCCACAGTCCCTTGCAGCAGTACTGCATGAGAACAAAGTAATTCTCTCTTCTCTCCCTGCTTCCTCAGTAGCCTGGCAGGTAACTGTGTGCTCCCTCCAGCCTGACCTCATTTCCCCCTGTTCAGTTAATAACTGGAGGCTTTAAGTCCACGTTTCCCCAGCATCTCAGAGGCACTTCATCCATCCTTCAACTCCAAGATCACTGAAAGGCTCCAGGTTTTCAGGGCAATCTGACAGGTTTTTCTCATTTATTGCACCAAGGCCAATACTGCAAACACATAGAGGATGGAGGGTCAGCAGAGGGCAAGCAGATCTCTTTGTGTACTCCTGGGGATCTGCATTCTGTTCCTCTGATTTTCCCAGATGTTCCAAGGAGGGAGCTGGCTTTTTCCCTATGTTTTGTGGTTTCTTTTCATCACAAGAACATGCAATGCTATTTTCCTGAGCTGTAAATACTTCCCTCATTCACAGTCAGCATGCAACAAACATGATTTGTCGTCTTCTAATTAGGATTTCATCACATCTCTCAGCCTATGTCTACTGACTCATTCGGTCACATTTCGACACTGAGAATTAAGCTAGGACTTTTGAAAATGGAGACTGACAGGGACTAGCATTAACTAATAAAAAACTAGGCCTTCAGTGCATAGCGTTCAAACAGCCACAGAACACAATTGTCTGTAGGATCAGAAATATATAATTCTTTGTACCCACAGGTATATGTATATATTTCAGACTTCTTCACAGAAAGCCACAAATCTCCTTTTTCTGGCATCCCAAACAATTTAGGGATTCATTTTCTATTCAGAATTGCTGGCCCTGTCTGGCTCACCTCTCCCTGCTCCTCCCACTCACACTAGACTGCACACATGGATGCTCCCTGCAGAAAGAAGTCAGCTGCAGTCCAGCTCTGCATGAGGCAAAGTCCTGTAGGGATAACTTCTGCAAAAACCAACCAGACATGACTATCACAGGCATGATCTCCCATGCTTGCAGCCAGAATCCCAGCTCACCTGGAGCAGGCAGTAAGTGTTGAATGAAACACTGGCACAGAAAAGACAAGAGGAAAATAAAACTTGATAAAAATTGCAAGAGACTAGGATTTGAAAGGATTTAGCCTATATACCACACAGGCACCATTCATCATCTCGCTGTGGTTTTAAGCAATCCAGCTCCTATTCTTGCCGCTTTCATTTGACATTAATCTCTGTTTGTGCAGTGGTGAAAGCTAGTGACCAATGAAGAATGATTTCAGTGGTCTTGGTAGTGACCTGGACACATAACTGCCAAGAGCTAAGCAAGGAGGAAATATGAGGTGTGGAAAGATAGAAGGAATTTAAGGCCAGTTGAACATATCCTTTTTATGCATGCTTAACTTTAATCAGAGATCTAACGTGACTCATCCTACAAGTCTAAGTAAAATTAAGTCTAGATAAACGTGATTGTAAGATCAGGACTTGATGTAATAAAAAACCATTTTGCATCAATAATTTCACCATATAGAGGCTGCCAAGGAGAAGATATGTTTAAAAACTATTAATTGTTGCTGTTTTTTAAAGCAAGATTGTTGAACAAAGTTCAAAGCATAACATCCTAGAAACCATTTTAATGATGAATGAATTGACATGAAAAATAAGCTCAAACAGACCATTTCTAACTGGGCTGATCATCAAGTCCTTGCAATTATATTTGTCATCTTCACAGTGCAGATCTATATGTAATTTTCGTTGTTTATGGTCATCTTCCATGATAAAAATCCCGATTTCCATGATAAAAACTACACTAAGAGCCACGGATTCACACTTCAAAGCTGGATGAGCATTAATAGCACTGTGAATAAGTAAATCAAGTAAACTGTATTGGAGAGAGCCCACTGAGCTGCAGCCCTTCAGGATTCTTGACTTCACCCTGAATTCAATCCAGATTGCAATTGGATTTGCATGTGTCTTCAGTCCTGTGTGTGGTCCCATTATGAACAGTGAATGAGGAATACTGGCACAGAGGAACAAAGTCAAGAAAATAGGAGAAATACATTTCATTACTGCTTTGCACGTTGGAAGATGTGATACAACAATCGAAGTTTAAATTAATTCCAGCATGGAAAAAAAAATAGGCTCTTTCCCTTTTTCCCATTCATAGACCACTGCAGGCCTCAATGATATTGTAATTTTGTTCCACAAAACACGCCAGAGACGAGTTTTCACGTCTTCATCCTGCTTTGGCCCAGCACTCTGATCCTGGCTCACAGAAAAGACAGCCCAGTAGAGAAGATTCTGCAAATTCTTGGAAGGCAAAAAAGCTGATGTTAATAGGACATGAGTATTAGGGGAGACTCCCCTTTTGGCTTTGCTTTTCATTATTGCTTGATTGATTTAATCTTTTGTCTTTATGTAAAAGGAAGCAAATGAACTGACTACACAAACTGTGTATGCTTCTCTGGCCAGAGGGTTTGCAGCTCCTTTATATGTACATTCTATGTATAATCCGTTTTAGCTCTTTAGTCTGATGGTTTGTTGTTCTTTTTTTTAATTGTGTAAAAAGCTGTCGTAGCTGAATGTTGAACCTCAAGCAAGATTCTGTTAGATCTCCAGTTCCACGGACAGATTACCCAGTCCAGGAATTCCCTGCCATGGAAAGAACTTACTTGTTGCCCTTTCCCCTGACTTTAGCTTCTGCTCTGGCTCTTCCTGCCTTGTGGTGGTGCTCATTAAGTCCTTTGATCCTAACGTGAGAAAAAAAAGTGTGCAGTGTGGTTGGTTTTTCAAAAAAGAGCATTGGATCAACCCTTGGAGAGGTTCTGTGGTCCCTGGTGCTGGTACAAGGCAACCAGCAGGAGAGGGCAAATGAGAGATGTCAACAGAGAAGGGGAACAGGCAGCTCATCAAATCACTGTCTTCACCTCAGTTAACCTAAAGCTTTAGGTAGGATCTGGGTCTACTTAGTTATTAGTCCAGAGATTTTTCTCTGTATCTCAGCCATGTTTTTTACTACTGTCTTTTGGTACAATGTGGACACTGAAACATGTGGTTCTATTTATTTATTTGTTTGTTTGTTTGTTTGTTTGTTTGTTTGTTTTAGTAGCACAGAAGGTTGCTTGAGGTGTGGGCAGTGGGAAGCAGCCAAAGGCCAAAGTGTTTTGAAGAATAAAAAAAAAATAACATGTCAGGGAAGAAATAGATCAGCTAATTCCTTGTTTCTTCCTTCTCATTGTTACTGACTGTCTACTCACACCTCTTGAAGCAGTTATTCTGGTTACACACAGGTCTATGGATTTTATAGCCAGTTTGATTGCTCAGACACACTGGCTACTGCTGAGAGCAGAGTAATGATCAGTGATAATAAAAAGAATGTTCAGATAGGCTGTAAGAACATGGACTTTATCTCTGGGTATGAAGAACGAAAACAAAGTGAAGTACTCGTGGATTCTGAAGACATTTGTGTTATTTTCTATTTTGATATAATTTATTTTGTTGTGGTTCTGTGATTTTGTTCACATGATTCTGTGATGGTAGACATCTTTCTGGAGTCCTGCTGATACCCCTTGTCTTGAAACCTCAGCTTGTGCTGGTTTTGGCTAAGATAATTTCCTTCCTTCCCTTCCTCCCTTCCTTCCTTCCTTCCTCCCTTCCTTCCTTCCTTCCTTCCTTCCTTCCTTCCTTCCTTCCTTCCTTCCTTCCTTCCTTCCTTCCTTCCTTCCTTCCTTCCTTCCTTCCTTCCTTCCCTCCTTCCCTCCTTCCCTCCTTCCCTCCTTCCCTCCTTCCCTCCTTCCCTCCTTCCCTCCTTCCTTCCTTCCTTCCTTCCTTCCTTCCTTCCTTCCTTCCTTCCTTCCTTCCTTCCTTCCTTCCTTCCTTCCATTTCTCTCTCTCTGTCTTCTTCTCTCTTTTTCTCTTTCTCTTTTTTTTTCTCTTTCTTTCTCTCTTTCTCTCACTCTCTCATCCTTCCTCCCTTCTTTCTTTCCTTTCTTCCTTCTTTCTTTCCTTTATTCCTTTCTTTCTTTCTTACATATAAACTGTCTTTATGTAAACACATGAGTTTTCTAACTTTCACCTTTCTGATTCTCCCCAGGGGACAATTAAGAAGTGAGCAAGCAGCTATGTAGTTTTTAGCAGCCTATGAGGGTTAACACAACAGTTCTTTCTAATGCCCAATGTGAGGCAATAAAGGGTTTTGAGTTAGCAAGAGATTTGACCAGAACATGTTAAAGGAAACTTAGAATTTTTTTATCTATTAAACTGCTGCTGGTCATGATACTGACTTATTTGTTCTCAGTGTTGTTTTTGATTCATGCCATGCTCCTTTTTTGCTGTACATCAAATATGAGATCTTGTTAAAGGCTGGTTTTGGCTTTTGCAGTTTGCAGTGCTGTGTAGCACTTCGTTCTTACACTGTGCCATGGAGAATTATGGTAAAAGCACTAGCCCTGAGTAAGCACTGTGTTTATATCAGTCACCATTTCCATAAAGCTATGTTTCAGTTTGGAACTAAAGCATATCAAAGGGACTGTTTGCCAAAACGGAAAAGTATGAGTATAAAAAATAAATAAAAGCAGATAGCTAAGAAAGAAGATTATAGAGTTGATTTAAAATCATATCAAAATTAGCTAAATATGAAATGAAGTCATGGTTTTATAATGTGTTCCTGTAATTATGAAGAATATGCAAGTATTTACATGATTCTTTCCTTCATTAATGTAGATATTGCTGCTTAAGATTTAAACAATAGTTAACAGGAAACTTTACAATCTTTGCCATTAACATGCTCGTGAGCCTTCATAAAAAGGAATTCCCAATACATTCTTTCCCTCTCTCCTCTTAACAGAAGTCTTTAAGTAAATAGCAGTACTGAGTGTTTGGAAAGCAATTTCAAGATGAAAAGCACTTTCAAGTTGGCAAATCTACGTTAATGTAGCTACTAGTCAAAACACCTTTCAGATTGGATTTTTTTTCTTTTTTATTATTGAGAATCATCTTTAGTTTTCCTGTTCTGGGCTAAAACTTAACCGAGATGTTTTCCCAGTGCATATTTTACATTGTGTTACAAGAAAAACCAACAGTGTTAGAGAAGAATGGCAAAAGTGTTCAAAACCATTCTGGTGTAAGTGACTCTCTAAGTGGTAATTATTACTTCTGAAACAAGCACCTCCTTGAGCAAAATATGCTCTCGATCAGTGCCTAAAGAAAATTTATACACTGGATTTAAAAACATTACCATGACAGGAAAAAAATATCCCTGTGCTTCTGAGAAGAAAAGATTCCCTAATTCTATAGCACTTTCCTGACTGAGCCCTTCCAGCACTCCAGTTTGCAAACTTTTTCCAACCATCTGTCCCACATGTATTTTTCTGAAAAGACACAGTAAAACTTGCTTTGAAATCATAAGGCCACAATTTTGCAGGTGGAAACAATATAAAATTATATTCGTTTTGCCACCCTATTTCTGTTTCATTCACTGCTGTGTAGAAAAATACCATATAACCATTATTTATTCTTCTGTAAAGAAAGGCTTAGTGTTACCTTAATTAGGAAAATGAAATTAACAGAAATAAGTTTGTGTTCAGCAACAAAATATACTTAGGATTCTCCCAATTCTTTTTATTTTTAGGAACAACAGACATAACTGTAGCTGAACAACTGAGTCTACTTGATGTTATTTAAGAATCCTATCATTGTACCCTTAAACTTCAGCAAAACTTTTCTTGACAGGAAGTAGCCCGTTTCATCAATGTGGACATACTTGTTCTATTTAACGTATATGATATCACAGAATAACTTTCAGAAAGGCTCAAAGCAGTCACAAAGCATAGAAAGTCTGATAATACAGTACAAAGTGCAGATAAGTGATAGGGTCTTCAAGAAAGTTAAAACTGCTATGTATCCTAACATTGCTCTTTATTTTCTAATGCATTTGGTAGATTCTCGCCCAAACATGAGGCAAGTCTTTCTCACTTTTTTTCCATACCTTTACAAGTACAGCTAGTTAGCAAATAGTTAATGTCATATTTTATATGACATTAGTTTATAATAAATACATAGTTTATAATAAATAATTTATATCTGATGTAATATAAGATCGGAGACTATTGCTTGTACTGAAATATAAGATGCAATATGTGCAAGCACAAGTCTTACCAATTCTTTACTGTGAGAGTGGTGAGGTACTAGAACAGGCTGTCCAGAGAGGTTGTGTATGCTCCATCTTTGGAGGTGTTCAAGGCCAGATTGGATGGGGCCCTGGGCAGCCTGGTCTAGTATTAGATATGGAGGTTGGTGGCCCTGCCTGTGGCAGGGGGGTTGGAGATTCATGGTCCTTGAGGTCTGTTCCAACCCAAGCCATTCTATGATTCTATGATTCTATAAGCATACAACTTGTTGGCAATGTTAGCATGGTTAGCAGCTCCTGGTATCAGATATATCTTGTGGAAAGAGCTGCTGCATGTCACAGAATCACAGAATCACAGAATCACTAAGGTTGGAAAAGACCTATAAGATCATCCAGTCCAACCATCCACCTATCACCCATGGTTCTTGCTAAACTATATCCCTCAACACAAAATCCAATCGTTCTTTGAACACCTCCAGGGTCAGTGACTCCACCACCTCCCTGGGCAGCCCATTCCAGTGCTTGACCACTCTTTCAGAGAAGTAGTATTTCCTAATATCCAGCCTGAATCTTCCCTGGCGCAGCTTGAAACCATTCCCCCTAGTCCTATCACCAGTTACACGAGAGAAGAGGCTGACCCCCAGCTCGCTACAACCCCCCCTCAGGTAGTTATAGAGAGTAATTAGGTCTCCCCTGAGCCTTCTCTTCTCCAGACTGAACAATCCCAGCTCCCTCAGCCGCTCCTCATAAAGCCTGTGCTCCAGACCCCTCACCAGTTTTGTTGCCCTTCTTTGAACACGCTCCAGGGCCTCAATGTCTTTCTTGCAGTGAGGGGCCCAGAACTGGACACAGTACTCAAGGTGCGGCCTCACCAGAGCTGAGTACAGGGGGACAATTACTTCCCTACTCCTGCTGGTCACACTACTTCTGATACAAGCCAGGATGCCATTGGCCTTCTTGGCCACCCAGGCACACTGCTGGCTCATGTTCAGCCCAGCATCAACCAACACCCCCAGGTCCATTTCCTCTACACAGTCTTCCAGCCACTCCGCCCCAAGCCTGTAGCGTTGCTTGGGGTTGTTGTGGCCAAAGTGTAGGACCCGGCATTTGGTCTTATTAAACCTCATCCCATTGGCTTCAGCCCAGCTATCCAGCCTGTCCAAATCCCTCTGTAGGGCCTCGCTACCCCCAGGCAGATCGACGCTTCCAGCCAACTTAGTGTCATCTGCAAACTTACTGAGGGTGCACTCAATGCCCTCATCCAGGTCATCAATGAAGATATTGAAGAGGACAGGCCCCAGCACCGACCCCTGGGGAACCCCACTCGTGACCGGTCACCAGCTGGATTTGGCTCCATTGACCACCACTCTCCGGGCCCGGCCGTCCAGCCAGTTCCTTACCCAGCCAAGAGTGTACCTGTCCAAGCCACGGACTGCCAGCTTCCGCAGGAGAATACTGTGGGAGACAGTGTCAAAGGCTTTGCTGAAGTCAAGGTAGACCACATCAACAGCCTTTCCCTCATCCACCAGGCGGGTCACTAGATCATAGAAGGAGATCAGGTTGGTCAATATGTCTTTATAGAACATCAAATGATTACAAACAAGAGATGCATTTGAAAGTGCTTGAAGAACGTTATTGTAAATCAGCATGGAGAAACTGGAGTGTGGCATTTTTTTTCGTGTTTTAATCAAAGAATTTTAGGCAATCCTAGAGAGAGTAACCAAATGGCAGAGGCAGCGTTCATTCAGGGTGGCCTAAATTCAGTTATTCATAAAGTCATGTCTGGATCCCTTTTGCAGTTCTCCACCTCGGAGACTTTTAATGAATCTGCAAAACAGAACCCTCTGCTGCTAATGTTAATACCAACAGGGTCCTGCTTCTGTCCCTTGTCACCTCTGTTGAACAAAACAGTGCCTGGTCCAGACAGAATGAGGTGGGAGACAAAAAACTTAGCTAAGTAAAGATAGATCACAGTGGAAATACCTCTCTGGTGAGAAGGAACAGAAGAGGGAAAACAAACCCCAGAATTTCTCATTTTTATTGTGTGCAGTTGAACAACATTTTGAAATAAAGACGAAATAAAGACGTCTCAATAAAGACGAAAAGAATGCAAATTATTTTGTGCTATTCAGAAAGATAACTGAGCAGCATTTTCAGAGCAGGAAGCATAAATATATTTTCTCTATTTCACTTCAGTCTCAGAATAAATTAAACTGAGAGCTGAGGTAAAAGTGCTGTCTCTTAACAGCTTCTTAAAAGTACAAGTACCATCTACAAAGCATAGATCACTTTTTGTTCTATTCCAATGCTCAGCACACTGGTTCCCAATTTGTGATACTACAAATACCTCCTAATCCTGAAAATTCACCCACTGAGCACTGAGATGAAATGAAAACAGCTGCATTACCTAATGCCAAAGGCTTACCTAACATAGTGATTGTACCCAACAGCTCTCACGTGGTGGTAGTGGTTTAACCAAGCTTGGCATCAAACCCGTGTTCACTCACTGTCCCCGGGTAGGATGGAGGACAGAATTGTAAAGGTAAAAGTGTGAGAACTTATAGGTTGAAGTAAAGACAGGTTACTAGTAGAGCAAAAGCTGCAGGCACAAACAAAGCAAACAAGGAATTCATTTTTTACTTCCATCAGCAGGCAGATGTTCATCCAGTTCCAGGAAAGCAGCTCTCCTCATGGGTAATTGTTTCTTGGGAAGACAAATGCCATCACTCTCAGTGTTCCCTGCCTCTTCCTTCTCTACCCCAGCTTTCATTGCTGAGCCTTGCACCATATGGTATGGGATGTCCCTTTGGCCAATTTGGGCCAATTGTCCTGGTTATGTCCCTTCCCAGCTCCTTGTGCACCTCCAGCTCCTCACCGGCAGGGCAGTATAGGAAGTTGAAACGTCCTTGGCTTTGTGTAAGCACTGCTCTGCAATAACTGAACATCTGTGTTACCAACAATCTTTTCATTAAAAATCCAAAACATAGCATCATACAAGCCTCTATGAAGAAAATTTCATCCCAGCTAAAACCACAATAATTTCCACCCCTTCATACTGCATATGTCATGCTCAGGTCACACACTATCCAAGACATACTCATTAATCACCACCCTTTGATTAATACACATTCCCTTTCTTGATTGACTGCATCCATGAAATGCCCATAAAATGTCCATTGAGTTCCTTCAACCTATGACTTAGTAGTGGCTTGGGACAGGGGAGGCAGTGTGTTCTGTGGAGTTACTGAATGCCAGAGACAGCTTGGGTCAGGTCATCACTGCACTTGCACTGGTTCTTGTGAGACTCATCTGCTGGTTTGAGTGGTTCCTGCTGAAGAACTTACTAAAATATGCAACTTAGGTCATGATTTACAACAATTTAAGGGCATATGCATTACAAGCTCCACCTCTTGTCCTTTTGGACTAGGTCATAAGGTTTAGTATTGCTAGTATTATTATTATTAGTATTATTATTAGTATTATTGAACTTCTCTCTTTGCCCTTGCTTCCAGCCTGGGCATATCCATTGGCCACAGTTCCACAGTCCCGCCTTCAGCATGGCCTTATCCATGAGCCACAGCCCCTTCAGAGTTGTACCTACTGTGTCATCAGCTGTAGATGCTATGAGGTCTACTTGTTCTGATGTGCATTTGCTAATTGCCACAGCCACAGTCACGTTGAGGTGTACCTGCTGTGGCATGGCCTGTTCCATTTGCCATAGTCCCTTTAGAGGTCTCCTCAGATACTTGCTGTGTCATGGTCTTATCCACACCCACAGACACTCCAAGGTACGCAGGCATGGCTTTATCCACAGACATGGATGTTGTAAGGTATACTTCCTGCAGCATGCACGTCTCCATGGCCATAGGTGCTTTGAGATGTACCTGCTCTGGAGTGAACTCTGTGGCCACAAACATTTTGGAGTGTACGTGCTCTCATATGGACTCATCCACAGGTCACATTTCCTCTGGCTTGAGTTCAGTCTGAGTTCCAGCCAGTCTGGTAAGCAGCACAGGGACAGCAGCAATGCCCTGGCCATCTGCCAGCCCAGGCTTACAGCCATAGCTATTATCAAAATGTTTCCAAGCACAGAAAAACAAGATGATAAGGAATAGAGCAAACAGCAGAAGCAAAAGCAGCCACTAACAAGCACTGCAGTCTAAAATACGGTAAGGCAAGCAAGCCTCGGCCCAAGCACAGGAATCTGTCAAGCAGCAGCTAAATAGCTATAACATCTATGAATTTGGTCTAATATAGCCCACATTCCAATCAAATCTCTCATCTTGAACCCTTCATGCCCCATGTTGGATGCCAAAAGACAGTATCACAGAATCAGAATCACAGAGTGGCCAGGGTTGGAAAGGACCTCAAGGATCATGAATCTTCAACCCCCCTGCCACAGGCATGGCCACCAACCTCCACATTTAATACTAGACCAGGCTGCCCAGGGCCCCATCCAATCTGGCCTTGAACACCTCCAAGGATGGGGATACACAGCTTCTCTGGGCAGCCTGTCCCACCACTCTCTCTGTAAAGAACTTCCCCCTGACGTCCAACCTAAATCTCCCCTCCCTCAACTTAAAACCATTTCCCCTTGTCCTGCTGCTATCTACCCTTTCAAAGAGTTGATTCCCCTCCTGTTTGTAGGCTCCCTTTAGGTATTGAAAGGCTGCAGTGAGGTCACCCCGCAGCCTTCTTTTCTCCAGGCTGAACAAGCCCAGCTCCCTCAGCCTGTCTTCATAGGGGATGTGCTCCAGTCCCCTGATCATCTCTGTGGCTCTCCTCTGGACCCTCTCCAACAGCTCCCTGTCTTTCTTGTACTGGGGGCTCCAGACCTGGACGCAGTATTCCAGATGGAGCCTCACAAGAGCAGAGTAGAGGGGGACAATCACCTCCCTGTTCCTGCTGGCCACCCCTCTCCTGATGGAGCCCAGGATACCATTTGCTTTCCAAGCTGCAAGGGCACACTGCTGGCTCATGTTAAGCTTTTCATCCATCAAGACCCCCAGGTCCTTCTCTGCAGGGCTGCTCTCAAGGACCGCTCCTTCCAGTCTGTATGGATGCCTGAGATTCCTCCGGCCCAAGTGCAAGACCTTGGACTTTGCTGTGTTGAACCTCATCAGGTTCACCTGGGCCCACCTTTCTAGCCTCTCGAGGTCCCTATGAATGAATGGCATCCCTTCCTTCCACTGTGTCAACCGCACCACTCAGCTTGATGTCATCAGCAAACTTGCTGAGGGTGCACTCAATTCCATCATCAATGTCATTGATAAAGATGTTAAAGAGCAGCACTCCCAAGACAGACCCCTGGGAGACGCCGCTCGTTACTGGCCTCCAACTGGACACAGAGCCATTGATGACTCAATGTATTTCAATTTTCAACCAGTGTCTTATTCATTGAGTGGTCCACCCATCAAATCCTCATCCCTCCAATTTGGAGATAAGGACGTGGTGGGGGACCACGGCAAAGGCCTTGCTCAAGTCCAGGTAAATGACATCGGTTGCCTTTCCCTTGTCCACCAATGCTGTCACTCCATCATAGAAGGCCACCAGATTGTTCAAGCATGACCTTCCTCTGGTGAAGCTGTGCTGGCTGTCTTGGATCACACACTCATTCCTCATGTGATCAAGCATTTCATCCAGGATGACCTGTTCCATGATCTTCCCAGGCACAGAGGTGAGACTCACCGGCCTGTAGTTCCCTGGGTCCTTCTTGCTTCCTTTATTATAAATGGGAGTGATGTGACCCTTCCACCAGTCATCCGGGACCTCACCTGACAGCCACAACTTTTCAAATATCATCATATGCTCAGCAACCACCTCAGCCAGCTCCTTCAGAACCCTGGGATGCACGCCATCCGGCCCCATAGACTTGTACACATTCAGTCTCATGAGGCGGTCTCGGACCTGCTCTGTCCTCACAGCGGGAGGGGATTTACCACCCCAGTCCCCACCCAGAGGTGTTGGGATGCAGGGCTCAGCGATGTGAGAAGTACTGGAATCCTGGCCGTCAGTGAAGACTGAGGCAATGAACTCATTCAGTACCTCAGCCTTCTCTTCATCCGTTGAAGCCAGTTCTCCTTTTACATTCACCAAAGGAGGTACACTCGTTTGACCTGTCTCTTCTCGCCAGTAGGACTATCACAGCCATACAGGAACAATTCCCTTGCTATATGCAATTTCTAGTGATCAGTCTTTAGTGAGTTTTTGTTTCAGATGCATAACTTCTGCATTTTATGCCTTTGCTGATCTTGCTCCAGTTAGTTTTTAAGTCACATTTTATAGTCATGTAAGCTATATGGCAAGTTTTACAATGTAAGCACGCAGTAGGTGCAAAAAAGCTGCTCTTTTTCTTCATCCTGGACTACCTGCTTGCTACTCCTATCAAAAGACAAACCTTTTCCACAGAACTCATGAACTTACAGACACGTTTTATCTTTACTAAGCTGCCTCTTTTCCAGACAGAAGCCCCAACTAACTCAGCTGTTTCTCAAATGTTTCATCCTCCTATGTGAGACTTTCCCCATTTTACTACATTTTTGTGGAAGGGTGGATCAGAATTTTACACTACAGTAAAACCTAACGGTGCCATCAATTTACACAGCGTAGAACTCTACTCTGTTTCATTCTTTATTTCCTACTAAGTCATCCTTAGCACCTGTCTGACCTGCTGCTGAGCAGAGAATGTTCCCACAGAATTCAATAGGTAATTCCAAAATCATTTATTTCCCTACTTGGTGATAGCTAATTCAGAGGATGCAGATGTAGATAAGCAGAGAATTAAGTGTTATTTTAATCTTATTTCACGTTGAATTTACAAACATTGAATTGCATCCCCCGTTTGATGAGATACAGTATCATGAGATTGTTTTGCTACTTTAACACTTCATTGTTTGGAGAACTCAACACAAGTGCAAACATTTTGTCACTATTTACCCTTCTTTAACTATCTTTTACATAACCACCGAGTAGCAGAGACCCACAGGACTCCCTTAGCAGCCTCCCCTTATTGGCAATACTGGCAACTTACTTCTTTACTCTTTATTCTATTTTGCACATTCTGTAATGTTAAGAGACCTCCTATCCTCACTTACTGCATTAATGAAACACCCTGTCTAACAGCCTTAATGGAAACTGCATCAAGCTGGCCACCTTCTACTAAGAGAAGCTTTCCCACAACTCTAATGAACACGAGGCAACAATTCTGCCAATACGTATTTACTCACTCATGCACTAATTCTAATCTTTACCAATGCACAAGGAACTGAGAACTAGGTTTGTAAATCCAAATTGAAGCTTAATTTTTATTGCTTGTCAGCCCTTTTGGTATTTTTCAAATGCAGTTACAGCAGCTCAGATACTCCCTACATGAGTCTTTCTAGGACTCCCATGAATGTTTGCAGTACGTTGCAGACTCACTTCTACAGGTACCTTATTTTGAGAGCAACCTTCAAGCATCCTGCAGCAAAGACCCCAGTATTCAAATCTGTCTAACCTCCCGCATGGTGAAGAAATAATTTAGCTTGCCTATTGCAATCTTGTAAAAATTCAGTTCTTTTTGCACTTTAACCACCCACTGACCCATTAGCTTCTGACAGGCTCCCTGCATAGAAGAAAACAAAAAGCATATATATGTACAGGTATATTGGAACTGTTGAGTCACAGCCTGAACCACTGATTGAGCACCTCGGGAAAGGACTGGGTCAGCCCTGGGAGCACAGGTGAAGGCAATTCACCTGTGAGACCAGAAGGGGGGAGCCTGGCTGCACTTCTCCTAGACCTCATTTAAGGGCTGACTGGTAGCAGGGGAGGACTTCTTCCTGGAGATCCCTCCTTGGTAGACCTTTCCTCTGCAAACCTGGAATCTTCTGATACAGGTGAGCAATTTTCTTCCCTTCCTGTATTGCACCTCTGTGTTGTACTAGTCCTTCCATCATCACACCTTTTTGTAATGCATTTCCCATTGTACTGAACTGTCCAAATGTTGCAATGGGTTTGACTGTTCAGCATGTTTACCTTGCACACTGCGTTGTTTTGCACTTTTGTCCTTCCCTATTTTCTTAGATACTAATGAGGATGAAGGTTTTTTTAGTAAATTGCTTTGCTAAGAACTGATTTATTTTTTTGTTTTTATTTTTAGATTTGCAGTCTGCGCACTGTCTTAAATATCATCACCATCAGTGAAGAGACTTGTTACAGAATACCCAAATTCTTATTACATTCAGTCCTTGGTTCAAGAGACTGAGCCCTTCAGTCCAAGGGGAGTCCAGATTACCTATTGTCTATTTAACTTCCACTCACAGATCAGCACCAGTTTCCAACAGAACAAATAGTTTCTCCTATCTGTGGTCTCAATAGCCTCCCTCAAAACCAGATATACAAGTCCTTAAGTACTTTTTCTTTTTTTTTTTTTTTTTAGCTGAGATGTCTACAGAAACACACACATAGTGAGCTAATTCCCCACTTTTAATTAAATCTTAATTATGCTGCCCTTTTTTTTTTTTTTTAATCAACTTATATTCTATTATATTTCACCACAGTCATGTTTTCTTTTCATCTATTTTTCCTCAGTATAAGGACTTAAAAAAGAAATTGGTTATTTTTAGAATAAATCATAGAATGGCCTGGGTTGAAAAGGACCACAATGATGACCTAGTTTCAACCCCCCTGCTATGTGCAGGGTCGCCAACTACCAGACCAGGCTGCCCAGAGCCACATCCAGCCTGGCCTTGAATGCCTCCAGGAATGGGGAATCCATAAATGTTGTAATAGATGTCTGGTTCCATCTTTGTTTAAGTCTGCGCTTTCTGTACATACTCCTAATATGAGTAAGTCTAACTCATTATTTCCTTGATGAGTGTTTTGGTGCAAGACTACGTTTGGAAATGTTTCAAGGAAAGCTACTACGAAGGTCCATGGAAAGCATGCAGACTGCCCAAAGAGAATTCCAATGCTACAATAAAATCTTCACTCCAAATGGAAAGTGTATGTGTATATATATATATATATATATATATATATATATATATATATATATACACTTCTAAAATATATATATATTAGTGGTAGAAGGAAGGAGGAAAAAAAGGAGTAATATTGTTTCTGTTCAGTGCTGCTGCCATACCAAAAAGCCATACAAAAACACACACAAGAAAACTTTCTGTGAAAGGAAATCTACAAACTACATCCAAAATAAACAAGCTGGAAAAAAAAAAAGAAAAATTTTCCATTATATTCACAGCCAAGGGAAGTACCTTCTAAGGGGCTCTCATATAAAAATCAAGATTTCTAATCCTATGTTACAGCATGCACAGTTTGACTTACCAGGTCTTAAAGGATCTGCACATGTATTGGCCTCCCTTTAAGCTCCCTAACATGACTGTACCTGTTAGGTACCTCCAGGGCCTCCACAACTGGATGAACTATTTATCCTTTTACATCTTTCCTGATCCACATGTTATCTTTTACTTGAAAGCTACTGTTCAAGAAGGAATATGGCAGGAAATTTCTTATGGAAACCCAGCTATGTTCTTCAGAAGCTATAAGATGAACAAACCTCTCTTTTTTCACAGATGTGCAGAAAACATCAAATCAAGGAGTTGAGGTTGTTTTATTTTAACACCTAATACAATTCAAATTTAAAGGATTACTTGCACAAAAAAATAAACACATTTGGTATAAAAATTTATCATCACTTTAACACCTTTTTCTTTCTTCTTATGGTCTGCACCTTGTCTGGAGCAGAAACATAGACTAATGGCACAAGTTTGTTTTATTCTACAGCTTTTTTCTTTTTTGTTTTTACATACTCAAGTACCCTAGAGGACAACAGCCCGCTGTATACAAGAACCATTTTCTTCAGCCTGCTGAATTAATTTTCATAAAGAACCAAAGCTATAAAGGCATTTTAAAAATCATTGTCTTTTTTTTTAAGAAGCACTGACTTTTTGCACCATTTATATACATAGTGTTACATAACAGCTCTTGAATACAGTACATGCAGCAGAGTATATCTGTTGAATATAAAACATACATTTAAAATCTTGACTTATCAGAATTTTCTGAAGACTGAATAATTGTAGAATGCCCACTGCTTAGAGAAAATGGTTTGACAGTACAAATGCCTGCATATGTTGGCCACTGGAACAATCCAAGGCTTGCTGGAATAGTATCTGCAGCACATCAATGTGCATAAACAGCTTACATACAATATTAAAACACAACCAGCAAAACCAACCAATAGTTCAAGATCTTATGACTGCTATGTTAACCCTTCTTTAAGTGGTTGCAAGGAAGTGTGGTGGGGGTTCCTCCCCCCACGAAAGTCCCCCATAAAACCTTTAGTATGCAATTTGTTTTCCAGATGAAGATATTTATTTATGTCTGCTGCCTCTCCTCTTCATTGCAGCTGTACACTGTGGACAGTACCATTTCCCTTTTGGTGCTTCTGTCAGTCCAACACATCCATAATGGAACCATTCAATGGGACACTATAAAAATAGAGTTTAGAGAGGGTTTGGGATTTTCCTTTTTTTTTAAATTGTGATTACAGACAATTCTATGAAAAGAAGCGCAAGTAGAAAGTGTAGGTTCTGCCTTTCATACCAAGCAAATAATGGGATAAAATGAAAAAAGAGGAGAAATCCATACCCATACACCCAACAGAATAAGGAAAGCCACAAAAATTCTATGAGTCATATACTGACTCATTTATAGAGAAAACAAAATAAGTGTACTGTGCTAATGATAAATTTAGCTTGACAATACTTTATGTGACACAACAGTAATCTTAATCACTCACTTTGGACTGAATGCAGGATAACCTCAGTAAGTACATAATTACATTCACTTGCTCTCTTAAAACTTGCAGTATTTGAATCAGACAATTGGGATTAATACTGACATAGCTAGATGTTCCCAGAACTAAAGGGTATTTCAAGTATGTCAAACTTCCTAAGGAAAGAGATGACTTCTAAGAGAATCTGAACTGTGGGCAGATGAGGAGAAGTTTCTTGAAGAATGCTTCAACTCATGTGCACATTAATTCACATCGTACTTCTCACACAAATATTTAAGTTCTACTTCTGTTGGAAGTTTTCCATGAAATTTTCTATGATCTTGGCATTACTGCTATTTGTCAACTGCAAACTTCTTGCTTTTTCTTCTTTACTCTTTGACTGATTTTCTGTATGATTCCTTCAGTCTCATCACAAGTCATGAAAGATGAAATAAGAACAAAAAATTCAAAGCAGTAAAAGTGAAATCTGTGAATATCAGAATCCTAAGTGGTACATTCCCAATGCTAAAAGAAATTTTCAAGGTCGGAACGTATCTTTTTAAATTTGCAGCCACTCATAGAGAAAAAGAAAACTGTAAGTATGTATTTACAATGTTTAAGACAATTATCAGGGATGAAATATGCAAGTTTGTTTAATGCAATTTCAATTTTTAATTTTTGTCTAGGATTTTTACCTAAGCAAAAAAAAAAGCCTTTCAAGCACAAAGAAGTTAGCAAGGGGCAGTTTTGTTTAGAATGGAAGCCCTACACACACCTAAAAGTTCTTAACAGCAAGATTTGCAGTTTCTGAATACTCTTGTTACACACAGTATTATGTAACCTTACTGTGATTAAGCAAGGAGAAATACATGGAACTCCTACGTGACTGGAAAGATTAATATTAAAAACATTTTCTTTTATCTCTGCTTGTTCCCACGCATCCTGTAAGTTTAAGTCTGAAGTGAGGTAGGGGATTTGAATGGAAAAAGGAAAAATAATTACTTTTTTGTTGTGTATATGTAGAAAACAAAGAGGTGTACTTGTCCCTGTTTTCACTAAAACTGAAAAAGTAAGAAGCACTACAGAAAAGTAACTCCTGTAAGCAATAGTTACATGCACAAGGCTTCTCTTATGAACATTCTGAACTTTATTACTTACATCTTGGTTATCACAGCCTACCATCTCACCATAGGACACCTATTAAAAAAGAAGGAAAAAAAAAAAAACAAACCTTATTAATAAAAACAATATTTTCAAAGGGATGGAATTCAAGGTTTTTGTTTCTTTTTCTTTTTTTTTCTTTCACATTAAGAAGTTCTTGCATCAGCCTGGCAACAATACATTTTTTTGTTGTTCCATAGTTGGGTTCACATGTATGTTCCAGGTTGGATAAAAAAATCTAGCATTCAAAACTCCAACTAAGTACATTTTGGTACTGAGCACTGCGGTTTGGACATCATCAGCCCACTTTTCAAATGTATTTTTGTCTAACATTTCCCTTGCACACATGACAACTTCAAGAACTATTTGAAATAAACAATGAAATACTCTCAAAAGAACCAACAAATTCTGTAAACTCTAAAAAAAAAAAACCAACCAACCAAACAAAAAAAAAATCTAACACTTAAAACTATAAAATCAGAACAGGCATTTTTTAAAAACAAATGCTCTCATGCTCTCATTCAGTCTTTAAATTTTCTGATGCCTTTTACAAAAATAGCATCTTCTCCATTACTAATTTATTTTGCAAAAGGAGGAAAGTATGAGAGAAAAAGTATTATTTTATTTTAAAATTCTAAGTAAATTCACTGTGATCGTATTCAACTTTGAATTTAATTATTCCTAAATTCTTCAGTAAGAGACTTAGAACTCTCCTGATGTAGCACATCACAGGAAAATTGGTTTGTTTTTTGCTTGGGCCTTTGAGTTTATTATTCATAAAATCATAAAATGGCTTGGGTTGGAAAGGACCTCAAGGATCATCAAGCTCCAACCCCCCTGCCACAGGCAGGGCTGCCAACATCTGTATCTAATACTAGACCAGGCTGCCTAGGGCCCCATCCAACCTGGCCTTGAACACTGCCAGGGACGGGGCATCCACAGGCTCTCTGGGCAGCCTGTTCCAGCACCTCACCACTTTCTTGGTAAAGAACTTCTCTGTGACATCCAACCTAAATCTTCCCTCCCTCAACTTAAAACCATTTTCCCATGTCCTGTCATATTACCACTAAGGAAACAAAAACATTGTATTTGCAGTATTGAAATTCTGATCTGTTTTTAAGGGAGCAATCACAGCAAGAAGCTCACCTACAGTGAAACAGTGTATCTGGTTATATTTCAGGTTGAACAATGTTTTTACCTGATTACAAATGCAGTAACGTGGCTCATTTGGATCGTAGGTCCAGTCAACCTGGCTATTAGAATCAGACTCTGGTATTACTGCTGTTTGCTGGGATAATTCTTGTGCCAGTGCAGATGAGGAAGAACATGATGACAGAGAGGATGAAGAGGAAGATGACGACGACTGCTGACTTGAGGATTTGTTGTTGTTTCTGAATGAAAGAAAAAAAAAACCCATACCATAATTTAAGTTCATTTACTGGCAAGTAGAAGCAATTCTTTGTTGATTGAAATACTATAGTATAGAAATCCTGAGGTGACATTCCTTAATACATTTCATTCAAGAACTGCGATAGCAAAACTGAATCTCTTCGGAAATCAGTCTTAGCAGTTTATAGTCAGGCTATTCTAATCTATGGAATTAAACAACTCTAAACTGTCAAATGGCTTTACTGAATGTTTTACTTCATAATTTTTTTTTTCCCTTACTGATACTCCTAGTGTCAAGCCTCCATTAAGAATATATAAATGATAAAACAGGCATTTGCACTTAATAATGTTACGTTGTCATGTACAATAGATTACTGTTAAGATGACTGATTCTATGCTAATCTCCACTGAAGCATCAGCTATCACTCCCCTGGAACAAATATACAAATTCTATATTTTTTCTTATAGGTCAGATCTGACACCCAAAGCATATGTAGATGAGAACTGATTCTAAAACAAACTTTTTAAGTGAGCTGTGAATGGAAACAAATAGGTATGAAGAAAGAAAAAAAAAGAGCAAGTCAGCTTAAAATACAGGCAATCTGGGACAAAATCCTTCAGACAAAACTTTTGAGTCCTCATAAAAAAAAATCATTTTTTATCAGAAGTAAATTTCATTCTGCTTCCTATCCTAGATGGTCAGACATCACAATATGTTCTGCTTATTTATAAAGTGACATGAAGCAAATCTCCAAATCTATTTCAAAACCATCTACAAAGCATTGCACAGTATTTCCAACATTTACATTCAGGCCAAGTCTTCTCTCCTGTAGAGAGAAAAATGAGGAGAGAAACTAGACAATACAACAGATTAAAAAAAAAAATCAAAAATATTTCTTTAAAACCTTGGATTGGATTTGCGTAAGGAAAAAGGAAACTACAGTGGAGAAAAGAAGAAAGTCCTGTACAAAAAAGGCAGTATGGAATAATTACTTTCCACTCATGTTTTATAATCCCATGTATATTAAATACAAAGTATTTCTAATATGGCCTATGACCTTTAAGTGAAAGTTTAGTTGTCAACTGCAGTCAACAAAAAACCTACTTGCTTTTTCTGCCACTTCGTGAATCTGTGCTTGACGAACTTAATGTTTGTGTTAATGTAGATGCCAGAGCTGATGATGAATATCCAGTTGAATCTCTAGACAATGAAAATTCTCTTCCAAGCTGAAAATCATTGTTCTTAAATGCTTCGTAGCTGGCTTTTAAACTGGATGTTCTTCTTCCTTCCTTCATCTAAAAAAGAATACTGATATTGCATCAGATTATACAGTAGAGTTCTTACTTAAGACATACTGGGCTGCTATTATTGCCACAGATTCATCAGTTATTCTTTTAATAAAGTGATGCATAGTAAGTGATAAGAATGGGTAAGAATATCCCACAAGAAAAGGTACAAAATGAGTTGTCCTTTTATGGAAGTTTTAAAGGATGAAACTGTAGCATATACACAATAATGATGAGAACTACACCACACCAGCGTGGTGTGATCAAAAAATTACTAGTATTCCTTCTTAATCAATAGTGGGTGGAAGGCTGACGAGAATGTGAGAATGTTTTGACATTACCTGTGCTGTGGCTTGCACTGCTTGAGCTGCTGCCATGGTAATAGCACCGGCCCCAGATCCTGAAGATAATGAGCCGAGGTTATATGATGCCAATGGTTGAGAAGAGTTTGTATTGTATGCATTGTTTGAAGAGGATGATGAATTATTGTTTCGACACCCTTGATGAACAGAACACATTCATGAAATTCAAAATGAAACTAAATTCCTTTGCATTTTAAGAAGAGTTATATATGACAACCAGTGAAAGATTAGGAACTCCATTTATGCAGAGTAGTCTGATCATTTGGAAAAAAGTTCTAAGAAAATTTTTTGACACTGATAGTTTTCTACTTAAACATCTACCCTCACGTGCAAGGAATCCTTTTAGAAAGGCAGTCTTCACTATCACACTCAGCTATATATAGTCATAACACAGATGTTATGTCTATATAAGCCCAACCTCAGTTGAAATTATATTGACTATTGTGACAATTGAGAAGAAATTAAGAATATCACTGTACAACTAAACTTTCCCTAAGATAACAGTTCAAACAATCTTAGCACTAAAAGCTAAAAATCACTATTTGAATGCATCAGATTTCTTGACAGCTGTTCAAACGAAGTTCTGTTTCATTTGCCAACTCATGCGAAGTTCCTTAAAGATAAATGACTATGAAAAAAACTATTTAAAATTAGTGAACAGCATTAAATTGCCAATGTACTTTACTTACTAATACCCTCTCATAATTTTCTGAGAAGAATCTATGAAACATCCTTATTTTGAAAACTGACAGGAAGCTGTGCTGTGTTTTTATTCACTAATCAAAGGCCTTCTTATCTGGCCTCATATTACACAACACTCAGAAGGATTTGATCATAGCTGAATGCTAGGTCAGAGCAACCCTTGTAAGGCGAATGAATGTTCTTTTCCTACTTTAGAAATCACTGCATGGGCTTCTTTTCCTCAAAATAATGCATGGATCTCTTATATTTCTACCACTGGATGAATGAAAACCATACTGCTACCCTCTTCCGAACTGTGTAAACAAAAAGAAACAGCCAACACGCAGCTGTCAAATGACAACAAAGCCAATGAGCTTCATGCACAACACAGATGAGTAACAATGTGTGCAATTTCTCATTTTTAAAATGACTGAAAATCCCGAAGGGAAGTGTATGAGTCTCTGATACATATTAAAAAAAACAAACAAACAAAAAAAAAAACACCTAAAACCACACATACAATTGGATTTCTCTTTCCTCTGTTAAAAAGTAAGAAAATGTAAAACAATTAAGACTACCTGGTGTATTTTCTTTAGAGGCATCTGAAGTAAGGGTAGACAGAAGAGCTTCAGATTTAAACTTCTTCTCGGGAACATGATCTGTTGCACCATGGTGAGACGATGGATTGTGTTTCCTTTCTAAGAAAAACAAATGAAGTGAACTTAAATGGAAAAGCCTTTTCATTTTAAAAGTAAAACTGCTAACAACGACAGATACTAAAATAGCACTTTCAACTAACTGCCACCAGTAAAACCTTTTTATTTCACTCTTGCAGTTTTTCCGAATAGGCACGATCACCATTTAATTATCCCAATTTTTCCAGCATTTGGAGGAAAATATAATAAATGTACTTGATGGCAAATAAATCTTAAAAGGTGAATATGCTTTTATCTATCAAATACTCACTCTCTACTGGAGTGTGTGAATGGGCGTGATGGTTATTCACAGGCTGAGATGGTGTATCCAGCTCCAGGGATCCTAAAAATGGGAGGTAAAAAAATTTTAAAGTCTACAACGTAATGGTTTTAATTTTTCTGACACTAACTAAGTTTTTACAATATTAACCAAAACACTATGCAATTACACTTATATTAATTGGAAAGATTTCAGAGTTAGAATCTTTCCCAAAATAAGTTCCCGGGAACAACTAAGTTGAATCACTGTATATCCCACACTGGAAGGGAACTATAAGGTTTACTGAATCGAATTCCTTTCTTCTCTCAAGACCACACAAAATTCAAACCATGTGTCTGAAAATATTGTCCAAAGGTTTCTTGAACTCCAGGAGCCTGTGGCCAAGACCACTGCCCTGGGCAGCCTGTTCCAGCACACGACCACCCTCTGCTGAAAAACCTTTGCCTAACACCCATCCAACCCTTCCCTAACACAGCTTTATGCCGTTCCCTCCAGTCCTGTCACTGTCACGAGAGAGGGAGGCCACCTTAAAGCCTCCCCTCAGCCTTCTGTTCACTGGGCTGAACAAACCAAGAGATCTCTGCTGACTCTCAAACGCCTTTCCCATCTTCACAGCCCACTTCTGGATGCTCTCTAACAGCTTGATGTTCTTCTTATACCATGATGTCCAAAAGTACACAAAGTGCTTGAGGTGAGGTGACACCAAGCTGAGCAGTACAGTTGACATGGAGGAAGGAAGGGATGCCATTCAGAGGGACCTCAACAGGCGTGAAAGGTGGGCCTGGGTGAACCTGATGAGGTTCAACACAGCAAAGTCCAAGGTCTTTCACTTGGGACGGAGGAATCCCAGGCATCCATACAGACTGGAAGGAGCGGTCCTTGAGAGCAGCCCTGTGGAGAAGGACCTGGGGGTCTTGATAGATGAAAAACTTAACATGAGCCAGCAGTGTGCCCTTGCAGCTTGGAAAGCAAATGGTATCCTGGGCTCCATCAAAAGAGGGGTGGCCAGCAGGGACAGGGAGGTGATTGTCCCCCTCTACTCTGCTCTTGTGAGGCTCCATCTGGAATACTGCTTCCAGGTCTGGAGCCCCCAGTACAAGAAAGACAGGGAGCTGTTGGAGAGGGTCCAGAGGAGAGCCACAGAGATGATCAGGGGACTGGAGCAACTCCCCTATGAAGACAGGCTGAGGGTGCTGGGCTTGTTCAGCCTGGAGAAAAGAAGGCTGCGGGGTGACCTCATTGCAGCCCTTCAGTACCTAAAGGGAGCCTATAAATAGGAGGTGAGTCAACTCTTTGAAAGGGTAGATAGCAGCAGGACAAGGGGAAATGGTTTTAAGTTGAGGGAGGGAAGATTTAGGTTGGACGTCAGGGGGAAATTCTTTACAGAGAGAGTGGTGAGGTGCTGGAACAGGCGCCAGAGAGGTTGTAGATGCCCCATCCTTGGAGGTGTTCAAGGCCAGATTGGATGGGACCCTGGGCAGCCTGGTCTAGCATTAAATGGGGAGGTTGGTGGCCCTGCGTGTGGCAGAGGGATGGGAGATTCATGATCCTTGAGGTCCCTTCCAATCCTGGCCACTCTGTGATTCTGTGTTTCTGTGATTCTGTCCGGCCACACAGCACTGAGTAAGGGGGACACTCTCTTCCCTTGCCCAGCTGGCAGTGCCTGCTGCACCCCAGCCTGGTCACACAAGGTTAAACAGGACTTTACTCTTGTTAACCCTTTTAACAGGAAAGTTTTAAAATAGAAATTGTTGACTACTGTTTTGCAACTTTCAAAGAAAAGTTAAAATCAAGGTCAATATTGAAAGTAGTGTTGTTCTTGGTTATCAATATGCCACTTGTTCCAATAAGTTGCATACAGGCCAGTAAAGCTCCACTAGAAGTACTGACGATATGTGCTTATTTGAACTGAAGACTGTAGACACATTTATGAACATAAATGTTAAAATGCAGTTAAGAGGTAAACTGTATTAATGATGTGATCTCCCATCTCGTCATATTGACTCAAAACATACCAAGACCAGAAATACGTTTCAAGTTGACCTAACGTTCTGTCATACATCTGTAATCAAAATCACAAATATTGAATATACCCAGCATGGAAATCCAAAAAGGAGGGAGCAAAGGAAAGGCTAAACTAACTTTAATCATGCTGTGAATTAATCCAAAGGCTGCCCTCTAGAGGAACCTCAATAAAATGTTTTTACTCCAAAAGCTAAAAATTTTAAGAGGCTTTTCATTCTACCTTACATTTTATTAAGTAATAAATATCTTAAATGCAGTCTGGTTCCCTTGTGTTTTCAGTTTTCAAAACTCTACCTACCCTGCCAAACAAATAGCCCAAATAAAGTTAGCATCAGATCTTAAAACTGCAGCTTGGATTCAAAAATAAACTAGTTGCCTTCTTCTGCAGTAGTTCATTAGTAACACCTACTCAGCAGTTTTCTTTTTGTGCCTCTTATTTAAAACAAACAAACAAGCAATTAGAAACAAAATTTCGAGGAAAATTAGCTTTTATGACAAAGTTCCAAGAAAGACTATTTACCCCTTAATTCTTCAGGTGACTTGGGTTATTTTTCACTAGCCTTGGTTATGAAGAACAGTCACTGACTATTAGCTTCATAATAAAAAAATGCTGTAGCAACTTTGAAATTTATCATAATCACATTTGAACTTGACACCTAAATACTAACAAGTATAGAGGGCTGGATTTTTTCCACACTAAGTTTGCCTTAAAACCGTCACATTACATCCCTTTTACAGTCTAAACACTAGCTGTGTAGTGCTGCAGTATGTTAAGCTTGCAGGTTTCTTCCTCAAATGCTCCTCTCTCACCACCTTTTAATAAAATCATCCATTCTCTTCTCTTTAAAAAAAGACATCCACAAAGTAGGGAATCTTTACTTGACATTCCGTGCCTGTAATTGGAATATCCACTCTCCTCTATTTGGTGGCAGTCAACTGGCCCAGTAGGTTAAGCACAGATTGCAATACTCTCCTGAATGCCTATTATTATTATTTAGTATATATAGTATTAATAACAGTATTAAATAATTCTGTACGTTAGTTTAACTATTCACATGTACAACAGCCCTATTAAAAAGAGAAGTCATTCTAATTTCTCAGGTGCATTCTGATTCCACTGGTAAAAATCAAGTTTGAACTAAAATTTGAGAATCACTGACTGATAAAAGGTATGCAGGTCAAAGCAAAATTACAAAATGCATGGAAACACAGTAGACCAATAACAACTTCATCGTGTCTCACTTTTGTAAAGTGACAGAAAATCTGGCAAGTATTTTAAGAAAATTACGCATACTTACGTCTCTCTAATATTTCTGTGATTCCAGCATTGTCTGCTTCAAGTTCCATTTTAAATTTAGCAAGTTCCTGATCCAGTTTTCTCAAATGACGATCTACCTGTTTTGGAGACAATGCAACAGTAAATAGCGTCCAGTTCTGGAACATGAATAACTACACCAGGCACGTCCTACCCACAGGATGCATGTGACCCAACTCAGCTCACATTGCAGTGCTGATAAATAATATGGCACTATGCTTAATTTGCAAACAAATCACGTCACTTTTCCAAGATTACAATTTGAGGAGACATTCTATGCAGAAACGTGCTGCCAAATTTGATGCATATCAAGGAACGCTTTGCAAAGACAAAACAGCAGAACTAAAAAAGTCTGTCACCTCAACAAAAATACTTTAAAAAAAAAGTTAAAACTTAAATGGTAATAAGGAACCTTGTTAAGTGGGCAATATTGATAGTAGGTGGGCTGCTGGACAAGATGATGTTAGAGGTCTTTTCCAACCTGAATGATTCTATGACTCCGTTCTAAAAGCTAGTTACATGATAGCACATCTTACTGCAAAGAAATCAAAACCACTTCCTGATGGTGAGTTTGGTAAGCAATATATGAAAAGCACAATGGATATTGTGTGTTCTGATTAATAAAAAAAAAAAAAGTTTTTTTTTTTTTTTCCTCTCCAGTTTGTCTCACCAGACTGCAGTTAGGTGAATTGAAAAAAAATTAGAAAGTATATGAAGAAAAGTCTGGAAAGTAAAGCTGATCTCAAATTTTATGCTTTGGTGATAGATGAAAATATTAATACTACAGACATAGCTCTACTTGCCATTTTCACTAGAGCACTGATAACAAATATACTGTCATTGAAGAAATGACTTCTTTGGCACCCTTGAAAGACACAGCTAAACCTCCTGATTTATTTCAATCAGTAAAAAAATACATTAAAGCGATTTTCTTTAACCTTTGTCAACATATCTAATATAGCTACTGATGGTGATCCAGTGATGGCTGGTAAAAAAAGATGGACTTATAAAACTAATAAAAGATGATTCAGTTACCATCTGTATCTCACTGCATCAGACATCAAGAAAATATACGTGCAAAAGCTTCAAAACTGGATGTCGTGCAAATCATCAAAAGCTGTGAATTTCAGTAAGTCCAAGGGACTGAATCATCGCCAATTCTACAAGGTCTTTAAAAGTATGGATGCATTTATGGAGTCATCATGTATCTTCCTGATGGCTAAGTCAGGATAAAATGCTAAAAACAGTCTGCAAAGTGAAATCAAGTTCTTTACAGAATCAAAAGGAAAACTTGTGCCAGAACACGAAGATTAAAAATGGCTCACAGATTCAGTATTTTTGGAGGATTTGATCATTCATTTAAAAGAGTTAAACATGCTTCCTTAAGGTGAAAAATCACTTTTCTGTGCTTCAGACATTAACAGCATCTGAAATGAAAGTTAAATTATGGCAAGCTGAAGTAACGGAAAATAGTTATATGCATTTTGATACATTGGCTAAACACTGTCCTGTAAAGAGTGAAAAATATGCAGCTGTGCTTTCCATTTTGATAAAGAAATTTGAGAATAGGTTTCAATATTTCAAAAAAAAAAAAAAAAAATCCTTTTTTTAATATATTTGCAACTCCATTTTCAGTCAACAGAAATCCATTACTTGCAAACTTCATATGGAATGTATAGAGTTGCAATCAGGATTCAACTCAAAGAAAAATTCTGTCATGTCTCTTTGCCAGACTTTCATAAGCCCTCCTTCCAGAGAAAAATACTCCTCACTTCACTCACGTTTATTCATGTCATCAGTTTTTGACAGTATATACATTTGTGAACAATTATCGTCAAGGATGAAGCACAGGAAAAGAAATATTTCATCAAAAATCTCAGATGAATACTGTGAGAACTCACCAGGAGTGGTAACCACTGCCATAGAACCAAGCCTGATGCATAAGTTTCACAAAAACAAGGTCAAACATCATATCAGTTTTATGCTTCTGTTGCTCCATTTTTTAGGTTTTAATAAAAATACATTAAAAAAAGTTTTGTTACTTTTAAGCATTACGTTTATTATATATTTTATATGTGGCCTGTGACAATTTCTGTTTGCTGAATGCAGCCCAGACAAGCCAAACGTTGGACAACCACGAGCTACAACTTTTTATCTGATCTGCTAAGAATTGCTCTTCCAGCAGTTTTCCACCATTCAGAATTAAGCATGTATAAGAACACAAAGAATCGTAACTTCTTGGCCTTCTACACTTCCCACTCAGCAGAAATACTAGAATTAGCACTAAAATGGGCTGCTGCTCCTCAGCTGTCCAGTGAATACAGGATTCACCAAAGCTGCATATTGGCTCAGCAGCCAGAAGCCCTCCTCTCATTACAGGCGGTGTTCCAAAACAAAATGCTAGGTGTTTTCTATGAGAAAAAGGGCTAATAGCATTTAGGGTTGTTTTGAGTATGGGCATAGAAACTGGAAGAAAAAGAACAGTACATGAAAAGTCCTGTAAAAGTGGTTATGCTATACGAAGAAATTACAGGTTTCTTATAGTTCAATACTTGTACATCTGTCAACATGCATAGAAGGGATGGTGTCTGTACTGAACATATAAAGATTGACGTGCTTTTGAGTAAAGTATGAAATACTCTGGTGTACCAAAAACTCACAAAAGAAAAAAAAACTGAACAAAGAATCACAGTGTTCAAAATGCTTTCTTCATCTGCAGTCATGCAGTAGAATAATGTACTTATCTTTAAATTACTGCAAAATGAACAAGTTTTGCACAGAGAGTGAGGGAATGTTCCAATATTCACTAGTAGATGGAAGGAGAATCAACACAAACAAGAAACATTTGTTTTATGTCTACTATATTTTAGAGCAAGAACTTGCAACTTTTGTTCTCTGAGAGAGTGTAAAGTAAATATACTTAAAACCCAAAATGCATACGTTACAAGGTGGAACAGCTTGCCTGTGGTCCCTTTTCAAAACCAAATACAACCAGAAAGAGAATACATTAAAACCTCACGATTTCTCAAATTATTTCTTTATATTTTACAACAGTGTACAAGCAACAAAATTCCTAGGAGTCAGTAAAACATTAAGTGTCTCTTTCTAAAAGCAAAAAAAAAATCTGTTTGAAGCTGATGTAAGAACACAAATAACACAACTATAGCACTTATCAAAATGCTCTGAACTCCTGAAGACATAAATTTAGGTAATGCACTACAAGCCTTTTGTCTACTTACCAAATCATATATTTGATTAGCCAGCTGTACTTTCTCATCTGCATCTTCCAAAGCCTTGTAATAGTCCTGGTATAAAGAGAATGCTTTTAAGTCACAAATGTAACTGAATTAATTTCAGCTGTTTTAAGCTATTTTAACCTAGCACAAAATGTACATTAAAAGTAGAAACTGAAATCAGTTTTCAGAAAGACCATGAAACTGTTGTAAACAGCAGTAAGCTAAATGTTAGATGAGAGCTATGTCAGCTACTTATTGCTTAGAAAAAGCAAAATTACAAGACATGGACACTTCCTCCTACAGTGAGTGACACATGTCACAATATGGTTCACTGCAAGAAAAGAAATAGCCTTTGATGTATTTTATACTATGCAGCATTACAGACTCAACATGAAATGATGTCTTTTACTTAATATGGATCTTTAAGACCATAGAAGAAACTATTGTCCTTCAAATTATGCTATTGTGATCAGAAGTCTTTTCAGCACTGTAGTTAATATATAGAAAATGAACTATGTAATTTAAATTAGTGAATTTTAAAAATACCTTAATAAACTATTATAAAATAAACTTACTAAAGATACAATTTTAAAATCTGCTCTAAATAATGAAAAACCATAGATAAGTCCCCTTTTAAAGTTAGTATAAGCATATTTATCTGTAGGTTCAAACAAGTTTAAGAGCCTTTTTATTTCAGTTTCCACTGAAGAGTACCTAGTTCAGGTGAAAACTCAGATCTTAATCCCATTAAAGTCTTTTTTTTTTTTTTTTTTTAAACTCCAGTGAGGTCAGAGTTTTGACTTTCATTGTGTTTTGTTGATTTTGGTGGGTTTTTTTAAAGATAATTTATTTGTTTTGATTAAGGAAAGAATAACCCCTGGTTGTCTAAGAGGCTGAAGTTACAAGTGTAGGAGGACTAGAAAGGATTTTTCTCCTGACAAAATGATGGACTACACTGCTAACAACACCAACAATGCCAAGTGTCAAATGATAAAACAAAACAGAAAACACAGCCATCTTCTTAGTCTTCTCTCTCTAATGGTACACATGCCATATAAATACTATACACAAAGACAGACGCAGAATCAGAGGGGATGTTGAAATTAAGATGGAAAAACATCCTTTAAAAGAATGCCAATTAACTTACAAAGCTTCAAGTCCTACAAGCAGGAAGAAAATATGCAAGTTGAAATTCTAGTACCTGGTTTCATCACTCCAATATTCACTTTTTAAAAAATTTAATAATAGTAGCAAATACTCGGCAAAACTTAAAAGAAACGCTTTATCAAAGAAACTTTCCAGTCATTTTTCTCCTCTAAGAAAGTTCTATGCATCTCTGTGAAAGCCCAGAGGAAGTCACAGTTCTGAACACTTAAGACTTCACTCAATTATAAACGATTTTTTCCTAAGGTTATCTTCTTTTAAAAAAACAAATGCAGCCCACTCCTGTGATATCCTTACTTTTTTGATTGATGTCATCTGTTCTTCTCTCCATTCAGGTTTGTTTTTCTTTGCATTCATAAAAAATTCATTGACCCTCTGCTCGAGCTGATCCATTGCATCTGCACGGGAAAATATTAAGAAAAATATTATTTTCTCACATACATAAACATTACAAAACAAGGTGGAATTTTTTTCTGAAATGAAGTTGACAGGACTGAGGTGTAAATTATTATAGCAAAAACAAATAAGTAAATAAGAAGAATGAAACAAGTGACAGCAGACAGAGGAGGGAAATATTTACCTGGGTAAATTTCCAAGAAGTAGAATTGCATTCTGGTAGGATTCTCACTAAGGTTCTTGTGCTCTCCACATGGGAAAGGCAGGACTCCAAGTTTTAAAGATTTTTTGCCTCTAAGAGCAGTGGTGGTGACTTAAAGCACGACCCAAACTCCTCACCCATGGCTCTAGACTGCTGACTTTGGAACATTCTAACCAGTTACAAACTGAGCAGGTAACAAAATGTTCTCTAAGAGAAACAGTCAAATACAAAACCAAATAATTGAAAAAATTAGTGTCTCAAAAGAGAAGAGCAACCGAAGAGTCAACCCTTAATTCAAGGCCCTTCCACAGTATGCTAGAAAGAACAAGAGCAATTGAAAACACCCACAAGTTTATTCCCACCCCCTAACTCCCATGTTGTAGAACAAAGAGGTAATTGCACTAATGGGATACCATGGACAGGATTCTTTCTTATATGCAGCTGAGAAGTATCTCAAGGGGAAAAAGTAAAACAATTACTCAACATATTATAAGAAAGGAAAATGTCAACCACAAGTTACTTGTTGGTTATTTATTGAAGCAGGAAGAGGGATTTACTTTCCTTTTTTTCCACCATCCTTTATAAAAAGCATCAAGTTTAATATTTCAACAGTTGGACATTCGTACATGCAACAACTTGCATACATCCAAAACCAAACAGCTGCTTCAGTCAAACTAACCCTGACAGCTTGGCTAGTCTCAAGATAAGGGACAGTACTGCAATTATTATTATGTTTTAAACAGAACTTTCAGCAATACAACCCAGACAAGTTTCAAGTTAAACATGACAATGCACCACCTACCTACAGACTTCGGGCTCTCAGTGTAAAACAATAAACACGCTTTTCAGAAGCCAGCACTAAAACTGTGCCAGGTCGGGGTGAGGTAAAGAAACCAAGTATCTAGTTCAAGAAACCAATGAATCTGCAAGTATAGTTAATTCCTCAAATCCAACAGATCCTGAAGTCTTTTCATTTTGCAAATCCTCAAGAACAATCAGAACTAGTTGCTCATGCAAATGATGAAAAATCAAGCATAATAAGTGAGCAAAGAATTTTTGATGCTACCTATGCAGGTAATCTCCAGAATCAAAACCAACAGGAAACTAACAACTTTAGACAGGAATGATAAGAATTTATCCCAAGCCAAAATAATCATTGCCAAGGCTCAAAACAAGATGACTCAGATCCAGACAGACAAAACAGACAAATGAACATTTTCCATTTGCACTGCGTTATGCTTAGGGAGGATAGTGACTGAGCAACAAGTGAAGCTTCCAAAAGGTTTGCTCTTCTATGATGAAGATGATGATGATGAAACCTGCCCCATTCGAAGTCTGAATCATCCAAACATCATTAACTCTAAAACACAACATCTGTGTTATCTCTAAATGAAGCCTTGAACGGGTTTCTGGACCAGTAGCACCTGCCAAAACACTGTTCTGATACAGGTCAGAGACACTGATTCCTCACATCAACTCCTGGGTCACAGCATCATAACAGTTCATGGGTTCACATGAAGTATTCAGCATGAGCTATCAAACTGCCAGCTAAAGAGATGTGAGTCCAGAAGTTTCATAATGCATTAGGATGCCTTGTCACTCATTGCAAGAATCCTCAAAGAACCAGAAACCTTACTCTGGGCATAAGGTTGGTGTTTGTATACAAATATTCAGTGTTTTTCACAACTTCCAGTTAAAGCAAAGGAAATGACACCACTGCAACCTTGGCAGCACTGGTTCGCGCTAATAAATACCCAAGAGAAAGTCTGAAGTCTCACTTCAAACTATTATAGTTAAACTATTGGTTTAAAGAATCACAGAATCACAGGGTTTGGAAGGAAGCCCTGAGGATTATCTAGTCCAATCCCTTGCTAAAGCAGGTCCTCTAGAATAGGTTACAAAGGAAAGCATCCTGGTGAGTCTTGAATATCTCCACAACCTCTGGACAGCCTGTTCCAACGCTATCACCCTCACAGCAATGAAGTTTTCCTCATGTTTGTATGGAACTTTCTGTGTTCCTGTCTGCACCTGTTGCCCCTTGTCCTGTCGCTGGGCACCACTGAAAAGAGCCCACCCCATCCATTTGACTCCTGCATTTCAGATATTTATCAACAGTGATGAGATCCTCTGTCTTCTCTTCCCCAGGCTGATAAAACCCAGAGCTGCACTCCTACAAAGTAAGATACTAAAAGCATGGTGTAGACTTTTATATTACTGTATAACACTTAGCTGTTATTTCAACATTTGCTCTTTCTCTCATCCTTCTTTGAGATACTCCAACCCCTCTGGCACTGAGGAATCCTCTCATCTCTTGTCTAAGTTACATTAACAAAGACCTTTGCTCCTCACTTGCAGACAAACACATTTATTGTGTGTTAACACAGCAACACCTCACTGGGTGCTATGGGACATGAGTCCCAGAGGGGATTGCTGCAGAAGATCAAAGGGGAATGCATCCTGAAAACAGCTGCAGGTGCTAAGCTCATACAAAACGAAGGAAACGTATGTGTGGTTAAGTGTCAACTAAAGCATAAGAGCACAGGCAAAAATCTCATTCTTGTACGCTGTGGTGAGGGGAAGTGGCTGGAAGGTCTCAGAACCAGCATGACCTGCTGAAAGAGTGGGGCGCAGCTCCTGATCCAAACCACCATCACTGCTCTTAGGGACCAAAAACCTGGAGAGCTCGGGACGTGCCACCCATAAGGCTCCAGGGAGCAGCACAAGCGCAGCAGCCGAACAGCGCCGCGCGGACGGGGCCGGGGCGCCGCTCACTGTCAGCGCACGGGGCGAGCGCGCCCCGCCCCTCGCTGCGTGCCGGCAGCTCCCCGCCGCGGGCCGGGCCTCCGCAGCGCCGCCTCCCGCCGCCGCCAAGCCGGAGAAGACGCCGGGCGGCCGGCGGCCGGGACGGGGCGTCGGGACGCCGTTCCCCGCGGTGGAGCGGAGAGGAGCTGCCGGAGCGCGGGGTGGCGGCGGGGTGCGAGCGGCCCGGGCCGGGCGCCGGGGAGCCGCGGGGAGCGGCGGGGCCCGCGGAAATCGGAGCGCCTTCGGCGGCGGCGCTCCGCTCCCCGTTCCCTGCGCCGCCGGCCGCCTTCCTGCCCCGCGGCGGGGCGCCGGGAGAGGCGGGGCGCGAGCGCCCCCTGCTGGCGGGGCGGGCGAGGGAGCGGGAGGCGGAGGGCAGCGGCGGGAGGCGGAGGGGAGGGGGCGGGCAGAGGAGGGGGCGGGACTCACGTACTCTGCACCTGCAGGTCCATCTCGCGCATCTCGGTGAACCTGTCGCGCAGATCCATGGGAAGCTGCTCGATCACTGCGGGCACACGGAGGGAGGGGCGGGGGAGAGAGGGGGGGGTGTCAGTCGCTCACCGCCGTGGGGGAGGGGGCGCCGCCACGTCGCCGCGCCCTCTCCCCGGCTCCCCTCCGCCGGCCGTGCCCGGCCGCCCGGCGTCCCCGTCCCGCACACACTCACTCTCCAGATAGTCCTCCAGATACAGCATGGCGGCGGCCGGGCCAGCGCCAAGGGGCTTCTCGCTAACGCGGGCTCGTCCCTTCCAATATGGCGCCGCCGCCAACAACACCGGCGGCTCGACTCAGCGAAAACAACATTGGCGGCTGACGGCGCCCGCCTCGGCCGCGCCGCGATTGGCTGCCCGCGCCCGTGACGCGCCCGCGGCTCGCGCTGCTCTCGCGGCATCACGGGAAATGGAGTTTCGCGGGGGCCGGCCGGGGAGCTACGCGTGCCGCCGTGCGCCTCCTGCGGCGGGGGCGGGACCGGGGGGGCGGTGCGACCCGTTCCGTCCCGTCCCGGCGCTGCTCTGGCGTTGTGAGGGGTGTGATATGGGCAGAGTTGCGTAGAAAAAGTAAAATAGAAAAGAAATGCCACGAAAGGAGTTAATGTGCAGCTGTTATGCCTTGTGGTGTGTGACACGCCGTGAGGACAGCCGCCGTGTAGCGCGCACAGCGACACAGACACCAGGCGACAGTCCGATTCAGTTTCGTTCGGCTCAGAACTATTGCTAAGTAGAGAATGCATTGCAGGCACGTAGTATTGACTGCAGTCTGCTTACAGTGCTTACTGTAGTTGCTTTTAAAATGTTGAGGGCTGAAGGTTTTCATGCGCTTTGAATTCCTGAAGTACTTCATTTCATTACTGCGTTAGCATTGTTTTGTTGGTTTAGTTATGGACAAGCACATAGAAGAAGGCGATGATTGCTTTTTTCCAGGCCTGCTTACAATACAATTCGATTTTCAGCAGATTTTTCGCTGGGAGGGGGAGTTTCTGTGGACCACTCTGTCAGGTGTGGGCAGAGGGAGTGCGGGAGCTGCTGTAGCAGAACAGAGTGGATTTCCATATGTTCTTGTTTACGTGTTGTCATCTGTTGCATGCATATGAGCAAGAAAAGGACGTGTGTGCTTAAACCTTGTCCAAGTAAAAACCTGCATTTGCTTTGTGACAGGAGTCCTTGGGACAACCAGGGAGTTGGGACCTTGTCAGAGAATCACAGAATGGCCTGGGTTGGAAGTTACCTCAAAGATCACAAAGCTCCAACCGCCCACCACAGGCAGGGCCACCAACCTCCACATTTAGTACTAGGCTCACCTTTGTGACTGTTTGTATGCCCCGGTTTTCATGCCTGGCTTTGCCACACGCTCATCTTGGCAAGCTTTGGGAATAACCATTAAAATCATTCCTGAGGGCTATCGTGCAGAGATATTTTCATCTAACTCCTGTGAGTTGTGCTGCCCGGGTCTAAGAAGCACCGCTCCTGTGGCTGTGTCTCGGTCATTCCCTTCAGTAGCAGTGTGTGCCCTGATAACATTAGTGGAAGGGTAAAATGAGGCTTAGGCTTGCCAACAGAATGGCTGACAAAATTCCAGTGGGGCTGGCACCTGAGTGCGCCTGTTGATGGTTCATGGTTTATTGCTACATGTGAGAGACCTATAAAAAATTGAAAGATTGTTTGTTAACTCTTCATTGTAGTGTTTTAAAACAAGGGATCAGAGGGAATTATGCAGTCGAATACAAGTGAAAATGCTATTTAAGTTTGCCCAGTATCTGAGTAGAGTCAAACAGGTACTTAATTTCTCTCTCTGTAGTCTCCTGTAGTCTACATTGGTATTTATTTATTTTTTAACAAGTAGAAAAATGTAACATTTTCCATTTCTGCCAATGTTAACTCGTACTGCATAGTTAAATGAGTAACCACACTAAATTCAGTAGGATAGTGTGTATGAGTGCTGCTCATCACAGCAGAGTGATGTAACTCAGTTTAAACTGAGCTTTTTTAGCAGTGATCAGTCACTCCAGCCATACGAAAGGGGCTGTTCTTGGGGCTGTTCTTAGAGCTGAAAGCTTCATGGTGAGTACAGATGAATCTATTGATTAATCTAACTTTTAGAGCAGCGTAATTAGAACAGCTCCTGACAAAGAAACATGGATTAATGACAGTATTTTGAAGGGATGCAAATACAGTTTAAAAAGAAGTAAATACCAGCTGTAAACTCGAGATAAAAATAATTTCAATTTTTAAATTGCAGTGGATATTGCTTAGAAAACTTCCTTACAGCAACAGAACTGCTTAGCACAGAGAAGGGAAGGGTGGCTACTGGAGTTGCTTTTTCTTTTCCTGCTAATATAACATTATTAGTGTTGATGGCGTATCTCCCATAAATGTTTCACATAAATAACATATCATCACCTGTGACAGAGTGATTGTATAAAAGAATATTACAGTTGTCCTGTGATCTACCTAAAGCTAATTGCTTGCATAGGCTTCATTACTTTTCAACTGTCAGGGAAAAAACTGATTAATAATGTGGTTGTATGTTCTGATGTACGTCTCAGACAGTGTAAAGAGTGTAAAATCTTCTCCCACTTCCCTGTTCTCTCCAAGTTTCTCTAATATCCTTTTTCAGGTATTATAATTTCTCCTCTCCCCACTTACTTTGTGATTTGTCTTCCAAATCTCTGAACTCCATCTTTTCCACTTTTATATTCCACCTGCTGTCAATGAGTTGGTCTTTCCCTTTCCAAGTTTCTTCCAGATCCATCCTATCTTGTACATGTTTTCAAGGGCTTTTTGTATCCTTCTGGGGTCTCACTGCATAGTTTCTTCAATACTTTGTTTGTAACTGTTGTCTAATCCAGTGTTTTCAATTCTGTAATCCCTGTGGTTTGTTTCTTTCCTTTGTTTTCAAGAACTGCTTGCTAGTGGTTTGATTTGAAAGAATTGGCAAAGAGCTAGCCAGCCCACTCCAGGTCTGAGCTCCTGCTGCTAGGTTCCTGTGCTCTCTTCTCAAAGAAAGCCTCTCAATAGCCTTTACATACAGAAATTGCTGACATGGAGCGTGGAAAGCCAAACCCATTTGTTACTGACAACTTCCCTGTTTGCACAGAACTTTAGGATACAGTGACAACTGAGCAGCACCAGACAAGCGTGCAGCAGTGCCAGCATACAGCTACCAGCCTGGGCAGCATGTTTGCTTTTCTTTGGCACCTGCCAGTGCTGCGTTGCAGAAGTTCTGGCTGGTGGGCCAGAATTCATTCACCACGGTGCACTTCTGCAAGGATACGTTGTTGTGGCAGTATTCAGAGCTGTTTTGTCTGCCAAAGCCAGTATCAGACCTGTTAGTCTCCTCACTTATTTTATTATCATTCTTCCTTTTCCTGTTTGTTACGTGCTATTTTTCTTCTGGTGCTGTTGTTTTTCCATTCTCTTCAGTTCTCTCTGTCTCACAGTCCAGCTGTCCCTCCCAGCTGCCACGGAGCCCATCATTGCCCATATTCCACTGCTACCGATACAGGGACATCACCCACAGCCGCATACTCACTGCAGGAAATAACTGTCATTCCTGTTGTACTGCACACCATGGCTGTTGGAGGACATTTGTTAAATAACTAAACTGTCTTGAGACTGAGTGCTATGTAAGAGTTACAGCATGATCGTATTTGTTCTGGACAATCAACTTCATGTAATGGGAAACTCTGTTCGAAGCCAGATCCTAGGAAGAAGCAGGATGAGGCTATCAAATAAATAATGTTACCCTTGTCTAGTACAGCACTATGCAGAAACTTCACACTTCTGTGAAATGATCCTCAAAAGGGCAAATTTGGCCCAGCAGTATTGTGACTGCATGGTTATCTAGCTGAGAAATCAACTGATTTTCTACTTATTACAAACTCTTTCAAATTCTTCAGATTCACATTCTTATTTCTGGAAACAAATCCATGACCTCAGATAATTAATTTACTTCAACAGTCAACAGGAAAATGGATCTGCCATTTATCTTTCAGCTTGACTTTGTGTACAGACTCAGGCAATTACATCTCCATCTTTTAGTTAATTTTGTCTGCTACGGACTCAGTTAAATTTACTTGCAGATTTCCTGAAAGTCTGCAGGATATGAGTGATCACTGTTTGTGTATTAATCACTGAGATGTTTTTATCCTGACTTCCTTAAGAAATAAAGCTTACGTAGGTATTCTGCGTGTCTGTGTGCACACTTTGTTCTTTCTCTCTGCCTTGTCTCTTTGGAATTACTTGACTAATCAACCAATCTGAAAGAAAAATCCTTCTAAGAGACTGTATATGCCTTAAATGCTGTGTTGTCTCCAGTATATTTTCTTGTTCTTCCTTTCATTGAGGAAAATGTTGTGGTGTGGATCTGCTACCCTATTAGGCTCAAGAAAATCTACAGGAGAGCAATGTCATGAGAGTGACCCAAACGCAGAAAAAGCTTCAGTCATTGAATGTGACTTATGAGGCACTAGTATAAGCCACGAATGCACAAGGCACCAATTTAAGTTCTGCTGTTCAAAGAATATCTGTTTTTATTTGCTTGATTTTTATTTATTAAAATCCTTAATGCTGGATTACATGGCATGCATGTGAATAAAGTTTAAAAATCACATTTTATTAAATATTTAAACAGTTCTAATAAAAGTTTAATTTTGAAATGCCTGTAACTGATTATCTATAATGAAGGATGTATCCTGCCTTTTTATGACTGTCAGATTTACAGTCATACCTACTCCCATGAGATCAGCAAATTCTTGTGGCTGGAAGAGGTCCATAACTGGTAACTTTTTCACCAAGAAATGATATAAGTGGCTGCTATTACATTAATAGCATAGAAGAGCATGGGCTGACACATCTATCTTCCATACTGTTCAAAAGACACGTCCTCTGAGAATTTGGCCCTGTAGACAGAGCAGGTTAAAAAAAAAAAGAAAAAAGATGAAAATTAGGGGTGACAGTGCAGTTATTGCCTTCTTCCCAAATTCATGTACTTGTGGCCTTCTTTGTCCCTGGAGCAAATTCAAAGAAGGTAAGAGTAGCAACAGGGGAAGGAAAAACACTGAGAAACTTGCCAAGATAGTGACATTATGATTGACTGAGGGAGTACAGCTGTTGCAGGAAAGGACACAGACTTTGAGGGCAGGCATGAATCTTCACTGCTCCTGGGCATGCATTATCAGGTCTGTGAGGACAACACAGAAATCACCTCCTTCATATCATTAAACATGAGCTGTGCAGAAATTAGGACATCCAAGAATCTGGAGTTCAGTCTCAGATGAGTTGTAAGAGAGGACACATCTTTGTGACAGACTGCAAATGCTTTAACTTCTTACCAAGGGAGATGACCTACTGCAATTGAGCACAAAGTGCAAGCCTGCCCCTTTTCTAAAACCACCCTGTGCTTATGTTAGACAAAATTTGGAGAAAGAAAAAAAGGAAAATATTACTGCTAGATGTATTCAAGATGGTAGTAGTATTGTAGCTGCATTGTCTAAGATAAAATGATCTTTCTGGGAAAGCTAATGTACAGGGTAATAATGTTATTAGAGATGTATACCATTGATGCAAATACGGCCAATTTGGGGAACTCATTAGCTCTTCTTCAGCTGTTCTATTTACATTTTTCATGTGGTGTTTCTAACTTGTACAAATATTTCACTTCACCTAAACATTCCTGTTTTATATATCCTTGGTCAAATCTGCAACATAATTAAAAATATATTTGCTTAACTTACAACTGAATTTGTTATACTCTAGTGACTAGCATCAGCTACCTTTACGGATATTATTATCATTTTTGTTCAGAAATGCAAATTCATAGTCCCATGTGTGGTGACCATGAATTTTGCCCATTAAATTTGTTGATACCACAGAAAAGTTATAAAAATTAAGGGCTTCAACATAAAAATTGGGCTATTTCATGTGAGGGTGCAGTAATAATTTATGATGTATCAGCAATTTTAAGAATAAAGTCCTTGCTGTTAATTAACTGTCAATTGTTTATAAGAAAGTAATGAAATTACTACACTTTTAATCCCAATTTTAAAATAAAATATTTCTCCCCATTAACTAGAAATCCTGTATTCCACTCATTTATAATCTCAAATCTCCTGATGTGTCTCTGCTCTTAAAGATTACCGCAAAACACTTGGGAATGCAGCTAACTGGGAATTCTTCAAAGCAACTTTTTTTTTTCTTTTTCCTGTATATTGGAAAATACTATATATTAAAGCATTTGCGAGTACACTGGTGCTTCAACATAGCGTTTACAGAAAACTAAAACTAAAGACAACAAGAGGGATAATCAGGATAATAAATTAGCCTAGTGGTAATGAAACTTTCCTCGGAGATGCAAAGGAAGCTCAGAATTCTCCTCTTACTTATGCAGGTGTTGGGCTTGAGCTTTTCTTTTCTCAATTTTTACAAAGTTCGCAGATAGCTAGGTGTGAGAGAAACCACCGTGGTGACAGTCCAGTGATTATTATATCTGAGATACCAGCTACTCAGCTTCATGGCTCCGTTGGTGAGAAATTATTCAAAATATACAAATACAAAACGTCCTAATTGATCTCTAGGTCTGGGACAGGAAGGAATGGTAGACTTGGGGACTGAACCTGAATCTTCTGTATCCTGTGTTCCTCTCACTGTCAGGCTGTTATCTGTGCATCTATAAAATTGAAAGGTCTTTTGCCATTTAATGAAGAAGTCTACTAAGAAACCCGAAAAATTTAACAGGATCAGAAAACTGTTCCATGGTCTCGTGATACTGAACATCTTTCATCAATATAGGATAGATTTAATCAAAATTATTTATGTTTACACAAACCTGGTTATGTTTCAGTTCAAATACAGCTGTATTTATATTCTGATGCCATTAATGTTGACTTTTGCTAGCAGTGAAATCTGGTACTCTGTGATTGACAGTGAACACTAAACTGTTTATAGAATGGGAGACTTTCATTTGATTGAAAGCTTGAGGAACTTCATGTAGCTTCCAAGAGAGCAGTTGTTGAGAAAAAAAACAGTGGCCCCTAAATTGTCTGTGTAAGGTATAATCTTAAAACAGATAACACAGTGTTGTAGTTTTATAATAATATTTATCTGATAATTAACATAGCAACAGATAAGTACATGGTAAAAATAGAAAGTCATAATTTGTTTTTATCACAGATGTCAGCGTTTTGCTATTGGAATTATATCTGGCCTATTTTTCCATTTTGAGACTAAAGATAAATGCAGATTAAAAATATTTGTGCTAAAGAATATTTACGAAGAAGGAAAGCCTGAAATAGTATGTCTTAGTAGGTCTCTTCTTTTGTAAACACAGTTAACACAGAAAGTTCTGCCAGAAGATGATGATTAATGATTCTGTACACTATAGATTTGCATTATGTAATACATCTCATATCCGTGAAATTAGGACTGTAATTTGTCATTGTTGTCTAGAGCTAAAATTAACAGGTAATTTACAAGAATAGATTATGGCATTTGAATATTGCATATATATATATATTTTAAATCATGTGGTCTTATGCTTGAATAAATGTTAGCTCTCAGACCAATGCATTCATTTTCTGTGTAGTGACATGCAATGGCCAGATAATCAATTACACATTTGTTTAGCTAAAATGACTACTATCATATTTCTTACACAGTATGGTGCCCTGCAAATAGCATTGCAGAGTGCAATGAGTTAACACATGATGTAGTAGTAGTATCATAGGATTCTATAAAGAGACTTATGTGAGAAGATTTCCATCCATGTCTGCTCCACTTTGGGATAAAAGAGTTCACCAGTTCCCCATTGTGTTATATTGGATCTCATGTCAGCCTTGCACTTTGGAAAGTCAACCTAAGCTTCAGAAAATAGGATTGAAACTATAAGAAGTGGAAAGATCAAATACACAAACCATTTCATCGTTATCAAGCTAAAAAGGAGGGAGCTGTGATAACTTTTTCAGTGCCAATAGAACCAGAGCAGTAATTCAAGAGTAACACGTATCCCCCTAACTGAATTGTCCTACTGTCCTCCTCATGACTGAGGGGATTCTCCATGGAGTTCCTTCTTTCTCCCTCTACAGGAGATTTTTGAAGAAGTGATGTTATGGACTGCAGAGTCATCAATAAGCTATGCTTTCATCCAAGGCAGCATTTTTTCCCTAAGGGTGTTTTCCTACTGGTTATCCAAGTGGGGCTCTGAGACAGTATCCAGCATTTTCAGGCAGTGGTAAGTCAGTGTCAGTGAAAAACGATGCCAGGACTGTAACAACAAAATCACATGCCATTTAATTATTACCATAGTACTTAGCACAGTTTTGGCCTATCTCAGCTAGCATCAGCCCTTTGTAGCCTAGGACTTACAGCCTGACAGGACCCGTTCCCAACAAGAATCTGGACAGAACTGCTTTAATTTTTGGGAGCTGAGGAAGTCAGACACAAATTGTCCCAGATGTGTCAGGTGACCTCAAGTCCTTGTTCAATTCATAGCCAGTTGGTCTCAATTGTCAGGGACCTTTCCAGCTGCTTAGTCATGAGCATGCATTGATTTTCTACTTCCATGCCTTCTCATGGCTCCCACCCGGTATTTCTTGCCCCTGCTCCCCGGCTATACTTTACTACTTTAAACAATGAATGAATTCCCTATCTGGCCTTGGATCTTTTTAGTCTCATACCATCTAAGTGGCTCACTGTAAACTGCAGTTCATTAAAAGGTACACAATGTTTCATATTCAGGGAATTTCTCTTAACGTTTCTGTATATTTTCACAGAATTACAGTAAATTTACACTAGAAATGTCAGACAGAGAAACCTGATTCATGGCTTTTTTTTTTTCTGGGAATCCAACAATTTGGCATGAGATATGCTCTAATGTGCTGTAATCATTTGAATGGGAATTTCCACTAAATTGGTAACTTACGGTTCTGGAATTGCTCGGTGACCTCAAGTGCTGGGGAACAGATGCAGCTTGCTTTCTTTATTTACCGATGCTGGCTCATAAATGTATCTTAATAGCTTGGACAACAAAGACAGCTCCCCTGTCGACCACTGAGTTGAACTTGACTGAAGAATGTCTGCCCTGGAAAGAAAAATATTTGGTTTCCAACTGAGAAGTGGAGGTTTCTGTGCCAAATAGGACAATGTTTGAAAACAACCAGAACAGAATGGAGAGAAGATTAAATTGTCACACTAAGACTTAAACCTGCTATGTAAAAACATAATACACCTATGTGTGCATTTGTCTACTGTGTATGTTCTTCCTTTTCTATTTTCAATCATTGTTAACTGCATAAACAAAAATGTGTAGTAATACCTTGGTTCTTGCTTTCAAAAACACTGGCACTTTTTGTATAACACAGGCAGCAGTTAATATGATCCTATCCAACTGTTAAAAAGACAACAGATATAGGTCAGGCAAGTATTCCGGATAAAACTTTGCAGGACCTGTAAAATTAATAGTAGCCAGAGCTAAATATGTTTACATCTAGCATCTCAAATGATTAAGGAATAGTATGAAGGTGCTCTGTGTCTGCTGTCTCTTTCAGACTTAGACATTTGTTCATTATAGAGAATGTTAATTCTGAACCGGTATATTTGAATCAAGTAGAAATGTTGTAATGTTATCATATAATGGAGATTTCAGCTTAAATCACTTCTTTCCAAACATATATCCCTCCACATATGTACAAGTGAATGTGTGAGAATGCATGTGTATACATACATGTGTTATTTTAGCAATGGTATTTAGGTCTTGTTAATAATCCTATTTTCCACGCTCTTTCCTTGCATATCTCATTTCACTTGGTGCTATCTACACTTAAAGATTCAGAATTTGAGGAGATATGTAAAGAATTCATATTTTCAGTGAAGGCGTGTGCATGGTTTTACATAAGATTTTGATAAGAAAGATTGAAGTGAAAATGGACAAAGAGAAAATAATGAAAGTAAGCTTGTAATGGAATGGTGTGACTTTGCTACATTTTTATTACCCTAGAAATTTCATTAGGAAGTAATCACCTTATTATAGAATCTTGTAAGATAATTTCAAATATTAAAAGAATACCTGCTCAGATGAAATCTGTAAGTTTTAAAGTAATTTGCATAGAATCCTACCAGTCTCATCTCTGTTAAGTTCTAAAAAAAGTTACATAGAGACTCTATTCTTCAGACTGTTCACAGATGGAATGAAGGCATGGGTACAGCTGGAATACACACGTGCCTCATTCAGTGAGTTACTGGTTGCTATCATTTGCTGTCTTGCCACAGTACTAACAAAATAGTAACATGGAGCAGAAGTCTCATATTGGATAACACACATGCACCAGCTGTCCCTTTAACCCACTAGTCTTCTCCTTCCTGATATAATTTTCATACTTTCATATTTTCACTTTAGATACTATCTGTTTGTTTACGGATTCACAGTTGCAATTCCCACTGAATTATGGAAAATTTATCATGAAAATAAAATACTTCAGACTAAAAAAACAGAAGTTTGCCCTTCCTGTTAGTATTTGTGTAATTTAAGAGATGTCTTTGCATCATGTAACACAGGTGCTGTGTGATAGAGGAGTTACCATGGAAACAACACTATTGAATAGCAAAATTAGGCATCAGGCTTTATCTTAATTACCTTATTTTTTTCCATGTTACAAGTATTTTTCTCTGTCCTACATGGAGTGAACACAGAACGTAACAGATTTGTAGACTGTAGCATATGTTCTACTTTCACAACTTTTCAGGGATTGCTGTTTGATTTTAGTGACTTTTTTATTACTTTTGTTCCTACTAATATACGCATAAGGCAAATAAAGTAATGGACAAACCATGAATGTACTTTGTGTGCATGTCTGTAGAAGATTTTGTATGGCAGGCATCTCCAAACGAGACTTCCATGCTTTAAGCACTCCTTAAGAAATAGGGATCCCATAAAAAGTCTGTTGTTGGTGCTGCGCTGTATTTTCCAAGTAAAGTAATATGGTTGATTTGAGAAGGAACTGAGATACAAATCCTGTATCCTGTGGATACTTGCCAATTGAGCATAGCCTCTATTTCTATCACTTTAACATCACAGAATCACAGAATTGTTGAGGTTGAAGGAACTTCTGGAGGCATCTTGTCCAACTCCCCAGATCAAATAGGGACACCCAGAGCAGGGTAACCAGGACCATTTCTGGACAGCTTTTGAAGATCTCCAAGGAGGGAGACTCCACAGCCTCTGTGGGCAACCTGTGCCACTGCTTAGTTAAAGACTGTTATCAAACAATGCTTCCTTCTTTGAATATATTTTTCATCACATACGAAGAGCTTTTATTTGATTCTTTGTATTATATTATAAGGGAACAAAAAGTATACACGATATAATATGTACATGAATAAGAACTCTTCTTTGATAATACTGAACCTTGGGCAAATGTATCAAATGTACACATATGGAAAAATTCAGGTCAGTAATTCTTTTTGTCATATGTTTATTGACAGTCTAACACTATTAACAAAGCATTCTTTCAAACTTTACATTCTCAGATTTAGGAAAGAATAACAATGGTGAAATGTATATTAAGGTTTAAGAATACAGATTATATTTGTTAAATATAAACATTACATTTAAAACCAACAGTTGCATGAAAAATCATCAGCACAACTTTAAGTATAAAGATACATATTTGAAGGATGATTATCACATATAACTCCATCATTATCATTCAGCTACCTAAAGTTTTGTTTTCTTATTTGGATGGATGGAGAATTATTTTTCTTTTCCTGTACGGCTAAATGAAGTAAGTTCTTAACACAATAAATATGATGACATGAGAAATCCCTCTTGGGCAGAATTGTACATGTATCATCTTGTGACTTCAGAGGAGGAAAAAGCTAGTGTAGTCTGGAAAGAGATAGATACAGAAAGGGAGGATTTTTTTCAAGAGATAGGTTAAATTTATATCACCTTGTAGAAGCAAATTTTTACTGAGAAATAAGACAAGTGAAGGAACTAAATAATCTGCTGAAGAAGTAGTGAGAGCACATGAGAAGCGCTAATATGAGAAATAAAGGAAGAATGAAAAACCTTCCAGTGAAGACCTCCAAGTAGTCATAAGATTTATATAGCACAATACAGACTGCACAATATAAAAGAGAAAGATTTAAAGGTAGGAAAAAAAGAAGACGGAGCAGGGCAGATACGTAACACAAGCAGAAATTGAGAGACTGCAAAGTCACTGTCATGCATGAAGGACCAATGAATGGCCAGTGTAAGCAGGTAAAAAACAATGGTGGATGGACAAAAATAATGTAAAAGGCAATCTCCTAGATGGATCAGTATTTAATGAAGAGAAAGCTAAGCTGAATGGACACTTTGGTAAGAAGAGTAATCACTCAAGAAGAGAAAATCACAAAGATATTGTCAGAACTAGGAGAAAAGAGGTCGAATCAGTCTTCAAACTCTATTTTCTTCATACCTAAGAAATGAGAATCATATAGTCATAGAATCATGGAATATCTCAAGTTGGAAGGGACCCACAAGGGTCATCAAGTCCAAATCCTGGCTCCACAAAAGATCATCCAAAATTCAAACCATATGTCTGAGAGAGCAGTCCAAATGCTTCTTGAACTCCAGAAGGCTCAGTGCCATGACCACTGCCCCAGGGAGCCTGTTCCAGTGCCTGACCACCCTGTGGTGAAAAACCTTTTCCTTAATCCCCACCCTGACCTCTTCTGTCCCTTGGGCCCTGTTGCTGTCACAGAGAGCAGAGCTCAGCGCTGCCCTCCACTCCCTGTGAGGAGCTATAGCTGCTATGAGGCTTCCCCTCAGCTCCTCTGATCTGGGCTGAGCAAACACAGAGTCCTCAGCTGCTCCTCACAGGTCTTTCCTACTAGACCCTTCGCCATCTTCATAACCCTGCTAATGGACACTCTTAACAGTTTCAATCCTTCTCATTTTGTGGTGCCCCAAACTGCACGCAGTGCAGGAGGTGAGGTTGTACAGTGCAGAGCAGAAAGGACAACCCCTCCCCTCTTCCCAGTGGCAGTGCTGGGCCTGGTGCACACCAGAGTATGTTTGGCTCTTTCAGCTGCCAGGGCACACTGCTTAATTGTGTTCAACTTGTCATCCACCAGAACCTCCAGATCCCTTTTCATGGGGCTGCTCTCCAGCAGTGTCAGCTGTGTAGTATTCACAGAAATCACAGAATCATAGGGGTTGGATGAGCCCTGTGGAGATCATTTAGTCCAACCCACCTACTAAGGAGGCTCCCTGCAGTGGGTTACACAGGAAATCATACAGGTGGGCTTTGAATATCTCAAGGGAAGGAGATTCCACAACCTCTCTGTGCAGCCTGTTCCAGTGCACTGTCATCCTCAAAGTAAAGGGGTTTTTGTTTTTGTTGGTGTGGAACTTTCTGCGTTCCAGTTGTTCTGTCACTAGGCACTACTGAAAAGAGCCTGGCCCCATCCACTTGTCTTCCACTCTTTAGATATTTATAAGCATTGACAAGATCTCCTCTCAGTCTTCTCTTTTCCAGGCTGAACAGACCCAGGTTTCTCAGCCTTTCCTTGTAGAGGAGATGCTCTAGGCCCCCCCATCATCTTTGTGTCACTCCGCTGGACTCTCTCTAGAAGTTCCCTGTCTTTCTTGAACTGAGGAGCCCAGTATTGAACACAGTTAACATGTGGCAATTTGAAGTCACCCATAAGGATAAGGGCAGCTGATCTAGAGATATCTCTTAGTTCCTTGTACATCTTGTTCTAGTCTTGAAATTGTACTTCCACCCAATCACAGCCCTTTATCTCTAGTCTTCTCAAAATATGTTATCAGAGCAGACTTCTCCCTCAAAAAATGTTCTGTTCTTCATTTGGCTTAATTTCTTTAAAAGTAAGATGTACTATTTGGCATTAGCTTTTGACTTGTTAGTTGGTACGGCTGTATAAATAAAAAGATGGAAATACAAGAAAATGTAATCCTCATGGTAAAGTTAGTTACTAATTAACATAGGGATTTTATAGGCTATAAATATTTTTTTTGTGAAAGCACAGTAGAATCCACTGCTGTGAAAATTGGCATCTCAAGTACAAGGAACTGGTATTGGATGAAAGCATGGTCTTGCTGTTTGGTAGCTGTGAGCAGTGTGATACTGATGCTGACTGTAATAAATTTAGCATCAGTACCAAGAAGTTGTTGTCACGATGTGACATTGACAGAATATCTTTTTTGCTCATCTCCTAGTCCAGTAGCTCCTCATAAATGCAAGTTACCTCCTGGAAGGTTTATTACTATTGAAGTTTAATTGGTTTTGTGAATAAAATGGCACTGCGTATAATTTGTTCTGCTTCTGTTTTTAAACTACTACTGGACTGGATTAAATATTTTTTCAATAATCGTGAAGCGTGAATGCCAGATTGGGTTTCAGCTGCTGATAAACCTGAAAAAGAATTCCATCTTGGAAAACAAATTGATTTATTTTTCATTTGTAGGAAAAGCAAAGAAAACAAAATAGTGCCAATCACAGGCTAGTAAGGTCGCCCAAGACAGGTCTCATTTGCAAAAGTAGCAGCAATATACACATATATTATATAAAAGCCAATTAGTATTTGCACAGCAAAGTGCATAAAGCAGTAGTTCATACACAGTTAGGACTATGAATATTAAGCTAGTCAATTAATCTACAAAACAAACTTTGCAATCAGTCAAGCAACCTTTCAGGGATTCAAATAAGCCATCTGATGGGAGCATAATTAGATTTGTGTTTCACCTCTGAAAATACCACTGTGTGCACTTTTTCTGCTGCTTTATAGGCCATAACAAGTTGTTCCCAGGACATTTAACAGGCAAGTCACATTTCTGTCATTCAGTGGAGCCTTGAGTACATTTAGGACATGTCCTGCAGAGCTGTTCATTGTAGTGGTTGAAGGACACCTGGTACCATTGGAACAAATGCTATATTTACAAACATAGATTTAATGAGTTCCTGAAGTGCAGTAAAATGTCCTTGGATGCTGAAAAAGAAGATTTGATTGATAATCTACACATACTTGCGTAATGCAAATAGGGAAGATTATTTAATCTAAATTATGCCATCTTTATCAAAAACATCCCAGTACTGTAGTATTGAAGTACAAGTTCTTTGATGAGCTATCCACCAGGACTGTGATGTCATTTTGACACATTTCATGGAAAATCATGGATGAATGATAGGTGTAAGTCTTCAAATCACTAATGTGATAAAGCAAGGCTGACAGTTTTCTTTAATAATGGTATTTTACTGTTCGACAAAATTAAGCTTTGTGGCATTTCAGTTCCTACTGTCCTTTTCAGAATTGCTTACAGAATCTATTTATGATCACTCTGGCATTCCAAGGATGTTATACTAAAGCTGTATAGCATTTCTAGACCCATGTTACTTTATCTTGTCAGGCTGATGATATTGCCTTGTCATGTCAGTGCCAGTAGGTAATGGCAGAAGAAATGATAATTTCTACACCACGGAGTGGCAGTCTAGTTCTGCATGCTTCTGTCTGGACTGCACACCCTGAACTCACCTTTGTGTTTCGTCTGTGGGAGTAATACATCAACATACAAATAGCACGTTGTTTACATGATGAGCAGCCAATTAACCCACTTGAAAAACAGGCTACATTAATTAAAGTTATTATGAAGAGTGTCTTTGTGGGGGAATTTTAACAAATAAATGACATACATTCTCATCTGCCAACTTTTAGAATTTGAAATACTTAAGAAAATACTTGTTTTGTGCTCTGAGGAAACTCTGCAACAATTCTGCTGCATATTTATATAGCATGGCTTCTTGTCTTGAAGCAAGCATATAGAGAATCTAGGGAAAAAACAGAACCCATGCTGAGTACTACCTACAAACAACTAGCACAGAGACAGTTCTTATTTAGGGCACAAGCAACCTACTTCAGATAATAGACAGAAAATAGAAAGAAAAATTTGTCAGGACGTCATAACCATCCTTTCTCTCATGAGAGATCATTTCTGACTTTTTAAAGAAAGCTAGTTAGATGCTGATTCTCATGATCATAGCTTATTTCCTTACACGGAGGATCATTCATATTTGCAAAATGTGAGCAATTTAAACCTGCCACTGAACAATCCCATTTATTCAGTAAAATAAATGATGCTTTGAGAGGCACCATAAAGAGTTGCCATGTCTTTTTTCTATTTTTTTCAATTTAGATAAAAAAATATATTGGCAGGCATGCACCTTTTGCCTATACAGATCCAATTATAACATGACAGTTAAAAACTCATCATAAAAACCTGCCTTCTAACACACACACACACACAGAAAAACTTCATTATAATAAAGAAAAAAAAAAAAAAGAAAAACAAAGAATGTGAAACAAACAGGAAGAAGGGACAGACTTCTCCCTTCCTCATAAATCCATAAGGAAATTGTTCATTACTGAAGTGCTATTCCTCTACTTTGCAACACCAGATTTCACTTTGTTGACTCTAGTACATTCTCTTAGTCATACAAACGTATACGTTCTTTTTTTCCCCTTGACCTCTGCTTCTTTATGTGCAAAAATTGAACAGTTTAGCTATTCATCCAACTTCACTCAGCATGTGGTCTATTAACTTTCTAGTATTCAGTCTCAGCTGTGAGGACAGCCATAAATTTCCTACTGGCCTGTTCTGTGGCTTTCATAGCATGTGTATGCTTCCCAAGCAATCCTATCCACATTTCTCTGAAATAAAGGCTATCATCCCCACCCTCCAGCTGGGAAACTCAGGCTCTAAAATAACAGCATCTGAGATTTTATGCTGATCCAAGTAGCTTACAATGGGTAACATTTCATATTTTCAAGGGGCAGTTCCCTGTAGTTTGATGACATCGTCCTTATATTACTCTTCTCCAATAGTACTTTCTGATAAGAAGTATCATACAACATCCATAACTGGCAGTGCTACTGGTGTATCACAGATATTAAAATGTGTTCTTTGCTAGTGTAAAATCTCATGCTATGCCTGAAGAGAAATGATAGACTATGATAAACAGGACTGTGAAGATCACTGTGCCTTTTCTTGTTGCTGGAGAAGCTACAGATGTTGAAATTCTCATGGAATTTAACTAGAACAGAAAAACTCTTCAAGAGAAAACTCTGTGACTCCCATTATAACACCAAACACCATATATTGAAGAAAAGCCACTAGAAAGCAATATAGTTTTCAAACTATGTCTTGTAATGCAAGCAAGATCTTTCTATTAAACAGAAATCCACTCCCTGTAGAGAGCGGAGTAAGACAATGAAGAACTGACACTGGGAGGACTCTTGGGATCTACCTATGAAATTCCTACTGTGGCAAAGATAAAACAATCCAACTCTGTATTTTGTTGGAGAGTCCCTTTAAAGTGCATTTTTTTTTTAAATGTATATTCTTCTTTCTAAGCTCGGTGACACATAGCTTAATGGCCATATGGCTTTTTTTTTTTGCTTGCATCTAATAATTTTTAATGCTTTCTTAAAAACTTATAGTGATTTGCTCTGATAACAGCCTTCCATCTCTCACTGGCTATGCATGTTTTCTCAGTGGGTGTGATTTTTAAACTGTCCTAATAGGGAGTTAACTCTAATGAGTTGATAAACACCTCTTCCAAGGATTCTGGCCTTTTGGCTTCTGGAATACATCTCAAGATTCTTGACCTTGAAATCACAGAGCAAGATTCATCTGTTTCTGGTTATTGGTCATTTTTGTTATTTCTAACGCGTTACTTTTGATATCAAGGACATATTTTTCCAGCTGAATTTGGAGTTCTTTAGTCCATACCTGCTTTGAGCAGGGTTAGCCGCGAGGTCCAACCAAATGGCTCAGTGATTTATTCAGCTTGAGCTCTAACTAACAGACTCTTGAGGGGAGGAAAGCATATTTGCAGTAAAGTCTCTGAAAAGACAGAGAGAAGGAAATTTTTTCCCCCAGAACCAACATGCTGAGGTGTTATTTCAATTGAGGAAGCCATTGAAAGTTGCTGAACTAGAAAATGAGGAAGTCCCTGTGCAAGAGACTATTTGGGCCAGAGTGTGGCTGGAAGAAATACATTAAAATTAATTAATAAAAACTGCCCTGGTGCTGACGAAGACAATTCTATCTTAGACTTCTTATACATAAATCTGTACATGAGCAGTTTTCCCATCTGAGTAGCCTAACATGCGTAAATACAGCACAGAATTAAATTGCACAGTTCAAAGTACATGTACGCATATGTTCCTCACTCTGGAACTCATCTGAGTAATTTTAAATATTATGGCAGCACATAAAAGGATATCACTGTAACTCATTTAGTTTTCAGTGATAAAGTTTCTTGCCATCTAGTATCAGGCAATTATCACCTATAAATTTACATGCATGTGCAATGCTATTCCACTTGATCAGGCTTTTTGTGTAGTTCAAATTAAAGACACTTGCAACTATGTGCTGAATGGGTGTCTTGATATCTACTCTTTCAGTCTTTTTTCCTGATGAAGGAGAGCTTACGAGATCATACTGGAGTATTTGTGCAGACATATGTCTCTCAGTCACTCTTTTAATAGCTTTTGAACCTGCTGGACAATTTCAACCACATTAGGAAGAGAGGAGCTAGCTTGCAGATACTAAATTTACATACGTTAAATTAAAATTGATAGTTAAGCATGGGAAGAAGAGATTCTTAGATTCACTAGCATTTCCATACCCCTCCTCTGCCACTGAAAGACTGTACCATGAACACTTCATTTGAATCTAGAGAATTCATATTAGAAAGCTATTGAGAATGCTTTGTCACAGAAAAAGCTTTAGAATTTATAGTTTACTAGACACTGGAGAATCCATATAGTCAATCCCAAACTGCAAAGCTTCAGCAGTCCCCTTGCTTATCTCTTTGCTACACATTAAAGAACCATTACTTGATAACATCAAACACTCACTTCAAAAAAATTACAAGGAGCTTTGGCACTATACTTAGGTTTGTAAAAACCATCATATTTCTTGCCCTAAATAAAATCTGAAGTGATCTGTTAAAAGGGTAAAGAAAGCATGTACTGAATTATCATAGTAGCTTCCTAGATTTTTTTAGATGGTCAGCTAATACTTCTAGTTTAGTTACTGTTTGAATGCATGGGAACTTTCAGTGTATTTCTTTCCCAGTGTTGACATCATGGAAAGTTCACGAAGTATGACAACTGGTAAAAGCACTGTTCCGAAGGGACCTTCCTCTTAGCATTTGGCAGGCATTCCTAAATAGGACCTATTTTATTTAGGTTTTCAGCACCATCTCTACTGGTCAAATAATGATCTTGTTAACAGCTAGAAGATAGAATATTTCTTTAACCATGTGCTCCTCTTTATTTTTGTGATGGAGTTACTGTCATAGAATTTTAAATAGACACAGAATTAGTCTGAGAGCATCATATGACCAAATACCCCCCCCAAAAGTTAATTCAGAGATAAACTTCTGAAGCATCATTTTAGCAGGATTTTTAATAAGGGATCTCACAGACTGATCTTCTTCCTTTTCCTGAATTCCTTATGCACTGGGAGTAATTCCACTGGAAGCCAAAGGTATCAGAAACACGTAAGACAACTTCTCATTGAATATTTCAGATGTGTTTAAAGAAAAAACACTGAGTGTAAGATAATTAAATGTTTTTGAAGTGCATTTTTTGTAAAACCTTGTGTCTCGGGTAATACATTTTTTCCCATGGAACAACTAAGAATGCAAACGTTACCTCAATTATTTTTAATCTGCCTTATAACAGACTGCATTGTCCCCAACTGAGGCTGGAGATCAGTTGTAAGCTGACACTATTTCTGTATTCCAGCTTTGGTTCACTGAAAAGACCATACCTGCTCAAGATCTGTCTCACTGACTGTTCATGAAAAGTCCTTGGCAATAAAAGGAATGAATGGTATGTAAATAGCACAATGAATGTACAATGTCACCTTTAAAAATTATCTGTCTTAGCTCTGCTTGCCTTATTTAGGTATAGAACTAGTTAACATCCACTGAAGACTAACACTGTGGCATAATGCACTTCCTGGAGGGGTCTTGGTTCCAGAAAAAAGGATCAAACTATCAGCAAAAGCTCACAGCTTATCACAGTTGCAGGAAAAAGAATCTTTACAGACTGCATTTATGCAATGCATGTTAGTACTTTCAACTTTCAACTAGTTGTGTTCACTTCTACAAATCTGGCATAAAATCACTGCTTTCTGGTAAGCATCCATGTCCATTCTGCTTTAAGGAGGGGTGAATACACATGAAGATGCTCTTCACCCTGATTCAATAATAATGAAATGAAATTGGTGTAGCTTAAGTAGGATTACACAGGCAGCCCCAGTGATAAGCACTGAACTGTCTGGAATTTATGGATTTTCTCAAATCATGTTTCCGGCGCTTGAGGAAGCAGATTTTTCTTTGGTCTCACAGCATTTAGATTTTGCTTATTAAATGTTTTTTCCTCTTTTCCAGTTTTCACTAGCAGCCATTCCAGTTTTTATGTAACGTGGGTGGAAGACAATTTTCCTCTGCTAGTTAAGATACATTTCTCAGTACTTTCTTGCAATTTTTGTGCGGGTGGCACTGCAAAACTTTGTATTTGTGGAAAATTATTTGCTAATCTGCTTTTAACTGCGTTTCAAACTGTAAGTATTCCTTTATTTTATGGAGTTATATATGTGTTGAAACAATATGGACCTCAGTAGGAATTCGCCACAATAACTACAAGATGCGCACATACTTTAGCAGGCTTCAGAGAATGACTTTTTCCAGCTTAGCTGTGGGATCTGTAAATACTACAGAGATTATGGAACCAATCAGTAGCAGTTTTGCCTGAAATCTTCAGGCAAAAGTTATCTTCAACACTGCTGCATTTCTAAATTTGCTGCTTTACTCCTTTACTCCAACTTGAGTGTTGTGATTCAAATGGCTACTGGGATCGTTAACATTAAGGCAGTATCTTCATAACCACTGGAGAAGCACAAGAGCCGTGCCAAGGCTGGTTCTCCCTTCTCAACCCAGAGAGCTTTCTGCTGCATGGGGATGGGGAAGGGGCACCGGGCTGCAAAAAAACCCAGGTCACATTTGGGTTTGATTTCAGCAAAGTTTCATTTCTGATGTAACAGTGCCGAAATCTTGTCTGTTAAAGCTTACAAAAAAACCCAAACCAAGTAAAATAATGAAAATAAAAACAAAACAAAACAAAACAAAAAAACCCTACGGAAAAAAAGCCACAGCTGTTCTGTGAGCGGATCTGCCACTCTGGGCCAAAATACCACAGGAGGAGGTTTTGGTGTATTTCAGCTCTCCTAAGGCAATTGCTCAAAATCTTTCCTCTCCCCTGAAGAAGGGAGGCAGCCCCAGGCCCGGCAAATTTGGGCTTCCAGCAAGGGCCAGCCAGAAGGGAGGGCATTTTGGGTGCGCACCTTCTGGCAGCCCGACAGCCAAAGCCACCCAGGCGGGCAGCAATCCGCCGAGAGAAACCCAAGCTCTTTCCCACGGAAATCTGGACGCGCTCCGAACTGCCGCTTCCATTTTGGCCCCAGGTAGGTTTCCACAGCGCGTACGCTCGGTGTCAGCTCAGTTTGTCCTCTGCTGCCTGCTGCCCTTCGCGTGCACGCACAGCGCTCCTGAGCCTGAGGAACCCCCGCCCCGCCGCCCGGCCCGCTCCCAGGGCCTCCGGCCGCGCTCCCCAAGCGGTCCGCAGCCGGCGACGGCGCTAGGACCCTGCGGGCGCAGGAACGGGCGGGCGCGCATGCGCGTTGGCGCTGGCCGCCGCCGGGCTCGGCGGAGCGCTGCGGGCGGGGACGCAGCGGCGGGGGGCGGCCGCCGGGAGCTTTCCGTCAGCGCCCGGCGTGGATGGGCGCCGCGGCTCGGTGCTGCGCTGCCCGGCCCCGATGAGTCCTCGCCGGAGCAAGTGAGTGAGAGGCGCCGAGCGCCGCTGTCTTCGCCCTCCCGCCTTCCCCGGGACAGCGCGTCCCTCCCGGGCGGGGAGGGGGCCGGCGCCCGCCTCGCTCTTTCAGCGCCGCCGGTCCCGCGGGGCAGCCCGGGGCACCGCGCGGGTTGTCGCCTTTCAGGGCGATCCCAGCTGTTAATTTTAAAAGCTGTCTCCGAGAGCGGCGGGCGGAGGGGAAGCGCTGCCCGCGGCCGTGAGCCGGCCCTGCCTCTACGGAGCCCTGCCGCCGCTCCGCGCGAACGGGCCGGGCCGGGTCAGGCTGGGCGGTTGGGGGTCAGGCTGGGCGGAGGGAGCCGCGCCGCCACCTGCGCCTCGACGCGCGGCTCACCGGGCTGCCCCGGCCCTATCTGCCTTTCCCCGCAGAGCGCTGGCTGCCCGGCCTCGGCAGCGAGGATGTGGTGAGGGAATGGGGCTGTCTCCCGCGGGGGCTCGCCATGGCCAGGGAGGACTCGGTGAGGTGCCTGCGCTGCCTGCTCTACGCCCTCAACCTCCTCTTCTGGGTGAGTCCGAACAAGCGGCGGCCGCGGCGCGCGGCACGGCCCCGGTGGTGCCTCTGCGTCGGGGGCTGCGGGAACCGGGGAGGGAAAGCGGCCCGTGGGTGTCTCTGATGCGCGCCCCTGGGCAGGCGGGGCTCGTCGTGACACGCCTTAAAGAAAAGCGTTTGGAAGCTTGTTGTGAGTGAAATTAGCGTGGTGCTGGCTTCGTGTTATAAATGCACGTGTGCACCCGTAATGCACGCGTGTGTGCAGAGAGCGAAATAGTCGGGGGTGTCGTGGCTTCCTCACTGCGTGAGCGAGCGTCAGAGCATCCCGTGACCCGGACTGAACTCAGCTCTCAGAGCACTGAGCTGCCCTGTGGAGGCCTTATCCAGCTCATCGTTGTACTTTTGGGGACTGGATCCAAGCTGGCAGACAGGGCTTGGAGTGATTTCTTTCTTTTGCTTTCAGCATTTCAGTCAAAGCTGTAATTACAGCAGTAGGGCTTCCAGCTCTCAAGCATAAAGTAGGTGTGATCAGCTCTGGCTCCTAAACTTTTCACGTCTTCACACAAACTGTGCAGTGCAGATTTCTCACAAATCACACTCACACCAAATGAAGCCTGCTTCACCCACATAGTTGAGATTTGTGCTGGCTAAGTATAGGAAAAAGAACGAGTAAGAGGCATGACATTCCGCACCCATTGGCAAGTACCGATTTGAGAGGTGCTGCCTGATTGTGTGATGCAGGCAGCATACATAGGCTAACACCAACTGTATTTTATACTGAAGTAAAAATGAAGATTACTGAAAATTAAGTGGAGAGCAGAATATGAATGAGAGAATTATTAGAGTGCATTGGGGCAAAATAAGACTCTATTGAAAGTTTTGTGTTTGGCAGAGGTGAAACATAAGTATTTCATTCTTCCAGCAAATGTAGGACTAAAGCCTTATAAACAGAAGATGAGGAAATCGTCTCCATTTTTTTTTTAAATAACATGTAGTTATTTATCACATTATGCATGTTTTTCATTGAATATCGTACAAAATCCTAGAACTTGTATTTCGTTGAGTGAGGGCTGCCTGGGTCCTATTCCTGATTTTTAGGCATATGCTGCTAGAGTTGAGTGAATGTACATCCATGTGACTGGGAACATCCTGTCCTCCAGTATGCATTCTCATTACCTTCATCTTGGTTCCAAATTGCTTCCTTGAGCAGTCCTTGTCAGTTTTCATTCACGACCTTAACTCACCCCCTAAAGCAGTCTGTACCCTTAAGCTTACTCCAATTTTCTCTCTTTCACTCCCTGCTCTGTGCTTACCATGTTTCTTCAGACTTAGTATTTAGGGGCATCTTTGTAGGCAAAAGCAGCCTTTCGTGTGGTCCCTCGGTGATAACCTCACAAGGTAGTGCCCCCATTCTTTGGTGGTGAGGGCCTTGGTGCTGAAGCTGAGTGCTCCTTTTCTCCTCCCGAGTGGCACTCCTTGTGTAGGGAAGTTTGCCTGTATTTTTGGAGGGGACTGGTGCATTGCATCACATCTCTCTAGGGAGATCAAGGATTGATGAATGTCATACATGTAAGGAGGCTGAAGTTGGACTAGTGAAGAGGCAGTGAGCAGGGAACAGGTGTAGAGAGAAACAAGCAGATGTGGAGATGGGAGATGCATGTAGGTGTACTTGTGTGGGAGGGTGCATGCTGGCTCACTTGGGAGATTTAAGTTTTTGCCCTCTTCGCTTGAATTAAGTTCTGTTCCATATTCCAAGTCAGTTTGCTCCTTCCAGCTTTTCATGGTTTTGTTCTTGTGTTTTTCTGTTGTGGAGCTAAGGCACAGAGCTGCAGAGCACTTTGCAGCTTGGCGGTGGACTAACAGTAACTGCATCCATAGTGTGCTGCTGTTAGCCTTGTCCATCCGTAATTCATCATTCAATATTTTCTTAAAAGCATTTGGCTAGAAATAATTTCTCATTCTTTAGATTTTTTTTTTGTTTGCCTTTTGAATAATGATGTCTCAGGTCACTGCTGAATAGGAAGTGTGACTTCTTTTTTTCTTTCATAATCATATAGGAAAGGGGATCTTTTGAGTCTATACCAATATGACAAGAAGTCCTAGAGAAGAAAACAGCAACTTTTCATAATCATCTTCAAGACAACAATGTGAAAAATATCTAAATTTAATCTTCATATCTGATGGCAGAATAAGTAACACCCGAGCAGCTAAGCAAGATCTGTATTCACAAAATGTGTGTCAAAGGATGTGAATATGTACTTGAATAGTAAATGCCAGTATCAGCAGGTAACTTGCATTACAAATGTTTAATAGAATAAAGCTGTTTTCTGTAACGTGTATAGAATTAAAGGTGTTAGAACTAAAGAGAAAAATTGGCCAGTCTGTTTGGAGCTCGTTCCCTGAATTTTAAAAAGTAATTGTATGCAACTGTTTGACACAGAATAAAACAAACAAACGAAAAGTGATTGCCATAATTGTGTAGTGAGAAATAAAATGAATGGTAGGTGGGCAATTACATCAAATCAGATTCTTTGGAGGCATGTGCAATTAAAAACCTCTTTCTGCTTCCTATCTGATCCTGTTTGGATGTGTATTTAACAACTAAATTTAACAACTAAATACAAATCTGCTACTCATTGCTTATTGTAGTGAAATGTCTCATATCTCTTTCTCTATCAGAGCTGAATTTTCTCCCATTGGGGTCAGTGGGAGTACTACCACTGACTTTTCTGAGTGTAAGAGTATGACCCCGCTAGGCAAAAAATTCTCATGGAAAAGTTCTGCGGGCAGCAGGTGCTTACTTGCCTGTGTGTGGGTGGGAGCTGTTTCTCTTCACCACCAGTCTTCCATTTGGAAAGCTTTAGCTTGTAATGTTGCTTATGTTAGCATTCAGTTTGATAAATACCAGCTCAGACTATGGACTGGATGGCAGGGAGTTTAGATTAGATCAGCTCCTGGAAATGCAGCTGCATTCCTCCTGAGCTATGAGTGTGGTATTATGCTCTGCCTTAACAGATAAACACAATAGCAGCATACTTAAAATGGATGAGAGCAATGTGTGTTTCTGGGGTGTGCAGAGAGCTCACAATTTTGGGAGCATTTATGTTATACTCCTTAAACTTGTTCTTGGAGGGTTTTACAACAACTCCTGCTTCATTGCTTCAGAAGGGCTATAGCCTCCAAACAGCAAGCAGTTGTTACTGTGTCTGTTTGCTGTGTTGCTTATCAGTCTCTGGCTGAAAACATTGAAGACATACAAACAGTGTGTGTTGATTTTTTGAAATCATGGCTTGATGAAGGGTCCTAACCAGGATACGGTGACCTTCTCTCCTTGTTTCTTTCTGGTGTTGTGCAGTGGCCAGTCCAACCACGTATTGTGCAAACAGGCTTGGGTTCTCTCCCAAGAAGAAAATAGAGAGTCAGCTACGTTGACCTCTAACATTTGAAACCCTGAAAAAAGCTGTAAGACACCCTGTGGCTGCTGTGTCTGGTGCAGTCTGAGTATCTGCCTCTGAGGAGAAAATGTTTAGAGTAACTTTCAAATGTGTCCTGTGTGCAACTGTTGCAGCACTTGTGTAAGGGATTCCAGCTTTTATCTTACCAGCCTGGTAAGGGCAGACAAGTCCACGTATAGCTCCTTGAGGAAGTGTTAATGCATAATAGAATTGACTAGTCTGACCATCAGTCTTGCAGAAAATCTTTCTGTATGGATGGCTGGTGTCTTCATAATTTGGTGACTGTCAAAGCCCTCTACAAGCAGTGAAGCAAAAGAACTCTGTCAGTCACTGTGCTGTGACACTTGTAGCTTCTCCAGAGTGTAACTTACTGGCGTACAACTGCATGCTTTGTATTTGAAAAAAGTGCTTTTTATAGGGTTTACCTAATGAGCAGAGATTTGGAAGAGTCAGCAGGGTGATACACGTGTCCATGAGTGGGATGAAAGGAGTGTTGTCTGGATGTGAATAGATTGGTATTTCCTAAGCTGTGACTTGCAGTAGGCATTTTCTTCTGAAGTGGAAATAAAAATGTTGTCAGTGTTCTAATTATTGTTGGTTAAGTGACTGAATGTGGTAGTAGATCTATGATTCTTCTGGAAGATGATCCTAAGGTCAGCCGAATCGTGCATCTGACTGCAAAATGTCTTTTTCAAGACATTTGAATCATTGGGTTGATTTTTTTTAATAGCACTTTGGGCAGGAATACCCTTCAAACTGAAGCCTGCATTTAACATTGGGTTTGATTCTTCTGTCATCCACATGTGTAAAAGAGCATCACTCCAAGGAATTTAGACTAACAGATGCAACTTGATTTCTGCAGATGTCTTGTTTTTGTAACATTGCTATTTGCAGCATATTAGTATCTCCAGAAATGCGCTGTTTAGCATTTTTTAGTCAAGACTTTTTACTTAAGCAAATTATCTTGCTTGTGCTTGAGAGAAGCCAGGCTGCTACTGCTTCTTAGTTTTCAGTTTTTAGAGACAGTACTAGTCTTTATTTCTAGATAATGTGTGTGAGATTTAGTTTTTACTGAGATTTTAGTTTGTTTGGAAAGATTTAATAGTTCTACAAATATGTTTTATGCTTCTATGAGACTATAAAGGTCTGTGCTTCTGGGGCTTTCCTAGATCAGCAAACTCCTGACACCGTTCCAGCTTAGTAGCAGTTATGGATTTAATGTGAGCATCCTTGTTTATTTTGAGAGCTTCATAACTCGTCCTGTTGTAAATCCTCCTCACCATGATTTGTAATAATGCCAGTTGTTCTGGACTTTGCTACAGTTTCTTCCCCCTTCGGCTTTCTTTGCAGTCCTTTAAGGTGGAGAGACCTTAGCTTGGCTTTAAAGGCAGGCATCAGTCACAGAAAATGGGCAGCCAGTTAACACTGGAGATCGTCTATGGGCAGTGGCCTTCGTGGTTGTGCTAGAACAGGAAATAGAAAACAGTGCTGAGTACTGGAAAAATGCAGCGTCCTGACTGTCTAAAGTAGATTAAGCAAAGCAACAACTTGGAGAGGGACGGACTTGTTATACTTTTCTTGGTAGCTCAGACACACAGGTTCCTTTGAAAAAGTATAGTCTAAATTGGTGAACTAGGTAATGCTACTAAATGCAAATAAAAGCAGCACGATTGTTTTGTCAAATTTCTCATGTTTTCTCATATTTTAAAAAAGCCAAATATATCTGAAATGCAGAAAAAGTCTGTATGGACTTTCTATCTTGAGAAAACTTTTTTTTTTTTTCTTTGGTGAGTGTGTGTGGCAAGAAGGAGCAGCTGCTGTTGTGTTCATTGTAATTGAGAGTGATCATGGCTTGGGCAAATCAAGGTTGTAAGCTGTGGGTGACTGTATCATAGTGGTACGCTTCTCATTAGCAGGTGATTCACAGTGTCACTGGGTGTTGAGCAGAGTCAAATGTTGCCACGTTCTTCACCCAGTGAGGTTTATCTGCCTGAGGAAATGCTGTTTCTGTTGAACCGTGCCTGAACTTTCCTTCATGCTGCTAGCTCCTACTATGTAGCAGTACCATCTAATTTAGGCTATGTGATTGCAGCCAGTCCTCCTGGCTGACAATGTGAATCGCTTTACATCTACCTTGAATTTGTGCTTGTGAACCAGAAATCAGGTAACATGAAAAAGAAGCAAGCTTTCAGTTAGTTTTCCCTTTTAATGCAAACATTTCGCACGTTGTATTATCTAGTTTTGGTTATGTGTTTCACCTGAGAAAATATAGCAAGGGAATATTAACACTGTGCATTGAAGCATTAAAAATAATTGAAAGCAGAGGTATTGTGTCCTTCTTTTCTAACCTCAAATGTATCTTTATCCAACCTCAAATATATGTGTTCAACCTTGTAATTATTTTACTTTGTTTTGCATTTACTGTGACACAGCAAAGACATTGTTCTATCTTCCTTTCTTCGGATCCAGATTCTGAGTATGGGTTGTGTTTCTGCTGCTGTTCAACTGCCTCTGCTGCCAGTGGCATCTGAAGATGCTTGGAGTGAATAGACTAAGGATCACATTTTCAAAGAATTTATGTGACTAATAATATCCATTGAAATGAACACTGCCAAGCTGGGTACTTGTGTTTACCAGTGTAAATATGGTGTTCATGCTTGACCATTATGGTCTGCTTTTAGGGACCGCTCCGTAGACATGGTAACTGAAACCTGATTTTCTTAGCATTCTTGCATAAAGAAAATACCTAGAAGGCCATTCAAGAATAACTCCCACTTCTGTGGGAGTTTGGTGTCTTTTAATGGCAGAGCAAGCTATAGGAGGAGTTCTAAAGGAACAGAAATGCTTTTAATGTTGGTCTTTGAGAAATCTTTTACTTTTTGGTGTCTTTGAGCTGTATTATTTATTTAACATCCACAGATTCTGGGAGCACACAGAAGCATACGTCAAAATTCTCTTTAAGGTGCTATACAAATATAAATCAAAGAGAAGTCAAGTGCTGTCTCTGGAAAGGGCACTAAAGATATTTGAGGAGATACTCATATAGATAAATTTCTTTTTTTAAACTGCTTTTTTTTGTTTTTCATCAGCTGCTATCTGAGCTTTTCTACTTAGGGGAAGAGCAGTAAGAAACGTGTTTGAAGTGAGGGACAGTGAAGGAAGTTGAGTGGGTAAAAGGTGATGAACGTAGGCTAGGGAGAGACTGGATTTTGATGGCCCAGAAGTGTTTCTAAGGTTTGGAGTTTGGTAGAAGTGCCACCAGAGCACTACATTACCAGTCTGTGTTCTAACGAAGTAAAGCAAAGCAGAGTTCAGCTGCTGGTCAACTTTGTATCTGCCTCTGAGTAACCTTTTATCCCACCTGTTTTCATAGGTGAGAGGGCTCATTCCTCCTGAAGACTGACAATGGGTTAGTGGATGAGTTTCAGCAATACAGTCCCTTAAAAGAGAGTGGCTTGACATGATGATGGAAAGGAAAAAATATTCCCAGACTTCACCCTAATGTTAGAAATGTCGTTAATGTTTCTTTATAGACATTCAGGAATCACTGGGGGGGGCTCCCAAGTTATAAGAAACAATTCAATTTCAGGTAGTGTTATAGGAATCTGTGATTTAAGTAAAAAATACAGGATCATTTGAGTAATTCTTGGGCTGGTGGGTATTTGTGTACAAAACAAAGAAATTAAGGCATGTTCTTGCAACCAACTGATAAGCAGATCCTATGGATTGTGGGAAATACATATGGTCATTCATATATTAGTTTTCTGTTTATATATTCTGAGTTTAAACATTGATTGCCCAAGAGAGATGGACTGCTGTCCATGAACAGAAACAAGCACTTACAGAAATAAAATTAAGAGTGTGTTGTATACGTGTGAAGGCATATTGTTTTGATGGTGGAATAAGCTGCTTTTAGATTAACTGTATCTAAATCTGTTCACATATTTGAGCTCCTATTTCACATTTCTTTTTGCCATTCTGCTGTAGGATCCTCATGCAGTCAGTTGTTGGAGAGCTCGCTTGCTTTCCTGGGAGAGCAACCCTTTAGCAGGCTGTCTGTGCTCCAGCAGTTGCCTCATTGCGAAGTGTGCAAGTTCCAGCTCATGCCAAGCCTGGATCAGGTTGTTAACTCACAGCTGCAGCTGTGCAAGCAAACCTGCATTCAAAGTGCAAATAAGCACATGCTTCAGCTGTTTGCAAGTAGGAGGGGACCAAGGCAAAACCCTCTGCAGGGACCTTGGCTAAAACTAAATGTTGGCGTATCTTTAAAATAAAAGGTGCATTAGTGGGGAATTGGGATTTTTTCCTTTTTTATAGGCCATGATTCTTTCTGTAAACATTTCAATGCTTTTGCCAGGTAATACAGAAAACAAACGAGACCTCTTGTCCCTCTGTCCCCTACTCTTACTCCCTTCCCTCCCTGAAAAATGTGGTTGCTTGTTTGTCCAGGGATCTGAGTCATCTGTGTTTGTCCAGGGATCTGAATATTGAACTTAATTGTGAAAATCCTGTGAAAACATTGCAACATATTCTGACCTTGTAGCGATTCCTCCCCACCCCCACGGGTAAAAATCACAGCTCAGGTTACCCAAATCAATTCTAACTGGAAAAATTTCTCAAGAGTTGCTCCTTCACTAAAATTAAAAGACTTCTTTTGCCAAATGCTGCCATATCTGGGAATTAATTTCCTTGGAGCTGTAAATCTTTTTCTGCAAAGGAAATTTCTTTATAGTGCCACTGTTCAGTGTTTTGTATGGATCCCAGAGCTTGGCCTGAAGTTGTTTACCCCATCTGTTTTGATACAAAGAACCTTGTGATTTTTATTGAGGAAGATAATTTTAACCTTTTCTCCGGTTTAATAGTGTGAGAGAAAAACCCTGCTCTCCAATGAGCACAGCAAGTTCCATTGGCAAAAACTACAGTGTTAGAATGTTTGAATGTAAAAAAGTGATGAGAGAATGCAAACAGGTGTGCAAATAGCTACAGCAATGTGTCTTGCTCCCCCAAAGACTGAAATTCCTGTTTGTTTATGAATTGCAAATGTAGATTGATTTTTTCCAATGTCAGCATTACCTCAAAGATAATTGCGAGTAGGTTAGTTACAATAAGGGATTAAAGTATATACTTAATAATAAATTTTAATACATAACTGATGTAAAACACTTTCAAAGGTAACTTAAACTGTGCCTGGAAATGACCATTCGTAGTACTTTGAGTTTTCTGAGAAACATTTAGTAGCTTTGAAAACTTTAGACTATGAACTGGTTTGGAAATGTAATATTTCATTGTGTGATCTTCATATTGCACATATATTAAAATATAATTTATTACCTTTGTTTACTTGGTGAAAATATATTTAAAATAGAATATGACAGCAGATAATTTCATAAACCCTTTGGTGTCATGCTGATGGCTATGTAACATATTGTGATGGTTTAGAATGAAACCCCTGGTGACCTGTGCAGCCAGCTGCAACAGATAAAAATGTTTTACTGCCTACTTGTGTATTGTGTTTACAGCATGGCAGACTGGCTGTCATCAGAGAAGCTCAGATGAACTTTTTGATTAAGTGATGTAGCTGCTGTTAATGTGGTGAAAATTATTTTGGTAGTTCTGTTTCTTATAAAACTTTGTCCTTTTATTTGATTGCTTGCTACAACTTTCTAACTGGTCTGTATTTTGCTTCTAAATTAGTTATGAAGCAGCTGCCAGTTTTATAGGCCACCTTTTGTTCTGCTTCCAGATGAACCAACGAAAGCTATAATGAGGACCTTGCCTCTGCCCATGACTCCTTGAAAGCAGTGTTGCAGAGAATTAGTCATTTCTGGTAGGTTTGGGTGTTCGTTCAGGGCAGTGGTGTTGTTCCTCCTTGTGTTAAGCACATAGGCTGCGTTGTACTGCTAATGTCCATGCATTCCCTGTGTTTTCAGCTGAAGATCTGTCTCTGGCTTAGTTGCTTTAAAGTAGTTGGTGCTTTGAACCTTGTTAATTTCAGATGGCACTTGAAGATGCTTAGCATTTTACAGGGCAGCATCCATGCTGTGAGGCAGCATGTTGAGTCGCGATAGAAGGCTGTGGGATTTGGGGGTGTATGTCATGTTTCTGTTGTGATTCTCCTGTGACTGTGGAGCAAGTGAGCTGTCAAGTCAATTGATGAGTATGAGCTAATGCTTGATAAGCTTTTGTCCTTAAACTAAACATCAACATCAGTCAGTACTGTGGGGCAGCCTGGTGTTGCAAACACACCTTTCATACTGCATGGTTTTCCTACCCAGAGGCTGACTTAACTGATTAGAAAGGATGTGGCTTTTTTCCTTCTTGTAGTTACAGGCTACCAAACACTTGCTGGATTATGTGCAGTAAAACATGCCTTTTGTAATGTCTGTGGCTGAATTGCTTTTATGTGTTCTCATAGTTTACACAACGGCGTGACTCCTTATTTAAATAGAAGCTTCCTGAGTATTTGCATATTGTTTCTGAGCCATGTCAAATTGCTTCCCTAATTTGACAGTGGCACTGACTTTCATGGATGTGAATCCAATGTATCCAAGAAGTCTGCCTTTCAGGTTATTCAGAATAATAAGGCAACTTGTATCTTGCTTTGAAGAAGGCTCAAAGATCTGTCTCGTGGACTGTATCCGTTTGGCAGAATGGTGCTGGTCAGGAAATGCATGTGTAACATCAGTGCAGCAGTGTGGTAAGGCATTTTGAGTGATGAACTACCTAAAGCATTAATACCACGCATGCATTGTAAGAGTAGCTGAAGTCAGTAATGCCTGAAGAAGCAGTGTGATTGTTCCAAGCATAGAAGAGGTGACCTATAGCTAGTTCCTGCTGTGGTTACAGGAGAAATTTTCTTGTGTGTAATTTACATCCAACAGTTTAATTTGGCTGGTATTGCTTTGTACCAAATTAATTTCATCTTTCTGTGGAAGTATTGGCAGGCTTCTTAGGGAGGGTATAAAATGTTTTCTATTGCTTTGTAACCACAAGAAGGTGCGCTATATGCTTGTGGTTTTCCTTACCTCTCTTTGTGTAAGAAACATGATCTGTATTGCTTGTATAATACTTACTTGTTGCTTTCTTCCAAGGAGGTAGTTGTTATCTAGGAGTTCAGCTAGAAGGGGATGATGGTCATTATTTATCTCCTCTTGCAGCTTCCTGCATTATCAATTAAACAGAACAGAAAATGCTCTTTACTCCTACTGTTTTAACAACCAAAATAGATTCTACTAAGCTTAAAGGAAATGGGCCCTGACGCACATCTATGTAGTAGATTTGCAGCAAGCTTTCCTGACTGTTCTTGAAGCACACTGAGCAGTTGGAGTTCTCACTGGCAGTGCCTGTACTTCGTGCATTGGTTCCATATTGGGGATGAAGCAGTGTGCAATAGCAAGTGGGACTTCTCATGAAATATTCAAGGCAGAAGTAGTCTGCTGTGAGCCTGCTGCAGGTGAAGGCAAAGCATTGCAAAGAGATGATAAGGACACAGAAGAACTTTCCTTGTTCATTAGTTTTGTGCCAGCTAGCTAGTTCTTTATGACAACGTTAAGGAAGTTTGAAGGCATGTGGAAATCTAGCTGTAACCATTGAAAGTAACAGAGGAGACTGGCACTTCTCATTGATTTTAGAAGCATTAAGTAAGCTCAGTAATCATAGAATGACCAAGGTTGGAAAAGACCTCTAAGAGCATTCAATCCAACTGTCCACCTATCACCAATATTTCCCACTAAACTATGTCCCTCACCACAGTTTCTAAATTCTTCTTGAACTCCTCCAGGGACAGTGACTCCACCACATCGCTGGGCAGCCCATTCCAGCATGTGACCAATCTCTTGGAGAAGTATTTCCTAATGTTCCTTCTAGTCCTATTGCTAGTTACATGGGAGAAGAGGCTGACCCCCACCTCACCACAGCCTCCCTTCAGGTAGTTGTAGAGAGTGATAAGGTCACCCCTGAGGCTCCTCCTCTCCAGACTAAGCAATCCCAGCTCCCTCAGCTGCTTCTCATCAGATTTGTGCTCCTCAACAGCTTCATTGCCCTTCTCTGAACACGCTCCAGAACCCCAGAGTCTTTCTTACAGTGAAGGGCCCAAAACTGTACACAGTACTCGAGGTGCGGCCTCACCAGTGCTGAGTACAGAGGGATGGTCACTCCCTGCTCCTGCTGGCAACACTATTTCTGATATAAGCCAGGATGCCATTGGCCCTCTTGGCCACCTGAACATACTGCTGAGGTTTCCAAGCATTCACCTATACAATGCCTGACAGCAGCATTAAGGAGAGCCAGCATGCTCAGATCTCCATCCCTCAGGCAGTGAAATCTTGAGTCTGCCAGGTTCAGTCCCTGTTCTGGACTTACCTAACTAGACTACTGTTCAGACTTAAGTGCCAATGTGAAAGTGGTATTTGTGGCTTCTGTGTCCAGATTCTCCTTTGAGTGTAATAAACAAGCAGAATTCTCCGAAATGGTTTGTAAAGTAGACAGTAGTATTATTATTAACTATTTGTAATTATTTGCTAAGTTTTGTAGAAAAGCTTAGTAGATCCTTCCTTTCCTTGAAGGGTTTCCCAGCAGCATACCTCCATTTGGAGAGCAGTGCTGTGTCTGTTTGGTGCATGAAGGAGCAAATGCAGTGTTCTTAGGACCAGAGGGTGCTTGCAAACACAAATGTTGCTGTGGTGTCCCGCCTCTAGAAGGAAAGATGCACTGACTTACTTAGCTGCTTTTTACAGACCTACGATAGTATTACCCAGTGCAAAGTACAGGGACAAAACCGGTGAAGAATGCTGTGTTGTCTTCCAGCAGGACCTCTGCTTTCAGAACTAAACACAAGCAACAGTGTTGGCAAGGTGTGCTCCAACCATATCCTTTAGGTATGGCTGCTGAACAAAAATAAGAGGCAGGAGCCTCTACTGGTAGATTCAGAATGTGCTGGGTGCAGGATGGCATCGTCTGACAGAAACTCAATGCTGTCAAGGTCGTGACTGTTCTGGGTAGATTCAGTCTTCCCTTTAGGAGCAGTGCTGATGATGTGTTGTGGCTTTATGGCTCTCAAGAATGTGACAGTCAGGCACTGAACTCTTAATTGACCCAGGTTTTATAATATAAGCCAAAAGCAGTGAACTGTATTGTCATTTTACAGCTCAGGAGACTAAGGCATAGTGATCATACTATGGCTTTACCTGAACAAGAGAATTGGATTCTTATAAATTTAACCACGGGATTTGTCTCTTCTCCTTATCAGTACTCTTATATCCTGAATGTTGCTTCAAATTATTCTTTACTGGCTTTACATGAAAGCATCTTCATGGTGTTGTACAAACAGATGAATGTCATCTTTGAGCCCTGAAATAATCACTGGTTTTAGCAGCATAAGTCCTCCCTTTTTGTTTCTGTTATACTTCATGCAGTGGTAGGACTTGAGCCAGCGCTGGCATTACTTCACAGGGTGTAAGAGAAGGTATTCTAGGCATTAATTATCCATACTGGTAGAGAACATCATTGTCAGTAGCTGCTTAAAAGTGGGCAACAAACCAACTCCAAGCATATAGAAGTACAATTTTGGGGACACTGTGATGTCCAACCCTTTGTCTTGATAGATAAATGATTGTATGAGAGATGTTATTGATGATTAATCTTTTACTTAACTAAAAATGATACTGCAGCTTGTTAAAATACGTGATGAATAACCTTTCTTTTCTAATCTTTTCTTTCTAGTTGATGTCTATCAGTGTATTAGGTGTTTCTGCTTGGATCAGAGACTACCTGAATAATGTTCTCACTTTAACTGCAGAAACAAGGTAAAGCTTTACTTAAACCTATTAATCTGTGAATGATTGTAGTGTATGTTGTTTGTTCTGTATAGCGCATTTCCTAATTAGGATTTCTAGAAACTTTTAGGTAAGGTAATTATTGTCTTGTTGGAAGGTGTATTTTTGTAAACTTTTCTGGCATCGATTGTAATTAGAGATGGGATAGATCCGAATTTAATCTTGTTTGTTCCTGTGCCTTTCTTTTAACAGCGATCAATGTTGGCCATTTGCCAACGGGTAACCATTTTTGTTTCAAATACTTTATTCTGTCCAGAGATTTAAGAATCTGTTAGTTTTATTACTGCAGTGTTTATGTGGCCTGTTTGTGGAACAGGACCTCTGTGCTGCACTCTCTGCAAGTGCCGGACAGGTACACTGCCTTTGTCCCAGAGAGATTTCAGATTACGCATTACCTTCTGGTACTTGAATATAGCATTTGAATTCAAAACCACATAGAAGTGGTTTCTGTTAAATTTTTAAGGTACTGGAAATTACACATCTTTCAATCTGTGCTTTTCATTTTAGTGGCTATCTTACATTTTTCTATTGTATAGGTTTTGTGTAATTATACCATTTTGATTATGGTTTTGATTGGTTTCAGGGTGGAGGAGGCTGTCATTTTGACTTACTTTCCTGTGGTCCATCCAGTCATGATTGCAGTCTGCTGTTTCCTTATCCTAGTTGGAATGTTGGGCTACTGCGGAACAGTGAAAAGAAATCTGTTGCTCCTTGTTTGGGTATGTTTCATAATCTCTAACAACAGCTAACTTCTGCTTCACTTCAACAACGTAAGAAAAGTTCTATTCCTCTGGCGCTAGATAAATACTGATTATTTTTTATTAGCATGTTGAGTTATGCTATCAGTGAGGAACTGTAATTGCTAAGCACACAGTGGGAAAGAATTTATTGCTTAGATGGAATTATTCTATGACTGAAAGACAAGCAATGTTTCATTTTTAAAATTCTACTTCATTTAGTAGAGGATCTGCTGAAGGGAAAAATAACTCACTCTTAAGTACTAATTACAGGAAAATGAGTCTGAGTGCTTGGAAATAAACCCTTATGCTACCCTTCTCACTCTTGAATGTTCAATGGCTAGATAAACTATACTTTACGTTCACAATTGACTGTAGGAATAAAGCAAAAGAATAGTATTTGTACCTGATGAAAATTGAGTCTTTTTCTTGGATGTGAAATTTTGCACTTGCATTTGCTTGTGAGAGCAAATTCAAAACTAAATTACAAGTAATCAGTTTTTTTCTTTTGTTTGGAGGCTGAGACAAGAGCATCCAATTAACAATAGCCTCTCCTGTACGAGGCCTTATGCAAAATCTTGTTGGAGTGAGGCTTTGACTGTAATGGGAATCAAATACCTTTTAGTTCATTTGGAATTCAGTGACTTTGAGGATAATGGTTGAGTTTTTCTGTTTGTTTAAAAAAATAAAAAAACAGCCCTTGAACATATTTTAAATATTTAGATTTTAAAAACATTTAGGCCCTTGGCAACACTGAGATCAATGTCTGCATGTGCCTGTGGCCTTCTATGAAATCTTGCTGTTTGCTCTCTGCAGATCTGGTCTTTGCCTTTTAACATAAGGATTAGTGGAAATGCGTAGCTCTGAGCAATGGATGTGAAAGAAGTGTTATTAGGTTTGACTTGTTTTTGTAGTGTGGGATGAAGCAAACTAGTAAATTCATTCAATTCTTGTGAATATCCAGGAGTCTTGTTCACGTAGGTTTGGGCTTGTGCTGATTTTTTTTTTTTTTCTATGTTGGGTTCTCCCAAAGCATGTGCTGTTTAAATTTTCTAATGTCTTAAGGCTGAAATACATGATACCCAAACCTCACGAACATTGCCAAAAATGACCAAAAAGGAAGTGTGAACTTGTCTGAGATTTACGTAACCTTTGCTTTTGATCTAATTGAAAATAGTATAAACAATCAGGAAACTCTAATAAGGATCTGTACTAAAACTACTTTTTTGAGAGAAAGTTGGAATAAATTCTATTTGAGTTTTCCAGCTGGAGGTCTGCAGCACAAATGTCCCTTAGCTGCAAGATGGCAAATACTGTTCTTCCTTTTGGATATTAAGCACATAATATGATAATTGTTTCAAAGTTATGTAACAAGGAAAACTATAATTTAAATCTGAAAACTTTATAGTGATACAAATCATGCATTTTTTATTTTTAGATATTCACCATGCAAATCGGTGAGATCAAGTTCTATGACTTAGTTATGAGTGCTTGCATAAAAATAGCAGGTTCATGTAATTTCATGCATCGTAATTATTTATCTAGCAACCTTACATTTTAGAAGGGCCTTGCATGTACTTTTGTTTTATACAGTGAAAGTATTAAAAGATGGTAAACTGCATTAAGCCCTTAGATTTTTTTGTAAGGTTGTAAGATTACTTTTATTTTGAGTTTTGTTTATAGTGATAGCTTTTAACAGAAAATGAAGTAAAAGACAAAAGCAATTGCATAATAAATACCAGTTTTGCATAATAAATACCAGTTTTGTATAGAATCCAGTAAGAGTGATTGTTTGCTACATGCCTTCAAAAAATCATAATTAATTACAAACACTAAGAAAAAGAAGTTAAAATTGTTGTTTGCCCCCTTTTATTTAAGCCCCCGGTGAAGAGACCAAATCATGCATAGCTTTTAGGGATGTCTGGAAATAAGTTATTTGAACTGTGTTTAGGCAGTTAAATTATACTAAATCAAACCAAGACATTTCTATAGTTTAACTTGCAATATTTCATTCTTAGGAGTGATAGAATTTGCTCGTGCTAACCAAACTGATAAGCAAAGGTAAATGATATCTTAATCATATCATTGTCTTTGATTAATTGTTCAGTTAATACAGTCCTGTTCTACTGCAGATGTATTCAGACATAAGTCAATACTTTGTTCTTCAGACTAATCAGAAAAATGATGGATCAACAAAATGAGTTTTTGTAAAAATGGATGAACTCAAACAAAAGAATCTTCATGTAAAACATTAACAACCTTTTCAGCCATGCCTTTAATCTTTTTTAAGTTCATGAGCCACCATAATGACATGCACAAAGATACTTGGATTCAAATATTGGTGTTCCTAGCAGTGTACTAATTGCTAGTGCTAATGTTGTTAATTGAACTGGATTTTTGGAAAATCCAATAAAGCATAAGGTCTGCTAGTAGATATTTTTAATACAACTGAATACACGATTATATTCATTTACTTTTGAAATTTAATTGAATTTATTTTACTTTTGCCTTGAAATAAAATGTTTAAACCTTTCCAGCTTCACTTGGGGCATAAATAGTGGTTGAGTTAATGTTTACTCAGCTTAATGGTAAGGAAGTGTAATAATTCAGTCTTTTGAGGTTTATGCTGTGGATTGTTTGTAGAACTAAGCAATTTTAATCTCTAATCATGGAATTTTAATTGCTTTAGGAATTCATAATCCTGAAGACTGTTGGTATAAAGAACTCATGGCTGTACAGTGTGTCTATAATGTAATTTTTGTGCCTTGCAAATGACCCTTATCCTCACAAAGAAGTTAATATTTCAGGTGTGAAAGATTTGCTCTAAATTATTGAGGTTGTCTTGCCCCATTTTGCGGTGTTGACAATTTAAGTAATAGGATGAATCATCAAAGATGGGTGGGTTTGATATATATATGATAAATTTCCATCATAGTACTTCATATCCCAAAATTTGCAGCTTCCTGTGCTTAACAGTTCTATGGAGCACCCGCTGACAAATATCTAAAAAAAAAAAAAACAGCAACAAAACAACAACCCAAACAACAACAAAACTTTTCATTGTATGAATGTTTAAAGAAAGAAAATAGACATAATGTGAAGTACATCTGGTCACTTTGATTCAGAACTATAGTTTGCAGCTTAAATATTTCATACTTAGGATCTAAATGAAGTTACTGAAGTTGTAGACTTTGTAAGCTTAGCGAGAGGTGGTCTGGGAGTTGTTATGTGTTGCATGTTGTGTGAGATGCTTTTCAGTACATTTGGATTTTGTTTTGTAAGTGGTCTGTTTACTAAATGGATGTAATTGATACCTACCAGTATACAACAGTGTAACATGATTTTTTTATCTATAAAATTGCCTTGAGAAATGATGTCTTTTCTAAAATAAGACTTCATCATTCAAGTTAGTTTTAAGTTAACAGTAACTTTCTTCTAAAGGAGAAAGCAGTTTAACAGGCAAATTCAATGCATCTAGCGCAGCAAAAAACTACACCAAGTTAAATAATTTTCGGGATTCCATCCATATCCTTAAAAAAAAATTATAGAGTATTGAGCCAAAGCAGCAGAGGTAGACTTTTCTTAATATTAACCATGAAACTTATCTCTTGAGAAAAACTTCTGTTTAGAACTGGAATCTTATTCATTCCAGTTAAGATTTACTGTAAACTTTCCTCAAGAATGTCCTAGTTCACTAATAGGGATGCCTTACAAAACCAGTTAGTACAAAACTAAACTAACTTTTTAGTTAGACTTCTATTAGCTCCAGCTTGTTAACTTGAGACCCCATAATTGTAGCTTTGAAATGGATTCATTGAATGTCCCTTTGCTCAACTTGACCTGGGAGAGTGGCCTTATTTTTTTGTTATAGCTATGGAATACAGTAGCACCAAATACATTCTCATCTAAATGAGAAAGAGTTGTTTTGTTGCTGATTGAGTGGCAGGCTGGTCAGTGTGGGGAGTGTTAGCAAATTATGCAGTAACATAATGTTGGGAGGAGTTGAGGAAAGCTAGGCTGTTTGTGGTTGGTTGGAAGTTTGGGGATGAAATTGAGGAATCCAGATGCTTCAGTTTTGGCTGTCATCATAGCCCACTTCTGTAAGTAAAAAATAAGGCACAATCTTCTAAATTACTACTCTGAATGGAGTAGTAACCTTTGGAGTGTGTGAACTTGATGAAGTTTTTGTTGCGTTAAGACAGCAAGAGTAAACTCTATTGCCTGGGTGAAAGCTCTTCATGAAAATCCCACTGGAAAATATTTTCCTGGCTGGAGTTTGTATTGCAAATGCTGGCATTTGTAACTATGAGTTTTCTGTAATTACAGCATTCAAACAGTACAGAACTCAAATTTGTCTGAATATGCTTTCACAAAAAGAAAAGCTATTAGAAATATTTAGTCAATAAGGCAAATCTTTTTACTGATTTTTATCATAACATTGTCAGTTAAATAAATGTTGTTGAGAGCTAAGCATTCATAGACCTGTTGGTATGTGGTCAGTTTGTTAAATCTATTATGGCAGAATCTGGTTGCAAATTGGAACTTGGCAGGCAGAACTGACTGTTAATGGAGCTGAAACACAACCAGGTAAATATTACAAAACTGAACTGACCTTTTCTTTAAAAGTACGTCAATATGTTATAAAGAGGAAAAAATTACAGTATATTCACATTTCAGTTGAACATGCAAATATAGGGTATAATCACTTGACGAGTGTGACAGGAGTATGCTTGTTTCTTGTCAGTAATTCTCAGCTGGCTATGCTGAGTTCTTGAAAATGAAAAAACAGTGTTTTTGAAAATGGTTTTAGTAAATGCATATGAAAAATGATTGGGAACCACTGACTGTATCACCACTTGTTACAGATTATTCTGTACTCATTTAAACATGTGGATGGACAGGTGATAGACATGATTAAATTTGGATGTCCAGTACATTGTAGAATATCAATTCTAACTGCCAGTGTCTTTCTAGAAGGGATCCTTATTCCCTATTAAATGTAGCTGCGCTATAGTACTATGCCATCAACTGTTTTGCAAAATCACCATTAACAATCACCATGGATTAGTAGAAGAATCTAGTGATAATTAAATTTTTGTCTCTTTTTCTTTTTTTGTGCCAGCGTGTATTTCTGTAATTCTGCAGCATATTTGTTCTGACCCATGTGAGGTGTTAGCACAGCTACTCCAGCATTTTGTGTGACCTTTGGCACTGGAATTACATGCTAACCAGAACTATTTCATCATTATTAAACTACTAAGCGCTGAAAGGGAGGAAATAAGACAAACATATTTACTGTAATCCCATGCAGTTTAGAATTAGAGCAGAGACTGAAATTTGTCATTGTTGCCTTCTATGCTTTATAAACAAATTTTTTATAAAGGTAGTGAGACTTGGGGGGAAATAGATTCAGAAGACAGGTTAGCCTGCCTTTTTGAAAGATGGTTTTAAGTCAGTTTTAAGTTTACCAGTTTTTAATATAGGCCAGTAAGTTTGATATGTGCAGCTTTGTGAAGAAAGTAAAAATAGGACTATTTTCTTTTTTATTTTACATATTTCTGATTTTCACTCTCAAGCTGAGCTGTTTGGGGAAATGTTTCTACACTGTTAGACATCTTTTTAAATTGGATAGAGGGTAAGCTTCTTTCCTGTTCAGACCAGGGTTTAAAGTTTCAAATAAATTGTTAGATTTTGAGAATGGTATTGGCTGCATTGGTAGAATGAAGCTCAGTTTTGCTGGAGAGGGTTCATTTTTTCACGGCTCCAAGCACAGGAGAGCGGATTATGTTGGTCTTGGAGTCTAGCACCAGCCTCTCTGTCTGCCTCCCTAAGAAGGAGGTGTACTTTGTTGATTCTGGCTTCTCCAACATGAACATACATGATGTATATGTACTTAAAGGACTTTTTTAAAGGCAAGTGCTTTGAAACTATACATAATTTTCTTAGTTGGAAGAAACAGCTTACAGACAAGAGGTACAAGTTGCCTAGAATTGCCATCCTTTGTTGGGATATATGTAGGCTGCTCCAAAAGTGGTTTCCTATTTATTTCCATGGAAACTGCAACAGATACAAAGAGCACAGTAATTGATAGAACAAATTCTCAGCTACAAAATGCTATTTTTTTTAATGTAGTCACTACTATTAGGTGTGCATTTTCTCCAGCAATGAATAAGAGAGCCTGCATGCTACTCTCATAAAAATCTGCACCAGCTCAGGTGACCTACTGTTTCACAGATGCTATGACAGCATCATTGCTAGAAAAATGTTGCCCATGCAGTCCATTTTTCATTGTCTTAAACAAATGGAAGTCAGAAAACAGCAAATGTAGACTACACGTTGGTGTGGTAGGACAGTCCAGCTAACTTTGGCAATGTGTTCCATAATTTTCAAACTGGTACGGGGCCTGATGTTACTGTGTTGCAGGGAAAAGATCGTTATCTTCTCTTGAACATTTTCTTTGAAGGGGAATTCACATCATCACTTCATGAACTGCTGTTTTGACTTTGGTATGTAGTGGTGACACATCACATCACCAGTAATTATACGATCCAGGAAACTATCACCTATTGAACGTGAGGTTGAAGGTCCTGACCAACTTGAATACTATGTACTTTCTGTTCCTGTGTGTGTATTTATGGGGCCCATCTGCTGCAGACTTTGATATTCCTGTGCTGACACTATCTTTTCAAGCAACATTGAAGCCAGTATTCCTCTCCGTACACAGTTGCCTGGTCATAAGCTGCCAGTTTGCATAGATGAGGTGATTGACATGCTCTTCATTTTGTGGTGTGACAGCTATGTTTGACCAGCTGAAACATGGCTTATCTATCATGTCAGTGTTGCCACTTCTGAAATACATCACATACTGCCTCACTGTGCTCACATCCATGGTTTGGTCTCTGTGAAGTGAGCATCAGTGAATGTCAATGGGTTCCATTTTTTTCCACGTGGAAGAATTAAAGCAACTGCAGTCATATGCACTTCCATGTCAGACATCATTTTGTCAGACTGCCGCTCTGCTGGCACCTGTCCCCTGGCAACAACATGTAACAGAATAATGGTGGGAAGGCTCAACCTCTATTGCTGTCCTACAAACATCTGCCTCTGATGTCGTGGACCAACATAATAAAGTAGGAGGCATTACCTTTGGAGCAGCCCTCATATTCAGAGATGAAGATTGCTGTTGGTTCAGCAAACAGCAGACAAACAGGTCTGTATTTGAACAGCATGGAGTGTTAGGGTGGAAGAAAGTGACAGAAACTGAGCTAGTGAGAGTATCCATGTTGTCTTGCAAATGCTTACATTCAGGCTGATGCCCACACTCTGCTCAGCAGCTCATAATACAGGGGCAGCACAGCACAGTTCAGTGCATTTACTCAGCACCTCGAAGTCAAAAGAACTGTCCAGAAACTCAAGGCTATTCAGGAAAATGTCTTGGATTTATGACAGGAAAATTTGACAGCATGATTATTATGCTGTCAATTAAAGTGGGCTTTTTCATGTACTTCTGCAATAGTGAAGACTCACTTCCTCATCCTTTTGGAAAAATAAGTATAGTGCTAAGCTAAAAGGTAAACAAATATCTATTGAAAGTAGTCATTTTATGGTCCCACTGTATTTTCAGCATGAAGCATGCTGCCTGTATGTCTCTGTCACATTTTGCTCTGCATGCTATACTTCTAGAGTAGCCTGATGAGCATGAATATTTTGCCTGCTCTCTGTGATGTGTGTCCTGAGTATCAGTTTTACTAGGTGTCTCTGTGACTGGCATCATGATTTAAAAGTTTTTGTGCAAATCTTTTTTCCTTTTTTTTCTTCCTTGTTCCCATTTTCATTATGCTGTTAGCAGTTTTCCTCAAGTTCTTGGAATCATTAATTTCCAAGACAGTATTAAAAACTGACATATCACCAGAGCTGAAATGGGCACTGGAGTGATATTCCCTGATAAGAGAAGAAGGAAGATAGTAATAGTTGAATTGGAATAATGGAAGTGTGCACATTGTAAGGCCTAACACTAGTATGGCAATAGGTACAGTGGGTTGGGGGTGCTGAGGCAAGAAACCTGACAGTGAACCTGACAGTATGAGAGTCAGAGGTATATCCTCACTGAGAAGATGGGGAACTACTGAGATAATGTGGTCTGTTGCTCTGGGGCTTTTTTTCCCCTCTGTCTTTTCCATATTCTCTGCTCTGATTACTTATTTGCTCAGCTTTTTTTTTTTTTTTTTTTTTTCCTCCACTGAAAGAAATGGGGAATGGGTGAGTCCCAGAGAGGAGTTGATAAATGAGTAAACAGATCCACAAGGATCAGCTAAACCTCTGTGTCTTGTCTGAACTGCAGCCCAACCTTGCAGTGCAGCATGCATGCCATTGTAGTTCAGCTACATTCTTTTGTCACAAAGTGAATATGGAGTGGAAGTCCTGTTGTTTAAATGCATCTTTTTTCCTGCCTAATCTTGAGCTTTTGACTAATTAACCAGAGAGGCTCTGTGCTGCGTGTGGCATGGATTTTGTACATGAGAAGCCGCTTGTTGCTGAATGATGAATGTTAGAAGTGTTTCTGGGCCTACTGAAGCAGACTTACTGTAATAGTAGCCTCTCACTATAAGGAGGACATTGACGTCCTGGAGCATGTCCAGAAAAGGACAATGAAGCTGTGAGGGATGTGGAGCACAAGTCTTATGGGGAGCAGCTGAGGGAACTGTGATTGTTTAGTCTTGAGGAAGCTCAGGGGAAACCTCATTGCTCTCTATAACTGCTTGAAAGGAGGTTGTAGTGAAGTGGGGGTGGATCTCTTTTCCCAGGTAACAGCGATAGGACAAGATGTAATGGCTTCAAGTTGCTCCAGGGGAGATTCAGGTTGGATATTAGGAAAAACTTATTTTAGGAAAAGTGGTAAGGTAATGGAACAAGCTGCCCAGGGAGGTGGTAGACCACCCTTTGTGGAGTCATCTACTCTTTCCAAGAAAAGTGGCACCGAGGAAGGTGGTTTAGTGGGCATGGTGAGTTGGTGGTTGGACTAAATGATGTTAGTAGTCTTTTCTAACCCTTACGGTTCTATGATTTTATTTTACAAGGAAAAAGGAAATAAAAAGGGGAAAAAGTGATGAAGGGGGCTGCTGTTCAAAAATCCATACAGAACAGGAAACTTTATTTTTTAATATAAATCCTATGAATTACAGGGAGAAGAAGAGAGATGAGAACATTCTAAGCCATGAGGAAATTATTGTCTAATATCTATTCTTACCAATGTCCTGTTAAGTACTTTACCATGACCTTGCAGTGACCCTTATTCCTTGGAGTTGACTTCATGTAATTGAACCTGAGGCAAATAAATTCTAATATTTGTCTGAAGTGCATATTTGCTCATTGTCAAGGTAATATTCGTTTCCTTACATAAGCAAAGATGATGTTAAAGTAAAAAATGTATAACAGTTCACAGAATCGGAGAATCACAGAATCATAGGGGTTGGAAGGGACCTTCAGAGATCATCAAGTCTAACCCCCAAATTCATTAATATCTCATAGAAGAATGTAGACTGTGAACGATATCCTTAGTATTCATGAGTATTCTCCCAAAGAGAGAACTTGAATACCTTAAAATAAATAAATAAATAAATCAAAACGTTCATTTCCATACATATAAAAGCAATTGCTTGATTCAGAAAATATGTTATAAAGATTTTGGAAAAAGTGATCATTATTTGTATAAAACCTGGACTTTGCAAAGGTCACAGGCTTTAAGATACTTTGTACAGGGTGATTAAATTGGATGATCTAGGATACTGAAATTTAAAACATTTGATCAATTAGCTGTGGAATGTATTTTGAAGGACCGTATGGCATTCAGTAGCTAATGTAAGTTGGTGGCTTCAGCCCATTTCCTTGTTGACTTGTGATTGCATCCCTCATAAATTTCAGCATTGTTAAGTCAGCATTTTAAATTAGAATAACAAGTGAATTCTTAATTCCTTCAGGGCAGGGCTGAGAGAGCTGAGGAAGAGAGAGGGGGTGAATGTTTGCACTGAGGAAGTGGATAGACAGAGAATTTCAGTTTTCTGTGCAGCTTGTCTGACTATTTAGTGATTGTTTGCTCCCTTTTTAAAAAGTATAGCTAAGGCTCTGGGCAGCCTGATCTAGTGGTTGGCAACCCTGCTGACAGCAGGGGCTTTGGAACTACATGATCTTTAAGGTCCCTTCCAATCTAAGCCATTCTATGATTAATCATTAAAATAGACTCATTAGTTCTTAGACTATGACAAAGGTATCATAGAATCGTTTTGGTTGGAAGGACTTTTAAGATCATCTAGTTCCAACCCCCCTCCTGTGAGCAGGGATACCTCCCTCTAGACCAGGTTACTCAGAGATCCATCCAGCCTGGCCTTGAATGCTTTCAGAGAGGGGGCATTCACAACCAACCTCACTGGGCAACTGTTCAAGTGTCTCATCACCCTCACAGTAAATAATTTCTTCCTAATATCTCATCTAAATCTACCCTCTTCCAGTTTACAGCCATTTCTCCTTGTCCTGCCTTTATAAAAAGTCCCTCCCCAGCTTTCCTGTAGGTCTCTTCAGGTATTGGAAGGCTGCTTATAAGGTCTCCTTGCAGCCTTCTCTTCTCCAGGCTGAAGAGCATCGGCTCTCTCACCCTGTCCTCATAGGGGAGGTGCTCCAGCCCTCTAATCATTTTTGTGGCCCTCTTCTGGACCTACTCCAACAACTCCATGTCCTTTTTGTGTTGGGAACTCCAGAACTGGACACAGTAATCCAGGTGGGGTCTCATGAGAGCAGAGTAGAGGAGCAGAATCACCTCCATTGACCTGCTGGTCACGCTTCTCTTGATGCAATGCAGGATACAGTTGGCCTTCTGGTCTGCATGTGCATGCTGCCAGCGCATGTTGAATCTTTCATCAGTCAGCACTCTCAAATCCTTCTCCCAGAGCTGCTCTCAAGCCATTCTCTGACCAACATATGTCTGTGTTTGAGAGTGCCCGATCCAGATACAGGACCTTGCACTTGGCATACTGAACTTCATGAAGTTGGCATGGGCCTATCTCTCCAGCCTGTCCAGGTCACTCTGGATAGCATCCCTTCCCTCTAGTATGTCAACTGCACCACTCAGCTTGGTGTCATCTGCAAACTTGCTGAGGGTGCACTCAATCCTACTGTCCGTGTCACAAAGATGTTAAATAGCACCAGTCCCAGCACAGATTCCAGAGGAAAGCCACTTGTGACTGGTCTCCACTTGGACATCAAGCTGTTGACTGCAGCTCTCTGAGTGCAACCACCCAGCCAATTCCTTATCCAGAAAGTGATCCATCCATCAAATCCATTTTTCTCCAACTACCAGGTATAGGGAACTACAGTTTGTAAGTTACTAAGGAAGGAAGGAAGGACTTAGTTGGTTTTTTTTCATGGAAAGTGTCTGATTTTCATTGATAATCAAGCTCTGTGGTGGTGACCATCTGATGCTTCTTAGGGTGCAGACATGTTTGGATGTCTTGTGTCTCAGAAGAGTACTGCTGATCCTCTCAGGCTGCTTGTTAGCCATTGGGAAATGCTGTGCATAACCCTTCTAAAATCTTTTGGCATCTTTTTCACATACCTTATCTCTGGTCTTCTGGAGATTCCCATACAATTTTATTCTGCAGATGCTTACCCTTGAAATCTCCCTCAGCCCCTACCTTTCTCTGTCAGATCTTCTCTTGCCTCTCTTGCCATTTGGACCACATTGCCCAAAAAGATGGTCTGAACCCTATTAAGCAAACCTGAGGATGGACTTGCTGATCAGTTACTTTTTTGTTTGCTCTGACATGAGGGATGTGGTTTTTCTCAAGTCTGGAAAAAAAAAAAGTGTTCTGTCTTCTGGGAAAAAAGAAAAGCACTTGGGAGGAGAGGGGCAAATCTTTAAAACAGATGTTTATTAAGTGAAATAAAAAAGCACATGAGTGATGATTCATTAACAAGTATACTGATTCTTCAAATAAAGCTACGTTTTCTCAAAAATTGAAGAACTTCATAGTATCCTAGACCAGATTTGCCAGCAACTGGAATATCCCCTGTGCTCTCATTTTTCTTTACCGTATTGCAATTTCTGACTCCAGTCATGAATGTCTGTCTGCAGTTTCCATTTGCTTTCATATACAGAATGCTCTCTTTCTTTCTCACTGTCTGGAAAAGGACTTCAGAAGAAACCAATACTTGAAGTATGTTGTGTGATGGGATATATTCATTCTTCAGGGAAGAATTTATTAGTTTGTGAAGTCTCCTCCGGTTTTCTGGAAAAGCAGCAGCAAACCAGGAGGCTTTAAGAAAAGGTGAAATAGGGTCCTGGTTCCAGTAAAAGGGGCATCTTGTAATGTAACCCAAGAAGTCCGAGGAAGGAAAAAAGTGAATTAAGCCACTCTTATGCCTTTCTACTTCTGATGAGGTTTAGGTGGTCACACAACCCTGTCTGTTTTCATGAGTTGCGTAGACTTCTGCTTCCACACTACACTTCCAGGCTGCAAACAGCATGATCATTATCATGAACAGGTACAAGGTGGATCTAGATAGTGTGAAAGAGGACTTTTTCAGGTCCTCGATTCTCTCTGTACTTGAGATAATAGACCATCAGTTTTACAGGTCATAGTAGTTGAATGTTGCTGAGGCATTATGTAGGTAATTGGCAAAAAAACCCCTACCAAACCCAGCTGTGACAGAACAAAAAGCCATGTGATAATACTTCAGTAATCCCTGAAAAAAATTCCATGTTCTTGGAAATACTTTGGAGGTGGACATTTTAAATTGGAACTAGAGTGGAAGGAGGAGCAAAGTTATGAATTGTTTTAGAGTACTTTGTTTTCTGAAGGCCCTTGCCTTCCTTTCTTGCCATCTTCTAGATGAAAAAAAAAAAAAGGAAGGGTAAAAATTATGTTGGCAATGGTCGAGAGTGCTATGAGGGAGGTAGAGTGGAGGAGTATCAGGGTTGTGGGATACAGTTTTGAGTGTAGAGCATAATGAAATTCTTCAGTGGGTTAGTCGTCTTTACAAAGTGTAGCTGCTTAGTCCACAGAAACAAGGAAGAAATATTAAACCTTGGTTTGAAACCGAGTCCATGCATCTGGCAAAAAGTAGGAGTCTGTAAATGGAGGAAGAGGCATTTAACAGTCAGACTCTTGTGGGAATTCAACTGGGGATTAGGAATAAGAAGCGATGCCAATAAATTATGTATTTGGAAGATGGAAATTTGAAGTAATATCTTTCTATAATGGCTCCAGAAGCTTCTTTTTTTTATCCCACACAACTTCTGTAAGAATTACTCTGCAAACAATTACATTTAGACAGTTGTAATATTCCCCTTCAACAGCAGAGTGAAACTGAAGCTCATATAGGAGAAGTTGGTGTGCTTGCAGTTGCTAATTTCCTAGAGTATACTTTCATACATGTAAAATCTTTATGTCTTCTGTTGTCTTTTTCTTTACGGACACAAGATGGGCTTTCTCAAAGCAGAAGGTTTCATTCTACAGTGCTGTGGTGTGTCCAAATGTTGCTGAAGTCACGAGTGCTCAATTCCTGGCAGACCCAGAAATGCTTTATGAGTGAACTGGGACAAACAGCATCCTATCCCAGATTATATTCAATAACTGGAGAAAATCATGTGTTTTGGCTCTTCTATTTCCAACTGCTACTAGAAATTCTTTTAACTATATGTTGACAAAAATGAGGAAATATCACATACTGAGGTTTGTGACTGAATGAAATGTTAGAAGGAACTGAAAATTAAAAATTTTCCAGAGTATTCCACACATACACCCCTGGTCTATCATTTTCATTATGATTAGTGAATTTTACATAACATTTGGGGGTTATTGGCAGTCCCAGACCCATAATTCAGAGTATAAAGCCCTGAAATTTTCTTTGACAAATGAAAACTCAAATTCACTTTTCACTTAAACATTCAGTTGCCTTCCCTCTCAGAAATGTGATATTGCCCATAATGCCTTTAGGCATTTTTTCATATAAACTAAGAGCATTGTTTCCTTCTCTCAAAGAGAATACTTTGTAGAGTGATTTTCCATTTAAAAACAAACAAATAACATATTTGCATAAATTGCAATCACTAGAGTGGCAGTGGGTGGATTGAGTGCGCCCTCAGTATGTTTGTAGACAGCACCAAGTTGGGAGAGAGTGTTGATCTGCCTGAGGGGAGAAAGGCACTACAGAGGGACCTGGATAGACTGGATGAATGGGCCGGAGTAAACTGTATGAGCTTCAATAGGGCCAAGTGTCGAGTCCTGCATTTTGGTCACAACAATCCCAAGCAACCCTACAGGCTTGGGTAGAAGTGGCTGGGAAGCTGCCTGATGGAAAGGGACCTTGGTGTACTGATGGACAGTGGCTGAATATGAGCCAGCAGTGTGCCCAGGTGGCCAAGAAGGCCAGTGGCATCCAGGCTTGTGTCAGGAATGGTATGGTGAGCAGGACCAGGGAAGTCATCCTGCCCCTGTACTCGGCATTGGTGAGGCCTCACCCTGAGTGCTGCGTTCAGTTTTGGGCACCTCAGTACAGAAAGACATTGAGGTGCTGGAGCAGGTCCAAAGAAGGGCAACAAGGCTTGTGAAATGCCTGGAGAATATGCCCTATGAGGAGAGACTGAAGGAACTTAGTCTTGGGAAAAGGAGGCTGAGGGGAGACCTTATTGCTCTCTTCCAATATCTCTGAAAGGTGCTTACAGTGAGAGCAGAGTTGGTCTCTTCTCACTGGTGACAGGTGACAGGATGAGGGGAAATGGCCTCAAGTTCCACCAGGGTAAGTTTAGGTTGGATATCAGGAAACACTTCTTTACAGAAATGGTTGTTAAGCACTGGAATAGGCTCACCAGCGAGGTGATAGAGTCACCATCCCTGAATGTGTCTAAAAGCTGTTTGGATGTGGTGCTCAAAGACATGATTTAGTGGAGGGTTGTTAGAGTTAGGGTAGTATGGTTAGGTTGTGGTTGCGGTTGGACTTGATGATCTTGGACGTCTTTTCCAACCTGAGTGATTCTATGATTCCATGATTGACTAAAAGCTCAAATATATATATAATTTTTAAAGAAAGCATTATTACACGATGTGGCTCAAACTTTTTTATCTTCTTAATATTTAGAGGATGAACATAATAGTTGATGAAGGCATATACTGGAGCTCTGCTTGTGCTTATAGTGTTGATTTGTAAATATGCATGATTGTGTTATTCAGTTCTGATAGCTATGAAAAAGTAGAGTAATGTGGAGAGCCTGGCAAAACAGGATTTTTTCTTTCAATGCCGTCTCCTTTGCAGGTGGAGGATTTGAATATAAGATTGTTTTGAAAATTCACATGAATATTTTTGCATGTACAATTTATTTGCTTCTACCAACGTAATTCAGGTAGGTAAACTTCACTGGCAAGTAGAAGTAAAGTCAGGACACTATTGCAGAATTACATAGCTCCAAACTGGGTGAAAGAAAAAGATCCTAGTAGATGACCGTTAGATCCTAACACTTGTGGATTTATGTTCTCCATTTTAAGTAATACAGAATATCGACCTTTTAATAGGGGGAAAATAAAAAACCCACAATATTTAAGCTCAGTAAATATTTGTGGATTTTTTTATGCCTTCCTAAATATATTCATGATGAAATGACATGTACCCTACTAAAGAAATTACATTCTATTCTGCTTTATATTCTGATGGTGCTTTATGGTGTACATGTACAAATTCTGTACCTCTCAAAATAATGATGAGAGAGCTAACATGGGGTACTGGAACTTCTAGAGCCCTCTGTTTGAAGTCTCTACACTTCTGTCTCTGCTCTGAGCGAAATAATAGAGGAGAGAGAGAGAGAGAGAGATCTAGTAAAAGTGTAAATTAGAAACAATGTAAACATTCAGTCTCATCAGATAAATTTAAAATCATAGTTTTTTTTTTTGTTTTTTTTTTAAATTTAAATTTCAAATAAAACCAAGACTAATCAATGCCTGTGTACTGAGAACAAGTGGGAGCTCAGTCCAGTGACATGGAAGAAAACTTGGAGATGAAAGTGAATGGGACCTTTAAATGAAAGATGTGTGACAAGTTACTCTTAGGAAAGGTCTTTGTTTCCATGCTATTCACCCTTCAGTTCAGAAGGGCTTTCTTAATACTGTATAAGAAGTCAGTCTTATTCCACTTTTCTTAACTGTCTTTAATAAGACCTGTACAGCTTCTTCATTTATAGAGATGTTTTCTATTTTTAAATAGTTCAGGGGTTAGATCTTGGAATAGACAAATAAATGTCAATCCATGTTAATAACTGTTCACACATTTATGCCTGATCTCAAGTTAATTTGTTAATTTATTAGGAATATAGTTTCAAGAACCTTTTTTTTCTGTCTTGTCAATCTTTTTTATTTTATTTCCCTCCTTTTTGGCTACTTGCCAAATAAGAATGTTGCTTAAATAGGTAAAACTGAAAAAAATGAAGTTTTTTACATAATATGTAAGGAAATAAGACTATTCTCTTTGTGACTGTTTCAGCGTAGTGTGCCATAACAGCTAGCCAGCATGCTTTTAAGCAACAAGGAAATTAGTTTGTTTTCCCGTGGTAGTATTGCATATGCTTCATGTTTAAGTCAATAAGAAAAATTACATTATTTAAATGTTTAGAAAGTTTGTGTAATGAATCTTTAATACGTATTTTGATCACAAAAAATATTTTTCAGATTTCATCTCTGCAATCATGTGAAATATTAGTGATGTTTTGAGTTTGTTTTTGTTTTTAATATTTTCAGGTCTTTTTTCAAAGTTAACTTGAATTTCTAAAGTAACTGAGGCCATTCTGTTTTCTGCAGTACTTTGGAAGCTTGCTTGTAATATTCTGTGTTGAACTGGCCTGTGGTGTTTGGACGTATGAGCAGGAAATAACGGTGAGTCAGAAAAGGAGGCTGCATTTTTTCAGTGGAAGAAAACAAAAGATTTCCATTAGCTAGCTGTTTTCTAATTACTGTAGTATTTATCTTTCTTCATTCTACTGTCCACCTAAGTTTCTATTTTCATATGATTGGTTTTGTTTTGTTTTTTTCTTAAACAGTGAATCCTTCTTGGAATGCACATCTATCTAGAAGGTCCTTCCTGGGTTTCTTGACATGTACTACATATTTGAGAACCAAATCCTGCAGCCCCTGATTTATTTAATAACTGTATTTTTTAGTTAACTCTTGCTTAGATGAGTTGTCATTGAAGCAGTGGAAATTTTAAGGATTAGATATGAACATCAGTTTTAAAGATAGGTACTTTTGAGAAGGGGATGTGAGAATTTGTAGGTCTTTTGTTTCAAAAGTTTCTTCATGTTTTGAAGTGTTGTAGTGCAGTATGCTATATTGTAAATAGACAGTGTGTTCAAGAAAGGACTTGCTACCTTCTGAAATTTTTGCACTGCCTCCACAAGCTATAAATGTCAGTTTTAAGCTAAACATGTCTTAGCTATAAAACACACTTCCATAAACTCATGAAGAGGTTTTTCATCTGTGTCTAGTTTTTATAGCTGTACCTGTCTCTAGTTTTCAAACTGAAGACTTGTAACCATCATGCAAGAAAATGGGTAGGTGTTGAGCAAAACCTGAAATGAAATGTTATTATGTGGGCTGTTTTTGTATCTTTTTTTCTTCTATTCATTTTGTACATTTGTATGAGTAGAGTAATGAGTATTTTTCTCTGAGCTGCCCAAAATATGCCCAACAGACTAGTCTTCTCAGCAGTGTGTAGCATTACATTGCATTAAGTTGGGAGGTAGCATTCTTGGTACTTATACACTACTAAGGAATTTCTGTCACATCTGAAGTTTGAAGTTATGTGGCAGCATTTTAAATATGAATTCATTCCCTTGCTATCAGATCTTAACAGAGTGCTCTAATGTAATAATGATTGAGGCTTTTACTTTTTATGATTGAGTCCCTTTACTTTAAATGTTAGCCCATAATGATGTAGTTTAAAACTGGAAATCTAGATGGAAGGCATGCTTCTTCTTATGAGTACAGCTGCCCTCTCCAGAGTTTTGTTAAAGATGATTGTTATAACTAGCATCTTTTTAAAGAAAGCTAGTCAGTAAAAGGTGCCTGAAATAACATAACCTTCAGTGCACCAATATGTACCTTTACTGTTCAGAAAACCTAAAGTTATGGGTTTTAGTGTAGCCTCCAAGCTTTTGGTTGTCTGCTATTCTATTGAAACCTCAACCCAGAACATTTTAATAAAAGCCCAGTTAGTCTTACTGTATATGTTAAGGCACTGCTTATATATAAGGTGATGCTGCTTTCAGAAAAACCTTTCCTTCAGCCCTTCTCCCCCAAGAAAGCAGTATTGAGCTCAGTGTTTTCACCTTTGGCAGTGGGGCACAGTGAACCCGGTTATTCCATACTTTTCCAGGTCTTCCTCTCTCTCCAAACAGAGTATGAACATTGAACATGCAAATATAACTGAAAATTCAGAACAGAAAGTTCAGAAATTGCTTTTCCTTTTCTCTTCTTCCTTCCTTTTATGCCTTTTTTCTTTACCCTCTAAAACTTTGTGCTCTGTTTTCTCTTTCCATCTGATTATCTTTCCTTCTCCTTTGTTGTAACACTGGTTCTTCTTGTGTAATGAGATGGGCCAGACTCAGGTTTCCTGCTGCTCACATGCAGAAGAAATTTGGTGGTTTGGAAGAGCACAGCGGAGTGGTTTCTCAGTGATTTTTTTCATACCTGTTCATGTCATTTCCCTGGAGCATGCTTTCTTCTACATTGCTGTACTACACGGAGATAAGAAGAGTCCCTTGTATCCCAGGGGAGTGACTTACTGTCATGTTGATTTCAGCATAGTATGAAGTCTCAATAATCTCTTGTGGATTTCAGAGAATCAGTTAGCATTAGTATAGGTGGGTGTGTGATGTTGTCAAAATGTCAGTGAGGCATAGCCATATCTGCTTATCCAAAATGGTCTTTCTTTGGCATGTGGTCAAGTCTGCTCTAAGAGCTCTTATATAAACAATTTTCCTTCCAACTTATGATAGCTCTCAGCATGAAGCATGCCTTGTGACTGATTTTCCCACCCACAAAATTGAAAGGCCAGTATGGGTTCTCAGCTTACTTGGGCATTGGTCAAGCCTTGATACTCATTAGAAAAATAATAATGAACAGCAAACTGTACAGTTAAACAAATGAATCTCAAGATTCTGAATTATTATGCAGTACTGCACACATGAGTTGCCAGGAAACTATTTAATAGATACGTTGAAGGCCCTAGTTTGACATTTTGACATTGTGGTAGCAGTCGAACACATGGATTCCAGTGTCCCTCCATAGTTTCAGAATTCGAATTGCCTTCCTGCAGTGAGTTTTAGATTGCTTTGTTTTTAATTTTCTTCTCTCACTTTTGGATTTTTTTTCCCCGTTTCTCATTGTTTTCATAAAGAAGTTGAACGCCTTGTGTTACATGCGTAATCTTGGACTGCATTCAACTCAAATAAGATAATAAAATAGCCTAGCAAATATTAACTTAATTGCAGTGATATCAAATACTATCCAAAAAAAGCAGAGTACTGATTTCCATTGTGGTGTAAAAAGAAATTCATCGAGTAAAAAGCAAATCATTTATTATAGTGACCAGTATAAATGTTTGCAATGGAAATATTCTGTGATACTCTTTTCATAAGTATTTTTAGTAGTGTATTGCTAATGTATTTTTTTTTTTTATGTGGACAATTGTGAGTTCAAAACTTTATAGCATAAGAAATAAAAATTCTGCAAATTGAATTGTGTTAAATTTCTGGGTTATTGTTGTGATTTGACCTGGCAGGTGGCTAAGTACCACACAGTCATTTGCTCACACCTCCTGTTTTCAATATATTCATATTCAAAATTGTAGCATTTAAAAGTTCTCAAATGCTCTTATTTGATTTATGGGGTCTGTCAGCCACTGAGTGTTCCTGCATTTCTGTAGAGCATCTGGCGTAACAAGGTCTGGGCTTTTTGGGAAGTATTCTGATTTTTTTTTCTCCTCAGGTTGCATTTATTGCTATTCACAGAGTGCTGTTACTGTTTGCTCCAAATTGAACTGCAGACCTCAGTCATAGCCACTAGAATAGCTTGGCTTCTCAGCCATCCAAATGAAAGCCCATATTGCAATTGTGATTACTTTCACCATGACTACTATGGCTAATGGGAACAAGGCACTACTCAGCATGAGTGGTATGCGTGCCTGGAAGAGCACTGTGAAGTCTTCAGCTCTATATTTTAGTCTCACAAACTAAAATTTATGGTGCTTGAATAGAAGCCAGTTCTTACCTTGCATCTTATCTGCACTGCATATCCAATAACAGAGCACTTATTTGCTTTGTTTCTGACAAATTGCTTGTTGGGGAACACCAGCTGAGAAGAGAGCACCAGCTCCTCGCTTCTAAGTAGTCAGATTTTAAAAAGCATTTTAAGAATTCTTCTTTTAGAGGCAAAGATTTACAAGGGCATGTGAGAAGAAAAGTTTCACAGGCTCTCATTGTGTGGTGGACTTTAGTCAAAGCCTGAAAGCTGCTGGCAATGTTCTGAGGGTACAATTCATCTAAATTAATTGCATATATGTAGAAGATAGACATTTAAATCTGAGTTTGTCACCTTAGACAGTGAATTGGATTTGAGACTTCAAGGGATACTTCTTCTGCCTAGAGTAAAATATTTATCTTGAGATAAATTGTGCTGGACAGCTGCCTGTTTCTTCCTACTGACTAAGATGATAGCAGAAGTAACTAAATTGGGGCAGATGAATTCCGTCCCTGATGACTGGGTTGGAGCTTGGTTCAAATTTTATGCCAGATAACATCTGGAAATTATGTAGTCAGACGTTATGCAAAATCTCTGAATCTCTCTGAAACACAACAGCTTATTCTCAATCATATACTATACTACCAGCAAAAGATACAAATATCTGTTTCCTGCTGTTATAATAAAGGCTTGTTAAGATTCAGTGTTACATAAATTGAAGCATTTATTTACCTGTTTTATTTAAATACAAAGTTATTTTGGTCATTGCACTTGAAAGACCACAGAATAGATGAAAGTTCTGTATTTGGAGCCAGAAGCACAATTGAGCCATTCATCAGTTTTCTGTTGTGCCAAATTCTGTTCTTTATTTGCTTCAGGCTCCAGTACAGTGGTCTGATATGATCACTCTGAAAGCCAGGATGACCAACTATGGCCTACCTAGATACCAGTGGCTGACACACGCTTGGAATTTCTTTCAGAGGGAGGTAAGAAAACAGTTAATTTGTGAACAGAATACACACCTAGTAATTGTTATTTATCTGCTAAAGGAAAAAGTTTTTTTTTTTTGAGTACGTAAATGCAAGTTGAATAAAAACATGTGTAGTGATAGTGTCTTTTTCATCTCTTGATATCCAGCTTCTGAACTTCTGTAGGCCCTAAAGGCTCTATTATGTATCTTTTACAACTTGATTTCCCATTTTCTTAGAAATTAAATGTGTTATTCACAGGACATGCTGTAGCTTTACCTAATGCAGGTAAGTGGTTATAGGTTTTCTCATGTTTAAGGTCAATATGTTTTAAAGACCTGCCACACACACAAAAAAAGAAAAAAAAAATTTAAAATGACTACTGATTGTACTGGAATAGTGGACTGTCATGACAACCCAAATAGCTTATTTCTGTTCAGTCACACATTTAATTCTTAATATCATCAAAGTATCTAGCAGTACAAGTCAAAGGAGTCAGAATGCCTATATCTAGTTACTGTACATAATCATGAGGCCTAATAAAAAATAATACTTAAAAGGTATTAACATCCTGTTTGCACATGCAAAAAATAAGAATGTTGCTAAATTCAGTTAAATTGCTAGCACTGTCTTCTCTTTTGTCAGTAATATTGGGACACCAACGCCTTTTAGGATTGTTGCAGACATTAAGAATATCATAGAATCATAGAATCACAAAGTTGGAAATGACTTGTAAGATCATCTAGTCCAACCATCTTCTCATTACCATTGCTACAAACCATATCTCACAGCTCCTCATCCAGGCGCCTCTTGAACACTGCCAGGGACGGCGACTCCACCACCTCCCTGGGCAGGCCATTCCAGTGCCTGACCACTCTCTGAGAGAAAAAGTTTTTCCTCATGTCCAACCTAAACCTCCTCTGGTACAACTCGTGGCCATTTCCTCGGGTCCTGTTTGTTACCTGGGAGAAGAGGCCAAACCCCTCCTTATCACAACCTCCCTTCAGGAAGTTGTAGAGTGCGATGAGGTCTCCCCTGAGCTCCTCTTCTCCAGACTAAACAATCCCAGCTCCCTCAGCCGCCCCTCATAAGACTTGTGCTCCAGACCCCTCAGCAGTTTCGTTGCCCTTCTCTGGACACACTCCAGGGCCTCAATGTCTCTCTTGTAGTGAGGGGCCCAAAACTGAACACAGTACTTGAGGTGTGGCCTCACCAGTGCTGAGTACAGGGGGAATATGGTTTATATAGACTTGAAATTCTTCAGGTAAAGTATGCTATTGTAATATTAAACAGTCTTCCTGTATGCTCTTTTAGCTTCCTCTCATGGAGTGGCTGCGTCCAAGATACGTGGCTACCTACAGTTGAGTGGGGAAGGAATTTTGTTAAAAGCTGCCAACACTGTCTCTTTGGCTGAGATTAAAGAAGGGGATCAGAATTTTTATTTTGTTCGACCAATGGTGGGTTAAAACAAACCACACCAAAAAGCTGCCTTGTTTATTCACTGGTTAGCCTGATAGCCTACTAAAATTCAAAACTATTTTTAAAGAACAAAGTATTACGTTGCAAAAACATGAAATTTCCTGAGGTGAAAGCCATTAACTCCAAATTCAACTCACATGCAGGAAGAGAACTCTTTAAATGCCTGTCATTGTGCTGCCTTAGTGAATTGTTGAAATCTATCATTGTAGCACAGATTTCCTGTTTATTTAAACATTTCCTGGCTGCATTTGGTTAGTCTATATTTATACTAAAACCTGAAAGAAAAAATGAGGACTACATGAGTTTAACATCCCTACCCTCGTCCCCTGCCCTGGTTATTCAAGTGCTATGTCAAAGAGTAATCCTCCATATGCAAGTAGGGTGTGTATGTACCTGGGGTACTGCATCTTGGTTTAAACGTGTAGGTTTGTTAAATAAAAAGCTGCTTTTTATGCTTCTGCTTGTTGTAGTGTCATAATAACAGCTGGTTTTAAAGTGAATGTTAGTATTAAAGCTTCTGCTTCTTTGCCAAGAAATTGTGCCTTAATTCTTCTGGGGGAGAAGAACTGATTTTAAAAGTTAAATTCCCTTTGTTCCATCTGTGAGAAGAGGAATGATTTTGAGAAAGTCTGAAGTGGTCTGGAAAGGCTCTTCCACCACTTCTAATGAACTGATGAAGTCTTAATTTTTGTTTTGTTCATTCATAACTCAGGTACTGAATGTGTGAGCATGATATGTATTTTATGTTTGAATGATCACACTGCATGATCATTCTCTAGTCAGCATTATAATTTTTTCAGTTCCTAAACAGTCAGCTGATAGTCTTTTTTCTTCTGCATCTTTTTCCCATCTGAGAAAGATGGGAATTGTATTTCTCTACCCACACCACCATCACCTCCCTTACTGGTCTAATATCAGAGTCTTACCTATGCTAAGGAAGATAGGAAAGGGGTTATTTCAAGTCAGGAAGGAAGAACTGTCAGGGGAAAAAAGAGATTTAAAAATAAGAAGAGAGTGTTCAGGGAGGTCCTCTTTACAGCTGCAATTTGGAGAGAAAGCCCGAGCTTTCATTTAAAAAGTCCTGTGTTGGAATTCAGGGAGGATTTTGGCTGATTAAAGAACTGATAAAACAGACATTGAAGCTGTGGTAAAAGTCAGAAAAGGGAAGAAGTGAGTTTTATAAGAGGACTGGTTTGCAGGCGTCGTGTCTGGGCACTGATCTGTCTGATTGTGACTGAGAAGTGAAGTAATATACAGGAGTCTGACTCTGAGGTGGGAAAATGTTGATTGTGTGGGTTATTACCAGGTGACGAAGTGCAAATAAAGAGGAGGTGAGGAGGACATTCAGACAGACAGCACCATTTTGTTGCTCCAGCAAGGCGTTTTCTCAGTTGTATCAACTCCCTATCTGATGCCAAAAAAACAATCTGATACAGCTGCTTCAGACATTTTTTATGTGAATGCAGCTGGGAATGTGGTAGGCCAGTCATTTTGTTTTAAATCTCCTGGTGTGCTTTTCAGAGAAGATGACAGGTTGTTAGTCCTGGCGGTTTTTTTATAGCCAATTATGGCTCATCTGCTTTGCAGCCAGAGTCCCTACTTTTATGCTTGATTCTGTTGCAGTGTTTATTTTAGTGTGATACCCTCTTCTGTTCTTCCTTTCAGTATTTGTAATTTCTGTACCTTTTCCCCCTCCCCCTCCCCTTTTTATATCTTTTTTCTGTTTTCAGATAAATCTTCTGTGTGTTTTTTCTCATCTGTTTTTCAACAGGTATGTCCATAGCTGTAGCCTGGCAGGAATTGTCCTTACTACAAAAACCTTAATAATCTTTTCTTACAATGTACATTGGCCACAGATGTCACTGTTCATTGCAGTCATTCTTTGGCATGAAATCATCATATATACATAGCAAAACATAGTAGGACAATTTCTGTGAAATTTCCTTATAGGGAATGGTAGGGTTGTAAAGGACAACAGTATCACTGGCTGTTTCTAAGATGCACAATGGTAACTTCATTATTTCTTTCACACCGTTTTTCCGTCAAAGTACAGAAGAGGAATACATAAGAAAGTTCTTGTGCATATTTTGGTACTATTTAAATCTTTCAAAAGATTTCAGTAGGAATTTATTCAGCTTGCTTGATGAATTACTTTTATGAAGAAGTAGCGTCATTATTGCTGATCTTGGCTAATCCTTCCTTTGCAGTTTAAATGTTGTGGGGTGGTGTACTTCACAGACTGGCTGGAAATGACAGAGATGGACTGGCCGCCTGACTCCTGTTGTGTCAGAGAGTTCCCAGGATGCTCTAAGCAGGCACATCATGAGGATCTCAGTGACCTTTATCAGGAGGTAAGATTTAAAATGAGGATTTTTCAGAAAGCTTTATGCATTCTTCTGATGCACTTGTTTTTCAAACTTACTTTATGCAGTGCAGCAGAATGGTTTATTTGTACAAGTTCTGCTGTGTCAGAAAATACAGGGGATATTTCTCAGTACTTTCTTAATCCTTTCTGTATAGGAAAACTCAATAAACTCTCTTAAAAATCTAGAGTAAGGTGAGGGAAAAAAACCTGACAGTTCCTCTGACTGTATTAAGAGAAAACACTGCTAGAAGACCCTTAATGTAGTGAATGGAAATGTCAGTTCTTTAGTTTAGTGAATAAACTCTAGCTATTGGTAATGATAAAACCTGGAGGAAGATGATCTACATGCCTACCAGACTGCAAGAATATATGACCTAATGGGTTAACTTTCTCATAAAACAATTACAATCTCATGAGCAGCCCAACTTCTGGGTAGTGAGAGAAGAGAAACTGAATGCAAATGTTAAGACTGACTCAGGCATATCAACATGCAGTTTGGTAGTAGTCCAGCACTCTTCCACTTATTCTGTGGGTGCCACCAGTATAGCTTAAGTAATTCCTGTGCCAAAGATGTTGTGAGATCATTTTCTTTCTTTAACTCAAGAATGGAAGATGAATGGCAATGCACAAGTCAGCTCTTATGGGTGTAAAATTGAGAATGAGTCCTCAAAACACGCCTGGAACAGCATGCTGATTTTTTCCTGCGAAACCTGAATAGAGATTAATAGTAGGACAAGCCCAGCCTTTGAAAATGGACTTCTGTGATGCTGACAAAGTTACCATTCATGATTTTTCCCAAGAAGTTGCTGACCACATAGTTTGACTTTTGAATGTATAGTATAATAATTTTCTTGGTCAATTTTGGAAAGTAGAGATGCTAGCTGTGAAGAAATAGGAAGAGTTTATTCTATACATCATCCAGCATGTTCCAAACTGCCAAACATGAAGTCCTACAGTAAAAAGATGCCTACAGGAAGAGAATCAGAGATTCAGAAGTAAAATGACGAGTTCATCGCAATCAAATAGTTACCAGGATCTGAGGAGATGTGTGAAAATTAATAGTGAAAAATAATATTGTGGAGTCCTTTTTAGTATTTCGAGAAACCAAAGTTTGCTTTGTTTCCTGTGATGGCTAAAATTGTTTTGTTGCATCTGTGCTATAATTTTCTGCCAGGGTCTCTGAGCTCTTTGTGGTCTAAATTGAAGTCCTTTAAAGTAAAATTCTTGAGGAAAGAAAGGTGGCCTACTTCTAGTTCTGCCTGAGAGTATTTTTGACCACAGTTGTGTTTCTGCTGATGGATTTTGAAAGGTATTTTTAAAAAATGCTACTCTTCTTAAACTGCTTTTATTCTGATTAACATGACCTTTAAGTTCTTTGCCGTGAGAGTGGTGAAATGCTGGAACAGGTTGCCCAGAGAGGTTGTGGATGCCCCATCCTTGGAGGTGTTCAAGGCCAGATTGGATGGGGCCATGGGCAGCCTGGTCTAGTATTAAATGGGGAGGTTGGTGGCCCTGCCTGTGGCAGGGGGGTTGGAGATTCATGATCCTTTAGGTCTCTCTGGCCATTCTGTGATGCTGTGATTCTTTGTGTAATTCATAGAAGAAATGGACCTTAGATAGTAGTTCTGAGGAAAGTGCATGAGAGTGTAGCCTAGGAGGTTCACTTTGTCTGAGGGCAAGAGGATGTGTACTAGTTTTGTGATAAGAAACTGTAGCTTAAATAAAACAATTGGTAGGAGTTTGATATCTTCGGAAAAAAAACTTGAAATTGCATTTTTCTAGCATAATTTTGTGTTTGCTCAAAATTTGAATATATAACAGATATGTTGAACATGCTATTGACGATTTATTTGTTTTCTTTTGCTCTGAGAAGTGGCTTATTTAAGATCTGGTCATTATTCTATTGGTGTTATGGTGTTTCAGTAAATCATAAAAACATGCTTTGTTTCCATTTTAGCACTGAAAATATCAATTGATCTTTAGAATAAATGTGAATCAGGCCTTTAATCTGTAGCTCTGTAGGAATGTTCACTGTGAATTCATTCTGAATGTTCACTACAAAATTTTATGGTATTTTTAAGGTGTAAACAAGAGCTTTGAGCTTAGTGACAGACTTCTGCTTCTGCCTAACAAAGTATATTTATGTAATCTTTAATTGCAGACTACCAACTATGAATGTGTTGTGTAAGCAGAAATAAAATGCACGCGTGTGAGGATAATTGGTGACTGGATATTTCTCAGTTTTGAAGATGATTTTGAACATGTGTTAGAGCAGAACTGTAACAACATCATTAAATGGAGGGAGACAGTCTATCTGGATTAAGTATAATTTGTCTCAGTTATGTGTCTGTTCTGCAGGAGATGCCAGCGTTAATGTTATTGCTGTTTGTTAATAGATGTTTCCTCTAGGCAACAAATGAACTGAATTTGAATATTGCTGTGGTTGAATGTTTTTAAACTGTGACCAGCTTGTACCTTAATCCTTTAAAGTTATCAAAGTATTAAAATGCAACCAGTTTCTCTGTAATTAAAAGCAAATTTGGAAAGTAACATAATTACAACACTCTTTTGTCTAAGAAAAAAAAAAGACACCAGCATGATGAATCTTGTTCTTCATTAGTCACATAGCTTTTGCTACAGCTTTTTCTTTACAGATTTCAAAGAATCCAAATTTTCTCCTTGTTCTGTGTCTGAACTGTGTTAATTGAAATAAAAAACAATCAAAAATGATGAACAGTATAAAGACATTAAGATCCTTTATTTTAGGTACAATTATTATGTAGTACATCTATTGACTGCAATGTGAATTTTGTGTTTCAGGCAAGAATCAGACCTTTCATCAAATAAATTAATGACTGCAGCATTTGAAACAACTGGCTTTTGGGAATGTCAGTGTGATTGAAAAATATTAATTATCACATGCTGTCTTCAGATTCTGTCACTTTGATCAATTGCTTTCTTTTCACAGAAAAGCTATAAGATGGATATAAACACAGAATTGTTGTGATGGTTCTAGGAGGTCTTCTGCTGGGACTAATCCCTCCTTAGCATTATCCTATCATGACTATTATCATGATTAATTGTTACTCTGATTTTTCCCTTGCTGGCTGTATTCCATTAATGTCTGTACTCTGAAGTCCTGTAAGACTTATCATTGGCCAGAATAGCTAAGGGCTCACTCTTCAGATTTTTATCCTTTTTAAGGCACCAGCTTTTCTGATCAGCAAGTAGCATAGCTTGTTTGCACTGTTGTTCAGTATTCCTCAGAGCCAGTGTCTTTGTGGGTTGTTGCTGACTTTGAGGGGCTTAAGAGACTTCTCAAAACCTTGTGCAGTAATTATTGGCCCCATTAGCAAACTGGAGTGTGTACTGATGGTTTGAAAAGAGCTAAGCAGTGAAAGTGAGATTATTCTAAATTTCTGCTTCTTGGAAACATCAATTTGTGGTCTTTAAAGTTCATTTTTATTCTTCAGAATTTTCTGTGTAAATAATTATTATTCTGTAAGTATATGTATGCTTTGGATTTGCAGCTGCCCAGCAGCAGTAGGGAGAGGAGGTGGGTATGACCATCTTCCTGATGGATTGTGAAGATGGTAAGATCTTTGGAGCTCCCTGTTTGAGTTTGTGCAGAGTGGATAGTTGTAGCCATTCTAACAAAACAAAGCAAGCATGGTGACTGTAAAGCTCAAATGTCTGCAGAATCTCAGTGGGAAGGAGTGAGCAAGATGGGTGTTGGTACTTGCTACATTAGCATGGAGAGATAGTAATATGAAGATAGTAATATGATAGGTATATAGCTGGCATCTGATAGGTTGGGCTTAATGGGTTACATGAAAGGGGTTACCTCAGGCTGGCAGCCATTCTCTAGTGGGATTCTCCAGGGCTCAATCTTAGTGCCAGTTCTCTTTAATGCTTTCATCAATAACTTCAATGCAGGACTCAAATATATACATAATAAGTTTGCAGAGGACACTAAACTAGGAGGAGCCGTTGATTCCCTTGAGGACAGAGAGATCTTAACAAATTAGAAGACTGGGCAATATCAAACCACATGAAATGTAACAAGAACAAGCGCTAGATTCTGTACCTGGGACACGGCAGCCTTGGATATATGTACAGAATGGTGGACAAGACGCTGGAGAGCAGACTTGCAGAGAGGGATCTATGGGATCTGGCTGGCAGCAAGTTGAACATGAGCCGCAGTGTGCTCTGGCAGCCAAAAGGGTCAACTGCATCCTGGAGCGTGCCAGGCCCAGCACGGCCACTGGGTTAGGGGAGGCTTGTCCTGCTCTGCTCTGTGCTGTGCGGTCTCACCTCCTGCACCAGGTGCAGATTTGGGCACCACAACATGAGAAGGATATAGTGTAAAGGAGGGCTACAAAGATGAGGAAGGGTCTAGAGGGCAAGATGTATGAAGTCCGTTGGTTTGCTCAGCGCAGAGCAGAGGAGCTGAGGGGAGGCCTGAAGGCGGCTGCAGCTCCTCACAGGGAGCGGAGGGCAGCGCTGAACTCTGCTCTGTGTGACAGCGACAGGGCCCGAGGGAACGGCATGGAGCTGTGTCAGGGGAGGGCAGCTGGGGGTTAGGAAAAGTTCTTCACCAGAGGATGATCGAACAGGCTGCCCAGGGCAGTGTGCACAGCACCAAGCTGCTGGAGTTCAAGAAGCATTTGGACTGTGCTCTCAGACATAGGGGTTGAATTTTGGGTAGTCTTGTGTAGAGTTAGGATTTGGACTTGATGATCCTTGTGGATATTCTACAATGTATGAGTTCATTTTGAACTGGCAAATTTCTCTGTCAGTTTTCACAATATTGGCTTCATTGTTTCTTCCTGGTCACAGTAACTTGATGTTAATGTGCCTTTTTTCTATCCTCCAACCCTCTCCCCCCAAAACGAACAAACAAACAAACAGGCTTTTCAAAGACTTAGTGAAATTATTGTGTTTTAAGCAGCAGTAGCTGTAAGTTGCTTGATCCTGCACAAGGCAAGATATAACTGACTGTTGGTATAAAACTGTCACAAAAATAGTGGAAGTTTCTAAATTCATATCAGAAATGATGCCAGATAATTTTTAGTGTATAGTCTGCAGGTGCGGGAGACTGCCAAAGTGTAACTAGAAGGAATAATGGCACATGTATGTGATATTATTACTACTCAGTATTAGTGATGATTAACAGCATGTAATTGCTTTTAAAATTTGTTGAAAGCTCTCAAGTTTCTTTAAAAAAAAAAAAAGAAAAGAATTCAGATCAACTTTGAATGATTTTTGAATTGAAAAGTAGTACAGATCTCTAGGATTTTGTTATATGCAATAAATTCTCAGTGTATGAGAAAACTGAAGTATGACATTGTGGAATTGATTAAAAAGTAGGCGAAATAGTTTTCAAACTTTTGTCTGGAGAAATAGAATTTTGGGGAGCCAGAATAAGCCAGTACTAGGTAGGGTGAGTTAAGCCTTGGGGACTGCAAGCCAATAATACTGACTAATCATTTTCTATCTTTTTTTGTTTCATAGGGATGTGGTAAAAAAATGTTCACTTTTTTGAGGGGGACGAAGCAATTGCAAGTACTGAGATTTCTTGGAATCTCTATCGGAGTAACACAGATTCTGGCTATGATCCTCACTATTACTTTACTGTGGGCTCTGTACTATGACAAAAGAGATCCTGGGGCAGATCAAATAATGTCCCTGAAGAACGATACCTCACAGCAACTGTCATGCCATTCTATGGAGCTACTGAAACCAAGCCTAACAGGAATTTTTGAACATACATCCATGGCAAACAGCTTTAATACACACTTTGAAATGGAAGAATTGTAGAATTGTAGATGATACAATTAATCTAAAAAGTTACCAGGGTTTCAATTGTTGTTGTTTTTTTTTTAAATTTTTTATTCCGTTCCATTAATTACACAAAAAAGACCAGTCTTCCTATACTTCCAAAACCAGTAAATGATTGATAAAGAGGCCTCTGTAGTAAGATAAATAAGCAAGTGTCTGCCTTTCAGCCTCTTAGAAGAGCCATGAAACAGAATTGTTTTTGTTTTCTTGTTGTTGTTGTTTGTTTTCTTTTTAAGGCATTCATTCACTGGGCACAAGTAATTTACTGTTACAAGATGTGTAAAATACTGATTCATTCACAGATAGACAGAATCTCTAAAGAAGCATCAAGATATTTGTCTTCTGAGGAGATGACTGTGCTTTGGAGAAACAAAATGTGACATTACTGAAATTGACTTTTGCATTTTTAATAAGCCATTTAGAAAACGTGTTAAAATAATCAGGGATCTATGTATATATAATTGTGTGTTCTTGTGTGTGCATGGATGACAGAACTATAATTCAAGTAAATACTTGGATTAAAAAAATTGCAAGGTCTGTAAAAAGGACAAAATTTTCTTTTTCTAACAAAACCTTTTATCTTAGCTTTTATTGTTAAAGATGCTCTAAAACTTATATTTTTATGTAACTATGTGACTAATTTTTAAGTTTAAATGTATTAAAGAGGGATTACAAGGAAAAATATGATTCTGGACAATAGACTTTAACTTTTTGAGTACTACAGAATTCTCATTTAAAACATTTTGTTCTGTGAACTACTTAGTAAAAAGAAGAAATCTAAGCATTCTTTCCAAAATGGGAATCAATATGGAGTAGCACATTTGTATAAATAAATCTTTTATCCTGTCTGTGATTCCCATGGAGATGGAAACAAAAGACTATAAGGAAAATGCATACAATTCTGGATGCTATTGCAATAATTGTAAAAGTGCATAAGGAGAAATTGTACTTTGGCTTGTACTTCATTAAGAGATAATTGTAAAATTGCATAAGGAGAAATTATACTTTGGCTTGTACTTCATTAAGAGATCTCTAGTGGCTTAAAATGCCAACTGGAAACAGCATTAAAATGTATTTATTGAGGTGGGGAAAGTGCATTTTACTGTATTTTTATGAACAATGTTTATTTCATAGGATTATTTTTACATTCAGCCACGCTCCTGAAATATATATTTGTTCCACTGAGTACAGTAGTTTGTGGCAAATGGGTTTTTATATACTGCATTTTAGAAATACTTGCTTTGTTTTTGAAATCTGTAAAAGAAAAGAAAATCAAGGTGTGATTTGATAGACAATAAAATTACTATTGTCTTAAATTTCATAATGGCTTTTTTATTTTGAAGACATAGAGTATGAATGCTTTGGTGACATTTGGGAAGGTTCTCCTGCTAATGTGATTTAGTTTGATGCGTCTTTACCCATTCCACTTATTCTGTCATGGAGAAACTGAACTGTGAATTTCAGTTACTTTTTTATTGCTTCTACGAAAGCTTCCAAGGGATGGTGAAATTAAGCTCTTTAATTGTGTGGGATGTTTGTTTTTCAGCAGTCTACCTGTGGGTGTAATTACTTCACATGTACTGTTGCAAGCAAGATTACCTTTTGCTTCTGTACCTCCCCTACAGAGATGCTAATATTTATTTTGGGAGATTAGAAAAAAGATAAAGGGTAGAGCTTCCCAAATTATTTGCTTGGAATGACTTTCTGAGAAATATTTTCTCATGCACCTTTCAGAAATTCATATGCTCAACATTACTGCACATATCCAGAAGATTTCTATGCCCCCCACTCCCTCCAGTTAGCTAGGGTGGCATTTCTGTAGCTACAGACAGGGTTCCATATTGAAAAAAAAAACCACGTGTCCAAGGTAGGATGACCTACAGTCACTCAGTGGATTGGACCAGTGCTGCTTGGTTTTCATTCCTGCTCAGAACCAAAATGAACAAAATCTCATCAAACAGAATACAAAAAATCAAACCACAGACTGGTGGATTGTATTTTGTTCGATTGGGATTTTGTGCATTTTTGCAGCTCACTGTCGTGGTTGAGGAATCACAGAACCATAGAATCACTCAGGTTGGAAAAGACCTCCAAAATCATCCAGTCCAACTGTTCACGTACCAGCAACTTTTCTACCCTAAACCATGTCCCTTAGTACAACATCTAAACATTTCTTGAACACCTCCAAGGATGGTGACTCCACCATCTCCCTGGGCAGCCTGTTCCAGTGCCTGACCACTCTTTCGGAGGAAAAAATTTTCCTAGTGTCCAGCTTGAATCTCTCCTGGCACAACTTGAGGCCATTCCCTCTAGTCTTCTATTGCTGGTTATGTGGGAGAAGTGTCTGACCCCCACCTTGCTACAACTTCCTTACAGGCAGTTGCCTCCTCCAGATTAAACAATCCTGATTTCTCAGCTGCAACCCATAAGACTTGTGCTCCAGAGCCCTCACCAGCTTTTTTGCCCTTCTCTGGACACGCAACAAGGCCTTGATGTCTTTCTTGTAGTGAGGGGCCCAAAACTGAACACAGTACTAGATGTGTGGCCTCACCAGGGCTGAATGGAATGATCGCTTCCATACTCCTGCTGGCAACACTATTTCTGATACAAGCCAGGATGCCATTGGCCTTCTTGGGCCACCTGGGCACACTGCTGGCTCATGTTCAGCCAAGGACACTATAGAAAACACTAATACTGTAGTATGACTAATTTGTGATCCCTAAGCTCATTTTGAGGAGCTCCTTTGTTAACATGGAAGTTTTATGAGTTTGTAGGACATTCCATTTACTAAACTGAACTCTAGGCTACATAAGCCTATAGACCCTCTGATAATTCTATGTTTCTGCCCCCACTAAATACAATTCTACCTCCAGCCCTCAGCTGGGAAAGCTGCTGTGTACTTACCTAATAGGTCAGAGAGGCTGTGAATAGACTTTGGGGAGCACCATCAAATGAAAGGCCCAAGTTAGGTTTAAGTAACTTTAACTTCAGTCCACAATTTCTACCACATGCAAATACCACTGTAGTGCTGAACACTAACGTAATTACAACCAAATGTGGAGAATCTCACCCTAAGTAAAGTTAAAAGAAGGCAGGACTTCTTAATTCATCCAAAAAATCCTAATAATCGAAGTTTTACTCAAGCAGTGTATGTAAAAGCTCCCTTACCCACGCTTCAGCTATGGTGTTGCTTTTCAGGAGATGATTTGGACAACTACCTGTGCACTCTACTGTATGGAACCTGCTTTATCAGAGGGGTTGGACTTGATGATCTCCCTTGCAATTCTGTGTCTGGCAAGCCAGGCAAGAGAGATGCATTGGAGGAGTCCACAGCTTGAATCAGGAATACTGACAGTCCAAGCCACTTCTTTATAGGTTTCCAGATGCTTAGGAAGCACTGCCAGTAGATATAATTAGGTCAAGAGTATAGCTATCTGAAAAACATGAGCCAGAGCATGCTTATTGGAATAGCTGTAGGGGTAAAGGCTCCTTGCATCTTCAGAAATGTACATATGGTAGTCCCTTGTAGGGTCTCCTTATATATGGATTAGGGCATCTGAACTGAGTTTGTGAGATATCTGTATTGTTGCTTTGCCTAAATTATGCTTATGTGCACTCTCTCTCCATATATAACTACAGCATTAGAAGTTGTATTACGTATATATACATAGTGGTTTGACATTGACTTGCAGTGATCCCCTTCCTAGGGACTGAGGGAGTGTACTTATGTACCCCAGGTATCAGTTTACAGAAGAGAGCAGAACTGCACAGAGGCAAATCTATTCCTGAGGTCATCTAGTTTGGAAGCTTGTGTGTTTAGGGTAGAGATTGATATGCCATCATCAATTAAGACCTGAATTATTCCTACAGTGTTGTAACAGGTAGTGGAGGTACCCATATGGTCCTTGTGAGGGTTGCCTATGAAGCGGAGGGTTGCCTATGAAGCGGAATGCAAGCAAAGAATCCACAGGCAAGGACAGGATTTGCAGGTGTCCCTGGGGTCCACTCAGTTTCTCAGGGAACAAGCTCAATGCCTTTTGTTCAGTTCAAATGATGAAAGGGATTTATCAAATCACAGTTGAAACATCTAGGTTCAGGAGGTGGTAAATCCATACCATACTCACAAAGATTAGAGGTGTGAGATAGTGCTTCCTGAAAAAATGATTTGGTGTGGGCTTCTTCACTCTAGGATTACTTGGGGAAGGGCTCCTTTGATACAGGACCAATCTCCTAGACCAGTGTTTTTGGGCCTGCATGATGACAAAGGTCAGTAGTCTGAGTAACTTTACTTCAACTTGGTACCCAAATCCTGTGCCAGTCTACATTCAGAATGGGGTTAGCTTAGTTGGCTGAAAGATCTACACATCAGGATTGATGAAAGTATTCCTTTTCTTAGTAAGGACTACTGATGGGTATTAAGCAAAAGAAAACATCAATTCTGGGTATCTAACCCTATTTGTCAATCTAGGTCTCAGCTGTTAATTGGAACACTTTCAAACTTCTGTTTTTCTTTGCTCAGACTTCGAGGTGTCTCTGTTTTCCTAGGGCTTGATCAAAGAGCTTTAAAATGGATTGGCTGACTGTAAGTCTGTTCTTTTACTTTAGAGCTTCAGGATATACATAGGAGAGAGGCTGCTTGGCAAGAGGTTAATATTTAGAAATACTTGTGGTAGTAGAACTAATTCAAACTTTCATTTTCTCTAAATTTTGGAGGGGTATCTAGAAGAGAATGGTGATGTGTTCTTTTTTTTTTGTTCAGCATAAAATAATTAACCAATCTTTCTTGTTACAGGAAGCAGCTACAGAACGGTTCCTTAATGTTTTTCACAGATCACTTAATGAAAAGGCCAACAACTGTGTTAGGAGATGGGTCACCTCCTGCCTACATCAGGCGCTTCCATTCAGCCCTGCGAGTCACACTGAGTTGAGGGAAATCTTTAGCTGTGAGATTGAGCGAGATTTGCACTATGATTAGGAGACAAAATTTGCTGTTCCTGGTCTTTGAATAAGATCTTGCTTCGTCTGCTGACAGATCATATGACAAGGCTTTCTGAGGAAACATAACTGTTTTCTCTTTGTAACTGTGGATTTTGTAATAGTACTCTGTAAATCTAAGGGAAAATTATAAAGAATAAATAGTAAAAAGAGACACTGTTGGTGACAGTAACTACACAGTTAAATTATGATAGAAGGAGGGATTTTAAAAATAGTTTTTAAAGCTTTTACCACTAAAGCATTATGTTTAATTCACGTGAAATGAGATTGTATTTAAAACTTCAAAATTCAGGTATAATCTATTGCATTTCTTTAAAAGCTTGGGATGTCTTAAATACATTAAAAATTTTATGCATCTGCTTGCTTTTGTTCATTACTCCCCCCTTTTCTTTGCTCCTCGTGCTTTGATACTATGAAAATGAGTACTTGAAAAGTAAATTGATGCATAATGCAGGCAAGTGAGAAACTAAAAACACTAGGTAATTAGGTATATCTTACAGCCTTTGTCAATTTAAATAGGTGGATGTTTTTCACTCCTGACCTCTCTTCTGGCTCTCTATTTACATATCCAGAATCATTTTTCTGTGTAGTTACTGCTAATTGCTTTTCCAGAATATCTGAACGTCCTCAGCTATTTCCATGGTCAATAGCAAAATGAAACTGCGGTGGGCCCTAGATACAGGCAAGTGAGCATATTACTTCCTAAGTACCCTCCCTGTTCAAATCTTTATTATCCTGTCACTTTACTAGTCTATCCTCCTCCAGACCATTTCCTTTTTGAATGTCACCCTTTCCCACAGAGCAAGTGCAGCTCTCACTGCAAAGGCACTCAGCAGTGAGTGTTTCTACAGTGAGTATATTCAAACCCTCAAAAATCTTTATCTTCTGTAGACATTTTATGGGAGGGCCGTTGTTCTTGTTAAAATGCCCTGGGATGGTTCAGCTCCTGATAAAGTTGGCCATTATTTCTCCCTTTGCTATGGCATGTGGCATCACCTGTACTGTTGCCCTCTGCAAAATGATCTGCAGTGTGTTTTCAGCTGCTTCCATACTACCAAAGGAGTTTGATCACATATGCGCACTCATATTTTAACAAGGGAATTTGATATCAGTCTTGAGGTGATTCTGTCACCTAGGAGATGCATCCAGTCAGTGACTGGATATGTTCAAATCCTAGCAGAAATCTTCTAAAAAGTAAAGACAAAGAGGTAGAGTTCATATGACTGGAAAGAATTCAGTACCGCAATTTTTTCTGCTGCTGCTGGAGGCTGGGTAGGAAATAGCAAAGGGCTCCTTTAGCAGCTCTACTGGCAAAGGGAGTTGGGAAGGTAATGTTGGTGGCTGCCCACACTGAGTAGGGCAGCTCTGTGCTGTGCAGCTGTGAGAGAGTGGTCTTGGTGACTGTAATGTTTAGATGAGCTCATCTGTGCTTGCCTGGAACTAGTATTGGGGAAATTCCTTGCCCTCAGATTCAGTGCTCCTTGAATCGTGTTAGGAAAAGAAAAAAAAAAAAAACAAAACAAGTTCCATGAATAAGTTATCTCAAAACTAGGTTGACCCATTCAAGCATGCAGATGTTTTATTTAAGTACTCCTCAAATGTCTATTTATTCAGCATAACGCATGTATTATGCTGCCTTCTGAAATACGATATATGACTGTCAAACAAAATTGTCAAAAACAACAACTTCGGTTTCTTTGTATGATACACAGAAATAATTACATTTCATGTACAGTACAGATGCATTTTACACAGTCATCAACAGTCATTCACTACCAAAACAGCATTTAAATCACCTAAAACACCAAAAGAATGTGTATTTTCCAAATTCAGAATAATGTAATGATTTTGCATGTGACATGTGGAGATATGAGACAAGACTAGAATTCTGCAAAATCATACTAAATTATTCCCTAAACTGTAATTTAAGAATGAAAGTACAGGTTGTTTCTGGGATATAACCGTTATGCAAGTGTATTGCTCTAGTGCAATTGTTTTAGTCCATGCAAAAAGGAGAATAAAGAGTTTGAGAGACACATGAACTGATGGAGTCAATAGGTTTCTTGGGTTGTATGTAATCTGTCCCGAACTGGGTTTGGTAACTGCCTTCTAACATTATTTAATGATGTTCCTATTCAAGAAGTACCATATGGCATAAGCTGTTGTTGCAGATTGCTAGTGTAAAGGCAGTTTTATGTCAATAGTTCTTTCAGCACGAGGTGGGGACCAAGCCAGTTTTTTATGAGTGACCATGGGTAGATGGAGGATATAAGTATAAGCTCAAGGTCCATTCCACCTCTCATGTTAACCCCTTTAAACTTAGGCATCCCACTAGCTTCAGCAGATTTACCACAATTTTCTAACAGGGTAAAAGAGAGGTGTGCAACACCACATAGTTGACATGAGAATTACTCAAAGTGAGTGTTCTTCTGTCACAGGACAATCTGTGCTTCTGCTACCTGTTACAATCTGAAAGAAATTGAGAAGCTCGGTTTATAGTAAGTTGTTCTGATCAAAAAGCGAGCTGATAATTGCAAATTAACCAAGCTTCTGAATAAGTAAATAGTAAGAAAAAAGCATAATGCATTACATTATATGCTCCTTTTAATTGCAATTCAATTCTAATAGGTGACATTGTTACATTTTGGTGTATATACTGTAGCATGATAGTCCATCATCTACTCTTCAGTCTCTGTTGAAAGGTACAAAGAAATATCTGTGTGCTGTAAAAAGTGTACTACCAGCAAGTTTCAGTTTTTAGTGGGTGTCATCTCCTAATGTAAAATTTAAGGTCAGTAGAATGCTAACAAATACTATATTGAAATATACACTACCCAAACTATTAAATAACTGTGTTAATCATTTATTGTAATGGCCATTAATGTACCGAGCCTTTTGATTTATATGCATATTTTATTTTGCAGACATGCAATTATTTCTGATCCAGTGTTCTTGATGTATATATGTAGGTACTGATATGCAAATATTCCATGTATATTTGATGTATAGGATTTATGGTAGTTTGTGTACATAGGAAGCATTATGATACATCTTTGAATGCACTCTCATGAAGAAAAATGTCATTTTTTATCAGAAAGGTTTCTGCTAACATCAATGTCTTCTAAAAATGAAGCCAAAAAACCTCAACTAAGAGTGCTTTCATAGTACCTGTTAGACCTGCCCACTGGCAAATTCCAAAAGAAATCAGTCACATTTTTATAGCTTTGAGACCCAACCCATTATTTATCAATGTTCTTAGGTAATTAAATACCTTGACACAATATAAATTTTCAAACAAATTTTAGGATTCAAGTTTGTAGATAATTGCAAGAATAATTTCACCATTGTTTTTACTGAATGTCTTTCAGTGTCTTCCGCTGCAGCCAACACTCTGGATGCTGCAGAACATCCATGAGGAAAGTTTAGAGAGAAATGTTAAATGATCCCCAAACAACCTTTGTTCTAATCTCAATTCAAATGGGAGTGATCCTGCAACAGTACACTAGGACAAGAGGTTTGTTCTGAAGATACAGAATGAGACAAGATGTCTTCAGAACTAGGGACTATGCCTGTTCATTAGTAGCCTTGAAGTCCCAAACAGCATGGTAATGTTAGAGCAGACAATGAACTGTCATAGAAATAGAGGACAGAGGACAAAAAGAACAGTGACTGAATAGCACATTTGTGGTGCACAGTTTGGCTGTAAGATTATGTAGATATTTGCCATTAGAAGTTTATAGTGTAGATGAAGTTGTGTAAAATACCTTAAAGAAAAATAAATCCTGATTCCTGATACAACAGGTGTACAATGACTTATTGCAGTTGTAACAGTACCTAGGAAGCAAGATAAAACAATAGTAATTATTGAACTAACTGAACACCTTTAGTACACTAATGAGAATTTGAATAAGAAATACTGCATTTTTCAAAGGGAAGTTATTTGTACAACTACCATGGAACATTAACAATCAGCTTGTTGTAAGTGCACAGAAATGCCCCTTTCTACAGTAATATTTTATCATGCCTAATCTGAAAAACAACAAAAGGAAACTGAGATCACAGCTCCAAATAATTTCAGCATGCATTATGGTTGTATTTCTTTCAGTCAGTACAAACATATTTCATTATGAGCATTTTTTTCTTTCTTTTTTTTTTCTGAACAAGTTTGTGGTTTATTAACAGGAGGAAAAAAAGACATGTTATCAAAATGTTTCTTGTTTTGCATTCAGCAGGAACACGGGTTTCTATTTTTTTGTTTTATGTATATTTTTTCTTTTTTTTTCTTTTTTTTTTCTAAAAAGAGCTCTCATGATAAGAAGAAGCATCAATGGGGACATTTCATTGTGCTCTATAGTAAGTCAGGATGGTCACAGAAGCTTCCACTATGTGTCAGTTCCAACAGTATGTAGAAACTCCACTGGTTCCCATGGTGTGACACCGACAGCCACAAGTTGTTGTGGTTCTCCTGAACGTCTCACTCCGTTGCTGCTGGCACACACATCAGGGGGTGTTGTCTTTGTCAGCTCTCTCATTCCTCAGGACTCATTTCTCTCTGCTCGAGCTCAGCTTATAAGTGGTCTTTATTCGAATTTATAAATAATTCCTTATTTTATAAAGCGGATACTCTGACAATGTTTCCTCCCGAATACTCGGGAGACTCTGGCCTATCATCTCCTTCAGGTGTGGTGACGGGAGGTGTTGGGATGCTAATTATTGCTGTAGTGACGTAAGGCTGCTCACAGTTTAGTTTAACGCACTCTTCCACTTTGGCATTTAAGCTGGATCGGCTGGAGGAAGAAACAAGAACCCATGGTGAAAGCAAGTCCATATTCCTGAACACACTTTGCCATCCTCTCTGCCCTGCCTTGTTACAGAGCTCAGAGGGACAAAGTGGCACAAGGCCCCTACCAACACCTACCCATGAGCAGGCAGCCCATGGCCATGGCCCATTTCTCCCTTCTTTCCCACCTTCTGTGCTTCTGAAGTTTCTCAGCTCATCACCTAAGTGTTTCTGAACATGGGAGGAATTTGGGCTGCCCAGTGGGGACCAAACAGCATTGACAAGTGCCTTACATTGCAGGGAAGCAGAGACTAAGTGGAATTCCCAGTACCCCACCGACTCCCCCATGCCATCTTTGTGTAAGAGCCTTTGTATGTTATATACCTTTAGTAGTAAGACACAGTGATATGAACACAAACTAAGTTTGAGTTAATGAACCTCAGCATCACAGCATCATAAAAATCTTAAAACTAACTCACAAAAGATGAGACTGGCATTTCAAACTTTGTTGTTGTTTAGTTTTCTTTATTTTTTTTATGGGGTTGCTTTTTTTTTTTTTTTTTTTCTTTTTTTCATTATGTTAGTTGTTCTGTGATGGGAGATGTGGTGCAGGAAAGTCTGCCAGCAGAGAAAGGATGGATCCAGGCAATCCAAGATAGACTGGGGCTCTGTGGTAGCCAAGAGCTGGAAGACTCCATTAGTTACAACCTGCTGAATTGTTCATAGAAGTGTAATCCAAACCTAAAAACTATTTAAAGAAAGCTCCTCAAAATGTCACTTAAAAAGTGAATCTTTCTAGTAACTCATGCTGAGAACACTTCTTTTTTAAATGGCGGCATGTCTGAGTTCAATGGAAAACACTTCTGAGTCCCTTTGCTGTTTTCTCAGAGATGGTGCTCAGATACACCTAAAAGTCAGTGCATTTTTGAGAGTACAGAGATTTTCAATGACTTAAACTGTACTTTCCTCACTTTTGTAATAACTCCTCAAAATACAAAATACATTTTTTTATCTATTTCATACCTTTCATTGTTTGTTAGAGACTTTCTTATTACTATAGCACTTGTGACTCTGGCAATCTAGTTTTATTTCCCTCTTCTCTACCTTATTTGGAAGTATCATTTGTGTTATGTTTCTGAACTAAATCAAGGAACAGCAGTGACAAATTTTTCCTTTACTTCCCATTTGCTTGTCTTGTATATATGAATTGCACATTTTTCTGTACTTTTTCTTATTCCGTGTTTGTCTGTGAGCGGTACTGTTTGGTGCTTTATATCATTTGGAGTCCCTGGATGCTATTCTGTGCAAAGAACACACAACGGTTTATGGGGAGGACATAAGAGAGCAGAAATGAAAAGAGATTGCCTATTCTTTTATCTTAGAATTACATTAGGAGAGAAGAGAGTGCAGGCTATTTCAGGACTACTGTCCATTTTTAGATGACAATTTCAGTGTTATCTGCAGCCTCCCAGCCTACGTGTGGAGGCCAAAGCGTATCCCTAGTGAACAAAGAGGTTTTAGCTCTTGGTGTGCTGATGCTAAGAAGTACCTGTTAGACAGAGGTGTCCTCTCTACACATCTGATCTGGATGGTGCTGAGCTCCTGTACGCTGCCGTGGCGGCTGCCCGTGAGGGCAGTGTTGGGGATGCGGTACGTCTTTTTATGTCTTCGTGAGCAGCAAGTGCCAGTGACGCCTTGCTGGGACGACAGCGAGGGGCTGTGGCTTGGGGGTCTATTGACTGTAGAAACCTCCATGCAGCTCTCTTCGTAGAGCTGTTCATCCACAAACTCGTGATTCTAGCACAAAGGAACCCAGCAAAAGGACAAAGCACACGCAGAAAGTTAATTAAAATGAACATATTAATTATGCTTGCTTAAAGGCTTAAATCGGTACAACTGAATAAATCGGTAAAGTTAGACAGCTTAGTCTTGATTATAGCATTCGGCCCCTAATAGCCTGGGCTGAATACCAATACAAATGTAAACACTGGAACAAAACTCTCAAAGTACTTAGCTATGAAAAAATAATCCAAGTTCTTTTGTATAACCATATCGTAGGCTGCACTATGAATGTCCGTGTCATCTGTGGAGTGCCATAAAATGGGGGATTATATTTATTTATAAAAATAAAAGTGGTGCTTATGTAAATGCCCTAAATGCCATTTAGAAATAGGATTTGCTGTACAAAACTACAGTGAAACTGATAAACGTTTCTCAGATGACTTTGTAATGCTTCAGTTTGGATTACATGTTAGACAGCAGGATTTGAAGCACTGGTTCAAGGTTTGCATCTATGTAAAAGAAAAAGAATCAAATAAATAAACCTTTTGTTTGCAGGAGATGATGAAACAGTCATATAAAACCATTCAGTACATTCCTTATTTCTGCAGATCTATATATCAAAATCAGTTCTGTAGACAGAGTGCTTGGTTAAATAAAGCAGTCTTTGTTCTTGCAACCCTTGCTTAATCCAAGCAGAGACAGAAATTCAGTAATTTCATAGGATTGTCATAGACCTGAATCCAAATTCAAGCAAATGGCAGTTTACAGTGACTAGGTAAGTGACTGGGGATTGCTTCACACTAAGCTGTGATTTCCACATTTTGAAATAGTGAAGTAGTAGTACTGATAATAGGAGGAGACTAAATAAATAAAGAATATATACATATTTTTGAAGCAGTAGTCCAAACTAAACAGAGATTAAGACATTCACATGCTCTTTGGAAAGCCTCCTTTTTTCTAATATATTTGAAGTTATCAGTGAAATTATCCACATATTCTGAAAACGTTTAGGGTTTATGCTTTATTTCACACTCTTCTCTGTGTCATTCACTTCAGGTTTGTTAGCCTGCTGCATGTTTATCTATTGGAAAGAGAAAAACTATTTTTCCCTTAAAGAAGGACACACTAATCGGAAAGGGGCTCATGTTTCCAGGAGAATTGCAGTACAGTGCAAATATGAAATATGTGAGCAAAATAAATAGTGTATCAACTGCAGCCAACTGCTGCTAAAAATGGAAACACCTTCACAGGCTTATTATCATTTCTGTTTCTTCTCTTTTCCTTCACTCAAAAATAAATGTGTGTGCAATTGACTGATATTGAAGAATACCCATTTCAAGTGAAATGAAAGAAATTTGCTTGAAAATCAACTGCTCTAAAGCTTGTGTCAGCAACAAACAAGATTTTGAATACTATCACACAAGTGGACAGTGGACACACAGAGAGAAAAAAAGACCTAATCACTGTCTTCAGATTCTCTTTGAGGGCTTACATTCTATTTGCCAATAGTTCTGCTCATTTTCCCATTGAAAGTTATTTTGTTCTTCCTAAAACTTTTATGGAGCAACCAACAGAATTCAATTAGCAGGGTCCATTAAAGAAAGCTGCTGAATGAACTTTTAATATAGACTGGAAACATTTTGAAATGATATAATGGCTTCAGTTAATCTATTTGATTATACTTATAAATTAACTGTTCTTGCATCAGCTAAATGTAGCCTATAAAATATAACATTTGGTACAATTATTTTCGTTATTAATGTAACTTTCACAGAATTCCATGACATTACTCATGCTGTGCTTCATAGAGTATGAAAGATTTTATCATATTGGCTTTAATTTGTTGGAAAAGAAAAAATACTCCTTTGCCTAACATTAGGTATAAGCCCCAGTCAAAAGAAATTATTTTGAAGGAGGAGAGACTAAGAAGGCATCTTGTTCTTGTTGGTACACCAGGAAACAGCTGCTTTCCAGATTCCACATTCTGAGTGCCTAGAATTTCTACTTGCCTCTTAAATTTTTGGAATGCAAAATCTGGCCAGACAGTTGCTTACATAAAGCTTCCATATTCCATCATTATAATAATTAGAGGAAATGTGAGTGTTTTGGGGTTGAATTCCACCAAATGGATTTTTTTGATGACTTCTATGAGAATTTAACAAGACCTGTGGCTACTACTAGGTTTTCAAAATACATTTGTAATATTCTACTGTGGAACATTTCAAGGCAGATTACTATTATCGGGTTCTAGTACAGAATGTCTCAAAAATGTCCTCTCAAAAAGGACCCAGCCTGAATACTGGCAAAGTAACTACATTATGCTTTGAATAGGAAGCAAGACATTATGTCCTACAACCCATTATATAAAAATGAATACTCCAAAGGTAAGCACGAGAAAACATATGCACCGTGAGATGACGTATCACTAGCTAAGTGATATAACAAATGGGCCATTTTATTTACAAGAAAAAGTTGTCAAAAGGAGAACAATGATTTATATATATGAATACATAATATTTAGCAATGTCTGGAAAGGGAAAACCTTATATTTTTACTTTTATTTTGAGAAAGAGTAGTAAGACATTCACATTACTCTCCATTAAACGTACCAAAAGAATGAGTATGTCTTTTAATTTAAAAAAAAAAAAAGAAAAGAAAAGAAAAGAAAAGAAAAAAAAGTAGCATTATGATAAAATAACAAAGTTCCACTATGTATCCAGATCTTAAAGAGAAGTTGCAAAATAGATTTAATAGAATCACAGAACGGTTGAGGGTGGAATGGACCTCCCGAGGCCCAACCCTTCTCCAGCAGGGACACCCAGAGCAGGATGCCAGAGCGGCATCCAGGCAGCTATAGAAGATCTCCAAGGAGCAGACTGCACAGCCCCAGTGCAACTCATGCTGGTGCTCCATCACCTGCACACGGAAAGCCAGGCTGATGTCACATTACCTTTTACACTAGACAAGGCTCTCATCTGCCTCTCTCTTTCCTGTTCAAGTGCAGAGGGTACCATGCTTTAAAATACAATAAAATGGCGTTTCTCCCCAACTAATCACTTTCACAAAAGGTTTATTACTTAGAAGAAATACTGAAAACATTCAGAATTAGGCTAATGTTGAAATTTACAGGAAAACATTTTTTTTTTTTTTTTACCGTAGTTTTTTCCAGGCAGTGAAGCAGGTGGTGGTGCTGTGTTTCAAAGGAAGAGCCAGATTTGCTAACAAAGGCCTGTTCTTCTTCACTGGAGGACTGTTAATACAAAGAACTCCATATTAGTCTCATTTGTGAACAAGAGGGCTCTTATCCAAGTATTTGATCAGAACTAATCTGGATTGTATACTGTAGCATAACTGTAATGCCTGCTCCACATGGGATAACCCAAATGACCTTGGATGTGATTACTCTTTTGCTTTTTTTTTCTTTTTAAATTAAAGTATTCCTATCCTTCCCTTGCATCTCCTTTTAAATATCTTCATTTTAGGTCTTTTAATACCTATATAAGTTGACTGAGATAATTTCCAAGTGCAATCAATGTGCAAGCCTTGAATTTTGTATTAGTACATATTTACAGTTAACATAAATTTCAGTGACAGTAAAATATTTTTTGCTTAGGAATGTGCCTTATTGGAAGGAAATTAAATAGAGTTGTCCTCTTGGGATCATTTCACTGCACTGAAGAATGCGTGGTATTGCTGCTTACACAAAAAGTCATGTCAGTGATCCCAATCTGCTGACTGCAGAGAGCGTACAACAGATGTTACTGACACAGAATGAAGAATTAAGTAGAAAGCATCCACTGTTTATTAATTGCTTTTGTAATTATTCACTGGAAGCCAGAAAACTAAATAGGGGAGGAAGTGGGATAATAGGAAAGATTACAATTCAACTTCGGGTTATTTGAAAGCTGCATGGCAATAAAGCCATTTGGTGTCTCTTTCAGTGATTTGAATTCTTCTGAGCAGAAGAGGAATCGAGAGCTCTGACCGCTTTCCTTTATGCTAAATCACAGTCGCTTCCTCTTCTCCTGGCTATATGCTAAAACGTTAGCCTTTATAATGCTTCTTAAACAGAAAGGGCACAGAGGAATGAAAGCCTTCCTGTATCCCTCAGAGAGCTGCCAGAAAGCAGCAAGGACTGAGAAACACTGGGCCCTCAGTGCTCAGCTCTGCACAGCCCAGGGGCTGTCTCCGGCCGCTTGCAGTCCTGCAGTCCCTACTGCACCTGGGAGTAATGGCTGAGGTTGTCCCAAGAGAAAAAAACAAAGTAGGCACTTCCAGGGAACATTTGCCACTCTGCAACTGTGCCAACAGAACCCTACATCTACCTCTCTCACTGAGCATGAGGGACTATCACCCATGTTCTATGCACACATGTGCATAAAGCCAAATGAGATAAGCTTATCCTAGAAGGCAAATGAACTAAGCTTTCTTAAGAGATCTTTCTGTAAGATCTGCCTCTAAAAACCCAGCTTACATTGAGCACAGTGTTTCTATCTGGCCATTTCCTCTCTTGGTGTGTGTGTGTTATGGGTTTCTTTTTTTTAATTATCCTATCATCAGCTCCTGTAAAGTACCTTCAGCAGTAATAATTGCCCAGCTTATCTTTCCTTAATCTACCTTTAAAGACAACATTGCCTAAAGACCCAAGTTGACATGCCCTAGTGAGAAATAGAATAAACTGCTGCTGTTCTGTTATTAAGCTGTTACTGTGGAGGTGGAGGAGACAAACACATTACCTGCTGCAGCTGGTTACTCAGTAAGCCATTCCGTTTGCTCTGCATGTAGGCATTAGCACTCCCACTCTTTGCTGCACGAATTCGAGCGAGTCTTGCTTTCTGCATAAACAGACAAAATAAAAGAGCGTCACATGCACTTGTATCCATTATTCTGTTTATCTAAAACTACTAATTGGAACCAGCTGCTTATGAATACCAATGTCACAATCACTGAAAGGTTGCACTGCATTTGTCCTCCAGGTGGAGCAAATCACAAATGTCTCCTCACAGAAATGCAAAAAATAAGTTTTTTATTTGCTTGCATGCATCAGCTGAGAATAATTGAGAAGAACAATGATTTTGGAGAGGGGATTAGGCAAGCAGCATGTAAGTGATTCCTGTTGTGTTTTTGTTTTTATTTTTTCTGGATGTCTGTGCCTTGTAGATCAGGAGCATGGCTTTCATCTTGGCTGCTCCAGCAATGATTCTTCAAAGAAGAAGTAACTCGGAGAACCATAATACAGCAACTGCCATAAGCTGGTTTCTTGGAGATTTCTGAGTTTTTGGAATAAAGGAATGCAGTGGTTGTTTTTAGTCTCCCATTTAAATTCCTAAATGCCTGCCAGGCCTTTTAAAACCTTTTTTTTTTTTTTTTTGGTATTTCAATGTGTATTTTGTATTTTTTATAATGAGACTTAATAGTCATCATTGTTGATCATAATCTATCCACAATCTGGTTTTTCAGAGACAGCAGTGATCCAAGTGCTGAGAAAGAAATCTGGTTTGAGACTACTCAAGTGAACTTTTTTGTTTATGTAGGTGACTTTCATCCCTGAGAAAGTATCAGAACAGAATAGTTAGAAGCCAACATTACAGAATCAGAGAATCATGGGGAAGGGACCTCAGGAGATGATCTTGTCCAATCCCCCGCTGCAGGCTTCCAGAGCAGGTTACATAGGAAAACAGGTTTTGTAAGTCTCCAGAGAAGGAGATTCCTGTCTCCAGGCACCACTGAAAAGAGCCTAGTCCCATCCACTGGACTCCCACCCATTAGATGTTTATAAGTGTTGTTAAGATCCTCTCCCAGCATTCTCTTCTGTAGGCTGAACAGTCCCAGGTCTCTTAGGCTTTCCTCATAAAGGAGATGCTCCAGGACGCTCATCATCTTTGTGGCCCTCTGCTGGATCCTTTCTAGGAGTTCTCTGTCTTTCTTGAACTGAAAAGCTCAGAACCAGATACAGTGCTTCAGGTATGGCTTCACCAGGGAAGAGTAGAGAGGGAGTGTCACCTCCAATTGACCTGCTGGCCATACTCTTCTTAATGTACCCCAGGATTTCACTGGTCTCCTTGGCCACAAGGGCACACTGTTGGCTCATGGCCATCCTGTTTCCTTCCGGGAAACCCAAGTCCTTCTCCACGGAGAATTCCAGCAGGTCAGCCTTTAATCTGTACTGATGCGGGGGTTATTCTTCCTCAGGTATAGGACTCCATGCTTGCCTTTGTTGAACCTCATTGTGTTCCTCTCCGCCCAGTGCAGAGGAAAGCATAAAGAAAAGAGCCTCTTGACAAATATTATGTAAAATTGAAGCATTTGTATTCTAGAATGGTATCCTGGTTCCATAACTTCTGTGTCCGGTTCTTTTTGTATAACAAAGAGAGTTTGGGCTTACCTTCCAGCTTAGGTTTCTGATTCTGAAAGCATCAGGAATTTAATGGCTATTGAAGCACAGAAGGTGACAAGTGAAGAACTTGAAAAACTAAGTTTAATATATTAATCAGGATTTCCATAGCTGATAGTTCCTCAGTTGTTATTCCCAAAAAACAAAGAGAGCACATTTGTCCCTTCCGCTCAGTTTCTTTGGTATTAAGTGTCAACATGAAATGATTGAGAAATCCTGAGTGCTTAACGTAGCAGGAAGAAGCCCAGTCACTGCAGCCACAAGATCGTCTCTCTGGTATGACTAATAATTCACTGCAAGGAATGTCTCAACACCATACTTCTTTGCACTCACAGCCTCAAACTCACTGAAGATCTTCTCAACAGTGAGCGAAGAAATTCATGACAGCTAACAGCCAAGCATGGCTAGAATCTGGCTGAAACGTGCACATGCTGTGTTCAAGAATATATGAAAAATCTCTCTTAGCACTAACACCTAACTAGGATGCTTTGGAGATGCCATTGCAGAGTGCAACTTACAGTCTTATAAGTAAGTGATTTCAGTCACAAAAGTTTTTATGGCTTTTATAAAGAAATTCATTCAATTTTTAGATCAAACATACTAACAATAATCTTACTTTTCCTTTCAGCTTGTATGCTCATTTCCTCTTCCAATGGGTGAAGTGATAATTATGGTACTGCACCATTTATTAAAGAAAAGTAAAAAATGTAACAGTTCATGAGACTGTCTTAATATGTCAGTGTGCTACAACACATAATATAATGGTTATTCTTTGCATATGAAGATTTTAAATTGCTTTGCAAATATTATTTTTTTAGCATCTTAGAAAGCTTTTGTGAGGTGGGAACTAATAGCTTACATCTTCCTAGCTTAGACTCATTAAGATGGCCAGAATTTACATCATTTATTAAAGTGAAGACAATAAATCTATTACAAAGGAGGCAACCAGATATTGCACACAGCTTGCCTGCTTACACTTCAGATTATGTGAGGGCTGCTCCTAATTTATGATGCTGGCCCACAACAGCAGTAGTGGATGTTGGCGGTATTGCAGTAGAGGTTGAACCTTCCCACCAATATTCCATTACGTGTTGTTGCCGTGTGACAGATGGCAGCAGAGGAGCAGTCTGACAAATGGTGTCTAACATGAAAGTGTGTGTGAAGCAAAGGTGTGGAATTGAATTCCTCCATACAGGAAAATTTGCACCTGTTCATTGCTGCTTGCTGAACATTTGTAGAGACCAAACAGTGGATGTGAACACAGTGAGGTGGTGGTGGTGGTGCCATTCAGCAGTAGTGACAGTCACAGTGGGTCACCTCTGCTGGTGAGATTGTTACGAGTGCAGCATGCAGGCTCTTTTTCATTGTGGCAAAAGTGCACAGCTAATGGAGGTGGTTATGTTTTAAAATAGCTATTCTGTAGCTGAAATTTTTCTCTATCAAACAGTGTTAATGTGCTCTTTGTATCTGTTGTAATTTCCATGGAAATAAATAGGGGGCATTACTTTTGGAGTCACCTATGTAGAAACTCCTGAAATCAGATGTGTTTACAAGCATGTTACAGCAATTTCTTTTCAGTCCTTCTGACTGATTCAGATCAGAGCCTATAGCTTGAGCATTCCGGTGACTGCCCATGTTTCCTAACAAGGAATCATTAAAAGCTCATGTCATCCATAGGATTTTAAGGGCTGTATACTAGGACTGAATTCCCAGGAAGGACAGCAAAATTGTGTGATAATGTCAGAAAAACTGTGACTATGGAAGAATTGTACTTTTTTTTTAGTTTTCAGTCTTTTCTGTCATGTACAGCACAAAAGAAGTGATAACTGTCCCTTTCAATCACCTCAGTGTCCTTTCTAACTGTCCTTTCATGGGAATATCTGGCAAAAAAAGGAAGGGATTAAATTCTGCTGCAATAGGTTATCTGCTTTGCTGTGAGGTTTTCAACGTTACCCATTCAGTGTGAAACCTTGATTTTGGTAATTTTTACAGTGTCTAGGGAAAAAACCATGAGCTAAAATGAAGTTCTTTTAATGGGATGAAATTCCACCATAATCTAACATGAAACTTTCTAACAGAACTAATGATCAGCTTCAATTCTTACAGCATCCCCTGTATTGCCCTGAATTCTTTTGAATGCTTTGCTTTATTTTCTATTTTCTAATTTTGTAACTTAAAGGTGGGTCCTGACTATGACTGCAATAATAGGAATCATACAAAAGGAAAACACTTTTCTTTGGTGACTGTCAGTTTTAGAAAGTTTAGAAATAAACAATTTCACAAGGTTTTAAACAACACTAAACGTTGTGCCATGGGATATTTACAATATCCAGCTTTAAGCACCCAAGATACCCTCAGGATGGTAAGAGAAATTTTATCAGAAATACTTCAGGGCATAACTTGTCGTGGTACTGGGAATCATTTTTTATAAGAGCCTCTCTTCTGTCTGCTATGCAAGAATTGAGGTAGCCTGCCCCTTTAAAACTAATACTACATAGCTCATTTTGTTTCCCTTCTGCTGCTCTCCAGACTAATTAATTGTCTTGGTATCAAAAACTGAAAACGTACTTACCTTACAGGTGTTATTTCTTTAATGATCTTGTACAATTAGAAAGCAAAAATTCCTTCATAGCCTTTCTGTGGCTCTTACAGCAATGGTAAAAGTGATCTGAAGGTTAGTCCCATTGTGTTTAAGTCATTTGTTTATTTGGTTTTTCATAAATCCATTGTATATATTTGCTTTCAACTGAAAAATCAGGCTCTGATTTTTCTCATTTTCAGTAATTGCTAGTAGTTAACTTCAGATTACAGAAAATAATTTATAGAACATCTGCATGCAGTAGAGAGGAAAATGCTGTTTACTTTGTATGTTAGTGGATATGCAATTTTAAAAGGTTCAGGAGTTGCACCTTGCTTTCACACTCTATTCAAACTCAGTAAACTTGAGTGCTTTTTTGCTGAATTTCAAAGATCTTGGGTAAGCTATTCCCCTGGTTATCTCTACAACTTCACTGAGGTTAATACCCTATTTAAGCTAAAATAAATTGCATTGGTAGCATAGTTCCTTATTGCAAAAGCTTGGCTCTAGGTGCTGTTAAGCAGTTATTGTAATTTGTATTTATATTTATCTAGTACCTAATTATTTATAACTTGATAGAAAAATACATCATGTATAACCAGTAAATAAAGAAATATGAGCCCAGCCAATCTTTACAAAGTATTTTCCAATGTGAAAGCAGAAGACCATAATAATATGAAAGAATCAGGTTGAATCGTATGCATTAAGTCAGATTTTGAAGCTAGCAGTCATGTTTTTGTTTGTGTTTCCATTTGTGTTTCCGTATGGACCAGTCACAACACATCTGTCATTAAATTTGCCACTTGAAGGCACTGATGAGAAATGAAAATAACTTGACCTCCTGCAGTTGTCTCTAGCTGAGAAAAGCAGCATTCTTCAAAACTGTCTACACTTCTGATAAATCTGCTTGAGGAAAAAGCAAAATAAGACTGTAGACAATAATTTGTTAAGCCCTGAGTGCAAACTCCTGTATGTAGGTTGTATTATTTATCTATCTATTGCCAGATAAGTTCTGATTCTTGGACATCAATAGCTGATAGAGGAAAATGTTCTGAGAAGATTTTTTTTTTTCCTTTTCCTTTTTTATTTTTATTTTTTATTTATTGTTCATATTGAGGTCTCTTTTACAACAATGCATTTTCATAATTAAAAGTAGGATTTTCCTTTAAAATGCATTCAAAATGAGATGATATGTTTATAAATTTCACTTCCTTCTCTCAAGCATTAGCATGCAACATTGTTTTATTTTCTAATCTTGAAGGACAGCGCAGAATTCAGTAAATGCATGTGTTGGTGGTCACATGGATCTTCAATAAGTCTCCTATCTCCTAAGATTAGTTTTCAGCACTCCACTGAATTCTATCAAGTTTCCTTACAGCCCAAATGTTTGGTCATTTCTAAAGGCTACCTTGATTGAATTTATCTATGAGATATTGATAAAGGAATTCCCACAATTCCAATATCCAGTTTTCTTAGCTAGATGGAAGCCTGTTGTAGCAAACAGAAGGTACCATCTCTTGCAAGTGTTTATGCTGTAGTTTGAACAACATAAGTTGTCCATCACCTTCCCAGGGATGAAGGTAAGGCTGACAGGCCTGTAGTTTCCTGGTTCGAAACAAATTAAAAATATAGTTTATCCTAGTGTCAAAAGTCAAATGCTCAGAGTCTCACTTGCTCAGGAACTACCTCTAATTTGGTCTTGGATTTCTTTTCCACTCATTCTTGCAACTACGTTTCTCAGTACATATTTGATTGTATGGCAAAGACTGCAAATCCAACTAACAAATAATTCTGCCAAAGCTCCACGTAAGAGTCCATGGTTTAGACTGGCCTGCTGGAGGCCTGGATGGTTGAGAGGTGCTAATAGACCATTGAATACTAAACTCTGTGCAATGAGTAGTTTTTGTGAACTCTGCTACCCACTGTGAGGTCCTTTTCTACTGTAAAACTAAGACAGCCCATCAACATTGTTGAAACTGACCGAACTGGATTCCATGAATTATGGTGAAAATCAGTGATTGAAAGACATAGTCTTCTGTTACACTCTAACCTTTCAATAGGTATAATCATATATCTACTAAGAGGTTTAAAAGGAAATTCTTTAGAGAATATTAATTTCCTATGATAATAGCCACCTTCAAAGAGAGTCATTTCAGGTTCCTTGAATGGCACTTTGCTGTCAGGATATTAGATGGTAGGGGTTCTGCACAGATATATGGCACTGGATCTTTCTTAATTCTAACGCAGTCTTGTTTAAGTCACAGTGCTGCTGTTGGTAGTGCTCTCTTACTACTGCTGTTGCTCATCTCTACCTGCTAGACCAGGCCCCTTCACTGCCAGGACATTCTGCTGAGCCACAGCCAATATCCAAGTGAGGGAGGCAAAATGGGAGGGAGCTTTGTAAGGGATGGCAGGCTGGGCAGGGCCATTGCCTCAGTGCCTCCTGCTGTGGTAGGATCATGGCTTGCAGACAACACAGTGGCCCGGACATCTTATACAAAGGTAGTAGAGCTCTCCTATGATATGCAAGTCTATACTTCATAGGTGAATACTGATAACTACAGACTGTGCAGTATTCAGAAAGTTCTTTTTGCTGACTTTTCTTTCAGTCCCTCAGAGCAATATTCAGTTCATATCCTTTCAGTCATTTTAAAATAAAAGAGAAGTTTTGCAATAGGAGAAATCAATGAAACATACCTAGTGCTACATTAACCAGACCTTAAAGCCATTTTTTCCTAAAGCAAGAAGGATATACACGTGGTCAGAGTAAATCTGTGATCCTTACTCTTGGCATTGTTCTGGGGAGCAGAGGAAACAAGATTTTGCAGAATTGCCATTCATCACTTCACATTCCTGTTTGTGACATACAATGAGCTCACTGTTTTTCAAGGAGAGAAAATCGGTTATTAAACAGTTTCTATTCAGAAAAAGACTATAGGGAATATCTGCCAGTCTGCTGATCTAATTTTTGTAAGGTATTTCCCAAATTCCATCTCTTTTTCACTGTAAAGTGCAAATCAGATATAGAAAAATTTATTCAACGTTATACAGTAGGAGGCTGTGTGTATCTGAAGTAAGGCTGGTTGTGCAGTCATGAAAGTCAGAACAGGCACATTGATTGCTGAGATCAAGCAGATCTGTTATCCATGACTGGCACAATGCTCTGAGGCATAGTAATGAAGCACTGTGTTCTGTTGGTACATACAGTTCGTTCACTCTTTACTGCCATTACATAATAGAAATGAAAAATTCTCTACAAAAACAATGTAGTGTAAAAGTTATGTATTCTCTATGTTTTCCAGTTGTGGGAGAAGGGAGTATATGACTGGGACATAGGACAAAACGATGCTAAAGGATGTGTGTAATTAGTAGATAGGAGAGAGGTGATACTTGGAGCACTGAAACAGCCTATATTTGAAATCGGGTTTCTAAGTGTTTCCCTGTTCTCTTTGGTAGCCATTTTCCTAAGTCTCTCAAGATGTGGCTATTTAAAGGATACAAGGTCTTCACCCCAGATCTATGACTGACTTTCTTGGCAATGTACCTCTGTCTCTCCTAATTCTAAGATTTTCCAAGACTTATATCACTATGTTTGTTTACTCACTTCCTTTCTATGGAATCATCAGTCAAAAAGGTGGCCAGGAATAAGAATTTTTTGTTTTTCATGTTATAATCTCTAAACTAATTGCTATTGTCTTTATGAAGCAGATGCAGCCTCTGTTCCCTTGGTCAACATTTGTATTCCTCAGCCATGACCTGCCTGCACACCTCTGTGGGCAGGGATCCCACTCTCACTGGACCCCTCAGAACCTCTGGGCCCACTGGGTGATGAACCTTTTCCATACAGTAAATAGCAGAACAGTCACAATCTCTTATCAGGGCTTCAGGTGTTAAGAGAGGCCATATAAGACATTTCTCATCAGAAGGCTGAGTAAAGTGGATTGGGTCTGGCATTTTAGATGGAAACAGTGGTGCTGCTCTGGCTTGACTGCATCTTTTCTGGTAAATAGGTCTTCCTGATTCTTGACCTTGTGCATGTAGGTCAGGGAGAAAAAATGTCTTGTCATAGAGCTAGTTGATATTTTAATGGTATCAGTCACCAAGAAAGCTGAAAAAAAAAAAATAGACTTTTGTTTTTGTCTTTTCCTGATTCAGCTTTTTCTGAAGCCTTTTAAGCAAAGAAGTGCTAAGGAGACAAGTTCCCAATAGTCAGATTCCCCAGAGAGTTAACCTGGGAATTAAATAAATGGATTATTGAAACTGGCTGTTTAGATAGACATTAGAAGTAATGCTTAGGTTTTTTAGGTGTTTGTTTGGTTTTTTTTTTTCTTTTCTTTTCAGAGCACTCTTGAGAAAAGAAAGTTTTCCTGAAAAATGATGCTTTCAGTAGGCAATACTGCAGGTATTGCCTAAAAATAGCAGATCTAACAATTAGGATGAATTACATCTGTAATTACATCTGTACATTTTAACAAAAAAAGATAAACAAACCATTTTTATTTAAATTAAAAATAACACAGGATTTTCATCTGGAACTCTGGGTTGGCATGTAATGTATACATATAGCAGTCATCTTCGTAATAAATCATACTCACTTCTGAGACACATAAAAATTTACTTTTAAGCTATTGTCAGTATCAAAAGGCAAAAAATTGAGGAGCTCACCTTTTGTGCCCTGCGCTTGTCTGCTCGTTGGTTCTGGTGGTAGATACGGCTGAAGTTGGAGACAATTACAGGAACTGGCAGAGCAATCACTAAGACCCCACTCAAGGAGCATATTGAACCAAAAATCTTGCCAGCTATTGTCTTCGGCACCATGTCACCATATCTGGGTTAAAGAAAATAAAACCCTTAGCAAAGACAAAATCTTTTTTAAGTATTGAATCTCAAGATAAATTAATTGCACAATAGATTTGAATTCTCTTGCAAATAATGCTTGATGGATATAATATTTTACACACATCGATTTGTTACACAGCAAGCCTAGAGCTGGGCATGCATTTTTTTTAATTTTAAGGTAACGTTTGGTATCCTGTTGATCAACTGTGAGCATTTGTGTTTTAGCTGCTCAAGTCTTCCCAAGGTGACTCTACTGCAATGAAGACAGACCTGCCTATGGAAAAATTCTCAGGGTCAAAGTCCTTACTCTGTTTGTTTGATTGAAGAACTCACTGCTTTCCACTGAGGAGATCCGCAGGAGATCACTTGGTAAGTTAGATGTCAAGCTGATAATCTATATTCTCACTAAGCTGATATAGAGCTTTCATTTAGGAGGGCAGTGTATTTTGGAACAGGCAGCCCAGGAGATCATGAACTTTTTATCCTTGGAGATTTTCAAGACTTGGCTGAACAGAAATACGTCTGACCTAATCTATTGTTGTTGATAGGACTTCTTTGAGTGAGAGGCTAGAATATCTGACCTCCAGAGGTCCCTTCTATAGTCTAAACATTTTTCCATGTAGCCAAAAGCAAACTCAAGCCACAAATGCAAACAATCAAAGAAACCTGAACTGCAAATCCTGACAGTGTTCAGAATTACTAGGGCTGCAATTTACCACATTTCTTTATGATGCTGGATATTGTTTTTTTCCAGCAACTATATAATATTTCTCATAGCCGTGCTGAGAAGTATGTAGAGGGATTCCCGTGACAGCTTATTAAGGGATATCAGCTATTTGCACTTTGTAGACTGCCATATTCTATAGGACAAGGATGTAATTACATACTACAGAGTTTAATAAAGAGATACATTACCTGCAAGTACCATTCTGTTTCAAATGAGTTTTAAACTATTAATAAACATAGATTGTAGCGTGTCTTTGTGTACAGAGACACAGCATATTTTCTACTGCAGAGTTTACAACAATATGAAAAAAGGTAAGAAATAAAACTGCAGGAGGGACAATATTTGGAGAGTGCTATCTGGAAAAGAAAAGCAGTTCAGCAAGAACTAGAAAGATAAATAGAGAAGTTAGGGTGGAGTCTTCAAATTACATGGTCCAAATTGTGTTCATAATCATGAGACAAGGGACTGTCTAACCACGGTCAGAGAACACTTTCTAGCAACGAGAGCTCAGCCTGTGTGTGAAGGAGATCATATATCACCTTGTGGGTGAAGATGAATGACTTGAATTTTGTAAGACAAGAAGAGGGTATTTAACTCAAAGATTCAAATAAGGTTCATCCAGGCAGACATAATATAGATGGCCAAGTCTTAGTTTATTGACCGTGACTATGTTGTGTAAAATAAATGTTTAGCTGCTTTATAAGGCATGCCCAGGTGTAAAACATTCACAGCAGAAAAGTATATTCATATTTATACTAATGGAATAGTCACCCCCTCAGAATTTCAGTGTTGATAATTGCTGATATTGTGACATGCAGGAGTGGATAAAATGACATCATGTAATAGAAACCATCTTCTAAGTTAATGCTACAGGTTGTCTCAATTACAGGATGTATAAAATAAAGAACACTGGAAAGAGAGCTTTACTAAGCTATTAACATTTGCGCCTTACAACAAAGGATACTTTTTAGTCCTTCTCTTCCTAAGCCAACCAGCTGTTCTCAGAGGTTGATACACATACAACTGTTGGGCACGCGGATGGACAATCAGCTTTTCGAGGTCCCTTTGCTGAATGGGATCCCTGACACCTGACTACTGCACCCAGCTTTTTTCAGCAGTGGTGAATGAGTAGAAGCACAGGGCTGCTGTGGGCTGAAGGGTCTGCCCAGCACCCCCATGCTGCCCTGTGAGCACCTGGGTGTGATGGGTGGCCAGAAGTTTGCTTAGAAGGGAAGGTCTAGGATAAGAGCAGTGTTAAACATTATTGGGTTACAGGGACTGTCAGTGCTTTGCTTCCCCCTTTAGGCTGTGACCCAAGTATTTTCAGAAATTGAATTGAAATGTATCAACAGAAAGATATTCAGAAGGCAGTATATATTTACACACACTTGACGCAATCAGAACTTGAAATACAAAATTTATACACATCTAGTACTATTAGGACAGACCTATCAAACTAGATTACTAAGCCTATATTTAGATAATTAAAATTATCACTTGAAATGTGAAAGTGCTGAACCGTCATAAGCCTATATTGCCACCAATAGCTGCTGTGGACTGAAGGCATTTCTAGCTCTAATTTGGTTTGAAGTTGCTCAGGGATATACCACCCTGCTGAATATGTGACACCATAATTACGTGAATTAACCACAAATTGATGTTTTAGGCATGGTGATGGGAATTATAGCAGATATATCTCCAAAATTTCACTGTTTATGTGTGACCTACCTTGGAATATGAGGAGACAGCTTTTCATGGTATTTCAGTGTTATGGAATTAAACAAACAAACAAACAAACAAACAAAAAAGTTGTTTGATATCTGAAGGTACTTTACGATGTTTTTCATCATTTCTGAGCAAAATGAAAGGTAAATGGATGTATCACCTATTTTGAAATAACTTGCTTTTATTTCTTTTTCAGCTTGAGTGAATTGTACTGCAGTGACATTTTCCAAAAGTAATGCTGTTTGTCCACTGTTTAGTGCTAATAATACTTTTCACATCTTTAATAACCCGAACATAATTAGTTTTTCTCTTGTTGATAAACAGCTTTTGGGAGGTTTAGATAAAATTACGTTCAGAAAATATGACTGCCAAGACATTACTCTACCTGTACTGCATGAGAAATATGTTCACTCACTAAAGGAGATTTTACTACCCTGACTAGCCTTGCTCTCCCTTGGGACAGTGGCACAGATTTTAGTCTAGCAGCAGCATGACTAAAATTGTTATTGAAATTCCTCCTGCTGGTTAAATTTTACCTTTAGTTGTACTTCGTATATCAGTGAGTATCATCGATGGAAGTGGATGACAGAAAACGAAGGGAAAATTTCTCCTTTCACTTCATTTGTAACTTTCCTTGGAAAATCTGCACAAAAATAACTCAAATTTTAGATTTAGCTTTGTGGTTCTTGTATTTTAAAGTGGAAAAATTACACTTGGTCTGTAAGACAAATGTTGATTTCTGCCACAAATCTGATCTCTTCAGTGATGGAAACACAACAAACATTGAATTTTACTAGGAAATTTTCATAGAGAGACTTCTCAAAAGGAAATTATTTCAGGGTTTTATGTAGAACTACTCTGCTTGTCTCCCTGCTATTTGGACTGTAACTGCAATCATATTCTCCTGTAAGTGTTTTGGGTTTTTTTCCCAAGTTTCAATCAATCTTTTCATAGCTTTATATATAGTCTGTTCCATTTATGTCTCATTGTGGCCAAAGCCCAAGTTGGTCTTTGGGCATTTATGATTTCTACTGACAATCTAATTTTGCAACATCAAAAGTGTCATCACAATATTGTAAGCCCTGGATGAAGTGAGGAAAAAGAGATGCCATGTTTATCCGTGTTATCTGTCAGAGGCGTTCAACATTACCCAAAAAAGGAAGTGAAAAGGATGTGACAAACTAGATATGTCAGTCAAGTTTTATCAAATCACAAGTCAGAAACAATGTGATCAAATTAATGCATTGGTTTTACTGGACATAGTCCAGACAGGTCAGACATGTGCTACTGCTTCAGTCCATGGCTCTCCGTTCACTAAGGGATAGATGAGATGGATGGATTTAATGGAATGTATGTTTGTCCCACTTGTTTGTATTCAACAGGCAATAGAACATGTCTGCATATTTGATTCTATATTGCAAGTGAAGACAGCAAGTCTTGAAAATAAACACTGGATCTTTAACCTGAGCAACAGGGGCATGATTTCTTATAGCTTTGCATGACAGATGTGGAGGCTTGAAATGCAGATTGAACCACACACAGAAGGGTGGGCTTTGTAGGAGCTTGGGAAAAATGGATGTATTTAGAATTACAAATGCCCATTCTGTACCCAAAAATATTACTACCTGAGAGCTAACCTACAGATGCCCACCTGCCACTGCTTTTCTAACTGTTGAGCATAATACACCCAATGTTGCATACTGAGAATTCAAAAAATCTGAATCAGTATTTCTCTCATCTTCAGATATTTGTCTTATTACTGAGTCTAATGATTACTGCTTTTTTTTTTTTCTTGTTCAATCTAAGACAGAAGATCTGTCATTATTTGAAACATCTCATACCCTTCAGCCATTTTTCCTTGAGCAGAGGTCTTTCCTTTAACAATCTTTATGAATGAGATTGACAGTGCTGCTTTTTAAATGTCTGTTTGTTTAAACTCAGGAGTCATTTTTTTTCAAATGAAAATCAAATGTATTCTGGAGGGTAAAATAATCAAAAGAATATTTCTATTTCCATGTAGTGATTATTTTATATGCACTTCAGAGACTAGAAATGCAAATTTGTAATCATTTACCATAGGCAGAAAATCCCCAAACATCCAACGATCTCAGCAGATAAATTCTCAAATTGCAGGAGATATATAGTAAAAATAAATCGAGGATGTGCACTTTTACAAAGATCAAATAATTTAGACTGACGTGAAAAATAAGCTTGTCAATACTCGGAACAGCGAGGTGCAATAGCGCTTTCTGGCACTAGGGGGCATAAACACCATTAAAATTACATGCAAATACCTAAAACCATTTTTAATGCATGTTGCAAATACTTCTGCCCTCTCCCACCTCTTTCGAATTCATTTGCATTCTTTTACAACCATTACGTTGATTGAGGTCCGTTGTCTGCTCCCATCTTATTTGCTGAAGAGGGAAAGCTGGTAACATTTTTATTTCCAAGCATGTAAAACATATCACAAAATAATGGGTTGTAAAGAAAAAACAAACAAACAAACAAACAAAAAAACCACCAACAAAAAGTCGTTAAATTAACCTGGAAATATTTATTTTAAAAACAAGGGAACGTATTGTCAAAGAACAATGAAAACAGTAGAAGACCCATGGAAACAAAACCATCTAATTAGAAGCCAGAGCTGCATATTTTTCCACCTGTGTGGCTGACAGCCATGTTTCCCAGGGGATTTGGCATGTTGTGCAGGTAGAGCTCCAGTTTTTGGCACTGGAGATGATTAATACAATGCTGGCAACCTGAGCTTTTTCCTTCAGCCCTGTTAATTCTCTGCTTCTCCCCCTCCCATTCCCAGGACAGGGCATATTCTCTCCTCTTCCAGTTGCTTGACAAGGTTGCTGGCCACTCACCTCTGTGGGATTGTGCACCTGCCCTCTGGCTTCCCATCCTAGCTGATGGCACTTCCATCCTCTCCAGCAGCCTCAGGCTGAACCCCAGAGGCTGCTCTGCAGGACTCTCCACCAAGATCACACAGCTGCTCATCGGCCCTTGCATTTAGGCAGCCAGACACTCCATCAGGCATGCACGTAAGCTCCAGCACAGGGGAGAAAGAAAGAAAACTAACTCCCAGCCTCTCTGACACTAACAATAATCATGATGAATTCGCAGCCTTACCTAGGTCTTAAAATAGCCTGATGATTTTGGAAAAATAATTTCTAATAATACAAAATATTGCTGTTAGGTATGAGATGTGAAACATTACACACATTATTCCAAATTTTATTCCAACCTGGGGAGATTCTGAATGGAATTACAAATAATCTTTCTGGCTGCTTTTACTGCTGTGAAGGGCCCTCTGTTGCAACAGCCCACTCTTCTGCTCAGTACTGATGGACGTGGTCTCCTCTGGGGTCCAGAATGCTGCTGCAAGCACCAGCCAGAATGATCATTCATGAATGATGAAGAGCACATCTGCTTCTCAAGAGCGGCTGTGCTCCTGGGCTTTTCAGACTGCAGGAGCAGAGTCCCACTGGATGGTGACACACTACTGCCCCTGCACCTGGCTGAGTTTGTGGTTCTGAAATAGAAGGTTTCCAATGAAATACAGGGATTTTTTGCATGTGCACTAGGGCTTTCATCCAAGAAGCTTAAGCAGATTTGCTGAGGTGGGAATTAGTATTTAGAGGTCATAAAAAAAAAAAACACAAAAAAAACTCTTGCATGGGAAACTTAAAAGACCTGCCCATAGAAACAGTCTTAGCTTCTTGCAGTCAAGATCCAGATGACTAATATCCTTCTGTTTTCCTTTACTGTAAAATATTTAATATGAGAAGATAAAAAATGTCTTTGTGTTTCCTTTTTGTCATGTCTCCCTCACTCAATGGGGAAAGCTAACATCCTACCTGCTCATGAGCAGCTGCAAAGCACCACAGAAGTGCAATCTCTGCTTAATGATGTATGGTAGTTATTTACATTACTAGGGCTACAGAGGGCTACAGCTCAGCTGACTTCCAATATGTCTGTTACACCTGAACACCTGAACAGACATACTACTGAGGTGCAGGATTTTTTGGCAGTGAATTTTATTTTTCTCTTCACTTTTCAGAAGAAAAAATGACTTTTTATTTATTTATTTATTTATTTTAAAGGAGAAAGAATATTTGGGAATGGATCAGACAATTTTGATGAAAAGAAGAGTGACATAGCAGAAAAATTATTCTCAACGCAAAATTTGCAAAGTGCCCTTTGTAGTACTACCTAAATTACTGTGGTTCCTACAATCCATTGGCCATCACTTATAGGGCATAATGGGGCATTTTCAGAGTTTTCAGGCCAATGGACCTTCACATGACCTACCTTGTTGCAACAGGCTACTGTGGGAAAGGCTGGTGTCCTTGTCATCCCATGTGTACCTGAGAACAGAGCCCAAGCCTTCTGCTGCATGAATAATACTCATCAGTTGATCTGCCACTGTCTCCTTTGGAAAAGAGCAGCTGTTTAACCCCACCCTTGTCCTTCTATGCACATGTGAACAAACAGATCTCAGCCTGCTTCACAGACAGACTCTAGGACTATGCAGATAGGCTTTGACAGAGAGCAAATATTAGTTACGCATTTTAACACTGAGACTGTTGGGGAAAAGACCATCAGTCAAGAACAGAAACTAACCATTTTGAGAGTAGAAAAAGAAGCGCAGCAGAAAGTAACATCATAGAGATGTCAAATTATATCCCACAATTGCAAAATGGCGTCCTTGTCTAAGGAGGTGTTGAAAATTGTTTTGAAGCGGTTCCCTGGAGCTTCCAAGCTGCTTGGTGACTAAATGCTGGCAAGTTGACTCAGATTAGTCATTTATTTCAACATTACATGCAACAACAGATAATTTCAAATGTTACTGGTAATAAGTTTAAGTGGAATATCTAAATAAAGATTTCAGCTGTGTTGCCTTAAGGAATCAACTTGTTCATTTGCAATCTGAAAAGTATCTAAACTGCAGCTTAGAAGTGGATAGTATTTTTAAAATGCTGCTGCATGTGAATCTGAAATGATCCAGAGCTTGATTTGGAAGAATAAGACAAAACTCTCTATTTGGTTAAGAAAGCATAGTGGAGAGGAGAAGGTATGTAAAAAGTCTTCATTTCCTAAAATCGTCTAGAGTCCTAAGAATAATATCTCTAATTAACATAGATTTCATTTATGACTTTGTTGTATTACTTCAGAATTTCAAGTCTTTAAGATCCCACAGTGATAAGCAAGCAAAGAAATGCTTTGCTGCAAAGAAATTCATGCTTAGTATAGCTGACAGACGAACTGGGAGTAATATTCATCAAATGGTCTGATGATGGTAAAAATGATAAAAGAAGATTATATTTTTCTTCTGTCACTCAGTTGCTTTTCATTTTCTGGGATCAAATGTAAACATTCTTTTTGCCAACAGTAGCAAAAAAAAAAAAGTAAAAAGTAAATCTGAATGACAATCTTCACTACCACAATTCCAACTTACTTAAAACTAAATATTCCAAGGTTTTTGCTCCTAAGAATCTATGACACAGTACTTATTCAGTTCGGTTGGATTAGCCAGCTCTTTCAAAGTTCAGAGATGAACAAAGAAATCGCCAGTAGCAGATCAGATCAAAGCTTCATCTGGACTAGCATTCAATCTCTTAACCTTAAGCAAATAAACATATGTGGAAAAAATACAGTAAAAACACAATAATATCCCTGAATGCTCTTCCAGCCTCCAGACATTTACACCTCTGGTGCTTTTTGTGCTATTTGAAATTTCTTTATAATTAGTTATTCTTAATGCATTTCAACATGGTTTATTTTGTCCCCTTGAATCCATGCAGATTTTTAGCACCCAGACAGCTCCTCAGTCAGCTGTCCTTGGCCTGCTTTTGACTCTTCTGATGACAATTCCTTGCTCCATATGATGTCCCCAGGCAGGTCCTTGTATTTGACAAAGCAGCTGGTGTGTGATCTCCAGCCACCCCGCTCCTGGTACCTGCGATTTCACACCTCTTTTCCTTAAGTCTTTTCTAGACAGGCAAGTCCTGCTCTGCTTATGCAGAATCTACTCCCTATTTTGCTCATACCGTTTCCCCTTTTCTATTTTTCTTTTTCAAATTCTTCTATATTATTTACAAGAAAACAAGACCAGAACTACAGTTTTCAAAGAAGAGGTATGAGCAAGTTCAGAATAGCTTATTTTTCAGGTGCCAGCTTGGACAATAATTCATTATTATTCACATTAATATGTGATTTCTTATTCCTGTTATCTATCTGTCCAAAACTTAATATTGGTGGGGCTGGTATTTTGTTTTATATCCTAGATGTCTATCACTGACAGAAAACAGAGCTGCTAGGCTATTGGCACAGCATGGGAGTTTTGATGCCTGTCATGATAAAATCTTTGCAAAACAACCATTGAAATGGCATCACCCAGCCCCCCTGCTACTCAGCAAAAGAAAAGATACTCCCAGATTTGTTCAAACACTTAGGGTAAAAGAAATATATATTTTGCCTGTGAATTCACTTTTTCTGTTTTTTCCCCTCTTTTTTTTCCTCCTTCTTTATTCTTTCTGAAAACCCTTTTTTAGGAGAACAGAACTAAAAAAGAATACAAAGTTAAGAGGCAGGTTTTTTAGATGCCGTGGAAAAATAGAAACCAGGATTAACAACACTGGATAATCAGCACCTTCCACACACTGGTACAAATACAATGGAATAGAAAAAGTTTCTAGAAATCCCTACTTGAGCCGTTAACATCAGAACATAAAAAGTTCCACCTCTAAAACCACTAATATCTCTAGCCACTCTTTGCATTAAAAGTTAGGAATGAATGATAGGCAATGCCTTCAAGTGAGGCTCTGGCCATAGCACATTGTAAAGACCAAATAAAAAACCCACATTACAAGTAGTAGTAAACCAGAGCAACGTGGGCTTCACTGACTGCACCAACTTGTCTGTAAAAAGAGTGCAGGCTCCATTAATTCCCAGCAGGGCAGGCTATGGCTTGAAACATCCTCCTTGGGAAATGATTCCAGAGGCAGCTACTGATCATCTCCCCCTGCCGTGGTTTATGTAGGTTCTTTGTTCCCTCAGACACTTCAGAAAACTTAGAAAACAGCTCATTCAATTCTTCCATTTAGTAACATTTCTCAGCATAGTTACTAAAATTAGGATTGTGCCATGAAACACAGCTTTAGGTTCATATTCCAGTGAACATTTCCAGTGCCCAAGGGTATGTTTTGATATGTGGCCTGCCCTCACTGGAGGTGAGTGAGAATTTTCCTATTAGTGGAATGCTCAGGTACAGCCGGGGTCCAGTGTTCTTCTTTCATCCCAGAAATATTGCTGAAAATATTATGTGATTAATTTATCCTACAGATTTTCTTTCAGATGCAATATTTGTGTTAAATAGCAGCAAAGTCCAAGCAAAGCATTTATCTTCCAATCCATCCCCAAGTTTCTTGAGTATATATTAGCCATCAGCGTGCCAAGCATAAATCACATTAACACTAACAACGCACTGTGGAGGTCTGCAAGGAGAGCCTTGCCTATTTTTTGTGACAGCTACTGGGCACAACACAGGGATTGGTGAGCTGATTTCATTTAGCAATCAAACCCAGCTGCTCAAGTGAATCTGAAGGAAGAAATGGTGAGTTCAGCCACTGCTAGCATTAGGTCTGTCCGGTGCTCTAATGAGCACACCAAGATCTAGGGATGGTTTCCACCAAACCTGGTATTTCATATGCTGCTTTTTTTCCCAGAAAACTAACAGTACCCTGTTCTCAGCACAGGCTTGTTGTCACACTTTTGCTTGTAACTTAAAAAAAAACATGCTAGTTTAACTTCCATGCATTTAGTCCCATTAGCTGGAGTTTAATACATTAAAAATACTGAAAGTCAAACTATTTCAAAAGTTTTCTTGAAGTGAAACAGTAAACAGAAGTAAACAAAAATACTTTCTTCTCTTTAAAAGTAATCAGAATCCTCCTTTATCCTTGATTCTGTTTTATCTCAAAGATTTTTACCTCATTTCAGAAGTCTTCTGTGCCATCTTCAGCATTGGTCAACACAACTACCAATGGACCACTATTATTTTTACAATCCTTCAAACAAGCTGAGAAACACAAAATAGTTTGTGTCGGTGCAATGCTGCTATTGACCTAAGTTTTTAGGGTTCTAGGGCGAAGACCAAATGCTTTAGCTAATTGTTCCTTAATGCTAAAAGTACATCTGTTAAAACAAGAATAAAAACTAATCTCATATATTTTCATGCACATATTCACAGACACATAAATATATATGGATAATACTTAGATAAGGCTAAACCTAAACTTCCCCTTTAAGGTAGTAAAAACGTGTTTCATCTGTGCACAGGAAGATTAATCATAGTCCAAGATCTTAGTGTCCCCTTCAATCTTATAGTCAGAAGAGTAATTTTTTCCTGAAAGCTTCTACTGTTATTTTGACTCTGAAATTCAGCTCTTCTCTTTCATGACAACCTTGTGCCTTACTATTTAGAAAATACTTGATAAAACATACGAATGGAAGTTATCAGCGAAAACAGAGTATTTGCTGTTTTTTTCCCCTTGGTCTAACTGTCTTTTTTATTCTTTCCCAATTTTCAGGGATTTTTTCCAGGAAAAATGAAACAATTCATGTACTTCAGGTCTAGAAAAACAAAAATCCTTTCTGAGCTCACTCAAGACTCTTTCCAAGTCAGCTTTCCATCAGTGCTAAATCATCACCCACCTCCCCAAACCTTAAGAGAAGGAGGAAGTGCTATAGCATTCAATCCTCTTGAAGTTTCCTCACATAGTAATTCATTTCAGCTGAGCACAGTTATATATCCTTGCAAAGAAACCAAAAAGCCTGTGTGAGCTACTCACTACATGATCAGCTTAACCCTCACAGTTCCAGCTGCCATGCACCATCTTGGCAAGTTGAAAAGGCTTGCCATTGCAGAGTTTATATGATTTATATAGGGAAAACTGTACTTAGTACATATGAAAAGAATTGAATCAATAGTTGGGAGACTAAAATCCTCTCTTTGTCAGATTGTGTAGTATTGACTTTGTCAAGGAGTGCTTCACCACTATTGTGGCTTTGAGTCTTGATGTGACTTTTAATGGATAACATTTCGTATAGAAATTTTACAGAGTTTGCATTTAAAAGCATTAAAGAAAGGATGTGTGGCAGCTCGGAAACTCCATTTCTGAGGGATCCACGAGAAAATTCAAGGGTTATCAGTGATCTCTAAAATGTGTGGTTTTGAAAAGGCTTTAGCAGAATAATTTTAAACATTATGTAGCAGAAACATTATTTTAAAAAATTGAGAAAATACATGGAAAATTGGTTTCATTAGTACCTATTTAAAAATAGTAGATTTCAGCATTATCAAGCATTATGACTGAATGAGTAAGAGAACTGGTAGTGACATACAGAATTTTTCAGTTATGGGACACAAGTTCAAAGGAGAATATTAGTGCTGACAGGAAGTCATTGTCATGTCTTTGCAGTTTGCTAATGTTTAAGGATTCATTGGTGGCTTGAGTCCAATTACTAGCACACAGGAGGTCACATTACAAAATGCATTATCAAAACTGGCAGAGGTGGGCACACCCATTTCTACTCTACATAACTTGCGCTAACTTTCAGTGTTCGTTTAAACACATCTCGAGCTTTGTGGACAACATGCCAGATGGCCAATGGTAAAAGTTAGGAATTGTGAAAGTCATGTGAGACTTTTTGCCCAGAGAGATATGACTGTTGTTGCTCCATGCTCAAGAAATCTAGCTAAAGGGAATGCTGGAGTGAGATTTTTCTCAATCGCTTCCTGTTCAGGCTGTGTTCATAAAAGATAGAAATATTCAGAAAGCCAAGTCTCAGATTTGATGCTGTTTAAAGTCATCAAACTACAGCTATAAGAAGTCTTGCAATTTTTTTAACTGAATAATTTTTATTAGCAAGTGATGACAGAGAGATAATTTACCTGCCAACACTAGATAAAGCTTTTGGAGGCTGGAACTTTCATGGATGGTCAAACCCTTTATGACAGAAAATATTTCTGATCCTAGCTCTCCAGCATGGCTTGCACTAAACATCAAGGCTAAAATTTAGAGTTAACACCATTTTGAATGGAACTAAATCCAGCTGGTGACTGGTCATGAGCAATGTTCCCCAGGGGTCAGTGCTGGGGCCTGTCCTCTTTAATATCTTTATTGATGATCTGGATGAGGGCATTGAGGGCACCCTCAGTAAGTTTGCAGATGACACCAAGTTGGCTGGAAGTGTCGATCTGCCTGGGGGTAGTGAGGCCCTAAAGAGGTATCTGGACAGGTAGATAACTGGGCTGAAGCCAATGGGATGAGGTTCAATAAGACCAAATGCCGGGTCCTGCGCTTTGGCCACAGCAACACCAAGCAACGCTACAGGCTTGGGACAGAGTAGCTGGAAGACTGCGTAGAGGAAATGGACCTGGGGGTATTGATTGATGCTGGTCTGAACATGAGCCAGCAGTGTGCCCAGGTGGCCAAGAAGGCCAATGGCATCCTGGCTTGCATCAGAGACAGTGTTGCCAGCAGGAACAGGGAAGTGATTGTCCCCCTGTACTCAGCTCTGGTGAGGCTGCACCTCCAGTACTGTGTCCAGTTTTGGGCCCCTCACTGCAAGAAAGACATTGAGGCCCTGGAGCGGGTTCAAATAAGGGCAACAAAGCTGGTGAGGGGTCTGGAGCACAGGCCTTATGAGGAGCGGCTGAGGGAGCTGGGATTGTTCAGTCTGGAGAAGAGGAGACTCAGGGGAGACCTCATTGCTCTCTATAACTTCCTAAAGGGAGGTTGTAGTGAGCTGGGGGTCAGCCTCTTCTCTCGTGTTACTGTGATAGGACTAGAAGGAATGGCTTCAAGCTGCACCAGGGGACATTCAGGCTGGACGTTAGGAAATATTACTTTTCCAAAAGAGTGGTCAGGCTGGAATGGGCTGCCCAGGGAGGTAGTGGAGTCACTGACCCCAGAGGTGTTTAAGGAACATTTAGATGTTGTACTGAGGGACATGGTTTAATGAGAACTGTTGGTGATAGGTGGATGGTTGGACTGGATGATCCTGTAGGTCTTTTCCAACCTTGGTGTTTCTGTGATTCTGTGATTTTCCCTGGGTTTTGGAAGAATAGTCTTACCCTATCCTCTCCCTTCTTCAGGTTTTGGCAAACCTGTTTCATTTAAGATGACAGTTCAGGGTGTATTCCTGGTCAATACAGACCTCCTTGCAACACGGATTTGGATTCTGCAAGCAAATAAAAATTCAGTCCCACAGCACTACACTTATTTTTTTTCCCACCAATTGCTTTATACTGACCTTCCCCAGAGGGCAGACTCCATTTTTAGTTGTCTAATTCTCGTGTCATTATTTGGCACAGTCTACATGCAAATCATTATGCCTAATAATTAGATGCTGCACTGCTCGGGGTTGTGACACGAGACTTTTGGAATCATTAATATTGTGCCTCCACTGTAATTTTTTCTCCTTCCTAAGGTTGTGTGTCATGCTCAGAGAAATGCTGTGGTATATCAGACATCAGTATGAAAGCACCAAAAAAATTACCTTTCTGGTAATGATCTTTGTGCTGCAAATAAGAGCTCCTTCTGCTTATCCCCAGTGATTCCTGAGCATTTTGAACCACACACCGGCTTCCTCTGGCTACTGTGAATGTTTAGAAACCCATTTTTTAATTGAAAATGCTATAAAAGCAATATACTGCAGATCATTTATCTTAGCCTTGCAGGCTGTGTTTGGACCCCTTGATATAAATAATAACTAAGCAAATAAAGCTTCTCCTGATCAGCCTTCTGACCATAGCTGAAAGATTATTTCCTGATCTTCTCTCCAGCTTGACCTCAAATTCCACTGCAACATCAAAGGATAATCTAACAGCTTCTACCTGTCTCCACTTGACGTTCAAATGTATTCAATGTGTTTATCTTTTTGTTTGTCAGAATCAATCAGAAGCTCTCACTGATATCTGACAGTCCTTGTACTTAATTTTGCCTTTGCCACTCACTGAAAATTTTGTCCTTGGATTTTAAATTTCTTCTTCTTTTGGTTCAAACTGTGTTTTTTTTATCTCTATAACAACAGGCACAATTTAATGAGGACTGCCAAACCCTCTCCTTTTTACGCATTTTAAATTAGTTCTGCTTCTCACTGAGTATAAATCTCTTTCTAGAGACTTTTATATAGCAGCTCTTCTGTCCTTTTTTTGCTGTTAGGTTTGTTTGCAGTGTGTTGAACACTGGTTTCCTTTCTTTTTTCCTTGACTTTCTTATTACAGCTTTTTTTTTTTTTTTTTTTTTTTTTTCCTTTTTGTGGCCACATTACAACTGCACAGCTTTGGGGATGGAGCTGGCATCTGAAAGAGGAGAGAGCCAGTGTAGCAGTCCTGATACAAAATGATGATACACCACAGAGAACTTCACTTGTAGTCCAGAAGGCCAACCGTATCCTGGGTCGCATCAAGACAAGTGTGACCAGCAGGTTGAGGGAGGTGATTCTGCCCCTCTACTCTGCTTTCATGAGGCCCTACCTGGGGTACTGTGTCCAGTTCTTGGGCCTCCAACGCAAGGACATTGGACTGCTGGAGTGGGTCCAGAGGAGGGTCGCAAAAATGATCAGAGGACTGGAGAACCTCCCTTATGAGGACAAACTCAGAGAGTTGGGGATTTCAGTCTGGATAAGAGAAGGCTTCAGGAGGATGTCATAGCAGCCTTCCAGTATGTGAAGGGGCCTACAGGGTATCTGGGCAGGGACTTTTTATAACGGCCTGTAGTGACAGGACAAAGAGGAATGGCTGTAAACTGGAAGAGGGTAGATTTACACTAGATATTAGGAAGAAATGAGGGTGGTGAGACAATGGAACAGTTTGCCCAGAGAGATTGTGGATGCCCTCTCCCTGGAAGCATTCAAGGCCAGGCTGGATGGGTCTTTGAGCAGCCTGGTCTAGTGGGAGGTATCCCTGCTTATAGCAAGGGGATTAGAACTAGGTGATCTTTAAGGTCCCTTTCAATCCAAACCATTCTATGATTCTATGATTCTGTGAGATGCTGTTCTATGGACCGGATGGGGTTGCCTGGTGATTGCCCACTGATTTTCCAGTCTGTATAGAGTTGTATGTCAATGTAATGGATGCAGAAATGACCGACTGGCCTTGAGCTGTTGTGTGGTATGAGAGACAAAGGGGGAACATGCATGGCTGTATGTCATTGCTGTAGATATTACGTCATATTATCCATGCATACCTCCAGAAGTGACTTCTCTTCTCCTATCAGAGATGAGAGTTTCTGAAAGAACTCTTAACATTGGCTTTTAGCCCAGAGATTTACCACAATGGGTCACTGTAGTCTGAAAAGCAGCATTCAATTTTTTTCAAGAGCAATTTTTTCAAGTGAGGTATAACATCTGATGAGGATGACATTCTGACCTCTTTCTGCTAACAACAGTTTCACTTACTGCCATAGGGATTCTTTTATGAGCATTCACTCTCAGCTGTAAGTATCTGATTTTTGTGATTTGAATGATAACCTCTATCTGATTGTGGAGGAGAACCCCACTGATACATGGTTGTCAGTGTTAGCGCTGTTTCTTGTGATGAAGATGTACATTACTTAGTGAGGTAATTTGTATAATACCTATTAATTTACCTTCTACAAGAGACCACTCCATTTTCTCCTATCTGTTTTCAGAACATGATCTCCTCTCAAAATTGCACTGGTTTCCTGCACCCTGCTTAACTCCATCCAGTATCACAGCAGAGGTTTTCCTTGATTCTCTGCTGTGTCTTTCTTTACGTACCCTACCCTCCTCTACAGCTGCGTTAGAAGAACTCTTTTTAAAGTAACAGGTTGGTTAGAGCCAAGTGGGAAAAATGGGAGAATGTAGTTAGGGAAGAGTTTACTCCACTGCTGCAGGTAAAATGCACAGCAGTGGACAAAACCTTCCTCATCTTCTTTTTCAGATCCATGCTCATGATTCTTAATAGCACTACAAAAACTGAATTAATAATAATTTCCAAAGATACAGTAAAAATATTTTAAGCATCTGAGACTACATAGTCACACAGTCTTATTGTCTGGTCTCCTTTCATACTTACTGGCTTTTCCTCTCGTGCATTCTTGATAATCCCCTTACCCTGCTGGTGAACTTAGACTGTTAGAACTCAAGAGTTGCTTGTACCAAAGAGAATAGATCGATTCTGGGTATTAGACATCTAAGAAGCCAATAAACTATTTTTCATTGCTGCCAGAGTAGGGCAAATTTGATTGTAAATATTAAGAATTTTCTTTTCTTTATTACTCAAAACTGTTCTATCACAAGCTTATATGTTAGATAATAGCTGATCAAGTAATCTCTCCAGACCTCCCTTTCTCTAATGTGCTCATCTGTATTAACTACTAAATGCATTTGCCTTAGTAAACAGAACATCCTTACTTCATGCTGCCAAAATTATGTCTTCAACAAGTAGTCATGCAGGTATATTGCCAGCTTGTTCCTGTTCAGGAGGAGTGGGAATGAATGGAGAAAAACCCACAGGAGGTCAACTCTCACAAGAGAGAAAATAAAAGACCAAATTAATGAGAGCTGCTTTGGGAATTATCAGCAATTCCCATCTGTATCAATAATCAGAAGAGAGCTGAGCAGCTCTGATTATTATATTACTTCATTCTGATTTTATGTTACTACACTTTGCTTTGTCCTCTCCCCAGAATAAAAATGCTCCATCAGTCTCATAATCTTTGATCATCTCCTTCATAAGAACTACTATCCAGTCATTCAACCTCAGGTTTCAGTTTGTAGGACCATGGCCTACAACCTTTGGGATCCTGCTTTCATAAAAATCTGTGTCACCAACATAAAGAAAACCTCACAGAGGGAATGAAGTACAAAGAGCTAAAGAGAAGAGTTTCCCATGGAAATATTTGCTCAGAACAAAAAAGTGACAATACAAGTAATTGATGCACTTTAACTTGTAGCTAAGAGACTGAACAGATTTACTTAATCCTCAAAAGAAAACAAAAACAAAAACAAAAAGCAAAAGCCTTCATAAGTAAATAAACCAATATAATTTATTCCTTGAAAAATAAATCAGAATATGATGTAAAACAACCACTGTGATAAACACTGTTCTTCTTTCCAGAAACCATTTGGATATGTCAGATGCAATTACTTTGATACTTATTTTATTCCATTCCAACAAGAAGGCTGAATTTGTGGGAGGTCATCTACTGCATTATATCCAGCCCTTCTTACTCATCTGAGCTGTTGTGCACAAGGGCTACGAGGTAGTTGTCACCAAAAGCTGAGTGGTATCACATAAAGCAAAGCAAAACAAACAAGCAAACAAACAAACAAAAAACCAAAATCTTCATTTTTCAGTGAGTACCGCATTCAAAAATCTTTGTCTTCCATTTACAGACTATCATTTTTACCTTGCTGCTGTTGCAGCTATTTTTGTTATCCTAGTCTGTCAAGGTCTCAAGGTAGCAGTCAGGGAGTTTAACACAATTTTTTTTGTCCTTCTTCTATAAAGAATAGCCTAAAACCTTAAGTCCAGATTCTATCTGCAGTATTTGAGAAAGGCAAGAACAGCTTAAGAAGAAAGAGCTTAAGAGGAAATTAGCTTCTTGTCTGAAGCTAATGTAAAGGCAATGTGCCTGTTCATACGTGTACTGCTGGATCTTATTCATTGAATTAGCAAGAGGAGGATTAGACCCATAATACTCTTTCAAATCAGCAGGAGGTGGGATAGGGCTAAAACTACTGATTATAACCTGCTTTCTTCAAAAACAATTTGCACATGAACTTGCAGGATTTAAATGTAAAAGATGTCTGTAAGCATTATGAGAAACCAGAAACTATGAAAACCAATTTTGAGTTGAAATTTAGTGGGAAGATTATTCCATAGTGATCAACAAATGGAAGTTTCTATTAAGTGTGTTCTTAAGCTTTGGAGATAAAGTCTCTGACTTTCAATTTAAAAATATGTTCTATATTAATTAGAATTTTAAAATTAAAGTGACAGGGAACCTAAAGTAGGGCTCCTTAGTGAAGACAACTGTCAAGGTAGTTAGAAAGAAAGTTTTCTTGTACTGTAGCCTTAAATGAACACTGTAGAAAGAGTTCTAACCTCATTTAATGCACTGAATACCCACTGGGATCAGTGAGCCATTACTGCAGAAAAAGGGACAGTGAGTTTAAAACTGCAAGTCAACCTCTGCCATCAGGAGCTTTTCAAATAAGATAGAAAGTAAGTTCTCTAATACTAGTGATAAAGATTGATTATTTGTGCAGTGATACTAATGTGTGCTTATGGACAGAGATGAAGGTGACAGCCATGCTCCAAAAACCTTAGCAGAAGGGGGACAGAAACAGGGGTTCAAGCTGAATGGAGGAAAAAGCCTGAATAGGAGTTAAATACACATTGGGGCTCAGATGTTTTCTGCAGATGCTGCTTTGTAATGGGAATTCTGTTGTTGGAATAGTGGGACATATGATGTATGACTGTATAGACTATCACTTGGATTCACATCACTTTGATAAACTGATGAGAATTTGGATCAGAGATCTCTCAATGCATCATCAAGCCATCTCCAAAAATTTCAAGGTGGCTTATTCTTTGTCATAATCATCTGAAAGCATACGTAAACTAAAGAGTTTTGATTGTGGACAGCTAAAAGTTAAAAGAGATGAATCTCGCTCCATACATTTCTGTTTTCAGAAGCAGTGATCAAGATGCTCAGTAGCCAATGATGGTGCTTCTTTGTAGTACCTCAGACTCCATTTCCAATTGCCAATACAAAAAAATATCTTCTGACAAGATCAGTGGTACATAAATTAAACTTGCCTTTTTCTCTGAGGTGCACAGAATGTTATTGTTGTTCCTTTATTTTCAATTTTTATTTTATTAACCTGACAGTATATACACACTTGAGCGTTTATAAGTGCATGTATCTTGTATACCTTTGGTCAGACTTTTGGTCAGTCTAATAAATATATTTGCTTTTTATAAAAAAGTCTGAAACTTGAGGTTGGAGTACCCAATGCCTGGTGTTAGAAATGATACTTCTGACATTATTTTTGGTTTATAGTTGAAGTTGACAGGTCATTTCTAGTCTAAACATATTCTACTTTTTTTTCTCTTTATTGCAATTTTCATTATTATACTGCCTTAAGAAATGGAATATGTACTTCAGTATTTCTTGTACTTAGTCTATTAAGATACACATGCTCTTCTACCTTTCCTTTTCAGTTTACGTGCTCAGTTTACATTTTTATGATGCTGATGTAAAGGATTATCTGTAAATCAGATCATGCTCAAGTTTCATATCAGTATGTGCTAACTGTTATGGAGAAACAGTTCAAACCTGTTTTACACACTGGACTGGAAATTTTTACTGTGAGGTATCTTACTGGGCATTTCTAAGAATTCTAATCACCACTAGCCTAAATAAACTACCTCACAACGTAGTTAAGTCCAAAACGGGATTGCTTACCAACGGGAAAAAAAGGTTCTGCAAACTGATGTTAGCATAGTCAACATAAAATGATACCTGTTCATAATTTGTTGCCCACAGAATGAAATAGTTTCTTATTATTTCTCTACTTGCCAAAATTATAAGAGAAAAAGACATAAAACACAGCTTCAATTACAAAACAGTCTATGTGCTCATCAGTGCTCAGCTCATATGATTTTTCTTCGGCAAACAATACTTTAGTGAAAAGCAATGCTGCCTCTTAAACATTTGGAACAATTATTTTAGGCTGATAACAGTATGCAATGGGATTTCTTTCATGATCTGAGATGCATCTCTCTGTAACTGTTACTCATGTCATAAAAGAACCTACAGCCAGCCCCTGAGAAATGAAAAACTATGATGTGAGCTGAAAGGCACCAAATGAAGCTCCTGGATACCTACAATGGTTTACTCACATACCCAGTAGGTATACAGATGTGCTATTCATGCTGGTGTAAGGAATGGCACAATGGCTGCTGGGGCCTGCAGAGTCTGCAAGCCAGAAGGTGAGGCTGCGATTGACATTGGTTTTTATGTCCCTTGGACAGAGGCACATTGCAAAGGCATCTTCAGTTAAGCAAATCCAAGCAAAAACGTATGAAAGGCCAAACTTGAGAGAAAGTATGGGATGAGAGGGCAGACAGAGTGCTATTCCAGCCTCTGCTAGTGACTTACTGAGTAAGCTCAGGCGTGTTTCTTAAACTCTTTTGGCCACAGTCACACTGTTCACCATGGAAAATCTAGTTACTGCCTAGTTACAGCACCAAAATGGACCTTTATAGAGGGGATAGAGTCAGGCTTTCCAGAGACACAGGGATAATTGTTAACAAACATAACTGTAAGGTGGAACATCATGATTGAATAAAAGGAAAAAAAGTCACCACGAATGTGGTCAGACACTGCAACAGGTTGATCAGAGAGACTCTGGAGTCTCTGTCCTTGGATATATTCAGAATTTGACTGGAAAAGGGCATGAACAGTGTGATCCAACTTCAAAGTTGGTCCTGTTTAGAGTAGGCCAGACTATATGACCTCTAGCAATATTTTTTTCTGCAATTCTATGATTACACAATGAGCCAGCAGCTCTTAACAGCAGGTGGACTCTCAGTGCTTTTTTTGAGTTGAAATACCATGAAATATGCGGTCTGAATATAGTTCTTTGCACTTCCATTTCCCCTCTCTTTCCTTGACTTCTCTTGTACATTGAGTTTCTGTGAGGCATAAGGTACCTAAAATCCCCACAGAGAGACTGTTTTATATTTATCGAGTGTACATGGAGCACTTAGTTAACTCTCCTAGGGACATTGCACAAATAATAATAAAAATTCTATAAGACTGCAAAAAAGAATTTTTGCAACAGAAAGTCTAATGCTAACCAATCCTAGGCAGATAAAATGCCCAGTTAGTTTCAGTCTTATAGCTTCACTTCTGCTCAGTGTCATTATCAATTTCCCTCTATCTTCCCCCAAATTTTGATGAGTTACCATTTCGTATTTGGAGACTATGGAAATACAGACTAGACTAAGAGCATGTTCTTTCTTGCTATGTGCTATCTTTGTGAGAGTTTAAAATGAAGCAGATGATGTGATCTAGTACTCAAATGACTGCCTTTTAAAAAAAAGATTTACTGGATTCCACTTAATTACATTTCTCATTTAATTGTAGGCCTTCTTCAGCTTTAGTGTAGCACAATACATTTTTATAACTGCATTTATTTACCTTGTGCATTATAAAGCTTTATTGTATTTCTGCTAACAATTTCTGTGCTACTGGATGTTGGAGGTGTTTGCAAAAAGTCTGTTTAAGCTCTTTCTGAACACTGTAGCCCAGCCTTCATTTTTGGAAAATGAATTTGAATTTGTGAAAGGTATTAGAAATATCCAAGCTATGTCTGCAGGCTACATAAATCTGATAAGGCTAACTTAGGCCCAGCAGCGCCTGAATGCAGTTAAATTCCACCTCTAATGTCCCCTTGGATACAGTTGTGCTTGTAACATATAAGCTGGCCTACCCAAAATATGCTCAGGTATCAACTGGAACCCAGAATATGGGGGAATCTGGTGAAGACCCCTTGAATTGGCTCAGCTTGAACCTACACAACCAAACCCAACTCAGTTGCATCACATGAATTATGCTACAATCCCACCTGGCCCAATGGCTTCCTGATGCACCAATTTTTCTTGTTACCTTTCAAAAGACTGTGGACTCCTTGTCTCCAATAGAGTCCTGGAACAGACATTATTTCTGCATCCAAGGTAGCCTAAATCTGCAGTACAGCAGTTGATGGCAAGTGAACTAAACGTTACTGTGATCTGTTGAATTTTGAAATGGTGTTACTGTGAGCATTCATGGAGAAAGCTCAGATGAGCAAAAAAATAGGCCAGTGTTTGCTATAGAAGAGTGGGCTAGAGTCTGTTCGGGCTCATCAGCATGACTAAAACTGTTGGTTAAATAACAGCTTGCCAAATTCTTCTGAACTGCTTGTCTCTTTGTTGTTTCCATGCCCCTGAGAACAAAGCTCAGAGATCAACACCCACATGCACGATGGCCTCACAGACAATCCCTGGAGAAGTCTAACAGAATAACAAATATAATTTCTTCTGCGCAATTCAATTCACACATAGACTAGACCTGGAAGACAGGAGAAAAGCCTTGGCCATTTTCATAGGGTCTGATGCTTGCCTTAGCTGATTGACAACACCTTGTCTGATGATGACTATTCATCAACAAAAAAGCCCATTACTCGCTCAGCTCTAAATTAGCTCTCACTAAATAGTACAGATGCTCTAAATTGTCACCGACTGATCATATTACACAAATAAACCTGCTGAAACGGACTCCAATTCTGAACCATTACTTCCCAGTTTGGCCAAAGGTCCAGACAATACATAAGTTTTTATCTTTTGGTCTGCAAATCCACTCCTGTTTTTCTCAGTTCTGTGTTCTGACTTCCCATTAATTCTCATCAGGAGGCTTGACTAAATTTCTAAATATCAAAACCTGCCTGCTGAGAAGCTGCATGCCCCTTGCTAACCGCTGCCTCTGATAACATTTATGGGCCACTGAAACAATGGAACCACACCAGGCTGGTGTGTGAGCTGCAAACAAATCTTGCAGAGGATAATGGACATTATCGTGCTCTACTCTGCACAAGATAAGAATATCCACAGTACTCTAAAAGCTTCCAGAACAAAAGATAACGCTTAGCTTATTTTCTCTCAATAATTTATTAACACATGCAAGAGACATGCATTTGCCCTTTATCACATAAATACATACAAACACAAGCAAATGAACAGAAACTATCTTATCCCTGGGCTGGGGGGAAAAAAAAAGACATTTAGCTATTGTTCTTCCTATTCAGAAAACCAGGGGGACGCCTAAACTCTATGAAAATAAGAATCATTTAGTATCAAGACAGAAAAAAAAGAAACGAGAAAAAGGGAAGTAATATATATTTTATGTGAATCAAAGATATTTCAGACAGAATTTCAAGCCCCAAAATGCATTTCTAACTCTGCCAGAAATAAATGTGTCCTTTTGATCGATAAACTGAGCTAACTTGACATGAAACCAGATATTTATTGGAAAGAAAGATATGGACACTGGAAGGTCAGTTTGAGGAGAGCTAGAGTCTCATAACACCTGGTCAGGCGTTGGTGAATTTGTTGGTGAATAAGCTCATTTGGCAGTCATATTTACCTTTGCTGATGCTATGCTTTTCTGCCCATGAATAGGCATGTCTTATTCTTCCTTGAATTCCAAACCTTAAATATATGAAAATCTGCCACAAGTGTCTATACAGACCTCTTTTAACATGGATGTATGCTTGGGAAAAATGAGATTATGAAATAATTCAGCCTCTTTGTTGCCTTGTGACAAGGATAGTGCCAAAATTAAAGGTTCACTCTGCTCCTTTTCACCTCCAAAAGCCATTACCTGTCAGAGATCTTTAAGGCTCAGGACTGCTTGGTGCTCAAGTCTGAGCAGACCCCAAGCTGGCACTGCCCTGACCCCGTTCTCTTCTAATCCTTTCTTCTGAATCATCTAGTCCAATTCATCTAGGTGCTCTCATCATCCCTTGCCTGCTCTCTGTTAAAAGAAGAATGCCCTATTGTTCCTTTTTAATGAATGTCCAGATGACAGAGTGTTCATTCAGCTGCCTTTGTGAGGTTCTCAATTCTGAAGAGATCCAGGTCGATACCCAGTGCTACTCCAGTCTCTGCCAGCAAGAATTGCAGCCCATCCCTGTGCATACACATTAGGGGAACAGGGGTTTGAGACTAAGCAGAGTTACATGCTGTGGCTTCCACTCCTTCCTCCAGCAATGGAAATATAGTTGGTGCTGGGATAACTTAATTACCTTCATGCTTTTGCTGTTAGCACTTTGAGAAAATTAAAAAAAAACAACCTCAAAAACTATTAGTAGAAGTTGATCTGAGATCTGATCTTCGTCTCTCAACCTGTTTCTTTTTTTTTTATTTTCTTTTCCTTTTCTTTTTCTTTTTTTTTTTTTTTTGGTAGCTTGAGACTGCATTTGCCTGCTCTTGTTTTGTCTGTGCTTGAGTGTTTTCAGTTTCATGCCTGGTTGCCTGCCTACCTGAGCACTACTGAGAGCATGCTTTTCACTGTGAAAGGAATGCATATGTTTGCCTGCCTGCTTGAACCAGGAGCTGTTTCTATGGGGAAAAAGAACAATAGCTGTTGGATTACAGACAGGCATTTCTTTCTGAAAATTGATCTTGTAGACAACAGCTGAGGTTCACTAAGGTGAATGCAAGGATGTGTGATGTATGTGTATCTGCTCCAGCCTGTCCAGTTTTTCATGTAAGGGGGGAGTGCAATTCCTTGCATTGAGAGAAAGGATTGTTTCATCACCCTTAGGATTAAAAGGCTTGAAGTTGTGAAGAAAGCTATGAAGGATGATGGATCATCTCATAATCTCAGCTGCAAATTATTCCTTTTTATGCTGGATGAGATGGACTCATAAAAAAAAAATGAGATTGTAGTAGATTTCCAAGCCTATAGCTCCGTATGGCTAACATTTTTCCCCAAAGGCCTTCAACGTGGTCTCTGTCAAGGGTAATTTAAAGACCCTTATTTCTTTGTAACTTGGAGCAAAACAGGTTTGTGGTCCGTTGGTGCTGCAGCAAGAGGAGGTGTGTATTCCTTCTAGTTTTGTGTTATGTTTTTTGCTATGTATAGGGATAGGAAATCAATCAGCACTCCTTCCCAAAGACTGAACAGCACTTTATTTTCCATCTGCAAAACACTGTCAAGAAATTGGAAAACAACAGGAAGAAACAACATAACCGATGTTACTGCTGAAGCCTTAAATAATGGCTGAAACTAAAATCTTCTTAATCACATACTTAGACTGGTTCGTTCTGAGGAAAAATAAATAAATAAAAATGCATGGAACTAGAAGACATATCACAATATTATAGAAAGAATGAATCCATTACACTGATTGTAAGTTCCTTAAGTAAACGAGAAAGCTCCATAAATAAAGACTTGTAAGTTTCATAAATAAATACTACAATACAAAACAAACACAGCATATGAGGTTGGTCTTATCAAGGTTTGAAAATTTGTTTAAACTTGTATGGTTAATAACAGCAACTAAAATCAAAGGTTCTCAGCTCTTTTATTAGGATTTACTCTTTGGTTTTACACTTTTATTTATTTTTTTTCTTTCTCTAGCATTATCTTCTCTTTCTCTGATCAATGAAAACTGATAATTTCAGTCACTTCTAGGCTTATGCCCTCTAAGTGCTTATCTGCTTAATTATTAGTTTGGCCTTTCTTATCCTTATGATCATAGAATCACGGAATCACTGGAAGAATCACTAAGGTTGGAAAAGACCTACAAGATCATCCAGTCCAACCATCCACCTATCACCAATAATTCTCATTAAACCATGTCCCTCAGTACAACATCTAAATGTTCCTTAAACACCTCTGGGGTCGGTGACTCCCCCACCTCCCTGGGCAGCCCATTCCAGCCTGGCCACTCCTTTGGAAAAGTAGTATTTCCTAACATCCAGCCTGAATGTCCCCTGGTGCAGCTTGAAGCCATTCCCTCTAGTCTTATCACAGTTACACGAGAGAAGAGGCCAACCCCCAGCTCACTACAACCTCCCTTCAGGTAGTTATAGAGAGTGATATGGTCTTCTCTGAGCCTCCTCTTCTCCTTTTTCCCTAATATATCACTGATGCTCACACATGTTCCTAAAACCTGTTCTCTGATCCTCTAACCATGCTCTATGTGGAATTAAAAGTGTGAAACTTAGAAAAACACTGTGAAACTTAGAAAAACACTGTGCACTGGCATTTTTCAAGTGACGTTGCTGGTCTTTGTTTTCAGGAAATCAAGTGCATAACATCAAGTTTGAATGAGTCTTCTGTATGTGGTAGCGCAAACGTTTTGATTTGCCACCTTGTAGAACTCTCTAATTATTCTTCATCTACTTTTAGGTAGAATCATTGTTCAACAAACTAATTACAACCACGGGTGATGTGATGTCATGCTGTAGCATGTTCTGATGGCTAGTCAGATCTGCTCCTTGCCACTTCTATGGACAAATTCAGTGTTTGCGTCCTATATTAACTTCTGATCTTCACTTTTGTTTCCTGTTGGCTCCTATTTTGTATGCTTTCTATGGACATTTTGGTACTATTACATTAACTACTCAGCAGCACTTTCCACACTAAGCCCAGTCACCTGAATCAGAAAAAAAAATGTTTTTATTTTGTTGTATAAATAAATTATCCAAAGAATACAGAAGTCATCATCTTCAGAAGGCAAATGGGATCCTGGGCTCCATCAAGAGAGGGGTAGCCAGCAGGGACAGAGAGGTGAGAGTTCCCCTCTACTCTGCTCTTGTGAGGCCCCATCTGGAGTACTGCGTCCAAGTCTGGAGCCCGCAGTACAAGAAAGACAGGGAGCTGTTGGAGAGGGTCCAGAGGAGGGCCACAGAGATGATCAGGGGACTGGAGCAACTCCCCTATGAGGACAGGCTGAAGGAGCTGGGCTTGTTCAGCCTGGAGAAAAGAAGGCTGCGGGGTGACCTCATTGCAGCTTTCCAGTACCTAAAGGGAGCCTACAAACAGGAGGGGAATCAACTCTTTGAAAGGGTGAGTGACAGCAGGACAAGGGGAAATGGTTTTAAGTTGAGGGAAGGGAGATTTAGGTTGAACGTCAGGGGGAAATTCTTTACAGAGAGAGTGGTGAGGCACTGGAACAGACTGCCCAGAGAGGTTGTGGATGCCCCATCCCTGGAGGTGTTCAAGGCCAGATTGGATGGGGCCCTGGGCAGCCTGGTCTAGCATTAGGTGGGAAGGTTGGTGGCCCTGCATGTGGCAGGGGGGTTGGAGATTCATGATCCTTGAGGTCCCTTCCAACCCTGGCAATTCTGTGATTCTGTGATTCTGTGATCTTAACTGGTACAGAATTCTTTCTGTTTTTAGAGCAGCATTTTTAACCATAATACAGATGTTGTTTAGGAAGTGAAAAATTTCTTTGCTATGAACATTTTTCTTGAAGATATGGCAGCCGGGACAGAAACTCCAGATTAGCATTTCTCTCTGATGATCTTTGAAATGATCTGCTAAGATTCAGGCTCTTCACTGTCACCATCTAGGGAAGGGAATGCGCATCTCTGAAGTATTTTTACCAACCCTTTGTGATTTTTCTTGTGAGTTGGAAATAACTTTTTCAGTGTGAAATTTAATGATCTCCAATCTAAATTGTTTTCTAGTGATTTCTACCCCTCTTTGCTAATGCTATGGAAATAAATGTAACACATTTTCAGTCCTGGATTTATGTATGTCTGAAGTCACAGCTTAGTTCCTGGAATAGAGGTATTAGACATTATTGGGGTCAAGTGTAATTTTGTTGTAAATGGAACCACCAGATTTTTTTCTTGATTCTTCCAAGCACATTATTTTTTGTCCAGAGCCATTTCACAGATTTTGTTTCTTTTTGTGAGGACAAATATCAAGACAATTCATGTTGATATGTCTGGAATTAAATTCCATAGTCCTATCTAAGCAGCAGAATATTCTGAGATATAGTTTGGAAGAGCTCTCACTCTTAACAAAGTCATAAAAAATTTTATATATATATATATGTTAAAAATATATTTAAAACAATAAACTTCCAAAAGTCATATCACAGAGTACAATTCTATGCCTATATAAGAGATTTTTTCCCTCCATCCTCCTCAGCATCCCATATCTAGTTCTTCACATGGCCTAAAAGCTTAACCCTGGAGAACTCTTAAAAGTCTTATTCATATTCTGTGTATATCAGGTTTTAATTTTTGGAAGATATGTAGCCTTAATATTCTGTCCATATGCTATGTCACCTGGATTGGGGAAAGCATTGGGAAGGAAAAATCCAAAACAAATGAACACACTTATCTTTGTTATCCTTAGAATCACGTTTGTAATTTCTATCAAGCCTCCTGTAGGTTTTGTAAATGTTCCTCTGAAATCTTCCCAGTTATTAGCATGTCATCCAGATAACAGAAAACACCATTTACCCCCTGCCTTACTTAGCTCATTATTCTTTGAAACACAGCAGGTGCTTTTTTTTTCTGTTCATACCTAAATAGCCCCTTATGTGTGTTTGTCGTCAGATGCTTTTTTATGCCAACCGCAAAGCCACCTGCTTTTGGGGCATGTCCTGTTTGGTAAACATCTCTGCACTTTCAAAAGTGCTTCAGAAAACCAAATCTTCTGCTCCAAGAATCTCTTACTGTCCAGCTGGAAACAATGTGCTCTGTTCTCCTGTCCCCTAAAAAATGGAATCGGAGCAGCTCATTCACTGACATCCAGGGGAGGACATGGGCTCTGGGTTCCAAAGTGCACCAAGCTGCATTTCCAGCAGCCTTTGCAAAGCTTCTGGCACAGGTCTCCTGAGAAGCACAGAAATGAATTTGCCCTTTACAGAAGACACCGTGGTTATACCTGTTAATAAACTACATCTACAATGGACATGACTGCAGTTTGAATTTTCCTACCCTGTTACGCAGCTCATTAACTACTATCCAACATAATTTAGGCATAGAGAAACAATTGCTGTCCACCATTTTCAGTTAAGATTGCTTTCAATGTAAACCAAGAATATTTATAAATTACTGTGATGGGAAGACTTGTTAATCATCACTTGTCCTTACACTATCACTATAGATAATGTGCCATGTACGTTCATTTTCAACTGTGCACAGCCAGTGCTCAGTTATCCATGGGTAGCTGGCAGATTAACTGTGTCACAAAGGCAGGAGTGCTGGGGAGCCCAGCTCAGTTCTATCAGGATTACTCATGAAAATGTAGTGCTGTGAAGTGTTGCTGCATTAGTCTCACAGGGCTCACAGTGACCTAGCCAGGGTGTATACAGAGGAACAGAGACATCCCCAGCCCACTGCAGCATGGGCAGGAAAACCTGTAAGGCCCAACTAGGCACAATAAGGCTGAAGAAGTTCTACTTGAATGTGTGCAGATGTGCTGCTGCTAGGGACCTCATACCAATTCGAGTAGTATTATATGAATCTTGTTTGCCATCTTGGGTCTGGTCTTCCACAAGAGCTCATAATAAATGTTATAGAGCTATGCATATCAATGCAGAAGATGACAAATAGATCCACAGAAATCACTTCAGCATTGATAGGAAACTTTATGTCTAATTGAGGAACAGCTATACCACCTTTTTAATTAAAATCACAGAATTGTAGAATCATCAAGGTTGGAAATGACTTCCAAGATCATCTAGTCCAATTATCTACCTATCACCAATATTTCCACACTAAACCATGTCCCTCAGTACTGCATCTAGCCTTTCCTTAATCACTTCCAGGCACAGTGACTCTCCCACCTTCCTGGGCAGTCCATTCCAATACCTCACCACTCATTCTGATAAGAAATTCTTCCTATTATCCACCCTGAGCCTCTCCTGGTGCAACTTGAAGTCATTCTTTCTAGTCATCTATCATTAGTTTTGTGAAAGAAGAGACTTACCCCCACCTCACCTCAAACTCTTTTCAGGTAGTGGTAGAGAGTGATTGAGGTTTCTCCGGAGCCTCCTGCAAACTGAACAATCCCAGTTCTCTCTGCTGAGACTTGTAAGATTTGTGCTTCAGACCCCTCACCAGTTTTGTTTCCCTTCTCTAGACATGCTCCAGGGCCTCAATGTTTTTGTTGTAGTGAAGGGCCCAAACACAATACTTGAGGTACAGCCTCACCAGAGCTGAGTACAGAGTGATGATCACTTCTCTGCTCCTGCTGGCAATGCTATTTCTGATAGAAGCCAGGATGCCAGTGGCCTTCTTGGCTATCTGGGCACACTGCTGGCTCATGTTCAGCTGAGCGCTGACCAACACACCCAAATCTTTTCCCTCCACTTAGCTTTCCAGATACTCTGCCCCAAGTCTGTCGCATTGTGTGCGGTTCTTGTGATTAAAGTACACCTTGTCTTGTGGACAAGTACCTTGGTCTTGTGGAACTTAGTCCCATTGAACTATCTTACTGAAATGTTTATCTTGACAAGTATTCCCCAGATTTCTCTAACATACATTATGTTTCAGCCTCTTCAATCACCTACCCTTCTGGTACTGATGCTTAAGTGGATGCTCTAGTCTTATGCTTTAATTCTGCAATTTAGTGGAGACACAGTGAGCCGACTCAGAGAATGGACCCAGATTCCAACATTTGATTTCCGGAGTTAGCTTAAACCAGATTATTGAGCAATTTGGTACATGATTGCCTGAGTGTTTTTTTTTACCAGAATAATAGTGGCAGTGGTGCAGAGGGGGAAATGAAAGGCTGGAGCTGTGGTGAGAGAACTAGTTCTTCAGAATGTTGCACTGCTCTGTGCAAATTAAAAGTGCCTGCAGAAATCAGATGTTGCTCCCAGATATCAAATTGATTATACAGTCTTTTGTTTAAAGATACTGAAACAATCAGTGACAGAAAACATTTTTAGTCTAGCCAAACAGAAAAAGAGTGTTTTAGCCTTATTCTTGGCTTTCAAGATAAAACACATTGTCCTGTTAAAAAAAAAAAAAAAAAAAAAAAAAAAAAAAGTAGTAAGCTTATAATGATTTCCTTGAGAAGATCTACAATGTCTTTATACTCTTTCAATAAGTTCCTGTGTAAAACATGTCTTTAAGCATCCTTTGTATTTTATATTTGGCAATGTTAAAAAAATAACTTTTGTACAGTTAAACCTTCCATACTGTTTCTGTAAAACTACTGTCAAAGCCTGAATCTCTTTCATAACTTTTATTTGCATTATAATCCCTTCAATGAAAACTGCTTATTTTTGTTCACTTATTTTTTTAATTTCAAGATCCAATTCTTTGCCATTTTTCTGATTTATGTTTTACTGTGGGTTTCATTTTCTTAGGATGACAGTAACTCTCAACATATAAAAATGAAAGGCAACTAACAAAGGGAAATAATTTTTCCTTCCTTACTGCAGGAGGTGTAAATCATAACTGAAATTAAAGATTATGCTGTGGTCACACTTTTTACATCCTTACTCTACAAGAGAAAAACAAATCCATGAGATTTAAAGACAGCAATAAGAAATTGTCTAGTTCCTAAAGGAAGTGCCTTTCTGTGCAATTGTGCTCTTTAGTCCATTAAGAAAAAAATTATAGATGTTTTCCTCGAAGTTGATATCCATTCTAATTCAATTTAAATAACACTAATACTAAAATCTCATTCTAAATTTAAGAAAAAGAACACCTACTGAAAGAAAGTTGAAACGTGAGAATTATAAATTCAATCTAGCTGTCATTTATAGTGGCAAAGATCAAGAAGTATTCTCATTTCTATAATACACAACTGGTAAGAAGCTGGCAATGGAGGGAGGAATGTAACCACTTCTTTTAAAATTCTTTTTCCTCGGGCTTCGTTACATAATCCCAAGCAAGAACAAAGCTATGAGCTATATTTATTAATGATGAATCTGAGTCAGTACTTTCTTACACCTCTCTAAAAGAGGTATGATTACACTGGTGTTGCATTGAACTCAATCCATAGAAAATTCAGATTTGCCCCTTGTTTTGTCATTTGAAACAGTGCTCAATTGATTCACAGATTTCAGGGCTATGATGAACAAATTAAAGGATGACAAAGTTATGTTGATGCTTGTTGTAAACTGACCTATACAGCTGTGATTTGGGAACGAAATAGTAGAGGAACTGAGTAGCACAGATTTATCTACTGAGCTAAACAAAAAACAACAAAAATTATTATCCGAGAAACCAACAAAAATAAAGAGAACAGACAATCAGTGAAGACTAAGCAGAAGAAGAAATTTGACGAATTAGTAAAAAATGGAGTGAGTGTCATCAAATAGAAAAATGAATGTCCGTGTGGAATAGGATAATAAGATGGAAAGTTTGCATCATCTTACAAAGTGTTTTTAAACCCTTGAGATGCATATATCTTTGAAGAAATACAATACTGTTGCTTGTACTGTCATGCAGTCTCCGTCAGGGTAGATCAAAGGAATCCACTCATTGCTCCTGAATTTTTAGCAAAAACCTTGTCTTGGGCCAGGACTGCTTATTAAGGAGTGGGGCTAATGTCACAGCTGAAAGATCAGGAAAGTGTTATTCTGTCTGCCATTTGTGACCTCCTGTCTACGCAGGTTGAATAAAGCAAGTTAGGTGAGAAAACATCCAGCTATATATCACTGAATTCTCTTTCTAAAGGAAATTACCTGGAAGAATCTGAAATCTACAATTGGCTGCCTGAATTAGAACAGTAGATAGGTATCAATTGTCATTATCGGATAGAATGCAGACAAAATAAAGAGTGACTATATTTGCATATGTATAATCCCATAGCCATTATCTTCAGCAGAAAAATCACCCACAACTTCATTACTTTTGCAGACATTTTAACAATAATTGTAAATGGGTGAAATCGCTGTTTCTCTCATTTTTCAATTTAATCTCCCATTGTTGAACCTCTAACATATTTAAATATTTTTGAAACAGATTATAGATTCATTATAGAAACTGTCACAGAAAGAAAGATACATATTTCTACCAGTGAAGACAATAAGGTTACATGCTGTGTACTTGACTGGAGATGGAAACCCTGGTCCAGCTACAGCCAGATCATGGTAATCATTTCAAAGTCGTTTGTGGGAATTATAATAAAGTTTAAATATAGAACACATTGACAGAGTACACTTGCACTTATCCAGCTAGACATATTTTCATTAAATGGAACCAAAGGGAAGGTCCTCCATTCAGAAAAGCCACTCATTGCATTGACAGTTCAACACAAATGGCTAACAAATTAAGGATTATGCTCTCACTAAAAGATGGAGATGGAATCCTGTTTGATATGGATTGCTGATTTAATCCATAGAGTCAAAACTAAAATTTCTCAGTACTTCTGAATGATGTAATGATGTGATAAATACTTTTTTTTTTTTTTTCTAAGACATACTGGTTACAATAAAGACAATAGGGATATATTTCATTGTGCATCATCTTTCTAAACTTACAGTTTGGAAGAACTGGCAGCTTTCTTGTTTTGGGCATCTGAAGGCTGTTTTAGACAATGCCCTCCATATAGAAAAAAAAAAAAACCAAAACACAAAACCAACCAGTATATAGCATTGAAATGGATCAAGTTACACCACCAGCTCTCCACCCACTAATCACCAATTACACCTGCTCAAGACCAGTACCATCATAGGTAGAGATGAAACAAAGTGAATCTTGATATTCTACTGCATCCAGGCTTTTTTCATTTGAAATGCAAGACCAGGGAATAGTTTCAGACTAATTGCTTCTAGGCATTCTTCTTTTTTGAGGAGCTTCAGATTGTGACATTTCTAAACTGCAAGAATCATTTTTAGAAGCCTTTCATTAGAAAATTTTAGCATCTGTGAACCTAATGGTTCATTATATTTTCAAACATTCAAAAACAATGGGAAGAAAAGGCTGGATGTGAAATATAAAGTGGTCTAATTACCATGGCAAATAGATATGCATTCACGTCTCCAGAAAAATAGTAATTCACTGATTTGGACGCATGTTAATTTTTATTTCTTAACTTATCTGTGATATTTTGGAACTTGTCTTCCTCCCAGTAAAAAAGATTACATTCATAAACACCTAAAGAATTATAAAATAAACAACATGTTATGGCAAAGTGTTTGTTTTTAAATAACTGCTTTGTGAGAGATGCACAGTGCATTCCACTATCTCTTCACTAAAAAAACCTGTTCCCTCTGAAAGCTACAGAAATCTGGGGAGTTCATTTAATTGTGCAATAACAGCATAAATTATTAAGTAAAGCACTGTGGTCTGTAAAAATACAGTGCAACTGCAATTAAAATCTATGGAGATAGATCTTAGATAAATAAAGAAGATATTATTAGAACGATGGCACAGAAAAGGTCAGTTGGTTCCTGTTTACTTGATAAAATTAAAAGCCAATGCATCTGATTCATGCTGGCATAGTTCCACACCTTCCATGGAGTTGATGGTGGCATAATAAAGATAAGAAAATATTACTTGCTGAACACTATGTTTTTGAAAATCTGTCCACAGTACCACAAAATGCTTAACTGCAATGGATACCAGATTTTAGAAAATATATCTTTCTTGACATAAAAGAAAGGAAATGAATTTTCACCCGAAACAATGAGTTGAAGAATGTTACAAATGTAGGACACTCATCTAATTATTGATAACAATTGTTTTATGAATTTAAATACCATCAATTAAGAAAAAAAAAAAAAAGAGAGAACATCCTGAACAAGACAGAAGTCTATCATAATTTCATGTACTATGTGCTATTCAGATTAGTAGTGCCGAAACACTCCTTGGCAGATATGATGCACCTTTTCAGACACCTTGCTCTCTCCTCAATAAGTTATTATCCAAAGGAAGGACTCAGGATCAGTCATCTGTTGCTTAGCTAGCACAACAAACTGTGCTCTTTTCAGACTTCTGCACTTCTGATTTGCTGAAGCTTACATGGATTGCAGAGTTAAAAATGGGAATAGAATATATAATATTCTACTAAATAGAATATATCTGTTCTATAAATGCTTTTTTAAAAGTCTCTCTTAATTACCCACCCTATTCTATATTTCATTAGATCGCAACCACATTTGTTTTTTTATGCAGCTTAGTTTTCAGGCTTAAGGAACAATAACACTGAAAAGCTTTTGTGTTATTGAACTATAAGAGGTGCATCAAGCTGCTTTCCATAGAATGCATTAATATTTTGAATATTTGAATGACGAAGAAGGGCATGGCTTATTGCACTTGAGCCACTTTTTTTTTTTTTTTTTTAATTTCCTTTCTAAGTGAATTTATAAGTTACTAAAGATTTCCAAGTAAATTGCTGATGAATCTCTAAATGACAGCCTTGGTTTTATTGCTATTTACAGAGCTGGTACAAAATGTGTGATGTTCTGCTGCAGCCTTCTTCTGAAATGTCTTATCCAAAGATGGGATAAAGTGGGGTGCTAATCAGAGGCACACTCATGTTTTACATATTTTTAATGTTTTAAAACTGGAGAAGAATTAGTATCTCTTAATACCTGCTGCCAATGCCATAAGGAGACTATAACCTCTAACCATTTCTGAACTGTAAGTGTCTGATAATTCAGTGTATTCTGGCAAACAACAAGCCTGTGATATTGTAATGTCCTGTGGTCAGGTTCTATATCACTCCCCAAAGCAATCAGATATATGGTACTCATGCTGAAATGTTATTTAATTTAGTCTCTCAAAGCCTGTTTATTCTGATATCTGTTGTTTATGTATTTATTTATTTATTTTTCAGATAATCTTAGCAATGTTTTCCTCTCTATCAGTTACCTCAACGTAATAGTTTAGGACACCTTTAAAATCTATTTCCCTTCTTTTGATTTTTGTGTCCTATCTCAGACTTTGCACATGCAGTTATTTTCTTTCTTCTCTTCTTGCATAGAGGTTCAGACAGGGTGAAGCATTGCCAATGCAATGACAGCCTCTTGCAGCTGCTGCCTTAGTGACCCATAGAAAAGAAAGAAGGTATCCTGAAAATCGTTACATTCCTTTATGACCTTTTCAATTCACTGAGACAAGAAAGATGTTGGCATGCACACAGTCCCATTCTTGCTATATGCCTTGTTACATGATAGGGTCTTCTGTCTTCTGTTACTGGGACAGTTTTATCTACTGCCTCTGCTTATAGTGCTTCCCTCATGAAAAACATCATTTCTTCCTCAGCTTCTAGAGAAAGCAGTCTGATAAGAAATCCTTTTTTTTTTTTTTTTTTTTTTTTTTTTTTGTCTTTTTATCCTCTGCCTCTGAATTATTACCTTTTTCATCAGAGAAGGAGCTGCCATTGGAAAATGGGAAGTGGGTTTCCCTTGGGCTGTGCTTGTTTCACGTGGAGGTTACATTGATGCTTTGGAAACCAAACTTCTGGCATATCTAGTGTGCTCATTTTTGTTAATGCACAGGGCCTGCTAGTAGATATAGGGAAAGGGAAGATGTTAAATTATGAAAGGAGCTCAGCATGTTCTTCAAATGCTATTTGTGTTACTGTTTGTTCCTACTATAAGAAGCAAATCCGAGAAGGCACTTTACAGCCACTTGCTCACTCTTGGCTTTAAATACACTGGACAATAAGAAACTTGGTCATCATCACTTAATTAATTCTCCTGCTACAACTGGAGTTGCTGGAAAATACTCTGTACTTTATTATGCCCAGTGAAACACCTAGAGGCAGGCAGGCTTGTCTTTGCCAGACTGAGGTTACAGGGTCCTTGGGCCAAGGGCACTAATGACCTTTGTGGCTTTGCCCAGCTCCATGGAGACACCACTGCTCTCAGTGACTTAGGACCTCTCTGCACCCCAAAACTTGTAGGTTCAGAATCATACCAACATAACGCAGATGTAATAAATACATATATGTAACTTCAATGTTCAGCAGATGGTGTACTAAAAAGTGGAAGGGATAGGGAAGTAATGAACAGGAAACTTCTGCAGTCATCCCACATAAAATTCTGCTGTTACATTTGCAGTGAATCTGTATTCTCACAAGGATGGGCTTACAGGTATGTCTGCATATCCTCTGCATATCTTCTGCAGTAAAAGTTCTTCCTTTGAACAGCTGTTTTGAAACCTTGAGTTGCTATAAAATATTATGAGCTGATCATGCTTTGCAGAGAAATAACACAGAAATGACTATACACGGAAGATTAAATGAAAAGATGTAGTACTCATATCATCATATATTTCTGAAAAGGCCGTAATTTCAGAGGTGATGAAATTGGCATTATATTTTCATTGATTTTCTGTAACTATTTAGGCTCAAAGTGGCACATAGAAAGTACCATTGATCAAAGATTACTAAATGCCTCTTTCATTGCTGAAGTTGGTTTGTACCCACTAGACAACCAGAACATCCGAAACATTAGAGGTATTTTAACTGAGAATTGCTAGGTATTAATTTGTTATTAGTTGCTTTTGATATCGTCTTAATTTTTCAGAATAGTGAATTCTCTATTTTATTTCTCTATTTATTACTAACCCCCTGAATCTGAAGAATACAGTTCAAAAAATTTCAGAGAGAATTCTGAAAACTAAATAATTTTGTTGCTTGTAGTCCTTCTCAAAATAGTAATTAATTAGTGGCGTTATATAAAAGTTCTCCCCTTCAGTGTCTAAAAAGACATTCCTGCGGTTAAAATGCACTGCAAGAATACTGGGGGGAAAAAGCACACACACAAAAAAACAGTTATGTGTAAAATTTATTTCAAGTATTTTAAATTCCTGCCCTGTTTCTAATGATGAAAAACTGCAGTGTTACACAATGTGACAAAGACATAGTATGAAGGATAATTACAGAATGTGTTACTCCCATTCATGTGTGAAATCTTCTAGGCTGGAAAATGCATGCTCTTAGATAGTAAAAGAGACACCATTTAAATGGATAACCTTGATGCATAGAAAAATTCTGAACACGTCTGGTTCTTCACCAGGTATTCATCTGAGAGTGCCCCTGTGTGCTGCATTGTTTTTCAGTCTGTTTGGGTTTTTGCTTTCACAGCACAATGACACATTTTAAGAAAAAAGAAGGTCAGATTATTGTTGAAATTGATTATTGATTAATTTAAATAGGTAAATTTTAGGCATTTTTTAGCATACAAGTCCTGAATTCTTTGCTGAACTATGTATTTTATCTCGTCAAGAAAAATTGTGCTTCATTTTCTTTCTGCAGTATTTCATTTGCACTTTTTTCCCTTAGAGTTCATTACTCATTACATATTTACATATTCCACAAAGAGATAACTTATGAAAGAAATGAAAGAATACACTTTGAGGAAAAAAAAAAACCACAACAACTCCCCTCCCCCCAAAAAAGGAAAAACAGTGGAACCCCAACCTATTCAAAAAAAGTAAATCAATTTCCAGGTGAATGTTCTGTTTCCACAGGAAGCTTCTGGAAATCAGGAGGTTGGTCAGCTACTCCTATGAAAATATTTAGTACATTAAAAAATATTTTGCCAATTAAAAATTAGGATCAAGTAGCTAAGAATATCACACAAAACAAAACTTAGAATGTTTCAGTAGAGCTGATCTACAGACAAGCAAGGTTTTTGAGTTATGTGCTGTTGTGCCATAGAACACAGCAGACTAAACCATTTTTCTTTTCACATTTGAATCCTTTTTATTTTTCACACCATTGCTTACACTGGGATACTAGATCTGTGACTACCTTTTTTATTTCAGGGGTGATATCAGCATTGATATCAGGTTACTCTTACAACAGCCTCCTACATTCTTTCATGCACTACCATGAGTGTACCTTTCCTGCCAGGCTGTAACTTAACTGTCTGTTTCTGCTACTCTACCACAAAAAGATGGATAGGAAAGTAAGAGGGAGAAAAATGGAAGGAAATATAGACATAATATTTGGAAATATAACAAAGGAATTTCAAATTTTATTTGAATTTTATAAATATTTGCTATTTCTTGCACTGCCCTCTGCACAGCATAACTAACAAATACTCTCATACATGTATGGCATAGCAAAGGTGCAGAAAACTGCTTATGACACCTATGACTTAATATGACACCTGTACTACCACTGGAGTCACTAAGAATACTGAGTAGTTAATAAGAGTAAGATTTAAGGGGCCAAAGCATTTGATAGTAACATATCTAAGCACAGATGTTATTTTCTGCTGAAACGGCTCTATCTCATTTCCTTCCTAAATGTCAGAGAGACAAGAACATCATTATAACACACTTCTCAGGCAGCAGACAATTAATATTAGCCCCAACTTGAAGACTCAGAAGCCAAAAGATTTAAAGAAGGAGATTGGATAGTTGAGTTTAGTCCTTGGAAGGAGACTCTCTCCATCTACTGCAGAGGGAACACAGGGAGAACAGGCCTTGAAAAAAACAAAATCCGTATCTGTCACACAGAACCAACACACTGAGCATCTAGATTCTTCCACAGACTGCTTGGATGATCTGCAGTAAGATGCTGAATCACAGATCACTTGGTCCATCCACCACAACCTTTTCTTACAGTGCAATGGGGCCTCTGCTTATTTTAGAGTTAAATTATTCCTACTGTGTTTGTGAAAACAAAATGTTTTTAAATGACAGAGCAGCACGCAGTTATGGCTTGTTCCATCTGCCTCCCTTATTTTGGAAGATTTTTTGAGAAATAACTCTTTTAAAGATCCTGTATGAAACAATCTGTTAGTCAATTAATATAACGATATTACTGTAGGAATTTTTTTTTAACAGTGAAAGTGTTCCATAAAACTCCGAAGTCTCTGGGTTTTTAACTAATTTTATTTCAGCATTATTGGCACAAAGTTGCATACATATGCAACACCTTTTCCTTGTGCCTTGAAGGAGCAAAAGCTGTTAAAAACATTATGAAGAAAGCTTTACGACTTAAATCTGTTGTGTTTCTCCTAGTGTTACGCTGGCAAAATACTCTGTAATAAAAAAATTGGTTAATGAGGAGTTTCATCAATTTCGAACAGCAAACAGCAAAGATTCCCCAATATATCATGTAAAGCAGAGTTCTGTAGTAAACAGAGTAAGGATTTCGGAGTATACAGTTGACAAATTGTATTTGAAAATACAGAGATGTGTGCCACGTGTGTATCAAATATAAAATAATCGCAGTCTGCATTTATCTGCAGATTGCCTGGAGTATGTTATAATCAGTTGTGGCTGAAACCACTGGCAAACTCATATTTAAAACTGAATTGCAGAAGGATACAGAATAGGCAGAAATATGTCATTTAAATTCAGAAGAAGAAAAAAGAAAGAAAGGCAGAAGGAACTTCAGCATAGCAAATTATAGAACCGTGGAATTTGTCAAAAGAAATCAGTCAGCACCAAGGCAAGAAGAAGTCTTGCCAGTCCTGAGAATAGGTGAGTTTAGGTTCAGACTGATGAAGATTTCTATCCCAGTTTCAGACTTGAGGCTCATCACTTCATACTTCAATCTCAAAGTCAATTCTACATGAAAGTGTAATTGTTTCCCTAATCCATGTCACAGAGCACATGAACCTTCTCCTACGCTACTTTTTGTGTAGAAAAAGAATTCATTTAAAATGATTAGAGTTGTACTTAGGTTTTAAAGTCATTCGAGGGAAAAATTCTCAATTTCACCATCCAGGAGATCACTGCCTTTTGAGCAATGTACTCAGAATGGCAGTTCCTTTGATCAGAGGAGAAGTTAGTCCTTTAATGAGGACTAGGCAATGCCATGATTTGACCTCCACCCTGGATTTAGGGCCTGATCCATATAGGGGTGTCCATATAGGAGTGGTAAAAATAAACTGCATTCCCAAGCAATTACCGTGGCACTGCCTTTGAGGTTGTATATCTTCAAAGAATTCTCCACCCATCCTCCTAATAACTATGAAGAGCCTGATATCATCCAGCTCTTTGAGACTCATACAACAACATAAAGCAGAATCAAGCAGGAAGATACTGAATTAGTTTGGTCAGTGTAAGAATCATCCAGTTTGGAAAAGTGCTGCAAAGTGATTAGTAGGTGTTGTAAGCACTTCCGAGGAAACTAAAAACAATGGGTGTTTAATGGGTACACGCTTCATAAAATGTGGCAATGACAGATATGATCAATAATTTTGGAAACAGACATAAGCAAGCAACCAATATTATTCTACCTATCATTCTTTTTCTGTATTCTTTAACTAATGCAGACAGTGTTTTTGGCTAAGACAATTCTGATATAAAATTGTAAATAAGGGATAAGTATGATTTATGAAGGAATTATTTAATGTTCTGTAGTTCATTTCTTCTCTGTAAGTTTGTTTTGGAATGAAGCATACATCGTAACTTTTATGTTATTGTTGTTCAGCCTTGTTGTTGGACAGTTAATTTGCTATAAAATCCACACTATATCATTGCTATTAATTAAAGTAGCCATGAACTTGGCTTTCAAAAGCTGTAAATGCAAATGTTTAGCCACATAAAAATACAAGTGTGCATTGAAGTTCTTCAGGAGAATAATGCCTTGAAAGAATTAAAACAAAGTAATTAAATCTTCTTTGAAAAGAATCCACTTTTTCAAGAGATGGACCTAACTGACAGGATAAAAGCATTAAAAATGCAGAGCTTGTTAATCAACAATGAAAACAACTCTTTGAGGCTCAGATGCTTAAAGCTGTACACTTTACAACTTTATTTCTCAAGAAGGTGAAGAAATAAATTCATATAAGTAAAGGGATCTGAGCTTTACAATCTGTATTGTTGTTAGGGTTTTTCACACCATTAAGAAACATGGCAGACATATCATCAACACCTCACATGAAGTTCTCTCAAAGGTATCTCTCAACACATTTTGCAGATGAGTTTTAGATATAAGGTTTGAGTGGAATTATCACAAATCTGCATGCAAAAATAATAATTTCTATAATCTAAGAGATTTAATCCAGAAATAATTCCTTAATGGGAACATACTTATACATGTGCATAACTTAAAGTATTTGCCTAAGTAATTTTCTGAAGAGATAAAAGTCACTTAAATAGATAATTAAATGCATTTCTGATGTATAGACTTGGATTTTAAAAGGAAAGGATTATCATTTACTCCAGTTTTGTTCAGCAGCTAATTCAGTAGTACCCTGACTTCATATGAAACTAGAATATCAGCAAACAAATAATAATAAATATGTATTTAGTTAAACGACTTGACTTGAGAATGTGTGTTTGTTACCTAGGTAAATCTGGGACAAAATGCTGGTGCCAATTTGAAGAACTTGTCTGAATTATACTCTGGAAAATGGTAGGAGATATTTTTGAAGTGACCACCAAGAACTGAAAGAATCATAGAAACATTAAAGTTGAAAAAGACCTCTAAGATCATCTAGTCCAACTGTACTCATAACAGACGTCAGAACGATAAATCTGTGAATTTTTAATTTACTGTAGCTTTAAAATCTTTGTAGGAAAATGTATTACTTATGAAGATGTCACATGTCATTTAAATGGTAGTAACATTTTTCCAAGGTGTAAAATACTGCAGCTAGTATAAGATACAATTAAAAAAGAATCATGTATCAGAGAAGGTTGTTTATTACAGGAGATTTAAGTACAATAATAACAGAGTGAAAAAGACCTGCCATCTAGAAATAATAATAATAATAATAATAATAAAAATAACTGAACTTAGTTACAACCATTTATGGGATTAAAATACAGCTAAGGTCATGTAACATTAGCCCTTTGCCAGGAACCCAGTAAAAACTTGTGAGTTACATTAAGTACTCCTGGCACAGATACTGTACAGCTAAAATATATTCAACTATTACAGATGAGTATCTTCACTTCGTATCTAGCATGACCTCTTGAATTTGATTTTCATCTGGTTAGACTACAAACACACTTTCCATCAAACTTATATGAAGAGGAAGGTCACTGCTCAGTGTGACCTTGGCATTGCTCTTCAGGAGAGGCACTTCTGTTCATACTCCAATTCTTTGAAATCTTTTAGTCGCACACTCTGTCCACCTTTTTGAGCTGGACCTTTTCATGTCCTTACTAGGAAAGAAAATAGCAGGCACTTTATGGTGCTGTAAACTCCATTCCAAGAGACTTCCAGAGGCCATGGTCTTGCCCTTGGATATCTGCCAGTAGAAGCTAACAGATATTTTGACTGAATGTGAATGGGAGAGTAGTGGAGATGAGAAACTCCTGGGAAGTTGTTCTGGAGAGTTTTAAATTCTTACGTTCAGTTAGGGGAGGAAATTTATTTCTTTAGGCGAGAAAACTTGGGTTTTTAAAAAAATTAATTTATTTTTCCTTATTTGCTTAAAAAATCCTTTGTGCTTGGTGATGGACAACCCTCAGAAAATATTTCTGATGATCATATTGGAGCTTCATTACCGGTATATCCCATCCACCCTGACTAAGAGTTGATGTCTAAATTACTAGTATTCAGTATAACCAGTGGCTTGCATGTATTCTTTTAACGTAAATTTTCACTTTAATTATGAAACCTAGTGTATGCTATTAAACAGAGGAATAATTCTTTTTAAAAAATCAAACAAAAAAACCCAGCAACAAACAGCTGATTACTGTTTTGGAGTAACGTAATTGTTCAATGACAGGCTGAAGGAAAACCAAGATATAGGAGTTTAGAATATACTCTCACCATAGGAATGAAATCAGTAATAGTTTTTCCACATAAATATATGGAACTGTATCACATGCATTTTTCTAGTCAGTCTTGCTTAAAAAGAAAGAAAATACATCAGCAGAGACAGTTACTACAGTCACAGTTAGAAGTAGCTCTGGTAGTAGAGGTAGATAAGAGCTAGTTTGCTTTTGATTGAAATGAGACATTATCTATGCAAATGCTGGAATAGAAGAATAAGAAAGTAATGCTTAATATGAAGTAAACTTGAAAATTTCATTTTTGCTACATAGTTTTAGAAATGCTTCTTTTCTTTTCTTTTTGGAATGAATTTATTTTTAAGGCATGGTGAAAAACAATATCTGTTGTTTGGGAAATTTCTGCCCAATATTTTTGGCCAGGATTTATGAGTATATTTAATTTAACTTAGAGAATTTCTCTAGGCTCCTAATAGATATATTTTGCACTGTCTGCTGTTTATTAAAGAGCAATCATTTAACTTTATTAAGAAAATAAAATATATCCCTGATAAGTGTTTATAATTTCTCATGGAGAAAATACCTATTCGTTTAAACAGTCACAAAACCTGCATCTTATAAATTTCAAAGCACGTCTGGTAAATCCATTTTAGCTGCAGAAGTAGGCATTTTAATGTCTTCTAAAGAACACATGTCGTCTGACCACTAAAGCCCAAAAGAGAATTGTACTAACTGGCATAGTGAAACATGGGGAAAACTCCTACTCCATTTGTATGTCTATCCTGATTAGAAGCAATCAAATTCAAAATGCACTTAAAAGCCTGGAAAAATCCAGAAGTATCCTATCTGCTTGTCATTTCACAGTTGGGAGACACCTCCTGGCACAGTATGAGGAGAATATAGAGTCACAAAACAGAAGCATTTTTCACTAATCTGAACCACTCTTGAATATTGAAGTGAAGCCACAAGTGTACTTTTCTTCCGCATTATCCACTTGCTAGTTAAACAGCTGTGCAACTGAGCTTATTTTCAGCATACATCTGAGATGACTTTCAGCCTTTAATCTAAAATATAGGATTTATAAGGACATAAAAGAGTGTTTCGTGTGGACAAAAATAAACATGAAACAAAAATTTTACAAAAAGACTTTCAGGAAAGACATAACTCTTCCTGTTTTTGTTACTTGCTTCACATTTGCACCATTTTTCAGTTTCAGGTAGAGTCAGATGTTCTTTGTCAAATAGCCTTCCTAAGACAACAGAGTGTTGGTTTTTTGTTGTTGTTGTTGTTTTAGTTATAGTTTCAGCCTTCGTTCTTTTTTGGGTTTTTGTGAGTGGTATAAGTGGGAGTGGGAACTGACAGATCTAACTGCAGGAAGCAGTTGTTTCTTTTGACTATCGTGTTTCAGATCAAAAAGTTCCTGGTAAATAATAAAATATACGGAAGACTCTGTTATTAATGAAAATTATCAGAAATGGTGACTTCTAGCAGCGACTCTTACAGAGCATAAGGGTTTCTCACTGCACAGTGCTATGCTTGAAGAATTAGGATACCTAGAGCACTGTCTCTGCAGAATATCTCTGCAGTAAGTTTCACTCTTACTGAAACTCAGCAGTGATTTCAAAGCTTTCAAATCAGTGCAGCTGATACAACAAGAGAATAATCTATTCCTTACTTATACACCAGAGCACTTTGTGAAGATATTTCTCCTAATAAATTCATATTCGTATACTACCACACACGATTTCTCAGTCAGGAACAAAGGGAAAACTGATTCCCCTTCCATCCATATTTGGCAAAGCATCCTAGTCCAGAGACAGAGACAGAGATGCTGCACATACCAAGGATAATCTTCTGTTTTCCATTGCAGATCAGTCTGCTCCCATTCCTTAAAGCATCTGTGGTGCTCTTTCTTTTGCTCTTTCTCTTCCAGTTGCTGACAGCCAGTGGAATTGGCTGAAGCCTGATGTGCTGGTAAGCCCAGCTGAGAATTTTAAGCTGCATTAATTTGCTCCAGAGGACCCTCTCAGAACTGCTTTCCTGCTGTGGTAGCTCTTCATGTAGACAATGCTAGAAAATTGTGTTCACCAAATGATTTCCCTGTATTAAAAACTTCAGGATATTTTTTCTTGTCATTTTATTTGAAAATTTAGCATTCAGAAAGTGGTCTAGTATTAAATGTGGAGGTTGGTGCCCTGCATGTGGCAGGGAGGTTGGACATTCATGATCCTTGAGGTCCCTTCCAACCCTGCTCATTTTGTGATTCTGTGATTCTGTGATTCTATTTGAAAATACAGGAACAAGAACAATTAAACAAATACTAAACGTGTCAGACCACAGAAGGCGTACATAGCTGAAGTAACTCTGATAGCTGATGCTATTTCTTCCATAGTTCCTGGCTCCCTGTCTGCTGCCAGAGCTCACTGTCTTCAAAGCCAAGGGGCCAGGATACAATTATGTAACTGCTCCTCCACGCACTCCCTGGCATCTCATCCAAACAGCTGCCACAGCATCTTGAATTATCCTGTCAGGCTCGGCATAGAGCTACCGGAGAGATGTACATGTATTCTGTCCAGTAGAGGAGTAAACATCTCATTGTGGGTCACTAGGTAACGCCTACGGACAGTCATAGGAAACTGCAAATTTGCATTTTAGCAAATGCATAGCCTCACCTTTGTGAGATTACCACCATCACAGGCACACTTTGGTTGTATTCCCTACTACCTTCCTTGGGTGAAGTGCCCTCAGACTCTTTTGAGGAATCACCCAAAGAGTGTTTAGCATCAGTATTTCCATTTAAATTAGGTTTAGCAATCAAACTGAGAATTTCTTTTGCCTGTCTTGTCTGACATTGCATTATTTGTCTCCCCAGCAGCTGTTGAGAAACTGAGGATGCGGTCCGTTTCCACATTGGATTCAAACACTAAGTTCTTAGAGAAAATTCTTCTCAATGCTCAAATGAAAAGGAATGCCATGCATGGGAGAGAGGCATTGAATGTACGTTTTATGCAATTGCATGGTCTTACAAAAAAAATTAAGAAAAATTGGCGCAGTGCACTTCCCTGCTACTTTGTGGAAGAACTTGTTCTCTTGACTCCAAGAGAATTTAACAAGATGTGATGCAAGCAGGGAAAAGTTGGTGGGTTTTTTTTTTTGAACTTTAGAACACTTTTAAGTCCAAACTACCAATTGCAGTTTAGTGTGCATTGTCTCCCATAGCATTAAAAAGCATATTAACTTGAGTGTGCAGGTAATGATGCATTTCTGGCAGAATGGACATAAAGCAACATAAAAGGATGCATCAGCCAAAGTAACTTGAATGTATTAAGAGAGTAATCCTTCACCTTTTTTTCCACTACTTATTTGAGCTCAAAAGATCAAAAATGTATTCTATTAATGAGATCAAATATTCTATGTTAATAACTCTGCCATTTGTTAGTAACAAAAGAATGCTAATAGGAATGTACTTTTGAAATATAAAAAATGTAAATGTAAATGAATGTATAATGAATATCACAAAGTGCTGCAACTAATAAAAGATCAAGCTTACTTGAAAGCCAGTAGCAGACTTCAAGGCAATCTGATAAATTAGAAAAATAGTCAGTTTAAAGTTAATAGAAAATAGTAGGTAAACACTCTAAACTGCAAATTATGAAAACCTTACAGTGAAAATAGGTTAAATGACTTTGCTGCTTACATTTTGGGGGTAAATTAGTCTCTCTGATTCCATCTCACTTGCCAGTTTTCACAGTTTTTCACTAATTTATTCCCTTCATTTTCAAGTTCAGTATCAAATGGAATCAAACTTGGTTGTTCACTGCAGAAGCAGAAAATCTGTTGGATAGGCAGATTCCATTTTGTAACATTTCCATAATATTTCTATACAGACTTTGTACACTCATGACAAAGACTTATATGACAATTTGAAATCAAGAGCAGAACTGCCACAGACTCTGGTTGGTCTGGGAGTTCATCAATACCAGACAAGTTATGCTGAATCCTCCCCCCACTCCTTCTCCCCCCCCCCCCCCCCCCCCAAAAAAAAAAAAACAACAAAAAAAACAGAGATACAGCTGGAAGTTGAGAGACATCTGATTTTAAGAAAATGTTCAGAACTCTGTGATAGCCACACCCCTCCAGAGCTATGCTTCAAGTTGACTACTAGCATCATCAATCTATGTCTGAAAAAGTTATTGATATGTTGGTATTATGATATGCAATGGGAAACCAGATATTTGTCTAGGACATGGAGGAGATGGGAGAAAGTAGAGATTTTGCTGCAAAGAAGTTTCTAAGCTCTATAGACTAAAATCTGAAAGGAAATGTGCAACCTAATGACCATATGGCATGGACCATAGCATCCAGGAAGACTTAATGACACAAAATATGGCACTTTGAATATGTGCAGGGAGAATTAAACACCTCAGCCAGGAATAAATCAGGAAACAAAGGGGGGAATCAGTTGGGAAGAGCGTTTAGACAAATGCAGGAAGCAGACCTGAATCTTGAAGTCTGCCACTCTTCTCCTACACATCAGCAGGACAACTGCCCAGAAACCTATCCTGAAAGCAGTTGTTTTCTTAAAATTAGAACAGACTTGTGTTTGTGTGTTTTTTGTTGTTGTTTGCTTGCTTATCTTCCTTTTATTTATCTAGGAATCATTCACACGTACAGATCATACCTTAAGGAAATAAGGTGATGCAATTTATACTTTCTATTCCTGTTTTGGAAGCTGTTTGGGAGACCTTTTGCTATACAGAAGAAGCTAAAAGAACCAAGTCAGCTCAACTGACATCTGGAATTTCTGCTCCAGGCCCAGAAATTGGGTGTCAAAGTGGTGTTTGAGAAGCATGGCTTTCACAGTTCCTCGGATGCCTTCCTGGAGAAAAGCAGCAGCAGACCAGCTTCTGCATCTCAAACAGCAGAGATGTGAGTGGCTCTGCCCTGTGGGGAACTAAGGTGTGCTAGGTACCAGAAGCAGCTGTTTGGGACTGGCGATCTGAAGCAGAAGTCTGTTTAGAGGCATGGGCAGTTGTCAGGGCTCAAGCCTTGGGATGTGTCAGAATCACAGTTATGTTGGCCTAAGGTACACCTGAATGCTTCTTTAAGTGTTTAATTCCTTCTTTATATGTGCCCTGAAGTTTTCATATCCATGAAAATGTGTAGAGATTAAAATCTAATTATTGTTGTATTGTAACCAATTCTGAATTTAAAATGTTCTCTCCAGCAGTTAAAAGGAACTGCTAATCATGTCAATCCACTTGTGCGTAAATCCATGGAGGTCTAAAGAACTGCTCTACGGCTTAGTCAGGTGCATCGAGAAGTGTAAGAGGCATGTTTTAATGCTCCACTTTGATTTGAAAGATTAGAACTTTAACTGCCAAAGGAAAACATATGCATTTAAAATTTCAGATAAACAACTGAGAGGAAAATCTAAGAACATGCAAATTGACAGGATGCTATCTAGCCATGATAACTGCTATTCACACTGACATGCCCCCTGGTAAAACCAAAGCAGCTTAGATGTTCAGTTTTAGCTGAAATAGGAACCCATATTTGAAGATTTCATATTTTTGGCTTTGCCATGGGAAAAGACTATTCACTGTAGGAGACTACTCACTTTTCTGTAGGGAAGATGGGACAAATATTAGTATGTAACATTTTTTAAAGGTATATGCTGTCCAAATTTTAGACCTCAATAAATTCCTTTCAAGATTTATGTTCCAGCTGCGAGGAGGAAGTCTAACAATAGACAGAAATAAAATTGTTTAGCTTGGATAATAAGGCTCCTAGAGTACCAACAGTGATTTTGCAGCTTCTGGAAATAAATGAGTATTGAAAAGGAGGCTAAAGGAAAAGGAAATTGTGCTGAAAAAAGCCATCTAATACTTCCAGAAGTCATTGATCAAATCACAAAGAAAAACCCTACACAGCTAAGACTAAGTGCACATGAGGAAAACATATACATGCTATTTCAAAGTCACAGCACATCACCAGCTACATCTGCTCTACATTACCCAGGGAACTGCTGTCCAGCACACTTGCTGCAGAAGCCCAGCAGCTGCCTGTGATCTCAGATACACCTTGGGTTAGGTTCACTTAGACTGATGCATTCTACTCATTCACTAAAGTGATGTGCATGAATGGAGACCAGGTGCATGTTAGTTCTCAATGTAAAGCTTACCTTTATTGCTAATGCAAATCTTTTTACCGGGGACTTCACAACAGCCAGTGAGAGTCACAGAATAGTTTTGATTAATAGTGCTTTTCAAGGTGTGAAATAAACCATTACTCTGGTTACTGTGATTACACTATCCTTCTGTCCAGAGCCACCTGACATTTGGATGAGCTGGGCGCTGTGAATGGGATAGCTGATTTCCTTCATATGCTACACTGTTAAATGTCTCGAATATAAACCAGGCAAGGAAGGATGCATAATGATGTAGGGTACGGACTCAGAAACCATTTTCCTAGTAATCTTAACCTCACATGCAGAGAATGATAGTATAATCCATACCTGCTGCACCTGTCTCTCCTGGAAAAGAAACTGAATATGAAGCCAGAAACAGTCACTGACAGAGGTTAGTTTTCTTTCATACAGATTGTCTAGAAAAAACTATTTTTAAAACACAGGCTATGTGTAATGCATAGAACTTTATACAGGGAAAATGGTGCCCTTTCATTGCTACAGCTCTTTGATATTAAAAACTGATAGAAAATATTATAATTACTGCACTTTTGGATTAAACAAAACAGAAAATGTCCTTTCTCATGGCATAACATTGTTTGCTATACAGCATGTACAACTTAAGGCTGGCAGAAGTGGATAGCTGAGAAAGCCTTCAGTGATAAGGACAATTTTTAAAAGGCTACTGATTACTATTAATATGCCAAATAACTTAATTCTTTAACATATTCTATAGGGGATTATAAATCTTTTTGTAACATACAGAAATACATAATGGTAGTACAGAGGATTTACCCTGTCTCTTAACTTCAAGATATCTTTTCACACAACACAAGCATTCAATGAAAGTGGTCAATGTAGCTTACTGACATTTACTTTTCCCTTTGTCATACACTTATTTAATTTGAATATAACATTCACACTAACATCAAACACATAAAATATGGAATAGATGGGGAGAACAGAAGACATATTTTAGTGCTTTGATGTTTATGTCAAGGTTTTATTTAAGATAGTAGCCTAAAAAGGATAATAAATTTCCTTGAAAGCTCACTATATTACTAGACTTTACCAAGTCCACAGGGTAGGTTCAAAGTACCGAGAGGGAAAAATAGAAATACTGCTAGCAATCAGTCTTCAAATGTAGTGAATGCTATTAGGAAGCCACATATAAAATATCCATAATTTAATAATATTTCTAAAAAGAGGAATGACACATACACAAGAGTTTCAGATTAGACATAAGAATGTGCTCACATTAGCTTTTTCTGATGTTTTACATAGAAATTATTTGCTTTAGAAGTACTGAAAAAAAGACTACTGTGTACAAAGTAATAATGATGAAGTACTGTATGATTTAGTAACATAAAGTATTGTCAAAGGCTAAGAAAAGCAAAGATAATTCTCTTGACCGAAGTGTTTGCTAGTTTATATCTACTTCCACCTAGTTGAAATTAAGTTCATCCATAGATTTGCAGCAAGAACATGAGTAACTGAGCAAGAAGGAACATGTACTTAGTAGATTCATAGTTTGATCAGGAATGAATAACAGTCGATGTAAGCTGGATCAAAATAATAGTAAGATTCACTCCCAAGAAAAGTACAATGGAGGATTTTATAAAAAGTAGAACTGTTTTGGCAGCTTTTAGAATTAAATAATTACAATTTATAGTGAAAAATAAACAGTAATTTACATTGGACTTCATCATCAGAACAGAAGATTCCTTTTCCAAAGTATATACATGTACTTTAATGTGAAGTCAGATTTAATTTGATCTTGATGGCATCCTATGCAGGGATGAAAAGTTCAGTGTTTCCCAAATATTCAAAAGATATGCTGACTGACTTTGTTCTAAATGTCGTGTCTTGAAATCTCTGTCATTATTTTGTTAAACCTCATGAATAGAATTAACTTTTTGATTCACAGTATCTGGGAAATTGATTCTGTAGACTTCTGTTTAGAAGCTTGAACTCTCATTGATAGATTTTAGCTGGCATTTGCACTACTGAATTCCATTCTGGATTTTCTCCTTCTTACTATTTGCTGAACATTTCTGGATGAAAAGACAAAGGAAGCTGTTGGAAGCTCAGTGCCTGCAGAGAATCAGTCCTGTGACTTGCAGCTACCACAGCATCTAAAACATTCATGTCAACTACTGGATCAAGACATAAACATACACTTCAAAGCCAACTGTGAACTCTGGTTAAAAAAAGGACAAAGGAAGTAGCCATCTCTCTGGCTTTATATTGTATCACTTTTGCAAATCAATGAGAGCTTTGCAGTCTATTCCCTGAGTTATTATGTGCTAGGTTCAGTTCAGCAGGTTTGCTCAGTTACTGTAAGAGACTACACCTGAAAACAAATTTTCACCAATTCTCTACCTGAAGAACAAAGGGAAAGAAGAGATGGAAATAATAAAGTCAAGATAAAGTAAGAGGCAGATGCAATACTGTCCCACAACCATGGCGTGCAGTGTATTTCTGTGGTAATTTGAAATTCCTGGGCTCTGGCCCATTGCATGTTGGTCAGTTAGTTAGAGAATGGCATGGTCTTTGTGCTTGAAGAAGATTCCCTCAGGCAGGCTGAGACCTCAGCCCTGAACTATAGATTACCAGATACAGACCAAACTACCTATTTTTCAGTAGCTAATTTTCTTCAGTATGACTTTGGTTCACTTGTTTTAAGACACAGACTCCTTACAACAATTGGAAAACTTTGTTATTGAGGTTCTATGAAAAAAAAAAAAAATCTGAACAAATATATTTCCTATTTTTATATATTTATTTGTTCTTCTACAGTTTTCTTGGTCTTGAAATAAAGACTTGGGCTCAAGACTGATATGTAAGAAAAGGTATGTGGGAGGATCTTTAAAGCACCTGAGTTGCTAAAATTTCTCAGAATGCAATGCCTGAGCTGGGCACTGTCACAGTGCAGTAGCAGCAGATCACTTGTTCTTCCTTGTTCTTCCTATTTCTGACTCCTGATTTTGTAGTACATTCCTGGGGGACTTCTGAGCCCTCAAATATCCGTGTTAGCCTGCTTATGAAGATCCCTTAGTGTCAGACTGATCCAAAACCTGAAAAATCCCAACTCTGTAGAGTTGCATAAACTCCAGGAGTGAAATAAGGGAGACTTTCCTATTACCACTGTGATAGTAGAACTAATTACTAAATATAAGGTATTGGAAACTCTTAGTTGATTTCAATTTCTCTGCTTTTTATCTAGAAAGAAAAAGAATACTTTAAGGTAACACTCTAGTATTCAGCATAAATATTACTAAAATGTATGAGCAGATATTAAATTTTTCCCACTTAGGTCTAAATTGTATCATAGTTTATAACTTACCTCACAGATAATAGTTTTACCAAGTAACATCAAGTTTATTTCATTTCAAACAACAGTAAGCTCCGTACTCAAATTTACTGTTGCTTGTTTTGAAGTTGGATGTTTGGAAACAAAGGTGCTATTCTAACTGTGACAGAAGAGCATTATCATCACTGTAAATAGCCTAGAACAGAGAATGGATCAGTAGATAAATTTCATAAAATCATTAGTTAACGTTGCATAAACAACATTTAATGACTTCCCACATTTATTTTAACACTACTAGAGTGAAAACAGGATGAAAGTATTACCTTGACCACGTTTTGAGATGCAAATTAAAGTATTAGACTATTCATTATGTTTCTGTCAACAGTTTTAGAAACAGTTGCTAGCAATGCATATAATCACTTTTAAATGACAGATCCTTAAGGCTGATGTGATCTAACCAAAAGATTTTCAGATTTACAGATTTAGTTAGCAAATGTAGTTAGCAGCACTCCCATAACATTAACAGTCACAACTAATTTAAAATTCTGCCATATGAGATTGTATTAAAAATCTGCTTTTGGCAACTACAATTAGCTTGTTTGTTTGTTCATTTATTTAAGAAAGAAAGGGAGATATAAAAATTTTGCTTTGTCCAAAACTACGGGATACATTTTAGGGAGGTAACCTACATAGTTAGCACAACTCAGACAGATGGTTTATTTTCATTTACAAAGTGCAGCTATCCTTTGAATACCTCTTAGCCCACCATCTTTGTGCTTCATGTCCAGTCATGCAGATGCAATACTCAAGATAAACTCTTTAAATGTTTGGGGAGTATGTTTGGGGGGTGGCTGACAGGTGCCTGTGCTAGAAGACTCATCTAGGCATTCCCTGATGCAAGAGATCAAAATCAAAGACCAAAATTTTTGAGGGTGAAATGATGGAGATCTTTAGCAGAAAGGATCCTTGACTGGATTTTTCTAAATTTATATATTTCATATATATGAATATATATTTCATATTTATCTAAATGAGTAAATATAGAAAGGTAAATCAACAGATATGACACACATAATGTAGAATTAATTCTGTCTTTCTGGTGCCTCAGATTTATTCCCCTGGAATATTTTGTGCGTGTTTTACATTTATTTTTTTTAATCAGTCTAATAAATAGTTTTATTCCGTTTTGCCAGTTGAAAGAGGCAAAGCCAAAAGCCAACAGTATTAGCCAATAGATAGCTGATATGGTTATGGAGTCTCCATCTTTGGTGAAATTCAAAAAACTTGACTTGACAATGTCCTCAAAAAATATCTCTAGGTGTTTGACCCTGCTTTGAATAGAGAGGGATGGTTCTCAAGTGGTCCTTTTCAATTATGTCTATTCTGTAATTCAATGGTTTTTAATGTTTTTTGTTTTTTTTTTTAATACTATAGCAAATATACTTTATAAATTATTTTTAATAATGAAGGAAAGGAGATCAAATATTTTAGTGGAGTGAATGCCATAATGCCATTTTTCTGCATCCTAAGCAACTCTTTTATCAAAATTCACACTGTTACAATATCAAATCCCTGTATTATAAGAAACAACAACAACAAAAATAGATTGAGGATGTTATGCTAAAATCTTCTGCAGAAAGCATGTAGCTAGACAGATGCTGGAATGAATTCTGTTAATAAAAGTCAGTTGATTAACATTTGCCTCAGATGCTAGCTAAGGATAAAAAATCTTACCTGTGGCTATTAAAGCTATAGAATCAGACTAAAACAGATACAAACACACACAAACACTAAGAAATCCCCAAAAAAGCCAAAAAGCCACAAATGCCAGTAAAAACAAACACTAGATCAAACTCATCTTTCTAGGAAAATGAAGGTACAAATAACAGTGGTGGAACTGTTTCCAAAGAAAATGCTAGAAATTTCTTGAAATATATGCAGTCTTTTCTCTTTCAGTCTGAATACTAGATCCCAAGCCACGAAGTTCATTTGCTTTCTGACAGTCAATGATGGACTTTTTGTTGTGAAATTACTCATATATTATGAAAAGGGAGAAAACAGCTGGTACCTTTCTAGTTCCTTCCACTGAAAATATCACTAAGATGATACTGTCAAGAAGCACATGTGAGAGTGTGGGAGTTTTCTGTAGAACAGAATGTTCCAGCGTCTTTTTTTTTTTTTCTTAGAAGCTGAAGATGTATTCAGATTCCAATCAGAGAACCTGCCAGAGGTTTTCTGTCATTACTGAGTGAGAAAATCAATTTAAAGTTATTCTGTTTTTGGTACATTTTGTTTTGGTACATTTTTTTACTAAATGAGAAGGTGTTTGGAAGTCCACTCAAATGATGATGGATAACCTCAGAAGCAATAAAATGAAAGTCAGTCTCAGCGTGTAGGTAGAAAGCCACTATATACTAATTATGCATTCTCCTCTATACACATTCCTTACAATAATTTCTCTAAGTGCATACTTAAAAGTCTAAGTCTAGGTTGAGAGATGTACTGCAATTAGAACTCCAAGGACTACTCTTCAAAAGGAACATAGAGCTGTGAAAAACTTTTTTACAGGAGAGAGTAAGAGTTTAAATGAGTCACGTGGACATATTCTTTGAGTATGGTCAGGTATAAACCCATTTCCTAAGACTCACAGGAAGCCTAGTTTTCTTAGCTCTTGAAACTTTATAGCTTTGATTATAGGTATGATGGATGTTATGTAAATGGAAGAATCAATTTCTTAAAACAAATAGTGAAGGCATGTAAAATTAATGGACATTTTTCTTAATATATTGTCTTAAATATAACAATCACTAGGTAGATCAAAAAACTACAGCATTCATCATGCTTCTACTAGTTTAAATTGATGAAAGCTAGATTGGAAGGCGGGAAAGAACACTCATCTACAGAAAGAGGTAAAAGAAACAGTGAAAATGAAGAGGGCAACAGTTGTAATTCTAAGTCTCTAAGAATGCCTAGAAAAAAATATTTTACCATGCCTTTCCAAGGAGGGAGAGACAGCTTGGTTTTATAGTTGTGATTTGTATCATTCCATTTTTGTTTTGAGATACGTACATATTTGAACAGCTCCTGCAAATATGAAGAAAGAATGCCTATATTCACCAGGTCTGGATAGGAACTGAATGTGGGACTAAATAATTGTACAGTCTGTACAACCTCTACATGATATACAGATATACAGATATATCTAATACACTATAACATATTTAATACGATTATGAAATTCAGCTATTAATATATATTCATTTGTTTCACTGTTTTTTTCCAGTGTTTCTGCCATTACTAAATTTCTTTCATCATCAGCTCTAAGTGATGAGCTGTGTTAAATAATTTAATATTGTGCACTGTGTTATGGTATTTATTGTATGTAGAGTTGAACATTATTGCCATACACTGTGAAAAAGTGTAAAAACTTTTCTCTATCTTTTTCAACTGATGGCAAAAATGTCACTGAATACTATAAAACCTATTAGCATTCTAGCACTTAAGCAATATTACTCTCCTGTGTGAATTATATATTGAAATGACTTATTTGTTTAACTGATCACTGAAGATTTATTTAAAATATGTTGACCCTTTGCTTTGCATTCACTGCCAGCTGAATTTATATTACCAATAAAGAAGTGCACCAATGGAACTTAAATGTAAATCTCAGCTTGTCACATTCTCCCTTTGTAATTGAGGCCAGCATATCATTATTCAATCCTCATTCAGGGAAGATCTGAAAAAAATAACCAGAAGAACAGAGATAACTACGTATCTGAAAATTATTTTCTTAAGTAATGACGTTACTTGGCTTTTCTAAAAGAAGACATGAATGTTTTCTATAAAAAACAGGCCCAAGACCTGCCTACAGGGCTGATTTTAAAGACTCAGTGTACAAAGCTTCTAATGACAGATTTCACAGATCAAACCTAACTAATTATTAACACTAATTATTTTTCTGAATAATATTTTTTAAATAATCCTATACTTATTCTTTGTCCACAGAAAAAACTGGAAAAAAAACCTCTGTGATATTTTAGACCCTTTTTTTCCTATTATTCTAACAGATAGTACAGTGATCAATACTAATAAGGACTGATAGAACAATACAAAATTAATAATTGTATTAGGAGTCCTATAACCAAACCAGAGATCCTGAGAAATAAATATAAAAAGCTTTGCCAGATGAATTTCAAATTTTGAAAGAAGATAGAAAAAAAAGTTCACATTATTTGTTTCCTCATCTTCAATTCACTTTGAAAATATTAATGAACTTTTCAGCGCAGGAACATAGATATATGAATAATATCTCCAATGAAAATTTATAATAAACTGTTCTTTCAAAAGTCAAAAAAGTTCTGTGATCAATCCATTAACTAACAAATAATTCTTTTTATCCTGAGAACTTAGGTTATTGCAACTTATGTCTTTACAATGTTCATATCTACAAATTCACTTCATCATCAACTCCTGTCAGTAGTGAATTTTTCCTTTGCTATTCTTACATGAGGGTAGCAAGGGCTGAAAAAGACTGAAGAGTAAAATATGGCTTGCCTTGGTTTCAGATAACTGCCTACTATTTTAATTTACAACAATTCCTTAGTTTACATTATTCTCTTTTTTGAAATCAATAAAATGATGCAAATATTTTCTACCATTGGTTTAGCACCTTAATTGCCAGTCAAGGATTTCAGCAATGGGTGCAAAATAAAATTTTTAAAAGTTTTAAGCAATATTCTTTAATGTAAAGTCAGAAAATTGTCTATTCAAAAACAAAAATAATCTTTTCAATACAACCAAGCCTAAATTTGTTAGTTCAAAGTCATTATGTTTGACTTATAATATGTGATTTTTAGATGCACTTTTCAAATTTCTTTATCTTGGTTTATGAAAACATATGTAGGAAACAGCCCCTTAGATTGAGTTTAACAAATTGACTTGGTTAGTTTTCTTTTATTTATAGATTATTTCATCGAGTTCACTAGAACCCACTCATGAATGGTACAGTACACTGCTTTTCCACTGAAATGGGACATGATGAGTATCTATCACTGAATTAATTTCCTAATGTACTTTTACAGCTTTGTTGTAGAGTAGCTTCACCTCTGGATAGAGTCAAACTGATGGTATAATGTAACTATAAGTCGTATTTAATTTAGGATCCTATAGCTTTTGTTGCTATGAAATAACCACAAATTTGGGCTCAGTAATGATTGTGCCTATTGCCAAAAATTTGTGAGAGTAATGTCAAGAAAAATCAGTCTTAGGGACAGCTCTGCCAATAGTACCAGTGCAGCCAACCAAAGCCTGATTCCTTTTGGAAAGAACCTCAGAAGCTCTCTAGGAAAAATGGTTGCTCAAAATAGACTTGGCCATGAGGTTAGGCACCATAGCTCAGAGTTTTATTTAGACTGAAGACTTCTGAGGGTGGAGGCTGAACATCCTCCCTAGGCAACATATTCTGCTACTTGATTGTACTCATGGGACTTGACTGTTCTCATCTATGTCCAGCCTAAGCCTCTCTTGAAACCATCTGTTGTCCGTTGTCCTCCCACCATGCAACACTGGGAGAGTTTTTCTCCACCTGTTTATGTTAACTCCATACACATATCACCAAGATGCTACTAAGCCCTCTTTTCATCAAGCTGAAGAAACCCCATTCCTTCAGAAGCTCCCTCTCACAGGGCAAGTAGTCCATCTCCTGACCAGATTGATAGCCCTCTGCTGAACCTGGAACAGTTTATTGGTGTATGTCTCAAAACTACATGGAATACTCTAGATGTGGCCTAACAACTGTTGAGTAGGGAGTAGGCAGGAGATTCTACCTTCTATAGCCTTGTGCCTATGTTTCTCCTAATACAGCCCAGGATGCTGTTGGCCTTCTTATCTATCAGGGCATCCTGCTGCCTTGTGTTCAACTTGCTTTCTGATGGGACTTCCACAGTCTTTTCTGCAGAGCTGCTTGCCAGCTAGGCAGATCCTAGCCTGAACGCCAGCCAGGGTAACTTCTTTCCCAGCTGCCAGAGTTTAATACCAATAAAACAGTAACTGTGATGGATAGTAAAATACACAGTCCTCATAAGATTTTTTCTCTAACTGTCTTAAAAAAAGAAATAGCTTTAGCACAAGTAATTTAAGGTGTGATATTAAATGTTAAGAGACAAACATTCAACTTTTTATATTTCTTAAGCTGAAGACTCCAGGTAGAAGTCTATGAATCTTGCAAAGTATCCTGTTGGTGGGCTAAATAAAGGAAGACAATGGACAGTGGAGGAATATGCCATGTTTTCTTAATAGCTAAGATAATTTCTTTAACTGCAGATATTTCATTCTATAATTTATAACTTTTAATTTTTATTTTGATCCAAAATAACTTAGGTATATGCCCCCTTACCAAGCATTTATTTTACACTCACAGCTCAATATGTTCTCAATGTCACTCTCCTATTCAAGAAATTAATCTTTACCAGCTTTTCCAGCAATTATTTCTCTTGAATATATTATGTAGAAGTACAAAATTTCTACAAACCAATATTCAATAAGTAGATAATTTGCAAATGATAGAATCACTGAGTCCCTAGAGTTGGGAGGGAACTCTGATGGTCATCTAGTCCAACTCCCCCGCAGTGAGCAGTAACACTACAGATAGATCAGGTTTCCCAGAGCCTTATCCAGCCTCACGATGAAAGATGGGGCATCAACCACAACACTAGGCAACCTGTTCCAGTGCCCCCCCTCCTCACCATAAAAGATTTTTTCCTAATATCTAACCTAAATATACTCTCCCTGAGCTTGAAGCCATTTCCCCATGTTCTATTGCCAAAGACTCTGCCATAGCCGCCTAATGACAAGCAAGTCAGAATTCACGTATAATACAGTTTTAATTAAATTGTGGCATCTTGAAGCATTTAAATGGAGGGAGCTGATATTTCTTACCAAATTGCAAAAACATGCACCTGTACATTCAAGGAGTTAATATGCAAGAGCACTTTGCATAGGCATATTTGCACCCAGAGGAGAGCATAGTTAATATTTTTTAAAAGCCTACCAACGAGATTTTTAAGGATTCCTTGTTTGATGCTCTCCATTTGTCATGAATTAATAGGTTAATGTTTTTGTGTTAGTTATGTGAAACTTTGTAGGTATCTGGAGTCCAAGATTCTGTATACAGCAACACTACCTTCCCTCTGAAAGCACAGACCCCTCCAAATGAAGACAAAAACCACTCATTTCCCCTCAAATCTCAGAATCACAGAATCACAGAATTGCCAGGGTTGGAAGGGACCTCAAGGATCATGAATCTCCAACCCCCCTGCCACATGCAGGGCCACCAACCTTCCCACCTAATGCTAGACCAGGCTGCCCAGGGCCCCATCCAATCTGGCCTTGAACACCTCCAGGGACGGGGCATCCACAACCTCTCTGGGCAGCCTGTTCCAGTACCTCACCACTCTCTCTTTAAATAATTTCCCTCTGACGTCCAAAATTTCCCCCTGACATCCAAATCACCCCACTGGATGGAATAGAGGACTGCTGTTATCAGATCTGCAAGTTTTACTACACATTCCTATGGATTTTTTGTGTAAATTAAAACTACATTAACTGAATTTCCTTTATTTCCCTCTGGGGTATGCACACACAAACTCAAAAGAATAAATAATTTTTGTATCTGCTCTACTGACAATTTCCTCTTCTTATTGCCCACACAATCAAGCAAGTGTCTTCTTTCCTCTGTCTCAGTTCATGGTTTAGTGGCAATACTGCAGACCGATATTATCTCACCTTCACAGATTTTGTGGCCTTCTAGCAGTCCTTACCAAAGCTGCCTCCACGCTAACACACTTTCCAAGAACCTAGTTTTTCCTTGCATTATAAACTATCAACATCTCTCAAATAACTCAAAAACCCCATAGTTTATTTCACAATTTCCCCCCCCCGTAGTCAGTTTTCAACTCTTCTATCCACTGCTTCCATCCAACACTGTCTACATCCTCTCCTTCCTTCTGGTCTAGTGTTCTTACCTCCAAGAGTCAATTCCTTACCCCTCAAATGTTATAATGCTATCCTCAGAATTTTGCAATTATTTTGCTCCCACATCAAATTTATTCGTATCATAGTTGCTCTCAGAATACTGAAAATGATATTCTGATCTCCTGTGTCCACCTTTCTTGCCACATGCCATGTCTTTCAGTTAAGATACCAACATTGTCCTTCCTGAGAGCAAATTACAAAATAATTGCTAAAAAAACATGAATATGTCTGTAAAATATATAAATTCTTCCCTAAAGTTTCTTGACCAGCTAAAGTGATAATAGGATTTGCTACACCTAATACACACAGCACTTTTGTACAGTGCAGATTACCGATTACATGGTTTACTTCTAGTGAAATAATTTTTTTCAAAAAAAAACTTTTTTTTTTTTTTTTTTTTTTTTTTTTTTTTTTTTTTGTTCCCAGAAGTAACGAGAAGAAAAAAGTAAATATATACTTAGAGAGAAGGGGAGCATACTAAGTGTGAAAAATTGAATCAAATTATTTTTTGAGATGATTGTATATTGATTCCAATAGATTTAAAACTACTTACAAATGTTTGAAGGAAAACTACAGTAAAATTCAAAGGGAATATTTAATCAAATGCTTATCTAAAAGGTCGAAAAGAGGGGAAATATAAAAAAGGCAGCAAAAGAAGTTTGCATCTCTCCAGACTTTGAAATTTGCTTTTTATTTTCTGTCTGACCTTACACTCTGTTTTGTGTGTGTGCTAATGTGTGCGGGATGACACATCTAGAGGTCAGAAATTGGAGGGACCAGTGTCTCTGGAGAGACTAGCTCCCTGACGGACCACCCAAAGGCGTCGATCTGTGTGTAATTCATGAGCAAGTTTCAGGCTGGTCTGTTTGGTGAATGGGAGGAGACCCACATCTGGACTGATTCTAGACCTGAGCTTTTGGTACTGACAGAGGGCAGTGATCCAAGCACAGATGTTGGACTGACTTGGAGTCCCTACTAGCAGGCAAGGGATTCATGAATGTGGGGTACTGGTGTGTATGTGTATTTCAGTAGTGAACATCAACCGTGATCACCTGGAGCTGGGAAGGATGTTCAGTGTTCCTTTGCATGCCATAAACTTCTTGGCCAAAGTCAGAGGGAAAATATGGCTCAAATAGGATAGTCATACATAACAATCATATCACAGGAGTTACTCTGCAGTCACACCCTTTCTTTTCTCCTCTTGCATTCACTTTTATAGTAGAAATGTGGAAAATTCTATGGGGTTAGTGTAGTCCTTTCCCAGTATTCTTGCTCTAGTGATTCTGGATTTTTCTCATGAGATTTTACCTTGCTCAGCAGTGTGATTTCAGGCCACAGATCTGCTCTATTATGCCTCTATATGTCATCCATTCTTATCAAAATAGATAAGATCTGAGGCAAAGGAATCGATTGCTTAGTGTCTCAAGGAATTAGAGGAATTAGCATTGAAAGCTGCCAGATGTAATAACTATTCTTAGGGTTGTACACTGCTGTACCTATTACATTAGATACTGCCTAGTCTTCATCTTTCCTCAATGTCTGTTCAGAATGAGTGTAATGAAAAGTCCTCTTGCACTTTCAGTCTTAGCTGAAGCAGGATAGTCTGGTCAGATCAAGAAATTTGTGTCCAGTAAAGTCCCTCTTAGAAAGTTTCTCAGACTGTCAATCTTCAAGGCAGTGTAAGTACACAGCATCTTCACCTTTATCATACAGAGGAATCCTTCTACCTTAGGATATATATTTGTACTTCCTAGGTATACAATATACATAGAAGGGTAACTCTAACCAAGCCCATCCACTGCTAATTTTGTGCTTCTGAAACTTCAGGCCATTTTGTGCACCAGATCTAACATTAAAAGAAATTTGAATTAAAAATTAATTTTGCTTTGGGCATTTTACAGAAGAGAAAATGTGTGGAAAATCAAAGAACAATCTAGGCAAAGCCCTAAAGAAATACTTTGAATGTAGTTAATCTTCATTTTGCTTTTAAGGTACAGGCAGATAGATTGTGTGATCTGAGATCTATTCTAGCTGAATAGTCTCTAACACACTCAAAATTAGGGAGTAGTGGTCCACAATATTTGCAGAGACCATTGTTTTGGTTGTATTTAGTAGACTGCATTTGGAAGACAGGCCTGTTTAATAGAGAGGACAGCCACAAAGCTCTGTAGCACAGTCTCTAGGCTTGTTCACGCGGGTTGCAAGTTCTGTTACAGCCAGTAGAGAGCAAAGCTAGAGCTCGACAAATGCAATTGTGAAATGAGTATATTCTGCTTTCCTTTGTGCCAAGAGTTTAATATTTTGCCACAGGCAGAATCCCTTAATGTTTTCCCTCAAAGACTTTTGTATTGACTTGGCAGACATCAGTGCATTTCAACAAATTATAAGTTATCTTAATGACAAATTTCTGAAGATCATTTCAGGATAGTTGGGATTAATTTCTTAAATTCTTTTGAGGATTCTTTTGAAGCACATAAAGGAGTGATTTGCCAGTGCCTCCCAGACCTTACAATATTCTCAGAGATTTACTTCTCAAATTGGACCCGAAGCAACAATGATGCTAGAAAATAAATGTTCTTTCCATTTAAACATATTTGACATGGGTCTGGTCTCTTCTTTTAACAGTAATCCATTTCCTGTGACCTAGCAATCCAATCAAGTATGAATCAGAGTCTCACAGTTCCTTACAGCAAGAGAGCACTGGCCTTCAGGCCCAAGCAGATCTTCCCGCAACTGCCACTATAAAAATAGTCCTAATAAATAAATGAAGTGAGCTATACAGACAATTGGGTTGGTCATTACCAGCAAGAAGGTAGTATGTCTCAAGCTGAGATCTTTGTTAGGGTTATCAGTGAAGAAAAATGAAGGATCCTTTAAAACATTCTTCTTATTTCAAAGTTACTTTTTGCATATCTAATTTGTAGGTTAACAGTAAATATAGTTCTTCTGTCTGCTTTTAGCAAATGTGTGCAATTCTGCAGTCACTGTGATGTTAATTTGATTAATGGTTCTAATGTATATATTATTCTCCTTGTCTTACTTTCAGCTGCGAGGTAATTGTCTTCCTCAGAATGTCTGGTATTATGCTATGTTTTGGTTCTAGGAGAAAAACAGTGTTGATTACACACCAATGCTTATAGTTGCCGCTAAGCGGTGTTATACAGAGGCAAGGCCATTTGCAGTGAAGGGCTCAAGGAGCTGGGAGGGAACAGAATTAAGATTGCTGGCTTAAACTGGCTAAAGGTTTATTTCATACCATGTAACATCATGTGGAAGGAGTTTTGAAGGAGGTGGGAGTTTTTCTCACTTGCTTCTGCTGCTTGAGGGGCTAGCTGGGCATTGATCAGTGGGTTGTGGGCATTTGCTTGTACATCACTTGTTATATGCATTCATATATATATGTCTTATACGTAGTCATAACTATTATCCTTATAGTTTTTTCTATCATCTCAGCAAATAGTTTTATCTCAACCCAGGAGTTCTACTTCATTCTTTTTTTTTTCCCCAATTCTCTCTCCCTTTCCTCTGGGAAGTGGGAGGGAGTGAGCAAATGACTTTGTGGTGCTGAGCCACTTGCCATGATAAACCACAACACTTCTAGTACAGAGAAAATAGGAAAATTCCATATTCCAGAAAGACAACTGAAAGGTTTACTTGAGAATCTGTAAAGTAAACATGCATAAAAGAAAACCTGTATTTAGATATCTGCATATAGAAGTAGTCTTTTCTGTAGAGTGTACAAGTAGCCTGTGGTGCATATATACATTTGATCTTTTTACATGTTTTTTTTTAAAGTAAGTTTTCTTGATCTAAGTTCTGAATTGAGAAAGGAAGACATAGATACTGAACTTAATTAATAATCTGTTGCCAAAAAAGAATAGGCTACCAGTTGCAACAATGCACGTGGCATCTTTTTTCACTTACTATCCTCTGGACAACTTCTGCAAGACAGTTATAACTTTTCTAAAAAGACACACAATATATTTTCAATATTAGAACTATACAAGAGTAAGATATGATTTAGATTTAAGTTTTGGTCTGGGTTCATGACATTTAAGTCATAGAGTCAGCATGGAGAGAAAAAACAAGCCCTAAATCAATTATTTAAAGTGAGTTGAATTGTCTTTTAGAGATGTTTCTTTCTACCCATTGACTACAGAGGCAACTTACTGCTACTAACATTCTAATTTAGGAGGCTCAGTCAAGTTGAATAGGACGAGTCCAGACCTCCATCTCTACCCGACCCTGTACTCTCTCTGTTCTTGCCCTCTTCTCTCATTCTCACATGCAAAATGAGTTAATACAAAGCTACAAAAAGGAAAGCTGAAATCAGTTCTGTCCTTGTACTCATCTGTGTAGAAATGAGGCAACGCATGTGACACAGTGTACTCTTAAATTTTTTTTACACTGTAAATTATAAGTCTTTAAATGCCACACTTCGCTTGCAAGAAAAATTTCCTTCTGCAATTTAAAGTTTGTTCTGAGCAGACAGCTCCCAGTATTTGACAGTGTCCTTATTGCCCTTACCATTCTTCATTCTTCATCATTCAGTGCAGGTGAGTTTCAATGATTTTTCATTTATGACCAATTTTGTGAAACAGGACAGGCTTATTTTTGAATTATTTTACAGGGAGATGAATTTTCAAGTTATTCTCTTATTAACAGCTTAATGTAATGGCCAACAAATATGTTTAAATGAGTGACACTTAAACCTGATACAACAGAATACTACTTGATGGATTCTGTTTACATTGATTGGGTTGTCAGAAGAACTCTTATTACATTAAAATCTATCAAATGAGGAGTACCTATTAGTGGTTGAAAATAACAGTCTCTTAGCTTTTAAGAAATATGGATACATAACAAAGTTTACTTGGAACTGTATGTTTCTGTTAAATTAAAGTGCACACATCTATAAGCAACTAGGATATGCATGGTTATTTTAAGAAGCAAAGTACAGTGGCATTCCTTGACTTGTGGTCCAGAGCCAAGTGAACAATTGAAACTGAATCCTACTATGAATGTATGATTTCCCTGTCAGGAAATATCACTCACCTCATAATTGGCTTATGACCTTCTTTGTGCAAGGATGTTGTGCAACGCTCATCTGCTAAGGGACATTTCCATTTAAGAATTTTAAAGAAGGCAGAATAATTTTTGCATAAAGATTATGAACATATGATGAAGTACCTTCTCAACTCAAGTGCCAGAGAACTGCATCCGGCTCAAAAGACAGATCTGTGGCCTGAAGGAACTGGCTCAGGAAACTGTTTATAGTGTAGAGTTTTCTGTTCATTGCCAAAATCAATTTTATTAACTTAAAATAGTTCTGACATAAGGGAGAGTGAAAACCTCATCTGATGTGTATGGACAGAAGCAATGGTGGTGTAGGTCATCTCCACGTGCTTTTTACACGTTTGGATAGATTAGCAACTTTTGCTTGCACTGGTCATTCTAAGCAGTGCAGAGGTGAAGAAAGGTGCAGTTGTTTCCACAGTGTAAGAGTTATGTATCTCTGAAGTGTTGCATTAATATGGAGATTTCAATCTTCTGTCTACCACGAGGTGTTGAGACAACCCGGTAAATCAGAATAATCTACACTGACTTTACAAATGAACTAGACTCCAGTCTGTTTTCTGAGTTTTACTAAACTAATTAAGGCTGCTTAAAGAATTTTGACAACAACTGTGCAAGTCAGAGGAAAAAGAAGACTTAAAAATACATATTTTTTAAAGTAAGAAAAACATAAAAGTAAGAAAAAAAGATTGATAGTATTTACTGTTATTTTGCTTTATATATCTACCTATCTATCTATATATATACATACATCTGTAAGGAATATACACTATTGAATTTTCTATAGATTTGCAGGGCAGGAGAAGGGGATCTTTGTTGTTTGTGGTTGTAATGAAATAAAACACATGAATTGTGCAAAATATCTTTTAAATCATGTTTATCATGTTTATCATGTTTATCATGACAATAAACATTTTTAATAAGATGTTCACTCTCTAGCACAGTGAGCATGGTTTTAGAAAAGTTGCACCACCACTGAATGACATTGTTTTTAATGCAAATGTTTTGAGGTACTAGAAAACAAGTTTTAAAAACACACATCTTTGTGCAATTCTGTGTTCCCATGTGCTTTAAGCAAACAAACTTTTCTCTGTAAACAAAGAATGTAAGAAATTTTCATCTTAATCGACTGCTTTCTCATTGGTTCACAGATAAGCTGTAATAATAGAATTTGCTATTTAGTTAATGATTCTGCAGATTATTTGCTAGCCAGAATAGAATCAGATCATTGTCTCATAGCTGTATTGACTTTGTGCTGATAGTAGGCACTGATTTTTGCCATGCAAAGAAGTAAATGTAAATAAATTCATATGACTGAATGCATAGAAGTGCCATATCTGATGAGTAAGGTTTGCATAAAGAAATCTCTGACCATAACAATCACTTTGAAGAAATGACTGAAGAAACATTAATTACTGCATGCCTCAGTTATGACTCAATTAGAGCCCTCCTGCTGAATTAGAAATTCATGGAAATGAACAGAGAATTTAAATTGCCAAATGTTGTAAATTAGTTCCTTAAAAGCTACACATAGGGTAAGTACCTAAAAACGAGCCTTGACCTATGTGCAAAGGACCAACTATAAGTGAGTTTTTGGGTGAAATTTCTGTTTGAACTTTAAGTGACTTAGAGACCTAACCCCCACAAACTTTTAATGGATGCTTGCAGTGAAAGTATTTTCCTCAGATGTATGATTCTATAACCCAATGAAATTTCATGGATAGTCACTTTAAATTCCCATATATCAAAAAACAAGCTGTGCTGCTCAATGGAGGCATAGTCTGCTACCAAAACAGATAAATTAGTTCACCCAGAGGACACTATGATAATGACCTAGTAATGTAGTTTTATTGACTGCTGCGTACTTGACAATGGGAAATTGAAATGTATGACAATATAAAGATATGATCATATATGTTATTTGTAAATACAGATTTGTAGAAGGAGAACAAAGTCCCTGAAAAACCCTAGGTATATCTTCTTAATATCAAACTCTAAAATAAGGATCTTTCTCCTTGCTCATTTTAAGAGGATGGTTAATGAGTAGATTACCTTGAGCCAGGTTACACTGGAATATTATTATATCATCTTTCTTCATCTCCACTTGTCTAAACTGAAATGCTCTCTTCCTTGTTTATCAGTCCCTCCTTGCCTGTGATTTGATACTCTGATGTTGTGTGATAAAAGATTAAGTAATCCTGTCCACTATTGTAGATATTTACTAAACATTTTTGATTCATTTTTAAGTTTTTATGTTTCAGCTTCAAGTTGCTTTTTCCTTTTGTAAACACTGATATCCAAATCTCACAGACCCTTCTGAATGACATAGACATTTACTAACGTATCTGTGAGTCGTTTAATCACAGTTAGTTATAGAATTTTGACACAATAGAAACAACTGATGAGCGTGACAGTGACATCCTTGCTTTTCAATGAACTTTCAGGCTGCCCATACACAGTCCCCTGCATGTGGGAATGTTGATTTTGATAGTGATGCCTAAATTTGTGATTAATCTTGACTATACCTTAAAAACTGAATCTTAAGCCATTGTCATCTGCATCTTGACAGTTCATATCAGAACACAGGAAGGGGGTATGTTTTCCAAAACTAATGGTGGGCTTCTTACTGTTAGTAGCCCTGGCAATGCCTCAGATGGAAAATGTTGCTATTTAACAAATGAAATATAGTCAGGAAAAGGTTTTTACACTTTTCAGGAATTGCTCAATCAAATCCATTAGCTTCAATCACCTTTTAAGCTTTTTCTTACTGGCTAAATAGAAGTACTATTAGGTACTACTTGGCTGTGTCTTAATCTGGAAAGAGCAGTGCTGGTCAGGTCTTTTGTTTCTGAATGTGTTGAAAAATATGTTTAAATATTTTCATTTTTGTTATTAAAAATTCACATTTTTGATGCACTTATGCAGAAACAAAAGACACAGAAATTATGTCAAGTCTCTAAATCAGGGGTTAAATGAACAGATGGACTTCAGTGTCTCAGTGATTAGAACTGCAGTATCTAACATTTAAATATCTTCACATTTAGAGGAATTATTTGTAGTGGATAAGCTTTTGCATGAAGAGTATTGATAATTCTCAGAACAGGATGCAGAGAAGATTGTAATGTCACCTGAGAAATGCAGGTGTGATGTAGAACTTCTTGGCAGGATGAGAAGTCTGTGGTTCTGCTCTCTCAGAAATGTAGGCAGAACTGATGGCTCCTAACATTTGGAAGAACACATTCAATGCATTGCAACATATTTGTGGTGTTTGCAAAGCCAACATTTATATGATTTAAAATCACATGCAGTGGCTGCTGCAGTACTTTTGTAAACCCCATTAATTTTCTATCTTTGGATGTCTTCAGATACCTTTGTTATGAGTTAATTTAGTATGAAAGTTACGTTTCTAACCGAGTAATTTCTAGTCAGAATAATATGAAACAAACTTTAATGTGGAAACTAATATGGTATGATGGTGCTTTAACCTGACAGTAGAATACTGAGCCTATAATCCATGCAGCCAGTGTTTCTTAGCAGGCACAACAAACACCTCAGTGAAAGCATACAGCTTCTCCAAGCCTCAGAACAAAAAGCCATTTAACTACTAAATAATCAAAGGCAACATCACATGTGAGTGATCCAGAACTACATCAGCCCTTCGGTTAAAAATTAACAGCATCATCCATCTGTAAGGATATAATAGGGCAGCTCCACATAAAGATTAAATAAAACACCTGGATAAAACACCACTGTAAAAGATCAGTAAACAAGCCTGATCTTACACTTAAAAATGTGAACAGAAGCAAATAGATCTACCAGTGTTACAGCTTTGTCTTTTCAAAAACCGTAACACGGTTATAATTACCTGAAAAAAATAGCAAATGTGTGTTAATCTCCTAATACATATAGACAATCTAAAGCTATTACATATTCAGTATTGTTCTTTTTCAATAACATTACTAGCATAAACTTATGCTACAGAATTGAATTGATTTTCACTTTTGCATGCTCATGCACTTATTAAGTGATCAAGAGTAAGCTCAAAATCTATCAAACTGGATTCAAACACTAACGTAACTTCTCTTTCTGTGGTTTTGTGTTTTCCTCAGACAGAAGATTTAAAATATATAGAATTTAGTATGAATTTACAGGCTATTAGGTATGAAACACTTGACTCATGAATTCTGCAGCACTAGTTCCTGAGGTGAATTTTTAAAATCTATTTATGTCCAAATATAACTGAAAAAAATAATAAGAAACTGTATTGTACAGAAACAGGCAGAAATAGCAGAGCTGTATAATAGATAACCCAATGTTTTCTCCAGATCTAGTTGTCCTTGTCACTTTCATAGGCTTGTTTAATCATATGCTACTTTTCTTCTGTGGTTTCATCTGCTCTCTATAGGTTAAAAGTAAAGAATCTCTCTTAAATACGGAAAGATTGAACAAATATACTCATTCTCTTTAAGTAAGTTTTCCAGTTTGTTTCTGATTTTGCTTATTTATTTCCGATGTTCTGTTCTGTCTGTTTATTTATTCAGGTGACATTGGTCCTCCTTGAAATCAGAGCTCTGGTTCATATTCAAAAAAAATATAAAGTTAAAGTAAAAATAAACAAACAAAAAAAAGAAAGCCTTATAAGAGGACACCAGACAGGCTAGTGAAGAATTTGGCCTTTTTAAAACTGAGCATTACATAATTAGTTAAATTTGATGCAGCACTATTTATCATTCTTTCAAAGTCTGCAAGGTATTCACAGTGTGGCTTATTAAGGGATGTTGCCATCATGCATGCTATAATATTGTATTTGGTCGACATAGGAAACTCTAATGAGAAAGAGCCAGTAATAGGCTTTAGGCACAGACATAAACAAAGTCAATAAAATTACATCAGAAATAAGAAGGAAAAAAGAAGCTATAAAAGAACAAAATCTGTACAAGAACAATGCCTGACTGTCACTGCCTTGAGCTCTTTCAGTATTTCTGGAGTTCTGTGAAGGCTGAGCAAAATTCCTCTCTGCATCTCAATCTTTGTCAATACTTGTCTGCAAATTGCCTCATGAAACATGCTTATCTTTATCTGTACAGAAGATATTCTAAAAATGCATAGGCAAAGGAAGTTGCTTTCTCCTTGTATACCATTATTTTTCAGGTATAGTTACTATTGGCTATTCCTGCCATTTCCTCCTTCCTCTCTGAAGCTCACAGTATAGCAAAACAAAAAAAGCAATTCTGAGAGGAGATCCTGAATATTATTTAGGTAATGATCCACCTGTAGGTACTACTGCAAATAAGTGACGTTGTTAATTGTTCCATGCTGAGAATTGGTCATCTTGAAGGGTACTGACTTTGGTTCACAAGCCTTTGAGTCATGATTTCCACAATCAATTGTAACAACACCTGTTGAGAGAAAGCAGGACTTGGGTAGATATGGCTATTTTTAGGGACTATTTGGCATATATCTCTATTTGCCTTCTGAGAATACACATATCCATCCCAGTAGAAGTCAGTCCATTTTCCTCAGAATCTGCTGTAATACATTTAGAAGATGCATGTTCCCTCAGGAACACAAGATTTATCAGAGGAGGAGCGATTCTCCTCCTAATTACAAGTATATCTACATATGCATATGTATACACATGTATGGAATAAATAAATAAAGAAACTTGCATAAATATACATATATCAGTACAACTTTGGTATTCTTTAGAGATTTCTGTGTCCTCTGAGAAGCTAGTTTTGGCCTGATGGCTCCATTTTCACTTTGCTAACAGAAAATAAGAATTTTAGTCTTCATTGTTATTTTTGTCCAGTTTTTTCCTTCTTTCAGTGACTAGAAGGACTGATTATGAGTTCTGCTAAGCAACTCACTATAGTGAAGATGAAATGACTTCTGATGTGCTCATTCCTTCAGTTTATTCAGTGTTGTTTATTTTTTCCTCATTCTGTGCTTAGAGTAATAAGCAATTTGGATTGAGGCACTGCAGCCTTCCTGCCCTGAGGTGAGAACAGGTGGTTTTCTGCTTCCCCAACGTCTCCATTGAAGTATATGCAAGATTCTCATTCTGTAATGTAGAGATTGATTCACAATGGGATTGATTCCACTATTTCTTTGAGAGACTTTTGTATTTTCCTGCTGAATTCAATGGGAGATAACTAAAAGTCAGTCTGCTTATACATATAAAAGAACCATCACCATATTTTTGTCATGGACTGAAGTCATGAAATTGTGGACACAGAAAAAGAAAACAGTGCCTAAAATGGAGTGATGTCTGTTTTGTTAGCAAACCAAGATGCCATGTACTAGATGTACAATGAAGATATGCATAAGACTCTGACAAAAAAGAAAGAAGTTCATATCACAGTGAAAAATATGGAATAAAATATGTTAATTTCACACCAATGTTTTATCGAAACTGTGCCCACTTGATAATTAAGCAGCTTTGCTACATAACTGTAACCCTTCCTACCTATAAAAACAAACAAACAAACAAACAAAACTTCCACAGATTACAGACTTCCCTATGAAAGGACATTTATGAAACTGAAATTAAAAGCCACTGAAGACTGCAATCCTCTTGAAAAATCCTTAGAATCCCTTGGCTGTCTATGCTCTCTTGTTCACAGCTCTTCCAGGACCACTGTGCTGATCCCCAGCATCAGCCAGCAGGACCCCAGCTAAGGAGCTACATTGTCTAGAAATGTGAAAAGGTCTCCAAGGGAAATACAAAGTCATTCAGTATTTAATCATGCTAAACTGTTCAGGAAGGCAGAATCAATCATCGGCTTTCTCATATTCCTCATGTTTGTTTGTTTGTTTTTTGTCTTTTTTGTTTTGGTCTATTCTGCTGATCTCTTAGAGTACATTTGCTGTGCTAAGATCATATCTTGAACTCTAATCAACATGCATTCAGTACATTAAAGCTAAGCATGGTAAAGCTAAAATGGTAAATGTATATTGACCATGAGAAGTTACCTGCAATCCCTGATGCTTCAAGTACATAACCTCTACCAATTAAATTGCAGTGGAGTAAATCGAATGATAGCTCAACGCTGTAGGTTTCTAAAGGAATTTTGAGACACTGTATCTTTTTAAAAAGATCAATATGCACTTTTTGCACTAGATCTTTAAGTAGTAAATTCACATGTATTAGGACCATATAATAATAATGTGAACTTGGGGGAATCTATCAGTAAATAAGTAGGATTGTCTCTTGTGTATTTTGGAAGCCTTCAGACCTTGAATGGTCTCTGATGCAGTCTGAAGGCAGGTAAAAGAAAGTGAGCACTACAAACAGACAGAGATTCTTTTTTCATGTTAAGATACTATTAGTCCTGTTCATTGCACAGACACAGAAGGCACAGAATGGATAGATGCAGATAAGACTAAGATATTTTAACCAGTGCTTAACCAGTGGAAAATCTTCTTCACAATAATAAACTGAGTATCACTACAGTTGGGGATGTTAATGACTTCCAGAAAACAATTCCAAAGTTAGGCTTTCAGGCTTAGAAAGATCAGTACTGGCCTAAATGCAACAAGGGTCACAAAGTGAATTTCAAAATGAAGTAGAGAGCTTCTCACCAAAGTCTAATAATTACTGGTCTATGTCTTATGTAAACCAAATTACTCATCAGAGATGAATCTGAGCAGTAAAAATAAATGTATTGGTTAACATGTTTCAGCATCATTTCATATCCAAAAACATTCCAAGTTATCTCCCCAAAATGAAATAGAATCCAAATCCAAGCCACTCATTTGTCTAAAGTAAACAGGAGGAATGAATAGTCTTAGTCATCATCCAAATCTGGATGTTCAGGAGAGCAGTTAGATCTTTTCCATCAATTTCCTCTTAATTTATTTATCAGTCAAAGGTTTTCTGTTGCAGAATGTTATTATGTTTAACACCTGCTGTGTTATTGCACAATTTTCTTGGTGCTGACATTAAAACAGAGAGGAAAGCAAATGATTGTATTCTAAAATACAACCTATACTTTCGAAGATTTACTTGACAAGCTAAAAAAAAAAGTATGTATCTGTATGCTTGCCTTTCTACATACTGAGGTGAAGAATCCTCCATTTTAACATCTTCCCATTTCTTATGCTTATTACATACCTACACAGACTGTGGATGTTCTGCACTGAAAATTATGCTGATGCAATAAAACCAACCCCAACTTTAACACACACTACCATCACCACAAAAAGAAAATAAATCACAATTACAGCAGTGTTACAGCTGCAACGGCAAGACATGAATCTGTAGCTATGAATCACTACCACTCTGGCCTATACTTCACAGAGTTTCCTAAAAAGAGAATGAAGTTCCAGCAGTAGAATAATTTGCCTGATTGGCATCTGAGAACTTCTCTTGGAGCAATCATGGGCCACTGTACTGTTGCCAGATTATGGGGCTGTTATGGATAGGTCACTTGGCAGACGGCTCTGTGCTGATGACTGAAGCAGGGGAGCAGGCAGAAAATCACCCAGCTTTCCAGATCTGCTGTGAGGCTGTTATGTAGTCCCTGCATGGGTTCTGTCATAATAGTGCTGCAAAATACATCCTAATATATATCCTCACTTTTCCTAAGAAAATTGCTGTGCACTTTTTCTTATAAGCTCCAATAAGATTATATAAGGCTTAAACCTTCCTCCAAAATGTGTTAGATATCAATATCTGTAGATGCACCAGCTATTAGAGAATTTCTAGCATGAGGTGCTGAGTACATGTACAAAACTGGAAGATGCTCAGTGCTGGACTGCTTATTGAAGACTCAGATGCTCACCTGCAGTGGTTACTGATGCAAGCACCAATGTACACGTACCAGTGGAACAGGGATGAAATGCTGCATCTGCTGATGGGACAAGCTGCAGTCGTGAAATATCATACCATTACCAAATTAAATGTAGATCATTGTGAAATATGGATGAAAATGCAGATATCAGGAAGCAGAGGAGATGTTTGCTGTTTTACTATGTTTACAGTGATTCTTTATATGAGGGCTGCTCTGTAAATATGTCCCTTATTTTATTATGTTGGCCCACAACATCAAAGGTGGATGTTGGTGGTATGGCAGTAGAGACTGAACCTTCCCACCAATATTCCATTACACGTTGTTGCTGTGTGACAGATGGCAACAGAGGGGCAGTCTGACAAAATGGCATCTGACATGGAAGTGCATAGGGAGCAAAGTGTGTCATTAAATTTCTCCATGCAGAAAGAATGGCACTCACTGACATTTATCAGTGCTTGCTGAATGTTTATGGGGACCAAACAGTGGATGGGAACACACTGAGGTGGTGCGTTTCAGCAGTTGTGGCAGCAACAGTCATCAACTTCACTGCTAGAGATGTTTATGAGTGCAGCTTGTGAAAATGCATAGCTAATGGGTGTGACTGCGTTGAAAAATAATGTTTTGCAGCTGAGAATTTGCTCCATGAAATAGTGCTATTGTACTCTTCATATCTGTTGTAGTGTCCATGGAAATAAATAGGAGGCATTACATTTGGAGCAACCAACATATTAATCAGCTGTTAGTGTGTAGAGTAACATTACATCAATCTGGTAGTTGAAAAACACTCAGGTGAAATCTGTAGAGCCATAACACAGCTTGTTTGTTCATCAGGGTAAGCGTTGTACAGCTGATAGCTACATCTGCCACTTTTGGCTTCTGTCAGCAGTTCGAAGGACGAAAGATGTCTGGTTGAATTAAAATGCTATTTACTTTTAAAACACAAGTTTTGGAAGGCTCTTCTTAGGAAGACTATTGACAAAGAGTTCTTGTTCAGCTACTTGTTTCTCTACTGCGATCAGATTAATGCTTCAAGTGTAGTCAACAACTTTTTAAGTGTTTGAGGTTGCAATCATTTATTACTGCTACCTGTAAAAAAGGTTTGCTTACAATTCTGGTTATAACTCTCATGGAAAAAAAGCACTGTAAGACTTTATAAGACTTTAGGAGAAAGAAAAGAAATAAATAGAAAAAGAAAACCCTCTGGGAAGTTTGGTTTGCCTGTCAGAAATCTTTCTTAGTCTGAAAAGCTTTTAAGCCCTTGCTGATTGTGTTTTTTTCAGTTTATTTGTTGTTGGTTTTTTTTGTCTCTCTCTCTCTCTCTCTTTTTTTTTTTTTTTTTTAGGATTAGCACTATCAAATGACCTTTCGTTTTAATCTTCTATAGTTTATTTATAATCTATAATCTTCTACAGTGATCCTAGAAGGTTAATGCTTAGTATTCCTTAAAATTCATTTGAATACTTCCAGCCAGCTATAAGACGTAGTAAATGGATTTATGAATTAAAGGATGATTGATTGTATAAGAAGCTATTGCTGACTTTACATGACAATTCAGTCATTTTTCCGTTAATTTCATACTTTATTGTATCCAAGGTAGGTTAATGGAATATTAGGTTCCATTTTCCTTTTTCTTTAAGTAGAAGGGGCACTGGCACTGCAGTTATCAGATTGTTTAATGTTATGGTTGGATTATTGGGTTGATTAAATTAGATTAGTTAGATTACTGTCTCAGAATCGTACTTTCATGCATCTTATGTTCCTTCTGCTTTGAGATATTTTAGAGTTTGCAACATTAACATTTCAGAAACCACATCCTCGCACAGATATATTTGGAGGTTGTTATTGTAAGCTGGAACCTAAAATAAATTCCTTGAAGTTAAGCCAGAAGGATACAGGACTAATAGTTCAGTACAGATAATATTTTTTGTTTCCTTTGATGGGAAGTATTTATTACAAATGTAACTTGCTTAAAAAAATAATACAGAGAGAGACAAGGCTATGTTTCAGTACCACTCTTCTCAAAAGTAGTTTAAGCAGTCTGGAACAGAGTATTGATAACTTTCATGGTGCCAGCTCCATCACCTGAGGAAAGGATGCCATCAGTTTTCTCTCCATTCTGCCAGCTGGTCTTTGCTTAGGGATGGAGAACAGCCACATTCTCTCTACTCTTCTGACCATCCTTTCCCATGCCAACAAGGCACTAGAGCTATCACTAGGAATTTATCCCGTGGTAGTTGTTAAGAGGAACACTTTGTTTCCTCATTTCAACAGATATTTGGAATTCTAATCCTGCTCTTACCACTGAAACTCAGCAGTGAACTCAGGAAGGTCCTGACTGCTGTTTGTGAGCCACATATAGAGTCTGTGCTACTCCTTGTGGTCATGAAGTTTTCCCGCTCTTTTTCCATCAAATGAAGGGTTGTTTTTATGCTCTATGAAGTGATATTCCTGATGATTACCATCCACATCATTTTTGAATTTGCTATGACTGGAACCCTATATAACAGCTGAAGCTCTGCTTGAGTGGAAAGCACACTAAATTTAAACAAATGTTCTCCATTCCAACAGGAGCATTTCAGCCACAAACTGAGCTTTATTTTTCTGATATACCTTCATTTATCTTTCTTTATTGTGAAAGCCTTGCCTTGTTGTTTCCACACATAACTGCTGGCCACTTTCTTCTCTTTCCACATTTTTATGCTGCTGTCATTACTCATTTTACCAGCTTATCCGTGTTGCTGATGCTCTAAAAACCTGCTAAACCTCACAGCACCAGTACTGCAGATGGGGCCTCACAAGAGCAGAGTAGAGAAAGACAATCACCTGTCCCTGCTGGTCATCCTTCTTCTGATGGAGCCCAGGATACCATTTGCTTTTCGAGCTGCAAGAGCAATTCAGTACTGAAGCAGTGTCCTTATTTACCAGCCCTCTGTACTCCTGTTCAGCTGTATGAACACAGTGCACAAGACGTATCTCTCTACCACCTGTAGAGGCCATGTGGAATCTCAGACATCAGAATCCCAGCTCTTCAATGAGGTTTAGTTACTGCATGATGGTAATCTTAAAAAGACCACAAATAGCTTTTGTTTGAGTGTATTATCTTTGCACATCCTCAGTTTAAAGAAGCAGCACAATTGCTGGCAGGCTGAAAAGCTCTAACTCCAGGCTGTACCCTTGGGTACAGATGTAAAGGTCAATCCCTCCAGCACCCAATCCTAAAGCAGAATCCACCTCTGCATGAAGTAAACACCACAGGAACGATAACCAGGTCTATGGCTTGAAACCATGGCAGGGCAAACACACATTACGGCTGTTTTCCAAAACACTCAGACAATAAAAACTTGGGTTTCTTCACAGTCAGAAATTTCAGCTACAGTTTTCCCCCTCTTCTTTCTGTCCTTGATTAATCTCTGGGGAGAAGGGAAAGAGAGAGGTTTATGCAGGAAAGCCAACAACCACTCCTTCAGTCATCACTTCTCAAATTCCTTATCCATGTCCCTCCTGGTTCTGAGAAGTGCTGAGGAAGATCAGCTGGGGAGACTTCTCAGCATCCAGTAGCCCTTCCAATGCATCCAGACCTGCTTGGTGAAGGGCTGTTCCATTTCAAAGGCAGCTGATTCAGCCTGAGTTCACACTGAGCTGTAAAGTTGTAATGGAAACACTTTTTAATGTAGAACATCAACCTAAGGCAGCACTGAAAGAAAGGAACGATCTCATAATGCTAGCTGACTCAATTCTTCCTGCAAATTAAGCATTCTTGGCAAGAGATTCTTCTACATAAAGAAATCAAAACAATACCAAACCTGGCAGATTCAACTGGTTTTCTTGCAAGAATTACTACTTCTCTCCATACCTTAAACAGAAGAGCTAGCATATTTTTCTCTTGGGTACCTCAGACTGAGAAGACTTATTTGTATTGAACTTTGTCTGCTTAGTCAACTTCAGAGATCTGTTCCTCATCAAATGTGTGTTTGTGGATGAGGAAGACACTGTATGTGGTAAAAATTCATTCCTTACAATAACAATTTTCTCTTGAGTATTCTTCGTCCTTTATCCTTACAATTATACACAGTAAATTTCTACTGAAACCTGTAATCCTGTTAGTTTGGCTGAAAAGTATGTGCTGTCCTATGATAGATTTTTAACTCTGGAATGTATTTTTCAACTTGATTAAGTTGGCTTTAGCTGTGCCATCCCTATTAACATTAATGGTAACCACACAGTTGAACTCTGAATATTAACTTGAGAGTAAATCATTAAAATGCACTGGTTTAACTTTTACTGCCCTGCATGTCAGGGTTATCAACCAGAGGCAGGATTAGAATTATGCCTGTAACTGAACAGGTGATCATATACATTTCTTGACATTTTCCATTATGATAAATCTTTTTTTTCAGATTCTCTATATTGCAAATTCTTTTACTTTCTAAAAAAAAAAAAAAAAAGTTAATTTTTTAACTAGATAGATATAAATGGATATGTGAGTTCAGTGTTTTCATACTGTTTTAAAACTGTTAGCATAATTTTTTTAATAAAAAGCATCAAAATCTTAAAATTTGAGTCCCTAAATGGATTACTAATAGAGAAATACATAAATACATGTCTTTTAAAAATATATATTTCTTCTATTTCTCTCTTTTTTTGTGTGTGGAAAACACTTGATTGCAAAACCTAGACTGGCACACTGCTGAACATATTTTGATATGTTGAAATATTTTGATTTTGGCATTATTGAGCAGTCAAATGGCATCCATGTATCGAAAAATAACTATTATTGTAGCTCTGAATTTAAATCACTCTATAAACAATAAATTAACTTCGTGGGTGTAAAACACTTCATATGAAATAGCTGGTCACACACAGGTTTACTGTTCAGGATTTCTGCATGTTCATAGTAAAATCAAAGAGATTAAAAACCTGCTCCCAAATCCTACAGAAGTCGGTGAAAAGATACCCACTGACATTAGTAGGAGTTGGATAGAAAGCAGCATGGAAAAAAAAATCAATAGACTTTGAATGTGCTGAGTTCATACGCAGGGCAGGCACATCCACATCTCCCGGAATGGGGCACTGACTTCCTCCAGCACATGCAGAAGATACTGTTTGGGTTTTAATTTAATACCATGCTGATTATTCACTGGCTGGAGGCCGATAAATGGATAGACTATTAAACTAGATACTTTTAAAGCCATACGGAATATCGTAGCCACTTTCAAATGTGTATTCAAACTTAAATAATATGTACCATAGATGTAAACCTGCTGCCCTCCCTCCCACTCTCTTTTTATCTTTTTTTGTTGTTGTTGTTTGTATACTTACATATACATATTTATGTATATATATGGTGTATGTATTTTAGAGAGAATCTTTAAATTATGAAAAAAAATTCTACAATTTTATGTCAGAAAGCGTGATATTTTTCCCACCTCTAGGTCTGTATGGAAAAATGGTTCCTAGGGTGCAGCAGACAGGAGAGACAAAAAATGCATAATTGGAAGGTAGTTTAGGAAAGTTTCCCAAGAACTGACAACCTCTGGAGTGTGCGAGAACAGCAAGAAATGAATTCCATGTGTTTATCAAACTTGTGAAAGGCCACTAGTGCACACTGGCATTAACAGTGGGTTGTATAGCTTGGACCACACCAAGATTGTTTGTTATGATATGCAGTGTTACATAGATACACTCATTATGATTCCATATGTTAAAAGATTACTTGCACGTCTGATGAGAAAAGGACACAGGGATTCCCACACAGAAGCTATTCTTGCGCCAGTACGACCTTATTCAACTATATGCGTGTGATTGATGCCCCAACTCTTGCTCCAGTTGTTACTAAAAGTGAGGGCATGAGCAAATAAGTGAAGCTTGTAAGTGAAGTATGGTGGTGAAAAAGAGAAAATATGGTATGAATAGATATCTGTTGTAACACTGATTCTATTAATAATAAAACCTAATGAATAAATAAATATTTATTGTGATCTGTGCCTGCCATAAATCGCTAAATAGGAATTGGGAATTTAAAACATTTGGGTGTATAAGTGACTAGGCTCCTTTTTTTTTTTTTTTTTTTTTTTTTTGGTAATCGAATAATTAGATATTCAGTTTTCAGTGTTTCAGTAATCCTAGCTCTGTTTTAAAACATCTGAGTTTTTAATTAATTTGTTTTCATACAGCAGTTTAATTCTTCAGCTTTACTTTCTGTTAAATGCTTGACAAAGAGCACTGGAATAGATGTTTTTCTATTGTTTGACATTTGGTGTGGATGTGATATTTCACACTGCAGCCACAGAAAGCAACAAGACACTTGTAGCACATACACCAGTCACGTCTAGGGAATGTCTAAGGCATTTCTTATACTGTGTCTTGGGAAAAATCACCAAGGCTAAACTAAAAAAGAGTAATGGCTTCCAGAGGGTAAGAAGATTTTCGTGAGTAATTTTAACTGTAGGAAGTGCAAATAAGTTTGTGCGTTATACAGCTAAGTTTAACTACAGGCAATCTGCAGGTAGTTTCATGGGTTATGTTTTCTCTAACCCCAAATCTACATTAGTTAATTCTTGGATGTACCTCACAGATTCATGAAATAGGTATTGACTTTTGTACTTTCTGTTTTTCAAAGGATTATGTTTACCAATTCATTCAAACTGAGAAGGCTTAAGGACTCACTGTACAACCTAAGATTAATCTGTGAATTAACAAACATTTTTTAAAAACTTCATAAATGTGCATTTTCAAGGCAGAACAGGGAAGATTAAAGCTACCAAGGTAAACCTAATTTTGGCATTTCCTATGTTTTGAGTATTTGATTTTGCAACATTCATTGTTTTCCCGGTATATGGAACACTGGGGAAGTGTTGCAGAAAGCTGAGAATAAATAAGGGAGAAGCAGGTTCAGACAAAGCAGTCTGCCGCCCTTGCTACAGATGGCACATAATTTCTCTAAAAAGTTAAAAACAATCTGAATCTTGTGAGCTTGAAATCATTACAATGAGGACTTTTTATAGTATATGATTTACATTGTTTTGTAACATTTCTGAGAGCAGTGTGATCTCACAGGAAAGCCATTTAAGGTAGGAGGATTACACCAGCAAAAAATACTAAGTGAAAAACACAGCAGGAGTAAAAACCAGGAGAAATCCTCTGAAAAGGAGAGGAGAATAGGACTCACTCACTACATTTGCATTGAACTGAAGACTGAATCTTTTCAGGAATAAAACCAGGAAGCATGTGGATCAAAGTGATACAGGGAAGAAAAAGCTGCAAAGAGCTCCCTAAATTGGCTATCCCAGGCAGCCAACCAGGTTATCAGCTCTTTAAGCACATTGGAGGTCAACCTAACAAAATGAGGAAGGAGAACACTACTGTGTCATCCCATCAGCTTTCACAATGAAGACAAACCTCAGAAATTCTGCAAGATATCTAGAAAGAAAATTGATTCCTATCATATTCCAAGGCTGGACTTCATTATTTTATATTCTTTTCCCAGTGTATGTAAGCAGGAGTTTACAGTTTTATTATTATTATTATTTATTTATTTATTTTAAAAGATTTAACTTAGTATGATCACATTTGAGCAACCTGTCAACACAGCAGCAAAAGAGAATCCTGCTAGAGCTAACTCTATGTGCTTCTCAGATTTGAAGAACAGTCCCCCACAAAGAAGTGATAGTTTGACTCATAAGTTTTATCTGCTTCTACCAGCTGAAGTTCCTATTTTCTGAAGAGGGCTGATTTTCTCCCACTTATACAGTATACTCAGCACTGAAAATATAATCTGAATGCAAAGATAGAAATCTCTGGATTTGACAAAGAGAATTATTGTTGCTTCATTTGAGCTCTGAGCAGAAGTGGAATATGTCTGATATTTCTAAATTATGCTTAAAGTGCTTGTTATAAATATTGTCAATCAGAAACCAAGTTGAAAGTGGATGAAAGAGGAAAGGGACACAGGTACTCAACACAGATGTTTTAAAATGCCCCTGAATACTGAACAAACTACATTAAAAAGAAGAAGAAAAAAAAAATCCCTAGCAGTATTTTGCATGATTCTTTTATGTGAGGATTAAATTCACATGAACTATAACACATCAGCCTAACAGATAACAAATGCTGAGTGATGTTTGATAACTAATGTGCACGTGGGTCAGATGCTGCTGTAGGAAACTGTCCAGGGCAGCCTGCTTTGGAGCTAGTAGCTCTAATGTGCAGCCATGTAGGGGGCTTCTCACAGGACAGCCTCTGCAAGGAGAAGGCAGGAGGAGGTGAGTAACTGGGACAAATGGGAGAGATGGAGCAGTTCATTGTTCCCCATGGATGTTGGATGTAGGATTGTTGCTAACCCAAAAAAGCAGGCATCCTTACCCTTGTGGGTGGCTTTGCAGGAGTGACCAGCTGGGTGATGAAAGGAGGAGAGCAGCATTAGGGTTGTACTGAAGGTATTGGCAAGGGGCCTGAGGATGTCTAGTAGGATTATGAAGTGCTTGGAGTGGGGCCTTCTGACAAATTTTGGAGATATTTGAAAGGTACAAACGAGGTAAGGAACAGAAAGGAAGACTGCATATGGATGAATGAAATAAAGGTCTGGGAAGGGGCTGGAAGATTTTGAAGAGTCCAAGGTCCACGTATGTTTGGATGGTGATCTTTTTCTTTATTTAAGACATGGAGCTGATAGCGTGGGCACAGGGCCACAAAGATGATCAGAGGGGATGAAGCACCTCTCCTGCAAAGACAGGCCAAAAGAGTTGGAGCTGTTCAGTCTGGAAAAGAGAAAGCTCTGTAGAGACCTTACAATGGCCTTCCAGCACTTAAAGGGGCCTACAGGAAAGATGAAGAAGAACTGTTCATCAGGGAGAGTAGTGATAGGACAAATGGATAATGGTTTCAAACTAAAAGAGGGTAAATTTAGATTAACTATTCAGAAGAAATTCTTCGCTACGATGGGAGTGAGACACTGGAACAGATTGTCAAGAAGTTGTGGATGAATGTCAGGTTAGATGGAGCTTTGAGCAACCTAGTTCAGTGGAAGGTGTCCCTGACCATGGCAGGGGAATTGGAACGAGATAATTGTTAAGGTCCTTTCCAACCCAAGCCATTGTATGATTCTGTGACGACAGGCTGTAAAAAAAATGTGTGTATTCTACTGAACTAGAAGCCTAATCTACCAGCTTGGAGCAGTAACTATCCCACAAATCTCCATAAATGCTCCAGCCACTGGAGGGCAACAAAGAGGTATGTTGTGTTAGCAAAGAAAAAAAAAAAAAAGAACACACATTTTAGGTCAACTGTAACAAAGGACTATCTCCTAAATATAAAAGTACTTGTTAATTATTTTATTTCTGGGGCCAATTTCAAAACTTCAGTTCTGAAAGAAAATCAGGGAGATTTTATGTGTTATTTTTTTCTTCTTGCCTTAAAGGCCTCAAAGTGAAATAACTGCAAAGTCACAGACACCAACGGCTTTATGCCCTTCTTGAAAGCTCTTACCTGTCTTGAAACCCATACAATGGCATATACCTGTCTGGAGACTCAGATTCCTAGAATCAGGGTACACCACAACAGTTAAATTTCCTTCACAGTTTCTAGCTCATCATGGATTTTAAAACTGATTATATTTTGAAACATGCATCTGTATGCAATATAACCTGTCACTAGATGGAATCACAGTTTCAAACATTATATTGAAAGTTATATAATTACATGGAGTGAAGCAGTCATATAATGTATGGGCAATTTACAGTTTTGAAGTCTGTTACCTAATCCTGCTAAAAAGAATGTTAAGACATAATTGTTTTATGACAGACTTCTTTTAAAATGAAATAGTGGGTTGCTTTTGCTTCCGAAATAGCATTATCTTTACATCTATAGTGATACATTTGCAAGTATGTCAGAAAATCTAGATTTATAGTTGCTAATCTAGCAATTATTTCAGTTGAACTTACCTTCCACACTGTGTTTAAATACAAAGAGAATTGTCAATCTAACATCAAGACTACCACAAGACACTCCAAGGATTCTTACCTTGGGTCTTTATTTATTGATAGTGGCAGAAAATAATCCTCATACTGTAATTCTTCCAACAATAGGTGACAACAAACAAATTCCTAATAATCTAATGTTATGAAACCATAGCTAATATCAGCACAGTTGCTGAATCCTGGAATACCCATAGTAATTTTCCACAGCATTATAATTTGAAAGCAAGAACTCTGCTTTGATCCTTATTTTAGGTCTCTGCTTTTTTAATATTAATCTAACTTGATCTGTAGCAAAAAAAAAATCCAAGTTTGGTAGTTACTTCTCTGAATGCTCAGATAGCTATCGGAGAACAAGAACAAACACTAAAAATTTTGAGGAAAGAATACTATGGCTTCAGAAGTATGATAGTGCACAAAGCATAAAAGAGTACAAAATAATGGAACTGAACATTTTACAAAAATATTCCTACAAATGTTATAAATTAATTTAAAACTTTTTTTTTCCTGCTTAGATTAAAATTCCTAAATAAACAAAAAGCAAAACATCTACAGGGAAAAACAATATTTTTAGTTAGTGAAATGTTAGTAAGCTACCAAATAAAAGTAAATTAGAAGCTAGTAAGATTGGAAGCTTAACATTGTTATTTCAAAAGAAAACTGGGAGACATCTGTAGACCGTGGAATTGGAACTAAAGGCAAGAGTGTTTTGATGTAAAAGAATCACTTGCTTGTCCCAGTCTGGAGTACTGTGTGATAAACAACAAGGAGTATTAGCCATTATCTGTCTAAATGTAGACAATCCAAAAAGTCACAGCAGATAAATGGCTGAAGACAAGAGCATCCAAAAATTAACTCAGTCTGACACTGAAGACCGCAGAGCTTAAAAGGCAGTAGGTAGTCTGCAACTTTAATTTACTTTTTTTTCCACCAAAACATCCAAAAGAAAAAGTCCCTCACACCACCACTCACACACCCTGAGGAATTACCAGAGTGATGTGAAAGCAACATAACAAGGAAAGCCAAAAGACTGTGTGTAGTCTCTGCACACACAATTCCTTTTTTTTTTTTTGCAAAGAAAGAGCACAAAGGGAAAAGAAATCTTCATCATGCTTACTTACAGAATGGGAGAAAACAACTGTAGCAGTCTGGAAGAAGAGTTAAACTATTAGTATGTCTATAAGCCAATATTAATAGTTTATGCATGTCCCACCTGATGATCAAACTCATCGAGTCCTTTTTTCTTCAATAGAAAGCCACTCTCAGTGAAAAATTTAATCTTAAAAAAAGAGCTAGGGAAACCAATTTCCAGCACTTTTGATGATAACAAAAAAGCTTTTTGTTCTAGCCACTCAACAGCCACTGATAGTGTTTGCACTTCACTTCAGAAGAATTGTTGTCATCAGTCATTGCAATTGCTTGTTTCTTTAAAGGTGCTTCAACTTAAAAATAAGAAAAAAATACACACATAACTGTTACAAACTCAAAACTTCTGTCCTTTTCATAAGCAAAAGGCATGATGTTTGCTTTTTTTAAATAGATGAAGAACTTTCCCGCTGCTGGACTAATTAATGATAAAGAATTTCACATTTTAATTTTAAAGATAGCAGTAAGAGCCCTATGGCAACAAAAAGTCATATACTAAAGATTGGTGACTAATCACTGAGTTCTGATCAGCAGCATTTATGGAAAGACTTAAGTCATTAACAGAAAAACTGAAAAAAAAGAAAAAGAAATTCAGATTTACAGAGAAACCTAGCCAGAGAAAGGAAAGGGCTCATTTTTACAAAGCAAGATGTATGTAGTCAGCATCATGTTTACTCTCCTAGTTATGATTGCTACGTTATTAGCTAGAGGATAGCCTACTCTGGAGAGAGAGAGAGACATATTCCCCAGAGGAACAAGTAGGTGTTATGTGGAAGTTATGTCAGCCAAAATATGGCACAGTAATTCAAGATTACCCATCCTGTGACCTGCAGGCTACATCGTGCCCTCGAGAATAATTCATTCTGGGCACTTTCTAAAATAGTTAAGGAATATCCTTTATCATACCTTGGATGTATTGTTTAGACTCTCTAAGCGTGATTATTTTTTCCTCTCACATCACAAATTAACCCCTATGGAAATAGCAATTAATTAAATAACCTTATGCTTGTAGCATATCCAGGGGAGTTCTTAGCACATGGCAGAGACCCCTGCATTTTTGTTGTTTATCAATCACATCTCCAGACATACAATAGGAAACAGGATACGACTATTAATTTGTATCCAGACTAGCTTAAAAGTACTCAAAACCATAAGATGTTGTTGAAGCTTACAATACACCAAGATTTAAACATTATCAATATGATTATTCAAGCATGTATTCCCTTGCTTAGTGTCTTTGAAAGTAGTTTTAAAAAAACAAGTAAATAACATTTTTTTCAACTTTTAGGGTGGACTTAATGAGACTTACTGTTGAAAGTGATTGACTATGTGAAGATAGAAAAATTTAAAATAGAAAGAAAGCTAGTGCATTTCAGTCTAGGGAGGAAAACTCTTTTGCTCAAATATTTACGTCACTGACGTAAAACTGTCTAAGCTAAACTGTATATCAGATATTATGTATGTGCCAATATATAAAGGACATTTTATAACAAGGACATCTCATTTAAACAATTGTGCTACAGTACATAGAGAAATCATGATGACCTTTTCAAGTATTACCATTCCTAAAGTTGTCTTTACCCTTTACCACATTCATTGTTACGGTCTATCTGGAGAAGCTCAAATGAGAAACTGTAAACTACCAAATGTCAAATGAAATGTCATCATTAACTTTAATGTGTTACTGTTCATGATTACAAGTCTAGTCTTGAAACAACTCATAACAGTTATAAACTTCTGTGTCTTCACAAGTAGTGGAACTTCTCTTAATTTTCACACATCATCATAGGAAGATTGGGATCGTCTCCTAAATGCATCAGAATTTGCATTCTCTTTAAATGGTTTCCTACTAGCTGTAAGTAGATCTTTTTGTTTCAATTGCACCATTCCTTAAAGTGGGAGATGTTGATGTCAATGCAATATCCTGGTATCAAATTTACAGATGGAGCAGTCAGGAAGAATAAAAATTCAAAGTATGATTAATTTTAAGGCTTTCATGACCAGAATAAATCCCTTAGTAGTCTCACAACCAGTAACCCTTTTTTATTAAACTTTCTAAACAGGTTTTCCTCTAGTCAGAAGTGGCAGATCATTTTTTTTTACCCTGTTGCTATTACAAAAAATATTTTGCAGTTTAAGATGTATTTTGTTCTTTTTTCCCTATAAAACTAAAAATCATAATATAATATCTAGCTGCCTGTAGAATTACAGTTTAAAAAAGTAAAAATGTCAGTAGAATTTAAAGTTTGTTACCTCTTAGGAGTTCCTTTCAACTTTTGATTTATGTATTTCGGAAACATTTTGTTAGAATGTTTTCTGAGGCGTTAGCCTTAACAGGATGGATGCTGCTTAAATAATATGCCAGCTCCATTTAGTCACAAAGCTGTGTTCCCAGTATACAAACAACAAGGCTTCCGTGCACAGTTGTTTCAAATTTGTTAATTGCCTTGTATAATCTTTAACATGATAGTCTGAGATTTTGTGGCACAGTGAAAGAGCTGGATTACAACAATTTACTGAAAGCAACAGACATTGCTTCTGCTTTGTCTTCTTCACAGGGCTGGAAATCACAGTTCTACTTCTCCTATTATTTAGACCAATACATCTTACAAAGAAAATTCTGCCTTAGTATAGCAACTGATAATCCATGAGAAATCAAGAGTAATGGGAAGAAGAAGAAGTTGAGTCCTTCAACATTGTGCTTTCTTCTTTCCTTGACTCTGTAGATTTCATCATGTTGCTGAAAAGACTTCCTGGAGTCACTGCTTCTTTGGATCTATATAACCTTTGTTCTAGAACTGCCTAAACTCATAGAGTTCCCATAAAAGGATGTGTGGATAAATGGCAGAATTGTCTTTTACCTGAAAGTTTTGTCTGAATTATCAAAATAGTATCTGATAAAGAACACTCCTATAAAGCTTTTCCATTGTCTTTAAAACAATTAGTTCTAAATTCTTTTTTTTATAGACTTCTCTGCCTAAAAAAAAAAACAAAACAAACAAACAAAAAAAACACCCTAAAAATGGAACAAAGAAGACAGTGATATACTTAGGGACAACAGTACTACTTATTCCTCCTGAAATGCTGTTTGGTCCTGCCCTGGTTTTGGCTTGGATATAATTAATTTTCTTCATAGTGGGTTTGTATGGTGCTCTTTTTTAAATTTTAGAGAGAAACAAGCATGAACAGGACAGCTGACCCAAAATGGCCAAAGGGATATTCCATATAATTTGGTGGTGACATGCAGAAGAATAAAACTGGGGAAATTGGCTGCAAGTGTTGCAGATGCTTTGGAGGGAGTAGACAAGCATCACTCGGTGGTGAGCAATTGCATTGTACATCACTTGTTTTGTATTCATATAGCCATAAAATTATTATTATTATTATTATTACTATTATTATTTCCCTTCATTTTCTCTCTTATTAAATTGTCTTTATCTCAACACAAGTTCTATCTTTTTCCAATTCTTTCTGTGGGATGACCGAGTGGCTGTGTAGTGCCATGTTATGCCAAAACAGGTCCTAAGAGTATACACCTGCCTCTCTAAGCATTTCCATTCAATCCCCAAAGAAGGACCCGGAGAACATGGCTGCAGTTATATTTAAACTACAGATGTAGGTTCTCCTGGTCCCCAAAGAGCACTGTGAACTGAAGGAGGCTTCAGGGAAAACAGCATATTTGATAATTAGTCCCTTTGAAACAACCTCAGTTCCTCTAAACACAGCATACTCCAGAATATTTTAATGACTGTAAAAGGAATCAGAAGGTCTTGAAAAGCCAAAAATTGTCTCATGGAACCATTTAGCCTTCTTGAGGACCTTCAGCTGCCTTAAGGTAACACTCCAGTCTCCTTGAGCCTGTCTCTCAGACTTCACATGCTCAAGCTATTAAAAAAAGATCCCATCTTCAGTTTAGGGTAGAAAATCATAGCAGTCCTATCTGCTAACAGTGTTCATCTCACAGGGTGCCATCCTCTTATCCCTCAGTGTTGGAGAGCTTCCTACCTGATCTGAAAAATTGAATCCTGTACCTTCCTTCAAAAGTAACTTTCCAGCTACACTTACACTATATGTTCAACTCTTTGAGCTCAGTGCTTGGCTTCACAAGCTCCAGACTGTGGTGTGCCCCACAGTCAGCCACATATCTCAGCTAATCAATATCCAGAGCAGGTGAGCCTGGAGGCTGGCAGCCTTTTTTTTCATCTACAACTGTTTCTGGAAGGATAGATATGTAATTGGCCATTTTATAGTGCTGTTAGCTGTTTTCATTCACTTTATCCTTAGAACCTGCCTTCCAGAAATAGATGGGAGAATAGGTCCAAAACTAGATGACTTTAGAGCTAGCTGGAATTCTTCCTTCATTTTCAAGATATACAGTTTTTAATAAGTTGAATTGTGATCTCATTTAGGAACTAGTTTTCCACCTTCCTTCTGTTCCTTGGAGGATGACATCAGGTTTGCCCATACTGCATACATATCAAACTGCACCAGTGAACACAGCAACATAAAAAGAGTGGAAGAATTTTAGTTGGCAGAGAAAGAAGGCAGTTCACATTTTCTCACTTGCTATTTTGAAGAATAGCTGAAGAATAGTTTTCCCATTTTTGCTGTGAAAATTAGCGGTCTTTACCAAAGGATTCTTCTAGAAGAGAAAAATTCAGCCTTATAGAATGCAAAAATAGCCATAGATCTTCAGTGGATTTGCATTTTCTCACTGATGTTTTGCCTGGTGTTATTAATTTTGGAGTAAGTTTTATTTAGTCGTACTGGAAATCGGAAAGGTTCCTTTTTAGTACTAGTTAAAGCCATAGCACATTTCAGCACTCTGAGATTAGGGAAGCAAATTTTACTGGCACTCTGCCTTCCCTATCCATCTTCCAGTTATATTTATAGCTTAGGGAAGTCCCTAGTGCTACTTTTATCACCCATGTGCCATGCAAATGAAAATCTTTTGTATCTGGGCTTCTCTTCAAAGCTGTTAACATGGGACACAAGAGCAAACTCTGTCTAGGATGTTACCCACCCAATACAGCTCCCACTGACAGCAAAGTAATCTGATGGAAATTCAGCTGAGCACACTGCACCAGTTTTCTGCTTATATTATGCTACAATTTCATTTGAGCAGAAACTGTGAGTTAGACTGAAGATTTCATTACAGGCTTGAGATTATATTTTATAGTTTGCCATAAATTGCTCAGTATTTTAATACAAAATATGCATTTACTGTTCTTCGATCATTCATAATACATGCAACTCTCTAAGGTGCACAGACAACATGTAACTATCTATAATGCAGAGCTTTTGACTGACTAATAAGCAGCAAAAGAAATATTTCAGCTATTCACTATCTGATGTAGTGTGCTTAACTGTAGAGAAAATACAAGGTAATTTGGAGTTTATTGTGAGAGGCAGCATAATGAATTGAACTATTTTATGTCAACACATTTTTGAAACCAATTAAAACATTTTAGCAGCATGCAACAAAATACAAAAACATTCCCAAGACTGCTATTGTAATTGACTTTGATATGTTCTTAAAACTAATCTGGACCATGGCAGGTTAGAAATCACAGCACACTACATGTTATTAAGCTTTCAGATGCAGACTGGCTGCTGTGGTTTTGCTGTCACGAAAGGCTGTTATTTGAGCAGGGACAGGATGAGAATTGTCCTTCAGGAACTTAATAACAGCACAGACTTCGTGTTTGTGTGTTTGCTTTTGTTTTCTATTTTGCTTTTTTTTTTTTTTTTCCCTTGGATAAATGACCTAAACATGTACCATACATCTTTATTTCTTGTATACATATATATTATTTTTTATTTTTTACAAAGCTAATTGCAGATCTTACATTTGTTTCATGTAAAGATACTTTCTTTGGAGTAGGAACTCTGAAGAAAGTTCTTGAACAATGTTGAGCAGCATAATAAATTGTCATTATCACAAAGGACCCAATGCAGATGTCTGCAAAAGGATAGGCAGCTATTATAATGACAAATGTGAGAAAAAGTAGCAGTACATGGTAGTAGGAATAGCAGCAGAAATGTAGCCACAATGAAACTGAATTTAAGTGAAAAAATAATTGCTGCAAATTACCAAGATTTGTGAAACACCGAATTTTTACTGTGTGAGAACCTGTGTATGCCTCACACATACAGCAGGAGTGCCATTATCACTTCTTACATACTCCAGTGCAAAAAGACCATTTCAAGAGCTCAGAAGCAGAAAAATACTGCCGTTGAAAGTCATTGGGACTGTGCAATGCTGCAACAGTCTTCCTAGCGTCCTCATGCCATCTGAATACTAACTGTCAGAGGCATTTCTATAGCTATCATATTTACGAGGAAAATAATTATGTATTGTATATGTGCCTGTCTTCTGAAGCACAGATCTACACACAGTAGACACAATCCCTTGGAAATGCACTCCACATTTTGCACAGCATGAAAAGAGGAGATGTTCTAGAGATTTGTACTGCGTTTAACAAAGTCCAACACAATCAAGAAAGGTTAATTTCCTTCTGTAGTTAATTGACATGCTGAAGCAAACCATAAAAAAAAAGAAAAAAGAAAAAAGAAACAAAATTGTCTGTTCAGAAGTTACTAGCACAAGAAGTATTTTAAAATAGCCAACTTTCAGAACTCTGTAAATAAAATGGATCTATTGAAGTGTTTCTCTTTAGTGGACTGTTCAAAGTCAAAAGAGTTCATATATAGAATTCTGAGTTCTATTCCTGTGTAGAAGAAAATGAAATGTTTCAATTTACTTGATTTTTCCTTTCCTGTTCAAAAATTCTGTCTTTACATGTACAATTCTCAAACATTTTTTATGGCTGCTTTTCAAACCCAGTCTTTTTCAGACTTGAGTATAGTACAGTACACAGTCCTGAATCAGTTGCAAATAATGGTGGAAATCCAGATGAATTTAAAAGAAGAACTCTCTTTTAATCAAACAAATAGAAACCTGATGATCTATTTAAAAATTAACAAGTTGTATCAATTTCCCTTAAAGCTGTCTTTTATTTCTCCTGAAAGACAACGTTCTGAGATCTTATGGCAGAGAGTTTCCTAACAAGGCAGATTGGTTTGATCTTGTGAAAACTGTTCCTATCCTGCTCTTTCTGCCTTTTTTCCACCCCAGCCACTTTCTCACCATCATCCCAAGAATGACCACATCAACTAGGGCAAAAAGGTCCACACATTATTATTAGTAACTTGCTTCTTTTGCAGTTTTGAGTCCCTTTCGTTCTCTGTTTGTTTAGAGTCAGCCTTTCAGAAGGATAAGCTATAGCATTCAGGAGAGATGTACTCTGATGAAGTCTCTATTAATCAGATTTTATGCTTCCTTTTCTACTAATCATACCACACCAATAAGTAAATGGGGAAAGACAATGGAGAGTATAAAAGGCATCAAAGATTCTCTTGTTTTTGAAATGCTAATTACTACAAGCATATTCCTCTTACAGAGCAAAATATCAATGTGTTGCATCTGCTACAGAAAAAATTTTGCAATAATTAATTGGTCATATTTGAGACATTATTGGTTTCATTGAGAATTATGCAGACTTGCAGCTGAAAACTCTAAGAATTTTATTCACATTACACCAGGAAATACTGTGGTCTGTAACATTAAGACTATTTTCAAAAAAAGAGAATACCATTAGCCATTGGATGTGTTTTTAAAGAGGAGTATGCAATCATAAAAAATTAGATAGATAGATTTTAGAGAGAACGATTAAAGATCATTCATAACATAATTGCAGAATGTAATCCAGAGGTAAAATGATTTCTTTGTTTAGGCTATCCAGCTAATGTCAAGAACTAACATGCTGAACTATTTGCAAAGTCTTTTTATTTTCAAATATCACTTCTTGCTTTTGAGTGAAAAAAAAAAACAAACCCATAACAAAAAAACAAAAAACAACAAGAAATGGTATTCATTTGAATTTAAATGAAATGCCGAATGAAGGAGCCTTAAATTTTTGTAGGATATACAGTGTGAAAAGTGGAGTAACAAAATCCTCTTCCATTATGATGAATATCAGGATCAATTTCTCTCTCCTTACAATATGCTTTAAAAAACTGATCATTATCTACATTTGCTGGAATTTTCTTTGGAAAATGAATTCATGATTTACTATGGGATGCATTCAAGCTCTTAGAAACATAATAGTTTAAGTCCTAAAATATATCTTAGAAATATAAAACAGGAATAATAGCTTTGTGATTAAACACCAGATTAATGCTTAGGAAACAAGAGTTTGGTTACTGGGAATTTTGTGGATTTCCTCTGGGCCTTTGCTAAATTAGCATGACATTAAACAGTAATGCACTAATATCTAAGAATGTCATCCAGACAGCCACGCAGCACTAAATATTTTGCAACTAGGTAAATGAAACTCTTTACTGAGAAGAGTGTGTCTCAGTCACCTATCTATAAAATGAAAAGAACATTATTTCTGTCTTTCTGGTTCAGGAATTTTCTTCTATTGCTTCTTTGTACAACAAGTTGTACTTTGGGATTCCAAGTTAGATGCTGTTGGTGCCATTGCACCCACACCCAATATTTATTTATTGCACCCAATAATATTTATAGTTAAGCTGCCAACAGTGATAAATGATGAGAATCATTACATCTGGAATAAAACATCTAGAATCTGCCTCAAAACTACTCCTCTAGGTTCTTTTCCTAGTCAAGGAAGAGAAGTTACAGTATCATAGAACCATAAAATGAATTGAATTGGAAGAGACCTTAAAGACCACTTAGTTCCAACCCCCAGTCATGGGCAAGAACACCTTTCACTAGACAAGGTTACTCAAAGTCCCATCCAACCTGGCCTTAAACACTTTCAGGGATTAAGAATCCACTCTCTGGGCAGTCTGTTTCATTGCCCTCATAGTGAAGAATCCTTTCCCAATATCTAATCTAAATCTGCTTTCTTTTAGATTAAAATCATTACTTCTTGTCCTATTGATACACTTCCTTCTAAAGAGCCTTTCCCCATCTTTCCTCTAGGCCCCTTTTAGTTACAGGAAGGCCACTAGGAGGAATACTCTTATTCAGACTGAATAAGCCCAACTCTCTCTGCCTTTCTCCACAGAAGGGGTATTCCAGCCCGCTGATAATCCTCATAGCCCTCCTCTGGACCCACCTCTACATTATTCTTGCATTGTGAACCCTAGACCTAACAGCTGCACTCCAGGTGGGGTCTGACAGCAGAATAGAGGGGGACAATCACCTTCTTCGACCTTTTAGCTACACTTCTTTTGATGCTGTCTAGGATACAATTGTCTTTCTGGGCTGCAAGTTCACATTCCTGACACATGTTCAGTTCGTCATTAACCTCTACCCTCAAGTCCTTCTCCACAGGGCTGCTCTCAATCAACTCATTGCCCAGCCTATATTAATGCTTGAGATTGCCCTAACTCAGGTATAGGACCTTTCACTTGGCCTTTAACTGCACATTTTTCAAATGAGCCCACACCTTGAGCCCATCGAGGTTCTCCTGAATTTGGCCCTTTCCCTCCAGCGTGTCAATTGCATCATTCAGTTTAGTATTATTGGCAAACATCCTGAGGATACATTCAATTCCACTGTCCATGTAATCAATAAGCATTTTAAACAGTGCTAGTAAAAGAAAAATACATTCTTAAGATATAATTTGTCTGACTAATTTCAGATGAGGTATATCCTCTCTTTAGGATAAGAAGTATCATGCTTAATAGCTACCTGTTTCTTTCCTTTGCCTTCTACAAGATTGTAGGTGAACAGATTAGACATAGACATTTTGTTCTATTCACAATACCTTTAGTCTTACAAATAGATGATGCCTGACTGGATTTAAGGTTTATTGGTTTATATGAATCACAGTTTCTTATCTAAGACACAGTAAAGGGTATTTAGCCATTTCTGTAGAAAGAATAGAAATCTGTTCTATAACTAGATATAGCATAAATTATAACAAAGTTCAGGAAGGGTTAATCAAAAGTTAAAGCACGTTAAAAAGGGCATTATTCAAATCTCTCTTGAACATTAACAGTTGGGGCATCAACTACCTTGTGAGGAAGCCTGGAACACTAACAGATGGGGCATCAACCACCTTGTGAGAGAGCCTGTTCCAGTGTTTGACCACTCTCACAATAAATATTTTTTTCCTAATACCCAGTTCTGAACCTCCCTTGGTGCTGCTTTGTGCTATTCCTACTTTGCCTGTCATCACTTCTGAGGGAGAAGAGACTGGCACCTATCTTCTGTGCTTACCCTCCTCTGGAAGTTGTATATTCACAATCACAAGAGCTATCTGCTTCAATATTTTATGGGATTTTTTGTTTGTTTGTTTGTTTTTTCATAATACTGTGGTTCTCCCAGTGTGTCCAGAAACACCTACATTTTCACTTTTCAACATCATAGTTCATATAAACCTTGAAGTTTAACAGATAATCTGATGAAGCGTGGAGATCAGCATGCAGTGCTTCAAAACATGTGATTATGTAATTATTACAATTGTCTGTGGAAAACCTAGCGAACATTTTAAGGCTGCTTTGAAATTAAAGAAGACCTAAATTCTTCAGATTTGTTAATCTCTTACAAATGTTATGCAATAATACATAGCATCATATCAAGATCTCAGAAGCAAAATTTTCTATGGAAACCAGCCATTTTTACATCAACATTGAATGATTTATGAATATGCTTTGGGGCAGAAGATAATTCTGATAACCCAAAAAGTATCTTGCCAAGATCTGGGGGTGTATATTAAAATGTCCGCCTTCTATCAATCACATTCTGATCTTCCTAATAGGAGAAGATTAGATATTCAAAGCTATGAAAAATGAAAAATTAATGTAAAACTTTTTTATTTTATTGCAACAGCCTTTTTTTTTTTTTTCTTTATATCTGGACTACATAGTACAGTGCTCATTTTTCAATTTGCTATCTACAGTTTGAACATTTTCAGATCACTTCTTAACTCTACATTACTATGTCAAATAGCAACAGTGGATATTTACAAATCCCTTGCTTTAAGCTTGTGCAATATAGGCTACATCTAATATTTTACCCATGGATTGTGGGAACAGGCCTATGCAGTCTTTACATTATTGAATTATTAAATAAGTCTGAATATGTAAGAAAGCAGAAAATGCTTCACAGAGACCATACCTATTGCTAGAAGGAGTAGGAGTTATTTGACTAATTACACAGGTAGAGACGTTATATCTGGTTGTTTTTTTTTTTTTTTTTGATAGACATCCTCTAGAGTCACAGTGTAAGGCATGATTTTTAATGCAGTTATCTACATCTAGGGAGAAGTACTGTAAACTGCAAATGTTTGCTTCTCTTCCAGGACTTTAAAGAAAGTCTAAAGTCACTAATTGTGATACTACAGATACTATAAATCCCATGTTACACTAATGATGTGTAAAGACAAAGATGCTAAATGAGTCTAAGCCCACCTTACAATGCAAGCTAGGGAATAAGGTTGGATAAAACTTCACAGCGTGTAAAAATTTCCAGCTCTTCACAGAGGGAAGATGAGTCAGCAGAAGTTTATGGTTTAAGCCAATTGTTCATCTGCTGGTAGGAAGTTTGGTCACCAAATGGACATTCAGAATGTTGGGTGCTTCTGAGAGTGCCTCCTCTTTCATGTGGTGGGGAGAAAGGAGGATTCACCTTGGCTTTTAGATGCAGGAATTCTTAAAAGTGAAAGGAAACCAGAGCCTCTGACTTCCAGCTTTTTCCTTCCTTTCTGATATTTGATCAAAGCATCACTGTCTTATGATAAGCTTATAAGTTCAGGCTTTATAAGTTTTAGTGACTAACTTTGCTTGAGATGAAGTAGACTTTCATGCAGTTTATTTTTAACTATACTAAAATTATACTAAAGGAATAACATAGAAATAAGAATAACAAGGAAAATTTTAATCTACAGTCTTGATGTGATTTTTCTAACTGGTTTGGATTTTTTTCTTGCATTATGAAGTTACTTTATATGCATTTTTCTTCCAAGAAAATAAGGCCTTAAAACAAACACTTTTTATACTTTTTCTTCTAATTTTTATTTTTACTTTGCATACTTTTTTTTAAATTTAATTAATTTTAAAATATTCCTTATTAAATAGAAGCCCAAATCATGAAATGATTGAAGTGAATGAAGTGAAACTTGCATTGGAGAAGCTGTAACTGAAAAAGTCCATAAAGATAAATATTGATTTAAAAGAGGCTCATATGAATAGATGTCAGAGGTAATCACTCCTGGACCTTCATAAAAACTACAGCTGTAACTGAACTCAAAAGAAAAAGATTGATTGCTTTCTCTAGTCTTCTTAAAAAAGGAACTAAAAATGTACTTTTCTGAATATGCTGTTTCTGAGGACCTGATGATCACTTCCATCTCCATTTGTCATGTAGAACAAGTGGCTAAATGTTAAACTTCACACTGAATTTAACATCTCAGTAAGAGTGCCTTGAGGAAAAAGAGATGTGTTTCTGAGAATGTGATTTTAAAATTTCAGTGTATTAGATTTCCTCTTTCCCCTGAAGGACTAAAAGGGCAAAAAAAAATTCAACAGCTGTAAGTTACTTTACCAAGTTTTCATCTCTCAAGTTAAAACTTGGTGTGGACTATTGGGAGTGCTGCCAATTCATAATTTCATTGTAGGAGTTGAAGCTCCTACAGTGAAGTGTTGGTGTGAAGAAAAGAAATTTAAAGCTGAAATACATGAAAATCAAGCCTTACGTGATCCGATTTTAAGTGCTTCATTTAAGAATCCATAATCTCTAAGCTCTCTCAGTAGAGCCCAAGCAAGATTCAATGCATTTCTACCAGCTTTCTGTTTTTATTTGGACTCCTATAGAACCACTCTTTCTCCTTTGACAACAGTAGGACCGGGAGAAAGCTTTTAAGTTTCCCGAGTTGAAATAAACACTGGACATCAAATCTGAGTGCAACTGAAGAGCTCAAAAATTAGACATGGGAAAATTATCCTACCTACTTCAATAAAAAATACTGCTCTTTTCACATAAGTGTAAGGGAAAATAATCAATAAGAAAAAATAATTAGTTTACATATATATTGCCACTGTGAATAGCCTCAGTTTCTAACCTGTAATATCATATTGTTAAGCTCTAAAACACATTGCAACATTAAATTATTTGATGACTGTACAATGTTTTGTTACAAAAGTTAATGGTTTAAGCCAACTAATCATCTAAGATAATTATTTCTACATTCATCATATTGATATTTTGACTGCTCCATTGATGCATAGGAAATTGGTAACATTCAGTGCAAATGAATCTTGTGGAAGTTAGATATATAAATTATGTATTACACATAAAATGAATCTTAAAGTTTAAAACATTATTTTTATACAGCAGTGATGAAGGTGAACATCTTTATAATTTGAGACAGATGATCAATATTGTCATCTCTTATTCCACAATCATTTCTCTTTCTCTTAGTATTCTGACAAAGTTCCATTTGCAAATAAGGTGACTTTAAAATTTAATCTAGCATCTGATTGGATAAATTAGGTCAAAGTTTCTGCTTTTATTTATCCATTTAGGATGAAGTAAATTAATATTATTACTCTGAACATCTGTCACTTTCATGAACCACAATTCATCTGAAAAAATGGTTAACTACATTATTTTCTGTACATCGTTTTCTTCACGAAATAGAAATGAAGTCATCATAATAAAGCAGTTATAAGATCAATGTTTGCATCTTTGGAAATAAATGTCTTGGCTTTGCCTCAACATTAATGTATAAGCTGGAGACTCTTAACCTAAGACAACTTTCTTTTCCACTGACATTATTTTTTAATTAAGAACATACTTCTGGGCACTTTTTTGGGGAGTTTCAAGGTTTTCAAACCAATTTTAAGAATATAAAAACTTGCATTACTGTGCTTCTTGAAGGGCAAATGAAAGGGACATTTTTTGTAAGAGTAACCATGTCAACAAAATTTAATTATAAGCACAAGAAACTGCAATATATATATATATATGAAATATTAATAAGAAAATATGCTGAATCATAGAAAGTAGTGCCAACAAAATTTTAGAACCAGAGGGCTCTAGACATGATCTCATGTCTCTCAAATTTTGTATATAGAATGAATATTAATATACTCATTAAATATATGATCCTTATTAAGAATAAAGGTCTAATATGAATGCTACACTAAATTTAAAGAGTTTTTTATACTCTGAAATGTATTTATTCTTTGTTTGTGTTAAGTGTAGGTTCTGAGGTAATCACAAATAATGACAACAAAGTAGGTAATAAAAAATCATGACAAGAGTGTACAAAGATATTTTACTAAAACAGCTGAATTATTTTCCCCACTAAATACATAGGCAAATTTATAAAGTCCATGCAACTTTGTAGTACATGCTTCTGAGTTTTTATTTTCATCATTTTTCTTTCATTCCTGTTTAGAAATAGCAAACGTATTTTGTAATATGCTTGAATATGCTGATTATTCAAAAATAGTCAGAAGTCTCTACAGTAAATTACTGTTTGCCTCTTATTCAGGAATTTTTTACATTCCACAATTCCAAGAGAACTATTCAACTTGAAAGAAACAGTGCCATATGAATGATGTAACTATCCAACTCATAACAGATTGCTGAAATTAACTTTCGGGAATTATTCTACTGTCTGGTTTAGAATTTACATGGAATTACATTAATATACCTCTAAAATATGAGCACTGAATATCAGTGGAAAATGAGCAAGAACCCACCACTAAGGTAGCTGAGTAATTTTTTCTTCTTCCATGTATGCCATTCAAATAACTATCTCTTCAAAATATGAAGGAAAAAATACACATCCAGCAACAATGACCTGTTTTTGGAGAAGAATCTTATTAACAGAATGAAAAAATTATGATTACCACAGTGGATGAATTCTGCATTCAGTCAAGTAAAAGTCCATGCTGCTGCTGAGCTTTTGGGACCACAGAGTCCACTTCATTCTAATAGGTTAAGAAACTCCCAGATGTGTGATATCTTTTGAAATAATCTCTGTCATGTTAATAAAATTTTAAAGAGATTTGTTTCACTCTAAAACTGACTCTGCAAATCTGTGAACCGTTCAGCTCTTTGTTCAACTCCATATTAAGAGAACTTATTTCAACTAAATGACAATTGAAAAAGTCAACTTCAAAAATTCAGATTTTAAATATATAACAAGATTTCCAAATGAAAATGGAATTACTCTTGGATGACTTCAGGAGAAAATTTCCCTTAAAGTGACTTCTATACCATTGAGTAAAATGGGACTGTAAGGTGGCCATGGTGAAGCTGGTCCAAGATATTGTTCAGCTGTTAGCATGGTTCTTGGTTTAGTCCTGAGCATCGCCAATGCAAGACAACCCAAACAGGGCCAGGCTACAGTTCAGAGAATGGCATGATCAATACATTCTTTTCACTGTTCTGTTTACCCATAAAGAAAAAAAAGTAGTCATGGAAGTGATCTATGCCACACCTTAAAACTCAACCACAGTCCTATAAATGGGACCTTTTCACTGCCTGTGCTGAGCAAAAATTTCACATAACACATCCTAATTACTTGGCAAATATTGTACTTATAAGAGGGCCTAGAGGAAGGCAGAGAGTACAGCCATCTTCTTAATGACAACATACTAGTGGAAGAGCCACTAAGGTATGACGATTGTTAGAGATTAGGTTACCAAAGTGTTCAGCAATTCCAGGACCTATCTGGAGTTGGGACTAAGGGTTCTGCAGAACTTTCTCAATAGGACACAGTGTACTTCAGAAGTGAGATCACAGAGGATTGAAGGATTAGATGATCAAAATTGTAAGTTTATATGCCTAATTGCCCCTTTGTTGTACTTGTCCCAAGTGGATAGAAACCTAGGTCTCTTTTCTCAGGTGACAAGTGATAGGACATGAAGAAACTCAAGTTGTGTCAGCAAGACAGGGAGTGGGGCTAGGCTGGTCATTGGAACAATTTCTTCACAGAGAGGATGGTTAATCGCTGGAACAGACTGTCCAGGGAAATGGTAGAGCACCTGTCCCTGGAGATATTTAAGAGACACATGGACATGGAACTATGGGACATGCTTTAGTAATAGAACTCAGTAGGTCAAGTGGATGGTTTGACTTGATGATCTTTAAAGTTTTTTCCAACCTAAATAATTCTATGACTCTGTGAATCTATGATACTCCTATTGCTGTGGTTTAACAATAGAAGCTAAACAATAAACAGCCATTTGTTCCATCTCCCCCCCACTGCAGTAGAATGGGAGCAAAATCTACAATCTAATTGGAGAAAAATTAAACTCTATCTCAGATGAAAACAGTAAAATTATGAGTTGAATTAGAAACAGATCAAGCTGAAGTAACTACTTAATAGTAGTTATAAAGTAGTTAATTTTGCAGTTTCTTTCTCTTTTTTTTTTAGTTTCTCATATTATTTAATTAATACAGCCCTTAAGGTCCATTTATACTTCATGTAAATCAAATATAAATGAGCTGAAGAAATTACCATGGGGAATGGAAGGAAAATAATTAATATATTACTTGATTAGTTCTTATCTTTAGTTATTAATATTTAGTTTCTCTTTTTTTTTTTTTTTTCTTGTACAACTAAGAAATGCCTTCACTATAGGAAAAGTCATCAGAAGTTAGTGTGTTTTGTTAAATATCATTCCTGGCCTCCAGATACCTCAAATTAACAGCTCTTATTTTTTAATGGTATAACAATTACCAGAGAGAATCAGTATGCTGCCCAGAATATGTTGAGGTTTTTGGGATGCTAAACTGATATAGGTTTGTACACAAACTCAGACTGGTAGGTAAACACAGGTTCTGAGGACAATAATATGTCATCTGTTGGAAGTGTTCAAGTGGAATTTTCTTCTCTCATCATTCACAGTTATTTCTCTCATTTATCTTTCTTTCAGACAAGATCTAACAACTAAAGTGGCATTAAATAGCATGACAGCCAACTATATAAAATCAATCTTTTGAAGGCTGTATGTCTCAAATAATTTTTATGTGGCACAGGACAAATACAGAACATTATGAGGACACCTTAATGTGTACATTCTTTCCCCGTGATGTGGTTTCTAAAAATGGAAAACATCTTAACAATTATGATATGAGCTTACTCTACATTGGTGCATTTTGTGCATTAGTAATGTCTTACTGTGAATATTATACTACTAAATTAAAAATTGGCCAGTGAAAATATTTTACAATTCAACACTTAGACCTGAAATTATGTATGCATAGCTGATCAAAAATATCTATTAATATTCCTTTTTATCACATATTATGTATGGCAGTCATAGATATTTTAAAAGTGGCAAAGCAAAACATTTTTACCGTAGCCTTTATAAACATGTTCTTTTTTTTTTTTTTTTCCAAAGAAATTGAAATACTAAATGTTCCAGAGAGTATTTTTAGAGAATTCAGAAATCTTGTGAAGAAAATTAGAGGTATGTATGTTAAATAGACTTGTTTGAATAAGCATCTAAAGACTTTTAAAATTATATTACTAACAATGGTAAACCAGTTAATTTCCTCATGTTATAACTTCAATTTTATGAGTGGTAACATCTGCATTAGTCTCCAATCACTATGAACACTGTAGAAAAATGAGAATTCTATTTTAAAATGGATCAACACTACTATCACTTCATCAAGAAAAAATCACTATGAAATACGTTGTTCCCAGTGGAGAGTTAGTACAAGAAAAAGACTATTCTGTCCTTGTGAATGTCATGCTTAATGAATGTATTTGAGATATTCTGAGATCTTTAGTAGTAATACATAATGACATAGAATGATTGAAATAGACTATTAAATATGTTCTTACTGTTCAAGTTCATGAATATACAGAGCAGGTACACATTTCATTTTACCTGGTGAGATGAAAATCCCAAAGCAACATGTTTATCAATTCATGCATATTGCAATTAGAGTGTTACACTGTCCCATCAAAAATGGACCTTTAAAGGAAATGTAAAGAATCTCCTTCACTTTCATTCTCGAATGAAAAGAGTACCTAGAGAATAGGGCATGATGTCAACATGCAAACTTTATCAACTATATCTTCACTGTGTCTCACAATTTCTAACTAAAGAGTAAATGACAATCAAAGTCCTTTGGAAGGACTTTCCAACCTTAGGAAGGCATTTGCCACTCTTGGCCGTTGACTGAAATGATAAGAATATTCTACTATGTATTTACATAATAGACACACTCAGAGCTCTATGTGAACTAAATGATTTCTTTTTTTTTTTTTTTTTTTTTTCTGCATTAATTGCTAACTGCAAGGATATTCAATTTCCTAGCATTTTCATTGAATGAATGTGTAATGTAGGATAATAATTAAACAAATGGAGAAATGCACTTTTTCTTTATCATAAAAAAATTGAGCAGTTGGCTTTTAGGAGATTCAGATAACAAAACAACCAATTAAACTGTTCTAAATTTTGATTTTGTTACGTCGCTTTTTAATTTGCACCTTAGGTAGGGTTTTAAAATCATAGTGATGGTAGTTTCATAAAGTTCAATGATTAAGATGGTATCATTGGAAATAAAATTAGGCCCAAAATGAATGCTTTTAAAATACTTTTTAATACCACCTAGACTCAAAGGATAGTAATTTCCTATTGAATAATTTTCTGTCTTTTTTACCCCATTTCTATCTAATACATTTAGGATTTTAAGTTATTTCTGTGTATTTCATAGATATAGTAGCTATGAACAAAAGGTTGTTGATGAAACCGTGAAAATAATAATATATTAGAAAAAACCCAAGAGATATTTGTTGTCAACTTTTAAGTAATTTTTTAGTCTAAAAGACATGTTCTTTACCTGAATTTATTCTGAATCTTTGCTATAAAATCTTAGATATTATGTACTTTGATATTTGAATTTCTGGAAAGCAAATCGTTCCTATTACTAATATACCCAAATTTATGAAAATGCATAGTTAAAATAACTCTAAATGTTCTACTGCAAACAATGTACTTTCCATATGAAGTGGAATGATATTAATCAATGATTAAATGTTGTACTATCCTGTATTACAGAGTAGCAAGTAGAACATTTCATATACTGCAGATTATTTTTCCTTTCCCTTACTTAAATCTTACTACTAATCACACACCCACGGCAGCAGGAAACACAATAACGAATGAATGAATATGCACAGATACCAGTAGATCACTCTATATTGCACAGTGCAGTGATGTTTTGGTTTTTCAGTCTTATTTCTGGGTCAGCATCATATCTCTCTAGGAAAAGTGGTTTTTGCTGTTAGCTTAACATTCCCTCTTTGTGATTTAACTGACACAGTTGAAATCATGCCAAGGTGAGAGAGCATTTCAAGTTCAGCAGTGACAAAAGCAGCTTGGGTAAGTGCCATGAACAAGCAGCTTTCTGAGAGAGATGTGAAGAGGAGATTCAGTACATGACATTGCTGAAATGAGGAGAACACACATATTTGCACAGTCAATACTGTTATGCCCCTTTCATACTTTTTCTTTCTCAGGTCAAAAAAACGTGTATTATGTTATATTTCATCCTCCCTAAGAATTATTCTTAATTTTGGATTAAAATGTGATTGGTGGAAATATTTAAGACATTTTTACAGTAAATCCTGCTATTATCAGAGAAAGGATTTCCTTACTTCAAACTAAAATGAGATTTTCTTATGACATACACAGGACAAAAAAAAAAAAAAAAGGGTATTGGACTTTAAGAAGAAAACAATGTTTCAATTACACCTTTTTCTGTTTCTTTTATTAGCAAGAAAATCTAGGGACACAGTACTTTTAAACTATTATTGTTATTTATTGTAAGTATAAGAACTAGAAGCATTACGGCCGGGGTTCCTATGTCCAAATGCTAGGTACTGTACAAACAGAAGAAAGCTAGACAATTTGGATTTAAGACTGCTCATTGTCAAGTGCAGGCAGAGACTGCAAAAGCACAATGAGGTAACATTAGGCAGTATGAATGGCAATAATTTGTCAGGAGTTGAGTAAACGTCAAAGGAAAGACAGAACCTGTGATTTGAAGGAAAACAGTGAGGCAGGCTGGCAAGTACTTATGGATGAAATCACAAAAGCATATTGGAAAAGTCTGCTGAGAGTGTGAGTGATCCAGCTGGGGAAATATGTATTTGGCTGACTGTATGCATCTGAAGAGTCCCGAAACATAGAGATGCTATATTTCAGTGTGCCAGTAATGTGGCCCAGAAACAGAATAAGGTATGAGGTGGTGATAGTATTTTAATGGCTATTAAAAAAGGGGTTTTAGTAATCCATGCATAAATCAAACATTTCATCTGGGGAGTGTGCACGTGTGTCCAGAAGAAGCATCTGTATGATTTATTGTGACATTTGAAAAGAAGTTCCCCAATACATCTCCTCCACTAAAACCCATTTAAGCTAGGGTTAGACCTCAACAGAGATTTACATATGAAGGAACCCCAAAATGTATATAACAATAACAGTCACAACAAAGGATTATCCCCTAAAACTCTGAAAGCTTCCAATCTTATAGAAAAAGCTAGAATGATGCAGAGCATATCAGCAGCCTAGGCATGCTTTCCTCAAGAATAAATAAATATCTACAAGGGCAGCTCTCAGAGTAATGCCTCAGATTTTATTAACTTGGCTCACAGTGTTAGAGGTGGATGTTGGTGGTATGGCAGTAGACCCTGATCCTTCCCATCAATATTCCACTACATACTGTTGCCCTGTGACAGATGGCAGTAGAGAGATAAAATGGCATCTGATATAGAAGTGTGTGGAAAGCAAAGGTGTGTCACTGAATTGCTCCACGTGGAAAAAATTGCACCACTGACATTCACTGATGCTTGCTGAACATTTATGGAGGCCAAACAGTATATGCTGGCATAGCAAGGTGGTGGGTGGTGTAGTTCAGGAGTGGAGACAGCAACATGAAAGGACAAGTGATGTTCTGGATGGATATGTACAGCTGTACGTATGTACGCTACAAAATGAAGAGTGTTCTGATCACCCTGTCCGCTCAAACCTGTGGAACTGTGTATGGAGCCGAATATCAGCTTCAAAGTGGTGTTAGCATGGGAATATCTCAAAGTTTGCATCTGGTGGCTCCCTTGAATGCTCACACAGAATCAGAAAGTACACCATATGCAAGTTTGTCAGGACCTACTGAACCAATATGTGGTTGAAGGTAACAGTTTCCTGTACCATGTTATCATTGAGGAGATGTGGTGTCACCACTATGAATTAGAGTCAAAATGGTAGTCCTTGGAGTGGCAGCAGTGAATTCTCCATCAAAGAGAAAATTCAAGACACAGCCTTCAGTGGATAAAGTGATATGCACTGACTTTTGGGATAGGGAAGGCATGATCCTTCTGGATTTCCTGGAACCCAGGCAAACTATCAACTCTGACCGCTACACTGCAGTGCTGACTAAGCTGTAGTCTCTAACTTGCAGAGTCAGGCTAGAAAAGAAGACAACCTTTCTCTTGCAATGCAATAACACCAGCCCCAATACCGGTTTGTACATTGTGAAGCACATTGCCAGTCTTGGCTGGACTGTCCTACCACAGCCATTGCACAGTCCAGATTTTGTGTATTCTGATTTCCATCTGTTCATAACAACTAAAGACAGACTGCATGGGCAACATCTTCCTAGCAATTATGTAGTCTCTTTCTCATTGCTGGTGAAAATCTATAGCTAATGGTGGTGACTGTATTGAAGAATAGTGTTTTGTAGCTGACAATTTGCTCTATCAAATAGTATAATCGAGCTCTTTGTATCCGTTGCTGTTTCCATGGAAATAAATAGGAGGAATTATTTTTGGAGCAACCTACAGTTCATATGTGTGTGTGTGTGTGTGTATTTCCTCACCGGAATCTTTTGCTGACAAGACTGAAATCCACATCAGCATCTAGTGATAATGCTTAAAGACGGAGGCTGGCGAGCTAGAGCTTCACAGCAGCTGGGAAAGTCAGCAATTCTTTACAGAGCAGAAGAAAATGAAATGAGTGGATGAGGGAAAAACAGTGAGATAGAATGTGTAGACCAGTAGGGTGTAGGCTATGGATGTTTTCTAAAACCCTTTTTTTTCTAAATTACACTTTTTTTTTTTTTAAACAATGAAGTCATCCTGTGTAGACGTGATTATTTTTATTGTTTTCATCTCAACAGTTACAAAGGATGTGATCCCTGTAGCACAACTTGTTCATTACACTGGCACAGTTCCTAAAATAGCCTCCCAATCAGGGTCAAATATAGTAATGATTTGCAGTCTGTATTGACTGACAAGCCAGCTGACTGAGACAGCTGGTACATGATAGTAAGGCTTTAAGGCATTCCATAATTTGATTTTAATTTCAAAGGGTAACTATGAGTAGGCACAAAATAAATAATTTGCATAAGGACAAAGATTATCTCCTGAAGTAACTATGGTATTCATAAATTATACAGTCATAGAACGGCCTCTCATTACTTTTTATTGTCTGACCATAGCAGAGATGTCAGTATAATATGCTGGTATACATGCAGTATCATTACAGATGGTTGTGCTAAAGGTTTACTGGTAGCATTATTGCTACAAATTATGAGAAAACACTGTCTATGTTGTGGCTGTATATGGTATACAACCAGTACATGGTTGCATTATGTATAAAACACATCAACGATCTCCACAGTATTTAAGATGCTCACTTCAACCTTACCATTCTGAAATATGCATGTTTAAATATGGCAACATTTATGAGGCCAGCTTCAGTGAAACTGAACTGTTAATTATTCATTAATTAAACATAAAATCATGAGCGTATTTCATCTGATTGATGTTGCTTATTCTCATCCTAAAGCTACCTCTGTTCTAATCCTGATTAGAAATATTGACAGATAATAATTATTTCTATTTCTGACATGGAACCATGAAAAGAGATCCTCTTTGTACTGAATGATTAAGCCCATCACTTGCATGAAAATCTCTCTCTGATTCCTGGTGGAGTTTTAGGAGATCTCAGAGCTAAATAATTTTTGTGCAGGTGGAGGAAATTTGGGATTTTTAAGAAACGCACTTCTGGGACCAATCCAAACGACAATTAGAAGGAATTAAAGCATAATTAATGAAAATATAAAGGATAATTTAAAGTGTTCTTCTATAGCCACTAATCGAGAAGGGATAAACAGCATATAAGAAAGAAAAGCAAATGCATACGTTTCTAAACCTTATGTACAAGTTCAGAATAAGATACAAACCTTTGCAACGTTTAGTATTTGGTGAATTTTCATCTTTCTGGTTTCTTTCTAGTTTATATTTCAAAACCAAGTAAAACTTGGTTATATTTCCTTGGTGTGTGAGTTGAAGAGAACAGAATAACATGTGAAAAATGACTTTCATTTTCCACAGACACAATAAACCATGCACAATGGCATCAATTCTTCGTGTGCTATAAGATAGGAGGCCGTGCCAGGCCCTGACGAGAGGAGCACAGCTTACTGAGAGCATTCATTTCTAGAGAAGCTTGTAACTCCTTCAGACTTTTTCTGTTTCTTTCACTCAGGCAAAACAACTCCATAAAATGCATCAACAGAATATAAACTTAACAGAGGGCAATTAATGATCCCGTTGTGTTCTTGCTTCAGTCAATGACCAAGGTAGACTGGACTTCATATATGAGTAGAAGCCTTGAAAAGCAGAATTGTCCATGTACTTAAAAGTAAATATGTTAGAAACAAACTCAAACCCTCTTTCACCGCTGCTGTCTCAAATATCATTCAAAAAGTTTAAATCATAGCTGTTATATGGTAGCTTTCTCATAAAATAAATAATACACGAAATTCTCTTAGAGATAATGAGACAAACTTCATTACTTCTGAAAAAAAAAAAATTCTCCATGCAAATATTATGATCTTTAATAATTATGTTAATTTCTCATTTATATTCATGGCTCATAAGGTAAACTCATTATATGTCTTAACATTAACTCGATTGCATAAATATTACATTAACTTTGATCACGCAAGTATTGCACAATCATCATTTTAAATAGTTACAAAGGTGACAGAATAGTTTCCAGTGGAGTTTAATTTTTTTTCCTTTGATTTTTAAATAATATTTCTGACTTAGTTATTTTATAAATAAGCCACTGAATTTTTCAGTCTTTTATTAACTCTAATAAAAATCTGGAAAAAAAAAAAAAAAAAAAAGGTTTCCAATCACAGAAACATTTCTACACATGAGCCAGAGTTTGAGACTGGTTGCTAATAAATTATCAGATTATAACATCTTTGCTTCTATGGGATAGCCCAGAAACAAAATTCAGGTTCTGATCCAAGTGCCACTTTAACACTTGTGTATCACAAGTATGTGCTTTTTTTTTTAAGGTTTTGTTAGGATTAACTTTACCTGGATTACGTCTAAAGCCATCTATTTCCTTAAAAAGATTTAAGCATACATTTAATACTGTGTAGGACCCATACGGTAGCAAGCTCTTGCTAATACAATTTCCAGCTAACTTCCCAATAGCATAGATGTCTTTCATGCTTCTGAGCAAATGGTAGGATTGATTCACAGAAACTGGGGCCTTTTACCTTAAGTAAGTGCAATCCCATGCTCAGACTATTTCCACTCTTAAAGGGCTATCTCTCCATTGTGTCCATGGTACAATATTGCACTCATGGAAAAAAAGCAGTGAACCACAACTGTATTTCTGGAGGTGCCATCCTGGATATAGCCTTACTTTAGTGGAAAGGGGCCAAAGTTACCTTGGTTTCTGCTAGTTTTATTACATACATTACTTTTTAATATGGTTATTTATCATTCTTGAAATTTAATTTGGTTATTTATCATTCTTGAAATTTTTTCTTAGTAGAGCAACTATTCAAAGATAAAATGCACCTGTGCCATATTGGGGAATTCTTTCCTCAAGACCACGTTACTTTTTCCTTCTGAAAGAAGGGTACCATAACGTTCTCTTCTACTTGATTGGACAGACTTTTATTAACATGTCCCAGGAAGCTCTTAAGCTGCACAGGTATCTCAATATACCACAGTTCTGTACTGAGTACAGTGAAAACAGAAGGAAAAGAGGAGGAAGTAGTCCCAGACCTAGTAGACACAAGCAGTTGGTTCTTCTGTGATCTGTTACCCACTTAAAGGTATTGTGCATCACCTCTGTACTAGTCTCTTTTCCTCCTACCTTGATTCTACATCTTTTCCCAGTTTGTAAAGCTGATTTCTGAAAGAACAATTGCTTTCTCTCTCTCTCTCTGTCTCCCTTTCTGATTTGCTTTGTTTTTGTTTTGTTTGTTTGTTTGCTTGCTTAGTTGTTTTTTTTCCTCTAGAGAGAACTGGAATCGTAGATCATCTTCTTCCCCACATTCCAGCCATTTTTTGCTCTCTGTGGCAGCCTGGATGTGGAAGACTTTGTCAAACAGAAGAGGCTGGGATATATCAAACAGGTTTTCCATTGCAAGTAGCTAATGATACTGGATTTTTGGCTGAAGCCATAACAATTATTCTCATGGTGCTAAATGTTGTCGTTAGAGATGATGTAATCCAGAAGGGATAAAGGATTTCTGTATGTATGCACTGGGATTAATCTGCAGCAGGCTATTTAAAATAAAGAAGGCTTGATGTGTTTTCACATTTTATTTATGCTCTTTTCAGACAGAAAATGCATATTTTTAATTGCTTGTTTATAAATTATGTTCTTGAGGCAAAGATCAGAAAGGAACAATTAAAAAATTACTACAATTGGGAAATGTTGACACAATGTTCCTTCTACCACCTTTTTTTCTCTCTTTAGGGTAACTATATCTCTTTTAAATTCAGATAACGTTTTCAGTACATAAGTTGGTATATCCAATATCTTTGATTTCACCTTGTATTTTTGAAGCCTTTAGAACATTACCATAAAAAACTGGAATAGTGCTATGTAATTGTCTTCATACATTACAGTCTATATGCAGCATGTATTTTGTTTAGCTCTTACATTGGCAAGTTCTTCAGTAAGCATGAATAATTCAAGTATGTAGGCTGCTCTGAAAGTAATGCCTCCAAATTATTTCCACGGAAAATACAACAGATACAAAGAGTACAATAACACTATTTGATAGAACAAATTCTCCGCTACAAAACACTGATTTTCAACATAGTCACCACCACTAGCTATGCATTTTTGCTAGTGATGAACAACAGCCTACATGCCATGCTTGTAAAGATTTACACCAGCAGAAATGACCTACTGTCTCTCTCGCCTTTGCTGAAATGCACCACCCACCACCTCACTGTGCCAGCATCCACTATTTGGTTTCCATAAATGTTCATGAAGCGTCAGTAAATGTCAATGGGTGCAATTGTTTCCGCATGGAGGAATTCAGTGACACACATTTACTTCATATGCACTTCCATGTCAGATGCCAGTTTGTCCCTCTGCTGCCACCTGTCATGCGGCAATAAAATGTAATAGAATATTGGTGTGAAGGGTCAACATCTACTGTCATAACACCAACATCCACCTCTGACATCATAGCCCAATATAATAAACTGGAGGCATTACTTTCAGAACAGTTCTCATACAATAATTGTACAGATGCTTTAAATGAACATTTACCTTGTTATGTTTCAACAGAAAATACACATTCCCAGTGATATGTCATAATTGATCATAACAAGCATGTATTATCTATAAATAAACTAATCAACATTCAGCAATGAGTTGCATAAATGAATCCTTTTACATATACACCTTATAATGAGCCACTACACAACTGATGACTTATTAGTGCCATGGGCAATGAATGATTAATTAGTCAATTCAAAAGTGACTTTTTAAGCTTATAATTACTACCTTTTCTAATTTATGAAGGTTATAGACAATTTTGCCATGTTGGCATTCTAGATCTGATCGAGTAATGTCTTTGTCAACAATGCCCTAAGAATAAGGGTGGTTCCTGAGAGCTGATTGATTGCATTAAACTGAGTATTTGCTGTTGTTATGGAACCATAGACTGCAGTCAAGTCCTCTTTGGTGAATCTTGACTGGTCAATCTTGGGAAATTTAAGTGAGCAGCTGGTGAGTGAGTAAAAAACTAGAGAGTATTAAGCAGTCTGATTCTGCACAACTGCTGCTGTGTGCAGAGTGTGCTGCTATCTTCAGCTCTGGAACATTACTCATTCACTCCTCCAGCTGCTGCTGTCCTCCTCTGCCTCTGCTTCCTTCGCATTTTTCCCTCTGGTGTTTCTCATGGGAGGGGTGCGCATGAGACACTGCTGAATGCCCGACCCCCCTCCTCCACCCCACCCAGCATGAAGATTGGAAAAGGCCATAAATGTGGGATGCTAGAAGCAACTAATGAAATAATTTTTTTCTTTAGATGAATAGTGTTTCATGTATACTGAGTTCTAAGAAGGATTTCAATACACCAATATTCACTACTATTATCACAGTTAACACACTGATCCGAGTTTGTGTGATCCAAAACCCATACAAGCCAATGGAAACTGTTCTGCTTGATCCACTGGCATTAGGTGAACCACTAACCAGAGATGAACAAATTGGTTACAATGAGATCTGTGTGGGAACAGAAAGACATGGTGAGGAAATAAGTCATTTTCTCTGCAACATTTCTGTTTTCATATAGAGGAGTTAGTGGATGGACAAAAGGAGGCAACATGAAATCCTCAGCTGTGTGTTCATTTGGCCCTGTTTCAAGGTTATGGAACAGGAGCTTGACCAGAAGATGGTCAGTTCTGCAATTCAGCAGTCTCACAGGGCTAATGAGAGCAAAGTGTCACTTCCAGAACTGTAGTACAATTTCAGACGTGACATCAGTTAACAATATGATATTTTCGCTTAAGAAAAATTGCTGTATATGTGAAAAAGGAAAACGAAAAGAAAAAAAGTTTTCTAAAGTCACATAGGACTTTTTCAGAGGTTTTCATTTGAATACAGTTAAGTTGGAACATTATGTCCAACAGTGCAGAGAACAAAGCAACTGCTTCACAAATTAATATATCTGATTAACATTTGTGTCTGCAGTTCATTCATTTCCGAATGAAAGTCTGAAGAAAGTGCTGAAATTGTCAGTAGACAAGAATAAAACAGAAAAACATTAATAAACAACACATAAGGAAATTGCATCTCCATAATGTGCATATGCATTATTCTAGATTATTGAAAAATACATCGGTGCTGTGGGACTTTTCTGGCTACTATACAGAAGAAAAACAAATATAATTATATGCAGAAAATAATACTATTTATAATAACATTAACTTCTTGCAGCTTTAACATTTAAATATAATAATGGTGTTTAGTTCATGCAGAGCACCTTTTGTTGGAGGATTTGTAGGTTGGTGTCAGCATTGGCCTATATTAGAGAAGAAATCTGCATCTGAGGGCTGAATGACATTAAGGATCTGTGACAAAAAGCTAGAGCTGTAAAAACTAAAAAATTAAGCCTACTTTCTTATCTCTCTCAGTCATTTCCTCCAACAATCCATGAGTTTCCTCCAATTACTCCAAACTACTCATTAGAAACTATATACTACTAATTTCTAGCATATATAAAGTTTCCCGTTCTTCTATATAATTCTTAGAGGAGTAGGAGTACTTTGCTTAAAAGGAAAACTTATAGCATCATAGAATCACTAAGGTGGGAAATGACCTCCAAGATCATCCAGTCCAACTGTCCACCTATCACCAATATTACCATGTCCCTCAGTACAACATCTAAATGTTTCTCGAATACCTCCAGGGTCGGTGACTCCACCACCTCCCTGGTGGTTCCAGCACCTGACCACTGGTATTGTTTTTGTATATGTATGTATATTTTGTACACACATTTATATTTAATTGAACTCCACTATGCACTGTAAAGTATGAGTTATCCGTCACCTAAAATTATGTTCCTTTTTTCCTTTATTTTTGTATTACTAGGGCTTTGGTGATATTTAGGTTCCCCCCATGTTTTTTGTTAATTTATGTAGCCCATTCCTGTGACCCTTCTTCTTACATATGAAAATTTCCAAATAGCTGGGGTACTTTTGTGTGTCATTTACCTGCATAAGAACCTGTTTCAGATACTTTCTTCCATCTCATTCTTCAGCTTGAAGAATTATTTTCACTTCCATCTCCTGAACAGCTGGTTGTGTCACAGATGTTTTTGTCATGCTGTATCACTTTTTGCACATGAAAAATTGCACTATGAACAGATTATCAGTGACTGTAACATACGATGCTCCACACTATCACTTAATTGTTGCTGGAAAAAATGGATTGCACTGTTAACAGAATTACAATGGGCACATTTCAGAACTTTCTTGTGCATATTATAATGTAATGTCCAATGAATACACTACATAAAAGTGGTGCAGACTTATTTAAATATAATCCAAGTATAATGTGACTTAACAGCTGCAGCAGCTGCTGTCCATTCATTGCCTGCAAAGTTTATTAGAAGGTTGCTATGTTTGCTGCGGGAAATGTAAATGCAAATGTTGCAACTGAGACCAAGAGGGAGATAAAAATTTCATGCTGTTCTAACAGCATTTTTCTTTTTCTATTGCTGCCCATGGACTGACAAAGGTTGTGACAATGGCTGTGCTCTAATTTGTCTTTTTGACAAAAAACAAACAGAAAAACAACTAAAAGCAAAGTATCTACAACAAGACAAATGCATTTTAGAATTAATTAAAATGGATTTCTTGTGCTCTTTGATAACTGTTTGAAACAATATTATTAAAAATCTTAATTATGACATAGATTGCTTTTATATTTTTCTTGATTAAAGCTCTAATTATTAGCTAATATAAAGTTGCACCACACTTTGCATATGAGTGTATAGACAATAGAAACACTGAGGTTCATTAAAGTGATCAAAGAGAATTACATACTCTCTACGCCCTTTAATAACTATTCTACTGAGAGCTAGGAGTTTTTTAAAAACCCTGAGCAGTCCTTGCCATTAACATACTAAGTGAAGATAATTACCTAAATCAAGAGAACACAACATATTTGCAATGAACTTTCCAAATTAAAATCAACGTAAGTCTATTACTAACACAAATGAGATTCAGCTCATAAATGTTCATTATAATTAAGCAAAAACTATTATTTTAAACTACCAGGAACCCTTAGCACAATACCCTATCCTGATTTTGGAATAAATGTTTTTTGCAGTATAGAAACTATGAGACTAACTCTGATTTTTTAAAAGAAAGTAAGGATCAAAGTCTGCCTTATATTCACTGTGAAACTTATTGTATGCAGAAAGACACAGAAATCTTTATAGGATGGTAATAAAATAATTAAAAATACTTGAATGAGTTTTTAAAAAAATCGTCTGTCCTAAAAAAAATGTGTATGAGAATTTAAAGACATGATGAACAAACAAACAAAAAAACCAACAATCTAAGATGGAGCAAAATGTGATATATTGTCACAATCAAAAGAGAGAAGCCTCTAAGATCCAAGTCAAACTTTCTAAAAAGTGTATGCCAGAACACTAACTGAGAAACTACCACTCTGCTGTTTTTCTCATGGACTTGGTAAAGTGCTGGTTTGGAATCAAAAAAGTGAAGAGAAAAGAACACTCCCAAATGCACTAAGTTGGGTAGGAATTAAGACCATGTTTAACTACCTTGCTAGATGAAACTGACTTGCAATGATGTAAAGAAACAAAGCAGTGAAGGTAAAGAATTAAAAATTACATCACTTCTAAAGGGAAAAGCTGAGTAGTTTTAACACAGAAATATTGCGTAATAAATAAAATGGAAAAATTATTAAAAAGCTAGCATGAATAATTAAATATCAAATTGCAGTGAACATTGCTGGTTAAATTCAGGCTCAAGGTGAAAGACAGAAAGAGAGGTGCTTAGTTTAGGAGAATACTTTTATAGTTCTGGAGCAGAACACTGTTCATCAGAAATTAGATCTTCAGAGTTCATATTAAACTGTGTTACAATGAGACAAAAAAATCTTATTTTGTTTAATAGTTTTCTTATTTTGTTTAATAATTGTTGATCATAATGTACTATGCTAGATTAATGCACAAGCCAGACAAAAGTATTTTCTTCCTGCTAGCAGCTACATTACATGCACCTCAACATAAGCAAAGACTAGTAACACTTCTTACAATAAATCTTCTGCTCACATGCTTGTGGCTAATTCTTGTCCTAGAGAACTTTTAAATATGCATGGACTTCTATTCATAGTATGTTTGAAAGCCTGTATGTTCGTCTTAATAGCATTCCAAACTGAAAATATTTTGGCTTTACTGGCACCTCCACATTTCAATAGTCCTTATGATGTTTATGGATCAGATTTTATTTTTATTTTTACCAGAATCATCTTCCTTTGTAAATTCCATATGATTACTTCTGCTTCATCGTCTGGACCTGAGCTGATGAATTCTGCTATGTTAGAATATATAACTGATATAATGTAGCTCATAAATACAGAAGACATCTTTTCATATATCACAATTCATATAATCATATATCATAAATTTCATATAATCACAACATTTTTACAATTTCAATTGTATTTCAACATTATTAAAAGTATTAGAAGATTTTCCATTACAGCACAGATTTGAACAAAGGCAGCAATGGCACAATTCAGGAAAATAAAATTCAGTAAGCCTTTGTGGGGTCATTGCCTGAGACAGTTTTTCTGGTTCTTTGTGTGGATACTTCTTCAAGTGATACTTATAATATCATTGTTGTGATATAGCTATAGATAGATAGATAGATAGATAGATAGATAGATAGATAGATAGATATAGATATAGATATAGATATAGTGGTCTGAAGCATTTAATCTGTAATTATGCTATATTTATTTGTATTTACCTTAATATATATTGTCTTTTATATATTCAATTTCATCAGCAATGTGCCTCCAATACCACATCATAATTCAGTCATGGTAACATTAACTGGGTTTGCACAAGTAGCCATAATTGCACAAATTTCAGCACAACTCAGTAACTCAAGGATCTACCCAGCTCTTCAGTAGAACCTCACTGATGTCTCTGGACTGCATGAAAACCTATACCAGTTTTATTTCACCTAAAATCACTTGAATCACTCCACTGAGAAGCAGAGCTGTTACAAGGACAAATCCTGTCGAACAGCCACTTCCAAACCTCTGGGGTGAGCTTTTATACACCTACACATGAACTTTAAAAAGATTCAGAAAGATAAGAAGCCATTGTGCACTCTGTCAGCACATGAAGCAACAGCAGTGACACACCACTGTTCTCATGCTCTTAATTTAGAGATAGGAATCACAGTAGAAGACAAACAAAATCCTAAATTTTCATCAGATTAGTAGGATTTGGCAGAATAGTGTCAAACGTTTTTGTCCCATTGTTCATAATCTAAATATGCATACTAATATTTTCCTAATTTTAATAACAATTGTTTCACATGGTCTTGAGGATGGCATTATGCCTGGAAACTGTTTCACTAAATTGCATACCATCGTAATCTACACTTTGGAGAGCCTCCAGGACAAAGGCCATGAAGTAACATTAAAAGCAACTAGTAATTAACATTCATAAAATGTAACACAAAAGACAGGAATGATAAATTTAGATATGTGCTAGAAATGACTTCTTTAACACTTTTGTCTGGATGAGTTAAAATAGCTCTCTATTCTGGCGATTACTGCCATATGTAAGTATGCTAAAATGTAATCTGAGAAATGTGGTTTGTTCTTTATTTCAGTGCATAATAACAATAATATTGCTACATCTTAATGAACACTTGCTATTTTGTATTTTGTGTTATATGCAGCCTGTTATTAGTACTGAAGAAATACACTTTACATTAAAGATATAAGATCCACAAGATCTCAGAATGGTTGAGGTTGGAAGAGACCCCTGGAGGTTATCTGGTTTAAGCTCCCTGCTCGAACGTGGCCACCTGGAGTAGGTTGCACAGGACTATACACAGGTGGCTTTTCAATATCTCCAAGAATGGAGAGCCCACAGTGTCCTTGGTAAACCTGTGTGAGTGCTTAAAAAATTCAAAAAGTTTTCTTTACAGCAATTTTCAGGATGCTGCATTACAAAGAAAGAAATATTAAATCAATTAAATACTTTTATTAATCAATTACATATGTTTAATAGATTTCTCAGAAATGAAATGTTTTAAAATTTTCACTGCCAAGCAGAGATAATTCAACTCATACTACATATGATTTTTTACTATACATACGTATATACATGCTCACATATATTTATACCAAAGTAGGTAGAGGTTTGACTGTGTCTTCAGTTATTACATACACCAGCAGGCAGAGAAATTTTGATTTCACTTGCACCTAAGCCAACTGAGAGTAATTCTACTGAATCATTCTATTTAATGGACCTGTGTTATGTGGTGAAACTGAGAATGATACCAGGTATATTTGTATTTAAATAGCCACCTTAATGACTATCTATTTTTAATGACTATAAATAGCTAAAATACTAGCATAACACTTACTAAAGGTTACTCATTAAGATATCAACACAGCCTCGTAAATAATGAAATAGACAATTCCAGTCTAAACACATGTCAGGGTCACAAATAACAAAGCTTACATATTGGCTTTAAGTCCTTTTGTGCAGCAAAACTTGAGAAATAGGTAAGCAAAAATACATGTTTGTTTAATAATACATTTCTATGAATATTCTCCATATCTAAGAATATTACTACCAACATGTGATTTAAAACACTAATTGCAAACATTAACTGTTTTTGAAATATGTGAAAGACATCTACGCTACTAATTTTGTGGGATCAATATGTCATTTTTAAGGCAATTATCTGGTACATTTTTGTCTCTAAAACAAGGCAAAAATGAAGAAAGTAATTCAAGATATTGCAAAAGAACTAGAAGTTCTGGTTCTATACACAAGAAAACTGTTTTCCTTGTTATTCATTTAATCTTTACAACAAATCTACCACCACTCTAAAGAACCTGCCATATAAATATTTCTAATGATCAGTCAATACTGCCAATGTTGTCATCAATCACCGCAGAACCAGCACTCTTTTACACAGGAATCACATAAATCGTCTTTCAAGAAATTATAATTCTTTCAGACACACCTCTTGATCTTTGGCAAGGTCATCTCTGTCAAAACTCAAAGATGAATGAAAGGAAGGAAAAAAAAGATTCACTTTAAAAAATTGCTAGACTAAGCAAGCTTATGTCTTTAATAAGATACGTATCAAAAGCATTTGTAATGAAGAGCTTGATATTTGCCAATAAAATCGCTAGTGCTAATATTCCTTCTACACTGAAATACATTGCAAATGCTGGTTTAGAATCATAGAATCTGCAAGGTTGGAAAAGACCTCCAAGATAATCCAATCCAGCTGTACACCTACCACCAATGTTTCCCTGCTAAACCATGTCCTTCAGTACAACATCTAAGCAATTGTTGAACACCTCCAGGGACAGTGACTCCACCACCTCTCTTGGCAGCCTGTTATAGTGTCTGGCATATTGCCAGGAGTTACTCAAAAGTTCACCACAGTATGCTGGATCAAGAGTTGAATATTTAAAAATAATTCTCATAGAAATATGTGCACTTTGTAAATGAAAGTATCGTTGCACCATTTCTGAGTACACGAAGATGTGAAATATGAAGGAAGTTTGATAATAATTTCAACTTCCAACTGCAGCTTCAGTGCCTGGGATGCTATTTGAACTACTAATAACAGAAAAACTTCGGGGCATTTAGCTTGATTCATTTTCTTATACGAATTTCCATTGTCTTCTTTTGAGTGCAAGATACAGTTTTTACACAGCTTTTTGCCATTATATGCATCTAGTGGAACTGAACTATTTTTTGTCATAGCTTTTTCTCTTTAAATGTCCTTCTCTCAATTAGATGTAAAAAACTACTGAAAGCAAAGCAAAACAAATCTTTTATTGATTGCTGTTCTTTGCCTTCCTTAAAAGTCAAGAGAAAAAAAAGTAAAACTTGTTATGGAGAAATTAGTTCTGCAATAACATCATTACAAATCACTTGCTAATAAATGGCTATATGTAAAACTGCTTTACATGAGAAATGTTCTTACATTGAATATTATTTCAGCTGATTATAACACAGACATAATATAAAGACACTGGGATAAGAGGCAATAATACGAAAGATTTAAAAATCACAAGTTGGAAAAAAAAAAAAAAAAAAAACAACTAAACTAAAAAGAGAACTGTTTTCTCCACTAAGCCAGATTTAGATGTGTGTTGGCACCTAACACAGAAATGCAATAATCCTCATACTTCCCTGTGACAACTAATGCATGACAATAATTTATAAGAAATTTTGCAGAAGAGCTGAAAGGTGGTACTGGTAAACAACAGGTAAACAAAGTTATTCATGGGAGAAATGTGGTCTGGAAATAAGGACTACTGTCTTTATTTCCAGAATGTTTACTGTGAGATAATACGAAATAAAAAATGCTCATAAAACATAAGCTGAATAGGAACACTTGGGCTTCTGATATATGAAAAGTGTTTTGGAACATTTAAGCGCCTTAGTTGCAAAGTTTCCTTCATAATATTATAAATTATTTATTCTGCAGTACTCAAAGAGGTATTCCAGTCAGATTGGCTCAAATTTGGAATGCACTAAAGCAAATTCAGCTGAATTCCAAATAGTTTAAATTAATACATATTAAAAGTAGGTTGGTTCTGTGGCTATGTCACAAGACAAGAATTGGGAAAAGAGGGTCAGACCTTCTCTCCAGCCATTCTCTGTGACTTTGGAAAAGACACAACCAAACCATTCAAGGTGCAACGCTGGAGCATATCGAATATAATTTCCAAACTGTTCAAAATAAACAAACTAACCAGATGAATTTCTGGAAGAGAAACATTACAAAGTCAAAAAATGAGATATAGTTTCTGGAAGAACAAGTATCTGAGCCTTACACTGCTGGAAGTCTGGAGGGAATCCCAGAGGAGATACCAGAACATGCTGACCATCCATGACCAAGTGCATGGAGCACTTTCATAAACACTTTTCTGAGGCACTGGTGGAGATATGATGCCAGGCTACGTATGCCTTTGGTGTTGCCATTTTCATGTTCAACCAGCTAGCTTGAGAAGTACTTTTACTTTATCTACTATGAATTGAAGTTCATCTGTTTGACAAGTTGAGTAAATATTGATGCAGTTAGTTCACAGTGAACATGATGAACCTACAGTTTCATTGTTACCACTGCAGTTAATGTAAAACTGGTATATAGGTACTTAAATTGCAGTTATTCAGGATTTAAATGTCTTGAGACATCCGAGATGTATTTGTACAAATTGTTAAAAACACTAATGCAATGTTTCATAATAAATTATGAGATGAGCCAAAGATAATGAAACCCTGTATGAAATACATTTGCCTTACATGAACATATGCCACAACACAACACAGCAAGAGATACTCTAGCACATTGTGCCTAGGGCTGGAGAAAAGAGGACTGTCAATGATAAAAAATTGACACAGAATAAAGTACATAGGTTGCTCTGCAAATAATGCCTCCTATTTATTTCCATGGAAAGTATAACAGATACAAAGAGCACAATCTCGCTATTTGATAGAGCAAATTCTCAGCTACAATGAACAGCTTCTCAACATAGTCACCACCATTAGCTGTGCATTTTCTCCAGTGATGAACAAGAGCCTTCATGCTGAACTCATAAAAATCTTCATGGCCTTTTGGAATGTGGCTTGTCTTTCATGTTGCTGTCACCGCTGCTGAAACTCACAACCCACTGCCTCACTGTGCTCACATCCACTATTTGGCCTCTATAAATGTTTAGCAATTGTCAGTGAATGTCACCGGGCGCAATTTTTTCCTCATGGAGGAATTTCATGGCACATCTTTGCTTCAGATGCACTTCCATGTTACACACCAGACTGTCCCTCTGCTGACATCTGTCACACAGCAACAAAATGTAATGGGATATTGGTGGGAAGATTCATTCTCTACTACCACATCACCAACATCCACTGCTGACATTGTGGACCAACATGATAACAAAGGGGCATTAATTTCAGAGCAGCCCTTATATAATGCCATAGAAATTTTTTATTCTATCAGTGTTCTAAATCCCACTGATTTTCAAACAGAAAAATCATCCAGGAACACTGTCATTTTACCATGATTTAACAAGATATAATGAATTAGCTGAGCAACTCTAAATGTTTGTGCACTCAGTCTTAGCCAGTGGCAAAAATAAGATAATTTTGTTTAGCCCAGCCTGAAATGATTGACGTTCAAGTTAAGCTGATGAATGGTAACATGTTAACATTAGTAACCTAATTGTGTGTCTGAGTTCTCAGGCTCCTAAGTCTGCTTAAGTCACTTTGGAAAATTGGATTTTGCTAAGTCATTTATAACAAGATTTTTCAAGGTACTTAGACAGTTTACTCTCATCAAAATCAGTGGGAGACAGATGACACAGTGCCTTTCAAAATCTTGTTTGCAGAGTTGTGCACTGATGACCAGAGAAAAAAAGAAAAACTGTCCCACACCTGCAAATTGCTTTCAGACAATGACAACTTCCTGGGAACAAGAATGCAGGGATAATTAATTGAGAAAAAACAGACAGGAGTCACTGTTCACTCACACCACCCCTTGAATCATGATCAGGCCTCAAATACATGTGGTAAGGGAAAGGCTGAGTGTGAGAGCCTGGATGATAGTAATACTAATAATATAATGCTCAAATATGTGGCTGATTAAAATTGTAATGGTTATGAATCACTTGCAAGTTAAAACATACAAGAATGTATGTCATCAATCGTTTCCAAGGCAGTTATGTTCAATTGGTTTCTTGGCATCACAGTGGATATAAACAAGACACATTACTTTCTGCGTGTTGATTTTCGGTACTGAAGGAAAATCCAGTTTCTCAGTGGGGGTAGGCTAGTGTCCTTTCTCTCAGCTCAGACAGTGACTGAGGAAAGACTGACAGTGCTTGGAAGGATGAATGAATCCCCCTTCCCAATCCATAGATGGCAAACAGGAAAACTGGCCCAGAAGTGGGCTGGGTGACAAGAATAGCTAGGATCCACAGCATATAAAAGCTAAAAGGAACTATTTCAAAGAATAAAACAGTCATTGGAATATTTTCTTATGATATTTTCTTATGATGTACTGACCTTTGCCATTAAAAATTAACCTTTGCTTTTCTTTCATTTAACTTACGAATAAGTTAAACACCTGTTACGTGTGAACGGAGGGTGACCACAAAGCATCTCTCTTTATAACTTAATACACTGTCTGAGACGTATAATGTAATAGCTCTGGTTCACATGCTTAGTGTATTACAGATGTCTACAGAGTATTCCCTTTATTATCTGCTTATTAATAGCAAATGCATTGAAATAACCTAATAAAGAAGTGCTCACTATCAAGAATTGGACCCTGCAAGCATAAATGGAGCTGTGTGCCAGCATCATTCTTTTCATGAGTTTTCCTACTCTTCCAAGACTTCCAGCAGAACCAAGAGAATGCAAGGGCACACTGCCAGTGACAACCTTAGCAAGCATTAAGCAACATCCTAATATGTTTTTTAAGATAACTTCTTGAAATTTAAAACATTTTTTTGAGATTTAAAGGACACACAAAAAAATAAAAACCCCTTGCATTTTTTATTTTATTTTTGTCTCCAGGGGTGTGTGTGCATTGTAGATTCGAGGATGCCCAAATCAAAAAATTATGAGACTATTTCCTCTATAGCAAAATTCCTCAAAGGACTGCTGCACTGAATGACTTGTACAGCTCAAAATACTCAAATAATGTTATTTACAAAATTGTAAATGGGTAAAAATTGTAGAGTGTTTAAAAATGCAACTTTGAACTCCAGAAGGAACACTCTTTTTCTCTCCAAAAACTAAACTAAACTAAAATATGTTGCAATCTGTGATAGAAATTTATCTTTAATTATTCTGTTTCTGAAATCACTGTGTTACATGTCTAACTCTGAAACCATATTCAACAACAGGAAATATAGTCACAGAAATATTTAAATGGATAAGAAAATGTAAAATAACCTATATTTTTTAGTCAGCTAATTGGTACCTAAAATAGTTAACTGGACAAAATCCCAACATCTTTTGTCTGTTTCAGAGTTTCAAGATTTAGAAATAGAAATTCAGAAATAGCAATGAAGTGAATATATTTTATCATTTCCTATATCTTCATAAATGCAAGTTACTATGTAAAGTGAGCATTGCAATGCTTAAGCATGCTAGGTAGCAATTTATTCATGTGAATGGAATTACTTATGTGTTATTATGACAACAGGGGATGTCATTGGTGCTGTTTATAAGGGAATGCCCTTCATTATGAACAGTTATAGAAAGTGCCATCTAGTATAGAATAATGGAATCACAGAATCATTAATGTTGGAAAATACCTCAAATATCACCTTATTCAACTGTCCACCTACCACCAACGTTGCCCACTAAACCAGTCCTTAAGTACCACATCTACACAATTCTTGAACTCCTCCACTTTCCTGGGCAGTCCATTCCAGTGCCTGGTCACCATTCTAGAGAAGAAGTTTTTTATAACACCCAACCTGAGCCTCCCCTTGTGCAACTTGAGGCCATTCCCTCTAGTCCTAACGCTAGTTATTTGGGAGAAGAGGTCGACTCCCACCTTGCCACAACATCCTTTCAGGTAGTTGTAGAGAGTGACAAGGTCACTCCTGAGCCTTCTCTTCTCCAGACTAAACAATCCCAGTTCCCTCAACCACTCCCCATAACAGACAGTGCAACACCCTGTAAGTAAAATATTAATGCTCAGTGGTCTCAAGTTGAAAAATAATTTTATAGTTCAGCTCCTTTGAGATTTCTGGATGCATAGCTCCTTGAAAAATCTGACTGTTCAACAGACAGTTGAATATTAGAATTCTGAGAAACAGAAAACCTAAGCAAACTCCACATAAAGTATCCACGACTTCACAACTCTCACCATTATTACTTCACACAATATGGTCCACTAATAATGATCCTTAGTCATGTGTGATATGTGTTGCTATTCCTTCAGTCTCTATCACAAAATGACACAGCAAAGCTGACTAGGGCGGTGTTAAATAAAGGTCATAAATCTACGGCTTTCTCATGTTTTGTTTTGTTTTGTTTTTATTTATTTCTAGATGCTGGACTGGTTCTTGAAATTATCTTGCAAAATAGCATTCTTCCCAGAGACGTCTGCAGTAAACAGCTGCTTGTCCCTGGGGTTCAGATGATGTCCTTGGCAAAACAGCTTATGAAACTCTATTACCAGGAAGAATTCCTAGGAATTCAGGACACTGTAATGTCCTTAATATCTCCAGCTCTGCAGCTGCAGCACAGAATAGCATTAGCTTTCCATTCTTCATGCAACCACCAGTGTTCAAGACTTGCTGAGTGAGTGCAGTGGGACTATTTTGGACGAAACGTCTCTTCATAGTTGCAATCTCTTAATGCAGACTCTCAATCAAACTGTGGTAATATCATTCTGATAGCTAACTGAACTTCACTATACTGTTCTCTCACTCCCCCTCCTCACTAGAGAAGAAGGTATGATGGAAAAAATATCTTGTGGGTTTTGATAGGTTCAGGGAGCTCCCTCGCCAATTACTATCAAGGGGAAAACAGACTCAGCGTAGAGATTACTGTTATTTATTGGCTATTACTAACAGATTACAGCAGTGAAAACTGAAAGTGCAAATTGGGACAGTTTAGTCTAGAGAAGAGGAAGGTCAACAAAGACCTCATAGACCTCTATAACTCCCTGAAAGAAGGTTGTAGTGAGGTGGGGGTTGGCCTCTTCCTAGGTGACAGTGATAGGATAAGAGGTTGTGAAAGACAATAGCTGAGTGGTTTTTTTTGCTCAAAGCTCGCTTTCTGAGGCACTTTTCATGATAAGACTCAAGCTGATTTATGGTGGGTGGTAGGTATCACTGTGTGGCAATCAACATTACTTTGGGGACAATTTTATGTTTGAAAGCGTTTCATTGGAAACATTTCCCTTCAAAAGAGAGTGACCAGGAGTTTTCACTAGTGGAAGACCTGGCCTGTGATCAAATAACTCCAGCTTGGAACAGGAGTTTGGGGCATGATACCATTGTATCCTGTGAAGACAAGATACATGTTGGCGTTTCCCTGCTTTCTCTTATCTCCTGACTTAAACTTACAAGGCCTGGAAGGCGGGAACAAAGGAGTTCCTACTGAGATCCCAAAGCCAGAAGCTGTCATTCCAAAAGATCTGACTTGACCGCTTTGGACTTACAAATAAGTTCGTATTGACATTTTTAGTAGTTGTCAACTGAACAACACAACCCTCGACAACCCATCGCTACTGAAGATCAACATCTGAACTACAAGCAATGCTGGAAACCCCGGTGGTGACTCTCTCTCTCTTGCTTTCCACAAAGACTCTTTGCTTTTCTTTCCTATCTCTTTTCCATCACCTTATCTTCTCTTCCCCATCCCCCTTAGTCACTAGGACTTGTAATATGCTGGTTGGGCAAACATTTGACCTGTTTTATCTTAATCTTGCCATCAGGTATATCTATATTAAAGAATCTTCTCTCCCACTATCATTGGAATGAGACAGAGGTAATGGCCTCAAGTTGTGTCATGGGAGGTTCAGGTTAGATATAAGAAAAAACTTATTCTCCAAAAGAGTGGTGAGGTATTGGAACAGGTTGCCCAAGGAGGTGGTGGAGTCACCATCCCTAAAGGTGTTCAAGAAATGTGCAGATGTGGTACTTAGGTATATGGTTTAGTGGGCCACACTGGAGGTAAGTGGAAAGCTGAAATAGATAATCTTAGAGGTCTGTTCCAACCTTCATGATTCTGTGATTCTAAGAAAAGTAAACTAAAAACACCTTCCCACCTCTTTTATTTCCTCCCCAAAAGAAGTGCAGGGGAATACAAAATGGGGGCTGTGGTTGGTCCGTAATTGCTCCTTCAAGGTCACTCTGGCCCTGCTCCACATGGGGCTCCTCCCACGGGCCTTCCCCAGCTGATCCTGTGCAGGCTTCCCATAGGCTGCTGCTCTTCCAACACCACTCCAGCATTGCTCCAGTCTGTACTACGGGGCCCACATCTGTTTATCTGTCTAATCTTCTGTTTCAATAAGAGGCAGATGTTAATGCAATACTAAGTTGGAGCTTGTGAAAAAGATGAGTTTGATGAATTTGAGTTTTAGCATCTGCCTGCAAGATTCTATATAATTTGTGTACAGTATATATTCCTATGTTTTCAAGGTAGTTGAGAGGAGTTGCTGGATATTATTTGGGAAAAAATGCACTTCACTTGCTCTGCTGCAACTTTCATTACAGGCATGTGTTAAGGTATGCTGTGGAAAAATCAAATTTAATTTTAAGAAAAAAAGATTGTAACAATCTGACTACTCTATTTTAGCTAGCACTGAGTATATATTATGACATTTCCAAAAAGTTTCATGCAATCCAGAACATTTTAATGATGATTACATCTATTTACACTAATTATGTAGTTATACCAATTGCACAAATAGAAGACGATAAATATCCTTGACTGAAGCCAACAAGTAATTAGCAAAATAGAAACAACATGAAAACAGGCTGGGAGTAAAACTGAAGGAAAATGTAGGTGATTACTCTTCATGTATGTAACAAATGAACAACCTCTATTGTCCTTGTCCCCTTTTGTCATCTACCCAAATGAGAACTTACACCCTTAAGCGCTGCCTGGGGAAAATTTCCTTATAAATCTCCTTAAATGTTTTTACATATATCAAAGCTTAGAGATGATGGAATGTTTTCCCAAATCAGAGAAGAAATGCATAAAATGAATACAATATTGTTTTGCATCTACAGTACTGCAGAGGCCAAAAATGTTTTCAGAGATCTCTTTTTCTTACCAACACAAATTAATGTTGCTGGTAGAGATGGGAGTGTGGAACCTGAGGTATGCCTTAGTGCAAGTGTGTGCTGCTTGCTCACAAAGATTTATGAATTCAGCAGGGCACAGAAGACATTCTTCCTGGGAATGCAGTTTCTTTTTTTTTTTTTTTTCTTCTTTTATTATTTTGCTATCTGTACCAAGAATACTCAAGTCTTTTGTCACCATCCTCATTAAACTGCACCAGTGAAAACTCATCCTATTTGATCTTCTTTGTTTTGTCTTTCTATCTCTTCCTAGCATAACTGAAATATCGTATTTCAGGAACTCAGGGATAACGCACAAGTAAATATTTAAATAACAAAAATGCCTAATCAAATAATTCAAATTAATTATACCTTAATCCACCAGTCAGGTGAGGATCTTATTCTCCAATAAAATCAACCTCACAAATATTTCTCTATGTGTAGATAATTTAATTATTTAATTTTATTTACAATTTTTTCCAGTGCATTTTCCCCCAGCAGACATGCTGCTCATTTTTTCTTTCAGATGAAAAAGAATGGATGAGCAATTCAGGCATCTTACAAATCAACTCTCAAACCAAGTGGCTGATAGAATAGCCTAAAAATGCATCTAAAAATCACCAAGCTGATCTGAAAGGGCACTGGCAACCGTATTTGATGGACCTAGGTTTCCCAAATTATTTTAGAAATTCTGATATTGTGAGGAAAAAAAAAATCTTCAGGAAGAAACTATGTTAGTGCTGTCATGATTAATAGACATCATTTGTTTACATTGATGACTTTGGCTTAATGTGTTGTAGTAGAGACAAGACTTGGAGAGATTTAAAAATTCATTTTACTTCCTTTATGCAAAATAAAGAGTTATCATTGAATTTGGGTTGATGTGTGGGAAAAAAGGACTACCTGTTCACTTAGTCATTCCTTTGTCTAAAAAGGACAATTTACAATTACAAATTGATCAAAATTTTGTTGGCACTCTTTTGGGACCACAAGCCATGATAGGCAAAACCGCTTAAGTTTGTGGAACTTAAATGTCCAGAACACTGTTTCCCAGGCCAGTCTTCAGAATGTGACAAACTGTTAAAGTTTGCTTGGCTGTATATGCAAAACAGCGCACAAATAGTGCAAGCCACATTGTCTACAAGTGTAAAGGAAAATTATACAACTCATGCCAAAATATGCTTTATCTATTCCAAATTATTTATTAGTTTTTATAGTTCCAATTACTTTTATTTCTATGGAATTTCACTCATATGTATCAATCACTGAAGCACAATTTTACACTTTATTTTTTCTGTACTAAGGGATATTAACACATGCCTCTAAAGAACAAACCATTAACTTTTTTTAAAAGAGCCGTGGTCATTTTAATTAGGGCACTCAGTAGAATTTGCTAGCAATATTTAACTTTAATTGACAACTTGTCAACATGATCTAACATTTCTCTGTTCAAATGACTACAGGAAGAAGTGCAACATTACTAAATGGAACTGCTAAACTACTTGCCATTAGTTTATGCAGTTGAAGAAAATATTTTAATGAAGAGCTTGGATTTCAGAGTTCTCTTTGATTTTGTTACGGAAATTTATATTCTTAAGCAGAGAAAACGGATGTTTAAACTTTAGGTTTACATGAATATCTTTTCTGTACTTTTCTTGTAAAACATTAAAACATATTTCAAATTAATCTTAAAAATCACAGAATCACAAATCTTATGGGTTGTAAGGGACCTCTGGAGATCAAGTCCAGCCTCCTGCTAAAGCACATTCCCTACAGTAGGTCAATTTTGTCATGTGTCAATAATGTTCTAAAACTTCCTGCTCATCTATTCTTGACTGAGCTTTTAAATTTGGAGACAATATTCCTGAATACTTTACTTTTAAAGTTAAATAGTAATTCTATCATTACACAACTGATACAATTTTATTGGCTAGCATAGTGATTTTTTTTTTTCAGTCTCAACAGTAATGACAGTGTGCATGAACTACTTTTAAACAGATATTGTGATTACTGTCATCATTATGATTATTGCTAGAATATCGGAGCTTCTGTCTAAACTGAGTGATCTATTTAGTAAGGTACATTTAGGCAGCTGATGCCTTCATTAATTTAATAAAAATATAAGAAAGAAACAAACAACTCATCTCATCCTAATGCCCACACTTCTCCAAATAGCTGCATTCTGGGATGAAGAAATGTTCTCTCCTTCTCTGCTTTTTTGTAAATTCCATTGAGAGGAAACAAATGATAACCAGAAGAAAACTCACAAGAGAGGAAGTGGAACTATTAATTTGACAATTAAGGAAAGATCATTGTCAAGTGTTTATTATAACAGCTGAAGATGAATTAAGTTGCTTAGCAACTTTAAAGTGTTGTAAAGCAGTGTTGACAACCTCATATAGAAGCAAACTATCAGAGTCAAGACAGAACAGTATATAAGATTGGATAGTATAAACATAATCAAAACCGGAGTATAGCAGATTTCATCAAATCATCATCAGACAAACTGGATAATATTTAGGTAACTTCTGCTGAGTGAAAAATCAAGTTTGATGGACACTGTCAGCAAAGAATTAAATTACCTATTATAAAGCAAATACATTTTTATAGGAAACAAAACATTTTTCTATGTCTGCAGAGAAGAATTCCATTTGCAAGTGTTAACAACTTTTTGGGGGATTTTAAGTGGTTGCTAAATTAAAGGGGTACATTTTTAAAGGCAATAAGAAATAAATGTTTCAGTGTGTAGTCCCTAAACGAGTGCCATCCTTGATCTATTTTATAAGATCAAGGCTCATATTCATCCTACTTAAACTAAATTAACAATATAGATTTTACATATTTTTGGTTTCTAGCCAAAGGAATCTTCTAGGGATCCCTAAAAATGACAATGCCAGCTGAGCTCCGTTGTCTATTAACAGATGCAGATGGGAGAAAATTCCAGTTCCAAACACTTATCTGCTTTGACATGTAGTTTGAAATTACTATGGTTCAATTGTTCCTCTAGTTATAAAACTCTGAGATGTTCTCACACATTTCTGAGGAATAAGAGTACATCTTAGAAATCAGTAAGGTAAGCCATATTATGATTTTTATGTTAAGTTCTTAGGCAATAGGTAAACTAAAAAGCTACCTTAAGAGACAAATGATTGGATTGGGCAATTTTCAATATATCAGCTGATCCTGAATATCTGTCTGTGTTTATGGTCTTACCTTAGGACTTCTTGATGTAAGTTACCAGAGGAAGAATTTTAAGCAAATGCTTGAAGCTCTCCAAGACTCAGTACAATTTGAGGCGTAAAGTTAAGCATACGCTTAAATATTTCCTTGAATATGCATAAGCTCCTCAGCTGGATCCTTCTGTGAACATGCCTCCTTTTAAAATTGTTTGCTGAAATATTTGTGGAAAGTGAATCCTCTGGAGCCAAAAACCCAGCTTGTATATATAAAGTTCAAATAAATGTTTGTGAATAAGTTTTGCAGTATTACTTCATATTTCTCTGAGGAATAATATCTGCTAACCGGCCTTGCCATCAATAAGAAAGTAACTAGATACAAAATGTCAATATATATAGTTGTCTCCAGAATTGACAAGTCAATGAAATTTAAAGTTAAATTGCAGAACATCTGGCTAGAAGCATAGTTTTAAGAAGCCTCCTCTATTTTAAGTCAGCAAACTCGGAGGAGAATGGCTAGCATCTCTGCGGGCATCTGCTGTATTCAGCAACTGCCTATTCCCAAAAGCTTTGAAGAGCTGGGAATCGAAAAGGGTGCTGGAAGATTCAGCTAGTGTGAAAAAAGTGGCTGCATGGCTGCAAATCATGGCCATGAATGAGAATTTCTGCAGTACAGCAGCTGCACACATTGATTGCAATTACCTGTGCTACAGTGATTGTGATATACAGAGAAGAAAGGAATTACAGTGTGGCTTCAAACCTGCAGACAAATTTCAAAAGGCTTTTCTTAGGAATTCCAAAGTTTAAGTGTAATTTATTTCTTTGTTAATTTTTATTTTTCTTATTCATATATTATTAGATTATATTGGATGTAATACAGCACTGAAGAAAGTATGTCAATGTGATCTCTCTTACAGGCTAGTCACTGTTGTGAAATTAGGTTGCACTGATGTTTATGAAATGCCATAATAAGGAAACACCAACAGAATTGTTGTCCATTTCTGGGGAAATGGACAAGGGAAAAGTCTCTTGACCACAAGTTTTTATTCTCATAATAATATCCTTTAGAAATGCTGCAATTTCAATAGCAACTGAAACAACAACAACAAAATATTACTGAATAAGCTATCATTTGATTAGTGATCATGCTCATTTGAAAGTGTATCAGCATGACTTTGTGTTAAAACTACCACTGTATCTGAGATGGCTTATTCATGTGACAGCCAAGTATAGGACTTCAGTTTCAGTTGTTTTCACTGAAGGACCACTAACCAGACTTATGTTCGTGAAGAAATCCATTGTCAGGTGCTGCTGTACAGACAGCAAGAGAAGGGCATTCCATGTACAAAAATGAGATAGAATTGGTCTCAAATAATGGCTCCATGGCTGTTCTCTCAGGCATATGGCTGTGGAACGAGGAGGGCTTAAATGGCCAAGAGATAGGAACATTAGTCAGTAGACGGGCTTAAATCTGACCTTTGCCTTTGAACAAATGTTCGACAAAATAAGTCATTCTTACTGAAAAAATACCATTTTTATTCCAGCCTGAAACATTTTAACTGGCTGTATCATGTAGTACAAATTATATCAATTCTGCCTTACTGCTCGCCATAGGATGGTGTGGCTGTCTGAGCCCATACCTGTTCTATTGAGAGGCAAAAGTTGCCCTGCATCACAGAGGAAATCCACAGAAGAAGAATTTTGGATACTATAACAACTACCTAATATTTAGATTTTAATTAATTATATTACCAAATGGCTGTAGTTTTGAATTAAGTACTGTTTTCCTTAAAGCAACGATGTCTTTATCTCTCGTACACCTAAAGCTGCTGTTTTTCTCTGGAGGATTTGGACCCCATAGCAGATGAATCTGCTTGGAGAAAATACTTGTTTCTACTGAATTGTTGTACAATTCAATGTTAACTGATTACTATACTAGAATCTAGCTATTCTCAATCTTCTTATTCTATCTAGAATATACTGATAAATTATCCAAAGCCCATTAAGCCACTCTGTTGGTCATGCTACTTAAAATTATGTGAAGAATATGATTACGTTTAAGATTCATATTTTTGTGCTGATTTTTGATTGTTAGTGTAACAAATCCAGAGAAGTGGGAGACAGTCAGAAACTCCAGCCTATATTTGTCCCTAACATTAAGAATGTATAAATATTTTACTGATTACTGTTGTAAATTAGTATTAAGAGACAGTCGTTTGCATAATGTATTGCAGGGATGAAGTGGAAGTGAATGATTTGTTCTTATGTGCCAATAAACTATTATGACACTGAGTATGAAGATAGAACATTTATGAGACTCGCTGATATGTGCTGTTGGTCATGTGAATTATGATTTACCTAGAAACTATGTTTATGAGTAAACAAATCTGCTAATTAAAGCTAATTGTGTCGGTTGCATAGCCAACAAACATAATTAGTCTAGCTCTTTAATTCCCTTGGGGAAAAGATATTACTGAGTGGCATGAGGTGAAAAATGGAAATAAACCCCGAAGTGGAAGGCAAACAAGCAGTAAAGTGTGAAGAAGCATTCAACTTAAGCATGGTTGAAAGCACAAATTATATGAGATTTCACTGAAAGGTTAGTGACAAAGGAAATGCAGAGGCAGATGAATACAGAAAAAGGAAAAAATTGTACTGCTTGATCTATGGTGAATATAGATAAAAATAAGTGATTCATAGCTTTCACATTAAAAATAATTGTCATATGGTTCCTACACTCCATTTGCAATCCTTGGATGTAAGAACACAGAAGCAGCTACTCAAAATATCTACATTTATATATAAATATGTAAACTTGATGCATATATCACCCTTTTTGTTGTTGAAGAATATAAACCATTCTGAAACTTCTTCTGTCTCATATCATTGCAGGTGGGGAAAGATCACTCTCATAACTCAGTGTGGCTGCCATCAGTGATCAAACACGTACCTGATTAATCTATCTGAGGAGCTTCCAAGCCATGTTTTAATACTGATGTTTATATTCTGAATTGCAACAAAGAGCCTGGAAGGCTGTTAAAAAATTGAAAAATGTTTTAAACTCTAAGATTCAGAATATTTTTCCTAAGAATAAACAGGCCATTCTGTGGAGAGCAAAGCCTTCAGAAAACACTTGAAATTTATTAAATTCTTTTCTACAGTGTTACTCCTCTAGCTCATTAATTATTGTATCTGCTACTATAAAAGTGTCATGCAACTAGGAGGAAAATTGTCCCATGCAAATCTACAAGTGAAAAGGGTCACTATGACACTCTTCTGTGATGTGGTCCAGTACATAAGTATTGATGTGACTCTTCTGCTTTCCGCAGTCATAAATGGGAGACATTCTAGATGCTGTGGTTCAAATAGAAAACCTCCCATTATTTAGAAGAACAAGATCTCCCTTTTTGCTTTGTTAATGTAGACTAAAAAGATTTTACATTACAGAACTGCAGAGTTTAGTTGTATAAAATTTATTTTTTTCTTCATGCCTGCCATAAAATTAAATTCAGATAAGATAACCATGGACTTAATTCTAAGTGCCACTTGAAAACAAGCCAGAATGGGAATAAGTTGGATCACTTTGAGCTGAAGAAGTCAATGAGTACCTGTAACACTTCAAAAATGTGCTGTGGATTGCCTAACTTATTCAGGGCTGAGGAAGAGTAACTTTCCTGGAAAATGTAATGCCATACATTCTAGGTGGTCAAACTCCAGTAATGCATTCAGACCACAGGTGAGGTGGTTGAGATCTGCTATATTTTTTTATTCACTGCTTAGTGTATACAGATTGTGCATGTTTGTTTGTTTATTTCAAGAAATCCAGCAGCCAGAAGGAGGCAGCTACCTGTTTGGCTTGGCCTGGGTTGGGTAGAAGAGACACAGGCCATCAGTGTGCCATCTCTGTGAGCATTCCCAAAGGTTCTCAATAATGACTCCTAGGAAAGAAAATGACCAACATTTAGGACCACCTGGGAGTCTGTGGTGATGAGAGGTCTCTCCATGGTCTCAAAGAAGGCAGTATTAAAGCAGGAAGTAAACACTAGAGGTTACAAAGCAAGCCTACAGGAAGGGGTTGAAGCAGAGACAGGTTTAATTAACATTTTATTTCAAATTTATTCACTAGAACTAAGCTTTCTGTGTTTCAGCTACCTCAGTGTAGTTTCTCTTCTAAAAATAACAAACATGAACAGACTGCATTTCATGTGCTTTGAAATTAGAACTTAACCAATCTTCCCAGTATTGACTTTGAGTGAGATAATGCCCTTAAATGCTGTTGCAGTTAGCCATAAGCATTGTGTTGGTGAGACAGTGCTCAAGAATGCTAGCCTATCTCTAAAGAGAAATAGCAAGAAGTAACTATATACCATTTCTTCATATTTTGCATACAGCCAGATTGGGATTAACTCACTTTTAACTTTCAGCTAAATTCATGTAGCTTTTCTTAAATATTTTGACTAGAGGTATCTGAAAATCAACAAGAAACTTGGTCTCTTGAGTTTAATAGAATCATAGAATTATAGAATCACAAGGTTGGAAACGACCTATAAGATCATCATCATCATAAGATTTCAGTAAAATGTTTTCATCTTTTAAAAATGTTCATACATACTTTTTGACTAGGGTTGAAATTCTGAGAGTATTATAGAAATTTTTGTTGTTACTGTAAATATGACAGTCATTTCAAGTCAAAGTATTTTCTTTCCTAGGAAATATATATTAAAGGAAAAAAAACCCTATCATGCTGTCAGAATTTATATTCAAGTTAAGAAAAACATGACTATCTGTCCATCTGCCAATATTAAATACTTTTATCTTGTTTCCAGTCACACTGTAATAGGAAAATAAATATATCTTTCTTCATAAGTGTGGCAGGAAGACTGATAAAGAATTGTGAAGTATTGAACTGCTGGTCTTTCAACAGTACTAATTACAGAGAATTTAGCTTGTGTTGTGATCACAAAAACATAGCATAATCAGGAAAGTGGAATGATTTTTTTTTTTTTTTTTCCCTGAGGTAATACACTTAAAAATTATTACCTAGCTATTTCTATTAAGCTAACTTGATTTTCCCTTTCTATTTACAGCTTTACTACTAGACAAATAATATTAGGGCTATGTAAAAAATTTACAGTTACCTCTGGTCAATTGCTGTACTAAACAACTTGATTCTACCTGAACATACGTCCAATCTAAAGTACCTTAAGGTGAACTGAATGTCAATGACCTCTGCAGGACACAAGAACAGAATTTGGTTTTCTAACATTTCCAAAGTCGTACATTACTTTTGTGTGTCTATTTCTTCTATCATCTGGTATCTTAAATATATAATTTAAAATAAAATATAATAACATTTAAAAAAACATTATAGCTATTCATCTTTATATCAAGAATTAAGATTCATACTCAAACTCCTGAAATTCTGACAGCTCAAGTAGGAAAAAAAATGTTCCAAAAAGAAGTGAAAGCAGATATTGAACTCTCATTTTTATACACAAACATGAAACCTATGCTACTAAGATGTTTGTTAAATAAGAAATTTGTCTTATATTTCTTATATTCTTATATTTCTTATATTAAATAAGAAATTTGTCTGTGCTAAACACTTCTTTGCAATGGTTTTTACCTTATTTTTATTCTGTTTTATTTTATCTCCTGGCTATTTATATAATATCTTGTGCTACTAAATTTATTATATTTTAATTCCAAGAAACACTTTAATGAACTGCATTATATATGTCAATAATGTGTAAATAATGCCTACAGTGGTGAGATTTCTTCCTCACTTTAGAAAAATAATGAGACACTCTAACTGAAAGTCTGCCATTATCTTTTGCAGGGTTGGACCGAGCCTTTAATCTTCTGCAAATCATGTAGTCTAAAAAAAAAAAAAAGAAAGAAAGAAAAAAAAAAGGAGAGAAATTATGAAGTCTGATTTGGAGGAGCTGTTAACAGAACTGAACTGAACTGAAATAAAACACCTCCTGTTGGTGTAATATTGAAACCACAATGTGATTATATAGCAGTTAAATACATTTTAGTGTGGAATACATCTGATAAATTATTTAAAGACTGATAACCACATTTATTTCATAATGCTAGAGCTACGGTAGAGACGAAATGTTAATCTCCACAAATGAAAGCTTATAATTCATTTACTTCTATGCTCAACATATTAGAGATTTACACAACAAAGTGAAGGATGAGTCAAAGCTAAATAAATCTGTGAAATGTCTTCCAAACAAAGTGTTATATCCTTGTTTTAGAATTGCTCGTAGGTCATTAAAGAAGGAAGAATATGATACACTAGATTGGGTACTGATTGAGTTCTGAATCTCCTGTGTCCTGCAGCCAGGTCCAACTACCATTATTCTCCCTGGAAAAGATTCCAGAGTTATACTCGAAAAAATACATAGTTTAAATAATAACTTTGTACCATATTATCTTTTTGCAGAAAACTCATTGTTTTATCCCAGATGTGCTCATTGCATTCACCAGTACCCTTTTCTCTTTTACTTCAGAAGACTGGAACTTAAATTAAATCAGATATATTTGAAATATTGAAGAACATATCCCTCCAAAAACTGTGAAGGTATTCATGCCAAGTAAAGTAATTCTTGTATAAAAGTATTCAGTAATACACCATAACTTACCTCAACATCTTGCAAAGCCCACTTATTATCATTATTCCCCTTTCTCAGTGCAGCTGCAGAACAGAACCTTCTTGCCATAACTTGTCACAGTCAAACAACTCTCACTTCTTTGCTAAGGTGTTACTGTTTCATTTTTGAGGTCTGATAATAAACTCAAGTATGTGGGTCTGTATCATGTATTTTCAGGTATTTATCTTTATAATAAAGTTTCTAGTACATTTCTGAGCTAGTAGAGTAGAAAATCATTATCAGGTGTTTAGAAAGCACAATACATAATTAGAAATTGTGTTTTGGGGAGGTTAAATGAGGGAACAAATAGCAAATGAAACTACTACCATTAAGTAGAATCTGAAGATGCAACATTTTCCCAGTTAGTTCAGTATTAAAATAGGTTCTGCATTAGTGTCTTTGCCTAACTGACAGAAGAATGCATTTGTCTGTGACTGCTATGATATATTCCTAGTATAAGCACACTACTACAAAATAACTTTTCCTGATGTTTCCTATTGACAAGGAAGGTTGTAATTAAGTGCAAATTTCAAAGCTGCAGTTTAACTGACCATAACATCTTGATCTCTGATGAGATACCTTTACAGAAGGCCAAATCTCATCTAAGAATTTTTATATTTTTAAGTTATTAGAAGAGTTGCTGTATTAAAACAAATCCCAAGGGAGGTATGAGCTCCCTCCCCTGCTTAAGGGAATTAAAAAATTTTTATTGCTATTTTCCTTAACTTATTAAGCTATTTTTCTGTTTCTTTTTTCCTGGTTTCATTACTGAGTATTAGTGTTCTCAGGTTCAGCTTGTATTCAAGTACAGTCATACAGAAAGTGAAATCAATGTTTCTTTGTACTATTCCACTTCAGATGTCAAGCTGCAAACAGAAATTGATAGCCTAATACTTGAGACTCTTGGGCACTAAAATTAAGCTTTTTCTCCTTGATACCTGCAAGAGCAGTAAAAACTGAATCAGCAACAAAGAAGGCATAAACAATTGCATCAGCTAGAGTGAAAGTAGAGAAGCAAGAGTGGTGTCAGCAATCCCAGAGCAGTGTAATCTTCTTTGTTACAATATCATTATGAGACTTAATAGCATGATTTTGTGTTGGCGATATCAAATTTAAGAGTCAAACAAGAGTATGAAAAATATTTAAAACCTCTTAAGAATATTAACTTATTCAGAAAAAATTCTGCACTCATTTCCTAACTGTGCACCTTGATAATAACCACTGGGATTACACTATCGGGAAGGAAGCCAGAAAATAAAACCTACATTTTTGATTTAATTAATTAGGTTTTTATGATATTAACTGCTTTATGAATGAAATGATACTATACTAAAAAAACCAAAACAATACAAAACAACAGAAACATTCACTTGGTGATGAGTTAAAAGAATTTCAGGCAAAGAGAAAACTTTGAACATCTAGTCTACATCTTGCCTAATGTAACCATAGAACTTCCTTAAATTATGCTCTACTATTATTAATAGCATTTCCAATGTATGTGGCTGAAATAGATGTGTTCTTTTTGAAATGAGAATCTCATTTCTGCATTTCAACATATAGAATATTCATTATATACTTTGCCAAGTCACTCAAATGTTAATTGCTAGATTGAAAAATACTGCAAAAATGTATCTGGAAAACGCTAACTAGCTACAACAACTACCAGGTGGTTTTCTTACCAACTCACTTTACTTCTAGCCACATGTATAATTTGGAACATGCAAGTTTTTTTTTAACTTAGATCACTTCTTACTTCACTCCTCTTCCAGCACAGAGAGGATCTCAGAATTTTTGAAAAGTCAGCTTGACTTAACTTTTGCAAGGTGTGAGACTAGGCCTTATACCTAGCACTGTAGAAGCAAATAACAAACATTGGGGCCCTGGGCAGCCTGGTCTAGCATTAAATGAGAAGGTTGGTGGCCCTGCATGTGGCAGGGGGGTTGGAGATTCATGATCCTTGAGGTCCCTTCCAATCCTGGCCACTCTGTGATTCTGTGATTCTGTAACAAAGAAATAAAAACTCCAGGACCTAAGTAGTCTTGTCCAGTGTTTAAGTTTTTGTGTCATTATTTATCAGTCCGTAATCCATTATAGCTTTCTTTGTTGGACTGAAAAACTCTCTGATATCAAATTTATGTTTTGAATTTCTGTTGCAAACTATGATCAAAGCATTTGTCTTCATAATGCCAATAGCTTCAGAGCATTCATTTTCTTCTCGTTTGACATATTTCCACTAATTTAATTGCCCCTCTGTCATTTCATTGAGGCTTTCATTTTTTAACATCTTTCTGGAAGTTTATTGGGAACGCAACACAATAATCCAGTAGAAATGGTGTCAGTATTAAGTGCGTGCATTGTTGGCATACTTTCCTAAAAACGTGTATCTAATGTACACATCTACATTTTCTTTGCATCTTTATTCTCTTCACAGTAAGAACAGCAGGAAAGCTGCTTGTAGAAGTGTTCCATAGAACAGCCAGGCCCTAATAGATAGAAAATGAATAGTAAAACAATTATAACATAATTATGTGGCCACATCTTTTCCATTTAATATACTGCTAGAAAAAGAGGGAAAAAAAAAAAAAAGACCATTAGATCACTTCATATGTTACATACCACTACAATTTACCAAAATTTCTAGGTGCTGAAGCCAATGATTTGTGCTTCACTAAAGTACAAATTGAGTTTGGTCAGAGAATATCTTCCTGAAAAGCATCCAGACTGTATCTGAATACATCTAGCCACAGAGACTCTAGTGGTAACTTGTAGTTTTCTCTCACAATTAGCTAATCTCATTGCTGCAAGTTTTTCTTATAGTTTCTTATTCAATTTTACTCTTCCAGTAATGAGTTCCTATTAGCATCTTTCTCCACAACAGAGACTTTTAACAGTCAATTGTTTCTTTTTGCAAACAAATTAATCTTCTAATTTTTGACTAACTCTTAAATCTTCTTTTCAGAAACTAAAAATATCACTTTATCACTTTAAGTATTGTTTATCAAAGTGTCTCTGTAGCCATTCTTAAATAAGACATACTTTTGCAAGTATGCACAAAATCAACTTATATCCTGTAAACATTGCATTCACCTATAGCTAGAAAAATGCTAGTTATGTCATCCCCAGTATGTACTATTTCAAGCTGTAGTGAAATCTGCCATTTAAGATGAAGTCATGAATTTTCTGAGATGGCAAAATTCCTACCAGCTTTAATAGAGACAGGATTTCCTACAAATAGAAATGAAATAAAATGAATGGGGAGAAACACACGTTAAAGGAAACAGGAAATGAGAGTGAGTTGCTGAGACATCTGATATTGGGCTTGTAAACAAATCATGACAGAGCTTCTGTAATCTGCATTACACATGGTTATATTAATGAGATATAGTGAAAAAAGGATCTTATTGCACAGGATGCTAATGAAGTACAAGTATAGACATTTCCTTTCTAAAGAAAAACTCATAAAACTGATTAAAAAGCATTAATGGGAGAGACCATAAGAAAATAAGCAACTCAGTCAGTGCACAAATTCCATCTTGAAACAATAAAAACTTGTTTGTTAGCAGTGTAATGAAGTTTCCCCATTTCAGACGTGTTGATGATTATGTATGTCTATTGCAGGCAGAAGTTCCCATGCTTCATCAGTAACATTAACTACTTACTTAAATTATTTACTTTGCTTCTCAGACATCATATAATTAAAACATTTAGATGGATAGGACAGAATTAATCCTTCCTAATTTTATACATTTACAGTAAGGATGATCTGCAACAGACCTAACCACCTAATCTCAGTGATGGAGAAGAAGGTCACCAGACATGCTGCAGATACTAATACAAGGCAGAGGTACTGACAGAGAAATTCCTTGCTGAATATTCTTTTCTTTCAACATAAGGAATGTCTAAGTGAGATGTAAACATCCATGTTATAGTTATCTGAAATTGTTGAGATGAATTCAATCCATACTGATCAAAGAGATAAAAGATGTTTAAAAACAAATGCAGGTTAAGTATGACTTGTTCTTTGAGAGTCATCCCCAAGCTATTTTGTTGGTGGGAGGAAATAACAGAATTTTCTATTGCAGGGAAATCAGGTTTTTTTAGAAGCTATAATGGAAAAAGAAACTTCATTAATATTCTCCGTACTTGAAAATGAAAATTCCCTTCTAAATGTCTCCTCATCCCTAACTGACCCTACCAAATACTGAATGAAGTAGACAGATATAGAAATGACTTTAAGAAAGCAAATTGCAAATTAAGAAGGGTCTGGAGTACAAGTCTTATTTGGAGTGGCTGAGTGAGCTTTAGTCTATTTAGTGTTTAGTCTGGAGAAAAGGAGGCTCAAGGGAGACCTATCGTTCTCTACAACAGTCTGAAAGGAGATTGTGGCGAGGTGGGAGTTGGGCTCTTCTCCTGCATAACTAGCATTGCACCAGGGGAGGTTCAGGTTGGATATTAGGAAAAAAGAATTATCTGAAAGAGTCAGGCTCTGGAATGGACTGCCCAGGAAGGTGGTTGAGTCAGTGTCCTTGGAGGTGTTTGAGAAATCACAGAATCACAGAATCACAGAATTGTAGGGGTTGGAAGGGACCTCCAGAGATCATCGAGTCCAACCCCCCTGCCACAGCAGGCTCCCTCCACCAGGTCGCACAGGTAGGCGTCCAGGCGGGTCTTGAATATCTAAGAAGGAGAAATGTTTAGATGTGGTACTACAGGACATGGTTTAATGTGAAAATATTGGTGGCAGGTAGATGGTCGGACTGGATGATCTTGGAGGTCTTTTTCAACCTTAATGATTCTATGACTCTATAATTCTAAGAAACATTTTTCCTCTTTTATAGCCACTAAGTATTTTCGCTCTGGTTACTTTCAGGAGGATTAAAGGAAAGATGTTTTTAGATAAATATGAAGAACAGCGTTTTAGTCGAAGATTCATAGCTGCATAAGTGTTGCAAAAATCCAGTACAAAAAGATATGCAAGCTGAGGTGAAGCTTGGGGGGGGGGGGGGGGGGGGGGCGCGGAGATTGGGGGGGAGGTGAGACTGGCTTGGTAAGGAAAATCTATAGCGTATCTGCGACAAGCTAAAACTGACTTAAGGATGGAATTTCCCTTCATCAGAACAAAGACTTACCAACTTATCAACTCCCAGGTAGACCAATAATGGTTTGGATTGGAATCTAAGGGACAACATTTAACTGTTTTCAAGACAAAATATGCTGCATGTTTTCCTGTTTGTCCAGAGATTGGAACAAGGGCCAGAGATCCTTCCTTTGTTGCCACACCTCTGGCTGACTTAAAGACTGAATAGCTGCAGCATGAAAAGACTGCTCAGCACACAGATAAACAAAGATTACAAACTCCTTACATTTGCTTAATATTTGTGTATGTAGTGAAAAATACAACTAAAGTCCTCATAACGAGCATTTTGGCTGATAAAAAGCACTGCTACCAACTATTAGAAGGCAAAAAGCACAAACATCCTGATAATCAGAAGCAGAGAGCTGAGACAGCTAAAACTCTACTATTCTGAATTAGATATGGATTTAATGGGATTTGACTAATTGTAATTAAGAGGTAAGCACTTGACTGAGAGGATACATGTTCTCAGTTAAGTAGAGAAGCTGAAAAATAGTATTTTGAAATTATACAGTGTAATAGTAAGAAGTAAAATGCTTGTGCTGCTAAAAGTACATGGGACATTTGCACTGAATTGAGACAGGCTTAAGAAGCAAAAGTTGCCACATGAAAACATAAGTATCTTATACTCAACACAACATGCATTAAAATGCAGCTTTCTAATGCTGGGTCTGAACATTTACAAGTCTATGGTGGTCTATGGGTACTTTGAAAATGCCAGTGGTTTTCACTGCTCTCTGAGTAAATGGAATTTTTTTCCATGTTTAAGAACACTGCAGAAACTTACATAACGTAACCATAAAAAAGTTCCTTACTCCATCATGTGTGTCCCTCTTCTTCTGCTGTGCTAGAACTAGTTCTTATTTTGAAAGTCAAGACTGTGAAATGTAAATTAATGGTTGCACCCTTCAAATTCTTTGGAACACACAGTGCTAAGAAGGCCTGATCTAAGAGGAGCATATGAATTGCAGTGAGTCAGATCAAATGCTCACTTAGCCCTTTAGCATGGCTCTGATTAACGCCAATAGAGGCTTAAGTAAAAGAACAGATACACAGTAAGGATAGCTTATAAATAGAGTGTTCTTCCTTCTGGTGTCCTGGTGTCTCCTTTCAGTTTCCAGCAACAAGTAGTTTAGGAAAGACATGAGCCATGGGCTGCATCTGAAACATAGTATTTAGTATCAAAGCTAGCACATATTTTTAATGAATTTACTTATTTTGTCTATATGACCAATCTCCTGATCACAGAATTTAAATTATATATTGTATGAAAGCTGAACTTTTTTTTTTAAATCAGTTTAGGACTGTTGCCTGAGAATTTAATTCAGATGTTCTCTAGTTCCTCTGTTGTAAGAAAATTAAAAAAATTATTCTGCTTTACCTTCTTGTCATTAATAATTTTAAAGAAAACTACAGCGTCTCTTTTCCAAGATGAAGAACTTCAATCCCTTCTTTGTAAATTCAAAGTCTGTTCCTTGTCTCTATAGTACTTTTTGACCTCCTCTGTACTTTTTCTTTCCACTACACTCTTAATGGCAGATCCCAGAACTTCTCCAACACCTTTCCATGTCCAGCTCAGAACAGCAGGACAAGCTACCGAGCTTTCCAATCTCTGAACTATTTATAGAAAATTATTGAAGATTACTCTTTTCCAAGTGGCAAAAGCTAATTTAGAGCCCATCACACTCACATTAAGCAGTAGTTGGGAGAATCCATGGTAGGGTGCGAGGGCCTATCACTTTGCCCCATCTGTATTTTCATTTTTAATTTCCTCTCAGTGCTTGGAAATTAATTGTTCTGCACATATAACAGTAAGCTGCAGATTTACTGACTAGTTTAAAATTGACTATTTTGACTAATTTACAACATAAACATCATCCTATTCCACCTTTCCCCTTCTAATTTTCTCTTTTCATTTATCACTGTATTAAACAGCAGTTTCCTGGAAGAAATCTTTGTGGCACTTACAACAGAAGATCTATTCAAACAAGACCAATTGTGCACTTGTTGAAATCAAGCAATGTGATGTGGATATAATTATTATTATTCATATTTTTATCATTTTATTGTACATATTTACATTACAAATATTAAGAAAAAGCTTTTCAGTTTTATTTCTGTTCTAAGAGTTTCCTTCTGTTAATACCACGTACAACTCACGTGGCTATTTTCAGACACCGCTCTGCCCTATGCTTTCTACAAAAATGCATGTTCACTATTACAGAATTTGACAGATACTAAGACCATATTAAACACACACACACAAAAACCACCGAAGACTGAAAACAATCTAAATTCTCCTAGTATTCATCTAACATAGTATTTAACAGCTATTTACATTTCTGAAAATAAAACCTTTTCTCCAGTTGTTTTAAGGACAACTCACTGTATTTCCTTTGCTCTATTACCTAAACGTTACACACATACAACAGGGATTGTCATGAGCTGTGATTCAGTCAAACCACATCTCTGAGAGGTTAAAGCAGGGTTAATAACACTGCTACTCAAATTTCTTGTAAATTTTATTTTCTCTTTGTTATATCTATTCTGCTTTTCCTTGTCAAAGATTTTACTTGCACAAAGGAGGCAATAGATTCCAATATTCCAATGACTCTAGCTATCAGTATTTTTTACACTTCAGCTTGACAAGAAATACTTAAATGAACTGGAATGTCCACAGTTTTTCCACAGTCATCTGTTCAGTGACAACTGTCAATTTCCCATCTATCAGCATGACTTCCTTGCCACTTGACAGAATAGAGAAATTATTTCCCATACAGGCTTAGATTTCCACATCCAAGAACCAGTACGGTGAAATTGATGACTAACTGCTATCCAGATACAATACTTTAATTTCCCATCCATTATTTATAACGCTCCCTTTGCTTCCTACCTTTCTATTCAAAAAAAAAAAAAAAAACAAAAAAACCCACAACAAACAAACAAACAAACAAACAAAAAAACCCAACCAAACAGTTACAGAAGTTACTCTAACACAAGTAACTGTGATCTTAACAAAAAAGAGTTATTTTCTTGGCCACTAAGAGGATGTAATATCTTGCTGTTATTCTGGCTGTTTAAATACTATTTAAAAGCTGCAGCAACAACAGAAGAGACATTGTTTATTGCTTTATTGCTTTATTTTATTTTTTAAAATTTATTTATTTTAACAGCTTCAGAACTTGAAGTATTGTACCCTGGCTAACTATCTATCACCTCCAATCATTTACTGGATGACTGATCTCCTAATTTCCTAACTCCTTCAGATTTCAACACTGAACATCATTTTCTTAACTGTTTAACTGCTAACTGAGAGAGACAACCATAATTACTATATTTATTCTAAGTTCTTACCTGAAATAAGGCCAAAGTCTTAACATTGTATGCACTTATACCTGCAGTTTGGAAGGTGGAGTTATACATTCTACATGTTAAGATGTAGAGAATATCAGAAAGAAGTAAAAAAGGGAAAGAGTAGTTTGGTCATTTTCGAAATCACTATTTTAAGATACAATTCAGAATTGTTAGTTGAATCTTTTCTTCATTTGGATGACTGAAAATCTTCCTACAACACAAATTTAGAGATTATATTAGAGTCACATTATATATTTGGGAGGGGCTGTGTTAGTGGAAGTATAGAATATTACAACACGTATTACTAATGCTCCTGGATACCCAATTTGTGCCCTAGATAAAATCAAAATACTTTCAACATGTATGTTAGTTGAAGCACAAGATTACATAACAAAATACCTGTGAAAGACCAAGCATCCTAAACTGTTCACAAATGGGACGCAAGCTGAGGCTTTGAGATAAGTACCCCTTTTAAATATCTTACTGAATCATAGCCTTGTTGTTTCCAGGAGCTCAAATTCTTTTTGCTGAGCGCTTAATTAGTAAGCCTGACTTTTACTCTTCTATAGACCACCTGGCTCCTGAGTACTCTCAAAGCCTTATAATGTAAGCCTTCCTAGTCTGTATATGAAAACGCTGCCCATTCAAACAGTATTCTTGCTTTTAATCATATTTGGAGCAGTTGGAGATCACAATATCAATTTTCAGACAAAGGTAAGAATTGTCTCTAATGTCTTTAATGTGTAAGAAGAAATACAGAAGGCTGTGCATATGGTTTACTGTAGACAACAATTTACTGTGATTAACCTGGGAGTAATCTGTAACTCACACTGTACATTTCATAGAATCATAGAATCATGGAATTGAGTAGGAAGGGACCTCTAAAGTTCATGCAGTGCAACTTCCCTGAAATGAACAGGGACATGCACAGCTAAATCAGGTTGCCCAGGGCCAGATCCAGCCTCTTGAAGGTCTCCAGGTACGGGGAGTCAACCATATCTCTGGGCAGCCTGTTCCAGTGCCTCACTGCCCTTGCTATAAAATACTTTTTCCTTACATCCAACCTCAATCAACCCTTTTTGAGCTTGAAGCCATTTCCCCTTCTTCTATCAACACAGACCATGCTAAAGAGTTTGTCTCCTTATTTCTTTTAGCTCCTCTTTAGATATTGAAAGGCCACCATCAGGTCACTTTGGAGCTTTCATTTCTTCAGGCTGAACAGCCCCAGCTCTCTCAGCCTGTCTTTGTAGGACAGGTGTTTCATCCCTTGAATCATTTTGGAGGTTCTCAGAGCTCTGGTCATGCTCCAACAGGTCTGTGTCTCTCCTGTACTGAGGACTCCACATCTGGACGCAGTATTCCAGGTGAGGCCTTGCCAATGCAGAGTCGAGGGGCAGAATCACCTCTCTCACCCTGCTGGTCACACTTTTTTTGATGCTTCTGTTTTCTCCTGTTTCTGCTTGCATCCCTGAATACCCAGAAACTAGCTGATGTGTGAAACAAAGACACTGCCTGCTAAGCTACAGCTTGAGCAGACTGGTTTAATGAAGGCTTCACCTCTGCTCTTGGAAAAGTGGAAGAATCCACCTTCTCTTAGAAAATTTGATGACTAAAATAAAAACTGAAACCATCCTTCAAAAGTCAAGTGTGATGTATTTAACAGACTGTGAAACCCAGCCTCTTGTCAAAGAGAGGTGGAGGGGCTCATATGCAAGATGAATTAGTTATACTCTAGACAATACATTTGCTAACATAGTCTTCAGTTTTCCTTACATAACAACTTTCTCTTTCAACCTTCAAACAGAGTGAAATCAAAAAGGATGTGGTTTTTCTCTGTTCTGTTTCTGATGGGCCTGCTATTTTGAGCTCATCAGATCATCAGGTTGAAGTGAGAGCCTAGACAGACTTCACAGTGCAGTATACATTTTGTCTCCTGCCATACAGCCTGACACTGCATTGCATTGGAATGCTACATAACATGAAACAGAACATTTTGCTGAAATTAAGCACACCTGCTCAGCATTTATTGTGCATAGTGAATTCGATAGTGCTACATGGGTTTAAGGCAAGATAGACTTTGGCCTAATATTTTATAGTGGTTTTACATATGAAATGTTGCATTAGTTTTTCAGCTTCCAAAAGCTAATTTGAAGTCTGATATGTTAATGCGACACAGAGATTTTCAGAATGTTGGGAGCTAGCTATCTGCGTTCTCATCTGGCCAGCCAATTCCATTTCCCCTCTTGTGGATATTACTGGGTTTATAAGGTGATGTATCACAATGAGAGTGTCAGCTGCATGGTTCTACAGCTGTGCTAAATCCTTCTTCGCACAATGATATCCATTATGGTGTCCTGGTACTAGTGCGCTGAGTTACGAGCAGGACATGGAATGTTGTGGAGTGCTGAAGCAGCTTGGCAGCCAGCCAGGGACATGCTACAGTAGTATGTGCTTGGCGGAGTGCAGCAGATGATGGCCCATTGCTGGAAATTGCTGTTCTCACATGCTGCGTGGAGTTATGATAGGGTGTAATGTGTTGGCAAGTGGTGGCTATGATTTTATGGTAAAATTGAACTGCAGTATGAAGCAGGAAGAAATTGCTTAACAGCTTTAGTTTGTCAGGATTTGACTCCAGTCATTTTTTCCAGTAATGAACTAAGTCAGAGTGCTATGGTTCAGTACTCCAAGAAGAATGAGGCCATTTACTTCTTCAGCAATGGTGCTACTTCTTCTAAAGGTGCCTATATATTTTTAAAGTTTACTTTGTGTTTTGTTTGACAAAGTAGCATGAATTCAGTGCAGATACTCATAAGGGACTTGAAACAAATACCTTGATCAAGGTACTTTAGTTCAGGAGAGGGAATATTAAGGATCACATCTTTTCTGACTGTAGTCATCATCTGTGGGCTTTCAGGTCTTATCCTCATTAGTCTACTGCTGTATGTATGGCTCACATTCTAATAAACTACTTACACTTCACTGATTTTTTCATGCTAATGTGTTTTACCCTCTCTGGAACAGAGCTGGCAATTCCTTAGATGAGTTTCTTCACAGGGAAAAATTTCTTACATGAATCATGAAAGTTGTGACAGAATAAGACCTTCAGAATTATTGGCTCAGATTCTCTCAACCCATTTGCTATTTTAGTATTACACAATGAAAAGAAATCCTCTCTATATGGAAGAAACCTTTGTTCCATATAATCAGGTGAGGATTTTGATCCCTTGGAATTATGAAGATTGCTGTGGGTTTCTGTGCTGTTTTTTGGTGGTGGTGGTGGCTTTTTTTTTTTTTTTTTTTTTTGGTATGTTTATTGTTTTGTTTGCTTTTTGGTTGTTTTTATTAGATCATTTATTTCTTTACTGATCAAAGCCAGCATTATGTCATTCTATTTGTGGACAATGGAGTTGTAGTGTCTAATATTCACAGAGTTAATTCTCTACACATGATCTCTTTAATCTAGCCCACAACAAGAATACCTAACTACCTTGCCTGAAGATGGCAAAAATTTGATCTGTGGTACTAAGGTCCATGTCTGAAGAGATGTGAGAAGAATGTGACCTTCTGTCTTCCAAAAGAACTTAGGTATGCTCCTTCCCATTTATGAAAGTTACTGTTAGATTTTCTCAGAATATCTGAGTCTGAATGAAATAGCAATTTTTCTTCATGCCCAATGTCTAGCAAATATTCTCATTCAGAAGACTGATTTATACTCTGCTATATATCCACGTGCCACCATCATCTCCTCAGTTTTTATTTCCTTCAGACATGCAAACGCTATTTGCTTTCATCAGTGAGCTGATTGATGTCAGTGGAATATTTAATACACGAGAGAGATGTAAAACTGGGCAATATCAGGATTCTGCTTACATTTCAACTCATATCTCTACACTAAATCTTAGCAACTCAATATATCCCATAGATTAAAAAAATGCGACAGTAGCTTAAATCTTAAACATCCTATGGGAATCTTTTGTGTGAAGCAATTGCTCAACAGTAATTTCACTCAGTCTGAGACGAAAGAATGAAAGAAACAGAAGAACACTGTATACTCTCACGTGTATGCCCACACCATTTTTAGAATCCAGAGTATCAAATGTAGCTAGTGTTTCCATGACAACATGAGAATTAATGATTAGTTGATCATTAGTTGATCAAGAAATAATCTATCAATGACAAAATGTATTATTACCAAACTTAAGCCAGAACCCAACAATCATGTTTAAAAAGGTCAAGTTTAACTCAACCTATCTTATCCTATTATGTCCTAACTTCTTCCAAAATCTTGAGCTCAGTGAATACTGTGATGTGCTAACATACTCTTTTTTATATTTCTATCCCGTAGTAACATCAAATTTTACACAAACCACTTTCTGTGTCGTAATTTCTGTGCATTTTTGCATTATAATTATCTGATCTCAATTGCTAAATTTTAGACTTAAAATTATTTTTATATATATATATATATATATATACATATATATACACACACACATTTTATTCATATCTTTAAATTTGCTTCCTCCCAAGATAATCAATAACCCAGAACATCATGACTTCTACAGTGGAAAATTCTACAATGGTCATTGTAGAATGGTCATTCAAAATCTCCTTGAAAATGTTGCGCCTTTATTCCAAACTCAACACCATGGTCCAAGCAGGAATTATATTGGACTTATATCTTCTCTTTTGGGAACTACGCAATAGCATATTGTTTTCTTCTTTAATATTAAGGACATTTGGACTGTCTCTGTAGAAGACCTTGAACTTTCAATGGGTTTGGGGAATTCTTTGTAAAAGCATAGCACAGAATAAATAATTTTTCTAACTAAAATTTCTGACTGATCAACTGCTTCAGATCAGATTTAGTTTCTGAACTGATGCGTACCCTCTTCAAATTTTTAATAATTAATAAAAAAATGAGAGCATGATGCATTGCTGACAGTCACATATAAATGAAATTAAGATGTGTGTACAATAAGAGAAACAATTATTTTTTTGGTAAAAGATTGTTCCTCATTAAAAAAAAAAAAATAGATATCGGGAAAATTCATAGAATATAAATTATAAAAAGTGCTTTTATGAGAATGGTACTATACAGAAATCAGTTGATTATCTATATCAGAAGTTCTGCATATTGCTTAAAAATACTTATGTATGCTACCTAGACTTTGCAAAACCCTTCCCATCTTTCAGGTAGCCATAACCCCAGAGGTTATTTCAGAAAATGATTATTCTTACACAACATAGAAATAATTATATCTATATAATAATTCCTATGCTCATATATAAATTAGATTGGTCAGATTATAGAGTTATTAAACAGAAACTGTAAGAGATGAGCAGTTTTTAGGTGTGAATATATGCCAACTGTTTAATGAAAACATGCAGATTTACATCAAAATCTCCACAGCATCTGTGTTATGATAACTTTACTCAGTGGGATCTTCTGTGCTTACTATATTGGAAGAAATATGATGTTATATATTGATGATTCACTAAAAGTGTAAACCAAAAACCCTAATTTAAACTTCCATTGATGGAAAAGAACCAGGAAACTGTAACGTGTGATTTATGGATTAACTGCTATTTATGTAAACATACACAATCATTACCACACAGCAACTCCATTATAACTTAACATTTTATTTTTATTTTTTTATTTTTGGGAGGAGAAAGGGGGAACCATAGCAGCAAGATAGTCTTTTTCAATTTATACAGTTTGAGCAAGGAACAATGAAATAATTTTTAAAAGACTGGTTATATTAGTTCACTACAGTTTTTTTGAGTTTATTTATTTACTTATTTAGCATAAGAGTTGAGGAGCCTATCTAGAGCAAATTCTGTTAGTTTAATTTTTTGTTTCTCCTGGACTCAGTGGTGAATCAAACATAATAAATCTGTTTTAAGTGTAAAACAGAACCCTTTATTGTTATGACATAAAGCGTCTTAATGATATACCTATGAATTTCTATTGTCTATATACAAAAAATCTAACTTGTAATAATGACTATAATAACAAATGAACACATTTTTGATAATTCAAATAGATGTTTTCAACCAGGAAGCTGCTTTTATTTCCAGTCATCTCATAGAAAATTGACTGTGACAGATAGCATCCAGCCTGTCTGATATGAATTTTATTTGCTGTACATAGTCTGATGTTTTAATTCACTGATACGTGTATGTGTGTTTCCTTATCTTGACTTACACTGTATGTGAAAAGCCTACCTTTGGGCATGATAGTAATACTATAATAAAAAGTAGTTTGCACTAAAACATTTTCTTTCTTTCTATTTTTTATGTAATTTCTAGGCAGGATGTGTGACCTACTCTATTTAGATAGCTCAGTTCTTCTATATGAATGCATCTTACCCCTCTGGGCCCTCTCAGAAGAAGACCCAGCATAGATACTGCCCTTTACGTATACAGTCCTCTTCCTTTTGACCTATTGAATTTTTCCAGTTTCTCATTTTCCCCATGGAATTCATAGTATTTTTCTTTCATTTTTTTGATGGAGTATTTTCATTTACTTTTTACTCTACATTCTGCTATACCAACTAACTCTTTCCCTTTTTTCTCCATCTACACATTCTCCTACTCATTAGCATGTTGTTGGTGTTCAGCATTCCTCTCGCACCTCACACACGTGGATGTGCTATCTCTTATTCACCTTCTCTGGTGGCAACAGTCATGAAAGCAGAGAAGGAAGGATGCCAGCATTTTAACTACCTTGTTGTCTAAACCTGAGCAGATGGTCTTGTAATCTCCTAGGCAGAGGAGGCTTGAATATATGATAGATATCCCTTTGGGGTGATTTTCTGAGAAAATGGAAGGCTCTGAAATGCATAGGGCACTGAAGTCAGTGTTTTGAGGTAAAGCTAAGAGATTTTTCCACTTTTCTCTCTTCCTCTATTTAGCATTTCATTCTAAAGTTCAGCTATGACAAAGGTGAGGCTTTGGTCATTTAAATATCTCCCAAGTCTGACTATTGTACAGGTAAGGATTAATGTCATCCTTTCTACTTGAAAACATAGAATCTATTCTTGCTAAATGTTGTCAGCCTCCCTGTGTCACTGGCATGTAACCTCTCTCCCAGGAGTTCTCTCAGAGCTGTCTGCGACTCAAAGATTGCTTTTGATATGACATGGTTGTATAATCTTGGCTCAAACTTCTGAGAAAAATGCTAAGTTGTGACAAAGAGCTGTGAAAAAGTACTAAGCTGGAAAGGAGGGCTAAAATGACAGGCAGAGGTAAGATTGTTGAAACAGAGATAGTTTGCATCTCAGTGATTTCAGGAAAAAACACCAACATGAGAAGGTATAAAATTACAAGAGAAAAACAGAACTCTTGAAGATGACACATCAGCAGCACTAAGGATCAGCACGTAGGCTGACCCTTTCCACAGCTGTCATCACACTGGCCAATAAAGACTTGCTGTGTGCCTTACTAAGGTGGGGAACATGTTAATATTTAATCTGCTTTCCTCTTTGTCCAGATACTCTGTTGTGTAATAGAAAAATAAAATAAAATAAAATAAAGTAAAATAAAAATAAAGCAATGCAAAAAATAACAACAACAAAAAAAAAAAGTAAAGAAAGAAAGACCAATCAATCAACCCTCTGCTTTATAGTCTTTGGATGTGTACTTCCTTCTTTAGAGTGCAATTTTTTATGGTAAAAGCTGTCCAAAGTAATGCAGAGAGAGAAAGCAGAAGGTTCTAGACGATGCAAAGGCATTGTCCCTGCCAAGACAGAAAGTCAGGTGGTGACTCACTAAAGAGATTATTTACATAATAACTACTGCGTGGGAAGCCTGTCCTTGGAAATCAACTTGAAAGAAAAAAATTAGGGCCATATAAATTCTTAATGTATGTAAAAGTAGAGCTTTACAGTAATTCTTCTCTCAGTAATCACTAAATAATTGCACTGCTAGTACATAAACCAGAAATTTGGAGCTCAAGCATTTGAGCATTGGTCTCAGAAATATGGTTTGATTCTTGAGTGGTCCTGTGTAGAGTAAGAAGTTGGACTCAGCGATTCTCAGATCCTTCTAACATGGGATATTCTGTGATTCTTTGACTGTCCGTAGGAAACGAAGAAAAAATTAAATTACTCCACCAATTCCATTAACTAATATGACCCTCCTTGTAACAGTGTATCCAAAAATACCAGTGCAATATGAAAAGGTAAACGTACTTTCCCACTGCAGTTACATTATACCTTAATTGCAAGAAATTAGAGAAGCTTATAGGCAGTTTTTTTTCCTGCCTTTATCTGATTTGCTATCATCCATGATGATCCAAAGGTTCACTTCCACCCGTAAGTTCAAAAATGAAATTCTTGCCTTATTATGTATGAAAGACAGAATTCCCTTTCATCCAAATTTAAAAACCCAGAAGGTCATATGAACCTATCAAATACTAAATATTATAACAATGATTCTTCAAGTGTTTTGAAACTAATGAGGGTTTGTGCAAGTCAATATTGTAAGAAGCATTTCGGCAGGATTCTCCTGTTTCAGCATTTTACAGTGTTCCTTCCTTTACATTCCCAAACAGCTCTGAAGCAATTAAACTGGGATTGCTTCATTGTAAATCTCACTGTAACTTTGACTTTGCTCTGATTAAGCAAAATTGTCTTTGAGACAGCCAAATCGACAAAACTTTCTGCATTTTAGAACATACCCAGAAAGAACATTTATGACTGAGCAGTGAAAGCAAACAGCAAATTCATGTGCCCTCTTTGAAAAGCAAGTCAATATCTACAAAAGCAAGAAAGAATACAATGAAGGTTCAGTGCAACTTAAATTCCTTGTAACTCACAGAGTTCCCCATGAGGTTGTTTCCTGAGATGTAAAATGTTACTGTCAAAATGTGCTGCATACCCCAGTTTCACTTTCTATTTAATATATGTCATGATCTGCCTTTAGAAAGTGAAATTATTCATAAATTGACAAGTAATTTTTGTAACTGTATGTTGGAATTTAAAAGGTTTTAAATTGTTTACTGCAGCACACAGGTTTTCCAGATGCTCTAGATATTTTTATTTGATTATATCATTGTATAGATTTAAAATTAAAAAAAACAAAAAACAAAAAACAAAAAACAAACCAAAAAAACCAGCTATATTTATAAATATATGCTTCTGGTACAGTGGCAACAGAGCTTTCAAGCATTCTAGTGTACTCTAATAAGATTGGAAGCTCCTCTTTCCAATATTTTTTTTTAATGCCTCTTGTATTTCTATGATTACAAGGAGAACTGAAGTCTGTTTGTTTGTTTTTATGCAGATGTGCTTTATTCCATCACACATTGAGACTGCTAGAATATATGAAAGTGATTCAAGTAACTCTGCTTGCTCTTACTATTTGCTATTTCAAGTATGTTGAAAGACTCTATTCTCCATCCTGTGCAGCTTGACCTACTAAACTAAAACTTTGCTAAAGTATATGAAAAGCCATTACAAGCCAAATAGGATTTATAGGAGAAATACATTTTTGAAATGTAGTTTTCTAATAATGCACAATAAATAAGATTTAAGATGGAAAACAGAAAAGCATAACACCTTTTCCTATTCAAGCTGAAACTAATGAAATACAGAATCAATTAAGAAATGTTAATATTTGAATTCAAATTTATATATTGCAATATAATATATTTCTAAAAGACACAGTCAGTGAAATTAATGATACTGTAATCCAAGAGAAAATTGTGAATACTTTCAGTGTAACTACTACAGCACAGGCCAACAGTTTTCATGCTGCATTTTCGCTTCATAGTAATAGTTACTGGAAGGAGATAGAAGGATAAGAGGGAAAGGTTGCCTGAGATCTATTTATAAGCAGTGTGGAGCAAAGACAGGAACTCAAGAATAGTTTCTCAGCGCACAAGGGAGAGCAGAATTGTGGAGGGAGGCACTATCAGTTCAGCAGCTGATTGTTTGAACACTGCAATAAGATGAATAGCCCAGGAGAGAAAATAGCTGGGATGAGAAGCTCCAGTAGTCTGTGACAGAGGTATGCAGGGGAAGGAAATGTAGGGTCTTTAGTACAAGGGAGCTGATACAGTGAGATTCACACTAAGCAAAATTCTCCTTTCTGCATCTATTAATGAGAAATCCTAACGCCACCGTGCCCATGCAGTCAGGAAACAGCTGTGAAACCCACATGCATCTCTTCTGATGCTGACAGCTAATCCCTCAGAAAATGACTATTTTTTCTTTATGTGAGCTAGAATTGCAGGGGACTGGTCTTAGTCTTCAAAGTCTTCTGGATAAATCATAACTGTGCCGGTGTGATTCTACATCAAAAGATCTTTTTTTAACTGCACTTTATTTTTTAAACCTGAGAAATCCAAGGCAAAAGAAACAAGCTGCCTCACAACATTATTCTCCTCAGAAAGTCAAATATTCAAGCTTTATGTTACTGAACAATTTAAACTGCACTTATTACTTTAGCTCAGATTCTTTCTGTGTTTAACTGTTTGATTTAAATTGCATTCTAGTAACCAGGATGCTGAACATCTTCATAATCGTTCAGATTTTTATATTCACAGCATACTTGTGAGTCTCTGCTCAGCACTGGTGAGGCCATATCTGGAGTCCTGTGTCCAGTTTTAGGCTTCCATTTACAGGAGAGATGTGAAGTTACTGGAATAGGTCCTATGAAGAGACCAGAAAGATGTGGAGGGCACTGGACCTTCCTTTGTGATGAAAGGCTGAGACAGCTGGGGTTGTTTGGATGTGCTCGGGGGACATCTTCTCAGAGTGTGCAAATACCTGACAACGAGATGCAAGGAGTACAGAGCCAGGCTCTTTTCAGTGGTGCTGGGACAAGAGGCAGCGGGCACAAACTCACAAGGTTCCCTTCTGAACACCAGGAAGAACTTCAGTGCTGTGCAGGTGATGGAGCACTGGTACTGGTTGCCCAGAGGCTGTGGAGTCTCCTCCTTGGAGATCTTCAAAAGCCACCTGGATGTGGGCCTGTGCACCCTTCTCTGGTTGACCCTGATTGGGCAGGGGCTGGGGGAGATGGGCCCACAAATCTCTTCTAACCTAAATCATTCCATGAATCAGTGTAGGAATATACCTCATAATTGTTCTCCTACCTGTATTTGGAAATCTGAGTTAGCAAGTATGGGACCCAATCCACTTAAACTCAGTATCTCCCACTTTTACCTGGAATGTTCCTTAGTAACTACAAACTAGGCATACCAGACCCTCTCTTCTCCGTTCTGTGTCAGGAGGCTGAAATAAGAATAAAAAGTACTTTTGCAACCTTAATATTAATATGACATTTGACTCAAATTCATAGTTCATAGGACTTACATGCCACTGTCTTCTCCACTGGGGCCTCTGAATTTCCTCCCATCCACTTGCTGCTGTTCCCCAGAGCCTGCCCCAGCCCTGTGCCACCTGGCAGGCAGGAGATGCAGCAGCAGCAGTGGCACTTCCCAGGAAACCCCTGGGGGCTTTGTTTCTCTGCTGATGGCAACAACCCCAGCTGCTAATTCTGTCATGCATGCCATCGGCTCACTGTCACTGCTTATTATAAACTGTCAATGCCTAAAACGACCTGTAATCTGACCCCTCATAGATTAAAGGGTTAGATAAAAGTGGACTGATTTTCAGGGAAACTGCACCTTTGGCAGCTCTTATTGACCTCAGTGCAGTTTGTTTAAGAGCGTGCATGAGATTATTTAAAAGCTAAACAAAGAAAGAAACATTACAAAAGATGAAGGGGCCTCAGAAAATACAGAAAAATTGCTAAAAGGAATGTAAACGTACCAGCTGATTTAAACCTCATTTTCTGTAATAAAAAGTGGGAGTTTGAAATTGAGCAGTGAGTGCTGAAAACCTTAAATATGACATATACATCACATTTACATAAAACATATTTTACAGACACGGATTTTCACCAACCCACCTTTAGTGAAGCGAGCTTTTTCTGGTATTTGGCTACTTATCACTACTTGTGATGTCAGGCCTTGATGAAGATGTGTTTGTTCATCTAGGTACAGAACTGTGATATAATTTCTCAACACCATAGAGATCCTTTTCTGTGATTTATCTGAGCTGCCTGTCACATTCTCCAAACTTCAGTTATTTAGGGCCAACTGGCTCTAAATTGCATGTTTGAGGATCGCTAAGTAGGAAGCCTGCAGTCCTAATTTAGGCCCTTAAGTTAGATGCCAAAAATTAGAGTGAATACCCCCTTCCGAGAACAAACCATATAAAGTAACAGCTATGTATAGAATGCGACGCAGCCTAATGTAAAACTCCTGAACAAAAATGCTATCTATCTATGTTTGGCAATTGAAAGTCTACTCCTGATAGACATCTACTGCTCTTAGCTCCATTGAGAACTTCAAGAGGAATCAGCACCTGCTGCAGGCCTTCAGCCATCAAGAATTTCCATCCAGTGCTTTACCTTGCCTGATCCAAAGCAGGGTTATTAGAACAATAGGAATTACACATAATTTCCTTCTACTGTACTTTGAATTATTTAATCAGTACGTTTTATTCCACTGGCCATTCTAACCACGCCTGTGCAGGTTATCAATAGATCGCGTTGTTCCATGAGTGTTGCTTAGAGGAACAAAGCACCCTGCTGCATTCTTTGTGGCAAGCGCTAAAAACGACATTTACCATTGAGACCCATGGCACTAACGATGGATTGTGATCTGATGTATTGTTCTGATATTCTCCCAAGTTTCATTGTGGTGTCATGTTGATCATGCTGCTGTTAGTAAATTTTGGAACAACTCACTTCCTGCTGACAGGTACAGTAAGAGAAGATACTGCTGCAGCTGACACCAGGGATCTGTCATTAAAACTGTCAGGAAGTTGCATACAAAGAGATTTACTGGCTAGAGAAAAATTTCCACAATTTTTAGCTTCTACGTCTCTGCTGTGACTTCTGCCATTATTAGTAACATTACAATGGCTACTTCAATTACGACTATGAAACTAATTTTTAAAGTGAAACAACAGTGAAATAGGATGCAAAATTGTAGCATTATTTTAATAGTATTGTCACGGACTTTCTTTTTTGCCATCAACACTGCAGATAGCTTTTTTCAGTTTTCAAATCTAAACATTCAATCAACATTAATATAACATATTTACATATCAAAAATAACACATTATTAGATTAAAAAAAAAAATCAATCCCACTGTATATTTTAGCCTACTTGCAGTGCTTTTGTTTAAAACTGAAACATCCTAAGAAGATTTTTTTCTGAAGTATGATAATATTTCAACTGCTTAACAAACAACCGTTACTGTCATTCAATGTGCATTCGTAGAAAGAGATATGAGGTCTAGATAGGTTACACAGCAACTGCAAAATAAACTGTGAGCCTAATATAAAGCCAATTTAATCCATTAGTAGAGTACTAGAATTTCAGGACACTATTATTTGTGTTCACAGAAAATTATCAACTTGTAAGTAGGTTTGAATTGCAATATTTAGAAACTATATAAAGGACTGCTTCAACTAAATCAGAGGCCATGTATAAAACCATTTGTCTTGGAACATTTATCTACACAGAGTGTAACCTAAATTGGCCCGGTTCCTCTTGGAAAAGGAAATAAATGCAAAAAGGAACAGGTCCAGAAGTAGTGTATATATTTTTGGACTGAGTTAAGAAACAAATGGCTTACAATTCTGGCTAGCCAGAAGGAAAGAAAGCAAATAACCAAAGCTGTGAAGCGGATGAACCATAGTTTCCTTGTTGCACTGGCCAGTTTGATAGGACTTTTAGCCAACTGAAATAGTTGGCATAAGCATCACACAGCCTGCTATGTACTCCAATTTTTGACATTGACTTCCTCCATAGTATTAACAAAAATAATTCAATTTCTCCCACATTTGGTATCTTCTTCTGTAAAATATGGTTATAATAATACATATTTCTCTAGTACCAGGTGAATATTTTTTTTCAATTTTTCTAGAGATGCATTTATATAAATCTCTTAAAATGTTTTAGTGCATGTAAAATACAGAAAGGAAATTTCAAAAATCCTAATTTCAGAGTACAATATAAGTTAAACGTATGATAACTGTGTTATCTGGCTTCCCTGCTATATATTGCTGATGTTTTACAAAAATGGCAATTTAAATACTTTCTGCAAAGGACCATTGTCTTTCTGGACCAAGTTAATCTGTTACCATTCAGTTCAAGAAGAGGATCTCCAGCCTCTGTCCCCCATTTCTCAGACTGTTGAGAAACAAAATTAGCTCTTTTTTGCTTTTTCTTGTTTTAGTATCAGAAAGAAAAGATAAAGGCACACAGAATTCTTCAAAAAATGAGACTCGTATATATATATATATATATATATTTTCTCTGCTGATATCCAATAGCACAATAGCACAAACAATTTCTCCCTGTCTAGTCCTTAGATTCATCTTCTAGGTCTCTTTAGACAGTAGTGCTAGAAATTGGATTCTGAATGGCATTTTGATCAAGTTGTATGTTTTCATTAACTTCTAGATCGTAAATCCAAAAGGACTTATGCAATCATGACCATTTACATAATACAGACTGCAGGGCTTTCTGAGATTGTCTTGTCCAAATTATATTTCTTTCAGAACAAATGATTAATTTTGATTTCAAAATTCTGTTGGTATAGTATCCACCCTAAATCCTTGGAGTTTGCTAATGATGTAGTTCCTTTTTCTAGCTTCAAATCTAGCCAGTGGTAAATTTCATTCCTGTCAGATTATAGAAACTACCAGTACATATTACAATCTTCTGAGACTTCTTATCTGATACATTGAATACATAGAGCTTTTACAGTCTTTTAATGTATATTTTCCTTTTAATTTATTAATCACTTTAAGAAATTAATCTGTATTTTTTCTGTAAGAATATTTTTTCATGTAGGCATCAATTGGCACTAAATCACTAGCAGATTGTGTCAGCACTACAGACTGAAGCAATGGAAGAACTTTGCTTGACGTAGCTTTGTGCACCTATGAACCATTTTTTTCTTTTTATGCAATTGACACTCAGGTTCAACTTAAATAGCATTTAAACAAACAGCTATTAATTCTTTTGCAGAATTCCAGTATTCTCTTGAAGACTCATTTTGTAATCTCATTTGTCACAGGTTACAGCTGAATATAAATATATATTTTGTCTGCATTCATTATCCCAAACAATCCAGATAAGAGTTACCATTATTGTCATTATTTATCAATACTCTGAGTTGTCTGTGTCAACTGAAAACTTTGTTTTATAAGTTTTCACTCTATAGTGATTAAAGATTGGACCAATCTTTTTAGAATGGCAGAAGTTTCATTCTACACGTTCATTTGAGATATGTCACCTAGGTAGTACTTAACTCATTACAGGTTACAGTAAGTTTTTATTCCTAGAATGTTCAAATCAAAATTATTAGCAATGCTAAATCATTGTCTAGTTTGAACATAAAATTCAACCAATACTTATCAACAGAAAATGTCTTATTATACTGAGACTGTGCTGGAAAGGAATCATTTTCCATATATCCTGTCAACTGTCCTTCACTTTATTATCCTTGTTTGACACCTTATTAATTGAGGTTAACTGTTACATTACTTTTACTGCAGGCTTATATTTCCAAGGTTGTCTTATTTACTATTCTTAAGTAATGATAAGTAGTTTTCCATTTTTCTGGAATTTCTCCATTCTAAGAACAGTCAAAAATAATCCACAGAGCTCTCTGATTTCAAGGTTTTTAGATGCAAGATATCTATAGATGCTAGTGTGAAAATTTTCAGATTGAGTACCTGCAGTTTAACCACTTCTTTAGCATTTCCTCATTCTGGAATTTAACTACAGCATTTGTCTTTTTTTTTTTTTTTTTAATCTTCAATATATAGAACAGAAGAACTTGTTGAACATTTTTGCTTTTTGAGAATTATTACTATTTAACTGTATTTAACTATCTCCATGTTGAGTAATATGTATCATGACACTACCATCGTGATTTCTTTTGATGATCTTTTTATCAAGCTGTAGAATTTAGGATATTTAAGTGAAATGATGTTGCAGAGATATTTAGAAAAAACAATTATTTGTATACAGAAAAACACATACATGCACACAACACACACATATAGTCACTTTCCTTTTATACCTGTGACTAACAGCCACTAGGCTCTTGCCTAAAAATACCTACTGACTTCAGAAAGCTTTGAATTCTTTATAAGAAGGACAGAGATGCCACAATGTCCCTTCCGTATGCTAAGGAGATGTGAATCATTAAAATTCAGTTCCTTGGTATCAAGAACCTATGCAAATATTCACAGCCATTCTGATTTAATAGTAATTTTGCATTTGGAATGGACACATGTAAAGGGTTACATCATGTGGATGGCTCCAGAGACTCAGCACACTGGAACATGAAAAAACAACAATAACAAAACAAAACATGACTCTAATCAGGATATGCAGGAATAGCTAACATATTAATGATGTCAAAGAAATTCCACAAATTAACTTTAAATTAAATAAGAAGCAGAGAACATTCAAGTTGTGCTGGGAAACATAATGCCATGCAATTTTGGAGGAAACTAGAATGGATAACAATAGCTATAAGCCAGAGTGTTTTTGTATGCACCCGTGCAAATAGTTTTTTGCAGGGTGCTAAATATAGGAGACATATTCATGCTCAATATAATAAAAGATCAGACCTTTTACTTCAAAGAATCTAAGTGGTATAAATAGGATGAGAGAAAAAATAATTGGATGTGTATGTGTGGTTTCAGTTTATAAAGATGCAAGACCTTCTGACGCACAAAGGGATAAACTGCTGACAGTCTGCAGTGCTAAAAGGAAGGAACTCTGGCAATGTGTTTAATACCACATATTTCTGTTTTCTTTACTGATATAACTATATATTTTGTCTAAACAAGCAGATAGTCTACATTTAGGACAAGCATGCTATCGCAGTTTTATTTTTTTTAATTGATTTGACAGAATCCTCTTTTTAACTAGCAAATAAGACTAGAATCATAGAATCATAGAATCGTAGAACAGCCTGGGTTGATCATCTAGTTTCAACCCCCCTGCTATGTGCAGGGTTGCCAACCACCAGACCAGGCTGCCCAGAGCCACATCCAGCCTGGCCTTGAATGCCTTCAGGGATGGGGCATCCACAACCTCCTTGGGCAACCTGTTCCAGTGTGTCACCACCCTCTGTGTGGAAAACTTTCTCCTAATATCTAACCTAAACCTCCCCTGTCTCAGTTTAAAACCATTCCCCCTTGTCCTATCACTATCCACCCGAGTAAAAAGTTCATTCCCCTTTCTGTTTATATGTTCCCTTCAAGTACTGGAAGGCCACAGTGAGGTCTCCCCAGAGCCTTCTCTTCTCCAAGCTAAACAAGCCCAGTTCCCGCAACCTTTCCTCATAGGAGAGGTGCTCCAGCCCTCTGATCACTTTAGTGGCCCTCCTCTGGACCCGCTCCAAGAGCTCCATGTCCTTCCTGTACTGGGGGCTGCAGGCCTGGACACAGTACTCCAGATGGGGCCTCACAAGAGCTGAGTAGAGGGGGACAATCACCTCCCTCTCCCTGCTGGCCACTTGTCTTTTAATGCAGCCCAGAACTTTGCTGGCCCTCCAGGCTGCCAGCTCACACTATTCCTGTATAATTCTTGGAAAGACATTAATCCAGATCAGGATAAAATCAGACATTTATATCTGAGCTATCATAGATTTCTGAAACAAGCAATGTAGTCAGGTCAGGATGTTAAAGAAAACCCAAAGCCCAAGCCCTCAACTTTAACTTTTTGGCTGAAGTATTTTGGTGTGGTGTTTGTTACTCCTAAGCAAGAATTCAGTGTACTGGATGCCGTTTGTAAACTTGCAAAAATATACTCAATTTATGAAATACTTTATCTCCTTCCATCTTTTTAAAGAATGCACTATATGTGACTGAAATACACAGTATTTTTTCAGGAAAATCCTCAAGGAGATGCTCTCTTGATAGACAATTTTCATACAGTGTAAAGCTCATATCCAGGTAATGTAAAACAGCCAGAATAGTACAGCAGAGGAATATGCCCTGGCATTTTCTGAGTGGCAGATGGCCTTTGGCTGCCCCTATGATCCTGGAGCTGATGTACAATTTTCCATTTCAGCTTTACCTAGTGAACAGGGCCAGCGCATACTGTTTGCAAGGGATCAATATCTTAGATGCCTGGCCAATTCAAGGGTGCATTGAGTTCCCTTTTACGGTCCTTCTCTTTTCTTTATTGGGGTTTTCTCTATTCCTTGTATTAGCTTACTATTCATTCCTTTATACACCATGTATTTTCAAAAGACATAATAAAAAAAGCATGATTTTAGCAATAGTTCAGTGACAGATTTAATGATGTGATATAGGATCACTCAAGCTTATTTTAAAGCTTAAATTCCTCACAGTTGTTTCAGCAGGGTGGAGGGTGGTGTAAATTAAAGTTAAAATGACGACTGATGAAGCTGTTATACATTACTTCTGTGTGATGCGAAATCTTTGTGGCTGTTTTCTCAAGGGCTGTTCTTTTATTAGACTGAATTACATCATTGCTTCACAGAAGGCATTTTTCAGTAGTATCAGGAGTCACACAGGGTGAGAAAGAGATTAATGCCAGCAGCCAACAGGAGATGGTGCTTCTTAGCATTACTCTAACTGCTAAGGTCAAGTTTAATTTTGAGCATCAGTGGCCACATTAAAATCCAGAAGACTAGTCACTCCATAGTGTTCTAGGATGCCCCTGTATATGTGGGACATTTGGGGAACAATGGCATTTACAAGCAGGTTTTCTACTCCTTCCTTTTCTTCACTTTCACAAGGTTATGCTAAAACAATAGTCAGTCATCTTTTCAAGCAACAGAAGGACATTAAGGACAGCAGCTCTCAACCAGCTCCCTTACTGCAGATACACCACCACATGTATTCATAATAATGCCTATTCAGAACATCACCACATGGATTTAGAATAAAGCAGGACAAGGATGATTTTGTACATAAAAGTTTTTCCTTCCAACACAGAGTAAGATCTATCACTGGCATTGTAGCACAATTTGAAACAACACCAAAAATAATACTTAAAAGTAAAGGAATTATATGGTATAAATGACTGAAGCGTATTCAATTAGAGTCTGATTGCATCCACAAGGCAGTCATTTCTTGGGGGAGTATAGAGCTCTGTTCTTATTAAAAAAAAAAGGGTCATAGCGAAAGGGTTCACAGAGAAGAGTTCATGAGCTTTTATATAGTCATCTACAATGCAGTTTTTTGTCTGCCACTGCTACATGGTATACAACAAAGAAGGCAAAACCATAGCTCCCCTTCACAGACCAGCAGATTTTCAGTGTGAAGGGGAGGAGATGGTGGCAAAGAGAACATGAGATCTGTGTGCAGAGCCAAATTTTTGGCTGACAGAATGGGCAGAGGCAAGGATAGAAAGAAAGGTTGTTTGCAGACACCAGCTGTGCTTTTAGAGCTCCAGAACAGCATATGAGCTAATTGCAAACTGCCCTGAATGGCTAAATGGATCTGACATACAAAGAAACTATTCAATAATGTGATATGTATACAAAATTAAATTAAATCGAATTAAAGCTGTTTAAAATGGGCATAATACTGAAATGACCTCCTAGAGCTCAAACACTCAGGTATCTAGACTGCTGTTGTAATCAATAATGAAGAGACATCAAGGTCATGCTTCAGATGCAGTGTATGAACTAGAGCCTGTTTCCTATAAGGAAAACCACATAAAAATATATAGATAGAAGAAGGAAAAAAAAAACCTGACAAAATCTGCTAAATCTACTAGTGATAAAGCATTACTAAAGGCTTTGAAAATTATTGAATATTGTATCAAACTAAAACATGACATTAATATTTATACTGACGAGGTGCATTTCATTTTCAGCCCATTCCTCCTACCCACAAATAGTGGGTTGCAAGAGAGGGAGTGGATACGAGAAACCTAATCTGACCAGAGCAGAATGGTATCTAATCAGGATTCTGAAGGAAGGAAATGCAAGAAGTAAGCCTACCCTCCTTTATAAATTAATGCCTCTTTCAGAAATGTGAATCAGTTAGCTGGTTTTGGATCACTAGTTCCCAACTACTTTCTCCTTTATTAACACAGTATCTGTTGAGTTCCCTTTTCCTCATCATTCAACTGCTACTGTGAAGCCCCTATTATCTGCCAGCTTTTCAAACCTTGCTGCTGCTTGCTGCTGGACTAATTTCTTGCACCATCAGTCTCTCACTAGCTCTGAGTCCTAGTGGAGATGCAGGAAAAAAGGAGCAAGCCATGAAACAACAGTCCAAACAGTTACAGAGCACAAAAGATAAAGATGAAGGAGTGGTTCTCTTGGGAAGGAAAATTCCATCCTGTTCTCATAATTTTTTGTTCCTTCTTCACAGTAGCAGGGATTGAAAGTTAAGAGGCTAACCTTGGATTCCAGGTTGATGATGGCTGCTCTGAAAGTAATATCTCCTATTTTATTATGTTGGTTCACAATGTTGGTGATATGATAGTAGAGAATGAACCTTCTCACCAATATCCCATTGCATTTTGTTGCCGTATGACAGAAGGCAGCAGAGAGTTGGTCTGACAAATTGGTATGTCATGGAATTTCTCCTTGACGAAAAGATTGCACCCACTAGCATTCACTGATGCTTGCTGAACATTTATGGAGACCAAAAAGTAGATGTGAGGCCGTGAGTTGTGCATTTCAGCAGTGGTGACAGTAATATGAAAGATAAGGCACATAACAAAAGGGCACGCAGATTTTTACAAGTGCAACATGCAGGCTCTGGTTTGTTGCTGGTGCAAATGCACAGCTAATAGTGGTGACTTTGTTGAAAAATAGTGTTTTGTAGCTAAGAATTTGCTCTGCCAAATAGTGCTATATTCATCTTTGTTAAAATTTCCATGGAAATAAACAGAAGGCAGTGTTTTGGTTATGTCTGTATTTGAATGGGCAGGTGAGTGCAGTATTGACCAAAATCCTTGAGTGCTTCATGGTCTGTCTGACCTCTTCCTCAAGGACAACTTGCAGACAGCCTGTATCTCATGCCCAGTTGCATATGAAACTGTTCAGTGTGCTTGGACTTGAAAAGCATCCCAGCAAATAACATCTGTTCAAGATGCAGCATAGAAATTACAGCCTACCTGATTTTACAAAATGCTGAGAAACCCACTCCTTTACATGTCGCCTCAGCCAGCAGCCTGCATCATACAGCTGTGGGCTACCACTGATCCCATTAGGTCTGCTCAGCTGTTTATCTGCCTCTAACAGGATGCACACAGCTACCACTTGCTGATTGATTGGTGGAATTCTGGCCACTTCAAATAACAGTCTTTGGGACTGACAGCTTTCTGTGCCTGAAGGGATCAAAAGTACAACTGGGAAACAACTTGAATCTTAGTTCTGGCACTGCCTTCCTGTATGACATTAGATGCATCAGCATCTTACCTCAGGGTGTTGTGTAGGTGACTGTGAAAAATAATAATGCATCATTCTAAATTCTGTGGAGACTGGTTCAGACAGCCTAAGTCCAATTGCCTTAGAGAGAAGACTTAAATTATATTCTAGGGAGTATTAAGCTCTGAGAGATATCAGAGCGTTCATGAGGTTTAAGCTGAGGATGCTTGCCAATTCTATTTTGAGAATAAATTCTACCGCCTTTCAAGAAAATAGCTTCGAATTGCAAGAAGAAATTCTGTGGAAGCCCCTTTTTGTTCCACTCTGCTCTAGTTTGTCTGCAGAATGATGCAGTTCAACCCCAGAAGACTGTAGCAGAATGAAGCTTGAGGTGATATATTGATCAAGGACAACATATCTACCTATCAGCTCCAGTTCGCTTTGTTCCTACATGCTACCTTATTACATACAATGTATACCCCTTATTTCTTGTACTATATTCATTTATTATTCTTTCTGTAGGTTTTTCATCTGTAAAGACATTCTACTCAGATTAACTGAGTAGAAAAAACTAACAGCAGTCTGTGTAGCTATATATATATAATTTTATTCAGAGATTCAGCAAGTTTAAAAGATATTCCTACCCTTTAAAAAAGTGTTTTCTTTGTGCTTCTTTCAAGGATCCTAAAGAAGGCTGATTGAGTTCTCAGAAGATGAGAAACATGAAAATGTAAGGCTAAAACTACTCTGCCAAACATCAAAAGAAAGAAGGTAGGAACATAAGATGTCAAGAATGAGAAAAATACAAAGAGAGAAACACAGGGCTTGGGGAGTATGAGACAAGCTGAGAATGTGGAAGTTTAGGATGACAATAGTGATGGGAAGACAGTGGGAACCAAAACAAGTTTAATGTCCTTCAACCTAACTTTGTGTTCAGAATAGCTTCAAATGGAGATTAAGTGCTGTGCTTCACTGAGATTGATTGCTATTTATAGAGCTATATTTGTCCTAGTTTTAAGCATTTATGCATTTTTTCTTACATTAGAACAAACAATGCAACTTGAAAACATTTGCTTTCAATGTACAACATTCCATGAAGAAACTACTTGAATTTTAAAAATATGTTGATAATGCAGTACTTTCAGTGATCTCTATGTGTAGAAGACATAAAGTTTCTAGATCATATGGTATAAAAATTAGCATTTCTAAAATGTTTCAAAAAATGAGATTAATAATATAATTTTTAAGATTTTTTTGCTTGTTTTTGATGTTAAGGATTGTGCAACTTATTACAGAGAGAGATGCTAATTATTTTTTCTTCAGGTTTTCATCTTGCATCTAGAAGTGAGCATCACTATTCAAAAAGTAGAGAAATAAAGTTATTTCTATTACTTATTAGTACAAAAGCTATCAATTTACACTGTGTTTTAGCTTACAGGTTTGTTTAAGATGAAAGTTTATTTATGGATTTATTTAGCTTTATCAAATATCAGTTTTTAATCAGATATTTTCATCAATGTTAAGAAAGAATGTTGACCTGAAAAAGCCTGCTTTAAAAATAAAAAAATAGAAGGGTGTGTGTTTACCAGGAAATCGTTTAGCACTTTTCTGGAATCCTTCCAATAAGAAATGGAAGAGCTCAGTTTATCCGGACATTTCATAACTTAAATGAAATGAAGCAACCATTCTGAAACTTTCTATATTTAAATCTTCAGATGTTTACACAATCAGAAGTTGAATAAACTATTTAAGTAAATTTTACATTAGCAAAAAGAAAAAGGATCTGTGCAAGAAAGAGCAGCAAAGAGCGAAGTAATTTAGGTTGTGACAGGTGATCTGCATACACTACTATGAATTTAATACTGGCTTCAAAGATAGATGAAATGAGAAAGGCTGAATTTGCCACTGGCTGAGAAATCCCTTCCAGCACACTATTTTGGTATCTGAAAGTATTTGGGGTAAGATATCATTCAACGTGAGTATGGAGATGTGACCAGCAGAAAGTAATCACTGGAGCAGCAGGGGTGAGACAGGGTGGTGGGAACAACAAAGCTGGGGAAGTGGATGTAAGAAGAATCAAAAGTGAATGAGGAAATGTAAGGTCTATAACAGCAATTGACAGAGTTGCCTTAAGAAGATGAGCATGATAAAATGCTGAAAGAGTTTAGATAAAAGGATATCTATAATAAATGACAATATGATAAATTAGGAAGTGCATGATTCTTGATTCCTATTTAGGAGATTTATGACTACAGAAGCCTGAAGGCTCATCTTATTGCTCCCATAAGAGCACAGAGATGGAAAAGTCTTATGCCTTATTATTTGCTCTTCTCTGAAGGAAAATAGCTAGAACCATGAACTTATCCTCTGTACTTACATCAGAAGTTGTGCTGATGTTTTCGGGGGGAAGCAGGGGGTGGAAAGGTGGGAAGAAAGATGTGGTCATCTGGAATGAAGACTAATGATTTCATAATGTAATAAACTTCTGGCATATCTTTTCATATGTAAAGAGGAGAAAAATTCAGTAATCCAAATATTTTCATCTGTTGTTTGGATTTTACCTGAGGTGCACTCTGTTCACCTGGCTGTGCATTCAAAGCCTTGCCATGCTCCCTGCCCTGACTGTCCCTTGAAGTTTTTTTCAGGTATTATGAGGAATGAGACAAAGATGGGCATAAGAGAGAGACAAGCAAGGAATGAAGAGAGAAAACAAAGGGAGAAGACTGAAAACAATAGAAAAAGAAATGTCTAAATAACTTTAGACAATCTAAAACAATGTCTGCACAGTTATAGGAAAGAGGAATTTATCTCTTCTAGAAGCATCTTAAAATCACGCGGCTTCTTCCAGGATCATTAACTAAGCCATATCATACATTCTGATACCTCAACATTGTAACCTTTGAATTCCCCTATGCTTTAGAGATATTTATCAATCCCATTTGTAGTTTGAGAGTATGAGTTCCCTGAGTACTAGGAACTGGGAGCCAGATTCGCATACAGTGTAAAGTGCTGAAATCCATTGACTGCCACAGCATTTCTGTCTCAGTTGCACTGCTAAAGTTGAGTTCTTATGCTTTTCACTTGCTGGCTGTCAACCTGTAGGATATGCACAGTAATGGGCATCATGTCCATTGTTTAGAAATTGCAGAATAACAATACATTTGGGAAAGAAAGACATCTACACAGTGTAGTAACATCAATTTTTCACTCAAGATTAAAAAAAAAAAAAAAAAATTTGCAGAGTGCATAGAAGACACAATTGAAAACATAGAGTAATTTAGATCTGACTTATATTACTATTTAGATGAGTGTCTTGAGTAATTTTCCTAGAAGATTTCCCATTTAACGATGTACTGTCAAAACATTCTATGATGTTCTGAACTGTCTGTTCTCAGTGAGAAATCTACAGAGCTATTTCCCCAAAAACACTAGAAAATTTGTGCAAAAATTATAGTTTGATGTTACTTTTGTTCTTTTCTTCTTTGTACAGTATTTTGAACATCTACAGCTATTTGGTCATGTCAAAGAGGTAATCTTGGGTAAAAGAAAAAAGAAAGCTCTGTAGTCATTCCTTAGACTATAGTTGCACTTTTGTGCTCTTTGTTTTTATAACAACTTTCACAATAAAAATCCACAGGAATGTAACTACAAGGTTTTAAGGACTTCTCAAAATGATTTCTAGGAATAGGTGCTTTATGCTCATTTGATGTTAATATACGTTAACAATCAAGCAGTGAATTTAGTATTTTTACTCAAAAAAAACTATGGGAAAAATAACAAATTAGTGATTAAGTGAAGCGTGATTTGTTTAGCACATTTTTACAGAGACATCTTGGTTATCTTCTTTCCATATCACTTAAAGTGTGAATAAAAAGAAGTGTCTGTCAGAGCAAAACCAAACCAAAGAATTCCATCTTTCAGTTGATTGAGGAGAAATTATGAAGAAAATATCCTGTAAGATGTGATCTGTATAGAGTCTATGACATGTAATGTGTGTTAAGAAAAGAAACCTTAAAATAATAACATAGAAAGGTCTTTTTTAATAACTATCATATTATGTTTTAATATATTTTTAGTTATAGAGCTAATATAAAAGTTAAATAGTACCATACTGTCTTAACAGATATATTTGAGGGATTTATGTGATTAAGTTTACATAAAAGTGACCTTGATTTTAATGTAGTGGTGTTACCATTTCCAGTGAGAATGCCTCACTTTGAGATATCTTATCTTATTAAATTTTAACAGTTTTGATGACACTTTTAATTTGATTCATAATGTAATTTTTGAGAGATTGTAATTCAGTGACTATCATAATAATGAACAATTCTTTTAAACCTCTATAGGTGACCTACCCATACTGTTTACCATAAAAGTAAAATGAAGCTGCCCTCCTCCAGAAGTTTACATTGAAATAGAGTTTTCACTATGGTACTGAAGCAGAAAAAACTATTTTAAATAGCATTGATAGTAACTTATTGCATAACTGGAAGGATATATGGTGAAAGTCTCCATCAGAGGATATAATGGAATAAACTTACAGTTATATAACTGAGTTTGTAACTTTAATAATCAAAATCAAAGCAATAAAAATCAAAGCAGAAGCAAGGTCCTAACTTATTAAATATATAGATCCTAAAATTGAGTCTTAATATTACCTAGTCTATACTTCTTTATCCTTTTTCAGTCATTAATAGTGAATATGGAGTCTATGCAAATAAAGACTTAAATGAGAAGTAGATCTCAGAAAAGAAGATTTCAGTATTAGAGGCAGGAGTAAACAGATTCATAGCTGCACTTCAGATTTGTATTTCTCCCCTGAAAGTATAATTCCATTAACCTATTTGAGTAGCAGTAATTCTAGAGCACAATTTACCTTCCAGGACAACCTAAAAGGAATATGGAAAGAAGGGAAGACAACTCTGTAGCTGCCTGGAATATAGCACAAATTGCCTCTAGCAAAGAAACATGAGGAGCTAATTACCTTGAAGGTGCAAACTAATCAGTTTAGAGCGGTAGCCTGCTCATGTTATTCATATGAACAGCCCAAAGAGGTTATTGAAAACAGTGAAAAGTTGCTGATGAAATGACAGGAGCACTGAAAGGTGTATGTCCAAAGGAGCCAGGCCTTTATACCATCTCCCGTTCTGTCTTTCTTGTGAAAATCAGATGTCCCACCTTTGGGACATCTTTGGCTGAACCATGTATGTTGTATAAACAACATATGAGATAATTCTTTGCCTATACATCAGTGGTAACCTGCCGATTTTCCAGATGTTCACCAACCCAGAAACACAGTAACCATCTCTCTGCACATAAAGCCTGAATAAACAAATCTATATATCATGGGCACGGGTTCAGTTGGATCATTTATTTAACACATGATGCAATCATTTGCACTTTTGTCTGTCTGGGAAGAAAAAGAATCTTGATCATCTCTCTAGCAGAAAAATCTTATGCTCAAAGGGGTCTCAACCATAACACCTTGAAGACAAGGACAAGGTCTTAAATCAAACTTAAGTCAATGCTTGTTAATTATAAAATAAGCAGTAAAGTATTTTTATGTAGTTTGGTGCATACGCAACTCTATCCCTTCAAGGAGATTTAAGAGTTTATATCAGAGATTTAATCACTTTTCTTTTGTTCAGATAAGGGTGATTGGAGATAACCTTTAGTTGTTCCACAGCTTCCTTAAAATTGGATTTGTCATTAGGAAAATGATTTAAATTCTGTTCAACTCCTGAATCTTTCTATTTTTGGTATTCATTAAGGAAATGTGTACATGCCTGGGAAAACAAACACGTTGCCCTTGAAATTTCTGTTGTTAGTAAAAAACTATAATATTTTAAGCAAAGAGGGAAATGGTATGAGAGTAAGTTTTACTTTTTAATTGGTTTTATTCTGATCTATTTTATGTATATATTGCATATTAAACTGAAAAGACATAGAAGTACTAACTGCATTCTTTTCCTTTTTTTTTTTCCCATTAAAATAAAGGAATTACTCTTCCTTTTATTTCAGAATATTCTTTAAATAATAATCTCATTTTCAATTCTGCTTTCATATAGTCATAGATTTAAATTTCAGTAAGACAGAAAGTAGTTGCCAGTCGATACTTTAAATATTTTCTTGATTTTCTGAAAACATCTACTTCCCAATGGAGGGTAAAGTAGAAATGACACAAAAATTCTCATCTGTAATTTGAAACATTTCTGAAAATGTCTCACCTGGAATTTATTGACTCCTATATTCTCATTGATTTCAGTTTTGCAGGCCATCCTGAGATGTTCTGAAACATCTGATTCGCTGTGTCAGCATTTATGTTACAGTTGTGGTGGCAGGCATAGCCAGAGCCAGCAGGGATGACACATGCCTCAACACTTGTACTGTCTTCAGTGAGCAGATGAAAGTATTTTGCTACTCATAAGGTACTGCCTACTCAGTTTGAAAAACTATAGACTGATTTTACTGATTAACTCCACATTAGGCAAACTGAACAAAATCCTGATTTTTCTGCAATTTCTCACCCTCAGTTTCACTTTTTTTTTTGCAATTATTGTAAGAAAGAGCTTGCTGTAATAGCGATGAATGTTTTTGTCAATTCCCAATCAACTTTTGAACTCATTATTCAAAGTCTACCAAATCTGATAGAGAAATAATGATATCAAGTATAACGAGTTCTTCAAAAAAATTTAATGACTACTGCTAAATATGAACAACCAAATAATATGTCCAGTGGGGATGTGAATAAAGTATAAATTGACCACTAATCAGACATTAGAAAATCTATGCAGGAAAGACAGATATGTTACAAATGCCTCCCAGAGAGAAAAAAATCCAACAACAAAAAACAATTAAAGATTACAATTTCAGATGTTAGAAAATCTGAGTCACAGCACAATGGAGAAATATTTCATTAGTTCTTTCACTGTTTCTACTACAGTATAGTCAATTTCAGAAACACATAATATGGCTTTTTCCAGTTAACTTCCTTGAGTACCCAGTTCATATTTAATTAGCAGTATAAAGCTCTCTGGGTTCTACATATTAAAAAGTTACAGAAGTTGAAAACATCAGCACTGCATATAAAATTTTGCAGACATCAATAGAGTTTTGCTATAGATTCTGATGGAATAGTATTTCCCAGAAATTTATATCTGATTAATGATTACAACAAAGAAAGAGAATTACGGAAGATATTCTTGACCTGCACAGAAATAAATGTATTTTTATGAACATCTAAAACTTTTGCCTCAGTGTAGCTTTTACACCAGATTCTTCAGTACAGCTCTTCAAAGTAGATTAAGGGTCACTGGCCTAGAGTTCGCTTCTTGATTTCACTGCTAATGATTGTTAGACACATTTTGAATATACATTTTTAAAATCAGAAGAATTAGATTTCACTGATTATTCTCACTGCAGTTTTGATTCTATTTTCCTGCTAAGGTTCTATGATATTTAAAAAGTCCAGAGGAGCTCTTTGTTAATAAATTAGGAATGGTAGAACATGATCAAATCTACATTTGTAATCGTGCATCTGAGTCACTCCACAAATAATCCAGTTAACAATGAATAGGGAACAACTGACTATTCTTTAGCTCCCAGTAAAGCTAACCTTATAGAGCTGAGCCTTTTGAATATTATTGGAGCAAAATATTTTACATTTTAAAAAGTCTGTTTTAGTTTCTGTAAATGACTATTACAATTTAGTAGCCATTTCTTTTGGTTTTATTTTACTTTCATCTACAAATCAGCTGTCCACTTAAACTGACAAATTTTCTGAGCAGATTAAAGTGCACGGCATGAACCGTTTACTTCAAATAAATGTGATATTGCAACTATGACTGTTTCCCTTCTTCAGTCTCTAAAAAACCCTTTAATGTATCAGATTTATTCAAATAATCATGTTTATCAAAATACCATTCAGCTAACACCAGCCAGTGAGAAGGGATAAAATGACTTATTTGGGAAGAAGTACATTTGGTTTGGATTTCACAGTGCTAAACAACAGATTTAGGATAATGACTCAAAAGATTTTTATTTTTTTATTTTTTATTTTTTAATAATGTTAGAAACATTGTATTCTCCTGTGCCAAAGTAACTGGCTTTTCCTCAAGCCAGAAATTAAGGATGAACAACTCTTTGAGTAACTTACTGCTTGGATGATCAGAAGCAGAAGACTAGGTAAATGCATAAAGATTGTCTCCATCTCTTTTGCACCCCAGTGTATTTAAAGAAAAGAGTGATTTAATTATCCATACTGAAAAAGTATCATAGTCTTAAGTCTCCATGTGATGATTACCAGGTTATTAATTTAAGTCCCAAGGAGATGAGACATAATTCAGGATCAGATTTAAGTTATCTTGCATTTCTAAATTTATTTTCATGTTTAACTGCACAAACTACTGGTACGCTATCTCCTTGACTGAACTCTGTAATGATTTTGAGGCCACACAGGTCAGGATGGCACCAGGCTTATATATGGTAAGCAATGGTAAGCAGGTGGTATGTTTCTTTGATAAGAAAACAATTTAAGTTAACTGGCCTTGAAGTACAAGACTGATCAGTTTCTTGCTTGTGTAGCATTTAAATAATGGTGCTATTTTTCAGTCTAAGAACATTTAGGCAGCTGTAATATGCAACTTTATGTACTGTGTTTTACTGTGCATAGAAAATACAACTTACATACAGAACAAGAATTGTTCAAAATCAGGAAGCAAGATTACTGAAAGTGCCTGAAGTCCCCATCCCTGAACTTCACAATACATTAACTTCTTAATAGAACTGAGCCTAAAAATCAGAGTGATGTTTACTATCCTTATACAATTTTGTTGGGGGAAATAGTTTTAATAATCAATGGCTTGCCTCCAAACTCTTGTCAGAAATTTGATGGGTTGTTTATAAGAAAGGACCGGAGAGATAGATTTTCTTTTCCATTCTTAAAAGAACAGGTACACTGCAATACAAAATTAAGATAGACAAAATTACTAATACCTCTCCTTGTTACAGGTGAAAAATCTTAAAATACCCTTTTAAATCCTTCTGATGGACCTGAACCCTTGAAATGGAAAGGCTGGCACTAAAATCTGGTTTCACATCACTCTTAAAAATAGTAGTTTCCATGTTATGATAAAACAGTGATAATATGTGAGCTAGAAAACAAATGAACAAGTAAAGATCTTTTACATTTACTGATCTCTTACTCATGTAGTCTTAATATATATATTTTTTTTCAGAAGACTGAAATAATATTAAAACAGGTTAGAGTTAATGAGAAAATATAGAGTAAGTTAGGAGAAACTTCTTTACTTTGAGGGTGACAAAGCCGAAGGCTCTGAAACAGGCTGCCCAGAGAAGATGTGGGGTCTGTTCTGGAGATATCCAAAACCCACCTGGATGCTTTCCTATGCAATCTACTGTAGGGAACTTGCATTAGCAGTGGGGTTGGACTGGATAGTCTCCAGAGATCCATTCCAACCCCTGTGATTATGTAAATTTGTCATCCATTCATTTTACTTTTTTTCTACTGTCTTAGCAGTTTTGATTACTTGTTCATGCTTTACTAAGTTCTATACTTGTGTAATTCACAAAGCCCAAATGCTAGTTGGTAAACAGAAAACAAGTGAGACAATATTTCTTATTGAGCTTATTGGGGACAAACACAATGTAAAGCTAGTGCATCGTAAACTTCACTGATACTCAGTGCGAGATGCTATCAGACCCTAAGTAGTGCCTCTGTTTCACATCATTTTAAACATCTTAAATTAGTTGCTCCATCAGCTTTAGTTACGTATGCTCCCCTTTTAATCAAGGAAGAGAAACTGATACTTCCAGAAGGTAATAGAAAGAATAGAAACCCTCATGAGATGCTTTCTTCCTTCTTCAGTTACTGAGAACTTTTACTACTTACCTATAATATCCATACCCTGATCTATAATCCAATACAATGAAAGTTACCTTTGAAGAATCCCAAGCTGAAATCTAAAGCTAAAAGCTTAAGTATGTCATTAAATTGTGTATTACCAAGATTATTTACACTTATGTAGTGCTGGGGTATGGGCTGAAAAGACAAACAGATGCTCCTTCAACCAAGTTACAGGCATAGATCACGTACAATTCATGTAGTATGAATCACATGTCAGATCTATTGACAAGCCTGCAGCTGCTTGTATAGATGGGGCTTTGATAGAAACTTCTACCACAGTTTCTATTTTGAGACATTCAAAGATTTACCTCAAGATTGCTGGGGACATAAAAGCCTGAAACTCGATTTGATCTTGAGAATGACAGACGCACTGACTCATTAATCTGTTTAGGAACCTCTTGAGTTCTTTGTTTTGTTATAAACAGAATTGTTATGAAAAGGAGAATAAATATGCGTTTAGACCTGTTAAAGGAGTTAAAAGAATAACTAGTGCTTAGTTAGTGCTTAGTTTGAAATGATAGTCTATTACATTAAGGCTGCAAATACTGACTTTTTGAAGTATTTTGTAAGCCCTAAAACTTTTTTTTATTGAAACTTTTTTTTCATACAATGAATAGATACAGATTATAAAAGCAGAAATTTTTCCAAATCTTGCAAAATTATACCCCCTGATATGAACAGAGAATTTCAATAAGTGGTTAGGCAAGCCGATCTTTCAGTGCAAAAATGTTCAGAAGTATAATCAATGTGTTAAAGCATAAAATTTACAATTTCATTAATGTTTTGTGTGTTGGCTCTGGGATTCTGCATGTATCAGAAACTGGTTGTGAATATTAGTACCAGAAATACAGCACCATAAGAATGATTTTGTTTAGCGTGTAAGGGCTTAAATTCATTTCTAATGAACGGCTATACTTTTATAAAGGTATTTTTATGGAAATAGGATGATAACATTGCAGAAATTCATTCTGTATTCAAGTGCAGTCCCATGATACCTGATTTCTTAATATTTTCACTCCATGTAGTCTAGACTGATAAACACTTCACAGTTATTTACTAACTTTTACGAATTATTCTGTGTTAAATAAACAGAAATCATTACTATGGGTACAGAGTTCTCAGATTCCTGTAGCTTCTAATTTTACATAATCCTTTTTATTCCATTTTTGTAGTCAGTAGTTGCAAAAAAACCTTCTGAATTCCTTCAGCCCTTTTGATTTCTGTGATCTCATCTGCATCCAAATATCAGATGGGCATCTGACTATTGCTTTTTTCAAGAGTACCTGAGTTATTTCTTAATGGTCTCTCACAAGGCCAGCATACTTTCTGGAAAGTTTGCTTGCACAGCATGTAGATTGCTTTGTTTTTCAGACATAACACATTTTCTAGAAAATAAAAAGCGTACAAAAAGATGACAAAAAAAGAAAGGGTAAAGTTCGCCTGCATGATAGTAGATTCCTTAGGATTTGTCTGAAGATATGAAATGACATGAAGGGATGATCAAGCAAAAAGGTCAACATCCTGTAAAAACATAACATAGCAGAAGACAATTGCCTCTTTTGATATGGGATTTGAAATAGAATGAGCCATGTTTATGCTAAAAATGGCAGTTAATTTGTAACTACCAGTTAAAGTGCTTTTGGACTATGCTTAACTACTGTGATGAATGTTGAACAAGACACTTAGAATTTATAGACCTACCAGCATCCCCATAAGTACCAGTAAATCCATGAAAAATGTGTAACTATTGACTGAAAATCTTTAAAAAAAAATGACTAGCACATAACCAGTGTGTAGTTATTTAATGTGAAAGAACATTGTGAGAAACAAGTGCTGTATTTCTACAGAACTTGAAACTTTCTGGGACTAAGTCAACACTATCCATCTCTTTTCACAAGTTAATCTCTGAACATGATGCACATACTCTGACATAGTAAAACAGTTCTGTAATACTTAGAAATAATTCAAGGATATGTACAATTCAAAAACAAACTGATTGGATTAACTCTGAGCAATCTTCTGACAGGAAAGAACTTGTTAACTGGATTTTCAAATGCTAATCCACAGTTCATTAGCTTTAATTTAACTAATTATAGTAATATAGTCACACAGAAGGTACTCAGCCTACACAAAATTTTGTTCTATTACCCTCTTTACCACAAGTAAACAGCCCTTCTGATTAATTTAGTTCAAATTTCCTAAAGAAAGCTTTATGGACATAGTATTGCAGTAGTGCTTTAAGCCAACATTAACAATTGAAAGATTGAAAGATATGAAAGATAGATATCTAAGGATGATAAAATATAAGGATTTATAAGTCATACAGAATAATAGGTAGATTGCTCTAAAAGTAACGCCTCCTATTTATTTCCATGGAAACTTCAACAAACATAAAGAGCACAATAACACTATTTGATAGAGCAAATTCTCAGATACAGTGTACTATTTCTGTATATAGTCATCACCATTAGCTATGCATCTTTGCCATCAATGAACAAGAGCAAGTATGCTGCACTTTTGAAAATCTGCATGGCCATCTGGAACATGGCTTGTCTTTCACATTGCTGTCTCCACTGCTGAAATGCATCACCCACCCCCTACTATGCTGACATCCACTGTTTGGTCTTCATAGACGTTCAGCAAGTGTCAATGAATGTCACTGACATTCATTTTCCTTGTACGTGAATTTTTTCGTGTATTGTGTATTATTCATGTATCATGTATTTTCATGTATCGTGTATTTTTTCATGCCATCTTTTCCTTATGCAGGAATTCAGTGACACACCCTTGCTTCAAATGCACTTCCATGTCAGACTTCATTCTGTCAGACTGCCCCTCTTCTGCCAACTGTCACACGGCAACAACATGTAATGGAATATTGGTGGGAAGGTTCAGCCTCTGCTGCCATACCAACAGTATCCACCTCTGACATCGTGGGCTGACAGAATAACACTGCAGGCATTACTTTCAGAGCAGACTTCATATTATGACAGCTAGATTTTGAGAATACTGAAATCTAGGTTTCAAAGAAAAGAGATGTGAACATGCAATTTAGGGAATTGTAAGATAACTCCAAGTAGGACCAACTCATTGATCACCTAGCTAACACAAAGTGATAGAAAACGCCTTCAACTTTTGCTGTGAAAAAAAATTAATAGTCTATGTCACTTAATCCTTTGAATTTAATAATCCAAAGCTGTAATAATTACTTCAATTAAATGCAATTTAATTGCAATTATTGATCCTGAAAATGATTTTATGATTTTTCATTTCTGCTTCCTAAAACCTTCATTTGAGAAATGATCTTTTTAATTAATAATTCTATAGCACTGCTAAAAAATAAAATTAATACAAGTTTAAAAGACTTTTAGAAAGCTATCCTCCTTCCAGCTGGATTCTCTAGCAGCAATTATAGTTTATATTCTCTAAGGAAACCATTTACATTAATCCAAAGGACATCAAGGGAGAAGCATCTTTTGTTCTTGTACATTTGTGCTTTCAAAATGTAAGTCCCACTCGCATTTACTGAAATCTGCTCTTAAGAATTTGATTCAAAGATGTGTCTGTATCGTCCAGTCTCTTGTACAGTTGTTACAGATATTCTTAAACCATGTCATTACTGATGTGTGGGTACTCCTTGCTTCCCTCATAGGAATGCAGAAGGGAATACACCACTTTTTCTGGTCTTGTAGGGATAGAGGAATTAGAAACGCCATCTTTACAGTAAAGGCATTTAGCTTGACTTTAGCACTGTTCATCTTAAATCTTAGCAGGATTGCTTCATTTCAGTCTCATGCTTGAATTTCCCATCTTTCATCTGAATATCCTCTCCCTTCTGATTTTCAGTTATTTAAGCTAGATCTCAGATTTCCCTTGTGGGAGCAGTTCTTTATCTTAAGCAATTACCTAATGACTGACACAAAGGTCTGAACGTGGGTTACCACTCCTCAGGGAAATGCTTTGCAGCTGTACTGTAAGAGTGCCCTTCACTATTTAATATTTACAGGAAAAGGAACATATCTACTATACAGAGGAGGAGGAAACTGCAGCTCACAGAAGCTGTCACCTTTCTCCTGCTTAGGCAAACTTTGTTCAAGGCCTTGTTTCATGTCAGGTGAGCAGAAAAAAGCTTGTATCTCCCTCATGCCTCATGGATACTCTTCCCACTATAGGTTTTTTTAAAATAGGAAAGCAATTTTTCTTCTCAATGCCAGGCTGATGACTGAGGAGCGCAACTCACATGTGAGGATGCTGAGAAGAGGAAGCTATTAATGAGCTGACTTTGTTACACAGGTTTCTTCTCTACCACTTTTGTTTGCATTTAGTTCCATTCAGCTGAGGCTGAGTTTCTGGGAGGCCGAGGTTCTTAACTCTAAACACATGGTATTTACTGGGCTCAGAACTTCATGACATTGTAAGATAATAGCGAGTCCTGATGGTGCTGAGCAGAATGTGCTACTAGACTGAAATACCTATATCACTTTCTGCAAATATGTCCTATATGACACAACTGTTGAAAATCTAAATTGAGAGGTTTTCTAGGCTCATTCAAGAACTCTGCAGTAGGGAAAACAGTTTACTCCCCTGATTGCACCTTCTCTTTATACAGGGTGGACCCATAAGCAAGGACTTTACGCAATGATTGAAGCATCAGGTAAGCTATTAGTCATAGGAGCAAATGTTAGGTCATCTTAATTCAATATAAAGTTTTACATCTGATTTTTTGCTATTGTGAGAGACTCAGCTGCCTCTATCCTTCCCAATTTCTCTTGTTTTCATCCCCTTCCCCATCAACTATTCCTAAAACACACTGACAGCTTCCTACCTGGAATTTCTAGATAGTTTGTCAACAACCTCTCAATGACTTAAATCCAGTTTACCTTTAATACTGAGAAGAAGTTGATATAAATTTTGTCATATTATCTGCCCCTGAGAATGTCATTTTGTGTTAGAACATGTGACAATTTGATGTAAAAAACATTACAAAAATTCAAACAAGCCTATAAACTATAACTGTACTCGTGAGTGCAAATCCAGTTCTCGAATTGAAGAGCAATGTTAGTTTAGAGTGTGTTATTCTTGTTTGCTCTTTCCCTGATAGACTTTTTTTTTCATCTGGTCTGTTTCCAACATTTTTGTTTTGAGAATTTACAAGGCACTCCAAGGGCTCAAGGACAGAAAACTTTTATAAATAAAAGATGTAGTTGTATAATTACTGGGCAGAGAAAATAGCTGTTTCTGGGTTTAGTTTATTTCTTTTTGGATGTACACTAAAGGTCTGCATTTTTCCTTCCCCTTTAAAACAACAGCTAAAGCCCTGCTTAGAATGTTAGTGTTGCCCAAAGCTCCATCCTACCTGGCCTTGAGCACCTCTAGGAATGGGGCATCTATATCTTCTCTGGGCAACCTATTCCTGTGCCTCACCACTCTCATAGTAAAGCATTTCTTCCGTATAACTGATCTAAATCTATCTCCTTTTAGTTTTAACCACTCTCCATTGTCCTATCACTACCCACCTTGATAAAGAGTTCCTCCTCATCTTTTTACTGGAAGGCAGCTATAAGGTCTCCTGGGAGCCTTCTCTTCTCCAGATTGAAAAAATCTAACTCTCTCAGACTCTCACCCCACTCAGGTGCTCTAGCCCTCTGATCATCCCTGTGACTTCTCCTTAGGACTTGCTCCTATTGGTCCATGTCTTTCTTATGCCAGTGGCCCCAGAACTCAGTGCAGTATTCCAGGTGGGGTCTCATGAAAGTGGAATAGAGAGGTGTTCAGTCAGCATTTGTACTCTGCTTTCCTGTAAACATTGTTTTCTACTAGGCATTCAAATGTGAGGTGCTGTGGTTGTGAATGAGTTAATGTGTAGCAAGTCAAACAGTCCTGACTACTAGAAAATTAGTAAGACGTTACTGAAGGAGAACTTGTTTCAGCAATGACAAAGCCCATTGTGAAACCATACAATTTTCTCACACTTAAAAATTCCTTCCACTGTGCAATAAACTTAGTCCTTTTATTTCCGGTCTGCAGTCTGCTCACTGCTTTTACAGTAAAGATGGCTACAGTTTGATGCCTCAAGAAGAACCTTCTGACGCTTGTCTCTAGTCTTATTCCTTTCTCTTGAAGATGTTCCCCTTCATATCTTTGTAGCTATCACCTTGTAAAGCAGTGAATTCAAGTTAATTTCTGAGAATTCTGGTAGTCATAAGGAAGTGGGAGAAAGGGAACTAAGAAGATTTGGCAGAAACTGTAGTAGGAGAGTGGGAAAAGTACAAGAAACAGAGCTGGGTTTTGCTTTAAGGGATCTGAAGCATACAGTAGGATAAGTAGGAATACCAAGGCATAACATACCCTAGATTGGGTAAGTGGGGAACTCAGAACAAAATAGACATTATTGTTTTTATGATAAAATCTGGGCCCACTGCTAAATTTTTATCCTGGGGTTGAGGCTGAGGAACCTGTTAGGGAAAGTGGAAAGAAAAGGCTTTGATTTCTACCTGGACACGTGCAAGGCATTTGACATGGTGTTGCACTACCATCCTCATCTCTAAATTTAATTGAAGAGATATGTATTGGAAGTCTGGACTACTCAGTAGATAAAGAATTAGTTGGATGGTTGCACCCAGAGAGTTGTAGTCAGTGGTTCTACGTCCAGATGGGGGCTGCTCGCAGGTAGCATCCTTCAGGTGTCTGTCTGGGGACTGGTGCTCTACAATATCCTTATCAACAATCTAGACAGTGGGATTGAGTGCACTCTCATCAAGTTTGATGATGACACCAAGATGAGTGTTGCAGTTGACACAATAGAAGAAAGGGAAGTCAGCCAGACGGACCCAAACTAACTTGAAAAGTGGGTCCATGAGAACCTAAAGAGATTCAACATTATCATGTACAAGGTATTGCACTTTGGTCAGGGAAATCCCAGATATGTGTACAGACTGGGAGCAGCCCTGCAGATAAGGACTTGGAGATCTTGATGGCCAAAAAGCTGGATATGAGTCAGCAGTGTGTGCTTGCAGCCTGGAAGGCCAACTGTATCCTGAGCTGCATCAAAAGCGAGGTAGCCAGCTGGCAGAGGAAGGAATTTGTCCCCCTCTACTCTACACTCATGAGGCTATGTCTGGAGTACTGTGTCCAGGCTGGGAACTCCAAAACAAGAAAGGTGTGAAGCCGTTTGAGCAGGTCCAGAGGAGGGCCACAAAGATGATCAGAGCACTGGAGCACCTCTCTTATGAATAAAGGTTGAGGAAGTTGGGCTTCTTCAGCTTGGAGAAGAGAAGGCTCCCTGGAAACCTCATTATGTCCTAGTCCTTGAACAGAGCTTATAAACAGGAGAGAGACCAAATTTTTACATGGGCAGATAATGATAGGACAAGGGGGAATGGTTATAATTATAAAGAGGGGAGATTTAGGTTAGATGTTACGCAGATATTTTTCAGAGGGTGGTGAGTCACTAGAACAGGTTGTCCCAAGACACTGGATGCCCTATCACTGGAGGTGTTCAGGCCAGGTTGGGGTCCTACACAGCCTGATCTGGTAGGTGGCAAACCTACCCTTAGCAAGGGACTGGAACTGGATGATCTTTAAGATTCCTTCCAACCCAAGCTGTTCTATGATTCTATGATACCGTGACAGGGGAGTAGAAAGGTGCAAAATGGAATACAATAAGAGACGTTAAGGTACATTGGGCTTTCTTCCAGACTGAGACCTGCCTGCATATCTAGATCCAAATTCAAGTATCTGCTTGTAATCCACTTGCTGGATATGGAAGGTATGTGATTGGACATTTATTTTTTGAATTAGGAAAGAAGCGGGGCATGATATTTGATGCCAAAAACCTATCTGATGCTATACTTGATTAATTGGTAGGCTGGGCTGAATTCATTTTAAAATTAACTTTCTTTTCCTTCTTTCTTGTGGTGTTATGTCAAGGTGATTTTTATTTATTTATTTTTGTTGTTGTTCTGGCATATTCTACGTATTCAAGTTAATTTGTAAATGGGTTGTTATAGTCAGGTTTGGCACATCACCTTGATACTGACTTTTGAAAGCTACTGGTTAGTACAAATACTGTTTAAACTCTGTATGCAGCTAATATTTTAAAATCTCTGAAAGTAGAAAGTGCAATCTGCTGCAGCAATTCATTTTTTTTCCTGCCACCCGATAAGAAGGATGATCCTTACCTCAGCATATTTTTGACATAGGAGGATTTACAATGATTTACACCAGTTCACAAGCAGTCCTAACTTCTTAGATTTCTAACTGCAAATTCAGTCATTCTAGAAAAGGTGACATAATTGTTTCTATTCTACTACCTATTTCCTGAAAACCTTTTGAACAATCTGTCATCTTCTGAGAACAAATAATCTGGACAGAGAGCCTCATCTTTCACCTCTTGCTTTTGATGCAGACAATAACTTCTGTGCAGAATGAGTAACAAATTGCGCATAATACAAAAAGCAGCAATCAACACGTTGTCTAAGACATAACATGGTATCTAAGAAGGCAAGAGAGACAAGAGTCATACCATATTTCACTGAACTTCTATAAAATTGGATTCAAATATGTCAGTGGTCTAGTTAATAGAGAAAATAAGCTTTCCCACTGGGAGGAAAAAAAAAAAAGAAAATGAAAACAAAAACAAGTGGTGCATGTATGTGTTGTAAAGAATGTAAAGAAATTCAGCAGTGAAAAGACTGAAAAGATAGAAAATCTCCATCAGACTGTGAAACTATTCTCATTCAGGAAAAATTTCCAGCTGCAATTGCATCTGAATTGACACCATTATACTTCACATAAAAATGCCTTCTGTCTACGCACAGCAAACTTCAAGCATACACAACATATAAAAATTACTCAGTGGCCAACTTTCCTTGATTTCAAGGAAAATATAACAAAGAAAAATAACACTGCATCTTTTAGAAGTCAGGCTACTGATGACAGTGGAACATTTGCTAAGATAACTGCTTCAAATGTATGAAAATGTAACCATTTTTGGTTAAAATCCTATACCGATCATCTCCTTAGCTAATTTCTATATGGAAAGAAAGTATGTGCATTTGAATGAAGCCCTGCTTCTTAACAAATGGTGCTATCTCCAAAAAAGAACAGTCAAAGCAGAAAAAGATGAGGAATAAGTGGAAGTGAAAAAAGAGATAGAGAACATGCTGAGTAGAAGAAAGAGTGAAAGAGCAGAGGCAGAAGACAAGTTATGCATAAAAGGAATAAAGAACAAGGGAGGTGAGGGAAGTAGATTGCAGATACTCAAGGGTAGTACCAACTGTGAAAGCTATGATTGTGATGAAATTCATAATATATCTAGCAAGAACTTTATAGTTCAGAGTGAAGATACCAAAATGTGTGATTTACTGCCTTCTGAAGCATGTGGACCAAGCAGACTAAATGTTATATATAGATAGAGAAAGAGAGTCAGTCAAGCTGATAGTTTGTTTTAGTAACGTATGTGAAACTCTTCATGTCTGAGATCGTGGACCACGTAGTTATTTGCTAAATTCTCTCTCCTAGTGGGATGAGGGAGAGAGCCAAAAGAAAAAAGAAGAACTCATGGGTTGAAATAAAAACTACTAAGACAGAAAAGGAGGGTGAAAAAAATACTAATGATAACCATTATTATATTCTTGTATTGTATGTTGTATATGTACTGTATTTACTAGTTTAAACCACTTCACAAAAACAGTGATGCAGAACACAATTACTCACCACCTACCAACAAATGCCAAGCACGTCCTTAGCAGCGGCTGCCCCACCGGCCAATCCCCCTCCCTCCCCCTCCCATTTTATAGTTTTTGCATTATGTCATGCAGTATGGAATACCCCTTTTTGCCAGTTTAGGACAGCTGTCCTGGCTCTGTCCCCTCCCAGGTCCTTGTGCTCTCCCAGCCCACTTTCTGGCAGTGCAGCATAAAAAACTGAAATATTCCTGGCTCTGCTCAGCCACTATCCTGGTTATCCAGCTCAGGAATAACTAAACATTTGTTATCTTTTTTTTTTTTTTTTTTTCTCCTAAGAATATAAGCATAAAGCATAATATCAGCCACTATGAAAAAATAAATAAATAAAAAATCCACAGGGAGAAATGAGTAGTGGTTAAATGAGAAAGAAGTGGGCCAAGTTGACAGGTAATATTTGCAGGGCAATGTGAGCAATAAGCCAGTACTTAAAGGAGTCCTCTGCAAGTATCTACAGGATGGCATTGTGGGGAAAGCTCTCATTCCTTTTCATGGAAATCAGCACATCTAGGTTCCTATCCAAAGTACCTTTAAAATATTGCATGCAGCATGAAAAACCAACAGGAGAAATCCAAGGACTGCATGCAGATGGAGGACTACAGTATCTTACTGGGATCACTTAATGTGGTAGGATAGCTCAAGTAGGATAGCTCGAAGGATGCACATAACTATTCTACTCTGTTTCATCACAAGTGATTTAGCAAAGACAGTGTAGGATGGAAAATATTACTCTCACGTGAGGGAGCAGTGTGTATACACGGAGCTCTTACTAGAGAGAGGAATGAGACAATGGTGAGCTGATTGGTCAGCATTAATGATTGGTAGACCAACACTGGCAATGTTGTGGTAGATGCCTGCTACAGAACACCTGATCAGGAAGAATCAGATCAGATGAAGCCAGTTACTAATGGTGTACTCCAGCAGTTGATACTGCAATCAATGTGTTTCATAATCTTCATTAGTGACCTGGATGATGGGACAGAGTGCACTCAAAATTTGAAGATGATACAAAACTGGGAAGGGTGGCTGATTAATTGAATGTTGTGCTGCCATTCAGAAGAACCTCAGCAATGTAAAAAAACAAACAAACAAACAAACAAACAAACAAAAAACACTTGGGAAGGAATATTTAGCACAAGTGGGGGATTGGATGGCTGGGAAGAAATTTTTCAGAAAAGGCCTTTTCAGAAAAGAAAAGACCTTTTTCAGAAAAAGTCCTAGCAAACCACGAACGAACAATGCATCCTTGTGGCCTCTTCTAGGCTGCATAGGAACAGCACTGTATCAGCTGCAGTCTGTGGGTGTGATCCTTCCCCTCTCATCAACACTGCACAACTGGAGTGCTGGGTTCAGTCCTGTGCTCCTGGTTTAGAGCGGACGTGAACATGCTAGAAAACTCCAGAAAAGAGCCAGAAAAGTGATGAAAGACTTTCAGCATGTGATCTATGTGGAGAGACTGTGAGAGCTGAGTTTGTTGAGCATGGACAACAGGAAGCCTTGGGGGATTTATCCATTTGTATAAATTGATGATGGAAGGAGTTAAGAAGATGGAGTTAGACTTTTCAGAGTGATGCACAATGACAGGCCAAAAGGCAACAGACACAAAGTAAAATTGAGAAAATTCATTTCAACATAAGAAAAGCTTTTCCACTCCGGTAGGAGAGTTCACTATAACACAGTACAAATCAAGCACAGAATAACATATTTTCTCTGATACATAAGTACTACAGAAATGAAGATTTGTAATGATTAAACCTAAATCAATACCCTATGTCTAGTATCTTTGCCACTTCAGCTGTACACCTCTGTTAGTTTTGTTAGGACTACAAATTCCATTTAAGCCTCTCTGAAACATGCACTTTTCTGCGAGCAACCTTTGGTTTAATTTGGCTGTTGTGAAGGTTTAAATACATTCCATTTGTGCACTAGGAGAAAATGGAAGTTTGTTTGCTTTTTTTTTTGTCAGTTGATTTCAGCAAGATTCAGAACAAATGATCGTAAACAATTTGCTAACACTATAAAAGGGTTTTAAAGAACTGTGGCATTTCTAACTGCCCTTGAAACCAATCCAGAAGACATTATCATTCGGGTTGAGATTCTTCTACACAAATAAAAACATTAACGGTCAGACTACAAAGCAGGTTAATTTCAAAATGCAAATTCATGTTTCTTATTTTCTTAGATGGCCTTCTTTTTCCTTCTTTCTCATCTCTCATTTTTAGTGAGAAAACTGAACAAGAACGTAGACCTTTCCTCACCACTGCTACTATCAGCACAGCTGTTGCTTTCTTCATGATCATTTAGTAGAATGAAGGGAAGACAGATGAATGAGAGAATAGAATACTGAGTGAAGAGAACAATATATTTTCATACAGATAAATAAAATTTAATCTGGAAGGAAAATAGCAGATGAGGTAGAAATAACTATGAGCATTCCTGTAAATCTCCCAAGGAATTCTGGCAAAAAACCCCAAACGCTACAAATCCTAAGGAACATTCCTATGCATCTGTAAAAAGATAACATATGATATCCTAATCTAGTAAAGTGATTTCTAGAATCTAGTAAAGCATTTCTAGAAAGATTAAAAGCTGTGTTTTTTTGTTTGTTTTTAATATCATTGTTTCTTTGTTTTCCTTTGCTTTTGATTTTGAGATCAAAACTGTAATGAATGATTTAATGTTCACTAAATAAATCAACTTTAAAAAATGAATGAAAAACCAAACAACTTTCCCCTCTGTCTTTTAGTTTTGTTAAGCAGTGAGTTGGTTAGAAGACTTCTGACAGCAGTTTCAAGTCTGGAGTACAACACATACCTCTAATCTCGTACTGTCTGACAGTGCTAAATTTAGCACTTATATTATTTCAGATGTTTTTTTTTTTTTTTTTTCTTTTTGGCTGTCTGTTTTTTAGAACATTGATGAAAAAAAATATGAAGCCTGTCAAAGGATTAGGAAACAAACCTTCTGGTGCAGTGCCTTCTCTATGTAGTGCCACTCTACTTTGCAGCATTAAAAGGCAAGACAGAGTGTCTTTCTGAGTGAAATTCAGTGAATGCTTTTTAATCTTTTAACGGTTATGCATTATGTCTCCACTTTCACATCTCAGATTGAATAAAGTTTAGGGCAGATTTTCAGTGAAACATGAAATTTTCAGTGAAACATTAAATACCACGATACTTTTATATGTAAATAATTAATAAACAAATAAAACATTTAAACACCAGGTTGTCAGCCCTTCAGTGTGTCTGGATATTGTCTGCAGTGGGTGGAATGTACCCTACCTGGTTTGTAGACTCAGGGTACAGATGCTCTATGTTCCTGCTGCTGATGTTTTCCAGTGAATGAAAAGGGGTAAGGAGTGAACTGAGATTACATCCAACCTCAAGCAATAATTCACGAATTCAGCAGCTGGTACAGCTGTGGGTAGAGAATGCCTTTGCTTATTTGTCCTCTCATTCTATTTCTTTCTTTTAAGCTACATTTTAGGAAGAACTTTTACAAACTGAAACAGGGCAGTGCACTGTGCTCCATCTGTCTCTCTCATCAGGAAAGGAATCAGACATCAGACTGCATGGGACAGATGTTAGCCACTTCAGGTACTGCTGGAAGACGTTCAGATGTATGTATTGGTGAATGAGCTCAAGGCAACTTTATCTGGAACAGAAATAGCCGACAATTCTAGCAAAAGACTTCTGGAACAAGGGGGAAGCATAGATCAGAACTGAACTTTGCCAGGCTCATTTTAAGAGAGAGAGAGAGAGAGAGAGAGCTATAGGGTAATAACCCTATAGCTATACAAAAATCCTTCAGTTTCTAGGAGATTTTTCTCCATTGTTAACCTTTGTTATCTAGCTCTATTTAGTGCTATGTTTCATCTAAAGACAAGTGAGGATTACTCTTCTTATGTTGTATTAATTTCATCAGGGTTCACTGATATTTATGGGTCATGGAAATACTACTAAGAAGATATCTATGTAAAACAAATGAATACTGAAATTACTTACTTGTGTAATACCAGCTGACTAAGTGATATAACAGATTTGACATAGAGAGGGATCATGTCCATGGGGAGGATCATCTCTCAAGTTCTGCATTTTCATCTGCCTGGTCATGTTCCTAGGCAAGCAAGTTTTGAGCTAAGGAAACAGTACTCTACCTTACCACTTCAGACCATGATTTTGGTGGGTTTCTAATTTGACTCTTTCTATATTCACTTTAAATTTGGTGGTATTTCTTTATTTTTGCTAATGGACTTTAATGAAAATAGAATTCTGACTTGGCAAAGAAATGCAAGCTGGAACGTACAGGCATGGAAAACAGCCTTGAGAGATTGATCAGGGACAAATAAAGCAGTGAGACAGGTGTTGGTGGCATAAAGCAGAGGAATGCAAAAGTGAATGAGGTTAGAGAGAGAGCTTGGAGCAGAACTGTGAGGGTCTTTCAAGTCAAGGGCACAGAGTCTGAACTCGAGGTGTGTGAGTAAAATTAAAAAGGGCTCAGCTTCCCTACAGCTTCTCCAAATATCCATTATAACTGTTTCTTGTTGCTTTTTTTTTTAATATATACTTAAAAAAAAAAAAACTTGAAATAAGCAGATGTTCAGTAATTTTGGACAGATTCTGACATACTCTCTAACAAGAATACACTTCTCTTGACTATCTTAACATAAAAAAAAAAAAAGTAGAAAAAAATGTAAATAGATGTATTTCAGCAGCTAAACTTAGCTGAGGAGAGAGTCCAACCACAAGGGCCTTGTTGTACAATTTCCAATTACACATCCTCTCACGGGGTGGAATTCTGAGGCAGTGTATCAGGCACAGCCATGTGCTCCAACACTCAGAACTTGTTCCCTCAAGACTTGTGTCTTTGAAAAATCCCAGAAAAGAGAATGTGGGTGGATGTAAGGCAAAAAACAGTACAAATGCTGATATAAATCTCTGTCAACCCCAAAAGAAAGCAATTGCTGTGAACCTGCAAATAAAACTAGCATTCATAGAAATAAATCTGTTCCCCCTGCCTGAGCTACACGCAGCATCAGTATAAGAAGATAAATTGCTGGAATCCTCAGCATGCATTCAAACAGTGGATTATGATTTTACTGCTGCTTCTTAGGGTCACTTAGTAATGAATAGAAGAGCTTTCCTATGAGATTTTGACAGAAACTCGTTGGTACATATTTCTAGCTTTGCCCTAGCAAAAGGCAAAGCTGTCACTTGAACTATAAAGGAAGGTTAGCCTTTACTTAAAATATTGGTATTATTTCCTGAACAAGGTTCAAATCACTAAGAATGTTTAAGTTAAATATACAGGAAGTTATCAAAGGCTTATAAAAGCCTTAAAGAAAATTATGCCAGTAACTGGGGAACAAAAGCAAGTTAAAAGTTTGGAGACATTATCATTTCAAAATAATTCTTCTAAGGAGCCTATTCATATTTAACATTCAAGAATGTTGAGATGTCCTGTTTTTTCTTATCAGAATGGTACTTCATATGAAAATGCTAGTTGTCAAAGGTGTGACTTTCTGTCTGAATTTACTGGGTTTGCTTTGACTTTCGCTGGACTGTTTCCTTATATCTAGGACAGAGAAGGTTATCAGAGTCAAAAATCAGCCCAGAAAATGCAATTGTGTTACTCACCAGTAAAATCACTTGATATAAGTACAAAGAGTTTTCAAATCCTTAACCTATAGATCATTTATTGAAATGCTCCTATGTCATACAATTACATCAGAAAAAGAGAGTCTGCAACCTTGCATCCAGATTAGTGCTCCAGAGATGCAGGCTGAAGGCTCTGCTCTCTCTACGACCTGGGGGCAGGCTGGGACATCCCATGTTTCCTTTGAGCACTTATGCTATGAGCTATTGCATAAAAGGAGATGTAGAAGCACGTGTTACATAGAATTGTGATCACCTCCTTCAAATCCCATTTTCTATATTGCATAACTAATTGCATAAGAATCTCTGTTTTTGTTAAGAAGGCTGGGACCTAGATACCTCAAATGTTTTTGAAATATCAACTGTAAACTGAAGAAACAACGGTCTTGAACTGTTTCTTGTTCCTATCTCTCCTTTCACCGTGATCACCTATCAGAGCATCATGAAGAGATTTTTTTGATGGTTAAAAAAAAAGTCAGTTTATCTTTAAAAATCACAGATTTTAATTCTGTCTGAGATATACTGGAGATGTAGATATAATGAAAATCCACATGGATGTTTCTGTATTTGAATTGAAAACAAAATTGTGCATGGAAAAAATTAGACTTTTAACAATTCTCTTTCAACTTTGGATAACATGATTTTTTCACGTGAAGTATTTGTTTCCAAATCACAGCCATTGTACAAGATAAGAATAACTGACTTATCTAAAGTCAACCGGCCTGTGAAAGAGTAATGTATCAAACTCTAAGCTCTGATCACATTGGACATAATCTTTCCCACCAGAGCAGTCTTTCTTTCCTAATCACACTTTTCAAAATCACTGTTCTTCAGCAACACTTCTTCCACTGTGAAATGCTGCCAGGGATATAAAATAATGAAATTCATCATAGCATGATAATAACAGAGCTTCTCTCTTTCTCAGTTGGGCAAAGGTAAAAAACACATGAATCTGTATGTATGTATATGTAGATGTAGGCATGTGTATGTGCTTATATGCACAGTCTTACATATACACACATGCAAAGACCCTACATTTCAGATCCTATTAACTGCACCAGCTTTGTTTCCTTTCAACTGGAAATGCCTGCCATATCTGCTTCTTTTTATCAGCAAACCAGCAGTATCTCTTCTCTTTTAGATATTATCAGCATGCTACTTTGGGAAAGCATCCGGAATTGGGTATTGCTTTAGAAAAGACGCAATCTGTAATTAGTGACGTAAATCATATTATTAAAATGTAATTACAGAAAGCACTTTAATAATAAAATGAGGATAAATGTTAGAGATCTTTGTCAGTATCATAATCACAGTGAAAAAACATTTGTTATGATTTTTTTTTTTGTTTTGCGAGGGATATTGTTTCTTTAGCTATGAAAATTATCTCTGTTTACAAACAGTTTTATATCTCAGAGTATTCAGCTAGCTTGGAGGATTGTTAAATGATCAAAAAACTCACAACTATATTATTTGCCGTGAATTTCATCTATCTTTCCTATGAAGCTGTCACATTAGAAAAAATCATTCTGCAAACTATGTGCTTGCTAAAAATGGGTAAAGCTAAGGACCGAATCCTAAGCATTCCCAGCAAGATCTTCATGGCAATTGAGGATGGACACCAAAATAAATAAGTAAATGCAAGGAGATAAAATACTGAGACAGAATGAGTCATTTTGTATCAGTCTGTGCCAGCTCCACATTTGCATTGTGGAAGGTCAATTATCTCACACTGAAATATAGCTGAAACCATGAACTCAGTAGCTCTGGGCACTTAACACTGTTCAGATCTGTACTTTAATACTTAATTTAATATTTTTCCTGAAGGGAAGGAATTAATAATTGCATTTGGTGAAGCATACACTTTAAAAGATTGACCCTCACAAGCTGTTGTTTTTTTAGGACTAGAAACAAGTACCTATGTTTTTCCAGACACTATCCACTTATGTGACATTTTTTACACTTCACAAAGCTGCCAAATGTAATGTGCTAAAGGCAAAATTTTAAAGATAACTAATTAGAAGAGTACTTTGCAATTATGTTTTACACCATTCAGCAACAAATAAAAGTGAAGTGCTATTTGATGTTGAATCTGATATCAATGAAAGTTCAGACTTCCATCCTATTGAATTCAGTAATGTCTCATGTTAAGATTAAGTGGAACCAAGGAGCAAGCAATGGCTGTTAATTCCACACTATGCATATTCCAGTGTACACTATTGTTTTGAAAGGATTCACTCCCACATAAAAAAGAATTTTGGCCTCTGCGATATCTTGCCATCTTAAGTATATTCCATGTATATTTTAGAAACAAGAAAATGTAAGGAATAAAAAACAAAACTAAATAATAACATGAAGTAAGAATACTTGATTTGGAATCCAATAATCAAGTCAGAAAGAGCTGAGAATAAATTTTGAAGTGCTGTTTAAGAACTAGAACATAAATCAAGTACAGTCAAATCAGTTCAAATTCCAAACCTTAATGCTGGAAAAATAAAGAAGTCAATTTTCAGCTCCTCAAGACAATTTTGATACTAAAAACTCAATTACTATGACTAGCATTTCACATTTTCAGAGCACATTGCAAATAAATAATTTTGACAACAGTGTGGGTAATAGCTATTATTCATATATGTATTATGCTTTATATATCAGAAAGTGGAAACTAAATACAATATAGAAATGTATTTTCATTTTTGTGTCATATGAAGTTGAAATAGAAATCCAGGAGATTTTAAAATTGTGAAGATATCTATCTGCTATAGACGAGTAAGTCAGTTCCTTATCTGTGTCTTCAAACCAGAGAAATATTCACAGTTTATGAACTTGTCCAGAGAAAATGATGAGTGGGCAAAGAATTGTGCACAAAATGGTGATATTGACTAAAAACTCGTCTTCGAGAATCTAGCTACTTCTGCACAAAATATAATGCAGCAATTGCTACACCACTATAACATTCAAGAAAACATTTGTCATATCTCTACTGTGTCTTCAGGTGCCTATCTCATATCCTGCTAAGGTTGCTCACATTCATATTCATTCTGATTGTAAATTCATATTTATTTTCATTGCAACAGGAACAGTACTGAATGCTTAGCCAACGGCCTCAAATCTCCAAAGAGCCATATCTTGGCAATAATTGTTGGACAAAACATCTATTATAGCTAAACTTAGCATTGTGCTAGGTGTAGGAAGCTCTTTACTCCATGCCAGTGTTTCGGAAAAACAAGCAAAACAATAAGCTGGTCAGTCTAGTGTAAGAGCAAATATTGTCAAGGAAATGACCTTAATGTGCTCTCTCAAAAAATACTGCCCCTCTCAAGTTTTTAGAAAAGCATAAAGTGTAATTATTAACTTGCATTCTGCTCTGTAAACTCAATGTGTAGCTTGAATAAGCAGTATAACTGAAAAGACTTTCCATTAGTATACTGGTAAACTGAAAACTGAGACTTGTAGGTAGGCTTTCAATTGTAATGTGCTTTTAAATAGAGGGGGAATGTTATGGTCAGTCAATATAATTAAAAAAAAGAACAAAAAACAACAAACACTATTTATTTTAATTCTACTGAATGAAATCTGATGTATGCAGACAGATATAGCAGCACACTGCATGCCATTTTACACCCCTCTGCATTAAATCAGACTCCATAATTTTGAAGTATTTACAGTGTAAATCAAAAAATGCGAAATACAATTCGCATTTCCAGTGTGCCATTATCACCAGATTTAATGACAGAGTCCTTTCACACAGTATGCCATCAGTTTCTTAAAATAACGCCTCTTTTTCTGATGCTTTGTACCTGTTCAAGATCAGAACATTTTACTGTTTTGCACTTAGTGATTTGGATTAGCTAATCTACTTCTCTATTTCTGCCCATACAGGAGGTACAGAGGAATAAACATCTCCCCAGAAAGTGATACGCTTAGTGTGATAGATTCCCAGGCAGTTGAAGACCTGGCAAAGTGGTTTTCTACCTCTTCTTATTTCTTACCTCTTCTTGCTTTCACTGGGGTTAAGATAACAGGCAAGCCAAAAGGTGCAAGCTCACTTGTTTTTGTACACTCTATTTTTCTCAGGAAAAAAAAAAAAAAAAAAGCAAACCAAGATTATATGTTGAAACCCTCTTGCTGTCCATGTATATGTGTTTTTCACAATCCAGAATTTTAAGAAACTACATGGGATATTAGAAATAATACAAAGATATGGAGATTTTTCACTGCTTACCTCAGATGATGATACAATGACCAATGAGATGGCCTTTGTTGGTATTTCCAGTGCCAGTGATTCTCATGAATATTGTTACAGAGATCCTACAAAGACGTTCCTTGGCTTTGTCCATTATGGCTATTTCTGATTCACCATTCCAGCTAAACATCATCAAAACTACTCAAAATGTATGCCAAGGGGGTTTTCACTGTTCTGTCAGTATTATAATTTCTGAACTGTGCTACATCAGTGCCCTGATTTGGTTGTTTCCCAAGTTTCAATCATTTGTCATGTCAGGAGCACTTAGATTGTTTTGTTTTGCATTAATACTTAACTGTTCTATGACAGATCTTTTTATTGAAATCACTATAAATTTTGTGTACAAGCTCTTGGGCCCCAGCAAAATAGTGCCATTTGTTACTCATAATTAAGATCTTAATTTGTTTCAATGCAGAAAGAAATGGAAATACAATCCAAAACACCTTACAGAACTCCAAAATACCATTTTCACCAAACACCACTAACCTTTTTTAGTAAAACTGTTCAATAAAATAGAGCATTGACTTTCTCTTCTAAGGTGCAATCAGTCATATGTACAAACTAAATAAAATGATAAGTCCTAGATAACTAGAGTGTAAGTCTGTAATATGAGAATTTCCTTAAAAATTATGATCTATCAAAGGTTTATTTCTGAAAGAATTCTAGTGGAAGAACTCTTCAAAATCAATGCATAGAATAACTAAGTAGTTTGGCCTTAAATATAGCTTTTACAGTCATTTTATTCTCTTTCTGATAAGCTTGTCAAACAACATTTCATCCTATGTTCTTTAAGAGATACCATATTGATCCTTCCCAGTGTGCCAATTAATCTTTCCAAAAATTTTAGTGAGGAAATGTAGCTATATTTATCTCTAAATCAATATTCAGTTTTCTAGTTACAGTAATCAGTTTTGGTTCAGTTAATGCACTTTTAGAAGGTTCAAACTTACACATAAGAGAATATTCAGCTGCAAATAGGTATTCAAGCATCTATGTCTTGTGTACAGATGAATATGTGTGTCAAGTTGTTTCTATTTGGAGAACTGATTAGGACATTTAGATAAAGAAACAGCTTGTTATCTGCAACCAAAATAAAGACATAGATTTCAAGTGGTCCTAGGCACAATAAAATTTTAGGGTATGCATATAAATTTAGCAACCACCATATATATAAGATATTTTCAAAATAATAGCAATTTTATTCCTTTATTAGATATTACCAGAAGTCATACACTTGTACATTTTCTAAAACAAATTTTTCTAAGTGTAGAGATGCAATATAATGTGACAACATTATATACAATGGAGTTACTGATCATGACCAGTATGAGTTGACATTTTGTAACAGAATCCTAAAGTTGCTTATCAAGTTTTTACATTCTGTTTTCTTATTTAAAAGAATGTTGTCAACTTCCATAGCACTTAATGTTCTGATCATTGACATGCATTGATTGAAAGTTAGGCTAACAACTGAAGCTCATTCTTTCCCATGTTGTCAAATATTGCCTGCTCTGCAAATAAGACCTGCCAGAAACCACTCATTACATTCTTTGTGTTTTTCAGTCTCATAAGTTTTCTCCTTTCTGAATAATACTGGGTAGGAGTCATTTAGCTGGTCTACCTGCATGACTCTTCAAGTGTCCAGTGACACACCTAATCATGGCAGATCTCTAGCTTTTTTCTCACTACAGTGTCCATGTATTCCCATTGTCTCTTTGGATATCTCTAGATATAAAAGTTGATGAACATTAGTCTTGATGCCATTTGTTACATATTTAGTGTATTCATGTAAGTGTATTCGATACCTAGTGTTTCCAAAAGGCGTTTACTTGGAAAGAAATGAGACCAGTGTCTGTACCGTTGATGGATTTACATTCTTCACGTTTTCACGTTAAAGTGAAAATAACATCAGAGCTGTGTATTCCACAATTTGGTCTTCAAATAGCAGATATTCAGCCTGATTTTGTATAAGCTGTGAAAGTAATTACGTCTTTCCAATAGATATTTTTTTCCTCCCAAAACAACCCTACTGGCTTGAATGCTGCTGCCAAAATATACAAAATGCTTCACTACTTGAATTCCTTTGCTTTCTGGAGTAACACATGTTGCAAATCGACAGAGCTCTGATGAGATGCTCTGAGCTAATTGCTATTTCCATGGTCTTGAGTTGTCAGACTATTTTTTTTTTTTGTAGCTCAGGAAATCCCCTAGCTCCCATCCACTCCCTGAAGACAGAACTGAGAACTTAAATGAACTGTGATGAGTCTCTCTCTCTCTCTCTCTCCCTAGCCTTTGATGGGCAACCCCTACAATCCCTGGTATGGATCTCAATGTGGAAGTAGCAAGAGGAAGAGAAAAAGGAGGCCTTTTTCTGTTCCATTCTGTGATCCAAAACAGGGTGGCCCAGATGTATACTCTTTTCTTTCCAGTACTTCAGAGGTACATCCACTGTGTTTATTTACCTACTGACAATCTTCAGAAGAATTCTACCATCATCTAAAAACAGAACTTCTCTGTATGAATCTTGTGATACCTCTCTTGTATCCACTTACCTTTTTTTCCCCATAGTGAAACCAAAAGCAATGCCAGGCAGAAGAAGAAGAAAACAAGCTTTTGTTGCTAATAGCAAAAGTAATGCCAGCAAACAACTCTCTTGCCTGCGAGAGTACTCCCTGTACACAACATCCTTCAGCAGAGATCACTTTGAACAAGAGAAGTCACTATGTGCATTCCAGTCAGGCTTATGGTGGTCATCTTTCAAGCACTAAAACAGCAGAGAAAACATATTTAAGCTACAAACTGTAGCACTTCAAGAAACTGCCAGAAGTGTTAGAAGAAAATGTTGTTCCTGAAGTTGGTTTTAGTTTGTTTCTCCTTAGTGGGCAGGTAAGTATGAAATTGTTTCTTTCTCTAAAGTCTGTTCAGTTGGCAAAGTGCGAACAAAAGTGATACATCACCTATTTTTTTCTTTTTTTAACTTTAAATTTCCAAGGTGTACCTTTTGTAGTATTCAAAACTGTACAGTTATTGGTTTAAAGCCTCAGCATGATCTTTAATGAACCTGAAAGGATGCACATTCTGCTTAAGGGGTTAACTCACATGCTCCTGTGGCTCTTTTATGAAGCTAGGACAGGATATCAGGTCAGGATGGCTAGGATTCTTCTTGGGCTATCTCCTGTAAAATGAACAACTTTCCCCATTCCTTGCATATTATCACCTTGAAAAGAGAGCATAATAATCATAAATATTTATGTTTTATTCTTTTATTTCTTTATCCACAGACACTGTTTATTTTAAACTGTCCATAGCAATAATCTTTTTTCTCTGTGTGCAAATTCTCCAGATAGGCCTGGGTAACTCATGACTCTACTGCAAAGGTGTATTCTGAATTTGAGATGATGAGCAGCAGTTGTAGCTTCTTCTTACAAGGTATTCAGGGGATTATGGTTTGTAGTTTACATCTAGTAGACAATAATCTATGTTTTCCTCAGAGCTTCGGTGTGATAAAAGCACCTCTGTGGGTGCTAATTTATTGAAAGTGCCAAACTGGCACTCAGAATCTTCCTCCTACATGTCTTCCTTAATTCCAGACTTGTGAGACTCACATTTTGGATTATACGATCGGACACATACATTTATGTCAGATTGCAGGAGAGTTATAAACTTAGACTGTGTGACAGGAAGGATGTGATGGTGGTAGGAAGCAGCCTGGGCATGTTGCCTAGCACTGCTGAAGGGAAGGAAGAGAAGTGGAGGAAATGAAATGTCTGGTGGAATTCGTGGGGAAAAAGCTCTATATATGTTGTATTTATCCAGCACTTCTCATCCAAGAACATCAGAGCCTTCAGCCTTTGATGGAAAGAGAAAACACTTCGAGACTTTAATGCTAAAAATGTCTATCTGAAAGAGAATTAAGCCCATGAGTGTTAGCAGTAACAGAGCCTAAATTTGCAAATGATCAAAGGGAAATGATCAAAGCAAATGAGCAGTAACTCAAGCAGGTTGGGAGTGCCTTCCCACACATCTCTCTAAATTATTATTAAACAATGTCTTTGCAATCTGGAAGCTATATTTCCCATGGAACATACACACACTGTCAAAATCACATTTTGACAAAACATGGCAAAAGCCTCTGACAGGTTTATGGAACAGCAACAAATATCTGGAATACTTGAAAATGTAGTCATAAAACATGACATGTTAAAAAAAAAAGTCTAGTTGGTAAAAGTATGTCAGAATACTTTCAGTTCATTGGATGACTTTTGCTGTGAGATGGTTAATGATCAGATTGTCCTTTTTTTTTTATATATTTTTGAAAGTTACAGTCCATGGCCAGTTACACTACCCACATTTGAGTAATACTTTTCTGTAGTCAGCAAATAAGCGGGGCCTGGATTAATTTTGCTAGTGTAAAGTAAATTTGACATGTTATTGGGCAGAGCAAATAAATGCTGAATTGACAACAAAACTAGTATAGTTAAAAAAAGACATCTTACAATATAACAAGAGTCGACTGAGGGACGGGATGCTTTCCAGGGACACCTAGACAGGCCTGTGCAGCGGGCCTAGAAGAACCTTGTGAGGTTCAACAAATCCAAATGCAAGGTCTTGCACCTGGGTTGTGGCAACCCCTACTATCGGTACAAGCTGGGGGATATAAGGGTAGAACACACGCCTACCAGAGATCTACCAAAAAGGCCCTGGGGGTACAGGATGGTAAGATGGATATGAGCCAGCAGTATGCCCTCAAGCCCAGAAAACCAACCATATCCAGGGCTGCATGAAAAGAAGTGTGGCCAGCAGGTGGAGGGAGGTGTTTTATTCTGCACTGTGATACCTAACCTGGAGTACTGTGTCCAGATGTGGAGACCTCAGTGCAGGAGAGATGTGGACCTGTTAGAGTGCATCCAGAGGAGAACCACAAAAATAATCCAAGGGATGGAACACTTCCCCTGTGAGGACAGGCTGAGAGAGCTGGGGCTGTTCAGACTGGAGAAGAGAAAGCTGTGAGGTGAACTGACAGAGGCCTTTCAGTATCTAAAGGGGAGCTACAAGAAAGAAGGGGAAAGACTCTTTAGCAGAGTCTGCTGTGACAGGACAAAGGGAAATAGTTTCAAACTAAATGAGGGAATATTTAGATTGGATATAAGGAAAAAGTGTTTTATAGTGAGTGTGGTAAAACACTGGAACAAATAGCTGATGTACCATCCTTGGAGACATTCAAGGTCTGGCTGAACGGGGCTCTGAGCAACCTGATCTACTACCTGATGTCCATGTTCATTGCAGGGAAATAAAACTAGACGATCTTTAGAGGTCTCTTCTAACTCAAACAATTCTATGATTCTGTGAAGAGGGGGAAAACAGTATCCAAACAAACAGTTTTTTCAAAATCTTGCACATTTGCAGAAGACTCTTCCTGGGGACTACTTATCACCTGAGGGAGACATTTTATTGGTTTAATATAGAAACCTTGATTTAAAAATGCAAAGTAGAAATCTAAGTCAAACACATGAGGAGTTGATTAATGCACACCCTGAGTACATTACGGACTCTGTGCATTGACAGCACCTTGTGTCTGCATCCAAGGTATATTTTGATTAGTGCTATTGCAGTTTGTCACCTTATTTCTTAATCAGAACCTTCCTTCTTGAGGGTTATGGCTCATTGCTCATCAATACTGTCATTAAAGCACATGTTTTTTAACGCCAAGCAATTTGTACTGATTACAGTAAAAGGCTTCCTGTCTGGTTTCAGCTGGGAACTCCATAACATATGCAAAAATATAGTTAAAATTTTGTCCCTTTCAATCTATACTATGAATATAAAGCTTCTCTGAAATTTTCTTTTGGACCCAAAATGATATGGCTACTTTAATAATGTGCCTTACAACATTTGTCACTCTTGTGAATCTGTTTTAACATCTGAGCTGGCAGGACAGAGATCTAAGCCTCCAAGTGATAAATAAAACAATAGTGCTAAATTCCCATTTCCCTTAAGTAGGAGAGCATCTTCATTTTTAACAAGAATTTTGATTCATGGGTGTAGAAAAGATTTCTTATTAGATTTGGGGAAAGCAGTAGGGAGGAGGGAGACATTTTTACACCAGATAACAAGTGAGATATGTTAGAAAAAGAATGAAATAACTGTCAGAAGAGGCAAATATATGTTTGGAAATAAAACTTGAAGATATATGCTCATTGTTAAGTCAATATTAGAATACTGTTTTAAAGATATTCACTTATATCTCAGTATTTTTTTTTTTCATAAACTCAGTATGTTTTTTTCTAAGATAAGGATGAATTATCTTAGTTTTAAAATGATTACTTGTGCCAGTGAAGCTATAAGAAGTTTTAAAAGGGAAGGAGGAATCCAGAATTTTACAGTTGGTATTAAACTGGGATGAATAGCTGATTCACCAGACCATGCTGTCATCCAGAGCGACCTCAACAGGTTGGAGAGGTGGGCTGACAAGAATCTCATGAAATTCAACAAGGACAGCATCCTGCACCTGGTCAGAAAAAACTGCTGGCACCTCAACATGCTGGGGGTCATCCAGCTGAAAAGTACCTTGGCAGAAAAGGGGGTCCTGGAGGACACCCGGTTGAACATATGTCAGCAATGTGCCTTTACTGCTAAGAAGGATAGTGGTACTTTTGGCTGCATTATGTAAAGTATTGACAGCAGGTTGAGAGAGGTGATCCTTCCCCTCTATTCAGAGTGCTGTGTCCAGTTCTAGGCCTCCAATACAAGACAGATGTTGGCATACTGGAAGGAGTCCAGTAGAGGACCACCAAGATGATAAAGCGACTGCAGAATCTCCTATGAGGAGAGGCTGAGAGAGTTGGGACTGTTCAGTCTGTAGAGGAGAAGGATCAAAGAGATCTTAACGATGTCAATACCTGACAGGAGGGTATAAGAAGGTAGAATCAAGCTCTTTTCAGTGTTCTCAGTGCCAGCACTAGAAGGAATGGACAGAAACAGGAACACAAGAAGTTCTGTTTGAACATTAGGAAGTCCTGTGAGAATGAGCAGTGGTACAGGTTGCCCAGAAAGGTTGTGGAGTTTTCCTCCTTGAAGATCTTCAAAAGTGGCTTTGACATGATCCTCAGCAACCAACTCTAGATATCCCTGCTTGTGCAGTGGGGTTGGATCAGATTTCCTCCAGAGGTTCTTTCTAATCTCGAGCATTCTATAATTTTATGTCTCTGCGAATATACAAATTGAGTGTCATTTATGACAGTTAACAACTAATAAGTATTGATTCAGAAAGTGAAGATAATAAAGCATAAGTTGGCCATGTAACTGACAGGTGTTTTGTTTTTTTTTTTTAAATCTTGCATTGTAATGGTAATTTGATCTTAGTAACAGGCGCAGCATGATAGCTTCAGATAATGTGTTATCTGCAGAATTCCAAATGAAGGATACCTAAGCAGAGCGGAAGATAATTCCTCACATCTTTGCCCTAAACCTGTATCCTGTATTGGTAAACTCTCTATTAAATACAGAATCCTTAGCATTCATCATTTATTCTAGTTATATTTAAGAAGGACCATAGTCATTTTATCATCTAACATAATTCAAAGGAGAGAGAGGAACACTTTTCATTACAAATTAGTTTCTGTTTCTGTCCATTAACTATGGAAGGAGAGTAAGTCAGCTATTCTCTTAACTGGGACACATTTGTTAAATTCTGAGCATTAGGTGGGATGAATCTGAGCCTAACACATTCAGTTTAGAAAAGTGTGGAGAATGTCCCTATTCTTGATAAGTACCAGCAGCAGTGAGTGAAGGGGAACTGATTTCCTGGTACATCCCTCTGAAAGAGACACATGCCATAAAAGAAACAAAACAGCCAACCAACCAACCAACCAGAAACACACATCAGTTCCTTATTATTCTTAATAGTAATAACCGGGGAGTTGTACGTATGGCTTGTACTGTCTGCATGCAGAATGGAAATCCTAAGTGTGTTAGTATGTAAATGTCATTACTCATGTCTCCTTTGGCTACAGCTCTGTGCTGTTAAGCTACAGAAAGAGGTAGCACAGGCATATCTAGGCATATCTAGCCACTGCATTTAGAAATATAAATGGAGAGTTAATAGTGCCTCTAAAATTCAAGGCTCTTTACTGCTTTCAGTATATGCTTATGACATTTTTGCTAACTATAAAGAAAACTCATCTGTATCAGAAGTGAAATATCAGGTAATGACACTGAGGTAAATGGAAACACAACTTAAGTGTCTTTTTTTATGCACTTGGTAGTGTTAAGATACCAAAGAGCCAGTGGTCAACTAAAATGCTGCGATTCTCGTAGCGTAGATCATATAAATTTTGTAGATTTTTCATTTATGCATTATTCATGAATTTATAAGAGCAGTGAGTGTACTGTGATATGAATTCCCACAATTTGTGTGGCTCAGCCAGTCTTTTCATACTATAAAACATTTTCATCTTTCATCATATTTACCTCTGAAGATCATTGCTTTCGTATTTACCATTATTTTAGAAGGCTGTCTTATTGCTCTTTCAGCTAGGAGAACAAAAAAGAGAAAATAAATGCTGCTTTATCTTCAGGAACCTAATCCAATCCTGTAAATGGATGCAACTCCTGTTAATGTCAGTGACAGCTGCAGCTATTTACACCTGATCTGATTTGGGCAGTTTAAGCAGGGCTAACAGCACCATCTGACAATAAATTTCCCTGACATTTCTGATTATAAAGATTTTGTGTTCAGTTCTTATACTTGGCCAACTCAGGCATCGGTATTTTTCTACACTGAGCAGCTGCTCAGACTCCAATTTTCAGCTCTGTGCTTAGCTGTATACCTTTGCAACCATAATCAGCCTTGTCTTTCCAGTCCCTTGATTTGATGATAGGATTTCAGAATTGGGCTTCCACTATCCATGTAATGGCCTTCAGTCTACATATATATATACTTTTTAAACAAATGTAAATGAACAGATAGCTAGAAATATTCATTTCTAGCCTGGCCTTGAATGCCTCCAGGGATGGGGCATCCACAACCTCCTTGGGCAACCTGTTCCAGTGTGTCACCACCCTCCATGTGAAAAACTTCCTCCTAATATCTAACCTAAACCTCCCTTGTCTCAGGGGGACTATTCCCCCTTGTCCTATTATTATCAACCCATGTCAACAGTCCCACTCCTGTTTATACACTCCCTTCAAGTATTGGAAGGCCACAATGAGGTCTCCCTGGAGTCTTCTCCAAGCTAAAAGATCTCTTAGAATTCAGAAAACAACAGAACAAGCTTGGTTCTGTTTCAATACAAAGAAATTCATGAAGTAGAAACTCAAACTAGAAACACTTTTTCCCATATCAACTCAGTTAATGCAAGAAAAAAGATTTTTGTTCAAGATTTGAGAAGACTGTTTCCATCACTTTGCAGTAGCCAGAATACTCACAGCTCTTTGTTGGAATTTTAATTTATCGACCCTCAGTCTTTTTTCTTTCAAGACTTTACAAAATGTGCAATCATCATTCTCAAATACATTATATAGCATACCTAATTGCTTAGATGAACAGCTTTTTTTTCATCTAGAGATAAGTGGGCATGGGAATTTCAAAGATGACACAAAAACAAGATAGGCATTTCAAAACAAACTGTGAAAATCAGACTACGTCTCCTCCTACTCAAAGCTGTAACCATCATGTTAAAATGGGTAAAAGCACATATTCTTGGACAGAGAACACAGATGTTCAGGGCTCCCCAAAAAGGGTACCAGTACACATTAAAGCTAATAGAAAAGCAACAGAAAAATGAAAAAAAGAAACCACATTATATATATGGTTCTTCTTCTGAGAGATATGTCATTACAATTTAGATACATTTTTCATAAAAGTTTTGGAGATACAGAGCGCTTTAGTTGATAAGATGCTCAAAAGTTTTGACAAAATCATTAATATAGCCATTCTTTATAGATAAAATGAAATGGTTCCCAAACATTGATCATTTTTCTCAGCCTCAGCAAGCCCTCCTATACTTGCTCAAACTTTGGTTTCCTCAGCAATCCACACTTGAAAGCATAAGCATTTTTTGTGTGTCCAAAAAGCATAAAAATAATAAAAAAAAGTTTTCTTTTATCCTCCTGTATAGAAAGAGTGCAGTAAAAAATAACCAAAACAATATTCTTCAGAAAAACACACTTTATTTTCCGTCTTTGATCATGTGGAGTAGCATTTAAGTGACTTCCTTCAGAAGCCATGACTTTAAAAACAAAGTTATATGGAAAAATGATCCTTGCAGAAAATAGAGTTGTGTTTCTGCACTGCAGAAAAGAGACAGAGCTTTCTTGAAAAACTAACAAGAAATTCCCAGTTCCATATTCTATCCCATTACAACCTAACAACATGAAAGAATTCAACATTGTCAGAAACTCCTTTCTTGGGAATATTTTCCTTCACTTCTTTTGGCTGAAAAGTGTTCCCAGAGATTATCCATCTCATGCTGCTTCCAGTGAAATATTCATGTAAGATGATATCTGTGGAGTCAGTAATAAAAACTGCTGAGAACCCCTGATGTCTGCTGGAGCAACAACTGTTAAGGCTTTAAACAAAACTGTAAATGTAATGTAAAATTTGGCATTTATATATCAGATTTTTTCCAACAACTGAAGAAAACTTTTCTGAATTGCAGAGAATGGAGGGTAAAGGGACAACCATCTTCAGATTCCATTAATAACCAGTGTGACAGATTCTGTATTTTGTAGCTAAAACAAAAGCTTGAGAAAAGTACTCTTTTCTCAATTACAGTAATATTTATCATTTGTAATTTTCTAGGGTTTTGTTACAGTGTTCTCAAATTGAGAGTTTGTTTGTTTGTTTGTTTTGTTCTAATTAATAGAGTTTTTTCTAAATAACACACTTTCAATGTGATATAAGAATATAAAGTGATTCAGAAGACTAGACAACTTGTGCAGGACAAGAAGACATTAGCCAAAAATTACTCACAAGTTCTGCAAAACCAGCAAGCAAATTCCTCTTTGGGCCACAGATGCTCTTTTATTTAATGGAAATATTGCATATTTCCTCCTCTCTAGCTCAGTGTAGCTATAACCTTTTCAAAGAAGAAGCCGTGAAACCTTATGGTTCTTAACTCAACGATTAGTGCAGTATGTAGTGGGAAAGCTTCATCCAAGGCAGACAGCAATTTGCTACTATAGAACCCACAGATGAGCTACGTTTTTGCTAAACTAAGGCTGCTATTTTACTTTACATATTGATTATTGATACTAAATATACTATTGATTTGCATGCTAACGCCTGGAGAACTGTTGTTTGCTCTTTAGTCAGCTTTATGGAGAAGTGTGGGAGGAATACATTATTACATTATGTGCTGATACTCAGTGGATTTACTTCTAGCCCCACTGAAGCAGAACTCCCACCTACTTCAGTGTTGCTAAAGTTTTTATCCAGTATGAAAATTTCTTCTCTAAATCTTTCTATTTTGAGGCATTTGTAGAAAATAGCTTTGAAAACCAAATACAAATACCTTCCCATGCAAAAATTAACATCTGCATAGAAATTGATTTACACCGCTCTACATATAACAAAAATTTAGTATGTGTTTATTTTCCAAGTTTGATCAGCTACAATAAAATGCAAATTTCTTGTTCTTGCCAAGGGCAAATAGTATGCTATCATTACTGTCAGATCAGAAATCTCACTGCAAATAAAAAATAAATAATGTCAGGAAATGTCAGTTTCAGAGGGGATGTCACCATGGAAAATAAACTTATCAAGTGCTGAAGTACAAGTGGTATTGCTTCTAATTCTGAACTGTGATAGTAGAATCAAGCCAGTTTGGAAATATATTTCACTGGAGACAAAGTATATACCAAAATATAGCAAATTCGATTAAGATCATTCCTTCAGTGTAAAATATTGATTATGCAAAGTGACAAATGATGAATTAAGAATTAAAAAAATTTAAGGATTGAAGATTTAAAAACAAAGTTATCACATATGTTCACTGATAACTCCCAACTGGTCTTCAGCTCTCCCGCAGTTAGAGTCATACAATTTTGAACAGAGTAAGGTAGAACAATTCCTCTGAAGTAAAACCTAACAAAGACTTTATTTTTATTCTAATACAAACCAAATTTTGGAAAATCAGACTTATTTTACTTACTCCTTCACCTGTTGGTAACAAGGATGGCGTTGCTGGGGCTCATATCAGGCTCAAAATAACATCTGGTCATATCAGTGGAACTATTTCTTGAGCTTCAGAGTAGATCCTTGCAGGGCATTGCAAGTTGCACTGTTCCCTGTCAGATTTTTCATTTAGGAAGTCCCAAAACATAATGCTTACATTTTAGAGAAATTAAGGCATACAGGGAGATTTGTGGGGAGTCATGATGACAGATGAATTTAGTGAGGTCAGCATGAGCAAGATTCTTTTGTCAAGGAAAGCTTCCATAAAAGAAGAAAATACAGATTTTCTGCAGATGGATACCACGTCTTTTAAGAATCACATAACAGAAAATTAAAACATAATATGAAAATTCTTCCTGTTGAAAGGAATGTTAGTCAGAGAATCACAAGAACAATCTACGCTCAGCATGTACAAATTTTTAGCCATCATTTACCATTAAAAATGTTAATAGGAATCTCATTTTGTATTTTAAAATACTTATTTTTAAGAATGCTTTATTACAGCAGATGCATCATTTTATTTCCATATTTATTTATTGCTTGGTATTTTGGCTAAAAAACAAAAGCAGACAAATTTCTGCAATTACTGCACTTCTATGTGTGAGAAATAATGTTGAATATGCACTGGTTTAAGTTTTCAGAAATAAAAGATGCCTTTACAAATATGAGAATTTAACAGAACTGTGATGGTGGCCTCAAGTGAGCTAATAAGAAATAAATGTAAGGTGTTTATAGCTAATTCAATTGACCCACTAGTAAATTCATCAGTATTCATTTGTTTTGGTTTGGTTTGGTTTTTGTTTGTTTGTTTGTTTGTTTTCTGTTGGACTGTTACAGTGTAAATATATATATTTTTTTTCTTTCAAAATTAATCAGAATATCCTGAGTGTAACACTACTGGATTTGAACTGAATTGAATTATCTAAATATAGGTATGTATTTCTGTGTAAGATGTCCTAGGGTTCTGATCTGGACATCTGCTGGTCCAGACAGCAGTGGGCCTCCCATAGGTCATGGACATCTATCTGATAGCCTTGTGTAGAAGACTTGGAAACCTCAGGGTGTTCCACATGACTGTATACACCTGTCTTCAGAAACCTGAAGCAACTGTCTTTGTCCCCTATAATGTCTTGGCTTTGAAGTGATGTAACCCATTAGAATGGCATCTGGTTTAAAATTAATTCCTATTTCTGTATAAATACAGTTGTGAACTGGTGTTTAAAGTCCCGCTGTAGTCAATTAGTGATGTCAGTGGTGACGACAGTATGATGCCACTCACCTAAAACACACAGTTTGGATGTGTAGTGCCACTTGAAAGAGCTCTGACGAGCTTTTGTATGTAAATAAAATGTACAACGTAATTCCAAAGGAGACTCATCCTTTCAGGGAAACAGGGCTACCGGGCAAGATGACATGGGCTTTATAAAATGGCACTAGAGGTCTCTGTTCCAGAAACTGAATTCTAAGTCAGGTGAATGCCCAAACTTGTGGATATCTGTTAGAAGCTACCTGCCTTCTCTGGAGCTGAGTTTCATTTTCCTTCAAGGCAGAATACCTACACAAATGTCAGGTATAACAGTGCCTAAAACTGGTTGCCTGACTGTGGCAAGATCTTTGGAAAGAGAAAGGCATCTTTTTCTACGAAAGATCATCCAGACCTCTTGAGTTATTTACTTCATTTTGTTGACTCAGTGGAAAAATCAGTCAAATGTGCAGAGCAATTCGGTGTATCCAGATGCTGAGTATGGCAATGTGAGGAGACAACCAGAGAAAGGTCTGTCTATATGTGTTTACCTAAGACCTAGGGTATTAAAAATGAAGCAGAGCTAACATCATGGATCTTAATATTTTAAAAAGTACCACTGTTGAGAACGCTGTGCATGTTTGTGTAATACTCAAAGCGTTGTGACCACCAATTCAGGAAGTGGAATTGCCTTGAGAGCAACATGAGCTGAGGAGTAGATGCTATTCCAGCCTCACAACTCTGGAATAATCTGTTTCTTGTGACCTTCTCTAGGTTCATGCACATTGTATCCCTAAATTTTATGCAAATGGACACTGACACTGTTGCCCATACTGATGAATCAAGGCAATGTAATTTGATGTTTCAGAATCTTTCTGGAGACTTAGGTGAGGCTTGCATTTTAGTGGAGTTGTCAGGAAATAAATGCCCATTTCCTGGACTGAGGTATTTCTAACCATGCAAAATGTCCTGGTGTAAGCACAAAAGAAACACACCAATGATGGCATGTAATGAGTGCAGAAGCTGATAGTAGATGGCTTTTGCACTTAGAAATATCTCTTCATATGTCTTAAGATGATGTTTTGGATCCATTGATCATAACAGAACAATTTTCTCAATGCATATAAATACACACAAATGGGATGCTTGTTTGTATCTTCTTTGATAGAAAACAGGATAGAGGATAAAGACACATATCCCAGTTCTATGTTGGTACAGAGCTGGGGTCTAGGAGATTCCATAGCAGGATCTGATGACAAGCAAATGTTCCGGAATCCTTAATCCTTACTGTATAGCCTGGATTTGATTGACTATTTCAAAAAATACATTTGAAAAAGATCACAACAAACATCTGTGCTGAGTTTTAGTAAATGTGTCTGTCTGTCCATTTGTCTATATCTTTTGCAACTTTGTCCAGACAAAACTGCAGTAAATCCCCTCTGTACTGTTGTCCATGAAGCCCTTACATTGTCTTAACTTTTCGTACCTCAATGAGCAGAAACATGCAGATGAAGAAAAGATTAAAACAAATATTGTTCATGAATCATGGGCTTGGCCAATGTTTCACTCAACTGGAAGTACACTTTCTTGGTGGCTAAAATAAAATAAAATCTTAAAAATCAATCAATTTGATTTAAGCAAACCTGAAGAATTCTAAAATGTTTGATTCAATGTATAATTGCTATTGTTCAATACAATATAGACTTTCATTTTCGTGAAATGTGAAAAAATGCCAGGAAAGGCGTGGTTTAGCAGCAAAGGTACTTTTAATAATGCTTCAGTTCAGAATAACACAGAATCACAGAATGACAGAATTGTGGGAATCAGGAATCAGAAAAGAAATATTGTGCTATATGACCAAGGAAGAAAAGCAGCAAGACTGTAAACTTTGAATGCGAACAATCTGAAAAATGCATGAATGCCTCAGCTTATATCTTACACCAGGTGAGGATAATGGTTCCATCCAGGCTTTGAAGGTGAAAATGAATGTAAGATTCATTGTTAATGTAAATTAGTAAGTGCCAGGTGCAGGGTAAATAGAAAATCTGGTCTAACTATTTCACCAGCTGGAGATGTAAAAGATACGAACTGACAACCTGTCTTATACAGTTTTATATTCTTTAAAAACTGTATCAATATTATTTGCATTTTTCTCATTAACAGTATTATGCATTGAGGTTCACAGCTAAATAGCTGTGTCCAGGGTTTTTAATTTTTTATGAACTGGTTTATGAAAGGACTTAACAACTGGAATTTCACTCTCTTGCTGTTTTCTTAGTATTTCATTTTGTTATTTGTATTTATATTTATTGATTAGTGATCATCTTTGCTCATAAACTGAATATTTAATTAAATTAAGAATACTGAAATATTTAACTTCTAAGAATTTGTGAAATAAATTCACCAACTTAGTAATGAAAATAAAACACAGCAAAAAAAAAAAAAAAAGAGAGAAAAAAGGAAAGAAAAGAAAAAGGAAATGTCATGCACAAAAATAGCTATTAAAACATTTTGAAAATATTTAAATACTCAAATTTACAAAACTATTCACAATTAGTTCTGGGAAGTGTAGTATTTCAGCTGTATAATCAGTTCATGGCCAATAACCTGGGGGATTTTTCTCCACTATGTGTTGCAAGATGCAAGCTTACTGTCTTGCACTGTTGCATGTATGTTTCAATTAAATGAAAATACATGCAACAGTGAAACATGGCATTTGAAAAATTTGCTCACAACACAAAACTGTTCAATAAAACTGTGATCACAAACTTTGTACAACAGCATGTTGTACAAAGCATAATTAAATAACTTATTTTACTCAATTTTTTTTGTTTAAATCAACTGATAAGTAAAAGTATTTATTAACAAACTTATTTTCTGATTAGCTTTTTTGTTTGTTTCTTTCTACTGATGCAAATATTTGTTTGCACACTTTCTGCTGCCATTGTATACAATGAAACATTCAAATGCTACAAGAATAATTTCTTTTTTATAAATAGTTTTTGATAATTTATATTGCATTTATTCTAATCAGTATGAGTAAGACTGGCACGAGATGCTTGATTTCTTAACAGATGAGGGCTGCACCTATTTTATTCTGTCAGCCCTTTACATCAGAGGTGGATTTTGGTGGTATGGCATTAGACTCTGAACCTTACATCTAATATTCCATTACATTTTGTTGCCGTGTGACAGATGGCAGCAGAGCAACAGTCTGACAGAATGGTGTCTAACATGGAAGTGCATCTGAAGCAAAGATTTGTCACAGAATTCCTCCATGAGGAAAAAATGGCACCCTGTGACATTTACCAGTGCTTGCTGAACATTTGTGAAGACCAGACAGTGGATGTGAGCACAGTGAGGAGCGGGTGGTGTGTTTTGGCAGTGACAATGGCATTCGAAAGACAAGCCATGCACAGCTGTCAACGCCATGAAATGAGGAGCTTCTTGATCAGCTAACCCATATTGGATGTGTGGATTACAACCGGGGAACTGAGCATGGAGCTGAATATCATCTTCAGTGAGTTGGAAACAGTGGTGGCATAACGTTGGAATATCACAAAATTTGCACCAGTTGCGTCCCACAAATGCTCACGCAGGAACAGAAAGAACACTGTATGGAAGTTTGTCAGGATCTACTGAACAAATACAAGGCTGAAGGTGACTGTTTCCTGGATTGCATCATTACTGGTGATGAGATACGGCGTCACCACTATAGCTGGTGTCAAAACAGCTGTCCATGGAGTGGTGATGTGAATTTCCCATTGAAGAAAATGTACAAGTCACATCCCTCAGTGGTTAAAAGGATGTAAACTTCCTTTTGGGATAGGAAAGGAGTGAGACTTCTGGATTTCCTGGAACCTGGACAAAACATCAACTCTGATGACTACATCATGATGATGGCTAAGCTGAAGTTTTGAACTTGCAATTAGACCAGAGAAGAAGAAAACCTTTCTTGATAAAGCCAGGCCCCATACCAGCTTGAATACCATGGAGCACATTGCTAATCTTGGCTGGACTTTCCTACCACACCCAACATATAGTCCAAATTTGGTGCCTTCTGACTTCCACCTGATTGGGACAGTAAAAAACAGACAGCATAGCCAGCGTTTTCCTAGCAATGACACTGTCATAGCAGCTGTGAAACAGTGGATTATCTCCACTGGTACAGATTATTACAAGCACAGCATGCAGGTTCGTGTTCATCAGTGGTGAAAATGCATAGCTAATGGTGGTGACTGTGTTGAAAAATAGTGTTTTGTAGCTGAGAATTTATTCTGTCAACTAGTGTTGTTATGCACTTTGTATCTGCTGTAGTTTCTATGGAAATAAATAGGAGGCATTACTTTCAGAGCAACCATATATGTCCATCATTTTTAAGATGAACATGAAAACAAAAGAAAAGTATACATAATGCAGCATGCGTGTATGTTTACAAATGGATGAAATAGCATTAAGATCAGTGGTTTAGTACTCAGTAAGATTGGGCCCTCGATCTTGACTGCCTTCTTGGAAGCACCTGCCACCACAGAAGAATCTTGCAGTATCTGAGTAATTAGCTACAGTATAAGCTACAGAAAAGTAGAAGCACTCCTGACAGGAATAAACTGCTTGAGGCAAAATGTATTCTCACGTACATTCTTATGTGGAATATTACACAGTGTTCAGAAGATTTCTATTCCATATGGGTAGATATATATACATATTATTATTATTACTATTTTTCAAGGAAAAGAGTGTACAGGACAAAATTACGAATTTCTCCTTCTCACCTGGAAGGCATAGGTACTTCTGTGGCTGAGGTGAAGTGCAGTAGCTGGTAGTGGTAACTAGATTTTCACAGAAATAAAGGATGACTCCACGTGGCTGAATTAATGAAGTATAAGATTGATCTACTCTGTGGGTAAACTAACAGTTCAATGAGGAAAGATCAGCTTAGTCCACCAAGATTTCAGCAACTGTGTAAAACACAGGCAAATGGATTTAGTTGGCACTAAAAGCAATGAACACTTTACCTACAATGTATTTCTAAAGATAAAAAATAATCAGTACAAGCCATATTATTTTGAAACAGACTGGGATGGAATCGTTGCAGAAATACACGAAGAAGGCTATTGTGCAAAGCAGCTTTCCTTTCAGATCCTTGCATTGATAGTGTCAGAAGGTTCCACTTAGCTTTGTTTAAACAGATGTCAGTGAACAAAAAAACCCTTTTCCTGATCTGTTCTCTACTGTAAAGCAATGAAATATTAATTAATGCTACATTTAAATGGCTATTCAATTTAGAATAGTTCATTTTTTAAAGGCAGAAAAAGAGAAAGAATAATTGACATCTCTGAGCAGGTGTTGCCCATGCCAAAAAACATGGCTCACTTTCATTTATTTAAAAAGCTGGAAAATTCACATTTGTTTGGAAAAGCCATTTATCCAGAGAAATCTTTAATTACATGCACCATAAAACAGGAAAAAAAAATGTCATCTTCTCAGATCTGTAACTTCAAGCCATTGCAAAGCATGAACTGCCTAATTTTACCAGAGAATAACCGTCACTACTTCACTCTGTTATTGCATGACAACTGTATATGAGCAGTTACATTCTGCATGAAGTCAAGTGGAGCGATGCCATATGACCAGAGGCAAAGCACTGCATTGTGTCAATGTCATTTCTGTTAAAGATCTTCTCGTAGTATGACATCCACAATAGAGTCACACATTAATGTACAACGGATAATATTTCTGACAATATTCTCTGGATGGCCTTGAGCTGATTACCACTACTGTTCAGAAAATAGTTGTTACTGAATTGTTTCCTTTCAATAGAGTCTGCCTGAGGAAAAGTAACAAGCAAGACTGGATTGTTAGTGCTGGTTATATCCTAAATTTGTAATTGTCCTACTTTAGTTCTTGAAAACAATTCTTTGTCAAGTACAGGAAACAGCTTGCCTATAGTTGCAATAATTAAGAGTAGAGCTGACCTAGATGAGTGTCTGTAAGATTATCTCACACCTGGGTGCTAAAACTTTAGTGAGTTAAAAAACTCAAGTGAAAGACAAATGTCATCATCAGGACTGGTCCTCAGCCTTTCAAGCTATCTTTCAATTTATTCATATAGTAGTATGTTTGACATTAATGCATTGTCGTAAAATTGAAAACAACTGGCAGTATTACCATTCCATTATGATCCTGCTACCTTGCTTTTGACTGCAAGCAGCTTATAAGTAGCCTTTCAAATGACAGTTTAGTATCAGAACTCTCAGTGGAATTGTGTAGCTATAAAGATTTGGAGTCACTGAAAATGTAGACTCTATGAGGATACAACACAATAGGGTGATGAGGTGACATGACAATTTTCAGTGGAATTCAGTGATGCGCATAACCTAGAGCTTATAGGTGATGAGGGCACATAAGGATCAGCTTTGATCTCTTGCCAATGAAGCAAACCTACAAAATGTCCTGACTTCAGCTTTCTCATCTAGAACACAAATACCTGGTAGGACCATCTCTGTGCTTAGGAGCTCCAACACTGCAGGATCCTGGAGGATCTCTGTGGGAGAGAGGATTCTGAATACTAGCCCATCATAAGAAACACCTAAGCAAATAAACAAGAACTTCCCAAGCATGAAATGCACCTTAAAAAGTAAAATTCTGTAAGCAGACAAACTAGGAAAAAAGCAATTCCCTCAGAGTATCAATTTAACTTAGCAAAAGCATAAGAAGCTTAGAAAAGACTGGTCACTGAAAACTGATACCAAAAGCTCAAACAACAACTGTATAGAATTGCCCAGAAACCAGGAAGTAAATAATTTGAGAGAATGGGGAAAAATACTCATATGGTACCAAGCTACTATCAGGAGTGCCCATGTCACCTAAAAGAAAGTTAAGGAAAGGATGACAGGGGAAGCTGGACTTGCTAGTGAGATTTCATATTTTTTCAGTGGTCTCAAAGAGCCAAAGTATGTACTAACCATTTTACACATTAACAGCCTAAATGTCCCCTTGTGATTTCTGGTACGCATGTGTTCTTCAAATCATCCATTATTTATATAATTCTTTACTTTACATGCATTTTTTTCTGATGAGCGGGAATTGAGATTAATATTTAATGTACGTGTATATGTTCAACAAACATATGCTTGTGTTTTTCTTGATACACACTTTGACTATGCCAGGCTGCAATTCAAGTAGACCTAAACTTCCTTCCCATTAACGTATTTCTAATAGGTGAGATATTGGTTGTAATTCTCACCCCAATAAACTCCGAGGACATTTGCCACTGCTTTCAGTGGAAACAGGAACAACCAATGCTTTCTATGTATCTGTATAAATCCAGGTAGATTTTTGGCATATTTATTGTAACAATCTTTTTGTTATCTGTTTTAGTTCCATATACAGATGACTAAGTACCCCTGACACATACCACTATCCATGCAACCTCTAATCAGATTCATTTATCAAATCTTTGTATTCACAAAATAACATTCTTCTTTCTCATTTTTCTTTAACAGTGGGTATAAACCTTACTGTAATTACTGTACTTAGATATGAGAGATACAATGCTGTCTCATCTCATTAAAAAATCTTGATGCAGTGGAAAGTGGATATTTACCCTACTAAAAGCAGTAGAAGCAATTGTAAATTTTCCTTTGAAGTTACTATAAAATCCATTCTGCATTTCCTTTTCAACAAAATTCCCTCCCTGACAAACTTGGCATCCTTCTCCAAGGAGTATCAGATTCCAATAAGCACTTGCTCAGTCTTGCATGCAATATAAAGGTGCCTCCCAATTTGTTGCATTAATGATGCTTCTCCTAAGTGCAAATGATTTTGATTTATATCAACATCTGAAATGTGACAAATTTGTGCAAAAGTTTTTCTATTTTCTTACTTGAAACTTCTGCAAAGTTCAAATAAATGTACTGCAGACATTTTAAGGCACAGTTGTGACTTTCAATGCCACTGACAGCATGCTTCTACATTTCCTTGTGACTACTGAAATCTCAATACCTCAATGAGGTCAACTCAGCTGCATGAATATTCTTATTCTTGTTTGATTTAATCCTTGTCTTAATTACTTGAAGTTAAACAAAATTTATAGTAGAAGATATAATCAATTAAGTAGCTCACAATTGATTGTTGTAGACAAACAGCTGGTGTGATTCTCCAATACATATGTAGGAATCACAATTACACGCATATTATTTGCAATTTAATCTTTGCACAGAGTACTCTGAGAATACTGTTTACAGTTCTGGGGCACATAATTTAAGATCAATGCTGAAGAATGAAGATTAATTCTTGGAATAACCACAAGAATGACTGAGGTTTGGAAAACATCATTCATAGTGAAAGATTCCAGGAGCACATTGCCCATTTAACATATCAAAGAGACTCTATTAACTGGTGACTGATTTGATCATAGTGAATACTGGAATGCCCATTCAGAGAATACATGTTGATAAATTCTTCCATCTAGTTCGGTGGGAATAAGTAAAGTTAAGCATTAATTCCCCTATAAAGTTTGCATAAATTGAACTTTTGAAAAAAAAAAAAAAAGAAAGAAAAAAAAGACAGCTGTATAAATTACACTCTGTCACTAAAATTTAATTTTACTTTTTTGATATTCTTACAAAACTGTTGTAATTGCATTTCACAGATGCATTAACCTTTTATTCTTTCATGATAGCAGTGTTCGTATGTCTTGGACGATATTATTTATTCATCTATCCAAAACACAAGTTTTCACTTCTGTCTTAGATATTACTTTGCAAGAGAATATATAGGTTCCAAATGTAATCAAGACTGAGAAGTTCATTGCCTATTTTCATATTACCTTTAATTAAAAAAAAAATCTTATTATTTTTATTCTCAATATCTTATTTGGTTTAGCAATCTTTATTGTATGTCTACATAACTAGCTACTCAGTGCTGAAATAATTCATTATATGTAAGACTTCAGTACAAGCTGTGCTCACGGCAAAGCAGCTATAAAACGGAACATGGAAATGCTCTCTCCTGTCTAAAAATTAAAATATGAATAAGTTTCAGCCTTGTAACCGCACTAAATTATAAATGCAACTGAAAGCACCACATATTTAATACCAAAGTTCTTCTTTCATTCGTTACTTGTAAATATTTTTGGCTCTAGTTTCACTCTTCTGCATTGTCAGATCTCTTTTTTTCTGAGGTTTTTATTAGGCTTGAAGTTTTGAAGATGTATCATGGACTTTTAGATATACTGTAGGTGCAGCCTTTTATGTCTCTTATCTACAATTTTAAATTTTACATGATACATTGAAGGTTCAACTTCTTTTTTTGCAGTTACATGAGAGTATCTGACTTAAACTCATAAGCACATGGCAGGTCCAAAGGTGTTTTAGATACTCACACAGTCAACTTCAAAGTAGCAATATAAGCTTCTACTTACAACCACGTGGGACATGTTTAGCTCTGGGCATATTTCACTATGTAACCTATTTATGGCCAATAAGGAAGACCTACTTCTTTCTATAACCTATTTTCTTCTTATAAAATTCTTGTGTGTAATGAAAAACGCACAGGATAATTTCAAGCCAATTTTTAAATGGTATAGATTTGATTGAAAGAAATTATTAAAATTACTTTGCATTCCTCTTCTTCTTCTTATGTTTTTCAGTACCTGAAATCTGTCATTTTAATTAGCTTGTAAAAGTTAATCAATTTTTGCCCTTTTCCTAAGTTTTGCAGACAGACAGGAAGTTTTGAGTTTTTTAGCAATCTTCAGTATTTGTTGGTACCTTTCACACGTCTGTGAAAAGTTTTTGATTCTGACCACGCAGAGAAATAAAAAAAATCAGCAGGGTCTAAAGAAGTAGGCAGACCACAGCTTCATGGTATCATGAAATTGACATGTTTAGTCTGGAATCCAACTGTGTCCAGCCTTAGCATAGGAATCAATGAGCTGTATTACTCCAGCAAGGTAATGCTCAATAAATAAGAGTGATAGTTGTCTCTGCAGATTAAATTTCATAAACTTCTATATATTTCTAGTAGAAATATTCACCCAAAATAGGAACTGATTTTTCTTTTAAAGAAACAAGGAAAAATAGGTTTTGCTACCAACATTGTCATAATTGGATGCTAAAGCTGTTTTATAATGAGTCATGTGAGATTCCTGAGTAAAAATGCCACATATTGTCTAACACTTGTTCAAACTGATTTAAGGATACTACAGCAGTTAATTTGCTTTGTGTTTTTTTTTTGTTTTGTTTTGTTTTTGTTTTTGTTTTTTTTTTAACATATAATTGATGTTTTAAAATACTTGAGTTAGTAACACATAAGAATATATAGAAGGAAGATTATTGTTTATCTATTTTTAAAATTTATTTTGTCTAATTTTATCTATTTTCTATTATTTATCTATCTTTAAAATTTATTTCCAATTTTCTCCACACCAAACAGAAGTATTAGTATGACCATCTAATCATTACATTGCTTAGAGAACTGTGTTTCTTTTAACATTAATTTCTAATTGGCAGTTCGAGATATTGAAAAAATATTTTAGATTTTGAGAAAATGAAAAGAAAAATATAAAATCAGTTAATAGTTTAAGCTTTCTGTTCTGTTTTTATCTTATCTAACTTTGAACTTTATTTTTAAGTCATTAACATGTAAATTGTACTAACAGCTGTCACTAACATTTCCTATATTCCAAAAGAAGTTCAAGAAGCAGAAATGCCAAATTTTGCACCTGAGAAGGAAAAACTATGTGCACTACTATAAGCTGAGTGCTGACTAGCTCGAAAGCAGCTTTGCAGAGAAGGCCTGAGTGGTCCTTGGTAGCATAAACCAACAACGAATCCTAGCAGAAGATGTCAACAGCATCTTCTGGGCTGTACCAAGAACAGCACTGTATCACCTGCAGGTCAAGGTGTGATTTCCTTTCCTCTCACTCAGGAGGCCACAAATGAAGTGAAGGCTACAGTACTGGGCGTAAAAGGGAATGCATGTACTGCAGCAAATTCAGTGAAGAGTAAAAACGATGATGATTTTGGAGCTTGAAAAGGTTTAGAAGGGATGAGACTGTTCAGACTGGAAAAGGGAAGGCTCAAGGGGATCTTTTTCACATGTACAAATACCTGATTGGAGGTACAGATGTTAAGAATATGCAGCCAGACTTGTCACAGTGGCAGCTAGAGACAGGTAAGGATGTAATTAAAATTGAGGAAATTCCATGTAAGCATAATAAAAATTCATTGTGGGAGTGGTCAAACACAAGAACAGGTTGTCCAGAGAGGTTGCACAGCTTCCACCCTTAGCTGGACCTTGAGCTAACCTTGACAACCTTGAGCAGCCTGATCTTGGTGACTTCTAGAGCAGACGTTTTGGGAGCAAGATCTCCAGAAGCCCCTTTCATGCTCACCTGAAATGTTGTGATTTTGTTCTTCAAAAAAAACAGTAGTACAGTAAGGCTCTAATCCTCTACACTGAGACTAATGATAGAAAACTATCTCCCTACTTGTGACAAGGAGACTGCTAACAATGTTGTTAAAATCTATGGCCCAGGCATGGCATAATGGCTGCCAGAGAGCCTAGTATAGTGATGTCACAAAAGCCAGCTCAGATTTCTCTTTAACTGGAGCTTAGAATTGCAAAACATTTAAAACATCATTAACTTTTTTTTTTTTTTTTTTTTTTTGTCTCTTTGGGAGAAATACAGAACATACTGAACAATCAGGATTTATGAAGAATCAAGAGTCTTACTTATAGTCTGATAATTACTTGATAGTCTTTCAAACATAAACATTTCCTTTGTATCTATGTGATGTTTTGCTTCACCTAAAAAATTGCAGAATTACTTATTTATTAATTATCTTGCCTATCAAGAGTTCTAAGATGCCAGTTTTCTAATAACTTAACAGCTTTAAATTCTTAAAAGTCTTCTGAAAGTTGCTGGCTGTAAGATCAAAACCAATAACTTTTAGTTTTTACAGTCCTACAGATGATAATAATAATAATAAAAAAGTTGCATACACATTCCCATTGTCCTGTGGAAGCTATTTAATTTAAAGACATTTCTTGCACCTTTCTTCAGTAGTAAACTTTCAAATGGAGGTAATTTCACTGGAGGTAATCATAGAATCATAGTATCACCAAGGTTGGAAAAGACCTCTACGTTCATCCAGTCCAGCCATCCACCTACTACCAATATCTCCCTAGTAAACTATGTCCCTTAGTCCAATATCTAACCATTTCTTGAAAACCTCCAGGGTCAGTGACTTTATCACCACCTCCCTGGGCAGCCAATTCCAGTGGCTGACCACTCTTTTGGAGAAGTTTTTTTTAACATCCAACTTGAATCTCCCCTGGCACAACTTGAGGCCATTCCTTCTAGTCCTATCACTAGTTACCTGGGAGAAGAGGCCAATGCTCACTTCATCACAACCTCATTTCAGGCAGTCGTAGAGAAAAATAAAGTCACACATGAGCCTCCTCTTCTCCAGACTAAATAATCCTAGTTCTCTCAGCCACTCCTCATAAGGCATGTGTTCCAGACCCCTGACGGCTTCGTTGCCCTCCTATGAACACGCTTCAGGGCCTCAATGTTTTTCTTGTAGTGAGGAACCCAAAACTGGACACAGTACTTCAGGTGCAACTTCACCATCGCTGAGTATAGAATGTAACATTGGAGAATCTAGAATGATTTCTCATTGTAATATTGATCCATTTTCCTGCCCAATGTTACTTTTAACTTTTTGCTTTAAAGAAGAAATACCACACATATTTATTTTTCATTCAGAAAAAATATTCCTCAGACTAAGTATGCAATAAGACATATAATGCTAATTGGAAATTTTCTGGCAAAAGTTTTATGTTGATATGGTATTTATGGTAAGATGATGTGATGATGGCATGTTGAATTCCTAATATTTTGTTAGTTCAATGAACTCCTGATGACTCAAAAACTCCTGATGACATTGGGGACATTCTGGAATTTTGGAATCTCCATTTCCATAGCACACAGGGCTATGGAATCTACCCCAAACACAGCAACCTCATGCTCTGCTGGTTTTAAAGTGATGTAAGAATTTTGGAACATAACAATTCACAAGATATGTCAGAACAAATCTAGGCCAGGATCTGCAGCTATTACCGAATGTAGAGAAACCAGAGAAAAACAAAGGAAATATATTTGATGTTTTCCCTTACTGTTGTCTCAGATTCCATTTATTTTCAGTTCAGGGACTTTATGAAGCAGATAGCTTTCCTATGTACTTGCAAGCATAAATGATTTTTTCTTTCAAGAATTTTCCAAGCGCAAGTACTCCTTAAGCACAAGTACATTTTTAAACTTCCATGACATGAGAAACTGCACAATGTAGGGAATTTCTGGAATAAAAGATGAGTTCCTAAGATTTATAAAATCCCTTAATACAGGACAAAAAGCAAGGATTAATAAAGCATTAAAGCATTCATGATCATAGATTTTAAAAATGACAGAGGAAATCACGAAATGTTTTTTTCCACAGAATTTATGGCAGTATAGCTTAAAATTCAGAACCATGCAAAATGTTCCTATATTTAAATAGAATCGTAAAAATAATCCTAAAGGTTTTAACTTAGACATTGTCTTGGCCTGCCATTTATTTGACACACAGTTTGACATACAATCTCATTATACACATTCCTTCTCTTCTGTAGTAACATAAGTTAAATAAGCAATACTTCCACCTTGTTTCCTCCAGTACATATTTAAGATCTTCCATAACCCCGAACTAGGTGATCAGCTCTACACGTCTTCCCAAGACTGATTTTAATACCCACATGCAAAGTGCCAGGAACATTGACCATGGTGGACAAGAGCACCACCTGGTGACGCCTTCCTCCTTGTGACCTTGCTGTCCCGCTGTGCACTGAGTCTGCTGTCCTCAGCTTGTGCTAGCATGGGAAGGCAACCAGCAAATTCTGAACTCTCCTTGGATCTTTCATGACCTAATGAAAAAAAAGCTTCTTTGGGGACCTTAACATTCAACTATGCTCTCAGGTCTTGAACTCTTCTTCTGATAGTATTCTGTTCTTTTTCCTCACCATTTGGGAACATTACGCTACTAGACAAGGCTTCTCTTTTGAATTTTCCAGAACTGAATTTCCATAATCAGCTTCATAGAGTCTCGAATTTTGATTTTGCATTGAATGCCATAGATGCAACAATCTGGATACAAAGGAGGAAAGTAGACCACCTTTGAAAAAAGCATTTCTGGAAATTTGTATTTTAGAATATAATATTGACAAGGAAAAGATGATTTTAAAAGGAAATGCAAAAGAATAAACCCTCCTTTATCGAGCATTTTCTCTATTTTTTTCTACATCTTTGGCCCATATCTGATCATTACTGTGGCTGAAGACTGAACTGTGCTACAACTTATACTTCTAAAGCTACCTTATTTTTCTTCTCTTCTGAGGGCTTTTTCTAGTAAGGATTCTTTACTGAGATCTAATCCATAACTCTCTGAAGTCAACAGAATACTTAATGAGCTTTCAATAAGCTACTAATTTAGTCACCACTTGCCCACAGGACACAACTTTAACTGTAATTATTTTTCTGTCATTAATAGTCAATTTATATTCAATATGGTCTAAAATGATTTTTTTTTCCATGTTATCTTTAGTTTTAAACAATAGGAAAGATTTTGATTAATTTTGTGATTACAAGATCAAATTAGCATGAAAGTAGGCTAAAAATTGTGAATATGCCTTCGATGAAGAAAACTCCTGGGCTCCCTGCCAATGTAAAAGAAAAGAGAGAGATCCAAGGTAGAGATGTTACTATTTAGCTAATGTCTGAGTCAGAATCTAGAAACAGCAATCCTTACATTTTGAGTACTTACATATGCAAGAAATCTTACTGAAATTAAGTGAGGCAAAAATAAAATACTCAGAAAAAGGAGACATTTCTGTAGCAGACAAATATAGCATGCAGTTAGAAAAAAAATGAGCTGTAGTTCATTTCAAAATTTGAATGCTTTTGAATGTACTGAAGCTTATGTATGGTGTACTGCTACAACATATAGTGTAATTGCATATATATCTTATTTATATGATAATACATTTATACCATTCGAGTGTACACATATAAACAAACATAGTTACACACACTATGAGAATATTTGTTATAAATGAAATTCATACAGAGTACATTTTTATAGGCCCTACAAAGTGTGTAAGAAAGAAAAATTCAAACAGACTCTAACTTAGCTTTCAGATATTTCCTACATTGTTTTTGAAAGTGCGAGATAGGTAACAGTGTTGTCTTCTGAAGACAGATGCCTGTGGAACTACAAGCTTCTCAAGTGAAAGTTAGCAAAGGTCTCAGCTACTTTGCAAAGTATAGACATCTTTGCAAATATATGATACGGTATAGGAAAATGAATTGCATATAAAAGAATGAACACGTAGTATGCAGACCAACTTTGAAAAAAAAGCTTACTTGAAATTCATATTCTAGAAGGTAATATTCACAAGGAGAAGATGGTATAAGAATATTCTTTAGGTTAAGGTTATGTGAAATGTTGAGGCTGTGTCCTCCGCCTGACAGAGTACAGGGTGTCAGGCTCTTCTAATGGAACAATTCTGTCCTGTTGTATAATAAGCACTTGCTTATTTTTGTACAAAGGCAAAAAGAAAGAAGTCTTCATAATTAGAGCCCTTTTCCAATAAATATTTATATATTTTAAAAAAGCTGAAATAGGAAAAAAAGAGGAATTCACAGATACATTGCCTGATAATCAGATATTTTCTTAAGGGATGGAAACAGAATGGTTCCACTAGTCAGCTGGAAAGTCTAATTACAATGTTCAACTCTTTTTGCTCAAGTTGTGTTCTAAAAAAAAAGTAAAATAATATTAAAAAAAAAACCACAAAAACAAACAAACAAAAAAAAAGAAACAGAAAATGGTAGAGTAGCATTTATTTTTATTGACTTTTAAATCAACCCTTATAATTTTACAGTTCTCCTGATAAAGTGGTTCACAGTTGAAAAGTGTTTATTGCACTTTAATACATCATATATACCAGAAAAAGTTCACCACTGGCTTTGAAGAAGCAAATACTTGAGAGATGCTTTGGCTTCATGCCTTTTTTAGCCACAGTAAAACTTTTCATGTATGTTACATTTGTATTTGTCTTGTATGTTACATTCTTCTTTTTTTCGGTAAATTTATACAAGACCTGTGGCTGCACCAAAGAGATGAAATTAAACTACACAGCAATGTGATTATTTGGTATCTGGGTCTATAACTGCTGTTTCAAAAGAAAAATGTAACAATTATAATAAAAATACATCTAATACTTGATAGGATTAATGCACATCTACTGCTTTTGATAGTTAAAATTTCAATCTGGTATTCCAATGTATATTCTTTATTATTTTCAAGAAAAATAGCCCCAGCATTTACCAAAGCATGTTAGGCTCATTCTTCTTGAAATGTGGTATTTGGAAACACTGGTGAAACAGCTTTCAAAAATATTAAAGGTAGAAAGTAATGAACACGGAATTATTCTACCACAAACCATTTCAGGCAAAATATGACAGTGATCCTTCTATTACCTCTTTTACTTATAACTCCAGACAAAGATCTTCATTTATTATGCTCTATTATCCTCATGTGGCTGGCTGGTTAATTGAACAGGTTACTGATAGAAATAATCCATTAAAAGCTCTGTGTCTCATCTACCTTTCAGTCAGACAAAAAAAAAAAAAAAAAAAAAAAAAAAAAAAAAAAAAAGGTACATTGACATATACATAATATCAAAATTAGGCCCCCAGGTGATACCCTGTATATTTTAATTTATTACAAAAAATAGTAGCTTCAAGAAATAACTTCTTGGTAACTCTTCAAATAGTAAACATTTCTTGTGAGAAGTCCACAGCTTCTTCAAACTGGAGAACTGGTATTTAAACAGAAGCATTCTGTTTGGTTTTGAGGTTTTTTGTTTATTTGTTTGACTTTTTTCTCCCTGAAAGATGATCTGAAATGTAAATCCTTCGTCATTCCATGCTTGATGAGAGATCAAATGCCTGTGGGAATACAGCTGCAAGCTGTATATGCCAGCTATTTTACCTCTCTCCTTTCTAGGTGCCCACAGAGGCAAGGAGAAAAAGCACAGCTATTGTATTGTTGACTCAGTGCAGTGCAAAAAATTTAGTAATAATAGTTCCTATTAAACAGTTAGCAGAAATTGACAAGTAATTCAGGAACAATAAAGTGATCTCATTTTTGCTATAAATGATCACAAAAAGAGCATCTCATCTGCTGCACAAGAATTCTGTAGTATTCTAAAATTTATGAGAATAAATATCCATTGTGATATATATGTGATATATATGTGATTATATATACATGTTTATATATATATGAATAGCTTCAACTGCTTCCTGCATCCCACTACTTCAAAATAAATAAATAAATAAATAAATAAATAAATAAATAAATAAATAAATAAAGTACTTTGCTGGAACAGCTAAGCACAACAGATCAGACATTCTGTTTTCACACTACTGTAAAGTGCTCCTGAAACAATTCATTTATGCTGCTGTAGAATTGATGTACATAAGACAAGCAATCAGCAATGTTTGGCAGCTCAAGTAAGGATGCTTGCATCTCCTCCAATGAAAAGATTATTTTTCAGAAGATGAGCTTAGTCTTTAGATGCTGTGGTAATGGATTCTATAGAAATTTACAATAGTTTGCATAGACAAAATTCACACTGGGATAGTGTCATAGGTTCACACATTGGTGGCCTCAACACTTGCCTACTGTAACAATACTTAAAATACCAAATCTGGAGGAATTCCTAGTTCTGAAGGAAAAATACTTTGTTCAGTTTGTAGAAGCATGTTTAGAAGACAGTTGCTTGGGTGACATGAAGTTAGACAGTATATACAGACTTAAGCAGAACTGGTTGCATTGCTACGAAGCTCTGTCTTCAATGATAAAAGCTTAATCAAATCCAGGCTAAAGAATCATGGGGTCATGATATTCAGAAACACTCTTGAGACTAACCCATGTATCCAAGGAGATTGCTACTTTCCAGTCATCAGGGTACCTGAGGAAATTTACACTATACTGCACAATCATTCTGATTGAAAAGAACAGGAATGAAGACAAGAAGGGACATTGCTTCCTTAATGGGGAATGAAACTCTAAAATAGATCTTTTTTTTTCTCTTCAGTTCACCCACACACCTGTGTGCATGCACACATAAAGGAAAAAAAGACTGGACTTTGTCTTATTCAAGTGTGCAAAGTACTGGGAAGGCAGGGTGGATGATACATGAAGATTTGTGAGTAGTTTGAAGTCAGAATTCCCACTCAGAATAAAAAATGCACAGAATGATTGTCAGAAATGTTCATATATTTTCTAAACATTACTTCATATCAAGAAAATGGAGAAAGACTGTCGCTACATAAGTAAAGAAAAAGGACAAAGACCTAAAGGAGCAAAAGAAACTTATTCTTTAGTAGCTCGTGAGTGTTACAGCAAAACAAAAAACCTGAGATACTGTTTATGATTTAAGATGCCTACATTTCAGTAGCTAGCTTATTAAATTGATAATTGTTCACAAAAAGAGCTAAAACATATCTGTTGGTTTTACATGTTCTGATAAAAGAGAACTGGTACCATAAAATACTAAACCCCACAAGATTTTAGCTTCTCTGTCACATCTCAGTGCATTTAATATCCTTCTGTCATATTATTTATGGCTTCACAAAGAAACCAGTTATTTCCCATTATCTTTTCAATAAATAAGTAAAGCAGAGCATGCTGCAGTGCTACAATCTGTTAATGAGATGCCTACAAAATCGTCACGGTGCCTAGTCTCAGAAGCTTGCACGGCATCTAACTATCAGAGTTTGCCTCAGCCCTGAGGAGTAATTGCATTTTTTACACATTTATATGTCCTAAACTGACATCTGAGACATGCATTTTAAAGTGGATTACATAAACTAAGTAAACCTTTCCATGAAACATTTAACATTTAATATTAAAAAAAAAAATGTTTTCAGCTCTTTCATTAACATTTCCACCAGTCCATCATAAGAGAGTTGCCTACCTTTCTGACAAGGAAAGCAGGTCAAAACTTTCACTTCAGATTTCATGTGTTAAAAAATCAACAGTGCAGTACTCATTGGAATGAGTTATTTTAAAGTGATGAACTAATGACATAGAAATGGTAGATTATATACTGTAAGACATAACTAGAAATCTGATCCAAAGCTTCTTGAAGAAAATGAAAACCTTTCCATTGCCTCTGGTGAGCTTTTCCTCCAAACCCAAACATGTGCAGAAATTATGAACTTATCCATAATTTTATCTACATTGCTGCTTAGGAAAAGTGTTCCAAAGGAAAATGTTTATCTTTGTTTTACTTTTTTTTTTCTCTATGTATGATATCAATAAGGATAGTCTGTAGTCTCTAGTGACCTTTTTGTCATATGATACAGTGTTCACTACATATATGTCTTCAGTTTTTTTGCCATAGATTCTCTCATTTCATTTCACTACTTTGAAGTATAAGTCCATAATATTCCTCTATTTCTTTTTTTCCTAGCAGTATTCAATGATAAATGCACTAACAAGGACAGAGAATTTAAATGCTGTGAAGTTTGTCTGTTTTCCCTCTTTCTATTCAGTTAGCATAGAAATATTCACCCACGTTCTTGCAGACGTAATACCTTAAAGAGTATAAAATCCTTAAAGATATGTACAGAAGTGACTGTAATATAACCACAATGAGAATATGGGTACATGAATTTAAGTTCTAAGGTGACCTGTTCAATAGATTCTGTGTACTTTCTCCTGAGAAAGATACTGTCACTATTTCTGAGTGGACACTTTTAGGAAGAAGTACTTTGGGGAAAGAAGCTTGAAAATTGAATAAGGAGAAGTTAACTGCATTAGACCACTACAGAGGACAATACTCCAAATATAAAGAAGAAACCAAACTACATAGGTATGATACAATGGTCAGTCCATACTGTTGTCCTGGAATGGGATTCAAGTCTAAAATGAGCACATTTTTCATGTGTATATGGAGATTTTTTACATTTGAGATGGTGTTGAAGAAGCGAACAAGTCCTGAAAGTGATTTAACTCACCAGAAAGTGGACGTATGTATTTGATCATCTTACATAGGGTCATACCTAGACATCTCTTAATTGTGCCCCTTTTTTCTTCAAGTGTGTGATTCAAGAGGAACACAGGGAAAAAAAAGCAGAAAAAATATAAATGAAATAAGGAAAAATAAATCTCTCAGAGAGAAAAGAAATCAGGCATAAAATATCTGGCAAGATCCTGTAAGAGTAAATGCCAACAGAATTATTATTATTATTATTAAATCAACATCCTATCTAAGGCAATGTGGATAAAGATTTTTTTATCCACAAAACTATTTTATGCATGTTACATGATTACTGTTTTCCAAGCTATTTCCTTACAAGAAACATTTGTGAATATGCATAAAGTCACTCGTGCAGTACATCCATGTCAACAAAGCTGTAACATGCTGTGAAAAGGATTAAAACCTGAGAATAAAATCCAGTCTCTCTCAGTCCTTCTTCCAGGAAGGAAAAGAAATTTACATTTATTTGTTTTTCAATAAAAATATAATTAAGCTAATTGTCATCAGTATGGGAGGAGCCGGATGAGGTATGGACCTTCTCACTGGGAGTGATGGATTTTAATGTGGAAAAGCAAGCAAGCAGAGGAGTGCATAGGACAACCATCGTGTCTTTGATATATATGGGTCTTAATCATTCATTTTGTCAGATTGTTTGACCAGATTATTTTAGAGAACTGTGTATTTCTTCTTTATATCAATTTATAACACAGATGACCTTATATTAACATAGTTAAGTAAGACAATCCCAAACTATAGGCAGAATTATCAGTTTAAAAGTTCTTCATACTAGCAGGATAATGAAGAGATACAATATATGGCACATTTTTCACCAACTATTTTAGTAAACAGATCAACCAACAGACAAATCATTTATTGCTCTAAATAGCACTGTTATACCAGCCCAAAATTAGTTACATCAGGTCTGGCTGTCATGTTCTCTGATGCGTGACATCCTTTCAAGGTTGCCTGAAAGTTTCTCTGAGTTTATACTTTTATACTAAGGAAAAAAATAAGACAACTTTTCTGCTTTTTAGCTGTAAAAAATTCTAAGCACATTCTCTAACTCAGCGTTGATTATGATCTTTTTTTTTTTCTGAATATTTTGGAAAAGATCTTACATGTGGCTCAATCTCTGTACAAGAGGAAGTGCTATATTATTGGCTTTCCATACAGAGTTTTCTCTTGATAATCCATAGACAGAATAAACCAGTTACATCAGAACCTGGAGTAACTTATCTTACTATTTCACTAATGAAACTGTGTTTCAATAAATAAAACTTTTTTTTTTTTTCTTTTTCCACCATATCTTAACATACCAGTAGCTGTTAGTTGCTGACAGCAATATGCATATTGCAGCAATCTCTGTTAAGTTTGTTTTAAACCCTACTGTCCTGGTTAATATATTGCTAGAGATGTTCATACATAAGATTGATGAAAAGTTCTCTCATGTCAAATCCCAGCCTCTGATTAACATTGGCTTTGGACCAAGTAAATAGCACTAAATCCTATGGGTTATTCAGCATTCACGGGTGTTGTAGCATTTATGCATCTTCCACTGAAATGCTTATTAAGTGTTTTGAAGCTAACAAGTTCTTAGCACCTTGTAGATTATGATGTTTGATTATATAAATAGATAAATAAAACAACAGTGTAAGAAATAACGTAGTTTAAAGCAGCTGTTTTCTTGTTTGTAGTTTTCAAACTCTGTTATATTCTTTGACCCTCCAGACCTTGTTACTGTAAGAAAATCTTTTATCCAATGCCCATGGTGCTGTAAAAAGAATTCAGGAAGAAAAAGTATAAAACAGTTTAATTCTTTAATCTAAGACTGAACCAAGCCACAGCTATGTCATTTCCATTAACTCAGAACATGAGTGGTCATTCAGGGTCAGCTGAAGGATCCATTTTAGTTCAATGCCCTCTCTCTGTCAGTGGCCAGAAGCAAATGGCAAGGGTGAAACATAAAAAAAAAAGACAAGAATATGGCGATATATCACCTATTAGACCTCCTCAGCTTTCAACACTCTATAGCTTAAGGACTTCCCAAGGCAGATGTTTTATCTTTTGTGCTTGGTACACATTAACAGTTATTCTGCCATTAATTTTTCTAATTGTTTTTCTCAATCAAAAAAGAACAAAACAGCTATGACTGGAATGAGGCCTTTCATCACAAGATGAAATGGTTCCCTCACAACATTGTTTTTTAACTATATCCTCCATTACACATAAGAATGAAAAGTCAAAAAAGCTTTGAAATGAAATCTCAAAAACAATTCAGATCAAGCGATCAAGATGTTTCATTTCATTTCAGATGTTTGAACTGCATGTTTTAACAAAAAAATAATAAAGAGTAAGTGGTTTTCTTTCATAGACTTTTGGAAACAGGAAATTAATAGATTAGGAAGTTATCAAATTTTTACATTATACAAAAGAAAGCTTGATAGCAGTTACACTGTCCTTCTTCCTGGCACTACAGCCCTGTTGTAGTGAACGTGCCTGGGGAAACACTATACAGAGAGGAGATAGTGTCCATGTATCAGTGGCCCTCAGGTGCATCCCTCTACTGCCTGTCCAGCCCTGCTTCAGGCTGTGCTGTGCTGCACAAATCCCTCTTCTGTGGATGAACCTGAGCAGCTCTTTGTGTCGGAGGAGTCTGCCTGCAGCTCCCACTCAGTACCAGTGATTATATCACCTGCATGGTTTTGTCTAAAAGCTCAGAAATATGATGAGAGAATCCTTTATGAATAAGGTTGGTTTCTTGTAAAACAAACAAACAAAAAAAGTACAGTAGCTCAAAGAACCAAAAAGGACAATCTTCTCTTACAGACACTGTGTAGCGTGTCATGGGAAAATCCATTTAGGGTCCATCTAATCTTGCAGTACCCAACATCTGAAGGGATGTAAGGTTTCAGAGCTATTCTACCTTATTAAAAATGCAATTTTATTATGCCATTTGTCATTGGCCCTTTCTCTTAAAGAGCCAGAAAGAAGCTTGCACTATCACTCTCACCTCACACCACACTGCAGTGCAGAACAACAATTATTACCAGGCTCCTCCTGTGAAGAACAAGTAGTTCACATTTCAATTTCTTCTATTTGATTATTAAAATGGAAATTTTCTATTTCTTAATTTCCAACAAGCTAGTTAGCTAATTAATTTCTCTGCAGACATGTTCCATGAGTCCATGTTCTCAATTTGTTTCTTAAGATAGTGGAAAAATGGTTGGCAGATGAAAAATATCATTTTTAGTCTCAGAAGAGTGTAAGTAAATAAACGTATCTTCATAGAAGGACTTATTCAAATGACAGCTTAGAGTAGGGCAAGAAGATTAAGAAAGGCTGCATTCTCTCCCATCAACATCATCAGCCCTCAAACTTATAAAAAGCATTTACTGGAACAGCAAATGGGAGGAGTGTCATACATTTATATACACACATATTTATATATAGTTAAATCAAAATTATTATCCCCAAACCAAGAAATAACCACTGTTTCACCTCAAAGGAGAAGCAAACTTTCTGAAGAGGTGCAGGATAGTACTCTTTCTTTAGAACTTGTTTGGAAGTTTATGATAAAGCTGCTCAGCTGAGGGGGAAATGAGGGAATATTATTTACTCTCCAGTTTATTCATCTGTTTTCATTTTGAAAAAGTTTAATATGCCATTTAATGCACAAAGCAACATAATTTCATGAAATCTTACACAAAAGACAAATATAGTGAAGGGAATGCAATTAATTCACAGTAGTATAGAACTGTACTAGCTGGCAGATTTGAGATTTGCTGCTCTGAAAGAGCAGACCATATAGAAGAACTAAAATGAGTTAAACCAAATCATTGTGAATAACAATATTTCCTTTTAAATTACAGAATTTTCTCACCAGAGAGATTTGTATGATTTACACAGAAAAGGAACAAAGATCAGAAAGCAAATGAGAAAGATATAAATTTTGAAGAAGTCTTAACTATAATCCTCTCTCATTGCCCTCAAGCGTCTGCAGTGCTTCAATCTGGAGGCAGCTCTAAGTAAAAGAAAATTGTAACTTTTAAAATTGAATTAAATATGGAAATGAGTACTGCAATGAGAAGAGTGACCCTGGTGAAATTTAGCTTAGTGTGTCTCTAAGATTTTCAGTCTGCTTCGGATCTCAAACTGAAGTGTTGAGATCTGGCTCCTTATGGAAGACACTACAATAATGGCACGTAGGAATGTGCCTGGCAGCAACTCATTGTGAGACAAGTACTTTTGTTTGGAGTTTTGTTTTGTTTTGTTTTGCTATCAGTATTTTTCAAACACACTTCTTTGGATCCAGTTCCATAGCTTAGGCCAATGTCCTGTCTAGATTCTCAACACCATCATCTATGCCTTTTCTCTATTTTATTCACTTACAAAGACGTAACAAACACCACACACCTAAAGCTGGTGGCTACATAGCAAAACATAGCTCTCATACCTTCTCCCCATGGTGGATATCTTTTCTACTGCAGTCAAACCCACTGTAAATCTCCTCACTGGATTACTGAGTGCCTGACAGTGTGCTCAGGGTGTGAACAGGGCTCAGAAAAGACAGCGGCTGGGAGAAGGCAGCCACCTCCAAAGCGATTTATTCAGTAGACAGGCACTCTCCTTCAGTCTTTTTGAGACCTGAGAGAAAACTGGTTCCTACCTTTGTCTCCCACAACAAGGTTTTCATCTTACATGTGTAAGATAAGGTATCTCCTAAAATCATTGGTTGCATGTGTCAGACATAGCTTGCAGCATCATCTCTGATCTGCAGCTGTGCCTGTCCCCAGAGGAAACAGGCTGTTGCAGCCGTGCCAGTAGTGCCAGAGACTGAAGCATACAGAAGGGCTCACCAGCATGACTAGCAACATTGCCTCACCCATGAATGATTTAATGTGTGACATTTCAAAAGTTTGGGCCTTCAAGGAAAGAAACTGTAGGTTAAATGAATGATAATGACAATGCTCTGGGGAGCAGTCTTTCAGCAGCTACCATTTCCTCAATGATCTGACTCGCTTGGGGTGAAGGTGCCAGAAGTAGCACATGGTCCACAAGTGTACAATACATACCATAGATTACACATTTTTCTTCTCCAAACCTCAGCACCTTTTGACACATATTAACACCCTACAGGCTTATTAGTGCATCTACAAGCAAATCAGATAAAAACTTTAGCTCTCCTCTCACTTGAAAAGTAAATACCAAGCTCATCAAATCATTAAGCCAGATTTACTATAAATTATCTGTCTGCAGGGAAGCTTCAATTTGTACTCTTTGAAATTTTCTAACTGATGAAAAAAAAAAAAAAGTAATGCTATTGATACAAACTAAATTCTCTGTCGCTGAAGATTGTACGATAGAAATATTCAATCTAATGTTTTAGATCAATACCTATAACAAATAAACACAAGAAATAGTTGCACCTTTAACTTTTCTAGCTGTCAGTAAGTGTATGAGAATATCTACACCCTCTGTCTGTCTAGTTTTGCCTGTCCGTAGTTCTCACCATGAATTTGATCAAATTATATAAACAAGTACATCAATAACTGAAGAAGCTTAGAAAAGCTGAAAGTTCTCAATTATTTAAAGTATACAAGATACCTTGGTATTTAAATTATGAAGTTCTTGTTAAGGGAGTTGTTACTAAAGAAGATTTTTCAATACTACACTACTTTTAGTAGAAAGGTCACAACTCTGAACCTGCTATTTACCAACATTGAAGAGATTAGATAATAGAAACCAAAAATGTATATACTCTCTTCAAAGTCAGATTTGTAAAGCATCTTCAATCTTTTCATTCCTCTGAGGGAAGCAGAGGAGTTTGGGGACCTGAGAATTGCAGCTGTAATCCACCATGCCAAAGAGCATCAATTTTGTTCCTAAGCAACCCTGCACAGTGCAGTAGTTGCTGTCCATAGCTGATAAGGATGCTTAGGGAATTGTTAACTAGCTGAAAGTGGGAGAGATTAAAGTTGCAAAAACTGGAAGTGAGGCCGCAATCACAGTAACACAACTCCTTTTGGGGGTTATAAAAGGAAGAAGATCAACAAAACTACAACGAAGACTGAAGGATCTCACTCACATTACGCTTGTCCTCAAACAGAAAACTCTTTTGATTCATCTGACTTAAATGAAGAGAATGAACAAGGATGCAGCAAACACTGTCAGACTGTGAGCAAGTATTAGACAAAGTTACATTATGTCCTTTACAACTTCACAGTCTAACTCTCAGCAAGAACGCCTGGATGGCCGAGCTTGCAAGTGATAATTTGAAAGACTGTTCCTTGTGTATCAGCCAAAATACTTTGACAATCTGCCAGTACAATAAAAAAGAACCTGCTTCTGGATAAGCATTTTGAAGAAAGTTGGGGTTTTGCCTCAAAATAATTTGTTTCAAGATAATAACTACTAGAAGCAATGTAATGTAATCTCATAATCTTAGATCAATACAAGTATCTCTATGAAGTTTCAGAGCTATTTTTTTTCAAGGTGAATTAAAACTATAATAGAATATACTTACTTTATTTTAATTTACCAAAGTACTCAGACTATATAAGTTGCTAAAAGTTTATATTTATTACAACAAAGGAAGTTTTATCTGTCTGAGGAAATTGAGTCTTCGATACTCAGTCAACTTTATGTAGATACTTAGTAAAGATTTTAGACCATTTTTAAGGTTTATATTATGTTATTCTAGATTATATTTAATATATATATAATAGTGTTCTTAGTACTGGCAGTTCTGCCTTGCATATTAATATTTGATATGAAGCTTTACTGCAAAGCTGATAAAAGATGCTTTACTTAAGAAAATAATATTTTGCACAAACAATCAGGGAAAATCAGGGAAATGTGATGTCACGTTTCATTTGGAAACAGGGACTAAGGTAATAATCTACAACCACATCCATAGAACATGCCAATAAACCTCATATTACAAAAGAATTAAAAAAGAAAAAAAAGAAAAAAAAAGTATATGCACACAAACTACTACTCAAACTTCCCACTTATGTCTAAATGCAATAACACATGCATAAAAAATCCAAATAAAGACAAAACATTTGTCAGCACACCAGAGTTGGAGGTAATTTGCAGTGGTCTAAATTGAGACATAGCTTACCTTTTCATACCCACACCAGAATCTTAACATAAATGGATTATGAATGAGACCTACTGGAACCAATACATTCTCAACTGGACGTTTTATTAAGAAAATGGACCCTCTTACCTGACACAATTTTATAATTCTGTGCCTGATTGCTAAAAAACATGTGCGTTATTTTAACAATATCTGCATACCATAGCTCACATTTCTTACATCTTTTTTCACACTGAAATGTTGGTTTGACAAAAGACAGAAAATAAGAATCAAAACATGCAGTACCCTCAGATACCTTATTCTTTCAGTTACATTGTCTTTTTTTTTTTTTTTTTTTCTTGAACTACTTATTTCTCTTTCTGAAGAAATACACAGCAGTCTATTTTCTTCTATAGTGCTATGTGAATATGGGACATATTGTATTTTTCACCAGACACTTGTAAGACCTATTTGATTTGATAAGGGGAAGAATATTCTCTAAGTCTCTGTACAATACTTTTCTTAGTATAGCAGTTATTCTTTTGTACACAGCACCATGTTTCCTAAGGCAACTATCTATGTAGTTTCCTGGTTTAGTTCTTTTCAGGTGTTCTCCCGTGTTTCTGAGCACCTAAGCCTCTTCTGAGAATTCAAGCTGGGTGCCTATCTGCTTTTCCAGATACTTAAATGCCTTTAAAAATCTACTTCACAGTGTTTGATTACTGAATACTTTCAACATGCAAAATTTTACTTTTCTCACGTTAATAGCATCTTTGTAGGTTTTTTTGGGCAACCTTCCATTTTCTATAACAGCGCAGGATTTTGTACATTTGCATAGTGGCTCCAAAGATGGAGACCTCCAGACAAATAGGGAACAAAATTCTACAACAGAATGTAAGAAAGGAAACTTTTTTCTAAGTACATGGGACACTACTGCTTATATGAATAGAATGAAAAAACTTTAATGTTTACACAGATAGCATTCATGAAGTTTTGTCAGCTTTTTTAATTGCAGACTTGACTGAAAAGTGCATCTGAACTGACAGCAATAGGAACTCTTTTTATGCTACTGAGTACATTCTGATATGTGCTCTAATAATGTAGAAAGTTTGTTCACTCTGTTGTGAGAAAGATACAGCAGACTCATTTGAACTATAGTAAAGCTAAATCGTATTGGAAGATTTTTTTTTCTTGTACTGAAACTAAAATATTCTAGGATTGATGCATTGGGCACCTGACCTTCGTGTGTGCTTATGGTTTAATCTGAGCCTTACTAAATCAGATAAGCAAATATTTCTATCACTCATTTTTCTATGGAATATTGACACTTGTTGCACGTAAGGTACTCTATTTTATATTTTATCATAATTCCTGTTCTTGGATGTTTATGCTCTGGTAATAATGCCAATGTCTTTCTCTACTTTGAAGAAAATGACTTTTTTTATCAAAACAAAGCCAACAGTTTTTAATTAACAGAAGGTTTAAAACATATTAACTTAAGCATGGTAAGATCAAAGTCATATGCTTCAGACACAAAAAGAAACAACCCAAGCGTAAGGAATAATGATAGAATTTAGGACACTAATTGTGATAGAGGTCAAAGTCCAAGCACAGTAAGCATTATTGTTCCAGGAAATGCAACATAGAGCTATCATTTCAAAGTGTCTTTTTGTGAAGTTAAAAACATTTCTTCTACTGTATGAGCAGGGCAGAAAAAAAAAAGATGCATTAAAAACTATGTCTTATACATAAAAATTATGCTCGAATCTATTGCCCGATAAATGTTAGGAACAGAAATATATAGATTTTTTTCTATCATTCTTTCAGCTCGGTTGTCAGGTGACTGACAAAACTTGATAAAGTTCTATCTAAACTTTATTTCTGATTTTCTTATTTACAATCCCTCTTTCGAACAACTTATCTGATGAAATTCTACTCTCATCAGTTTACCAGGATGTAAACTATGCTTGGCAACATCGCTGCCAGCGGACCATAGTACTGTTAAATTCGGGGAATAAAAATAATCAATTAGACTTTATTTCAAATATTTGAGAAGTTAACTATCATCATGCAGCTGCAAGATGCTGCCAACTTATTTTGAGTGATCATCTTATTTCTGCAGTATTTATAAGCTTCTGTGTTCACGAAACACAGCTTCAGCTTCCAGACTGCTATTTATTTATTTATTTGTTTATGAACAGTAGAACTATTTCTAATACTGTATTCATACATTTATATGGCTTTTATATAGCAAATTTTTCTTAGACAGGAACATGATTATGCGAGTCAAGTACAGATTGCCACTCTGTTTGAACTTCTTGGGTTTGATTACTTAGGGCTTTTACTAAAACACAATATTCAATGAGGATTAGGTGAATGATACGTCATAATTAATAGGTCAGGCACTAGTCATAATTACTCTTTGAGTCGATTTGTTCTGCTGTCCTAAATCAGTGTATTTCTTTGCTACATTCTGGTTCCCACAGATCTCGTTGTTCTTGTCTCACAATAACTGCAAGGAAAGAAAATTCTATCTATTTCCACCAAAGGAGAAAATAAATTAGATTCTGCGCAGAAACATCTTCTCATTAAGTATTAACTTCATGCTTTTTTTAAATGAAGCAAGGAAATTCATGATCAAGAGAAATGAGTGAAGTAAACTAACTGCTGTTCCTCTAAGAGATCTACAGTATATATATATATATGTATTTTAACAGGAAAGCTCATCCATAGTACAACTAAACAGGAAAATAATGAACCGGGTTCTCTGTCAAGTCAGCAATAGCCAAATACAGTTTGAGCCATCTTCTGATCAAAGAACAAATAATTTTTTTCATTGCCATCAAAATGACCCTTCTTTTTTAGTATTTCTCTCTGGAGCCATTTCTGAGTATCTAGTAATATGCTTTGAAAGTGATTACACTACACTTTGTCCCTCCTCAGTTATATAGTAGTCTAATGATTCAGGCAATTTCTCCGCTGTGAAGAGAAAATAGATTGGGATGTCAAACACATCTGCAAAATCCAAACTTCACTAGGTTGCATACAGGAACGTAAAAATATAAAAATGCTGTTTGAAATCAGGGTGAAAATATGAAACACACACACAAAAAAGAATGACTCAATACGTAAGAGATAGAGAAATAATATTCCATTCTTGCTAATCTTTACCTTTGCAATATTTTTCATGAGAGTATTTCTAAACTCTTAATGAAATTATTCACAAAATAAGGATTTCTAATGTTGTGCCCTCTTTTTAGATTTTATTTAACTCATATATTTTTTAATATGAGTTCTGAAGAGAAAGGTGTTTTCAGACCAACACAGAGAGACCATTGGAAACTAAAGGCACTTGCAGAAAAGGAAAACCAGATAATGTGTGTGCCATTTGGGAAAAAAAGAGGTGCTGTGGAAATTGTATGATGCTTGTAAGAAAAAAAATCTATCAAACAAAGGTCAGGGAAAAAAACCCTCTTATGAGGAAAGTTCAGGTTAAATGAATGACAATGATGATGAATGGAAGATTCGATCTAAAGGTGTAGAATGAATAAGGACTCTGGAACAAAGAAGCAGAATCAAACAAAACAGGAGAGACTTAAAATAAATGTTAAACTTGTCTGAAACTAGGGAGGAAAGGAGTCAAGCCAGCTGGGAAATTCTGAAACAGGAAGACTGTGGAAAGTGGTATTTTGAAAGAACTGCAAAGAAAAAACTAACGGATGGAATATACCCCAGGGATGTGGTAAGAATGGAAAAGGAGTGATGACAAGAGAATGAAACTTACAGGAAAACAAGATTCATCATCCTATTACCCTGTTCACTATTTGAAGCTTTCTGTTGTCACATCCAGTCACCTGATTATAAAGTATTAGGTACAAGTAATTTGATATATCTTAGATGGGATCTCTCACACACTATGGGCTATATTAACAAATAATGAAAATGAATAGGTGCTTTATTGTTTCTGGAAGACATACCTCTAGTTTACATAATGAAAGCAAATAAATGAATAGTTTGTGTTTAAGCCTCTCTTAATAAAATATTATGCTCAACCACAAATGTATTATATGACCTGACAAAGCTACCTGATGTAAATTCTATAAATATAAAAGTTTAATATAGCAGTGAGATTGCTTTGGAACTAGTCGCAAAGGAGCACAGTGTTCCCTATTTAAAGTATAATATCTTTATAAAGTATTAAAGTACACTACAGCTCTGTCTGATTTGGGAATAAACATCACCCGGACACCATCTAAACCTTACCAGCTATTCCAATCCTTTGTTGGCTACTGGCAGGGCAAAAGGAAAGTTATTAGATTATCATGTTATGAGGTGACAGCAGAAAGTGACATAACTGTGTCACTATGAGTATAGATGTTCACAAACCCCCATGTAAGTCTGTCAGATCCAATTCTATAAATCTAAGCTTGTTTTTCCTCTGCCATGTTTTACATTACCCCGTTTCTTGATCTTTTTGGCCTTAAATTCTGACGTCATTGTTATCTTAAATCTCCATAAAACTGCCTTGTGATGTCTTTCAATTTTATTGTCTTGTCCTTGTTCTGTATTTTACTTTGATAGAATTAATACTGATAAAATACTAAACTGAAATTTGAAATCAGTTCAGTTTATAAAAGAGTGCATATGATCCTAAAGACACCTGTCTATCTTTTCCTTCCTTCCTTCCTTCCTTCCTTCCTTCCTTCCTTCCTTCCTTCCTTCCTTCCTTCCTTCCTTCCTTCCTTCCTTCCTTCCTTCCTTCCTTCCTTCCTTCCTTCCTTCCTTCCTTCCTCCCTCCCTCCCTCCCTCCCTCCCTCCCTCCCTCCCTCCTTCCTTCCTTCCTTCCTTCCTTTCTTCCTTCCTTCCTTCCTTCCTTCCTTCCTTCCTTCCTTCCTTCCTTCCTTCCTTCCTTCCTTCCTTCCTTTCCCTTTTCTTTCTCTCTTTCTTTCTTTCTAACTTCTCTTCATCATTTCTTTTGCTCTTTACCCCTTCTATCTCTTAATCTTTTTTTTACATCTTTCTTCTCTCTCTCCTCCTTTCTTTCTCTCTTTTTTTTCTTTTCTTTCCTTCTTCCCTTCCTGTCCCCATCAACTTTCTCTACATCTTTCTTTTTCTCTCTTCCTTTCCTCTTTACCTACTTTTCTTTCTTTCACGTAACAATTCTATGTACAAGTATGTACTGGAGCAGTCAAGAACAGTTAATAGCTGGGATGTCCTTGGAGGTTAAATTGTAGTGATATTTGAAGTCACTGGCACTCTACAGAGAAAAATGTAATCTATGTTTTTAAAAGATAGATAATTACTTGACAATCATGCAGAACTGAGAAATATAGTTCTGCTTCCATGATAATAACTCCCCAAACTGTAAAGGTCGCTTACTCAATATCCTTGCTTTATGGCAAAATATGAGAATGACACCAAGACTCAAAAACTCAACTTCATATCAGCCTATTGTTTGGTATTAACATTCAGGTATATTTTTGTAGTTTTTCATAAATCCTATTGTGTATTATTGTCATTAAAAAAAATACAAGACTAAATCTTGTTTTGTTTTTAAAAGAAAAAAAAGTTCATATAGAGCCCATTTACATGGCTCTAATACAGCTAAAACTAAAATTAAAAATGAATGGGAGTTCTATATTAGTAAGTGAATAAGAGGACCTTGCACAGAAGCAAAGGTAGCAGCACTAATTACAATCAGCTTTCACTGACCCTTACTGCTTTTTCTTGTAATTTCCCTCTCTTTTTGTGTAATTATTCCATCAACTGCAAAGAGTTCAAAGCTTTTTTATGTTAATTCTATTTAAATTATTCATACATATTTAACATTTAAACATAATCTTTATATGGTTATCATGATATTAGCAAAAGAACATAATCTAGCTAATGCACTGATTAACGATTTCCCAGAAATTTGTGACATCTGTCATACCTGAACTTCTGAGAGTGGAACCTTGGATCCCTTTGCAACCTGCTCAGAACTTTTTCTGTGAAAACTACCTCCAAAAGTGAGTCAAGCATGTCTGCATTCTTTTTAACCCTTTTAATTCCCATCAGGATGTAAATATTGTGTGGCTGCATATTTGAAAACAGATTCTTAGGTACTATTCAGGGAGTTTTTAATGGCAAACAAATCTCATCAGTAGTCAGTACAACATCTCAAAATCTGGAGTTTTCCATTATTTCATGAAAGAAATGAAGAAATCGATCAACACCTAATAAATATCACACACATGTAATAATCAGTTATGAACTGGTCATACTATTTAGGACAAAATTCCGTTCAGTACCACGGACAAGTACAGTCAAAACACAGTGTCCAAAATAGTGAGTACAACTTACTTAAAAAACACGTTTCATTAAAAAATATATATGTACCGATAAGCTCCTGCTCTTCTATGATAGAATTCTATGTCCTAAATATTGATAAATTGTCACGACCTAACTTGTTGAAATCATCAAATGTTAAAATGATGTGGCAAAAAGAATGAGCATCAGAAAGCACAGGACTTTGGAACTGGTTAGCATTTATAACTGGTTCCTTATGTTAGCTTGTCCCTTCAGTTTGTCACTAACAGAAGAAAGTAAAAACCAAAAAAATCCAGCAACCTAAAAAGCAGACTAAAATCCCCAAAGCTCTTGTCACTCCTTTTTAGCATAACTTGCCCTTACAAGTGGTATGAAATATTTACAGTGCACTATATTTATCTTCATTTGTTATATCATGCTGAAGATAAAAGCCCAGTGTAAAAAGTGGTGGCATTACGCAGTCCCTTTATCTTTTCCAATATTTTGTATGTCCATTTCCCAAGTAAATTAAATTGCACATAATAAATCAACTTTTTCATAATAGTTTAAGAGCATACTTTCATTTTGTTAAATTAAAAAATTATACATATTTCATAAATCTCAACAGTCCCAAAAGATATGGTGAAGTGTTTGATTTATAAAATGAAGGGCTTACCCTATATGAAAGTAAAAAGTTTGACTGTTAACAACTATACTTATTAAATAATTAAAAAAAATTCTACGGAATCAACAATTTTCAGTTTCATAGCTCATATTTTACATCTCAAAATAAGCTTCTTATATTAGTCAGCCTTCTAAATCCCTGTTAGAACTACAGACAAACACATTTTACAACCTGGTACACCGAATTAGCTGCTACAACATGACTCGTATGAGTAAGAAAGTTTAAAAAATAATACTACAACCCACCTTTTCAAAAAACTCAGCTGAGATCTGTCTAATTCCAACAACAGCACCTTTACATTTCTAATGCTCTTCAAGAATGCAAACTGCCATTAGAATTATGTTTCAAGACATGAGGTTGATTTGTTGAATACATGTCTCACATTTCCTCAGATCACTTTCCAGAATCTGTCACAGGTCAGTGTAGCAAGACACACCATTTACTTGGGACCAAGTTATAGTTACATGGAAATCAAAGGAAATCTATCCAGACTCTTAAGTAACATCAAGAACCATATTTGTGAAAACTAAGGTATCTATACTTGCTTTATTTTCATAAAAGTGAATGACTTTGTAATATCCAACTTCATACCCAGTCTACATCAATATATCACTTCAAACAAAATGGCAGATCCGCATCCCTTTATGCATCCTTAAAATATTGCACCTGGGTTGTCCTTATTGTTACTTCAGCAACACTGTAACAAGTCCTGCCAGCAAATATATTGCACTATTAAAAAGCCACTGATAACTCACAGATCTTCATAAAATATTCACATTTCAAAAGCCAAACCAAAATTAAATGTTAGAGCAAATGGCAAAGACACCAAACAGTTTTTCTCAATTTATCTATAGCTTTGGGGTTTGGGTTACTTTAACTTCAGCAACGTTTTTAACTCAACTCCATATGTGAAACTCTTAGAAAGAAGTGCTGAACTGTACTCATGAAGTTGTGTAGCAAAAAAAAACCTACCCTCTCATTTTTACTATCAATATATATATACATATATATATTTTAAATCTTGCATTTTTCCTTCTTGCAAACCCACTTGTTGGATTGTTGGCTGTAACCAAATGCCAGCTGCACTTACCCCAGTGTTGTCATGGTGACAATGGTGTACCAGAAGGCTGCGGGGATGCTGGTGAACTTGCTGGCTGATGAACCTTTCTCTGCATAGTACATGACTGTGGCAAAGATTATGATGGCCATAGTAAGTGAGAAGAGGAGGAAGCCTAACTCCGAGGCACAGCTTTTGAGGGTGTAGCCCAGGATGCGCAGCCCCTGCGAGTGGCGGGAAAACTTAAAGATCCTGAAGACACGAAAGACTCTTAGTGTCACAAAAGCCCCACTGACGTCCTCATTATCTGTCATCACCAGGCCAATGTAATATGGCATGATAGCTACCACATCAATGATACTCATGACGCTGCGCACGAATTTGTAGCGACTCGGAGCTGCCAGCAGGCGTAGGAGATATTCAACTGTGAAGATCATGACACAAGCAGTATCCAGACAGAAGAAAGCCACGGCATAGCGCTCTCCACAGGGCAGCTCCTTGATGCGACCCGGGCTCACCCCACAGGGCACTGTCTCCACCACATTGGCAATAACAGAGACAGCAATAAAGAAACCAGTGACATAGTAGAAGACCAGAGCCAGCGTACTGGTGTGTGGGTTTTCAAAGGCCCGCCACATCCTCTGCCGAGCTGTCATTGAGGGCAGGGAGCTCTCAGCTGCGTGATCCTGGTCAGCATCGTCCTGCAGGCGCTCAGCGTTCTCACGACGGCGATCCTTGTACTCCTCATAACAGCAGTCACCAATGATCTCCGGGATGATGCCAAAAAAGGCCAGCTCCTCATCGTAAGCAGAGATGCACTCCTGGCGGGGGTAATGGAGCTTCCCAGTACGGTAGAAGTTGAGAATGTGACGGAAAATGTCAGGGTCCCGATCGAAAAAGTACTGCTGTGTCTCAGGGTGGTAAAAGAAGTCCCGCTCCGAACTGCCCAGCAGAGTGTCAGGGTAGCGCTCCAAGGTGTCCAGCCATGTCTGGAACTGGATGCCACTCACATTCAGCACAATCAGAGAGTCTTGGCTTCGCTTCCTCTCCTGCCGTGGAGCAGCTGGCATGGGACCTGTGGCCACTGGCATCCATCCTATGGCTGCTGCCCTGGCAAAGGGTAACCAAGCTGCTACACCCGCTGCCATGATCCCAAACAGTGACTACAGCTGAGAGAGTGAATCTACAGACAATTCTTGTCCAGTCACTAAAATACAAAAGGAAAAGAAAAATACAAAAGTTCACATATTTTCAAGGCTCCTGAATTTTCAAACATTGCTGTGATTTTCAGAATTAACCAGGCTGTCTGTTTAATTCCTCCCCCCTTCCCTTTTTTTTCTTTTTTCTTTTTTTTTTTTTTGGCCCCAGAATTTCCTTTCCAGGAGCTGGTTAGACAGTTAGGACAATAAATCGGGGCACTTGGAAAATCAACGTTTTCATGGCTTCTACAACTGCCTAGCAGCCAGGTCCTTTGGATACAAGGTCCTCGCGATGCTCCTGGATGGAAGCTGTGATCCACAAAGCACTATCCACGGGAGCCGGTTGGTAGCCCTGGTGCAGCGGTGCGGCCACCTGGAAGTAGATGTTCTCCACGAGCGATGCAGCTTGTCCCCCCGCCCCTTCCCCGCGCCGCTCCCCGCCCGCTGTCGGCGCGGGGCCGCGGCCACCGGCGGAGCCGTCGCCGGGAGGGCTGCGGCGGGTCCGCTCGCCGTTCCGGGGCGGAGGGGTTGGGCCGGGCGGGCCGCTGCGGAGCAGCAGGGAATGAATCCTCTCTCTGTCCTTGATCGCCGCCCCGGGGACTCCTCTTGACCCGGGCTCGGGGCCGGGGCAGCCGGCGGGGCAGAGGGAGGAGCTCCAGGCGGCAACATTAAACTTTAAGGCAAGTTTTTTTCGTATAGGAAAGGCATCAAAGGGCAGAGGGGGGCCGGGAGGGGCGAGGTAGCGCGCCCCGGGCAGGGAGCGGTCGGGGAATTCCGCACGGAGCGGGCGAGGGGCAGGGAAGGTGCTGATGCGGAGCGGGGCGGCGGTGGCGATGGCGAGGGAAGGGCGGGGTGCGGGGGGCACCTCGGCAGCGGCCAAAAGGGCGGCGGAGGGCGAAGCCGGGGCGGGAGCGGGGCAGGAGAGCTGCGGCGCGGGGCCCCGGTGCGGCAGGTCGCGGCTCGGCGGCCGTATCGTACCCCCCGCGCCCCCCGCCTCCTGCTTCTCGCCCCTTCCCCTCGGTTCTGCTCTCGCATTTCTCCGGCCGTGCTCAGCCTGCGGCACCTACCTGGGAAAGTCTGACGAGAGCGCTCAGTTGCATAGAGACTTTTGGAAATACGGGCTCTGCCGCTAGATCTCCGCGCCCCGCCGGGAACGGCGGGGAAGTAGTTGCTCCTGAGAAAGCTTGATCGCATCCAAAGGGACATCGATAATAAGGCTTTCCCTTTCCCCCACCCCCACCCCCCTCCGCCGCCGCCGCCGAGCGCCAAGCAACAAGTTCAAGGGGTGGGTGGGGGGAAAACCAACGTAATCGCGCCTGGCAGCTCGGCGGAGCACGTCGTTCCCGGGGCGCGGATCCTGCGGCGCGGGTCTGCCGGCAGGCGCGGCCGCTGCCCCAGCCCCTACCGCGGGGCTGCCGCGGGGCTGCGGGTGGCGGCGGCGAGGCCCTGGCGCGGCCGGGGGCGGAGGGGTTCCCGCAGCCACGCCGCGCTGCCGCCGCCCGCGGGCGAGGGGCGCGGGGACGGGCGGTGTCGGAGCGGGGCGCGGGGGGCGCGGCGCGGGCATCCCTCCGCGCGCGGAAGAAAGGGGTCGGGGCGGCTGCGCCGGCAGCAGGAGCGCCCGTGTGTGCTCTATGTGTGTGTGTGTGTGTGTGTGTGTGTGCGTTCGCGTGTGTGCCCGCGTGTCTCTGCGGGGCCGCGATCGCGCGGTCCGAGCCCTCCGCCGGCAGCGCCGCGCAGAGCCGCCGGAGTTGGCGGTGCTTCAGGCAGGGATCGGTGCTTCGAGGAGGGCGGTTTAGGAGATAGCTTAGGTGAGGTATCCGGGGGATTCCTGGGCAGCGCTAGCTCCTTTCAAGGGGAGGGGAACGATTCACTGAAAAGCAGAGAGAAGGGGGGTTGAAATGCCAGGGAGCGGAGTGCGGCGGTGCTCCTCACGAGCCGCCCCGAGCCGCTCCGGAGTTCTGGCTGCAATATCCAAATGGCTCTTACCCGCTTTGGGAAAGGCGAGAGCTGGGACGGGGATGGGAGCCCTTTCCTCCTCCTCTCCTTTCCGCTCCCGTGCAAAGCCGCCCCCTTTTTCCCGTCGCTAGATGGCGTGTGGATGACGGGAAGTGAGCGCTCCGCCGGGGCCGTGCTGCGGGGCCGGGATGTCAGCAGCCGCCGGCAGCGCCACGTCTGCGGGTAGAACGGGTTGTGCGTGCCGCTCTGACAGCCACGGTGAATAAAAGGAACTCTCCTTGATGTCTTTAATAAAATCCTGAAAACAGTGTCGTCTTTACTGAGCTCTCAGCAAGATATCATTCCTAGCATTCCTCCTTACGCTGGTTGAATAGCATAGAAGTAATAGGGCATGCAAAGGAAGCACGGAGTAAACGGGTGTCTTTATGCTTGAGGATCTTCTGGTCATCCCTCCCACTCAGATAACCCAGCTTAGTCATATGTGAAGGAAATTTGAAACAAAACACATAAACAGGAGAGGGGAAAAAAAAAAAAAAAAAAAAAAGGAAAATGTTGAGAAAAAAAAAAAAAACCACACAAAAAAACCCCACAACAAACAAACCACAAGAATAGATAAACTGAAGGCTGTTATCTCTTTTCAGTGTTTTAATAAAATGTGCTTAACACCGATACATATTAGCTTCTCTGTTCCTGTGACAAAGGTGAATACAGTCACTGCCAAATCTGACAGTACTCTGTAACAGTAAGCTATTCCCCTTCAGAAATCCTCGAAGACATGGGGATAAAGGGTTTCGAAGTATTTGGATGTGATTCCTAACTTAGGAAAGCTTGTAATGATCAATCACATTTATCAAATCGCATGATGTGGAATGTCACAGAGAGTAAAGGATACTTTCTGCAGTTTTACTTATTTTTTCTTCCTAAATCAAATGTTCAGTACATTGTATCCTAGAAGCTAATCTATTAAATTGAAATTAGTCAATCAACATGTTGGTATGGAGCTTTCACTGATGTGAATATTCTTATTCCAGATGTATGATCAGTGATTTTGAATCACAGAATCATAGAATGGCCTGGGTTGAAAAGGACCACAAAGATCATCTAGTTTCAACCCTCCTGCTATGTGCAGGGTCGCCAACCACCAGACCAGGCTGCCCAGAGCCACATCCAGCCTGGCCTTGAATGCCTCCAGGGATGGGGCATCCACAACCGCCTTGGGCAACCTCTTCCAGTGCGTTGATTTGTTGATGCAAAAAGATAATCCTATGGCAATTAATAAAGTACAAGTAAAGATCTTGTCAGCTCAGCACTGAGACTTCCTTTGCTGCAAATAATCAAAAGAGGGTTTCTTTTCAGCTGTAGATTAATTTATAGTCAATGGTTACTCTTATTTTTAACCTTTCCAGCTTTGCAAGAAACAGTTACTGCTTTCAGCTGCTCTTTCTATGTGGTTTTTACAGAATATGACACTTTACTTGCAACAGAGGTGTTTTCACCCCTGCAGAGACGAGAATGGATTTTATTAAAGAATCACTTTGATTATTTTAATCTTAATGATGCTTCAGGTATTTAACACATGTTATCAGGAAAAATGAAAAAATACGAACAATAACAAAAAAAAAAAAATCACTTGGACAAATGAGTATCAAGTGGTGTTCTAACACTGTGCTGGTTTTAAGTCAGAGCTTTGGAACCAGTCCAAGTCAAAAGTATTTTCCGACATCACTGACTATTTGGAATGTGATTACCTCACCTCAGATTTTGTATACAATATGTGTGTGTCAGAGAAGCCTCTCACAGAAACAGAATCATGAAAAGAAAAGCCAAAGACTGCATAGCTAAGCATACTCTGTTGCCTCCTTATTCTAACAAAAAGTCCCTTAAATTCCTGCTGAGAAGTGCTAACCAGGAAGCTCAAACTTTTGTTGAGTTTTGTGCTTTGAATCTTTTTGGCTGCAGTATTCCTATTTTTGTGTACTACAGAGGGACAATTTCTGGTACATGAAGTGTACCTAAATAATCAGTTCCTCTGAAGTCAAAATCCTTCCTGTGACATCAAAATTAGCTTCAAGGAGATTGGTGTGGTGTGGCAGGGAGGATTATGACTTCAAGTAGGAATTAAATATCAGGGACCAAATGAGACAAAAATCCTATTTTCAAGCAAAGAAAATAAACCTCAGTAATTGCAGGAAAAGAAAAAAATGGTACTGAAGGGAACGTAACAATGGGCTCTAATGTGAGCTGCTTCTTAATTCTTTCCAGATTCATGAAGCACAAAGAATTCTCTAAGGATTAAAGAAGATAACAGCTAGAATGCATAACTTTATATTAACACATTTATTTTTTTTATTTAATATTTCTAGGAGCATTTAGAACATTTAAAACCAAGAATTTTGTTTATAGCCAGAATCATATACATCTCAGCGTAGTTCTTTTAGCATTAAGCTAGTGGTCCATCCTTTTGAGGAAGAACAGTACGGATATTTAATGCCTCTTTGTAAGTCTTAACCTCAAGGTTCAGCTATACCTTTGGCTTTTTTTTTTTCCTTCCTCTTTAGTCTAGAGGATAATTTCACAATTCCTGAATTCATATACTAAAATTTTTGCATACTCAATGCTAAATGCATGACATCATGCACAAATAACTGGGTTCTCAGTATATGCTGTTTTCCTGGATGGGTAAAGATAGCTTCCATGAAAAATTACATCTGCTATTTGGTCAAGGAGCACAAAACATTTTTTTCTTGACTTACAGCAACCAAAATTACTTACTGATCTTTCAAAATACAGAGATGTCTTCTGAGATCCACTCTAGTTATGATTAAAAGAAAATTCTACTGATCTGCTTTATCTGCTTCATATACTACGTTTTGTGGGTCTGAGAGCTTCTCATTCTGAACAATTTATTTGTTGGTTTTTTTTTGTTTTTGTTTTTTTTTTGTCAGTTGGTTGGACCGTTTTTGAATAATACAAGCAAAAAAAGATAGTGCTTTAGTCAGACATGCAATTAATGCAAATATATGTATTCATAGGTCACAATTTCCTCCCCTTCACAGATTTGTCATGTCTTATTCTAAATGTTTTTCGTACTGTCGGTCTGACAGAATCATAGAGTCACAGAATCATCAAATATCCTGAGCTGGAAGGGATCCACAGGGATCACTGAATCCGATTCCTGGCTCCACACAGCACCACCAACATTCTAGCCTTATGTCTGTGAGCACTGTCAAAAGCTTCTTGAACTCTGACAGCTTGGGACTGTGACCCCATGATCACTGCCCTGGGCAGCCTGTTTCAGTGCCTGACCACCCTCTGGTGAAGAACTTTTCCTAACCCGCAGGTGCCCTCCCCTAACACAGCTCCATGCCGTTCCCTCGGGCCCTGTCGCTGTCACACAGAGCAGAGCTCAGCGCTGCCCTCCGCTCCCTGTGAGGAGCTGCAGCCGCCATGAGGCCTCCCCTCCGCTCCTCTGCTCTGGGCTGAGCAAACCAAGGCACCTCAGTCACTCCTCGTACATCTTGCCCTCTAGACCACTCACCATCTTCATAGCCCTATTTTAGACACACAGTTTCATGTCCTTCTTATATTGCAGTGCCTAAAGTGGCACATAGTGTCCGAGGTGAGGCTGCACAGAGCAGAGAAGTGCAGTGGCACTTGCCCAGTGGCAGTGCTGGGCCTGTTGCACCCCAGGGCATGGTTGGCCCTTTGGGCTGCCAGGGCACACCAGTGGCTCCTGTCCAACCTGTCATCAACTAGAGTTTGCAGACTGCTTTCTGTGGAGCTGCTCTCCATCCCCTCATCCCCTGGTCTGTGCATATATCCAGGGCTCCCCTGTCCCAAGTGCAGAATCCAGCACTTGCTCTTGTTTTGTTTCATACAGTTGGTGATTGCCCAGCCTGTGATTGCCCATCCCAAGAATAGACAGAAGGTTTTTCATATGAGCACAATTTTTCAAAGACAAAGAGCTATTTTTCTGGAAGTCTGCTAAAATAGGCTCAGGTCACTTTGCAGTGCATGTGCTTGTTGTCTTTCTTTCTGTGTGGACAAATTGGTGGCTCTGAACCTTAAATTTATCTCCCACTGGTAAAGATTAAGACATACTGTGGGGGAAGCCCAGGAAATGCACCAGTTCATTTAAATCCCAAAGTCAACCTGAGAGTATAGCAGCATAAACAAAAAAAGAAAAAGAAAAATCCCCTATTTCCCCAGAAAATATTTTTAATGCATTTATTACAGACTTAGTGGATGGAAGAGAAAAGCAGAGCTATCTGCTCTGTGGTTTATCTTTTGCTTAAGGTGTGTTTAAGTGAATACTTGGAATAATCTCAAGATCTCACAAATTTCCAAAGAGGCTGATTTGATTGCAAAGATTTTTACTTTATTGTCTGTAAACCAAAAAATACCAATTTAGTATTTGTATGTGTTTTTCTTGTTGTAGACAGTATGATGGAAAAGATTAATTCCATTAAAGAATGTATTAGTCATATGAAGCACTGGGACTTCCTCTTGAAATTAGTGATGTTCTACTCACTGACAGTGTCATTATCAGTGATATGGTAAATAAAAACTTTTAAACTTTACTTTAGATAAATATATATTATACTATTTTAAATTTACATTTTGGTTCACATAGTGTCTTCAAGTAAATAGTTGTTTCATTTCTGTAATGAGGCATAATTTCAACCAATTTAGCCTTAGGCACATGTGATACCTAATTAAGTGCCTACTCACCCTAACTTCCTGCATCTGATAGTAAGAAAAACAACTCCAGAGAGCAATCCCTTCTACTTATAGTCTGAGTGTATATAGGAAGGTATCCATCAACTATAAAAGGTAGACTGGGATGACTATGGTCCTTCACCTTACTGCCCCTGTAAATAAGGCACTTTAAGTTAGGATGAAACTGACAGACTGACCACAAGTCTGCTGACTCAATGCAAATATGACTGCAGGCTTCAAGTATCAAGTGAATTAATGCAAAAAATTAATTAACCAGTTAAGTTCATACTTGTGGTTGCTCTGAAACACATTGAGAAGTCTTTTGAAAAGAATGCTTCCTGCCTGTTTTTTTTTTTTTTTTTTTTTTTTTTCAGTGTCCCTGGAGCCCTGTTTCTAATCACATGCAGAATCTCTAGCATCATAAAATGTCTTTTAGTCCCCAAGCAGCAAGCAATCCAAAGCAAACCCAACAAACAAAGAAAAGAAAAGAAAAAGAAAAACACAACAGAATGTATGGAATGATTTAGAAACATTATATTCTCATATGAAACGAGAGGTTCTAATGAAGTATTTAGTTATTGCAAGTCTGTGCATTAGTGCATGCCTTTGTTCTGCTTTGAGTAGCTGACCCTTTAAGGATGCAGAATTTGGCCATTCCCTTGGCCTTGTTTCTATGCTCAGATTCTGTGAAATAGGAGTCTCATCATTTGCTTGAGCCACTTGGTAAAATACATGTCAGATGTGATTTAAGTTCTAAGCTGTCTCTCAAAGGCTGATGTGTACAAAGAGCAATTGCAGCAGAGAGGAAATATCTGTAGAAGTCATAAAGTATGATTCAGTCATGACCATTCCTTCATTTGTTCCTTCTTTATTCGGAGGAAAGTTTGACTAAGGATCAAATTGATTTGAAGAATAAATACAACTTAGGAGTTTTGTTTAGGCCTTGAACCCTACTATAGATGTTAAATTGAAATTATTCAGTTCTTTATCCTTACAGCACTGAAAAAGGTAAATGAAATGGGAATCTGTTTCAGCAGGAAATGAATTTGTTTGAAAATATGTTTATCAAAGACAGCTGCAAAATTGCTAAACAAGAACTGATCCACAGGGAGTAGTACTGAAAGGGGCATGGGCAGTCTGTGGCCAGTGTAACCATAGAGAATGACACAGACTCCACTTGTGTGGTTACAGAGTCTCAGAGGACACCATAAATTATCTTGGAAAACCTGAGCCTTTCCAGTTTCAAATTAGGTCATTTTTCTCATTTAAAATTGTATGTAGACTAAATAAAATAAAGTTAGTTTATATTTCAGTAGGTTACAAATTCAAAGAACATGAAGAACTCCACAGAAAAAAAAAATCTGTCCTTCTCTTAAGCTTCCTTTCTCCAGGCTGTCTATACCCCTACTACCCTTATCTGTCTGCTTATACTTGCAAAAAGTCATCCGCTCCATAGAAGTACTAAATCATTACTCAGTTGGAATGATACCTGATAGAACAGATACATAATGTTAGCTGAAGAAAATATGAAAAGTTGGTGTCCTTTATATTTATTGCTGCCTTAATTAATATTCTCAATATTGCTAAAGATTTTGAAATTGTGGTACATCTGTGGAAAACGTAGATAAGCAAATTCAATTTGGTACAACTAATGCTTTTCTCACCTAAGTCTTTTTTCTTACTTGACTCTTTACAGTGGATTTTGGCAATTCTTGAAGAGTTATATATAAATAAAATTATGATGTTCTTTAAATATATACATATGCAGATATTTTTGTATATATTTTGCTAGCAGACCTTTCTCTGTGTTCTGAGATATCTGTTCTAGTAGAGAACAGATTGTACGATGATACAAATTATCAGCCAAAACAATAAAAAATGGTGACCATTTTTTGACTTCACAGCTTTTGACTTCACTTTTTTGTGTTCATTTTCACTCTGTGACATAGTCATTGCATGGCAATCTTTCAATCTCTATCCAAACTTTACCATTTTAGATATACTCCTTTTTCTTTGTATTCCAGGAAATGTGTGTTTGGATGCCAGCCACCTTCCTCTGTTCTTGCAAAGGCCTCACAACGATCAGTGGCTCCTTGCCTAATTAGTCCCATCTCTCTTATACTGCAAATCCTTTCCAAACTGCTTTGTTACTAGATTGGCTCTGCTTTTAGTGTCTTGTGTGGAGGGTACTCAAAGAAAGGTAGTGCAATCTGATTGAGAGCAACTGGAATTTTATCCTACCCAATTTCAGTAACTGGTTTCTGTTCCAGCAAAGCTTCTACTATTTCAATTCTCAGTGGCTTTATAGGAATCATATATGAAAGAGATGAATATGTGCAAAAATGTAGTTAATAGATACAACATGTCGCTTACTGGCACAAATGAATATGGAACATTTTTTAGAAGTTAGTAGATTGAATAAAGTTATTATCTTGCATTATAAATGGCTTCCTTAGTCCAGCCAGCTCTTAGCAGAGGGAGAAGTCTGAAGTCAGGCAGACTTGCATGGAGCTGGTAACCCTTCAACCTTAAGAATACCTGGAGAGTTGCCCGAAGGAGCACCTTTTATGCCAGTAGTTGCTAAAAGCCCCTGTAGCATTGTTCAGAACAGGAAATAGAAACCTTCTTTCATGTTAATGATTTCGTACCAATTGCATAAACGGCAATGAGAAAGCAGTCTTCTATAGCGAGACACTTCTCCAACTTAGGGAGGGAATGTTTGTGGCTGTCCTGGTTGCAATGCTCCAGTGAATGTTGAATCAAATCAAAGAGGAAGAAAGGATAAAAGAGAATGTCAAGGAGTCTGTCTGCTATAGTGAAGCAATACCCAGTAATGGAAAGTTAACAAGTCCTGAGAAATATGTTAATTAGACTAGATGTTGGGGTCTCTGGACTTAGCAGTTGTCTGGATTTAGCATTTGCAAAATCAAAAGATCACAATTGAAAGTTACCCTAAATTCACCAATCATTACACTCTACATTCTTAAAAAAAAAAAAAAAAAAAGTCACAGAGATACACTAAATTTTTTTTATTCCTAGATGAACAGTATTTCACCTGGGGGACAATTTTCAGCAGAGATTATTCAGTCATAAATTATGCTGAAGGCTTGCATAAAATTATTGCCTTCCAAGCTAATAGAAATAAGTTTCGGTGAAATCATACTTGCTTTATAAGGAGATGTAATCTTGTTTAGCTTCTAAAAACATTACTTTGTTGTGGTATCACTGTTCATAGATCAAATAGCAAGAAAATATCTAACTTGAATTAAACTTACTTAAAGCATGATAAGAAAGAACAAAATCATCGCCATGTCAGATCTTTAGTTTCCTTATAGTGGTGCAACACTGGAAAAAAAAAAAAAAACTGCTATATGATATAACATAAACAGACTCAGGACTTTTTAAAGTCTAGATATTTGGCACATACCAACAGAATTAAAAAAAAATAATAATCTGTGAAATCTAATTCACAGTAAAGCAGTAGAAAGCAGGAGGGTAATACACCAGGCAATAGGGATTCCCTCTGGGGAGATCTGGCTTTCCAGTACTTAAATGGTGCCTATGAAGAAGACGAGGAGTGACTCTTTATCAAAATGTATAGCAATAGGACAAGGGGATATGACTTTAAACTAAAAGAGGAGAGGTTTAGGGTAGATGTTAGGAGAAATTCTTTACTGAGAGGGAAGTGAGGTGTTGGCACAGCTGCTCAGAGAAGCTGCGGATGATCCATCCCTGGAGGTGCTCAAAGCCCAGTTGGATTGGGTCCTGGACAGCCTAAGCTGATAGATGACAACCTCCCCACCATGAGGGGAGTTGGAAGTAGATGATCTTTGAGATCCCTTTCAATTCAAACCAGTCAGTGATTCTGCAATTCTGTAAATACAGCTCTGATAAAATAATCAACTTCAAGCAAACTTTACAGCTTTATGTCCCAGAATCAATGAGAGATCTGCTATGGGTCAAAGTCAGTTTGTGTCTTCTCCTCTGCTCTCCTCAGCCTCAGCAAACCAGTTGTTTCGTTGTCTAAATTAATCTCATACTGAATGGAAATCTTGTCTAGATGGGTCATCAACCCCTCCAAATACATACCATCCTCCTCTAATTCATCCTTCAGTTCTAGCAATTAGAACAGAAAATAATATAACATGGAAGGCTTTGAAAAAATTGAATATTTCTGTGTGCAGCGTAACTAATGATGTCTGGTTTCTCTCCTGTCTCTGATGTCTAAGAAAGAGTGATCTCATTAGCCTCTTTCACAGGGATTAATAATAGGGTGTCTTTTCTCCATCCACTTTCCAGTTCTCATAAAATTATAAAAACTGCTTATCTTCAGGCTCTTTAGTCCTCTAAAATGATGTTCCAGAATTACCGTAAGATTGACAGACAGACTGACATGGGAAATGATTGCATTCACTCAATTACTTGGAAATTTACTCAATTACCTAGAAAACCAGGCTACAAATTGCTCTCTCTCCTTATTTTGATATTTTAATTCTGAGAGATTCTAGCCAACTTACTGTAGAAAAGGAAGATCTGGACACACATGGAATAACAGAAGGGTTACTCTTGCCTGGTTGCCATGTCCTTGATCTGCAACAGAGAATTACAATTAAGAAGTGGGAGTGGGTAGCAAATCCTTCTGCAGCTTTTCCATAGCTACTAAAATAAATAACTGTTCAAGGTGTTACCAGCCAGAGGTGTCTTTAGGTCTGCCATTGCTCTTAAGCAATGGCTTTTTGGTGGCATATACCATTTAGACCCTAGTCAGTGTCAAACACATTTTAGCTTGTGAAGCTCTCAGGAAAAAATTGCAGAATAGACCTGTCTGTGTGGATGGGCAAGTACGATGCAGTGGAGTTTTTAAAGAACATATGAACATACGGAATGAGCACAATATAGATTATTAATTATCACAATAATACTTATAAGAGAATAGTAGTTATTAGCCACGGGGAAGGAAAAACTAAAAAAAAAAAACCTTTAACTGGTAGAGGTCCTGCTAATTTTTGTGGCATTGCCACTAAGCTATCTCTTAGAGTTGGGAGTAGCCTGCAAGACGTGCACTAATTGCTGCCATGTAAATGAACCTTTGAATTGCAACTCTGTAACATACTTAAACATTAGTAAAAACAAAGGAAGCAGCCATTTGTTCCCTACTGTCCAATTCAGAACAATTAAATGTTCTTACCTTGTTAATATTATCTTGACAGCAAATAGTCTGTACAATTCTTTTTTTGTATGATATTGTTGATTTTTGTTATCACTGCATGTTACTTTTAAAACAAAAAAAGATCTTAGCAAGATTCATAAAGTTTATTTAGGGTTATAGCTCAACATTCTCAAGATAAAAGCTATCCCTGATATCCTAAATAACTCTTGTAACTTATGCAGCTGGGAGAGCTGCAGTTTAGGAAAAAAAAAAACTGAACAATTTTTTCAGTCTCTGAAAATTTATATTCTGTTCATTTCTATTCTATCAAATATTCGATTTGTTTCCATTCTATGAAAATATTCAATGAAACTCTCCAGTTATGTACTTCCTATTTCTTTCTGCCATATCATTTTGTGGTTGAGGCCCTAGAGCAACTTTTCATACTTTTTCAAATGTCATACTTTCAATGACATATCATAAATGTTTAAGTGTGTTCAGAACTTGAAGACCACACAGTGAATGAGCCAGCTTTAAATATGTTAGCAATTTGAACTCGCTGCAAGGAATTAAGAGTCTAATTTTGAGCTATTGATGCTCACATCCTAAAAAGCATTTCCTTCCTATTTACCGTTTACTTCCTGCTCCTAATGAAATTAATGGCGTCTAAGAATGTAAAGCACATCACAAGAACAAGTTCTTATTTACCAACCACTAAGCTGCTGGAGTGGGTCATAATTATTAAATTAAATCCCTTGTTTGTAATTTCTATTAATTTTAGGACCATCAAGCAAAGATCCAATTTGAATTATCTATTCATGTTTCCTTATGCTGCCACGTGGGTTAAATTACAGCTCAGAGTGCAACTGCCTAAGTGTAAATGGATTTTCTTAGTCAGCATCATGATGTATTGATTTGTGATATGCTGTATAAATAATATATGTTAATTTTTTGGTAATTGAATTAGTGTAAACCAAACAAAATAATTCTCTTTTTAATTAATATATACATAAAGAGCTGAAAAGGGGCTGAAATATTTAATGTTTCAACATTATTCAAAATTGTAACTAGAAAAATAATTAAACAACTTAATTACAGGAAATTTCATCTAGAATTAACTTGCCATGTATGAAACAATGCACAATGAACAGAATTCATATTCTGCATGCAATATTAGGAAGGAATTTTCATCAAGCGTTGATTTTCTTCTTGCAAGCCACATTCACTCGTCTTTATATTGGTGCAAGTCTGAATAAATCCACTGAAGCAAACAGATCTGCATGGATTTAAACTTGTGTTGCTGGAAGAAGAATTTTAATATATTTGCTATTGTTGGTCTACACTGAAAAATTGTATTTTCAAAAGTCAAATATCATTTCTTAATGCTTAATATCATTTATGCCATTGAAGAAATCTTCCTAATATGAAATAAATATTTTTTCTGCTATATATATTTCATGGTAAAACAGTAAAGATAGATATATTACTTTTATTTCTTTTTTATTTTCTTTGTGTTGCATTCTTGAACATGTGTTTTGCACTTTGAAGAGCCATCGAGCATATTTGTGTTTTGGAATAGTTATGTGAAAGCTTATATGTGTCTTTGACACTGATTGCCTCTATTTTTATATTGTTTACTTTTCTTTCCATATTTTACAGTATTACTAATTTTTATATTGTTTACTTTTCTTTCCATATTTTACAGTATTACTAATAGATATAATAACCCAGTAAGTGTTACTCCTGTAACTCTTACTCCTTGACATAAAATCTTTCTCCTACTGTGTAAGTAAGATTAATTTGTAATTTTATATGCTTACTTATATATCCCACAGCGATGAAAGTAGACTAAATATGTTAGGTCTTGAATAAAAGTTGAGCCTAAACTGTAAAAATTAAACACACTGGTCCGTATGCTACTTTCTCCAGTGAATGTTCTAGTATCTAATAGAAAAGGTTGCTTTACTTTAGTGCTTAGTCAAACATGTATGAAAGAAAAAGCAAGTTTAGCGCTATTAATTATAAAGAGTGGCTTTTATTACCAGTGACAATAAGGAATCCTAATATAATATTTAGCACTGTGTATTGTGCATGCACTACAGAATTATTCTTCAGTGAAACCTTTGGCATTTCAAATGTACAAATATTAAAAATTCCATGATGTAATTAAGCAAAAAAGTAATTCTTGAGATGACATACAACTGGATGACATTGTAAGGTTATAATGAATACTGTTAGCAACATGAAGTATTACTCACTGAAGTATCACCCCCAGACAGAAATTGAATAGAGCTGCAGGAGCTCTCTAAAGGCACGTTGCAGGGTGGGATGCATTTCTCCTAAGTTTAACCACCTAAAAATTAAGGGTTTATCCTAAGGTAATATTGTAAGCTCCTTATATTGCCAATAGAGAAACACAAGCTATTGCATCTCACCTTTCCTTACAGTATCTTTAAGTGTATTCCTCTTTCCTTTTAATACTGGTGATAGTTTTACATAAAATAATAATTTAGGGAAACATGTCAGGAGATTTTGGTTATACTGTAAAGCTGTTTTGCATTTAAGGAGGTTCTGTGAGAGCAAGAGGAAATTCGGGTCTAGTGCTTGGCGACCCTGCACATAGCAGGGGTTTGAAACTAGATGATCATTATGGTCCCTTTCAACCCAGGTCATAAAACGATTCTATGATTCTGTGATACAAAAGATCATGGACTTAAAAGTGAAACATGGCCTCAGGATTGAAGTCATCTACTGATGAAAGATATTTATATTGTATGCCCTAAGTCATCATCGTTTCCGTGTAATAGATATTAGATATTAGATAGTTGTATACTGTTGTATGAAACTTCTGTACATATAACACAGTGTAGAAAAAAAGAAACTAAAATTGACTTTGATAGTATTAAATCATGCGTATAATCATTTTTGTTCCAGAAGTCAATACATGAAAGTCATATCAGAGACTCAAAATACAGAATCTCATACATAATTTTAATCCCTCACACTGTGCTGTAGGTTACAGGTCTGCAAATTATAGCATGTGTAGTCTTCTAAAAGTAGGTTCATTTTTCATTGCTTTTAAATCCAGGACTGTTAATAGTAATCATTTTGCTGAGTTATTTTGGAATATCCTGTGTGAGAACTAAATGAATTACAAATTATGTTTACAAAACGATGGAGGGAGCTCAGCATTTAATGATAGGTGAAAAGCATGTAATGCACACTGACTTTCCATCTGTGACTGCATACCAGAGACAGTGCCAACTGAAAACTGGACAGCATGCCACAGGTGAGAAAACAAAGTGTGACATGAGTTTATTTTTACCCAGGGAGCTGTTACATGATACGAAACACTTTAATTCCTACTATAAAATAGCTATTTTATACAAACATATCTATGTCGTATACCTATATACAGACATATATATTATCTTAATTACAGAGACAATCTTGTGTAACTGTAACAGCTGTGCAATTTAGGTATATAGTACTGTGCATGTTTTTCAGATACCCAATGACAAAAATGTTTACAAAGCCTGCTGATTTTCTAATGCACTGAAATCCCTCAATACATTGCACGGAGATTACAAGAAAGAGACATTGAGATCTGTGTATCTATTTGTTTTTAAAGCTATCCATCTCTCAAAAACAAAAAATAAGACTGCTATTGAAGAGCTTGAAATGCTTTATGCTTTGCTGCTGCAAATTTAGTCAGCAAAAGAAGCTCAACTCATCTAAAACTCATTTCTGAGTTGTGCTGACATTAATGAAACCAACCATGATACTTGTGTAAAAATAACAGAAAGAAGGTTTTTATTTTAAGCTTCATTTAAAATAAATATTTGTTGAATATAAACAGTTTGTGGTTAGAGCAGTTAAAAATGTCATCAATTTAAAATAAACATACTTCATGTATCTGTGGATCACAGGCAGACTAAATTTGTTACAGTAAGAAATAAAAATATATACATAATTTATTTCAGCAAGGCATAAAATGTATTCTAAAGGTGATATACTGCACATGCCCTCACTTTTGGCCTGGTTTATTGCAATGTGGTTGTGACTTATTTTATTTTTTTAATTCAAATTTCAGATCCTGTGTCTGTCCAGTGGTTTGTTACATTTACAACAGTTGTAGAGCAACTAAGGGACTTTCTAGAGATTCCTGCTGTATACATCTGGCAAATGCTTGCAATTGATGCTGACAAGGTAGTTCACCTTCTTGGGATCACTTTTAAGGAAGGAAGAACACAGAGGTTAGTAGTTTGATTGTCCTATGAAGGCTGAAATAAAGAGGAAAAAAAAGGGCATAAGAGTCATTGTTGTCTGTATGCTTTGTACTGAACGCTTAAGATGGAGGATGCTGGAAATCTTGTCAGTGAGGGTCTTTACCATACCACTTTTTCAGGGATAACTGGGAGCAAATGGAGAGGGAATTCTGAGGATGAAAAGGAAAGAGAAATGAAATTCAAGGCAAATAAACCCATAGAGGAGAATGGAAAGGGAGAGAGATGGGAAAAGTTCATTGGTGGAGTAAGTGCCTAAATATGAGTACAATGGAAATATTTATATATGAGTATAATGAGAATATAATTGGATACAAGAATAAATTCAGAATTCCAGTTTAATGAGGTCACCTAGAACCTTTTTTATTGTGAAATATATCTATCGGCTTTCAGAGAAAGAAAAGAAGTAATTGTGTGTAGATCATTTTGCCATTTGCACACAATCTATGAAACCTACCCTTTTCCTAACTTTGATGATGTAGAATATATGTTGTAGCTTCTCCTGAACACAATCTGCCTAACTTGAACCAAAACCATGCCTCTCTGGTTTTGCAGTAGTGGCAATGTGATTACTTGAGGAAGTGTATCTCCCCATTTTACTCTTAGTTACTGCAGCCATTGAGGAAATACAGTTGCATTCTCATTTTGTTTTTCTTCATATATCAGGAAGAAACAATATCATGCATTCACTATGTGAAAAACTGTCACCTATCACTGTGTCAAAGATACTTACCCTCTGATAATTCAAATTAACCCATCAGATAAAGGACTGTCATCCTAAAAGAAAAATTCCCATTTAGCTTATCTAATTGGGTATGCAAACTCCATTTCATCAGTAATGAGAATTGTCACCTAATGGTGTTCACACTTGTTGCCCTAAGGATTAAACAGCAATCAGAGATGTTGTTCATGCTGTTTGGATATGTGAGTTGTCATGCAAATCGGCACGCAGATACAGTCTGAGGATGAAACAACCTCAGTGATGACATGAAACTTGAAAATCTCATTTGAAACTGTTGGTGTTGCTTTACTCAACTTCATTCCCTAAACAACAGTATACATTTTTAAAGGACTGATTCAAAAGTAATGCTTCCTATTGAAGAGTAGCATATTGGCTAGTGGTGGTAACTATGTTAAAAATATTCTTTTGCAGCTAAGAATTTGCTCTATCAAGTAGTGTTATTGTGCTCTTTCTTCTAGTTTCCATGGAAATAAATAGGAAGCAATACTTTCGAAGTGATCTACATACTACTACAAACATTGGACCTTGTCTTGGTTTTGTACTGCTGTGTAGGGAGTTTATTTTGTCTATATTTAAAGATTTAAACCTGTTTTGTCTTCACCATAGCTGTCCATAAATATGTATCTTAAAAAAAAAAAAATTCTAAACTTTTTGTTTAGAATTGATCTGTTATTGTTGATCTTTAATGGAATTTTTACAATTGCTTTTGTTGGTGTATTTTTATATATATAATGTACCTATACATGCAAATATATAATATCACAGAATCACAGAATTGTAGGGGCTGTTTATCAGGGACTTAAAGATACATTTACATTTGTATATACATAAGAGTCAGAAAACTTGTAGTTCAGAAAGCCCCAGATTTTATGTTTCTTCCCATTCTTTTATGGATTTTCAGCCCTTGAAAATCTGAACTAGAATTTCAGCTGTTGATGCTCAAAAAAGGCAGTATTTACAAGCTCTCTATTTTCAGATGAGTACAGCTAAGCAGATAATGAAGGGTGAAATATGCAAACATTTATTTAAGAGAAACATTGCATTTTCCATGGCAATATTCTAATTCATTTTGTGCTCACTTTGCAAGAATATTATAGGAAATTAATTTACTGTGTGGCTTCTTAAAATGTGTTTTTACTGAATAGTGGATTATACCAGTGAAAATCATAGTTGGGGTTTTAATACGCAATTATTGAAAATGAACAGTAAGTTATTAGTTTTAAGTTCTTCTCTGCCCTGCAGAGAATGAAAAGTTTGGCTGCTGGTTGTATGCTAGCTGCAATACTTTACCTCTAATCTCCTGTTCTTTTCCCCTTATAGTCATGTATCATCAGCATCATCAAATACACAGTGTGTATCAAATATACAATCTGCAAACATGTTATGTATTCATAACTTAATGAATAGTCAAAATGATCTTACAGTATGGCCAAACATGGGCAGAAATATCTGTAGAATGGCAAATTTACAAAGTAACACTGTTTGTGTAAGACTTGTATTCACAGAGAAGACCTGTTTCAGTTTGTTACTGTAAATAAATCATAAAATATCTAAACTGAATTAATCTTCACTGTCTCTAGGTTATTCTGTATTTGTAATAAACAGCTTATTAACTGCACTACTACCAAGTTTAATTACAAAGTTTGGGAAATGTTAATAAATAAATAGGTAGTAGTAATACACTATAGATTTTTTAATTAATCCCAGCTTTCTTTTCAGACCTGTATCCTATACTACGTTTGAGACTCGTGCAGATGACGGTTACCTTATGAACAGCCAAATCAAGGCCCGTAGATGTTATGCTCATATAACTAAGAGCTGTGTTCTTCAGGTGCTTTGTAGCCTGCATGTCAGTTTCACTGGGTCACAAGTGGCTACACGCCATGCAGCAAATATGTGTACGCAAAGGACTTGAGCAAGAAGGCAGGTTCCATTGGTGCAAAGTATCTAATGTCCTCTTCCTCACCTTGAGCAACCCAGTGTGCCACTGCCTTTTACAGCTGAAAGGAAAATGCTCTTTCACAACTGTTCAAAAAGGAAGAAAGGAAGCTATAATAAATTATTAACTATGAATTATTCCCTCAGCTCTATGGCTCAGTCATTGCTGCCCCAGTTTTCTTGCACATGAAGCATAAAATATCAACCCTGTCCTCAAAGCATTTCTTGGTAGAAATTGGTAAGATGGCTAATGTAAAAACTGGGGGTCGCAAGGTGGTATATTTTAGCATAGAATATGTAATTTCTCAGTTTTATTTTTACAGGGTCTTGTTTTATTTCTCTTGAACAGAATTGGGAGATTTACACGTGACTTTAAGGGGAGTAGAAAAAGGCCTAGAGTTTCTCTGATATGGGATGATCTGGTTAGATGTATGTACCACCACTGAAACATTCACACTACCATCGTACTTGGTACAGTGGTCTCATCATAAAATTAGCAGTGCAATAACCTTTTTAGATGCTTGTTCAATGGAGCTTACAGGAGCAGCATGACTTTGCACAGACCCCAAAAGTCTGAACAGAATCTAAAATCTGTAAGCTTGGTACAGCTACATCGACCAATGCAGAGATTTTGCTGGCTACTGCACTGCATTTTTAGCCTATACTTGAATAAGTATTTTTATTGAACTAAGATTAGCTTCACAAAGTAACTCAGATGTTTTCAGAATAAATTAAACTCATACTGTCTTGCCTCATATCACTTGTCCTAACCCATTCACAGTGGAAATTTGTCAGGGCAAAAAGTGCTTTGCTCTTTTATTATGTATCTATCCAACAATAGAGTCCGTTATCTCTGTCTTGCAAATACAGAGAATGAAATAAGAAAGGCACATTATCTTTGGAAAATAGGACAGTAAAAGAGTGTCAGAAGTTATATTTGACTCTGTATCTTATGAGTCCCAAATCAGTTTCACTTTGCTAGACTGTGTGTGTTTCCAATGTCTTCTTGTGTATCTATATTTGTACAGATTATTCCTCTGTCTTTCTTCAGAGTAAAATAAATGTTTATTCTAAATGATCATTACCAGATATGAAGTGATAGATAGATTTGGTAACATTTTATTGCTGAGAAGAGTATTTGCATTTTGTTTGTAAGCACAGAGAATGAACTAGGTGAGTGAAACACTCTGGAGGAAAAGTTGTTCATTTATACAGATACTTAAATGCATATATCTGTTTAGTTCAATGCATTTTGTGTCAAACTTCTTCAGTGTGACAATAATAACAAAAAAGTATTGGCTGACAATACAACAAAAATGTCAGAGTCAATTAGGGTTGTTAGAAATCCATCCACTGTAGACATTTATTGAAATGTATTAGTTCAGAGGAACACTAAGAAAATGCCAAGAAATAAGTCATATTTTAAGTCAGCTATGGAGTAAGTTATTTTGACTGGATGTTTTCCTGTGTAAGATGTAGTATTCAATAGTTATTAAAAGAAAAAAAAAACATTGTTCTTTAGGAATTTCTTTCATATTTGTATGAAAATAAAATCTTAGGCTAAAATAACAACTTCCTAAGATTATTTTTTCTTCTCCTCTATAATTTTAAATAATAGCATTTTATGACATCTAGTATTACAGTTTAATGCCGGTTTACGTTTACAAGATAGATTTTGAAAGTCTGTGTTATATTTAATGCTAACAACAATCGTGGTTCTGGAAAACATACTAGGAAAGTATGTATGGGATGATCTACCTGCTAGAGCATCTTGCATCCATTGATTGGTGGAGCCTCAATGCAGAAGCAAATATTACAAAATACTGATCACTGACATTAGTCCTGAGTGAAACAGACATCTGTCAGATGGCCTTGGCTCCAAATGCTTCCTGAGCGTTTCAGAAGGCGAGAGAAATTGTTCCAAATCTCCGTGCTGCACACTGACGTCCTTCACTCTTATGGCAAAACAGATGGAGGTACTGAAGAGTGAGCTTGTTCCCTTAGTGCAGTATGTACAAGTCTGATCAGATGCCCTTCTTCCAGAAGTGGAAAACAAGACAGAAGCAGAAATTTCCCATTGACCAAAGCTGCCTTAGTGAATTAGTACGGAGAACAATGTTTTTAAGTAAGAAAGTATGTAAGCTACTAAAAGCAGTTCAAATTCAAGTTTTGCCTACTTACTAATCCTTTATGTCCTTCCTACTGTCTTTCAGAAATGGTTCTCCTACTGTCAATTTGGAAAGTTTTTTAACCTAAGTGCTCTCTGACACAAGCAGGTTTAAGCTTGGCCCTTGGCAAACACTTTACTCAGTTGCCAGGAATAATGCCAAATACATATAGTTTTAAGATCCTTTTAGCTTTTTACGTATTCATTCTCCTGCTATTATTATCCTATTTCTTTTCATCTGGGTTGAATTGTTTATTTTTTTTAGTCATTTCAAGAAAGTCAAAGGCAGAAGAAGAAGAATATTCACTCAAAATTCATTTTAACTCATTTCACAGTTAGGGATTTATCTCAAGGATTTTGGATTTATCCAGCTTTAAATGTCTCCATCTCTTTCTTCTTTGTAGCATGGCAAATAGAAATCCTCCCTCAAAATAAAAACTCTTAAGTATTCAGTTTTCCTGCTATGTTTTCCCAGAGCTATGCTTTATGACTTCTTGGCCAGCAAAATTCTCTTTGTTCTCTTCTTTGTGAGATTAATACCCTTAATAAGTGAAGGACCTAAATGAGCTTAGTTGCCTCAATTAGTTCCCAGGTAGTTAGCACTTTCCTAAGATGTTTCTGTATCTTCTCTTCTTATTTGTAAAAAAAAAAAGAAAAAAGAAAAAAAAAAAAAAAGAAACACCAAGCACGAAGCAAAGCAAAGATACTACTCATTTTTGAAACTTTTTTTTTTTTCCAGTTATGCCTTGATAAGCTTGTCTTAGAGGAATCAAAATGAGATCAGTAATTGAAACATGAATCTACACTTATTGTCTAGGTTGAATATATTTCCACTGAGTTGGTTGAATAGGTGACTTCACAGGATATTTTGGTAATGCTATACTATAGTTGGGTTAAGTCCTTTTATGGTGAGGGATATTCTCAGTGGATAGTATTAGAGTGTGTTTTCCTAATAGGGTCAGCAAAAGGAAGTTCAAACATGGTCTGACTAACTGGCCAAGAAAGCATATAGAAGAATGCTTGACAAACTGGGGAAAATATTATCCCCGCAGGTTGTGAAGCAGATATGAAGAGGCTTACTGCAACTGGAGCAGTCCCTAGGAGATATAGCTCTGTTATCTGTGTCTGGGGAATGACAGTAATTGTCAGTAGTCTTTCTCCCAAAGAGATCTGAATGAGAATCAATTTTCCTATTCCTGAAGTACAACTGTGGGCTTTTTTTAAGAAATGAAACAACATTATGTTTTCACAGCAACTTGCAGGGCAAATTTTTAGAAATTCACAGGCTTTCCCTTGCTTGTTCCACTTGTGCTACATATGCATGATCAAGTTATTTGTTTGCATGAGGAAGAGTCTGGCCCTTGGTTCTTCTCTGAACCTGAATGGTCTTGAAAACTTGGGGTTGCTGCAGTTATTAAGTGCAAATTCTAACTATTCTATTTGGCAAGTTCCTTTTCTGTAACCAGAAACTTTTGAAGTCAGTCTATAGCCATCCTCTCCATATGACAGTTACCCAAAGAGAGATGCTACAACAAAAAGACTTGTCAGGTGTTGATAGCTCAGTTACTGGAAACTCATTTTGTCTTGGACAGATCCCACATAAACATTAGAGTAATCCAGAATGGATGAGTTTCCCACTTAAGAAACTTTTCAGTGCAAAACTACTAAGCTTCACATATATTCTGTTCAACATTCATGTATTCTTCTGTTTCAGTTATGAGTACAGAGATGCACAAGGAATTTTTGCACTTTCAATGCAAGAAAAACATTCTCGCTGCTTTGCCCAGATTGCAAATCTGTTCAATTTCCTACAGGTATGCTTTAGAATTTCCTTTTTCTTCCAAAACTTCTTTCACAGAGTCATCAGTGATTGCATTTGGAAAAATTTAGGTTTGGATAGAAAGTGACAGAATGCTGCTGGAAGTTTGCAGATGAGGTTGTTCTCATTTGGGAAAAGGTAGAATGAGACAAAAGGAGGAACTGTAGTGCAGCTATAGGCTATATAATAAAAAAAAAACAATGGTCATAGACAGCTCATAATACTGTTTCTTAAATATGCTTATGATGTCAGGAGGTTTTAAGATACTAAAATGATGTAATATTTTTTGCATTTTTGGGGGGGACAAAGAAGTGTGTTCTGATTGTTGATGAGTTTTGTTGTTGTTTTCCTTTATCTGAATACATCGTAGTTGCTGTTGTCAAGTGGCTAATACTGACGTTGATGCTTTCATAAAGCAAGTGCAATGTTTGACTTCCCAAATCCTTTGAACTTCCACTAGCAACTCTTTGATTTATGCTCTTCATACTGTGTCTGGTATTATGACTGGGATGTGCTCAGTTTCTGAAAGAAAATGCAGATGTTGTATTAAGACCATTTAAATCTGTAGCAGAAGGTCACCTAGCAGTTATGAGATAGATGGTGACACCTGAGGGATTGTGGTCTCTTATTTATTTATGTAGTAAAATCCAGTTCAGTATGCCAAGAGCCACAGCAACAAATAACTGGGAATCTTCTAACATCCGCCAGTCTACTCTTTGATTTACATGCCAAGCATGTAATCATCCTATATGTTAATGTTATCATAATGTTTTTAGAGGTGCTGAAAGTCTTCTATTCTGCAGTGTAATTTCCAGAATCAATCAATTCTTGATAGTGGTGAGTAGATCACTGTTTCTCTTATACCAGCAGTAATAATCTCAAGACCTCTTCTAGCTTTTCTGCACAGTCTGTCCTGGCAATTATTTACTGCATACTGAGCAGATATGTTCTGCATAAGGCACTGCCAAAAAAGACCGGTTAGAGCATTCACTATGGATCCTGATGATATATATTTAGTTCTTTTTCACTTTCTTCTCACTTTGAGAGCATTTGAATGCATCTTTTTCCAAGAGAGTGATTTAACTATGAGAGTCTCTTTGGGTCTGCTTCTCAAATGTCTTAAATGTTTCACTTGTACAACAAGTCTTTATCTGAGACAGTAATACTCCTCTCACCTTTCTAAGGTCTAAAACATGAAGTCAAACTCTTATCTCACTGTGTTTCAAGAGTTCAGTCAAGGAGAAATATTTTCCACAGGGCTAGAGAGGCATATATCCATACAGTTTTCTTTTGAGTAGGTAGAAATACCAACTCAGATCTATCTGACCAAGAAGGAATTTGAATGCATTCCAGGTGAAAAGGAGCTATTAGATTACTCAGTGATTGGATTAAGGGGGAGAAGGTAATGACACAGAGGACTTCTTAGAATGGCTGCTTTATGTGTGCTTTCAGCATTTTGCCACTACCAATCTGTGAAACCCAGGTAAAGTGCTCTCTTCAGTCCTTATTAATGCATAGGAGTACAGTGATCATCCATGAGACACCATGAATGAATGTTGTTAGCTTACTGATGGTTGCTATGTATAAGCACTGTTCCAAAAGCATTAGGAGATGTATTTGTTGCAAATGCAGATGGAGAGTACACAACACTATCAAAATAGGCAGTGATACTATTTATCCCATTCCTTTTCTTGTGAGTTCCTCAGTACCCTTATGTTGCAATCATTGGGCAATTATTTCATGTTGGCTTTAAATTAAATAAAGCTTTCCCAAATAAATCACAATTTTCATGGATTTTTTTAAATATTAAAATGTATTAACACTAAAACAAGATAGATATTATTGTATTTTTGTTTAGATTTGCTAAATCTTTGATTGTGTCCATATTTCCTAAGGTACATGTTCCTTGCCTACTCAGAATATCTTTTGAAAACATTGTAAAATTGAATCCAGGAACCTCATGATGCATGAGAAAGAAAAAAAATCAATAATGTAATGGTGAAGCCTATTAAGTATTGATAATATTTCCTTAATGAAAGAAGGGAAGTAAACACAGCAGTTTCTTGAAAACGTGGTTAGGACTGTTGCAAGTGGGAATTCCCCAAGGCCTGCTGGGGTTTCCCTTCCTGAGAATACTTTGTCTGATACCAGAATTACTGTTTAATCATTTGTGTCTCTACTCATGCATAGCTATTTTTCTGTAGATATATAATAGGAAGCATTTACCATTGCCAGGAAGCATTTGTTGTGTTTTGATGGCACAATGCGTAATGCATTCATGTGGCTTCAGGAAATGTGCAGATGCATGTCAGCCTTTATCCCATCCCTTTATAACATGCAGCTTGCGTGGGAGAAGATAAACTGTGTTGCTTCCTTAGCGCTCTTGGTAAATTTGTTCCTGCTCCACTAAGTAGCATCTGCCTCATCCATTTATTTGAATTTCACAAACACAGATAACTGTGTATACCTGCCATTGTTAATTAACTCTTTTTTGTACTCAGCCCATGCAGCATCCTTTGTCCTATGAATGGTTTAAACAACCTCTGCCAAGTCATCTTTTATCAAGGAGGTGAACCCGGTTCCTTTAATATGTATACCAATAATCCTTGTTTTTTACTAAATTTATCTGAAAAAAATCTACTTAGACGTATAACCAAACTCAACACAAAAGTCTTACATTGTTTCTATGACCCCATACAGTGTTTAAACTGATTTTCATAGCTGCCCTACTTTGAATAAAGTTCTGACTTGGTTCTGTGTTTTTGTTTTTTTCTTTGGCACTACTTCAGCAAATGCCCCATATTCATTTTAAATGAATAATATGGCCAGTTCAGTTCAACATTTCAACTCTGTTTTTTCTTGCGTGAAATGTATTTCTTTGAAATGTGAAAACATCATGTAATATAAACCAGCAAAAGCAGTGCTAACTCCAGCTTCCTCGGCCAGCCTCTGTGTTGATAATATTAATATTAAGATACTTCTATTAGTTCCCCTTTCTGCTTCACTTCATAGTTTCCAGCTGTTGCTTGGTATCTTGATCTCTACTCTACAGCTTTACCATTCTTTCTGAAGAGATATTTTTCCCCCTGTCTCTATCTGTACTCTATTTTTATATTATGAGAATGCTCCTGTTGCTATTTCAGTTCTGTTTTGCTCATCTTCCATGTATTGAGGCCACCTGATACGGGACTTCTGGCTTGGGAACGGTAAGTAACATTGCTTGTGCTTGAATTTGAGTGACAATGTCCCTTCTGAGAAATTGGTTCTTTTTAAATGTACAACTGTTCTTTCTCTTATTAGTTCTCTCTTGAAGTACACATATCTGCAGCACTCAGCAAAGTTATCAACTGCTGTTTTGAAAGTTTTGGTCTTTATTATTAGCGTATTAATATATGAAGGGATTGTGTGAAGCTCTTTCTTGAAAAAGGCCACAGGGAATAATAGATTACTCCTACTTTTGAGACATTCTTTCCTGTTACTGTAAACTTAGACTCAATAATTAAAGAAAAGACCAGATCTGTACCTTACAAAATTTTTTAATAATTGCTTGTTTCTTAACTAAATTACAAGTTCATCTAGATCCAACCCCCCTGACATAGGCAGGGTTACTACTTACCAGATCAGACTGCCTAGGGCCTCATCCAACCTGGCCTTGAACACCTCCAAGGATGGGGTATCCATAGATTCTCTGGGAAGCCCGTTCATGTTCCTCACCACTCTCCGAGTACTTCCATCTAACATCTAAATCTAAATCTATCCTCTTTCAGTTTAAAACTATGCCTCTTTGTTCTATCACTATTGGACCATGTAAAAAGTTGTTTTTTCTCCTGCTTATAAGCTTTCCTCATATACTGGAAGGCCACAGTGAAGTCTCCTGAGAGCCTTCTCCAGGCTCAAACTCACCTCCCCCAGTGTTTCTTTATAGGAGAGGTGCTCTATCCCTGTGATTATTTTTGTTGCTCTCCTCTGGACCTGATCTAACAGCACTGCACCCCAGGTTCTGCACTGAGGTCCCCAGGCCTGGACACAGGGCCCCGTTCTCTAGATGGGGCTTTACAAGGACAAAGTAGAGAGGGACAACTACTTCCCTCACTCTGCTTTTTGGTGCAACCTAGGATATTGATGGTCTTTTGGGCTGCAAGAATACACTCATGTCCAGCTTTTTATCCACCAGAACCCCCATATTCTCAGGGCTACTAACAATGAGTTCTTCTCCCAGTCTGTATGCATATCCGGGATTGCCCTGACCCAAGTGCAACACCTTGCACTTGGCTGTGTTGAACCTCATGTGGACTCACTTTTCAAACTTATATATATTACTTTATTCAAACCTGAATCATTAACATTATTTACATTTTTATCAACTTCAGAAGATAAGAAACTTATTCTGGCACAGAACACTGAATTTGGAGGAAAACAGCTCTCCTATAAAATGACACAAGTGATGAATATCCAATACTGTAGTTTCCAAAAATGAGTACACTACTTAGCTATCATACTGATTCACAAACAAATGATATATAATGAAGAGAAATGACTCTCTAACATAATCAAAAATAATTTTAAGGAAAAAATGCTTTTAATGAAAATTTATTTTTAAGAAAAAAATCATCAATGTTATTGTCTGGCTTCTTTAGGAAAAATGGTAACCGAAAGACTAAAATATATATATATTTTTAATGATTTGGATGGATAATGCTTTACAAGGAACTTGAAAGCAACATTTTTTTTAACAAATGCATTTTTTAAAAGTCTTTTTCTAGATTTGTTTTCTGTTTCTGAATAAAAAAGTAGAACCAAACCCATAATGAAGCATTTCAGATATCACTTTTCCCATAATGACATTTTGTAACAGACCTAACGCTCAGCATTTTAAATAAATGTCGTCTTTACAAGAAACACTGGTCCAAACTGGTAACTACAGATCTTGAAGGAAGTATATGATTCCCGAGTCATATAATAATTTAAGACAGAAGAGTTCTAGTAAATAGCTTCCTGAAAATGAGACTAACTTCAAAGTTACATTATGTTTTATAGGATACTGCTGTTTCAGGAAGATTTTCTACAGGATCTAGACATCTGTAACAAGCTTTATATCAAAGAGTGCTTTTTACATATATATATTGGGGGTCAAAATATGATTTACTACTGGATTGGTATTTGAAATTGGCTCTCATAGTTTTGGCTGACTTCCTGTGCCTTTTCTAGTTGTGAAAGAGCTCTGTTTGCATAGGTGAGAAAAAAAAATCTTCAGCATCCAATTAAACACTCATTTCAATGCCGTTTATATTCATATATATATTTTTATTTTATGTATATATATATATATATACATATATATATATATATATTTGGGTTCAGTTCTGAAGCCTGCTGCATATGTATGTATTAAGATGCGTATGGATATCTTTTGCATTTTGTGCAAATAATTCTTTGCCAGATTCTGCGCATAAGATTGGTGAAGAAGAGAGCAGAGAAGAGGTAAAAGACAAACTTCTTTGTCATTCTGAGAGTTGAATGAGAAGAAGGGGTGTGAAGTCAGAGCTATGTGACTGCTTGAGAGAGATTTTGTGAAATGACATGTCGAAGCAGTCACTACAGAAAGGATAAAAATCCACACACGGAAGATGATTTATTTAGTTTCTCAAAAACACTTGAACCACTGAGTGAATCAAATGTAATTTAATGAATTTGCAAATACATTTTCAGTCCATTGAAAATGACTGTCAGTTGAAGATTATTTCATAAAATTGAATCATAAGGAAAGAGTACTTTGTGAAGATAAAAATGTCAAAGAAATAAAACCAAAAAACAAAAGATACAAACACAATTAGAAGAATATGAAAATGGTGGATAGATTTTTGCCAATTAAATAAAAAAGCCTATTTCTTTGGCACTCACTGACCAACTTGCCTAGTCAATATATAGAAAAATGAGCTACTAACTTCAATAACACTTTTTCAATTCATGCAAACAACCATTTCAAATTGAAAAAATATCATAAATATCATTCATAAGTGTTTTCTTATGAATAAGAAATTACAGATCTGTTCCTTTTCTCCACACATTTTTCACCCACATTTTATTTTAAACGGATTATTTCAAGCTACCATTATCATATTAATATATTTAGCAATACATTATACTTTACTTCTTATAAAAGAAATGTTCTTTTATATATATTCTTCTGCAAAGAACTTTTGTTAATTTTTATTTCTTGTCTTCAATTTGCACATGAAGCATGAGAAGCTTACAAAATAACAATTATCTGCTCAGTAAGAAAGATTATTTATCAATAATAGAATTACTGAAAACATAAAGACATCTGTCTCTCCCTTTTGTTTTTTTTCTCTGTTCAAATTTTCTAGCTAGAACTGAGTTGATGTCTAGACAGTTGTAATGCTATTGCATCTTTCATTTGCAGATCATAAGATTAACTGTTGATTTGACCTATACTCAAAACTTCAGAATATACATGCAAACTGGGTTTGCAAGAATATACGGTATCAGATTAAGTTTATATCTTTTAATGTTAAACTAGATCATTTTCAAGACACAGGAAATAAAGTCTACTGAAGTTTACATATTATGCTTACTGTAATGGAATGTAGTATGTAGTAATTCTTCTGACATTTATATGCTCACATGTAAGTCATCTGAAACGATATAAAATGAAAATTTTTAGTTTAGCTCCAGAATGTAAATATTAATAGAGGCACTGTAAAGTGTTCGTGTACTTGTAAAGAGTAGATGCAAATACAGTAAGATAGGAGACTGCCAGAGGAAGTTCCTGGTTTTAGTCATGAGGAAAATGTCAGTTAATTTTTCTAGTTTTGACTTTTGAAAAATAGTAGAAATACAAAATTCATATCCAGACAACAAAAAAAGTAGACGGCTCTAATTTAGAGTTTAAAAAAAAAATAACAACTTGAATTGCATGGGACTACCTCCGTAATAAAAACAACCAACTTTTCTTTTTTTTTTTTAAAAAAAAAAAAGAAGAAACATCACCTTGACATATTCAAGCATCAAACTGAAACATCCAGAAACCTAATTTCTGTCATGAGAGAATTATTTATAAGTTCCCTTTTCCATCCAAATGCCCCATTAAACTGCATCTCATTCTGCCTCTCTGCATTGAAACCCATGACTCCAGAGTTCCCATTGTAGAAGTCATGTAGGCCACACAGACACTCCTGGAAGATGAAAAATAACAGATTTAAATTAAATGCCTTCATATTTTGAGTATCTGCACAAAAATAGTCACTTTTACTGCCCTTTTAAAACTACTGAGTCCTGCTCTGTGAAGTCATTATACTACATAGAGGAGGCCAAATTCTAGACTCTTACAGAGTTCCAAACTTCAAAGATGAGCTCTGTTCAGCATTACCTACTGGCTGGTAATATGTGCCCCCCTACTCTATGCAGGAGTTTTCATGAAGGGAATTTGCCAGCATATATTTCAGATATTTATATTTCAGATATCAATATTGTTACAGTGAGGTACTGTGCTTCAGATGAGGACATAAATAATTGCTCAGATAACTGAGCTTCCTGAAGTGCCTTTCAGCAGTTGTAGGTGGTTGTGCAAGTGCTCCTAGTCTCTTTCAAAGAAACTGGGCCAGATGAGGGTAAAAAGAATATATTTAAAATTAATGTTTTTCTTGAAATTTCAGAATAGGCCGCTGTTTTGTGCTGCAGAAGGTTTGGCAATAACTGATCTTTAATCATTTCTGCCTCTCCAACCCTTTCTATTCAGTTCTTGTCCAGCTCCACAGTTTGTTGCTCAGTGTATTGTAAGGTTATTGGTAACCCCAGTCATTACCATGATCTAGTTCATACATCCGTATTGATACGGATTATTAATACAATTGTAATCTGGGTCTGTTTTATGATGAGTTTAGAGAAAAGTGCTGCAAGCCATTGAGCTGATGCAATGTAAGCAACGGTCTGCCATGGCATGGAAGTGAAAACACTCTACAGTATCACAAAGTCAAAGAATGGTTGAAGTTAGAGAGACCTCTGTAGGCTATCTGATCCAAACCTTGCTCAAGCAGGGTCACCTGCAGCATGTCACCCAGGACCATGTACAGATGGATTTTGAATATCTCCAGCGTAGGAAACTCCACAACCTATTTGGGCAACCTGTGCCACAGAATCACAGAATCACAGAATTGCCAGGGTTGGAAGGGACCTCAAGGATCATGAATCTCCAACCCCCCTGCCACATGCAGGCCAGTGATCTGTCACCTCACAGTAAAAAATTTCAGACTTCAATATAATTAAATATTTTGAGTGATGAAAGCCTGTCTAAATTAGATCCATGAAGCAATTTTAGAAGTTTGTAACTGGCTTCCAGCACATGTTTTACAGTTAAGGATGCCAAGCCTCTGTGTCTGTGTAGCTGCGCCTCTGTCAGTCTCTCTCGATACACCTATATTAATAAATTCATGTATGCTGAGAATACTTCCTGTCATGAAAATGTGATCATCCCTGCTTTGGCAACTCTCAGTATATTCCATGAAAATAACTTGGCTTGTTTCAACCTACTGCTGTCCTTCGGCACTCCCCAGCTTGTTCTGTCATCCAGAGCAGTGCAGAAGCATACCCAGTGGGCAGTCTGCCTTCAGCTACCCAATCTTGGCAATTTGCTAGTGTAGGTGCCAGCCATGCTGTGCATGATCTCAGTGCTAGTGGGCTCTGTCTGCAGGATATCAGAACATGTGCTCTAGCATTGTCACCTGAGCTGTAGCACTTGAAGCTGCTTCACAGTCCCTTTACTCCAAGCTTGGTGTGTGACATCTGTTAGGGTGCCAGTGCAGGCACAGATGCTGAAACTAGCTCTTTGCTTCTTGTCCTATTTCTGGGAATATTTTCACTACCTCCTTCCTTCTAGAGTTTTTCCAGATTGGGTTTTGTTTGTAGTTTTGCCTCTCTGAATGTTAGCCTTTTGGGCATGAAAATCAATATCCTTTTTTTTTTTTTTTTTTTTTTTAAATTATGTACAGGGGGGCAGATAATGTTGTGACTCAGACGCATAATAAAACAAACTAATCTGCTTGCTCAATTTTAAACAAGGTACATCTTTTGAATGTGATTTTTTAAAAAAATATAGGAGAAAAAAAGCTCTGAGCAAATATTTTTAATTGAAAATTGCAGTTGCTATCTGTGTTTCCTATGGATCTATTTCAGAAAATGGAAAATGGACTTTTCAGAAGAATTGTGTTTATTTTTAATTTCACCTGCATTTGAGACTTCATGCTGGCCTCCTTATTTGTGCCTTTCTCAATTTATATTAATGTAGATCTGATTTGGGAAATCAATCGCTAGGCTTGAAATACTGATGAACTGATGAAATGATAGTGATTTTTTGCTGAATGCCCTTTAAGCATGGTAATCTTTATGCATTAAATATGTATTCAGTTGCATACAAAAATGTAATTTAAGGATGTACATTAATAAAATAAGGTACTTCCATTTTAATAATATGATGACATTTATTCCTCTCTTAAGATCTGCAGGACACTATAAAGAGTTTGTAGTTACAGTATCATAAAAGTGCTGTTTTATGAAGATCTAATTAACAAAAAACAAGAACTGTATTAAAATAACGTTTATAATTAAAAGAATCTCTTTAAATTCCTGTTTTCATCATTACTTTGTTGAAGGTACAAATGGTTATTTATATAAATTGAGCTACACCATAATCCACTGAAGTAAGAAATTACAGTTGTCAGCTTCTTGGATTTTTATTCATATCTTGCATATATCTTTGTATCACAGGCATTTTTCTTTTGAGATCCAAATTATTTTGCTTTATTTTGCAACTTTTCTGAGTAAGTTATGTTATTTACACTTTTATCTGAGTTCCAAAAGAAATAAAATTTTCCCACACTAGTCTTTTCACTGACTTACTCAGTTCATCCAAGTGTTACATGATAACTTCCATTGTGGTGTTTCATCAGAAGTGAGCACATCAAACAGACATACAGATACCAAACTACTGTTTATTCTTCTGAGTGGAATTAGCTATTGATTGAGGTAAGCTTTGTCCTTTATTTCTCTTTCATCTGCAATAGCAAGGAAATGTAAGTTGCATATTTATTGACTGTCTGATTATGGGGTTGTGTGTATTTTAAAATATGAACTTTTCCTAAAATGTTTGTGCCATAGTCTGACAACTGTATTAGTACAGTAGGAAATATTAAAAATGTGGAATGTCCATGTCTACAGTATTTTTACAACAAAATCAGAAAATGTGATGTGCTATAGAGCAGGGAGTTGTACATGCATGAAAACTGAATATAATAATATATTTTTCTTCAGATCATGTTCTGTTGTTGTTGTTGTTGTGCTTTTTTTTTTTTTTCCCCTGCGGGCTTAATTTCTTGGGAGTGCCTTCCTTTTAAATCCATTTTATGCATAGTAAAAGCAGTGGATAGATAACATGTTCTTTCTGAACAATTTTTGATACAAAATATAGTGCTTGTGAAAGGCTTAGAATTGTCAGGTTTGAATGAAGACTTAAAATCCTACAATAAAAATCACCCTGTGGCTCATTAAATAACAGCACGATTTCAAAGGAATTTAATTTTAATGCTTATGGAAAGAATAAAATTGACTGGTATAGAACCAAAACTTACTTGTCACTGATTTTTCACAGAAAGACAGAGGCGAAATAGAAGTCCTTCCTGAAGAAACTGGTGTCTCATGGGCAAACCTTTCTGCACATTTTTCTCTCTCTGCAGAGTTGGCCAATGAGGTTGTTACTTATACAGATCTGTAGCTATAGAAATTAAAAGAGAATTGTGCCAGGAAATTAAGTCAATATGCCTGTACAGGCTGTCAAGCAAAAGTTCATCAACTATTGACTGTTCCCTTTTGATCACTCCACAGAGCCTGAAAGAGAAAAGTTCTGTGGTCACTTCTCAGTCAGTCAGATAATGAAGCCATTCTACACAGGACAATAAAAACACATATTTGTCTAGGAAATCAGCTAAAATCTCACCATTAACTTCTTCAGTTCCTCACAGAGACAAAAACTACTTCAATATTTTGCTGAAGATACAGCTTTTCATTCTACAACTTCAAACATTTGAGATTGCTACATTTATATTATTTCCTCATTTTCTAACACTGCAAGTGGGTAGAGGAAAACAATGACTTCAAGTAATACTATTTATGCTTTCCAGAAACATTCAAATCACTTACCTGTTCACCCCAAAAGTGAGGGTTGTTGATATAACTAGACAAGTAAGCATTTGTTAAAACATGCTGACTGTTTCACCTTTCAAGATAAATGTCAGTGAAGAGATTAAAATGGTCTTGGATACCAAAACACCTATTCAAGCATACATGCAGTTTTACATATTTCATGATCTCCAAGCCCCACATGAAAGAAAACATAGTCCTGGAGAGAGGCTGGGTGGTCAATGCAGAAGTTTCAGACATGCAATACATGATCTGGGGCAGAGATGTGAATCCCATGTGCTCTCTCCCCAGCTGACTCCAGACACCCTGTTTTGAAACAGGGAACAGAATGTTGCTTCATTCACATTCTCTCTGTGTCTAGCATCTACATGTTGCAGTATTCACACTCTGTGCTTCTTGATACCCTCATGACTTTCCTAGTGATCAAAGGTTGTTCATATTCCTATTCCCTATTCCTGTAACAGAGCTTTTCCCTTTTGATATAGAGCCAGTTATGGTTCTGTCTTTGTTTCACCTGGGATGGAATTGTTTTCCTCAGAGTGTCTGGTATGATGCTTTGTTTTGGTTCTAGGAGAAAAACACACCAATGTTTATAGTTGCAGCTAAGCAGTGCCATACAGAGCTGAGGCCATTTGCAGTGAAGGGCTCAAGGAACTGGGAGGGAACAGAATTAGGACAGCTGACATAATCTGACTGAAAGGGATATTCCATACCATATGACATCATGCGAAAGGAGTTTTGAAGGTGATAGGAGTTCATGTCTTTCTATTCCACTAGCGGGCTGGGCATCTTTCAGGAGGTGGTGAGCAATTGCTTGTGCATCACTTATTATATACATTCATATATATATATATATATATATGTATATTTCTCATAGTTATTATTCCTTTCCTTTTCTCTATTTTAGTAAATAGTTTTATCTTTAAAGAAAAAAAGGAAAAAAAAAAAAAACAAAGATAGAAAGCGGAGCATCATACCAGGTGCTCTGAAGAAAACAATTCTGTCTCAACTGAAACTAAAACACGATCATCTAATTCCAATCTCCCTGCTGGGGGCAGGGACAATCTGTATTAGCCCAGGTTACTCTTTTAGAATCAAATTGACCAAAATTATGAAATGCTATAGAAATCATCATTTTTAATTTGATTGCTTATTACCAGTACCTGTGACTATCAATTAATTTTTTTTTTTTTATATTTTGATATAAGCATTTGCCCAGTAGCAATTCTTAAAGACATCATAAATTTTTTTTTTGGTGAATGTTCAATTCTGACTGCATATAAAAAATAAACAAACAAACAAATAAATAAACAGACCTTGAGCAGTGTTTTAATAAAGTAAGACTGATACATAAAAGGAGGTAAGTGATGGGGTAAAACATTTTTGTATCAATGCATTACACTGATATTACTTGTGTTTTTTACTTGTTTCTAGTTAGGTGGGCAATTATAGCAGCATAATGCCTTAGATTTGTATATACACTACTGTATTTCAGGATGGTGTATCATGGTATATTAACATATTGATTATATGACTTTGGAATATTAAAATGGCATGTTTTATCTTGTGTGTATTTATTAGCATAACAATACGCAGCAGGCTACTTATTATACCATTGTCATTTGTACCACAATAGCTAAGGATCTTGTCAGGATTTACATTATAAGTCCCTATTTTCTGGGGCTTATAACTCAACAATAAAACTTTGCTCCAGACTGAAAGCTGGCATGAAAGTTCTACGTTAAGGATCATGTATTTTTTAACAAAAAAGACACTGTAAAATCAGAAATCATTTTCCTAGGTGTTATTTTCCTTTTACATTCTTTCAAGAACATCTGGTGGCGATTAAGTTATAGCAAAAATGGTTTATTTCTCTCCAAATGAGCACCAATTTCAATATGCTAAGGACAGCTGAATCACACTTTACATAAAACTCATGCAGTCCACTGTAGATACGTGCATTTTCTGTTATTGAGTGTATGTATTTACTTTTGCTGCTTGTTCAGTTTTCATGCACGTTCTAGGATGTGTAACTCATAAAGATGAAGAATGAGATGAATTCACAAGTATTTGATTTGTCTGAGATGAAGTAACAGCTGTCAATTCATTAAAAAAAAAAAAAGTAGAGATGAAGGAAAAAGGCAGAACAGAAGTAGGGAGGGAATATGAGGTAAGAGGTGAAGCATCTGTATGCATCGTGTAGATAGGAGACTTGAAGGGAGGACTCAGGAAGGCAAGTGAGCAAAGAAGTGAATGGGTTTCTACTATGATTATGTGAACCAAAGAAGGAAAAAGCTGTTGTGGATAAAAAGGAATAATTATCAAATAGCTGTGATGATTATCCTAACATTACTTAGATGCCTGCACAAGATTTTGAATAGCATGTTTCATTAATCTGAGTATGTAGATAAGTACTCATGCCTCTCTAGTCTGAGTTCACATAATAAAGGACATACTACATCAGCTCTGAAGTGTATGTTCACTGCATGAAATGTGTATCTCACTTAAACTCAGAGAGTTAATGGGACTCCTACAATTTAGGTCTTCAGGAAGTGGAATAAAACACTTATAGGTGCCTAATTTCAGACAAATTTTAATTGTCTAATTAAAATTTGCTTCTGGAATTCCCCCAGCCATGGGAGACTCCACGAAAGAAGATGACACCTGGAAAATCCTTTGGCCTTTCCTTCCCCGCCTCACCTCTAACTCATTTGGCAGAAGAATATCATTATGCTTTCTAGTTTTTCTTTTTGTGTTGTCATACTGGAAATAAGGATATCATGATTTATTATTATTATTATTATTATTATTATTTGTTTCTTTTTGCACTTATCACTAATTCATTTTAATAATGCTATTTAGAAAAAAAAAAAAGCTAAATAAGTTAAAGATTTGAGTAATGATAGCAACATTGGGAACAAAGAGGAAGTGTGACACTGGTAGTGAACTTGTGATGACATGGAGCATGATGGAGCAATGGAATTAAATGAAAATGCTATCACAGTACAGGAAAGAGTGTGTCTTTTCAAGTACTTCACTCCTGAGTCTCTAGCATATCGTCACTTCTTTTTTTTTGTTCTATAATTTCTTCTTTTTGTTCTAACATTTCTTGTTTTTTGTTGTATAATAGCTGTGGTAGAGAAATAGAGAGGTATATAAATGTAAGAACAGTAGAGTTTCATATGCTTTCTCAGTGTGGTGGCTGCTCAGACTATTTGCATACAAACGGAAAGCAACAGTTGATCTATCTATAGCCACAGCTTGATGATCTCAGAGTAAGCAGATTCTAAGGACAGTGTTTAACAGTAAAATCTGTAGTATGGATTTTAGATTCACTGCAGAAGCAATAAAAAGATAAATGTATATTTAATGAGTATAAAATATGCACATCAAAATATTAACTGTAGATTTCTCCATTATCCAATATTGGTTAATTTCTACATAATTATTTTAAATAGAATATAAAATCCAGATGTGAATTTATGTGAGTTGTTAGTGAGGAAACAAACAAAGCTTCTGCATCAAAGGAATGATTGTGTTCTGAATTTTATTGCAGCATTAACTTTCTCAGTTGTAGAAAGAAAAAAAAAGAAGGAAGAAATAAAAAAGAAGAAAGAAAGGGAACAAGTAATCTGGATAAATGTTGTTGTTTTATTTTACATCTGTACTGGCTGTCCATTTTCTTTGAAATAGCAGTATAACTAAACCTTTATTTCAGTAAAATAAAGTAACCAATAATGTCTGGTGACAGCAACAACTTGTTTTCTTTTTTGCAGTTTCCCAAAATGATTTTGTAGTTTATATTAGAAGTATAAAGAACATCTGTTTTAAATAATATCCCCTGGCATTTGAATACCTTAAACTGAAACAATAAATCGAGGGGAGTGCAGCTAGATTCACTCATCAGACATACCTGGGCAATCACAGGAGTCTACCAACCAACTCACATCTCTGATTGAAAAAGTACATCTTCCTTTGCAAAAAGCATTAAAAAAAATCTGCTTAGGTGTATATGATGTTATCTCATATAAAGACAGTAAGGAGATAATAAATGATTTTTAAGAGGAAAAATGTATAGCATACCTATCCTATCACTCACAGAAGTTGCAATGGATTGATATAGTCTCAGATTTACAACCTTTTCTGATCCCAGTTATATACATTAAAAAAAATAAAAATTCATAACATGTACAACCATAAAAATTATCTCCAGATCCAAAAACTATCTTATAATTCCATAATCATTTTATCATTTAATGGTTTTAATAAGAAACTCCTTTCCAATTACGAACACTATTTTTATCATTGCATTGACCTTGTTGATAATTCTTGATAATCACAACCAGAACCATGAAATACATGGCCACAAATTATATTAACAGGTACATTCTAAGAATCCATACAAAAAGCAAGTGAATACCAGGACTGAATTCTTCAGCTGCAGAAGAAAAGCCAGCACTCTAGTCCAGGGAGATTCAGTCACCTGTTGAAGTACAAGTTCTGAAGCTATTATTTATTTCTTCACAGAGCTTAGAGTCAGAACAAGGCATTTTTGACCTTCATATTTTACAAATAAAAAAGGTAAGAGCAATATATTCTTCATTTCACTATTTTCACTCATTTTACTATGAATTATACTCTTGCACAAAAGCAGTAATAATTTGGGATTAAACTCGTGAAAAGATTTACGTAGAGCAATCGTAAGCACTATACTGTTTCTTTAAAGCATTTTTCTGTGAAATGCAATCCGCCATCCCGGCTCCAGTGCTTAGGCTTCCAACAAATGCCTCAAGAAAATTAGGTCCATAGAAATAAGACTGATCAAAGAAATAGGTGCTCATTTCTAAAGATAAAATCTGTAAAAGAATCCATAAAGCAGGTAGCAAAAGAGGCCATTGAGCTACCTAAGAAGACACAGTGCAATCAGGGTTTGAACCCAGAAATGTAAGCCTCAATTACCAGATACTATTCAGAGTGCTCCTGACACTGGCAGCTTATTCCAGCCTCTCTGCCAGTGTATAGCTGGAAGAATTGAGGCCGTTTTTATGTCTTTCTCCTTTTCATCTATTTTCTCAGAAATTCCATGCAATAGATCAATAGCTTGCTCATTCTGTGAGATTATGCTTACATCTTTACCCTGCTTAAGGGGATTTGAACCTTAATTTTCTGCAGCTCCTGTGAATGCTCTAATTTCCAGACAATAATAGCTCAAATATAATGAAATAAGTTTCTATTTGCATTTCCTGTTGAAACTGTCTTTTTTCTCCCCATGAAATAAACACATATCTTTTAGACAAGCAAACAGGAGCAGAAAAAACTTCTTTCCAATATGCAGTACACTCCTTTGAATGCAAAAAACTGGGGGCCAGAGAGTGATCAGTACACTATACTAAGCATTCAGTAGAGTAGATAATCAAAGATTCTTTCCCTACCCACTAGCCTGTGAAGTCATGCTTAAATATTGAATACTGAACATGTAGTCATTTCCTACTGAGTGAAATAGCTTAGCCAGAAGGGGCTAGAGGCTGCAGAACAGAAACGAGACTGGTGTTTGCAACACTGGATCAGGTAAAGGGAGAAAAAGATGGAATGTTTTTTTTTAATTTCATTTGAGACATTCTCAAAATCTGGAAAAGTGAATAAAGCAAGAAAAAGCAACATATCCTCTCATGTCAGTAACACACTTTATTTCAGCCAACAAGTGCAATGAATGTTTACAAAATCTAACCCTGCAGACAATGTAGGAAAAAAAACAAATAACTTTTCATTGTTGCCCATATATATATTTCTGGTAATATCTGAAAGCAATTTCTTCTCAGGGAAAGTTAAGGCACTCTACTATTATGGCTGATGAATATGAACTTTTGGAATCTAAATTTTGGTATAGTCAGAGAATGTTTGAAAAGGACATTTGGAGATCCTATTGTTCAACATCCCCAGCTCAAGCAGAATCACCCAGAGCTTGTTGCTAGTCAGTTACTGTAGTCACCTAAACCAGACTCAGGCATTTAAAGGAATTTTCTAAACGGATTTAGAATTGTATGTCTTTTTGTGGGTTTGTCCCACTCTGTTGTTTCTTTTGAACATATCACATACCAGTTAATCCTTTAAGAAGAGCATTGTATTGTTCCCAAAGCGAGGAAATAAAGATAATAAATATAAGTGAACCATATATCAACTCAGAAATAATAAATATGTAGAAATAATTTATTTATATTCCATCACTTTGTTTCCTCATTCCATTTGATTTCTTTAATCCTAACAGATGGCCTACCAATTTGAAGTTATTCCATTGAAACACACATGAATCAGTGCTGAAAAACTGTTGTTGTGACATGAATTAAGAATTCGCTGTTAACATGAAAAGGTTTTTGTTTTTGCTTTCCCCTCTGTAGTCCTCTGCTTTGATGTACTCTCTCCTCCAAAGTTAAGGTCAGAGTTTCAAACGGATTTTCTGATCCATGGTTGAAGCCTGTACTATTTTCAAAAAGCGAACTGTGAGCAGAGAACTGACCAGATGATTGAAATGACAGCAGCATCCAGTATCTTCTGAGAATTTGAGGACACTTAATTACAGGTTTTGTACTGAGATTGAGGGTATCAGACAACCAAAAATGTTTTGAATTTTTAGTCTATTTGAGATAGGAATAATGATGACAAATCATAGAATCATAGAATGGCTTGGCTTAGAAGGGACCTAAAGAATCACCAAGTTCCAACCCCCTTGTCAAGGCAGGGCTGCCAGCTGCTAGATCAGGTACTAGATCAGCTTGCCCAGGGTCCCTTCCAACCTGGCTTTGAAAATCTCCGGGGAAGGTACTGCAAATTACAGCACATCTTTTTGCACACTACCTTGGAACAAAGCCTGCTGCCTTCCTGCCCATAATCAGTCACTGTAGCCATAATTTCCACCTGGCTTCTGTCAGCTGTTCCAATAGTCACGGGAAGTCAGCTCACAACCCAGCACTCAACCACACTGAAGGGACACTGAAACATACAGACATTTAATAATGATAATGACAGTGATGATGATTAAAGAGATACTAGTAGTAATAGTTTGAATGAAAATAATGGTGCATGGACCATAATACTGCTTTGCTTTCAAGTATTCCCACCTCTTGATAGCCCTGTAAACTTACTGATCAAAGCAACTTTGTGACAGTTTGAGTTGCTTTTTCTTGCTATTCCTTGATTTTCCACACCAAAAGATTCTCTTTATCTCGGCACCTTTCACTATTCCTTATGAGCAAATGCTTAAGTTTAAGGCTCAAAGCTTGTTTTCAGTTGGAAGAATTCAGCTATTGTTATTTTGCTATCTCAATTTAGCAAGATTCAGAAATCCTGATAGTACCATACTACTTTTCAACTTTCAACTATACTATGAGTGATGATGGTCCCTAAGCTATTTTTTACAGTTAAGATGGGCATGGCTTAAATAATAAAAAGCAGGTGCTGTACCCATGGCAACCGATCCAGTGTGTAAAGACTTGGCACACAAATGTAATATAATAAATATAATATAATAAATATAATATAATAAATATAATATAATACGATACGATATGATATGATATACATTATAATGTGCATTGGTGTGCAATTGCTGGCAGAGACCTCCAGGTTGAGGCAGCTTTACTTGATGGCTTTGGAAAAAAATACCAGAAAAGCTGCAATCATGAGTAAGGTACCAAAATTGTTGTGTTAGCTAAATATTTACATTTTACCTTTACATTTTCTCCCTTATTTAAGACCTGCAGATTTTAATACATGGTGTTCTCATATGAGATCTGGAAAACAGTATATTCCTATTTACCAAGCATAATAAGTAATGAGTTTATGTAATTTTCCAAGCCAGACTATTATTTTTCAAAGTAGATTTGAATTCCAACTGAACTAATAAGACTCAATGAAAGATTTGCTAAAATGCAAGGTTTGATTGGCCTGAAGTTGTACTCAACACAATATATCACAGTATCACAACTGAAGTGGTTTTCATTGGCTGGAAACCAGCAAGGATTCGATCTGATGTTCTACACTTCACCTGCCACTTTTCTCTTTTCTCTTTTCTCTTTTCTCTTTTGTCTTCTCTTTTCTCTTTTCTTTTCTCTCTTCTCTCTTCTCTTCTCTTCTCTTCTCTTCTCTTCTCTTCTCTTCTCTTCTCTTCTCTTCTCTTCTCTTCTCTTCTCTTCTCTTCTCTTCTCTTCTCTTTCTCTTTCTCTTTCTCTTTTTTGTTTTCTGAAGGGAATTTCAATACAGTTAAAATTCTGTTACAGATCTGCTGAGAAAAGCTAGGTAATAAAAGTAACAAATTAAGGACAGAATTATGCCACAGACAGTGACAAATTAGCAGTACTTAAAATATAGTACAAGAATTTAGATTTAATGAAGCCTTGGAAATTCTCCACATTCTTCTGTCTCTTCACAATGTTTCTGTTATGAAGCTTTGCATTGTAGTGTTGTGTGTGGTTTATTTCCTCTTCATCGAAGCTTCATTTTGAGACAGCAGCTCAGTAACTCATTAGGTAGTATGTAAGCCAGAAAGGAGAGCCAATATTAGGGGAAATAAATAAATAAATAAATAAAATAAAAATCAGGAAGGAAAGCAAATGTTTCATGATACAAAGTACAACTTATAAGAAATATTTACATCTAGACTTATCATCAGTTCTTCCCAGCTATTTAAAAAACTTGTCCATCTTGTAGGAGGAACTGGCATCTTCTTGTTCAAGAATTTTCCACTGTCATTAACTACCAGCCTAGAATTGGAAAGATTTACTAAATAAGATCTGTTGGCTCAGAAAGCCCTTAAATCCAACTTTCTATCTTTCCATCTTTCAAATGTAGAAATATGTTGGATATCTTTAGAAGATATCTTTTCTTTTGGCATGAAAACTGTGGGAAAGAGAAGCAGTTTAAATAGATGAAAGTGTATGCTGCTATATTCATTCAAAAATTGCCATTTGAGAATGAGCAAGAGACCATCCAGCCTGTTATTTTGTCTTTGTTTGTGGTGGCTTCTAAAGAATGCAATTAAAGAGACCATAATGCACTTAATTGTGTTATAGTAGAGCAGTAGGCTTTTCACATCTGTTCCCATAGCAACAACAACACTGCAGAAACAAGTTGTTCAGGCTATAGCCTATGTCAGACTGGTATGGGAAAGATCTCCCTGTCAGGGAAATAACAGTAACTTTTTAGGCTTCAAAATGCACAAATTAAATTGTGCTACTAAAAAATGCATTGCTTAAAGAGTTTTATTTTACTAAATGTGGATGAACTGTATTTGAGATATATATAGTTCTATTCATAAAAATAATTATATATTTTTTCTAGTGACATTGTTTTAAAGAGAAATAATTTTGCTGGCTATAGACATTAGAGGTTTTAAAATGACTTTGAATACTGATAACCATACTTTACCTGGAAAGTTATAATAAACAATTCCTAATCTTTGGTTTAATTAAAATAGTGTGATCGTTAGTAGCATGTTTTGTACCATTCTTCAGTACATAGATGAATGTTTATTGGTGACTTGCTTTTAAAGTGTTGAGATGTTCATAATGTACAAGATGTAAGTAATCACTTTTCCTTACTAGAGTCACTATATGAAATGAGGTTCTATTAAAAATTGCAATCCTTTCCTCATAAATATGACATTATTGTCAAATGTTTCAGCTATGTTGTATTAGAAGTAAATAAGAGAAGTGTTGTGTTGGAGAAAAAAAAAAATGAAAGGACTATGAATATATAAGGATCTTTTCCTTCTTTCTTGAGTGGAAATTCTCTACATTAGACGTCAGGGATTAGCTGAACTGCCTAATAGTTCAGTAAGATGTACCAAATTAGAATACATTATCTTTGCATCTCTGTACCATGCTAACAAATACTATAGTTAAGAATGCAATATTATTTTGAACATCACTTCTAATTTTCATACCTGCATAATAGTTTAAATAGTCCCTTTTAGGGAAAACTTTCCATATTATTCTGTGTCCAAATATATATATTTTTGAAATTGTAATGATACTTCAGCTGTACTCACATCAAGGAAAAATACACACTCTTCTTTTAAAAAAATATTAACTGCAATTGCTTTAAAAGACCTCTCTAAAACCCAGCTGAAATGTGAAATAAGGAATTTAAGGCTAAGTCCAAGGAGGGAGGTGAATTTACCCTGGCTACATAATTAGATGGGTCAGCTGACAGCTGTGAGACTTGTTCCATCCAGTGGGATGTTTTCATTAAGGCTACTGCCTTTTTTGATTATAAGGAAAATTAAAATAAACAGAGTCAGCAGCTGAGAGCTGCGCCTTTCAAATTTTACAGAGCTATAATAGGACCACATCAAGAATAAAAATAAGATTTCTAGCTTTTTTTTTTTTTTTTTTTTAACAATTCCAGCTGGTCAGCATAAGCATATTTCTCTTCAAGCTACTGCGTACTGAAAATCCAGCTCACAAATGACGAGTCACTGGAAGCCGTATCTTTAAAAAAGGATACTTCATTGACACCTTCTGTTTAAACTTGGACGTTTGGATTTTCTGCTTTTGAAAACCAACAAAGCTTTATGATTTAATGTACTGTAGTTATTTTCAGTTAGATGATGAATTCCAATCAAATAAACTTTTTTTTCATATTAAGTAAAAAAAAAATTATGAAGAGTTCAAATAAAATCTGCTTATAGATTCTCTTACCACTTCAGACTAACACTGCCTTTCTTTCCTACAATATCAAACAAGGTGAACTGAAAACTGTTATTCCCAGAATAAGCACTCAGTTCTCATTCTGTGATAAATCCAGATTTGTCCATTATAATACACTGACTTTCCAGCTCACCAGATGGTTTCACTGATGTAGGGGATGTGAATATAGGAAGAAGCAAAATAGACAGTTGTGCTGGTGGGAAGGCTGGAGGAAGATCATTGCAGAGACTAATGTTTGAACATTTTAATGCCAAATGCAATCCGCAGCTCTGAGGTAAGTCTCTGAACTCTCTATGCAACATACAGGGATGATGAGATTCCTGAGGAAAGAAGTCTGTGCCAGCTGCCATAGTATGCAGGGAGCCATTCAAGTTGCCGACTGTTCCTGGTGCCCAATTTCTTTTGCCCAGATATGTATTTATACTTGTCATCCTTCAGGCTCCTCCCTCTGATGGTTTTAGCCATACCATCACTGCATCAGCTCTTCTCATTAATGACTCTTTTGCTCGTTATTTTCTCTCTGTTCTGGTCTTTTTTCAACCCTCACATAACTTTATAACTGGTCTGATTTGTTCTATGAAATCCAGCTTCCTGACATTACTGTGTGTGCTTTTCAAACTATCTTCCCTGCCTCACGTCCTTGGTCAAGGAAAACTCCCCCATATCTCATGGCTGACTACCAGGGTTAAAATTATTTCCTATGTTTTATTTCATTTTTTGCAGCTGTAGTCTTAACTGAGGATTGCTAAGACCATTCATTTTTCCCTCTGTATTCTGGCTTTTCTCCTTTCCACCTTCCATTTTGACAGCTCTACCCTACAAGATGATCCTTTATGCTGATCATGAAGGATTCTCACAAATGTGCCTTGTTTACTTCCCACTTCCTCACTGTTGCTGTCAATGGCCAGCCCTAACAAATCTTGCTTTTTCTGCTGAACTGCTATGATAGAAATAACATGCCATTGGAGATATTGCTTTCTAGTTGGGTCAGGCTATACTCAGGAGGAAAAAAATCATGAGTTACTTCTAATTATCACCCACAATTCCTGCACTGGCAATTCTTCAATAGATGCAGCAAAACAGATTTTCATGATGTATAAAAAGCAGTCTTCTGACACACTGCAGCTCCTCTGCCAATTCCAAGCCTTCTGCCAAACCACAAAGTACTAAAGCTGTTCAGGGCTAAGATCTCCAGATTTCTGAAATAACTGAAGCTCTCTGAATAACCTAGCAAACAAAACCAAAATCACTTAGATCTGAGGACATTTAAAGGAAGTTGGTCTAAATCATACAACCTTTAAGTTATAATACAACTGAGAATGTGGCACACCAATGGGAATTTTCCAGAAGCTGTAAAAGTATATCACTTTACCAGTTCCATCTTTTACTCAGAAAACCAAAAAGCAAAAGCCCCAGATATTAAGAAATTTGTGCCATTAAAATAGCAGATTGGAGGTGGGAAGAAACGTAATCTAATAGCAGGAACAGAAGGAATAAACACTCTCAGAAGAAAAGTAGAAGAGTTTGAGTTCACACTGTTGATGTTGTGTTGCAGGAGCAGCAGTTGATAGGGTCAGAAGATATTAATGACTGGAGAAAGCTTAAGAATTTTTTTTTTTTTTTTTTTTTTTTTGTATCAATATGAGCACACTAAAACGTTTGCAAAATAAGTGGGCTTGATAAAATAAGTTATTAGGAAGTTTAATTTTCTCTCCGTTCTGAGAGAAACTAGCACCCTCTTTACCATTATTCATGTTGTGAAGGAGAGATGAGGTGCGGGAATGTTTATGGCTAAGTCCTTCAGCAGTAGCAGTCAAAGTAAAAGGCAAGTAAAGGGCAAGAATTGAGCTCAGCATTTTCATTTTCCACATGGGACGTTATATATTACATTTACATTTTGTATGTATGTTGCATGCAATTTTCTTGAGAGTATCCCTTCTGACATTTCTGCCATGTGAGATGGTTGGGTATTTGTTCACTTGCATTATTTTTATCACTTTTAAATTATGGTAGATTCTTGCTGACAGGAACATACAGATTTTAGCATAAAGAGAGTACAGATAAAAGAGAGAGAGAAGCGAGGAAAGAAGATAGGAAGCATTAGAGGAGAGAAATCAGAAGAAGCAGAGGGAGAGATTAAGAAAGGCAGTGAGTTAACATTTTTAATGAGCTTTTACTCCCTATTTGTTCCCTAAATTTTACTATAATGTCAAGCTACATCAGAACCCTCAATCTTAGCTTCTTATCTTCAAATGACATATATCATGACTTAAATAATGTTCTCAAGGGATTCTAAAATCTGAAATAAAAATCAGTTCATTCAGGAAAAATAAAATACTTTATGTATTTATCAAAGAGCTATCTTCTATCCTTCCACTTGGAAAAAATCTTCTTTGCCTTTGGTGTGCTTTAACCTGGCAGGCAGTTTAGTACCAAACAACTGTTTGCTCACTCCTCTCCCAGTGGGATAAGTGAGAGAACTGGAAGCAAAATAGAATTCAAGGGTTGAGATAAAAAGTATTTTCTAAGACAGAAAAGGAAAATGGAAACAAAAATACAATAAAAACTATACAGATATATACACGTATGTCCCCAGTACAATTACATGCCACCCACCAACCAATGCTCAGCTAACAATACAACTGCCCTCTGACTGCTAGCAATGCAATGTCTCACCATCCGCTGACTGACACCCAGCCAACTCGCAAGCAGTGACCTGCTCCCTCCAGCTTTACAGCCCTCTCCATGATGCTCTACTTAGAAACTTCTTGTGTATATTTCATTGTTAGACACAGATAAGTGCAAGACTGTCCAGGAGCACTCTGCATAAAACAAAGCACAAAGAACATAGAAGTAGTGATTCACTTTGTGTACTATGATGTCATATTTAATCTCTTCACTTTCACCCAAAGAAAATAATTATGATTCAAGTAAAATACTGTGTGTTTGACTGTTTCATATCATTATATATACATGTTATCAATGTTTCTTCTGATAGAAAAACATCTTAGAGGCAGGAAATTGCTAATTAAATAACAGTTTAATTGAAAGAGGAAGAGGGAAGGAAAATCAAGGTTGAATTTATGTGGCTAAATACAGATGCCTGCTGAGTAAATATCTATATTTAAGCTGGTAGTTTAGACACCATAACTCATGCGGGCAAGCAGGTTCTTCTAGGGCAAATTCGACTCTTCCTGATGATGGAATCATAGAACCATAGAATATATATGCCTAAAATAAAGTGGAGAAATGGTACCCTAAGCTTCCTCTTTTTCTCCACTGATGACAAGGGGAAGTTAAATCAAATATATATATATAGACATTAGGGTGGTTGGTGACCCTGCCCATGGAAGGAGGGTTGAAACTAGACGATCTTTGAGGTCCTTTTCAACCCAGGCTATTCTATGATTCTATGATATGATGATATCAAAAGAGAAATGGGAGCGTTTCTACCTCAGGTGTTACAATATCAAAACGCTGGAAAAACATTTGCAATATTATTTGAAAGACAAGTGGGAAAAGATTTATTGGAACTGGAACAAAGTTGGTTTAGAGAGATTGCTTTGTGTCATTCTTCTTTCCCTGGAGAAAATGGTCCCTTGTGTTACTCAAAGAAGCAAAATTGGTTGCATCTGAAACTGGAAAGAGGTTTTTCTGTCTTAATTCAGATGAAGATGAGAGTTAGTTTATATAGTCCTGAGGGATCTTCATCTGTCACTTCCCAATGCAATGTGGTTGTACCGTTTTCAATTTGTTTTCATTTTGCAAATCTGTGCTATTAAGTGAAAACAATACTTCATCTTTGAATTCTCTTTTGATAGAGCTGTCTCTAAATTATTTGAGAGAAAAAAAAAATTCTGTTCTGATAAATAAAACTACTGCAGTTAGATTGGTGGTTATGTGAAGTTATCCTTCTGTCCAGTGTAGCACTCTAGAACACTCAAGAACTAGCTGTGTATAATATAGGCTACATGGGATAATTTGCTAACCTACACCAGAGTCTCGAAGACAGTAAAATCTGGTTATGGCCCTCAAAACTTGGAAAGCACTATGTCGAGAAGTAAGGAATTAAGAAGATATCTGTTTCTTAAGAGGGCACAGATTTTGAGGGTACAATTTAAAAATCAGGGTTTAGTGCATATACTGTGTTAGGAAAAGCATTTGGTTGCATATCACAAATCCTAAAAATTCCCTGATGTACTCTGACTGCCTGTGTTTTCAGTGAATCCCACAAGTGCATTAGGGAATGTGCTCGTTCCCTTTTCACTTCACAGAAACTGCAATTCACTGAGCAAAGAAAAATTACCAAAGCCCTTGAAGGAATTGCATCAATACCATTTACTGTTCCAGGATGAATAAAAGAGTACTTCTGACCTCTGTCTTAAAAGGTGGCGAACAGTTAGGGGAAAAGGACAGACATTAAAACTTGCAGAATTCCCCACTACTCAGCAAACCTTTGCCTTCCAGACTTATGAAACAGCAGACTGATCATCTAAATCATCACAAGAATTCCCTTACTTTCTAACTCAGCAGTCACAGAATGACTATTAAACACACCTCTGGGAAACTTAAGGTTTATTGATGCATGCTTGATGTGCATTTTAAGTCTACCTTGTGTTACATGTCCAGAATATTGAGTGACTGATGCATTTTGAAAAAATGTCTTCAAGACCAAGGTTTAGAGAGACAGAGATTTGCTTCTCAGTGTGATCAGTCAGAATCAAAGCAACATCTTTTCCATTAGGGGCCTGAAACCTACTCTGGCTAAAGTGCAGCTGCAGTTTCCCTTGGCCATCTTTGATAACCGTAACTTAAAAAGGAAGAAGATAGCTGAAATAATGGGAAGAGTTTTTTTTCCTGCCGTGCAGGACCCACAAGTGACATATCACAGCAACTAAAAATATGTGTAAACATAGATACATATATATAGATTTAAAAGTGTAATAAAAATTATATATTTCATTTGAGTTTCAGATCAATGTACTGCTTTGAGAATTAAACACTGCTTTGGTTGTGCTGATACCTGAAGTCAGCCTCCAGTCTCTATTTTCCTATTAGAAAGAAAACTTGTTAAGTGTTTTATGCTATTCTGAGAAAGATATCTGCACAGTTTTTGTGCCATCTTATATTTCAACCTCATTGCCACTGAGATGTTATTCTCCATGACGAAAGTATACCTACAGATTACCAGCGTGACCAAAGTTAACTGTTATGCAAGACAAGTACTGTTCCCTTTTTAATACATGTCATATACAGATAATGTCAACCAAAAAAAGACCGAAAAAGAACAGATAACAAAACTATTCTTTAAAGGAATGTTAACAAGTATCCTTTATATCCTGTTTATTATAACAGCCATAAATGTGGAGGAGCCTATGCACATTCCAAAATATTCAGGACATGGAAGGCTAAAGTCTCTTGGCCTCAAGTGCTGAACCATTAGAAAGAATGTAAGAAGAAAAACATGCTTGGATGCTAGAAACAGTGGTAGTGTGGATCCAGAGTGTTTGAGTCTAACACAGGATGCTTTATATCAGCCGCAGATATATTATGTTAGCAATGCTTCATAGTTTTCCACTGTCTCCAGACGAAATACAGACATCCAGACTCACAGTAAAATACATAAACGTCAAAATATCCAATAGCACAGAGCTCTAGCTTTTTGCTAACCTCTTTCCTACCCTCTCCTGTCTTCACTTAAATACTTATAAATTATAAGGAAAAAAGAACAAATAGTAGGCAACAAACTTGTTATAGCAGCAGAAGAAAGTACACAGGTCTATCACCTTCATCATTCTTGAAATTCCAACTTGATGAACAGCATCACAATTTGGCACAGGCAATACATGAATATTATTCTTCAACCCATACTAAAATTGGATTGTCCGTGAGTTGTGTTTTGTACCCTTTATGTCAAATGAAGAAGAGAAGACTTGTCTTAAAACAGATGACGCTTTTGAGTGTTGCTATGGGCACATTTGATAAAAAGCATGTCAAAATGGGTCAAATTCTTGAATGCTGTCAGCAACATTTAAAGTTTAAGGAGTTTACTGGCCTACTGGAGTAAGGAGCAGAAACATTTCTGTATTTATTCCCCAAAGGGGTGAAAATAAAAACACCAAGCATATGTGTAATTTTCACTAGTGTTCATCTAACACCAGGAACAGTTTTTGAGAAGGTGGTGAATGAAAAATTGCATGTTTAGTGAAAAATGAAAGCTATCGTAATGCAACAGTTTCAGAAAAATGAATTAATAGTGCACAATGACAAGGAAAACAAGTGAATACATGATACTATAAAGTATGTACAAACATTTTTACATGTAAACCATCTGAATGCGAGAACTGAACATCTTTTATAAGTCTGGTAAAAGACAGAATAAAGACGTTCTGGCATATAACAGTATTTTATGATTGTTCTGCCTGTTGTCATCTCTTGAATATCAGCCCTAAATCACACAGTGAACTTCTTCCAGGAGTCAGATTCCAAGTCATGCTTGTAGCTACTACATCATCAGCTAACATTTCTAAATTAGTTTTCAAGGGAAAATGTACATATGAGGAATGTATACAGCTGTAGAGACTGATGAGGCAGAAGCTAGAAATATCAGAAGCTAGCAATGAATGAAGTGTTGAAATATTGAAAAAACTGTTCAGCAAAACTTTTCAGCATATCACATCTTCAGCAATGTTACTGACTTATGCTACTTTAAGAATTTGGTGAAATTGAATTTACTGAAGGATGATGAACTTTTATTCTGGATGACTTTGAGCATTATTCAAGGATCTATCTATGAGGTACAACACTTTTAATTTCTCTTGTTATTTTGCAAATAATCCTCCTCTCTTTTTTTTGGATGAAGATTTTTATGGATGAATGTGGATGATTTACTGGAAGGCTCTGAGAACAGCAACTAGATTGAGCCAATGCCAAAATAATTAGTGAACATAAGGATATCAGAAGTTGTGTTCCCATGCTTTTTTTTTTTTTTTTTCTGGGAGGTTCTTTGGCTTATTTCTTAGTCATAGTCAGAAAAACTCTGTGTGTTTCCTTGTTTCAATGGGTTACTTTCAGTGAATACAGCAGAAAAGAGCAGAGGCTTTCTGCAGTGTCTGTAAAAAATGTATGTACTATTTTCTCAAAAATACAATTTAACTTAGATGACAATGTAGCAGCTAATTGTTTTTAAACTGTTCCAGATTATCTCTTGATTATAACATAATTCAGTTATACATCAGAGATACACATCATGTTAAGTACTTCATTAGCTCCCCAATTTCCCTCCTTTCTAAATTTACTAATAATTTAATGAAAATAATTTTTTGAGGTATTTTAGAGTTTCTAGGTGGATGTTTCACAAGGATTGTTTTCCAGATGGCTGGCTGACCTAGAAAAAACTAAGTACTCATGTGGTTCTCAACCTTATTCCACTTCATAAGTGATCAGAAATTAGAGAGTCAGTGCAGTAGAAGCAAGGAATGGGCAGCGCTTTGGCTTCATTTTGGTTCTTGTCATGATCAACAAGGCAAGTGGGACAAACATCATCTCACGCAAAACAGTGATCTTAGCAGCACCCACAGGCAGCTATGGCTCCCATAATATTTGTTGCTATGTTGCAAAAGAGAAACAGAGAGGGAGATGTGCTTTGGAGATGATGTGTCTCCCAGATCACATTTGTCTGTGCTTTTTACAGGACAGAAGGTAGTTCAGTAGGTACAATTGTGGTCATGCAGATGTGTTTCTGGCACACATAGCTTCCGTAAAGGCTTTGAAACTAGGGCTTATTATTTCATTGCTGCTGTCTGGAGAGCTGGCTTCTGAGAAAGTGAACAGACACAGATATGGACCTTGCAATTGCATTTAGAATAAGACAAGTACATCAGAGGGCTGCAGCTGAAAGCAGAGAATGTTTAAAGTCTTGACCAATGAAAGTGAGTGAAATCTGGAGAGGTGACTCTGAGATGTGACACCAGGAGCCAAAAGATGTCGGAAAAACTGAGAAATGCAATCAAGAATAGCTAAAAGATGTAAAAATGAGAAGTTAACAAACTCTGAGAACGGGCACTGGGGAACATAGCAGATATTTGAAGATAAAAGGAGATGTTGAGGGAACCCATTGGGAAATTAAATATTATAGGCAGCACATTGGGGAGAGTTACTGCAATGTGAGTAATTAAAATGTTGAGTTTACATCTATAAAATAATTCAGGATAAATATGTAGCCAGGCATGGGGAAGAGGCCCTCCTGATCAGCTTGGGTTTACATCCATGATTCTGTCATCAAGCACTGCAGTAGGTAGCCAGATTCATCCTTCTTTGACAGTCTGATTTTGAATATATTTTTCTACAACAACGATTTAAAATTTAAGAAATATGATTTCTAATTTAACTTGTATGGAAAAATGTGCTGTTAGTTGGACAGAACATCAACCTACTTCTGGCTGTTTCTCCTCATTGCTGCCATTCATCTCTGTATGATCTTACTCAGCAGATCCGAATCCTAAAAGTTTCATTCAGTTCAATCTCCTTCTCATCAAATTTTCCAGATCTACTCCTTGGCTTTTAACCTAGCTATCAATCTCCTTTTGCACTCAACCCCAGTTTCTTCAGGTTTGTTTCTCTGTTTATCCACATTTACTGTATTCAGGCACCATAGGTCTGGCTGCAAATACCTGAGCTCCTTGTCATCTGCATTCCTCTTCTCTTTGATTCTTAATCAGTTTTTTCACCTTTCCAGTGTATGCTCAAATAGAATTCCCTCTGTCTTCCATGTTTTCTTCCATCATTAATTTTTCTTAATTGTATTTGCCTTGATCAAAATTGAATCTTCCTTGTCCCTAAACCCTTCTTTGTGATCCTAGTGATTCTTCTCTCTTACAGTTTTCCTTTTTTTCGTCTTCCTTACCAGTTTTATAGTCCTTGTTAGTAAATATCTACAGGTAGTCTCCCTCAACTCTGCCTCTTTTATCTCCAATTTTTCTTTCAATGCCATTTATTTCCTATTCTGTGTTTTAGTTCTTGTCACATCTATATTTGCTTATTATAATCACTCAGATAATTCCTTTTCTGTAATCATAAAATCATAGAATCATGGAATCGTTTGAGTTGGAAGGGACCTTTAAAGGTCATCTATTCCAAATTCCCTGCAATGAGCAGGGACATCTACAGCTAGATTGGAACTCAGAACATAGTGAAGCCTGATCTGGAATGTCTCCAGGGACAGGGTTTTTGTCAATTCTCTGGCAACCTAGTACAGTCCTTCACTACCCTAATCATAACATATATTTTTCTTCTATCCAATTTAAATCTCCCCTCTTTTAGTTTGAAATTGCCTTCCCTTGCCCTATCACAACCGATCCTGCTAAAGAGCCTGTTCCCTTCTTTTTTATGGCCCCTCTTTAAAGACTGCTCAGATCTCCTCGGTGCCTTCTCTTCTCCAGGTTGAAGAGCCCCCTCTCAGCCTGTCCTCATAAGGCAGATGTTCCAAACCTTGGATCATTTTTGTGGCTCTTGTCTGGACGTGCTCCAACAGATCCATATCTCTTCTGTGCTGAGGACTCCACATCTGGATGCAGTACTCCAGATGAGGCCTCAGCATTGCAGAGTAGAAGGGCAGGGTCACTTCCCTTGACCCACTGACCAAGTTTCTTTTATGCAGCCCAGGATACAGTTGGCTTTCTGGCCTGTGAGGGTACACTGCTGGCTCATGTTCTGCTTACCATCCAGCCTACCATCCACCAGTACCCCGAAGTCCTTGTCAACAGGACTGTGCTCCATCCTTACATCCTCCAGCTTGTACTGATAGAGGGGGTTCCCTTGATCCAAGTTTAAGATCTTGCACTGGTATCTGTTGAATCTCATGAAGTGCAACTGAGCCCACAGCTCAAACCTGTCTAGATCTAGATGGCATCCTGTCCTTCAGGTGTGTAGACTACCCCGCACAGCTTAGTGTCATCTGCAGACTTTCTGAACGTACACTTAATCCCACAGTCAGTGTCTTTGATGATGATATTAAAGATAATCAGTCCCAGTACTGTCCCCTGACATACACTACTCATCACTGATCTCCATCCAGACATTTTGCCATTGACCACAATTAATTAAGGAGTTACCAAAAGCAAAAGATAGATAGTAAAATATAAGGTACTTAGATAGGATAGAAGATAAATGTCAGTGAATGTAAAATCTCTGACAATTTAATAAGCCACTATAAAAATACACCTGGAAATTACCAAGTGAGACACTGGTAACACAATTGTGAAAATTCTTATAAGAACAAACAGCATCTACATCCTCACTTCCACATTCCTGGTGCCTGATTCCGTGGTACATATTTCTTGTAGAAAAGGGTGCCCACATTTTTGCATGTCAAACAAAATAAACAAATTGAATTTAGCCTGAGGCAGATGCCTAATATGAAAAAAATCAACTCATACAACTTATGTTTAGTAACCCTGTAAGCAACTGAAAGCAAAGCCTTATAATGGAAAGTGTTGAGCAATCTTAGTAAAAGGCACTCAATGTGAAAAGCTCAACCTATAATAAATTTTTCTTAAAGTAACTGTGGCTGTCCTTCAGCTCTCCAGTTGCAGGCTAATTTCACAGTCATTATGAATAAAGTTCAATGGCAACAATTTTAAGAGCAGAATGTGTATTTTTAAGCAGAAAATTGGGGGATAACCATGTTAAGAGTACTGCTTTTTCATCTTTCTGGTGTCGGAAGAAAACAAATTTTTTAAGGATTCAAAATACAGATATTATCTTTATTTTATTTTACTTTTTTTTTTTTTTTTTTTAAGATTAAAAATGTGTCATTTTAAATGATGATCCACTGCTAGACTCCTAAGAGAACAAAATTGGTCATGAAGTACCACTCTAGAAGATAGTGAAAAAGAATTATTTCAGATATCATACATAGATTACAGATAATACAAATCTTATATATGACCAAGAAAATTCTAAGCTGTCTTCTCTCATGCAGCAGAATCTGGAGAGGCTGCAGGAATCATCTAAAATGTTTGGACTACATTGCTATGCTAATCAAGAGAGGAATGGCTTGTTCCCATTTTCCAAGTAGGGATCTGGGAGAAGATTTGATCTTTGTGTTTTTTTGGGGCAATGGATATGAATATGAGACACTTAAATTTCTTGTAATATTTTTATCTTATCTAAATTGTGTTCTATGTCTTCTGGTTTACTGCTCTGAAAAAAAAAAAGTTTTGTTTTACTTGCTATTTCTTGCTGTTCTCACCTCACTGTAACAATGTTCACTTGTAAAACGCATAAATTATACAGTCTTAATGGCAAAAATGTATGTATTTTCTGCAAAGATCAAACTGGAAAATGTATTTTTTGACAGTTTTCTGTTAAAAAAAAAAAACAACAAAATGCATAGGCAATCAGATGATCCCAGTAAAACCTTTGCAACATTCATCAGAGAGTGTTCAAAGTTTCTTGCCCTTGCCTTCAATAAATTGTATATTGCTCTTATCCCTGCATACTGACTCTCATTCTTTACTGTTGCTTTAAGGTCAGCCCATGGAAATATACAGTCTTGCAACTGCCAGAGATAATCACATATGTTTAATGTAGAAAGCACACAATTTTAAGTATGAATGTAATAGATTGTCCATTTTGGCGCACAGATTTCTTGCTACATCTAGCAATTAAGGTTAAATTACATTAACTACTGCTAATATATATAAGTATTGTAAACAGCTCAAGTGTTACTCAGATGTCAGACCGTCAATACATCTATTCAACTCACAGATTACCTAAAAGTCTGTCCTTGACAATTTTACTCACAGAGCAGAGCTCTTACTATTATTTCTTCATTTATGATCCTTTTGCCTTGCCCTATGGATCACTCGATGATTGTAAATAAAAGAACTAGACAGATGCACGGTGAAATGAGCTTTTGAATATTCAATGCCGAGAACCTTCTAGGGTATTGAAGTAAGTACTAACAATTGAAATTTTTTCAGAGATCTAGAAAATAGAATAATGGTCAAGATAATTGTATGTTTTCCCTTAATTAATATTATCAGATGAGCTATAAAGGATATGTTATTTGCAGGAACTTAGAGACCTTTGTATTGTCGTATATTTATAAAATACTTCTCTTAATGGATAGTGAAACATCACAGTTTGTAAAAATATATATGCATTAGTCTTGGAGTTCAGAATCACTGCTGTTGAAGAACAGTAGGAATAAAATTTCCCCTTTTCCACACTGCAATTCTGCAAATAATAATAATAATAATAACAATCAATCATACAAGCAAACCAACCCATAGATTAAATTTTCAGTATCTAACAAGAGTAGTAGGATGCAAAGAGTCACCAACAGAATGGCAGTAAACAGAGAAATAAAGGAGTCCAACAAAACTATACTAGAATTGGAATTGCCACTTCAGAAATATTCTTCACTTTTGGTGAGTAAAAAAGCAACAGAAAACAAGTCTGGTTTAATTTTTCGCTGTTCATAAAAACAAATAATACTGAGATTTGGAAATGGCTAAGTGATCATTTTGCTTTGTGACTGTACAGTATAAAGACAGTAGACAGTCAAAGGGACAAGAAATCTAATTAGTGAATGCTATTTTGAAAAGGTTAAAAACTATGATAGGTTATTTTTATTACTGAATACTAGAAGGGAAAATTCCTAATCAGCAACACTTGAAATAAAAAAGTTTAAGATTTTGTTCCCTTTTTGAAGTATTTGGGGATTTATTGTTATTACTACAACTATTGTTGTAAAATAAATTACTGTTGTAGAGTTTTTTGTTTGCTTTGTTTATTTTAAGAAACCTGTCATTGGTACATTGACCTTTCAGTTCAAATTGCACTCAGGATGCAAGTTTAGTCAATCTTGACAGAAAGATTTATGCTAGTAATGAAAAGCCAGAGCAGATATCCATTCTTAAAGTTTTTGCTGATAGGAAAGAAAGAAAGTTAATTGTATTTCTATCGTGCTACAATACTGGAACTTCTCTTCGGTTGATCTTCTTGTAAATCACAGTCAGCTTCTGATACTCAAAATGCAAACTGACGTTTACTACAATTAAGTTATTTCAAGTTGTAAGGACACTTTTACAAAGAAAGTGAAGCATCAAAAGAAAAGAAGCACTCTAATAACAGTGATTAAGGATCTTATAAAACTGGCTTTGGGAAAATAAAACACTGTTCTCGAATATTTGGAAAAGCTGGCATGAAAAGTAAAAATGCATATTGTTATGACTTGTGATATATTTTTAAATCTATAGCTAATACTGCTGACTTGCTTTACATCTAGCATTGAATTATATAACTGGTTATTTTAAGAAAAATATTGCCTGTCCACTGAAATGCAACAGAGTTATGAACAATCAATATACACCTCTTATCTCTCTATCAGAGCAGTAGTCTTTGCACTTTTTTCTTTTGTCAAATGCAAATAAATATATACAAATAGAAATATATACAAATATATAAAAAGAGTATGCATTTTTTTTTTTCTGTCAGCTTTTCATTAAAATTTTCAAATTTGTCATGGACATTAAAATACTTATTTTAAACTAAAATCATTTCTTAATAATTAACTTTAATATACATTTCAAATTTCTGGATTTTTAAAAATCCCTGCCTCAGTCTCTATATGGGTTTGAAGAGATGAGTAATATTTTGATCTCATCATTCACAGTATGGCGAAGGATTTGTTTCACTATCATCCATGTGGCAAAAAGATTGCATCTGTTGATAAAATTCCAGTTGCACTGACAATGATTGCTCAGAAACTGTGACACCTTCGTGATAAAGCCAGGTAGGATGAGAACAAAACTGAGGTGAATATTTCTGATAACTCAAAAGATCTTTGGCATTTATGGCAGTATTTAATATGGAGGGAGATGAGTGGTTCAGACTTCATATTGCTTGGGGCTGGCAGTCCCAGCTTCCTTATCAAATTTGTAAATACCTGTACATGACAGTCACCTTCCAGCAAGATACTTGGGCTTCTTTTGAGACAGAAGTTAGTATGTCCTGAAAAATTCAGTTATTATAATTGTATAGATACAACTTGAGCTGTATCTTAAATATTCCCACATTACTGCAATTCTTTTTTAGACATCAATGTTGGATGAATAGTGCCTTAGATATACCAATTTACCTCCAGCAACTAAAAAGGGAGTTCTGATGGCTGAGACACAGATCTCTACATTCAGTTATCTGAATCCTGTTCCTTCCATTTTCTCCTCCAGTCAGTATTTTTTTGTGGATATTTTTGGTGTTTATGTTCACATCTTAGAAATTATGTATCTTCCTCTCAGCTGCCCAAATCCCACAAAATTTAGCAGCCTAGATTCAGATTCCACAGGGTATCTAACTATGGAAGTCCTCTTTTTTATCTCCCCCATAATAAAAGAAGGGTCTTCATCTTCAAGATTCACATATCTTAAAACATGTAGATAAAAGTATTGGGAGTTTTACAAATACCTAGAAAGCCATCTTAAATGCAGCACTGTTTGAATAATTTGTTATATAACTGCTGTTGAAAAGTTAACATACAATTCCCAGTTCCCTGGATGAGAAAAATCATATTAGCCATATTTAGCAAGATACTGCTTGAAGAGACTGATTTTGCACCCTTGTTGAGAAAGTAGATTCTATAAAGTTTTAAGTTTTAGATATGGAAGGGACGTTGTTAATTCCCTTGCCAAAACCTTTACATTTATGATGTACTTCCTGAGTTAAGATTTTATTCTATGTTCATTTCTGTGATGAGACCAGAACCATAAAAGTTAATGTTTATCACATCTTCTGATGCTAACAATAAACTATGTTACCAAATATACAGAAAAGTATATTTCACATGGTCATGAATGCTTTTAATAAAAACAGCCATATTCATCACACTTATTGCATGTCATAGCACCAAAATTACTTTCTAATTCCTGACAGTAACCTGTCCCTGATTAATTCTGATTAATTCATTTATCTGACACTGGAATATCCTTAGTTGGAAGTGACCCACAAGGAACACTGAATCCAACTCCTGGCTCCACAGAGGACCACCCAAAATTTAAACCCCATGTCTGAGAGTGTTATTCAAATGCTTCTTGAACTCTGGCAGGCTTGGTGCCATGACCACTGCCCTGAGGAGCCTGTTCTCAGTGGAAAAACCTCTTCTGACATGATCCTCCCCTGACTCAGCTCCATGCGATTCCTTTGCGTCTTCTCACTGTCAACAGAGAGCAGAGATTATCTCCTTCCCCACTGCTCCCTTTGTGAGGAAGCTGTAGGCTGTCATGAGGCCTCCCCTCAACCTCCTCTTCTCTAAATTGAACCAAGGGACATCAATTGCCATTCACGTGTCTCCTAGACCTTCACTATTTTTATAGACTTCCTTCAGACAGATTTCTCTATTCAACTTCTAACTCATTTTTCTTTGCAAACTTCCTATTCTTAATATAATTCTTAATTGCTGGAAGACCAGATAAGCTGGAATTAAATATGGCATCAATAAAAAGGAAATGGGGAGCAAGGCAGTAGCCTAGAGTTTGTTTGAGCTCTTGTGAAGAGAACTGAACACAATTTAACTTTGCTTCAGTACTAATCTGGAAACAAGTCTAGAGTAAATGTTTCCCCAGAATCTAATTAGAAAATAAAAAATGGAAGCAATGGAGGTCGTTGTTGAAAAATAATTTGTATCTGCTTTCAAACTAAAGTATGCTTAAATGGCTAATTAGAAGATCCAAATAAACACTTCTAGAGTAAAAAGCCTTTCCCTCCTGTAGACACATTTCTCAGGGATGTCTTTAATGCTGACTGCTCATCAGGGAGTTTGCGTTTGAACAGTTAGATAATTAACAATCTGTCTAAATATCCCTCATTTTTATTATGTTTAGGTTTTGATTAGCTTTAATTCTCATTTTTGTTTTTCATGTTTATATTTATTTCCCACAAAACTCTCCTTTCTACATTTCTACAAATTTGTAGCCAGGCAAATATTGCAATAATGTACAAATATTTCTTTAAATTTAAAAGAACAATTTTCTTTAATCCTATTATGCTTTTTTAAATTTTTAAACAAGTATTTTTTTCACTCATACATTTTTTACTTAATATGTTTTTATACAGGTATACAGATGTTTATATATATACATTAATATGCACTTATTTTAGTTTTATTACTTTTTTTTTCATTTTGTTTCGTATTATAACCATCCCCATTTTATTTGGCATCAGGAATAGTATAAAAAACTATATAATAGAATTAGACAGAACAAGTTGTTAGATGCGTCAAAACACCCTAATTGATACTGTGCTTCTTCAAACTATACATATGTTGCTTAGACTGCTTCTGAAATAATAAAAAAAACCTTCGTGAAATCAGGATTGGTGTTTATACAATTGTGTCTAAAGTTATTGAACAATGTCTCTGTAATGAGTACAGTTTCTCTACTGCAGTCCTTGGCACGTAGCTTATTGAATCAAAAGAAGTGAGAAAACTAAACTAATTCTTCAAGATTTAAATAATTCTATTTCTCTAATTTTTGGTTTTGAGTTATTTAATAAAGTGATGTTTTTCCTGGATGTGATTATTTACACAATTGAATTTTAGCCATCCAAATTTCTTTCAGCATGACTAACAAAGGGGCTCACTGAACAGCCAGTGGTTCCCTTATGAACAGATGGCACAAACTGATTCTGTAAGCATCAGACCACCCATTAAACTCTGCTAACACTGCAGGGCTAATTCTGGATCCGTCCCTGTAGAATATTACTTCTCAATGCACTGATTTAACTGTGCATAAAAAAACCCTGAAAGCAACTGAAGGGGAGGTAGCTCTCTCTTCCTTTGATGATCTGGGTTTCAGATATGCTAAAAACTATATCATTCACTGGTAGAAGTGAAGAATTCAGTCTGATCTAAAAACTTAAGGAGATCTATATATAACATTCTATTAAAGGCTCAAAGAAATATACCATCCACATAGAGGAGAAAAGATTAGTGTTAACCAGTGTGCTTGGTCTCCTACTTATTTTCCAGTAGAGAAGACAGACCTACGGCATTAAGAGGAAATATAAAACTGTAGAGCCCACTGCCAAGGTTTGTGATTAGAAAACGAAATCTGCTTGCACGCTGGCTGTTTTATTTATTTATTTTTTCTGCACGCCTCTGCCCCTTGAGTTACATGTCTTCTCTGAGTGATCATTTATTTCCACAATACTGCCTGTATAAAAACCTGCTGTGAGGAAAATGATCCACAGTAAGTTAATCAGGCACATAACACTGCAGTTACACTATGACCCTGTCTGCTTTTCCACCTTGTCAAAAGTGATTTAAAATTTCATCTTACAATGACCAGTAGTTGAGCTTGATTTCCTTGCAGAAGTTTTATTCAAATCTGGTTGTTTCCTAAAGTGATAAATAAATATTTGTTTAATGCTTCCTTGTCATAAGGATTAACTTCCAAACTGACAAGATTTTTAGCACTCATGATCTGGATTTTAGAATTTATTGCCAAAAATATATCAAAACATTGACTCCTTATCTAATGCTACTTTCTCACACTCATGTATATTGGCTTTAGCTTCATATTCTTTATATATTTTGAAATAAGATTTTTTGTCAAGTAGTATATTGGCTAGTCAAAACAGCATCTACATAGGAGACTCCAAAAGTAACACTTCCTACTTATTTCCATGGAAATTATAACAAAGAGCACAATATCAGAGTTTGATAGAGCAAATTCTCAGCTACAAAACTATTTTTCTGTACAGTCAACCCCATTAGCAATGCATTTTCATTTATGATGAAAAAGAGCCTGCATGACACACTCATAAAAATCTGCACCAGCAGAGATGATCCACTGTTTCACAGATGTTACAACACTGTCATTGCTAGGAAAATGTTGCCCATGCAGCCTGTCTTTCATAGGCCCAAAGAGATGAAAGACAGAAGGCACCAAATCCAGACCGTATAGTGGGTATGTTAGGAAAGTCCAGCCAAGGATGGCAATGTGCTTCATGGTCTTAAAGCTGGAATGGTGCCTGGCTTCATTAAGTTGCAGGAGAAAATTTTTTTTCTCTGGCCTGACTGCAAGTTTGAGTGATATAGTGGTTAGAGTTGATGGTTTGGCCAACTTCCAGGAAGTCTGGAAGGATCAGCCCTTTCCTAACTCAGAAGACAGTGCACATCACTTTATCCACTGAAGACTGCATCTTGAAGTATTTCTTCAATGGGGAATTCATATATTATCACCATGGAATGCCATTTTGACTCTGACTTAGAGTAAAGACACCATGTCTCCTCACCAGTAATGAAGAGATCCAGGAAACTGTCACCTTCAGCCTTGTCTTGGTTCAATAGTCCCTTACAAACTTGTATAGGGTGTTCCTATTTCTGTGTGAATATTTGTGGGACCCACCTGCTGCAAACTTCGTGATAATCCAATGTTGCCACTACTGTTTCCAAATCATTGAAGAAAATATTCAACTCAGCTTCCTTGTTGTAATCCACACACTCACATAAATGAGCTCTTCATTTCATGGTGTGAAAGCTGCATATGGCTGTCTGGAACATGGCTTGTATTTCACAGTGCTATCACCACTGCTGAAGCGCACCACCCACTGCCTCACTGCACTCAAATCCACTGTTTGGTCTCCAGAAATGTTCAGCAAGCAATGACAAATTTTTTTCTGCATAGAGGAATTCAGTGAAAAACCTTTGCTTCACTTGCACTTGCACTTCCACATCAGATACCATTTGTCAGACTGCCCCTCAGCTACCATTTGTTGCACGACAACAAAAAGTAATGGAATATTGGTGGGTAGGCTTTGCCTCTACTACCATGCCACCATCTGTGTCTGATGTCATGGGCAAAGAAAATAAAATGTGAGGCATTACTTTATATGAGCAGACTTTATAAAATGAAAAATCATGGCACATGAAAGGAGTAGACTGTACTTTAGGGAACTTTCACAGAATACGTTTCCTACTTTGGCACATATGCCATTGAATTCCAGACAATCTATATGAATGTGACTGAAATCACAAATATTTTAAAAAGTTCTTCAGAGAAGCGAATATGAACAGAGTGAATAAAGAAAATTTTAACACACTGAATAGAAACTGATTCTCACATAGGTGACAATGAGAGTACCTTCAAGAGCAGACATCATGCTTGATTTTGTAGTCATTTCTGAATGAAGGAAATTATCTGCAGAAAGTCAGATGCAGACTGATCTGTAGCCTAAGATGTTTGTTACAGAAATTAATTTATGTAATTAGCCTGAAAAAATATAAGAGAATGATTCCCACAGTTTTAGTGAGGCCAAGTGGGGACAACTTCCAGGAGAAAGCTTTCTCCTAGTACTAAGTGATTATGGATGAGTTTCTTACATGATAAATCAGACCACGTTAATAAAAGTATAGCATCTTTCTCAGGGTGTACATAGCCTGTAGGCCACTGTGACCACTATTATCCATATCAAAAAGGTTATTGGGCCACATTGCCATTTGCTCTCAGCCTGCTCACCTGAATGTTGTTTGTATAGAGGAAAGGAAGATTACAACAGTATTGTATTCCCAGACCCTATCCTGTTCCAAAACTGAGATACAACTGCAGTGCCTTCAGGACAAAGGACATCACAGCACATTCTTCTTTTTCTCTTAATGGTTATTTCCCTCAGGAAGGCTTTTAGGTATAAATCTAATTATCAAAAAAATTCAACATACTGCATAATCTTTTATCAACAAGACATGAAAGCTCTCTTCTTTGAAACTAAGAAAAATCTGGAGAAGCATATAATCAAGAGATGGCTCCATCTACTTCAAGCACCAGTGTTATTCATGGTCTGTTTTTCCTGTACCTCCTGAATACTTATGAATGAGAAAAGTTCTTATTCTTCAAAAAAATATATACTAGTTTCAATGGGAATATGAAAGATTTTGTTGAAAATCAGTAATGCCATTGAACTGCTTCGTGTTTGACAGAATCTTCTGAGTAGGCACTCCTTGAATTACGTTGCTTGAAGTTGCACACTCAAAAAAGTCTCAACCTACACAAAAGGCTACAAAGAGAAAAAAAAATTATAGTGATGTGTATCTTCATCAATGGTTAGATTATTATCCCTGCACATGGAAGACTCCACTTAAAATCTCTGTGCTCATTTTTAACAGTCACCAGTTTGCAACGTGAAGATAACCTGCATATTGGCACATACCTTCTGACCACAGTGCCACTGGTTGTCCTGGTGTGAATGTCTTTGCATTGTCACTATTGAAGAGTCTTGAATGTGTAGAAATCTTCTTTATTTGTATTAGTAAGACAGTCCCTCTGAATTTCAATGAGCAGGATAACTATGTGGATCTGTTGAATCCAGCTTTGCTCCAAATAAATGCTTCTTTATCAGAGACTCTAACTTTTGAAGCCAAAATCCTTAAGGTATTTTAGCACAATATTCATAATTCTGCTTTCTGTCTTTTTTTTTTTTTTTAAATACATACATTTTCTAAAAGCCAAACTGTGTAAACTTCAGCAACTCAGATGTTGTTCAGAAGTATAATTTTACCACAGAACACCAGCAAGGTAATATGCAGTTGATATAATGAGAAGGTTTTATTTACCTTTATAAAACACAGATTATAGAAACACCTACCTAGATGTAGTAGCCTTTAAAAAAAAAAAAAAAAAAGTTTACTATGGCAATCATGGAACTCAAATTAAACTAATGAAATCCATTACCGCTACTCATAATGTCAATACCGCATGAAATTTGAAATCTAAATACCCTGCACAAGTAATTCTAATTTTCATTTATTATCTCCCTAAACACTCATGAAGATAAGCAATAGATGAGATAACATATTTAATCCTTCCCCCTCATCAGAATGCACTGTAAAAACATTTTGAGTTTAAATTACATTCCTACACTATTCATGTTCTTACTGATATATAGGGAATGCATAAGAGGCCAACAGCCTCAGTTTCATAACTGAACAACAACAAAAAAAAAAACTGGATATGCCACTGGAGAAGAAAGATGAAAGATTCTGCTGCTAACAAGCTGCTGATTCTATGTCTCATTTGAATGTTATTCCTGATGTCTAAATTTATCCCTAGGATATATTTGGAATCATCAACAGGTAACAGGAGTGGGTTGTTCACTAGAATTTTTTAGCTGCTATGATGAAAGCTACAGGTCAGAAAAATGACAGAGCATGCTTTCAGCATTTCAAAATGAAAAAAAATCCCGAGCCTATGATTAGACATGTTGCTAAATCTATGGAAGTGAGCTTCTGCACTGTTATATATTTACTGGCATAAAATTATGGGAAATGTTTAAGTATTTGCAGAAAGTTCAATTCATTTTTTGTTTCTCCTAAAAACTGCATATAAAGATAGTAGTCTCTTCATAAAGTTTTCTTGGTGGAAACTTTACATCATTAAAGATATTAATATTAATCAGTCTAAGAGCACACTGCAGTTTTTTTAGAGCTATGTCTAATGTATAGTGTGCTGTTATGCAACAGCAGAAATGAGGTATTAGATTCCCATGCTCTGCTCCCAGAGTGGTGAAATTCTGATAGAAATGAAAGGCAGTAACCTATTTTAGATCAGGATAGGAACAGGTACAAGTGATGCATTTGCAGAAGTGCTCTTGCCTTGTGAAACACAGTCCTACTAAGTCTCTCTTGTTTTTCTCTGCTCATTAAGGTAGCCCCTGTATTCCACTATTATCTCTTTTCAAATGTATCAGATGCATCTTCCAAAGTTTAATTCTCCATATTGTTTGCAATCAGCCTCCCATCTTTCACACACGGGCACAGGCCTTTATGCTAATTGAAAAAGTGTACGGTAAAGAGTCATTGATGTCAAAACTCCAAAGGCAGTCTTAGATTTGCATTTTTACCAAATACGCCATTTCATTTATAAGAGAGAACCAGTAACTTCATACATCAATACCAACTTGATTATGTATTCAGACAAGAAAATTTGAATTTGAGAACTAAATACATAAACTAACATTGAGTTGAGTTTGCTAGTTTGCTACAACAATAGATTGCTTTACTGGTGAAAAGTTGTGTCACATTTTACAATTGGAAGGGGCATGAAATTCGTCTGTGAAATACTGAACTAGCTGGAAATTATCATTTTTACAAAATTTTGCTTTGAATTTTTCACCAGAAAGAGCAGCTTACCAGTACAAAGCAGAAAAAAAATTAAACTAAAAGATATTTCAAACAGACATCTACCAATAGACAGTCTTTAAATCTTTGGGTTTTAATTTATAAAAGATCTGAAATGTTAAGTACAATATATGTAAAACAATGCTTGATGGAGACAAAATTGAGATAGCATTATGAGAAACTAACAGTGGCAAAAAACAGTACAAACATCTAATTTTCTCTGGTTTTATACAGGATTTTTCAGTCATATTGCACTAGAATTGTTGTGTTAGCACTCAACAGCAAGAGATGATTTCCGAGCACAGTTGTCCTATTGTGGTGTTAATAATTATCTCCAAAAGACATTGGCAAAAGGAATTTCATAAAATAAAATCTTCTGCATGAGTTTGAGTGAATACTTGAATGTAGTTTTAAAAAATTAAATTTAGGTTTTAACCTGAATTATCATTTTTTATTTGGATCAGTAAATGAAATAATTTAAACAATTATGAAACTGCAATAAGTCTGGCTGGTCTGGGTATCTACATGTTGGAAACTTTGCTAAAAGATTATTCTCATGTCATTTCCACATCAGCTTTACAAAATTCAAGCAGAATATCTTGAAGTTTTGGACAAGTATTTGAATATTTGACTGCATGTACTCTTCATCCTTTTGAAGTGGACTTTTCAGTAAGTGATGAAAAACAACAGATGTAACAAGAACTGAAGGAAGAACCCATTTTTCCTATGTGGATGTTTTAGACAGTTACCTGTCCATAATTTTTACACGTTTAAATACATTTATAGATACATTCACTTTCATCATAGGTTTATTTCCTAGTATAAAAATATTCTTTTCAATGCATGGCAAAAAAATATTAATATTTCAATGTAATCTCTTCTTTTCTAACAGGTGTCCTATTTGCTGCTTGCAGCAACTACCAACCTTTAGTTGGGAGGGAGATCTGCCTCCTTGTTCTGAAGAATTTTTTACCTCATGAATGGATGTACATCACTTCTGGGTGTCTCGTGGAATATTAAAAAAAAAAAAAAATCAGTTAAGCATCATCATCTGTACTAAGTTCTTATAAAACATTATAAAACAGCGTTGTCTACATGGGAATTTCACACCTTATTTTCAGATAGTGTTTAACTTAACAGATATGAAGTGTGAAATAATGACTTACTTATTTTGTTAAAAATCAGTGAATAGAGATGCAACAGTGACTTTTCATGTGCTACAGATTTTTAGATTGTCACTCTGCAATAAAGCCAGTTTTGGTGACTACAGACAGAACTAGGTGTTATCGCAGTAAAACAAAACTCAGATGTTCAGTTTACATCTCTTTTGTCTTTACTCTGTGCTTAAGCGTTTAATGTCTTGTGTTCAGTCTCCAATTTTCACCACATAATTTGCAAACCAACTCTGTAAACCATGATACACAGTGACAATTCCTGAAGTCTTATTTTCAGCAAAACACATTTTATTCCCCTCTACAAGCAATATTTCTACATATGCTTCCCCTGTCACATTTATGAAAGATATCAGTTAACATGAAGTTTCCATATGTTTTTGACAAGATGGAATCCTTCCTAGTAATTTTTAACCATTTTCAATGTGTCATATTGAAATCTAAATAATACATAGCATAAGAAACAGAAGTTGTTTTATCTGCTGTGTTAGATAGTTATTAGCCTCAGAATTACACTGTGATAATAAACATTACCAACATTTATTTCTCAATTAGTCACAGAAATAAAATAGGAGTATAGCTGAATATTCCAGCACACTGAATCATGATTCCATTGCCTACATCTTAAATGCATTGAGTCTGAGTGTTCGCTCTTCATGCTTGTAATGCTATAATGCAACAGAAAGCACAGCAATGATAGCAGAACAGCAAGATCCTAAACAGCAGCAAGTAAGGATTTCCTCAGTGCAACAGCCATAGGCATAGAAATAAAGAAAAAAATCTGCTTAGCCTAGGAAGGCCTCAGCTACATAGAAATCTTTAGTAAGATACTGCTGCCACCCCTGCCAACCCATAAATGAGGTCTAGGAAGGGGCTGCTCCTGATTTAACCCCTTCCAGTCACTCAGGTACACTGCATGCATCTGAGCTCCCCTGGGTTGGCTCTGCCTTCTCAGCCTTCCAGGTGCTCAATCACTGTTTCAAACTATGACTTAGAACTTCTGCTAGAATATGTTAGATATGTGTACTGTGCTTGAACTTGTGCCCTGAAACAAAAAGGAAGGTATTTAATAAAACTACAACTGAATTGCATGAGTCAGTAAGAAAATTGAAAAAACTTAATATTAGGTAGAATAATCAGTTTTCAGTTCGTATGAGCCATGAATAAGCACTACTGAATATCATTAAACAGTTCTCATCAAGAATAGGCCTAGCACCTAAGAAACTCCTATTTTGTTGGAAAGTTATGGTTACTTAGAGAAACATAAGAAATCTCAAATACCAATTAATGATAAATGTGTGTATTCAGTTGTGTTACTGCTGAAAACAAAGGAAAACTGGAAGGATTGAGTACGGCTAGAACAACTGCTAGGTGATGTTTTGTTTGCTGTAACGTTGAGCCTTGTTATTACTCAGTAAATTGTTTATTAACCAGTAAGCTAATTTGATTGCTATTTCTTGCTTTACTTGTCACAACTAGTCTCACATCATCTTTTCCAGAAAATGCCCAGCAGAATCATCTGTCAGCATGTATAGGAAGGAAAGGAAGCTGTGTGCTAAAAAATGAAGATCTGATCAACTTTATGGATGGAAAAAGGTGTAGCTTTACTGAAGTGTCCTGAAGATTGGCCAACTTAATGCTAACAAGGCTGAGGGCACCTTTGCTCTTATTAATGAAAAAAGAATAACTGCTGTATGTCTGAGTAAAAGAATATTGAAGTATCATTCAGCATTTCAAGTATGTCAGTTGTACTGACATTTCTCCCCAAAATACAAAATATTACTGTGAAAAAAACTTCTGAAAACAACATTTCAATATAGCCCTGGTAAATGAAAAATTTGTAAGAAAACATTCATTAGCTTCACTGCAGTGCCTTATTATTAAAAAGGAACAATAATGGCAAACAAGATACAATTCCCATATAAGATAATAATTTCATAGTATTGCCCTTTATAATTATTAAGACGTAATAGTTAAATTCTAAGGTGCCATCAACAAATGCTAAAATAACAGTCTTCATATCAGAAAGCTGCTTCCTAATGCCCATTCTATCCTCTGAGAATTAATTCTAGCAGTAAGGCTTTCCTATAATTAACACTGTCACTAGGGAATCAATTTTGCTTAGAAAACATTTCAGATCTCATAAAATGCAGATGATCTTCCCACGGTTTTGTTGATTCTTCTTTTATCTGGTTGTAACCCAACAAATCACAGCTGGGGTTTCTGTAAGGAGCAGTTCTGATTGGATGGAAACCAAGAGGGACAAGATGGCAACAGACCATTGGTAAGGCTACTGTGGCTCACAGATAGAAGGCAACTGCCTCCAAACCTGTCAGTCACCCCAGGCTTTGATATTGCTCAATGCCACAAGAAGTCCAACAGTCCATACTGCTGTTGAACTTCTTCACTTTTTGTCTGAGCTAATTTTCAGTTTGTTCCTGGCTATCAGTAGCTGATGGGAGATGGTAACCTTTAAGTTATTAGGCAGCCCTAAGCAGCAGTACTTAGTTTTTCTAAATGGTTAGCGCATCTGAAATACATGCCATGTCACGATTAATATAATAGTAATGACACCTCTCCAGGGCATCCAAAACAGTATACACAAAGTTCACATTGTCTGATGGAACAATTAATGCAATAATTTTGACTCTAATATGCCTTCACTTGTAAATCATCAAGTCATTAACCTTAATAAAACCAACCTGCTGTCATTTATCATGCTCATCTAGATTGCTTGGTACTGCAATAACAAAATACTTCACAGTAAGGAGCACTTGAATGTCCCAGTGAAACCTGGTAAATACAGCAAGCTTTTAATGCATTGGGAGTGCTTTGTAAAGAAAAAAGACAAACTGGAAAGTTACGAGAAATAAAATAGCTTTCCCTCTCCTTCCCTCCCACCAAAAAAAAAAAAGAAAAGAAAAAAGAAAAAAAAAAAGAAAAAAAAGAAAAAAAAAGAAAAAAAAAGAAAAAAACAGCAATAATTAAACTTAACAAAATAGAAGCTGCTTATAACACAGTCCCTGCAGTAAGAACAAAATCAGAAAAGTAACTCTATTGTAGTTATTCGTGAATTTCTTCCAGAAAATTTTGGTCAGAAAACACCACATATTTATATTGTAGATATTATCTTAACTCTTATAAGCTCAAATTCACCATGAAAAATGCTTAATCACATTACAGATTTTCTATTTCAGGTACTTTTTTAATGATGAACTAATTCTTAACTTGTTTTGTTTGCCAATGATTATTGATCTATATATTCAAAAAGGACTAAGTAGCTCCCAAATGAAATAATAAAAATCCAAAAAGAAATCTCATTAGAAGTTATAATATGTGGATGGGTGGAAGAACAACCTGAATCCAGTGAACTATTTAGGAGCTGCTTAACAGCACCATGAGGAATAATTTCAGAACTAAATGACCAAAATAAGGTTTAAAAATATTCAAGGGAATGGAAAGATTACTACAGTGACAACTATCCATTACATACAAAAATTTTCACCAGGAAAATTATTGTACTCCAGATTTTTTTGAGGGGAAAGAAAGCTCTGAAAATAAAACACCTCAGTCATAGTTTTCATTTTGCCTCCTATAATCAGTTGCAAGCATTACCTCACTTTATGCTTAAAAACTGTACTAGTTGTGCACTAGCCTGTCAGAAAATCTTGAATAACAAGTTCTAGAGGACACTATTTAAAGTTACTGGCCTAGATCAGCAGCTGACATATATCACTGTAGTTCTACATAATTCAACGCATCCTATGTGTCTGACTCAGAATTTCCATAGGGAAATGATCATTTATCTATGAATATCCGTCTAGCATTGCCTCTTAGTTAATAAGAAAGGTGTAATTGGAAAGCCTCTCACTTTAGGTATTTTACTCTCTGAGACATTGGCTCAAGTTAAGAATACAACTATTACTATCTATAACAGACACTTGGCAAAATTATCTCAATAAAAATAGCATATTCAGTTGTTCAAATGAAATTACAATTTGCAAGGAGCCCCATGGTATTCAGTCCCATGCTGGAATTGTTTATTCCATACTAGCATGAGTTGCATTACAATAAGTTACATGCAGTGAAATATATCTTTATTTTAGACCATTCATTTCACAACATTGAGCACTCTGATAGTACCAAGCTTCAATAGTAGCTGTGATTTTATTGGCCCATGTGTCTTAGTTAAACGATATGTGAAAAAAAGCAGTGCAATGAATAGTGTATTCCCGTTACAAGCAGTTACCTAAACAAGTTATCTTTTTTTGCTTCCATTATCATCAATAGATTGATAGAATATGCTTAGAAGAATAAATCCTTTGGAGTATATTCATAAATGAAAATGACATCAGAACTTCACAGTCTTTTCTTGGCAGTTCCTCAAAGTTATTGAAAGCCTTAATCTAGGTACTAACTCTACATGAAATGCTCCATTGTAGTCACAGAAACAGAAAGACGAGTCTTTAAGGGTGAAAGCCATAGGCTTTTTGGTTGCATTTACCAGTTATATCACCAACTATGCAGTTCTGTTTTGGAAAAGTAACTTAGCATTACCCCAACTATTAAATTGTTTCAGTAAAAGAGTAACCTTCGTAGTTTCGGTACATTCAGTACATCCACTGAATTTCATCCAATTTCTCAGAAAGTTTTCTCATCACTGGCTTGGTAACAATAATATCACTAGGTATGTGAATGTGGCAAAGTTTATATCAGTCACATCGGTGATTTTATGGGTATGGGCATGGATGGGTCCAGACCTACGGAAAACATGACCTATGTCTTTCATTTAGGTCACTGGTCTTGGGCAGGGCAGGAGGAGGTCAGGATGTGTAGTCACAGCCATGTCAGGTTAGCCAGAAAATACAAAAAAATTGAGAACTCTGGAGCCAAAACTGCTTTAGCATTGCCTGTCTGTGATCATACAAAGGGAGTAGGAAAACTCAAATTTCCTGAAAAAGTGTAAGATATTCCAAATGGTTTCTAATAGAAGCATTTTAATAAACCCATTTTCAAAGTTGGTCAAAATCTAGAGACCAGAAGTATAATGAAGAACTTCTGTTGCATTCTTGAATGGCTTGAAGGTCTTAGCCTGGAAATTCATGTTTTGGACACAGAAAACTCTTGTTTCATTTGCATCATTTTTGGCAAAGTTGTTCACCTAGTTTCTGGCAGATCACTCACACTCCATTTTTCATGAACACAGACTGTTCTCTGCCTGTTGAGTATATACAGAATAACCAGAGTAAACTGAAAAAACATGCTTAAAAAAAAGTGAGAGGCATGTAAATAGAAAACAACTACAAAATGCAGTGTCTAAAGGTGTTAAAATGGCAAGACAAAATTGAAAGAACAAATATTCAAGGATTGAAAAACATAATAAATATACAACATAAATAATAAATTCAACACATTTTTTCTGTTTCTGCAGACAATAAACATCAGTTGTTCTCTCATTACTAATGTGCGTCAGATGTAAAATTTCACAACAGCACGGGTGATATTTAGATATGATTTTTTATTTTCTTTTAATAGCAGCAACTTAAGTCTTCTTGTTCACAGCGTGGAAACTTGACTGTAAAGCATTTATTGTGTATCATTCATCATTTCTTTTCATTTTGCTTATTACATATGTTTTGTCTTTTTTTTTTTGGAGTTTGTGATACTTCTGCAGCATCTGCACACTATGGGAATCTATTGTGATTTATGTCTTTCTTTCATTGTGTGAATGTCAGTAGTAAATTCCTAATTCCAAAAATGTTTCCAGCAGTTCATTAAAACTCCCATCTATTAGTCCTCAAATCTAATTACCAAGAAAAAGGCTGATATTAAGGAGGATTAAGTACATTTCTCACAAACCATTTGATAAAAACACTGCTCCTGTTTGTTTCATCAGTAATATTAGGATAAAAATAAAAATGAATCTCCTGAAGTCAGTAGAGTTTAAATGGTATGCAGCTATGTAAACAGAATGTACAAATATAAGTTCTGTACTAACTTGTAGAAAAGTGTTTAAAATTATGTTATTTTTTTTCCCCAAAGGCAAACCAGAGCAGTGTCATACTCAGAACCTGCTGAAATTCAACTACAGTGAAAGCCCATTTATACTTTTGACAATATTCACTTGTGGGAATGTCACATAGGATCTAAATCTCCTCTTTTTACATGCTCATATGTTAGTCAACCAGCAACTCTACCAATTTCCTTTTTCCCTTGAGAAATTATCTTCCCAAATGTCTCACACCTTCTGTATTTGGATGGGTCCTTCTAAATCTCTCCTCATCATCTCATATTTCTAACTCTGGTGCTCAAATTTTGTCAAATACTACCAACTTCATAAAGTCTTGTTTCCCAGGACATCTCTCTGGCCTTCTCATTTGCTTTTCTTTTTATATATTTGCTTTCCTTTAACCCTATTCTCGCTCTTTCATGTTTTTTGGACTGTATCCAGCATTACAGAAAATGGTAGAACCTGAGAAGTACTTCTAGCTACTGTATTTTGCCCTAGGAAAGGTATTGGTATTCAACTCTGATGGTGGCAGTCTAAGACCTTCGTATTAGTAGTTCATAAAAAGTTATGATGACTAGTTTCTGAAAGGCAGAGACACATGCTTGAGGAAATTGTGAAATTAGTAATCTTAGTGGATGGCTCATGTAATATTTAAAGCTGAGAAATGCTGGCATTAGAGAACAGATTGAAAATATAAACAGTATCAGGAACTATAATAAAGCTAATAGTCAAAGACAAATAGGTCATAGTAGTCATTAGCAAATCTGGAAATTAAAACTCAGTGTTTACTGTGCTTGATATAAACCCTTATTAATCATACTTTATTTAGCTGAGAGACGATCTGAATTTACTGCAAGACTTCAGTGAAAATACCAGAACTCTAGACTAACAGGAAGAATGAGAGATTAGAGAATTAGAGATTTGTTTTAAGCGCAATTTGTTGTTGTTTTCTGGAATTATTATTTCATGGATCACTTATTTGGATATTAGACTTCTTACAAGATTTTATTTCCTAGACATTTATGATTTCTTCATAGAAAGTCTATATTCAGGATCATCGGTCTGAAAGGAGCGTAGGATGAAATATTATTTTCTGCCCATGGTTTTCTGCCTTATGTAAGAAAGAACAATTCATGTGAAACAAAGAAAAAAAAAAAGGAAAAGACATGACTTCATGTACACCTCAGTATTAAAGCAAACCATTTTTAATGAATGTCTGAACACAACTAAGAACATATTTTCCACATTAAATGAAACATGCTTTCCCTAGAGTTTACCATAATGACTTAATAATATGATACTTCGCAAAATAGAAATATTCAAAAGCACAGAGAAATAATTTTGTAGTAGTGACAGATAGCATTTGTCTCAGTACATAAAACCACATTGGATATCAAATGATGTTCTGCGGTAAAGAAAATATAATCTGCAAAAATTGTAAATTGATCTTCGCTTTCCAGTTTTAAAATTATCTGCTTACAGAAAAGTTTAGAATTGTAGTGAAATAGTCCTGCAAGTGGAACTTGACATTTTGAAAATGGATTAATCTTTACAATTTAATTTCAAAGAAATTGAGAAAAACTGATTTCAGTTGAGGGTATGGGAAATTAATTTCAGAGATTTGAAATACATTTGCAGGAGAGTTTTTCTGCTTCTGGATGTTTTTACCTCAAGAAATTCTAACAATCCAGAATGTTGATTGGCCCAATTACCCCGCTTAAAATACAATTATATTGATGTATAAGGTTCCTCTGCCTCATAACAACTCAGAGTAAAAGAAGAAAATGATAGTTAAATTAACTGTGTTAATATATGGCTTCAGAACACTGCTTCCGCAAGACTATTAGCTATAACAATGTCTCTTTTACTCTGGCAAAATCTGATCTGCTTAAATTGTCAACAGTCCGGAAAGGAGGACAGGTTCAAATCCCATGATGGCACAAATCTTTAATTAATTGCAAAGAGCAGGGCCTGGCAACCACAGGAGAGGGACAGAAAAAGGCGTGGATATATTGCTCCCTGATGGCTTTTCTCTGAGCTGAGTTTTAGAGCAGATTGTTCTTGTAGAGATATTTTCCACTATCCCATGTAAATCTGTATTGTTTAGAGAACAAAGAAGAAAGTTTGTGATGACAAGAAGTTAGGATCACTGCCTGATAATGCAGTTGAGGTCTGTCAGAAGTAAGGTAAGTATTCTGAAACAGAAGTTTTAATGTGACTGATGCAGAGAAAACAGAATGAATATTGAATTGAGTTTCTAGATAAATGTTAATATTGATTATCTATCTTGCTATAAAATTAGTTTCATAAAGAGCTAGTAGACCATTTTTTTTTCTATCCCATGCAGAGGTTGAACAATCAAATGCCTTAAACACAGCTTTTTATGCAAAACAGGAAAAAATCACATAAATTTTGCAGACTTTATCCATAAACAAAGCAAAAGCGATAGCGTTTTCTACCATGTCAGACTGACGTAGGAGTTTAAGCTATTGAAAATCAGTGAGTTAAATAGAGCTAGATACTGTCAGAAATCCTAGAACGTACTTATTTTCCTGTTCAAATAAATTGGGAGAATTTTGAAAATACAGTAATACATAAAAACATACAACACTGTCGATAAGTTACCAGTTACCACACTCTAGTAGTTATCCCTGAAGCCATCATTACTCACTGCAATGGGCAATGACGTAATTGACTAGAAAAACAAACACCACAGAGATTTCAAAATAGCCTTAGAGATTAGTACTAAGAAAGCTGTCAGTTGTTATCTTATACCAGCCTGCTCTTCTAAAATCCTAAAACACCTAAAAAGTCCATGATCATTTGTACTAATTGACTAATTTCCATGGCACTTTTCTCAAGGCATTCACATGATTCAGGACAGTGATTAAATTAAGCATCAGACACAAAGAGATATTCATAATCAACACAAAACAAATGATCCTGATGTTATATTCTGAGTAAAGAGAGATTACATCATGCTAAAGTAGCTTGAATGATCAACCTGGAGGTATTGGAATCGAAAGAATTGCTTGAGAAACTGAACATGGTAACAAGGATCTTTTTAGGTTGTTTTCCATAGTTATACATAAGAGTCTCAAGAATAAAAGTGTCTTTGGAAATATGTCTCAGATCTAACAGGTGTGGAAAAAAGGTAACCATCAACTGTTTATTGTTACATTACATTTTCCTCCCTTTGGGGCCTATTTTATTCTTTACTAAATTCGCTGCGGGTTGGCATCCAGTATGTGTGAAACTGATAGTGAGCGTTTATCTTACTCTTCACCAGTTCTGGAACCCAGAGTCTTTGTAAAGTTCTTGTACCATTTTGTGCATCATAAGCTTACGTGGTTTGAATTAGTATTTTCTCAGGAGGACTTTCAGTAAAAAGGTGAAAAAATAGCAATAAAGTGTCATGGCACATAGAGAAAGAACTGAATCTTGAAAAGAAGTTATTTGGTTCAAGCTTGTTACCATATGTAAAACATGGGGGAAAAAATCTTAACAGTGTCTTTGATTTTCTACTGATTTTTTGCAATCAGCACTAGAATTGTGAATCAGAATATTTTTCTATAATAACAAATCAAAATTTCAAATTATTCAGAGTTCAGCTATCCCTATGGAAAACCTCAAATTGTAACCATATGAAAGCAATTCCAGTAAGCTATGCTTAATTTCTAGCATAGCTTTCATACGACTATATTAGATTAATTTTTAAGTAGGGAACATAAGACATGGAACTGGAAAATTCATTATTAATCAAAACCTGATGCAGAAAAGGACCTGGGGGTGTTGGTTGACAGTTGGCTGAACATAAGCCAGCAATGCTCCCAGGGAGCCAAGAAGGCCAGTGCCTTTCTGCCCTGCATCAAAAATAGTGTCCAGCAAGACTAGTGAAGTCCCTCTATACTCAGAACTAGTGAGACAGCACCTCAAGTGCTGTGTTCAGTTTTGAGCTTCTCACCACAATAAGGATACAGAGTTGCTCACCGGAGACCTCATTAGTCTCTACAACTACCTGAAAGAAGGGTGAGACCTCTCTTTTATCAAGTGACAAGTGGTAGGATGCGTGGAAACATCCTCAAGGTGTACAAAGGAAGGTTTAGTTTGCACATTATGAATAACTTCTTCATGGAGAGGTGGCCAAGCATTGGAATGGGCTTCCCATGGAAGTGGTGGAGTTGATATCCCTGAAGGTACTTAAGCAATAAGTGAGTGTGTCACCAATGGACATCGTTTAGTGATGAAATTGGTAGTATTAGTTTGAGGGTTTGATCTGATGATCTTTAAGGGTCTTTGCCAACCTAGATAATTGTACAGTTCTAAGAAAAGTGTTGTTCTACACACTTCCCACCTCACCCCACGTTTATCAGATAGAGGAAAATTTCAGGGATTTGCCTTAATTTAATTTATTAATTAAATTCAGGGTAGTATGCTATGCCTGCAATGGTCTTCATTTATTTTTGTGCTGAAGCCATCACTGATGAGAGCAATCAAGAGGTTTTTCCCTTTTCAGTCTTAGTCTGATGCAGTGGAATAGGTGCAATACCTTAAAATAGTGAAACATCATGCCAAGTGTAGGTAAGGTGAAGATTGTTGCAAAGAACTGGTAACTTCAAGTAAATGTCTAGGAGACTGAAATTTTACTCGTTAACTATATTGCTAATTATTTGCATCAGTAGGCACAAGAATTCTTCAATCTCTGCAGAATCCGAAGTAGCAGTTTTGCAGAGAAGCTGCTCTCTCAGGCAAGTGGAATTCCTCAAAACTTGGCAGAGAAATAATTATTTACAGCACTCTCAGACTGACTGGTTGTTTTTATTCTGCTTAGTTAAGTCTCAAGTGACTTGCAGTATTGTTAATTGATGCTTGAAATAATAAATTCCATTATGTTGACCATCAATTTGTTAAAAGAACTTTGACGTATTCCTCTTGTTAGTAAGCAATTTTACTTAAAAAAAAAAAAAAAAAAAGAAGAAAAAGAAAAAGAGAGAAAAAAAAAGTGATTTTACTAGCTGGGCAGGACTCCTCCAGACCTGCATATCCACACTTTTAAACAGCCTTTTATAATCCCTGTTTATCTATAGTATTTACATATATTTTTGCATTTTAAAGGTTAAATGATCGTTTTGTTCATCTCTACCGTTGTTAAATGTAACAATAGTACAATGGTGGTTGAAGATATTATTGTTCATTTTGCCTGGGGCTATAAAAATAAATATATGCATATATTTCAATATATATGCATGCATTATAGGAGTGAAAACTCTTTTTCAAGGCCTAGACATGCAAGGAGTGTGATATTATCTTCTCAATTTTTTTGCTAAAGTTCTACAACCAATGACCTGAGTTCATCTCACCTTCCATTTGGTACTTCACTGATGCAATTAATTAGAAGTGTAGTTACTAAATGCTTCTCTTATGGAGTGCTGTAGACATCTTGACAAAATGATTCATATCTTACTGAAGCTGACTCATTTTTTGTAAATTAATACCTTTTTGCACTAATGATAGAGGGAAACCAAGGTGAATAGGCTCCCAAATTGGGCAGTCCAGCTAAATATACAAAATTGGATAGATGAAGTTAGGTATAGCTAACTAATTTCTAATTATCCAAGAAAATTTCTGTCAAAATTGAACCATAACTGCTTCATACTTGTACCATAATGGATGTAGTATAAAATTTGTAGCAATTAAGACCTTTCTTATTTTTAAGTTAAGGAAGAGTTTTAACACAGTTTAAACAAAAACCACACACAAGAGATTGCTAGTTTGGGTAATATTACACAGAATCACAGAATCACCAAGGTTGGGAAGGACCTTCAAGATCATCCAGCCCAACCATCCACTTATCTCCAATAGTACTTACTAAACCATGAGTTTAGATTGAAAATTTCTGACTCCTTTAGCAATCAAGATCTTTTTTTTTTTTTCTGCTTTTTGAAAACTTGGATGAGAAAAAGCACAGTGTTTTAGTAGAAGTTCTATCATTGCCTTAAGCATACAGCCAATCAAATGTCTTTCAAAGTGACAGTGAAAGAAAGAGAGAACTAACAAGAGGACAGTATCAGGGGACTGAATGCTTTACCAGTTGGAACTGTGAGCTGAGAGTAAGGTTTATATACCTGAAAAACAGGATAAGAGGGACAGATCTTTGATGAGACAGTTATATATTGGAGAAGACAAGAGGATAAAATCATACAAAAAGGAACTCCTCTAAAAAAAATGTCTAGAGTACACTTGGTTGGCTAGCTCTTATTAATGACAGTGCTGTAACTGCTAGATTCTAACATCATGTTTTGTTTAGCTTTCGAATACCAGTAGACTAGAAAATGCCAAGAAGATTTGAGGTCACTTTTAAACCTTAAAATTATGGTGTGATCTTTAGATACAAGACTCTATATATGATTAAAGTAACAAAAGTAATTTTGAATAGGAGCCAAAATAAACAGATAAACTGTTCTAGTTTTTCAGTCATAACTTGAACTACATTTGCAGTTGATTTGTGAGAGGAACAAACTAATTATCTGTTAGATTTAGTAGGCACCTGTGATTATGTCACCTCCTCCGTAATGCAAACCCAAAAAGACTACTGCAATAGTCTCTACAGTTATGATCAAAGAATCACAATGAGAAAACACATATCTCCTGGAAATGTCTATTTCCTGCCCGCTACAGCTGCAAAGTCATGAGTTTTCTTCCAGACTGGCTTTCTAATTGGTAACTTTCAGTAACTTCCCTAGTTAAGCAATCTTTTCTGTCTACTTTCTGTCTACTTTTCTGACTACATCATTTCTTTTCTTAGCTATTAAGAGCAGTCTATAAACCTGATCTCTGCTGCCTTACCAGTCAAGCAAACAGTCCCTCCCTAAAAGAGCCTGATTAGCTCATTATGGCAGGATAAATCCAACCTTTTCTTCAATTGCCCACAGTTTTTCTGAAATGACATAAGAAATAGTAAACTGCTTATAAGCAAGTTAAACATCCATATCTTTATCCATTGTCTTTCCCTGGGTTCCATCTACAGTAAAGGACAAGAGATGAATTTTGCAAGATGTCTCAGAATATTTACAATAGACACCCACCTTGAAATTTCTCCTGATGGGATCCTGCCTTATTTGCTGACTATGGAGGCATCTAGGAAAAGCTCCCTTCCCTGGTAAATGAATCCACCTACCAGGCTCTGTGTATGGACCTAAGAGCCACTGTCGAATTCTCTCTCTACTGATGTTATACAGTGGGTGGGTCTGTGCGCTGATAAGCTGATTGCTATACTGAGAAATCTGAAGACTTTACAAATGCCACATCAAATATTTAAATTAAATTTAGCGTGGAACAAACTGGTTATTCTATCTAAAATCCCAGTCTCAATGTACACTGAAAACTTCAGTTATTGTCATTGCATCTATAATACAGAAAACTATGAGACAGTATGATTAAAAACTTTAATTAGTTACGAGCAAAAAGACCATAAAAGGAATATAAATAGCATGTTGTAATGGAGTAGTAATACTAGTCTTGAAAAAAATGCAACATATTCTTCTATGGTTAGATGACCAAAAGTACAGACTTACCTCTTTCCATGCACTCATACAATGTTCATGATTCATTTATTAAGGTTATAGGTCAACAGCTTAAAATACTGTTAAAACAAAGATTAAATAAATTAAAAACTTAAAATAACCATGAAATGAAAAGAAGTTATGATTCTAGGTTTAAAACTCAGACTGCTGAGACTGAAAACCTTTTTATATTTTTGTTTCTGATACAGATTTTCTACATGATATTCTTGGCGGATCTAGCAAAAAGCTTATCCCTACTGCAAATCAACCAGCTTGGTGACACTCTGCCAGCTGTGAATTTAGTATTCTTCTCTAAGTGTTTCTAAAATACTGTTCAGTAACAGAAGAACATATAGCATATTAAGGAAGAAACAGATTATTTAACTGGAGTTTTGTTATGGGTTGTTATAGCTTGGAGTAGTACCGATTCTGTCATTTGACATTACTTCCCACACATTCAGTATATAAATAATGCTTATGGTCCATTTAGGGTACTCAGTATTTGAGATTAAGTTCCCATATAACAGCAAATTAATTGTCTAATTTGTCACTGGAAATGACATAGACTGTTACTCCAGGAAAACCAAAGAGAAAACAAAAAATCCTGACAAACACTGACAACCCTGGAATACAAGTCTTACCCTGTTATTATTTCCTCTATGGAAAAATTGAAAAATGCCACTGACATCATAAAAACTAGAGTGAGTTCCTGCTAACTTCACAAAGCTGCCTTGTCTATGAAATCTGTGAAGTTTATAGATAGCCAATTACTTTGAAAATAATAGAGAAAAATAACAAGTACTTCACAAATAATGAAGAGCTTGCAGAGAATCTTTATCAGAGATAAACAAAAGGTAAAGGTTTAAAACAAAAACAAGACAAGTTTGGATAAGATAGAAGGAATAAATTATTTGCTATGAGGTTGGTGAGACATGGCATGGATGGTGGCATCAGTGGACAAAGGAAGGGATACTGATATCTACCAGGACTTCTGCAACGCATTTGGCATGGTCTTGCACCATGTCCTTATCACTGAGTTGGCCCTGGAGAAGGGAAGGCACTGGTTACACCTCATTGTATCCTTCAAATATTTGAAGGGAGCTTACAAGCAGGAGAGGGTGTGACTTCTTATGTGTTCCGATAGTGATAGAACAAGGGAAATTGGTTTTAAACTAAAAGGGTAGATTTAGATTAGATGTTAAGTTGAAATTCTTTACTCAGAGGGTAGTGAGGAATTGGAACAGTTGCCTAGAGAAGCTGAGGATGCCCTATCTCTGGAGGCATTCAAGGCCAGACTGAATGGGACCCTGGCAAACCTGACCTGGTGGGTGGAAACCCTGCCTATAGCATGAAAGTTAGATCTGGATGATCTTTAAGGTCTCTTCCAATTTAAGACATTCTATGATTCAATGTTCACATCTTAAACATTGCTATGTATCTCTGATGTCTGTTAATGACATCTGAGGTGACATTCAAATACATATAGATAGACATTCCTCTTTTTTCAAACTGCCAAAGTTTGTTTATCTCATTCTTTTCAAGTAAAATCTTATTGATGTTATTTCCGTAGCTTCAACATTACTTTTAACTTTTATCTTAGCTTTACTTTCCACACTAATGTTAGTTAATTACATTTAACTTATTGGCTGTCTCTTTTAGACTGATCATTGTGTTAGCTCCAGAATTGATAAAAAAACAGAGATTCAATAGGCAATTTCATAGCCTAATTAAAGACTTAAATGGCTATAAATTAGATTTTGAATATATATTCTTTCCCTGATTCAGCTTCCAGTTATCCTTTGGAAGACCTGGATAACATTTTCTCATAAGAAACAAAAAATAATAATAATAATAAAAAAGAAATTACATCATCTTTAAAAAAAAAAGTCCAGCAGTTACTAATGAGAGGCTATTGTATAAGAGATGGATATCACTGCCTCCTAGAAAAGAACTATAGACAGGCTGAACTGCGTAGCACATTAGCCTACTCTTCTTCCTGGAATTTATAATTGAGGAGCCAACAAGGAAGGGTTCTCTCCTGCTTCCGATACTTATAAACAAGAAGAAATGATTAGGATGTTAAAGTTGGACAGCTTTGGCTGATGTGACTACAAGATAGCGTTTAGGATCCCAAGAGGAGGGAATAAGGCAAAAAGCAGGACCAAAACCCCCCATATCAGGAGAAAAGACTTTGGGCTCTCCAAGAATCCATCCACCTGGAAGAATCCCATAGGATATATTCCTTGAGAGAAGAGAGGCCCAGGAGAGCTAGTTGGTATTCAAGGATCACTTTGTCCAAGCTCAAGGAAGTTTCATAGTTATGAGTAAGAAATCAAGCAAAGGCAAAATGCAGACTGTGTGGATGAAGTATACCAGAGGTGGACACAGGGGCAGGTGACCCAACCCAGAGTACAGAGTTGCAAGAACAGGACTAGGAAAGAAAGACTGATCTGGAAGTCTGGCAAGGGATGTGAAAGTCAACAAGAAAGGATTCTAAAAGTACAGATGATGAGTGGAGACATGTTCTCCTTGCTGAATGTGGCAAGAGATTTGTTGACAAATGACACAGAGAAGGCCCAAGGTATTCAATGTCTTCTTTGGCTCTGCCTTTACTGTAAAACCCTGCATTAAAGAACCCCAGGCTCCTGAGATGAGAGGGTAAGTCTGGAGAAAGAAAGACTTATCTTTAGTGCAGGAGGACTAGATTAGGGAGCACTTACACAAACTGGATATACACTGGAAGTTATGGAGATATTCAAGCCTGACAGGACATAGTACCAGCTAACCTGATCCAGTGGACCGTGCTTAGGCAGGAAAGTGGGACTAAGTGATCTTAAAAAATGCTTAAACAATTTTGTAATTCTGCTTATAGGCAGCAGCTTTTGGAGAAGATGGATAGAGGAAGCTTATCCTAAAATTGAACTGTGGTGATAGAAAGAGTTCAGTGTAGACACAAAAAAGCACCTGTGCACTAAATCCAACCTTATTTTTCTGGACCTGGCCTGTGCAAATTTCTGCAACAGTCAGTGGAAAGAGAGTTTCCTTCAGAGACAATTCAGGGTGGAGAAATACTGTTGAGAGTTCTGACTCCATTCTAGAAGAAGTCCATCCCTCTTGTGGCCAGAAGAACCCCTGAGAAAACAAGTTCCTAGAGAAATTCACAAATCCTTGGTGGTTATACAACAGCCAAAAGCCAGTCGCTTTTTCAGTGACTGCTTCAGACTTCATTGTTAAATCTCACCAAGCCCCACTTCATGTCTTTTTTTTTTTGGATCTAACCCAGAAAACTTTACTCAAAGCGTGAGTGAAAATCTTTGAGCACAGTTATCTCATTAAGCACCAAGTTGCCAAGCTTTAAGTTCAGAAATATTAGTCTGATGTTCTTTCATCTGCATAAATACATTTTTACAGGACATTTGGCCTTTTTCATTCCCCCAGTTTTCTAATAAAGATTGAACTTCACAGGAACAGAGAAGGGCAGAGGATCTGATTGAGAAAAAAGAGCAACACTGGAAGAGAAACTTTTTCTATAAATTGAATATCTCTGACTCAGATTGTTATATATGTGATATCAAGAGGAGAATGATTGACATTGCAAAAAGAGAAAGAGACAGAAACACCTCCAGAATACCACACTATTCACTTGCTATTTTAAATTGTATGAACATTATTGATTTAGTTAAGAAACACCCTTAGAAAAAGATGTGCACTGAAAATGACCAGAAATCATCCGCGACCTTGCATACTGCAATTATTTTTCATGTTAAAAATATGCTTTTCATTACTTTTTGAGACAGATATTTCTACTGCAGCAGAAAAACAGAGAACTGCTTGGACCTATTCTTTGCATCTGTGTTATTTGTTCCTAACCATATCTTCATTCAAACATGTAGCTATCAATCCAATTTTTTTGCAATCATAGTAAGAACATTAGTCCTTCATTATGATGGGGCCTTTTGTAAGGCAGATGGATAATTTCAGTGTACGTGCTGAGAACCCAAATCTTAGAGGTTCTTGTTTTCCTTTAAAATTGTACGTTAGAAGATTTCTAATAAATTTAACTCTTCAATTTACTTGCCTAGTGACAGTGATACAGCTCAACAGAAAGCCTAAGAAGTTCACAATTACACTGGAACATTAGCTGTGAAGAAAAAATTGGAGTTGGGGAAAACATGAACATTTATAATGCAATTGGTTTTAACTCCTTCTATATAGTAGTCATGGATTTTTCTAAGAATGAGGTAGTTAAAATGGATTCTTATAATTTATACTGAATATAATTAAGCCAGAAAATGAATAAAGAAAGCATATGAGAATTTGCAAAGCTATAATTTACTTGTGGTTCACTGATATCTGCAGCCACGTACCCACACTTGTTCTCACCTCCTCATTTCCCCTCAGATGGGGGAGAAAATAGGAGGAACAGAAGCAAGAAAGACCGTGGGTTAAGATGAAGAAGGCAAAACACTCATCTATTTCTGTCATGGGCAAAACAGATTCAGCTTGGGAAATTTGGATTAATCTATTGTCATTTAACATAAATAGTTACTGACTCATGTATTTACAAAAAAAAAAAAAAAGAAAAAGAAAAAAAAAAAACAAAACATTTAAACATTTCCTCCTCTTTTCTCAAGTTTTTTTTTTTTATTTTTTTTTTCACTCCAGACAGCTCTCCTTCCCCCTTCTTGTTTCCACTCTCTCTGTTTTTACTCTAGTCTACAGTTGGTCACTTTAGTGAGGTGATGGGTGGGGTGAGAGTGGGGTTAAAACACTGTGGTTTGTTTTCACCGCTTGTCATTTTTCACCATACTGTTTAGCTGCACCTTCCTTATTACCTTTGTTCTGGCATAAGGACTTCACAGACTGTAGTATCTGCTCCAGCATGGGCTTACCCATGGGCCACCCATGGTCTGGAGGTGTTACCAGCTTCACTGTGGGCTATCTCCTACTGCTCTGGCTAAGCTTTTTTTTTTTCTTAGTGTTTTTTCTCCTTTTCTAAATATCTTTTCATAAAGGAGCCACCATCTTCACTGACTGACTCAGCTGTGTTCTGTGGTGTGTTCGCTGAAGCCAGCCATGTATAGCATGGCACATCCCCTGGCTTCTCACAAAGGCCATTCCAGCAGCTTCTCCATTGCAAAAATCTTATTTTTTAGGCCCAATACTATGGAATATACTATCTTATTCACAATTACAAAAAAGGTACTTCTAACAGTCTTAATAAAAGATGACAAAGTGCCCACTCAGTAACTGTTTATTAACAGCCTCAGATTTTAAGTCATACGGGGAGATAATAGAATGAGATGAAAAAACTAAGAGTGGAGAAGGAGTAGGGAGGACATGAGATAACAGTAATGGTGAATCCATAAGAATTTCATGCTGTAGGTGATCTATTACATTTATTCAAAACCTATCTATTTAAAAAGGTAAAAAGTAACTTGTGTTACTTCTATGACATTTCAAAACAGTGGTAAAGTAACTCAATACTTTACCTAAGCAAGGTAACTTAGTTCATGGGCCATTGAAATTGTCAGCATTTCTACCCCAATAAATGCCTGAAGAATTATTTTGCCCAGTATCCACTTCAGGGCCTATGGCTGAATGAAGATAATGGGGACCACGGGCATTAGGCATTACTGCCTTTCCTCTGTAATTCACAGTTTTCTCCTTTATGGCATCCCATAATGTTCTTTTCCTCAACATGCAAAAATATGAAGAGTATTCCTTCACAGAATATTTATTGTTTGACTTAGAATTACAGCAGGAATACAAGGCAGTGTTTTGCTTCATTTTTGTTTGCATAATGTGCACGTAGGATTTTGTTCTTTGCAAAACTTAAATTTGTGATTTTCTATTTTAAAGAACTGCTGATTGCTTCTTCATACAGATTTCACCAAGCATGATGCTCCTCCACAAGCTAAATCTAATTCCAAATATTAAATGCTAAACTAAGCGCTGCTCAACAATCAGTAAATTGTGATGCAACCGTCAAAGGATGTGGTCCATACTTTTAGTTTCCCAGATGCCTCTCAGTTGTGTAGAGACTGTCATTATATATAGTGAGAATCTAATTGAACCAGTGCATGGTGGCGGAAAATTAGAGCCTGATGGTGAAATAAGAGCTGATACAATTTTGCAGCAGTACCAGCACTATTCAAATCTCATGTTATAGGAAGGTAATTGCCAGGATTGATGGAGAATGTGCAAATGTATACTGAAGCCCCTTCAACTTACTCACAGAACTGCTGATGCATTACTCCTAGATAAAATTATTTTCTGCAGTGACATTGAGAATCATCAGAATGCTTCACTGAGCACTCAGAATGTTTGGGGATATTTGCCCAATATGGGGATTCTTCCACACTGTATAATTACTCCTTTAGGGTCTTTTTTTTTTTTTTTTCTTCCGCTTCCAAAGCACTCTAAAAACAAAGGAAAAAGGGATTTTTTTTTTTTCAGATGACATATATTTTCAAAATTCTTACTGTATATATTGTCCCTAACTAAAAGAAATAAAGAAATACTTCTAAATATTTCAAAACCCCCCAGTCTTTGAATGAATCTCCAGATCTGTACATCAGCATTTAAAAAATTTTAATGTGGACAACAAATCTAATTATACATCTCTAGTTTTCATGTCAGATTTAGTAGCTGAGACTATTAATAGACAGTAGCATTGAACACAAATTAAAAAATAATGTGGAGTCCTTTTATCTGACAAGTTTTAGAATAAATTAAATAAGATGAGGAAATAATAGAGATCAGGGTAGGTTTGTTAGAAACCTCTTGCTGATATAAAAATTGTAAAAGGTTAGATATGAATGGAGATAATAAATGGAAGTGTAGCCTTTTCTCCTGGACCAAATATTGAAATGAAGTCTAGAGAAAGAACTGGGTATCAGGAGCATTACAAAGTTCTTTGTAGGTAAGAATGAGAAGTATTGTGAGGACCAGTGTTCCTATCCTCTTACAGGACGCTTACTGATACAAAGACTTATAAATGCTCTTGAGCTTATCTCCTACTCCTTTCAGGAGGAACTAGATGTATACACAATTTCCTAGATACTTGTGTACCATATCCAGAGGGCTTATGAGAAAGGCTCTCACAATAAAATACTAAGTTAAGCAGAAACTTACCTCTGTCTCGTGCCTAGGCATATGCTTCTTAATGATGCTCTAAAGCATCAGTCTCCAGAGAAAAGGTGACTAGAGATTCCCAGAAGGAAATGCTAAGAATTGGGGTTAATCTCAAAAAGTCTTAGGTGTCTCAATCCACTCGAGATCCAATGCTGAAAAATCCTTCTGAGAGCCTGGAAAAAAACAAAAGAGTTCCTTATGTGAGTAAAATGCAGTTTCATTTTTTACATTATTAATAAGTGATATCAGAAACTGTGAGACACAGGTCCCATAGATTATCTGCTTTTTAGGCATTCAATCCTCTGTCTAATTCTGTGAGAAAATGCACTGTAGACTGCTACTTTTGCTGCACTGTCAAGGCCTTCAGCTTCTCCCTTTTTTCTCTCGTTTACACTTACTGATAGACAGCGTTCAGGAACGTCTCAGAAACATGAGGCCTGACAGAGACTTGCATTCTTTAGAAGGTGAAAGGTAAAATCGGTAGTCAATTCTTAAAAATTTGACCCTGTCATGTTAGAAACTACACAGCAAAATAATCAATGCTGCACGATGTTTATAAAAGCCTCTTATAGATAACCCTCTGTACAAACTTGTGCAAAGCTTCTCAGAAAGGAAATTCATATATCATTGGAAGCACTTGAACTGCTTAGTGTCTGCTCTTGAATCAAGTTGACAGGATGGTGAAAAAAGTATTTTGCTTTGTTCCCACGATAAGCTGTACTGGTACTTTGTACGCTGAAAAAAAAAAATAATAGAAATTATAGCATCCACATCCATTTCTTCTCATCAGTTTGCCAGTGCCAAACTAATCAGGTCATTCTGCACAGAATAATGCAACAGCATTGATGCCACACACTGGCTTAACACAGAGAGAGTTTTAGCAACAGCTCCAACATTTACCTCATATGAACTTATCAAAATGTTCCAGTGCTATGTAACCATTTTAGACTGGCACAAAAGAAACCAGTAGTTATTAAAATACATATTCTGCCTATTAGGATTTAAGCACAGTAATGATGATCCATAGATACAATGGACAAATGTTATGCTAACCAGCTTCAGCTGCTTTTTCAAGGTCTCTTTTGAAAGCCTCTTGTACATCTGCACGGTTAGAAAAGTAATACAATTAAGAAAAGCAATGAAAGCTTTAGAATCTGTCTACTGAATTTTACTTTTCAAGATTAAGATGCAATAAATGTACATGAAATCTCAAAAAACTAATATTTTGCCAATTACTAAATGAAGTCCTCTCAACTGAGAAGCTAAATTTCATTCTCATGAAGTCTGAAACTACAGAAATACTAATGTTGTTCAAAAGAATGTTAATACAGAGAATGCCAGTGGAGTCTGAACTAGAAAGGTGCTTCCAGTGGCTTCCCCCTTACAAAAAATGCTTTAAGGTTGCTCCAGTGCAGCCACTTTAGAATGAGTACTACTGTAACTTCAATTAATTTATTTTTAAATTTACTTTCTGTTTGTATATATATTTATATATACATATATATATATATATAAAGCAAGTTTATTCAGCACTAGAAACTACCTTACAACTGTACCTTAATCACTATGTTTTGAGGATGTTTGTAAGTCAGTTTTCTACAATAATCTCCACTGAGTTTAAGCTAGTTCATTGTTTCTCTTACAGTTTCACACATGGAAAGTCTATGTGCAGTGCTCTATCAACTTTAAGCAGTTTAGCACATTTGACTGAATCTCTCCTTTGCTCAAAAGTCCGTTTCCTTTCTGCTATTATTGAGGAACAGCTTTGTTTTTCAGAGAGAACAGAAGAAAATTGGGATTTTAGGCCTGCCATAGACAATGGTTAAGTGACTGTCACCAGACAAAAGATGTGTCTGTCTTGAAAACATACTGGCTGTACGTAGAGATGGAATCACTGACTGGACTAACTCCTCTGTTTAAAAAAACCTGCATTCATTGTGAAATTGTTTCTCGTGTTGGACTGTAGTTCCTGTAGCTGAGTATGTAAGTCCTACCTGTTCTATACCAACAATATTTTGGAAGGCTTATTGTCTTTCTGTAGCCTACAAAATGCTTCCTCTCCATTATAGGTGCAAGTATTCCTGAAATGTCCCAAAGCACACCCACCCACTGCTGTGGAAATAATCTGTAGAGTGGTGTGGAATAACATTGGGTGGATTTTACCATGTAAGCTTGTTATTTCCCCTATTTCCCTTCATTTTCTCCTCAGTATTTTTCTTTCTAACACTCTTTTCTTGTAGCTTTTTACTAGACAGTTTGCTCACTGAAAGCAATGGAAATACACTGGTCTGGTTTCTAAATTTCTCATCTCTGATACCTGTTCCTGCAACTTTATCCATTGAAGTAAACATTTCTGTTACTGAGTCTGTTGTCAGCTTCAGGAAAACTAGTCTTAGCCTTGAATGAGCACAAAACTTGAAGAGAAAAGTATGTTTTGTATGAAGAAAGAGACAAAAAATTTGCATGAGAAAACCCATACTGTTGCAGCACCTATCTAAAAAGCATGATTAATTTCTGAGACTGTTTATTTTTACTGAAGGATTTATATGAGGCTTGGGTTGCTAACAGGCCCCAGATGGGCATCTGTGTGTCTGCTGCAAGTGCCGATAGTGTTGTGATTGCCATTGCTGCCTTCCCATCTCTTGGCTGTAGTGTTTCATACCAGCTGCAGCCCTGGTGCTGCAGTACTGGGTCAGTGTAGCTCATGGCTCACACCACATAGCAGTGCCTTGGGGCACACTTGTATCAGTGGCACTGACCGGTCAGGACATGATCTGCAAAGAAGGGGTTTTACTCTCCTCCTTTAAGTCATAGCCATGGCAGTTTTCAAATGCTAAGGCTTCAGGAATGGACAGTGACAACACTAAAGAGTTCAGCTGTTTTTAGATAAAGTTTACTCATATTCACTGTAATGCATTTGTTCCTTACAGGCAGCAGATCAATGAATCTAATCCACAGGAATTTAATTCCAATGACCTGTTTCTGTGTTACCATACCTACTCGGGAAGGTATCTATTCAGTAATTGTTCATTTTAGTTCTAGCAATCCCTCTTCTACGTGGTGTTGTCCTTACTTTTGTTATCCTGTTGTACCTTAACATAAACAAAACAAGAGGCTTTGATGTATCTATATTTGGCTATATATCTATTTTAGTACCTTCCACATAGAAGTTCTTTTTTATTTCCGTGTCAGATTCTAGTATAATGTGAATAAATCATTGCAATACTTTAAACTTGATTTCTGTGTTCTTTTCTTCTTTGCATTTCATGGATATGTTTGAAATAACTTCGAAGTGTTCTGATTTTGTCCTTTCCACTCACTTAGCCTTCCCTCCTCCCAAAGCTTTTCCACATCCTCTTTGCTTGTTTTTAGTCCTCCTTATCATCTTTCCTCCAGATCTGCTTGCATTATTCACACAGATTCTCTGCCTTAAATACCTTCAACATGCTTATTTAGGAATTTTGATACTCTTTACATACCTTTTCATTTCTGTTAATGACATGAGTTTTGCTCATAGCTTCTGATATAACACCACTTTTCCTCCTCATCCATTATTGTCCCTTACACTACTAGCTTCCCTAACTTTCAATTTTTTAAAATGTTCAGTATTTAAAGAGAAATGTGGAGTTACAGCCTTCGGGGCTCCATATCCATGTGCCAGAAACTGAGAATGCTGGTGTCCAGGGATTGGGCATCCTGAGTGGTCAAGCCTGGCTGCTACAGTGATCTATATTAAATATATACATTTTACATTTACAGGATTTCATCATGATCAGCTAGAGAGGAGAACAGGATGAATGCTGTTTATGTTTGCACAAGTACTGTGTTTTCTCTGCTGATTTGTGTGGCTAGCGGTGTGCATGTGTGCATGTCCTGTGTGCATGGGTGCCTAAGGGAAATTTGAACATGGTAGCATGGAACTGCAGCAGCTTCCTTCTGCTGGGCTCCTGGATTAGGTAGCTCCTAACAGTAATATGTGGGAATAGTACACTGCATAGGATTTTCAAAAATTCGATGAATCAAGGGGAAATTTACCACTGACACCAGGAAGAGCTGATTCCAGACAGGAAAGATTTAAGAGCATAAACTTTTTGAGAATCAAATAATTTTTCAAAGCACAGTTTTATTTTTTTTTTTAAGCATCTGTCTTTGAAAATCTACTACCTGCTCAAAATGTGCAGTATCTCACATTTACGCCCTGTCCTTTTATGCCATTTCGGGCTTTAATCTCCTCTCACACATATTTCACAAGCTATACCTCCAGTGCGTAAAACAGAATAACTCTTGATTTCTACCAGCATATCTGAGAAAAGAATCAGTTCCTAAGTGTTTTCAATTAGGTAATGGACACAAAGTGTATACTAACTGAACAGGGAAGGTTAACAGCATCTTTAGTCACCAATCATTTAAATAGGAGGTTAGTATTATTTCTACTGCATTTATACATGATGAATTCTACCAGTGTTCTTATTTGTTCTATGCCATATAGATATTTCTTTTGCACTACGGAAGGTGTATAGAAAAGGTTAAAAAATCATCTCTGTTCCTTCTCTAGAAATGCTGAGAATTCATAACTGAACCATAGAATGCATTTACATTGTTCAACATATATTTAGAGGATAAATTTAACATGTGAAAAATCTAGTTTTTTATTGTGCAACCTACTGAAGGGAACCTGCTTTAGCAGGTTTGACTATATTATTTCCAGAGATCCCTTTCAACCCCCTACAATTCGGTGATTATGTGATTCATCTACTGTTCTAAAATGTTGCATATTGCAACTCTTGCTTGGTCTTTACCAACATTTTTAAGAGAGCTCTCTCTCTATCTTCATCGGTGCATAAGCAAGTTTCTGGAAGAATATGACAGCTATAATAATTATTCTAATTTATTATTTAGCTATCTAAAAACTCATCTAATGGAAGGTATTTCTTGAGGCTTTTCTTTTCTATCAATATGGCAGAATCTCAGGATATTCATATAGGAAAAATAGAAAAAATAATCTGTATCTGTAGAAACTCAGAAATTCAGATTCATTAAATATGTTTTGTTTAAGTGTTATTTATCATTTCAACTTATGCTATAGTTTTAGATAAGTAGGTCACTCCAAAAGTAACGCCTCCTATTTATTTCCATGGAAACTACAGCAGATACAAAGAACACAAAAGCATTAGTTGATCGAGCAAGTTCTCAGCTACGAAATACAGCTTTTCAACATAGTCATCACCATTAACCAAGTCATGTGGATGAGCTGATCAAGACTTTTGGAGAAGCCCTTGTATATATGTATATATATATATACATGTGCATATATATATACATACTTTTTCATTCCTGTAAATAATATTACATGGAAAAAATGGTAAATCACCTTGATTGCTTGACTGTATGAACAAATAATAGATAAGTGGAGACCCAGAAACCATAAAAAGTCTTCCATTTTCCATAATCTTTGTTAAAATTCTTGAAAAAGTTGTCAGGAATATTTTACTGAAAATAATTTCTAATTTCAACCTCTGTGTTTAATTTTAAAGACAGTTTGACTAGATAGAAAATATTTTGGTTATGTTCAATTTGTTTCTGTTTTATTTACTTCTTAAATTGCTAATGTATTTTTGAGTTCTGTGTTTGCAAGTTAAGTAGCTAGTAAGAAGTTTTGAATATTAATATAGCAGTGAGAATTAGTATTTTCATTATGATAGCAGTGTTACATTTCATGTTTATATGAAGTTGTTAATTGAGAAGCTATTACTCATTATTGTTTGGAAAGACCTTATCAAATTTCAAAAGGAAAATATATTTTCTTAAAAGAAAAATTCCTTGTGAACCTGAAAGTATAAGACTTACTTGCTACAAAAATCTTTCTTGAAATTAAAAAAAAAAAAAACACACAACTTCTGATTGAAAATTCTTGAGGTAAAGAAACAGGAATTCTCTTCTTTAATTGCAACAGCACCACTTTTTCCAGCCCTCTCAAATGTTAGCTGTTCAGCCAACTCTATAGCAGAAATGTTAACTGGTAAGATCAGATCACATCAAGGAGCAGATCACTATATATGACATCCCTCACTTCACATCCCTCACTTCCTCACCTTTAATCTGTCTATTCTACTCTCTAAATACTCTCTAAACTGCAGTAGCACAGGTCTCCATTGGAGAGTAATTTAGTTCTGGCAGGGCACACTCAGGCATGTTTGTCATGCTTCATGAGAGGAAAGAGTGACAGGTGGACTGACCAGCTGCAACCAGGAAACAAAATATAAGGTGAGAAGCTCCCTGCTGACCACAAAATCTCACAGGTAGATCTAGCGAAGTCGTATCTGGCTTCCTATTTAACACCTACACAGGGACTACAAGTGATCAGGAATGCTGAAATCGGGACATGTAAACAAATTCAATGCAATTAATGTGGGGATTTGTATGGGATAGGGCACAAAGAAGCCCGGAGCTGCTGGTCAAGGCTGCTAAAGTTAGCACAGGGGCTGTGGAGAGGTGTCATCGGATGTTGTCCCCCATGACACAACAGTACTGCATTCCCAGTGAAGTGCCAGTGAATAATAGGGTATGTAGATTTATTCTGCTGAAGACTTACAGGGGCATACTACTAAATGATGTATATCAACAGCTATTGTATGCTTTGAGTTTAGATTAAAGATGAATGATTTGGCACTGAAGGGTCCTGAAGCATGAAAGCCAGCTCCAGGTGCTACAGCAAGCAACTGCATCATCGTAATGCCTGTAACTAGATCCCAGATAGATCTTAATCAGCTTATTAGTTTTGAAGCTTTATCCCCACAAAAGCCACTCCTCTGATGACTAGAAGTGTTAAAATTTGCAACCTAATTTAATTTATAGGCATTATATGTTATTTGTATTTCTGTGAGGGCTTGTTTTTTTTGTTTTGATCCCTGAAATTATGCATGTGGTGTAGGTTAAAAGTTAGTCTCCCGAGTTACAGTTCTTCTTATTCTTTGTTTTGCAGGCAAAAGAAAGCAATTAATTTCATCTTTTACTTCAAAATAGGCTCTATTCCCCACATCTACATTAAGGGACATGGTGTTGAATCTACCTCAGTATGAAACAAATGTCTTGCATATATGCATGAACATTACTGTACACATCAACAATACTTTTTATGAGGGCTGCTCAGAAAGTAAAGCCCTCTATTGGCCCACAGCATCAGAAGCAAATGTTGCTGATATGGTGGGTAGTGAATTTCAGCCCTGGAGACAGTGACAGTGGATCACCTCCACTGGTGCAGATTTTTGCAAGTATAGCATGAAGGCTCTTGTACATCACTGGCCAAAACTTGTAGCTAATGGTAGAGATTGTGTTGAAAAAACTTTATAGCTGTGAACTTGCTCTATCAAATAGTGTTTTTGTGCTCCTTGTACCTATTGTAATTTCCAAGGAAATAAATAGGAGGCATTACATTCAGAGTGACCTATGTAATTAATCTTATTTTTTAAAATTTGTATCTGCTAAAAAATAAATTTCCTGGATGTAGCCTAAAGTTTTATCTTCTTTACATTCTGATCTACCTGCATGCTGACTTTTTCTCCATTAACTGCAAATAATCTTGTCCATGTTCAGCAGTCAACGTTTTTTCAGGCCATTATATTCACCTTTTCAAAAATATTTTGGATTCCACCATGTTCCCTAGCACTCTAACTACCGTTCTCCAACATAATGAAACATAAATATTGAAAAACATTACTGAAATGTAAAACATTGAACCAGATTGCCATGGAAGCCTGCCATTCTCATTGATACTCACTGTCTAAATGCAGCTTTCCTAGCAGCTTTGTACCCAGTCTTTCTGAAAACTACCCCTGCTCCATGAGTTTATGAAATGTCATGTGAAACAATGTCAGCAGTCTTACTAACATCAAGAAAATTGACATCCTCTGTTCTTCCTGTATTCATAATATGTTAACCTGTCGTAAAGGCAAGTAAAGTTAATCTGACAATATTTTTGGCAGCTCTTTGTAGGTTCTTACTTATTCCTTGCATTCTTGTAGGGACATACCTAATTATTTATGCCAAATTTTTTTCTAGGAATCAGAGTTCTGTTATAGGTTCCTAATTCCCTGAGTTCCCAACCCCCCACCGTATTTTCATCTTTAACAGTACATTATATTTTTGTCTTTCACATGGCTATTGAAAACTGCAGAGTTGTTCAATACAGTTTCTATTTCATCTTTAGTGACAGTAATGAAATAAACCAGCACCCAGAACAGATACACTTGAGAACCCAATGCAAAACTATTTCCCTGATGACATTGGATAGTGGAAGAGAGATGTCAAAAAAAAAAAAAAAAAAAGCAGATTAATTTACTGAAGGACAAAGGTTCCAAAAATGAGAAATGTACAGCCAAATGTTAATTATTTTCTCAAAAGTAGTATTGAGAAGTTTGCAGTGGAACATGTTTTCAAAATGGATGCCAGCATTTTATATGCACATGATGGAAGCAGTATACCTCTAAAAATGAAAGTATTAACTATGTCAGGACAGGATTTAAAAAATCTTAAATGCTGTTATCCAAATTTGAAATTTAAGCAGTACCTCGGGATAGGCAATATGAAAACAATATTCTTATGTTTAAAATAATGAATAGTATATAAAAGTATGTTATAGATCATTAATCACAAGGTTCTGAGAAGTAGTCATGAAGAATGGACAGGAAATCTGACAGTCATATGACTGTTATATTTATTTACATAGGTGATGGGCAATTAGCTGAGCTTAGCGCAGTACGGTACATGACAAGTTGGTCAACAACAGCTGTAATCACTGGAAAACAGACTGATAGTGTTACAACACAGATGGAAATTTATGATGCTAGCAGAATCAAGAACCTTCTGAAATTTCTCCATATTCTTGTCTCAAAACAGTCCTTGGAAAGTGTCTGGATTGAAATTTCCTTTTATTCAGAGAACTAACAGTGAGGTATAATGAAGACTTATAGACAGCTAAAATGCACCTTTCAGCCCTAACATTACATTGTATGGTAACTAGTCACTGGATAAAATCTATGAACAGAGTTGGATATAGGACCAGGATTCACTATCTCTTTGCAAGACATCAACTAGTTGTTTACCAACATATACTATCTCTAGCTCAATGAATTTTAAATTATCTATTTCTTCATGAAATTGCAAACACTGATTTTTAATCCATTAAGTGGCCATAGGACAGAACTGGACTTTGAATTTTCTTTCTTGAGAAGAAAAGCTGTTTTCTATTTCCTGAGAAGATGAACTAGCTACAGGGATCTACGAGATACCATCTATGAGATGCCATAGAATTACTTTATGGAAAGCACTGGTAGTAATTGCTTAGAGAAATTCTTGCACTCCAAAATACAGATAGTGTAGACATCTTGTAATCAGGTTTTTATCACCAACTATTTAACTGTACAATTCCTCCTGAGTTTGACTATAGTCTCTCTTAACAAATATAGCTCTAGATAAGCATTATCTTCTCCAAAGACAGTATTCTCCTTGTTAGGTTATGAGATAAAAAGTAATCTGCACACCCCCAAGGGAGTCCAGAGGCACAATGACGAGAAGGAGATCCCAGTTATCCTCCCATACTACTTCCAGGTCTATTACAGGGACTCTTACGCCACCAAAGGTCCATCTCTTCAGGCACATTGGGGCACAGAGTTACACATTGCAGGCATAAGAAAACCAAGTTAAAGACTCCCAGAGGAGCCAATTCCTTGCCTAAACCCACCTCAGTTATTTCTGGGAGACCATCAGCCCCTTCACATAGAGCTGGGGAGCCCATCAAGATGGATTATTGGGACCAGCTCTTCAGATGATTTTGCAGACTGAAGTGAGTTGCTGATCAGGAGTATATTATGGGTTGTAGGGGAAAAGTTCTTCACGATTGTACAGAACTTATTGTAGGAAGATTAGAGGAGGAACAAAAAGTGTGGAGAAAATAAGGGTTTGGGTGATTTTTGGGAGAAATTAAGGATGTCCAGAGATAGAGGCAGACCAGTCACATATAACCATGCCCTGTTCCTGGTCACTGTAGTTCATCCTGTTTTCTTATTATTTTCTTAAATCCGTCCTGGGCAAGGGCTTCCATTCTGTCTGCACACATGCACAGGGTGTGAGCACAGTGGCTGGAGCCAAAACATGGGGTAGAGGGCTCATGTCTCCATGGTACCAGTGTCTGGAGCAAGAGCAAGGGCAAGTACATTTGTGATTGCCAGAGAGCAACCAGCCAGGACAGCTTCTGAGTGCAAGTGGGTGCAAGGAGGTGAGTGGGTGTCCCAGGGCTAGCTCCAATATAAGAGCACCAGTGTATCTCCAGGAGTGAGAGCACAAGGGGTTGGCTATGGAGCCTGAAGTTTCCTGGACAGCTGAGCAAGTGTCTCTGTAATGGTCTGTGTTTGCAGCTGGGAGCAAGACTGTGGCCTCACAGGCCCTTATTTCCTGATACCAGTAACAGGTGAAAGTGGGATTTGGGAACAGCTACTGGGAAGACTATATGAGGTCAACTGATGTCATTTATCTGGACTTGAGCAAGGCTTTTGACGTGGTCCCTCCCTGCATCTTTATCTCCAAACTGGAAGGATGTGGATTTGATGGGTGGACCACTCGATGGATAAGAAATTGGTTAAAAGGCCGCAGACAGAGGGTGGTCATCAATGGCTCCATGTCCAGGTGGAGGCCAGTAACGAGTGGCGTCCGCCAAGGGTCTGTCTTGGGACCAGTGCTCTTTAACATCTTTATCAGTGACATTGATGAAGGAATCGAGTGCACCCTCAGCAAGTTTGCTGACGACACCAAGCTGAGTGGTGCGGCCGACACAGTGGAAGGAAGGGATGCCATTCAGAAGGACCTCAACAGGCTTGAAAGGTGGGCCCGGGTGAACCTAATAAGGTTGAACGTGGCAAAATGCAAGGTTTTGCACTTGGGCTGGAGGAATTCCAGGCATCCATACGGACTGGAAGGAGCAGTCCTTGAGAACAGCCCTGCAGAGAAGGACCTGAGGGTCTTGATTTAGGTTGGACGTCAGGGGGAAGTTCTTTACAGAGAGAGTGGTGAGGTGCTGGAACAGGCTGCCCAGAGAGGTTGTGTATGCCCCATCCCTGGAAGTGTTCAAGGCCAGATTGGATGGGGCCCTGGGCAGCCTGATCTAGTATTAAATGGGGAGGTTGGTGGCTCTCCCTGTGGCAAATTGGTTGAAGATTCATGATCCTTGAGGTCCCTTCCAACCCTGGCCATTCTGTGATTCTGTGATTCTGTGATTCTGTGATTCTGTGAGGTCAGCTACTGGAGGGATCCACCTTGTACTCATATATATATGTATTCTCACTAGTAAATCTCCATCTGGTCCAGCCAGGGAAGGGAGCAAGGTGAGGCTAATGACGCTCTTTGTGTTTCTCTGAGTACTCTTGTTTGTCTCTGTGAGAGGTGTAGCAAAAATTTTATATATTTGGTATATATTTGTGGTTTGTGTTTGATTGCCTGCTGACAATACATCTTCAGCTTCATTACTGGTTGGATCTGAGTGGTTGCATCCTTTCTGTGCAAAACTGAAACCCCCCTGAAAAGTTCTCTGAAAACAAACAAGCAAACAAAACCAAAACAAAAACCAACCAAAAAACCAAAAAACAACAACAAAAAAAATGTAATGAAATTATGTTTATTGCTTCTTTGTTTAAATTGTTTTTCTTTTTAATAAGTTAGTCAATTGAAGTTACATTGCTCATCTAACCGTGGTGTCCCCTAAGGCAAAGAAAATAACCTAATGTAGCTAAAATAATGGAGAATTGTTCTTAGATTTGCATTAACAAATCTAAGAAATAGGCTTAATTTTTTTTGTTGTTGTTGTTCCTTATTTCTCCAGACCAGAAATTTGGGCCAAGTACTACTTGATACCCAAGGTAATATATCATCTTTCTTTAAAGCCCATCTTAAGTATTATCTGTGTCTTTGTAGCAAAGGGAGGGAAATAAATGCTCCTTCATTTTTGTTTGTTTGTTTGTTTGTTTGTTCTTTATCAGAGTAAGTTTGTTTGACTTGCAGTGATTTTTTTTTTTTTTTAAATTGAATGAGAAAATCAACATCTTTTTCTTTCCTCCGGAAAGACGGAATGGAAAATTATATTTTGTTTAATTTTCCATGCTCATGTGTTTAATACTGTACAGAATGAATAGAATTCAAGTAAAAGTCTGCTGGTCTGTTTCTCTTACTTTGAAATATATTGTTGGTGAGAGCATGTGTATTATTTGGTTGGATATAATTCTTTTCAGTAGATGAAGAAAAATTCTTTATTATACACCATACTGCAACTGAAATATTGTAGGTAACTTTAATCATTCATTCCACCACTTCTATTTGTACATGCTGTGATCACAATAGATTATATGACAAGAGCAGAGGGTGCATGGAGTCCCCAGAGCAAACTCAGATCACAAGGATGTCACAAACCATTTGAAAGCCCAAGAGAACGATTGCTATAAAAGAGCTCAAGGAATAGTAGTATATTATTACAGTACAGTATCTGTTACATTCATATAAAATTGGTGTCTGCTTCTGTGAGACACCATCACAGAGCTGAATGAACAAGGGCTGATGATGTCTCAACAGTCTGAGGGAACTGAGAATTTATGGGAATGAAGTTCATAAAATCATCCCGTGTGTTTTGTGTCTCTTTCTGCAACTTATTGGTAAAAGCTTTTGACAGATTCAGAAACATAATGGCCTCCAAGGATTTCTAGTTTCTTTGCTATAACCATTGATGTAGGCTAGAAATGCCAATCTTGGCTCAGTACAAAGTACCCCTAGGAAATAAAGTTTTAAGTGTTAGCAATAGCCTACTTAAACAAGACTTTTTTTTACACAGCCTAGTTGATGGACCAGCTCCTGCCTATAGAAGTGCTCTTAGGTAGCCTTTCACCTCACTTTATCATAAGCATTTTCTAAGGGAAGTTACTGTGGATTCTTACTGTTTTTTTCACTCTGTGTATGTGATCTGTTTAGAAGGTAGGCTAGTCAGAACCAGCTGGTGGTAGAGGTAAACAACAGGAGTTACTGGTAGATCTTGTATTACAGTAGTTGAGATTGGAATAATTGAGAGAGGAAATAAAATCCAGACATCCACTTAATAATGTTATAAGTGTAATGTTGGCTATAGACCACTGGCTATTTCATCATCCCACTGAATGGCCACTCTTTTATAATATGCTTAAATAATGCTAAACAATTTTATTCTCTCTTTCTGCAAATAGTTTGTTTTTCAGTGCGCAAATCACACATTGTGATTTTTGCTCTGAACTTTCAAAGTATAATTTTATTTAGCAGAAGGTGATTTTGTGGGCATCAAGTACCTGGGAGATAAGAATCAGCACAAATGCCCTCAGTAGCAAATCAATGACTGGAAGAAAACAAAGAGCAAAAAATGAAAGGCAGAGAAAAAGGATAAAAGGAACTGAAGAGTGGGACAAAAGAGGAAAAAAGATAGGGATAGATAAAAGGATTAATTTTTCCTTCTGTTTTCAAACAAGGCATGTTCCTATTCATAATTTAATGGCATAATTTAATTCACTTCTGAGAAGTGAAGCTCCTGTGAGCTTCATCGTCATGCTCTGAGCTCATTAGTTCACGAAGTTCAGACCACAGAGAATTGCAACACAAAAACCTTCTGTTTTCTGCTGCATGCAGCAGAAGATGAATTTATATTCTGGTTCAGCATGCTAGTTTCATTTTCATGTACATGGTTTCCTTATGTCTATACTGAAGTGCTGCAGAATTAACTCAGTAAAATCAGTGATTCTCTCCAAATGGTTTCTAGCTTGGTAAAATCAGAGGGGAGATCACTCAGCAGGATTCCAAGTGAATCCCAAGTCTGCCAGAGGTTGGCTAAAGCACAGATACCATTACTAGTTCATGTGCAGTGTGTACATATGATCCTGGCACCATAACAGATTGTCTCAAATCAGCCCACAGTTCCCCTCACTAGATTTATTAACAGTCTACATTGTAGACACATTATCTGAGAGTCCAAAGTCAAGTTCTGTTCATTATCTCTGTATTATTAGTAAATAATGGCTTTTATAGAGAGAAATGAGCATAGGCAAAAAATCTTTCTATTGTCCAATTTCTGTTGTCAGGTCAAGGATTGTTACACACAGCCATAACACACAGTCTTCCTTTTGTTGTTCGTTATAGTGTGTTTTATCTGCAACTAAACCACAGTAAATCTGTGTCAAAATAGGTTTTTTGTTTGTTTGCCTGTGTTTTTTTGTTTGTTTTTTAATTCATGTGCACTTAAAAGAAGCAAACAAAGGGAAAAAAAATGACACTGACTTTCTAACCTGCCAGAATTACCGCAGTTCATGGAATAGTTCCTGCTGAATCTGTGTATAGAAGAAACTGGCAGAGAGAATTTGCTGTATACTGTCATACAGCCTGCTTACCCTTTTCCTTTCTGAACTAGTTGATTTAACCTGTGGTGATAAAAGGAGCAGTATGGAGCAAAGGAGTGAAGTTGAACCTGTGTGTGCAGGGAGGAATGGGCTTGTTTTAACATTTGGGTTTTTTTTTTTGTTTGTTTCCCATTACTTGAATCAGTTATTAAATATTTAAGTTAATTGAGAATAAATTAAGTTAATTTTCCTAAGTTGAGTCTGTTTTGCCTGCAACAGTAATTGGTAATTGATTTCCCTGTTTTGTCTTGACCCATGAATTTTCTCATTCCTGTTCTTCCAATTTTCTCCCCCAGTCCCACTGGGAGAGAGAGCGAGCAAGCAGATGGAAAGGAGTTTGGCTGCTAGACCACCACACTAGTGCAGAAAGTTATATGCCCAAACAAGAAATTATGAGGTCAGTTACTGCAAGTGAGTTGGGTTGCATAAGAGGGAAAGCAACAACTCTAGGCTGCAGAATTTGCATGTCTTTGTGGGCCTTCTACTCCCTCCAGTCTTAGGTGCCCCTATTAGAACACTGAAAAATCTTTTCTCACCAGAAATCTAACCTAGCTGTCTTCAGTGTCAGAAAGTGGGTGATATGACTATGGAAGTGATGGTGGGGGGAAGAATGGCACTGCACAAAAATAATTTCCATGTTCAGCTTTTGGAAGTAGGCATCTTTGAAAGCCCATGCACCATTTTTATTCAAAAACTAATTTGCCAAAGCCTCCAAACTGTCAGTATGTGTTGAAATAACATGCTACAAAGGCAAATGTGTCCCAAAAGTTTAGGTTTATCTTCAATGAAAATTCGCTGAAAGAAAACTTCATATTTATTGTTTTCAGAATTTTAGAGATACACATTTTTGATTTCTCAGGCTAGATATAAATAACTTTTTACTGTTGTCCTACCAAAATGTTTCATGTTCACATTTTTTTCTCAGAAAGGCACCTTGGCTTAGTTTAATGATTCTTGTAATATTGGAATCGTTGCAAATGTCATAACATAGAGTGCAAATTATTGTGATTTTAATGGCTATTTTATATTTCATTTAAAACAGTCCAAGGTAAATGTAAATTCCTCAGACATTCTATAGTCCTTTTGAGTATTTTAGTATGTAAATTTTCAACAGCTTCTTCAAAACAGCTCACTAGAGGCTTCATGAAATAAAGGTAAGTAAGCATCTCTGACGGTGATGGATTTTAGAGCTGCAAAGGAATACAGTAATTCACTAGGTTTGCTGTACATTTATTTATGTTTCTATGAAGCTTTCGTCTGACTTAATATTGACTCGAATCACATCTGAAAGACAACTTCTTTGGAAAGTGTGTTAAAGAAAAAAGATGCTATACGTGTCTCGCTCCGATTTATAGAAGAGAGAGGAGGTTCTTTTAAATCTGTATACCCGGCGTGAGATTAATGAGATGGGGAAGGGGAGGACGGACACTATTATGAATTAGGGTAATGGGGAAGAGAAGGAGGGCGATAGAAAAGATAGGAAAGAAGCAAGGAGTCTTTATAGGAAGCAAGAGGGGGATAGTCACCACCATGGATCCAGTGTGGCTCATAGTTCAGTCATTGATCTTCAGTAGTGGTGGGTCATCAGGCATTGTTGTTCTGTTGATGACAGCGACTACAACGGTGACCATGGTGATGATGGCCCCTTTTTCAATGGTTCCAAAGTGGTTGAGTCAGCTCTCTTTGGAGTGGCAGCTTCTGGCTCTGGGATCTCAGCAAAAACTCCTTTGTTCCTATCTTCCTGGCCTTGCCAGCAGATAAGAGGGAGAAGGGAGGCGCCAACTTGTATCTTGCCTTCACAGGATACAATGGCATCATCCCCCAGTTTCCCATAGCAAGCTGGAGTTATTTGGTCACAGGCTAGATCTTCTGCCAGTAAACACTCCTGAGCACTCTCTTCTGGAGGCAAACAGCTCCAAAGAAATTCTTTCAAATGTAAAATTGTCCACACAGTGATGTTGATTGCCACACAGCAACACCCATCTCTCATCTCCTAGTCTTATCACAAGGTATACCTCAGAAAGCAAGCTTTGAACCAGAAAGCAAAGAAGGATTCATACAACAAGCAGCTTTAAGTTCAGTAGTAACTTAAACAATGAAGTAAGTATATGTAAACTAGTGAAATATCTTACACATACACGATTGCTGTTGGATTTACTAAATAAGTGTAATTCATCTAGATTTAGTATTCTATGAGTAGTAAATACATTTTTGTCATAGCATAAGTTTCACTGAGTTTCATAGAAAATGCACTTCTTCGCAATAGTTATTTAAGGTTGGAGGGACATAAACTAATTTTCTTTTTATCTTTTGTTTTCTCAGTATAATTTGTTGCATTTTTTTCCTCGATTTGCGAAATGCATGTAGAGATCAGGTATACGTAACACAAACAAATTTAACTGAAAAATATACACATAGATATCAAAGAAATGTTTGTTAAAATGGTGATTGATGATTGATCCCAATTCAAGTTCCCTATTGAAGCAGATCTATTATCACATTAGACATAGCTGACTGTGGATTTTTGAATAGTTTTTTAAAACCACCATGAATTGCACAGCATCTCTACGATAGTCATTCAGCTTCCATTATTCTCCCATTCTTGTTTGTGCAATCTGGATCTCTCCCTGTTCTTAGCCATTTCTCCCTGCTCATCATCTGGTATTACCAAGAGTTTGTTTTTACAATCTCTGTAACTTCCTTTCCAGTAATTGCACAGTATCTTTATATCCCCTTTGCCAAAAGAAAGAAACTCAGCTTAAATTCTTTTCATAGCTCATGTAATCTAGTCTCCTGATTGTATTGATATCCCTCCTTTGCGCTATCTCCAGATCAGCTGTATTCTTCTTGAACTGGCAATCCAAAACTGGACAGAGATATTTCTATTTCATAGAATCACAGCATCAATAGGATTGAAAAAGATCACTAAGATCATCTAGTCTAACCATCAACACATCACCATCATGCCTGTCACTTGATGTGACAACAGTGTGATGTGTATGTATCTACATCTCATACATGACCTTGTGCATTGTACTGCTGTGCTTAAAAGTTCGTCTTCTGGTTCACTTTCAACTTTCTATATCCCCTGCACCTGCTTGCCTTCCTCTTTCTCCTCTGTCTCCATTTCCTCTAAACAGGATCTCAGTTCAATATTTTTGGTGTCCATATCTTCTTAGTGTACTTCTTCTAATGATCATGATTCAGTTTTGACCACATATCCATGCTTTTACCTCCCTAGTCCAATGCTCTCTGTACTGTATTTGTCTTCCAAATGAAGCTCACTTAAGGGCTGCAGATTTTTATACCCCACTGTGTCTTATTGTGTCTTTCAGGAATGTAATTCAGTGTACCAACTGCTGTACACAGGCAGATGTTCATGTACATATGAGTGATCACTGCTGAGCAGTTGGTATTCAGTTAGTGCAACCAGCTGGAAGGAAAAAGAGAAGTGATGAGAACTCACTGAAGTGTGGGGCCCTAAACAGGTAAATTGTCTGGTAAAGACTAACACAAACAAACAAAAAAACCTTAACTTAGATTTTTCTCCAAAGTAAAAATATTCATTCTCTGTTTGGAACAGAAATACACAGTTGTTTGAGTCCCTTCCAAAATTTTTTAACATGTCTTATTTACTCTTTTATTTGACAACTTCGGTGCCTTCCAAATAGCAGTTTTCCAGAGGTGACTGAGAATTCTTCTGGAGTAAGTTAACTCCAATGACTAGGAGAAATATGATTGTGAGTTCATTCTAAGTGAAATGATAAAATGAATGATATCAGGCCCTTAAAACCAAGAATGAAAAGGGTGAACAGAACAGGAAGTCATTCTGTATATTCTAGTGTGAAATTGGCTGATCAAAATGGATATGTTTCTCAGAAAAAAATTATGTCAAATTAACAAAAAGAAGTATCTGTAGCTTTATATGATGCATATTATCGCTGCAAAGTAAAATTTGTTATTAAAGTCCCAAATTGGAATACATTAAATGATCTTAAGACTGCCCAACCGACAGTCTTATTAAACAAGTAGAATTTTGTAAGTTATATAGAGCACTCATAAGTTTGTCTAATAATTTGTAAGAGAAAACAATCTGAAAAGATTGACTTGGATTTTCCTTTTCCCAGTCTAGTGACTGTGACTGGTTTTCATAATCTGGAAGAGACAGCTTACTCATGTACTTTAATTTATCTTCTCCAGTACGTTCACTTTTACAGTCTAATCCAAAGCCTGCTGAATCTAGCAAGATACCCAATAAGATACCCAATTACAGCAACACACTTTGATCTAGCTTTTTCTTTACTTCTTGCTAACTTTGAAAATATTACGGCTGGATTTTTCTCTTTCATTCTTCTACCAGTATATCACTGTAAGAAGTATTATTGAAAAGCTGCTTCCAGTGACTGCTCAAGGGAAAAAGATTTTTTCTTTCAGTCAACATGTTGCATGTATTACTACAGATCTGTTACAGGGTAGCTGGTGTAAATAAGTTTTTGTATCCTAGTCTCAACACTAGAAATTGAGGAGAGCGTGCATAACCAAGTAAACATTTTAGTTGTTTCAATGTCTACTGAGGTACTACTTCATCAAAATATCAAGTCAGTTGAAAATAATCATCAGTTGGACTCTTCAACTCTGTATAGATGAGGAAATGGAAAGAAAAAAAAAAAAAAAAAAAACGCTCTTAGTAATTTCCAATCCAAACTACTTTAAATGCTGATGGACAACTGGCTTCCTATATCATCTTAGATCTGACAGTTTAAAGGTATCAGGAAACTGAGCAGGTCTACCTTCCTGAAAATTTTGCAAATAATTTTAATTTAATAAGATATATTTTGGAAAACAGTGAAGGAAAAAAATTAGGGTGTAGCACATGGATGTCCAAGCTTTTGGCTTGCCTGCGCTGCATTGAGGAATTGTCTTGGGCACATATAAAATATGTACGTCATTCTGAAGCAATGTTTGCAATTTATTTCCATGGAAACTGCAACAGATACAAAGAGCGCTATAACAGAGTTTCATAGAGCAAATTCTCAACTATAAAACACTATTTTTCAACATAGTCATCAGCACTAGCGTTCATTTGTGCCATCAAGGAACAAGAGCCTGCTTGCTGCTCTCATAACAATCTGTACAATTGGAGGTGACACCACTGCTGAAATGCACCACCCTCTGCTTCACTGTGCTTAGATCCAGTGTTCAGTCTGCATAAACATCCAGCAGCAGGCATGCCTGATGTAGCACCTAACTTCAAAGTTTTAGACAAAATTCCAACTCTATTAATGAGAATCTAAAGGTGATTATACGACTCCATATAATCGGAAATAATAATAATAAAAATTTGCATGTTTAAATTAGGCAAAATTAAAATACAAAGTCTTCATGCAACTCTAATTATATTCCCTTGAAAATAAGAATTAAAATGGTTTATGAGATAAAATATATCAGGACGATCTATGCAAAGATTTAAGAGAAAGGGAGAAATGGCTGTTCATAGAGTCTGTATGGAGCTTGTCACAGTGTTTGTACCTCATGTACCTGCAATTGATTTATTTTGCTAGATTGTAACGTTTGTTTAATTCAAATGTATAATTTAATAACTATTGAAAATTAATACAAAAAATTTTACTCTTTTCATTTACATTCAAAAATAATTGAAACACATGCTTTTTGCTTCAGAGATTGGTGAAAAATGTGAATCCTTTTTTCCTTTTGCACTATATTACTCTCAGTTACTCTTAGCTAGTATGTAGCTCTCCAGGGAGTCACTCCTACTCTATAACAGCTGAGTGCCTTCAGTGAGAAAAATAAAGAATAGTATATTTGTCATCCTAGAAACTTTTTCTATTCACAGCCATGCTAGATGTGCCCTTACACAAACTTTTCATTATCAGTGTGATTTTACTTGCTCTTCTACTCAGTCTTGCAAGACTCAGGGTTTTTTTTGTTTTTTGTTTCTTGTTTTAAGGAAATGTACTTCCTCTATTATAGTTTAGTCACTGTTCAAAACACAGTGCTATGAAGTATTAAAATTACTCTCAGTAAGTGTAAGGACCAAGACTTGAATTAATAATTTCAAACAGTTGAGTTTCTAGTCCTCATACTTTTTGAAAAACAGAGGCTTTGACATATAGATGTAACACTGAACAGTAATTAGTGTACTGTTAGATCCTGTTTGAGATCTGAACTTAAAGCTTTTGGAGTAAATGGAAAATGGTATCATCAATTTCAGTAGAGAAAGAACTAATTTTCTTACAGCAGAGGAAAAAGCCGGGCCTAGCAAAGGTAACAAAAGTTTAAAGAAATATTGCCTGGTAGTTATGATTTACTCTTAAGAGGACAAAAACAGTTCCCTGCTGCCAACTTGAGACATTGCGGTGGCTTTTTTTTTCACTAATTTTTGTAATGGTCATCATTAGTCTGTTACTAACCACTTTTCTACATTTTGATTCTATAAGTATTTTTGGCATGTTTGAGAGGGATGTCTTCTGGATATTCTCCTAAAAACAAATCAGCGTTCCATTTCAATCAGAAGAGTTAAATATAAGTTAAAAAATTAAATAGTTAACCACCTTAACCCATTTGTGTAGAGCATGGAGTTATGACAAATTTAAATGAGAATCCAATTGACCAGACCATTTCTATGGAATCCACACTGTTACTCCAACAAAAAGCAGCGTTAGCTGGAATTAATTCCTGGATACAGATGTATCAATAAATCATGGCTTTACATGGTTTTAAGAAGTGGAAAGAAACATGATTACTTAGAGGATATTTGGATAGTCAGTAAATACAGGCATTTTATTCAGCATAGAGTGGTTTTACTAAACACTACTGAGAAAATTAACTTTACATATTATAGAGAAATGTTCAGTATTATAATATTATCTTAAGCTATCTCAGTATATACTTCATCAGCATGTGAAAATTTGATCACTGAATAACATTTGTTTAATGGATGGAAATACGAACTGACTTTGTACTTCATCTGTCTTGTACACAGCATTTCTAAATTCTCAAATCATTTTATCCTTAAGTAGTATAGTAATTTTCTAAACAGACACATAATTTTGAAAACTAGATGTCTTTTCAGAAGGAGCACTAGTAGGTTTGGTAGACTTATGACATTTTTTCAAAGAGATTAGTGTTTTAAAGCCACGGTATTCCCATGAGCTGCAGAATGAGTTGCAACTTGTTTTCTATGGGTGATGTCCAGATATCTCTAACAAGACTCTTGCTGAAATACTAGGCTAGCCATTTCTTTTCTTTTTTAATATTCCAGAGTCAGCATATATTATCATCAGCTCAGCATTTTGTATTTGTTGATTTTTCCCTACAACTTATCCAGGAACTCATCACTGCTTTTCCTAAGTAATTTTGGTCTCCAACCCCTCCTCACTTCCAAAATTCCACAAAAGTGGTCAGAATTTTGTTTCTATAACTTCTACCTCTTGTTTTGTTTAGAAGTTACACAGTTAAATTATACAGGCAGATACATAGGCAGAGCAACCCAAATATACTGTATCTTCTCTCCATATTTCTTCTTCCTTAAAATATCATCTTATAGTTGATTAAGAATCTGAACTGAACCAAAAAGAAAAAAAGAAAAAAAAAAAAAAAGGAAAAGAAGGAAAAAGGAAAGCAATAATTTGCTATTTCTGAAAAGTAATAAAAAATATTGGTCTTTTATATTTCTTCCCATGTAAGTTAATTTGCTTTTATTAAAAATAAATAAATAAATAAATAAACAAAAGAGCCCCACCAGACTACAACAACAACAAAAAAAAAAGTACCAACCAACTAAAAAAAAATCCTCCATAGTGCCATTCTCTGCTCTTTGTCACAAGGGAAAGCATCCTGATGTTCCATAATGAGAGTATTTTCAGATGATGGCTGGGCATTTCTGACTGCTGTGTTAGAAAGTAAACATTAGTTCTAAAATCAACGCCCATTTCATCTCTGCTTTCAATTCACTTTCTTCTAAATGTAGTTTGAGTGAAGAACTAAACTCAGCTTTCAGCTATCACGTGATTAGTACTCCCTGAATGGAATACTGATGCAAACTACTCCAATAAAAGCAGCACATGTGACAAATGAAAACATTGTTAGAATTGATTGTTAGAACACTTTTCAAAGCAAATTTTTGAAAAGGGTTTTTGAAAAAAGGGGTAAATCGTCCTCTACAACAGCTAATGTTGCTCTAGTAAGTTTATTGCCAAGATCTCTGTAAGAAAGAAAAACAGATTCTGAACTCAAATGATCACAGACTGCAGCAAGGAAAACTGCAAAAGCCAGAATTTTAAAGGAGATGAGTATTTGGAATATAAAGCCTGAACTTCAAAAAGCAACCTGCACTTTGGTTTGTATCTTCCCAGTACGGGGGTACCCTTGAAAGTGCAGCTCAATCTGTTATATATAGATAAGCATATTTTCTATTAAGTAGCCTACTTGAAGTCCTCTTATTCATGTTTATCCTTACCATACTTCTTTGAGGACAGAATAGCAGAAAGTTCTATGTGACTTTTCCTTATTTTCTTTCAGTGTTTGAAAGAAATAATTTTTGGCCTCTTATTTAGATAAGTTCTTGTGAATTCCTCGTGTCTGTTTCAGGAAATACTGTATAGACTTGTAATCTCTGTAATCTTAAGAATAATGAGGATTTAAAGGATTGTTCTACATTTAAAGTCGAGATAACGTGATTATTTCTTTTTTTTCTGGCAAAAAAAAAGAGGCAAAGACAAAATGGGGAAGATTTTATCTAAGTAGACTTTTAATCGTCTTCTTTACAGGGAAAAAAATATCTTTAATACTTCTTCCTCTTCTTTTATCTCAGTGAGAAATATTGACTAGAAAATCCCATGCTTTGAAAGGTATTGTCTCTTTGTTAAGAGGCCATAGAGGACAATGTATATTTTATGACAATCTATACTCTTAATTGAGAAGTAGGTTTTAAACAAAGAAACAAACAAACAGAAACCATTTTTTTTTTTTAATTTGGAAAAATAAAATTGTTTGTTTTCTACTTCTATTAGGCAGTGTAAAAAAAAAAAAAAAAAAAAGCCTCGGATTGTCTGGGATTGGAATAACTGGCCTGCTTAAATGTCAATGAATATCATTCCATTCCTACTATGTATTGTTGCAGAAAATGCTCGTGTACCACACCACAATGAATTTTCCTTGAATTAAGATATATGGGAGTATGAGGACAGAACAAAGAGGAGGGATGGGTCCAGTGTTGCCCTTATCTCCATTAACGCTCTGCACTCTCCCCCCCAGTGGTATCTAGATGTGTAAACATGTCAGTGTCATCAAATTAAGTAATCTGATCAAGTATTTCAACAGCTGAACTTTGGTGAGGAACAAGATTTCTTTTTTTTTTTCTACATCCAATCTGGGGATATACAACACATCCTCTGCTGATATGGAAGTGCATTTGTAAACTTTCTGAAATACATCTGCTGTTCTCAGTTCATTTCAGATGATCCCATGAGCCAATGGTGTTAAGGGGGCAAGATCACAATATGTTACTTCTGAAAGAACCAGAAGCATTATGTGCAAAATGAACTATCAAATTTAGGCAACTAAATAAATAAATAAACCTCTTTTTCTTCCTTCTTTTGTTTTGTTTTGTTTTGTTTTTGTTTCCCACTGTTGGAGTTATTATATAGTTTATATAGCTTATAAATATAACAGAAGCAAAATCTAAGACATAGTATTTCATCTAACATTTTTCACAATACTGCAATGATTGTGACCATGTAGCTATACCCCTCTGCCCTTCTAAAAGACTGTAAATGAATCATTGTCAGGAGCTGTAACGAATGTCAAATGTGAATTAATTTTTCATTGCTCTCACCTTAGTACAACATCAGGTACTTGCTGAAGTGGTGTGCGGTTCTCTGGGAACAGTGCGAGAAAAGCATTAATGTGGTAGGCATTGTACTTAATTGTCATAGTGTACAGATTTAGTGCTTTGAAATAAATATAAAAGACAATTTATTACAGCTCAATAATTTATATGGCATGTGGGCAAAGCTAAATGTCCTCATTCTATATCAAATAGGAAAATATTTTTATTTTGTAATAGTTTTGGTTTCACTGAATTGTGAAGTACTTTCCATCTGAATGAAGGGCAATGGATAACAATTCTGAATGACAGGTTCTAGAATATACATCAGTAGGGTAACCAGTCTCTTTTTGACAATAATTTAGTACTTAAGTAACATAGTATGGGAAGTAAAAATGTAAAAAAAAAAAAACAGTAAAATATAATACAAGTTTATATTCCATTTGTAGCAGCAGACTGATAGAGGAATCAAAGAAATAGTAATTATTTCATGTAGTATCATCTAGTTTAATCTAATCTAATCTATTCAGAACTGTAAGACCTGCAGTACTTCTGTCACAGTAGGACCATGTCATAGATTCCTTCAATGAATAATTCTTTCCTTCTCCATAGTTGCATTCTGATGTATTTTTTCTTTTAAATGTCTAACTTTGTTTTCATTCTGACCTATTGATGCATTTTTGTAGCCGTAAGAGTATTTCTCACCTTTGCTTTACATACAAAGAAAACCAATATGTATAAATTACTTTTTTAAAAATAAAAAGATAAAAATGATGGTTTGAAGTGCACACTTATCTAAGTGGGCACTAAGTCTACGTTAAGATAGAGTTGTCAATGGAGTCTGAAAAAAAAGAATAACACCTCTTTACATTTACAAGTGTTGGCCTTCTATTTTATTAATTTGACCCACAACATCAGAGGTGGATGTTGATGGGATAGCAGGAGAGGCTGAACATTCTCGCCAATATTTCCTTACATTTTGTTGCTGTCTGACTAGCTGGTGTCTTTCATGAAAGTGCGTAAAAAGCAGAAGTATGGAATTGAATTCCTTCATGTGGAAAAAATTATACCCATTGACATTCATTGGTATTTGCTGAAATTTTATGAAGACCAAACAGTGAATGTGAGTAGAGTGAGGGTGAGTAGTGCATTTTGGCAGTGGTGACAGCAGTATGAAAGACTGAATGTTCTGAATGGTCATGCACATCTTTCACATCATGAAATGATGAATGTCTCGATCTGATCGTCCATATGAATTAGCTAACAGTGGTGACTATGCTGAAAGCTAGTATTTTGTAGCTGAGAATTTTCTCTATCAACTAGTATTATTGTGCTCTTTGTATCTGTCATAATTTCCACAGAAATAAATAGACATTACAGTCAGAGTGACCTATGTATTTGGAATTAACAAGAATCTGCAAAGGCATACAATCCAGATGTGTAGTAGTAAAAAGACAGTCTTACTGAATAAGCTTTTTAATGGACCAGAGATACCAAAAAGACAATGAATGAATCATGCTGATACAGGTTTTAGGGTATCATCACTAGAGATCCATTTGGTCAGTAAGATAGAAACTATTACATGTAAATTAAAGAAAGTAATTAAGTAAAGAAAACAAAATAAGACCTCACTTGTAAACATTTGCACAATTTTTCTAATGCTTTCTGCTATAAAAGCAGATACATTATTGAATTAAATAAACCCAAAAGGCATGAATAACACTTACAAGCTGGGCTCTTTGAAAATAAGTAAGACAAATTATTTTTAAAAGTACATGAATATTTTGCAGCATTTATAAATTGTATCTTTGCCATTAAAATGTCCTACAACGTTATGTTGCCTTTTGACTTAAATTTGTTTGGAGTTTTACTTAGGACAATACAGAAATCTGGGTACTATAAAATGTTTACAGAAAAGTACACTCTTCACATGCGCACTAAATCCATTCTTTTCATAGAGTCATGAGCATATTTTATTGCTTGCAGTTTTTTTCCTATCGTTGTTCACAAACTGTTCTTTAAATACAGGTGTTTAATAAACAAGTTTCATTCTCTCTTTGTTGACATTTTTGGAGAGAAAGCTAAGATAATGATTGCAAAAATTCTTCTCCAGTATAAAATATACTGCAATAGATCAAAGAGGTATTAAAGAGGCTTTGTCTTTTTATTTCTGATAAAAGGTCACAAATTAGATCTGCTGGTGAAGTTGAACTTAAATGCATCTCCAGTCATGATTCTCTTTACCACATACAGACTTATGAATGTGGAGTGAGGCTGATCTTTCCAAATGTATTTCACTAAAAGGCAGGACTCTTGTACAAGGTAACTGCCCTCAGATCAATCTAAGCTTGCAGAAAAGACAGAGGCACCTCAGCAGATAATTAATTCTGTCTTAAAACAGAGCTTTAAGAGAGCTGTGAGCGTGATCTATAGGTGTGCCCCAGGGTATAGTTTGTAATGAGAGCAATATCCCAGCATATCTCACAGCTCTCAATGAAGAGCTAGAGACTCCTCCAGAAAATGGATCAGGGAATCCAAGTTAAGATCTGGAGGAGTCTCTACCTTTGCATTGGGCCACAAATGCATTTTTTACAAACTCTCTCATTTTCCACTGATTTTATAGGGTAGCTATGGCGACCAGCTTAGAATATATACTTTTTCTCCTTTCTTTCTTTTTTTTTTTTTCTTTTCTTTTCTTTTTTTTTTTTTAAAGAAAACATGAGATCACATTTTAGTGATGCGTGTTCTTTCACAGACAAGGCCTTCAGCCTGGATAATCATACAACTAGAGTTTCCTGGGTTTGATATACTTAAGACTATGACCATTTTTGCCTCTTCTGTCTCCATGTCTTCATTTCATCTTTTAGGTTTTCTGCTGTAGTTGTTGGTATACTGAAGCTCTCTATCAAATTCACCTTGTCAAAGTACAATGCAACTTCCCATTGTTTATCAGCTTCTTTTTGGCCACACTTCAATTGCTTGGCTGATTGTTATTTACTTACTGAAAGATAAATTGGGATTTCACTGAGCTTCTTGTTCCACATGCTTGTTACGGTTGGGTTTCCTATCAGATAGTCAGATCTTCACTGGCATATTTATCTCAAAGAATTTCTCCTTACCTGCATGTGATTCTCTGGAAACAATGCCTTTTTACTGCAGCCCAGATCAAAAAAGGAAAGAATTTTCAGCCCAGCTGTCAGGTGAAGCAAGATTCAGATTGCAACTGAGCTATTTAGCAAGAATGAGAAGGTTACATATCTTACAAGCTTTAAAACCCTTTACAGGAAAAGTATAGAAAATAAGTCAAACAAACTTTGTGGAATTATGAGAAAATAGAAACAATTTGAAAAATGTACAGAAACAGGCAATCAGGATATATATATATATTTAATGCAGTAGAAGTAGGCCAAAGCTTAACTAAATATTAAACTCTATAATGCAGGAAGAAGTCACTGAATGTGTGCCCTGAGGGCAATGGGTTAACAGATCTGCACTGCATTTAGAGCTTTTGCAAATTTTTGCTTTTATCTCTTGTTGAATGTGGGTGACTGGCAGACCTGGTCATAGTGGAATTATTGAAAACAATAGGGGTTTTTTTGTTTGTTTGTTTTCTAAATATGTAATATCAAGTATTTTTTCATTCTTTCTCATATAAATCTAATTAGATTACACTCTATAAACTGTTTGGCTATCAAAGCAAGGATGATGCCTATTCAAATTGTTTTGTTTCTCTAAGTAATTTTTGTGACAATATCTTGCACTAAAGTCTTAGCTGTTGTTAATCATACTTGAAAATTTTACTACTGTTTGTGACTGGTAATCACTGAAAACCAAAATCCACTTTTTTTTTTCAGCAAACAACCTTACAGCCTCGAGAACAGTAGTGTACAACAATCTGCAGCAGTAACCTCCAAGTGATAGTTTTGTCTTGAAGTCATTTAAGAGCTTGAATCCTCTGTGTAGAACATAAATAGTGGCAGTAAATGTTGTCTTGTCGTGTGGCCGTGAAGAGGTCAGCTAGCACATCTATTCATTTCAAATTGCTTCCACTGACACCAGACCTGTCCCTTTATCGTCACAGTGGGAGATGAAGAGGAATAATGAATGAGCTAAAAATAGAGCAGTGAATCTATTTGAGGATGACCTGATAGAAAGTAATAAAGAAGAAAGGCATAGGAAACCATCTGGATATTTTCAGAGCAGCAACCTGAGGTGACATCTTGCCTCTGTGAAAGACATGGTTCTTTTCCACTCTTCTCACTGGAAATAGAATTGCCATTTTCTCAGCTTTGAAATGCATCTTCTCTTTATTTTTCTCCCCGTGTTCCTGACTTGATGCAAAATTAAACAAATCTATTTAAATAGAAGGTTGGATTTTCCTAATAGGAAGAGGTACAAGATTGTAAGTTCATCAGGGTCAAAATACACGCTCCTTGAACAACTTAAATGGAAGTAGTGGAGACAAGTCTATAAATGAAATTTTTTTATCTTGATGTTACTGAAAAGGAGTCACTGTAGAAAGAATAAGCAAACATGGCAAAGAGACAAAGAGGGCTGAGTTCACATATGATATATTTGGTCTATTATAAATAAATCAAAAGCAAAGGAAGAAGCTTGAAGTTTAGAATCTGATTTATTTTTCTTAACATTATTGAATCCTACTGAAAAGTGGATTTTTATTTATGGAGAAAAGCACTTAAAATATTTAGGGGACAGGGGATTCCAGTTCAGAATAATTAAGTATGTGACAGCTTCTCATTTCATTAGGAGTTTTAACATAGCACTTTAAGCGTTTTTTATGCACAGATTTCAATAAGACCTGAAATTTAGAAAAAGCACCAGTGAATGAGGCTAAGAACACCTATTTCAGAATACTCTACATTCTTGTCAGAAATGTTTTCTTAATCAGAACTCATTTTCTCACTGGTAACATTAAATGCTCTCAGGTTGTATGTATGGGCCAAGTAATAAACCAAATAAAAATTATTACACCAACAGAAATTGTTCATAAAACAGCATTAGAAAAATGTCAGGGAATTGGGATGAATCTGGCAACCCAACAGAAGCAAGGCTGCTGCAGCTCCATGCCTCCAGTCAACGCTTAGTGGAGCAGAAGGCTCTCCTTCCCTCAGTCTGCAGGAAATGCTCCTCCTAGTGTAGCCCAGGATGCTGTTAGCCCAGTTATAACAAAAAAGGCATAGTCTTGTAGTCTTGGTAAAATATTGTATTGTACAATTTTGTAATATATCACGTGGGAATACAAGAAAGAATATTAAAAGCAGAAGTTGTGAAGCAAGATAAACAGCATGAGAAAGCAATGTTGAGAACAAAGGACACCTCCAGAAAAGAAAAAAACAAAGTCAACCGAGCTGTGGGATGGCTGCCTGATAATTACCCTGATTGCAGGAAGAGCATATGGCTAGGAACGACTCATGACTCTGATTGGATGCCTGCATGCATAGCTAAGGAGTATTTGTGGAATGTGTTGTTGACAAGTAAAGGCAGGTGTGACAGCTAAAAGAGAAAACTTTTGAATGTAGATAAGGGATGTTAGAACCTGTAATAAGTGATTTGGATCATTCACATCTAAGTCCATGCCTCAGATGCTGCAATATCACATTCTTATTTTTTTAGTTCAACTTTTTCTATATTATCCAGAAATATTTGATGGCAAATTCATTAATGCTACTGAAATCTAAATATCAAAATGAGGATAATCTAAGAACTCCAAAAGATAAATCTTTTGAGATTTAAAACGTAGCTAAGTGCACAGCTGTCTTTGTGCAGTAGGGTGTTCCAGCATACTGAAAGTCTAGCTAATCGCTGAGAAGAATGTGGGAAGAAAGCATAGATCACTGTTTGCAAGAACAATATAAGGTTTTCCAAAGTAATACATTTATGTGAGCGTATATTTTTGTGATGACTGCAAGGCTATGAAACAACTCCAGTGCAACCAACTTTTAAGTCAAGGCACTAATATTTCTCAAGTGACATCCACAGGAATAAATTGGGCCCAAAGTGTCAGATTAAATGTTTGTGACTAACAGGGGAACTTTAAGAATTATAAAACCTCTCAAACCATCGTAAAGAATGTGTGGCTCTCAGGCAGACTATTTGATCTTTAATTTGGCTCTGTTGTGCATCTAGAGCAAACAATCTTTTTCTTTCTCTTGGCTCTGAAGTCTTTCAACAGCAGTAAGCTGCTATTACTGTTTCTAAACACCTACATAATAATCATAATAATAAAAAAGAGCAAAGGATGTTTTTGCTTTCCTCTAGAGAACTTAATCTCTCTGACAGCAGGAAAGTGTAGAGCAAGCTGTAAAGTTAGCAAAAGCTTAAGAACTTTCTGACTCAGAGAAGAAAGCTGCTATTAACTATTTGACATTTAGGAAAGAGACAGCACCCAGGCCCTTTAGTTTCTAGAAATTGGTCCCACTGGAAGTATGTAGTTGATGTTAAAAAATGACCTCTACTCTATGTTTTGGGAGAATGAAAAGAAAACAAAGCAATTGTTCAAGCAGTGGACGGCAGAAAAAATATATTCTGATCAAAAATGAGTTAATAAGATTAACTATGGTGGTAAGCAAGAAATGATGTGATCATGACCTAAACTAGTATCATTTTCCCATCCATTCCCACTTCAATATTTTTATAATTTCATTGTTAATTTTAATATGCTTTGTTTTTCTTTTCATTTATCATGTCCTTGGTCATAATAGTTATAGAGAATGAGAAGAAAAAACATCTTGGAAGATAGGTTAGTAGTTCACACTGGAAGAATTTGAGATGAGGTTCTGTCCCACTAAGTCATTAATAGTTTTGTACAGGATTACACTACATGCACACATTTCTGTCAGAACAGCAAGAACAAATTACCAAAAGAGAAGATTTTCAACTAAAACACAAGAAATGCTGATTTTAAACATACTTTTAGAAACTAGGCAGTAGAAGCAGAGAGAATCTCCAGATGAGCTACATTATTTGTTTTTGTTGTTGTTATTGTTTGTTTCTCCTATCTTAATTTCACAGAGATTTTACTTGCTTCGTGTTCATGAGATGCATAAGCGCAGGGATGTATTTAGGGCTCTGAATTATAACGCATTTAACCTCATGCATCCTGTAACCATAAATGAAGGAAATGTGTTATAAATTAAATCATGTGTTGTCCAGGTACAGCAAAGCAGTCTATGCATCCTTTAGTTTGTCCGGATGTTTTTCAGCAGTGTGGGAAAGTGGCAGTAGGGATATCAAAATGGATGTAAAGGTTACGCTAATACCAAGCTGCCCAGGTCTGCTCAAAATCCTATTGAAGGCAGAGGAAAAAATTTCTTTCATTTACAAGGGCCTGTTAACAGAAATCAAAATTGGTTCACTGCCTTGGGAAGTTTTTAGTCAAGTGTCCTCGGGCAAATCTCTGACATAAAAAAAAAACAAAACAGCTTGCTTGTGTAAAGAATGTGTCAAGCACTGTAAAGATGTAATAGGATGCAAATTTTTAAGTTCCATATTCTCACTAAAAAGCCTAGTATTAGTATCAAGTTTGCTGACATCCATCCCCACTAAGAGGAGTTGGCTTGTCAGTTTCAGTGAAGCAATGAATGTAATAATGGCCACATTTTCTCAAAACAAAAAGGAATCCTTAACAAATATTAAAAACAATGATGTTTGAGTACAGAAGAAACCATGGTGTGGTGTAATTACTGTATACACTGTTTGCCACCTAATGCTGTGTATCAGTTTTTAATCATATGTATAAAACTCTGAATCAGTAAAGTTAGAAAGTATTGGATATTTATCTTGTGGATAAATTAGACAATAAATGCTGATAACCTAACAGTCATATTTTTAGATTTCTACTAACTTGAAAAATTAGGGAAAATTTTCAGTTAAAAAAAGTAAAGTAGGAAAACAATAAACTAAAATCAACGATAATAGCTAAGCCTCTATATTTGGCTTTTCAATACTGTTCTAATATATCTTTGGGGTTTTCATGATTTTTTTTTTTCTTACTTACAGTGCTATAATGTTTTAGATTTAGCAATTCAAGTAAGGATGAATAAATGAGTAAGGATGAATCAATGAGATTTTTTTCTCTGCCCATATGATACAATGAGAAGGGCATGGTAGGGCAGTGCACGCTTCTGCCAGTGCATGGCTTATAAACATGCTGAGACTAAACAGTTTGACTATTGGCATTGCAGCTTGGCTTAGCAATTACTCAGTTCTAATTCTCAGGATGATACTGGTGAGACTTGGCAGAGCTGTGCAGTAGTGAGGCTTCCAGACATTGCAGAGGATGTGACCTTGCCACAGATCACCTCATCTTTCATTGTAGGAGCTAATGTATACAAGCAGAGGTGATATCCTATGTGTAATTGTTTAGCTGAATGATGGCTGTGTAACGTCCACGACTGTTATATGATGCAGACAGTTGAAATAAAAAGTGACACAATTAAAGGTCAAATATAGAGTGTAGATAGAAGAAAGAAAAACACTGTGGGATCTGTTGAGGAGAATTATTTATTTTACTGATTAGATATGAGATATAAAGCAAAGGATATGGGCTATGTTTTAGAAATTGAGGGGGACATGTTAAGATGAAAGTCTGTGGCATTTTTAAGAATTCTTTGCCTGTTTTCTCCATTCTCTAACTGGAAACCAAATGACCAGTTAAACAACACAAAGAGATCATTCCATTACAGAAAAAGGTGAGATTAAAAAATGTGTACAGAGACAATCCTGAAGAAATGGAATAGATGAAGCAGCATTTCAATACCTAAAGGGAGCCTACAGAGGGGAGGGGAATCAACTCTGAAAGGGTAAATAACTGCAGGACGAGGGGAAATGGTTTTAAGTTGAGGGAGGGGAGATTTAGGTTGGATGTCAGGGGGAAATTCTTTACAGAGAAAGTGGTGAGGTACTGGAACAGGCTGCCCAGAGAGGCTGTGGATGCCCTGTCCCTGGAAGTGTTCAAGGCCAGATTGGATGGGGCCCTGGGCAGCCTGGTCTAGTATTAAATGAGGAGGTTGGTGGCCCTGCATGTGGAGTGCATGTTGGAGTTTCATGATCCTTGAGATCCCTTCCAACCCTGGCCATTCTGTGATTCTGTGATAGGATTATGAAGCAAGAGTCTTATTAATTTCAATATCTGTATTCACAACAACTTCCACTAAGAGATTTTTAAAGCTTCATATTTACAACTGAATTACTCTTCACAATGAAAATAAATCTTTAGGGGATTTTTCTTTGTGTATTTCTTTTCATCTCTGCCAGATTGGAAACTAGATAGATGATGTCAGTATTTAGTCTTTTATTTTTGGATTCTAGTGTTCATTTTCTCTGGGGATGGCTTCATAACATGAAAAGTGATTACGTTTAGCCAAAAACATGTTGTTTAAAAACATTTTTTAGCACAGACTAGTAAAATATTTTTTGTGTGTGTTCTTATGTAATGTCTAAACTGTTGATCTTAGTAAGAATATATTGATACTCAAGCAAAAACATATATTCAGCATTACTATTATGCTTACAATGTGTAGAGCATTCCTCTTCTAGCAGTGTCCACTAATCTGTAACATCTGTCTTTCATTCATAAATTTTTACCCTATTCAATTCACATTTGCTCCTTCTTTCATATAAACAGAACTTTTTTTTTTTTATCATTCTTTTTTATTTAATCACTACTTCATCTTTTTTTCTTTACCATGCTGCCACATCACTAGAATAGGAGAGGCAAAGATTGAGAATTTTCACTACATATGGTCTCTTTGATTATCTACCTGTCTCTGTATTAATATGGAAACATATTAATGTATAAACCCAAATAAATGAGTGTAAATATTTTTCTCTGTGGAACATTTGTTTTAATGAACATTATACACTTGTCTCAGAAACTCAGATTACAAGCATGAAAGAGCTTTACCAGGTTCTATATATAATATTGTAGAAAGTCAGGTTTTACACATAAGGATTTTCAGAGTTTGAAGTTTAATCTTTTTGTTAATATCCCAACTAAACACATTGTTCTAAATGCAATCTGTTCATGTAAGATTCCACTGAGACTTATTACATGTAATTCCTATTCCCCCTTGTCAGCAGAATCCATCTAACTAAGCTGGAAAAATGATATTTGCAACTGGAGACTGAGGAAAAAATAAACCAAACTTATGATTTGTTGTTGAACTCCCAGGTTACATGAACTACATATCTAAGTTGCGACTAAAATATCACCTGATTGTAAACTGGATTATTTTTATTCTTGGGATATATCTAGTAATTCTTTTGCAGAAAAACAGGTTGTCTCCAACCTATTGTGTAGATTATGGAATGTGTTGGACTCAAGCCAAAAAGGGCATTTGCAAATTGCTTACTAGTATCACTATACATTTTTGCATATTTAATTCAGGTAAAGTTTGAAATGCTCTTAAATCTGTAGTGGTTTTAATGCATATGCACATTCTCTGGCATAAGCCAATTTCTATTAAGCATTTTGCATTTTGCAAAATCAGTGCAGGCTGAGGCTGTACTGAAGTCTGAACTTATTATTATGACCTCGCAAATCAGTGCCAATGATATTAGTGTTCAGTTTAAAAATATCTATGGATTGGCACCATTGATTTTATGTTCAGTTTTATTCAAAGGAAATTGGAATTTTCATCTCACCTACTCACTTTGAAGTGAAACAAACAAAAACTTTCAAAGAAGGGATACTGAAGCGTCAATTTAAATGACTGAGATTGAAATGTTTGACACGTGTTTGTCTATAGGTTTGACATAAATAATAGTTTTCAAATGTTTGAAAAATTAATTTGATAAATGTAAACATGGAATATAAGTATCACCTAAAGTCAGAATTTTCAGATCTATGATAAATATAAAACCATATCTATTAGAAATCTGTATCTAAATCACATTATCTTGATCTTTCTAGTATTTTATCAGGTTATGTGGTTATTGGCACTTATTGGCACCAAGTCATAGTAAAGAGCATTGGGTGGCCACTGAAATATTGCTGTTTCAGTTGTAACAATAATAAATTAAAAAAAACAAACAAACAAACAAAAGAAAAAAGAAACCAAAGCACATTAAAAATCTAGTTAATGCTATACCATCAATTCACTACAAGGGTCACTCACGATAAGTTAATGAGGTTTCATCTTAAAGAGAAAACATCTGTTTCCTTTCTCATTATTCACCAGCAAAGGGAATTGAAGATTTTAATCCTAAATTAGTGAAAGAGAAACTAGAAGTTGGAGAAAAATGGGGCATTTACTTATACACTCAAAGTGGTGTTGAATCAGAGATTAAAAGATGATAAATAGTTTTCAATACATTATTTGCAGTATTTACCAAATATATATATATATGTCACAAAGTAAAAATGAAGAATACTTTTTAAAGATGTATTTTTCTCTAAGGAAAATTTATAACTACTTCAACAATTAAAACAGGTTTATATTTGACTTTTATTTGAAAACTTTTGATACTGAAAATATTTTTTGGTAACATTATAAGGAAGACATGTAGGAAAAAATAATGAAAAGGAATGGAAATGTATGTGGAGAGCAGGTGCCTCATTTTCAGCAGGTGGTGATAGAAAATGAAATTTTTAAAAATTACTGTTACAGTGGGTATAAGCAAGCTATAAAAAGGTTTGTGGTTAAGAAAGATGATTCATGGAGCGAATATTGACTACCCTACATAAGCACTTCAGATCCTAAGATGGAAACAAATATGCAAGGATATTTTCTTTCAGCTCCAGTGAAAGCAGTTGTGTAACAGTAAAATAAATTGGTGCTTCTCTTATAATTTTAGCTATAAGTTTTGCTTTCACTGTATGGAAAAAAAAAAAGTGGTCACCCAAAAGAAATTATAATGAAGTCAAGGAAATGTAATCATTTAAGCAAAGCTCTGTCCAGAAAACTGTGAAAACAATCCAGACTCCTGGGAAAATCATACGGTACAAGCTAACATAAAAATCTGAACAGCAACTGATTTGCTGAACCAAAAAATTGTTAGCAGCAGTCACCATAAATTCAATTGTAGCATAGGAGCCAGATGAAATCAGTAACGTACCAAACCTAGACAATATTTATTGGTCTTTCTTATGTTCGCTTTTAGAATGTCAATGCGTCTCCCCTAAGGAGTCTGTGGTCTAAACGAATAAGGTAACAACGTATTGCATTCACTTCTCCTTTACAGAACTATTAAATTGTTCCAGGCAACACAAACACTTCCTAAAATGAGTCTTAGGTAATATTGAAACATATGTCTGAGAAAGAAATCTATAAAGCACATTCTCTAACACTTCTTAAAGCCAAAGGAGTAGGAAAATCCCTAGTCTTAATATCCTGAAGTGTAGAAAACATGGCAAAAGCATTGTGATCTGGAAAGATAGGCTCCTATTATCCATTTGTCTCATGCAGCAGTCCAGTATTGGGGCACTTTTCTACCTGAGGCAGTGTACTCCCAAGCAGATCAATAACACCAGACTCATTCATTCATGGTTGCAGGGAGAGAGGAAGAACTGCTGGTCACAGCCTGCTTTGTAATGTGGGAGGTGACACACACTAGGAGGCAAGAAGCTCCTCAGCACCCTGTAAAGCCAGCAGTCACCTTGGAAATGACATCTCCAGGAGCAGAGAAGCCTCTCTCAGAGAAGGAACGGTGCTGTTTCTATGTACCCTGATGAGAAAGCTGTCCTGTTCCCTGTGAAAAACATAGAAGCCATAGCGCCAGCCACAGGTGAACAGAAATATTAGGCTGAGGTAGCTCTAAGCTCCAGGCCTTCATCCACTTCCATCTCACACCGCACTTCAGCTTGACAGGAGATGTATAAACATATGAGACATTCAAAAAAAGGTAGTCCTGTTTAAAAAAATGTAAAACAAATGAACAAAAAATCCACACAACAGGAGCTTTGTTTCTCACTCCGTACAATAACTAAGATTCCCTTTAAAGTATATTTTTAACAAAATCCTCTACCTTCTCGTGTGAATGTATTTCTTCTTGACCTTCTATCTTACTGAAAAAGAATTATGGCAAGTGAGAAGTTGAAGAATACAACTTTTTATCTACAAAAGATGGTTGAACCTCTCTTCCTGACCTTTGACAAAATATTTTTGGAATGGACATTGTGCTTGTTTCTATAAATTGCTAGTACTAGTTCAAATCTATCTTGATTTGAACACATGTTGACTACAGAGTTCAATATATAACAGAAAAAGGTGAATTTGGGGCAAGTGCTTTCTGTGTGAGTGTCCATCCTGAATAGCTTTACCCACGCTTTGTGTGAGATGTTATGGCTCAGCATGAGCTCGTGAGTGATAAAGATTACTTAATCACACATAACAGGATGTGCAAGATAAAGTGGAGCAAATGAAAAGAAGTATTAAGTACAGTAATCAAGATCTGTGATTTGAGACTGCCTTGATTGTAACAGCTTAATGCTTCAGAAGTAGATTTTCAACTTTCAGGTGAAGGAAGTAAATGTGTATGTTGATTTGCCAGAAAGTAAGTCTTAAGATTTTAGAAGGGCTATGGCAGTATTCATGGAACATATGTCAAAATTCTCACATTCTTCTAAGGAATCTTATGCAACATGGACTGTGACCAATTATATTTCAGACTTGTGTTTCTGTTGTTGAAATGAACTAGGTATAATGGGTGTGCCTATTTCTCAGATTAATATGGGATTGAAGATCATATTAGTAAAAAAAAAAAAAAAAGAGGAAAAAGAAAATGTTTACTAAGTTAAAAGACAATGTTTGGGAATTTCTTATTACTTTATGTACAGTTTCAAGGAAAGCAAGTTAATGGAGAGATGATGATAGGAATGATTCAGTAGTGCATGCGGGCCTGAAGGGGGATAAATTGCTTCATTCTCAGGACAGCTTTGGTGATGCCCAGCTGTAATAATTTCATTACTTAATGGAATACATTGGCAATTCTTTTCTTTGCTTCTAAAATCCCATTAACTCAAACTGACATGCAGGATTTCTATGTTTTATTTACTAAAATTTTTAAAGTTTGATGTAAGCTGCAAAAATATACTACATGGAAGATGAAATCAGGAAACTGATTTAAAAGATTTTTGGGGAGAAATAAAGAAGACATTTGAATTAAATATTAAATTCTTATTCAAAATATTTTGTTTATGTTGTTTCTGATCTTTTTCATCTTTATATTCTCCATGTTTTGAGACATTAAGTCACAGAGGCATATAAATGTAAACGTAATTTTTTTCCAGCAATTCTGCATAAATTTGAATGATAACACTATTTTTTTGGCTCACAAGATTACACCACAAATTGTTGAGTGCTACTATGATTATCATCTTTATTCATATTTGCTGAAGTGATGGAAAATTCCCTATTTGACAAGATAAATGTCCATGTGATTGATTTCCAATACTTGAATACTGAAGAGTAGCTTGAGGATAGTGTTCTGAGGTTTGAAGCCACACATGGAGAAAGTGGAGAATCTCTGCATGCAGGCACAGCAAGACCTACCACCTTCTCTGGCACAGAATATTCACAGCTCCATGTGCAAGAAAGAGCTGCCAGCATCTTTGATCCAAGTTGTAAACATGATGTCAGCTGTCTCTTTGAAATAAGCATTACTCTAAATAAGCTGGAACCTCTCAGCTTCTTGAAGTTTTTCTCCTAAATTGGCAATGATCATTTATCATTGCATATAGTGGCTGGTCTTTACACAGACAGAAGGGGATAGTTCTCCTAAAAGGTAAGGACAATCCGGAATGCACCAGTCAATATCAGTCAGTATCAATTATTCTTTGTCCTGTTCATGTTCATATTACTGTGTAAATGAGTAGCCCAGTTTTTCAGGTAAAACTCAAATGCAGAAATGAATAGAGATCCCATTCAATATCCTCATAGAGGATTTAAGCATAGACATGATTTTGTTTGTCTTTTAAACAGTGTTCCTAAAGCTGAATCTTTCATGAAGGATGGGAACGTTTGGAATTCCCCAGTATTGGGAGATCTTAAAGTGTTGGTCCTGAATACATGTAATGCCTATGGAAAGTTATTTTAATGATTGATCTTTCAATAAAATACTTTCTTATGATCATAAACTACCCAGCTTCCCTTTACTGCTAAGTCCCCACTCAGTTTACAAAACAAAGCAATGAATATGTCCATGATATTTTATATTCTCTCTTAACTCTATGAAATAGCTATTGTTCTTAAAGAGTTCTGAAGTGTGCTTTAGCAATTCTCCATGTCTGAATAGTAGGACTCGTAAATAAATCAGGTAGACAACTTTGTAAAACTGATCAGTTTATTTTAATGTTTTTAATGGGAACCTGAAAAATATCATGAAGATTTTTGATGAACTTTTCGATTAAACAATTTTTATATGCAATATTTAAAAATAATTTTAACAATATAGCCAAAATATAGGCCACTACCTGTTTATTCAAAGATAGCTATTTATTATTTATCTTTAAAAAACACAAGTAACTGCTATATCCAAAGACAGAAAAGAGCTTTTTGTTAAATTTCCAAATCCTTTTTTAATATAAGAAGTCAAATAGCACATCCTCAGTTCTCTGCTTAACATGGCTGTTTAAGGGCAGTTAGTTTATGTTGTGTAACAACTACTTAGTATATACATTGCCTTTTAAAAATCCAAAAATTTCTCCCAAATTTCGACCACTTTTAAGGAGTGTTTAACAGAATCACAGAATCACAGAATGGCCAGGGCTTTGGAAGGGATCTCAAGGATCACGAATCTCCAACAGATTTGCCACATGCAGGGCCACCAACCTCCACATTTAATAGTAGACCAGGCTGCACAGGGTCCCATCCAATCTGACCCTGAACACCTCCAGGGACAGGGCATCCACAACCTCTCTGGGCAGCCTGTTCCAGTACCTCACCACTCTCTGTAAAGAACTTCCCCCTGACATCCAACCTAAATCTTCCCTCCCTCAACTTAAAACCATTTCCCCTTGTCCTGCTGTTAAATCAGTTACACAGAATAGCATTAGATAGTTGCATATTTACTGTTCAGACAAATGAGTTGTGATTAAAGGTTGATAGTTTTACTGGAGGGAGCTGAGTAAGACTGTTTCAGCCAGCCAGCAATTTAATCAATTAGCCAAATTTCCAAAAATACTCTGCTCTTTTTCTTTTCTTTTTAATTGGGAAGATGCAGATAGATGGTCTACGTCAAAAATTTAAGCCTTTGCTTACAGAGGCATTAAAACCACTTGTTTAAAGACAAAAATGTGCTGGAGTTTAATTTTTATATTTGGCTTAGCACTAGGAAGGTGTTGATTTGTAATTATAAAGGATAATATATCACATGATGCATTGTTGGAGGAGTTCAGAATTTTAGAAGTCTGTGCATAGACTTCATAGAGGCCCCAGTGTTAAATACTCAGTTGTTTGGTTGCTTTATATAATCATGCATTTGAATATCTGACAACAGTGTCTAAAATAATTAACTCAAAAGAACTTTCTTGAAGTATAATTTAGTGCACTGTACAAAAATGTGTCATCTTCATCATCAGAGTGGAACAATTACCATGCAGAATATTTCTGAATTTAATTGCACTGCAAATTAAACAGTAAGTGGTAACAATTAATTGCTTATGTTTAGATAGTACATAGTTGAGACACTTTTTATAAATCTGGATACATTTTTTTCTGTATAAATCTGTAATTATTGTTTAATGAAGAGACACTCCACTTTTCTATTTTGAAAACTGATTTTTATGTATTGTTTTTCTACAGTAGATATCTGCTAATGAGATGTAAACAATGGCATAAAATATATTGCATAAACACACCTATCTATTGTATTCAATACACAGAATATACTTCACTTATGCTAACACAGAATTAAAAAGAAGCAAAATTGCATAATTGTAAGATTAGAAATGACCTTGAAAAATCACCTGTATCATCACCTTACAGTGAAACCATCCCAAGAAACATTTTTCTAACTGCTCTTGAAAACCAGTATGAAAGCAGTTTTTACAACAGCTTGGAGTATTCTCTCACAATATAGAAAATACAAATTTTTTTGCAATTTTTTTTTCTCTCGTCCAATTATTTGACCTCTATTTATTTTCCTTTTTATGCAGTTTTTAGACCCACTTTATTTTTTTTTTTCCTTTTTTTCTTTTATTTCTTTGGCTAATTGAAAATCATTTGATCTGCAGCAGTTCTAGATTTATCCTTCCAAGGATGGTCTCTTCCTCTATAATCTTACTTAACTGTATGACTTGCAGTCGTAGGATGTTTATGTATGATCTGCTTTTGACTCTTTCCTTTTGCTTTGCTATAATATTGTATTATATTTTGTTGCTGTGCAACAAAAGAGACAATCTGACAAAATGGTGTATGACAAAATGGTGCGAATGAAGCAAATATGTGGAATGGAATTCCTCCATGAGATAAAAATTTTACTCACTGACATTCACTGATGCTTGCTGAATGTTTGTGGAGACCAAAACAGCAGATATAAGCACAGTGAGATGGTGGATGGTGTGTTTCGGCAGTGGCAAAAGCAGTACAAAAGACCAGCCATGTTCCAGGTGGCCATGCACACCTATCACAGCATGGAATGATAAGCATCTTCACAGAATCTCAGAATCACAGCAGTTGGAAGAGACCTCAAGAGGTCATGGAGTCCAACACCTCTGCTAAAGCAGAAGACCCATCCAGACATCTCTTGAATATCTCCATAGAAGGAGACTCCATAACCTCTTTGGGAAACTTGTTCCAGTGCTTCATCTTTCCTCATACGGGAGATGCTCCAGGCCCTTTATAATCTCTGTGGCCCTCTGCTGGACTCCTAGGAGATCCCTGTCTTTTTTAAACTGAGGAGCCCAGAACCGGATACAATATTCTAAATGTGGCCTTACCAAGGCAGAGTTGAGGGGGAGGATCACCTCCCTCAAACTGCTGTCCATACTCTTCTTAATGCACCCCAGGATACCATTGGCCTTCTTGGCCACAAAGGCACACTGCTGGCTCATGGCTAACCCGTTATCCCCAGGTCCTTCTCTGCAGAGCTCATCTCCAGCAGATCATCCACAAATCTGTACTGATGCAAGCAGTAACTTCTCCCCAGGTGCAAGGACTCTATACTTGCCGTTGTTGAACCTCATCAGGGTTCTCTCTGCCCAACTCTCCAGTCTGTCCAAGTCTTGCTGAATGGTAGCACAGCCTTCCAGTGTGTCAACCCTTCCTCTCAGCTTAGTTGCTGAAGGATGTGCTCTCTCTCTTCATCCAGGTCATTGGCAAAAATGTTGAACAACACTGACCTCAGTAGCCACTCCTGGGGAACACAGCTAGCTACAGGCCTCCAAACAGACTCTGCATCGCTAATGACAATTCTCTGCACTTTGCCAGATAGCCAGTTCTTAATTCACCTCACTGTCCACGTGTCTATTCCACTTCCTAATGACTTCCTAAGCATACCTATGAGGATCTTATTGGAGAAGGTGTCAAAAGTTTTGCTGAAGTCAAGGTACACAACAACCACTGCTCTCCCTTCATTTATCCACCTGGTCATGACACCACAAAAGACTACCAGGTTGGCTGAGAAGGATTTCTCCTTGGTGAATCCATCTAGACTACTTGCTTGGTGATGACTCCCAGAATAAGTTGTTCCATCACCTTCTCAGGGGCAGAGGTGAAGCTGACTGACCTGTAGTTTCCTGACTCCACCTTCGTGTTCTTTTTGAAGACTGGAGTAAAACTGGCTTTTTTTTCCAATTTTCAGGAAATTGGAATCTCCCATTCTTCGTGACTTCTCAAAGATGATAGAAAGTGGTTTGGCAGTCACTTCTTCCAGCTCTCTCAGCACTCATGGGTGCATCCCCTCAAGGCCCATGGATTTGTATACATCAAGTTTGCCTAGATATCTCTGACCAGATCCTCCCTGACCAAACAGAAGTCCTCCTTTCTTCTGACTCTCTCTCTTGCCTCCAGGTCTGGAGTTCCCAAGCAGTAGTCTGAGCAGTAAAGACTGGGAACAAAGAAGGCGGTTGGTAACTCTGCCTTCTCTGTGTCCTCTCTTACTATCCTGCTCATTCTGCAGTGAGCCTATATTTTCCCTAGTCTTCATTTTTCTGTTGACATACTTAAAGAAGCCTTTATTGTCGACCTCCCTCACTAGATTTAATTACAAGTAGATCTTAACTTCCTTGTCACATCCCTGCCCACCTTGACAGTGTTTCCATATTCCTGCCAAGAGGCCAGAATCTTTTTCCAGATTTCATATTATTTCCTTTTCCATTTGAGCCTTCCATGAGCTTCTTGCTCATCCACGTGGGTCCCCTGACACCTTTGTCTGATTTCTTACTCTTAGAGATGCACCACTCTTGAGCTTGGAGGAAGTGGTGCTTGAATGTCAACCGACTCTCCTGTCTAAATGAAAATTATTTCTTGCGTATGATGTAATGTTTTGCAGAACTGACCAGAACTGCTGTTTACAGTTTTGAATCAACTCAAATTAAATCTGACAGATGCCCATCAAGTGTCATGACTGTTGGATCAACTCTATCAGAAACAGGAATGGAAAATATTGACAGCTATGTCTAAAATGTTATTAAAATGCTCCCAAGAATGATTTAACACTAATACTTGAAAAAGAAGAACACATTATTTTTATTTTGGGTTAAAGTAAAATGCAGAAGCTACTGCCTCAACAAGATGGATAACAATCTCATCTTCATGGACACTCATAGGACACTCTTAAGTGAGTGTTCGCTGATGTAGGAAAAAGGTCATCCTAGATATGTCATTTCAGATATTTCACAAATCAAAGAGCTCATATTTCCACATATTAAAGAGATAATTCTGACTCTGCCAGAATCCCAGTTTGTACATAGCTGTTTCCTCACATGCAAAAAAGGAAGCAGATTATAATTCTTGCATACAACAATTATTTTCTCACTACTGTAGAAAGAGGGAAGAAATTACCTGTCCTTGCCCTAGAGTTGGCTTAAAAAGATTGCTCAAAAGAGCATCACAGACTCTGAGCTAGAGTTAACATTCCATCTGCCCATTCCTATCCCTTTTCTTAGTCTTCTAGATACTTGCATATATACAAGAGGTTATGGTTTTGGAATGACTACTTTTCCTCCACTTAGGTGCTCATGTTATAACAAGCAAGTGCTGGGAAGGAAAGGAGGTGTGTTTAATCTCTTACATCCCTTATTAGGTGAAAAAGTTAGACATCAAATGTGTTTGAGTTAGAAGAAACGAGAAATTCAGGCATGAGAGGAGATAAACTTATTCAGGAAATTAAGCAGTTGTATTGTCAAAGAGAAGAGGTACTGGTTTGTAATATTAACAATGAAATAACTGCAAGATGTACCGTAAGAAATACATGACTGCTAGATGTAAAAAAAAAAAAAAAATCACAATCTTTTTGTGTAATAATACACAATTTGAAACAATTCTTGAGAACAAAGCCACAACCAGATTGCAAAATCAATTATGTTAAATGCACAGCCAGTTCAAATCTTTAATAATAGGAGTGATTACAGTTTGCTGTCTTCACATAACTACGATTAAGATTCCATCAGCAATTCTATTGTAACTATACTTCCATAGGTTTATAACTCCTCTTTACATCCTGAGTCTTTTGTTTGTTTGTTTTGGTTTTACTTTTGCACTGAAGCTTAGCCTTCCAATTCAATTTCACTAGCAAAGCATTTAGTCTTATTAAGTGCAGAGGTTTAGTAACAAGACATAATACATTTTGTGTGCTCTGGCTGTTTCTACCTGATATGCTTAGATCACATATGGTTAGATGATGGTAACTGAGACTGAGTGAACCTTTATGTACCACTGCATCTGTACTTATCAAGTCAGTATAGCATGTTAATCAACTTTAAGACCATTTTAAAGTGAACTGAAGTATAACTAAAAGACTGGGATGAGTCAAGACTTAATGCGGGTGTACAGATGGCAAATGCAGAACCGTGGGCATCTGTTTAAAACACCACTACTGGAGAAAGAATGCATTGAAATGAATTACTGATACAGGTCCAGATTTCTGAGATGGAAAATAGAGAATATTTTTTTAAGAAAGCTAAAATCTCCTCACTTCAGTAACACAATGAAGGACTCAGTGTGCAATCAAATGGCACACCGTAGCTGCGGAGCTGTTCTCACATTGTGGCTTCAGAGAGCTCTATGCATTTCTTCTCTAATGGATCACTTGTTCAAAGATTTATTGTGTATTCTAAAGTACACATTTCACATGTAATAGTTGTTTTGTCCAAAATTGACTGTGTATAATAATTTATTTGGGAAAAAAAAAAGTAATACATTTGCATTAAAAATGCCTTAGAAGTAGCATTCTACACAATATTTATATTAACCAGTATTGTGACAAGTATAATAATTTACATTTTTATGGTTTCTTTTTTCCTATGGGATATCTGAGTGGCTTACAAATATTATTTGTTTTAGGGGAAATGTAGTTTAGTTTTAAAAGAATCTAATCACATGTTTTTGCACTTTGAGACATTTCTTGTGTGCTTTGCCATTGCTAAAAATAACCAATATAATGTAATTTTGTTGCTAATATTTCTCAAACATTGCAAAAATACTTCAATTTTATAGTATCTTTTGTTTTATGCTCTAGTTTCATGTTCAAGCTGACCCTGACATTTTAGGTGACTTTTTTTTGTCCATGTCCGATCCCAGATCCTTGTGCGTTCCCCACTCACTCACCTTGTGCATTCTCAGTCACAGGGCAGTGTGAGAAGCTGAAACATCCTTGACTTAGTGTAAGCACTGCTCAACAACAACTAAAACATTGGTGGTGTAATAGCATTGTCAAAACCATACATGCTTCTCGGAAGAAAATTAACTTTATCCCAGCCCAAACCAGGACATATTTATTCTTCAGCGCAAATCTGACTAAGTTTCTGGGATGACTCTGAATAACCTTCCTTGCAAAAATTTCTTACAGTAAATGACAGAAGATCTTTTAACAAGTACTTCAAAGAGAGCATCTTTGGCAGAGTCAAATTAATTGCCCTAGGATGTGATGTAACACTTTGGTTTGTTGGCTAGAATCTTCAACTTTATTTCCCCCTCACTGAAATATTCTTTCCTCCTTCAGAAATATATCAGCATAATCTACATATTAGCCTTGAAGTGACAAAGAAATTCATTATGAAACAACTGTTGTTAAGCATTTCCTTCTCAAGAGAGGTTTTATTTCCAAAGCATCCGTCATATAGCATTTCTTTATGATATCATCCTTTAGTAATGTGAGCTGCCGTACAATACTACATTTTTCCTTTTTTTTTTTAACTGCCATAATTATCACAACACAAAAATTATTTTCAATTAACACTAAGGTAGAACGCAAACAAAGATAATGCTTGTACTACTAAACTGACCCATATCACAGCTATTATGTTTTATTGTGAGTCCCAGTAACAAAGTAGGATATTAGTTCTGCTTAGCCAAGGTATCTAATTAATTGGTATGAAATGGATAATGACTTGATTTCTCATGGATTTAATAGCTGCCATTATAGAAAAGACTGGTTTGTTGTCATCCAGCAGTATTAACTCTGAATAGTGATTAAGGATTATAAAACACCACTTAGTTTGATTTATTAATTAATCAAAGCCATACTTTTTTTTTTAAAGGTCTCATGATCTTGCATTTGATATCTGTGGCCTAATATGAATCTATCAGCCTTTAAAACTATGGATGCCTTAGGAATTGTTCTTGAATACTGGTGATGTTCTCTTCAGGTATCACCACTCACTTCAAACATACCCATGAAATTTTGCAAGCAGGAGCAGAGATTGCTTAATTTCTAATACAATTAAACATTATAAAAAATTGATGAAATTAGTAATACTTCATGGAGACATGGATGTCAGCGGCAAATTGGAAGGTCTGGGCTTAAAAGTCCACTCTTCTATTTCAACTAACCAATTGCATCTCTGCTGAAATTTTCATTGACTTATGCAAAACACTTTGTATCATTAAAAGGCTCAATTAACTTTGGGCCCATTTTGTTAAGATAAAAGGCATTATTACTGAATTATGACGAACATAAAGTTTGTACTGTACTTTTGTCCTTTACTTTTCCCTAAAGTCATGCTAAGATTTCTTCAAAAAATATTGCAAGTAATTAAAAAACTTCTCTTCCGTGGCTTAACAACAGAGATAATTGAGTAATAAGTCTATAGTTAAATAATACTGCTGAATCACAAAGCTTTTTTTTTGATTTAAGAATGGAACAATAGTTGAAGTTCTGATTTCAATATGCAGCTATTCTCAAGAAGAGGGCAATTTCCACGAAATAAGAGAAATTAAAAAGAAAAAAAAAAAAAAAAGAATGAAAGAAAAAGAAAAACCTTGCTGAAAGAGAAGGCTAATTACTTCTAGCTTGTTATCCAAGAAGAAATCTTGAATAAGAAATTAAATGATTTTAAACATTCTTTTGCCTTTTACTATACTTACATATATAGTTTTCCGTTAGCCTGAAATGTGAAATATTAATTTAATCATGTTGATCTAGAACAAGATTCCAAATGTAGCATGGCTAAGAGAGAACTATCATTCTGTCTTGGCAATCTGATTTCTTAAGCAAGAATCCTCTGTGTTTATGGAGTTGTTAGATCTTAATGAAGTTATGCATGGGTTGAGTGCTTTGCTTTACAGACAAAGCTGTAGGGCTGGATCTTGCTGTAGAAAAATGAAATAGAATTTCCAGCTGCTGTATCCAAGAGAATAAAGAGCACTTTTAGTGAGATACTTCAATTCTAATATTAAGGTAACAATCTAAATACCATTTCAAAACATTCAGAGTATTATTTACCTGACTCATTGCACTGAGAGTAATTGCTAAAGCTGTAGATCACTGAGAAATATTACCTCTGTTTCAGTTCTTGCTCAGGAAGCATATGATTATCCAGAATCATTTAAATGTTATACTATACTTTATCTCCTGCAGTGGTATACACTTACATATGATTTTTTAACAAGGATGTGATGTTCCTAAACAGCCATACTGTTAGAAAAAAAAAGAATATTTTGAAAATTACTGTGCAGATATTAAAGTTAATTCACTGTATTACATTTAGCACTAATAAAAATAGTGTTAGTACAATTTCCAAGACACCTGCTCAGTAAATAGTATAATACATGATATCAGGTAAGTCACTTTCAGTTGTAAGGCAAACAAAAGGCAAAGAAAAGCAATTTCCTTTACAACATTTGCATTTGCAAAGAGTTCTTTGTCTTGTTTTGTTTTCAAAAGTATCACTAACAAGAGGAATTAAGTATCTAAGTTCTAAAAAAATTTTGCTGGATTACATTATATTTTTGAGCAACGTGTTCCTTTTTGTAAGACTGAAATTTCTCTAGGCAGGAGAAGCTTATCAGCTCTCTGTCTTATCTACCTATGCATATCTTAACCCATGTCAAAATAAGGAATCTGTAAAAATGATTTTAGAATTGAAATTTCTCATCAGTTAAATCAGTAGTGAAAATGAATAGAGAGATGTAAGGAACAAATTATTTTAGAAGATGAAAAGTGCTAAATTAATAATAGCTATGTTAATCTGTACCACTACCATATATTTTGGCTGCCTGGACAATAACTTGGAAGTAAATGAAAGTGAAAAAACTCCAGCAAACACAATGAATACCAAATGTATTGAGTTTGTTTGGAACACGATTAATTTTCTTCACAGCAATCCATATAGTTCTATGTTTTAGAATGGTGACCAAGACAGTGTTGGTAGTACACAAATGTTTTATCTATGGCTGAACAGTGCTTGTGCAGTACCAAGACTTTCATTTCTCACTTTGCCTCTCAAGAAGCAGCCTAGGGCTGGGCAAGAAACTGGGAGAGAATACAGGCAGGACAGCTGACCCCAAATGGCTAAAGGAATATTCCATGCAATGTATAATTAAACTGTCTGTATCTTGACTTTCAAGTTTTCTAGCTTTTTTTCACTCCTCCATCCCACTGCACAAGAGTGAGTGAGAGTGTGTGGGGTTTTATAGACCAACTGAGATCAATCCACTGCACCTTGGCAAACCAAGAATAGGGAGCCATTAACACTATCTTTTAAAATGGAGTAAAAAAATCAGTGAAAAGTAACTTCACTTACAGGTATTAAACATGATTTCAATGATCCAATCTATGCCACTAGAAGAAAAACAGATTCAAGGAGTACGCTTCAGGTTTAGACCACTGGCTGTCCATACTGACTTAGTTGTACTAGTTTTGTGTTTACTGGCCCTTTTCTAGAAGATTCTGAGGCATAGTTTTGGGCAATAGTCTGAGTGGGCCTGACTGCTCTAATCACAAAATACTTTGATTTATTTAGAATTAGAATTTGATTAAAAAAAAAAAAAATCAGAGATTTATTATCTCGGTTTGAAGTGTGCTCTGGTTATATAAATGAGATATAAATCTGGATATACAAAAAAGAACAAGCCTCTTTATTCAACAACCTCCCGTATAGCATCTCTACAAACTAGTAGGGTCCTAGTCATTATTATTAATCATTCTAGTCATCCTCAGACATCCAATTGCTCTTCGATATAATTGCTTCTGTTTTAGTTATGCAGATAGTTAAAAAATTCAGAGTTCACTTTGCTATTGTACTGATTTGTAAACGAGAAGAGTACACACACACCTTGCTTAAATGTCAACTGCTTCAGTAAATAAGTGCAAATAAGTATGGTTACTTACAACAAAATTCCAGTACTTTGAATACTAATATCTTGTAATTGTTGTAATTATTGTTATTTCATGTGATTTGTTTACTTAGAAGTTTGTGTTCCATTTGATAGCCTGCTGATTTTTCTTTTTCAGAATATTTTTTCTAATTGCAGGTGCTTCCAATGATGTCTGGAATCATTTAACACAACCGGTAGGAAATCCCTCAGGGAGACGAGAGTCTGACTATAAGACTTAGCTGGCGATACAAGCTTATCTCCATTCATGCTTGACAGATGTGAACTCTATTCTAAAATTCAGTGACTGCATAGAAAGTCGTAAGCAGTAATTTTGCTGCTTCTCTGATACTTAAGTGGTCTTGGAATGCCCAGAATATGGGTGATCCTTGCACAAAACATTCTTCTGGCTCAGCACATAAAACAATTTAAGTATTGATTTGGAGCATGGATTTAACTTGAATTATTTCACATAGGTGCATACTACTATTGTATTTCAAAGTAAGTATTTTCCTGGTCTAGTGGATACTTATATCATAGAAAATTGAATAACATGAACTTGAAATACTGGGAGTGAGCCGTGGGACAAACTCTTCTGAGATGCTGTTTAGGGTTCTCTTCTTACAAGACAAGACTAGACTTCAGATATGGGCGGGGTAGGTATATGGTGGTGCTCTGTTTGAGCAGTGCAATGCTACTGCAGGTTATTGATAGATTTATTTTTTTTTCCCCTGCAGAAGTGCTTTATTTAAAAATATAAAGGAAAAAAAAGAAATCAAAACCCTCACCTCTAGAATCACTGCTGGCTGTTTTGAGTTTGTAAATAAGCTTTTGCAAACATCAAAAGTATCTGCTAAAGAATTTGTGTGATGGAAGTTTCAAAGCAAGGGTAAAGTACAGCTTGAACCAGTATAACTAGGGTGAGCATGAATTGAAGAAATGCATGATGTCTACCCCATTACTGTTCCCCTGCCATGTGTACGGAGGATGTACTGGCCTATCCCACCAGGGCTGCTTATTCCATGATAACTGTTCTTGAGCCATGATGCAGAAGTCTGGAAGTACCTGTTTTACCTAAATTCTTTCTTTCCTTGAAGACTCTGGTTGTGAAATAGATGAACAGTGTAAATATGTAATATTAAAAGGACATTAAGAGGAGGACAACAAAACAGGCAAAAGCAGTGGAAGGCATGTCATATGAGGAGAGGCTAAGGACACTTAGTTTATCTAGCCTGGAGAAAAGAGGGCTAAGAAGTAACCTCCTTAATCTCTACAACTTCTTGAGGAGTGGAAAAAGAGCAAGGGAGGTGCTGGTCTCTTCTCTCTGGTCACCAGCAACAGCATGCGTGGGAATGGAACAAAGCTGCACCAGGCAAAGTTCAAACTGGACATTAGGAAAAAATTTCTTTGCTATCTTCAATTTCTATTTGACAGAAAATATTCTGAATATCTCAATGGAAAAGAAAGGGGAAAAGTGTTCACAAGCGATGAGGTGATTAGGACAATTATTAAGAATATCAAGGTTCAAATCCCCCTTCTAAATCTGAAAGAAGCAGGATTTAAACTTTCATTTCTTACATCCGACACAAATAGCATAACCAAACTTACCATCTGAGATTTGCAATTTCTAACATGCTGTATACATCTGTTTATGCTGTTCTTCATCAAGCACTATGACTGTAAAATAACTGCTTCAAAATTAATGTAATACTGCAATTATTTTTAGGTTAGTTGTCTTTTTCTTGAAGGCAAAACAAGAAAAGACAGGCCTATTGAGTAAAATGTCTCAAGCATTTATATTCTAACATAGCGAAATCTGAGAAAAGCAGGTTTATGAACTGTGGTGCTTGCAGTCCTTGGTTCTACTACAGGATGTCAGCACACGCTTCAGTTCACAAACAAGCACAGTGGAAACTGTAACATGGCTCTTTCTGATTTCTTCCAATGTGTGCTGAATATTAATGTCATCATACAGTCAAAGAAGCTGAAATAGTTGTTCTGAAAACCCTCAGAAGCATGTTACAGTGTTAGCTTGCTGTTGTTAACTATAAATCTCACAATTCATTTGCTTGCCCTCTATCATAAATTGAATTGAAGAAAATAAAATGAAAATGACAAGAAGAGAATTAATCTATTGTCTGACATTTTTTAGAAGTTTGAAAAAAAATATTAAAACATCATTCTCTTTCTTTTCTACAGTGAAATATTTTGAGGAGGCTTAGAAAACAATTTACACATTTTGTTTGATAGTAGGATGTCTTTTTGATTGTAGTTGCTCTTCTAATTTCTACCTGTCTCTCCAGTGGTAGTTCCATAATTTGAGAACTGCATTTGGACTTGTAGAGAGTATTCTGAAAGCTGGCATTTGCTACCTATTCAAGATTTGTGAATGCATGAAACTCATCTCTGGACAGCAGGTTTTCTGAAGATATTCAGCTTTCAAATAGGCATAAATATAAATTAAGTGAGAGAAAGACTACTGTAAAATGGTCTTTGTGGTTTTTGCTGTAAAAGTTTGTTAGTTATTTTCCTTTTACCCTAAGGAGCTAACTGCAGGAGGGCAAATGGCTTAGGCACACTCAACATACTGCTGAAGGCAGGCTGGCCCACAGCTGGAATTTCGGACATCTCCAGGGAGGGAAATTTCACTGCATCTCTCTGCAGATTCTTCCAGTGCTTGACCACTGCCACAGTGAATAATTTATCCAATGAGAATTTTGCTTTTTGCAGATTGTAGTTACTGACTCCTGACCTTTTGCTGTGAGTAATCTAAGAGACGAGTCCAGCTCTGTCTTACTTAAAACTACTTATAACTTACTTATAACTCTCCTCTAGATAATGGAGGTTGGATCCCTGTTTAGATACTCTTGTTTTCTCCAGGATAAATAAACAGTGCTGCTTCAGTCTCTGTAACCCATTTAGTGGCCAGGCAGTGGAATTTGTTTGTTGTTGTATCAGGGATCCATTCTATCTTATGATAGAATGTTTCAGTATCAAGATCAAATAACCTAAATTTAGGTGTCTGTATGTGAATATCAACTAACTAGATTCTTCTTACTGACAATGGAGGGAGGATTTAGGTACCTAAATGGGAATCTAGTGTCACTGGAGAAGCCTTAGCACAACTGAGTTATCCTCACAGGACTAGCAGGTATGATGACCCAGGACCTGCAGAATAATCATGCTTTCCCACATCAGAAACAGGAGAAAAGGAATTATGTTTCAAAGTCCCTCAAATGGCAATAGATATGTGTGCTTAAAAAAACATGAATTGTGCCTGAACTGCTTTTGTTTCTGAATCCCCTTCTTGGCTTCACTTAGGATATTGGCTTGATTTCTGTGGATTATGTTGGAAACTTGGGTTACATTTGCAGCAGAAACACAAACACTGCATTCTAAACTGAATCTTATCCTTGTTTGTACCTAATTTTCATTTCCGTAGCATCTGATATTAAGTAGTCTAAAACATGATTAATCTGAAAGTGTTAAGATTAAAGTAAGTAATATAACCTCACTGCTTTGGAGCATACGAAATGATGCAGTATAGAGTACTGACCCTGCTACATTTTCAAAGATGGTGAGAAATCTCTGCTGACTTCTGACCATTCAGTTCAGTCAGGCTTTGTATTACCTTCATCATAGACTTCCTGCCTATTATAGAGCAAGGAAGATGAGACTATTCATTCTTCTATGTAAGGAAAACTGCAAAAATAAAGCAAAATAAACTACCATAAATTTACCATGCTCCTACTTGCAGATGTGTTACATATGTATGTCTAGAAATTGAACTAATATGCTACTGGTGTTCTACTGTGCCATGAACTAATGGAGCAAATGAACTGATGATAAGCTGAAGCACAGGGCCATGATGAACATTTGAATGAGAGTTTACACATTTTTTTCCAAAATGGAACATCAAATAAGCTTTCAACTATAAATAGATACAGTGTTATTTCTGTCACTAATGACTCATGTCATAAATGCTTTTTTGTGTATATGCACTTGAATTTATTATTGATTTTTGAATTATTAAGTGCAATTACTAGCACGTATTGCTTACAAAAATACTCTTTGGACATCTTAAATCTTGGAAAACAATTTTGCTTGAGTGTGCACTTTCTAGAAGCTTACTTAGCTTCACTTCTGGGATTCAACCTTCAGAGTCTTGGAACACGTATGACATGAATAAAATATTAGGATCTATCCATTGGACTACCATCCTGAAAACTCTTCAGTGAGCAATGTATTTCAAATCAGAAATTGACATTCAAATCTGATAGCGTAAATTACCAAAAACAAGGAAAGACTTTTCTTTTCAAGAGGTCCATCTGTCCATCTGTGCAGGTGATGGGCAAGAAGTTCCATTACAGTAAGATTCATTAGCAATTCCAGTTAATTTTAGATTTCTTTTTTCAAGTTTAATTGAGCTTTCAGTTCCACAATGAATTGCATAATTCACAATATCAGTGGAAACTTCTATGTTTCATCAGTCCTATTTCAAACATAGACATATCTGGAAATTAAGGAGAGTCTTTACATTATCTTTATAATTAACTCGGTATTAAATTCATAATGGAGACATAGCAAGTCTTTAAATAGAAACTGTGACATGCAGTACTACAAATAAGTAATCTAAATAAAAACACTTGTGATGGAAAAAGGAGAGATGAACCCACTTCAGGAGAAAGTAACATGGAGCCAAGTCAGTACACATTTTTAGTAAATACATACATATTCTGAAAGAGAATCCAAGCTCCTGATATTTCTGAGTTCAGACTGTGAATACATTCTCACATACTCACAACAGGTATTGCCTATGAAATTAGGAATTGCATTTAACTTCTAACCCAGTTCTGCTTTAGAAGAGTAGATGAATTCCAATGTCAAATATGGATCACTTTCCAATGTTTTCAGTTCAGGCAGATTAAAAATTTAGTCTCTGGACAGTCTCAAATAGGTTATTTATACCGCGGTTTACCATATGTGAGAAGAATATACCACAGCCCTGGTCCCTTAACTGTCAGAGGCTCTTCTGATATATGGATTTTGCTCCAGTAAAGATGAGGGCATAAGACTAGAGGAGATGGGACAACATTCCCTGGAATTGCTGCTCTGCAGATTTGGAACATGATCTCTGTCCTATGTATCCAGATAGGGGAACCAAGATACCAGGTTCCTCAAAACTGACACCATCTTCAATCTTTCCACTGCCCCTTTGATTGTAGCAATGGCACTCCTTAAGCATATGAGATTAACAAAAAAGATGAGAATCAGCTCCTGTTTCCACAGGATATTTCTAATACTGAGATATATATTTATTTTACAGTGCTCTCAAAGCAGGATTCACAATATTGGCAACAATACAGCTAAAATATCTGTAGGTAATTTTTAAAACAAAACTTCTCTTAACCTTTGCCAATACTGCAATGCTTGTAATACTGAGATATTGCCTAGGCTTCAAAAAATCATGTTCAATTTTGTATTTCATCTTCATTGTGTCAATAAAGCTGGAATAATTTTCAGATCTTGTCTAGTCAAAATATGAATTCAAACTCTGAAAAGAGCTGTTACATAAGATACAAACCTGCAGCATATGCCAGAAAGAATTAATTCACTTTTTTTCCAAATAGAAAAAGCAAATCCATACATAAATAAATATGTATTATATTTCTGAGCGAGAAGTCAGAAAACAAAGATGCAACTTCTCAAAAACAAATCATGAGAAAAGCTCAATCATGAATGTAAGTTACATGCATAATACCAACACCTTCAGATCTATAATACAAATTATTTCTATTTTTATCCATATCAGTATTATATTTTTCTCTCTTGCCAAATAAGGTGGGTTATATAAACTGCATTTTTAAAAGGAAATGATTTAAAAATGAAAGGAAAGCATAATTTGAATGGGATGCTTCTCATATTTGAAAGACTTTGCACAATGAAGTTGATATAAACAGCATTTGTTTGGAATGTAAAAGTTATGTCCATTTGCCATTGTTACATTATTAGAAATCAGCCCAGAATAATTTGCCTAAAAACTAAGGTTTAAATTCTTTTTGGAAATCTAACATATTTATTGTTAAAACCATAAGGCTGGCATTCATACTGAGAGTGACTCATAACTTCTGGAAGGAAATTGCTCAGAAACACATTATTTAAACAGGTATGTAGTAATCTATTCTATAGTCAGAAAGAATGAGAAAAAAAATCATTCAGAGAGGGATCAATTTACACAAACCATTTAAAATTGCATTCACACAGTTTTAGGATGTTTGATATAATGACTCTTGACAGTTCATGTGAATTTAAAAGGGTCAGTGGCACTGCCAGGAGATTTTATTCAGAAAACGATGTAGTCAGTGAAAATATAATCGTGGTTGATCTGAAAGAATTGGTGAACTTTGGGTCAAATTCAGCACATGTTTACAGGATTTTGTTGTTGCTTTTGATTTTTTTTTTCTTTTCAAAAACAGATAAACAAATGAAATCAATTCAAGAGTGTATAAGATAAAGTAACAAGTTTTACTGTGTATCTCAGCATTACTTACAATACACAAATTTAAATTCTTCTGCTATGTTACCAGAATTTCCGTCTTACAGAATATGCCCAACTACAGTATAGGACATCCTACTCTGAGCTCTTCTCACTCATCTTGCCTAAATGCATTATGTATAACATAACCAGTAACTGAATTTAATTGTTTAGAACTGAAGTACTATCAAGGTAAAGGACAAACAGGAAAACAGAAATATATATATATGTTTTAAATAAAAATTCTATTGAAAAAATTTCTATGAGTAGGCAAGTTACATAGTTTAGTTCCTATGCTATTTTGAATTCAATGTAATTATCACATTAAAAACAGTTACATAAAATTGATATATATTTCTGAATTAAAGATGTAAATCAAATGCTCATCTTCTGTATTTAGGTAGTTTGTTGTTTCCATGAATTTAGGCACACAGTGTAGCTCATCTGACTGGCATTTCTCCTACTCACACTTTGACCATATATTATAGGTTTTTCTCCTATCATCTTTTATATTGAATGCTTATATATTCATGATTTGGCCTCAATCAGCTTGAATTGTATGTGCGCCCTGTACTCCAGAGTCTGAATCTAAACTGGAGATCATGGAGCCAGTTTGAGAGGCCCTGCAACAAACCGCACTGTATCTGGTTCCTGGTGAGGTTATCAGATTTGGCACAATATTACAAAACCAGATAGATGAAGTCTGCTATGACCATGTGGTACTCTGCTTGAACAAATGAGAACTGAATATACCAGTATCTGAGCTGGTTTCCCCTGGTGCCAAATCAAGCTTGATAGAGTTTACTAGGTTAGAGTCTAGGTATAGTAATATAACTATTTTGCTTCATCTTGAATTCTCAGCTTGAGAATTGTACTTGATCTAAGAAGTACTATAGGACTGAGCTGGTTCCTCATAATACCAGCTTGGCTGACATTACCCATTGGACATTACCCACTGCTTTGTTATGATTATCCACCATTTGAAAGGGATAATCTAATCTCTTTGACTATACAACTCACAGTTTCTGATGAAACAGAAACAAGAAATGGTTTATAAGAGAACAAATGCTTACTGGTCTCAAAGCACTCTAATTCACTCGATTTCTTCCTTCTTTTCTTTTTTTCAGTCACTGACTCAGTCTGATAGAAGCTGAACATTTTTATTTTTAGATATTCTAAATATAAATAGGTAGATAGTTACTTTCTCTTGCATAATCAGAGGCACACATAACAGTTTTAGTTTTTACCCTTAATTTCCCTTTGTGTCTTTTGACATGACATTGTTTACTACTCACTATTTCAAGCAGAGCATTACAATTCATAGGTATGGAAATACAAGAATAAAATAATTATATTTCATAGCGAATAAATTATTTTGTAGTTATATTTTGATGTGAAAAATGCACCTCCTTCCACCATCAGTATTTTGTCAAACGTGCTTATTTATACTAAAGTATTTCCTGTGGATATGTGTGAACATAGCTCTTTATTAAAGAAGTTTGTGTATTCTTAAATTAAAAAATAAACAAACAAACAACTTTGAAACAGAAACAGAAACTGTGCATTTTCTAGTTCTAAGACTGTGTGTCTTGGAATTGAAGATTTGTGGCATTAATGGGAATGATAAAGGAAATAACATTTATTAACCTTTCATATTGTGGTGTAGCAGCTTAAAATGCACTGTTTCAGCAAATGAACTAATCTGCAAGAAAAAAAAAACACAAAGACCACAGTGTGGAGATCCAGAAAATATGTCATAGACTGAATTTATTAAAAATGTTCTTAAGCCACTGTGCATTCTGTCCTCAGCTTTAGGAAGCAGGAAGCAAGAGGCTGAACACGTTTTTAGCTTCCAAAAGTGATGATCACATGATCAAATACCAAACAATTGAAATTGCACAACTACATTGCCATTAAATTTATCAGATGAAATGTTTCTTGTTTTTTGTCTTCAGTGATTTTCACTTCCATCACTTACTATTTTTTTCACCTGATTTACACCTACAGAATGTACTAACACTTGCTATCTGAGAACTCTATGCCTGCGTATCTTTTACACATTTTCACGATACATTCACAAAGTCCAAAGAAATTAAGAGTATCCTGTGAAGGCAAGATAAAAGCTGGCAGTCTCCCTACTTTCTCTTATCTGCTGACTTAAATTTGCAAGGCCTAGAAGATGGGAAAAAGAGTTTCTGCAGAAATCCCAAAGCCAGAAATCATCACTCCAAAAGGGCTGACTTGACCACTTTGGACTATAAGCAGGAGTTTGTACTATCATCATCATCAACAACTGAACAGCACAGCTTTGGACAAACCACCACTACTGAAGATCAACACCTGACACAGAGACATCACTGAATCAAAGTGTGGTGAACCACTGTCCGTCTCTCTTTCCCCATCTTTTCTCTTTATCTTCTTTTATTCTTTTACTCTTTGTAGTAGACTTTGCCTAATATTGTCTTACCTGTAATGCTTATTAATCATAATTAGAAAATTAGAAAATTTTACCTCCAAGTAGAGCATTAGTTGTTGTTAAGAATGCTCTCAATAAATTGACGTGTATTATTCCTCAGAGTCTTAGATGGTATTGTGGTAGCGACCTCTTGCTGGGGTCACCTTTCCGTCCACTTCCCCAGGTCAGGAAGGTATAGAGAGCAATGAGATTGCCTCTCAACTTTCTTTTTTCCAGACTACACAAGCATCCCCAGCCCTTTTACCAGCCCTGAGGAGCCCTATTACCAGCTTTGCTGCCCTCCTATGAACACAGCTAAGGAAATTAATATGTTTTTTATATCTTGGAGCCCAGAAATGACAACAGCATTCAAGGTGAGTCCACCACAATGTTAATTATAATGAAAGAATCACCTCTTTTAACCAGCTGGCTATGCTTTGCTAATTGCAACCTACAAAGCTGTTTGCCCTCTTGACTACCAGGGCACACTGCTAGCTTATACTGAGCCTGATGTCACCAGTTCCTTTCTGCTAAACTGCTCTCCAGACACTTATCTCCTACTCTGTACCAGTGTCCAGTATTACTCTGTCCCAGATGCAAAGCACAGCATTTACCCTTTTTAAATTTCATGCCACTGCTGATTGTTCAGTGCTGTAACCTATCCAGATCCCCCTGCAATGCTTTTTGTCCCTCCAAGAAAGCCAACAGCACCTCCCAGCTTACAACTGTTGATTAACTTGCTAAGTATGCATTCAATTCCATAGCCTTGTTGACTGCTGAACAGAATTGGTTCTAGAATTGAGCTCTGAGGAGCACCACTAGTGACTGGCCACCAGTCAGATGCAATGTCATTAACTACAAGCCTTTGAACTTAGCTTTTCAGCCAGTTCATCTCACAACATAGGATGTACCTGTTCATCTCACAGTTTGTCTAGAAGGTTACTGTGAGGGACAGTATCAAATTACTTAATAAAATCCAGAAACATTACATTCACTGTCTTCCTTTCAACCGCTAAATGGGTGATCTTATTGTAGAAGAATATAAAATTATTAAGGCCTCTCTTTCCATTTGTGAACCTATGCTGACTCTGTCTGGAAATAGCTCTGTTCCTTAAAAGCTTTTCAACTGAACCCAGGATAATTTCAATAACTTCTTCATAACTTTCTAAAGATTGAAGTTAGACTAACAGGTTTGCAGTTTCCTGGGTCTTTTCTCATGCCATTCTTGTAGATCGGCATAATGTTGGATAGCTGCCAGTCAATGGAGACATCCCCAGAACTCCAAGACCTTTGGTAAATTGTTGAGAAGTGCCACCTATGACATCTGACTCTTTAAGTACTCTGAGGTGAATCCCTACAGGTCTCATGGACTTAAGAACATTTAACTGATACAGATAGTCCCTCTACAATTTCAGTGGCCTGATGTCTTGTTATCTATTAAGTTTTTATTAATATATTTCATCATGAGATATTGTTATAACTGTGCTCAGCAAAAATGACTATTTGCCAGAAGTTTAATACCTCACATATGTGCACATGAACACTTTGTGATAAATGATGATATTTTAATTAAAATAATTAGTAGAGTGACTATAGAGTTGACTCTATATCTACAGGTTTCAATTCATAGTATTAAATGAATACTTTAGCAGCCATTTTTGTGCATGGTTAGCACATCTATATCAGAAACTCAAAATGATGTCTAATATACGAAGGCAAATGACTCAAGATGTTCCATTTTAATTTTTTTATTAAAAGCAGATTTTAAAAATTGTTTAATGACATGGAAAAAAATCCCTTTAACTGTAGGCTTGTTTGTTTGTTTATATGTTTGTTTTTGTTTCAGTTGGAAATTAATGCATGCTAACCTTTAAGTAGATGCCTTACTTTTCTTGTTCAACATTTATCTGTGAACCTACAAACAATCCTATGAGCACTCTGAAATGGAAGAAGATACAGTGGGTGACAGTGCAATTTTGCAAACATGATTGTATCATAGGATCTGGTATGTACATGCTACAGCGTGATAACTCAAACTTGCCTGAATTTTCCCCCATTAAACTCTCAGCTATTTAAGAAAGACTGATTTCTAACAGAAGACTCCAGAAAGACTTAATAATTTCACCTCTGACCCAAACAATAAAGAACTCCAAGAATTTAAAAAACAAAACAAACAAAACAAACAAACAAAAAAACCCATGATCAGGATTCAGGTGAAATTTAGCTGGAGTCCAGGCACCCAGCAACAATTTTTACCTCACCTGGCCCTGCTTATCCTGCTTATTCACTTAGCAGGTACAATTCAGTAGGCCATTTACCTATTTTGTTGTGTTTTTTTTTTTTTTCCGACAAAAGGAAATCTTAAGATAGAACATAGTCTGTGACTTTTTTTCCCCATCCTCTAAGAATTCATTGTTTTGAAATAATTCACTGTCTATGCAATTGAGTGGACAGGAATAAATGTCTTTCAGATAATCACTCCTCTAAAGCGCTAGTAAAAAGGAAAACCTAGAAATGAGCAAACAAACAAACGTACAGAACAACAAAGCTAGGAGAAGACTGGAGTAAGAGTATCCATGTTTTTCCATTAACAACTTTTGATACCTGCTAATTTCTTCATCTCACATTTCACCATCAAACTGTTATGCCGGAGCACATAATAAGTGTATATCAGACAGAAAAGAGATTTTAGTGTAACTCATTTGAAGAATGAATCAAACAAGATACAAATCTGGAAAAACCCTGCTGTATTAGTGGTATTGTTACACAGCTCATCAGTGTACTGATGATTAAAAAGTTTTGTGTCTCTGGAGAAATAGAGACATGGATGACTTAGAAGTACTCAGCACAAAGAAATTCAATAAGGACTGATTTATTCTTCCTAAACAATGTTGCTAAAATGGCTGCCATGTTGTGATTTCTACTTATGTATCTGTAAAGCTTTCTCTTTCATTCTGAATATTAACACTGAGGGACATTCCTCTGAATTTTTACTTAAGTACAGAACAGTTGTGTAAATGGCAGATACTTTTGTGGACACAACTCACGCCTCACATTTGATAGCTGATGAATAACAGTAATTGTAATAGTATTAGGCACTTGAAGCCATTCCTTATACATTCCAATATGGCCACATGCTCATAACTTGGAACCAAAATTAAAAAAAAAAAAATAGATCTTTCTTGTTTTATTAATAAGAAACAGTGTTTCCACGTATTATGCATTAAAACTGAACTGAAATATCTATTTAGGAGAGGGACTGATTTTTTGCAGTCTGATGCAGGAAATGTAATTGATATAAAGCCTGAAGATCTATAGAACCACAAACTTTTTGAATTATTCCAAAGGTACGGTTATAAAATACATTAGGGCTGGGCCAGAACTATTTCTCTGAATTAATGGCAATTAGAATGAATGTGTCAGACTGAGTGTAACGGTCTTATCAACTTTGTATTTCACTAGAAACAGCCTCAACAGCTTGCATTAGATCAACATTACTAAACTGATCGCTTTCTAGAAGTACATAACTCTGCCCTTAAAAGTAAGATCAATTGATGCAATGAGTAAAGCACCTCTGTAGTATGCCTTTTATTCCTGAGCTATGCCCATAATAAGAAATTCTGTGGCCACATTAGAGAGTAAGTGCTGTTATTCCAATTCCTACGAAAAACCTCAGACTAGAACACATAATAAGGTGCTGAACTTTTTTGCATTGTAAATACACGTAAGTCTTCTATAAAACACTTGTTTGCACATATGGAATTTTAAATTGAATATACTTTAATGTAGGCATTGATCCATTATCAGCTCTCAGGTTATTCCAGTAAAATTGGTTGGAATTATGTCAATGATGACAGAGAATAGCTGGGCTTACTCTTAAACAATATTCAAGTTGGGGCATGTAGAGAAAGGGTACAGAGTTGTGGTTTAACCCAGCAGCAGCTAACTCACCACAGCCATTCATTCACTGCCCCCTTCACATGCAATGAGGGAACTGGAAACAAAATAGAACTTGTGGGTTGGGATTAAAAAAAAAAAAAAAAAAAAACTATTTATTAAGACAGAAGAAGAAAATGGAAACAAAAATGCAATGATAGCATCATACACAGCCATGGACAGGACTGAATTAGAAGCAAATGCAAATTATTTGTAGATACAGGTAGCAGAACAGTTTATTTACTCATACAGCTGCAGCTCATTGTGGTACATTTCACCAGTGAGTGTCTTATGGTAGTGATCACAAAAGATGTGGTGGGGATATTTCTTGTGGTTCTGTTTAAACTGTCTGACATTTAAGAGTCCTGGCTTCTAAGTTGTTACCTAGCCTAGTTCCAAACCTCCTTCCCCTTCTGCAGTGCGAAAGAGGGAATAAAAGTCTGTTCTCCCAGTTTGGTTTTCCCAGTCATTCCAGCTTTCATAACTTTTTCTTCTACACATAAATGCTGGGAAATCTAAAAAAAGAGAAGCAGTCTGGAATACAAAATGGTGGCAAGAGATTCTGAACTCTGCTGTGATATCATAGCTATTAAATTGAAATGTATGGGGTTCTCTGTCCTGAATTTGCAAATGGATGTGATAATTCTACTGTTTTTGAATCTATGGAGGCTATATGATCTGTAAATTAAACTAAAATGTAAACTGGGTTAGTTTTAGAGGGTCATTAGTCCATTATGATGATCTCCTATAATTCATTTAGTAGTAAAAGAGAAATTACATTGACAGAGAAAATCAGTAGGATAAAATGTTTAGATCAGACTCATTGCTAGCTGTGAGTGTCCTGATCAAATGCTTTAAATTTAATATTTAATGAATAATGGCTAAAAAAAGAAACTAAATGACCTGAAAAAGGAGCAAATGCAAACCACTCAGGAGAGCTCACATGTTAGAAGGAAAAAGAGAGTAGAGATGACTTTAAAAGTCTCACTTGTTTTCCTTTCATGAGTCGTTTGAAACATTAATACATGCTCTCTTTATCATGACACCAAGAATAGCACCTACCCACCAAGGAGCAAACTTCAGAGCTGGCATTGCAAACCTTGGAATTTGATCTTTCTCTACTGTTAAAAAAATGTTATATAAAAAGATCCTTTTTAATCTTGATGACATGATCTTGATATCATCTTGATGACAGCCCTTGAAAAAAAAAAAAAAAAAGGAAAAGACATCATTCTGTTGTCTATTATCATGAAACAGAGGTAAGTGAATCATTTCATTACATTCTCATTCTGAGTACAAAGAAATTATACATGTTATTTTTGATCATTTCAGGATTTGTGTTTATTTGACATCCCATCATCAGTCTTTTGGACTAAAGTTAACAATTTTGTGTTTCAGTATTTTGGAATTATTTACCTTCTCATTTACTTATTTTCTTCACTGAAATATAATATTTCCTTATGTTAGTGATATTTCTCCAGCAAGTTCTGTGTAAGTGTTCCAACCTTTGACCAGGGAGTCAAATTCCCATGACAGTTTTCATGGGAGTTATATTTCAAGGAATTAAATCCTTCATTTTTTTCCTTCAGTTTGCTTCTCCTGATAACCACATAACTTGAGCATGCTTAATAAATAGAGTGACTTCTTATTTCAGTCTTCAGGAAAATACTTAGAGCAGGTACAAAATACAGAGTTCACTGATACCTCCAAAGGTTCCCTCCAATTCTGGTAACCAAATCTGGGCTTGAACATAAAGCTCTTGGACCACTCAAAAGCCAAGATGAAACAGGTAATTAATATTCACTTCTGGTGTCAGCCAGAAATGGTTCAGATATACCATTCTAACTTCCTGGCAAGATATACTATCCCTACTATCAAAAAAACAGTAACTGTGCAGTCAGAAATACAAAGGATCTATTTAGCTACTGTCTGCAATATATCAGCCTCCAACACAGTGAAGTCTCCAGATAAGAGCCTATATGGTAATGCACAGGATATTTTATGGCCAAGCAATTCATACTTTATAGGTTTCAGGAGTGCTGAGGTTGGGTGACGACATTGTAGTCTGAGATTTCTATACTTTCATGTTGCTGATTTTTAGGTGTAAGACGTATCCTAGGAACAGTGTGGACTCCTCTGGTGATACAAATATTAAATTCTTCAACAAATTAAAATTTTTCAGAAATTGGCTATCTCTGAAAAACCTCTTTCAATTTAGACCTTGCAGCTCCAGGGCAGCTGCTTAGGAAGCTGTATCCATGGCTACCCACTGAGGCTGCCTGTGGGAGAATGTCATAGAATCACCAAGGTTTGAAAAATCCTTCAAGATTATTCAGTCTGACTGTCCACTGTCTCGCTCCAATTTATAGGAGAAAAAGGTTCTTTTTAATATGTGTATACCTGGCGTGAGATTAAGAAACAACAGTTCAAATGTTGGTCCGACCAGTTTATTACAGATCTTAATCATGGAGATGGGGAAAGGGAGGACGGACACTATTATGAATTAGGATAATGGGGAAAGGGAGGAGGGCAATAGAAAAGATAGGAAAGAAGAAGCAAGGAGTCTTTATAGGAAGCAAGAGGGAGATAGTCACCACCATGGATCCAGCATGGTTCATAGTTCAGTTATTGATCTTCAGTAGCGGTGGGTCATCGGGCATTGTTATTCTGTTGACGACGGTGACCACGGCGATGATGGCCACTTTCAATGGTAGTACCAACTTATTTATAAGTCAAAAGTGGTCGAGTCAGCTCTCCTTGGAATGGCAACTTCTGGCTCTGGGATCTCAGCAGAAACTCCTTTGTTCCCATCTTCCAAGTCAACAGATAAGAGGAAGCAGGGATGCTCACCTGCATCCTGTTTTTCACAGAACACGATGGTATCATTCCCCAGTTTTCCCATACCAAGCTGGAGCTATTTAGTCACAGGCCAGATCTTCTGCCATTAAACACTCCTGAGCACTCTCTTCCGGATGCAAGCACCTCTGGAGGAGGCAGCTTTCAGCTGTCCACAAAATGATGTTCATTGTCACACGGTAGCACCCATCACTTGCCTCCCCAATAAATCAGTCTTATCACAAAAAATACCTCAGGAAGCAAACTTTGAGCCAAAAAACAAAGAAGGATTCTCACATCCACCTACCATCAACATTTTCCCACTATACCACATCCCTCAGCACAACATCTAAATATTTCTTGAACACCTTCAGGGACGGTGGCTCCACCACCTCTCAGGGCAGCCTCTTTCAGCACCTAACAACTCTTTCAGGGAAGAAATCTTTCCTAACTCCCAATATGAATCTCCCCTAGCACAACTTGAGGCCATTCCCTCTACTCCTCTGTCACTAGTTACACAGAAGAATAGGCCGACGTCCACCTCACCACAACCACCTTTTGAATAACTGTAGAGAGCAAAATGGCCTACCCTAAGCCTCCTCTTCTCCAGAAAGCTCTGAAGAAGATGTAAAGCAGTGTATTGTTCTTCAACTACACAATTTACAGCTCAGAGTTTGCTAAAACAAGCAATGAGCTGTTAGGTCATGGCTTTAACTGGTCATTGAGTGCCTGGTGAAGGGGTGTAGCTGGCCCAGTAGTCATAGGAAAATTGTTTGCACCTGTGCTCCCTGCGTGCCACCACTGCCACCACTGCCACCACCCCCACTCCCCCTTCCCACCCCCATCCACCAGGGTGGAGTTACTACAGGCTCATATAAGGGCCAGCCACTGAAGTAAAAGAGTCTCTTGGACCTAGTATGCTTTCTGTGTGAAAATGTTGTATTGCTAGAGATCCCCTTAATCTGCTGAGTGAGTTCGTCTTTCTCTATGTGTGTGACTATTGGCTTACCTCTGTATACTTTTATGGTATTACTAAGTAAACATCAGATGCAATTTTGCTTATTTGTGAACAGAACAGATTAGTTTCTTCTTATCTGCTGTTTATATGAAGAAAAGGGGCAGGAGTCCTTAGTCTGAGAACAAAAAGTCTTATATAGTACTATCTTTAAGGAGCTAAAGAAAGACTTTAAAGCATACTGTTCAGAAACATACATTTCCTGAACTCTGTCGAGACAGGAGCTTTTGTAAATATTTTACCTTCTAAATATGTTTTTGTGGCTAGATACTTTAGAAGTAACCAACTAGTTGCTGCATAGTACCTACTTGAATATTCACATCATATTTTTGAATATTCCCATTTCAGATTAGTACATTCAGCTCTTCAAAGCTCTTCTTTTTTCCAACATAAAAAAGAGAAAATATTATGGAAGTATATTGATTTGATGTTTTTAATGGCTTGCATATGTTTTAAGTTAAAGAAAACAGAAATTTGCCAGGGTTAAATTTGACTAAAATTTTCAGTATAGGCATAGAAAATTATTTCATCAATGTGCCCAGTTTATGAAATAAATACTTAACAACATTAGCTGCAATAGTACATAAGGAAAGCAACACCTTCTAGTCTTAGAAATATGACCTTTAATTAGCAGCCACCAAGGAGTGAAAACTACTGTGGCACCAATGCAGTAGTATTTAGCCATTCACTTTCAATACAAATATGCTTATTAGTATACCTGGCCAAACTCCAAGCTGAGTGTTTGTAATCTTTATATCAGTAGTGCTGTTACTGTAGCAGTGAGCTGGATGCCTGATCTGTTTGTCTTTCAACAAGGTTATAGCAGGTCTAACACTACAGTCAGTGATAGACTTGTCAAGAACTGGATCTGAAAGCTGTAGAACCAGTGAATTAATCAAGTACACAAAAAGAGAGATCACTGCTGGAATACTCACTCTTAAAGTTGTTTATCCTAGTTCAAATAACAGAAAAGTCATGTGCCCCTGTGGTTTCTAAGAAGGAGTGCTGGAAAAAGAAGTGCAAAACCAAATCGGTCTATTTTGCTAGTTGTAAAGCTGACTGGAACAACAGAAAAGACTGTATAAATTTATTTACGCTTTTAATGCTCAGTCAAGAAGACGCTGTCTAAAAAAATAAGTAATTTAAAAAGGAGACATGAGGGTATACAACACGTACAATATGTACAGGACTACAACCACCAAATTTCTGTCTGTGTGGAGACCCCATATTCATCAATTGTGTATTATTTTATGTGGGGAATTTGTTCATTTCACCTGGGAAGACTTTTAATCTACAACCTAAACAGGCCTAATGTAACTACAATCATGCAAGTAGATAGATAAATACATGAACCTTAACTAGAAAGTTCAAAAGTGCTGAGCATAACTAGATCAGAGAGATATTTTCTATAGTCTCTTGATCATTATCAATGTTTTCATTTTAAGAATGGTCTGGGATTTAATATTTCCTTTAGAAGACTGTTTTGCAGCATTATGCGGGTAAGGTCAGTAGAGATTCATCTGATGAAATACCCTGATTTATGGGGAAAAGAGAAAATGATCAAAATATTTTCACCGTTTGGACATTAATAGATGTCAATTTCTTAATCTTCTGGGCAATGGCTGTTCACCAGAGGAGGTTGCATTAGTTATAATGTATGTGTTTGTATAAAGTCATTATTGAATTATCTTCTTTGTTGTTTAATTTAAGATTTGTCCTGCTTCATGTATCTGTTTATAAGCTTATTGTTATGCACAAAATATTGTAAGATTCTGTGGTATTTTTTTGGCTTGAAAAAGGCATCTTCTATTTCAGCAACACATTCTCTGTTATTGTGAATGAAAAAAAATATTTGGAATGCAACTGACCAAAGGTAGTTATTTAGACGTGAGAAGTACTGAATCTTATTGCCTATTTCTCCCTATTAACTATAACAGGGTCCTGGTATTATCTGCCGTCCTTAGGTTACTGAGATTATTTGAGATGAATCCCATTCTTGGAGTCCTGCAGCAGGAGCACTGACAAACTGTATTAAGGGCACAAAGATCTTTTGTAAGTCTCTATAATCCTACTATTAGGCATATGCCCAGAGGTAGGAATGGCGATTAACAAAAGGCTGAGGGAGGAAAAATGTGAGCAGTAATGATTTCCAGGTTAAGTATTGAACAAACTTACATATATTGTACAAGTGCAGCCTATATTCTTAACTTGGAACAGCTTAAGTAATTTTTCCTTCTATGGTCATGTAATTAACTGAAATTACAGATAACTGACTTCATGATACAGACTGGAACTTTACATTTTTACTACAAGTAATGAAGTTAATTTCTTTCACTCTAATTTAAGATTGCGCCCTTTGATTCTTTTTTATGTAAACAAAAATTTTTATGCAACAAAAATTGTATATATTGGTATTGCCTACGCTTTCCCTAATATTAGGATAACTGATCATGCAAGAATGACAGAACAATGCTAGAAGAGAGATTCTAAGAATGTCAGTAATATTATTAACGCTATCAACTAGTTAAAATGAGCATGTAAGATTTAGAACTGAAGCTTCTGCCCTCAAAACTTGCAAAAGCCTAACAGTTACTATAGATTGTGGTTTTGTGCTTACAACTACTTAATAGGAAGTATGGTGCCAATGAGTTGTTATAAACTGGAAAAAATGTCGTCTTCAATTGTTTATTAAATGTGAATTTACTACTACACATTACTTGGAATGCCACAACCCCATGATGTAGTTTGTTTGTGATGTAGTCTGCATTTTTCAAAATGAAATTTGCAGTGTGAGGTATTGGAATCCAAGGAGACGCTGGAGTCCCTGGAGGTTTTCAAGAAATGTGTGGATGTAGCTCTGAGAAATATGTTTTAGTGAGCACGATGGTGATGTGTTGATGGTTGGACTAGATGATCTTAGTGGTCCTTTCCAATATAAATGATTCTGTGTGGCTGATTTTACTGAAAGGTGTCTCATTCTTTTTTCCACTTGTAATGTTTTGGAGTGAAGAGAGTAGAAACAATAATAATATTACTAACATGGTCTAATTCTCCTGAAAGTAAGTAAATGTATTTAATTAAAGTTAAATTTGATGGAGAGAGGAGGAAAAGTTATTCTGGTGTATCAAACTGAAATATTACACCAGGCCAAGTTGTGCGGTTGACACAGTGGAAGGAAGGGATGCCATTCAGAGGGACCGGGACCTCAACAGACTTGAAAGGTGGGTCTGGGTGAACCTAATGAGGTTCAACACAGCAAAGTGCAAGGTTTTGCACTTGGGCCGGAGGAATCCCAGGCATTCATACAGACTTGAAGGACCGGTCCTTGAGAGCAGCCCTGTGGAGAAGGACTTGGGGAAGCACAAAGCAAATGGTATCCTGGACTTCAGCAGAAGAGGGGTGGCCAGCAGGGACAGGGAGGTGATTGTCCCCCTCTACTCTGCTCTTGTAAGGATCTGGAGTACTGTGTCCAGGTCTGGAGCCCCCAGTACAAAAAAGACAGAGAGCTGTTGGAGAGGGTCCAGAGGAGAACCACAAAGATGATCAGGGGACTGGAGCACCTCCCCTATGAAGACAGGCTGAGGGTGTTGGGCTTGTTCAGCCTGGAGAAAAGAAGGCTGTGGGGTGACCTCACTGCAGCATTTCAATACCTAAAGGGAGCCTACAAACAGGAGGGGAATCAACTCTTTGAAAGGGTAGATAACAGCAGGACAAGGGGAAATTATTTTAAGTTGAGGGAGGGGAGATTTTGGTTGTATGTCAGGGGGAAATTATTTACAGAGAGTGGTGAGGTGCTGGAACAGGCTGCCCAGAGAGGTTGTGGATGCCCCATCCCTGGAAGTGTTCAAGGCCAGATTGGATGGGGCCCTGGGCAGCCTGATCTAGTATTAAATGGGGAGGTTGGTGTCCCTGCATGTGGCAGGGGGGTTGGAGATTTGTGATCCTTGAGGTCCCTTCCAACCCTGGCCATTCTGTGAAATAGAACTTGCTGAGATACAAGTATGTACTTGTATGGAGATAAACTTTTTAACTTCAGCTTCTGGCAGCAAGTACAGTAACATGAGACTTGATCACAACTCTATTCTATAAGTTATTATTTCAGCCATTCAGAAATGGATTTTTCTATTGAGTGCTATCATTTTGAGTCCTCATACTTCATCTTAATTTGAGTAGCCATCTGATGGAAGTCATGCATAGGCTGAAAATTAGCTCTTTACATCGCAACTCTTGAGTGGGATTGATTCTGTTTAGTGTCACATGTCTAGACAGGACAAATGCTTTGTAATAATACTAATATTAAAAATTCATTGTTTTGGGGGGATTACTATAATTCTTTATGATAAAAGATGTCAAGAATATCTGACAAACTGTGAAGAAAGGTTGTCTGAAGAAATGAATTTGGAAGGAGTTTATTCACACTGATAACTGAAGTCAACTTATTTAAGAGCACAAGCTCCTGAAGAGTTAGGTGTCCTAGAAAATCTTCTCTAGATGACACTGAAATGTCCTAATTTAGGAATTAGCTAGTAGTTTGTTTCTGTATTCTGCTGTGAAGGCATTAATTCATTTCCTGTAGGTTTAAGTACTTAAGATTTTAAGCTAAGGCCAAAGGCTTGGATCGGATCTAAACTAGATCAGTGAGCTAATGAACTGGACAAGCTATGCAGTCAGAACTAACATGCCCTGGCTACCATAAAGTCAGGGAGATAAATTCGTTCTGGAGTACAAAACATCTGACGTAGTAAGAACACAGAAAGTTCCTACTTTCTCTGTTGGCTATATAGAGAGTCCACATGGCAGGGTGATTTCACTAGGTCAGATATGAACTGAATCACTCAGATCAAACAGAGCTAAATTAATTCTATCTGGAATAAAGACAGAACAGACTTGGGAAATGCAGGTACCAAACTTGGTCAGTCCAGATACTGCTAGTTATCATGGTGGAAAGGGAAATTAAAAATAGCATCTGTAAATTCCATAGCCCTGGTCGGAATGCCTTTTTTTTGAGAAAGTACATTACAGACTGATGATGAGGGTGAGGTATTGACGAGTGCAAAATGCCTGCTGTGTGCTTGTTGACCAGATCAGTGCCTGCTTTCTGAATCACTACGTCAGAATGCCCTGTGTGACACTAGTCTGTGGTACTGCTTGATTCTTCAGCTTAATTTGTGGTCTGTTTCTTATCTACTGTTTCAGCATCAGCATTTAACTGGTGTTTCTTTTTTCCTTTTTTTTTTTTTTTTGTACATGTCTGGTGTCAAAATAAAATATTTACAAAAAATCTGGCATAACCTGAAATGCTTTCTTCTTGCAGTAGACTGTCATTACATAAGCCCCACATGTGAGTGAATATTCAACTAATGAGAACATAACAGTAATGAATCACTGGGATCTATGTCTCTGTCAGAGAACAAAGATGAATCAGCTGAAATACTATCCAAAAGATTATAAGTCAAGAGTGATAGTTATCTTTGGTAAAGTTGAGAGTTAGAGTATATAATGGAACCTTTGAATCTTGTGAAACTGCTTACAATGGAGGTCTCTGGGGTCCAGTTCATAATTCCGAAGGTGGTGGGGTATAGGAACTGGTTGCCCAGAGAAGCTGTGGATGTCTCATCCCTGGAGGTGTTTTAAGTCAGGTAGAATGGGGGCCTTGGTCAACCTATCTGGTGGGTGGTAGCCCTGCCCATGGCATGGGGTTTGGAGCAAGATGATCTTCCAGGTCTCTTTCACTCAAACTATTCTATGATCCTATGTTTTGATATCCCAATTCCTGATCCAAGGTAGTGCACAGTGCTTTCTTACAGTTTTGTGCCATTTTTTAAAAGAAATGGATACTTATTCTCCTTTAGGAATCATGGAAAAGCACTGCAGAATTATTGCTGATGGATTCATTTAATCTCTACTCTTACTGTAAAATTGAAATAAAAAATAAACCTGGTGTCTAGCCTACAGTTCCAGCCAGATGCATTAGTAAAGGTTTCTGGTGAGCTGACCTTCACTGGCTGTCAGATATCCATTCAGCTGCCCTCTCCCTCTTCTTTACAAGGTGCAGACCTTCAGTAATGGGCTGCTCCAGCATGAGTGCCTCTCAGGCCATGATCCTGTATAGGCTTTCCATGGGCTGCACCTTCCTTTAGGACACAACTACCTCCTCCAACAACTGATACATGTCCTCCCTGTCCTTCACTGACCTTGTTGTCTGCATGGTTGTTTCTCTCTTTTTTTTTTTTTTTCCCTCATTTCATTCCCACACGCTGCATGTTCATTGTTTTGACTTTTCTCAAACATGCTCTCCCAGAGGTGTCACCATCTTGGCTGCTAGGCCCATGTGAGGCTGTTGGAGCTGGCTGGAGCCCACTGTATCCAGCACAGGGCAGCTCTGACCTCTCAGCTCCTGACGCTGTCTTGCATTCCCCTGCTACCAACATCTCAGCTTAGATGCCCAATACAAATTTTAAAGTAATCTGGATAGCAGGCCTGCACGTGAATGTTAGGAAGATTTGGCCTAAAATTCAGCTAAGAGCTTGTGGTAATAATGGAGGCGTATCCTGAGAGGCAAATTTAATCCTCATTAATTAGCATTTCTGTCTGATGGGCAGTACTTGTCCGTTCCCTCTCACTGCCTATAAGGGCACCTCATTCAGCTTTAGCTTTGAGATTAAGCAGCTTACCCTACTGCATCTCTTTCTGCACAGTGCAGTTGTTCTTATTTTAGATTATAATAACTTCAGCAGCTGGAGCTACTCTATCTTTCTATCTAGTCTCCTCATAGGAAAGGACAGAATACAGCCGAGCACTGTATAGAAGATGGGTGAGGCCTGGCATTTCAAAACAGCAGAGCTGCCAGCTCATTGGGAATCAGAAAGTCATGGCTATGAGAACTGTATAAACGTACTGCAAGGGATCTTTCATCACAACTAAACAATTCAAAATCGGGGCACAAGTGAATGGCATATGACTATATGAGAGGTTTTTGTTCTTAGTATCATCTTGCCTAGAAGTAACAGAGACATTTGATGTAAGTAATTGCCAATGAACACAGTGTCAACTATGTAATTTTGAGGGATATCAGTAGTACAATAAAGAGAACAGCATATAATGAGTAGGACCTACTCTTGTAATCTCAGAATGAACTCTGGTATGGTTTTGATTGTTCGATTACATCTTTTCATTCTCTAATTACAGAAGAATGTCATTAAAGATCCTTACAGTGTTCATATGTTGTGTGTTTGGACTGTTATTACATTTGTTTCAATGTTATATATCTCACATATTTCCTTAAGAGTCCAGAAGGCATTTGACAAATCAGTTAAAGCACTGTAAGTTTTCTCTCTTGTAGGTTTGTTTATAGATCCTTTTGTCTATTCAATCTTCCTATCTTTCAGAAAAGAAAAAATTGTTAATTTTAATGTCATTTAAAACTTGTAAAGAAAAGAGTGACAGAATAGTGAATATGGAAAAAGATGCATGTTCTTTTTGCTTATTTTCTTTATTTTGAGGCATTGCTACTTAAATGTTTACAGAGACTGTTTTAAAGTTCAATGAAAAGCAATAAAATGATTTCAACTAAACCATCAAAATATTTAGGGCTCTGGGAACAGGTAGGATGAATACATTTATCTGAGAGACAGCAGGCCTGGATTTCATAGAGGACACCAGAAAATGTAAATGGATTAGAAAACAGAATTTATGAACTATGAAGTATTTATTTTTAAAGTTTATAATCTTACATTGGAGTTAGATTTCTGTAATTTAAAGCATAGATCAAAACTACAAATTTTTATTTTTTTTTTTAAACTGTGAAGGTTGGTAAAAACTCTGTTTTTGACCTGTGCCCTAGATTGCTTGAGCATATGCAGGTGTAAATACTTTCATATAAGGAACTCTCTTAGGAAATGATTGTTGCTTCCAACAAAATGTTACCTGATGGGAAGAGCAGATTTATGTTCACCTCTTTTCTTCTGAATTAGTGTATCATAACTTTTCCCAGATTTGTGTTTACTAGGGTTCTTGTAGACAATATATCACCTAAAATGAAAAAGCACTATATATTTTTTTAATATTTTTAGGCAAGTAATGTGTTTTAAATGCATGTAAAATGTGTATTAAGCCTAGTTGGAATTTGGTATCATAACTTAATTCATTTCCTTACCTACCATATCTCAAAAATGAAAGGTAAATCACCCTTACCAATCAACATTGTTGTATGAATGGATACCATTTGAAATTTACGAAGTAGTTCAATGAGTTGCTCCTGAAATATTTTAGATTTTAGCTTCTGTTTCTTTAGTGAGTTTGGAGCCAGTTTAGCAATCTATTTGTCTTCGTGGCTATGATCCCTGGAGCAGTAAACCAGATTATTTCCAGCAAGGTACTTGGACAAATGCAGTTACTATTTATCTGTTCATATTAAGAGACTGGAAATTATTTTCATACTGACATATGTTCATATTTTCATAATGACATTCAGTGGAGGGAGGTTCTGGTGTTACTTGAATGACAATTTTTATTTACCATAGAATAATAGAATGGCTTGGATTGCAAAGGAACCTGAAAGATTACCTATTTCCAGCTCCAGGCTCTCCAGAACCGCATTTACTCTGGCCTTGAACACCTCCAAGGACTGCGACGTCCACAACTTCTTTGGGCAGTCTGTGCCAGTGCATCAACACCCTCTGAATAAATAATTTCTTCCTAATGTGTAAACTAAATCTTCCCTCTTTTTTTGTTTAAAACCATTCTCCCTTGTCATATCATTATTGGTCCATGTAAGAAGTTGGTCTCCCTTCTGTTTATAAGCTTCTCTCAAGAACTGGAAACCTGCAATAACATCTCCCTGAAGCCTTCTTTTCTCTAAGGTAAATGATTCCAATTCCCTCAACATATCTTCATAGGAGAGATGCTGCAGCCCTTTGATCATCTTTATGGTCCTCCTCTGGACCTGTTTGAAAGCTCCACATCTTTCTTGGCTGTGGATGAAGTACTTTAGATGGGGACTTACAAGGGCAGAGCAGAGGAGAACAATCATCTCCTCCTTGCTGGCCACCTCCCTTTTGAGGCAACCCAGGATACCTTTGGCCTTCCAGACTGCAAGTGTACATTTCTGACTCTGATTCAACTTTCCATCCACTATGACTTCAAAGTCCATCTCTGTAGGGTTGTTCCCAATGAGTTGTTCTCGCAGTTTCCATACACACCTGGGATTGCCCTGATCAAAGTGCAATTCCTTGCATTTAGCTGTGTTGAATCCTATTAGGTTCATGTGGGTCCAGTTATCAAGCAGGTCCAGGTTCCTCTGGATGGCATCCCTCCTTTTGATTGGATCAACTGTACCACTTAACTTAGTGTCATCACAAACTTGCTAAGGCTGCACTTGATCCCACTGTGTAGGTCACTGATAAAGATCTTGAAGAACACCAGTCCCAAGACTGACCCCTGAGGGGCACCACTTATCACCTAGCTCCATTTGGACTCAGAGCCATTGTCCACAGACCTATGACTGTGGCCATCCAAAAAATTCTTTATCCACTAATAGTCCAGACTTCAAATCCATCTTTTGAAATCAGATATAAGGATATGTTGTGGGACCATGTCAAAGGCTTTGCACAAATCCAGGTAGATGGCATCTGGTACCCTTCCCTTGTCCACTGATGCCATCACTTCATCATAGAAGTCCATCAGATTGGTCAGGCATGATGTGCAGTTTCATGGATCACCTCCTTGTCTCATGTGTATCTTGAAATAGCTTCCATGAGGATTCACTTCATGAACTTCCCAGGCAGAGAGGCGAGGCTTACCAGCCTGTAGTTCCTTGCATCTTCCTTTTTCCCTTTCTTAAAAACAGGGGTGACAATTCCTTTTTTCCAGTCACCAGGAACTTCACCTGACAGCCATGACTTTCGAAAATGATGGAGAGTGGCTTAGCAACTGCAACTTCCAGTTCCTTCAGGACCCTGGGCTACATGTTGTTTAGCTCCGTCTTAATTAGCGCATTTCATTTTCTAGCCTACATGTTGGAAGATTGTGATGGTATCGTGTTCATATGAAGATATAATAAAGTTTATATGAAGAATAAGAAATAATAAATGTAGTTTTATTAGCTATTTGTGACTAGTTTTCTCTTGAAAGTTAAGACATAGCATTCTGTCATGGGTGTTTAAACTCTCCATCACTACATTGTATCATGTTATTTTTTGTGAATACTCTTTAATTTTACAAGCTGTGATGGTTAGCTATTGGATATCTTGGCAATGAAGGTTTTCCTAAGCGTGAATAAAAAGTTCTATATATTACATTTATAAAAGCAAGGAAAACAATTATTGCAGACCTATAAGGCTGAATACCTAACTTGCCTGAATCCAGATAGAATAGGAAACATTTAATTTTGTTTCTCTTCACCGTATATTGAAAATAATTCAGAAGAGAATAAAAGTGTGTTTAGTTACCCAGGTTCTCCTTGTTCACTGATCATACCATAAGCCTCTGCCTTAAGTTCGTGTCTCATATTGAGTTTCTTGCTTTATGAATTGTCTATATCATTTACCATTTGCCTGTTTCTTGACAGGAGACCCTGTTAATAAGTTTCATAGGTTCATAGTTATGTAAATTATAACAATATGTAATCCCATGAACTGGGGTTAAGGTCAGATATCACAACTGAGGAGAGGAAGCAAGTTCTAAGGCTGTTAGTGACCCTGAGGACTCAGATAATGTAGCAGTTCTTAGACATCATCCTAAATGTCCCTGAAGAGATGCCAAAATCCATCATACAAGCCCAGACTTAGTACACAGTGTAAACATAGACTGTATAAACTATTTTTTTCAACTACTGGGGAGAGAGAATGTGCATGCTACAGGAAGTTGAAGGAAAGTTTTAGAACAGAGTGTAAATCTGCTGAGTTTCAGTTTGGTAATTTATCCAGGAGGCAGTCCTGAGAGTAGCCCTGCAGAAAGGACCTGGGGGTTCTGGTGGATAAAAAACATGAGCCAGCAGTGTGCTCTTGCATCTCGGAAGGCCAATGGTATTCTGGGCTCCATCAGAAGAGGGGTGTCAGCAGGGACAGAGAAGTGATTGTCCCTCTCTACTCTGTCCTTGTGAGATCCCACCTGGAGTACTGCATCCAGGTCTGGGGTCCCCAGTAAGGGGACAGGTAAGATGTGGAGCTGTTGGAGAGGGTCCAGATGAGGGCCATGAGAATAATCAGGGAGCTGGAGCACCCTTCCTATGAAGACAGGCTGAGGAAGTTGGGCTTGTTCAGCCTGGAGAAGAGAAGTCTGTGAGATGACCTCATTGCAGTTTTCCAGTATTTAAAAGGGGATTATAAAAAGGAGGGGAATGAATTTTTACTTGGGTGGATAGTGATAGGACAAAGGGGAATAGCCTCGACCTCAAGGAGGGAAGGATTAGATTGGGTATCAGGGGAAAGTTCTTCACAGAGAGAGTGGTGAGGTGCTGGGAAAGGCTGCCCAGAGAAGCTGTGGATGCTCAAGACCAGGTTGGATAGAGCCCTGGGCAGCCTGGTCTGGTGCCTGATATGGAGGTTGATAACTCTGCCTGTGGCAAGGAGTTTGGAACTTGATGATCCTTCAAGTCCCTTTCAACCCAAGCCATTCTATGATTCTAGGGCAGTAGCAATACAAGCTTTGGAGGTAGAAGTAATATATTTTATTAAAGCAAACAATGTAGCTGAGGAGAGAGGAAAAAAAAAAAAAAACAGATATACAAATTTTCTTTAGTATCATGTTTCAGAAAAAAAATAGTACTTAAAAAAAATAAAATAGGGTATATGCTCCCTAAAGCTTTATCAAATCAGGCTTGTATGCCAGAAAGCATGACTGCATTTTTCTGTTGGACTTATAGTGGATGTTTACTTTCTGTGTAAATCTTTCAGTTTTTATCATGGCATAATACAAATCCTTGGGTAAATCAAGTTCCCATAAAAATCCTAGATTATTTGTTGTATTTACAGATGACATGGAAAAGGAAACAGACTAAGGTGTGGAATAAAAAAGTAGTTATTCAGAAACAGTAGAGCCTGATAAACTAGAAATAGGTTTAAAAGTATTAGGAAAAAGAATTTCACTTGTCAAATGAAAAAAAAAAAAAAAAAAAAACAAGAAAAAAAAATGTACTTGCTCCAAAAAAAATTGTCTATATAGAAACATAATTTACTAACATCAATTTTAGAGAATAGAGAATTTTTAAAATAGCTAAGAAAAAGAAGATGGACATCACTTTATATGTTCTGGTTGTCAGAACTGACTTATTCCCTCTGTTTCATAACACATACAAAGTGAACATTCAAAGAGATTTAAGACTTGTACAGTTAAATAAACTTTACACACAGCATGTGATAAGGTTTTGAAACTCTTTTCCACAGTTCTTGAATTCAACAACTTTTATAATTACTGCATAAACGTTGTATAGCATGAGATTTTCCTACACCATTACTGTGGAAGTAACGTCTTGAGAATGAGTGTTTAACACCTATGCTTCAGGGCTTATAAAATAATTCCATTAATTCAGAAAAAAATTAAGATGAAAGAGAGATGAAATATCTTAAGATGGAAGATGGGAGACTATTTTACCTCTCATTACTGTGTATATACTTTTATCAGAAGAGTTATATCTGGGCAACTTTCAGAAAATGTATCCAGCCAAACAAACCACAGATCTGTTACAGCGTGGGATTTCTCACAAACTGGGAGATGCAATAGAGAGTTCAAAGCTCTTAAAGGCATCTTCTGTCCTCACTTGTCTTGCACAATCCAAATGCTTCCATACGCATGTCATCAGCGTTACCTTCCTCTTTCTGGCTCCAATTCCTTTGGACATAAATTGTCCATCTTTTCATTTTCTAGACCCTTATGAAAATATCTCTCTCTTCTTATTATATTTCTGTTATTATAACCAGATCTCCTCTGCTTGCAAGCTTATATTTCCAGTTAATATTATGATCTTATCATGTCCGTGTCTCTACTGATTTCCATGATTGTTATAATTTCTTGATCTTCCATCATCTTTCCCATAAATTTTCTATTTACATTGTTGTATAAATTAAAGAAAAAAGTATCACTATAAAACTGAATGATCTCTTCACTTTCAAACATTCAGAATGCAGAAAGTACATAATGGAAAACATAGCATTCAAACACTCTCAGAGCATCTTTATTTTTTTATTCTGAGTTTTTGCCTATATTTAATGTTAGATGCTGGCCATTACATTTCTAACTGTGTAGCATTCCTTCTTTCTGTTAGTTTTTTTACAGAATATTAATATGTAATTGGATGCAAAAGTAGCACTAGAAGTTGGGAGTGAAAATCACTGTTTTAGTCTTCTATCATGATAGATTGGCATAAATACACAGTAACAACGTGGAACAACAACTATCAGAAATTCTCTTTATCCATATTTTATCCTTTATTTTATTCATATTTCAATATTTCATTTTATTTATCCATTTTTCCTTCAAATACCTCTTAAAATTCAAGATATTTCAAGCTAATTTTTATACATATTTTAGTGCCTAATGATGTTGAATTACATCAACAGATAAACAAAGAATTTCCCCAAACTGAAAATATCTGTTTTCATGAAGACTTAGTTTTTTTTCTTTTTAAGACCACAGTTTTTCTCACTCAAATTTCCAACTTCACTATTAACATGGTAGAAAAGTAGAAGAAGAGAAACGACGACTATGTGTAGGAGTTAATTTGTTTTGGTTACAGACAGTTCAAAGGCTTTACATTCTGTCTTTACCTCACATATTAACATTATAGACACATCATAGACACAGATTATTTTTAGTTATACATATAATTACATGGAACATTAAAAAAAAAAAAAAATACAGCTGAGTAATGCAGCATAACTTAACTATTTACTCTGCTACTGAAGAATGTTCAAGTAAAACAGTGTGTACTGATTCACTATTTTTCTCCAGGAGAAAAAGTTGCACAAAATAAATATTAATACAAAAGATTTGAATGTTCTAGAAAGTTTCAGAAATGTGCCAAAAACCATTTGCAAATTTGCAGCCATACATTCTGTCTCTTGCTCTTTTTTTTTTTTTTTTTTTTTTAAAGTAATTTTACAGTAGGAGTGTTGACTGAGGAATGAAGGAATTTTGTACGGCATAATGATATTCTGCATGGATTGGACCCTTGGAGATGCCTGGTATCTCAGTCCTCATCTGTTAGGCAGACAGTTATATCACCATACTTTACATATCTCCCAAAGGTCATTATGTATTTTGGTCTCTGTTATTCCATAAAGAAGAGAAGCCAAGTAAGAAAAAATGCATAATTGTGGTAGGATTTCCAAAAAGCATCCTTCTGAACAATGCTGTAAAAGAGCATACAAAACAAAACTGAAGAGAAAATGAGAAATACCAGATTTTGCTTATGTTAACAATTGTATCTCTTAAAGATTCTCACCCCATCATTGGATGTGCCTAGCTAATTACAACGTTTATATCAAATTGGGATACTTGGTAGATATGTGAATGTTTGATCTTGCTATAGTCCTTGACCTTCTCCTATATGACACAAAGGCATGTGTTGCACTATAAGCTGCAAGATGCTGAAGCATGATGCCACTGGCATAGCTTGTGTGAATATTCTTTTGCAAAAGGAAAGATGATCAATGCATCACATCTTCACTAGCATTCCAGAATGAGATTCTGCTACTGTTGTACATTGTATATGCGTTGTTGTATGGGAACTGCTGAGTCACGGCCTCAACCTCTGATTAATCCTGAGGCGAGTGATGAGTCAGCCATGGGAGCACAGGTGAAAGCAATTCACCTGTGCTGCAGGAAGGGGTGGAGCCTGGCTCCACCTCTCCTAGACCCATTTAAGAGCTTACTACTGGGGGAAGGATTTCTCTTCTGAAGATCTGCTCTACTGGAGTTTCTTGAGTGAGCCCCTGATGTGGGTAAGCATCCTATTTACTCTCTTTGTTTTGCTTTGCCTAACTCTCTTATTTATTTCATTATTATAGCATCTAAATATTCTTTGATTATACAGTTGTCTAAGCCAAATTCAACTTGAAATTACTTTGAATATAAAATAATTCCAATAGATTCAGTGGAATGAAATTTCTCCATCTAAATACCTGATATAAATAGAAGCAGAAATGAGCTATAGTTGATCAAGATATGTCTCGCTCCAATTTATAGGAGGGAGATGAGGTTCTTTTAATATCTGTATACCTGGTGTGAGATTAAGAAACAACGGTTCATATGTTAGTCCAACCAGTTTATTACAGATCTTAATTAGGGAGATGGGGAAGGGAAGGAGGGCGATAGAAAAGATAAGAAAGAAGCAAGAATGCCGTAAAGCGGGGATAGTCACCACCGGGATCCAGCAGTGGTCCCGTTGTACGCCGTTTCGAAGGTCCGAGGCAGAAGCAGCGGGGGCGGGGGGGCGAGCAGCAGCGTGGCCGGCCTTGGGCAGCAAACAGGCAGCAGGAGGCAGTCGCAGAGCCCATCCGGGGGGGAAGCAGCAGGACTCAGGTAGCGGGCCCAGGAGAGTCCGTCAGCATGCTGCGGAATCTGATGGCAGACACCTTTGTTCCTCTTCAGCATCGTGGTAGAGAGCAGAGCAAGTCCGGGAGGGAGAGAGGCAGGTCGTGAGGCTTCTTCATGGCAGAAACCTCTTCTTTGTGAGGAATCTGTTGCCAGAAAACCTGCATTCTTCACGACTGTAGGTTTCCATTTTATCCTTCTCTTTCTGCCTACATGACATCCCTGGGTGCTTGAGCAAGAGTCATGTGAGTACCCCCTGAGATGGCCATCTTCCTCGAAATAAGCCCACACAAAAGACCGCTTCACGGCCATTAAGCTGCAGCTTCTCTCTCTTTCGTTGCCCCTGGCCTTGTCCATCTGTGCCCCTCAGACAAAGGGCTTCTCAACCCCTGCCTAGGACTTGCCTGAACTCGTTCATCTGTGTCCTCAGCAAGCTTTGAGACAATGATGTAAAAGAATAATCTTTTACAAGATATCCTGTTTGGCTACCTACCTATTTGGTACCTACCTACCTTACCTACCTACCTATTTGGCTACCTTCTCATTCTGTTTATCATTAACAGTTAATAGGAACGTTTTAAAGATTTTCTTTAATGTCAGAATTTCTCCACAAAACCAATACCTCTATTGAGAAAGGTGCTTTACATTTCAAATATACTGTAGCCCTTCATTTCTCTGTGCTATAGAGAGTATCTAATGGCTTCCAGTGGAAACAATCTTCATTCCCCATTAAATAAAAAGCACCTCTGGTATTGAACGTATTTATTAAACTGAATAAAGAGCTGTGCTTACCATTTCACAGTAATCCACTAAAGGATTATGCTAAGACATAAGTACTAATGCCTGAAGTAATCTAGGCACATGAAATAAAAACAGCCAGATGAGAATGAAAATACTAATAAGTAGCTCCTATTTTCTTCCCTTTCAATTTTGATCAACTGTACACATTGCCTAACAAATCATCTGTTCTATATTTTGATGAGAAATATTTTGATAATAAGAGTAAACACTCAACCTCATAATTTGTTGTATTTTTAAACACTGAAAATACTGAAACTATATTAGCTGGCTATGAGGAAAGCATCCATGCAGAATTTTCTATTGTTTCATTATATTTCCTCTTGGAAACCATACATATTATGGGGTTTATCACTTTGATGTGAATAAGTTATTTGAAGATAGGCTTAACTTCTTAGTTATATATGATTCTAAATTGTGTTGTGTCTAGACTTTTACACTCTAGACAAAGGTGAATTTCTTACTGGCTATCTGTGGTATCAATCATAGAATCATAAAACTGTTTAGTTTGGAGAAGAGCCTCAAGCTCATCAGTTCCAACCAATCAGCATGACCTACTGAGTCCCATCACTGAACCATGTCCCTCATTGTAATGTCCACACATCTATAAATACCTCTAGGGTTGAGGGTTCTACTACTACCCTTGGCAGCCCATTTCAGTGCTTGACATCCTTTTCTATGAAGAAATTCATCCTATCTCTTCTTGGCCACCTGTGCATACTGTGGCTTATGTTCACCTGGCTGCCAATGAGCACACTCAGGTTTTTTTCTGTAGGGTAACTTTCAACCATGGATCCAGCTTATTCAGACCCTGTTGCTGAACCTTCCTACCCTCCAGCCGATCAACAGTCCTGCCTAACTTGTTATCGTCTGCAAACTTGCTGAGGGCACATTCTATTCCATCATTCAGATCAGTGATAAAATTCTAAACAAAATTTGTCCTGATACTGAGCCTTGGGGAACAGCACTGGTTTAGACAGACCCAAATGAACTCTGTGCACACTTTGATCCCAGCCATCCATTCAGTTCTTCACCCAGCAAACAGTGTTCCTATCCAAGCCACAAGCAGTCAGTTTATCCAGAATAATACCGTGGGAGATGGTGTCAAATATTTTAGTAAAATCCAGATAGAAAATATCCATAGCTTTTACTTCATTTTCTAAGTAGAATATAAGTATTATATATATAATATATTATGTAATATTACTTATATAAGTAAGTATTGGTGCAGTTGATCATCTGTGTTTTACAATACTGTGTTTTCTGGATCACGGTAGCAATAATTGTTTAAAAGAGGCTTCTACAGGAAGACCATGTTGTCAAGAACATGCATTTAGATTCAGTTGACAGTTCAAACTATTTGCTTATGTACAGGACTATATTTGTCTTACAGTCAATAGCAGACTTTTTATAGAAAACAGGCACAATGGAAGCAGTGGTTTTAGAGAAAAATGCATTTTTTGAATGTGCTGGTCCACAGTGACTAAAGGATAGCCACGTTTATTGTTCATCTCAAACATTTTTTGTGATATTTGCTTGATTGTATATTGCTAGCTACCATTCTTCATTACCGATTCCCAATAGTCAAATTGCACTGAAAGATCAAGTGAAGAGGAAAAGAGAAAAAAAAAAAGAGCCCTTTTTATCAACATTTCTACTTTTCCTTCCCTCCATTTTGCCATGCATGTGAAAAAGATAACTGATATTCATGTACCTGTCCTGAGGGCATGGACTGAAGTGGGGAAAGCTGCCATCCAAGATGGAAACATCACATTTTTTTTTAAAAAAGTGATGAGTGTGTGGTAACCAGTGTTAGAACACCCCAACAGCCCTGAAGCCAAAGTGTGATAAGAAAGAAGAGATTTCATAGAGCTCATTTGAAATGGGAAAAGCATACTAGCAGCCTGCAGTTCTCTGGGTGGAGTCTATACTAATTACCTGATTCTTCAGGTGACATGAATTCCAGATGATTTGTCATTGTTTTTAAGAATGCTTTCTATTTCCTGTGAAATAGAAGTTGTTACCAGAGCCAACTGGAGCTTTCCACTCCACTTTCCCTACTCGAGAAAGTTGTAGAAAGCAATGTGATCACTTCTCAGCCTTCTTTTATCCAGAAAAGGTAACATAAGTGTCTTCAACCTCTCCTCCTTCCTGCACTTCTAACACCTTTCTTGCTTTTAAGTATCTTAATATTCTTTTTATATTTTGAAGCCCAGAACTATAAACAGTATTCAAAGCAAGTCTGTGCCAGCACTTAATATAGTGGGAGAATCACCTCTTTTGACTGACTTAATACACTGTATTTAGTTCACCCCCAAAAATGGAGTTTGCCCCATTGGCTGCTGGGTATACTGCTGGATTGTGTTCAGCCTGCTGTTGATGAGGTCCACAGGTCCCTTTCTGTTGAGCTACTCTCCAGCCACTTATCTCTGTCTGTACCTGCATCCAGCATTACTAATCACAGGTGCAGAACCTGACACTTTCCTTTCTTGAAATTCATGCCATTAATTAATCTCTGATACTCCAATCCTTTCTAGATTCTTCTGCAAGGTCTCCCATCCCTCCAAAGGCCAGCAGTACTCCCAGTTTGGTGTCATCAGCAAATTTGCTAACAATGCATTCCACTTCTGAATCCAGATATTTGATAAAAATGTTAAACAGAAGGCTCTAGAATTGAAGTCTGGGGAACACTGTTAGTGACCATCCACCAGTTAGATGTAGTTTCATCCACCTCAGTACTTGAGCTCTACTGTTGAGCCAATTAATCACCTAGCATAGGTTGAACATCTTTATTTCATAGTTGACAGTTTGTCCAGAAAGAATCTGTGAGGGGCTGTATCAAAGGCTATACAAAAACCTAGAAAGATTTAAGGGAAGAAATGAATGCTCTAGGGTAAGCTAGAGATTCAAGAGCATTCACAGGTATAACAGTTGTGACTGCCTGTGTGGTTGCATTGAAAAGAGGAAGTAGAGGACAGGGAGCCTCCTCACCATATAACAGGGAGAGTAACAAATAGAATAATGGGCATACAGAAAAATATTTTCTCCAGAATAAGAGCAAAAAAAATTAAACATATTTTACTGATAAAAAAAAACCAGCACAACTTTTCTGCATATTCTAATGTAACATGGAGAATATCTTGTAAAATATTCCCTTACTAGTCTGGTTTAACTGCTTCCTTTGATGATGGACAACCATGGAACAAAGTGTATATGAATGCCACATTGTTTGTTCTACAAATTGTTTAGAGATGCTGGTTTAGTTACTAGTTCTTTTTCTACTGTAAAAGAGACCAGAAAGCTGGGAAACACAGTGTGAATTGCAATTATGAGTTAATTACTCTTCCAAATAGGAAAGAAAGAAAACAAAATGTATGGAATAATCATTATTATTATCCTAGAGATAGAAGACTTGATTCAAGATGCACCGTAAAACATAGCAAAGACTAAATGCATGATGTCATACATGAGGAATAAACAGTCCAAATGAAAATCTGACTGAAGAAGCATGAGTGACGTGGAGGCTTTCTCTGGAGTCCAGGAAATTCATCTCATGCAAATAATTTCTACAAAGGAAAAGGCAATATAATAGATGTTACATCTTTTACAAATTATCTCTTATTATTTTCTTTAGAGGTCATGACATTTCCATTTACATTCTCTTTTTATAATACTGTCCACTCTGAAGATATGGTGGAGTGCCTGCAGACCTAGAGAAAGGAACTATCATTTGAAGTAAAATTATTACTTACTGATGTTTGCTCTCTGTCCCAGTGTCACATTCACAATAGAAGAAAAAATATAAGCAATCAAATAATATTCTCAAATGCACACTTCTTGCAGTGCAGACAAAACTTGTTGCAACATAAATCCATGCATTACAAACATAAATTATCTACAGTGTACGAAATATCAAAGCTTTTGAAGAATGTGATCTGCTGCTGGCTAAGAATGCCTTAGATTTTGTTGTTGTTTGATTTTGTTTGGAACTGGACATAAGCATGGGTACAGATTCTGGGTAATCTTGGCATGGACTTCCACTTGCCTAATATTGTTGATCAAATCCTGTGGCAAGTATTCTTTGTACAATATTGTAGAATGTTACAGACAACTAATTAGAAGTCTATCTGAACTGGAAAATAGTGACTTTGCTTCTTTGCTCTGCAACGGAAAAATAAAACATAAAAAATCCAAAGCCAAGGTAGATATCATCAAAGAAAGTATCTTAATGAAGACTTACCTTCTCTATTTTCAAAACATTTTCCTTCTTGCAACTTAGAAAAAGGCTGTATTCTAATTGTTTGCAAATGATCTAAGGGTAAAGTTAATTGATGTACCAAAATATGTATTTGTTGTTACACAAATTTTATGTGAAAAATATTAGCATATGTATTACTCTGTGTTATTTGCTACAATAATTACTTGCTTTGAGTACTCCCTCTTCTCAGTTTTTCAATTGTATGCGCTATTCCTGGAAAAAAAAAATATTTTGTGAACAATTATGAATTGTTTGCTTTGCCTTCCAAAGCAGATACAGTCTTCCAAATGAATATCAGCATTGAGAACTACTTGTTTGAAATTTACATAACCACGTTTATACCATGACACAGATTAACAGATTAAGTCATTGCGTGATTATAATAAAATATACAGATGTGCTTCTTTCAGCTTCATCACAGCACAAGATTCTCTTATGATTGCATGTTCCCTCTGTGCTGTCAATAACATCTTTCCTTTGTAACTATTGTATAAAATGAACAACTACAACCATAAGAACAATTGTATCACTGAGATCCATTCAAATCACAAGGCATTCTTAATACTCATTTTCTTTAACCAAACAGCATTTTAGTGTTCCAAACAACTGCTCCATCAATACATAAATTATTTCTTGTTTTTGTCTAGGTAGTGACTACCTTCATGAAGTAATCAAAGTATTTCATATGACAGTGCAGGATTTTCAAGACACTATTCAGCCCAACTTCCTATATTTTAATAGCACTCAAGTTGACCTCCACATCCTTCCAAACCACAAACTTTGCATCCTTTTCTACTTTTCTAAGTTCAAAGACAAATATTAACCTGCAAGGATACTACCAAAATAAAATATTTGTGCAGTAGAAAAAATTAGAAAATTTTAATTCAACTGAATTATTAAAAGGTGAAGAAAGTTTTCCTATTTGTCAACATGCAATGAACATTTCTACATCTTTAAGTATTTAGAAAATTTACCGCATGTTCCTATAGAATCTGAGAGCTAGATTGAGAATAAGCATTACATATTGAGTAAAGAAGCATTCAGGGGAAGCAGATAAAAGAGAAGATAAAATGTTGTTACAAAAAAAGCAGGTGGACTAGAAGAATAAATACAAAATTTGTAATGTAAAAGATCTGAGATCTGCTATGTAAATAAAACCATAATTAAAGATATTTCAAGTGTTTCTGAAAGCCAATGACTAGAGTAATTGTAATAACCACCTTAAAATATGAAGAAATGAGGTACAGAAATATTTATGTGATTTATTAGTACTTTCACTGAGGATATGAAAGCTAGTATTAATTCAGCCCTGCTCTTTGTATTTAATAGATAAAAGAATTAATTATTACATTCTTTCTTAATAAGGATGTGCAATTGAGATTGAAAGCTTTAGGAAAACTCATGACTTTCTTTTTAAATTAGAAGAACTAATAGAAAATATTTCCTAATCCTTTTTATCTGGAATCGAGGAAAAACAATAATTTACTGAGTGAACAAAGGAATTAATACATCCATTCACAATACTCATGGTAACTATACAAATAACATAAACAAAGGAAGACAAAATATGAAACAAAAATTAAAGAAATTGAACTTGTCATAAATTGACATTTAATGTTATCCAGGATGTTTAAATCATTGGTTCAAGATGAAGCTCATGTACGACACTCCAACAGCAGTGTCTAAGTAAAAGAAGTAACAACAAAAAAATGTGTAACTATATTACACCTTCCTCATTTCCCGTTCTAAAAAGCATTCTCAATACTAGACACTGTAAACCAAAATATACAGATTATTTCTTCTTGACATTTAGTTGCTAATAGCAAACCCCAAAAAAGGGTCTTTTTTTGTATTTTAGTATGTGCACAGAATCAGGAAGGAAAGAAAGAAAAAGGTTAGGAGAATGAAAAGGAAAAGAAGGAAGAAAGTGAGCTATGAAGCCTAAAAATTGTCTGATGTTTTATACCACAGTAGAACAAAAAGTTGTATGTTACTGGGATGTTACTCTGCAACAGTAGGCACTGTAGGGAATGTTCTGCTCTTAGATGTGGAGGAAAAAGCTTGATTATTGAAACCTTCATTTTCTATTTGCATAGGACTTCCTTTAATGTCTTTTGTATTGTATATCCTATTTTTTTTTTTTTTTTTTAAAGTCTTCAATAAGGATCTCTAAGCCACAGAAGAGAGTATATTACAGACAGTATGTTGGAAAATAGCAGTCAGACTTGATGGTTTGTCTGGGTTCCAGGAAATCCAGAAGGATCACCATTTTCCTATGCCAAAGACAGTGTACATCGCTTTACCTCTTGAGGGCTGCGTCTTGAAGTTTTTATTCAGTGATGAATTCAAGAACCACCACTCTGTGGACTGCATTTTGACTCAGCTCATAGTGGTGACACTATCACCAGTAATGATGTAATCCAGGAACCTTTCATATTCAGACAATATTGTGTTTTTTCTGTTCTTGTGTAAGCACTGAAGGGAGTACCTGGTGCAAACATTGCAATATTCCAGTATTGTCACCATCACTTCTAATGCATTGAAGCTAATATTCAATTCCATACCCAGTTCCTTGGTTGTAATCTACCAATTCAAGTCGATGAGCTAGCTGATCAAGAGAATCTTCATTTCATGGTGTGACAGTTGTGCATGGCTGTCCAGAATGTGGCTTGTCTTTCACGTCAATGTCACCTTTGTTGAAATGCACCACCCATCACCTCAGTATGCTCACATCCCCAGGTAGATCTCTATAAACATCGAGCAAGCACCAATGAGTCTTCAGTCTTCCTTGTAATAACCAACTTCCTGTTGATTTTGTACTGTTTCTTGTTCAGGAACGAGATAATTAAAGGAAGACTGTTATTTATATAAAATTGTGAAAAGCTTTTTACTTTCATTTTCTTTAAAAATCATTTTCAATGTTTACAATCTCAGTATATAAAGAATAAATGTATTAATTCGGATTACCCAGATAATTAATCTATTTTACACGAACTTACAAGTTTTGGAATTTATTAAATGAAATTAAATTTCAGTTAGTCAGAAACATTGATTAATGCAGTTGTACAGGAAATGCAGTTGCTGCTACATCTCAAGATTTTCATGATTTTTTCTTTCAGACACATTTACTACATCCCTAAAATGTGAATGTAATCTGTTTATCTTCTTCACATTTAAACCAGTGGTGACTGTTAATTGCAATATCAACTTTATTGCCTCACTCCAAAAATTGTTGATCATTGAAGATCTCTGATATTCTTTCTTTCTTTCCTTCTTTCTTTCTTTCTTTCTTTCTTTCTTTCTTTCTTTCTTTCTTTCTTTCTTTCTTTCTTTCTTTCTTTCTTTCTTTCTTTCTTTCAAAAAAAAAAAACCTTCTGCAGAACAAAAGAAGTGGATTATTGAGTCAAACTCAAATTTGAGAGCCTCCAGATATTTCTACTGAATAGAATAACATTTATGGTTCCAAAAAACTTACTTTGCTGCAGTTCTGAATGGTACAACAGTGATGGACATACACTGAATGTAATTCATCCTGCAGTGTGCATGACTTCAGAAAAGATTGAATGAGGTGCTTTTTCACCACTGAGTCAGATAAACCAAATGCCAAAACCATAATTTTGTTCAGAGACTACAAGATTTTCTCATCACGTTTTGTTTCCAAGGAGATCCACATTACCTTGTCTTCTGAGGTTTGATTAGTAATACCTAGACTTTTGATGATGACTCTTTTGCTAAACAGAAGTTTATATGAGATGGAAACACATAAATCCTCAGCTTCCTGGATGAGGACTGCAGTCTTCACCCCCTTTCTTAGCTAGAATACAAAGTAGATTAAGAGCAAGAGCCTTCTGACTCTGGAGATGCAACAGAGTGCTGCCAACACATGGGAAGAGAATCGAACCAAGAAGTCAGTGCAGGACACCACAACCTGGGACAAACAGGAGTGAGGCAGTATTTGCATTCTGCTGATACAAAGCATATGAACACTTAGCAATTAAACTGTGGCTCCATTTTCTATATCTGAGAAGAATTTTTATTGATTTAATCTGTGAAGGGTATTTAAATATTTATCTTCTTTTGTTCTCAAATGCTGGCAAGTAGCTTAGCAAAAGCTAAAATTTCAGATTCTGGAACTGTTGAAGTACTGAATATTTTTGGAAGTTTATGAAAACTGAGCAGCGTGAACAAATTTTTGTTTGTCCTGCACTAAGTGATACTAATAATGAAAAAGAAAATGTACTTCTGTATATATGTATGCACATATATCAGAGGATCTGATTGAGAGATTTGGAACAAAAATCAGGGTTTGGCTCTGTTATTATGTTATACCAGTAGAAAGGAAATTAAATGAGCTGTTTAAAAGCAGTGATGGAATAATCAAGCCTAATTAAAATGTTTTTAAATCAGAAAATGTAATTAATACAGCTAATTATGGGCTAGGAATGCTCAGTTAAGTTCATAATCTGCAGGTGAGATAACAAAATGTTTTCTATTAGAGCACTTGGAAATAATAGGATAAACTGTTACACAGTTTATTACAGATGACTTTCAAGAAAATTTCATATCATATCTTCTTTTCTTAAGGGAATAAAAAGAAACCTTCAGGAAACTAACTTCAGTGAAATAAAATTTTGATAACATGGTTAGTCAAGCTCAATTAATATGTCATAACATTCACTGTTACTAAAATAGCTGTGAATTGACAGCAAAGCTCACTTGAAAACTGCTGTTTTTAGTTATTCTTTCAATAGTTTCAATAAAGCATTTTCAGTGACAGGTTGGCTGTGATTGATTACCTACGTTTTTTATATAGCCACTGACAGTCTGTGACAGTAGATCTTCGCTGTGATTGATGACTGAAACATTTTATTTAGGAGAATTAGAAACATTGAGTGATATATTTCATCAGTATGAGCTTTTTTAAAATATATATGTATATATACTTTATATGTAATGTAGTACATCTTCACAATTTGTAAACTTTTTGATAGTATCTATTACTTCTCTTCATACTCTTTGAAGAGAGTAGGGAAGCCCTCACATCAAAGTCAGAAGAATTCAGTATGCTGGTTAGCAGTGATTTTGTATACAATGGTGGCTATCTATCTCATTACCTCATGTGAAGAAAGAGATGATGAGAGTCCAATACTAGAAGTAAAGAAAAAGCATCATACAGGGACACACCTGGAGAAGCCAAGAAGTCTCCAGAAATCTGATGATCAAAAAGATCAGAAGTCTGTGAAGAGGATCCGCTTTTCAGTATAGTCTATAAAACATATGCTGTAATGCACTTTGTCCATTAAAAGATAAAGTTTATACCTTTTCCCTTGGGAATATATTGATAGTAATAAAATGGGGATGAAGACAAAAGCATTTGATCTCAATTTTGCTATTTAAGGATTTGAGATTCCAAGACAGTGCTAATAAATGAAGCTTTTTTATTTGAAGAACTTTTGAAATTGCTTTCACAAAGGAAAAAAGAATATCAGTCTAAATATCAGAATTTTTATGAGTGACTTTATAAAGTAATAGTTTTGCAAATTTTTGTGAGAAGGCAGAGAAAGTGCATTAATGTACTTCAAAGAAAAGTTTAGTAGTGGCTGGCTTTCTTGTAGAAATAGAAATAGGGTTTTTTCACTTGAAAGCATGTAGAAGAAGAGCATTCCAGTGTTAAGTGTGATACTTATCTTCCGAACCATTGTGTCTTAGAAAGCTTTGCAGTGTTTAATACAGGAAAATATACTAATGATCTCTATCTAAGGATAGAGTTGCAGTGTTCAAGAACATACAATTTTAAATCACTTTAAAATAAAGGAAAATCATTTATTATGCAAGAAAGGAATTTCTGACCTGACTGAATACAGAACTGCACTTTTAACATATTAACATATAAGATAAGAAACAAATCAAAAACAGTTGTTTTTTTATCTGTTGTTCTAAGCAGTATTTGTTATTGAGATTTTTTACATAGATTAAGTCAAATAAAATGAAGTCCCTTTGGAGATCTTTCAATTTTCAATTATTTTTAATTGTGTAGTTCATGAATAAAGTGCTATTAATTTAGAATGAATAATATTAATGAGATACTTTTTAAATGTCTTGACAGATTTCCATTAATTTACTCAAATTGACTTTCTTTCGTATAAAATAGGCTTAACAAAATAAATATGCAGAAATGAATTATGCTTTTTTCAGAAACATGATAGTCTAAGATAATTTTTCCTTCTTTATGAATATGGAAAAATATATTTAATAGTTATTCTTTTGTCTTACTATGCATTTGTAATATTCCAGACACATGGTGAACACAGACTGAAGTTGACTGGTTCATTCTATTAAAATACTTTGGCTGAAGTTATATTTCAACACTAGATCACATACCTTCAGCCTCTCCATGATTTCTTAGAAGATGTTGTCTTGGAAGAAATACTGAAGTTCCTATCAGCAGCACCTTTCTGCATTTAAAAGAGTAAGAATATGGTTGACATTGTTTGCAATCAGTAGCTGAGCATAGACCCTTTGATTAGCTACTTACAAAAATTTAACATCATATTACCTAAAAATATTAGTTAGAAATTAATTCAACTTGTTTCACATTGGATATATTATATAAGGATACTATATTATTAGAACCTATTGCAAGGAGGTCTAAGATGCCGTACTGAAGAGTCTTCAGCATCAATAAACTTTTTGATTTGATCTCATTGCTATCAGATCAGAATTGCTCCTGATGATCATATAGCACCAATCACCAATTCTGGTAGGGTTCTCCAAAATTTATCTATGATTTTTCGCTACTCAAAGACAGGATCAACTATGGAAGTGTTGTTGCTGACAAATAATTATCTGATTTGTGTTAGCAAGGACTTGGTGTTAAGATTTGGGATATTTTAACCTCTCTCCTTTTCCTCATCTTGTCTCGTGTTTGTCATGGTCTCGTGCTTGTCATGGTTTTGTGATTTTTGGTTTTCGGTATTCCACATCATAACATCATGTAGGGCAGTGGGAGTTTAACTGTTAATGCTCAAGTTCTGGGTACCTGCCTGGAAGAGAAGAAGAACTACATTCCGCAGGGGACTTTGCGGTCACAGAGAGGAGATATAACTCCTGGCAAGGTCGCCTGATGGGCTCTTCTTCATCCGCTCTTCTTCGTCGGCTCTCCTCCCGTCCCCCTGCTGCTCAACTGGACTGCGCATCTTGCCTTAGTGTTATGGTGAGGCCTATCCACCTTTCGGACATTCTCTTTCTCATTATATTTGATTTATTAGCTTCAATTCTAGTTATATTGTATCATGGTGTGTTATCTTGCATTCCGATACTATATGTAGTAAATTAGTTTGTTTCTCCTCAGATCGTTGCTGCTGTTTTTATTTATTTTGGGGTCCCCTATTCCCTTTTTCCGGAGGCACGGATTTTGTGAAATCCCTCCGCCCCACTAGTCACAGAACCGGGCCAAACCAGCCCGTAAACCGTTGACATTCTTGGTGGAGAGTGTGGGCAATGAGCTGCTTTTTAGCTTTTTATAACAAATCTCTCTCTGCTCTCGGAGAGTTTCGTTAGGAAAGTTTATCTCTTTCACAGGTGCTCACTGAAAACTTGACCTTGAAAAGTCCAGGCGGATTGCCAATATTCTGGGATATTTGTAAACTTTGAGCACTGCTATCTTGCTTCTGTAAAGAGAGAAAAAAAAATGATTCCGCTTTCTCTTTTAAACCTGTTTGCAGAGGGAGCTGCTAATTTTACAGAACTTGGGATTTTTAAGCAGGCTCCCAGTCTCTCCTTTGAATCCTTTATGCATTTTTTGAATGCTCATCTGATTGCGTTATCTAGGATATAACCTTTCTTATGTATTTTCATATCATGGCACAATTTCATCATAGAATAATAGAATCATAGAATGTCCTGGGTTGAAAAGGACCTCATTGATCATCGAGTTTCAACCCCCCTGCTATGTGCAGGGTTGCCAACCACAAGACCAGGCTGCCCAGAGCCACATCCAGCCTGGCCTTGAATGCCTCCAGGGATGGGGCATCCACAACCTCCATGGGCAACCTGTTCCAGTGTATCACCATCCTCTGTGTGAAAAACTTCCTTCTGATATCTAACCTAAGCCTTCCCTGTCTCAGTTTAAGACCATTCCCCCTTGTCCTATCACTATCCACCTGAGTAAAAAGTTTATTCACCTTTCTGTTTATATGCTCCCTTCAAGTACTGGAAGGCTACAATGAGGTCTCCCCAGAGCCTTCTCTTCTCCAAGCTAAACAAGCCCAATTCCCGCAACCTTTCCCCATAGGAGAGGTGTTCCAGCCCTCTGATCATCTTAGTGGCCCTCCTCTGGACCCGCTCCAAGAGCTCCACATCCTTCCTGTACACATTCTGGGGGCCCCAGGCCTGAACACAGTACTCCAGATGGGGCCTCACAAGAGCTGAGTAGAGGGGAACAATCACCTCCCTCTCCCTGCTGGTCACCCCTTTTTTAATGCAGCCCAGAACACAGTTGGCCTTCTGGGCTGCAAGTGCACACTGCTGGCTCCTGTCCAGCTTCCACCAGGACCCCCAAATCCTTCTCCGCAGGGCTGCTCTCAAGGAGATCTTCCCCCAGTTTGTATAAAAACCTGGGGTTGCTCCCTGCACTTGGCAGATTTTTTTTGGTTGTTGCTGTTTCTGTGTTTCTATTGTTAATTCTTTTGTTTTCCTGCAATAGCGAGAATAATGTCATCATATATACACCAGACCTTATCTCTCCCAGTTATGAACTTTGGCAAGTAGTCCCATTCTGCTTCTCTCCAAGACATCCTGCTCTACTTGTGTTATCTATTTTGCTTCTCCCTATTACATGACCTGCATCTGCTTAGTACTTTTCAAAGCACACTGCCTTCACAACAGTATGAAAGACTTCTCAAGCAATCTGTTCTTCATCTTCATGGTTCTTTATCTCTTTCCAGAAGCCTTTTATGACTTTGAAAGATGTAATCATGTTGCCTCTTGATTTTCATTTTTCTTTGATGCTTCACTGATGCTTACCAAATGTTTATGGAGCCCACGTAGTGGATGTGAGCACAGTGAGTGGTGATTTTCAGCAATGGTGATAGTGACAGTGGATCACCTCCTCTGGTGTAGATTTTTATGCATGGAGCATGCTGGCCAAAATGTGTAGCTAATCATGCTGACTATGCTGAAAAACAGTGCTTTATAGCTGAGAATTTGCTCTACTGGTCTTACTGTGCTCTTTGTTCTAGTTTCCACAGAAATAAATAGGAGGCTTTACTTTCACAAAATCACAGAATCACAGACAGAATCACCGAGGTTGGAAAAGACCTACAAGATCATCCAGTCCAACCATCCACCTATCACCAAAAGTACTCGCTAAACCATGTCCCTCAACACAACGTCCAAATGTTCCTTGAACACCTCCAGGGATGGTGACTCCAACCACCTCCCTGGGCAGCCCATTCCAGTGCCTGACCACTCTTTCAGAAAAGTAGTATTTCCTAGCGTCCAGCCTGAATGTCCCCTGGTGCAGCTTGAAGCCATTTCCTATAGTTCTATCACTAGTTACATGAGAGAAGAGGCCGACCCCCAGCTCATACAACCTCCCTTCAGGAAGTTATAGAGAGCAATAAGGTTTCCCCTGAGCCTCCTCTTCTCCAGACTGAACAATCCCAGCTCCTTCAGCTACTCCTCATAAAGCCTGTGCTGCAGACCCTTCACCAGCTTTGTCACCCCTTTTTGAACCCGCTCCAGGGCCTCAATGTCTTTCTTGCAGCGAGGGGCCCAAAACTGGACACAATACTCAAGGTGCGGCCTCACCAGAGCTGAGTGTAGGGGGACAATCACTTCCTTGTTCCTGCTGGCAACACCATTCCTGATGCAAGCCAGGATGCCATTAGCCTTCTTGGCCACCCGGGCACACTGCTGGCTCATGTTCAGCATCAATCAATACCCCCAGGTCCATTTCCTCTACGCAGTCTTCCAGCCACTCCACTGAAGCCTGTAGCATTGCCTGGGGTTGTCGTGGCCACTTTCAAAGTGACTTACATATTTACAGTTGTATTTGGTGTAATGGCAAGAAACTCTTGCTTTATTTTCAGTTTTACTCTAGCACAGACATCCAACATATCTGTTCAGTTTATTCTCCCAAGCATCAATATTAGTTGGGCTTAAGCAGTTGTTTTGCAGCAGAAAGCTGTGGTCAGACTCCCTTTTACCCTAAGAAATTACAGTTTGACAAGTGACTCTGAATTTCTTCCAGTAACACACATAGTAAACAACAACAACAACAAAAGAACTGGCTGGAGCCCAGCTGTCAAAATTTGATTTAGGAATGAAGACTTCCCAAGGCAAGAGTTATCTGTCAAAAAGGCAGTCCCATACTTCAGGAAATTTATCTGATTTAAGCCTGATAGGGTGTGAAATCAAAGGTTTTGAATGGCTACTCAAGAGAAACAAAATACATTTCTATTGTGTTGTAGTACAAATTGTATTGGTAATGGGTTGTGGCAGGACAAAGGGCAGCTGAATTAAATACCAAGATCCAACATAAGCTAGCAATGTCTGATTAAAGAAGTTTAAGATGGTACACTGATACACAAATTACCCCTGGAACATTTCTGTATTAAGTCACTGATTATCACTTTACTTTGTCTTCATCTCATCAATTTATGTGCTAGAAATTATTCATCCAGAAGTAACAGGAAGATGCTCTCTAGGTAATTATTGTGGTTGAAGAGTCTTCTTTTATGACATGTTAATGCTGTGAAGGACTAATTCCTCTACAATAAATGCTGTCATCCAGAAGGCAGGTCAAGTACTGACAATTGTTCACTTTATCTGTGGTTTTGACCAGCTGAAATTTCAACTGGAATATCTTCAAAACCTTGAATGCAATGAGAGACATATGTAGCAGCTGTATGATTATTGATCAGTTTTCATAGGAATTTTTTAAAGTGTGTATTTAAATACACGTGAATTTGTCTTTCTAGGTCAGTATTGAGTGAAGTTCTTTTTCTTTGTTTTTATGCTTCTTCTTAAGAGTACCCAGATCACACAATTTTTGACAAGAAATAACAATTTCCAAATCTGCCGCCCTGCTAAAAAGGACTGAGGTGTTGTGGGTGATAAAAATTTAACCAACAGTATGCAGATGTAGCCCAGATGGCCAGTGGTATCTTGGATTCCATCAGAAGAAAGATGGCCAGCAGGTCAGGGGAGGTGACTGTCCCTCTCTACTCTGCCCTTGTGAGACCCCATCTGGATTACTGTGTCCAGGTCTGGGGCTTCCAACACAGGAAAGATGTGGAGCTTTTGGAGATGGCCACAGAAATGGTCCTAGGGCTGGAGCACCTCTCCTATGAAGACAGGCTGAAGGAACTTGTCTTGTTCAGCCTGGAAAAGAGAAGGCTGCAGGAGACCTCATTGTGGCCTTCCAGTATTTAAAATCGGTTTATAAACATTAGGGAAATCAAATTTTTACATGAGTAAATAGTGATAGGACAAAGGGGAATGGTTTTAAACTAAAGGAATGGAGATTTAGATTGGATGGTAGAGGAAAGATTTTTACTGAGAGAGTGATGAGGTGCTGGAACAGGCTGCCCAGAGAGACTGTGTATGCTCCATCCCTGGAGGTGTTTAAGGCCAGGTTGAATAGGGCTCTGGGCAGTCTGATCTAGTACTTGATCTAGCATTTGGAGGCCCCGCCTGTGGCAGGGGATCTGGAACTTGATGATATTTGAAGTCCCTTCCAACCCAAATCATTCTATGCTTCTATGGTTCTATGAGTCTATTATTCTACTATTCTATTCATTTAGCTAAGCAAATTAATGGTTAAGCATGCATGTATGCCATTAAAAGATCTGTTAAATCTGAATCAGAGTGGAGAAAAGGATTTCTCGTCATACTGTATTTGCTCTTATCATTCTTGTTAAACTGAAATATTGTTATACTATTGTCAAAGAATAACTATACTGAACTATTTCTGTACTGGATAGATCTTTCAGGTATAATAGTCTCTTCTTGTTTATACTAGTATTCATTTAAGTGCTTAATTTTAATACTATCAATACTATTTCCATATATGGATCTTATTTCAGCTGTTCAGGAACAAAATATATGTTTTACGAGAATCTTGAGGGCAACTGAGGACACATTTTAATACATGGGTAACCATATGGAAATGAATTTTTGAAATATTTGAGTTTCTTTTTGAAATTATTATTTGATATGTTGTAACTTAATACACTATGAGTTAGTGATACTGAAATATCTTCAAAAGTTTATATATTTTAAATTTTGTTAATATTATACTATATTTAATTAAATAGTGTCTTAGGACAACTAGAATTTTGGTTGAATATAGTAATAAGGACATTATTTTAACAAATATTTTTTACTGAGACAGTGAAAGTGAACTTTTTCATCAAAATTCTTTCAAAATTAATATATTCACTGTAAAGAACCCTAGAAGCTAGGGGAAATACATTGTGTTCCTGCTGTTTATCTTAGAGAGACATTATGAAGTGAATGTATGGCTGGAATTTTACAGTGTATATTTTATCCAGTCCACCACTTTTAATATGCAAAATTACAGCCAGAAAATTACTTCTGTGATGGAGGAACAGAAACTCTTACGATGAAGACACATTATTTTCTATTTTATTTATCTTTCACCTTACCACTTAAAATCAATGTAAGAAAATTAAAAGAGCATTAGGAGACTCCTGTAAGATGATAATTTGAAAGCTTTTGTCTAAGATTTTGTTGTGCTTCCATTAAATAAAATGCCAGCATTCTAATGGCCCTTCCTGTGGACATCTTTAACATTTTTAGAAGGTACAGCAACATCATCAGTTCGTGGGTGGTTAGACGCTCATCTCTGCACAATTGTTTGGTATCATTCATTAGCTTACATTATGGTACTCTGTGACAAATAGAACATAAATTAAAAAGTCCACAGAGATAGATTAGATGTTAATCTTTATAATTTTCTTAAACTAAAAATATTGTGGAAAATGAATAAATTAATAACTATGTATCAAATTAATCAAATTCCTTCATCCCTTGACTCAGCAAAATAATGTCATCAGCAAAATCATATAATTTAAATATGTTCTAAATTAAAATCTTTGAATGTCTATCTCAGAAATAAATATAAAATATACTGGATATACTATTTTTTTTTTTCATCTGCTCCAGACTTTATGTAGTGAAATAAATTTTTTTCTGAGCAAACAGAATATTTTAATCACTCTCTGGATATTTTCATTAAATCACACTGTTCATTGTTCCTCTGCTTCCCTTTTTACCACTAAAATGAAAAAAAAAAAAAATAGGAAGACTCAAAATTATTTTCTTTGTTTAAAAACTAAAGGAACACTTAGTTTCAGAGAATTCATGATATGTCTAAGGCTTAGTAGCAAGTCCACAGCTTGCTAAGCAGAACTTCAGAACTTTCTTCTAGCCTTGAACCGCAGTTTTGCCTGAAATGTAGGAGATAAGTTACTCAGTTTCTCTGGCTTATGTGCTTTTCTTGACCGATATTTTAAAAATCCTCTGAGATGCATTTTGAATGCATATTTTAGACATTCTGTGGAACAATTTGACCCTCATATCAATTTAGCTCTCTGACTGTCACTTTTTAACAAATAGTACTAATAGTATCATTGTTTGATAGCTACTATCAATAATAGCTGTTGTGAGTATGAGGTATTACTGCTGCAACCTCCTTATCTTGCTCTAGTTTTTGTTTTTACAGTAGTTTTGAAATTGATGGTTTCTGTTAAATATGTATAGATCTTTGTAAGGGTGACATGGAGATAAATCTTCTGGATAGAACAATTTCTTTGGTATTACTGCATGAAGAGTAGTTTATTTTCTGAAAGCTCAACATTTATTTCATTGGTCTTATTTTCTTTCAACTACACCCAAAGGCTAAAAGGAAAGGATTATTTCTTTCTACAAAACAGTCAGGACTGTTTTCTATAACATGCCTAAATCGTTTATCTGCTTTTTGGGAGTCAAATTTTCCTCAAGTTCTTGCAGAATTGTTCGTACTACTGGCATCTGCTGGTATGATACTAAATGATAATCATACTTTGCATGCACTTTAAATAGTTTATGTCTATTTTTGGTGGATAATTCTTACTGAAGCATCCTTTAGATCATTTGAGATAAAACCAGGCAAAAGATAATTCTTCTCCAGCACCACACACAAACCTTTTACAAATATTTGCTGGTGTTCATGTCTAGGTATTCCTACTCCATTAAAGTATTTGTTTTCTGAGCCTATTCCTTACTAAATGAAGCTGGTGACCCTTCTAGACATGGTAGAGTACTGCATCTAAAATACTGCTATGCAGTGTTTCTGATAAGAGCATTCAAATTTTGAAGATAAACCTGAAATAAAATGAGAAGTGGAGAAAATTCAATCTCTAGAAATGTCATGCACTGTGTGACCCTGAAAATACCCCTAGGGGAATAGATAAAGAGAGTTTCAAAGTTGCTTGAAAGCATGAATTTATTTGTATAAAGAATTCATTTTGTATAATAAAAACCCACAGTCATGTCATTATGATTCCTTCTGGTATAAAGATGCTGAACTTCTTTCCAACACAAAAAAATTATATGAATGAATACAGGAGATCAAAAGATTTTCTAAAATGGAGAACGTTATAAAACTGAACAAGATATAATTATAGTGTTATAAAATTTGTTGAGGTTGTTAAATGCTTTTCAAAATTCTAATTACTCTAAAATTGCTTTCCAATAGATATCACCTTTGTTTAAAAACAGTCTTGTGCAAGTTTGCTCACAGATCAATTTGAAAAGAAAATGCAATTTTTCCACAGTAGTTTTTTTAATGACCCCGAATTTTATTACTAGGATGGGATGGTTGAAGTATCCATTTTCATTCCAGAACAGGAGTAATTTGAGGTAAAAAAGGACTTTTAGTTTAGAAGAAAAATGGCGATAGAAATTAATTTCTAGATGTTGGATATAGATAAGTTTTCTGATTAACCACATATAATTTCCACGGTGTCAGAAGATACGTTGTATGACTATTATCCTGTTAATATAAAATAACTTTTTTTTGGAGGATACACAATGGCAATTATGATTGAAAAATGTGATTTTTAATGTAATTTCAGAAAAATGATGAATGTTCTGGTACATTTATATCATGTCTATCTAACCTTTAATATAGAAGCTCATGAGCTGAAAAAAAAATCATTTTCAAATAATTTAATTGGAATGAATGGGATATCGGGTATCCAAAATATAAAGTCCAGATTAAGAAAGCTGTAAAAATGAAAGATAGATTTCATATTTAATTTTAATATTTATGTTTCCATTTGCTTTCTGTAGTCAGATTATTATTATTATTATTATTATATTGTATTATACCTGTACATATGGCTATGATTCTATACTACGCTCAAGTACTTAATATTAGATTTCAGTCATCATGTCATCAGATTGCCTTGCCTTGAAATATATTTCTGGGAATTACCATTGTCCAGACACAGTACTTCTGGGAATTAAATTGCAGATCTGTACGTACAGCTGAGTTGGGGTATAGTACATATCCAGATTCATGTTTCTTTCTTATTCTATATAGAATATTATTCCTGAAGTTCCTAGCACAATCATGATGTAGAAGCTCAGCTTGCAAATAAGCATGTAGCAAAAAGTCAAGCTTCTTGTAAAGTATAAATAAACCAATCTATAAATTAATTTAATGATGACTGTACATCAGCAACAAAAAATACATCACTTAGGACAAGCATATTTTAAATGAGGATGCCAGAGTCCATGACCAGATGCAGGAAGGATGTGCACATTTTCTGTCTCTAATCACTGACATGTCTGACTGCTTGCATAAGGATATTTTTCTTTGGTTATTACAGAGTGAATCATATGTGCTATCCAGACACACAGACTGAGAATTGCCTTCAGCTCTTACTGGAAAGACTGAGGACACCACTTAGTAGTCTGGATGAGGAAAAGAGGATATTAAGAGAAATTTTCCTGTGACAAAGGTTAATTCTGCTCTTTTCTGTATTCATTTTATGTCATCTGGATTCATTATTTTTTCCTTCCACAATTTTGAATATGCATCTTATTCTATTCTCATGTGTAATTTCTAACATTAGTAATTTCTGTAATATGCTTTATGCATATTTTCTTTATATTATGTAAAACTTTATAAAAACAAAATTCTGGCTTGGTTGCTATGTGATCATGGTGTGTTATACCTATATTCTGTCTCCTGAATTATTTTTATAGCCTTCTAATAGTAATACACTGCCACACTGCTTCTAAATCACATTATTCTGAAATCAAACTTAAAAAAAGAAAGATGAGGAAAAAAATAAACTAACAAAAAACTTTCATTCTCCCAGAAGATTCTGTCTAGCTATGCCTTATAATGTGCATCAGTTTCCTAACATAGCACATAGATTTTATAGCTTAGCTGTGTTTCTTATAAATAAATCATAAAACAGATGAAAATTCCAGCAAGAACATAATAGTCTGAATATGATTTTAGAGAAAGGCAAGTTAAGATTTAAAAAAAAAAAAAAAAAAAAAAAAAAAAAAGCTTTTCATAAGAAAAGTACATGTATCTTCATTCTCTTTCTTTTCGTGTCTTCACATGAAGGCAACACATGGCTCTTCAGAACATTGAGGAAGACTTATGAATGATTAAATGAAGGTAGAATGCCACAACATTAACATCACTTTTCACTGTTTTGTCAAACCCTTTAATTTTTCTGCAAAGTGCTTACAGATGACAAAGGAAACAACAGGTTAGTGAGATGGAGCCTTATGCAACACTAGCTCTATTTTATATAGATTTTAGTTATGTCTGAAGAAAACTATATCCCTTTATCCCTTTCTTTCTGATGTGTTGTGGTTCAACTCTGGTAGACAGTTAAGTACCACACAGCCACTTGCTCGCTCCGCACGCATGCTGTGGGGATTGGAATCAGAATAAAAAAATGTGAGAACTCATGGGTTGACATAAGAGCTGTTTAATACATAAAGGAAAAGCTGTTCATGCAAAGCATATTAATTTGGTACTTCCTGTTGGCACGCAGATGTTCAGACATTTCCAGGAAACCAGGGCCGATCAGACATAATGGTTTAATGGGAAGACAAACCTCATCACCTTGAATGTCTCCTCTCATCCTTCTTTCCCTCCAGCTTTTATTGCTGAGCATGGTATCATACGACATGGAATATCACTTTGGTCTGTTTTGATCAGCTGACCTGGCTTCATTCTCTCCCGGCTTCTTGTGCATTCTCAGCCTCCTTGATGGCAAGGTAGCAGAAGAAGCAGAAAAATCCTTGACTGTGCTAGAAGTGCTCCAGAATACTACTGGTTTGTTGTCACTATAATTTTAACAAAAATCTAAAACACAACATGGCAAGAGACAAAGGAAATGAATTATCCCAGATGAAAGCACGACATAAAGTTATTTTGCTTTATTCTTCTTATCCTCCCACAGCTAAGAAAATTGTTGAGCATTTCTCAATTTGTGGGAAGTAAAAAATTTGGAAAATATAAAATCTTAAGCAGAATGTTAAAGTTATCGTACAGCAGGATTAGAGGTTATACCGCAATTTATGAGTAAAACAGAACAGAACCTCATTGCTCAAAAGAGATCAAGCACTAGAAGTTAAAGCGTAATTTCTTGTATAAAATTGAAATGTTTGGGGGCCAACAACTGAGTAAAAATTTCTTTTATATCTTATTGAATGGTTTTCTATTTGAAGTGCAATGATGATGTCCCTGATGTTTGTGTGTGTATGAGTGCAAGAGTAGGTGATTTGTTAAAATATGGATTTCGTTTTGTACACATAATAAATGCTTAATTACTGCAAGACAAACATTTGTTCACTGCTGTTAAAATGCAGTCTTTATTTACAATGTGTAAACTCTTTCTTCTCTTGAATCCAATAGAGACAGTATTAGTTAAATACGATAGCTGGTTCTAGTTCACTGAGGTGAAGCTAGTAAGGATAGAAGTTACTCTTGCAGTTTGGGGAGGCTGAAAACCTCAGCTGCCAATGATTTTAATCACCTGTATTTTGAGATTCTGAACATGAGGCCCTTGTTGATTCATTTGGTTAGTGACAGTGTCTACTGTGAACTACATAGTCACATAAACTGTACCTCTTGGATCAAAATTTGTCTTGTAGTTACTAAGCACGTCTTATCCAAATGAGCCAAAGTATTCTTTATATAGAAGTATTCACCTATGTAATCAACAAAATCATTTTTGTATGTCAAATATTTTCATCATACACAAAAAACACACATAAGGGGTGCTCTGAATGTAAGACTTCCTATGATATTATGTTGGTTTGTGTCAGAGGTAGATGTTGGTGGTATGGCAATAGAGGTTGAACTTTCCCACCAGTATTCCATTACATGTTCCTGCCATGTAATAGATGGCAGCAGAGGAGCAGTCTGACAGAATCTGACACGGAAGTGTGTACAAAGCAGAAGTGTGTTATTGATTTACTTCTTGAGGAAAAATCTGCACCCACTGACATTCATCTATGTTTGCTGAATTTTTATAGAGACCAACCAGTGAATTGAGCACAGTGAGGTGGTGAGAGGGGCATTTCAGGAGTGGTGATAGAGACAGTGGGTTACCTGCATTGGTGCAAATAATTATAAGTGTGGCATGCAGGCTCTTGTTCATTGTTGGTGAAAATGCATAACTAATGGTGGTGACTGTGTCAAAAAAAATAGTGTTTTGTGGCTGAGAATTTGCTCTATCAAGTAGTGTTATTGTATTCTTTATACCTATTGTAGTTTCCATGGAAATAAATAGGAGGCATTACTTTCACGGCAACTTAATATATGATCTTTTTTTTTTTTTTTTTTTTTTTTTTTCCTGCTCCCTCAACTTCATCTCTTACTTTGGTTCAGCTTTGTTGCATTTGAGATCTCTGACTTTTGCAATGGAGAGCCTACAAGAAAATCTGAGGAAGTGTATGAGAAACATAATTAGTAATGCCAAGACAGATTGGAAGGAATTTCAATGATGCAAAAGCCCGATGGCTTGGATTCAGATAATGACTTTTTTTACCCTCTCAGATTCTGAGAGCCTTATATAAAATATTTACTCCTCTCCTAAGCATTTCAAGTAAGGATAAGACCGACACTCTCCTTGATTATCTCTCTCAGTTGAAATTATCTATGTATATCTTATTATGATGGTAAATTTGTGTCCATTCGATTTCATGTCACTCCATGTTTTTATGCCTTTGTTAGCAATACTGAAAAAGCCCATGAGATATTGTTTTCATGTGTAAATGCTAAAATATATAATATATAAGCTCTTCATAAGTGATAGGTGAAGAAGGAAGGGCAGAAGGGTGGCTCTGTACGTTGGGGGTGTTTCAGTGTTGTAGAGATTAATTCTGGTAATGATAAGTTTGAGTCCTTATGGGTTAGGATCAGGAGGACTACAGATAACTTCCTGACACTGGTAAGAGACCCTACCAGGGGAGGTGTCCTACTAAATCTGCTGTTTACACAGGAGGACTGGTAGTAGATTTGGTGGACAGAAACCATCTTGGGTGTAGCAAATACAAAAGGATAGACTTCTCTGTTCTTGGAGAATTCAGGAGGAGGGTCAGGAAAACTGCTACCTTGGAGTTCTGGAGGACAGACATTGAACTGTTCAAGACATTGGTCCCTTGGGAGTCAGTATTGAGCGATAAAGGGGTCCAGGAGGTCTGGATATTCCTCAAGAAGGAAATTTTAATGGCACAGAAGCACATTCCACATTGTGGAAGATCTGCCTGGTTGATTGCTCCCTCAGTAAGTTTGCAAATGATACCAAGCTGGGAGGAAGTGTGGATCTTCTTGAGAATAGGAATACCATACAGAGGGATCTAGATAGCTCCATTGACAGGCTAATGCCAATTGTTTGAGTTTAAACAAAATCAAGTGCCAGGTCCTGCGTTTCAGTCACAAAAACAAAAATCAGCCAGCACTGTGCCCACGTGGCCAAGAAGGCCAACAGCATCTTGCATTGAGGAAATAGAGTAACCACCCAGATCAGGGAGGTGATCATCCCTCTGTACTCAGCTTTGATGAGGCCATACCTCAAGTATTGTGTTCAGCTTCAGGCTTCTCACTACAAGAAAGACATTGAGGTGCTGAAGCGTGTCCAGAGAGGGACAACAAAGCCGGTGAAGGGTCTGGAGCACAAGTTTTATGAGGAATGGATGAGAGAACTGAGATTATTTAGTCTGGAGAAGAAAAGGCTCAGGGGAGACTACTTGAAAGAAAGTTGTGGCAAGGTGAGGATCAGTCTCCTCACTAGCGACGAGACAAGAGTTAATGATCTCAAGCTGTTCCAGTGAAGGTTCAAGTTAGATATTAGGAAAAATTTCTTCTCTGAAAGAGTGATCAAGTATTGGAACAGGCTGCCCTGGGAGGTAGTGGAGGTGTCCAAGAAACCTGTAGATGTGGTACTTAGGGACATGCTTTTGTTGGCATGGTGGTAATGGGCTGACAATTGGATTGAATAGTCTTTGAGGTCTTTTCCAACTGTAATGCTTTTATGATTCTATGATAATTTTTGATTCATCTTTTTGACTTACAAGTTGGAAGAAAATTGAGCCGTTCTTATAAGTAGTTCTTCTGAAACGAGGGCATAACGTTCAAGATTGCTTTACAAGTAGCAAGCCCATACTCTGGATTCAGGTGGAGGTTCCTGTTATAAAGAGCACTTAGAATTTCCATGTAACTAAGATCTACACTAATTCCATTTTTTTAATTCTCACGCACATTTTCCAACATTTAACACCTCAAAATCTATCTCAGAATATTGAAAAGAACTCAGAAAGTTATGAGTTGCCAACCTAAACATTTCTTCTCCACGAGTAGGACAATCTTATCTTAGAGTGCCATGGATAAATATACTTCTGTTTTGGAACAAAAGCATTTAGAGAGATCTGCTGCTCAGTGTTTGATTTTCAATTTTTTTAAATCTGATTTTTGAGCCCCATGTATTTCATGAAGGTTTTTTTTATCACCAAGCAAATAAACAAACAAAACCAACATAAAATCACTTCAAGAAAACAGGAAAAATCTTTACATTTCTTCCCAGAATAGATGCAAGAGCACTGACCCCAGGAATAGAGTGGAAGGAAAATATCAGAACAGGAGGGTTCACCTCTTTGCCATCTTCTCTCATTTGCACTAATGTCCTAAGACTTGAAGCTGTAAAACTGTAATCTTCTGCACACATAATTAATATAGTCCTCTGTTTAATAACCTAAAATAGTGAGATACTGACTTGCATATTGTTTTTTTGTTCATTTGTTTATTTATTTTGCTCTATGGAGGTCTGGCACCAAAAGATTTCTCGATAATCTTGGGAGCTGAATCTGTCTTCTTTTTTAAAAAGTAAAATCTGAGGTATATTTTTTTATATGACTCAGAGGCAAAGATTTAGAGAGGGGGAAAAAAAAAAAATTGGAAGATTAAGACACTTTGCGTTTTCTACATTCTTAGAGGGCTGTGACCTTTCTGGCTAAGAAGGTTAGGGAAAACTGAATAAGCTTCAGACTGTCTATTACTACTTAATATGACAATGAGTTTTAAAGTGCAAAGCTGCATAACTTTTTTGTTTGTTTGTTATGCTTTATTTTGTTTTTCAATTTTGTTTTTGCTTTTCCTTAAGAATCCAGCAGGATTACTGTTTTGCTGTTATGGCTTTATAAGCAGATTAAACAGAAGAGCAGTACTGGATGACTGTAGCTCATGGGACCAAAACTCATTTGTAGAATTTCTGGCAACACAGTTCAAGGTAAAAATACTAGTCTGTTTTTTGGGTTCAGAGAAGTATGCGCTCAGAGCTGCAAAGGAAGTTACCTTGCTTTCCACATCCTTGAGTTCAGAAGAGTTCATCTCTTTTCTATTCCTAATGAGTTTATTTCCTTAAAAGCAAGCAGATTCAGATGTGTTAAATGATTAAACACAAAACAAAACACAGGAACAGCTGTACTTTTTTAAACACTGATCAAGAAAAAGTAAGCAATAAGGCTTACTCTGGAACTTGCTCTCTTTGTTTTCTGAGGTCTCTGTATCACCTTTTTCCCCATCAAAACTTACTGAGTATGCCTTTCTCAGTCTTCCTCCTGAAGTTGTTATGAAGAAAGAGTAAAAGAGAAAAACATGAACTCTCAGGATACATTTTCTGATCAGGCTAATGATAAGAAGCCTATATATAGTTAGCATGTTGATAAAAAGCACCTACACATATTCTCAAAAAAGATTGCTGTTATTTTTACAGTGAATGTTATATATAAATCATTGTTTATTTTAATTTTGGTGGTTTTAGAAGTTTCAACACAGATTATTGCTGGGCTTCAGACAAAGTGCTCAGGGCACAATTGCTTAAGAAATCTTATTAGGTAAACTAAAACTAGAAAGTTTCCTTTAGAGGTCTGAATCAGCCCTACAATTATTTCTTTTCTCGTACTGCTATTGATAATAACTTGGATGTGTGATTCTCTGAAAGCATTCACCCAAGACAACAAAGCAGGCATCTTAGTAAAAACAGACTCCATTGTTCCATGTTTTTCCAAAGCAAAAATTTTCCAGGATCTTCTGTCTGAGGATTCATTGCCTAGCTTTCCTGTTGTGCCTTCAGTTGCTGTGCTGATGTCTCTGCTCCTGTGGTTGTTATCAAAAGGAAATGTTAAAGACAGCACATTCATATATATCATTATCAGAACACAGATCTCTAACCCTAGTTTTTTTGTGTCTGAAGACTCCAGCAGTAAAACACCACCCAGAAAAACAAAATCTTAAAGATAAGACACAGAAGAAAATGGAAAACATCATAATGACAGTGATACTCATCAGTTATCCATCAAAGCTCCATGGTGTACAGACACTGTTTCCTATGTCAGTCTTCCGCAAAGGAACATAAATAGAATAGAAGGTTTACATAGTATCCTGAGATACTATGAGAATCACAAGGAAAAGAAATCATTGTGACTAACAGCCTGGAATACTGTCAGCCTTAGAAAATAGAAGTAGAATGTATTGTGACATTGTGTGTGACTACACCCCTGTTCAGTTTTAGAGTGTATTTTTGAAGTCAGTCTCCTGAATATTACCATGTAGTATATTACCACATTTACTGCAGCTTCTGCTGTTCCAGATTGCACATCCAGGCAACAATAGGAGGGAACATTTACTGCAGTAGGGCAGATAAGTACATGCTGTTGTATATGCATGTGCACACTCATACACACACACATACAGAAATGAAGATCTCCAGGAAAGCATTCACACAAACTGGTCTCTACTTTCTGGCTTTCAAATACACACACAGAGGACAGAGATTCAGATTACAAAGCAAAAAGCAGTGAAGAGCAGTTTGGCAAGTGTACTGACAAGCTATTTGCTTAGAGAGAACTGGCTCCCTCCCTTTTTCATTTTCATGTGGTTATACTTTTCCCAAATACACTTTGATTCTTCATTTATCCTCCCATATAGGGAACTCAACTGTTAATTATTTTTTTCTTCCGTGTAGACATAAGAGTGTTTTGCTATACTCTTATGGAAATTTAGTATTTCTAGTGCTGTTACCTGATTCCTCTTGGCAGTACCTCACATTACCAATCTGGCTAGTTAGGTGCCATTCCTCCAGTGATTCCCAGTATCCCCTGGAGTTATCTATGAATCTTGGCCATTTCTCAGATCACTCCCCCTTAGCCATCTGTGCAATGCAGCCATACTTCACACCACTATTTCTAGCTCTTGCCAGCATCTTACTGTGTTATTTGTTATATTCAGCAATTTCTCTATCATGTTCTGTAGTTTCTCAGAGTCTGTTCAGTTAGCTAAACCTCATACTGGGAGTGCGTAACTTAACACTCAGCACTACCCATTTCTCTTTACAGTTTCGCTCCTACTGTATTGTATTTCTTAGTAGCATGCTACAGTCACTAGTGTCATAGTGACAGTAAAAAAAAGAATGCTTATACATTCGTGTACCTGCATGGATTGAGGGTGATAATCATAGAATAATAGAATCATAGAATGGCCTGAGTTGAAAAGGATCACAATGATCATCGAGTTTCAACCCCCCTGCTATGTGTAGGATCACCAACCACCAGACCAGGCTGCCCAGAGCCACATCCAGCCTGGCCTTGAATGCCTGCAGGGATGGGGCATCCACAACCTCCTTGGGCAACCTGTTCCAGTGCGTCACCACCCTCTGTGTGAAAAACTTCCTCCTAAAAGTAAGATAAGTAAGGTGCTAAGAAATTCATCAGATAACAAAGTACTTTTTCACGTAGAATTTAATTTAATTAAATGGTGCAGGGACTTAAGAAATGCATGCATGTTTCTTAGGTGAAGAACTGTTCAAATTGTCAGTGTTGATGGGTAGTAGACAGCTGGGTGCATGTATGTATCTGAGAGCGAATGTCCAAAACTGAACTTTTAAACTTTCAAGCAGAAACCAACTACTTGCTAGCTACAAATAGTACTGGCTGTTTGTGTATTTTGATTAACGCTTCAACTAAATGAAAGTGACATGCTCTGAATCTTCCAGTGAATAAAGACACGTGAGACAAAACCATCAGATAGGAGGATGATCACAAATTACATTTCCACACATACATTTCCATTAGATTTGGAAAATCATGTATTTAACATCCAAATAAAAAGAACTGGTACTGCAAAGAAGAGTTCCACAAAATAAGTGGTCTCAGAAAGAACTAGGTTTGAAAAGAAGAAAGTAAAGGTCTCAGGGGGAAGACTGACCTGAATATATGAGAAGATCCTGGAAAAGAATGAGTCATGTGGAGTTAAATACTGGACATCATTCAAAGACCTTGGCCATTAATCCCAAGACTGGTAAGTTTGAGCAGATGTGTGCTACAAGCAGACACAACTTTCTGCTCAAACTTCCTTGAGCCAGGTGCAATTTTCCTGAAGCTTGAGAGAGTGTGAACCAATGCATGTGTGAAATAATCAAGTAGGTTAAAAACTCTAATCTTACTAATTCTTAAATAAGCTCCTGGCCCCACAAAATGGGAAGGAAAAGGGAAAAAGTATAGGGAGATGGGAGCTGAGCTCAAGGAAGGAAAAAAATAAAACCAGCGGCAACAATCTATAGAGGAAAAGTCTGTGATAACCACAAATCCTCTGTGTCATTTATTTGTTGCAATTAGTATTCCTTTTTCTTTTGGGAAAATCCCCACCACTGTCTATGTAATATAAGGAGGAAACATAAATGTAAATAAGTGTATTTATTCAAATTTTCATACAGCAGAGAGCATTCTTATTATATATTGATGTCATGATCCCTAAACTAAAAATTTTCTGAGAAGTTTCCCTCTTGCAATAGAATAGTCAATGGAGTTACAATGGGAAATCATTTGATTTGTTAATCTATGTGACTGCCACATTTCTAGAAGATACATTTAGTCGTTATGAAAAAAGAGAGCAAGAGAAATTGCCAGATGACATGTGTTTTGAAACTAATACCTAGAGTTTTTCTTGAAGTACATTTCTCATCAAGTTGCTAGTAATTATCTTTAAAGCCAACAGTTATTAGGGGACAAGACTGACCATTACTTTGGGATGCTGTAGCAGAGTTTCTCTATAAGCTATGTAGGCTTGTAGAAGCCTGGTATTCTGTCTTCTATTTATAGGCTGCACAATTTTTTCAAGGAGGAACTTATACCCCAAGTACACATACAAGATTTTTATTAGACTGAAATTAAAATGATCTGGCTGTCAGTTTCAATGGTTGTTTGCAATGTGTTAGTGGTCCTCTTTGTGAAGAAACAGTCATAGTCATATGGTAGAGTCCCGATTTTTAAAAAAACTTTTCTACTTACAAGCAATAATAATATACTAAAATATACCTCGTCTACAACAACAAAGATGCTAAAATCACAAAAGTCCTTTTCCTTTTCCTACTTCTGTATTCACAGAAAATTAAATCATGTAAAGGGCTATTTTTTCCCCACAGGATCTTTTGTAGCGGGAAGCCTAATTAATAATAATGTAGTCAGCAAGCTTTAGGTATTCCAAATAATTTTTCACAAATACTCTTGGCTAATAAACCTGGAGATTTGTGCTAATAATATTGTCTATGAGCAATAAAATCATAGTGTTTAATTTAGTACTTATCTCTGAGAAAGCAGGGACTTCCTATATGGGGTGAATATAGTTTATGTCCTGATACTCAAAAAAACCTTATACGCTCTAATGCAAAGTGGATGTTAGCAACACATTCTCTGACTACTCAACTCGAGTGCTTTTAGTACTCAAGTACTGTGTTAGAAATCAGAAAAAAAAAACTATGAAAATACGAATGTTCTTGTCCTGAGAGGACCATTAGAACCTGAAAGGTTCTGAGTAAATAGGAACTGCCAATCACTTTTATGAGAATGACTTTTGTTTATCTCATTATCTCATGAGAGGTCTCAAAAAGTCTTTGAGGAATTTGAAGCAACTGCCCTAGCTGGAAAACTATTCATCAAATGTATTGGACCTAGCTGGAATGAAGTAAACTTTCTTCATTGTAGCCCATAAGTTTCTGTATTTTGTGCAAGTGGCTAAAAGTGTTGATGACACAACTATGTTTTGGCTGGTGCTAAACAGTGTTTGCATACTGTTAAGTCTTTATTTCCCAGGACACCACTCATCACTAATCTCCACTCAGACATTAAGCCATTGACCAGTATTCTCTGGGTATGAGCCACCAGCTCCCTATCCATCAAACAGTTCACCCATCAAAACCATATATTTACAATTTGGAGAGAAGGATGTTGTGTCAAAGGCTTTGCTGAAATCCAGATTGATGGCATCAGTAGCCTTTCTCTTGTCTAGTGGCATGTCATCACAGAAGGCCACTATGTTGACAGGTTGATCTTCTGGAGAAGATCCTGGGGAGATCTCGTCATGGCCTATGGCTTCCTCATGAAGGGGAGTGAAGGGGCAGGTGCTGATCTCTGCTCTTTGGTGATCTACAGAAGAAGCCATTGCAATGGCATAAAGCTGTGACAAAAGAAGTTCAGGTTATATATCATGGAAAGATTCTTCACTGAGAGGGTGGTTAGGCACTAGAATAGACTCCCCAGGGAAGTGGTCAGGCACAGAACTTGCTAGCGTTCAAGAAGCATCTCGACAACGTTCTCAATCATATGGTCATATTTTTGGGTCATCCTCTGTGGAGTAAGAAGTTGGACTTGAAGATCTTTATGGGTCTCTTCCCATTCAGGATATTCTATGATTCTATGAAGATCATATCTCTAGAAGCAGAACTCCATTCCTGAGTAGCACATCTATAGTAGAATGACTTACCATAGCTGGAAAAAAAATTAAAGTTTATGTTCTAGTTTAGTCTAAAACTGAAGACTCGTGAAATATGTAATTATGAGAAGCAGGGAGAAAAAAATGATATGGTGGGGATAATTTCCTGTGCCTCTACTTATAGTCTACTACTGTATCTTAAAGTTCTCAATAAGGAAAATTTATTAGTGATTAAAAATAATTCATTCCTTTTCCTATCATTTAATAATAGAAATGCTGCAGGCCAGTGTTAGCTCTAAGCCCAGTATGCCTGACTGAAGATTTATGGAGAAAAAGATGTCTAAGTGCACATATACACCTGTTAAAAGAGGAAATAGGGGAGTAAAACATAAAAGAGTAAAGTAAAAAAAGATTTGCTTTTGTCTGTTAGCTGCTGTTTGGCTTTGTGCTGTGCCTTTTCTTTGCTATGTAATCAAGGTTAAGCTGCATCACATTTAAAGATGTGAACAAAATTGAGTGAACTACAGTATATGATACCACCCTTCTTTTTTCCCATAAATAGTCTGGGGTCTGGGACTGTAGACTAACAAAATGCAGCAAAGAATAGTTTAAAGCGTAGATGTTCACTACTAGATGTGGATTGCCATGACACTATATTTAGATCTCCCAGAGGAGTCTAGCTGCTCAGATTGTCAATCATACACTGTCTAGCGTGTTGGTTTAGTAAGCTGTTTCGTCTGGGAATCATCATGCATATAGTACATTCTTTTGGGGACAAAAACCTGCTCTTTTAATTTATTTCTTCTTTGAAATTAAAGTTTTCTTTGAAGGGTATATAAGCTAGTGATATTTTAAATGATTTTTTCCTTCTTTTCCCCTATTTCACCCATGTAAATATTTCAGGGTTGTTTGTATATGTTCTGTTTCTCATTGATTTGTGCATGTCACAGCTTGTAGCACTCTTGTCAACAGAGAATGAAGATTAAGCATAAAAGAGCCACCAAATGAGAAAGGCTGCTTTAAAAAATGGAGAGTTCTCTTTCTGTGAGGGCAAAAAGCACAAGTTGCAGTTCTTGTGAATGTCAATGGGTGCAATTTTTTTTCCAAGTTGAGGAATTCAGTGATACACTTTTTCCCCATACACATTTCCATGTCAGATGCTACTTTGTCAGATCGCTCCTCTGCTGCCATCTCTCACATGGCAACAACATGTAAAGGAATACTGGTGGAAAAGTTCAGCCTCTACTGCCGCACCACCACCATCTGCCTCTGACCTTGTGGGCCTACCTAATAAGATAGAAGACATTACTTTCATAGCAGACCTTGCATGTGAATATTAACTTAGGATTCAGTGATATAAAAAGGTGATCACTCACTCCCAATCAGAAGTCAGGAAACTGATCGTTGCTGTCTCATGGAAAACAGTGTCCTTATATGTAGTTTTCTATACTGCTGCTCCTGTTCTCCTTCTGCTCCTGAAGGAGAAGGTAGAAAATAGGAATTAGCAAACTGGTCCAGATTAGAAATTATGGGAAGTATGTGTACTTGCTAACACATATGTTCCTGAAATTTCTCTAACGCTGTGAGAAAAAGGTCATTTAACTATGTTCCTTTATCTATCTAAAAGTAGCCAAGATTTCCTTATGCAAAGGTCTTCTGGACTTTATATATATCACGTCATATGTTATCACGTCTCCTCACTGACAGTTGATATTGAAGTTTCCCTAGATTAACAAAGTCTTGAAAAAAATATGAGTTTCACTTTCTCAAAGTATAGTTTAAAAAAATATATACATTTGAAGACTTTCTTTTTTTCACACAAAGGTGTTTCTTTTTCAAAGAACAGATTAATACAGTTAGTTTATTTATATGCGCAAATAATGAGTATGTGGTTACCTTCAGAAATATTTTTCCTTTTGGTTTTCTGAGTATTGAAGTTATACCCTAATTGACACAGAGTAAACCAATTTAAACAACTGAGAATGCCATAAAAGTAGAAATGGATAAGATGATCAAAATTAAAAGGAACTACATACTTCAGGGACATTTGAGGAATGTCAGAATTAACACTCCAGCGTTTCAGAGAAGCACTCGCATATATGGAGTTTTATTCAGGTGAACAAACAGAACTTTCTGAAGATTATTAATCTCTGGTGAGAGTCCATTTTTACGTTATTTTAGTTCTGGTTTATAGAAAGAATAAGAATATTGGGTTTGTTTTGTTCCCAAAATAGAAGTACAAAATAAAAAAGTCAATGAAATTAAAGAGATACATACCTAAATTAATGGCAAAGAACTAGTATTCCGGAGGACACAAGTATAAAAATCCGTCATGGAATTCCTTTTTATGAGTATAGCAGAAAATTCTAGGGGTTATGGTTTTGGGCGAGTTCAGAGAGAGATAATGATGATACTGCTGAGAAATAAATCAACAGTTACATTAGTTCTGCTATGCAATTATGGCTTTGTTTTCAAAGCAGAAGAAATTAAATACTTACATTCCATGAAATAAGGTAACCATTTGTTGAATTTTGAAAGACAATGCTTCTTGTCAGTGATTTTTCTAATCATTTTTACTGTAGAAATCTTTTTGCTTCTTTTGAGGCATCTGGTACTGGCCGCTGTTAAAGATGGGATGGCTGGAAAGGACACATTAACTAAATTTGCCTGGCAGTTCTTAAGGTCCTGTGACATCTGGTGTTTCTGTCATATTACTGATAAGTCATTTTGACAAACCGTATTATGTCATTTGATAATGACTAGCAAGATCATAAAATGTAAACACTGTAATCCAAAGTGACTCCACCAATTTAAAAGAATGATATTTTATATCACCTATCTGTTACCAACTTAGAGAGCTGGGAGGAATAATAATAATTAGTATTATTGTTATTATAAAAAGGTTCATTTGATTCCAGATCTAGCTTCTAAAATATATTATCTTTCTTTTCTGATATTTTTACTTGTATAGATGCGGACCTGAGCTGTAAGCCATACATGATGATTTAAGGATAACTAAACAAAATATAAAATTGTTTATAGTGAAAAGAACTGGGAGAAATGAAATAAGATTATCATTACTATATTCCCTAACTTCATCTCTGTTCATGATCCAATGTAAAAAAAAACAACGAGATCATGGTGTTCTATGAATGCTGGTCGTATGATTCGAACTCCGTTTGAAACTGATTATGCTGAAAGATTTTGAGGACTAATAGTTTAGTTTGTGAGATCAAAATATCTTAAGAACAAAGACACAAAGGTAAAGAACTGGCATTGTAATTACAAAGGTGTGATATCATATTTAAAGAAAAGTTAACTGGTCTTTATTTACCAAAGTGGGATTTTTTTTTCATATTTATTTTTCACTCTGAATTATTTGGAATTCATTTTAAGACTTGCATTCCTTTAATTTACTTTCCCAGCTATTGACTTCCAAGTAAATTATTAATTTAGATGAGTTTTCAGTACTAAAATGCATTCAGAGCTGTCAAAGTAGACATTTAGGAAGACAGGTGACTGTGGAAATATTTAGAACCTTGGGTTCAACTGGTTTTCTAATCACACATTTATTTCATTATTTTGAAAGGTGTCACTGAAGAGCTCTATCTCAGACTTCAAAAGAATCCTACTGTCATCACAGTTATATATGATCTTGTTTAATGTGAGTCCCTAGTGAACAGTGACTAAACAAAGATGTCTATCATATACACATAATGAAAGAAATTCCTCATTGAAATAATAGGTTCAAGATTTCATCTGAAATATTTCAGATTACGCCTATCCAAAACAGATGTAAAGGAGGTAAATAGTTCTGACAATCAAAATAGAAGTTGGAAAACAAAACAAAAGGGGAAAAAAAAAACCAAACAGATATGTTTATGTGTTTCTGTGTTCTTTGAATAACATTATTCCCACAGTTTATGGAGACTGGCCACTGTTCTGATGTAATGGTAAGAATGAAAGCTGAAGAAATTGTCTAGGGAGTTTCACAAGAGCTCTAGAACTTTTTAAGTTTCAAGCTTCATTTATAAGTGCACCTGAAGCAAAGGTATATCACTGAATTCCTGTCAGGTGACTAGCTGATGAGTAGAAAAGGCAACTTGTTCTTACCCCTTTCTTTTACAGACTTAAGCATAATCTCAAGATTTTTAGTAAGAGTTGTGGGAATACTAAATAAATCTCCTTAATTTACCACTCCGATTGGACCTTCATGAAGGGAGTCCTGGCTAACTTGAATGTGGAAGTGAGTAGAGGATTAGTTAGATCATTAAGATGTTTGCAACTAAAACTATCACTTAAAGCTTAGTGCTAAATTGTATATGGATTCTGCATACCAAACTCTCTCCAAAAGTTTCTGTGCTTGCATGTGTGAATCAAGCATTGAATTTGGGTTGCCTGTAGGATGATGATTACAAGGACTGAGATATTATAAATGCTTATAATCTTCAGATGGCATAAATAAGACAATAACTAATATGAAGTTCCTGATGTGGTGTGAAGTACACAGAGTGAAGATCTTTCTTGGACAGCAGCCTGGGGAAAAATCTTGACATTGTTTATGAGGACAGGAAACTCTACATTGGTGTGGGAAATCTGGGGATCTTGGCTTTCAAGAGAAATGCCTACCTACATTGCCAGATATTTAAAATGAATTGTTTGTGAATTAATAGCAGCACAAGTACAATTAAATCATTCCAAGACCTTGTAATTTCACATAATAAAAACACTGAGAAAATAGTTATGTGTTCAAGAACCATGCCGAAACAAGACAAAAGGTGAAATCCATCAAATGAATTCTTTGTTCCAAGCAGTCGGAGTACTATAATCATTTTCTGAACTGTTTATTTTGTTAGATTTTTGTACTTCTTTTAACAGAAATCTCTCAGCATATTTCCCATTTAAAAAAAAAAAAAAAGCAAAACCCAAAATTCAGGCGACACAGAAAGAATCAAAGATAATTCATAGCAAATAAGCTAGAGAGTCAAAATATTTTTCAGATATTACTGTTTTACTTGTTCAGCATGTAAATTGTTTTTTTTTTTTCACTTTCTTATCACTGAGCACTTTAATCATTACGGTTGTTCTCTGGACACAAGGAATACAAGAAATCTTTCTTTTGTATGAGCCACATCTCTCTGTAAAATCAAAACCTTTTAGAGAATTGCTGAAGTACTTGTGCCTCTAAGCACATCACTTAGAGAAGTAGGAAAGAAGATTGCTTCACTAACTCAGAGCAACTCTGACAGGATTTTATTCACACGGACTTTGTGCACAATGAAATAAAGAGATTACAGGAGATATATTCTATCATTCTCAGTCATGGAGAAAAAAATCACATTAAATATTATTTGAATTGTAATAGTGAATATGTTGTTCATCTAGCAAAATGTTTACATAATTCAATTTATATTGAGGATGCTTTTGTTAAAAATATGAATATTGAAACATAAAACTGCTATGAGAAATAATGACATAAAACTCCAAGTATCACATCACTTAAATAATTTGAAATATTTGATGTCCCTAATTTAGCTCCAGTTGCAGTAGATCATGCACTGTAATTAAACAGAAGAAGTAATATAAAAAGAAAAGCTGAAGAAAAATGGATTTTTTGTATTTATAATTTTGAAATCAGTTCCTGTCTTTGAAATGAATTAAGAAATGGAATTACTCAAGCATTAAGAGTACATTACCCACAAACTCCCTGGGCAACCTGTTCCAATGTGTCACCACCCTCCATGTGAAAAAACTTCCTCCTAATATCTAACCTAAACCTCCACTGTCTCAGTTTAAAATCATTCCCCCTTGTCCTATCACTATCCATTCTCATAAACAGATGTACCCCCTTCAAGTATTGGAAGGCCACAATGAAGTCTTCCTGGAGCCTTCTCTTCTCCAAGATAAACAAGCTCAGTTTCCTCAACCTCTCCTCATAGGTGAGGTGCTCCAGACCTTTGATCATCTTAGTGGCCCTCCTCTGGACCCGCTCCAAGAGCACCACGTCCTTCCTGTATTGGGACCCCAGGCCTGGACACAGTACTCCAGATGGGGCCTCACAAGAGCTGAGCAGAGGGGGGACAATCACCTCCCTCTTCCTGCTGGCCACCCCTTTTTTAATGCAGTCCTGAACACAGTTGGCCTTCCGGGCTGCAAGCGCACACTGCTGGCTCCTGTCCAGCTTCCACCAGGACCCCCAAGTCCTTCTCTGCAAGGCTGCTCTCAAGGTGATCTTTCCCCAGTTTCTATAAATGCATTTTGTTTTGTTTTTGTATGCATGTAAATTTAGTAAAGATCTGTATTACTATATTTTATGCAAATTTCATAATAATGGATTATATTGTTTAAATATTATATGCAAATATTATATGCTAGGTTACCTGCTCTGACAAAGCAAAACAATATTTTCAATTAATATTACAGAAATAAATCAGAACCATATTTTTAAATTTAGTTGCCTTCTCCATGGTTTTGGTCCAAATTTCTCACATACTTGTCATTTCTTCCAGGTTTTCTCAAATCCTCCTGGCTTTTTGTAACATCAAATAAAAAGCTTCCTCTAAGCTTGTTTGAGATAATTTAAGTATATTCTGAAAATAAATGCTTATTTTGTTTTCTTCTGTGAATGAGCTTTTACAGTTGCGTATACTTCCTGTTTTATATGGTGTTACTGTGCTGTGATTAAATTCTGCATTCTGAGAATGGGCTATGCTGAAAATGCATCAGGTGTTAATGTAAAATTGTTTAATATCGAGGTAAATTATTGACACATTGACTGGTAGTGTCATTAAGAGAAGCAGGAAGCCAAAATAGCCTAATGCATGTCCATTCTGCTCTTGTACATCTCTAAATTTTTATTTGCATTTTATGATACCACCTTAAAGAGCCATGGGAGTATTGTCAAAACTTGTCATCAGAGCAGTTCAAATAATTTAGTAACTCTGTATGTAAGTTTGGTAAGTTCTGCACTGACGTAGCTTCTCACATGAGATATTTGTAGAGGAACAAAATCTGCATATTTGTATTATACATTAATCAACTCACACATGACTATCCACTTTCTCTATTAAAAGTTATTTTTATATCAGATTCTTTATTTTTAGAATGAAACCAAAAGAGCTCAATTTTCCCTCATTTGTCAAATAGGATTTTCACCTAGTATAAAAGAGTGAGAGTGAAGATAAAGTTGAATAAGATCCTAATGCAAGAGCTTTTGTTCAAGAGTTACCGAGCAGGTGACCCAGAGGGAGCAGGGTGAGGAGCAGCAGCAAGAGATTTAAATGTGGCACAACTGCCCCTAAATGTCTTTTTCTGAGGCAATCAGAACCTCTACAGCCACATTCTGCAGTGGAGAGAGAAAACCACTGAGTGAAAGAATTTCCCAAGAACAAGAACAAGAACAAAGAGAAGAGGCCTGAGGGGCCTATCTTAAGTCCCAGCAAGGGGGAGAAGAATAGCAGGCTTCCAGCCCTGAGGAGACAAATGGCAAAAACATGCAGTACAAGCGAGCCTGGACCCTTGTCTGTACTCAGAGCAGAAGTAGTAGCCTCTCTTTTTCCCCTGAAGTCCCCCAAACCAACAGATATGAAGCTCTGTGGATGGAAAAAGACAAAGGTGTGGATAGGGGTTCAGAACCAGAAAAGAACAACCATGTTAAGATGGTCAAACCAAAAACTCGAATTGCAATCACTGCTGTCAAAAAAATGTGAAGGGTTTTAGTAACTGAGGACTTCAGGCTAAGGGGCACTGAGGCACCCATTTGCCACCCACATAATCTCTCTAGAGAGTTATGTTGCTTTCTGAGGGCCTACGTCTGGGATACCAGAAAGAGACTACTGGGCATGACAAAGTCAGAGGACTACTATCTGTTCCTGCTGGATCACAGAAGGCTGCAACTAGGAAATTAAACAATATGAAAAAAACATATACGTCTCTTTGGAAGATGTTGAAGGGATCAGCAGCACAGGTAGTGTTTTCCAAAACATTTTATCCATACTGTACAGACGCTTTTGGTATTGTTAGTTTACTGTTAGTTTTGGTCTAAGTCTTCTTTCAATCACTACAACTGTTTTTCATATCATATTTCAGAAAGCAGTAGAAATTTTCAGTGTTGATCTTCTACAGGAAACAAGTAGATTAAAATACTAATTTCTCTTTGAATAATAATTCCAAAGAAGATTGGTTGTGAAACAAAGTTAGATAAAATATAAGTGATGTGCATTACATATGAATATGAATATTTGGTTTTGATCTTTGCAACCAGTGTAATGTATTCCAGATAACTCCAAAGTAATAACTCATGGTGAGATAATAACATATTCTCAGCAGTTCAGAACAAGTAAAATATGAATAAATGACAATTCTTCTATTGCTTTCAAATAGAGAAAAGACTTGTACTTTGAAATGGATGTTTGTCTTCATACCAGAGAAAGTTATTAAAAATAGCAAATATATTAAAAATATTTTTTTCTTATCTACTTGAGTACATATAAAGAAGCTGGTGAATATTTATAAGAAGAAAATAGAGAAAAGTATTGAAGAGTTTGTGTATGGATTCAAAAGGTGATACTTAGCTAATTTAACTCCTTTTTTGTGCTAATCACATGAACTTTTTTTTTTTTAAAGAACAATATTTATTTATTTCCATCCCATAGACAAATCTACAATAGAAGAGTAGGGAAAATGTACCACTTTCTTCCTTTGTTTTCTTAGTACTATGAAAACTCTGTCTTTACCTGAGATTCAACTGGTAAAAGGTCTAAACATACCTGAATACTTTGATGCCTAGCTAAGTGATAAGAAAGACTATAGAGAGCTAGGGATGTTCAGCTTGAGAAAGGAATCTGATCAGTCATCGGATCAGGCTGATTTATTGATTTATATAAATACCTGAAAGAAGGTTCAAATGGGATGGAGCCAGGCTTTTTTCAGTGGTGCCCAATAACAGAATAAGAGGTAAATGGCATAAACTGAAACACAGAAGTTAATTTTTAATAATCTGAGCATGTGCATCTCTGACAAATCAGATTGCAAGTGCAGTGGATCACTGGTCAGGACTAGTGTGAAGGGAGGTCTCCTTACAGTGAGATATCCTCAACAATTTCGCAACTCTAAAGACATATTTAAATTAGCTAGATTTTATTTTATTTTTCCTTTGTATTATTAACACATACTGTTTCTCAATTACTGGCTTGAAAAGTTTCAGATGATTTCCAATTTTCAGCTGGTATTCCATATATTTGTTAGTCATGTATAATTTGTTTTAGAGAATATACAACTTGAAAATCTGAAAATGGTAAAATGTAGGAGGTTAGATTTTTTAATTGTTTCTATAAATTATTATCACTTTTTAATTATTAATTTTGTTGTAATGAATATGCTATCATATTAATATCTTATGAAAAACGTACCTCAGTTCACTGCTTAGGTGTAGTGATCCAAATTGCTATTTTTAGTCAAGCTGTTTTAAGATATTTTTTATGCACCAGCTATATTTCTGAATGAACTTTGCATCTCTTTGACTTCTAGCTCTTATACTACACAAAGTAGAATGTTCTGTGCCTGTCAGTGAGGTAACTTTCTCAATTTTGATCTTCTGAGATTACAATAGCATTGCACAACATGTTGGATGAAAATAATTACGGATTAATTCCTGTTCCAATATTCTACCTTCAGGTTTTTTAAAAGTTTTTTTTTTTTTTTTTTTTTTTTTAATTCTAAAAGTGTAATGTGATCTAACCAACTTCAGTTAGCCTGAGTTCAGTTATATCCTCTGGGTTTTACTTATTTTGTTCAAATACTTAACAACGGAGGAAATGAAGGAATTAGCAGACAAAACATATTATGGAACATGCACTCTTTTAAATCACTAGGTAGATGAATAACTGCTCATGAGTTATTTGAAGTTCTCTAATCTATGCTCCGTATTTCATAGAAAGAGAGTAAATATTATAAATAAATCAAATATTTTAATCTCTCCACTAATTATATAACATCTATGAAAAGATTAGGCAACTACCAATGCTCTGAAAGCATATTACCTTGTATTAGGCAAGTTAATGGTAGCATATTGATTTCTGAATTGCCACTTAGTAAATATGACCAGATACTATATTAGTCTGAAACTCATATCAGATGACTGAGACAAAGAAATATATTTCAGTCTTTTATCAGCTGCATCATCTGTATGATTAGGAATTAAAATTATAATGATGACACCTCTCCTGAAATTTTTTGTTGATAAACTCTGACAAAGCCAAACAGAACTAAGAATTTTCACCACCGTATAATATAAACTATTCATATGCTCTGTTTTTTAGATTTTTAGTAAATGCTTGGTATACAATCCAAAATGCTTGAATCCAAATTTAGTTAGAAATTTAGTTCCATCTGAGAATCATAGCGCTGCATCACATTTAGTATGTGTCCCCTAAGTATTGTGAAAGATGATGCTGCCATAAAGCATTTTTAAGTTCATTAAATAAAATTGAGTTAGACCATGACCTAATCATTAAAATAATTGTCTAAATTTCTTCTTCTTAAGGCTTTGGATTTTGTGTCTTCTTTTTAATCTTTTATTTATTATTATTACTGCTCACCATCTCTTTCTATTAGAATAATTGCTTTTAAAGAACTGTATAAGTAGCAAAATATAAATCAAAAACTGTTCTTGTAGGTAACAATACCTAAAGAGAGGTGAAATCAAAAAAGGGAGTCAGATGTTGTAGAAATTAGAAAGAAAAAATATAAAATCTTCATAACCTTCTCTAAGTTCATCAAGACTGACTTCTCATGAATACAATTTCCCCAAGATTTTCTGAATCACTTTGTAAAATATTTGGCTTGACTTTGTGGCATTAGATATTATCTGTGTCATCTCTGGAATCTGAGGAATAACTTGTTTTTGCTGCAATTCATCAACAGCAACAACAATTGCAAAACAGAGAGAGGAAACTACATTAGAAATAATGAAAAAAAAATTGCTGTATTTTGTCCTTTATTGATGTAAATAATTTGAAAATAACAGTACTCACTTCAACACAAAACACATAATTTGAAGACGAAATATCATGCTGGGTGTTTTAAAACAACAACCAACAACATGTAGAAAAACAAAAGAACAAAACCCAAACATCATTAATGTCACCAAAGAGCCATATGAATATTTTTCCCCTTATTCAGAAGCACAGTGTCTGAAGACATTGACTCAATTTACTGATTATAACTTTATTTCAGTTCTTGTCTCTACCTGAAGAGTTTCTGAGCTCATCTCTTCCAAAAATATGTCTGAATCATCTGACTGAACAGATTTTAAGATTCAGATAAGAAGATAGTTGATTACTGTAATTCTCTACTTTTTTAAGTATGAAATATCATTGATATAAATCATTGTTCTCTGTTGTTCCATATCATTGAAAAATGTCAACACCAACATGCTAGTGTCATGGACCTTTTTAACAATTCTAAAATATCAGAACTTAGAAAATAAACTGATTCTGTTTCTTTTCTAAAGTAAAATATTTCTTTTAAGTTATGACTTCACTTTATTTAAGCTTCATTCCACTTGTATCATAGGAAATGAAAAATTCACTGGAACTTTTAGGATATTTCAGAAAAACTTTTTTAGATTGTAGAGTTTGCAATTCTTAAGATTACAGAAAGATAATAGTGTTGTTCATAGACAATCGAATGCACATTTTGCTCTACATTTTATGGATTTACTTGCTTATATTCACCAAGCAAAATTTCAAAAATCTCTCCTAGGCTTTTGTACTTCTTATTCTGCAATCCTCTCAGGAATGCCAATGATATCTAATGTGCTTTAATGAACTCTAATGAGATGCTTACTGAACAAATAAAGAGTTCCAGAGACACTTAATGGAATATGGAACAAGCATCAACACTGTAGGAAGGAAGACCCAGCAGTAGGCAATGCAGAAGAGGCATTGTTATGACTTCAGGAACTACCAATAAAAACTTTTAAAAAGCAAATTTTTTATGATGTAACAATTTCTATTCTTCTGTAGCGTGAGCTGCTTCTCGGTGATAACATTTTTATTTAATTATGTCTGTGAGCATCATAACTTATATTGATGAGCATGGATTTGCATAGTTGTTTAAGCCTATAATGAACTAAATGTTACATAGAATACAATTTTCCTCTTCATTTACTTTAATTTATTCTAGTTGTAAATGCCATTGAATTCCATGATTACAGAATAAATCTCACTGTAGGATCAATTACTACAGTTTGAGAATTAGACTTAAGAGTTTTGTAATTATGTACAATTTTTGTACCATTAGATCTTAACACTACTATATTTAAAGTATTTTGAGACATAATGATACAAATCATTAAAGTTAACATTCCAGGACACTTAGCTATAGAACTTTTGTCAGCATTTGACTACTCACTTGAACAACATTTTGTTAATTTTACTACGTAAGGTCTTTTAAATAAAAATGCTGATCAATAAAGTCAATTTTACATATTTGTGCTAAAAATTTTAAAACATTAGTGAACTAAGGTCATGGAGAGAGATGCTTCAATAATGTACAGTTGTATTCTATAGAAGGGAAGATAAAGCTAGATGCTTTCAAGACATTTTGCTATCTCAGAAGTTTCTCAGTTGCTCCCATTGAAATGAACATGTGTAACACTCAAGTGTGAAGAATTAATTCATTAAAATACTATTGTATACTGGCTGGATTCAGAAATTTGTTGTCAAACGAGAGCTTTTAATTCAAACTAAAGAATTCATTTACATACTTGTCAATGGTTTATGGGTTGGTTCGGCCCAGTTGCATGACTAGCAGGATGGAGGGATCCGCAGATCCGCACCTCAGGAAAAGGGAAACAGGGGACCCCAAAATAATTAAAAACAGCAGCAATGATCTGAGGAGAAACAAACTAATTTACTAAATATAGTATTGGAATGCAAGATAACACACTATAATACAATATAATTAGAATTGAAGCTAATAAATCAAATATAATGAGAGAGAGAATGTCCAAAAGGTGGATAGGCCTCACCACAGTGCTGAGGTGAGATGCACAGTCCAGTTGAGCAGCAGAGAGACAGAAGAAAAGTGGACGAAAAAGAGCGAACAAAGAAAAGCCCATCAGGTGACCTTGGCGGGAGTTATATCTCCTCTCTGATTGCAAAGTCCCCTGGGGAATGTTGTTCTTCTTCTCTTCCAGGCAGGTACGCAGAACTTGAGCATTAGCAGTTAAACTCCCAGTGCCCTACATGATGTTATGATGTGGAATACCGAAAACCAAAAATCATAAAACCATGACAATACTGTATTTATCCTAATTCATAGTGCAATCAGAGAAACTCCATTACTGTAGAATCCCTTACTTTTCAGAAGATAACAGCTTAGGAATTCATGTTTTCTATCTGCATCTAACTCATAGATATATAATCCTTTCTAAAAGAAAGACTGAATCAGAAACACTGACAAATTACTGTGTTGATCAACATGCTAACACATGCTCCTATCCCTTCCTGGTTATTCTGAGATTAAAATCTACATTACTTTTCCTGGAACTAATCCTTATTTTATTCCATGGAGGAAAAGAAAAAAAAAATATATCTGGCCATGATTCTCTTAGCATCAATTGACTATTTGATGGATTTATGGAAGCAGGGGAAGTCAATCTGTTTTTCTGTTTTACCTCTATGAAGTCCAATCTTTGACTGAGGTAGAATATTTTTAGAGGATCTTTTATTCCTATTTTGCCAGCTCTTTACTGACATCCATTCTGTAACAGAAAACAAAAACTTCCTCTGAATTTTCAGACAACAGAGAATTTTTTCATTTTGAGAAAAGGACAGCTAAATCTAGTAGATGATGATGAAAACATTCTCTTCAGTCAAATAAAAAGAAGCTTTCAACGTACTTTCTATAAGAAGTTGAAGATCACTTAATTATAAGTAGTTTGTTTTCTCTCTGTTAGATTTTGCAAAGATTTTTATTACATGAAAAGTAATAAATCTTAGTCTCAAAATATCATTTCTGCAGGAAAGCAAAGAACATCCCAGAGGTAGAATAGTTTGTCACATCTACGTATTACTGCCTCACTCCTCCTTATTGTACTGTATTATGAAACAGTATATGTATCATTATTGCTACGCTGCCAAGTAATTAGATATTAACAAAAAATACAGGATATTTCCTAGAGATGTTAATTCAGTTTCAATATCTGAAGGCAATAATAGGAATTACAAATATATTCCAACTAATGATAGATTATGAAAGAGTATATTGCATCGTTTAGTCATTTTTCCCCCGAGGAAAACAAATCTTCACTTTTTATATCCTAACTTTTCTTGCCCACTTTAACATTAATTATACAATCCACAGGCACGGTAATTTTTGAACTTATTCTGTTTTCTAAATTAGTAGTACTGTTGATTTTCTATTGCAGCTGCAGGTCAAGTATTTAGAATTCTAGAGTGTTACTCTAAACCTTTTCTGTATGTCCCTGTATAAATCATTTCACACTTAACATATGTGAAGATTATACTTGAAAAAATTCTCCCAGAGAGGAGATGCTGATTTTAAGGAAATATTGAATGAGAAATGTCTTTGATATGTACATAGAAAGGCAGGCACATAAGCAAAATTTTAGAACAGCTGTCTTTCACGATTACCTTTCTGGTAGAACTCTATAATGAAGAAAATCTATTTTCACATATGATGAGAGGCTTTATTTATCAGTTGTGCATATCAGTGTAATAGTTTACTAATGTAATAGTACTGCTTTCAAGGATAACATGGGGCTATTATTGTCAATATTTACACATTCAAAGAATTATTTGTTTCATCAACCTTAACATTTTTATTCCTATATTTCAGGTTTCCTGAAGATCTCACACACTGGATTTAAGGACTATGATGACAGAGGAAAACAATATTTTGTAGCTTGGGAAAACCTGTTGGAGCCTGCCAAGATTCAGTAATGGGGTCAGATTAGATTTTAACGGAATATTTTCCTGTGGGGCATGGCACGTCTCTTCCTGATCTGCCTGATGTTTCTTTGTTTTTTCTCTACCGAATACATTCTCTCAATCCCTTATCTGACAAGAGACACAAACTGAGAATATTTGTCTTAAATTAAGTTAGTGACTTCCCTTTACTGGAACATACCTGAACAACTTGTATTGTTTCATTGCTCCCATCATGTTATTCCTTTCAACTGTTTTAAATTATGTATTTGCCAATTGTGTTTGTAAAGAGAGAACATGAGTGACTATGATGCCAAATTAAAATTACTTTTGAATGCCCTAACTAGTACATAAACCTGAAAGTATAAACACATCAACTACATTGTCATTTTGATACCCAGGTACTAATGAGAATGTCTAATGTTTGAAGATATTCCCCTTTGTTTAGTAAATCACCTTATGCAACCATATGGCATAAAATAATCTGTTTTTAAAAGCCTTTATTTGAGCTAGCTTTTTTTCCTTCATTTGCTCATGATAATCAGTCCACATGGAACAAAACTTCTATCCAGTGACAAGAATGTGACATCAGACTATATGCTGATTCGTTAAGTTCTATAGTACACATTTACACATGCATAAATAATAAAAACCTATTTATTATTCCTCCTATTTGCCACCACCTTCAGTTATCAGGTCTGATGAGCTGATGGGGCTTAGAGGGCAAACAGGTCAGATTTAAATATTTCTAACTAAGCAAAAAATAGAAGCAATATATACATAATAGGCATGGTTACAGATCTTCCTATTTTTTAGCAAAATACAACAAACAGATATGTTCCATTCATACACGAACATGAATTTCACGTGTGTGTGAATATGCATGCATGTTCCCAATAGGTATTGTGATTATTCTTCGCTTCCAAACTGGTATAAGATAAGAAGGATGACTCTGTTGTTACTGTTTAATCAGCTTAAAAGGAAGGTCTGACTTGTACCAACCTCACAACCCATATCTGTATGCATTGATTTTTGATGTCATACATCTCCCTGTTTCTCAGCAGTTTGCACTATTTATTTTTTATTTTCTAATAATAAACATTCTTCCTGGAAATGTCTCATGTGCATTATAGCTCTATCTTTTGGCAAATGAAACTAGGTGGCAAAAAAAAAAAAAGGGGGGGGAAGAATAAAAAAGAAAGTGAAGTATATATGAAAACGTGCCTTCTTTTATCTGGTAGTAAATCTCAGTAAAACATTTTTGCATTTACAGTGAAATAGATTATTCACTCACCATCAGTGGCAAAGACTTCCTGATTTAGTTTGCAGCACAACTGTGCAATCTTCACCAAGTGAAATAGCAAGATATGCAGTAATTATGTTAAAGTAACATAAACATTATTAAGGAAGATAGAAATCTGAGTGCATCTATTGAGGCTGGAGGTGACACAACACTGAAATTCTATTGATTGCACATGCATTTGGTTGTATATGCACACAGACACACAGAGACATGCATTTTTAAGCATTTGCAAGACTTATCCTACATTTAGCATGAATGTAATATGAAAAGATAGATCACACTATTACTTTCAGCTGAAAAGCCAGCAAAGAATAAAACAACAATTTTAAAATCATGTTGTTTGCTAAGTAAATAAAATAAACTCTTTAAATGTAAAATATTTGTAGTTGTTTTTAAAATAACTTCAACTAAGTATTGCAGTTGGAGCTGTTGGAGTGAGTTCAGAGGAGGACGACAAGGATGATCAGCTAACTGGAGCAGCTCTCTATGAAGAAAGATTGAGGGAGTTGACTTTTTCAGGCTGGAGAAGAGAAGGCTCTGGAGAGATCTTGAAAGTTGCTTATAAACTGAAGGGATACTTTCTACATGGTCTGATAGTGACAGAACAACAGGGAATGGCTTTACATTAGGTGGAAATTCTTTATTTAGAGGGTAGTGAGGAAGTGATATTATATGGGCTGCCCAGAGAAGTTGTGGATACTCCATCCCTAGAGGTACTCAAGGCCAAGTTGGATGGGATCCTGAACAACCTGATCTGGTGGATTGAAATCCTACCCCTGGCAGGGGACTGGAATTAGATGATCTTTAAAGTCCCTTTCCACCAAAGCTATTCTATGATCTGTCTATTTTAGTGTAATTGATTTGTGCCATATTTTTTCTTCATTACCTTAAAGTTCTTCAGTTCATTAATTTGTAACCTCATTACATTTAATTACTCATTAAGTATCTCCTAGCAGAACCTGAGGAAATGGAACAGCTATCCAGTGCAGATATTTTCTTTCAAAAATGTGCATAGATGATAAAAATAATGCTTTATGAATGAATTTTCTCAGCTTAATTTGAAACAGTACTAACCTTCATTTTATTCAGCTAAGCTGTTGTTTTGTTTCCAAGAGGAATTTGCATGAATTAGCCTAACAAATGTCCAAAACTTGGGAGAATTTATTAGAATGTCCACCAGAAAGCTTACAATTCCAACATTTTCATAACCCAACTGGTTACTATAATATTTTCCAAAACAGGTTTAGCCAGAACAAGAAGCTTCCCATTTGCATGAGAAAGTATGATATGTAAAAACAACAAAGGGAAAGACAGAAATTTCATAATGGAAATGAGTTAGTGATGGCAACTCACACAGTGAATAAGAGTTTCATAAAATTCCATGAATTCAAAGGCACGTATCAGATATTAGAGGAAGGATACTATTGTTATAATTATAGGCATGACTGCAGTTGGAGGAGCTTTATAGTTTCCCACCTGGCCATCAACGTTTCTTCCAGAAAAGCAAATTTGCTGGAGGTCTTCTGCAAAGCCCCATACAAACATGCTTGAGGCACCTGAAGTGGTTCTAAAAAGGCATGTTTTGGCAACCGAATTCCACCCTAAATATTTATCAGGGAACATTCTTCTGTATGATTTTCATTTGAAGAACAGGATTACTTCAGAAAGCAAGGGCATTGTATCCTGCCCCAAATGTTAAGGAACTTCCAAAGAGGAAAACTGAAGGAATGAGGGCACTTGTGTATGCTTCCTATGGAAGATATGCTATAATCATTGCTTTAATACTATGTTTTAGGGAGATTATGGATGGCCAGAGGAGGGAAAGTCAGCAAGAGGCTATGCTCATTTATTTATTGCAGAGTTCATAAAGTCCAGGCTGTAATTAAAGCTTGGCAGTCTACCAGTGCCATTGCAACACACATACATTGCTGTTGATAAGAGAAGTAAGAGGGCTTTATTGGCAGGCTCTTAACAGCAGTTCAAGCTTTAGTTACCATTGTGGTGTTTGAGATGGCGACGCTGTTAGAAAGTGTGTTAGCTTGATATGTCTACCACTTTTCTGTCACATAGTAAAACTACAATAACACAAGTTTAGTCAGGCCTGACACAGCCTAAATTTGTCCTATTACATTAACAGGTTTGTAAGTGTAGTGATGCAGGCAAAGCTTTTACGTTCAGTGGTTCGGCTAAAATCTTTGCCTATAGTTCCTCATGGATCTCTCAGCTCCAATCAGAACAAAATCTATGAAATGTGAAAAAAAGATTCTTCTATTCGTATGAAGTGAGGAGAGCTGATGGTTTGTGCAGATAAATGGTGATTCAGGATATGGAAAACCTGCATGTTTCCTTTTAATTATCATTCCCCTGAAAAAGTCAGTGGGGTAACATTCACACTTTTCCTAGCAATAGGAATAAATGATATTCTAGTAAGAGGGGTTGATTTTAAAATGAAGACATTAAGTTTTATCCATTCCTTTGCTATTTTGAGACTGCTCATTTGGTGATGTTAGATTCCTGAGGATGAAATTGAACTGCTTTCCTTCCCAGTTCTGTGTTATTCTATGAATTTACCAGACAAAATGGACAAGACTGCTACCATTTCAGCCTAGCATGATTACCAGTGGCAGAATTGGAATAGAAGAGTGCCTGTTGGTTTTAGTAAATGAGCATTCAGTCTAAGTACCGTAGTCTATTTAGAATTTTAGAATACTGCTGAATTAAGTAATATAATTACTCCAGAGATAAATGACTGAAAATCCTTAGGATATTGAATTTATTATCATACTGATTTCAGCTGGGAAAAAGTCAATTTTTTTTACAGTGTCTGGCATGACGCTATGTTGTGATTTAAGAAGAACACCAGAATGTTCATTGTGGCTGAGCAACGATGCAAGGAGCCAGGGACATTTCAGCTTCTCTTACTGTCCTGCCAGTGAGAGCGTACAAGGAACTGAGAGGGGATGGAAACCAGGACAGGTGACCTAAAACAGTGAAAGGGATATTTCATACCATATGACATTGTAAAGAAACTACAAAACTGCATATATATATCATAACTACTATATATTATAATTACTGTTATTTATCTCCTCATTTTCTTTATTTGTAAATAACTTTTACCTCAGCCTACAAGGTTTTTTTTCTTCTAATTCTCTCCCCTATCCCACTCCCAGGGAGTGTGAGTGAAAGGCTGTGTGATGTTTAGCTGTTTGCTGAACTAACCCACAACAGTTATATTACTGTATGGCTAAAGAGATAAATATTTTGATCCTAGACTTATCCATAGATGAAACACAAGTAGGAATGGACACACATAAAACACTTTCTTTGATGTGTATAACATGGGTGTCATTTTCTGTAACCTTTGGAAACATTGCAAGCATTTGTATTTCCCAGTAAAAAAATCTGTAATTTAATAACTCTGATTACTTTTATCCTTCCAAGAAATTTGTTCAAAGAATTTCTCTTTAAGGCAGTATAAAAACATAATTGAATGGGTAAGTATAATACATTGACTAGCCTTTCTCATTGTGTTGATGGAAAAATAAGTCTCAGAGGTGTTTACGGCATTTAGAACAAGAGTTCTCATCGCTTTTTGAGATGGGATTAGTTGTCTGGGCCTCCTTTTCAGAGCATCACTTCGTATTATGGAACAATGGTTATGCTAAACATACAATGTTTAAGTTTAAGTGTGGCCTTGTTAACATACTATAAATCCACAACAACTCATCTGTGGCTTCTCAAGTTTCTTTTCCTCCAAAAGTCAAGAATCCCTGCATTAAATCTTATTATGGAGAAAACAGGAAAAAAAAAAGGATAAATTTTTATGGACAGGTTATTTGAATGGGGAAAGAATGATACTAAATGCCAACTAGAAGCATGATTTATAACAGTCTTATGAATGTTGAGACAACTGTAACTCAGTAAGCACTCTCAGAACTGCAAAGAAGTGCTATACGCTCTGACCACATACCTGAGACCAATAGAGTTCCCAAATGAATGGTAAATTGTAAAATAGGTCTCCCGGTCTGTTGAATGTGTGAGTCTGTAGAATCATCATAATAATAATGAATCAGTGAAATCAGTTATGATACAGAATCAACTATGAGAGAGCAAGAGATAAAAGGCAACCCTTGGCCATATTTCGTAAGAGAGACAGAAGAACTCTGTACCTTAGAGGTCTAGTGTTTCCAAGAGCCACACACAGGAAGATATTCCCATTGCAATTAATCACAGTTATTAAAAATCTGATGGCAGAGATGTGCATTTGGAAACTGGACTCTTTCAGTTTCTGGATTCTGTTTGATCTGATGCTGTCAGTAGTGAAGAACCATGAATCTAGAACACTCCTATATAAGCAAAGAATTCATTTACACTTTCTGTAGCCAGCTTCTTAACATGCATAAAATGGTGTCAAATTGATTTAGATTGGCTTGCATGGCTGCATACAAGCAGAACACAAGACTTTTAATACCAAATGACAAAAAATACAATTAATGATGCTTTAAGAAGGTTGTTATTAGATGAACACAACTTGTTGAATCTGCAAAGCTGCCTGCTAGATTAACAACCTAATGATAAATTAATGCTCAGTACCTATGACCTCTGAGAAAATGTCAGAAGTATATTTTCTTGTTTTCTTGTGTAATGCTTGATTTAATGTCCCAAATAATATAAAAATGCTCTGTGGGAATGTAATACCCCAGAAAATATTCAAGAAAATAGCATCAATCTTTAAAATTCACCAACTTTCCAAATTAGCTTTTATTCTTCCAATAGACAGATTTGAATGAACATTTCTACTTGCTAATACAATCTGCTAGACTGTGAATTATTCAGTTGAATCACTTCCTTGTATTTATGAACATCACATTTTGTGCAGTACAACAATATTAGTCATAATTTTTTTTTATTTAATTTATATATATATATCTACACTGATGCTATACACAACATTACATTGGAAATTAATAGCAATTATAGCAAAAATTAATTCAGAGTGGATGAAATTCAACATTGCAGTTGTGTCTCTGTCTTTTAGCGTGTTGATGAGTTTCTTTGGGATAAGCTCAGAGGAATTACATTGTTCACTGGGAACAAAGAATAGACGTATGTAATAAGTGTCTGGGGTGAAATGAAAATCTGTGCAGCTATATTTTACATCAGATTTTTTTCCCTATTACTCTCAATTAGCTTTTAGAGAGCACTGAGTACAATGTCACCAGCTGTTCTTTCAACCAACTGTACAATTTTTACTAACTAAAATGGACCCTATATAATGGATTTTACAGCCCATTTCATTCCATTGTCTAGTTAGAACTGGAAGGATGGATGACAATAAACCAAGATTCATGTGTTTCTTCTTCATCCTCCTTCCTTCTCTAGTTTTTAACCTTTCTTTTCCTGTTGTTTTTATCATCAAGGAGAGAAATGGGAAGTATATGAAACTTGAGCACACGAGCACTAATTGATGCATCTTCTGTTGGTTTTTACCATTTAATCTTTCTAATTTCTTTTCTTCAAAGTCTAAATCTGTAATGAAATTTCAGGACGTGAAATATATAATTCATTTTCTAGGCACTAAACTACAAATTAATTTACATCAAAATGCCTATCCTAGGTTATATGGATGATTAGTGCAATCTTCCTCAAAAAGGAAATAGCTTCCTTTTTTTTCATCGTGGTATTGAAAACATCTGATTTATCATATAAATCTATCTGATTTTATATACTTTATAAATATTATCAAGTAGGATTTCATTTGCAAATCAAGGCCTCGTGTTAAAGACAAAGTTCATAACAACTTCCTACAAATCTTTCATCTCAGTCAGTACATCAGTCAATGCATTTTTGAACTTGAATTCTGAAGACAGCAGGCAAGACATAAAACCATAGAATTGTAAAATCACAGAATCACAGAATCATAGAGTCATAGAATGGCTTGGGTTAGAAGGGACCTTAAAGATCACCTCGTTCTAACCCCACTGTTGTGGTCTGGATTGCCATCTACCAGATCTGGCTGCACTAAGCCCCATCCAAACTGGCCTTGAATGCCTTCAGGGGTGGGGCATTGACAGCTTCTCCAGGCAACAACAGGAACTGAAGTTCTTCACTACAAAGGCACAGAGATCCACACGGTATCTTTTACATGTAATTCCTTTAGTTTGAGCAGTAAATGACTTGTTTTCTGTTAAACATACAGTGTAAATCCAGCATGAATCTGATAATTTCATAAATGACCTCCACAAAAGCATATTTTATTTTCCCATTATTTATACTATTAAATACATTATACCAATTTAATATAGACAATGAAAGTTTTGCAAGAATATATGACAATATTTTCAGATAAAATACATACAAATTTAGGTGCCTTTCTCAAATAGTCAGAGTTCAGACTGCTCCTCTGTATAGGCACATGCTTCCACGTGCCAATGCAAATGGGAACACTAAAAATATATGACACTTCTATTTTTGAATTGTAGTGCCCAGGGCATACCTAAACAGACCTCTTTATAGGAAGGGAAAATTGTTTTCCACTCAAAGTGCTGTGATGACTGAAAATGTATTGAGTCACTGAAATTGTGCTATAAGTCATCAAGCCATGTTTGAATGTGTTTTTACCAGGAGCTCCGCATAGCTGTCAAGAGAAAATATGTTCTAGTGATTAGAAAGAAATGGTTCTTGTAGGCATCAATTCCTAAATTCCTTTCTGCAAGATTCACTGTGTTTTGAAGAAGCGAGAATAAATGTGTTCTGAATGGGTATATTGTTTCAAAGATTTCAAAAATAGAAAAGGAGATTTATTCAGTTTAAAAACTCTTAGGCCCAGAGTAGCACTAAGAAGTTCTAGTATTGTTATCATTCATTCCATCTTTTCTTTAATCAAGGCAGCCAAACCTCAGGAAGTATCTACTCTGTATTTTTGTGGCAACACAGTTATGTGTTGCATGCATCACTTGTCTAAGAACTAGTAGCAGCCAAGTTTTATTGTGAGGTTTCTTTTATTTTCCCTCTCAGATTAAAATAGTGAATTCTGCAGCTGTTAAGGCTAGATTGTAAGACAACATGTTTTAGTTAATCACTTGCAATTTCTACAAGTATCTCATCTAATATAATTGGTTTTTTTTTCATTGTTTCAGGTATCGTTTCTATGATAAAAACTTGTATTTTATGTGGCTGTAAACTTATCATGGATAGCCAAATATGATTGCTTTACGTAAAGTGAACGTACATCATTACTCATTTTCAATATTTATTGAAAGTATAAATAAATGAAAGCAAGTTAGATATTAGCTTCATCCGCAGCTAAAGCTAAAGCTTTAAATTCCATTTAAAGACACACCTATTTAATGGTCCATGTTCCATTACTGCCTGTGTTTAATTTGATAAATTGCTAAATCTGAATTCTTCCAAATGATAGAGGGTACAAAGTCCCTCAATAACCAAGATGATAAAATGATAAGCTACCAATTGTTTGCTAAACAGAAGCAAACTATGAAAAGTCTGAATAGGAGAATTTATCTGTTTCTGATTGACTACTCATATCAAGGACTGGAGCACCTCCCCTGTGAGGACAGGCTGAGGGAGCTGGGCTTGTTCAGCCTGGAGAAAAGAAGGCTGCAGGGTGACCTCATTGCAGCATTTCAGTACCTAAAGGGAGCCTACAAACAGGAGGGGAATCAACTCTTTGAAAGGATAGATAACTGCAGGACGAGGGGAAATGGTTTGAAGTTGAGGGAGGGGAGATTTAGGTTGGATGTCTGTCCTTTACAGAGAGAATGGTGAGGTACTGGAACAGGCTGCCCAGAGAGGTTGTGGATGCCCCATCCCTGGAGGTGTTCAAGGCCAGATTGGATAGGGCCCTGGGCAGCCTGGTTTAGCATTAGGTGGGAAGGTTGGTGGCCCTGCATGTGGCAGGGGGGTTGGAGATTCATGATCCTTGAGGTCCTTTCCAACCCTGGCCATTCTGTGATTCTGTGATTCTGTGATCAGTTAGACTTTTTACTGTCAGAAGAAATGTATGTCAGTGCACTACCCCAAACTGATAGTGACAAATTTAATAACTTTTTAAAAAATATGTAGATTTTTTAATATGTAATTATGCTTTTATTTCTTCCAAACCATGGACCTGACTCTGTTTAAATTGAAGTCTTGCATTCACTTCACTAACACTAGAATGCAGTTTAGTAGTGTTAGTTGTTTAGGCTGAGTTAATATGTGCTTATAATACTTTTTTAACTGTACTGCCTAGGTCCATCTAAAAGCATGCCTTATAATTATTATTATACATCCCTTACACTAGACTTCCTATGTACAGCCTCTTAACTAGAATACCAGATAGCCATATTTTTAACACTTTATAAGAAAAAGATAAGTAATTAAGAAGACATATATGTATTTATGGCCAATAATATAGTATCTATTAATAGCAATGTGCACATGTATTAAAAAGCATTAAATGCCAGTTTAAAACTCAGAATTCACTGCTTCAAATGGTAGAGTTTTGTGGTTTTTTTGTTTTTAGTCTTCAGTGATACATTACAAGATGAAGCAATTAAACTCATTTTATGCTAATTCAGAAATGAAAGACTAGATTAACAAACTTAGTTTTTATACCACATGGTTCAATGCAATATAATAAACCCTAATAAAACTCAGGATCCTGCTAGGTTTACAATTATCTCTTCATAGGAAATGCTGCTGTCCCTCCACTTCTTACCTTTTGCATCATAAAATATTTGGAAAAAAACAGCCATCGATCCTTTTCTCAAATTAGTTTTCAGTGATTACTCAGTCAGATAACATAATACGTTATGTTTAGTAAACTACCAGTTACAAACTGCCCTGGGATTCAGGAGATCCTAGTTCGGCTGGTTCAGTCAGCAATGACAACATCAATGCACATCTTCAGAAAAGTTCTGAGAACATAGACTGAAAAATATCTGCCTTATCTTAAGCATCTAAAAGATATACATCTGTACTGCTGTACTCACGCGAGTCTCTTTTTACAGTCAGTGAAGTGAAACAGGCACCAGAGAGCCATTTGTCTTGTGTTACTATAGTCATATAAGACAGGGCAAATGAATTGGCTTTTGGAGGTGCATGTTTCTCTCCACTGACTGTGAGGGGAGAAGAGGGAGAAGAGGTGAGAATCTCATTCTTAGATGCATTACTTTTGAATAGCTAAAATGAAAATAATCCCAACCCCAGAAGCTAAGACATGAAGAGGAGAGGAATGTACAGAAAGCCTGGTCATTGTTCCATTTATCTAGAAACTGGAATACCACTGTCCTAAGTGTATAAGAAACTAAGAAGAAATTATAAGAATAGGAAATTATAAATGTAATAATAAGAAATTATAAATGTATTGGGATAACACAAAGAAGAATCTGTAAGGCTAACTGGCCCAGTTGAAGTTAAAGACGGAGACAAGACTAGCTTTCCTCTATGAAAAACAGTCACTCTTTTGTAATATACATTTTGCATTCTTTGCAGTTTTATACTAAATTCTTTAAAGGGAATTTCACCTTGTTGAGCATAATCAACTAACTAAGAACAATTATTTTGGATAAGATTCTCCTCACCTAACTTTTCATTTTCTATATATGATATTGATAACTAACAATTAAAAAATTTAATAGCTAATCTTATTAGACCTTCTTATTGAGCAGTTACCAGTTCACCAAATTGACAGCCCTGTTGATATCCAGATATTGAAACACATCCTTTACAGAGTCACAGAATCACAGAATTTCCAGGGTTGGAAGAGACCTCAAGGATCATGAATCTCCAACCCCCCTGCCACATGCAGGGCTACCAATCATCCCACGTAATGCTAGACCAGGCTGCCACCACTCTCTCTGTAAAGAATTTCCCCCTGACGTCCAACCTAAATCTCCCTTCCCTCAACTTAAAACCATTTCCCCTTGTCCTGCTGTCACTCTCCCTTTCAAAGAGTTGATCCTTCTTTTAATTGCCAAGAAGACAAGGCCCATTTGTACAGACTGTTATCTTGCATCTTATAAATCTTCTGTCTTGTGAACTACAAATTAATAAACTGTATAATGCCATGCTATACTACAATATGCAAACCTAAACTGTTTTGCCATGCTGCATACATATACCAGCAAGGAGTTATAGTAATGGGTGAATAATGTAGGATATAGATAGACTGGATAGAATGAATCGATGGGCCAAGGTTAACTGTATGAGTTTCAATAGAGTCAAGTGTCAGGTCCTGCATTTTGGTCACGGCAACCCCAGGCTTGGGGAGGAGTGGCTGGAAAGCTGCCTGATGGAAAGGGACCTTGGTGTACTGATGATCAGTCAGCTGAATATGAGCCAGCAGTGTGTCCACATGGTCAAGAAGACCAATAGCATCCTTGCTTGTATCAGGAATGGTGTGGTGAGCAGGACTAGGGAAGTAATCCTGCCCCTGTTTCTCTGCATTGGTGAGGCCTCACCTTGAGTACTGTGTTCAGTTTTGGGCACCTCAGTTCAGAAAGGACATTGAGGTGCTGGAGCAGGTCCAAACAAGGGCAACAAGGCTTGTGAAATGCTTGGAGAATATGCCGTATGAAGGAACTGGGGCTGTTTACTCTGGGGAAAAGGAGGTTGAGGGGAGACCTTATTGCTCTCTTCAAATACCTGAAAGGTGCTTATAGTGAGAGCAGGGTTGTTCTCTTCTCACTAGTGACAGGTGACAGGATGAGCGGAAATGGCCTCAAGTTATGCCAGAGTAAGTTTAGGTTGGATATCAGGAAATGCTTCTTCATAGAAAAGGTTGCTAAGCACTGGAATAGGCTCCCCAGCGAGGTGGTTGTGACACCATCCTTGGATGTGTTTAAAAACCATTTGGGTGTGGTGCTCAGGGACATGATTTAGCAGAGGGTTGTTAGAGTTAGGGTAGTATGGTTAGGTTGTGGTTGAACTCAATGATCTTTAAGGTCTTTTCCAATCAGAATGATTCTATGATTCTATGACTCTGTATTTGTACTCTTCATGAGTTTTATCAGCATTGATATGCAGATGACAGATCATTAACTTTGTAGAGATTGTATTTTAAGGATTCAAGGTAAAAAATATTGGATAAAATATTTCTGTATTGGGTGAGATATTTGTATATTCACATACTTCTCATGTATTCAAAAGTGTTCTCAATGTCAAAAAGGCCACTGAATGTGCAAATCAGAAAGGAACACACTTAAAAACAAATTGACAAACTTGTCTCTGAAAATCTCATTTCTTTTCCTGAATCTAGCAATGTATAAAGTACATCTGAGACCCTAGATTCCAGTCTCATGCAATAATAATCAATTTTATGTTGTAGGGGATTTGATTTGAACAATATGTAGCACTGAATTGAAATAGTGGTGAATGTACTGTGATGCTGTTAACCTGTTTCATGGCATTTCATCTTCCTTGTTCGCAAGACTCAATTTACCAGCTTGCCTGGGTATGGAGGTGTTCCAATTCCTTTCAGGTCTCTAGCCTAAAAATGAGTATGAAAAATATTTCTTGAGGATTATATAGCACAAATTGCTTCTGGCTGGTCCGTAGCTAATATTCAGTGATACCGGCCAGAAGTTCCTACACCCCCATTACACTACAAGGAAAGGATTCTAAAATGCTGTGAATATTATAAATGGTAGCTCATCCTTTTCTAACAGGGTACCTGGCTCTGGAATTCACGTAACTTTCACTCAAGGAAAAATCGTATAAGTTTACTAATTTTGCTAATGTGAGCCTTCCTCTTGATTAAATCAGAGGAATCTTAAAGAACATTTTATTTAAATTGCTAACAAAAATATCTAGTCACAGAATCAGAAATTCTAGAGGTTGGAAGAGATCTCTATGGACCCCTTGCACTTACTTATGGCTGCATCTCTTCAGGGACTTACATATGTGCAGTTTGTTCAAGTATTCCCTTACCTCATCCTCTACCATCCAAATAACAAAAATATATATTTCCCTGCAACTGGTATATTCTCTCCTTAAAATTTTTATCTAATAGAATAGATTTTTTTAATCTATAGATTTTTTTCATTTTTTATCAGTCTTCAAAGGTTTGATGGTATAGAAAATTTCCTCCCCAAATTCATACAGCTTATTCATTTTCTTGTGGAAAATACATCAGCCTGTTTTCTCACATTTTATATATCTGCTTAGCAGAGCAGATTATAGATATTTAAACTTTTTTGAATTGATGGAAATTAACTTTTCACCAGAGCAATACATAAATAGATAAAAAGGGCAACAATAATAATAGCAGTCAAAATAGATATACAAAAAGATTATGCCACCCCCTTCTGAAAAAATATATATATATATATTGGTAACATTCACAAATAATACTTGACAGATAGATTTCTTGACTGTTTAATTTTCAAATCATTCCATTTTAACTGCAGGACAGATATTTAAACTTGTTTCTGTATTTAGCCTTATTTACTTTGACATCGTATGATATAGTAATTAGTATTTCAGCCATTGTTCATCATTCTTTCCCCAATCCTACTGTAGGGGGGAATGAGCAAATTACTGCATGTTGTTCAGTTGCCTGCCCAGTTAAATCACATCAGACTAATTTTTTTCCAATAAAAATTAAGACTTATTTTTGACCTCTTAATGAATCTGTATTATTGGCAATACAGATAAATAAAGAAGTCACTAACTCAAAGAAAGTAACCAGTCTCAGTCAGATGAAGTATCTGGTTGATATGCTTTCGTGCATAATTGATCTTCAGTCTTCCAGAGCCTCAGACTAAATGTGCTTTATTTTGTTCATACTGAGCCATGTTTCATTTTCTTTTATGCTCTGAAATGTTGCAAGATTAAGTGCTAAGTTATCTTTTCTAAGGGTTAATAGACTTAGTTACTTAGTGTAAGGTAAAATTATTATTATTTATTTATAATTTATTATTATTATTATTTATATAATATAAATATTACCTTATTATTATTTATATAATATAAATATTACCTTACTGTTATCTGAAAAGTCATTTTTTAGGATGTGATACAGAACTGTGCAAAACTTTTCACCTGACTGTCACAAAACATTGAAGAAGCAGTCAGAATCTGGCACATCAAATAGGAAGAACTTTGGGAGAAATACAGTTATATGCCTTTAATCATCTATGGGATGACTTCTGCATCTCAAAGTCATGACAGCCGATGATTTCTCGTCAACAAAACTCTTGGTGTTTCCAACTGGTTGAACTCATCCCACCACACAGTCTTAGCACTTAAGCTAAAGCAAAATAAAATTTATATAAAAAAATGCAATTTTAAAATTTATTCAAATGAGTGAAATCTTAGATTTCTCTTTTTCTTCTTTTAATTTTGTATTAAGCTTTGTAGTACAATTTTCAATGAGCATTAGTAAAGGACAGTTGTGAAATAAAATGTTTTGATGAATACAGATACTATTCCACAACTAGAATTCTAGAGAGGACTTTTCCCATCTAGAAGATGTGTCATGATCATGAAAACATATTGAAATTTTTCATATTCTACCTACTTAATAAGATTAATAAACTGCATACACACAAGGTAGCAAACAACTGAGGATTGCACAGAAGTCTTTGGGAATTATTAGTGCAATTTATAAATAATAAATATTATTATTTGCACATTAGTATTTGTGTTGCAGATGACAACTAAAAATCCCCAATATAATGAGATTGCTGATAAAATGGCAGATCTTGTTGGGAAGCAACAAAACTGTGTCATGAGATGGCTGACTTCAATGAATGACACCAGCCTGACCAGTCAAGGGGCAGGACAGTCTTACAGAGCATTAGCAGAACTTCAGAGTTCCCCTGATGCTCACAGATAGGATTATGTCATTGCTCCTGTCATTTTTCCCTTGATAATTTTGTTAGTAGTAGATCATTTTAAATAAATATGAAATCACAGTACATACAGTATTAAAAAAATGACTCAGTAGATTAGAAACAGTAAAACTTTAACATTCCAGTTTGAAAGAAATCAAAAAGATCCTCATTAAAATTTATAGATGGAGGTTTGAGGGAAAATATTAGAAGAAATTAGTAACCCCCATGGTAGTCTAATTATTTTTCTCCCACCTACAGTGGAGTAAAAAAAAAATCCATGCAGTAGGTAATAAATTAGCAGTGAGAAGTACAAAAACTGAGAAATACAGTGGCAGAATGCCAGAAATATTATCATTTAAAGGAAAAATGTTGAGGAATATTATGCTTTCCTCTTCTTATTATAAGGAAATACTTCACATAGATTCTGAACTTGCAAGAGGAACTGTGCGTCTTCTGCTTTATAGCAGCTTCAGCTAACATGTATCTCAGTGGGAATTTGAGGTTTTCAGCAGCCCTCAAGATGAGTTCAGAATTTGGCAGAAATGATCTCACAGTAGTGAACATTAAAGTCTGAAATTCTTAGCAGGAGTAAATCTGATTAAAAGTGAAAAGTATTCTCCCCTTAAAGAATAATTCTGATGGCTTTAAAACATTATTCTCAGAAGCTAAAGCACCTCCATTGCCAAATGGGAGGAGTAAATGCAGGACAATAACAAAAACAGCTTCCTTAGCTGTTCATACTCTTTTTATTTTTCTTTGCTTTTGCTCCATTTTACAGTGCCAGTGTAACTTTTCTGCCAGCGCAATTTGGTAGTAACAGAAGCCAGCTTGAAAATCTGTGATTACTCTGAAGAATTGCAAAGCAAACTGCTTTGAGCTTCTACTCAGAGATCTTGAAAAGTATCTTCACTACAGACTATAGCATGTTCAATCCGTCGTAATTTGAGGCAGAAGTTCTGCACTTGAGCTTCTGCTTGATAAACATACCAGCTGTGAAGAGCATTCACTCATTTCTTCCAGCCACAACATTTAACTGATGATTTATAAAGGTAGTACAACTTATAGCAAAGGTCAAATGTTCCTCTCAGGTATGTTTATCTTCAGTTTAATAAAAACAAGAATGAAGGACATGTCTTGTCTCTTCTCTGTACTACATCTCCTGTTACCACTCTGTTACCCCATGCAAATGGCTGTCAGCTTACGTTCTGACTGAATCTATTCCTTTTATCTGATTTGTCTCTGATTAGTCACACTGAAACAATTACATCATGCAAGAGAAATTTTAGATAGGTTAAAATTCTTACTTTACTAAGTCAAATATGTTTTCTATCCAAGCACAAAGTAGAGTTATGCCACAAGACCTATTTCAGACTTTCATGAATGTCCATTTTTGCAATTTTGTTTTTATTCTTTAAACCTTCTATGCAAAGCAGGAAAAGCAAAGGGTCGTTAAAAATATGTATGTTAACAAAACAAAACAAAACATATCTCTTTGAACAATCTTTTCTAGTTGAATATTCATTTTATGTGTACCTAATCTTTCAAACTTTTCCTAAAGCATTTTGGCAAATGTAGTAAGCTAATATAGATTACCCAAACTAATTGACTCTTATGTCAAACCTCAATCTGCATTTGTGGTAATACAGTTATACTGTGCTTACAGTTTGGGCTTGCAGACTAAAAAAATGACAGATGCCAAACCAAACCCTATGCTTGATCTCTGTATTCCAAATTAGAAGGAAGGAATCAACTCTTTGTAAGGGTAGATAACAGCAGGACAAAGGGAAATGGTGTTAAGTTGAGGGACAGAAGATTTAGGTTAGATGTCAGGGGAAAGTTCTTTACAGAGAGAGTGGTGAGGTGCTGGAACAGGCTGCCCAAAGAGACTGTTGATGCCCCATCCCTGGAGGTGTTCAAGGCCTGGACAGCCTGGTCTAGTATTAAATGGGGAGGTTGGTGGCCCTGCCTGTGGCAGGGGGGTTGAACATTCATGATCGTTGAGGTCCCTTCCAACCCAGGCTATTCTGTGATTCTGTGATTCTGTGATTTTGTGATTCTTTTATTCATTGTTATTAGAAGACATGTATTGCTCTGAAAGGAGTGCCTCCTATTTTTTTCCATGGAAAGTACAACTGATAGAAAGAGCAGAATGACTCTATTTGATAGAACAAATTCTCAGCTACCAAGTGCTATTTTACAACATGGCCACCTCCATTAGCTATTCATTTTCACCAACGATGAACTGGTTTTATGAGTTGCTTTCATGAAAACCTGTACCAACAGAGGTGAGCCACTGTCACTGTTGCTATTGCTGACACCCACAGTCCACCACTTCACTGTTCTCACATGCACTGTTTGATCTCCATCAGTGCACAGCAAACATTGATGAATGCCAGTGGATGCAATTTTTATGTAAGGGAAGAATTCGATAACATACTTTTTCTTCATATGCGTTTCCATGTCAGACATCATTTTGTGAGACTGCTCTTCTGTTCCTCTGCTGCCATTGGTCACACGGCAGCAGTATGTATTAGAATACTGGTGGGAAGGTTCAGCTTCTGCTACCATACCACCAATATCCACCTCTGATGTTATCGGGCAACAAAATAAAAGAGTACGAATTATTTTTGGTGCAACCTTTGAAGGTATAAGAACATTCAAGAAGAATGAAGGGGAACAAAAAAGATATGGGGTACCATGCTTCATCATTGCTCAGCCTTACATTAAGTTAAAACTCCATCACCTACTTCTGTTCTTCACAATTTCCCTGTCTGGTGAGTCAGGTGGGCAGGGCTGCCTGATCATCAGTAACTGCTTTGTGGCACTGATGATCACAGCACTCTCAGCTCCAATCTGTCACCAGCAGAGCTGGTGATCAGATTTCCAACTGTGAAATAAGTAGAGGAGTCCTGTAAAACATGAAGGCCTAGCAAGGAATTACTTGGCTTAAGTTCTTTCAGGATCTGACAATCCTAATTTCCTTGAAAAAACATCCAGCTTACACTGGACTCTAGTGTATCTGGCTGTTACTTTAGAGTCTAAGGCTCAAAGAATGAGCTTTTTTTCCTAGTAACTCATTCAAAGAAGGAAAATAGCCACTTATAGTGAAAGATCAGATTTGGCAATTCATTTATTCTAGTAAATTCAACTGAATGGCATTCTAGCATGTCTGAGCATATTTATTTACAGTATTGTTTTTCCTTTTCCAACAGGCTGAAAGCATGTAGAATTTTAAAATGAGCTTTATTGCTTCCTCATCAGAGAGAGAGGGCAATTAGGTAGAAAGCTGTTCACACCATGAACAAACACAACTTCATTCTCTGTTGGCATCTCGTTTTCATGAATGACACAGAATAAAACCAAATCAGATATAAAATGTAGGCTGACATTGTGTACAAGGTGCACATATATCTAAGGTCTCCGGGTAGCTACTGTACCTCACTGTGAGTGAATGTCCTAATCAACTAGGATTTAAAGGTGCCAGTAGTGTGCACCAAAAAAAAAAAAAAAAAGCTTTCCAGGCAGGCTGTTTATTACTTTGTTATTTTCAAGCTAAGACAGAATTTGAAACACAGGAGATATAAAGCCTTACTAGAAGCACAAACGTCCAAACTCAACCTTGTTTAATGACCACAACTAAGCTAGAACTTTTCCTGAGGTTATTTAGGCCTACTGCCTCAGTATACCTGAATCACTTAGCCTATGTTATCTTTCAGATTACCTGCTGATGCCAAAGAAGTTAAATCCAGAATAGTATTTACTTCCTTCTCCAAAACTGACAGTGTAACAGCTTATTATATTCTTTGTGATCTTGGTACATCTCTGACTTTTGGTTTTCAAGAAAAAGGAAGTTTTTCTTGGAACTGACATCCACATACATAAACGTACATGTGCACTTGTAACAAAGGTATGGACACAGTGCTGGCTTATCATGAGACTGGAAGATGGAACAGATGACTGCAGAATCACTGCAAGTTAACTGGGTGAATATAAATATAAAAGGAATATATACATATAGATATATAAGAAAACAGCTAAATCGATGAGGTCAGGTTATTTTAATTTATTCAAATAAATATTTGGTATAAAATAAATCTGTTAGAAAGATGAATGAAGGTGGTTCCCAATTTGCTGAAATGGAAGCTGAAATCTTCATGTGGCTATTTCAGTTCCTGTATGGGTACATAATCAAGTAGATATTGTAAGTAGGTGACCATCAGCATATCTATTACCAGATTTGCTATTAAGAAAAAGGCAGGAATATCTAGGAACTTTGTGGAGTGTAATACCACCAGTTTTGGTGGGTTTTAAATGTGCTCTAAAAATTAAGTAACAGTGGACTTAGGTGAACAAAACTGTCTTGTTTGAATTGTGTTCATTCATGAGTGTAAATTTATGTAAACCGAGGAATGTGCAGAGTCACAAAGTCAAACAAATGCTCTTGGTGACCATGTGCCTGTTCATAAAAATTCCACGGGTAAAGCAAGGACAAAACAATTATTTACTCTATTGCTTTGCTGGAGTCTTAACGGCACACCTAAAGTGAACTGGAAAAGATGTATTCACCTTACTAAAAATATTCTCATAATAAACAATTTTATTGGGTGGCCCTCTAGCAAGGGTAAAGGGGAATGAAACAGGGACAGCTACATTCACTTCCTATTCAAGATGATAATGTCACCAATACCAGGAAAGCATGAGAGCTTTCAAATTTGTTTCCTTAGGTACATATATTGTTTATTTTGATGGGGATTTCAATCAGATACTTTTGTCAAGTCAAAACCAAATTCACAGTAGAAATGTGAATGAAATAACAGACAGGTACATAAGAAACTGCTTGAAAATGATAATAATTTTGGATATGTTTGTATCACAGATTTGATTATGTAAAACAACCAGTGAAAAGTCTAATTTAAAATTATTTTTAATAACTATATTTTAAAATAAAATGTATTATGATTTTTCAGTTTAACTGATCAACATGAGAAAGTGAAGTATAAATCTTCATGTTATAGGCCTAAAGTTTCCTGAGCTTATACGCTGTCAACATTTTCTGATGCAAGTGTCTTCAGCAGACTACTGATCACACCTGCAAAGCCTTTTGTCCTAGTGTACATGCATTACCTAAGGAATGTCTTCATTTTTGGCCAGCATCCATCACAGGCAGCATGAGATCACTACCACTGATTTATAGGTGTAAAACAATACAAGCTTTCCAGGGAACCTCAGATCTTAAAAGAGGAACAGAGAAATTAATTGAACTGGTACAGTAACATGACTACCAAAGTAGTCAGTATGAACAAGTAACTTGCCACAGAAATGGATAGAAAATCTAGACCTACCCTGTAAAAGGTACCAGAGATAATTCAGTAGGAGAGCAAAGAAGTAAGTCAATCCAGAAACACTAGCTTGACACTTTACATAAATGTGACAGGAACAAAGTGGCTTTTTCAAAGAAAAACAATATCAGCCTTTTTTCATACTTTGAACACATCAGAATTTTAGACATAGTACATTGTGTTTTCAAAAACCCTGGGCTCTGTCTTTAATTAGGAGGTGTAGGTTGACTTTTCCCAAACTAAAAGAAGCAAGATTGTTGTCTGTCGAAGGTAAGATTTATTTATCAGTGTAAAACATATGATTTTATTAGTACAGTGGTAGAAAGCTTTAATTTTAATCAGTATTTTCATTATTCACTTTCATTATTATTAATATTATTATTAAATTTTGGTGGGTTTTTTTGTTTGTTTTGTTGTTGTTTAATTTTATTAATATATTAATAATAGTAAGTTAGTAATAAATTTAGCTACATGTTTGGGAATTTATTTTCTTAAGCATTCTTCCCACCTTCAGTTAAAAAAAAAAAATCCAAAGCTCTGACTTATGTGTACCTTTTCATTTGCAATCCTATTGTAGGACTTCTGGATGACTTTTATGCCCTCTTTCTACATCTACTTAAATACACAATTAAACACAGACTTTATCAATCTACACACCAAAGGGAAGCGACATACACATGCAACAGAAAAAGAACAGAAACAAACAAAAAAACCCTCACAAAATAAAACATAACTTGTTATTCTATTCTTTATCTCACATACTAACAGAGAAAAACAACATCTGTTGCACTTCTTCATTTTACTGACCTTTTTTTTTTTTCCATGTAAATATTTTCATTATTAGATTTTCCATGGCTAAGAAATAAGCATTCAAGTAGGTGAGGCTGAGTATTGGATATATAATTGGCTCAGATGTCCTGAAAGAAAATAATTTTTAAAAATTTCTAATAAAACCAAAATATTTCCATTGGAAAAGCTGTTTGTTTGTTTGTTTAATCAATATGTTCTGATATATTATTACATCTTTTATTGTCTTTATGGGAAAAAATGCAAATCTGACTCACAACAGTATCAGCTCAAAGCATTTCAGTTAAAGCACTGAGTTGAATTCACTGAAATAGAAAGATAAGGGAGAATTAACTTATTTGATTTTTTTCTTTTCATTTGGTAACATTGAAGTGCTTTATTATTACATTTCTAATAGTTTTGTTCCCATTTTTTCATTTTTGACAAATTGCATATACTGCCAGGATAATTTTCAGTAAAATTCTTGTGGTTATTTCTAGTCCACACCTAAGTACATAATGGAATATACACACATGAAAGAATCTGAAGAAAATGATTATACTGAAAAGAGTAGTTTTATCATTTTTGAAATTAAATAGTATGCTACTACATTTCAGGAGTGTAAAAAATGCTTTTTTCTTGTTCGAGGCTGCATAGCAAATATGAAGATTGCCATATGTTTGCCCGCTAGCCCAGCTACTCTCCACTGATTTATTATCAAATAATAATGAAATGCTTTAAGATACATGTTTTATATTTCCTGCTGTTATAAATAATGCAGCATTCACAACTACAAATTGTCATGATAATTTCACAAACCTGCAGTTAACACTGCTGCAGAAATTAGTCCTGAAGTGTCACTGATTTCTATAACCATGATGATAACCTGAATGCTAATGTAATAGATGCCTTTCTTCTCCCAGGTGTTACCTTTAACCATCCAACATTGTGTCAGTAATAAGAATCAGATCTGAAAGCAGAACTTGTATATTAAAAATGAGAGATACTCAGGACTAAAATACTATTAGAAATACATTAAACTTTTTTTCTCAGTCAGTTAATATTCTTTCAATCCAACTTTTTCCGCCTAAAGATAACCAGCAGAATGATTAATTCAATTCCTAGAGACAACTTGGCACTTACTTATGCTAACAGAGTAAGTGACGTTCTGAATCAGTTCCCTGGTTTTGTAAATCCAGTATCAGATTTCTAGTGGTTGAAAACACTCTCAGCTTCAGAGGAATGAAAAAAAAAGAGTTCAGCTGAGGTGCGTTTTAGTGATCTACTACTGAGGCCTCATTCAATGAGTTAAGTACAGTTCAAAGGAGTTCCATCAGCCCAGTTGTTTCTGAGATTAAGATGAGGTGGCACTGAGATATCTTCAGCTGCTTACATTACAACTTGTGCCAGGAGGAGATCAAGAAGAATAAAAGGCTGTCAGGAAGTGCATTGCCTTAAAAAAATTTTTAGATAATGTATATAATTTGGATATTTTAAAGTCAAGTCTCTGTTTTTTCTTCTGAATCTTTTTTTTCTTTTTCCTTTTTCCTTCTTATTAAAACAGTGGGTATAATTGCACTAATATTGCTTCATTGAAAGATGCTGCAGTGCAGTAGCATACTTCTGCAAGTATTTAACTGAATCTTCTTTCAGTGACAGCCTCTTCATAGAAGAAGTCAAAAGTGACTAACACAAGGCCTGTGTCATGCATATGTAGCTTTTAGAGGGCAACGTGTTGTCCATGAGATCCTCCTCACCGGTTCTCATATTCTTGGTAAGAACCATTTTCAAACCATTATGCTTTTACCACAATGCAACATATTTGCACCATAACACAGTTAATACTCAGCTTAGGTAGTTCTGTAACATGACATCAAGTTTTTGCTGTAAAAATATTTTGGAGCAATGTAACAAAACAATATGCACATAGACAGTGGATTATTGCATAGTTTGTAGACAACATGACTACATGCATTGACTACATGCTCTCTGTCAAGACAGTGAGAGATTAGTTTGCCATTAAATTACTAGAGAAACTACTTATTTTTAACACATAAATATTGGCCATAAGCACCTAGCTAGTAAGAAGAATTAACTGTTCAGGTATTTTTCACTTAGCCAATTATAATGCTTTTCACATATACTGGCATTGATTTAAAACAGCAATTAAATCATAAAAGACTTGTGCTCTCGAGTCTCTGAAAGTTTCACAGATATTTGGGAAGACAAAATTTCCTGAAGAGATTTTCAAAATAGCAAGGAACATGTAATAGCTAATATACTTATCCTTGAAAAATTTTCAATCAAGGCTAAACTCCATGCTCTCCTGATGTATAGTTTATTTTTTTTCTTATTGTTGTTTTCTGAAGATACTAATCAGTTTTTTCTTCTCTGCTTCATCATCTCTTTTTTGTGGACTGATTAACTTGAAACATTTAACTGTCAGACAAAGATGACTGAAGTTAACCAAAGCATTTGTGTTACTGTGGAATCGCACTAGCAAAAGTGATTGTATGCATTCAGATCATATTTCTATGAAAGTAAGAGTTTAATGATGATTGACAAATAATAGTTACATTATCCTAGAAGATAAATTTTTGATACATTTAATTCTGCTGAGAATGACTTGGGGGCATTGGTGGATGGCAATCTGGACATGAGCCAGCAATGTGCCCTAGCAGCCCAGAAAGCCAACCGTATCCGCATGGCCAGCAGGTCAAGGGAGGAAGGGGACAGAATTTTTGGCAGAGTTCGTTGTGATAGGACATGGGGAAATGGTTTCAAACTAAAAAGAGAGATATAGATTGAATATAACAGAAAAGTTTTTTATAATAACACTAGTAAAGCACTGAAACAGGCTGCCCAGAGATATAGTGGAAGCTCTGTCACTGGAGACATTCAAGGTCAGACTGGATCAGCTGAGCAACCCAATCTAGGTAGATGTAGATGTCCCTGTTCATTGCAGGGGAGTTGGACCAGGTGGTCTTTGAAGGTCCTTGCCAACTAAAAGTTCCATGATTCTCGGATTCTATTAAATCTATCACTTGGGAAGGCAATTTTGTTTACTGGCAGCTGTAGTGGGGACATGTTCAGCTATGGGTAGTCTATGTCCCACTGCTGTTTTGGAATCCATCTTGCTTGTTGGCCTGTGGGTTTGCCTTTCAAAATTTATTTATTTATTCCTAATTAGTTACCATTCATAAATATGCTTATATTAACATATTGGCATATTTGATCTTGATGGGAGGTAACTGGGTACTGTATATTCTGTCACCTGAACTCTGTTTCAATTCAATAGGAGATGGGCTTTTGTATATAATACAGCTGTGCTACTTTAAAGTTTGAAGGCATTAAAAACAAAGAAATCTGCTTCTCAAGTTTAATCAGTTGGAGCACAAAAGATTATAATTTAAAATAGAGATTTTAAAATTGTTCAGATGAGTTTCATGGGTAAACTTGTTTTGATGTTGCAATATGTGATATAACAATTATAGTTATTCTTGAAGAAGTTTTTGCATCTTATTTAACCGGAGATTAAAACTACCACTTTCTATAATGTGATCTTTACTGGTTTCCTAGGCAGAAGATTCTGAAGTGTGTTGAGAGTGTGTAGGCCTGTTTAACCCCACTGTAACATTTTGTCAGCATCTATTCAGACACCGTAATCTATTGTCATTATGGTAGCTTTAGCTCCCTCTTTAAGTCTCCCACCAAGCTGAACACTCAATTTCCCTTCAGTGACCTAGAGTCTGGAAAGACAAATAACTTATTCATAGTCTTTTGGGTAGAGATTTATATTGAGATTCTGTATATTTTGCTGGTCAGGCATTTATCTCATTCTATGGAATTTCTTAGGTACGAAGCGATTGCCTGAATTTCTTAGGAATTTCTTAGATACAAAGTGATCGCCTTGATTTCAGACATTTTAATTTTTTCAGGTATACCTGTTGTCAGAAGACCTCTATCCTTTGCCTTATTCTAGCTCATTCATCTTTGTGCTTGATGTGAATTCCTATGGAAAATGTTACAATAACATCTTAAGCAGAATGTACTTTATCTTTTCCTGATCCATTATGCACTATGAGTGAGACTTGCCTCTTCTAGGTAATCACCTGCAGCTAGATATCTTGAGTTTAAGGAAGATATATAGGCTCACACCTTACAGCCTGTGGTACTTTTAGTCAGCTGTTCAGACAAACTAATTAACCTTTCTGTGTGTCTACATTTCTCCATCAAAAGCACTAATTGGCTTGGACATGTACATTTAACTTGTACATATTTACAGCTGGATCAGATCCATCTGTATCTGTACTCATTCTCTGTAATTACATACAATGATCACTGCTGTTTATGTAAACATGTTCACACTAGTTTTAAAGTCTCAAGTTACTGCAGTGCAGTTACGACAAAACATTCAACATGAGCTGTAAATTCTCTCTGGATTCTGGATTTGGTGAGTTGTTGAATCATGCGTAGCAGACTGAATGACTATAAGTTTCTAGTTTTAAAGCTAGACCTGTTAGTTTAGCCACAGTCCCTGGAAAAGATATGGAGAATATTAGTATGGGTAAAATTGAAAGACATTTAAAGAACAAAGGTATTACCAGGCACAATCAACGTGGGTTAATGAAGGAAAAAAATGGTGTTAGTAGTTTAATCTCCTTCTACAATAAGGTCTCTCACTTGGTGGATGGAGATAAGGCAGTGGATGTAACCTTCCTGGATTTTAATGAGACTTTTGATAGTATCCTTCACAGTATCCTGCTTGTTGAATTGTTCAGTTGTGAGATGAATGAGTAAACACTGCACTACATGAATTGACTCAATGGCAGAGTTAAAAGAGACATAGTGAATGGACTTAAATCTGTAATAGTCAGCCACCAGTGTCATTCCCTAGAGTTCAGTTCTAGGGCCAGTTCTTTTCAACGTTTTTATCAGTGATCTGGATGCAGGAGCTGAATGCATCATTAGCAAGCTGATGACACTAAACTGGGAGAAGCTTCTAACTCTTCAGGGGCAGAAGAGTTCTAGGTAGATTAGAGCATTGGGCAATCATCTGTGGCATGAAATTAAACAAATGTAAATGTTGGCTACTGTACCTAGGATGGTGTAATGCTCGGCATGGGTACAGACTGGGAGATAAGCGTACAGCAGAAAGGAGTTTTGAGGTGCTGATCAGTACAAGGCTCAACATGAGTCAGCAGTGCACCCTGGCAGCCAAGAAGGTAATCCACATTTTGGTGTTCATAGCCAGTCAGTCAAAAACAGAGTAGTTCTTTCAATTGTATTTAGAGTTGACACGGCCTTGCTTTGAATATCATGTATAGTTCTAGGCTCCACAATATCAAAGGGACATTAAGACATTTGAGAATCAAGAGGAAGGCAGCAAAGCTGGTAAAAGGGCTGGAAGGCATGTTCTGTGAGGAGAGGCTGAGGACACTTGGGTTGTCCAGTCTGGGGAAGAGAAGGCTGAAAGGCAACCTCATTACTCTCTACAGCTTCCTGAGGAGGGGAAATGGAGAGAGAAGTGCCAGTCTCTTCTTCCTGGAAACCAGTACTTGGACATGCAGAAATAGAGCAGGATTGTGCTAAGGGTGATATCAGGAAAAATTTCTTCACCTGTGAGATCAGCGTCACCAATGAGGCTGATTGAACACTAAGACAGGCTTCCTAGTGAGGTAATTGATGCCTCATGCCAGTAGATGTTCATGAGGCTTAATAATATGCTTTAACATTTGGTTACCCTGGAGTACTGAGGCAATTGGACTTGATCTTTCTAGGTCCCATAAAACTAAGCAGTTGTACTTTAATACTGCGATGAATTTTTTGTATTTGTTTATTTTTATAGCTAAATTATTATTAACTGACCAAAACTCATGTCTAGAGCAACAGTGTTTCCTGAGAAACTGCATTTGTGCTTGGGTTACAGGAAAGGAAAGTTTTGGAAAATTGTTATCAATTTCAGCAAATCCTTATCGTGGAAAACTCTTTTGCTAGAATTCTTAGGATATGTAGAATTTCAAAGCCCTGACTTCCACCTTACGTATCTTTTATGCTGTTACCACATCACACAGACTCTAAACTGACTCACCACTATCATGTCATGCCAAATAATTTATGTATTAGAGTTACAACAGTGAAGCAGTACCTCACCTGGTAGATACCTATCAATAACAGCATGATAGAAAATGATTGTTTTGCTAATCCTCCTTTATGGACAGGGTTTATGTCTATCCTTCTATCGAGTGATACCATCTAAAATACAGTAGTTGCACTTGTCTATTTAGGTAGACGATGAAGGTAGTTCATCTGGAGGCATATGAACATAAACCCAGGTTGATTTAAGATGCTTACTTTATGTTTTATTTTTTCCTGTCACTTTTGTGGGTTTTATTTTCTATTAACCAAGACCTTAAGGCTGCTATTTTTTTAACTGACATTCTCCAGTATACATACTACTGTACTTCTATTGTAACAAACAGACAGCAAGTTCAAAACTATTTCTTTAAGCCCTTTACTTTGGCTTAATTGAATTTGTGTTTTCTGCTCAGAACATGTTGCAATGTTTCTTTGACTTCATAGGGTTGGAAGAGACCTTTAAGATCATTTAGTTTCAACTCCCTTGCTATAGGCAGGGACACCTCTCAGTAAACCAGGTTACAGTAGTAGACTAAGTCAGTATAACATTTGAGACAAAATGTCCATTTGAATGCTGTTGAGTGAACAGCATATATTATTTTTATTACAAAACATACTCATATAGAAAAATATTGGTTGAGAATTTAAATCATGCATGAATTCTCATATTTGAATATCACAATTAAATCTAAGACATTATAAATTTTAAATCTGTTTAAATAGCCCTCTTTGTTTCAAAGACTTCAGTTACTGAAAATTTGCTATTACCAACTCATTTCCCATGCTAAGCCAAAGAAGGGCATTTTGCAGAAATATACATAGTTAATAAATGTGCATGTAAAGAGCAAAATGAATTTCATTTATGCTTCATTCTATGCTTAAATACTTACGAAACAAAAGATCCTTGATAAGAAGTCATACTTTTGACCAAACTAAGTATTCTGTGCACAGCATCTGTTTCAGTAATTCATACTTGCCATTACTGAGGAAGGAAAGGGCAAGGGGTAAACTTAATTGTGGCACCAAAAGTGCGCAGCTCCTACCTACATTCTGCTCAAAGGGGTTCTGTTGAGAATGGCTGTTTTATGGACTACAGTGGCTACCAGTCTCTTTCAAGTATTTAGCACAGCCCTTATTCTTTCTTTCATTTTCCAGGACCACTTCCAGCAGCACTCCAGTGATCCAGAGGACAGCAGAGGGTAATGCCATAAAATCACCTGTGGCAGCATTAAATTCTCTCTCTCCTGGGTAATGGTCAGTTGGACTATTTTTCTGCCATAATAAAAAAAAAAGGCTGCAGTGAGACTGGAACTGAGACACCTGCTTTTTGATGACTTGTTTCCTGCAAATTCTATCATTTGCTGCTTTCATTAACTTTCTCCAAAATTCCACTTTCTAGTATTAATTTTTTTAAGTGATCACATGAAAATCAGACCCAGTGACTGTTCAACTCATAGCATTGCTTCATATAACAGGATTATTGTATTTATATGCCATTTATTCAGTCCCTGTAATTCATCCAAGCAATCTGTTTGCTGCAACACACCAAGAAGCTGACCTCGTTAAACAGTCACTTAGATTTTTTCTGAAGAGGAACAAAAGTTCAGTGCTAAGGTCTTCACTGCAGACTGAGTAGAAAGAGAACCTTAACTCCTGACAAGGAAGGAATATGCTTTATCCTCTCAGGAGCACTCAGATGCTCATTGAATCAGGACATTAGAGTATTGAGAATATACAAGAAATTAAAACTATTTTTTGCAAATATACATTAGCTTACATTTAACCAAATTGAATTCTGTCTGCCCTCATGCACTACCTATATTAAGAACTTCTTAAAAATTAATTAGAATTCCTCACTCTCGCACACAAGTTCATAGTGGGAAAAAATGACTAGAGAAAGTGAAGATGATGAGAAATTCTAAAATGAAAATGTGGCCTAGTCCAATCAATAGGACTAACTACACACAGCTAATTAGAGCCCAGATTACTGATAGTAGTAGTACCTGCCATTTCTGAACCATATGCAGAAAACACCCCTGATGCTGTTTATGGAATAATCTTCTCACATCAATAGTTCCATTTGTTGTACTACATTAGATGATTAAGTATTTCTATTCCTTCCAAAGTATTTTGTTTGTTTGTTTGTTGATTGGTTGGTTTGTTTCTGTTTTATTTCAGTTTATGCATTTCAATTGCTGTCTTTCCTCTGCTGAATGGAAGACTGAATGGAATTTTGAGCTCAGAAGGTCAGTCATATTCTCAGCTACATCAAAGGAAGCAGAGCCAGCAGATTCAGCTGCCAGGGGTTCAGCTGTGGGGCCCCCAGCTTACGAAGGACACAGATCTGTTGGAAAAAGTCCAAAGGAGGGCCACAAAGGCAATCAGAGCTATGGAGTACCTCTCCTGTGAGGGAAAACGAGTCACGCTGAGAGTCAAGATTGTTCAGCCTGGAGAAGAGGAAATAAAGCCTTTTAATGGCCTTCCACTAGCTGAAGGGAGCTTACAAGAAAGATGGAGAGGAACTCTTTATTGGGGTCTGTAGTGTTAGAACAAGAGGTAATTGCTTTAAACTGAAAAATAGTGGATTTAGGTTAAATAGTAAGAAGAAATTCTTTACTCTGAGGATGGTGAGGCACTGGAACAGGTTGCCCAGAGAAGCTGTGTATGCCCTCTCCCTGGAAGAGTTCTTATTCTAGTAAAAGATATCTTTGCCCATGGTAAGGGGGTTGGAATTAGAAGATCTTTAAATGTCCCTTCCCATTCAATCTATTCTATAATTCTGTGATTATTAGGATTGTTACCCTAGCTAGCTTTAAGACATTGTCTTTTTTTCTAATCTTCCTAAGGTCATAGGGGATGATCCACAAAAGTGCTAAGATGGCTTTAAAACAATTACGTCTAATATCTACTGAAACATTCAAAAATCACCCAGCTGTCTGAAATAGATTTTGGAGCCCACTCTCATAACTGCTTCATGGTGGGCTTTTGTGGTGATCAGAGAATACCTTTAAAAACCTACCCATTTCATCCACCATGCACACCCAGGGTACTTGTGCATTGCCAGATATGTCATAAGGTGTAATAGGAAGGATAGGAAAGTATGAATGCAGTCTGTGTTGTTTCTGTGTCTCTACCATTTAGATTGCAGATATGCAGCATAACACACCATATGCAAAGCTGTTTTCCAGAGGTCATACTTTCAGAGTAATGTAAAAGAAACTAGCAGGGATTTTCTAGTCTTCATTCATTTTGCAAATCCTGTTGGAATATAGCAGCAGTTTAAGCACCTGACTGTTTTAGAACCTGTTGCCTTTACTCTTGCTGATATTGGGGTAATGACTATTGCAGGCTAATTATACACTGTGGAAAATGCTGTTGTTTTTTACTTTCCCATCATTCAGTTTCACCTTCACTTATCCTTTTGTATTTGTATAATGAAAAGAGGAGAACAGGAGTTAATTCTTTACTGTACCTTTAACTGTTTTCCATATTGACACTCACAACTCTTCAAAGATATTGCTACACATTTTTGCAGGCTCTGCTTGTCCACCTTGCACCACACAATCAATTAAAAATACATTTCCAGGGGCTGTAGAGTTGATATGCATATGAGTTTGTCACATTCATCCTGGATTGCCATGAATCTATTTCTCTGCCCTTCATCTGGCTACCAGCAAACAAAGGTTTTCTTTTTTCAAAATATTATTCAGGTACAACCTCACATTATTTTGTTTGGCTGTACCTTTTTTCTAGCAGAAAAATTTCCCTTCCCTTAAATTTCCTCAACCTCCATATTAAAATCACAGTGCAGAGAACTGAACATGCTGAAGAATACTGATTTTCCATGACTTCAGCTAGAGCCATGTTTTACAACTTTTCATTTAAATTATGTATTAAAATTAATAAATTATGAGAAAATTGGCCTTATGTGATATGACATACAAATCTATGCAGAGCAGTGCCCCAGGATTTTTAAACTGCATTTTAATCCCATCAATCAAATCTATAGAATAGCAAGCAGAAAAAGGCTGAATTTTCACCAATTCTTAGATTCCCAGAGGCTGTGCAGATGATTTTATCTTCAAGACATACTCAGTACTCCTGACTCTGGTTAGCTGCATACTGCTCCCCACCACCACTGCCACACAGATGCAATGGGATTGGGAATGAAAAACATTTGCCACGGGTGCAGTGCATGTGTTTTTTACCAGCCTACCACCTATTCACCCTTCCTTAGTGAAATGCATTAAAACTGCTCAGAAACAATCCCTTTTTCTACAGGGTCCAACCTGAAACAGGGTCCATAATAATCATCCTTGTTCTTTGCAAGATGCATTCACAAAAGAATTTGCACAATAAAACACCACAGAGATTTTAATGATGTAACTGCTAACCTGGAAGTCAATGGACCTATGGAAATGTATATGTAGTAAAGGGCTGATATATAACATTTATTGGCATGATCCTCTTTTGCCTGTGACATGTGCCTCCAGATGCAATTATGTAAAGAAGAGGAAAACATTTCAATTCTGCGTTGGTAGTGTTTTACACCTGCTATATTCCATTACTGCTTATCATTTCCATTTTTTCTGCTAGCAGACTATGCAGAAGTTTTATTGTTGTACGTATGTCATGTGGTATGCTAGGATAGCATAGCATGAATCATTTTAAGTTTTAGCTTTAAGTCCATAAATGACTTTTAACTTGTGTAAATAAGCCTACAACAACCAAGAATAAATAAATGGCCTTAAACTGAAAGAACGTAGGCTTAGACTAGATATTAGGAAGAAATTCTTTAGTTTGAGGGTGGTGAGGCACTGGAACAGGTTTCCCAGAGAGGTTATGCATGCTCCTACCCTGGAAGCATTCAAGGTGAGGCTGGGCAGCACTTTGAGCAACCTAGTCTAGAGGGAGGTGTCCCTGCCTATGGTAGGGGAGTGGAACTAGATGATCTTAAGGGTCCTTTCCAACTCAAACCATTCTATGTTTCCGTGATTCTAAACCATATTCTTAAATTAGATTACACATCTAGCTAGACCAGACAAAAATCTAAAATAATGGTTACTGTGTAACAGATGAATAGTGGATCTGAAACCTAAATTTTAAATAGGTATGCTATTATATTGATGGAACTGTGTTTGTCTGGATATTCTCCTACTGATACAAAATCTTTTCAGTCTGAGATTTATTAATGATACTGAGTAACAGGTGTAATACGAAGAAAACAGACGTTGGTTTTCAGGGGATATTCTCTCTTCTTAGGATAAGAAAAGCCTGTTCTATCCACTGGTACTAGGGCATGAGGCTGTAAAAATCAGATGGAAACTGCTGAACATACAAAGCAGAAAATCTTGTACTGCAGCAACTTTTATGTAAAGCAGGAAGCACTAAAGATGCTTCATGCTTTTAAAAGTATTGAAGCATTTTAGATGTGCTGTGGTGAAATATTCAGTGAGGAATGAATTCATGCATTTACATATACCCTAATATATGTCATGACAGGTAATGCGACTCCTTCACACATCTGCATTGTTCTCTTACAGCTATGTTTCAGCTTTGTCCATTGTGTCTGATATTTTTTTTTTACTTCCAGTGGAAATGTCAGAGTCTTCCAAAGAGCATTATTGAATTCTTATTGCAGTCCAAAATATATTTGAGTAACATTTGTAATGAATTTTGCATTAAAAGGAGCCCATTTAAATATCCTAATACAGTCATTAGTTATCATTAGCTCTCCAAAACAGCTTCGTCTGAACTGATGCCTATTTTTAGCTATCTTTGGTAACAGAGTATTTAATGATTCTGTTATGTAGAAGTCTTTTACAACATGAACTTTTCCCTAGAAATTAGAATAGAGTATTTCACTTCAATTAAGTGACCTAAAAAATATCAAGTCTAACTGCCTGATCACTTCAGAGATTGTGAAATCCTAAACTATATTATTAAGGGCATTATCCAAATGCCTCTTGAACATTTACTAGCATAGGGCATCAACCACCTCATGGAAGCCTGTCCCAGTGTTTGATCATCCTCACAGTGAAGAAACTTTTCCTGATATCACTCTTAGTACAGTTCCATCCCATTCCTGCATTCCTGTTTGTCTTCATGAAGATGTTTTCTTTAGAATGGTTCAGTGCTTTCTTTAGAATTTTTCCTGCTTCTGACATACCTTAAAAAGTCTTTTTTGTTTTCTGATAGTACACCAACTAATGTCAACTCAAATTGCACTTTAGTTTTTCTTGTTTTGTTCCTACAAACTGCATCTCCATGTGAAGTGTGACTTTGCTTCTCAAGATCACATATTTTCTTATTCTGCTCTAGTTCCAAGAGGAGATCCCTGTTCAACAAAGACTGTCTTCAGCTCTGCTTCCTTGACTTGTGACATGCCTGCTCCCGGGCTTTTAAAAGGTGGTGACCAGCTTATACTGACCCCTAAAATTTCTAATGCACATTCCCAATAGGATGGCCAACTAGCTCCCTGAGTAGCTTAAAGTTCAGGGTGACAACTTGGCTGAGATTTTTTCTCATTAGATCAACAATTTTTAATTCAACTATTTCATGAACACTGACTGACAAAGCAGTCATCTACTATCACAAAATATTGTTTGAAAATCCTGTATTACTCAGTATAAAGATAAAGCTGTAAATTAGCTGGGACAGGAGATACAAGTATTCTAATAATTGAAGTCAAGAAAGTTCCAGCTCTTTAATAACACATGACAAAGGAATTTCAGTAAATTACTAGTATTAATTGCCCTTGATAGAATAGAACCAGCAAGGAATAGTGTTAAGAATCAGGTAGTCTTTCTTCCAAGGTGTGGGGCTTTTTTAATCCCCGAATTCTCCTAGGGAATTTAAGTTTAAAGTTCAATTTGTGGAATTGATTCTTGCATTCAAAAGATCTTATCTCAAAAGAAGACTTTTGCTCCATCCCGGATGTTTTACAGTCTTGATAAATTAAGCTCCTATTACTATCTTCAGGCTCAGTGACAAAAGCCATTGGCATTCAGTTCATGCAAAAGTAAACAGAATTTTTGAAATATAATCATTTTGGGGTATGATTTTTAATTAACTTCTGAATGAAATGCAGATACTCAGAAATTCTTCTCTATTTCAAATCTTTCAAGAAACTGGCCTTCCAGCTGCAACGTTATTTGTGTACTAGTTGTTCATTCTTTAAGAACTTCCACTTCAGTGGTTATACATAAATGTTGATCTCAGAACATTTACTGGGTTACCTTTCCTTTTGACTTTAAGATCCCAGTTCAAGGGTGCAAGTTAACACACATCCAAACTCTTGAAAGATGTCTAAGGAATAAAGTTCAGTAGGCTCACCCTTGTAACAGTGGATGCCAACTGCATCAGGATAATAGAGCATTCTTGCAGAGAGCATTGGAAGATCTATGGTGTTTCAGGCAGGCTAAAAAATAGACAGCAACTTGAAGCGTTGCTTGCTAGCTAAATAGCTATGAATGACAAAGTTTGATTTGTGGAGTGTCACAATACATTCTTCACAGGAAACTTTATCTTACAGTTCAGGAAAATAGTCTACCTGAGAACCTGTCCTGTTTTAGTTGGAGCAGAGTTGATTTTCTTCATAATGTCTGATAGGCAGCTATGTTTTGGCTTTAGGAGAAAAACAATGTTGATAATACACTGACGTTTTAGATGTTGCTAAGTGGAGCAGTACAGAGCCAGGGACATTCCAGTTTTCAGCTTTCCTATCCCACTGGCTGGAAAGGGGAATGAGCAAAGGGCTGCATGGTGTTTAGTTTTTAGCTTCTAGCTGGGTTAAACCACAATAGAAACTTGAAAGAAAGATCATTTCCTGTGTCAGCAAATGTTCTTTTAAGAACAGAAAAAACTCAGGTTCTTAACAGAAAAAGCTTAACCTCTTTACTTGTAACTGTCTTTTCAAAGTTGTGTTCGATCTTTTGTTAGTACACTTTAGTACTCAGGTGTTTGACTATTTGAGGTGGGTACAAAATCAGCCCTTCTGATTAAAGTTGTTGCATGTTGCATGAAGGTGTTGTAGAGCTTTTGTTTCAGAATAACAGAAAAAAAGATGCTCAACAGAAAATGGACACTCTAGGTTTGACCGAGATTTTCTGGTCTGATATTAAAAAAGAACCCACAATATTAAAAGTCCATTTTAGTACAGCTCACTACATCTATTGCCTGGCTTATGTCCAGGCAGGATAATGAGCTCCACCGTCATGCCCTGGGGTATCTGATCTAGCTGCAGGCTATAAGAGAGTTAACTTCTTTTTTCAGATGTCAGGAACAAACTTCCCATCTTTGACATTTAGCTGAGGTGGAGTTAATGCTGCTCAAGCATGCTGATTCCAATTTACCAGATCTGATAAAGATAATAATTAGGATTCCTATAAAGAACTACAGTTTCATGTGTATTCTTATTCTTCTAGTTTAGCCAATATCTTCTAAGCAGAAGACGCTAGTTACTCTGGAATATTTTGTCATTAGATTAATGAGGGAGCATATCAAAAGAACAGTAGTAAATATATTAAAAGTTAAACTTGTCACAGGGCAAACTTGTCCTGGCAGAGTGTGGATTCAAAATATCATTATTAAATGCACTTCTTGTTCAGACTATATTATTTCTAGCAACTGAGAATAAGCCAATTTCTGTTAAGTTTCACATCTTATCCTGCTGGACTACTGTGTACTGTTTCATATCTAATCTTACTGATTTTCAGGTTCCACAGTAGGTATTTTAATAAAAGATTTACCTCCCACCAGGGAAGGGCTATGTTCTACTGTAGATACATTTACCAATATTACAGATGTAGCTTCTCATCATCAAAGATGAGACTAGGTCTAGTAAAACTAAAAGGAAGTTAAATGAAACTGCAGTATTTCACCAAAACTTCCTAAAACACAAAATGAAATAAAGTAAACTAAAGCAAACAAACAAATAAAACAAAAGGATTCTTAAATCTGAGCAAACACTGAGGAGAAAGGTCAGGTAAAGCAATTAAAATGTACTTTATTGCTAGTCCTAAAGGTTACAACAGAAGATCTCAGATAGACGTATTCTCAAAAGATATTGAAAAATCTGAGTGTGAAGAATTCTGGAAAGCAATTTTTTCAGTATATGCTGAAAATATCTTAAAAATAAACTGTGTCATGGATAAGAAAGACAAAGCATGTCTTGCAATCCCTAAGGTAAATATAACATTTGTTTTAAAAGCTGTGCGAAGAATTCTGGTCACACCAATAGTTTTTTTAACGTTTGTTTAAATCTATATATTTCTTAGTATTTCTGTTGTTAATGGTGACTTATTCTATGTGTCAGCTATGCTGATAAAAGAAAATTGTATAATCCAAATAATAAACATCATTTATTTTACTCAACATCAGCTCCAAAAGTTCTGCCATATACATGTTCTACCCACTTTGTTATTTCTACAGTCTGTAATGAAACTAGAAGTGAAATTTACCCTATTTTGATTCTTTTTGAAGAAATGAATGGATTTTCCTAAAATTGTAATAAAACTGAATTAAACAATACTAACACCCCAAAATCTCATCTCCCTCAAATAGGGAATTGGATTTATGTGCAGATTTGGTGTCAATGTTATTGTTAGATATTTATTTTGTATTTGTGTTATGACTGTATTATCATATATCAAATTTAAGCATGAAAGGATCCTTTTTTGTGCCACTTACTGGTTCTGAGAAAGTTTGATGCCTGCTTCTAATTGGAGGTCAGCTCTCCAGTGACAAGCTGTAAGCATCTAATAGAACTGCAGATTTGTGAGAATCCTTCTTTTTTTTTTTTTGGCTCAAAGCTTGCTTCCTGAGGTATTTCTTGTGATAAGACTGACTTGTCTAGATGAGTAATGGGTGTTGCCGTGTGGCAATCAACATCACTGTGTGGACAATTTTAGCTGTTTGCCTCCGGAAAAGAGTGCTCAGGAGTGTTTACTGTCAAAAGATCTAGCCTGTGACCAAATAACTCCAGCTTGCTATGGGAAACTGGGGAATGATGCCATTGTATCCTGTGAAGGCAAGATACAAGTTGGTGCCTCCTTGCTCCCTCTTATCTGCTGGCAAGTCCAGGAAGATAGGAACAAAGGAGTTTCCGCTAAGATCCCAGAGCCAGAAGCTGCCACTCCAAGGAGAGCTGACTCAACCACTTTGGATTTCAACTGTCACTCCAAAGACAGCTGACTCGATCACTTTGAAAGCATTGAAAAGGGGCCATCATCGCCATGGTCACCGTCATCGCTGTTGTCCTCAACAGAACAGCAATGCCCGACGACCCACCACTACTGAAGATCAATGGCTGAACAACAAACCACGCTGGATCCATGGTGGTGACTATCTCCCTCTTGCTTCCTATAAAGACTCCTTGTTTCTTCTTTCCTATCTTTTCTATCACCCTCTTTCCCTTCCCAATACCCTAATTCATAATTGTGTCAGTCCTCCCCTTCCTCATCTCCCTAATTAACATCTGTAATTAACTGGTCGGACCAACATTTGAACCGTTGTTTCTTAATCTCACACCGGGTATACAGATATTAAAAGAACCTCCTCTCCCTCCTATAAATCGGAGCAAGACAAGATTGCAGCAACTTTTGGCTTTCTGCTTCATCATACCAGCTCTACAAAAATGTTCAGTCTCATGCTGTATTTTGGTGTGGTTCAGAAAGTGAGCCCAGGCTTATTCTTTCTGTCTCAGGGTGCAGGATGGTGAGTTAAAGACATCCCATTGATCCTGAAGTCACCGTGCATGCACTCACCTTCTATGGAAGGTGACAGCCTCAAATGCAGATTTTGCAAGATCCTTAAACATCATTGGTTCCAATGAAAATCAAGTGCCCTCTGTTACTCAAGTGATGCAAGCATGATAAATAAGCCTTATTAATTCTTACAAAAGCCATAAAGCTCCAGTCACAGACAGTGACAGGAAAGCAGGCTTGAATGCATGAGCAGCCTCTTCTAGAACAGTTTGTTTTCTATTGTTTAATGAACCGGAAGCCCTAACTGCCATTTCATCCCAAAAGGTGTTCCGTCTGGCTTCCTCCCATCAGTGACACAACGCAGAGGAGACTGCACATGACTGGTTGCCCTGCTGTATCCATTCTGAAGGCAAAGTCAAGGCTTCCATTTGCTTCCTCTAAAGTATATTGGGTGATACCATGAAATAAAGATGAACGAATAAATAAATAAATAGACTAATAATATAGTACATTGTTTTTATATAAAATTACAAGCCAAAAATAGCTCAAAGTGCCTTTCCAGCTGCACAGACCAGCCACATATTTTTGAAATACAGATATCTCCCAGGTGAAATTCAGCAGACACAGTAAGCACGGGGCCTACCCTTCAGGCACTGCTCCACATGGGTCCCCACCTGCAGGAATATCCATGGGCTGTACCTCTTTCAGGCTCACAGCTCAGCTCTGGCAGCGGTGAGGCCCTGTTGAAGCAGCTGGAGCCACTATGCTCTGACATGATGCACTGCATTTCTCTGCTCTGCCCTGCAGCCTCAACATTAGCCATGTGACCTCAAAACAAGTGAGAAATTAGATGTGCACAGTTAGATTCATCATATCTCATAAGCATCTTATGAGAAAACATATCTAAGGCCTTTATGATTAAATAGCAAGAGGATGGGAAGGCTTCTCTGCAGCATTAGTTATTTCCAAACGCATCAAAGGAAGCATGATAAAAGGTAGAAGAAAAGTGTGATGTCAATATATTGATACAATTCTGACTTTCTTAAATATCCCCATATCAAAGATCATACCTTTTTAAAACAGTGATAGCTTATGCAACTTCTAGTCACCCCAACAAAGAGCACATTATAAAAAAAATTATACTGTTCAAAGTCTGTGAAGCTGAATACTGAAAACAGTTCTGATCCATTGCATTTTTTATGTGAATGCACCTAGAATGGACTGACTCGTTTCAATTGAAGTTACACATTATTGACAGTAATGTTATATATATAGAAAACCAACAACATAAGCAGAAATTGAACACAATTGAACTGCAGAAAGTACCCACACACTCTTCTGTATAAAACAAGACGTAGAATTTCACAGGCTATGTGGACTAAAAAGAATAGTTAAGTTTTTATGTTTGCTTTCATTTCTGTTATTTTCCTTTTTTTAGCTGTTTTTATTAATATAAATGAAAAGACCATACGTGGAAAACTGAAGAAAAACAGGAGATTGATAAAAAGATGAATCCGAGTATGTGGGATAGGCTACAAATTAAGATACTGTAATTTTTTTTTTATTTTTAGAGTTGATAATATAGACAAATGGAATTTTATTTCAGCTGTTTTCAAAAATCAGGAAATGAATACTTGTTAGTTATTCATCTATTTTTTCCACCCAATGCGGCTATCAAAGAAGTTAAAGAAAAAATTAAGAAAAATTAAATTTAAACAGAGGTCAATAAATGCGTTTTGTTTTTTTTTTTTTTTAAACACAGAATTATAAATGTGTGTAGCTGCCCTCCTAGGTATGACTGTTGAGTCAAAAACTCTAAGGTCATTAAAAAAATTATTAGAATCATAGAATCACTGGAGTTGGAAAGGATCCTTAAAGGTCATCTGCTCCAGTTCCCCTGCAGTGAACAGGGACATCTACAGCTAGATCAGCTTGCTCAGAGCCTGGTCCAACCTGGCCTTGAATGAATCTGGGCAACGTGTTCCAGTGCTTCACCACCCTTATCATAAAAAATACTTTTCTTATATTCAATATCCCCTTTGACACCATTTTCCCTTGTCCTGTCACAACAGACCCCGCTAAAGAGTGTGTCCCCTTCTTTCCTATATCTCCCCTAAATATACTGACAGGCCACACTTAGCTCTCCCTGAGCCTTCACTTCTCCATGCTGAACAGCCTCAGCTATCTCAGTCTGTCCTGGTAGTAGAGGTGTTCCATCTCTTGAATCATTTTTGTGGCCCTCTTCTGGACCAAGAAGGTCCAATAGGTCCCTAATAAGGGAACAACTACGTCCACTGAGACTTTGGCATTTTACTGTTCATGTTACATAAAGTTTGCCTGAGTGTTCAGAAGGACTGAACTGTCACAAGCCCACGGGACCAGACGGCCTACACCCTCGGGTGCTGAGAGAGCTGGTGAGGGTGATTGCCGAGCTGCTCTTGGCCATCTATCAGTGCTCCTAGTTAAATGGAGAGGTCCCAGTGGATTGGAGGCTTGCTGATGTGACTCCCATCTTCAAAAAGGGCCGTAAGAAGGATCCAGGGAACTATAGGCCTGTCAGCCTGACCTCGGTACCCGGGAAAGTAATGGAGCAAATCATCTTGGGTGAGATCACACAGCATGTGCATGGTGTCCAGGGGATCAGGCCCAGCCAGCACGGGTTCATGAAAGGCAGGTCGTGCTTGACCAATCTCATTTCCTTCTATGACTGGGTGACCAGCCTGGTAGATGAGGGAAAGACTGTTGATGTAGTCTACCTACACTTCAGCAAAGCCTTTGACACGGTCTCTCACAGTATTCTCCTGGGGAAACTGGCTGCCCGTAGTCTGGACAGGTATACACTACTTCGGATAAGAAACTGGCTAGAGGGTCGTGCCCAACAGGTAGTAGATAATGGAGTTAAGTCCAGCTGGCAACCAGGTTCAAGTGGTGTCCCCCAGGGGTCGGTACTGGGGCCTATCTTGTTTAATATCTTTATTGATGACCTAGACGAGTGGATTGAATGCGCCCTCAGTAAATTATCTGTGCAGATGACACCAAGTTGGGAGGTGGTGTGGATCTGCCTAAGGGTAGAGAGCTCCTTCAGAGGGATCTAGATAAGCTGGATTACTGGGCAGAGGTGAATGGGATGAGGTTCAATAAGGCCAAGTGTCGGGTCCTGCATTTTGTCCACAACAACCCCATGCAGCGCTATAGGCTAGGGGACGAGTGGCTGGATGATTGTGAAGAGGAAAGGGATCTGAGGGTGTTGGTTGATGCTCGGTTGAACATGAGCCGACAGTGTGCCCAGGTGGCCAAGAGGGCCAACGACATCCTGGCCTGCATTAGAAATAGTGTGGCCAGCAGGAGCAGGGAGGTGATCATCCCCCTGTACTCAGCTCTAGTGAGGCCGCACCTCAAGTATTGTGTTCGGTTTTGGGCCCCTCACTACAAGAAAGACTTTGAGGTCCTGAAGTGTGTCCAGAGAAGGGCAACGAAACTGGTGAGGGTCTGGAGCACAAGTCTTATGAGGGGCGGCTGAGGGAGCTGGGATTGTTTAGTCTGGAGAAGAGGAGGCTCAGGGGAGACCTCATCGCACTCTACAATTTCCTGAAGAGAGGTTGTAGTGAAGAGGGGTTTGGCCTCTTCTCCCAGGCAATGAACAGGACCCGGGGAAATGGCTGCAAGTTGTACTAGAGGAGGATTAGGTTAGATATGAGGAAAAAATTTTTCTCTCAGAGAGTGGTCAGGCACGGGAATGGCCTGCCAAGGGAGGTGGTGAAGTCGCCATCCCTGGCAGTGTTCAAGAGGCGCCTGGATGAGGAGCTACGAGATATGGTTTAGTTTGTGGTAGCAAAGGTAATGAGAAGACAGTTGGACTGGATGATCTTACAGGTCGTTTCCTGATTCTATGTGATTCTATGATTCTATGATTCTAAGGACAAATTCATTGGAAATATTGGGAAATTTAGAGAAAGGGAAAGAGAACCAGAAGAAAAGAGCAACAAAAAGTCTTTTCCATCATTATCTGTGCACATGAACTTATCTTGGAATTCTGTGTTAGATTGTGAATGCCAGAATATACTATATGGCAGAAATCCATGCCTGGCTATCAAATGAAATCAAGATCTTTCTTCCTAGAGAATGCACAAACTTAAATCAAAGTCCTTGGTCAAATGTATCCTTGCTGGGAGAAAAACAGCATGAAGTGGTCTTGTACTTCCCTGTGAGTATGTATCATGCAGTACGTTACATCTACAAGTTGACAAGCATGTCACCATCTCTGAAGCTACTACTCATCTCTTTGTGTAGATGAACTTTAAATTATAGGGAGTTGATTGCTGTTGGAGTGCATTCCTCAGCTTATTAACAAGAATGGGAAAAGATCTCTTGATGTTTTAACTAGATGGATTTATTCCACTGGGAATTTGAATTGATTCTACAATAATCATTGCTCTCAGATCAGATTTCCTAATGAATCCGTTCTCAGAGTAGTGCCATTAACTCAAAGCTAAAGTTTCAGAATAAGATAGGCCCTTTATTTTAGAGAAATACACCACTGATTCAAAAACATTGACCTGATAATCAAGTAGATCTTTTCATCTTTAATGAAATGCTGTACCTATTCCAGAATATCACCCAAAGGCAGGTTATTTGTTCTCTGCTAAGCTCCCCTGTGCAGTTGTTCAGAATAACAGTGAAAATGGCAAAAGATCCATGCCGTGAGAACAGTCTGCTTCAGTCAAGGTTGAATGCTGACCTGACCAGAATAATGATTATACTGGGCAACAGCTCATCAAAATCTGGATTTGCCTTCTTTAACCTCTGAAAGACAGATGCAGGGAAGAGGAGAAAATGCTCTACTCTATAGTAAAATTTTTCCTTCATTGACAGAAAAGATATTTTCTGTAAAGACATTTCTCTTTATTTGTTCAATGCCAGTAAGACAGGGTAAGCTTACTTACTTAAAGTAAGTCATACTTTAAGTCATTGTGGCAGTAATATACTCAGCCATACATGCTCAGGTAGAGTTAGATGCTCTGGAAAAAAAACTGCAATACTTCAATCGACTATTTGCCACTGAACTAACTGTTCAACTGTTCAAAATTGAGAGACAGGTGCTTCCTGAGCAATAACTAGAAATCTCTTTTTCTTGCTGATGATGTATCCGAAATCAAAGTTTTTGTTCATCTTTCTTCCACAAGTGCTTCATATATATTTTGGCCAACTGTTTAGGTTTCAAAAGAAAAAAGGGGAGTTAGCATGGTTTCCTGTGTGGGTGAGTCTGTTTCCATGTGTGGGCCTGTCCTGAAAAAATTTTGAAAGATCATTTTCTTTAATCAAATAGGGCAGAAAAGCAGAGGCCTCAAGATTACTAAAAAAAAAGAAAAAGTGAAAAAATGATGGTGATGGCCAGCTACCTTTTTTTGTTGTTGTTGTCAACTGAGATTTATCCAAATAATGTCATTGATCCAGAAAAGAGCGTATTGTTGGATTTCCTTGAAATTTTAATTTCAGTTAAATTTCAATTACTTTCAATCAATATCAAGAGAAAGGACAATGAAGGATCTTCCAATATCCTGGAGCCTAAAAAAAGCAGTTATTGGGAGAACCAGGTTTCATTTATTTGGATCTGAAGCATCTGCTTCTGGAATAACAGTATTTGCAAGTTTCTTGACATATTTTATAAGAATGTTGACTCTCAAAACAGTGAAAGAAAGCATATGTCACCCAAGTGTGTTATGTGATTCAAAAAGAAGAAAGAACTGCTCTACTATTTTCAAAAATTTGGGACTGGCATTAATGTGCTGGATTCTTCCAAACTGTTATATGTACACCACTTGGCTAATTTTTAAAACACTGTCAGAGTAGCACAATTGTATTATACAGCCTGCAAATGAACAGCTTAACGTTATTTAATATTTTGTTTTGTATTATTATTTAATATTATTATTATTTAATAATAAGAAGTCAGTAATTAAGCTTTGCAATAAAAAACACAGCAAAAACTATGTAGTACAGTGTATAGACATTCAGTGATTGTTTAATATTAACATTCTAAGCTACTACCTTAGACTGTTGAAAAAGGACTGTGCCAATGAAATAAATGAAATAATACCTATTTGCATTACTCAGATTTAACAGAATATGCATGTATTGCATAAGCAAAAATATTTCAGGAATTACTGACATTTCTGTTCACTGCAAGGCCAAAGTAAACACAGAGTTTTCTTAATTTAAGCCTATTTTGCTTGTGGAAGATTTTTGAACTTGAAGAATGGAGTCCGTGACAGCTGTACTCTATTGTCTCCTCTATGTTCACCAGTGGAATATGATCCTCTTGCTTGTGCTTCAGTTGATCCCATGTTTGTTGTATTCCTGGATGCAGTAAAACAGTTTTCAGTAGAGGGGAAAGAATATTCTTGTTTCAGATACAAAGGAAACAGAGATTTTGCATCTGAGGAGAAACTTACAACCTCATTATCTGGGACTACTTCTTGAACTGAGGAATCCCACGTCAGTATCATCTCTTGATTGGTGTATCACCTGGCCTCTGTCTGTGGCTACAGAATTTTCTGTCCTGTAGATCCAATTTTAAGTACTCCATTCTCATGCAGATGCTTTAGATGCTCTCTGGAATTTCAAACAAAACTATGTGTTTTGTTTAGTTAACAGAATCAAATCCTGATTCTCCTACACATATTTTCTAGCCACTATATAATTATGTAAAAACTGGACGGCCACAACTGAAGAACAGGACTAAGAAAAGTGGGTCCTGAGAGCATGGCTGTACATACACTCTTCATGGTTTCCCTCTGCAGACTGTAAGAGCTGTTACTGGCTACAGGTGCCTTAATTTATTCAGCAGAGGCTAACACTGAGGACTCAAAAAAGTGCTCAGGCACAAGCTTATAGGAAGCATATTCTAGGTCATTTGTTTCTAACATTACAGCCTTACAATTATATTGGTACACAAGATAATAGTTAATAAAAAGACTAAGCAACGTAACCGCAATGAGAGCATCCTAGCAAAATTAGCCTGATGCATCTTATCTCATGAACATAGGACAGATAGTGCTCTGCTCAAAAATCCTGGTTTACTGTGTTTCAGAATAAATTATCTGATGCGCATGCAGCGTAGACAATATGTACCACAATTAGGCTGATTGATTTTCACACATTATTTATTCCTTAAGCACATATGCTACATGTATCTTAACAATTCTTCAAAATTTGTTATTGGCTATTACAAAATCGATTATCTGTAAGGAGCACGACTTGAGCTTAAAGTTTTATAGTGATTGATCAATCAAGTCACACACAAGTTAATAACTGTTTACCTCTTACCATTCACTTTCTACATCATTTTGACTGAGCAAATGGCTTTTTTGATTCCATTTTGACTTAGAGAAATGGAACATAGATTGTACCTATGTGGACTATAAGTACTCCTCCTTTGTACATTTACAAAATAAGATAAATGAAGGTAAATATTAAACTTCTTATTTTCCAGATTTTCATAGGTACCATACTGGGGTGACAGAAGCCTTTATTTGTTTTACCTGGAAAATGATTCCCTCAGATATTAGCCTAATGCCTAAAATTTTTATTTGTTTTTCAGTCTACAATTGGGAAAAAAAAAAAAAAAAAAAAAAAAAAAAGATATTCTAGAAACATTGCAAGGCTGTCAGGAGATCATAAACACTTTTTCTTTGGGATTTCCAGAAATGTCAGCAGAAAATTTAACACATGAGTATGAATGTTATCTTGTCTTCTTGGAGACAATGATTTTGAAGTTGAAAGATTCTATTTTTCCATCTGAACTAAGCTCAGTATGTAGGTGCTTTCCTCAGTAAGAAATATAGAAATGTCACAAATTCCAGAGACCAGGAAGAGCAAAATATGCCTAGGTCAGATACTCAGTTTTGCTAGGTTCTCTCAACACTGTCTCTGTGTGTGCTTCTGGACATTTAGGTTCTAAGATAAACATCTTCATTGTTACCACAATCTTAAAATAGAGCTTGCTTTAATATTGCAATTTTGTCCAGAAAGAAAAAACGCCAGCACAGGCTTCCATGTCTCCTTTTGACCTGGTGTAACCTGATCATAGTAGGGCCAAGGCTGATCATAAATAATCATATATGCCACTGTATCACCAACTATCCCAAAAATCAGCCAGATGATTTGAAGAAACTTACAGTGATAGTAACTGAAAGACATTGACTAGGAGAGTATAAAAATATGTGAGATGTGGCAGAACTCTCAGTGCTGTTCTGGGCATCAAAACTTGAAAACATCATTTCTTTGCTATTAAGTAAATTTGACAATCTCCATGGCCTTCCTCTGGAACTGTCCCAATAGCTCCACAACTTTTCCTGTGTGTAGGGCCCTGGGCCTGAATGAGGTATTCTAGATGGGGCTTTACAAGGTCAGTAGAGGCAGACAAGGCACCCTGCTGGCCATCTCTCTTTCATAGAATCATAGAACCACAAGGTTGGAAAGGACCTATAAGATCATCTAGTCCAACCGTCCTGCCATTCAATGCAGCCCAGGACACAGTTGGTCTGTGCTGCAAATACACACTTCTGGTTAATGTCCAGATTTTTGTTCACAAGGACCACCACCACAGGGCTGCTGTCAATGAGTTCTCCTCCCAGACTGTACACATATATGGGATTGCCCCAACTAAAGTGCAACATCTGGCACTTAGCATTGTTGAACCTCATTATGTTCACCAGGGCACGCTTTTCAAGCTTGTCCAGGTCCCTCTGGATGTCATCCCTTCCTTCTGTTGCGTGGACTGTACCACTCAGCTTTGTGTCATCAGGAAGCTTTTTTTCACTCTTTATGTCATTGATTTCAAAGAGAAACAGAACACCTGGAGGACACTACTCATCACTGGCTTCTCTATCACTCATCTTCCCTTCCCCATCTCCCTAAGCAATTAGGATTTGTAATAAACTGGTTGGGCTAACATTTGACTCATTGTGTCTTAATCTCGCCATTGCGAATACATTAAAGAACTTCCTCTCCCTCCTATAAATTGGAGCGAGACACATGGATACACAAACAGTTTTGATATTTGTTATTTCTGCAGACTAGTAACAGGCTTTTTTTCCCGTTTATGGTTGCCAGAATATTTCTTCTATTTTTAACATAGTTTGCAAATGAAAAAAACAAAACTGTGGATGGAAAACAATAATTTCCACATTCATTATGATGAGGGTAAGATGGTTTTTACTGAGTTCACAATATAAATTTCCATCAGCTATCTGAATCTAGACTCAGGAGTTGTCCTATAATTTTTACTTTACCAAGAAAACAGAATTAACTAAGAGAACTTTTGATTGGGAAGTATTAAAATGTTAGTTGTTGGTTTGTTTTCTGTTTGTTTAATAATAGTAAGGGTTTCCCAGTGAGTTCAATCTGATTTTTTGAGTTTGGTACAGATTCCTGTCTAACACAACACTTTTCTAGACTGGGAAAAATCACTATGGTGGGGATCAGTGTAATATGCCTTCCATTTACTTGTACAACTTTTACTGGTACAAACCTACAGGAGGACAGAACAATGTTATTCACCATATCTGTGGTCAATGAGCTAACTACTTTTAGCACTGAAGGTGTCAGCTCAGTTATTTACAGTCTTTAAAGAGACATTTCATGCATAGAGAAAGACATAAAAGTCTAAATCTTGGAAGTTCCAGAATCTTATCATAAAACTTTCATTTTTATCATATGGTTCCTTAAATGCTCCAGACATAGTCTTTACCAAGGGCACGGTATGCTAGCCAAGCCAAAGGATGGTTACTAACTATGCCTTCTAATTGGTAACATCATTTTTTTACTGATTGAAGGAAAGCACAGTTAAGTTCAAAAGACATCCACTTTCAAAAGGCTTGTATCCCATTTCCATCTTCTGCAGGATTATTTCCAGATAAAACCATACATTCAGGTCACAGAAGCTGACAAACAAATTCTACAAAACTGGCAGTGAATGATCACTGAGAATTTCTGCCTTTGTTGACAATGACAGAAGAGAATAAAACTCCTAATGTTCAACACTGCATTTCTCATTAAATATCACTGCAATCCACACAAATGAATTAGAGAACATCTAAAGACATAAGAATCAGCTGAAGAGCACTATACTAATATTGAAAAGATAAAAATATACCCATCTTTCATTAAAACCTTTTCATTAAAAATAAAACTCTACTATTTCAGTGCTCATTTTTAAATTAAATAATAAGCTTATATTACAGAGCTATGAAATCATCTGAGTCACAATTGAAAATCTGGCTTTGCTGAAGCTTAATTCTACACATTAATGCACTTTCTTTCTGAGATATGTCTAATTCACTCTGGTGAAAGTTTCTTTTTTTCTAAAAATGGTTGCACAGAAGTGTATGGGCCAAAATGTCAAACCACATCATCTTTCTATTTCTCTAGAGAACTGTGTAATCTAATTAGAAGCAAACCTATAATTACTTTTTCAATAACTGACCCTTTCCAACTGCTTCTCGCAAAAGCTCCCAAAACAACCTTACCTTCAACAAGTCCTTTGCAGTTAACAATGCAACAGACAGCGCGCTTATGTTTAGTCAGACATCAGATTAAAAGCAATAAAAGAGGAGCTACTACCTTGGAGAAGAAAATTACAATGAACTTTTGCCAGCCTTGTTAGGCTAAAGATGCTGGATGAATGTATGTTCCATGTATCCCTTATGTAAAGCCAAAAGTGAAAAGGAGTCATTCCCACAACATAGATTGCACAGCCTATCAGTGTGTGACTGAAATGTAAATGTAATTATTCTTACACTATTTTTATCCATATTAGTCTTGCACTTTCTTCTTTCTTTAATATTCAGTTTACAAACACTACTGAGCAATATGCTATCATTGCTCAATCTGCTTTGTGCAGCATTCTGTATGAAGTTGCACTGGCCCAGACTCCTACTACTGCTCAGTGGTTTACACTTAAAATAAACTTAATTTTGAATTCATTCAAATCCGAAGTCCAAGGCAAATTTATGAATTGCAAATCTGCCAAGATATGAGAAAATAAAATCCACTGAATTTTACATAAATCAAGAAGGTTGAGAATTTTGTAACAGTCAGAGATAACAAACGTTCCTTACACCAAGTTAATCCATACTTTTTATTTAATACGATTATTTATAACAAATGCAATTCTAGATTTGTCCCTACCTGACATTGTCATGCACATTTCCATAGTCTTCACTTTTTACTTCAGTGCAAATGTTGATATAAGTTTGTAGGAGAATAATTTAGAGCTGACAGTGATTCTGTGCCCCAAAGTTATTTTCATACATAGTTCATCTACTTGAGTTTAGTATTCTACATATAACCTAACCGAGATGCCTCTAGCTGTTTTATTCATTTGCAAACTTTTCAAGAATGTAACAAAGATGACAGCAATTATTTGTATTTCTGTAGATATTTTTACTTGATTAGTTTTCAGGAAACAGTGTGTCCTTTTCTCTCTATGCTTGTCTCTTTTGTCTTCTGTCCTTTCTAGCTTTCTCTTCTATCTCTTTCAAAATGTGTAGGTTAGTCCTTAAAATAACCTTAAAGACTATGATGGAACTGTAGGGTTTGAAGTCATTTACAAAGGAATTAATGCCGAGACATTTTTCCCAGCCAAGTCTTATCTTCATCCAGTATCACTTTAATAATTCTCCTTTCCCCTTTTTCTTTTCCTTGCTGTCATCTTCTACATGTTGTAAAAGTGACTTCAGAAGAACTTTTCATATAATTAATTCATTATGGTGGTTTTTAATAAGCACCATAGACAGTGCTCTCAGACCATGATTTTTCTGGTTCCTGCATTTTATTTCTTACTTCCTTTTACCTGTTTCACTATGATATTTAAAAATATTTTTTAAAAATAATCCCCTTAAAATTAAATGCCCAGGATATGATTTGTATTATTAACATATGCTGTCCAGGTTAGCTACTGAAGTAAATGAGAGTTTTAAGAGCTCAGTTTTGTAGGCCTGTACCTAGAATTTACTGAAATGTTTCCTCTTCCTGTCTACATAACTTTCTGAATTGTCTTGGAAGATAACAGATATATGTATGTTTAAAGTGTACATGTTTGCATGGATAATTTAACTTCAAAATTATTCTAGGAGCTAGCTAGCTGCTTTGAAGAGTTCTCTTATTAATATCATTATTTTTTTACTCCTTACAACACATGAAATATTTATCCTACTGAAGGCAGTAGAATAAGGTTCTTTCAATTTGGCAAAGAGTTTATCAAAAAGCTCTGAGGTATGTTGAACTAAACATAATTGCCCTACATATTTACATGTGCTGCATGTTAGAATATTACAGGTACCTGTGCAAACCCTTAATTTGCTTACAGGCTATATTTATTTCATTGAATCCTGTTTTTTTTTCTTATACCAAACATACAAAGTACATAACAGATCAATGAGCAAACACAGGAAAATAGTATTTTTTCTGATCGTTTTCTTTAGCAGTATATATTTATTTGATAAAAAAAATCAATTCAGTTCATATCAGAGACTGCTAATATTTCTCATTTTGCTGTCTTTGTACGAGTATTTTTTATATATGACGTACATTGAACTTTAAATAATTTTATATTGTTCAGAAAGATGAAGGGACATTTTATATGACCCATGAAATCCTCCTTATTATTGCAGTCAAATCTATTTTTATTTATCTTGGGCAAAATTGTCATATTTAACATAATCAAAGAATTATAGAATCAACAAGGTTGGAAAAGACCTCCAAGAGCATGTAGTCCAACCATCCACCTACCACCAATATTTCTCCACCTACCACCAATATTTCTCCATGTCACTCAGTACAACAAACACAGAATTTTACTACCATTACCACTTTTTTCTTTTCTTAAGTGTCAATAAAAATGCTGTGCACAGGCGTGTTTGGAGCACAGTTTTGCTGCCATTTACCGTCTTTTCCACTTTCTGGCGGTGTTCTTCAGCAAACTCTCTGTCTACCATAACATATGTTCTTGCATCAAAGCCAGACAGGAGGTGTACTTGATGATCCACATGCCAAAGCATGTAACGTTATTTTTTTAAAGCAGTGGACTAAATCTAGATACCTGAAGCTCTAATCTTTATCATTTATCAAATGTTTTGCTTGACATCAAAAGGGAAGCTAAGCAGTTGACTACATACTCAGCATGGAGCCTGCTTCTTAATTGCTGTCTTTACTTACAATGTAAATGTTCTAAAAATATATACTTTCAAGTTTTGAGGTATTTTATTTCCTGCATTTTGCAAATAGTCTTTCCACTGTTCCTAATGAGATTCATATGCATATTGATCAGAGGCTTGTATACCCACGGTCATTGTGATCCAAAGCATAAACTGACCAAAGATTCATTCACAGACCATTAATCAGAAATTAGAAATTAAGAGAATTCTCTCTGCCACATAACAGCAGTGGATTTTTATTGGTTGCTATTCAGCTAACAGTAGGATTATAGTACTCTTGACAAAGATCACCTATGCATCTGGCTAGATGCATTCTTGGTGTCTTATAACTTATTTGACTGGAGTTTTGATGTTCTCAACTAAGAAGAGGGTATGTAGTCATATCTCAACTTTTAAAGTTGACAATTTAGTTGTTACTGGCTCATCTGGGTAGAGAATAGACAAAAAGAGAAAAAGCAAACAAACAACACACACACCCCCTCCCTCCCCAAATAAAAGCCTACAATTTTTATTTTACTTGTTCTTATCTTTCAGATTTAGTTCATTTTTCACCCTAAAGGTTCGGCTAAACTTATTATGTAAGGGTATACTAGTGAAGAAGTAGATGTTCTTTATTTGTCTCAAATGCTATTATAAAGAAATATTTTGTTATTAATACTTTTTAAAATGTTCAAATATATATGTTAAATTCATATGGAGAAATTGTGACTGATGTAGGTAAAGAGAGATGTGCTTTAGTGTTATTGCAACGTTTAAGGCTTTTTGCAGATAAAATCCTTGTAAGTACATCATGTGTCATCATCATAACTCTTTTTACTTTCTAGTGTCTCTGGATGCTTCTTTCCAAGTAACAGGCTTTCAACTTCACATATTATCTTGAAGTATGAATTTATACTTCCTTTCTAATAATAACATATAGACAACAGCAGATGAATAAAATGCATGGCCATATTTCGACTCAGGGACCCACTTGGCCATGTGTAGGGTTCTGTGATTCATGATAAAGGCCATTATGTGAACTGATGAAAGTAAGCGCTAAGTGTGTTTTTATGTAACCTTTTTCTGAAACAAAACAAAATGTATGCGAGGAAGACTACATATGTAAAACAGTGTTTATTCTGGATTCTAGGTCATCAGAAAATAATTAATTTGGTCTAAGTTGGTTATTTGTGGTCCTTTAGGCATACTTTGTGTCACACACAAAGAATTGCACAAAATTAGTTATATAACAGCTTTCTACTTTACACTTGGTTTCAGCTGAGCTTTCTTCCCATGGCACATAAAACAACTTAATTTCTTTTTTTGAATTGGATGAGGAAAGAGTTCAGCTTTCATCTCCTTAAGAATGTAAGTATATATTAATTCCCATCTTATTCTAGTTTGTCCTCCACTGAGTTCTTGTTCAATCTTTTTCCCTTTCAGAAAAACTGTATTATCACTAAAAGACAAACAAAACAAAGAAATGAAAAAGACTCTTCTTTTGTCATTGTCATCCAGTAATTTGTCCTGTCAGCACTTTTCTCACACCCAGTTCAGAACCAGAAATGACAGGTAGTTTGTGAATAAAGAAGTGTCACACATCTAGTATTAATCCAAGCACTTTCAACCACAACACTGCATAATTTGCCTTATTTTCAGGACATACATAAAACAGGAATCCTCTTGGCCGCAATGAATCAATTCTTAATTACATGTTCTAATGCAAAAGTTTTTGCACTTGCTTTAAATAAATTCTTCTTATTTATCACCCACAGTTATACCTTGCAATCTTTTCCATGTCACCACGGAAGTCACCATTGGTCCACTTATTCCTACTATCGCCCAGTTTTTACATAGAGATTCATATAATAAAGAAAATAGTATAGTCGAGATATTACAGCAAACACAAGCAATACCTCCAAAGCATAAAAATGACGTGCACATCTCAATGATTTTGAAACAATTTACAATCTGCAATTTGCCAATGTCCTTCTCTTGCAGGATAGAAGACCTCAGAATCTCAGAATCTATTGTATCCTCTCCCTTAAAATTAGAATAAAGGTTCCTCAAACAATGAGGACTTGACACATCTCTGCTCTTCTTCAAATCTTCCTGAGAAGATTCCACTCAAGATACACTCCCATTTAACTATTTCTATTGCAAACCTTTGCTTGTGTAAAACACAAATCACTTCAGATATTTTTTGAGATTTTTATCACATTTTCTTCCATCACCTGTGAACAAGGAGAATTCTTTCTCATTTGTTCTTCATATATTTAGAGGCCAAACATACACAGTTTTTGGCTCTTCAGATTAAATACCCATCTTCTGTTTTCTGCTACGTAGGATGTTTTTGTTTTGTTTTGTTCTGTTTTTCAGCACAACATATTATATTTCTATCTTGCTAAAAGCCTTATACTGCCAACTTTAAGAATATCTCTGTAGGCTTGTTTTCGTTGTCAATGATTTTAATTAGAAATGTTTCCATTTGGCATCCAGTTGGAAAGTCTTAGCTTAGTTTGACTAAATTTCTCTCTATTTGACCTCCTTTTAAAGTATATGCCTATCATTATACTGCTATTAATAATCATGTATGTAATTGTTCTATTACAAACATTAGCAAGATGCCAGCTGTAATGTGCTGTATTTTAATCTGTACTTAGACCTTAGATCTTGTGCTAAATAGCTGTTACTATAAAGAAAATTTTCTGAGTATTTAAATTAGGGAACAGAAAGACAGGCAGAAAATATTATTTAAAAGCTGAAGAATTTACATTTTGAAGTTCTGTGATGCTTAGTAACATAAAAGGGACAAGACAGCTATCACTGATTAACTAGTTAATACTGGGAATCTTACTGAGTTATATCAGAATTTAGGCAAACTTTGGCTTAGTAAATTTAAGAGATCAAGTAGATAAAGCCAAATAGTCATTTAAATCATTCTCTTAAGTAAATACAAATTGATTAGTGGAAGCATGCATTGCCACTGTTACTAAAAATCAGCAATGTTCACATCTTAAATGATAAAAAATTGAAGAAAAGTTCTGAGATTAATGTGTATACAATTTCACAGTTTTAATAAACCCAGAGAATCACAAATTTAAAAGAAGTTAAACGTAAAAGTAGCTCAAAATAAAATGGAAATTAGTTCTTCATAACATTTCACCTATATGTCCCTAACACTCTCCCTTAGCTTTGCACCAATTTCTGTCATAGTAGAACAGTTGCTTAAACAAAATTTGGAGTCAATGAACGTCAAAGAGCATCTGATATGTTTCAAGGCTACTCCCTTAAAATGTAAATGTGCAAAGAATATGCGTGTATATTTGGCTTATAAATGAATTATACTTTACTTAAAATTAACACAAGTATATTTAAAAATTACATCTAATCTGCAGAATGCAATCCCTAAAACTGAATGTCTGGCTAAAACAAATTATGCAGTCCATTAGAGAATTGAGTTGATTTCAAACCATTTTTTTCTCCCACCTGAATGTTCTTTTGGGACTGTAACAATCTCTTTATGATATCCAAGAATCTCACTGCTTAAAATACATTACCTAGCTTATCTTCTTCAAAAATAAAATATGAAAGCTGGGTGTGAAAACGGAACATTTGGCCTTACACCTCCAAACTCCAACCTAGCAAAGCGGCAGGCATTTTAGTTGCCAGGAACAGGTCAAGGAATTCACAGGGGAAGCATTCAATATCTCTATCATATCTTACTTTCATCTATTGTTTCATGGCTCTTTCAAATCCTCTGACAACTTGCTTCAAAATAAATAAATAAATAAATAAAGTAAAGTAAAAGGTATTTGTTTATGTAATTTGCCAAAATAAAAACTGAAGTTGTCTTAGGTTACATTACAACTACAAAATAAAACAGTCCATGTAACTGGCCAGAGAGAATACATACCTGCTCCAAATGGCACAGTATAATGTACATCCACACACCCAAACTCTCTTCTCCCATGTCCGCATTGCTAGGCATGGTAAATGCTATGCTTGGCCTTTTAAGGGAGAGCAGTTTTTTGTACTGTCAGTGGTTTATGGGCTGGTTCAGCTTGGTTCCATGGTTAATGGAGCGGGAGGACCCACAAACCCACACCTCAAGAAAATGGGAAGGGGAAAAGGGAAAAGGGCATGGAGATGAGCCTAAAAACAAAACAGTGGCAACAATCTGAGGAGGAAACCTAATTTACTAAGTAAGATATAGGAATGCAAAATAACACAGCATAATACAATATAATTGGAATTGAGGCTAATAAACCAAATAAAATGAGGGAGACAGAATGTCCAAAAACTGAAGGTCTTACTCCAGTGCTGAAGGCAAGAGGGATAGGGAGCACACACGCTACTGAGACAAGCAGAAAGAGAAAAAATGGCCATCTCATGACCTGCAAACAGTTTTATCTTTCCCTCTGAACAGAAAACAGAAACTAAACAGTGAACAGACCTCTGGGATATGTAGTTCTTCTTCCTGTCTGAGAACTAGGTACCCGGAACAATACATGGAACTGGAACATTAATTTCTCAAATACTATTGCACTACATGATGTTATGATGTAGAATGCCAATAACAAAAATCATAAAACCATGACATTTACAACCAAATTTAGTGCCATGTAGGCTCCTAAATCAGACTGTGGGCTGTTACCTGAGCCCAGGCTCTAGCACTGTTTCATCTGATACTACATATCACCCTTCCAAATCACAGATAATCTACTTCAGTTTTCTATATACCGAAGAGGGGGCTCAGATATGTGCAAGGCATACTGCACATGAGTACAAACAAGCTTGCTAGAAAAGTTATGAGGAATAAGAAAGCATACATCTTAAGTATGAAGCAGTTAATGGTTTCAAAGAGCTACTGCAGACATAAAACTACTAAACCCAACTCCCCTCTCATTATTAAACCTCAAACTAAGTTCTAGCAGTAGTTAAGTAAAATGTGTGCTGTGTAAATAGTCAAATTTATGTATTCCATCTGCTGTCAGATTTGACTGAGGACAACAGTATATATAGAAATGTTTCAGATTACTAATTAAATGTTCTACAGCATTCATGAAGATATATAGAAAGCAGTTCTTGGAAACTTGGAAAGTCAAGTTATGGGAAGCCAATTTTAACAGCAAGAGTAAGAAGGAGACAACAGGCAGTGTATGTACTTCTGAAACCATGTGCACTTTTGATGAGGATTAATTTCATATCTGTCATGATAGCTAGTAATTGAGTATCAGGATAATTGGAAGTAATGGCTTGGGTCAATAATACTTCTCAGAAATCCAGGCTTATGGTCTCTTGGTTATGCACAGCATTTGAGTCATGACTGAAAAAGAAATTAAATGGTATATCAGCTATCTGCTACCTTAAAGATCCTATTCCAAAAATATTGTTTTCATATTAATTTGTAAATCATGACTGGAAGAATGTAATTTATCGGCTATTTTGAAGACCATTCAGTGTGTGATTTTTACTAGTATAACACATAAATAGGTTTAATGCATTGGTTCAGCCCTATATCACTGGGACAACAGCAGCCATAATTAAGCTATAAAAAGTTTTTTAATATTGAATTAATGTTTGAGTAACTTTCTGAATCATATCTTTAATTTCATATAAAAATGTGCTATCAGCAAACCTCTACAAGTAAACATTTTGTCTAATCATCATAAAAGCAATGAACCTTTTTGTTTTGCCATGTCTGGGAGTACTAGGCATAGTTGAAGATAAATTCCAGCACATAGAAAGTGGGTTAGAAAATAAACTTTGTAAAATGACAACAGATATAGGGTAAGCACAGAGCACTGATCACCGATCATATGCAACCTTTTTCTCCATAAAGTATTTACATTTCATTGTTCTGTCGATAGGTTGAATTTTGTGTATATTTAAAACAGAGATGGAAATATGGATAACAAATAATTAAAATTATAATTCTTTGACTATTTCAGTTTTAGGTTAATCAGACAAAATACAGGTATGAAACATGAGTATGTGATCATGAAAAAGCAAATGAAATCCTAGAATAGTATTACTGTTAGAGATAAGGAAGAATTAGTGCAGTTAGACAAGACACTGGTAAGACTTCCTTTGGAATATTGCATACACTGTTCTGATAGCCTGCGTTTAAGAAAGATTAATTAAACTGCAATGCTTGCAGAGAAGGGCTGCTAAGATGATCCAGGGAAAAGAAGAGCTTATCTTGTAAGAGGAGACTAAAATAACTTAATGGAGTCTGATAGGGTATATCATTGCTCTCTATAAATACTTCAGAGGTAGATAAATGCTAAAGAAGGACAAAGCTATTTAAACTAAAAGAGAAGGTTGACACAAGAACAAATGTGTATAAATGGGAAAATTTAGGCTGGAAATTAGAAGAATGAGAGAGGTTCTGGAAGGTCTTACAGAACGAATCTAACTAGTTTAAAAGTGAGACAGGACAAGTTCAGGAACATATTATAAAATATGTTTGCATAAGAAATTGATATGATGGCTAAGAAAATCTTTTCCACTCTATATTTGCAGCATCTCACTTTGACTACCTTCATCATTAAGAACTCACTAATCACAGAATCACAGAATCACAGAATCACAGAATGGCCAGGGTTGGAAGGGTCCTCAAGGATCATGAATCTCCAACCTCCTGACACATGCAGGGCTACCAACCTCCACATTCAATACTAGACCTTACATACTAGACTAAATATATTATTGTTTGATTGGTACAGGATAAAAGATAGTCACTCACAAACAGTGAGGTTTTTGGTCATTCAAAATGCAACATATTTCCAACTCAGATTAATGTTAAACAGAAACCCCATAATTGGCTTTATGTGGAGCCAACATTTTCTCTGAACTCTTTCCCTTCAGGAAGGAAAAAAAAAAAACAGAACAGAAAAGGAAGAAATGGTCTATGAGAGGTACGCTCTTAGTATTTGTGTTAACAGGGAATACTTTAATACTGGAAATGCTGAGGGGCAGGTGAAGGGGAATTATGAGCCAGAAAAATTCTTTCATTTAGGGAAAATTTTATGGAGAAAAACAGCAAGAGACTGAATTAACATTGTGGCAAAAAAGAGCCAGTTAAACAGAAATCTCCAATCCCTATAGACTTTCTTCCCCCTTTTCTAACTTGTCATTTGTTCCAGCTCTTTTCCTTACATATCTTACCATCTTTTTTCTTAGTTTGTCTAGACAAATTAGTAGGCTGGCCAATCACAAACCACATGAAGTTTAACAAGGGAAAGTGCCAGATTCTGCAACAACAGAATGTGCATGGTGTGGGGCAACCGTGTAAATATGTACATAGTGAGGGACAAGAGGCTGGAGAACAGCCCTGTGGAAATAGATCTGGGATCTTTGTTGGCATCAAGTTGAACATGAGTCAACAGTGTATCCAGACAGCCAGGAAGGCCAAATGTATCCTGGATACATCAAGCACAGCCCTGCTAGCCAGGCAAGGGGAGTGATTGTCCCAGTCTACAGAACGCTGGTGCTATCTCACCTTGAGTACTGCACACAGTTTTGAGTGCCACAGTACAAAAAGAATATGAAACTATTAAAGGGCGTCCAGAGGAGGGGTGTAAAAATGATGATGGGGGTAGAGGGGAAGAATATGAGAAGTGGCTGCAGTCACTTAGTTTGTTCAGCCCAAAGAAGAGAGGGGAGAGCTCATCATGGCCTACGGCTTCCCACGAGGGGAGCGGAGGGGCAGGTCCTGACCTCTCTCTGATGACAGTGACAGAACCATGGCATGGAGCTGCAACACGGAGGTTCAGGTTGGATAACAGGAAAAGGTGATGTGCAAGTCCACCTGGAAGCCGAAATATAATAACTTACTTTTGTGTAGCTGAACTCATTAATAAAGCCTCGCTGTACCATGGTGGATAACATGTAAAACTACCAATTTAAATCCTCACAGATAGCATACAGAAATAGAAGACTGGCCACCAGTAATTAGATTTTTTAGTCTCCAGTCAGTCCATTCTAACTCAACTCAGTATTCATAAATAGACTTCTGGAAGAAAACAAGAAAAGTGCAAGTATATAGAATTCTACGGTTCTATGATATACGATCTTTCCTTTGAGTACCGTCCTGGTAACTGTCATGTCTTTCAGTGCAGGGACCTTCCTGAGCTGTGATTTGTCTTAGCCTTGTGATTTGCTTGCTTTATAACTCTCAATTTATCACTTTACCAGATGTTTTCCCAATTTTCCTGCAATCAACGTGCACTTTTTCTGCACATGATATCCTGTGACATGTAGTACCAGAGATCTATGTTCTGTCAATATTCTTTTTGTGACTCCTGTAAAGTATTTTTTATAACCCGTATAATTTTTACAAAAATAGGCTATTTTTCTGCTTCATGTCAGTCATGATTTTACCTCCATTACAAGACCTCCATTACATTCTGAAGGGTTATCCTTTTTTGATACTGATGAGTTCTGCATGCCTAACTTTACCTTTAAGATGGGTTGCATGTTCTTAATCACTGCTGCCCTTCTTTACATCATTTCCTTTTGAGTTGAAAGAATCAGAATTACATAGGGCATTTGAAGTGTGAATGCACAATGGATTTATACAATGGTATAACAAACTTTTCTGTTTTACTCTTTATATCTTTACTAGTACTTGCTAACATTTAACGTATTTTTGATGAATAATATATGACAGAAGTGTAATTTTTATGAAAATATCTGTCAGGTCTTCAACATTTTTTTATCTATAATGGTGAAAGCAGAATCTGTGATTTACATCAAACTAGACATAAGTAGACTTCTTCTCAATGTGCATTACTTTATATCTTTCTGCACTGAGTTTTAATATTGACCCTTAAATATCTAATTCTTGACCTTTCACTTAGTCTTGAGGGACTATTCTGTAAGTTTTCACAGTTATACTTCACTCCTAAGAGAAAAAAACACACTATTATTGTTGAATGTTTTTTATTTCACTACCTTCATCTTTTTCAGACCTTTTTTCCATGCTGAACAGTATGACTCTTCATACTGTCCCCTACAGAACTCCCCTGTTCACTCAACCACAGGATAGACTGTAAATCTGTGCACCATTATCCTTTATTTTCCATTGTTCAGCCAATTTGTTATGTATAGGAAAGGGTCCTTCCACTTTATGTCAATTTTGCTTAATTTCCAAAGCCTTTTCCCTCATTTACAAAGGTAAGGGAATTTGTAAAAGTTTTCTGATATCCAGAAAAACTACAATAACATTTATTTATACATTGGCCGAATCCTCGACACTAAAACAGAAGATTCCTTTAGAGCTGTAGAACACAACTGTACCTCCATCCATTTTTCTGAAGGAGAATAGGAAGCAAGTGATTTTTATGTTTATTCTCAGGAAGTCGCACCTTACAAAGCTTTTACTGTCAGTATTCCTTCCTAAGTCATAACATCATTATTCAGTATTTTGGAAAATTAATCACTCAATTACATCCACATGTTCACATAAAAATATTACTTTATAAATAGGTAATTTCATCATCCTGCTCATCAGAATGGGCTGGAGTAAATTAGGCCAGAATTTATTTTAGCATTTTGTCCCCAGATAGTCTTCACCTTTACTCTGGTCAAGAATAAGGAACACTGCTAGTTCTTTGTTATTGTTCTTTTAATAGAAATATTCAATCCCTACTGTAATCTGTCATTTCTAATTAGCATGAAATCAATCTAAACTTAAAAAATATATATAAAACTAAAGTTGAATCCCTCTATTTCATTATGGTGAACTATTCTATCTTCAATAAACATTGTTCATAAATTCATACAGGATAGTATGCTAAATTAACTATATCAGAAAGTCGCTTTAGCATAAGAATGCATTAAAGACATTGACAACTTAGTATGACAAGGCACTATTCAGTATTCATTTCAAAAGTTGTGGAGAAAGCCTCCCTTGATCAAAACTCTGTTTACTTGAGGAAACCGTAATTTAATTATCCATCTTCCTTGACTCAGAATGTAGATATTAGCATAAGGGAAATGTATTGTTTCACTTAATCTAACAGCCCAACATCAAAGTGACTTTGCCCTATAAATGAACAGTCAAAAGGCAAAAAAAAAAAAAAAAAGCAAACAGGCGAAGGTTGAAAGATAAAAGAGGACAAGTTGCTGAATGTCTCATTTGCTCAAGTATGGCCTATTTCCACTGTGCTGAAGTGCAGTACTTCCCTTTTGTAATGCATTGTTTCCAGTATGTATTAGCATTGTCTGAAGTTTGGAACAACTTATTCTGTCTTAGTCCAAGAAAATTTCTTCTTTGCTGCTATTTATTCCAACACTTGGTAACTATCTCTGCAGTGACAGCAAACTACTGCTTGCTGTTCTGACTTTGGAAAGTGGGTGAGCTATTTCCTGGTTATTTATGGCTGGTCCTCAGGTCTGCTCAAACAGTAGCTGAAGGAGCAGCCATAAATCACTTGGGGACAGCCTTCCCTCAACAGATATCCCATCAAATCTTTCGTTGATTACAATGTGGGGTTATTGAGATGTGCAATATAAGAAAATGCAGCAAGAAAAGTTTTGCAGTCATCATACTAGTGACTTTGGAGGGAGGGAGGGAGGGAGGAAAGAGGAGGGAGGGAAAAAAGGAATGGAGGAAGGGAGGAAAGGAGGAAGGGAGGAGAAAGGAGGGAAGGAGGGAAGGAGGGAAGGAGGGTTTTCTTTGAGTGTATCTATGTTGGGATTACTCTTCTTTTGCTTTTATAAACTGAACAGTTTCTAAACAAAAGGTTTTTATGCCATAATTTCTGATGTTTTTAATGCAAAAGAGCCATCTTACTATTCAGATTGCACTCTGATGAGTGGAAATCATGAGCTGCTTTTTTTCTCTGGCAGCATTCATGAAAGCATTCATGAAAGGTGCAAACGTCATAGAGAGGACAATATTCTCTCACTGTATAGTAGCCTCTGGCTGCAAAGTGGCACAGCTACAGAAAAGAGCATTTGGTCCACCTGCAAGGGGAGTAATTTCACATAGTCTGTTGGTGTTGCCAAGATATATTTCACGTTTAGAATGCCAAAATAAATCTGAATGTCAATGAGCAAGTGTTTATGTCATTCTAATAGTTGAAATTTTGGTCAAAGATTATAACATAAACTTAAAAGAAAGCTAGTGCAATCTTTACATTTAATTCAATATGGGATGACTAAAAAATAGTGAATATTATTAGATTATATCGATTGTAGACAAATCTAATAAAATATGGGTAAAAGCTGTAGCTGTCTAATTCTCATTACATTTGATGAAGAGAGAAATGTAACAAACAATGTCATTTGCAGATTTTCTTTTTAATCTGGATATTGTTTGTGCAAAATTGGTCAATATTTTATTTTTGCTTGCTCAACATGCAAAGAAGATAATTTTGCCTATTGAAGTTTCCCTGAAAATGCCACCAGTATCAGCATCCTTTTTATATATATATATATTTAAATTAATTTAATTTTTAAATTAAAAAAAAAAAAAAAAATCACTTCAGACTCCATAATGAAAATTTGTTTAAGGAGATGATCCAGAAAACATAAATATCATTTAGTGCAAATGCAGCATTTACACTTCCACTATAATTAAGCATCAACTGCAGTACACAGATTTTAATATAATTCTAATATCTTCTAAACATTTTTTTGCAAGAATATTAGACTTTTTGTAAACCCTCTATTCTGACACAGTGCAAGATGGGATATTCTGGGAGGAAATTAAGGTTGAAAAGTACAGATTGCATTTAAAGAACAAAACAATCCTGATTATGAATATTGATTAGAAATAATGATATACAAGTACAAAAGAAGTGTCCAGTAATAAAATATGCATGGCAAGATGGACAAAGATTGAATTTTAAGGGCAATAAAAGACAGTGCGTAGTCTAATCCTTATTATATCCCATTTTGCTTTTTCTTTTTTTTATTTTTCCAACTTGAAAATATGTTTTCCTGCTGGCACAATAGCAGATTTAGCTGTAGATTACCAATGCAGTGGCAAAATCTGGCAGCTAAGTCAACATAGACACATTAAATTTGACTTCCTGTGGTTTTGAAAGATTAAATTATTTTATTTTAGGCAAACCACTTGTCACAATTAGAAAATTTCATAATATTCAAATACCTAGTTATGTCCATCTTGCTCCTTGTCTCTTTCTTATACTGCAATAGCTGAGGATAACTTTTATATTGAGCTCTGAAAACCTGGTGTTCTAAATTTTTTTTCTGTGTGTAAGAGAGAGAGAGAAATGGACAGACAAGCAGACAGATGCACTGCAAGATGTGGTCCTGGTATGACTCATGTTTCTGTTGTTCTGAAAGGATGAAGTAAATATCTGGAAATTATCTATAATCCAGAATCACTGCATATTTCTGAGGCTACTACTCCACACTTAAGTTCCCATCTTAAATATTGCAACTCCTTTTACTGCTTTCATGTTATTTAAAATTTTGTCACCTTCCACTCTTTACTGCAAAGATGAAATTTTCAGCAAGGAGGCCAAATAATATCTTTTAGAGTAAGCCATCTGTAACCTTATTACTGCTGATAGTGCATTTATTGTGCATGTGTGTTATAAAAGGTTAGTTGTTTAATAAAGTGCCTGGTTACACAGAAGGTCAAATTCCAAAACTAAAAACACACATCATATTCATTTACTTAATTTACTGGAAAAATTTATTGCAGAATCCTTCCTTTTAATTACCTTAAGGGTCTCATTTCATATACAAATACCCAAAGAAATTGTTCTGTCTTGCATGTCATTGTTACATAGAGGTGATATAGTAATGACCTTAGCAGTGTTGAGGTAGAATACCTTTCCAAATGAATGGACTTTGTGACAGATGGTCTAATGTAAAAGGATGAAGCCGCTATTAAAGTCAGTTTTAGACTAGGAGTTTTATGAAGTAGAGCTCATAAAGTTAGGTTTATTGAAGGTGAACATCTGGGTCACTAGCAGGTAGTATTAACCAAGAGAGAATGGAAGAAATTACTATTCAGTCCCTACAAAAAATCGACTGTACAACGTGAATGGAAAATCCATATTCTGAACTGGAGTAAAGATGGCTGGAAAAAGAAATTATGTACATTTTTACAGGAGTTAAGCAATCATTCTGCTATCTTTCTTCAAATAATGTTTACATATTGACTAACTGTGGATTAGATTCAGCCTAGGATGAGGAAAATAGGGCAGAAACATTTTTATTACCTAGCTCAAGTGAAGACTAAAGAAATCATAATATATAGTATACAGTCCACAGCAAATGTACAGAAAGATACTGTGTCAAAACATGCACTGTATTCATGCAGCAAGGCTTGATTTTCTTATTACTCTACCTTCATTTTGTCATCAGTGATGACACTGTACTCTGTTACGTGTTTTATAAGAAATAACCCATGTGCCAGGCTGAAATTGTGAAGGTGGTAAAGAACATTTTTAGTGTTGGATATATTCTGCCTCATATTTATCCGAATGCAAACACACAGTCCAGTGTTACTGTGAATTCAAATTGAGGTGCATTCAAATCATGTTCCCAGTTGGGCTGCCTAAGTGCTTTAGGGGTTTATTTGGCAAGCAACCATTTTTACGAACAATACCACCTAGGTAGAAAACAGGTGTATGAGGGGTAGTCAGCAGATAAACACAGTCAGTGTGCATTTATTGTAATTTTTGTAGCCCAGTAAGATAACTGTTCTAAAGTGAAATTCATAAGACAGCTTCTGCTGCAGAATCTCCTTTAAGTACAAAAAATCTCCCTTTTTTCAGATACTTCAGAAAAATTAAAATCTTCAAATTGAAATATTCCATTTTGTCCCATTAAAACGCAGAGTTTGCATCATTTTTGTTGTTGTTAAATTTGGTATCTCTTTTTTATTGGTGCAGTCATTTAGTACAGTCTTATCATCTCACTTTGGCATATCTACTCCCAGAGGCCAGTTCAGTGATTTTATTTTTATTTTATTCCTTGTTTAAGAAGACATCATCTTTGAAAGCTAAGGTCATTCCTTTGCTGCTTCAGAATCAATTATAACTACAGCTATGGTGTCACAGTGTAATGCAGAGAGCTATAGAGAAAGTCATTATCAAGATGTTGTTTTTTTTTGTTTTTTTGTTTTTTTTGTGAATATATTCTCCAGTAGGAAAAGAGGGTTTAGTTTGATTCCTTTTGCCTTAACTTTAAGCAAAAGCTCTATAGCCTGATAAGTGGAGTTTTTATTCTTTCTTGTGCACACTGTAATTACATCATTCAGTATGTGCTAGAAAAATAGAAGACAGCTGGATGTGTTTATTAAGTTTAACCTTCCAGTTGGTATAGAAAAGAAATAAGACATTCTGCCTTCCTGCGGATAGATAGATGTTTGGGTTTTGTTTTGATTTCTAAATTGATGGAATCTGTCCAACTGAGTAGAAAACAAGTGAGAGAGAGAGTGGATATCTTTCTCAAAAGTAAAACACTCCCTGGGGCTGTGACAGATATAATTTTGGGCTAAACAGTGGAGAATATCTGGAAATTCAGGTAAGACTCTGTATATATTTTATTTGGAGATTTTCACTATTTCATACCCTAGCAAATTCTAATCTGGCCATTTCTTAAAAGAGCATTTCTCATTGCATCTGACAATTGCAAGACTGACTGATCAATGCCTAGTGAAGTAGTAGATAAACCAAGATTCAGGTATCATATGAAAATTTTAGAAAAGATTTTAGTGATGATAAAATCAGTGAAATGAAATCAAGCAGAATATTTTTTTTTCTTCTGAAACAGTATTTAGAGCAGTGACTTTTTTTTAGCACAACTTTAAAATGGGATGTTTGATTATCTTGATTTTCTGTTTCTCTAGGAGACTTCTTTAGGAACCCAAACTAATCATGTATTTCATTTTTTAAAGATAAAGTCCTGGAACTGCAACTGTCACACTTGTACTTTCCAGTTAATTTCAGTACTGTTGCATTTTCCTAGTCCTTACATGTAACACAGTTAGTCTTTTATAGTTGGTTGGAAGGCATTAGGAAGGGTTTTATGGTCTATGGTGTATGGTACTATGCTGAATATATGTCCTGTGAATGCTGAGCAATTTTGTTCATGTAAGAATTCATGCTGTATACATGTTCATCTCTTTGTTTACAGTGCTCTCAGAGCACATTCATGTAATTTGATAATGTGGCTGATCAAGATCTGGTGACAGAAAGTATCACTGAATGATTTCACAGTCTGCATTCACAAACAAATACCTGCATTAACTGGAACAGGTGGATACATGAAAAAAAGTAAATCTTAAATTACCAAACAATGAAAACCTTTTTCTTGCTTTTTCTGATTAGTCTGGATTTTATATAAGCATTATTTTTGCTTGTTGTATTGTATCAGTTTTCATTTACATTGAGGAATACATCACATCAGTGATAATATCATTGTCTTCTATTAAATTTTTTTTAATCTTTTTTTTTTTTTTTCAGGAATTAGTTTGGGTGCTGGCCACACTTATTAATACAGTTTTTAAATGCAGTACAAGTTCTCGTCACTGATTAATTCAAGCATAGTGTAGTTACAGTACTTAAGATTTTTCAAAATAAAAATTATTCAGTTCTAAAGTAATTAAATGAAAATGTAGGATTGTGTGTGGAAATAAAATGGTAATTAATTAATTGAAAAAGTCTTATGTATTCATTTTATTTATTTATTTATTAATCTCTATTCTCAACATACATCTGTTAATATTGCTATTTCTATTCCATGTTTGAATGATTGTGATGACACAGAGGGTTTCCTTAGTTTACTAATTTTATATTCTTCCTTGAAATTATCATAGAGTCATAACATCATGGAATAGGTTGTTTTGCCAAAGGATGACACCTTTGACTTCCAAATGTAACTGCTAAAGGGGTAAATGGTTATTCTTATGAAGAAATTTACTTTGTGAAATTTGTGCTTCCTGCTTTCCAACTGTATTTGATTCATGCTTTTTGCTGCGCTCAACAATTCTTCTTTAGTGTTTATGGTATCAAATAAACTGGCCACACCATTCATTGCCAGACATATAGATGACAGTCATTTTAGTTTTCTCCTCTTTTCCTTCTCCCTCTCTCAATCTTCACTCTTCTTCAGTTATTTTCCTTTTATTTTTATATTAGTTATTATGTTATTATACTTTTAATTTCATATCAGTTTATAAGAAAACATCCAAGATTGATTAACTAAAGAACTTTTATGGTCAATACACCTTCATGGAGCATGTTGCTGTTTGCAGGACACTCCCAGTATGTAGCTGGAGGTTTAGAGTCACCGTAACTGTATGGTTTATTGAAATATACTAGTTTATTTCATATACTAGTGGCATTCATATTTCTATACACATATGATAGCCACAATTTGATATGCTTTATTTTTCTCTATCAATTGGTAGGACTTCAGCTGAGGAGGAGTTCTAATCATTTTGTATTCAGGGAACAACAAGAAGAACCACTGTTACTGAGAGAATGCACTTGAAAGCAAAAAATAAAACATGCATTGAGTTGGTTTTCAGAATGACTAATGCAGAGGTGGCCAGGATAGAGTTTATACATTTTAAGAGATCATGGGGCACAACTGAGATTGTGGAATTACATCTACTGGTGCAAAGCAACAAAAACTGAGAAAAAAAATTACACACAAATTGTCAAAGAAAAAGGTAGGTAAATATTAGAAGGACTTTTTTTTTTTATGTCACCTCCCCTGGATACTGTATCTAAAAATGTTTTGATCGGAAAATGCTGAGATAGGAATGAGAAAATATGTTCCAGGAAGAAGTTTGGGATTCATATGGTTTCATAGTCTACAGCCCAGCATCTCACCTTTAACCAAGGCATCTGAAAAACATTTTTATTGGATGTTTATTACAGGCAGAATCTCAAAGTCAGCATTCAAGAATAGTTTTCACTGTCACATAATCACTTGCTGCTTTCCATCACAATTTCTTCTACGAGATTTTCAGAAAAACTGAAAAAGTGTGTGGAGGAAATACTCTGACATCACTCATTACACAATGTGGCTTTCCATCATAGAGTAATAGGAATCATAGAATGGCTTAGGTTGGAAAAAACCTTAAAAATCTCCTAGTTACAACCCCCTCTCAAGAACAGATTTGCATTCCACCAGATCGAGCTGCACAGGACCCCATTCAAATCTGTCCTTGAACATCTCCAGAAATGGGACATCCACAGCTTCTTTGGACAGCCTGTTCCAGTGTCTCACCATCTCTGAGCAAAGAATTTCTTCCTAACATCTAATTTAAACTTCCCCTATGTCCTATCACTATCAGACCACATAAAAATTCAGTCCCTCTCCTGCTTATGTGCTCCTTTCAAGTACTCAAAGGCCTCAGTGATTCCTACCATCATACCTCTGACAGCTCCTGAGTCATACAATTCTGAGGAATGATGAGGAATGATAATTAAACTTGTCTGGAGGTAAATCCTACTTCTACTAGACACAGTGCAAAAGCTTTTTATGGTGAAGCAAAGGCTGAAATGGAGACTTAGAAGACTTCAAAGCAAGAACAATTTTAGTATGTGTGTGTAATTATATGAATTGCTTTGACACCTGCTCCACATTACAGTGGTAAGCAATACTGTTAATAATCTAAATATGATGTTGAAAAATCATATCTGAAAGACCAGAAAAAAAAGCTATTTTTATCTCTTATCATCTTTCTTGTGTGTATGTATGCACTTCAGTGAGCTTCGCACAAAAGTTCTGATACCTCCTTGACTTAACTTCATCAACTTCACCAACTTTTGCAGTAGTATTTGGTTTGTCTTTTTCTTTTTTTTTTTCTTTTGGATTTTTCTGATCTTCACACATTGCAATTTGCACATATACAAAAAGCATGTTTTGAATAGTTTTGAAATGACCTAAGGACTATGATGCTGTTACTGTGTTGGTGTTGTTTTCCAATAACGCAAGTTTGAACCTGATCTTTGCAAAATGTGAGGAAAGTTCATGGATGTGTTGCTGTGATCATCTCTGGAGGAAAGCAAGTATATTTTAGGAAAATGAATTATAGGGAATAAAATAATTTGCAAGGTTCATAAGAAGACTTCCTTTCTAGGATAATTTTTTGCTGAAGATCACAGTAACAATATAGCAGATGCAGCTGATTAATTTCAAGCAACATTATAGTACAGCTCCAAGTATAATTAAGGTCATTACTGACAAGCCCTTTCTATTTCAAGATGGATGTTTTATGACATCTAAAACCTGCGTGTCTACTCAGGTTGTCTTGGACTTTAACTCTGCTTTGTGGCTCATAAAGAAAAGCTGGTGATTCAACCTGGGAATCATTTGAATGAGACATTTCAGATACACAATCTCCAGGTCCCCTACTTCATCAATTTTTCAAATTCTGCTATATTTATTGCATGCCTGTAGGGCTAAAACCATTAGTTCTTCATAGTCCCACTTGCACTTGACAATTATTGTGGAAGGCTACTGAAAATTGCTGCTCCTTTGGAAAAGTAACACTGGAATTACACTAGTATTCAGACTTCAATTGTGGAGCTTTTCTTTATTTTATTTATTTATGTTTTTTTTTTTTTTAGACTAGACTCCTTGTAGTACAGGATAACTCCTACTATCTGGTCACAAACATAGAACATAATGTTCAGAAAATTCATCAGAGAGAGTGGTGAGGCACTGGAACAGGCTGCCCTGGAAAACAGTGGATGCAGTGTCCCTGGAGATTTTCAAGAAGTGTGTAATATGACACTGATAGACATGGCTTAGTGAGCTAGTGGTAGTGAGTTGATGATTGAACAAGGTAATCTTAGTGGTCTTTTCCAACCTCATTGATTCTATGATTCTGTGAAAATAAACCGATGACTTGTAATTATCCATTTGGAACTGAGAAAGACACACTAGTAAGTATTTCATAATTACATAGCTAAGAATCAAGGGCTAAAAGGCTAAAAGAGATGATATTGTAACCTTAAATGTTTCTCGTCTGAGTCAGGAGACATTTGAGTCATGAAAATTGTACAGTTGGCATTTTGCAGACATTGTGCACTCACTCCAGGGATGAGGCAGTACAGATGTTCTACAGCGTATCATTTAACTCAGCTGCTGTTTGGATTTTGGTAAGAAACAAAAATGACCAATTTGTTTTCTACCTTAGGGCATTGGGAATACTTTCTAAAAATTATGTAATCATGTGGGATTTTACAATCACTGTTTTTTCTCCAGCATTAGGGTTTCATCATCAATCCTAAAGGAAGTGCTCAGAATCTAGTCTGTTTTCATCAGTCCACTTTCTGTTAAGAAGTCTCCCAACAAAATTAACAGTACTCAGTTATTGTAAGTCCTAAAAAATCCCCCTAAAAAATATAAGTTATCTTTAATTGAATTTTGAAAAATTTATGCAATGTTGGAAACCTATTCTTTATTTTTTCAACTACTGACTTAAGATGAACACAATGAAATGCTCAATATATGCAAGATCTGAAAATCGTTTTACATTGTACAGTTTGTATTTTATATTTTTATTTTATTTTATATTTTACATTTTACATTTTACATTTATACATTCAGCTTTTATATATGTTATGTATCAGTGTAAAATAATGTATTTCCCTTTAATTAGAGAATCTGATCTCTGAATGTATATCATTGTAAGATAAAGAAGAAAAGCAAATTGGAAATCTATACGAATTTACGAAGGTATTTAATAATAATAAAGCACAGCTGGAACTAACTTGGACAAAGTAATCCATTTCCGACTGAACGGTTAGACATACCTCCTCTATTTTGTTAACATAAACAATTATTAAAATCCCTCCAGTGGTGGATGCTGCCAACACTCACACAGGTGATCTGTCTCAGCATTCAACCATTCTGAGTGTCAAAACATCTTTTCCTAATGTATCCCCTACCTCCTCTATGACTCAGTTAAGGCCTTCACTGCCTCCTTTCTTATACTTTAAGATGGTTTATGTGTCTTTTTTTTTTTTTTCCTAGGCTAATGATTCTCAAATCCCCTTTCACAGGTCAGTTTTCATGGAGTTCTGATAATTTCTGAGGTAGTATCATTGATGGTGGTATGTACCACTTTGTTGCATACTGACAGTGCAACAATAATCAGCTTCCAAAAAATGATCCCTACTTATTGCTCACTGTCTGGCTCCCATAGCTAGATAAAAGCTCACAAATATAACAGTAAAACAAATAGCAGCACTGCCTCTTGGCTTTGTGTTTTTATCAGGATAATGCACTTAACCATATCATAATGTTACCTAAAAAAAGACAGTGGATTTAGAGATAAAAATAATATGATCTTGTAATTTGTTCTGCTTCCCAAAATCTAGAGATCCAAAAGCTGGTTCCATTACATTTTTTCATCAGATAATTTCAGAAAATACTGCTCAATTACTTTTTATTTTTAATCCCTTTTTTCTATTAAAAAAAAAATCAAATAGCTGGGACAGATTATACTGAATGAGGAGATAAAAGTTGAAAAACACAGATCTTTAGTAATGTGTAATATCTCTTAATGAAAACTTGTCTTCAGAAAACCAAGTTTGTTTTGACAGTTCCAGATTAGGACTCCTGATTTAAAATAATTAAGAAGGTATTGTCCCTAGGTAGGGGCTGATAAAGTATAAATCTCTGAATAGAGATATAATCACCACAAATAATAACTTTGTCGGTGGTCCCTTATCCACAGTTCTGAATAATAGTTGTCATTCAGTTTAGCAGATCTTGATTTCAAAATCTCTTATTGGTTGCCATTAAAATAGGAAGAGAAGATACAATTAAACATTCAGATACTAAAATTATTTAGGAAAAGCATATCACAAATTTTAAGAAACTCATATGGGGAATTGTCCTTTGAAGTGTACATACATAAGTGTATGTAACCACTTATCTACCTGTCTACACTGGAAAATGTGACTGTGGAAAAATACTGCTGTACTGGTTAGAAGGCTGCTTGTTTGAGAAAGAGAAGCTTTAAGAGTTTGTGTGAGACACAGTAGCTAGAGGCCGTCGGAAATGTGTTTACCGGTAGCCGTGACAACTTGAAGGAAGTTTATGTAGACTTTTAAATATTATTGTGCTGTCTCAAAAATTAATCTGATTCACTGGAACAGAAGCACTTTACATGGAGACACAAGTTATTCTGGGATATTCAGAGCTGTATCTCTGAGTGCAGCGGTGATGACTTATGCCTGTAAGAACACGCTCAAAAGCTCTACACTGATGGCTGTTTTAGGATTTCTGCCCATCCTAATCAAAATTAATGCACATAACTTGTCCACTAGTATGGCCATCTGTTAGTGTGGCATACTGCCAACACAAAAGGTATTATGCCAATTTCAGTGTTCCAGCGTAAGAAGGATTTGGAATGCAACAAATACAGAAAATGTGCTGCATTAAAAAAAAAAACAAAACAAAAACAAAAAACAAAGAGCAGTCTATCCTTAGGGAATCATACAACAAGGGTTTGCAGTCTTCCTGATACTTTAGCAGTCTGTCTTCAGTGTATGTTTCATCTAGCCTGAACTGCAGAAAGACTAAAAACTAAAAGAGTCTTGTAGATTGTCAACAGATTCCCGAGCTATAGAAAAGATGTTGGCTCAAGGAAATGATTCTTCTCCCTCTCAGTGGTTTTAAGACCACATCTACTACAGGTCTAGAATCCAGGTTGGCTTCTCAGTTGATCAACTGGGCAAGATTTGTGGGGAGCCATGAAGCTTATCAGAGGCAGAAGCACTAGCCCTGTGAAGAGAGACTGAGGGAATTGATCTTGTTCAGCCTGGAGAAAACACAGCTTGAGAAAGACCTGATAGTAGCTCTCCAACACTTTTGGAGAAGTCTGGAAGGAAGACAAAGTCAAGCGCTTCCCAGGACTGCATGGCGGGAATTTTAAAGGCAGGGAGAATAAATAGGAACATGAGAGGTGGATGTGGAAAAGCACATTTTGCCCACAGGTCTAGTCAGTTAGTGAAACAGGTTGCCCCAGAAAGTTGTACAGCCTCCATCTCTAGAGACTACCAAGACCAGACTAGATAAAGCCCTGAGCATTCTGCTCTGACATGAGAACTTAATTTTCTTGAATGATGTTGCCCTAGAGACCTCCTGAGGTCCATTCCAACTTGGATTATCCTACGTGTAATCAGTAAAGAAGATGGTGCTCATTCAGAAGATTCCTTAAAATATCACATTTCTTACTTTTGTCTGCCTTGAAGCAAAAGCTGAAAGTTTCATGAAAATAGAAGAATATCTTTTCACAGATGTCATGGTTTTGTGAATTTTGATTTTCAGTATTCCATAACATAACATCATGTAGTGCACTGGAAGTGTTAATGCTCCAATTCCGGGTACCTGTCCCTGTACGCCGTGGAAGTCATGGGATCTGGCCCTTCCTGATTGGGCAGTCACTTATTGCCTTGCAGTGGGTGATGGAGGGTGCTTTCCCAGCCATTTCAAGGTTTTCAGGTTTGACTCGGTCTCAGGAACTCTCACTCTCTCCTATTTTATTTTGTTTATTAGTCTCAATTTCAATTAGATTGTATTATATTGTGTTATCTTGCATTCCAATATCATAGTTAGTAAAATAAGTTTTCCTCCATAGATCGTTACTACTGGTTTGTTTTTTTTTCCTTCCTTGAGCCCAGCTCCCATTTCCCATCCCTTTCCCTTTTCCTTCCCATTTTGTGGGGCCGGGGGGTGGGGTGTGGGGGGTGGGCAGCCCCCCTGTCTTGGGCACGGATTGATCTAGTTAACTCCATGATAGCAGAACTTACTACTAACAACATGAATAAGGGATTCAAGATCCTGACTCATTTGTATTAGTCTAAAGAGAGAAAAACTAGCTGACTGAGGCTTGTTTTCTGTGAAAGAAGAGACAACTCTTGATAAATCAGATTACTTTCTGATTCTTCTACATGAGCACTGATTGGTACTGAGATAACCCCTGATATTGGATAGTGTAAAAATATCCATTAAGAGGATGCAGTTGTAAGTGAAGCATCGCTAGACTGATTTGTTGCTACTAGCCTATGGTAAAGACAAATCTCTATTAGAATCTGATTTAAATAGGTAAAGATTTAGAAAGGAGTTTTATCTCAATTACGTTATTATCACTATCATTTTTAGAGATATTACTGTAAACATATACAAGTATGATACACAAAATAAAAAAAGAGGTAATTATCTAAATTGCAACTTGTTTTAAAAAATCTAATTGCCCTGTTTGCATATCTTTCTTTAAATTGGATATGAGAAATTAGACAGATGAACTTCAATTGCATACAAGAGATCCACTTCACTGTATTTTTAAAATTGATATTATTGAGAAGTAAAATTGAGATCATTAGGAAACGAAACTAACAAGGCAATATAATGAACATATAAAGAAAGAATATCAACAAAGAACAGTGTTTTTCCTAAAACCTTTGTTCTGCTGAAGCCAGACTGTATAAACATCTTGAAGAACTGTGACTTCCTGACTGGATTTTTGTAAAATATAGTATTAACTTCTTTATTTTTGAACCTTTTTTAAAGAAGGGCATGGGCAGTCATATAGTTTTGTTCTCTCTTCATACTTCACTCAATCAGCAAGAAGAAAACCAGAGTTCACTGACATTTTCAAACTGAAGGGATGCAAATCAGGGTGAACAGATTTGAACAACATGAAAAAGGATTATCAGTATGCAGATGATTAACTAGAACAGAAGGCTTCATTTTGTAGCCCAGAGGTCAAAGTACTGCTCTCGATGTCTGGTTTTTAGTGCACTACATAAAATGAAAATTTGAAAAATTCGTGAAAGTTCCTTATTACACCGGAGTGCAACAGACACTAAACCACAGAATCGTGACTATCCTTCATCTTCTCTGCCTAAACAAACATGCTGCACTTCTTTGAACTTGGTGACTGCTTTGAAAGAAGTCCGAAACAATGATCCCCACTCTGTCTTAATTGTCCTCCTCTTTGATAGAATCAGCCCTCATAGTATGGAAAACAATATCAGTTCTCCTATTTTCATCGAGGCTACTCCATTGGAGTATAAATAGTTCCAGCATCTACTTCTCATATTAGAAGAATGTTTGAATTCCTTCAGGATGGAGGGACTTGCCTTCAGACCTGTCCTGATATCTATTGTCACTGTGTATTATGATTCCACCTGTTAGTTCTATGCTCTGTCTTAAGCCTTGATCTTAGAAGTCTAGTTGTCCCTATAAAATCAAACATAGAGCTCAAGTGTCAAATACAACTGTAGTCTGCATTCTGGAACTTAGGAATTTAGTTATTACAGGCCCTACATCCTTTATGCAATGCTCTGAAAAACTAAGGAAAATTGATCTCTTGCAAACCATCAGTTAACATCAGTATATGAATCTATATGAAATAAACTAATTATATAAGCCCAATGATAAATGTTGTCATAGAGACTGAAAATTTCTGAAGCCTACTGTTTATAGGGAAAAAAAGTTATCTATAAAAGTATTCACATTACTAAATCCTGTAATGAAATATCTCTAGTGAACAATCTTGATATGAATAAGATATGTGCTTGTAAAATTGTAAAATCACACAAAGTTCACAGCAGTAAATGTAAGCTTCTCATATTCACATACTTACCCTTTGGATACAGAAAAAACATATTAGAACATTAATCCCTACAGCAGTAATATCAGAATTCTAGAATGATGGATTTAGTGCATCAAACTACCTGCAACTTTTTCACAAGTTTTTGAATAAAAGATGAGAAATGAGAAAAAATGTCAGATAATTACGTTTAAAATAAAACCATACAGTCTAAGATGATGAATGTACTTGAGAATTCCTAGTCAGAAAATCCATATATTGAGATGAGGCAGTGAAGAAAAGCAGCTGGTAAGAATAGTGAGATAAGAATTAAGTATGACATTTGGGTAAAGGCACAAGAAAGTAATTAATAAGTAGAGTGAAGGTCCTCTCATGAGAATAACGAAAACAAAGCCAGAGTGATAAACAACCATGAACAGACATAAAACGTCAGAGAAAATCTAAGAGAAAATGCTGTTCTAAGAAAAGAACAGGAGGAGGAAAAGGAATTCAATATTATATTTAAACAAAAATTGGGAGACAAGCTTTTAGGAAGAGAAAAAATGGATGCCTCAGGGAGCAACAGATTGAAGCAGAAAATAAGTTATAGAAAAAAAAGATTGTAGGGTAGGGCAAAGTAAGGCCAAGGAAGGCAAAGTGAACAAGGAGAGACAGGTAAAGCAAGACAAAGCAAGGTAAAAGAAATTTATAGTATACAAAGAGTTTAGAAAAGAAGTGACACAGTGCATTTAATTAGTGCACAGGAAAGAAAAGAAAGGAATTGTATGGACAGTGAAGAGCAGAGTGATACAAGTTAAAATAAAAAAATGGAAGTAACTCCAAGGACCAGAACTCTTCACACCTTACTGAGGTAACACTGGGAAAAGAAAAAAAGTACTGTCAACAGAGAAGAAACAGGACAGTGAGTGGCCAGCATTTTGCTAGAGTGACACTGTATGACTTCAAGCAGGGAAAAAATTGATCTACATATCAATCTGCTTGAATCTTCATGGGCAACAGGAAAGTTAAAGCCAGGAACCACACTCTTAGAGGGGCTACAGAAGAGCTGATGGAAGAAATTCCTTCCATATATAATTATTTTTTGGTGAAAATTGTCTGTGAGGCTAAGTCTGACAGTTTGGTTAGGATTGACAGAAGACAGCAGTGCTCCATTGTTTTCAGCACTTATTTGCCTTGGAAACAGTTTTCCAGCCACCTTGAAATTTTCACTCTGAATTCTGGACTTTCTCATTCTCTCAGTGCTAGCCATGATTCTAATCCAGTTTACATATGAAACCCTAGATTTGTCTCAGAGAAAAAAATGATATGAAGAGAAATCTTATGATGATAGTGTTAAATTTTTCTGAGTAGCCATCTATAGTCTCTAAGCACAGCTATACCTTTCTCTTAACTTTAAGCCATACAGCCAGAATCTTGACACCTTCCAGATATTTTCCATTAAGGCAGAAACTTCTGCTTTAAGAATTTGCCTGTGGGAAAAAAAAATAATAATTAAAAAAAAAAATCCATCCATTTTTATGACCATCTTTAAACAAAACCTAACACCATGTACTGCCTTAATCTCTCCTTACACAAAGCATCTCTAGTTTTGCTTAGATGACCTTCAAGTTAATTTGTCAGCCTGTTTCAAAATCCACTTAAGACAGAACTCAGCTTCTTTCTCCCATACCAAACAGTACTCTGAATTTACTGTAGTTCCAACCAGAATTATAAACCTAAGTTGAGTCGCAAACCAAGTTAACCTAGACCTTCCAAATAATAATGGTTTTCAAGCAAGAAAGCTCTGTCTTCTCTGTTAAAATCCTTCCAGACACAATGCAATGGAAGCCTAGGGCTCTTCATCTTCATTATAATCCTAATTTCAACACTGTGTTGAGCCTCACAAAAGTCACACCTTACTTCTTCCTGATAAAGAATCCTTTGGGGAGAATGTCCTGTAGCCCCACAGTTTTGTTTGGTAGTTATTTCCAGCCCGAGTCCAATTGCAGATTTTGGTTTTCTTTTTTTTTCACTGCCTGAATTCTTTATCATAATTGTTACTCTAGATTTAATTAAGGCTAACATATGGCTGACGTGTAGGTCCAGATCGTTCAACAGTGAAACATTTCTTAGGAAAAAAAAAACAAAACATTTCTTATTGTTCATTTTATCTTGCAGTCAATCCAACTTCCACTGAATAACAGAATCACAGAATGGTTGATGTTGGAAGGAACATCTGGAGGCCATCTGCTCTGGTCCCTATGATCATGCAAAGGCATCTGGAACAGATTGCCCAGAACCATGTCCAGACATATTTGGAAGTTTATCTAGTGATAAAGTTTCCACAGCCTCTCTGGGTAACTTGTTCTACCGCTTTGTCACCCTCACAGTAATGCAGCATTTCTTGTTTCCAGTAGAACTCCCACTGTTTAAACTTGTGTCCACTGACTCTTATTATATGAGAAGCTCTGATCTTCTTCCTGTGCACTCCAGGCTCATTCAGACAGGAAATCCATCAGAGAAGAACTCCTTTGGCAGCACCTTTTCAAACCACTCCATGTTGATTTCTAGACTTTCTCCTTCCTCTGGCCTTAACCACACCTCTAATGCTAACAGTATGCACAATTCTAGCAACTTCACTGAATTTCTTCAGATAAGAGTAACTTGAACAGCTCTAAATTTCCTTTAGCACCTGCACTACAGGTGGGCTCATCTCACTGAGAGAAAAAGCAGAATTTTGAGATTAGGATTAGAGCTCCAGGTAAAGCATGTAGCATGAGAAAGAGGCTTCTAATGCAGATATCAAATGCACGACTTTTCTGACAAGCATTTTTTATGTAGGTGAAATCAGCTTAAAGTTGCCAGAAAGAAAATCTTTGGTATAGCTGAGTATAATTCTGGCAAGGAAATGATTCTCTGGAAAACAATATCAATAATTGGTCCTGGTCTAAGCAGCATGAGACATATTGCCTGTTATTCAGAGATCTCTTCCTACAAAGTCCTGAATAAATTGATTTCAGATGGTGAACAAAACAGATCAACATATCTCAATCTATTTTCACAGTTGTGTTGGTAGAACTGTTGCAGTCACTTGTTAAATTCTATAACAGAATAAAACCAATATTCTTAAAATTTATTAATGTGTTCAATTGCTAAGCTTTGATTTGCATTTAGGATTTTTTTTTTTTTTTTTGCCATGTATTTTGCAAAGATGGGCTGTGCATGATGTGAAAAGTATCCCTTTTTTAAACTAATATAAAATAATCTCTCAAAATTTGCCAACTCTCCAGTCTCTACGTTCTACTGATATATGTATTGTAATACTTCTTGTTAAATTGTAGTTTCAGGAAGTACCAATTTCATTTTTTCCCATGTTCCTTGTTTTCTATTAAGAAGTTGAACTATGAAATGTTGTATTTTATATTCTCCTCTATGGGGAATCTTTTTGTTGGTCTTTTTTTAATATATATATCGAATGACTTTACTGAGTCATATTGAATAACAAGAATGTTTTGAATACATGACACACTAGATGTAGTTACAATATGTAAAGAGAACTATAGTAGTATAGTAGCAGACAAATAGGCTTATGGAAGACCATTCCTCTACCTTTCACATCTCTGAACAACATGCATGTTCTAACAGGCTGCTGCAGTTAATGGAAGCTTTTCCATTCACTTCAGCACAGAATCAGGCACAAACTGTTGAATACAACAAATCTTGTCTTATTATCATGATCCACATTTAATGTTATGTCCTACAGTTCCATGCTGTGACTTTCCAGTCCTGTGCTGTTAGTTAGATACTCCCATGTAACTTAGTGTTGAATACTCTACGTGCATAACTACGTTAGTGTTAAAATTCTGTATTTTTTTTTAACAGCACTTGAAGTTTCTATATTAGAATGAAAGTATCTTGCAGACTGTCTCCCAGAACATTTTACAGAAAGCAACGTAAAGTCTCTTGGTTTAAATTGGAAAAAAATACAATTATATAATATTTATATATATGTGTAAAATACATTAGTAATTCTACACACCCTGAGATTGTTTGTTCTTGTTTGTCTATACCTATCTGCATTAGAAATAAAGATGTTCCATGTGGCTTCCTTTTTTTCCCTTTCATTCATCCCCAGAAGCTACTAGACCAGTCTTGAACTACAGAACTTGCACAGGGTGTAAGTCCTTCCACAACTGATCTAACTTAACTGTCTTTCATCAAAGGACATGACACATATATTTCATTCAGTAATGTTTAGTAACAATTTAAGATTTATTGATAATATGATGTAGATTAAAGAGTTAAATTCTAATTAATTAATCTGGATATTAATAAAGTAATTTAGTGAAGTATGTGATGATTAAACAATAACTTGATTGCATATTCATAGATTATATGTTTCATTCTTAACTTTTTAATAGGGCATCCTAAGTCTATGTACAGATGCACAGAATTTATTAGCAGAAGTATATGGATACAATAAAAGATCTCAACATCCATGCCCATGAAGTAAATGTGTATCATTAAATTACATATATATTTATGTAGGAAGGCAAACAGAAGAAAAATAAGCTGGCCTATACTTAAAATTTTCCTCTGCTGAAGTTTAGAGCAAGTGCAATTGCTCTTTTGTTGCATTCCTGAGCAACAATAATTTAGGCTAACTTGACTGGCTTGAGTGGAATGACTTCACCACTGCATCCATTGGTAAAAGGCCTTGAGGATTGGGTGGTACCTGAGAGGTAATCCAGTTTAGGGGAGATGATAGTCATGCACATCTGTCTGAACCCTTCTTGGGTTTGGGCTCAAAGCTTGTTTTCCGAGGCATTTCTTGAGATAAGACTCAGACTTTTCAAGAGACGAGAGGTGGGTGTTGCCGTGTAGCAGTCAACATCGCTATGTGGACAATTTTACATTTGAAAGCACTTCTTTGGAGATGTTTGCCTTTGGAAGAGAGTACTCAGGACTGTTTACTGGCAGAAGATCTAGCCTGTGACCAAATAACTCCAGCTTGCTATGGGAGATTAGTGGATGACACCATTGTGTACCGTGAAGGCAAGACACAAGTTGGCACCTCTGTGCTCCCTCTTATCTGCTGACAAGGCCCAGAAAATGGGAAGAAAAGGAGTTCCTGCTGAGATCCAAAAGCCAGAAGCTGCCCCTCCAAAAAGAGCTGACTCGACCACTTTGGACTTATAAGTTTGTACTGCCATTGGAAAGTCGTCCACAGTTGTCATCATCAACCGAACAACAATGCCCGACAACACACCACTACTAAAAGATCGATTACTGAACTACAAACCATGCTGGACCCGTGGTGGTGACTATCTCCCTCTTGTTTCCTACAAATACTCCTCACTTTAATTCGTATCTTTTCTATTGCTCATCTTCCTTTCCCCACCTCCCTTAATGACTAGGATTTGTAATAAACTGGTTGGGCTAACATTTGAACCGTTGCGTCTTAATCTCGCCATCGGGTATACATATATTAGAAGAACCTCCTCCCCCTCCTATAAACTGGAGCAAGACAACATCCCACTGCAATCCAGGAGAGCTCAAAGAACCTCACTTAGAATTGCTATGCATGCATTACCTTTGCAAACAAAACAAAACATAAAACAAAACAAAACAAAAGAAAGAGATTTGGGGCTCTTCAGCCTAGAGAAGGGAAGTATTTGTGAGGACCTTATAGTGGCTTTCCAGTACCTGAAGGGGGCTACAGGAAAGTTGGGGAAGGACTTCTAATAACCACATGTATTAACAGGACAAGGAGAAATGGTTTTAAACTGGAAGAAGGTAGATTTAGACTTGATATTAGGAAGAAATTCTTTACTTTAAACATGGTGAGACACTGGAACAGGTAGCCCAGAGATGTTGTGGATATCCCCTCCCTGGTGGGATTCAAGGCCAGGCTGGATGGGGTTTTGAGCAACCTGGTCTAGTGGGATGTGTCCCTGACTATAGCAGGGGGTTGGAACTGGATGATCTTAAAGGTCCCTTCCCACCCAAATCATTCTGTGATTCTGTGAATTATAGAGCCTGAGATAATTGACTTCTGTCAGGTATCTTTGCAAACTATCCTGCTTTGATGGCAAAATATTCTGATACTTTCTAACAGTGATGAGAACCCCCATAACTTGCTGGACTTTCAAATTCCAAACTATCTTCCTCAAGCTATGATCCACATTTGCTTATGTGTTGCTTTTCACGATTTACAGGAAAGCAGAGACAAGGTATGAGAAGTGCTTTCAAGTACTGGTCACACCAGCCAACAAGATGCTCCCAGAAGGGGGATAAGAAAAGGGTAGAAGGAGGGGACTTGCACCACCATACTGCACAAGAACAAAACCTCTTCTGGTTCTTTGTGCCATCTGCACATACCTAAGGGGAATTTAATTTATCTTACACTCTCCAAAAACTAGTAACTATTTTGAAAATTCATATCAAATTAGAGAATGGCCTGGCTTGAAAAGAACTGTGATGATCATCTAGTTTCAACTCATCATGTAAATTTCTAACTCTTGGAAGATATCTCTTCCATCTCAGGCAGATGAATTTCCCTCTGGAAGTTACTATCTTTCCCAACAGAGCATAGAAGAAATCAGTATACCTTGACAACTTGAATGATCTTGGAATCAGCTGTCAATATGCACTTACTCTTCACCTATTATTTTTCCATGGTAGTAACTGCCTAAAATCTCTATCTTGCTCAAAAATTTTATATTTTTATGATGTATGTCAACACAATCAGTATATGTTCACCAGTAGAATCTAGAACAGAACAAGGGAGCTAATAAGCTATATTGAAAGGCATATTGGGTGATTTGGTGTTATCATGCAGAGCAGGAAAATTTTTGGTATGTTAGGGCAAGAAAAAGGATGGGAAAAAATATCAGGATTTCAGGCATCACTGAAAAAAAAAAAAAAAAAAAAAAAAAAGATGAATAGAATTAGCCTGTAGAACATTTCCAGGGAATAATATGTTCTGTAAAGAACTTTAAGTACATCAGACACTGCATACAAATGTAATTTTGATGAAAGACAGAAAGGGCAGTAACAAGAAGACAGTCACAGAGGAAAACAAAACTCTGAAGAAATAACAAGGAAGAAAAATAAGTGGCAACAGAACTAAGACCTGGCATCTTCTATTATTTGCAAATTTAAGAGAAAAAATAAGAAACATATTTTCAGGAAGACAAAGACTGCAACCTATATTGAACAAAATATCTTTTCTTCTCTTTTGTCTTCTAGCAGTATGCAAAACATATAAAGTTAAAAAAAAATTTCTGCCATTGCTTCAGTCTCTAATTAGCTCTTCCATTTTGTCCAGTAAAAAATTTATGCTGAGAATTGAAAGAGCATGATGGTGATGCTTCTTTTTTTGCTATTATTTTTTTGCTAGTATTATTTATTTGCTAGTATTATGCATCTGCTAGTCAGGCTGAATTTAATGTAACTGATGTTGAAGTTCTAGAAACATACTACTATTTATACACATGAAGACGCATACACATGCACACACACTGAGCGCTATGGTTGAGAAAAACATTTGATGTCCATTGTATAAAGGCTGGAGGAGATCTTATTTTCAACATCAGTACCATATCAGCACCAAAAGGCATATCCAAAACAATCATTTAAAAATGAGTAGACACTGTGTAAAGATATCATTTAAAACAGATATGTGCCAATAGGACTACCAAAGACTTTAAGTAATGAGAAGGTAGTAAGAGAGAAATTGGCCACTGCTGCTGTCATTGAAATATCTGTACTGAAAGCAGCGAATCAGGGAGTTTCAATATTGCTTAGAAAGCAGAACCATAGAGAAATCCCCCCGAGTGACAATTTTCCCATTTATAGTAAAGATCATTTGGGACTCCATTAGTAACTCACTCATGTCTAGTGCATACAGAAGGTACAACAGTAATGAAGCTAACTAAATTGTGATGAAGCAAAAGACTATTTTAGTCTCCTTTGGAGCTGACTCCTAAAATGCACTTTTGAGGGCAAGCATAATAAGAGAAACTAAGTGAAGATGCAGTCAAATATGCAGAAGAGGAGAGTAACTCATGAAAAAATGTTATAAGAATGGCAGTTGGAGGGATCAACTTCAGTAAAATACCTCTAAGCCCTTGAAGCCAATCTTTTTTTTTCTCTTTTTTTTTTTTTTTTTGTCTAAATTCTTCTGAGACTGTTGCAATTACATGGGGATAAAGCTGTAAGATTATTGGAAAACAGCAGTCTGACACAGAAATTTTCATGAGAAAAAAAGGACATGAAGAAAACTGTATCTTCTCTTATCCTCAGATTAAAAGGACTGAACTGGCCAAAAGAATAGAATAGGAAAGACTTCAATCAACAGTGTCGGGGAAGAAGAAGCATATGCTTTCATCATTTCACAATCATCTGTCATACTAACTTATGTTCTTCTTAGGTAAAGAAGAGATGCCACAGAGCCATCACCCAGTGCTGTGAATGTAAGAAATTCATCTTAACAGGTTCAGTGCCTTAATATCACAAAAGGTTTTCTTTAAAAACAGCATTAAAGAAGTTGTTTATTTTATCCTATTTCTGTAAGTTCAATACTTTATGGAGATTTCACCTACCTTTTTGATGTTGAACCTGATGAGGTTCAACACAGCAAAGTGCAGAGTTTTGCACTTGGGCCGGAGGAATCCCAGGCATCCATACAGACTAGAAGGAGCGGTCCTTGAGAGCAGCCCTGTGGAGAAGGACCTGGGGGTCTTGATAGATGAAAAACTTAATATGAGCCAGCAGTGTGCTCTTGTGGCTCGGAAGGCAAATGGTATCCTGGGCTCCATCAGAAGAGGGGTGGCCAGCAGGGACAGGGAGGTGATTGTCCCCCTCTACTCTGCTCTTGTGAGGCCCTATCTGCAGTACTGTGTCCAGGTCTGGAGCCCCCAGTACAAGAAAGACAGGGAGCTGTTGGAGAGGGTCCAGAGGAGGGCCACAAAGATGATGAGGGGACTGGAGCACCTCCCCTACAAAGACAGGCTGAGGGAGCTGGGCTTGTTCAGCCTGGAGAAAAGAAGGCTGCAGGGTGACTTCATTGCAGCATTTCAGTACCTAAAGGGAGCCTACAACGAGGAGGGGAATCAACTCTTTGAAAGGGTAGATAACTGCAGGACGAGGGGAAATGGTTTTAAGTTGAGGGAGGGGAGATTTAGGTTGGATGTCTGTCCTTTACAGAGAGAATGGTGAGGTACTGGAACAGGCTGCCCAGAGAGGTTGTGGATGTCCCGTCCCTGGAGGTGTTCAAGGCCAGATTGGATGGGGTCCTAGGCAGCCTGGTCTAGCATTAAATGGGGAGGTTGGTGTCCCTGCATATGACAGCGGGGTTGGAGTTTCATGATCCTTGAGGTCCCTTCCAACCCTGGCCATTCTGTGATTCTGTGATTCTGTTATTCTGTGATTCCTTCTTCTGCACTTCTAAAAAAAATTCATTAGTTATGATTGTCTCCAATTCTTGTAGCTTAAAGGAACTTTTTAAACAGAGCTCTGAAACAAATTCCTAGTATCCAAGTTGATTGGTATCACTGTGAATATGGAAACCTCAGTCCTTTTCAACTGATTTAGTAGTTTTCCAGTTAAGAGAGAATACATGCCAAAAGTTAAAAGAGAAGGCAATCTCTCTGATCAAAAAAGGATGAGAAAGCATGAAGGAAGAATAGAATAGCACAGAAAACAACTATTTTTATGTATCTCATACAGTCTACTGTTATCACACTACCAAACCAACTCACAGACTGTACCAAAAAAGCACATATAACAGAGGCAGTTAGAAGAAAGACTGAAAGCCACTGTTAAAAAGCAAAAGGATTATAAGGAAGTACACTAAAGTACAGAGAGAGATAGGGTAAGATCCGATCAGATTTTAGACATCTAAATAAGATCAGACGTGAAAAAAATACTTTGCTGACATATATAATTGTCATAGATTTTCTTTAGGTATGTAAGCATAGAAGGAAAGTTGCGTACAAAAATGAGCTATATTCATTGTCACTAAGAATTATTTAATTTCAGTAGATTTACTCAAATGATTAACTTGTCCCAGCTCATCTATGTAACATTCAAGGCCAAATTTTGTCCATTTAACTAATACAAAACACTTCCAACTATTCACTGGAAATTATTAATTGTAAGTACTGTAAAGTGAGAAAAATAAAGAAACAGAACTCCATGTTCCAAATGTTAAAAGCCACAGACCGTTTTATCTCCAAAAATACGTAACATCATTAGTGGAGTTGTCACTTCACAGTCAGTGGGGAAAAACACTTTACCACTGGGTTTTCCTATTTAGTATTTAATATAAGTTAATATAAAGTCTTTGTTTAAAATGTGAGAGTTCTGGATCATAATCTAAAATGATAGTGAACTGCAGTAGTGAGAGATTTTTTGCTGTTTCCTTCACCATAGTTCTCAGCCTCTTGAATTCTTCATGCGTAAATTCTATTATCTCCCTTTTTCCTGAAATATCTAATTGTAGATTTCAGCCATGCTTCTCTAATTATTTGCTGTTCCTAAATCCAATTACTTCTTTTGATCCAATGTAACATCTTGATCCCTCTGGATTATTCAAATCAATTGTCTTCCCACCATTTCTGTCTGTTTTCCTAAAGGTGACGAGTTATAAAGGCTTTTGTTTTCAGGTCCTTCTGCAAGCCTTATGGCAGTTAGACACCAGCGGTTTGCTGATTTACAGTTGCTCACTGCATACTGCAAGTGGAGATCACTCACACAGTTCTTTGGGTGCAGTTCATGTGGCTGTTCAGGAAGAAGTGTTTCAAGTATATCCACCCTGGCCTTGAACACCTCCAAGAACAGGGCACCCAAAACCTTCCTGGGGAACCGTTCAAACACCTCACCACTCTCTCTGTGGAAAACTTTACCCTGATGAATAATCTAAATATCCTTTCTTTTCTTTTAAAACCTTGTCCTGTTACTGTTTACAGTATAATATCAAAAGTATAATATGTTGATTTTCCCCCTGTTTAGAATCTCCCTTTAGATATTAGAGGGCCACAATGAAGTCTCCCCTGAGCCTTCTCCAGACTGAACAAACCAAGGTCCCTCAGCACGTCTTTGTAGCTTAAGTCCTCCAGTCTCATCCTTGTGGCCCTCCTCTGGACCCCCTCCAGTATCTCCATTCCTGTTTCAGGGGCCCCAGAACAAAGAACTCCAGGCCCCACTAAGGCAGAGCAGAGGGGAATAATCCCCTCCCTCGCCTTCCTGATTTCCCCTTTTTGATGCAGCCCCAGATACAGTTGTCCTTCTGGGCTACAAGTGTATATTGCTGCCTCATGTAATGTTTTTCATCTGCCAGAATCCTTAAGTCCCAGGCTATTCTCAAGGAGTACTTCTCCCAGTCAGTGTGCATATCTGGAATTTCCCCAACCCAAGTAATATTTTTTTCAAACTTCAGCAAGGACTGCTATTCCAGTCCCTTCTAACTAAACACCTACATTCAGCCAGTTCATACACAACATAATTCTTCAAAACAGTTTTACTAGGGTTTGCAGTTATATAGTTGAAACAGTTAGTTCTGTACTAGTATAGTCAGTGTTTTATGCCAACAGCAATGGGAGCATTGGCCTTACCTAAAAATCAAAACTAAAAATCTATGAGAAACCTACACTGTTTTCCTCTGCCTATCTAATATTATTTAGTTTTATTTTTATTCTATGTTTTATTTTAGCAACATTGATGGAAAAATTATAAATAAGCTGAGTTTGACATTATCAGTGTGAAAAAGTGTATTTTTCTCAGATTTCTATATTTCTTACGCAGTGAAGATGCCTACTAGGCAGCAGGTGATGATGCATCCATACAATAAAATAATAAATAAATAAACCAGATACAGCAACAGTTGGGAAGATGGATCATCAAGAGTTTTTGTTCTTTAACTGATATAGAGCTTCCTTGATCAACTCACACTTTTCTTTCCAAAGCACAGCTTTTGTGTAACATGGAATTTATACAGTGTTTATTCCTTTACTTAAATATGAGAAATCCAAAAGGAGTTTCTTTGTGTCTAAAGGGTTTCAAATACATCCACCTCAGGAAAACATCCTGAGCACCTTATTCCAGGCAGCTGAAGAAGCGGCTTCATTTTTAGTGTATTTTGTTTATAAGAGTCTTCAGCCAAAAACCAAAACAAAACAAAACAACAACTTCAAGAACATGGAAATAAACTCAAAATGAAAGAGTTCAGCACTGTATCTTTAAGATTCCTACATTAAATTGTGAATTGCTAGAACCTGCTGGTTCTAGCAGGTGCTCTAATGGTCATATGTTTTTCACAGATATTTATAAAAGAACAATAAATAATGATTGTAATGAGAAACAACATCCAGGATTCCTACAGATACACTTATTCATGTAGAACTGTCATGTTTTTCTGTTGTGAGTACACTTCAAAAAGCTTCCTGGATCAAGACCCTTTGGTATGACAGTCCCAACAATGTTTATTTGTGAGTTATGGATAAATGCAGGTCTTTTTTAGGTGCTAAAAATTTCAGCTCTCCTGGGATGCACAGTACTAGCATTTTAGGTGCCATTCATACGCGGGGAGTGTTTACAGTTCTTCACACACAAGATAGATTGCTTTTAGAGAACACTGCAGTTATATCTAAGTCAGACTAAGTGCCTAAATTCTCTGCATTAACAGCAAATGACAGCATTTCCCCAGCTGAGCTAAGGAAACTAAAGCTGCAGCCAGACTCTGAATTTTGATGCTAATCAGACTTAATCTTCAATAAATATACTGCTTAAAAAAAAAAAAAAAAAAGAACTCCCCAACCTGAAATAAAATAAAAAGGACACATATTTCTTACTTTAAAAATTACTCTCTGTGACGTGAAGAAAAGGGGAAAACATCAACACGTAAAATAGTCTTATCAATAGAATACTCTTATCAAGGAAAATGAAGCATATTAGGTTTCTTTATTCTAATAATTATCAACAATTTGCTCCAGTTCCCTAGATAACAACCAAATCCTGTTTCACTATTATGCACAATAATAAGATATCATTTGATGTACTTGACCCTATTGACACTCTGAACAAGCATCTCTGATGTAAGATGCTAATGTACCTCCTTCACTCAAGATTTATTATTTATTAATGTGACAAATTTCTCCTTAGAAAACTGACAAATATGACAACACCTGCGCTCAGTTTGAGCCCACATGTAATTCAATCTGATGCATATTCTAAAAATAGAAGGATAACAATGTGGGACACAGCTTTTTTGCAATATCACCATTTCCTGTTCTTTTATTGCATCTAGGTAAAACAAAATAAATATTCTAGCTATTTTTAGAGCTTTGTTTTAATCTGGTTAATGTAAGAAATGGACTAGAACAATACAAATCTAAGGATAAAACTAATTTTAAGTCCCTCCTTAGCACTTTCTTTTGTTTCTCATAGTCCTCCCTTGCTAGCATAACCCAGAAAGGCACAAACTGGAATAAGCAGAATAACTAGTAAATTGGTTTAAGTTATAAATATTTATATTTTTATAAGTATTTTATGTTTATTTTTATTTATATAAAACCTACCTTATCAGTCATTCCGAAAGATCTACCTTAACACATTTTAGTAAGACAGCAATCTTAGTGAAAGAGCATCTATAACATCCTTCTGTATAGACTGACATCTTCTACCTTTGATTTCTACGCCATTTCTCAAATGTCTCCTTAGGACGAAAACACGAATGATACTCCCATTTCAAAAGTCAAGGAAACTTTTACCCAGCTCTTCCCCTTTTCTGCTTATTTTTTTTCTATGGATTTAACCATTCTGAAAGCCTCAGAATTACCAGCACTTGATTATGAAATGTTGGCCTCTTAAAGTAAAACACAAGTAAATATTCAGTTCTCCATACCATTTACATTTGATCCTCCCTGGAAAGACTATAACACATTCCAGTATTAGAAGACAGTCCATTCTGTGAGACTGCGTATTTTGTAGCTATGATAAATATTAATAAATAAGGTTTTTACAATTTGGCAACACACTGGCATAATTTACTTCAGTCATCTGTTATAAACTCATGATTTCCACCCGCTATACTATTCCCTCTTGAATTAATAGAGAGACTTAATTCATATTATGAGCTTGACATTTGATGTAACAGTACGTAGTAGGAAAGCTTTTCTAACATCAAACAATGTTTTTGTAACGTACAAAAAAATAAAAACTACATTTTCTCAGTATTTAAAATGAGTTAGGTGGCCAACATAAAAACGCAATCTGAAAATCATTTTGGAAGTTAAAGACTATAGATTCAGTAAATGCTGAAACAACATCTGGATATTTAAAAAAGGAGTGTAAATTAACAACAGTCGTGTTCTTCACAAGGATAAGAAAATCACTCAGGCTTTCTTGATTTTATTTTGAAAGTGGCAACGTGAATGCTAACTAGTATGGCTTACTAAGTAAATTTAAAACTGAAATCTATTAATTTCATATTATTCACTTTAAAAAAGGACCATAATGAGAATTATATAGTTTGTGTCTCTGTATACCATTAGAAATTATATTAAACTTTGTGAGCTCTGTAAAAAAAATTGAACTGTGCTTGTTGACAATCAGTTTACTGAAGTATATTTCTTTAAAATTAGTAGGTTAGGTGTATTTACTGCTATCAGAAGAGTTCACCTTCTTCAATTCTGCTGACCAAAGCAGCATTTTGAGGAGAAGATTACTCAGGTTTGTATCTAGGAGGGGTGCTTCAAGATGTAGCTGCCACAGCCTCTCCAAGTAACTTCTTCAGCATTCAATCACCCTACAGTAAAAGTTTTTTCTTATTTACATGGAATTTCCTGTGTCACTTTGTGTCCATTACCTCTTAGCCTTTGACTAAGAACCACCAAGAACAGCTTGGATCCATCTTCATTACTCCTTCAGCATGCTCGTCAGGTATTTATACACATTGGATAAGATCCTGTGAGCCTTCTTTTCTTCAGGCTGAACAATCCCAGCTCTTTCAGCCTCTCTGTATAACTCTCATGCTCCAAGCCCAGCAGTGTCTTTGTGGCCCTTCAGTGCACTCACACCTATGTGTTAGGATACCTTTTTTACTGAACCCAGCACTTCAGTTGTGACCTCTGAAGTTCTGAGGAAGGGTTGATGATCACACTCTTGACTTCTAGGTCATGTTATTCAGTATCAGGCCAGAAAAAGCTGTTGGTCTTCTTGCAAGGGCACATTACTGGGTCATGCTTAATAACTGTCCATCATAAACTACAGATCCCTTTCTACAGAGAAATCAGAAATCAACTTCATTTTCCTCACAGGGATTATAAACTTCACTGATAAAAGGAGAAGACTGTATTTAATCTTTTTTTCTGAAGAAAAAACAAAACAAAACAAAACAAAAAACCTAAATCTATTAAAGTCTATTCGGCCCTAATTTTTTTATTTTTATTAAATCAATAGGTGAGTTAACATTAATAATTATACAATTAGATTAAAGCACAGGAAATATTTAATACATTTTCCTAGATTAATTGATTCTTTTCTCTGTAATAGCAAAGTAAACAGAATATTGACAGTGCAAAGCATGCGTGACAGGAATTTTTGAGAAGTCACAACAAATTGTCCATCTACTTAATATGAAGTATCACAAAGATGGATTGCAGTGGTTTACTCTTCCTGATCTACATTCGTCTGTGTGTTCTTTTGACTGCACCGATTGTTTATGCGTTTATCATTGCAATACCAGAATAGCTGGTATGTCTTTTTCAGTTTGTACAGAGTAGTTACAGAACAAATTATTGTCATAAGAACAAGGAAAGGATGGTACTCTTGTTTCTTGTTCATCTGTAACCTGAGACTGATGTATTGCTTTCCTCCCATGAGTCTCTTTTTGATGAACATCTCTGTTACCATTCTTGTTGGAACTTCAATCACTTGGAAATGCATTTATACAGAGTTACGTATTATCTATGAAAACATTTGCCCAAATTCTCCTTTCATATGGTCTTCACTAGGCAATTAAAAAGAATGAAATTAGTTGAATGTGGAAGAATGTTTTGCCTTTAAGTCTTCAAACTCTCTCATTGGATAACTTGGGGAGCTAGTAATGAGCTTTACAATCTTGTCTCACAACTATAGCCCTGTGGTGAGAAAGGTAACTACAAATATTGAATGGAGTTTGTGCGTGATTGGATTGTGTACCTCAGTTTTGAATGGATGGATGACAGAACATGTATACATGCAGGTAGAGAGAGTGAATAGCTGAAAATAAGTTAGCTTGGCAAAAAAAAAAGTGTCAAAACGAGCAAAATTAGAAGTATAAAGGTTAGAAGTATAAAGTGCGTTAGAAAATATTCAGTCTTGGCCTTGAACAAAATGAGAAGTCCTTTCGTGACTATAAGAATCAAGATTTATAAGGCTAGATAGAAGTATAACGTGAGTGACACAGAAATGATGGTTCAGGTCATAAGTAGTTAAAAGGAAATAAAAAGTATGTAAATAGGGTGAAGACATGGAGTCATATGGAAGGAAAGAGGAAAGGATAATACAACCAAAAGAGATGCTTAAAAAAGAAACATAAATGTTCATGATCTCTGCAGGTATACTAAAGAAAAAAATGTAGTTAAAAACAAAACAAAAAAATAAAACTGACCCAGAATTTTTAAAGCCTTTATGCTGTTACTTAATTCAGATCCAGATCCAGAAGAGATACCAGATCCCTGAGGGTCAGTGCACTTGAAAATCATAAAAATTACCCAAGTACTAAAAGAATAAACAACTATTATCACGAACTGTTTGAACTGTTCTATCATTCTAGAGGTGTTGACAAATAGACAAATTGAGCCAGAAATGGAAAATAAATAAGACTTTTTTTCTCTCCATATATATATACACATTTTTTTATTTATACAGTTATATAAATAATAACTGTATGCATCATTCTTCAGTCTAACAATGATATTACAGTGGCTTGATTGATATGTTTTTGGAGAAACGGGAAAGGAGGAGTATGTGAGACAAAATTAAGTTCAGATCATGTCTGAAAAATCTATGGTTTCCCATTCTTTGAGGAAGACTCATCCAGTTGGCTTCAGAGCAGAACTGGGTTGCTCCAACACAAGAATTTATATAAAGAAGGAAATGAGAACTTTCTCATCTTTAGAAAAGGTGAGAACGCAAGTTTATATTCCAATTCTCATTGCAATCATTGTCATAAGGACAGATTCTTTTTATGACCTGCTGTGTTCTCATTACATCCTTTGTTGGAAGAAATGTAGTCAACACCTCATGCATTTTGCAAAGCAGATGTACCTATTGATGGCTGTGGAATGCATGGCTTATCTGAACATGAACAACTAAACACTCTGTTAGGTACATTAGGCCACTGTCTTTTCTGTACTACCCTAATATTTATTAAAGTTGTACTGCCTTGTTCTTAAAATAAAGATTACAGAAAGATGAAATATAACACACTGTACTGTGAGCACATTTTCATAGTAATAATCATAATGAAAGAGTGTAACGGTAAGACATTTTTCAAGCTCAACTGCCATTTTAATTGAATAGAATTAGTTTGGGGCTCTGTCCCACATGGCTCACAACAGTCTTCTGGTAAAAAAATACACTCATGTTAAAACCTGTTCTTAGGAAACCAGTTTATGAAACCATTATAAGTTATGTTACACAATTCTGGAGGTGACAGTTAACAATTAAAGTAAAGGAATTTGGAATGACAAAAAAGATGGAATTACAAAGTGGCATCCACAAATATGAACCAAAAGAAAATCTACAGATACAGAGTTATTGTAATAAAGATTTCAATTTCCACCTAAATTACAAAAAAGACTGTCACTGATTTGCATGAGAGCAAGATCTCACTAATTTAAATAGTAAAATGTAAAGCAATGGAAACAAAATAGTAAGATAACAATAAAACAATAGGAGAAGAAAAACAGAATATCTCATCTTCCAAATACATTATATTCTTCCTAACACTTAATTCCCTATCTATGTATACAATGCCCTGAACTATTGTTTCATATATTCAGAAAAAAAAGACAAGGGTCATATGCAAAAAACCAGCTTTCTAACTAATTAATTAATGTTACTCTACAGTCACTTAGATTCATTGTATTTTTGTGGCTAGAAATGCAAATTGTAAGTAATCTAAAATTTTAACATTCACTGGGGTTTCTTGATGCTTTCTCTTTTCGAGTCACAGAGCTCATATGTAACAATAATGGAAAATGAGTGTCCCTGTCATTGTGCCACAATCCTCCCTCCCAGCCTGCAGATAACTCACACTTATTTTACAATGAGCAACTCAGTGAGTTCTGATGAAATTTCTGTCCTCCACTTCTTCTGTTCTGACAGTTATTCCAGTTAAAGCACAACCCATTTCTCAGATATGCTTGCTTTTCATGACAGAACATTGTGTTTGTTCACACATTGCTGGAGTGGCATTATGCCAGATTCTTGGTACAATAATAAAATTGATGCTGTTTCCTATGTATAATTGAGTGGAAAGGTTACCTGCATGTAGAATAATAGATCAGGCTGAGATGCAAGTGCAGATGAAAGCAAGTCGTCTGGGTTTTTTAAATGTAATTTTTAAGACTGTCGTTCACTGCCAGTAGAAGAGTGATTTCCAGTCTTTTGGCTTACCTTGTCATAACTAGAGATTGGTCAAGAGACCTCGAGAACTGTTGAAAGCAGATTAAGTAAAACATCTCAAATAAAACATCTATAGTTATATTTCAGACAGTAAGCTACTGAGCTAAATGAGGGGCTTTGACCATTATAGAAGCATATCTGTATTTCATTATGGAAGGTTCTTGTCATTTAACCAGTGACAAAAAATCAATATCCTATTTACCTTTTACTTCAAAGTGTTTGCAACCTGGAATCATTGATTTCATCTACGATAAAAATTGACATTTGATGGCAATCATCTTTTTACCATTAGTTTCCCTTGCAAATCAAACAGAAAAACAGCAAAATACTTTATTCGTGTTAATGTAATTTTGTTATTTAGATACAAAAGATACGCTGCTTTTTCACTATAAATCAAAGAATGAAAATTGTTATTCATGGAAGAATAGCATGCACAAAACAAGCATTCTAATATTGTTTCTTCAGACACATTCCTTAGTTTTCAAAATTATTTTATTCAATTTATCAGTCTCTAGTGTTATAACATCACTGTCAACCCATGTTTTCTTGAAATAATAGCAGCAAAAGACCTTGGCCTTAGTCTTCAACAAGAAATAAAATGAGAGAAAATAAGCTATCTTTGGTGTGCTATCTCCACTTACTTTGGACCTCACAAAATATGACTTTTTTGTTCTTGAACAGCTGTCTTGGCTTTATGGGCATTACCAGTGAATGACAGCTATTTGCCTTCAAAGACTTATGCAAATGAAAATCCACTGAGCATTTTGTTCTGAAAGCTGCTTAACTTCTTTTCAATGGCTTCAGTAAATAACAGGAAAACTCAGAACATTAACATGTTGTGAAATGAATAAAAACAAATGCTGTGGGGCTTTTATTAATTTATCAAGTCTGACTGAAGTTCAGATCCTGCAACACCTTCTAGAAGAACAGTCACTGAATGCCATAGTTCTCAGCCTTAATGATAAGATGCTGGCAGAAAGATTAGACAAATCTATGGAACTACAAATAGCTATTATACACCATCATGAAGAACATCTATCTCAGCAAATTCTTAGCCTGCTGATTGCCACAAACTGGCAGTCGGTATAACTGAGAGACATCCATATTCAGTCTGTTTCTCAAAGGTTGCTGCTGCAGTTGCTGTCTTCCAAAGCACCAAGTAGTACCTTGTTTTGGAGGGAGTCCCAAACATGAGCTTTTGATCTGATCAAGTACAGACATTTTTGTGTTTCCACTGTATATCTTGTTTGGATGTACTAAAGATCACATTAGAGTGAAACCAGTGGAAATGTATAGATAAATTCTGAATCACAAAGCATAATACTATGTAAAGTATTTGAAATCAGGCTTAGTGTAATTTCTATGTAAATATTCAGAATACCTCCTAGAGAAGTGTCCATTTTACTATCCAAGAACAAGCCTATTATTTATTCAAAACAGACAGTAATTATTGTTTGAAAGATTAAACAATAGATTATGATCCAAAGACTTCTAGTCACTGAATTTCTGCTCATTACAAACTTTCATAAAAACACTAAGTACCTAACATTTAATATAAATATTACCAACATCAGCAGCAGTTTCATTTGGCCTGCTGAACTCCAAATGAAACCCTACTGGCATCCATAAACAAAACTGATAGGGTTCACAAGCCACATAGGTCACATGTAGACATTTTTAGGTAGACATAGGCATCTTATTGTTAATTAATCCTACTGCAAGTGAATAAAAACTTGGTGTTATTGCCAACAACAATTTGCTAAGTCCTAAATGAAAAATCTGCTAGCATAGAAAATGCATTTAAAATGTACCTTCTCAACAGCAAAGTGATAAATGTAATAGGTTTTGAAAGTATTAGTTTGTTTTCCATGTGTGAAACAAAATAGTGTCTTGAAATTCCAGACAGAATTTAAAGGCACAGTGATTCTGGTTGACTTTTTATCTCCTTAATATATGCTATATGTATATGAGAAAAAATGCTAAATAGACTAAATAGATTAAATAGACCATAGAAAGCTTTTAATTTTAAAATAATGTATTTTGTTTGAAGAACTTTCCAAGGTGAATAAACTTGTTTTACCATGATATATATTTCATTTAACTGACATGTATTTGCTTTTAAAACTGTGAAAGAGTAATATAAGAACATATATTATTTAATATTTGTATTGCAGTGATAGCTAGAGATTAGAAATGAGGAAACAAGGTCCCACTGAGCAAACACAGTTTAACAAAAGTAATTTCTCTTCACAGTTTGGAGTCCAAAACCCAACAGTACAACTGTATGTTCTGTCATACTTAGGAGAGCTTATTACAAAAATCAAGATATCCATCCAACAGTATTTTTTCTAAGTTCAGGTAAAAAGTCAAATCACATGCATATGCCCAGTAGAGAGTTTTTAAGAAGAAATCAGAAATTTTGTATCTTGTTCTCAAATTAAGTATTCCTACTTTCCTTATTGGCTATATTTTACTTAGATTTGCTAAACTAAACCTCCTGGATTTATCATTCATATATCTCCTCCTGCCTTATTTTTCCTAACAACTTATGTCTCATATTAGAAAATACACACCAACTTCTTATTTCATAATCAGTCTTCCTGAACAATAGTTATGCCGTGATCTGAGTTGTTCATATTTGTTCATATGTGAATTTGTAGAAAAAATATATTTATTTTTTACAAGTTATCCACTGAGTTATTTTGAAAGTAATAATTCTAGTTTTCAATTTTCATGTAGGTATACTTTACAGTGGTTTTCACTACTGTAATTACTGCAATTATAGCAATAAGAAAAGTTTAAAATACAGTTATTATTCAGCTGAATATCTCATAAAGTATGTGACAAACAATCTTACAAATAAAAAACATTTTTTATGAAATTACTTATAATCACAAGAGGTAACTGCAAAAATAAGTGCACAATAAAAAATGCAAAACTAAACAAAACGAGACAAAAAATTACCTGAATTTGAAATTTGAGAACCACATTTTCTAAAGCTTTAGGGGTTAAAAAGTAAAGATGGGGCTGAAGTCAAATCCTTAAAACTTAGTTTTCGGATTACACACCCTGAAGTTAGTATCCAAAATCAATGTTCACTTTTTTTAAACAATTAATTAGATCGATCTATTTGTAAAAGTGAGTTTTAGTCTACAAAATAAGAACTACTACACATAATTCTGTGTCTCAAACTATGACTTTTATAGCACTAATACAGAAAAAGACTCCATTGCTTCTGTAGATACTTTGAGATTCTATCGCATAACTGTGAAATATAATTGAAGATGTGTTAGAGAAACAAATTTATCAGTTACTATCAGTGTTAGCAAAATTTCTGAAAACAACAACATATTAAAATACACTGCATCCCAACTAAGAGGTTGCTGTATGAAGGAAGTAAATCTTGAAAAATCAAAGGCATTAAAACTCAAAGACTCTGACTGTGGTATAATATATCGTTCATCCCCAAGTATGAAAATTTGTATCATAAAAGTTAGAAAAATTAGTTTTTAACATAGGACCCATAGAAGCTTACAATATATTTTTAATTACTGGTAAGCAAACCAAACAAAAGCCATCAATGCCTTCTCTAATGTTAAAAGACATCATTTGTCTCAGAATATTTAATGAAAAATCCTTATATCACTTACCTACCATGAATCTTGAAGTAATAATGGAAAAAATAATAGCAACAACAAAAACACAACAGGTGTACTTATGCTTGCTTAATAGTGGTATCTTTTCTATTTGTACCAACAAAACACTTTTCGAAACTAATCACCAAGGACAACTTCAGGTCTAGTAATCATTGTGTAAAATCATTTTATGTTATTTAACTAAAATATTTTCTTTTTTTAATGTACTTTTTGAGGACTTTTTTTTTTTGTGTGTGTGTGTGTTATTTTTTTGAATGATCCGAACTTGTTTTTCATCTGTTCTCCAAATACTTTTCTCAAAACTGAAAGAAGTGAATAGAACGAAATACTTCATTTTCTTACTAAGTTAGAAATGTTTTTAATTCAAAAGATTGTTTGAAACTATTATTTAAGTACTGATTAATCTGCAAGAGAATAATTTACATGAAAAAAAATGTCTAATGTAACTCATTTCTTGTCTACACTTTATTGTGATTACAAAAACGTATCTTGTAAATAATGTGCTACTGAAATCACTGTAGAATATTTTCCATATTTACTCTCAATTGAGTACTGAATTCTGTAAATTTAACATTTTCACCACATAAGTGTCATTTCGTGCATTTCATTTGGAGGCGATACATTCTTTGGTCCATGAAGGAAAGAGCTAAGTTACCTCTTTAATATAGCACTAAGATGACACTTAGTCAATAAAGAAAGGAACTGTAATTTACAGCTTGATCCTGTGAGGTCGGTGGCCATCTAAATTTCCATGCTGATGGCAACTGAGTATTGCATATCAAGTCACATAGCCTTAACATCAGTCAGGAATAATAGGTTATTTGTTTAATTTTACAAGTTAAGTGAAGACTATCTACATAAGAGAGGGGGCAGATAAATGACACATGATTATTTCATAGCAGTGGAAACAAAAGCCAGATTCAGATGTCTTAATTGTTTAATCTATATATTGCCACTAAGTAACGACATCCTCTACGTTTTCACCTCTCTTTGGGGAGCTCAGATTCACTCAAACACAGGACCCATAGCTGACCCCTTGTCAGTAGAAAATCTGCATGCTAGATACAGCTGTCTAATACACGTAAAGGATGTTCTCCCAGATGCCAACACCTCAGCAGCACGGCCTTGCACATATATTGGCTGCTAAAGACTTATGCTCAGAGCAGCCAAGAGACATGATCATTCATTTTCCTTCTAGGAGGAAAGTGCTTCTATTTTTTGCCTCTTCATATTCAGAATATTATAATTCTTTGACCTCTGCTTCAGTGATCTATCTTTCCTCAGGAGCTCTCACATGCATATGCCTGCTTTTTTCTTCCTTTTTTCCTCCTGTCTGCTCTGGTGTCCCTCAAAAGACTTATAGATTTAAGCAATTAGCAAAGAAATACAGCTTTGAGGAAAGGAAGTGCTCAAACCCAGAACACTGACAATCTCAGTGCATTGGTTTACCTACTGCTTCTCGTGTTTCTTTGTAAGCTTCAGGCTACTTCAAACTTTCATTTTCTCAATGGACTTCTCTACAAAGAAGAAACTTATTTTCCTTCTTCTCTAGCCATTTCCCAACTTTTGTTCTATTTATCTCCAATTAAAATTTAAAAATGAAATAATATTCAAACATATAAACTTATGCACATCTTGAGGGTATTATCACCTAGATTTACCTTTGTGAATCTACCTGAGATGCTTGGATTGGTATCTGGTTCTTCAAAGATTCTGTATATCCAAAGAACAGAAAGAGGCACTTTGAGAACCCACCAGTTATGTGACTCATTCTCTGGAGCTGTTTCATTTTCTGTTTACCATAGAGGGAACTGTGAGTGCAATTGTGCAGTAACAGTATTTGTGGCTTTGTTTTTTTCAGCTTGTTGGAATCTGATCTCATCTATAGGTAATGACAGATTAAGAGATAAAGACACAATATGATGTTCTTCAAAACAGTGTCTCACTTTTAATACCCTCACTAGTCCTCTGAAATGCAATGGTAAGTCAGTTTATCCATCTGAGCAGAAATGTGTCTGGGTATGTTCTAAGTTTGTTGTCTTCATGCCACCTATGGAAGAAAGCCAGCTTTAAAAAGCTTTCAAACATATCTTTCTGCAGAAATCTGAGCTGACAAAACATGTTGCTTCTTTTTTTTCTCTTTACCAAATACAGATATTAGAGTGAAAATAAAAGTTTGATACTTTTCAAATACAACTGCATATCAGTAGCAACTATATAGCATTTCTTTAGAGACTGAACACTTGCATTTTAATGGCAGTTTGTAAGAGCACATGTAACATTGCCATCTAGTGCCTTCAGCCATAACAATGTATTTTAGCAAATAAGACATAGGCTTAGCCACTTCCAGTAAATAATGACATTCCTTCTGGGTCCCAAGAATTTATTGTTTGGCACTCATATTCATTATACTTTGTCCTACATTTAAATTGGAATTGTATGAGAAACTTTTGTAAGGGCGTCTAACATACTTCAAAGAACTGATAGTAAATAAAAAGGTAGTTATTAGGGGAAGCTAGGAATAATCTCATATCTTTTCTAAAAATAAATAATTAAATTAATAAAGCACAAAAAGTTTCTTTTTCTTACAATTTTTGGTGGCTTGTTGCCACACTTGTTACAACAATTTTCACTAGAGTTTGGGTGTGTTTTCACCAAACAGCCTGTTTTCAAGAAGGAAAAAAGTATGACTCCAATGAACTTGAATATTAGGCAGCAATGGCACTGGTATTGGGCAGGAACAAGCTGAAAAGGGGAAGTAAAACCACCAACAGAAATTCTCCTTTGAATGGTAGTTAATCTCACGCTTGACACAAGATTGAATTCAATACAAATGTTGGTTATATAAGATCAAGAACATCCTCTATCACCTGCAGGACAGACCTGCAGCACTATGTTAATCTGAATACTTAATTTTAGACAATTTAAATGTGTAGATTTCCACCCAGGAAATGTTATCATTTTTAGGCATCCAGAAATGTCAATAGAACAGATTTGGAACAAGAGGAAGATTGTCTGAACAGTGTTGGAAAGGTATACACATATTATTAGCTCTTCTGCTTTTCTTAACATTCCATTTCAGAATTCAATCTGTTGAACAGTTTAAGTAAGAAAACAGAGTTTTCTAGGCTAGAAAAATATATACCAAAGCTCAACTTTCTACATACAAACAAGCAGAATTTTTTGTATACATGAGAAATTGGAAAAGTAGGCAAAAGTCAACCGTTGCATCTATGCCTTCAGAATAATATGTATGCTCTTGTGGAACACAAAAATAGACTGTGGAATTAAGAAAGAAGAATATTAAGGACAGTTTTTTTTTTCTTTCTCATCATTTTGAAAAACATCAAAAATGTCTAGTTCTTGCACTTATCGTATCTCTACCATTTTGAATAACTTCAGATTGAACTGGAAAACCAGATACAATATCTGCAAGAATCAATAAACTCTATCAGCGTTCTAAGTGAGATGAGTAAATGTATTCACTCATTCCTAAATATTTATTGTTTCTCAGAATAACAGAACATTCTTTAAAGGGCTTTCATTTTATTTCTAAAGAAGTAATTTATAAAAATGTGTACAGTTTCATAAAGTTTAATACTTGCATTAGCTACCAACTTGAAATCCCTTCAAGTATCTTAGTGCCTGGAAGCTTAAGTAAGCCAACATATTTTAATCTCCTTATAACTTAAGGTAGCACCCAATGGAAGCTATCCAAAAGTGTCAAATATATTTTTGGAAGATTTTATTATAATTATAATAAAGTTATGATAATAAATTATTATTATTATTATTATATAAAAGGAAAATAAGAAAAGGAAAAATAGAAGAACATAGCGCAGTTAGTCATCATTTCAGAAAATACATGTGCATATTTGTTTGACAGGTGAAGTGAATCAGAGTAGATCTTGAACATGTATACACATATTTTTTCTGTCAAAAATTATGCTAGCTCTATAACTCACCCCCAAATCACACACAAACAAAAAATTAAGACCCACAAATAGCTAGACTTTACAATAAATTTTGCATCCACTTACATGATATTTACAGTGTATTTTGTTTTGACACAGAAATGAATTTTTCACAGAAGTGAAACTAAACAAGATTAATAACACATGGTGCAAAAAAATGCAAACGGGCATCTCCCCCTGTACTCCTTTGTGAAAAATGTTCTTGGTCCATTTAAGACAGTGATAACTTCTACCTAAAGAAATCAGAGATTTTTTGTTTGTTTGTTTGTTTGTTTGTTTCTTGTTTGCTTGTTTTTTTTCCTCAGGCAATGCTATCAATGCTATCATTATTCAAAGGAAAGGATTATATATTCTGGGAACTGGAGTACATGCACATAATTTGACAGAGGTAAATTATCAAGCCAGTGTCCAGAGGGAGTTGCTGTAAATAGGAATTATATCTTAATTCAGTGTTCAGTTGTATGATATCCTGTCTTTAAATCAGCTGAAATGTGCAGGTTGGCAGGACCAAGTGAAATGTTTTACCCTAGTCTTCAACAGATCTTCAGGGCTTAAGTTTCTAATGGATGAGTCACAAAAATGAAGATCTAGTTTAAGAATCTTCTCAGTGAAAGAGACTCGTTTAACCCTCCCTCCTACCTTGACCCTAGATGATCTTTCTAGCTCTTTCTAGGTACAGAGATAGTATTTTTGTCTTCTAAGCACTTTCCCTTTCCTCTAGCGCACACACTGGGCTTCCTTTTGTCTGTGAGGTGGTTATTTTGGTACAGTCTGATGAAGACGACTGAAAGGATCCTTCAAGTAGATAGGGTATCCCATGGAGATGTTTAAGCCTGCTGGCTATAAATAGCAGATATTAGTCAAGAAGAAAGAAGGTAGGAACCGTGAGAAGAAGAAATAGTTTTCCTTTACTAGATTCATCTATTTAAAATTGAATCTCTATGTAGTTTTTATCCTACGTGTCAATACTCAACCACACGCAGAGTTACGCTTGTTCATTTATTGCAGTTACCATTCTAGGTTTCAGACAAAGCAAGCCCTGAGTAAGATATGCATGCTGAGTAAGATAAATACTGTTAATGTAAATGTCATTGTAAAGAGTTCACAGAATCACAGAATCACAGAATTGTAGGGGTTGGAAGGGACCTCCAGAGATCATCGAGTCCAACCCCCCTGCCAAAGCAGGTTCCCTACACCAGGTTCCAGAAGTCAACAGAAAAGAAGCACCATAATGAGATGGTATGAAAAAAAGAACATGTGAATCTGAGAAATGCTTTGATCCAGTTCCACGGGAACTCTCTAGCAGATCATTTCTACCTGAAGAGAATGTTCAGTAAGAGATGATCACCTTGATAAAACTGATTGCATACTTCCAGATATCCCATGAATTTGAACATATTTTTCAAGTTGAACTATGATATTGTAAGGAAGGAAATTGTTATCAGCTGTATATGAAAAAATAATGAGAATAAACAAAACAAGCAAACAAAAAACCTAGAAGAAAATAGTAAATAGCTTAAGACAAAAAGACTATCATAGAAATCTTTTTTACTGTGAAATCTCTATCACAGGGTATCAAACTGTATTTCAAGTCAGTACCATTACCACAATAAACATCCACAGTGATGAATGTTTATCATTCTGTATTAACGATCCAGCAGGCACTATGTATCAGTATTTGCAGAGTATCAGTCTTATAACTAAGATTCACATATACTCCAATCATCATGAATAATAATTTATTTTAGAAATAGTAGTAATTAAGGTATAAGGTATTAAGAATATTGTATTGCTCAGAATAAAAGATTGTTGCAGTCTAAATTATATTTAAAGAAGAAATCTAATGCCTAAAAAATGCAGTGTGTACAAAGGCAGAAGGCTTAGAGACTGTTAATTTTGAAGCTACAAATGGACACCACCCAGAATAGAATAGTCCCAAGTATATTTTTATGTACCATCTGAAGCTGTAGAAAGATATGCAAATTCAGTGTAAACAGACTCTTTGGATGACAAATTTTCTAGGTTTAAGTATATCAGCTCTTCATTCTAGAAGGGGATGGACAGGTGAAGAGGAAATACTATTGAGTGCTTTTCTGGCTGTCTGCCCTACTCTGAATGAGGGCCAAGAACAAAATTATACCAACACTTGGCAGATTGTTTAAAGGAAAGACAGAAGTTGTACAGTGAGAATCTAAACATTTTAAGCTTATCTTCATACCTTTATTTAAGCAAGTATACTCACTTAGACATTACTGCTTTATTATAAAATAAATATTCTGAGCTTTGACTTACTTTCCATTATCTGTATAAATAGTTTAAAATCCCTGTATTCGGTTAAAGATATTTTCACATTTAAGAATGTTTCAGAAACAGATTTTTCTATGCCCAAGCTATGATTATGTGGTGTTTCAGCTAAATTAGAAATCAAAGTTTTTCGACTGTGCTTTCTTTTAATTGAAAATGAAGAAAGTAGAAGAACATTAAAGGATAATAAGTATTAGCTCCTGGAGACTCAGACTTTTTCTTGGCTGCCACCATTATAAATAGGACAAAGTGGAAGGAATATTGAATAGATCTGTTCAAAATCAACTGACAGCAAACAATTTTATTCATCAGTAACAGTATTCAAATTACATTGAAGAAAAAAAGATCTTTGCATTCTTTTTGCAAAATAGCTATCTTTAGTTTCTAAAGAAAAAAAAAAAAAGAAAAAGAAAAAATAAGTTATTTCTCAGATTAGTAAGGATAAAATATTATTTCAGAAAAAATAGTCCAATTTATTCCCTAAAAAGCTCTCACAGAAGAAATCCATCATTTTCAGTTCAGTGACTATATTCAAGGTAACCAGCACTGTCTACCCATTGTTTGATGGTAGGTACCTGCCAAGAAAATCATTCTAGCTGTAGGAAATGATATGATGACATAAAAACCAGTCTCTGGATCCTGGTATCCCTCAAATCAGTTTTGAAATGAAACAAGGAGTTTTCACAAAATCAAACTGATTTTTTTTCATGTTACTGTATCAGAATTTTATTCAGTTGAAACAACTCTGTAATATTCCATGGTTTTCTGCGTTTTACTAATGCACATGCACTTCATAGCAAATAAATTCTGTAAAAATGAAAACACTGGCATTTTGTTTGTGAAATAATCATTCTTTTCATCCTCCCTGGAATCTGAAAATCACTCTAAGTTCTAAAGATATGCTCATATTACTGATTTCTGCTTTGACTAGATTTAACAAACAATGGTGATAAAGATAATTCTCAAGAGAAAATGAAATCTATTTCATTTTTGTATTATTTCTCTACCAAGATCCTCAGGAGCTACCTATTTTCCAGCCAAGTAAAAAGCTATCCTATAAAGGGAAGTAGTATTGTGTGGATATGACGTATCTACAATACAAATGAAATTACAACTTAGAACTATATTGCATTATTTTAAGCAGATATCAAGAATGCAATGATTACAGCTGTGGAGTACATTATTTAAAAAATCTTTCTTGATCATATTCCAATGTAAAGTCACTCAGTGATATGCTGTTATATACAGTTCCACAGTACTTTGACTCTCTTAATGAAATAATGTATTTAAGTGGAAGACATCTATCCCAGAAAAACTCTTTAGCAACATTTGCTTAAGAGAAAGAGTAGCTCCAAGCAGCCTCAGAACTCCCAGTGGTCAGATACCAAAGTGGGTTGAGTTGGCTATCACGTTCTGGTGACAGGCAGAGAGAGCTCAAGTACTCATGGAATTTTCAGTAACACAGTAACTTGTAGATTTGTGTTAAAATGCACTAAGTTTTGAATTTCTGGGCAAGACGATATTTTCTCTTGTTCTTGGAAAGATAGGAGCAGACTATTTGTTTTCTATTGCGTGTGTAATATAGTGACAGTCTCTTTCTGTAAGCTCCAACAGCAAGAAAGAAATAAGTGGGGCTGAATGATCATAAAATCATAGAATCATAGAATGGCTTGGGTTGGAAGGGACACCAAGGATCATTGAGTTGCAGACCCCCTGTCCCAGGCAGGGCCACCAACTTCCATATTTGGTTCTAAACCAAGTTGCCCAGGGCTCCATTCAACCTGGTCTTGGACACCTCCAGGGATGGGGCATCCTTAACTTGTCTGGGTAGCCTGTTCCAGTGCCTCAGCACTCTCTCTGTAAGGAACTTTCCCCCGACGTCCAATCTAAACCTTCCCTCCCTGAGCTTAAAACCATTCCCCCTTGTACCATCACTGTCTACCCTTGTAAAAAGTTGATTCCACTCCTTTTTATAATCCCCTTTTAAATACTGGAAAGCTGCAATGAGGTCTCCTTGCAGCTTTTTCTTCTCCAGGCTGATATGACAAATGATAAGGAAGCTGGTGATGGTATGCATGACTAAGAAACTGCAGAGCTGGTGAAAAATTCTAAATAATAAGAGCAATATTTGTGCAATTCCCATTTCTACTTGCTCCTAAAACTTGCTTTAGGGTAGATAGGCTGGCTCAGCACTGTAATTTAAGATGCACTAAGAAGAAAAGCAAGTGGTTATCCTAGAATGGGTGAGTTTAATAAACACTGGGAATAGCACGGAGAATTAAGGTTAGACCCTCACTAAGATACCTAGCTTGATTTTATGTTATGCTAGTATAGAAATTGTTGTCTTTTTTTTTTTCTTTTTTTTTTTTTTTCCAGCTTTACTCTTTCTCTTCACTCTTCTGTCCTCTCTCCCCTTAAATTTCTCTTCATGTAAATGCATGGACTCACTATTTGCAAATGGAAAAGGATTAACTTATTTTGAATATGAACTTTCTATCAGATTTGAAGAGTGGTTGGAAGAATTCATCTAACTTTTTCTGGACTAATGAAATAAGAAATGGTTATTCCCAGAAGCCATATCACACCACGTAATATTAATGTATCTTGTCAGTAATATTCATTTATGGTTAATACAGCAACTGCTACATCTTCTGCAGAGCTCAGGATATTTTCATCTTCCTTGCAGATTGTCTAAATGAAGAGGATGTGCTGATAAAATATTCTCTGTATTTTGGCAATGCACTGATAATGTAAGTCTGTGCTTTAGTTCTAGCCTGCCTATACATTATCATTCCATGTGTATGTTCTCTTAATTAAGAGTGGAAAAAAAATTCGAGCTGACAGATACTTCAGTTTGTATTTAAAAACAAGGTGTCAATGAATATTTTTACCTGAATTGGAATATTCTGTAGTTGTATATATCTGTCAAAATATTCCCAAAACCTACAGATGGATAAAGTTCTATACCACTACAGCAGTGCTTCCAAAAAACCTCCTGCTCTGTCAGAAATGTCTCTTTTGAAGTTGAGCAATTGTCAACGTCTTGAATGTTATCTTTAAAATTTGTATTTAAGATATGGAGTAAAATGCTAGAAACAGAATATATGGAGAAAGAAGCCTGGGTTTCTCAGTCAGCTTGGTAGTGGAAGACTATTGAGAAAAAACAGCCTCACTCATCAAGTCAGGTTACTTAGAAGAAGCAGTTGGGGTAACTTCTGGTAAGTAAGGAGCCATTACTTTAAATCTTACTCTGCCAATCTACTGATTCATAGATTTTAAGGATAAAGATATCACAATGTTGACCCAGTCTGACCTCTTATATGACACTGGGAAATGAATTTCACTGGGCAATTTCTATATTAATAATGTCTGTTTGAAGTATACCATATTTTTAAGAGAGATATTCAATCTCAGTTCTTCAAATGATGAAGAACTAACCTCATATCTTGCTGCGCTTTTCTAGTGATTAATTACTGTCACTATTAAAATTTCAGCTTTATTCCTAATTCAAATTTGTCCAGCCTCATCAGCTAACCACTGGATTTAATTGCAACTTCTCTACTAGATTAAAAAGGCAGCTACCACTTGAAATATATTTTCCATACAGGTAGAGAAATAGTACAATGAAGTTATTTTTCTCTTGGATAAACTAAATAGGTTGGTTTCAGTTAAAAAGACTCCATCTGATTTTCATGAAAAATAAAAGTGATATCCTTTAAAAGACACCATATTAATTCACCAAAATATTTTTTTCCGAAATATTTTTTTCCAAGAGCATTATCTACATCTTTATGGTTTTTTTCATTCATTGACTTCTGACAAAAACACCAGTAAAATTTCTTTTTTTTTCATATAGTTGCACATGCTCAGTTCCACAAAAGCACTATGTAGCAATACTCATTGATTCAAAAGATATCTATTTAATCACCTTCAGGAGTAGAAATTTCATATAGTCATTGCAAGACGGACTCCTTAGATCCTAGTATAATTCAAGGGGAGAATGGGACATGTAGGACTGGGTTTCACAGACAAAAAAAAAAAAAAAAAAGGATGGGAAAATAACTAATAGAAATGCACAGGTTTCTACAGGTCTGCTTCTCCTTGGTTTAGAAATGTATCTGAGATCAAGATTCACAGACCAAACTTACTCCTGGGTTTAAAGAAATAAATCATACTCTTATGGAAAGATTTTGAAGTATATAAAATCAAATTCTGAATTCTAAGGGGGGTGGGGGGGGAAGGAGAGGGGGAATAGCATAATCTACTATGCTAGAGACAAAAATAACATCCATCCTCTTCTGTTAAGGATGCAACTTAACATTCAGGCTTGAAAGAAAGGGAGAAAATAAGATTGAGCCTATTCATGAGTGATGAGGGCATTTGTCTGAGAGAAGGGTCATTGCCTGTTGCCTTGAATACTATTTAATAAAGGTTTCATGCAAGGCATGGTAGCAGGGACACTTTTCAGAGTTGAATACCTTTGAGAAGGCATTATATCATGTTTCTCTTTCTCTGGTCTCATGTTGTCATGCTCATTACACGTTTTCAACACATTACATGTATGTAATTCTATATATCTTAATGCCTAGTCTACCATGTTTCAGTGTCAAGTGTTCTGAGAATCATCTAGCCTAAAGCTAAAGAAAGATTTTTTTTCCAGAATGTTGAAATTGTTAATAATTGTTATGTTAATTTCTGTAAAGTGTCAGTGGTTTCACCTTTAAATGAATGCAATGGAAATGAAGATTGCTCACTTCCCAGCTGGAAAAAGCTATTAAAAGCTTTATCATGTTCTTCTGATGTGTATCTTTGCCCAAATAAGCCATACGAACTTTACAAACCATGTTTAGTGCATGTCTTCCACTTCAAATACCTCCAGAGGCCATAATAATGTTCATTTTCTGGTAGAAGCACTATCAGAATCTCTGTTGTAGCTGCACAAAGCAAAAATAATCCAAGCCCAAATTTTGCAATGCTTTGCTATTCAAATCAATAATTAAAGCTTTTTGTTGCTTTTTACTTAAAAGGTTCCAGTTCCATCAGTCTTCAGCCAAACTGAGATCAAAGCTTTTTACTGTGGTTAGACAATACTTTGCTGTCTTCTGGATTGAAGCCTTCACTGATGCAAAAACACAGAGATTCACGTGAGTCCAGCTACACTAATTCTTCTTTTGCCACTAGTTTTGGTTGCTTACATAATATAGACTACTAAACTGAACTCATGACTGAGTATTTATTTGTATATACACTTGCTACATAGAAAATGTGGCTACAGACCAGGCAACCTGGTTCAACCTGCAGCTCACAGGCTGTATGTGGCCTGGCACAGCTGGAACTGCAGCCCAGCCCCTGCCCTGCACCACCTGCTCCCCACTGTAGTAGTGACTCTGCCCTGCTGAACAGTGTCACCCAGCTCTGGGAGTGTAACCATTCCTCATTAACAGCCAAACTTTGGTATGCTATTAATGCTATCTGAGCTGAAACAAGGGCACGGAGAGGGCACAGTGCAGTCCCAGATCAAGTTATAGCACATTTGTATGCATTTTTGTTCATTGGCTAAACAGTCCTGTGAATACCAAAAAATATGCAGCCATACTATCTATTCTGATAAAGGAATTTGACAGCATGTTTCAAGATTGCCAATAAAATCATCATTTCTTGGTATATTCGCAACTCCATTTTCAGTTGAAATATATTACCCACAATTTTTCAAACAGAATCTATAGAGGTGCAATCGGGCATTCAAATAAAAAATATGATCATGTCTTTTTACTTTTATAAGCCCTCTCATAGTAGAGAAAAACATTCCTCCCTTCACAATCACCCCTTATTCATGTCACTGCTTTTTGGCAGTACATACATTTGTGAACAAATGTTTTCAAGGATGAAGCACAGGAGGAGTAACATTTCATCAAAACCCTCTGATGAACACCCAGAGGGCTCACTGAAAGTTACAGCCACTGCCATTAAACCATCCTGATGTGGTAGTTTCACTAAAACGGAGTCAAATATCCCATTAGTTCTGTGTTTTCATTTTTTGTTTTAATAAAAAATATTTAAGACAAAAAAGTTTTGTTACTTATGTATATGACCTTCATTGTGTATTTTACAAGGGCTGCTCCAAAAGTAATGTCTCCTGTTGATTCACAAAGACAGAGGCAGATGTTGGTGGCATGGCAGTAAAGGCTGAACCTTTCCAGCAATATTTCATTAATTTTTGTTGCAGTGCAACGGTAGAGGCTGTAGGGGGGCAATGCAACTAAATGGTATCTGACATGGAAGTATGAACGAAGTAAAGGTGTCTCACTGAATTAATTCATAAGAAAAAAACGGCACCCACTGATATTCATCAATGCCTGCTGAACGTTAATGGAGACCAAACAGTGGATGTGAGCACAGTGAGTGGTGGGTGGTGCATTTCAGCAGTGATGACAGTGAGTGTGGCATGCAGGCTCTTCTCCATCAGTGGTGGAAATGCATAGTTACTGGTGCTGACTATGTTGAAGAATAGTAAGCTTCCCTTGACTATCTAGCAGTGCTGTGCTTGATGCAGCCCAGGGTACATTTGGCCTTCCTGGATGTAGGGCTGCTCTTCAACATCTCATCCCCCAGTCTGCATGTATAGCCATATTCTTTATTTTTCTCAAACTTCAATGTAAAAGTGAGCACAAAGAGCACTGACAGGCTTTTGAAGTTCCTAGATTTATGGAGTAGTCAACCCAGCCAACCAAACCTGACAGCAAAACCCAAACTAAGGGATACTTTTCAGTGCCAGATATGTCTTCAACAACTTCTTCTGACCAAGATCATGCAGTAGTAGTGCAGGAGAAAATGGCAATGTATCTACCAATTAAGTTGTACTCTACTCTTTTAAACTTAATATAAATATAAGGCATTACTTTTGGAGCAGCCCTCATACAGTGTTGTGTTTTTTTTAGTTGTGTTTATTTAGTGTATAAATTCTATAAATTCACTTGTCCCGTACATTGCTTTTATTAGAATAGTAAACTCCTGATTCCATCTCTTTATATTCCAGAAGAATATAAAGAAAAAAGTGTTCCCAAGTATTAAGTCATTTGTCTAAATGCCATCAATGTTCCATGGGTTATATAGCCAGTTCCTTCAGGGAGAAAAAAGATTACCTTTTTATATTATAATCTTGTCCATTCTCCAAAATACATTAAGATGAATAAAATGATTGTCTAAGATAGTCCATCACAGCCCAGTGGAAAGAGAAAAGTAAACATCTTATATTTAATTCTCTAATTCTTATTCCATACTATGGGGGCTGCTCTGATACAAATGCCTCCTATTTTATTATATTGGCCCATGATATTAGGAGTGGATGTTGGTGGTACGCAAATAGGGGCCAAACCTTCCTACCAATATTGCTCCTGTGCAACATACGCAGCAGAGTGGCAGTTGGACAGAATAGTGTCTGACATGGAAGTGTGAATGAAGCAAAGGTATGGAATCGAATTCCTTCAAGTAGAAAAAATGGTACCCTCTGACATTCACTGATGCTTGCTGAATATTCATGGAGACTGAAGAGTGGATAAAAGCACAGTGAGACAGTGAGTGTTGTGTTTCAGCAATGGGCACCTCTGCTGCAGATTTTTATGAGTGTGGCATGCAGACTCTGATTCATCGTTGGTGAAACATGGTTTTGACTATGTTTAAAAACAGTGTTTTGTAGCCGAGGATTTGTAGCTGAACTCTATCAATCTGTGTTGTTGTGATCTTTGTATCTGTTGTCGTTTCCATGGAAATAAATAGGAGGCATTACCTTCAGAGGAACCTGTGTATAACTTCAGTTAGTCCAATTATGAAATTCAATTGTAATAGATTCAATCAGGTAGCTGATGGTCAGGATGACCATGTCTTATAAATAAGCATTATCGTTTTAAGCTAAGTCAATCAATGCGTTGATTTTTAAAGACTGGGTGAAAATACATCTCACAAATTAACTCTTACTTATAACCCATTGTCCTAAATACTCAATGTGCAACGTTTACTTCAACTCATCATGTAATAATAATTGCCCTTTTACTGTTCAGATTTATTCTCATATTTTATTGCATACCGTATTTTTTAAATGCTTCATAACATACTGTGCTTGTGGAAGAAAATGTGCTAAACTATCAGTCAGTAAACGACTTTGGAAATTAGTTGGAGGTTAATTCTTTGCCTCATTGGCCCCCAAAAGTAGCCGCAGTGTAATTGATTTTGATGGCATTCACAAAGTGTCTCAGCCGGTTGAATAATGAAGGAGCACTTACGGAGACAGCTACTGAATATAGCAACAATTATGCAGGGTATCAATGAGACATTGTTAAAAATTTAATGCTTCTGCACTTAATCAACCTTGCCTTACCTTTAACAGTATTGTTGCTTTAGGAAATCTATGAAGTTTCAAGTGTCAGTGTGTTGCATATGTTTTACTTCCATCAATTCAGAGATTGGTCACTCAGTGTAAGCAGAAATATTCCTAACATGTAACAAAGACCTGGTAAAGCATGAAAGAAAAATGACAGACAATTACTGATGCTGGGAAAATGTCAGGTCCTGCATGTATGTGCCACATGGAGCCTTTGTCACTTACTTAGTGCCTCAATGACAGCATCATTTCAATCTGTTTTTTGTTTATTTATAAGTAACATGAGAAAGGTCAGATCATTTTTTATTCATTACAGATTCAGCCAAACAACTATCAAGCAATCATTCCATAGGGTTTTTTTTTTATTTCTTCTATGGCATTCATTTTATGACTGACTGTGGAGGTTGTATCTGTGCTTTAACAGCAATTTACTGATGAACTTTTCATGCTTGCGTTAAATAACAAGCAGAAATTGTAAGGAGTTTAAGAAGCTAATGAACCCAGACCATACTGTCATTATTTGTAGATACTTTCTAGCCACCTCAGTCAATGTCTGAAGAAAAAAAAAAGTAAAAAAAAAAAAAAAAAGTCTAATTCAACTAAATCAGCTAAGCAGTAAAGAATGGTCACAGGACAGTAAGATCACAGTGACATTTAAAATATCACACAACACAAGATGAGGATAAATTTTAAAGGCAGCTACAATGTCATTCCTCTAAAGGCAGTTTTGCTATGGGTCATTAAATTTTTGGAACAATATCTTCATACCTGAATTCTGAACCATCAGTCCCACATTACTTCAATGTCCCAGTGCCCTGGCAGTATTCTCCTCCTCACAACAAAAATGCAGTAGAAGTGTTTCCTGCTATTAACACAGGATCTGGAATCTCTGTGATTTAAGCAAGTTGTTTTCTCAAACTAGTTTTAAATATCTCTTTGCAGTCTATGTGCTATGCATCTTGTTAAGAGCCAGGCCTCACCTGAACTTTTAGCAACACTCAAAAGACAAAGTTGTGGGTACTTATCTCTTATAAGTAATTTGTTGGTGGGTTTCATGCTGTCTCAAGGGAAAGTTCACTCCACTTGCTCAAGCAATTTTCTTTATCTTTGAGTGTCTTGAAAAATTATGATCTAATTTCCACCCTATCTTTTTTTTTCCCAATCCTATAGAAACAGACTATATCTGTATTACTAGTAGAAGGGGGACCAAGCCAAGTCCTGAAACCAAGCAGTCCTGTATGACTCACTACAGCACACTTAGGGAGAGCTAGCTGGAGTGTGGAAGAGTACCGGGGAATGGATTAACACATAAGCTCTGTGAACTGTTGTCTCCAAGTTCTTGAATTTCATTTCTCAGCTTTCTCTCTAGCTCACATGGTTTCACAAGCATACACATGAGTTTTTATGAGCTTTACTTTAAAAGTATTCAAAGGTATTTCTTACTTGAATAAGTTTGCAAAGGCAGCAACTCAGTTTTCAGAATTTTGATTTGTTTCTGATACTGACTTGAAAACAGTTGTTGTGATTTTCCTTGTATAAAAACTGCACGAGTCTTTATTTTTTTAAATGTCTAATTTCTCTAATCTTGTTCTTGACATACTGCGGCAGAGGATCATTTCAAATTTGGATTCTAGACTTAAATAAAAATTTAATAAAACTGAAGACAGCCTTTTTTTTGTCACAAAATTTGTAATGTAGTAGGTGAAACAGAATATTACAAAAATAACCCAAACAACCCATAATTTATAGCTGCCAAGAGAACAGGTGTGTTCAGTACCTGCCTTTGACTCTGAGTTCATACATGTTTCTGGTCTCAGCTTTGAACTTCTGCATAGTCTTCTTTTTCTGATTCCTGTAGAATCTTTGAGTTCAGATTTACAAACATATTGAGCACACTAACTTTCAGCTGGCATAAAGTACAACAGACACAAAATGCTATGTTATGAAAAACACGAAAAACACGTACCACATGCTTTAGAGTCAATGTCCAGATTAGCTAAAACTTCTGATAGTTTGGTTTTTGTTTTTTACCTTTTTTAGACTTTTCTACTTATACTTTTTCTATGAACAATCATGTAGATAAAAAAGCCTCCATACAAACTCTCTCTTGTCCTCTATTCAGCGTCTGTACTTTTACTAATGAGCACAGTATAGAAAATAGTTTAGGTTGTTAGATTGATTCTTTTCTTATTCTTTATCTTTCTACTTCATTCTTTCGGTTGCATAAATATTTGTAAAAAAATTGGAAACATTCTTTGTCTCTTCTGCCCATATCTCCCACCCTATACCAATAAATTTTCTTACCCTTTTGCTTTCTTTGTGTTGGCAGATGGAAATTATTTGGTGCCTATTTTTCCACACTTACCTCAGCACTGAACTTAGTCACATGCCTAATTTTAGTGCTGTGCTGATCATCCCAAACTTTTGTCTCTTGTTTCATTAGTTTCACAAATGATCCAACTTTTTGACACCTTTGTTTCTCTAATAATCTTTTGCATATAACCTTGTCAAAGATTTTTTGAAAATTCAAATATTTTCTGTATTGGGGTTCATTTTGTCAACATTCTATGACACTCTGGATCTGTTAACTGAGCCACCCTACCTCTTTCCCCAGAGATCATGTTTTCCTATGAATTTAGCTATCTTACTCTTTATTCTATCATCTAACCAGAGGTAGAAGTCAGTCTTACCAGGATGTAGGACTTTCTGTAGTTGGTAATCATACTGGCAGCTCACCAGTACTTTGCTACATATACTACTTCTGATATCAAATTATGCCCTTGGCCAACTGCTCCGTAATTTCACATATGACTTCTGTCTTGGTGAATATCATCTAGTCCTGCTGGTTTACGAAGGCCAGACATAAAAATCTGTTTGATCTCATACTTGCTACATATTTATTTCAAACTAATCTAAAACACTGTGATCTGTTACCAAAAAAAAAAAAAAAAAGAAAAAAAAAAATTGCTCCCCAGAGTGTTTCATCGGTAAAGAAGAAAGAAAAGAAAAGAATTTAGTGTTTCTTTCTTTGGTGTGATCCCAAATACCTATCTTACATTTCTGTTCTGGGAATGTTCACAATTTCATATCTGTCTTCCTGCTTTTCTTGTATTTAAGCTGTTTTTACTGTTAGCTTAAGCATCCTTTGCAAAGTGTTCAAATTCTTTCTTAGCCCTCTTGATTTCCTGTTTACATCTGATCTGTCGGAAGTTTGACATGCCAGTAGTTTTGCTTCATAAATTTTTCCTATGTTCCATTTGCATCTTTTATCACAGTCACCTGACTGGAGCATTTTGACACTTCAGAAATGTTCATAAAGAAAAAAATGCATTGTTGGTGGAGATTCGCATTAGAAGGCATCAGCTGTGAATATGAATCAAAGCAGAGTTTAAAAACTAAATCTTCAGAGAGGGTTTCCATTTGAAGAGAAACCTTCTGATCCCAAAATAATACTGCTGTGGAAGAATATACTTAAAGATTTGAATAATGGAATCCCCTCACAGTCAGGTTATTCTGAAGGTAGAATGACTTGGGTTTTGGTTTTGAATGTTCTTTGTCTTAGCCAGTATAAGGCAATAGGTCGTTTACCTAAGTAGCAATTCAAACTTGCAGTTAACAGCATCATTTAATGTTATTCATTCATGATTATAAAAATTAATAATGGTGACCTTGCATGTGGCAGGGGGATTGGAGATTCATGATCCTTGAGGTCCCTTCCAACCCTGGCCATTCTGTGATTCTGTGATTCTGTGGTTCTGTGAATTACTTTATCAATAGCTGATTCTCAGATTAGACTTTTCTTTCAGAAATATATTTGTGTTTCCATCTGCTGCAGAAGACTGATAGTTTGCTTATACTCTTTCTTACAAAATTCTGTATTATACTGGATATACGAAATCAGAGCACATCATTAACATTTGATAATGTAAGAAACAGGTTTTATTAGTAACACAACTTTAAAATTAGTACTACAGACCATTTACATCTAAGTTTTTCTATCAAATCAATGTTATTTCTCTCATATATATATAAATATTAAAGATAATTTTTAGTGGAGAATAAGTCTTCATATTTTGCTGTCTTTGTCTCTGAATTCTCTTTTTGAAAGTTTTGTCTAAATAAAATAATTTCTAATTACTGTCCAGAAATTAAACTGAACATTTGGAACGTTTAACAATGTTTCACTTACGTCAGATTAAAAGCTACAGTATCTATTACAAAGGGAAAGTGTCAGGGACTTAAATCAATATAACATCTGTGATTTTTTTTTTCCTCTATTTTTCCTTCATCTGCTATTCCCTAAAGTAATTGTAAAATGGCAAACACTGAGCAGAACGTTATGGCCACCATTGAAATTGCATTTAATTAAAGCAATTGTGCCACCACATAAGTTACATTTTCTTTTTAATGTCTTCTATAGCATTTCTACCAAGAACAAAAACTTAGAATCATAGAATCATAGAATCATAGAATCATAGAATTGCTCAGGTTGGAAAAGACCTTAAAGATCATCGAGTCCAACCACAGCCTAACCATACTACCCTAACTCTAACAACCCTCTGCTATTCATGCCCCTGAGCACCACATCTTTGAAACACATTCAGGGATGGTGACTCAACCACCTCCCTGGGGAATCTATTCCAATGCTTAACAACCCTTTCTGTAAAGAAATTTTTCCTAATATCCAACCTAAACGACCCCTGGTGCAACTCAAGGCCATTTCCCCTCATCCTGTCACCTGTCATCAGTGAGAAGAGACCAACCTTCCAATTTGAGATACTAATGTAATGTGCTAGGATTAAATTCCAAGTCTACAGATCTACTTACAAAGCACTAAATGTGTGAACATAGTACTTTCTCCCACCCTAAGTGTCATATATGTTAGTTTTTAAGATGGAATAAATTCATAGCATAGCATTGGTATAAGGAAGGATCAGTACAATATTCTCTAAAAGTTAGGGTGGTTCTCCGCCAGTTGATGATCTGTCATCAAGTGCTGAAAATTCACGTATAACTTGCTAACAAAAAGCTGTAGTATTTCATAGCCTCAGATCATCAAGTTAAGCAAATTGTAGTCTCTGAAATAAAAATACAAAAATAATTCAAATATAGCAATGTATGTGCAGATATGCTCATTTGTAGTTGATATACAATAAAAATCTATGCCTTTAACCAGATACATTGATTAAGCTACAGCTATATAATGTAGGATCTGAGTTTCAGGAATTTGGTCCTGGCAAGATATTGCTCTTAGGAGAATCTGATTCCTTCTCTGTCCTTAGACACTTAACTGTTGAATAGCATGTGGTTAAGCAAAAAATTGTTTAATACATGTAAGATCAAGAGTTCTTCAGTTTTTGTAGCAAAGAATCAGAGTGGTTTGAGTTGGAAGACACTCTTAAAGATCATCTACTCCAACATCCTTTCTGTGGACAGAGACATCTCTCATTAGATCAAGTTTCAATCCAGCTTTGAACACATACTGAATTCTCTCAGTTCCACTGTGTAGAAATCTTCCACAGGTATGCTTAGTAGCAAAGCGCTTTATAAGAGAAACATAAATTATTTAACTTGCACTTGACTCGTATAACATTCATAATCCAGACACACTGCCTCAAAATTAGCGTTTTTCTAGCTCAGGTTTGTATCTTTTGTCAATATCTACGAACATAAAATGTCCTTCAGTAGAAAGGCTGCTGGGCTGCAGCCAGGCTAATCATTCATGTCTTAAGGGAGAAAGTAAGAAATAACCTTGTATGCTAGACGCCTGAAAAAAAAAAAGTATTTTGCAGTTATTCTTCATACTTAATATTGGACATGTTGGAAAAACAGAGAAGGGAAAATAAAAGAAGAGGCTGCTGCTCTCATCTAAGGACCTGAAGCTCTTTGTACAGACCGGAAATGGGGCCGTGAAGAATACCTCTGTGAGAAAATTGGGAAATAGACATGAGCCTCAAGCTGTCAATTACTTTCAATAACTGTTTTTTGTGTGTGTCTTTTGTTTACATCTCTGAATTCACTTGATTGAGCATTGCATTTCCCTTTCCCCTTTCCTACACTGTGGGAGACTGTGAATGACCTCTTCTTGTTAAGATGGCTGAGATAGCAATAGATAACAAGACAGATATGTGAGAGTAAATAGTGTGTATGAACAGCTATCCCATACTGGCTTCTAAAGAGGATTTAACTCGTAATACTACAGGAAATTCCGAATAATGAAATTTGATTAAGGAAGCCATCAACCTCTCATAGAAAAGCAGAAAGACTCATGAGAAAACAAGCTGGGGAGATAGGGATGAGGCTGAAAATCACAGAATGGCTGAGGTTCAAAAAGACCACTGGAAATCTAGACCAATCTCCCTGTTAAAGCAGGGTCCTCTAGAGTACATTATCAAGACTTATGTGCAGACAGCTTTTGAATGTCTCCAGTGAAGCAGACTGTATAGTCTCTCTGGGCAGTCTGTTCCAGAGATCAGTCATCTTTGCTGATAATAAGTTTTTCCTAATGTTCACTTTGAACTTCTTGTGTTTCAGTTTACTCCCATTGCCACTTGTTTTATCATTTGACACAACTGAGAAGAGTCTGGACCCATCCACTTGACAGTCTCCCTTCAGATAACTATACACACTGATCAAATTCCCCCTGATCCTTCTCCAGACAGAACAGATCCAGCTCATTCAGCCTTCCTGATATAAGAGATGCTCCAGTCCCTTAGACATTTTAGCAGGCCTTTGCTGGACTCTCTCTAAGGGCTTCATGTCTCTCTTGTACTGGGGATCCCAGAGCTGAAAACAGTACTCCAGATGTGGCCTCACCAGGGCTGAGTAGAGGGGAAGGATCATCTCACTTAACCTGCTGACAATACTTTTCCTAATGCAGTTCAGTTTGCCTACCAGGACCATTATGTCCTTTCTTTGTAGAGCTACCTTCTAGCAGACCAGTCCCCAGTCAGTCCTGGTGCATGGGATTATTCCCCACCAGATGCCTGACCACACACTTGTCTTCATTGAATTTCAAGAGGTTTCTTTCTCCACATCTCTCTGGTATGTCAAGATCTTTCTGAATGTGAGCACAGTACTCTGTAATATCAACCATTCCTTCCAGATTTGTGTCAGTGAAGCAAGAAAATTGTGTTACTGTGGAGGGATAAGAGAGGAACAGCAGCAGTGAGAAACAGTTTTGGTGCTGCAAGAAGTCATGATCTCCTTCTGGACCAGATACACTGGCCTCCCCATCAGACATCAAGAGGAGCCTCCATTCAGCTAGAGGAAAAATAGTAGGGTTGAAACACAAAGGGATTCATACATAGAGTATGTTTATGTGCCCTTACAGAGGAGTTTATCCATGATATGTGCCATAGCAAAGCATAGGGAGCAGTGTACGCATAAAGTTCGAGCAGTCACATCTTGAGCACAAGTCTGAATAAATGAGGAACTGGAATTTCCAGACAAGGTTCATGTTCCTGCAACCCATATGTCTGAGGAGTGGTATGGGCTGCAAAAAGGAGATGAAGATGTAAATGTGTATAGTGCTGATTAGGTAGAAATATTGACAGAAGATTGTTTAGAAAACAATAGGTGATTTCCACTCATGGTCCTCCTGAGGGTTGTAATACCGCATACTGCTTATTGTACCAGATATAATTTATAAATGCCTGTCAAGTGAACTTCTCATAGATACTTTTTTGGAGCATTCAGAACCCCTCACCTCTTATCTCCTATTCCTCTCCACATACACTTCATTCTTTTGTCATTCTCTTGTATTCCTTGGCATAGCCAAAACTTGTCTCTCACTGTTCCATTTATTCTACTATCTCTTAAACGTTCTCCTTTGAAATGAATAATTAATGCATTTCAAAACGTATTTGAAGTATTTTAAATTAATCTGTATGCATCAGGTGAGAGCTCCTTCCCTTCTCACCACCCCCTTCACCTTTCACATACTCTTTGCAAAGCTTCCATACGTCTTCCCAATAGTTCTGCTAAGGGGTGGTTGCAGTCCACAGCTAGAGGTAGATTTATACTCAAAGGATATCTTACTGCCACTGCAATCTGAGGAAATGGAAACCATTCTCACAATAAGTATTTACAAGTCCACAGTTTCAGCACTGAGTTGTTTAAGGAAATCAATTCTGCCCTTCTTAATGTTCCCAATATTGTTTTTTCCAAAGGAACTGGAAAAAGGATCATCGGGAATAAATGTTGAATGGCTAGCATCAGGAAGCAGACAATCACAACTGCAGGAAAGACTGACATGTAACACAATTTGGGATGCATGAGCTTCAAGGGATATAATAGAAAGTAGGATTGTGCATACATGTTAGTCACAGCACTCGTATAATAATCCCACACTGAAATCTCATCCAGTACCTCATCCAATATCGTTAAATTCATATCAACCCAGTCAAGGAAAGCAATTTTAAAACATTTAAAACAGCAATCTTTTTATGTAATTGTAAAAGTTCCTCAGCCATAGTAATAGTAGAAAAGCTATACTTTCAAAACATTTATTACAATTTTCATTACTTCATAGGTTATATTTTCTGTACTCAAACATTTTCACTGAGATATAGTGAAAACTACTTACAGCCTGTAACTAATCTGCCTAAGACCCTACATAAATCCTGTTTGTGCAGGATGATTTGTGGCCAGCTCTGTGGCCAATAACTGTATATCCAAATATATAGAACTACTGTCCTCTGTGATTTGAAATGGGAGTCAGGCTTACATGAACAAAATTGTAACACATCTTTGCTCTCAGGAAACTTTAAATAACAAAATATTATCTTGCCTCTCTAATTGGAATGCAGCTGTATTCAAGACCATAGTGCAATAATAAGAAAAAGGAACTAGCTTTAAACTATTTTCCATACTGGGCTCATTTAAGCTAATTTGCTCAGTCCAGAAAAATGAAAATTAGTCCAAGTAGAGTTTCTTGCTATCATGGAAACAGTGCTTCAGTACTCAAGATGGCCAATTTAAAGCTAGTTCAGAGATCTCCACATCCCCATGAAGTCAACTGTGTAGGCTTGGACTAATTGGACAGACAATGCTTTTATTTTAAGGATGGGTTATTATCTAAAAGCACAGATTGCATATGTTCAAAGTTTGCTCTGTTTATGTGAATATTTTCACTAAAATCACAGCACAACTGATATTAGTAAATATCATCATTTTAGTAAATATCATCATTTATGAATGTTTACAGAATAAAGACCAATCTATTAAGAGAAAATATGCCTTACAACATGAAACTAGAAGTCCTGCCATGGATGGCTAATTCTTTTCTAATACTGGCTTTAGAGATATTGTAATTTATAGCTGAAATATATATTTCCAAACTTGAATATTCCTGTGCTCACTGCTTTGTCTCTGAAAAGAAATAATGAAAAAAACTGAATTTTATTAGAACTTTTAGTTCTTCACTGTAACATTTAAATAGAGCATTCCAGCAGTGGAAGAGGAGCAATCTGAGAAAAATCCATTATACTGACAAATATCAGGGCAAATATTAAAAGTTTACCAGTCCAGGATCCAACAGCCTGAAGTTTCCTGCATTTGAAGGATGCAGGAAACTTCAAACTTCAGTTGAAAGCAGCTCTTTCAGTGTTACACATTGAGAATTTAGTGTATTGTAGCAAAAAGTCTTTAATTTAATTACTTTTGCTCCTCTGGTACTGCTTGCAATCAGTGTTGTGTTTGTCAAATTGTCCATAAAGCCTTTCTGCAATTTGTGCATTGGCAGTTATGCAAATGCAATAATACTAAACTGCTTGCAACTCAGCTACAATCTTTCTAAACACATTATTGAATTCTTTCTATTAAATCTATTAAAAAATGCAATACTTAATTCAGATACCATTATAACACTTTATATTATCTTTTGTTCCACTAATAAGTGGTATTTATGTAAAAATGAACTTCATATTTTCTCATAAACTGAACTTTACCTGAGTAGTGCTGAAACGTACTTGTACAGTCACTGCTCTGTAGAGGTTATCTTTTCAAGCTCACTTTCAAAAATCAAGTTCAAATGCACGTAACAGCTCTTCATGAATTTTAAGGTTGAAGTGTGTAGAGAGTTCCAAATGACATCATGACTGTTTCAGAAAGCCCAATTTCAGTTTATAAGATAATGCTGTAAAGACAAATTCTCTAACTTTTTAATAAAAATTTTAAATATATATTCTGTTAGTATGTTTCAATATTACATCAAAGGAATTTCAGAGTCACTATATCTCTATCTAGGAATGATATACACAAGGACATGAATATTTCAGGAATGCTAGAGTTTGGAGACAAGAAGACTTCCCCTGTACTGAGGAGGATCTGGTCAGAGGTCATCTAGGCAAACTCAATGCACACAAAACCACGAGTCCTGATGGGATGCACCTACAGGTGCTGAGGAATCTGGCAGAAGTGACTGCCAGACAACACTCTATCCTCTTTGAAAGGTCATGGAGAACAGGAAAGATGCCTGAACACTGTAGAAAAGGCAATATCACTCACTTCAGTCTTCAAAACAGGCAGGATACTACAGGCCGGTTAGCCTCACCTCTGTCCCAGACATTCACACACAAATTAGATTGCTCCCAGTATCTGACATGCTGGAAAAGAAGGGAAGTTCATGCTATCATGTCACAAGGCTATCACTACGTAGAATGATTTTTTTTAGAGCAATTCAGTCTTTTTGCCAGCAGTAATGCACCAGCTACAACATTTGGTAAGGTTATGGAAGTTCCGAAGAGGAAAATCATGGAACAAATTAATTATCTGGGGAACAGGACACAATTTCACAAGTACAAGGAGAAAAGCATCCAGGAGCCAAAGCTGTGAATCAGTTACTCTGGTAGATGAAGAGTGTATGATAGGAAGACATGACTACAAGCTGACTTAGGAAAACTGTGATTATGAACAACCAAATATGGAATCATAGAATCATAGAACTCCTCAGGTTGGAAAAGACCTTAGGAATCATCAAGTCCAAGCACAACCTAACCATACTACCCTAACTCTAACAACCCTCTGCTAAATCATGTTCCAGAGCACCACATCCAAATGGCTTTTAAACACATCCAGGGATGGTGGCTCAACACCTCCCTGGGGAGCCTATTCCAGTGCTTAACAACTCTTTCTGTAAAGAAGTGTTTCCTGACATCCAACCTGAGCCCTCCCCTGGTGCAACTTGAGGCCATTTCCCCTCATCCCATCACCTGTCACCAGTGAGAAGAGACCAACCCCGCTCTTGCTGTAAGCACCTTTCAGGTATTGGAAGAGAGCAATAAGGTCTCCCCTCAGCCTCCTTTTCCCCAGACTAAACAGTCTCAGTTCCTTCAGTCTCTCCTCATAGGGCATATTCTCCAAGCCCTTCACAAGCCTTGTTGCCCTTCTTTCGATCTGCCCCATCACCTATGAACTCTTCCTTTGGCATATCTGTTAAAACATTTAATGGAAGCCTTTCGTATACAAAGAGAATTAACTTCAAGAGAGAGCACTTTGTGTTTTCTTGGTAAATCTGCTGCATAGTATTGCTCCCATCTGGTAGTCACAACAGTATTACAGACTACATTGTGATTTTAACACTGATCAGAAGAGAGAGAAGAAATTCTTCTAACAAACTGTAAATAACTCATAGAAGGAAGCCATATGATGAAGGCAGGGAAGAAATAGGATATGGATCAGAGTCCTCATTGTCAAGATTTGGGGAAGGCAATGTTGTTTCTTTGTATGTTTATTTATTAGCAATACCTTAGCAATAGATGTATAAGTGTACTTGAAACAGTCCATTTGGAATAGCCTCAGGTATGTCGGATATGCTCCCACCAGTCTGTCATTCTATCAGTCTCTCTCTGGGCACAGATAGTTGAAGAATTTTAAAAGTCTAAGTTACTTCACCTGACTGTTTACGTGCTTATGGTCTCTACGTTGCCAAGTGTTGTAGCTTTTTTTGTCTGTTTAGGTGAGTACACAAATTCCACCACAGTTTCTCTTTAGATTGCAGAATCTAATTTAGGATTAGTCTAGGTCTTTCTTTGTAATTTGATTTAGTCCCTGCCAGTATTTATAAGTGTTGGGAAAAAAGAACACTGAATGATCTCACCTGGAGAAGTTCCCAGCAGAAGGGAGTCATGTTTGATGTGAAGAAAAAGACGGTATGCTCCTCAAAGATTAGAAGTTATTTATCATCTTTTGTTCACCGAGTTAGGTACATGAATTCCAGAGAACTAAGTTGGGTTTTATTTAGCAAGGATTTCATAACACTTAAACTTTTTTTTTTTTTTCCCTAGCAGATAAATCTTAGAATTTGAATTAGGGGGAGCTTCACAGTGCATAAGGAATATTTAGACATTTTTTTCTCATTATTAATATTTTTAAAAACATTTGAAGTGTGTTTACTTGAAGAAATATTTTGAAACAACCTTATTAAACAAATTATTGAAAAAAATAACAGATATTCAGAGGTCCCCAAATCTTCTCTCTTGTCTGTTTTGCAAAACTGCTGAGTTTGAGACTATGATATTTTTACTATGTTTCAGATGCAAATTATATTGTGACTCATGATTTTTCATAGCTAGTAGTAATGATTGCATGGATTTCGAAATACATGCAGTTTTCCTTTCATTGCTGCTTTCCTTGCTTTATATCCTCTTGTGAGTAGGGATTATTTCAAGATTACTTAGGCTTTTATAAATATATGACCTTACACTCTCAAAGGTGAAATTCTGTAGACAGAAAGCTCTTATGCATGTTGATGTCTGGATTTCCATAAGACATGATGTGCATGCCTATTAATTAATATCACTGCTTAGCAGTGAGGCAGTGGACTCTGTACATTTGCTCTCACAAGCTGGAAGAAAGAAAATGAAGGAAGCTGTTTCAGACCTGAGGCTGCAGTAGCCCCAACAGCAGCTGTTAAGACAATGTGCTCTTGGCATGAATGAGACTTGTCAACCCATGAGTGCACCTCTGCCTGAATGTCGTGACATGAGCTGCTGTCAACTTGTGGCAGTATTCTTGCTTCATATTACACCAATTCCTTACAGAAGCATCTTCTTAATTGCACGCTTGACCATTTAGAGATTAGTGTTGCGTATCTCACCTGGCTCAGGACAGACTGGTTGGAGGTAACTGTGCAATAAGTATGAGACGAAGAACTGGCAGTGAGTGAGGCAAAAAAGGGAAAAAGCCGTTTCACCTTTATTCTTTTTCCCATTTCTCCTTTCACCATGCTATCCTCCACTTAGTCAGTTTTCTTTCCCTGGCATCCCATGAGGAACAAGAAGGGTCATAATTAACCATTTTTACTATCTATGAAGGATGAGTGCAGCAAAAGAGTGGAAACAATGTGTGAGCAGGGTTCAAGCACAGACCTCGGTCTCCTGAACTCCATGAATTTGAGTGAAGACAAGGGAACACTGCAATACACAAGATGTCAGTTAAAAGCATAGCTGCTATTCCATCAAAATGATTGCTTGGTCTTAAACCTCTGGGGTTTTTTACAGAAACTAGTTGATGTTAAGAAAGAAATCTAATTATGAGGCTCTTAACACTCCTAAGTAGAAGCTAAGCTCAGCTCTAGAAACAGAGTGGTGAAATTCTTTTGCCACTATGTCACTAATTGGTCGTTTTGAGCCCTGGGATTGCTGGGATTGACACAGTGAAAATGAAAGGCAATTTGCAAGTCACTGATAATTAAGTACAGAACGACTAAAGAAAGACCTGTTTTACCACTGGTTTGGCAATTTTGAAAGATTAGCTGTGGCCTAGTAGCAGAAAGCAAAATGCCACAGTAAGTTAGCAAAGCATTGTTTGTTTGTGTTTCAATAAAACTTCAGTGCAAACAGAGGACTTCAACAGATGTAGTAAGCTGACCTAAGGACACCTTGTCTTTCCATGTTAGTGCGAGAAAGTAATATTTCATCATATCAGAGAATTTTCATTTCACACCCAGCTAAAAGCCAAAATATGAAGTCCCAAAACAGATGCCACTTTCGAATTGTGCCAGTCTGAGTAATCAATATGCATTAAAACTGCATGCATCAGAAATGGCTGTGCTACATATGTTTAGCTGGTAATCATCAAATGACATTCCAGCCTGCCATTGTGGTAGAGAGAAACTGAGAAGAAATCATTAGAATGTGTGAATCGGATAATCTGAAAACATTGTAGCCTTATTATCTGTAAGAAAAAGATCCAACTCCCTGAGCAATTTCTGCAAACTGTCAAACCTCACCAGATATGACAGCCCTTGCTTGGTGCTGGGATACTATCCATGCTGTAAACTATTTGCCTGGGGTTCTGCAGATAATGGAGACAGAAAAAACACTGCAGGAAATGAATCTGTCTGTCTCACAGGGTGACATCAGACTGGAATGAGAAATCTACAAAAACATAGAAGTATTATTATGGAAATTGCATCTTGACATTTGGATATCAAAAACATTTTCAGGATGTTTGGAATATGTTGTCTAAAATTATTTGTCTTGGGTGGGGAAAGAAAAGCAAGCACAGAAGCAGCAAGGAGAAGAGTTAATTCACATTTTGTCTTGATTTGTTACATAAATGGATTAAGAGTGACTGCATAATGTAAGATAAATATTTGTTACCAGGGTCAGGGGCTGTTCCTGAAAAACACTTATCGCATTTGTTCACTCTGAGGAGTTGTCTCGCTCCGATTTATAGGAGGGAGAGGAGGTTCTTTTAATATCTGTATACCTGGTGTGAGATTAAAAAAACAACAGTTCAAATGTTGGTCCGACCAGTTAATTACAAATTTTAATTAGGGAGATGGGAAAGAGAAGGACGGACACTATTATGAATTAGGGTAATGGGGAAGGATAGGAGAGCTATAGAAAAGATAGGAAAGAAGAAGCAAGGAGTCTTTATAGGAAGCAAGAGAGAGGTAGTCACCACCATGAATCCAGTGTGGTTCATAGTTCAGTCATTGATCTTCAGTAGTGGTGGGTCGTCGGGCATTGCTGTTCTGTTGATGATGACAACGACCATGGTGATGATGGCCGCTTTTCAATGATTCCAAAGTGGTCGTGTCAGCTCTCTTTGGAATGACAGCTGAAATCCAAAGTGGTTGAGTCAGCTCTCCTTGGAGTGGCAGCTTCTGGCTCTGGGATGTCATGGTTTTATGATTTTTGGTTATCAGTCCACATCATAACATCATGTAATGCATTGGGGGTTAGACTGTGGATGCTCAAGTTCCAGGTGCCTGTCTGGAGGAGAAGAAGAACTACATTCCCCAGGGGGTTTTGCAGACAGTGAGGAGATGTAACTCCCAGCAAGGTCACCTGATGTTCTCTTCTTTGCCTGCTCTTCTTTGCCTGCACTTCTCTGTCTGCTCTTCTCCGTCTGCTTTTCTTCATCGGCTCAACTGGACTGCACTTCTCACCTCAGCGTTGTTGTGAGGCCTATCCACCTTTCGCACACTCTCTCTCTCTCATTCTATTTTGCTGATACTGTATTTAGTAAATTAGTTTGTTTCTCCTCAGATTGTTGCCGCTGTTTTCAATTATTTTGGGTCCCCTGTTTCCCTTTTCCGGAGGCGCGGATCTGCTGATCCCTCCTTCCCACTAGTCACAGAACCGGGCCAAACCAGCCCGTAAACCGTTGACATGGGATCTCAGCAGGAAACTCCTTTGTTCCTATCTTCCTGGCCTTGCCAGCAGATAAGAGGGAGCAGGAGGTGCCAACTTGTATCTTGCGTTCACAGGATACAATGGCATTATCCCCCAGTTTCCCATAGCAAGCTGGAGTTATTTGGTCACAGGCTAGATCTTCTGACAGTAAACACTCCTGAGCACTCTCTTCCGGAGGCAAACAGCTAAAATTGTCCACACAGTGATGTTGATTGCCACACGGCAACACCCATCACTCATCTCCTAGACAAGTCAGTCTTATCACAAGAAATACCTCAGGAAGCAAGCTTTGAGCCAAAAAACAAAGAAGGATTCTCACAGGATTGTCCTTGAAGCCAGTAGTGCCATTCAAAGGTAAATAAGATATAAATAACATTCAGGATTATGTTGAGGTATGACACAGTCAACGACTGGCACAGCTGAATCTTCTATTCTGCTCTGGAGAAGACCCCATCAAAACTTCCCCAAAGAGAAAGACAACTTCAGCTATAAATCCTGTCTGTTTAGACAGATCTACCTTTATACAAAAAGAAGTGGGAAATGTCCTTATCTCTCTCTCAAAAATCCAGTCCCTAGAAATCTAAAAAATGACAGAGCTCAGGTAGAAATTTCTGCAGTGTTAAGGAGCAGCGCTGTGGTGACTTGCTTTTGGGTGCACATGGGCAATGCCTGCACGCCCTCTCCTGACCCTCCACAATCTGAATAAAGACTCACTTTATTCTTATGCAAGAAAGGATGTTAATTTTCCAATTCAGGGTCTAGTTAATACAGCTCTATCTTTCCATTACTTACTTGTTTGATTCAGTAAAGTGTCCTCCACCATTTTCTGTTGGAAGGATTGTAGGAGATACATTAAGAAATCAAATGTGAGAATTCCAATGGTGGAAAAGATCCTGGAATTATATCTGAATGACTGGCCATAAGGATCTGAAAGCTGAGAGAAGACACAAAGAATTGCTCAATGAATGTGATGCAGGTGAGATGAGATTCTTAAAAGCTAGACATTATTCAGAAGACATAATACAAAGCCTGTAGAAGTAATACAGACAACCTTCTAAAGATATATATATTTAGTACATACGAATTAAAAGACATATTTCTTTATGATCTGGTTTTAAAGGTGAATTATACCTACTTGTATGTATTTTATAGATGTGCATGTATAAAAGATGTAAAATCAATTAACTTTCAGATAGGAAAATAAAACCATAAAATAATGCAAGTGGATGAATTATGGGAGCTCTTTTGTCCTCCAGTAAACAACAGCAAGTAGATGTCAGATGTTTCAACAGCGCTTGATGCTGTCTCACAATGGGGAAGAATGCAAAATATTACTGGCCACTACACAGACATATTTATTTTCATTTTCATTTAAAGAATGAAAACTGTTATTACAAATAAGATATTTTCTCTATAATACCTAATTATATTCTTATTGGAGAACAGGAGAAGTTGAGGAAACAAGGATTGTTTTTATAACTTTCTACGGACAAAATAAGGAAAAATTGCTAATTCATACCTTGCTAATTCATACCTTTGGGAAACTGTCAACTGTTTTTCACAAAGTACATCCATGATTTAAAGTAAACAAAAGGTTAATAATATAACTCTATCCTTCAGTGGGAACAAGATTGAAGTATTAAAATGAAGAAGGAAAAAAATATATCCAGGAGGTTCTTTCAATATATATATTTTTACAAAATATATTTGATGTGTTTTAATACTATTTCTACAAAGTTCTCGCTGCTAGTTAGCTCATGAATAGCTTTTTGTCCAGGTTTTACATACACAAAGGTTAGTCCTATCTGACTTCTCAATACAGTTCTTAGAGTTTCCATACTTAGTTCCAAACTCTGATCACTCCCTAACCAAAACAAGTGTCATGGTTTTATGATTTTTGGTTATCAGTATCCCACATCATAACATCATGTAGTGCAATGGGAGTTAAAGTGTTAATGCTCCAGCTCTGGGCACCTGTCCAGAAGAGAAGAACTACATACCCCAGGGGGCTTTGTGGTCAGAGAGAATCATAGAATCACTAAGGTTGGAAAAGACCCACAGGATCATCCAGTCCAACCATTCACCCATCACCAATGGTTCTCGCTAAACCATGTCCCTCAACACAAAATCCAAACGTTCCTTGAACACTACCAGGATTGGTGACTCCACCACCTCTCTGGGCAGCCCATTCCAGCTCCCAACCACCCTTTCAGAGAAGTAGTATTTCCTAATGTCCAGCCTGAACCTTCCCTGGCACAGCTTGAAGTCATTCCCTCTAGTCCTATCACTAGTCACACGAGAGAAGAGGCCGACCCCCAGCTCACTGCAACCTCCCTTCAGGTAGTTATAGAAGCAATAAGGTCTCCCCTGAGCCTCCTCTTCTCCAGACTGAACAATCCCAGCTCCCTCAGCCGCTCCTCATAAGGCCTGTGCTCCAGACCCCTCACCAGCTTAGTTGCCCTTCTCTGAACATGCTCCAGGGACTCGATGTCTTTCTTACAGCGAGGGGCCCAAAACTGGACACAGTACTCGAGGTGCAGCCTCACCACTGCTGAGTACAGGGGCACAATTACTTCCCTGTTTCTGCTGATCACACTATTTCTGATACAAGCCAGGATGCCATTGGCCTTCTTGGCCACCTGGGCACACTGCTGGCTCGTGTTCAGTCTAGCATCAATCAACACCCCCAGGTCCATTTCCTCTACACAGTCTTCCAGCCACTCTGCCCCAAGCCTGTAGCGTTGCCTGGGGTTATTGTGGCCAAAGTGCAGGACCCGGCATTTGGTCTTGTTGAATTTCATTCCATTGGCTTCAGCCCAGCTATCCAGCCTATCCACATCCCTCTGTAGGGCCTCGCCACCCTTAGGCAGATCAACACTTCCAGCCAGCTTGGTGTCATCTGCAAACTTACTGAGGGTGCACTCAATGCCCTCATCCAGGTCATCAATAAAGATATTAAACAGGACAGGCCCCAGCACCGACCCCTGGGGAACTCCACTTGTAACTGGTCACCAGCTGGATTTAACTCCATTCACCACCACTCTCTGGGCCCGGCCCTCCAGCCAGTTCCTTACCCAGCCAAGAGTGTACCTGTCTAAGCCACGGACTGCCAGCTTCTGCAGGAGAATGCTGTGGGAGACAGTGTCAAAGGCTTTGCTGAAGTCTAGGTAGACCATATCAACAGCCTTTCCCTCATCCACCAAACAGGTCACTAAGTCATAGAAGGAGGTCAGGTTGATCAAGCAGGACCTGCCCTTTGTGAACCCATGCTGGCTAGGCCTGATCCCCCAGTTTTCCCACACATGCCACGTGATCTCCTTCAAGACAATCTGCTCCATAATCTTCCCCACCACCGAGGTCAGGCTAACAGGCCTGTAGTTCCCCGGATCCTCCCTGCAGCCCTTCTTGTAGATGGGAGTCACACTGGCAAGCCTCCAGTCTTCTGGGACCTCACCTGTCAACAAGGAGCACTGATAGATGATGGAAAGCGGCTCAGCTATCACCTCTGCCAGTTCCCTCAGCACTCTCGGATGAATCTCATCCAGTCCCATGGACTTGTGGCAGTCCAGTTGGAGTTGAAGAGGATATATAACCCCCTGGCAAGGTCACCTGATGTGCTCTTCTTTGTCTCTCCTCCTTGATGCTCAACCAGACTGCACGTCTCATCTCAGTGTTATGGTGAGGCCTATTCACCTTTCGGACACTCTCTCATTATATTTGATTTAATAGCTACAATTCTAATTATATTGTATTATAGTGTGTTATTTTGCATTCTGATACTATATTTAGTAAATTAGTTTGTTTCTCCTCAGATCGTTGCCGCTATTTAATTATTTTGGGGTCCCCAAAAAAGGGTTTCCCTTTTCCAGAGGTGCAGATTCACAAAATCCCTCTTCCCCGCTAATCATGGAACTGAGCTGAACCAGCCTATAAATTGTCGACAACAAGTAAAGGGCCTTTGTCTTCAAAATGGCTGTGGTATCTGAGCTCAGTGTCTTTTTACAAGTATAGATATTTCTGTCAAGAAAATATTGTTCTTTCCAAAATCAGTGAAAAGAAGTATGGATATCCAAAGTAATTCAGGTCTCAGCTGTACAATCTTTCATCCAATTACAAGGCGTCCTGTCTAGTCACTGTGTATGGGATTTTATTAAATACCAGCTTAAAGTATTCATTTACAGTTCTGAAATTGGGCAGTGGCATGAAGATAAGCTTCAGTTCACTGCAGCAGGAATCAAAGTCTTGATCTAAATATCTTGGCTACCTAAGTAAAAAATGAAGAATCAGGAGGCCTCATAACCCCTTTTATATTTCCAACATGTCTGAGGAACCACTTTCAGCAAGCAAAGAAGAGGTGAAATTCAGAAGAGTGCTTGAATTTCAGTTTATTGTATATCATTCATGGTAACCAGAAATCTCACTGGTTCTGTCTCAGGGGTTGGAAGGTACATTTGGAGGTACTCAATCGAATCCAACTCCCTTGCAAAAACAGGATACCTACACTAGGCTTGCACAGAAAAGCATCCAGGGGTATATTTAATATCTCCAGAAAAGGAGACTCCACAGCTTCTCTGGGAAGTCTGTTCCACTGCTCTGTCATCCTCAAAGTAAATAAATTTATCCTTACGTTCAGATAGAACTTCTGTAGTCCAGTTTTTCCCTTGTCCTGAGCACTGCTGAAAAGAACTTGGTCCCATCCTCTTGACACCCACTCTTTAGATATTTATAACTGCTGTTAAGATGCTTTTCCAGCTTTCTCTAGGCTAAACAGCCCTAAGTCTCTCAGTCTTTCCCTGCATGGGAGATGCTCCAGGTCCCCCATCATCTCTGTGACCCCCCACTGAACTCTCTCTAGAAGTTCCCTGTTTTTCTTGAACTGGAGAGCCCAGAACTGGACACAGTACTCCAGATGAGGCCTCACTCAGGCAGAATAGAGGTAGGGGATCAACATGCTTGTCACATACCCCAGAATATCATTGACTTTCTTGGCCACAAGGACACACTACTGGCTCATGGCCCACCAGGACAGCCAGGTCCTTTGTGGAACTCCTTACCATTAGACTCTTAACCTGTGCTGATTCATGTTTTTCACATTATATCACATTTTTCACTATCATCCTCCTAAGTCAAGAAATGCCACTCAAGGACCTGCAGTTGTACTGATTTCATCTCCTTGTGATGTCTAGTTAGCAGTGAATGAGGAATATGTTGTGATGAGTTTGCAGAACACAAGAGCTGGCCTCCCTTTGCTCAAGAGAGCTTACAGAATCACAGAATCATAGAATCCTTACAGTTGGAAGGGACCTTTAAAGATCATCTAGTCCAACTCCCATACAGTGAACATCCACAGCTAGATCAGGTTGCTTAGAGCCTGATCCAGCCTCGCCTTTAAAGTCTCCAGGTATGGAGCATCAACCGCATCCCTGGGTGGAAAGAGACAACTTCCTGATTTCTCTCCTTCCTTTCTGTTCTCCTATCCAGTTGGCAGAATTCTAATGCACTGCTTTACCTTTATCTGCTATCACATCTCTCCAAGATGAGGATCTCGAGTATACAGTCCAAAATAATCCCTACTACCTACTTCCCATCTGCATTAGAGAAGTCAGAAAACTGAGTTGTAGTTAATGAGGACTAGTCTTATAGGTAGATCACTCTGTAGTTATTTTTATTTATTTATTTATTTATTTATTTTATTTTATTTTATTGTTATCTAGTTTCACCATCTACCATCACTGAAAGCTGCTGCAATTTGTGAAAGAAGTGAGCGCAATTTCTATTACTTTAAGGCAGTCAAGCTTGACTGTTTTATTTTTCAGGCAAACTCTCTCACAACCAGAAACCAAGACTTTAAATTGGAAGAGAGGCTCTCAAATGCTTACCTTGAATTTTACTAAACAAATTGCTTTTGACTTCTGTTAAGATTTCCAAAGTTATTAATTTCAATATAAATTAAAGACAAACAGGTCAAGACTTTCACCTTTGTTTAAAACCTAAACCTTTCTGTATATTTTCTTGGCTTTCTGTGAAATTTCTGTAATACTTCTGATGCCTGTAAGCAGCACTTCCTTCATAAGCCCCAGAAATACTATCAACTCTTCTGTAGCATGTATGGAAGTTTCTATCTAGTGTCAGTAGCATATGAACATAAACCTTTTCAAAACTTCTTTAAAATAAATATAACATCATTGTTTCATGCAAGGTAAATAAAGAATATTTAGTAGCATCGAAGATGAAATAATGCAGAAAATCTAAGCATGAGTTTTATTTACAAATCTCAATAGATTGTGTCTTTTCAAAAATAGACAAAATTCAGCTAAATCTCATGTCAATGTTCTCTATTTGCCCACTTTCTTCAAAAAAAGCTACTTTGACATTATATAATCTTCATTTTTTAAGGCCTAAAAATAATTATAGTGAGATGTCTTTAAATTAATAAATGACTTAAAATTTATAGATAGCAATGTTAATAAATGTGACAGATGTAAGAACAATGAATAAAAGATAAATAATTAATGGAATTTTATTTTGCCACAAACTGACAGTAACAGATTTCTCTATTTCCATGCAACGCAAATCACAACATGGCAAGAATGAAACAATCAAGTAGCTCAGGAAAGGCATGATGGTCATTCTGCTGGTGAAAACCATTTTAAATAATGAAAAAATAGCAGATGTAGCCACTCAATCAGTAATGAAATAATCACAGAATCACAGAATCACAGAATCGTAGGGGTTGGAAGGGACCTCCAGAGATCATTGAGTCCAACCCCCTGCCAAAGCAGGTTCCCTACACCACGTCAGACAAGTAGGTGTCCAGATGGGTCCTGAATATCTCCAGAGAAGGAGACTCCACAACCTCCCTGGGCAGCCTGTTCCAGTGAGTGTTCCAATGAAATGATACTATTTAATCTCTCCATTTTTACATTTGTTTTCACTTAGAATTAAAGACTTTATAGACCAAGGGATGTTATGAATGTAGGCTGTTCTGCTGAATAGTACAGCTCAAAGAACATCAACCACTTATTCTACTGTGCCATCTACGACATCTGCTTTTACACTATTGCATTTCTTATAAGATGTGAGTGCATGGGAAGTTGAATATACATTCTGCTCATTTCCCAAGCTAGTTAAACATTTGCTCGTTTTGATCCTGAAGCTCTGTGAGTGTATTAGCATGAGTCTGTACCAATACTATGAAGAAATACTACTAGCACAAGTTAGTCCACATCACATCTAACAATCACCTTTGTACATCATACTATTTTGTGGTTCTCTGATCAACCAACTGACTCCCATACAGACCGGTAGTGCAGGCAGAAAGGATGTGTCTGCAACAATGCTGATAAATCCTTAACTGGATTGCAGTCTTTGGTGGTGGCTACAATAAAACATAAGTGATTAATTCTCACAAAAAAAAATTATACCTCTTATTTCTAGCCTGAGTGTGTATATTTCCACCTCCAAGGTACCGAGCTTCTTTATATCTTCCTCAGTTAATTTGCTTTCAGTAATTCATTCTATATTCTTTTACATACATCTGTATATATATGTATACATATACATATTCATATATGTATGTTAATGTGTATGTGTATATGACTTTGAGTCACCCTTCATTTTCCCTTCAATTAACTAAAACAATGAAGTTTATTTAGCATTTCATATCAGCTCATAATTTCACCTTTATTTTCAACTGACTTGTCATTTTCCTCAGAGTGATTCTGGTCGCCATCACTCAATTTTCAAAAAAGTACACCCTTAGGCATCTCATAAGTTCCTATCATTTGAACTCAGCACAGATGTCTGCAGACTGTACACAACAGAGTTACTCCAAGAATTTGTTTTTTATCATCCTTCCTATCCTAGGCTGTTGATACTACGTTATTTCCCTATTTCCCTCTCTCATCTGTCTGCCTGAGACTGTTTGCTGTCCCTTATTCTCAGCAGACTAAATTAGCCTTTTCTTAGATCTATGTTGTCACATAGTACACAGCACTTACACTTTTCTGAATACCTTTGTCATCTCATTAGCGGTTAGCAGGGGCATATACACTGCATTAAATTAGTGTAAATATAACCAGTATCTACAAAGTATATGTAATAATAGTTTTAATAAAAATACTATCCTTTTTTCCTTCTACCTACTCCATCTATTCTAATTGAACAGTGATTTTAATATTCAGAGTATGTAAAAGAAAGTAAAATCATCCAGTTCAATAAGTATCAGCCATGCCAATTTATTTTCTTATCTATTTTTATTCTTTTTGTAGGGATTTTTTCTTGACCTATAAGAAGCAACAGCAGATTTTTTTTTGTACGCTCCTTAACAGCCTGAGCTGTGTATGTTTAAGTTACTTTGAGATTAAAAATAATTTGTCTGTGTCATACTGTGAATGCCTGAGTTTGTGTCTACATATGCAGATTCATAGCTGAAACACCACTGAGGAAAATTGTTATTTTTAGTTTACAATTATAGTTTATTTCTGATAAATACAGATTATCAGGCAAAGCTACATGCTTTGAGTAAATATAATTATGGGGAAAATTATAGAAGAGTGATCCTGCAAATGTTGAGAATCATTTCTAGAAAGGATTTGACAAAAAGCCAACTTACAAATTATTTTTTGCACGTTAGCTATTTGCCACTACTTTCTTTCTAATACTAAGATAGTCAATAGCTAAGAATTTCCTAAGATCATCTAAAACCTTTTTTTAATTTAGTAAGATCTTTGAAGAGATACTTTACATATTATCAGCCTGAGGAAGGATATTCATTGAACAAGTGAAATACTAAAACACTGAATAATTTATGTTGGAAAAGACTCTTAAGATCATCAAGTTCAACCACCAAACTAACCTACTGAGTTCCAGCCCTTAATGCCACATTCACATCTTAAATACCTCCACGGATGGGGACTCTACCATTTCCCCAGGCAGCCAGTCCCAAAACCCAACCATCCTTTCTCTGAAGAAATTCCTCCTGACAACCAATCTAAACCTACTCTGGTGCAATTTGAAACCATTACCTTATGTCTCGTCAATTGTCTTCTGAGTAAACACACTTTCCCAGTTGCAACCTCCTTTCAAGAGTTATAGAGTGATGACATCTTCCTGCAGCCTCCTCTTCTCCAGACTAAACAGCCCCAGTTCCCTCTGTCACGCCTTATAACTCTTGTTTACTAGACCCTCCACCAGTTTTGTTTTTCTTCTCTGGACAGGCTCAAACAACTCCATATCCTTCTTGTGAGGATCCCAAACTGACCACAATATTCAAAATGCAGGCTCACCGGTGTTCAGTCAGCTGTCAACAATAAACATCCACAGCCTTTCACTTGTCCATTAAGTGGAACACAGAAAGAGATCAGATTAGTCCGACAGCTCCTGCTTTTCTTAACCCATGATGACTGGATCTGATCACCTAATTGTCCTAAAGTGCCATGTGATGGCAGTCAAGATGATCTTCTCCATGATCTTTGCTAGCCCCATGGTCAGATTGACAGGCCTGTAATTTCTGAGTCCACTCTGCAGATGGGTGTCACTAATGTTAAGTCAGCTGGTTCCTCTACGTCTAGCCAGAACTGCTGGTAAATTTTCGAAAGCAGCTTGGTAAGGGCTTCCACTGCTTACTTCAGGGTCTTTGGGTGGTTCCCATCTGGCCCCATAGATCTGTGTGTTTCCAAGTGGTGCAGCAGTTTGCTCACCATTTCCCCTTGGATTACTGAAGGCTTCATTTTGCCTCTGTCTTCTATCTCAGTGAACTGGATACCCTAATAAGAATTAGTTTTTCTAATAAAGATTAAGGAAAAGAAGGCATTAAGTACCTCAGCCCTTTATTCATCTCTTGTTACTATGTTCTCCCTCTGTGCATCCAATAAAAGATGAAGATTCCTCATAAACCTTTTCTGGTTTATGTATTTTTGTCTTTTATAGTAATGGCTAAACTAATCTCATTCTGGGCTTTGGTCCTTCTAATTTGGTCCTTGCATAATATCACACCTTTGTAGTTCTCTTACCCTTACCTTCAAAAAAGTCATAGACATTTTTTTTTCCTAAGTTCCAGAGAAGTTCTCTGTTCAGCCAGGATGGTCTTCTGAAGTGCAGCATAAAATCTGTATAAAATCACACAAAGAAATGTGTTAAAGGCAGTACAATGGCTTTATGCACAACAACAATGAGCACAACAAAAATGGTACAAGAATTTAATTAAATTAAGGTCATTTGAAGATACTGAAGTAGAGTTATGCAGAAATGCCATTCACTTTCTGATGCTCTCAAGAATAATCAGGAAAAGGGTGATATGCTGTGTTGCTCTTCTGACACCATCTAGGATCTTCAACACAAGTCAGAATAGTACAAGATTTAATGAGTTACGTCGTTGCTAAGTTGCGCAGACATTCTACTTCATGAACTGAGAATCTTGAAGTTGTTCACATATCCTACCAATGGTGATGGTAGAAGAACATGAATAAAATAAATTCAAATTTATTTAATATAACATGAATACAAACTCTTTCAGACATAACTTATTTATTGTGGCACAATATTACTGTTATCCCAAGATGGGTAATATAACTAGCATTTTGGAAATCTTACAATGTGAAAGAAGTGTTTTATCACTTGTTTGAGGAGTGGGTGTTTAAGCTTTTGTTGTAGCTTTCCTGTTTAGAGACTAATTTAGGAACCTTATTGATTTAAGTGTATCTTGTATACTTTCAAAGAGAGACTGTCAAGATTATATAAGATGTAGGAGAAAAATTTTCTACATACTACAAATCAAAATAAAGCTATTTCCATCATCGAACATCCACATTTTTAAGGTCAGATGAAACTGGGGACTCTTTGACCACACTGACCACTGCATTTCACAAAATGTTTCTTCACTGATCTCACACAAGTGTTTGATGCAGAACATTTAGAAACCTATTCTCACTGTGCTTCAGGACAGTACTCATTATTTTCATCACAATGAATATACCAATGGATATTTGATATTCCCCAAATGAGAAATGACTTTGTTTTATTGAATATGATTATTTTAATGTCACTACACTAATACGTACTCATATAATTAATCTTGAAGATTAATAATAGATTTACCAAAAGTTTAGTGAAGATAGTGAAAGTCTTCTCCATATGCACATGCATAAGTTGGATGGATGTATAAATAATTGCCTATCTCAGACAGACTTATGAATTAAAGAAATGTGAGTGGAGTCAACTTCAAAATATTTGGGTATTATGAAGTAAATTACTAAGTAAATGTACTGCCTTCTAGGGTATCAACTGTGCTGTAATTGATGGGAGACACAGTTTACTTGAGTTTTAGGTTTCCCAGCAAAGAGATTGTAAAGTCAGCTGATGATGACATATTCTGTCAATTTTAGCCAGTAATTGGATATAGAATCATAGAATTTTTAAAATTGGAAAAGAACTCTAAGATCATCTAGTCCAACCATCATTGTATCACCACCATGCCCACTCACCCATTTCTCTCAGTGCCACATCTATACATTTCTCAGTGTCCTCCAGGCAGCTGGAACTGCTGAGTCTGTGCAGCCAACCAACACTTTTACATTCAAATCTATTTTAAAAGGGTTAACATGTCCTTGTAAGTGAAAGGAAAATATCCTCAGCCTTATAGACCCAGCAAGACCGAAACCAAAGTTTGCACACACAAAGTGCATTGCTCCCAGTATCTGATACACTGGGAAATCAAGAAAATTCATGCTACCGTAAACTAATTTTTTAGGTAACTCGCTCTTTTCTGCAGCAGTAATGTACCAGCTACAACATCTACTAAAACAGAATTTCCTTGTGTTCTGTTGTTCTGTGTTCATCAGATTGTGTTCTGGGGACTTCTTGAGAACAAGTCTTAGGGCATAGTCCACTGTTAGATCTTCCCTGAGCTATGAATAAGGCCCAACAGAATAGGCTGCAAAGTTTTTCGTTCTGTGTTTTCATTGAAATTAAGTGTCAGTTTATCATCTGAGAATCGTATCATATTCAAGAGAAATCCAGCCTGCCATGGCCAAAATGCTTTCACACATCATTCAATAATGTATCAAAAGAACAGTATGATATAAATGGTATATCTAGAAGTCTTCACAGTTTCCCACTTGACAGCACAGACCTTTTCAGCTGAAAGGAATCAAAGTACCAAAGCACAAAAGCAGATAAATGAGTCAAAGAATAACATGTACATGGGACATGTGAGTCATGTTTCGCTTATTTTAGTGTTTAGTAAAAATATATGGACGTCTTACAAATTGGAATAATTGTTCTTCTTTTTTTTTTTTTTTTCCAAATAATAACCATCTTATGTGTTTTATCTTCCAGTGTTTATAATTTTCTGTAGAGCTTTGACAGTCTGTCATAACATCCTCACAGTTAAGCTTAAGAACTGTAGGATCTTTCCGAAAATACAGTAAATTCATACTCATGCTTTCTTTCTGTTTTATTTTCAGAAAGTGTCAGAGCAAGGCAGTGTATAGCACAGTAGTTCAAACCTTTCATGTAATCATGATCAATTTTATTAAATTGTTAAAATTTAAATTTAATTGTCATTAAATTGTTAAAATTCTAAGCCATAGCATAAACATTCACTAGTGAGCACAAACACCAAAATTCTTTTTTACAAGGATTTCTTGACCTTAAAATCTCTGATGTTGTTAAATTATACTTTTCTAATAAGTGAACCTAAATCATGAACCTAAATCATTGTATCATCAGATGCAAAGTCATTGAATCTTCTTACTGCTTTTATCTACAAGAGTAGTGCAGCTCTTGCACAATCTGTGTTGTCATGGTTGTCTATAATATTGTTTCTCATGAGGTCACTACAGAAAAACAAAACAGTACAAAATTAGTAGCTTTCATTTGTTGCAGTTTTTCATTAACAAGGGAAAGGCAAATGCTACAGATTTTGGTCTTCACCTTAGTTTTGCACAACTTCAGTGTCCTCTCATTAACAAAGATTTATTGTCAAGGAAAAGGGACTTGTGAAACAAAGGGAACAAGACAACAAGGCTCATGTGGCTTCATCTTAATTAGATCTGAGCTCATTCTTCCAGTGAATACCAAAGGGAAGATTTGTACCATAGCTTCAAATTACTGATTATAAAATAAAACATCTTTTAGAACTTCAAATTACTATCTATTAAATTCTTCTAAGTCTAGCCATCAAAAAAATTTGTATCAAGTCAAAGGTTATTTTGTAGAAGCCCTCTCCGGTCAAGAAAGGGAAATTGGTCCCTTCAGGGTGATTCATCCCAGGCACTTTAGGCACTTTAGGCACATTCTTCTCACAGCACTCCCATTCACACTTCAATAAATACAACAAGAGGACTAGGCAAACAGCAGAGGCTATACATATAATCTTTTAGATAGTTAAAGTTAAGTGTAATGAGTCTCCTACTAAATCACATAAATACACTTGGTTTGAAATCATGAGTATGCTAAGAGCTAGACATCTATTACCTGCAATCTAAGAATGAATCAATATACTGTTATGGAGGGGGCCAAAATTGGCAAGGCTGCTTCTTCTTTATTCACCCGGGTGCAGCCAGAAAGCAGTGCGAAACACACTTACTCACTCACTCACTCTCAGTCAACTGCTGCCACCATGGACACACAGAGCTCTAAGCCCTGATCGCACTTCAGCTGCTGCACCCCTGACCCCAGACACATACACGCACATACAAGATTCCCACAAACAGGAAGAGAATTGGAAATTAAGTTTTATGAGAAGATTCAATGAATTTTGTTGATAAGGTGAAGGGTATGTCTGCTTTGTCCACCCCAAAACACTGAGAACCATTCCTCTCTTCTGCTTGCTCCTGTAAACAACTTGTAGAAAGGTGCATGCGACTCCAAAATGCTCTTCCCCTGCATACTGTACAGTGTCCCATACCTCTGGGCAATGATCTCCCTCAGCTGCTCTGAAGAATGACAAAGTGATGTCTGTTGGAGTGCCTCATACCATAGAGCTGCATTCAAAATGAAAAGGCAAGTAACCTGTTTCCCTCTTCCCCCCACTATCTGCTTCTATGAAATCATCTCCACCAGATTTGACTCAGCCAGCAGGCTCGTATAAGAAGAAAAAAATTCTTGCAAAGTCTATAACCATCTACCTTCAAGTGCTGGACAGATATCCTCATTAGCTGAAGAATTTATTTTACGTGAAATATTTTTTTTCATTATTTTTAAATTCTGTAAAAGAGTGCACTAAAGAGGGATATCAGACTTCCAAGAAAACAGTCTTCTTCAGCCTTAGACAAAAAAAGTTTGTCTGGGATAAAAATAAAATTATTAGCATAAGTTTTTGACCAATAGGAAAAAATATATATTAATTCTAAAAAGCTATATGACTTCATTGATAACTGATGTAAAAAAAAATACAACAGATCTTTGCATGTTCCCTTTCTATGCACTGAAAACTAGTGTAAGCATTTTACATTAGATAATGATTACCCTTGCTGAGAAACACAAACTCAGAAATCATCCAGACATTGCTGAGGCCATTACAAGGAATTAGTTTTTTGATGATTTTTCTCCAGAGCTTGCTGTAGAATTTTAGTTCTCTCAGATGAGATGTTCAGAACTTTTGATGTCCTGATGTTTCGTCAGACGCAGATCTTGGAGACAGTCACAATTAATGTCAATCTCAGAATAGTATTGCAACTTAATCTGTATTGCAATTTTAAAGGCAGAGAAAAAAAAATCCAAAATTGAAAAATGCTGCTTTGTTTAGTTTTTATTTTAAACAGCTGGGAAAACAAAATAAAGTACCGCAGTATTCCTCAACAAACACATAAGCTTTAGAGCATCAGTTTCAACACAAACTAGTGAAGAAACTTGTGAAAGCTCCTTGTCATGATGATCCCAGATAAGAAAATATTGCATAGTCTCCCCTCTGTCTCTCATCAGACTTTCACTTTGAAGAATGATTCAGCAACAACTCAGCATATTTTCAATTCACGTCTTGCTGGACATCATTACACTGTGTTTCCATAATCTGACGTCAGAGCCGGATGGTGATCCCAATGCAGCACTATTATAACTTTCACTGATTTATAAAAATAGAAAAGCACAATACAAAGACAAGATCTTTCTCTTTGATTGTCCCTTATTATTTCTCATGGCATATTCTCCAAGACTTTCATATGAAAAGTCTTCTATCCCAGAGTTCTTTGTTACTTTTCTCATCTATTTTGCAGTTATTTCTCTCCTTATCTCCACAGCTTCTCAAGACTGCAGATCTCATTAAAACAAAATTGAAACTGTTAACTTCCCTACATTCCACAGTTTCTCAAGGTCTTTGAAGGACACGATGCAATCACCACATACTACTTATCTTTTAGAAACCTGGGTTAACTTTCAGAGATGTTGACTATCTAAGCAAAAGACTAGGCAGAACAATTTTTTTTTTCTTCTTCTTTTTTTTTTGTCTCCATCATGCTTTAAATAGTTCCAAAATACAAGTAGAGAATGTTCTAGATTCAGGAATAGAGCTGGAAGATAAATGTTGAGGTAAATACAACCAATAAAATAAGACTGATTACTTTTGAATTCAGAGCATTCCCCAATAAACCAAGGTTAATGTAAGAATTTAATTTTTACATGTCTAAAACAGACTGTGGTTTACATATCATATTCTTTTAAAGAAGATAATATTAAGCTGCATTTTTTTGTGCACTGACAGCAAAACTGAGTCTCTGGAAGAGACTGTCAATATTCGTCACACTGTGTAAGGCTCATTCTCAGGCTATTACTCTGAGAGGGTGGTAGAGTGCATACATATATATAGCATATTCACAAGCTGCTGACCTGGTCTGAAATCAAGCTGTTTCTCCGTTTGAGACACTATCATGGTTGTTGGCTGGAACCAGATGATCTACAAGTCCCACCCAACTCAAACCATTACAGGACTTCATATGGTGGAGTTTTTGTCTACATTTCTTGCTGAATACTGTGAAGCTGTGCAAGGCCACCCTGACAATTCTATACAGTAGGCAGAATATATTGCTGGGCAAAAAACACTGAACAATCACTATGAGAGAGAGAACATCAGGCAGAAACAGGAGAGGACAAATTCAGTCTCTAATAAAATGTTGAAACAAATACTAAGCAAGAAAATTATGAGCACTCAAAGGTTCACAATAAAGCTGTAATTAATTGCGAGAGCGAACTTTTTAAATACAAAAATCCAACGTAAATTTGAATGACCTTTAATAATATTACATTATCACAGTTAACAAAAGATACTAATTCAGTCAAGTGTAACCTGAATTTGGTAGTGCTTTTAACACAGTGTATCAGAAAATTAGACATAAAACTTAACCAAATAAGGCTGGAGGACCATATTGTAAAATTAGTAGTGCGTAAAATATTGTTAATGTAAGGTAATACTAAGTGGAAGACGTTGTTTTAGAGCTCCAGTGTATCTCTGGAATTTCTGTTAGGTCTGTTCTGATTTGTCATTTGTATCCATTCTCTGAAAGAAGAGAATAAATACCACTCTTACAGATAACAATTAACTAGGAGAAGGTGCAAGCACATTAAAGGGGGAACTACATAAACGAATATAATTAAAGAGTATTCATTAATTGCACAGAAAATATAATTCCTCTTGGAACTGTCCCTAGGAACAATATTGATAAAATTAGGGTTCTAGCTGTCTTCACTTATTGACTGAGTCCTTAACTAAACTATTCTCCAATGATTAGCTTACCATGAAGAAAAATATTTTCTACCTGGAAGGTCTGTGTTCAAAAAAGTCAAATCTTAATACATTGACTCATACATTTCAGATATATATTTTTTTCCTTCTACTCACATATTGCACAGTCAGACAAAAAGGATTAATGCCTTTGGTTTGTTATAGATTCTTGCCTCAAATATGACCCCCCTCACACAGTCTCAGATAGTTGCCAAGCCATTTTTACTGCAGTCCTTTTAAACTCATAGTCATGGAATTATACCCTACGGACAGATACTGCTATCAGGTAGGCCAGAGTAGCAAGTAAATCTGTTGTGCAAGATCCTCTGCTATCTCATTTTTCAGGTCCTAAATGGCAGCAGTGTATCTCCTATCACTGATTCTAAATCACTACTCTGACATTTGTAAACAAGTTTTTAACTTGGAAAGTTTCCTGCTTGGCTGGGAAAGGGTCTGGAAATATATTCTTGCTGTTATATTTTAAAATCCTCTATGCCCTCATGAACTTTTACTCTAGTTAATATAGTCTACATTCCGCCTAAAAGCAGAGTTAGGAAAATCAAATCAATACATTGATTTGCTAGATCTGGCTTACACTCCATTAAAATTTGACAAATATTTCAAAGTAGGCAGCTGCAATCAGCAAAGTGCATTGAAATTTATATTCAATTTACAAATCAAAACTTACAAAGAAAAATGATATCAGTATTTTTGGGAGAACTTCTGTATTCTCCAGTTTCCTTCTGACACCAGTGCATGTGATGCCTTTCAGTATATTTAAAAAATTTAGTCAGTATATTCACACATTTCTGGTGAAGTTTTCTTCTCTGCTGGAACATACCAATACTTCGATTGTAAGCATGTGTGATATATTTATTTGACAAAAAAAAAAAAATCAAATATCTTCCATTAAAGGATCTGAGGTGAGCTAAGTTTTGCTATTTATTTTTCTTCCTAAAGTGATCAAAATCCAGAATCTTGCAGTATAACTGTCATAGACATAGATTCTTGATTTCTTCTCCCTCAGAATTAGTGAACTTTGCCTAAATGCACAGATATCACAAATGCAAACTCATGAGAAGCATATATATTTCTTGATATAGTGATTTAACAAAGCACAGTCTTGAATAAAAATGAGATTTAGCAAGACTTGATATGACAAGGTACCTTTGATTATTTACAGCATAGATGGTAGGGTTAAACATACTAATCCAAGAGACTGAGTCACGAGGCTCAGAGTGGGCCTCTTGTTTTCCAAAGTCCTTGAACCACAGAGGTAAAGAGCCTAGGTGAGGTTGAATCCACTCCTCTTTCCAAGACTTGGTCAACAATTTATGTCTAAGGGATTCTACATGTACGATCAATCTACGGTACAACCTTAACTAAGCTAAAACAAACTATTAGTCACTTACCAATGGTATGTATATATATTATCATATGTACATGCTCAGGCACTGGGCAGCCTGGTCTAGTGGTTGGCGATCCTGCACATAGCAGGGAATTGAAACTAAATGATCATTGTGATCCTTTTCAATCCACGACATTCTATGACTCTATGATGTATTAGCAAGACATTAAGGCATAAATGCAAAAGATATCTGCAGGAAGCAGAACCTCCAGAGGTATCCCTACTCTAGAGAAGATCCCGTCCTGCCTGCCAGGACAGATCAAAGGACTCCTCACTATTTACGAGGTAAGACAATTGGTTGCTGAATGCTCACAATGAATGCTCACAACATGGGCAACAAACAGGAGGAGCTAGAAATAATAGTGTGACAGGAAAACTGCCACAACTGTTGGTTTCTTCTCCCAGGTAACTAGAGATAGGACAAGAGTTAATGGCCTCAAGCCGTCCCAGGGAAGGATCAAGTTGGATATCAGGAAAATTTCTTCTCAGAAAGGGTGGTCAAGCATTGGAACAGGTTGCCCAGGGAGGTGGTAGAGACCCTGGAGGTGTTCAAGGAACACACAGATGTTGTACTTAGGGACGTGGTTTATTGGGCATGGTGGTGATGGGTTGACAGTTGCATTAGACCATACCTCTATGGTCTTTTCCAACCGTAATGATTCTATGATTCTGTAACAGATGATTGGATTAACTTGTTCTTCTGCTTCTATGCTACCACACTGTTAGAAATCATGTTCTCTTGAAAGGCAATCTTCCTTCAAATCATGACTTCTTTTTCTGAATTCATCTTCATGAGAAAACAATAGATTCTTTTTTCTTTTCTTTCTGCATAATTTTCCAGAGACTGTATAATTACAATTTTATTCCCTTATTTGTTTATGTCTTTCTTTTTAAAGGATTTTTCTCAATTTCAAATTTTATCTATGTTTTTACTACATCTTCAAGTTTTCTAAAGTTAGTTTTTGCTACAATCCTCATGTAGCAGTCTCAACATTAAAATATTGAATGTCCAGTTTGCCCTTATGTGAACAGTCCTGCCACAAGGATTCTGCCACATAAAAGATTTTACAGAGTTGTTGATATTTTTTTTTGTGTGTGTGTGTGCTATATGTAATTTTTACTGCTAACAACTCCAACTTGCTCTAGTTGGACAAACTCATTGCATATTTGCATATTTACCCAGGAAGCAGGCAGCTATGCTGGAAAATTTTCTGATTTGACATTTTCTGCCAAGTTCTATTTTTGTTTGAGACTGGAGGCTACTGGAACTCCATTGGGGCTGCTGGCAGAATTCTTTCAAGATACTTACCATAGGAATTGGAATATAAGAGACATTTTTAGTTCCAGCATAAATCACAGATGATTTTAAGAAAGTTTCTGTAAACCAGAGCACCTCCCAAGACAGAAAGTATTTTTTGACGGCTGAAAGAAAAAATAAGTATATGATTATTCTGGATAAGAAGTTGTGTTGTGTTCTCTTCATGGAATCCATCCTCTTCATATGTTTTGTTTTGAATTTTAGGATATTTTAAAACTTTCTGTATGAGAAAAAGTTGGTGAAATACCTTTGGTGAAAAACTGTGCTGATTTTTCATTGCTCCACAAAGTGCGTAAATTAATTCTACCTGTTCACAAGCCCTTTGGCTTTTTTGCTTGGCTTGTGCCAGCACAGTCACTTCGTCTACCATACCTTCTGTGAACAGAGCAGTACAAATACCTGCCATCAATGAACATCTATTCATCTCTGCTTGCTGAAAATTTATTTGCCTTCCAATTCTGTGTATAGATGAACCACGAGGAATTATTCCCTGAAACCTTTAGTTTGTCCACACTATTTCTTCTCTTTTGGATGTATTTTATACTTTTATATATCTTTTAATGTCTCTAACTGAAACTCTTGCCTCCTTTCTTCATTTGTTTAATTTTTGTTTTGTTTTTAATTTTGTCTTTATTTCCCATTCCAGTTTCTTGTCTTATGAGTCATATCATTTTCATTATATTGCCAGTTCTGAAACTCCTAAGAAATCTGTCAAGAATGGATGTAAATATGATATAATGGAGGAACATTTGGGAATTATTTTAGCAATCAGTGTGATATTAATAAGATAAGAAGGAAAGAAATAGAATGCTTGTATAATATATAGAGACAATACTAGGCAAAGAAGAGAGCAATATAAGAAGACAATGTATTCCCCCAAGCATAATCTGTTCAGATTAGCAAATTCAATCAAACCTTTACTTCCTGTAACATTGTGCCAGATGTGACATTTTTTAAAAGGGGAAAGTAAGATATGTTCATGAAAATTTTCAGCAGATATTGACATTTATTTGTGCTATTTATTCAGCACAATTTATATACATGATTCTTTATTAAAGAAAGTAAAAAGTACACATCTTGGCTTGAAGATTTTGTGATGCAGAACCGTTCTACACTAAATCAAGTGGGTAGATTTCTGCCAGACACTCACTAATGTTAATGTGTCTCCACACAAGGCCAGAAATTTGCTGCTATACGCAACTTACAAGGTCAAGCTCTTCTGAAAAATCCAGCACAATAACTGAAATAAATCATCACAATTGTCTCAAAGGAATGAGAAAGAACATAGGAATAAAAATTCCTCACATGTATATTTTGATGTCTATTCATTTTAAGATACACTTTGTTTTCAAAAATATGTTTTTTAGTTGAATTTTCACATACAATTGCCATATTCTATTTTCTTCTTGAGAAATAAGTGATGTTACTTGCACTACTCTGTTAGTGCTCATAGCAGCAGAAATGATGGAGGAAAGACGCAAAAGTCTGTGAGAAAGCACAGTTGGGTGAAGAGGATAGAGCAGAAATTATGAAATGGAGCAAGTCAGGGAGCACATATGGAATGACTTGGCAAAAAAGGCCTAACATGCTGAATCAAATAGCAAGTCCATCACCTGCACAGGCAACACAGGATCAAATGAATCATTTAGAAGCATATGAAGTGTATGAGTTTGAAAAGCAAAATTTTGGATACAGCAAGCATGTTTTTGGAGATGCAGAGCTGTACATGTTCAGCAGAATAAGGCTTGAACACAAGTGAAAATTTTTTTGAAAGTCAACTAATATTACAGGGTTATTATTCTTAAATATAGTTTTCTATAGAAAAACTAGATTTGGTTAACTCTTCAAACTCCCATTCTAAGTGATTCTCTATGGTTCCTGATAACAGTGCAATGATGACAATATATTACTGAATGAAGATATCAGTGTGGAAAAAAAAAAAAAAAAAAAAAAAAGAATAATCATGATACTTTCCTTCCGAAATACACAGAAATATTAGTAGACATAAAGCAATCCATGGAATACGAATAACTTCTCTGAAACATTTCTGTGAATTACATATTTTTTAATGTGTAGAATAGGGAAGACTAAATATATATGAAATTTTGAGTATTTGCATTTTGTTTCAGTATTGCCCTATAGTTACACTGAATTAAAATGACCAGATCTGTGTCACACTGACTCATATGCCAAGATTAAGATCTTGATAATAATTTATTGTAAAACAATTTTACCAGGCCTCTTTATTTGCTTTCTTCTGGATGCCTTTTTTCATTTTGTATTCTGTATTGTACATGGATGAAGAAGTTCCTGAACAAATGTTAAATTATCATACTGTGAAATACTAGCATCTTTCTCTAACCAGGGTAAGAACAGTTTTCTGACTCCCCAGTATGAATTTTTTATTGTATCTTTGTTCAAGAAAATGATCAGAAATTCAGATAACTTGATATTAAGTCAGCTAAACCCTAGTGCCCATTCAGAATAATGGTTGCAAATTGCCTATAAGAAGGACCTTAATTAGGCTTCACTTCTCTCTTACAGGGAGTCTAGATGTGAAAGTCCACTGTAGAATTAAATCTACATTCTCAAATCTCTTCATAAATGCTTTGTTTTCACAGCAGCTGCATCTCTCTCACACAGTCTGAATACAGCCTAAGTGACTTGCATTCATGATGAACCTCACTCAACTTGTCCTGGAAGAGTAAGGTATCTTATTCAAGGCAGTTATCTGGCAGTACAGAGAAATAAACATACTAGCAGAATGAGTGCAACTATTTTCAGCAACAGTTTTGATAACATAAACTGTCATCTGACAGTGCTTATCTTTCTCCACCAATTGCACAGGAAGCTGAAGAGACTGGCTTGGGCCTGACTCCCAACTACTGTTAAGTAAAACCAAGAAAAAAATAATTTCATGACTACTGACAGAAATTGTAAACAAAATGAAACATTTTGATGCCTCCTTTATGAAATTACTACAAAGCAGTTCTCATTTAACATCATCAGAGAGGGAAAGAATAAATAAATAAAACATTTCCTCAATTTAAACCTTTTCTGATATTTCTTTATGGAACATCAATCCAAGGTTTGTCTGTCTGTGGCATCAAAGTAATTAGAATAAAAGACGATAAGCATTTGCAGGCACAATGCTCGAATTAGCAACATTACCCATCTTATTGTGATGGCATATATGATGAAACATGCTGAAAGACAGGCTGTGGTACACAAGTGTTCTCTGCTACAAGGTAGGTATACAAACATGTCCAAAGTGGTAAAAATAGTGTCAAGGACCACAAGTAAGGTAAAGTAAGTAATACTGCACAGGCCGTTACTTGTATTTATTTTCTTACCATTTTAGAACTGAAAAAAAAAAATGTAGAAAAGATGCCTGTTTTATTTTTCAATTTACTTTCTCTACCTCCAGTTGTTTTGATACTTAATTTATACTTTTTTTCTCATCTTTTCTTTAATATTGAACTTGTTTTCAGCTTTGTAATGGTTCTTTTATATTGCGCTTCAAAACACTAAAGCAATTTTTGGGCTGGGAGGCTTCTTAACAGGTAGGGATCATTTTTAGAGGAAATATGAATGTAAACAGACTGCACCATTCTGAACTGCACATTTATTTCTCCCACGCAGCGCTCTACTTTAATATTCAGTGCTACATACCATGCTAAACCATACCATGCCATTCATAGCCTTATATAGTCATCAATTCTACATTAAATACGGATATGTATCTTTCTCACATGATAGGTAGAATATAAAATGCTCAAAAATTGCCTTTGAACTGTGAAGAATTTGGAAACTGTCTGTTTTAAACAATATTTTTATAGTGAAGATCTCATCTATACACCGAATCTCATAAAATCATCCACACTTTGTTCTCTAAAGCTTTCATTCCACATCCAAGGTAAAGCTAACTGCTCGGGGATGTAGACATCCCCACCAAAACTATCACTCCTACACAAAACTGACACCACCATTTTCTCAGAGATGTGAGAAGATTTATTGCTATAAACATACTAATTCTACTTTCCAGTTTCTTTTCTCACTTCAGTGAGCTATTTTTCATTAGGAATATACGCAACAGAATAATTTACCCAGACAGATAATTTTGATAAAACTCTGAGGAGTTAGCAAGGCAGTTCCTCTTTACAGAATTACAAAGTAATCTTAAAAAATAAGATACTTTTTTCCTGAGGTTATGTGGGAAAAATGATGTGTGCTCCAGAAGTAATGCCTCCTCTGTTATGTGGTAGATCCACAATATCAGAGGCAGACATTGGTGGTATGGCAACAGAGGCCGAACCTTCTCACCAATGTTCTGTTGCATGTTGTTGCCATGTGACAGATGGCAGCAGAAAGGCAGTCTGACAAAACGGCATCTGACATGGAAGTGCATATGAAGCAAAGGTGTGTCACTGAATTCCTCCATGCGGAAAAAAATGGCACCCACTGGCATTCATCGATGATTGCTGAACATTTACAGAGACTGAACAGTGGATGTCAGCACAGGGAGGCAGTGGGTGGTGCATTTCAGCAGCAGCAACAATGACATCTGCTGGTGTAGAGTGTTATGAACATGGCATGCAGGTTCTTGTTCACTGTTGGTGAAAATGCCCATTATCTGGTGGTGACTGTGTTGAAAAAGTTTTGTAGTTCAGAATTTGCTCTATCAAGTAGTGCTATTGTGCTCTTCATATTTGTTGTACTTTCCCTGGAAACAAATGGGAGGCATTACTTTTGGAGTGACCTACATAGATTTAAAGGTGAAAACCTGTAGATGAAATATAATTCTTTTTTCTTCGCATTTGCTTTCACTTGCAGAATTAAATGACTGCTTTGTGTTTCAATACAAAGCTTCTTTTAATGGATTATCTGACAGACATTTAAGTAATTTCTGGTCATACAGAAGTTAAAGGCCTTTTGCAACTAAAGAGGCTAGTATGATTCAAAGTGCGTCCAGGATATTTCTTGTATTGAGTGCCTTGTTGATAACCTTTCCTCTTGTATCTGCTGTCTGAGTGCATATAGTGTTAACAAGTTATGACAACACCTGTCAAGTTTACATTGCCACACAATCTTCATTTCTCAACTTCCTGACATACTGATTTTCCTACTCTGACAACCATATTTTTATATTTCCTGTGAAGGGCTTTTGTATTTTAGATGTTTAATTTACAAATAAAAGGTTCAATATTTGACTATCTTATTTGAAACTCCCTCAAGCCTCATGTTTACTCAAGCTGTAAATCAACATAGTTTTGATTTTAAATCAATTTGGAGCTTTTAACTGGTGCTATTTTTTACAGTAATTTTTCTTCTTTCAAGAGACATCTCATCAAATGTGTTACTGTAGTAGAGGTGTTTTCTTGGTGCATTTGCCACTCCATTCTCCTGTTAATATAGCCTTGCCTGGCTACCAGCCATAGGTAACCTAGATAGCTTATCTCATATTAGGAAAACAGAAAGAAAGGCAGCTACTAGATTTGCTATATGCTATCAAGTGCAATTATAGTGATGAAAGACAGGGCAGGAACTAAAAACAGTGTCCTCTGAGAACTAAATAGTAAATTTATTTATAGAAAAATAAATAAATAAATAAGAAAAGAATTGAATTTAAAAAATCACCTTATAAACAAAATGGGCTTTCCAAATAAATATTCTTAGGAAAGAAGAATGATCTTGAATGGAGAAAGGAGAATAAGGGACTGAACGAATGCAGAGATGTCTCCCACACACTGTAGTTAACTACCTTTTTCCCACTGCACAGTGTGTGAAGCAAAACCTTCACTGATTTATGGTAATGATCCTTCAAGAAGCTTTAAGTTTCAAGATTATACCAAATATGATAAACTAACATTGATGGATAAATGCTCTCACAGTGCTCTGAAAAAGCTGGAGTGCATTGCTTCAGTACCCATCCCATGACAAGCAATGACAGTCAAAACTTGCAGATCACAGTCTGCCACAGCACACCAAGTGGCAAATGGCATACCTGCACCAGTCTGAGCTTTTTTTTTTTTTTAACTTTGATATGAATAAAGAAATATATAATCTTCAGCTGTCAAAATGGCCCCATGAGAAATAATTTCTCTTTTCCACTTAAAACAAATGGCTGGCATTTTGCTAGAAAACTTTTAATTTAGTTTTAAAGGACAGATTTATTAAGTCCTTATTATCATACTTTGTTTAATCCTATCCAATTTCTTTAAACTTCTTTCTCAGAAATCAAAGATACATAATAGATCGCTACAGAATCTGATCATCTATTCTGTCCCATTACTTGAAAAGCAAATTCATTTTATTGCTCCATTGCTGACTAGTGACCAAATAATTACTGGAATTCAGTTCTGTGAATAAAGACCCATACATCATCTAGAGCTAAAGCCTAGTCCTTATCAAAATACAAACAAAAAACTTCTCAATTGTTACTTTTTCTATCATAGTTACTTACCTCTTCCTTTATAAAATAAATCATAAACTATCAAAGGAAAAAAATTATATTATGAAATTGACATATTAATCAACAATAATTCCCTGCAAATATTAAACTTTTTTTTCTATCCCCACACCAGTGCCACTTTGCTTACCCAGAACAGCTGGCATTTATGATGCATAATTAGAAAGGAATGTAGAAACCAATAATATGCTTTAAAATGAAATTTAATGACAGCATTAGCTATGAATATTCTCCTTTCTTTATTCCCTCAAAAAGTCAGTCTATCATTAATTAATTCTCAAGATTCTTAGAGGCAGCCAAGTAATCTGGATGATTTGCACAAAAATTTTGCTGGAATGAAGAGCAGCCTATGTTATATCTTTCAATTTTTTTCAATTTTTTTCCAAAATTTTTTTACATGGTCCATACTGTCAGAAAAGAAAACATTATAGTTGAGTCTTTTAAAATTATCCTTCCACTATGAAAAATATACATGATAAAAATGCTGTGTTTTCACCCTGCAGGTAGCTCAACAGCACACAGTTGTTTGCTCACCCTCCCCTACTCAGGGGGTTGGGAGAGAAAAACAAAAAAAAGTAGAACCCATGGCTTGAGACAGAAATATTACTAAGATAGAGAAAAGAAAAAGGATAATAGTTATGGCTACAAATATATAGATATAGATATAGATAGATATATAGATATGAATATATATAGCAAGTGATGCACAAGCAATTGTCCCCTATATCCAACTGATGCCCAGCCAGCCCTTTGAACAGCAGAATAGAGCAAGATGAACTCCCACCTCCTTCAAAACTCCTTTCACATGGTGTCACATGGTATGGAATATCCATTTGCCCCATTTAAGCAAGCTGTTGTAATTCCATTCCCTCCCAGATCCTTGGGCCCTTTGCTGTGAAAGGCCTTGGCTCTGTACAGCACTGCTTAGTAGCAGTTTTTGTCCTAGAATCAAAACATAGTAGCATACCAAACACCCTGAAGAAAGCAATTCCATCCCAGCTAAGAAAATGTTAGAATGTATTGTTGGGAAATAACTTATTTTTCATGGTCTTTCTTTCTCTTGATTTACTCCCAATTTGATAAATAATTTCTTAATGAGCTAGGTACAGAAGAATGAATTAGAAGGCCAACGCTCATTACTTTTTATCTTAATACCAAAATTTACTGTTTCCTAAAAGCTGTTTTCCCATGGAGAATACAGGCACAATGTCTGTTGTAGCTTTCATCTCCATAGGCTTTGAGCATCGCTGAAAATTAGAGGAGATGAAAACCTCAAATCAAATAATAGAAAAGGTTCAGATTACCTAGGCCATGCAACCATGATATAAAATTCAGACTAGTGTCCAGAAGACAACATATCTATATATTTTGCTTAGTCCTTTCTGAGGATTTGTAGTGGTCTGACATTTATCATAATTTTTGTCCTTAAAGAGATTCCCTGAGACATCCCTCATTCAGGATACCTGAAGATACTGACCCAGGTGTATCGTATTCTAATTGTGGCTATATTTATCACACTCCTTCTAGTGAATGCACCAGAGCTCACTATTTCTGAGCACACACAAGAATTTCAGTTAACACTGATATTGATCTCTTCCCAGTTGCAGGACAGATTAACAATAGGTACTGAATGACAGAGGTACAGGGTGTATTAAGCTACTAAGTTTTCTGGATCTTCTTACACTACAAAATTAGATGTTCTGAAATGTCATTAGCAGCTTGTGTGAGCATCAACCTTCCTACTTTTATCTGTCTGAAAGGCATGTACCTACATCTACTCAAATGTAGTGTTCTGAGGTACCCTCTATAATTCATGGCAGGAGACAGTCAATCTCCTGAACCTAATTCATCACACTAAAAGACTGATAGAATGGAGACAACTCCATAGTTGCCTACCTTCCTGTCCCTGGAGAGTAACTGAAAAAACTGGTTTCTGAAAACTCCCTATATTATACATATGTCGCTGCAAATTTATCCCTCCTATTTGTTTTCAGAGAAATTACAACAGAAGCAAAGAGCATAATAGCGTTATTTAACAGAGAAAATTCATAGCTACAAAACAATATTTTTCAACGCAGTCACCTCCAGATGCTGTGCATTTCCACCAACAATGAACAAGAGCCTGCATGTTATGCTCGTAAAAATCTGCACCAGCGGAGGTGACCTGATGTCACTGTCGCCACCCACCACCTCACTGTGCTCACATCCACTGCTTGGTCTTCATAAATATTCAGTAAGCATCAATGAATGTCAGTGGGTGCCAGTTTTTCCACACAGAGGATTTCAATGACACACCTTCACTTATACTTCCACGTCAGACACCATTTTGTCAGACTGCCCCTCTGCTGCCACCTGTCACACAGCAACAAAATGCAATGAAATGTTGGGAGGAAGGTTGAGCCTTCCACACCACTCTTATGTTGCGGGCCAACATAAGAGAATAGGAGGCATTATTTTTGGAGAAGCCCTAGTACTTTAGTTGTTAGAACTGGTGAGATGAATCTCACCCTTCCTCAGTATAAACTGACAAAATTTGAATGTATAATGGGAAAAACTCTTTCATAAATAGGCATCCATGGACTCTAATGGAGAATGGATCTGAGTGAAGTTGTTTTTGATATGCTCTCCTAGTTATTTTATCATTTCCTGCAGGAAGGCTTATTAAGCCTCTCCAAAAATCTTTTGCAGAAGTAATTATCCTTTTCTCCATACAGACATTCTCACCTCTGGGAGTTCAACATACAGTTAACGATACTACTGATCTTAGCTGTTAAGAAAAGGCATCTAATCTAAAAAAGTTCATGTCTGGCAACCACATAAAAAAAAAAAGTTGATTTTAAAAGAGAATTTTAAATCTAGTCTTTGGGAGAAAACTTGTAAAATAAAGAAAAATAATTCTCAAAACCCAGCCAATGAAAGAGGTAGTCATTTTTTGCCTTTGTAGTATAATAAAAATGAGAAACATACTGCAAAACAAGAAAGGTTCTTTTAATTACTTTCCACCTGAAGCAAAAAATAAAATCTCAACTATGTTCCACTGTGACCTCACATTATGATCCACTTACTTGGATTTTATGACATATTTCCATCATCTGGGAAACTACATTGTGTTTTAAAAACATTGTGGAACATAGCTTAGAAAAGAGAAGAGATCTTTACACGGAGAAAATTCTTTGTACTTGTATCACTCCAAGAAACAGACACAGAATTTTCTTCACCTTATTTATCTTTAATTTTAAATGTATTTACACTTGTAAGGAAGTTACTCTATCAGAAAATTTTTGGAATTTCTGTTCATATTTCCTGACTTTTTTTTTTTTTTTTCCTGTCTGCTAAGTGAAATTAAAGTCTGAAATGGTATTTTAGTAACAGCACAAAAAAAAAAATAATAATAATAAAAAATAAAAAATTTGTACATAGACTTCTCTTCAGGAAGTAGTTCTAAGCCAGTATTTCTGTATCTATATAATCCAGACTGGAGAGTTGCTTCCATTTTCTCTTTCAGAATGGATGCAAGTTTTTCCACAGGACTTCTACACACACCAATAGAGAACAAGTCATGTTTGGAGAAATATATTTGCAATCTACTGGATGTCCTTGCTAAAATGTAGGATCCTAATCCTCGAAGCCTGGTCTCCTGTTCACTGTTTTCAGAAAGATGAGAGATGAATCTGTCCATATGTAATATATTGTACAGGTATTGTAGAGGTAATGTATTTTGCTTTTCGAAAGTTCAAGCTCAGTTATTATAATTCCATTCACTCAGGTTTAAGTGAGTGCAAACAAGGCTCATGTTCAGGTACCTGTATGCAGGACCTCTTGTAGGCAGACTTAAAGAGGTTCCTCACCCATTGCCTGCCTTAAAGTGTCATTCTCTAGTCCATTGTGTGCTAAAGAGCAAAATTTGACTGCAGTTTAGCAGGAAGGGAACAGCAACAGTTGCAGGTGAGCACAACTGGAACTCCTGCACTATGTCAATGTACAGCAATTAAAACCGAAGCCCAGAAGACCTGGTGTGTAACTGTACTGTCAGAGTGCAGAATGTAACTTGTTGGATTGGTTGATAGAGCGCTCAGGGTTTTTTCTCATGTGAAGATAAATAGATATTTATTGTCTTGTAGGTTTTTTAAAAAAAGAAGAAGAAGAAGAAGTCTATTAGTTGAAAAATTGTATAGCTGACATCAACTGAACTTTTTATTCTCTTGACAGAAAAAAACATATGGAGAAGCCGTCTAACAGGGCAGTTTGGTCAAGATAAATGAGCAAGACTTGCAGGATTACATTTCTTCCCCAACTGTAAAGGTAAAAGACACCAACATTTTCATTATTCCTGGCAATTCATATTTTGCTTCCATATTAACATACCAATGAAGTCACCAACTCTTTCACAGAAAGATATCACTGACCTGGACATTCACTTTTATGAACTAAGTCAATTCCAGTACAATAATTGGGAAGTTTCACTCGGGCAAGCAGCTGACAAACACAAAAATTGTTTAGAGGAATTACAGAACTGCAGGACTACTATTTCTAGTAAATGCTAACAGTTTTGTAACAGTCAGATATTTTAAATATATACATAACTGTGGACAGGAAAACTTTAATTAACAGTAAATACACTCAAGGAATTGGAACTTCATGTCTTCTACTTATTATTTTAGATGTGACTTGTACTCTGCTTGTTAAATGGTATTCATTTTCCAAAAAACTATAATAAAAAGAAAACAAACACAGAAATAACTTAATTATTATGATAATTATTTGATCTAAACGTTAACTACAGTACTGTCAAATTAAATATTATTTGAGCAGTGTTAATAGCACAGTGGCACTTTAGCTATGGCTGAATATTTCTTGCATGATACCAGGACTTTTCTATTTCTCAATTTCTTCCTCAGCAAGTAGGATAAGGATGGGCATGAGGGGACACAGCCAGTGCAGCTGACCAATAAAATGGGAGTAAAAGATCCTAATCCTAAAAATGAGTTCATTACCTACCATAAAGCCAAGCTAACTGTTTGTAAATAGAAAATTTAGCTATTTCTAAAGTTTTAATTCAATGACTACAAATATATACAACTTGGTTTTGGCATCTGTAGGTTATAAAAGTTAAAATGCATATTTTGAACAGAGGCATTATGATTACAATTCCATTATTTAGCAAGACAATTATTTTAGCATTACTTACAATTCATTTAAAACTGCTGACTTTTTATTCGGGCTTATGTTGTTTATTGTTTTTCTGCTTTATGCTTCATCATTGATTTCAACAGGAGACTTCGTCTGTCTTCAAGTTGTGTTCATTCATGGACATTTGAGTTACCACAGACCTATAATCATCAACTTTAATTTGCTCTCTCCTATCACTAAATAATTGATTTATTATCTATCTTCATATATTTGAGAGGGATCCAATCTATGCATGTGCTAAATACCATAACTATAAATAGAGTCACTGAGTATTTGCACGTTCACTGATACTTGGTTTCACAGAGGATAATGGATAGGAATTCTGTACATGTAATGCAAATTAAGGCATTTAACTGAAAAATCATTTGGGCTTATGCATGTAAATACAGATAAATGGGATTCATTAAGTACCAATAGCAGCTAAATCACTGTTTAAATGTTGTTTTAGTTCACTATAGGTTCAGCTGGACCAGTAGAACTGCTAAATGTATACGCTTATGTTCAGCTTGATCCTCTAGGCTAATTTCAGATATCTAAAAATTTATTATTATATAGCAATACTTTAATATTTTAATATATTAATATATAATATATTTTAATATTTTAATATAAAATAAATTTAATATTATATAGCAAGCTAGTTCTTTAAGTTCCCTTTGAAAATAAAGGAGAGAATTTGGAAATCTGAAAGGATAATTCATCTCCTTCAAAAATAATTACAGATTATACAAATCCCGCTAGAGGAGCTTTTCTCACATGGCTAACACAGTCATGAAATGTCAGAAGGCTGAATTTGGTGAAAATAAATCCCATCCCAAGTCCCCTTTTCAATTTTACAGTACAAAATTTTGGGCTTTCAGTGTCTCAACAGTGTTGTAAGAAGTGAAGAGTCAGGTTAAATTTAGGCAGTAAAATTTTATAACTGATATAAACTAAGCTGTATATGTGACCAGAAATTGACTCTAATCATGATCACAATCATAACAGTAATTATGAACCCACTATTAAACTCATTTCTTAATCTACCCAGGCTGCAGATAGCCCGACATAGGATAGAGTTATCCATTGGCTCAAGTGGGAGTACTCACATGCTTGAAGATTAGCACTTCTCCAAGGTTTTTTTCTGGATCAAGGGCAAAGTTCTCTCCAGGTTTCAAGGTGACTCCTTTATCCTAGCTTTACAGAATAGAGTTTTAGGTTAGGGGAAAAAAGATCAAAAAATTCATTTCTCTTCATAGAATTAAAAATTATTCATCTTCAGAGATTAGATCACCAAATGTGTATAGTATGCATCCTTCCTACCATCCTGTTTCTTCTTGCCCTTAACAACTGATAGTATTAAATGATATTTTCTCGCTTCTTAAGAGATTAAGGAGTATAGTAACAAAACACGATAATGATCTGAAATAACAGCTATTGAAATCAATAGGAGTTACTCAGCTGAATTCAACAAGTTTTGTACTGAGCTCTACAATGTTAAATTTAGTAAACAGGAATTAAAGATTTCACTGATAAATAGTCCAAAGGGCAGACTACTTATCACAAATTAATTATTCTGAAAACAATGACACAATAATGGTTTTCTTGTCTAAAATGAATTTTTGTAAGCCTCTGTGACATAAACAATCCAATAGTCAGCATGTACGCATACAGATACAAAACACACAAATGCATGTAGTTAATTAAAAATTAAATTATGATTCAACAGATGTAATGATATATAAGTATTAATAACCTCATTAAAAAGTCTGATGAATACAAAACCTCTCTCATTATAATTACTCTCAAAAAGAATGTTGCTAATCTGCTGAGCAGCTGATGACACAGAAAATTATAAATAATAGAAACATTGCACAAAATAATTTTAGGTTAGGACAGAACAGTGAGCATTTAATAACAGAAAGAATATTTTTAGCAGAGAATAGGCATGATCTTCTGATGGAGACTTAATTATTGGACTCCTTTTTCCTCTCATGATCCTATTTTTTTTCTTTTTTTTAAAGAAGAAATAACCTCTCTAATGGCAGGTTTAAATGATACTAGATGCAGGCCAGCAGCGTTCTACAAACGCCACATAGCCTGAATACTAATGAAAGGTCTCCTTTCAAAACATTTTGAAGCTGTGAGAATTAGTGAGAAGCTTTTCAAAATGTAGAATAACACAGAAGGCAATTGGAGAACTTCAAGGTCTGTGAAATTCATATTGGTCTGTTATGGATAACTAGCGTTATCATGGTTAAGTTAACTCTGGAGATGGTGAAATTAAGGGTTTTTTACTGTTTTATTAGTTCTCATATGTACTTTATATGTATTTTACTCCTTCTCATATGTAGCAACATAACTGCTGGAACATAAACAAGAGGCTAAGCTACAGTTATTTATCATATTTGGCACAGAATATTCATCACTGCTGTATCATATACTGCCAGCAAACTGCATTTGGCACTTCCAGTGAGCGACATTTATATTTTTATCTTCATAATAACCTTCCCATGTCTTTTAGTAACCCAGTAAATTTGGCATGTATTGAACATGTTTTGCGTGTAAACTCCAGACAACAATACAAACAAGAAGTAATTCTCTGCCTTCCATTAGCATCATTATTTCTGTTTAGTTATCAGTTCCTTGAAGAGTCAAACTGAGAATTGCTTACATTAATCACAGCAAGAAATGCTAAGACAGCTCATAGGAGTAACATTTTTTACTTATTGGCTTTTTGTACAAGTTGTATCGGCAAAGTCATTTCACAGGTTTAATGGATGACTCCAGCTTGTAAAACATATTGGTCAAGGTAGGTCATATACCGTAGCATTTACAGAAATGGAACCAGACAAGTTCAGTCACTACAGTAGTTAAATAATAATGGCAAAAAGGCTGAATGTTTATCTTTGGTTTTTTATGCTCTCAATAAATATTTTTGTGCTGTAGGAAATTTAATGCTATTACGTGGTCAAAGGATTGGGCTATAATTACTATAATCCCTTCAGGTCAAAAGTTACATTATGTTGTAATTTGTAATTTATAAAGCCCATCATCAGAAGCTTAACGTACCCAATAAATCTTGAAGCTGTGCCATCATGAATGTCTGAATCACTGATGTTCATACACAGGACATGTAAAACATCTGTAGATATTTACACAATTTCAGCAGTAGCAGTAAGGGAGTTAGGAAAAAACGCATTCATTTTAAAATAAAAATCATTCATACTGAAAATTTTCAGTTAACAACTATTTATTAGAATTGAATTCTTCACTCTGCTTTCATCTCAAGGATTATTTTAGGGTTTTTTTTGGTTTTTTGTTTGTTTGTTTGTTTGTTTGTTTGTTTTACCATAGGCATATTTGACCTTATTGAACTTACATTTGTTATCGTGAAAAGAATATTGACATTCACATGCTGTCATGGGAAGGTTAAAAATAAAATAGACTTTGGGAGCTAACTGATAGCACCTTCTATTTTGTTCTCAGATTAACAATTTACACATTTCCATTTTGAATTAGGATTTATTTCTTCATCATTAGTGAGGGATATTGATTGCCTGATAATCCCAAACACTTTCCTGTCTCATCTGTTGGGTTCAGCTTTAATCTATCATTGATTTAAAGTCATGATGTTTTTAGATATTTCTGTATAGGCAGGTGCATAGAAATATATGTTTGTTCTTATTCATGCTTTGATCTGCCGAAACCAAAACAACTCAGCCCCTAATTTTCATGGTAGCACACTGAATCTGCTGAGCTATTCAGAGAGGCATCAGTCACAAATCTGTATTACTGCCCTTTCATGACTTATTCAAAATTTACTGCAGTAAATTGCATGCAATGATTTGTATTTGTCTTCTTTCACCTGTCCGGGCAAGCTCTCTACATCAGAGCTAGGAACCTATTCCTTGCCATTCCCAATCAGTGTAAATACACTTAGCAAAGCAAGATTTTTCTTGTGTAACTTGGATTAAAAAATCAACATACAAAACTATATTTTCAGAGCTTATACTAGTATAGTTTAGCATCATGCAGGAGAGCTCACCAAACACTTTGGATAATGTTTGTTGTGTTTTAAAGTAAGTTATCATATTGACAATTAATTAAATAATGAGATAGAAATTTGCACTTCTGATGAAAAGGAATGTACAGAATAATATCACATTGAGTTGTTTGTCCAATGCAAAAGCTGCTTCACAACAAAGTGAAAAACTCTGCCAATAAGGCTTTCAAAGTTAAATAAATCTACTTGTGTTTGCTACTCTAATTTTGTAGGTCAGAATTTCAAAGAAAACTCGGAGATAAGCAAGCTGGCGGGAAAATGAGAGAAGCCGTGGTGAGGAGGACAGTGAGAAAAGAGTTTTGGCCTAAATTACTCTTGGCATTTACAGATTGTGAGTAATGTTAATAAAAATTACAGCTGCAACAATAATGATTCTCTGTTGTAACACAAACTGTCAGGAGAAGCCTCCTCATTGACCTCTGATAATATGATTCTGCTGGTGGATGCTGAAGAACTTGCTGAGAAAGCAAGTTAAAGCTGCAGAAATGGCAAGCCATTTCTCATTCCCCAAATATGAATCTGACACGGAACTGGGGATTCAAAAACTGCAACATGTATTGTACAAAACTAAATAACAATAAAAATTTATTTTTATTTTTTCCTAAATAAGAGGAACACTCCAATTCTACAAGACAAAAGGGTCAATGACTGCACATAGCCACAGAGTCTGTGCAACAGATTGATGCATACAGTGCATCATATTTTATACAGTTTTTGACTGTGTAAAAATATCTTTCATCCACAGAAAAACTGTGGAATGAGTAAAGTGACTGTAAAAAGCAATGCTTTTTTTCTATACTTGAAGCAAACATTAATTTCTGCTTATATTTTTTGTTATAACTTCCTCAGTAATAGTACACTATATTTCATTTTCAGCCCACCTGTGAAAGTACAAAAGCAGCAAGTATCTACAAGCATTTGCTTGAGAAATACAACATATAATTACAACAGCAAAAGCCACTACATTTGCGTTTCTCCTGGAGTTTGCTTTTATAATCTCAATAACACATAAAAAATATAAAGACAGATTCTTACCTGAGCCACTAATCATGCAGGAAGTGTTTAGTATCAAGGTAATACACAGTAAAAAGTAACTAATCATTAACACTCCACTGGTCTAGTTGCTAGAATTTGTAACTACCAATTTTCTATGATTTCTGCCTAATAGAAATTGCATTCATCATTTCATTTGTTCCTGAAGTACAGCAAGCAAAGAAGCCATGCTTTGTGTAAGAAAGCCAGCTCCCTACTATGAAGAGACAGTTTCCTGCTTATTACGGTAAGTGAAATATCTAAGCAGTGTTTAAAAAATTAATCTTGATTTCTTACATTGTTTTTTCCCTTTTCTCCTTTCTACAAAAGCCTTGAAGTGCTTTTAGTTCGAAATGAATGTGAGAAGTAAGGCAAACAGCATGCACAGAACAACCAACCTTATTCATATCCCAGTCATTTATTTGATATAATAATAGTTTGTTGTATTGAAACTATTAACCAAAATTTTGAACTCCTAACTTAAAGACAACTCCAATGAAATATTTTTTCCATAATTTCATCTAATTTATATCTTTTCTGTTGAAATTTACTTACTATTTCCAACTGTGTATATTATTCTATTGTTGTTAAGATAGATATTAAACAATCACCTTCAAAACAGAGCATTTTAAGTTCTCAAAACTTTGCATTAGGTTTTGAAAAGTCTTCTTGTCATACATAACATGAAACAGTGAAATGAGAAAACCCACTAATCAGTCACTGTTGACACATCTGTAAATTACTAAATTAATTGATATATGCCTTCCAGATATTTCAAAACGTTATCACAGATTCTTCCAAGTTTTCTTTTACTTTGTAACTTGGCAGTTATCCCAAAAACATTATTTTGGTAGAGGGATCTATATAGAAATTGACAAGGTTGAAAAAATTGACTTGGATGTACAGAGGAAATTTGACTAAGGTCATGGAACACTCCTGTGTAGTCCTTAGACACTTAACACAATCATATTTTTCAGCACAGCATATTTTTCAGTGTTGCAAACTGTCTTATTCTGGCTCTGAAACATTATCTTATTTTATCCTGGTGATAAATATTCTGATCATTTCAACTGGAAAGTAGAATGCATAACTGATTGTCAAGCATGGAATTCCACAAGCATAAAGACAAAAGCCAGAAAAAAAAAAAAAGCAATTTCACAGGCAGCGTAAGTACTTAAAATCCTTTCAATGATGTTTGTTGTTTTGTTGTTTTATTTTTTCTCCCTAAGGAAAAAGAGATCCAAGCTTTCTCCTGGAACTTCCCAAAGGATGTGTCCTTATTACCATTATTGGTCATGACATACCACAGTTTAGTGTTTGGAGGCCTGTACAAGAAAACAGATGTACTCATTCAATGAAATTAGGCACTTTTAAAGCCCAGAATGATATATATTCTCCTTAATCCCAGTGAGTAAGCGTGGTGGTTTCACACTAATGGGCAGCTAAATTCCACCATGCCATTCCTCACTTCCCCTGCTAAAAAGAGCAGGGGGAGAAAATACACTGATAAAAGGACTATTGATTGAGATAAGGACAGGCATATCACTCACCACTTACCATCACAGGCAAAACAGACCCAGCGTAGGGAGATCAATGTAATTTATTGCCTATGATAATAGACTAGAGCAGTGAGAACTAAAACAAAACTGAAAGTACCATCCACTGGCTTCTACCTCCTCCTCCTGAACATTGCAGGAGAACATGGAACGGCTGTTGTGGTCAGTCCATAACACTCCATCAGCTGCTATTTATTTATTGTCACTGTCCCAGCATGGAGTCTCTCCCATGGGATGTCACACTTTCCAATCTGATCCTATGTGAGCTTCCCAGAGGCTGCTGTTCCTCAAGAACTGCTCCAACATAGGTCCATACCATGGTGTCTGTTCTTCAGAAGCAAGCTGATACAGCACAGGCCACCACAGGTGACAGCTCCCCCCATCCATCTTGCCATGAGCTCCTTTTCGTGGTCTGCTATTCCACATGCATATCTTACAAATTTGTTATTGTAAGCATCCAAGTCTCATGATTTCCATTCTTTCATTATGCTAGAGCTAACAGATTAATAGACTATAGAGAAAAAAAAAATCAGATTGTCCTGGGACAGTTATTTTTCCTAATGTCTGGTATGATGCTATGTTTTTACTTTAGGAGACAAACAATGTTATCACTGATGTTTCAGTTGTTGCTGAGCAGTGATTTATAAATCATAGAATCATAGAATGGGCTGGGTTGAAAAGGACCACAATGATCATCTAGTTTCAAGAATTTCAACCCCTCTGCTATGTGCAACCACCAGACCAGGCTGCCCAGAGCCACATCCAGCCTGGCCTTGAATGCCTCCTTGGGCAGCTTGTTCCAGTGTGTAGCTGAGGATGTTTAAGCTTCTTGTTCTGTCCTGTCAGAAGGTTTGATTCAAACCCCATGCTGGACAGCAGGATTGTTATGGTTTAACCCATCAACCAGCTAAACATCACACACACTTGTTATCTCACTTCCCCCACTCCCAATGGGATAAGGAAGAGAATCAGATAAAAAGAAAATAAATAGAACTTGTAGATAAATAAATACGTAAATAAATAATAAAAATGTTTATCTGAGATAAATACTTACTAAACAGAAAAGGAACAGAGAAATAATAGTAAAGACAATTATATATATCTTTAAAAAAGAAGTGATGCACAAAGCAATTTCTCCCCACATGCTGACTGACACCTCTTCATCCCTGCACTTTGGCGCCAGGTCTGTGAGACACACAACAAAAGCACAAGGCAGTAAGAAAACTGTACACTGTTCATGTGTGTGCACATGCACACATACCAAACATCTAAACATATAATGGAGAGACAGTGTACTTGTTCTCATGTGAACAGTAAATGATAGACTCAGCTTTACTCAACACTTCAGTTAATTTTAATCTGTCACATTCATGAAAGCTGTGAGCATGGAAACATTTTTTCAGAGTTAAATTATACTAAATATCTATGGAATAAATAGCTTGATGACCCATGCATTTTGATTGGGATTTAAATCAGCAGTTATATGTTGCCTTAGACTGCCTTTGTAGTCGACAGAGAGAAATTCATGTTTCTAGGACAATTTATCTCATCTTACAATATATCTCTAAAGCAGATCAGATGAATTGTGCCCTTGTAGTGCCTTTTACTCCCCACTGACAATAAAAAGTGTGACTAGCTCAGAGTTACAAGTCTACACTGTAGACATTTACAGGTAGGTGATAAATTCTACTCTATATGATTTATGATGGACTGACTTTGATGGCTAAGGAGGCATGAGATCCAACTGAGCATGTTCCAGCTTTAAAGCTGGATCTTTTATAGGGTTTCTCTGCAAAAAGCACACCCCTTTGTCCTCTAAGGAGAAGAACACATATAGCAGCCCTCAGTGCCATGGCATTTCTACAGTCTTTCAGCCCTTACCTGTAGAACTGGTAGAACTGTAATTGCCACTGAAGTGATCTCACCGTTTTGAAATCTTCTGTGCCACGTGTGACTGAAATAAACTTACAGCTTCTGAAGTTGTTAGGGAAAGACATAAGTTTGAAAGAACTTATCTGAACTTCTGTTTGAAACATTTTAGGCTGTGAGCACACTGTACAAAGATAGATACTACCTAAAAGTAACTGTTAAGTATTATTATGTCAGTTGTTTCTTTGTGTCAGGTGCTGAGATAAGGAATAATATTATTCTATCAATATTACTCCAAAGGAAGAATCCAACATGGTCTCAAAAGAGCTAGATCTAAGAACCACTGAATGCATTGAAAAATCTTTCATTTGGTTCAATTTTCTATGGTTCACCCTTGTAGAAACTATTCTTACTTTAAGAATAAGCTGAAAATAAATATATTTTGTTCTTTAATGTACTTTTCATGTGGTTTTTTTTTTTTCCTTATGTACTCTAACTATAGGGTAAGAAGAGTTAGAATCAGAATATTTGATGTAAAATTCCTATAAGGCAGTAATTCACGTTTTGTGCAATTTATTTAGTCTCACATAGGACACCACCACATTTTCCTCAAAGAAATTTTTAAATTTTGAATGGTGTTAAGTAAGGACTCCAGGCAAGAAGATTCGTGAGTCTCAAAATCTATTCTCTGACTTCCATATCCCAAGTTATCATATATCTCTTTTGTAAATAAACAGATAAAATAGATAAGATATCTGTGAGAACACATGGAAGCACAGGAGATTTCTTAGTGAGAACAGGCTAGAGCTGCATCATTGTTTGAAATATAAAGTGTTTTCTTAACAGGATTAGACAAATTCTTTATGTGAAGTTTGGACTACTGGCCGTATATCTGTTAGAAGTCCTGCTAGTATAAATTAGATGTCACAAGGATCTCCTGTGTCTAATTAAGCCATTACCCTTTCTTGGTATTCAGGTCCATGGCTACATATAACTTTTTTTTTTTTTTTTTTTTTTTTTTTTTTTTTACACAATTTGAAAGATTTCACTGGTCTTTCTTATTTTAAAATAATGTTTGGAAATGTGAAACTGAATTCATAAGTAGAAAATTTGTCAAACAGGAAAAAAAAGAGGGGACCTGATATTTAACAAATATACTCCTCTCAGGACTGGAAGAGAGGCTCTAGAGATAACTGTTTATTGTTAATGTTAAAATGGCCTGAAGAAGTAGCATCAAAAGCAACTCTATCATTTCTCCTTAGAGAAATTACATTTTTCTTTTTGAAGAAAACATACTTATATTAGTTCTATAATAAAGATTCATGCAATTAAATACATTTAACTTTAATTGGGCCCCTAGTGGACACCCCATGTCATTTTGTCTTTTAGAAGTTTGGATAGTTCCAAAAAAAAAATTGTACTGGCAAATCAGCCAGAGGCACAATGTTGCCTTTGACTGACTATGCAAGTACTTTTCTTTGTTAAGATAGGATGATTTGGTTAGTATTGATCATTTTGCTCAGTGTGAGTGACAGCCTCTGGCATGATTAGACCGCGTGACTGCTTGAAGTCCCACGCTTTGAAGTAACCCCAGAGGGGCAGCTAATCCAACACTCTCCTCTACCATGCTATGATGTATCAACTGCTCTGGAAGGAAGGAGCTGGAAGGAAGGAGCTGTCCAGTAAAAAAGGACCTCTAGTCCTATAGGGATTTATTTTATAATCTTGAGAGAGACAGTCTGCAATTGAGGGAGATGAACTGTATAGCAGTTCAGAAGTGAAATAGAAACATAGTACTATGCCACTATGCTAAGGAAAATTTGCTTATTTTTGGAAATAACCAAAGTTCTTCCTCAGAACTTTCAATACCTGACAGTAAATCAGCTATTTCAGCAAAAGAACTGTTCTGTCATTCTAAGTAATGTTCATGATTGGACAGCATAGCCTATAAAACTCACAGTGTTGCTGTAATCTCTTCAGTTTTGCAAAAGGCCAGCATACGGTATGAATCAAAGGCATACAGTTGCCTCTGATCAGGTTTTGGATAACCCAACAAAGATATTAGTCACAAACTTGTGCTTCCAGGGCTGGCCACACTTCTTCATCGGACGCTCAATCACCAGTTCAGGCTATGACTGAACAGTTCCCATATAGCCAGTTTAATTTCTAAAGTAAGATGTTTTCATTTGTATTATTTCATTGTATTGGAATTATACTAATTCTTACACCAATAAAGTTTAAAGGAAAGAGGACTGCTGTTTGAAAAGTGATCTAGACTCATAATCAAGACAAAATTTCCCTTATTTAGATCACAGTAGGATTTATCTGTCGTATTTTATGCCTTTCCTATTGCTATCCTGACTTGATGATTGTGATCCAATCAAGTAAGTTAAAGTACAATCTCTAGAAGGGCAACTGTAGAGTAATGACTTCCCCACTGATAGAGACCCATGAAACAGAAGGGAACTGACCCCAGGTTTTCAGAGCTGCAAAGTAGCTTCCAAATCATCTGTTAATTTTCCTTTCCCAGTGCAGATTTAAGTGGGGGGGGACCTGTAACTACTGACACAGTAGCAATGCTAGGATGAAGCCAGGGGCTGAACCAGTGATGTTGTTATTGAATATCCATAGACCAGAAAGTTCTAATTGAACTATGAGAAGGTATTTTGCATGCCATAAGAGATTCATTTTTATATCTTGAAGTAAGATATTGGATAAATGTACAACCTCAGTCAGGTTGAAAACTACTGATAACACAGAAAAAAAGTAGCAAGCTAAAGGCAGAAAAGACACCACAAATGCTGAAATAAACTAGAAACAATCTTGAGCGGAGGAACTGCATTGCTTCAGCACCTACAAAGCAAGTGGCCTCATTTTGCCAAAACTAGTAGCTGAGAATGAAAGTAGCCAAGACAGGCACTTTGGTTTTGGCGGATGTTGGGGAACATCATTACTGCACCAGTACTTCTGAAGCTGTGGCAGCAATCCCTGCAGACCCAAGTGACTTTGCTATGGCCTTAACAGACTCCTCAAGCAGTACTTCTGGGAACTACACTGGAGATATTTCCACTCATCTTTCCTATTTACCTCAGCCTCACTCTTTGCTTCTTCAAGAAGGAGGTCAGTTAACTAATTTTGCTTAAGGGTTTCAACAAAAATGGGCTAAAATATAATCAGAGATCACCATCTTCATCCTTGACAGCATCTATTTGCAAAAGATAAGTGGCTAAATAGGACACTTACTTTCCAGCTCTGCATTCTGTGTTACTGCAAAAAGCAGCAGCTACTTTTTTTCCAACACAGTGTAGTTGTTAACTTTTGCTTCACAATTGAAGTCCTTAAAATGAGCTGAAATTAGTCAAATGTTACTACTTTGCTTCTTCAGCAATTGGCATTAACCTTTGTTCTTGACGAATTGTTATCAGTAACCCACAAGTATCTTAATTATCTAGGATCTATCTATCTGGCATATCATCATCTAATTATACTTTGGGAAGGTGGTACTTCATTTTCTTCCAGCTCACTCAGAGTGGGTGGGTATGCTTTCTACTTCTCAAAATCAATAGTCATGCTGAACTCAGCAAAATTTGAATCAAGCCCTCAGTGAATGAGCACTTCTGGTGACATTAACCTTCTGATGTTCCAAGTGAATTTCATTTAATATATAATTCTCATATGAAAAACCATCTGTATTAAACATGCCCTTCAAGAGATGCTGACTGATCATAGCTGAGGAGGAAGCTGTAAGCTCCCATGAAGAAAAAGGAGCTTTCCCTTAAATCAAGTATGCTTGAATAAGGTGGCATTTCACTGAAAGAGCTGTTGCAGATTTAGGAATTTCCTTTCAGAAAATATCTTTTGTTTTAAGAGCAACCTTTATGATGACACAGTGAAGTAGATTTTGTAACAGATTCAGTACAACTATATCCCTTCACCTTGGGAGCGGGAGGGAATATTTATACAAATAGTACTGATTTCATGTGACATTACTGGAGCTATTCATTAGTCACATAAATTAGTTTTCTTTATGCATTCAAACATGCAAACATGCAAATTTAATATTTTAGCATTCTACCAGAAGTGCACTTCAATTTTTTTAATTTTTTAATTTTTTTTGTCAGAAACTAATCTTGCCTACAGTGATAGTATTAGCAGCAAAGAGAAATATAAAAAAGTAGCTAGCAAACAAAACCAAAGCAATGCCCTTATTATGTTAATTCTTATCTTAGCTTTATAGTGAAATGGGTATGTAAGAGCACATTCTAATGTTCTTGCTAAGTGTTAGCTCTACATAAACACAAAGGCCTTTCTGGTTAATAGAAAGAGTCATACTGATGAGAAAGGGCTCAGGATTGGGTATATAGGCCTTAATTCAGTAAAGATATCAAACATCTGTAAATCTTAAGCATGTGTTTTGATTATATTAATAAATACAGGTAGCTAAGCACATGTGAAAGTAGCTTGATATTTGAACCCCTATGTGAACATGCTGAAGAATTCTGTACAAGAAGACTTAATTTTTGGCTATGGAGAAAGTAAACTCAAAAATTAATAAACCTTTTGTTTTCTTTTGTTGTCTTTATGCATCTCTTTTTCATTAGAGTTCTATCTTGCAATGCATCATGTCAGCCTGTAGATACAACAGATACATAATACACAGTACAAGCATTTTTCCTCAAGCAGAGGGTGGTCTGATCTTCCAAGAAGATTTTTTTTGGGGGGGAGGGGGAAAGGGGTGGCATTAAAAAGCTTAGCTCAGCTTTTGCCCTTAGAAAATTTAATTTACTATGTTTGATTACATATATTTTAAAATATGCGTGTGCATACAAGCATGGCTCTGTATCTTGAGACCATATCACATAGCCAGGAAATTCTCAGCATTTCCACCACAATTCCTTGCTCCTTGAAATTTATCAGTAGTCAATAAAATTCACTCATCTCTGAAAACAAGGCTTCTGTGCTTTAATGTATTTTATTTCATTCAGGAAAAATAAATACATAAATATAGGAAAATAAAAGTTCAGTTTCAGTAATAAAATTGTAAGGAAATAAAGTGAGAAGGACAGAAAGTAAGAACAATGCTTTCATCTTTATAATGTCAATTTTTCAGAACATTACTTACTATCAAAGAACATTAATGCCTAGATATTTCTAAGGCAAAAATCTCTTTAGAAGCATTCTAGCATATACAGTACATCTAATTGTTGCACAACAGTATCTTTTTTGTCTTTGCCTTAAATAAAAGTAGAACTTTTATATTTTCAGGTTGGATATTTCATATATTTTTCTTGTTACAAAGGATATACCTTTTGGCTTAAAATAAAGTTTTTCTGAACTGTGTTTTATGTCCCTATTTTCTCCAACACATTATTGGTACTATATGTGTGTCAAAAAATAGTGGCTTCTAATATTTTAAGGATTCTATAGTTTGAAGAGCTTAAACTGAGGGAATCTGGAGAGGGGAAGGATCAACAAGAATATCTTATTTTGAAATTATTTCCTTTCTGCATCAACATGAAACTGAGGACTTTCAACTTTGAAAAGACTGTACTTGTAAATATGTGAATAGTCACTTTTTAGCTGAAGTGGACTATGAATCTAAAATGCCCAGATAGCACAGAAGGAAGTGGTTATTGTACATAACTGTCTATCTTGAGATGAACATCTTAGGGAAAATCTTCATTTTCCATCTCTCCATTAACTGTGTTCTCACATAGTTTGCTTGATAACTAAGAAACTGATCAAGTAGGAGTTCTTAGTTTTGTATCTTCCATTTGAGAATTTCAATGAGATGTACAGCACAAGGGAAAACTCTGCCATCTATGTTTCTACAGGGATTTCTGTTCTGAACTAAAAATTCTCTTTCAGTCACTCATGGCTGAAATCCATTCACTAGAGAACAAGTATGCACCTTCAAGACTTTACAAGAGGAGGGGGCCATCAGAGGCAAACCACAAGCATGAACATAGTGTCAATCTCATCGAAATAAAAAAATCTGTCCTATACTTACTTTTCCATCACCTCAGATAAGGAGGAAAATCCTTCGGATAGCAAATACAGATTCTCCTCTGTAAGAAATTGAGTTGGTGATCCTTCTAAAAGCTGCAACCCTTTTGAGTGTAACTCAGGTTCTCCTGAGATGTCTGCAAATCACTGTTTCTCCCTGGTTTGATACTGCATATGCAAGATATTCTATGTACCATTCATTCTCCATAACATCAGTGTAATAGTTTTCACTGGGATAGAGAAGTATCAAAATTTCTTCTATCAGAACTCACGTACATTCTAGAAGGAACTGGCCAGTAATTGAGGAAATAATATATGTCAAAAAACGGCTATTTTTCTAAACAAAGACAGTATTGCTTTGCTATTCCCATGGCACATATACACTTCCTATGCAATACCAGTTAAACAAAATAGAGCCTACATTTTTCTTCTAGGAATCAAACTCTGGCTGAATTATTTGGCTGCTAGAAAGATCCAGGCATGAAGCCCAAGTATTTTTAGGTCATACTTATATTGCTTCCTCATCACTCTTACACTTGAGGCCCAACATTCTATCATTCACATGGAAAAAAAAAATAATCTATGTAACTCATAGCCAAAGTATGGGTAAAAGGCAACAGGTATAGGAAATGGTTAGTAAGTAAGTTTTGTGTCTTTTCTGATAGGTGAGATGTTTCAGACAAAAGCAACACAGATGAGGAGAACCAATGTGTCAGCTGCTGTTCAGGTGAGACAAGTTATTGCCACATCTCAGTTGATAAATGTGTTTATATGAAGTCCTTTTCTACTGAACAGGAGCAAGAAGTAGTCAGACATTATAGCTCAAAATTGTAAGGATATCTTTCTGATGCAGACATGCTTTCAAAGAGCTATCTAGAGGATGTGAACTGGGACATAGCTGTTAGCAGAGGCATAGCAGTGCAGTGGGATAGCTTATTAAACTGCCTTTCAGCTACACCTAGCTCTGGAAGTGAAGTGAAAAGTCTGAGGTACTTTTGTCAAAAAAAAAAGCAGTCAGTGCTATAAGAAAGCTATGTGGCTGCAGTCATGCATCCGTGCAAGCATATCCTTAAATTCTTCTACAGTCAGAAAGCGCTAGTCAAGAAAGATATGTGCAGTGTCACACATTTTAAATCAGAAATAATGAACTACATTCAATCATGTGTCTGGAAAAAAAGTGAGATTTAAAAAAATCTGTTTGTCTAGTAACTTTGACAAGTAAACTAATTCATCTCAGTCATTCTAAAATACTATTTTCTGGGTTTTTTCCTTCCCATTTCATTTTAAGTTTTCTTCCCTTTCACTCGATTCTTAACAAAAATATATATTCCCTCTCTTTCTTCTCCAAATGCTTATTAAAAGCAACAAATTTCTTTAAAAATGTTTCTGATGTGATCAACCAGTGTTATCCCTTCTTCTCATTCTGCCAGTAATTTTTCTAATCAGTTCTAGTTACATACATTAAAAGTTAGCAAAGTACACTGCTTTGAAAGTGAATTTTGTTATAAATAGAACCAAGAGTGAATGTGCTTTCTTCCACCTCTATCTCTTCTAAATCACAGTTTTAATCAATGGATTAATCTAGTCCACTGCAATCCCCAGGTTCATGGTAGCTTGCTATGATTTTCTCTTTAAAATATTAGAATTTATAAGAATTTAATTTTAAAGAAATTCAAGTGTACACATTCACATCAGTGGAATTCAGGATGGATGCATAGTGATAGAAGTCAGTAGGATAGATGGTTGCATAGTTGGTACGTATTTTGTTTGTAATAGGAGTACAATAGCGACAGATATTCAAAGACCTTATTTGAATGGTGCAGAATGCTTCCTAAGAGCTTCTTCGGATTTTTAACAAACAGGGTTGTAGTACAGTCACTGGACCTCCTCCAAAAAAGTAATCTGGATTCTGTTACGAAATTGCATATTTAACTAGATGATGTTCTACACTGATAAATCCCTTTTTTTTACCGCATTCTGTAGTGTAGTATACTATTGTAAAGACTTTATTCTAGCGTCTATTTGTTTTGGCTTGATGGATCGAAAAATTGCTTGAACTGTACAGGTCTGTTCTTTTAACAGGTATTCATTTAAATGGGTAATAAGATACAAGAGTTGTGTAATGAGATGGAAAATTGCTAACCACATACTAGGTGATTACAATGTTTTTTGTCCAAATCAATTTTGGCAGAAAATAATAAATCTAGAAAATGTACTTGGAACCTACAGTAGAGATTAGTGATCGGTAGGTTTCTCTTATGAAAATACTTTTCCATTTATTTTTGTTTAATGGGGAAAGAAAACCATTGACTTATATAATAGCAATTACATAGTGAGATACAGGAGCCATATTAAAAGAGATATGGAACTGAACTAAAAAATTCCCCTAAGTACAAAGTCAGGTCTTGTATTTTTTTCTTCATTGAACAATATCCACTGAGATTTTTATTAGTCACATTCTAAAAAAAACAAGACTATACAAAGGTAGAGACAAAGAAGCACAGAAGTAAAACAAGTATATATAGGTTACTCTGAAAATAATGCCTCATAACTGAGGCATAAATGATTAACCCTCATAATTATGAGGCTTGGAAGGCAGCTCAAGCGATGGATTTATCAAGGAAGTCTCAGATGATGCTTCACCATGTCTTGCTAGTGTCTTCCAGTGTAGCTCTCCTTCAGTCCTCTGGCCAGAGTTCACACTGGAAGGAAGTTTTGTTTCTCCTTCCCTGGACGCATGCTGGCAGTAAAGTGACACAAGAGAACCAGAGAATTCACAAGAACGCTGGAACCTTCTTTTGCGTGAAGTCCCACTGATGATCACTATCAGATACATTTTAAGCTGAGCAAGCTCATACCCCACAACCTTTGTTATTGCTGTCACCCCATTTTACTATCTTGTGTTAATCATACTAGGGTGAGCACCAACCTAAATTCTGAAATATCTGTATTGCATATTGGCCTGGTTTCAGCTGGGACACTGTTAATTTTTATTGCATAATGTCAAGTATGCTGTGTTTTTCTTTAGGAGAAAAACAATGTTGAGAACACACCAGTGTTTCAGTTGTTGTGCTGCACAGAGCCAGGAACATTCCAGACTCTTGTACTGTACTGTCAGTGAGGGGGGCTGAAGATGCAACAAGGAGCTGGGAGAGGACAGAACCAGGATAGCAGACCTAAACTGGATAAAGAGATATTCTATTACTGTAAGACATGATATGAAAAAAAAACATGAAAAACATTTGGGAGTTGCCTGAGGGAACAGCCATTGCTCAGGGACTAGCAGGTCATCAGTTGGTGGGTAATGAGCAATTGCCTGTGCGTTACTTGTTTTATATATGTGTATTATATATTAGCTCTATATATTATTATCATGATATTTTTTTTAATATTATTTTTCTGCCCTAGTGAATATTTTTTTATTTCAATCCATGAGTTCTACTTTGTTGTTTTTTTAGTTGTTTTTTTTTTGTTGTTGTTCTCTCCCCTGTCACACTGAGGCAATTCTGGGAGCTGAGCAAATGACTGTGTGGTACTAGGTTAAACCAAAACATGCAATGGTGCTGCACTTTGTGTCACTGGAGCTGTAAATCTGGTGCACTCAGGCCAAATTGCCATGGTAAATTGCCATGATAGGAGCAGCAGAATAGAGCCTCACAGCCTGCACTTCACACAGTCTGAAGAAAAGTCCAGAGCTCTAAGATGAAGTCTGTGAACTAAGAGATGCCTTCCAATATATGTATACTAGCGGCAAAATTGACACATACAACAATGGTCTACATATTTCTCTTAGAGACTGTAAGATCTTCCAGCCCATTGCGAAGCAAAGTAAACGGGTACAATTAAGCCATTTCTGAGTAATTTGGTTTAAGTTTGGCATAAAAAAATAGCATCTGCTCACATGGTCTTTTACGACTCCAAAGCTTTCTCTGAAACTTTATCCTTCCGCAGCCTGGGAGCTAATTGCTAAGTTTCATCTGTGATGTCCTACTAGACTGTGAAGCAATTTCAATGTTAATAAATTAAATATGTTTCTGATCGTTCACCAGAACTGAAGCCAGCTAACCTAGAAAGGCTGGCATTCATACAGCTAAACAGTCTTTCTATACTGAACACAGTGACTATATCCAAAATGACTCCTGGGAACAGTCACGGAACTGTGATAACTCCAAAACTGTAACCAAGAATTATTTAAGAGACAGCTAGTTTTCCCAAGCCAAAACTGGAAAAAGGATGGTATTAATAATTCAGCAATGTAGACAGCTGAACACCAGTACCACAGATGTTGTCTAACAATGCTCAATTTACTAGTGTAAGTATAGTGTGCCTATACAGATTGATTTAATTCACATTAACACATCAGATGAATGAAAAGGTTTTCACATTATCAAGAACAAATCACCACCAATTCAGGTCTAAGGAGAATTAACAGTTCATTCAATCACACACTAAAATGATAAGTCATAGTCTTATTTATAAATATATGTATAACAACAACAAGAATGTCCTGCACAACACCGAGAACTATCATGAAGTGAACAGGAAAAAATAATTACATTAACAATTACTTACAATGTGCCTACCTACACCTAAGTAAGAGCAGGGCCTATCTTTACCTTTTCCTAAATCCTTGGTATTGTTAGCACATGGCCCTGCATCACTTACTCCAAAGAACCAGTTGTTTTTCAGTTCTGTTTTGTACAATGAACAGGCCTATAATCTATAGTCCAATATATTTAATCTAGTGTTAGGCCCCCTGACTTGAAATAAGCTCCATGTGAGTGGATGCCTGCATTTGCCCAAAGCCTTATTAAAGCCTCTAAAGCTTCACAGGAGCAAATGACTCAAACAAAATGCAGCTCACTCCAAGCTTGACAGTGTAACATGGTCTTGGAATTACATTTAAACATAATTGGTTTTCTGTGTTTCTATTTTAAGAATTTTGTTTAATACTTCTCTAAGTCAAACAAAACAAATCTCATCCTGCTTCTGGCTTCCAGAGTGACTTATCAAGTATTCTCTTTCCTACAAAAAACTGTACCTTCTAAGCATCTTCGTTCCTTATGTAAATTGAACTGGACAGGAAGGACAGTTAGCAGTGAAATAACATTATTTAAAAATAAATCCCCATCATGCATCGGAGATATCCATTTGGGAAACATAAGTGAAAAATGAATTTATGTTTCCCAGCTTGTAGCTTCTGACTGTCTATTTTAATTTTGTTCATATGCCACTGGCAATCTGCAGCAAGTTTAATATTCTGCAGTTCCACATTTTATGTGATCTCTTTGCTCTTCTTTGTCTTGCTTTCCATCTACTGTTTCATGTTATTATTTGATTGCATGAAGGTACTTGCTATTACTTTGTTGTTCCATTTCTGTTGCCACCATAGCTTTGATCAATACTGTTCGCAAAAAAAAATAGATTATAAAATTCAGTGTATTTAGCAGAACTTTTCCAATCTGAAGAATTTTCATTTAAAATGAAGGAGCTATAAATGGTCCGCACTCCACTTTTGGCTTTTTTGTATATTTGTGCAGACTGTTAAATACAAAATACATAAGAACAGTTAGTTCATCCTTGAAGAAAAACATTGAGTTTGAGTTCTTTTAATGTTACTGTATAAGTTTATATTTCAAGATGTTTTCAGGAAGTATGCAAGACAATGAAGCAGAGCTAACAGGATTTAGTGTCTACCTTTGCATACAGCAATCCTCCAGCAAGAAAAAAGGAGTGACAGTCTCACTGTGGAATCTACTGGGTAATAAGCTTTGATGTCATATATAACAGAGTTAATATTTTTATTACTAAAGTTATTCTCCCAGAACACTACACCAGGATGTCTTTTTAATTATATTTTTATGCAAAATGTTTGATTCAGTAACAGCACCTACTCACACCTTTAAAACAATTCATGCATTGTTAAATGAACTATTATTTCTAGCACAAAGCCAGTAAGCTAACCATTTTAAACTCAGTAGCCCACAGAGGAAACTCACAAACAATACTCTATGTGGCTAGCTCTATTCACTTTGAAGATTTCTATATTAAACTTCTGCTTTGAATGGGAATTCTTCTCCACTCCTGAAAGCTACAGATTACAGAGTCTCCATTCAGTAAGCATTTGAAAAGAGATTTTTTTCCTCAATTAAAGTAGGCCTGAGCATTTCTCAGAGTCAGAACAAATACGGTAAAATTCATCAGTGGAAAGAGTAACTTCAAAAGCAACCACTTTTCTTAAGCAAGTTGTATTCTCTCCAGATAAAAATCCTCAAGAATTTGAAGAGATCAGTTGTGACTTATCACATTTCCAGCAGCAAGTTGTTTTTCCCAGTAATGTTGAAACTGTATAAAATACATTGATGTTAAAGATAGAATGTTCACTGTTACCATTTATAGCTTTTGGTACATCTGAGACATCACAAAGACAGGTTTTTGATTGCAAACACTCAGATATGAATAATTAGTAAATAATAGTTATAATAAATACTTGTTATAAATAATAGCTATAGTAATAGTTAAACATAGTAATAGTTTAAATTGTTATAATAAATAATAGTTATTAGTAGTTATAAATAATTTGAATATTTTTTGAATATTATATTTCAAACTATAATTCAGGGAAAAGAAATTATCACCACATAAGATAAAAATAATGTTTAAACATTTTGCAACCTCCTTCTCTATAAATCAGTTTCATAATATCTTTACCCAGATGTCTGCTGTATTGTATTCAGTTCAGTAACAGTATGAAATGCTTATCGACTAGAGTGACATTTAGTCAAATAGAAAATATCTTATTTTGTATACATTTGATTAATGAAGCCTGTTTTCCTGTGGAATTCTTCCCTGCGCCCCTATGCACCACAACCCTATGCACCCCTATGCATTCTCAGTAAATTTGGAATCACAGAGACTTTGCACAAAAAATCAGGATACAAATCATGCTAATACCTCCTAAATTACTTGCATTAAAACATACCTAACATTATTAGACAAAAGATATTCCTTAAATATATTGGCAGCTGGTACGGGGGAAGCCAGCTTTTCAGCTGGTCTAGTTTGCATTAAAGGAGCTTCTTTGTACAGTTGTGTCCAGGTTCTAGGAAACTTTTCTGCACATTCAGCTGTGCAGGTTGCTTTTCTCTTGACCCAGTGATGCGCTGGATCACAAATTTATTACATACTTTTCAGCATGGGTATTACTTCACACCTGTGCAAAGCAATGCAACTTACTAAATGCAACTTACTTGAATACTACTAGATATTTCCTAGAATCAAAGAATCATAGAATCATTAACATTGTAAAAGATCATTAACTTCATCTACTTCAATTATCACCATCATGCCCAGTAAACTATGTCCTTCAGTACCACATCTCCACTTTCAGAAACTTTACCACCTCCCTTGGCAGCCTGTCTGAATAACTCACCACTCTTTCTGAGAAGAAATGTCTCCTAATATCCAACATGAACCTCCTCCAGTACAACTTGAGGCCATTCCCACTTATCCTATCACTGCTACTTCAGAGAAGAGGCTGACCCTCACCTCACTACAACCTCCTTTCAGGTAGTTGTAGAGAGGTATAACGTCTCTCCTGAGCTTGCTCTTCTCCAGGCTGAACAATTCCAGTTTCCTCAGCACTCAGCCATTCCTCATAAGACTTGTGCTCCAGACCATTAAACACCTCCTTCACTTCAGAGTGTTTGAATTGGCTATACTACATAGAGTAGGAGAGAATTGCATTTCTTCATCACTAAATTCAACTGGGAAAATTGCCATTTATTTCACTGCTATGGTGTAGTTTGTTCATAATTTTAAATGATGAATTGCAGCTAATCCAGCTCTTCTGGTAGCAGAACTCTTTTTTTTGTTTTGTTTCTTCTGGTTTGTAAGGGTTTGTATGGGAGAGTTTTCTCTCCAGAATCAGAGTGAAAGTTTATTACTTATGACTGAAACACTTCACTCAAAATAGTAGGAGTATCCTCCTAGTTTTGTCATAAAATTTGGTTTTCCAAAAACTTTCCGCGTTCCATTTAGTGAGGAAAAAGGAAGACAAAAATATTTCTTACCACATCTTCACCCATATCTTCTAGTTAGATCCATTCTGTGTAAAACCTATACCTCAAGATCATGTATTCCTAAGAGTAAGAAATCAGGGAAAGGTGGCAGGAAAGGTGATGGAACAACTTGTTCTGGATAACCCATCCAAGCAATTGGAAGAGAAGAAGTTTTATCAGGAGTACTCAACATGAATTCACCGGGGGAAGTCATACGACCAACCTGGTAACCAATCTATGTTGTCATCACTGGCTGGGTAGATATGGGGAGAGCAGTGGATGTTGTGCACCCTGACTTCAGCAAGGCATTTGTCATCATCTCCCACAACATGGGAGCTTGCTATGAAATATAGAAAGATTGGGATAGATGAGTGGATGGTGAGGTGGATTAAGAACTGGCTGACTTGCTCAGAGGATTGTCATCAGAAGTGCAGAGTATGGTTGGAGGCCTGTAGCTAGCAGTGTTCCTCAGGGATTTGTGCTGGGTCTGGTTTCGTTCAATATCAACATTCATCAACAATCTAGATGAAGGAATAGAGTCCACCTACAGCAAGTGTGCTGATGATACAAAGCTGGGAGGAGTGGCTGACATATGGGAAGGCTGTGCTACCATTCAGCGAGACCTGGACAGACTGGGGAGTTGGGCAGGGAGAAACATGATGAGGCTCAAGAAGAGCAAGTGTTGAGTCTTGTATAACCACATGAATTAGTACAGGTAAGATCATCTGCTGGAGATGAGCTCTGCAGAGAAGGACTTGGCGACAACAGGTTGACCATGAGCAAGCAGCGTGCCCTTGTGGACAAGAAGGCCAATGGTATCCCAGGGTGCATTAAAAGGAGCATGGCCAGCTGGTCAAGGGAGGTGATCTTCCCCTTTACTCTGCTCTGCTGAGGCCACATTTAGAATACCCTGTACAGTTCAGGGCTCCCTGATTCAAAAAAGATAGGGGTCTCCTCGAAGGAGTTCAGCAGAGGGCCACAAACATGATAAAGGGCAAGGAGTATCTCCCGTATGAGGACAGACTGAGTAACTTGGATTTGTACAGCCTGGAGGAAAGAATCACAGAATCACAGAATCACAGATTTGTGGGGGTTGGAAGGGACCTCCAGAAATCATCAAGTCCAACTCCCCTGTAGAGCAGGCAACCTACAGCAGGCTACACACGTAGGCATCCAGGTGGGTCTTGAATATCTCCAGAGAAGGAGAATCCACAACCCCCCTGAACAGCTTATTCCAGTGCTCTATCATACTCACCGTGAAGAAGTTCCTTCACATATTGGTGAAGAACTTCCTGCACTCAAGTTTATGGTCATTTCCCCTTGTCCTGTCCCACAGACCACTGAAAAGAGGTTGGTCATGTCTCTTTGACTTATGTATTTAAGATATCTTTTCTCAAGGCTGAACAGATCCTGTTCACTCAAACTTTTCTCACAGGGCAGATGCTCCAGACCCTTCCTTTATCACCTTTGCAACCCTCCACTGATTCTCTCCAGGAGATCCTTCTCTTTTTTCTACCGGGGAGCTCAGAACTGGATACAGTACTACAGGTGAGGCCTGACTAGGGCAGAGTAGATCAAAACTCCCTCTCATCTTGGCATCACCTACAAACTTATTTGAGGGTGCAGTCAAACCCATTGTCCAGATCATCAGTAAAGATATTAAACAGGATCATCCCCATGGGGAACATCAGTTGTTACCAGTCACCATCTGGATTTAACTCAGTATCTCAGCACATTCAGGAAGGTGCATCTGAGAAATGTGCTGACCTTGCTGTGTGAATATGAGAAGACTGTTGGCAACAAGTGGAGAGAAGACACACAGACGGAAAAATATAAGTGCAGAAGATAAAAACAAAAAATCATATAAGAATTTTAAAAGTCAAATAATGCATTTTAAAGTCGGACTTTATGTTGTGAACAATGTTCCACTGCATATTTTTACATAACAAATTTTCACCTATAACATTCATCTGCTGAAAACAAAATGTGGAGGAAGAAGGGGAGATAAAATTGGGAGTTAAAAAAAAGAAACTTGGATCAATGTACATGCTGGACAAAATTTCAGACTTCTTAATAATAATTATAGAAGAAAAAGAAACAAAAAGGTAGAAGTCTTTTTCCTTTTAAAAGATTATACAAGATTATAAAATATTTTTTTTTTTTAGTTGAAAAAGAAAGCATGTGATATTAGGAGTATCTAATGACATCCTTCCCTTAAAGAAAATTTGAAGAGCTATTTAACTGAAGTAAATTTGTTAAAACTGGAGGTGAGGGGGATAAATATAAAGCTACACAGACGTTACTGCAAGATTAAAGTATAAAACAGTCCTTTTGACCTGAAAAGACAAGCTAGCTAGAGGGTAGGAGAAAGAAAATAGTGCAGTCTTAATTTCATGGATGACCTGGAAAGATCAGAAAGAGAGAAACAAGAAGTCTGAGAAATTTACCCTACAGATCATGTTCCAGTGAGGCTCTTAAGACAGGCAAAGACAAACCAGCACAGAAGAGAGAACAGTGGAAAACAGGAACAGAAACCATTTTTACAGATAACCTATCATATGCATAGAGCTAGAGCTCCTAGCTCTTCAGCTTTTTTACTCTAAGATGGTCTTTGACATTTTCTTGCATAAATATACTGAAAAATGTGTAAATAATCACCAATTATGCAATCAAAGAGAAGAAGATTCCATTAATGTCAAAAGGCTGAATTTGACTAGAGATTCCTGAGTAGTAAACAACAGTCACTATCTGAGAAACAGAATAACAAACAGCATAGCATAGGTCACTTTTTATTTGTGTTGAAGTATAACTTGCTCTAAAATCATTCCACATATATTTTATTTCTCCAGCACTAGTCTAAGTTATTTCCACCTGAATGTTTAAAGTACACAAATAAAAAACACAGACAGCACTAACAAAAGAATAGATTCAATTTTATAAAAGATAATTATATATTTCTCTTGAATTTTTAACACTATATCTTTAGTAAAAGCCCTGGAGGGGAACTCCCTTGAATGTGCATTGACTAAGACATCAGTGCATAGAGTAATACATGTATTTGTGAAATAATTGCAAGTATTGACATCTTCCTAGTAATACCGAGTACTTGTTAAACATTTCTTTGAAAATATTTCAAACGGAACTTTACTGATATATTTTTGTGGCTGAAGTATAAGCAAGCTTGCAAGAAATGTGCAATAGCGTCTTATTCGTTATTCTTTAAATCTGGCAGCTGAAGTGTTAATAATCTTGGGAAAAAAAAACACCATTATGCCAAATTGTATAACACTCTTGCAACAAACTGATTTTTTATGTCAGAAGTGCTAGGGAAATGGCAGGGTCTCAAACTTTATTCACAGAACCTGAAAATTACTGAAATAAACTTTGTCATCTCCCACCCTAAGCCTCAAATTCACAGTCAGTTGGGAAGTGGAAATTATCATCATACAGTATACTAAAAGCACTAATTTTATAAGGTATCTTGGGCTGTGTTTTCTTTCTTACATGCTCTAAAGATATGATGGAATACGACTGCAGATGGATGCATTGCATTACAAAGCTAGTGCAATCCAAAAAATTGAACGTACAATAAGGTTTAAAAGATGAAAAAAAGGGAAGATGTGGAGTATGTAACAATAAGATTCGGTTCCCAGAATAAATGACTTGGGGAAAAATAAAAAGTTAATGCATAGTTATTTGGCTTGATCAGTTATAATCCATAAGCTGATTTATGTTTCTTTCATCTCCTTACACTAAGTATAATTCAGTTGTGTGTACCCTCAGTGTCAACATACTAAATTGGCAATAGAGGAATAGAATAGGATATAGGATTTTTCGTCCTTTGTGGCTTATATGCATAATCCTATGCAGTGGAATAATTGAAGAACTGTAATTGCAATAACTTCTCAGCACAGTAATGCTGAAGAGGTACAAAAAGCTCAAAAAAAAGCTGATGCACACTGTTTGCACTACTTGAGACCAAAAACTTCTCTTGAACACTAATGCTACTATTCCCTGCTAAACATTTATTTATTTATTTATTTATTTTGAGACAGTCCAAATCTGTGGTCAGAGACACACAGAAAGGAAGTCTGCAGTGTACATATTATTTTGGACTTTTTAACTACTCTTCCTCTTTACTTCTGCAGTAGAAAAAAAATGTTTATTTTCCAGCATTTTTTTCCTTCAGCTTTTCTCATGTCAGAAGACATTCTCCTCTATGAGAAAAATACTAATACAAAAAAACACATTTTATTTTATTGGTATTGGTGGTCTAACGAGACCACTGAGAGCTTTGCAAGATAGAGAACTGAAAGAAAATTTGAGGGTCTAGCCCTGATAGGTGCTTTCCAAATTAAGAAAAAAAAGTCATTGTTTAACATATCAGAGTCATTGGTTTGTTTAGATTCTGAGTAGACTGAAGGATACCAAACTCTCCTTGCATTGCTTGACTCAGAGAGGCTCCAGCTACTCTCAGTGAAGCAGCAGCACAACCTTCAATCATCTCCTACAGAATCTTCCTAGCTGCAGGGACATGACTAAAGACTATCATTGTGTGAGTCTATAGAAGTGGTCTTTTTATCAAACAAATGCTCAGAAGTGAGCCAAATAGCATAGTTTCTTAAAACTGGTATTTCCCCATGTTTCTTTGTAACTTTAGAATGAAAGATTATAATAAATTCAAAATTACAAGTTTACTATTCAAGATCAAGATACATGGAAATTCTCACACAGATTTAACAGAGCAAGCAGATGATTTCATTCATAGATCAGTAAAATTTAAAAAAGATTTACTATGTTTCTGTACAGTTCTGATCCTTAACCTGTAGTTTTAGCTTATTTAACATGCACTGGGATGGAGAAGATCAGCATTTTCTTATTCTGCAGTGGGATATCCAAGGATGAAGGAAATAAATGAAGAAAATGGTCTAAATTGGATGTGATACAAAAGTGTTATTTAAATAAATGTAAAAAAAAAAAAAAAAATTAACACCCAGAAGTTTATATACCTGCTGTTCAATCATTTTTCCTTCTTAGGAAGCAGAATTCTTTTTGCCTTCATACAACTTGGTCAGCTTCCTTCAATTTCATCTTTTAGAGTGGAAAAAATTCTTTTGATATGCAGTGAAAAAGTCCAGGATATAACATGATGAACAATAATTCCTAGGAGAATGTGCATTTATAATAATACTTAATATATAGCATTAATATCATGATTGAAAAGATTGAGTTGGCCCATCACATTTAATTTCCCCCTGCAAACCGTTCACATTGAACGTTTATTGTAAATACTTGGGCTCCTCCTTCAGTATCCATATGTATATCATTCAATTTGCTTTACTTCTAAGAACAAGAGCAAAGTTAAAGTTTTAAATTCATGCTGCAGCTGAGTATGAATCTTTCTTGACACAGAATACTGTGTATTTTCCATTAACATTCTGTTCCTAAAAATAAAATGCTATTGTATTATCTGCATTCAAATTAAAAAAATTAAATTAAAAAGTGTCTATTTTCCAAGCTTCCCAGGTCTTTAAGCAAATCCTACAGTTGTTTGGACTTATAATTTTTATTATATACTTCATGCATCATTAGTTTCAAAAGCTGTTTAAATTACAATACTTATTATGCCGAAATGGAATTGCTTTATCCTGTTAGGGAAAATGGCTGTTGTGTAATTACTGATACATAACTGAACTTTTCCTTGAACCATGCAATTTCTGCATTCTAATTAGGTCTCCATATCTCATTTACATATTTACATGTTTTTTAATACCCTGATGAAATGGAATTTGCTCAGGACTGGTGAACAGTTCACTAATAGTAGAGAATAAGAACTTTATGGAGAAGATAGCTCTCACTAGCCGTTCTGCTGCGTGCCAAGTAGTTCATTCCTTCAAACACGAAGTTTCAGTTCTCATTGGCTTCTTGTCTTTTAGTATTCAAGCTGCTTATCAACAACAAATTACCATCTCATCTTCTTAATTTACGATGCAAGTAAGAAATAATCTAGTACTCACTTTAGAAATATGTGGAAAAGTGGTATGAGTGAAGAAGGCTTTGGGGTTTGTTATTTTTTGTTAGTTTGTTCATTTATCTATACACTGACATTTCCCAAAGTTTTCTCATTTCTTTGTCATTACACTGGATTCAGGGTATTGGTATTGGAATCTCAGCATTTCTGTTTCTGTAGGCATTATTCATAATTACAGAAGTCTTCATCCAGCCAAACCTACCCTGCTGTCATGGAAAGTGGCCTCTGCACCCTGTCCTCTTGCCTGGAAACAGGTCAGTCTATAGACAGAATTAAGCAATAGAGATGTGGCGAGCAATTTAAGCATGTAGCTGAGTTGCAGCAGTGTGTTTTATCCTTACTGAAGGGTTTCTTCACCTATCCTTTCCATTCCAGTTAATGACTGCCCTATTGTTTCAGTCCCTGGTGGATTTCTTGATTTCCCATTATCTAACATTGGGATTGTAAGCAGTCTGCTGGGCTGTATCCTTTCAAATCCATTTACCATCTTCCTTGAATGCAGATGTGAATCATTAAATCTGCTAAATCCTTCACTCTGATACTGCATATTTTCTGTGTGTTGAGGCAGCTAAACTAGTTATCTATTACTTGAGAAAGGAAATTGTATTTACAGAGGTTTGAATAACCCCTTTTACTCATTAAAATGTCATTTTAGATATATATTTTTTCTTTCCTGCTGTTTCTTTTCCTAAATTTTTCTTTACACCTAGATTCAAATTATTTGTTGAATTCCCTCTGGTAGAGTAAAACTTGATAGAGTAAAATTTACACCTGTCCCAGACTGTTACCTGGCCTTCCAACAGAACTTTTAGAATGCATTTGTCTTTTTATTTAGTTCTGATTTAAAATATATATGTGCTGTGTGTTTTATTCCAGTTTTAATATCTTGTATATATTGAGATTACAGGGAACTCAAATGTGTACAGTGATGTAGAAATCCATCATTTTCCTTTGATCTAAGGAGGCAATACTTCTAGCTAATTTGTGGTATATTAAATATCATGAATTTATGTTTATTACTTATGGATGTTTAAAACTTACAAAAATGAATTATGAATCTTTTTATATTTTGATTCAGTAATTAACAATGTGTGCTATTATGTTACAATGGTTAATAACTCTGAAGTCATAACCCTTAAAAGTTAATAAAAACAGGCTGTAGTAAAAGACAAGTTTCTTTCTTATGTCACTATGAACACTCTTCATACAATGGGAAGATCTTGGGACAGATCCTCCTGAAAGCTGTGTTAAGGTACAAGCAAGACAAAGAGGTGATTCAAGACAGCCAGCACTGGAGAAGAGCAGGCTCCACCAAGACCTCTCTGTGGCCTTTCAGCACCTAAAGGGAGCTTTTCAGATGGAGACTGACTTTTTACATGGCCTGATAGTAATAGGACAATGAAAGGGTTCCAAGTAAAAAATGAGAGATTTAGATATTAGGAGGAAATTCTTTACTCAGAGGCACTGGCATGGACTGCCCAGAGAAGCTGTGAATGCCCCATCCCTGGAGGTTCTCAAGGCGAGGTTGGATGGGGCCCTGGGCAGCCTGATCTAGTAGGTGATAGCCCTGACCATGGCAGAGGAATTGTAACTAAATGACCTCTAAGGTCCCTCCCAACCCAAGCCATTGTACAATTTTATGATTCCATGCTGAAGATAACTGATAGTTGTATATGAATATACAAGGAGAAATGGTTTCAAATTTAAAGAGGGTAGATTTAGGTTAGATATAAGGAAAAAGTCTTTTACAGTGAGGGTAGTGAGGCACTGGAACAGTGGTGGATGCCCCGTCCCTGACAACTTTAAAGGTAAGGCTGGATCAAGCCCTGGGCAACCTGATCTAGATGTAGATGTCTCTGTTCATTTCAAGAGAGTTGGACTAGATGACCTTTGAATGTCCCTTTCAGCTCCAAGGGCCCTATGATTCTATGATTCTATGACTATGATAATTTTATTAAAATATATGTTTGGATTTTTTAATGGCAACTTATACCACTTTATTTCTGCACTTCACTATTTTACAATGATGGTAATAAGCATTATTATCTTTTTTTACCTCATTTTAATATTGTGCTATATCTTTAATATTATTAAACATGACATATATTCATGGTTAACACCAATGCAATTGAAGTCAATGATTATATCCTTGTTAATTTCAGCAATATGGGGTCACACCTGGATAGAATTACATCTTCATATACGTGCTTTCCAAGTAGAAGTGAGAATTCCTCTTGATGGTCTCTGTTCACAGCTCTCAAACATAATAATTTGCTAAGAATGGCTGTTATACTTATGGAAAGAAATTAAAATCATTATTAGCTCTGGCAAGTACTTTCTATTTTATATAGATTCTGAAATGTAGTGTCCATTAAAACCTTTTCATATGAATATACTAGTTAACTACATTGCAACTATCGTTTACAGTTTATTGCATGAGTTTGATGCAAATTACCTTTACTTCTATCAATACTCCTTGATGGTGATGCTGATCTATATATATATCTGATAAAATTTAAATCTAAATGATTCCTTCATGTTACCGCATTTTAGTTGTTTGATGGAATAGATTATTCATGCATGGATTTTAAATGGGGAAGAAATCACTTTTTTTAAGGACATCAAGTAAGATAAAACCCACAGGAATATCAAGATTCATGAAAGTCATAAAAACTTGTCTATGTGCAGAAAAAGGACAGCACACTGTATTAAGTTAAATTATTGTTAACGTATTGATAATAAATTATTTAATTTCAATAACTTTAAAGATTTGAAGGTCCTTAAGTTTTTCACATCTATAAAGAGATTCTAGAAAATAAGCTCCTTTAAGACTTCAGATGATAGGTGTCTGCATGCTAGATAATTTTTTTTTTTCATATAAATGACAGAAAAATAGAGGGAATCAGTAAGAAGATGAAGAATGAAGAACATAACACCAAAAAAAAAAAAAAAAAACATTGTAAACAGCTATATAAAAACAGCCTGGGTAATTACATCAATTAGTGTAAAAATCTGGCAAACTTCAATAATCAGAAGAAAAAAATACTTAGAAAAAAAAAAATAAATAAAACAGATTGGGTTGAGGAAGATTGGAAGGAACATCTTCAGCATTTGAAACCAGATCCCTGCAGCCAAATCATACAATTCTATAGATAATTTCATGACGTTTACTCCTTAAACCAGTTAAAGACAAAACTGTTAATAGCAGTGTGCTCAGAAACATTTCTTTTCTGCTTACTAACAACCTTATTCTGATTTTCAAAATTTCTCATCTGTTCTCACACATAAACAGATGGTCCCCCTCCTTGCTGTTTACCCAGGTGATGATTTATCAGGGCAGATTATGGTAATTTTAGCTTTCCATTAGCTTCTGTCTCCAGCACACTGCTCTCATCTCCATAATCCCATATGCCACGTTTACAAAATTGCACTGACAAGCAGGGAACTCTCTCAGGTAAAGAAAGAAGAAGATGAGGCTTAGTATCTTAGAAAGGAGACCTCAGCACTCTTTATGAGCGACTTCTCTTACCTGGTATATTCCTTTGGTTTACCAGAACAGAACAACTATTTTTTTTGAGATCCTTCATTAGGCTAAGAAAGCCACAGCATAACAACCTACTTGAACAGGAGCCTCACTGTTTTTCACTACCCTGTTTCTTCTCCAAAGGAAGGGTCATCAGCATCATTAATGCTCTCCTAACATGACCAGGGTGTAAGATAGACCAAATTGTGCTTATTGCCTCCAAACATCACCATGGTAAGAGTGTTTATTTATACTATTCCACCCAAAGATAAACACTTAATCATGGCTAGTACATTCCACAAAATGAAAAGAATGTCCTAACTTTAGTGGTCTTCGAATCAGTCTCATTGCACACTAAGTAAATATTTTAAAAGGACAAGTAGTTTCCCTGCTTTAACACTTCCCATGACCAGGAAAATCACTAATAAGCACTAAACATTTAAACGACTGCAAACAGCATAAAGCATTTTTATCATTTTCATAGTCATGTGTACACATCAGCCATAGCCTAATTGCTAAGACAGAATTACACTCCTAATTATAGTGATTTTTTGCTTTCGAATGGAGTATGAAGTGGCATTGTTTAATTACTGAATTCAGGTGAGCTTCAAATTTCTGCATGTCGATCTCACAACATTAGTCCTTTGAATGACCTGTATTTTTAATTTGTCATGAAACTACATTTCAATTGCAAGCTACATAATGGAACTAATGCGGCTGCCACAGTTGTGCAGGGCAATAATCAACAGCTTCTTTGTTGCAGGAGAGCGTATTGAGGCTACACATGATGTGTACTGAAAAAGGCTTTTGATTGCAGAGGAGAATCTTGTGTGTATTAACACGTTTTATCAGAAAATAAATAAGCTTATAGGCAGACATAGTGAATGGAGAAGGGCAAGGATAAGAAGTTATTTTGATCTAAACTTTTGACATGTTAAGAAAAAATGTTCTGGATAAGAAGTGCAAAGAGAAATTTAGAGCTGAAATATAATCCCTCTGCTATAATAAGCAGTAACAGTAAAACAACAACCAATCATCTGCGTGGCAGCACTTCACCACTGGTAAACCTGAGATAGAGCCTTTCTTTCTTGCTGTGATCCCACACACCAGAAACAACTGGCTGTTTACTTGTGTGCTCACATACAAGTAAAGGATAAATGTCCTTCAGCATGATGGAGAGGTCAGAGTCCTACAGCAAGACACGATCAGATGCGTGTTTGGAATCTGTGTACCCTGCCCAGATATTCTGGGGGTCATTGCAGAGGTGGCTTCTGTCAGCACAGACCAAGCGCTGCCTTGTCCTGGACACAGCCAGCTCCAGCTGAATCTAACAGCCCCAGCACAGCTGAACTCCACCAGCCAAAATAGTGGCATGTAGCTAAGGTAAAGGAAAATGTCAGACAGAGAGAAGGAGGTAAGAAAGAATAAGAAGCAGCAGAGGAAGTACCAGGGTCAGAGAAGGGCAAGGAGGTGTTCCAGAAGCCAGAGCAGGTAGATCTTGCTGCTTGCTGGAGAAACTCTACTCGAGCTGATAGTCACTGCAGCCTGTGGGGGATGCACAACACAGCAGATGGGTATGTCCTGAAGGAGATGTGGCTCACAGAGAACACACAACAGAGAACAGTTGTCTTAAAGGAGCTTCATCCCATTTGAAACCCGTGCTGGAGTAGAACAAAAGTGTGAGAAGCCAAATGTATCTGACCCCAGCCCCTCCTGGGCTGCTCATGGCATAAAGGAATGAGAGGTGTGAGGGAGTGGGGCTGAGCATGAGCCTGGAGGGGAGAGAGGAAAGGTGCTGTTTTAATGTTTGCCTTTTTTTTTTTCTCACTAGTCAAATATATTCCAATTGGCAATACATTAATCTTACCCAAGTCTGTCTTCCCTGTAATAATAATTTTTAAGCAGTGTCCCTGTCTTTCTCTTTACTCACAAAGTTTCACTGCCTTTCCTGCTAGGTGGGGCTGAGTAGGTGTTCAGATGTCAGCCAGGGCTAACCCAACACAATCCATTGTCCCAGTGCATCCTTCATTTACATCTGCCTCTTCTGAGTGACCAGGGACAGTGATTCTGACCATTGTATGCTGCAGAGTTGGTGATCCGCATAGCTGCTAATCTGATTAGAGGCAGGCCTGTGCTACGCTGCACTGTCCTGAATGCATAGCTGTGCCTTCAGGCCTGTGCTGTGCTGCACGAATACCATGGCTGCAGGACACGCTCTGAAGGTTACCTATAATGGAAGAGCCTGTAGATAGCTCTTGCTTGGTGCTAGTGATTACAATACCTGCAGGTTCTCAGTGAAAGTAAAAATGATTAATAGAGCTGTTTTCTTCTAAGAAAATCCTGTTGGAGCTCTACATTCTGGTGAGCTTCTCTGTGGATAGGGCCCTACACTGTCTGATGCTACACAATGTGAGATTCCTAGCACCTGAAGGAATGTAAGGTATCTATCCTTTTTCTCCACCTTTTGTTAGCTCTAAGAAATAGTATTTTGAAGAATACCATTTTGGTGGGTTTGCCTTGGCTAACATCTTTGTGCAGACACAGTCGCTCACACTCCTCCTTGGTGATGGAAGGAGAAAATGGGAATGTGAAAGGTCATGAGTCAGGATAAAGACAGGGTGAACAACTATCATTACAGGAAAAAAAAAAAGACTCACCTAGGGGAGAATTAATTTGTTGCCTATTAAAAAAATAGTATTTATTAAAGTAGTGGGACACAAAAAGGCAAGTGCTAAATCAGCACTTCTCACTTCCTTCTCAGACTTAATTCCACTAGTGTTTTACTTGTGCAGAATAATAGTTTATAGGGAAATTTCTGTTAATCATAACAGCGCTTCCTCTACAAAATTATTTGGTGATGATGTCTAGTCAGCAAAATTAAAAAACAAACAAACAAACAAAAAGCTTCCATATGGTCTTCCTGCTACTATGTTGAATAGCGTTAAGAAAGCATTCAACAGTTATGAGATGTAATTAAGGTTCAGAATTACCTATACATCTATGAATCTGCCTCAGCTCCGCAGGCAATATGGACTCACAACCCTTTCAGTGCTTCAGGACACTATTCCCTCTACGCTTTATGAAGAAAACATGTAATTAAAACACAAGTGAAGCAGAGATATACGAATAATTTTTTATTTGGTTCATGTACCAAACAAGATAAATTCATTATTAAAAACTGGAAAAGTGAATTCATTTTGATATAAAATTAAAGACTCTTTAATTTTCAGGAAAAATTAAGCACTAAATTGTGCCAATGTGTTATAATATAAGCGTATTAGGCTATACTTTCTTCAAAATTATATTTCATACGCTGATATTTTACCAAAATTATTTTATTCAGTAACATCTCGGTTAGCATATTATTTCTGGCAGCTAGAAGTACACTTTAATACATTACAATTATTTAACTCATCAGTCAAAACTGTTGAGATTCATCATTCTCCTTTCACAGGACAGGAAAATGAAGTCTAAGTTCTTGTTATTTAAGTGCTGGTACATAAATTACCTCTGTGTCATATGTTAGTGATTGAGATAATGCATCTGGTAATGCTGAGATATATTAAGTTATTCACATAGATTATTATAGGTCTGATTAAGCTGTTGTAGCCTTATCATCCACAGGAGAGAGTAACTGACCATTTAATCTACTTGAACTTTAGGTGTTTCTTTACAGACACTGTTTTTTCCTTTCCTTTCCACCCTTTTTCCCTGTTTCTCTCCATGTAAGTGATGTAAAACAATTGAGTGTCAAAGGCAAGAAGCAGCTGATTAGGAACCCCTATGAACTGCTTCATCAGCTGTATGGGCTGCACCCATCACAGTCAGATAATTGAATTTACACACTAATACACTCATCTACTTCCAGGGAGTGTTTCAAAAAGGGTGATGACATCCCTGGCCCTGGGGCCTCCTGCTCACATGGCATAGAACATCTATCATTTCTCACAAAACACCATGGCAAGTAATGGTGTTCCCAAATGCTTAACAGAAGGAGGAGGCCAGGATATATCTGAATGACAGAGGGTATTAGCTTAAGTTTTCGAAGTATTCAATGTCCAACGTTTCAGCCTTCCTCATTTTTCTGTGCAGTTTCAGGCTCCAGGGGAACTTTTTGCAAAGTTCTATGTGATCATTTGAATTTGCCTTTCAGACGTGAGTGTCAAATTAAAATTAATGGTGCCAAAAGATTATAAATGCACTACCCGCTTCAAGCTTCCCCTCAGTGGTCATCATTCACAGTATACTGAGTACACTGTTCTTTTAATCTTACTGCTCCTATAAACATACCTCCCTTTATGAGATCTGAGATGCAAGGTTGTTCAACAACTTAATCATCTCCAAAGTCAGTAGTAAATAAATGACCTATAGTACAGCTTGATATCTCCAGTGTTTGACAATGACATTGCTATATAATGATACACACAGACTCAGCATCCTAAATGCACTCCCCATCCTCTTTGGTATGGCTGCTTTCTGTTGCTGTCACAGTTACATGCAATATAATCCAATTAAAGCAGATTTACAGTTTTACACTCTGATCCGAAAATTACACTAATGTAATTTTTCTTCGTTTTAAGGCTTTGCTTTTTGAGAGAGTGGCTGAGAAGCTATATTTTCTCTTTCACATTAACAGTAGTACTAAAAAAGTAGTAATAAATATTTTTTTCCAAACGTTTGTGCTAAAGATGCTGAAGTTTGTCACTTTCTCCCAGGTAAAACACTGTCTTTCTCTTACAGGTCTGCAACCTATATTGTAGCCATGACTGGGAAAGAAGAGCCTTTCATTGATCTCTCCTTCTGAACAAATGGTTGGGAGCTGGGTAGAATGGTGGATAAGAGCAGTAGATTTTTTCTTGTACAGGTTGAAGTAAGTTATGAGTTATTAATTCTCTTCCACCTGCCCCAAAGCAATACAAAGGAGCTCTGAGAACCTCAATTTTGCCCTGAAAATTGGAAAGTTTCCTTATTTATCACCAGTTTACACCATTAGTGAGAGTCTTGGTGTCATCTTAAAAACCTGTTACAGAGAAACTTTATTTAATTAAAAAAATCATTCATAAAGAAAGAGAACTAGATTTAGCATTATCTGGTAGAATTTCTATAGTTTACAAAAGAAAAGGAATGTTTTATAGATTTTCTTAGTAAGTCTTGAGTTGCTTCTTCTGCAAGATTTAAGTTCTAAATTTGCTTATAATTATTCAGCCGGAGCAGTTAGGGCTTGAGCCATGAAAAGAGCATGTGCCAGAGGAGTAGCCAAAGAAGACTTGAAACTGAATTAGTTGGGCATTCATGGTAATTATTAAGCCACAATGGTATGCTAACAAGAGAAACAATAGCTTTTGCAGGCAGAAAGTCTAACACATGAGCACAGTGGAGCACATGCATTGTCCACAGTATTTGGAATTAACAGCTTTTGCATCCGTTGATGAAATTGTTAATATCTGAAGCACGAAGAATATGTAGCAAGAATATTAATTCAAAATGAATTTGAAGATGCTGGTATTCTTGTGCTTTTCTTATTAATTTTCATCTAATATTTCACCGTCATTAATGATCACAGCAAATTTGTTTTCATTATGCTTGAAAATTCACTGGATGTGTATGCACAATATATGTTCAGTAACATATTTCAGAAGGGACTGCTCCTTCTAGTCATGTACGTAGTTTGATGTGGCTACACTGAAATGAACAAAATTGTAGATAAAGTAAAACACAACAGTTTCTGAGTATTTGTGATACCTGTGTTCCAAAACAAATTGTATAAAAAAGATCAACTGTTATAGATGAAAACAAACAAAAAAGCATCTTTTTTCATTTTTTTTGACACATCTGTACTATAAAGTATAACTTTTTTTTTTGTTTTAAAATCCTGCTTCCTTAAATATAATCTTCAAGTATTTACATTTTCCTTTGGGTGCCAGAGGAATCTGATGGTACTGAAACACTGAGCAATTTGTAATTACAGTAGCTCAGTGGTATTTCAGACTGTTTGTAAGTTAACTTCCCATACTTTCTGATGATAATTAGAAGACATATGTTATATACTCAATTTCTTTAAGGATATTTGAGAAGTAATCCAAAAGTGGAAATGTACAACAGCACCAAAAAAATATTTCCAAGAAATCTTATAGCTCACAGGGAATCTGTGATTTTCTTAGTATAACACAGAGTGATGGAGAAGAAATGAATTGGCCAAATAACTTTGGTGCATGGATTTATAGGTTACTTCTAAGTAATATGTGGTTTGTTCACTTTTTCTTTGCCATCCCAGTGCTAAGACTTCCTAATTAAAGAGATGACCCTTTAACTGTGAAATCTATATTCTGTTATTCTCTCTACTTATTGCACAGCCTGCCATTTTTAAACATGACTCTTGAGTTTCATTCTAGGATGATTATTACTTTTATCAAGGTAATTCTATCAAAGCTGCTTTCCAAGAAGGAAAAACCTCTTAGATAAAATTAAATTACCTCTTTGTAGGATGATAATAAACTTTTTAATGTGAAACTATGAGACTGACATAAAATAGTGATACAAATATTATTGTAAAAGTGAATCATAGTAAACTTTAATTTAAATTCTAGTTTTAATTATTTTGGGGATATAGCATTTTCTGATCAAACTTGTCTTTTCAAGTATCTATGATCAAATATCTGATTTCAAGTTCTTATGACAACTATTTACTGAAAACATGCTTTAATCACCTTGAAGACATTAATGCCAAAACTGTCCTTTTAAGGCATTTAATCACATTCAGGAAAATACAGACTAATTATAGCAGAAGGCTCAGAATTTCTCAGTATTTCTGGAACTGTGCTTCCTTCAATATAGTTAAGGACGTGAAGCATTGATTATACTACAAGTTAATTTAGTTCTAAAGATAAAAGTAGCTCTCATTCATCCTTTTTGTTAAGCAAGATATTTGAAGCAATGTGACAAGGTTTTCCTGTGCTAAATTCAAGCAGGAGATTTGGAGATCTTCCCTTTATCTGTTACTATAGACAGGATATCATAGTTTTAATTGGGAATTTTATTAGCAGTGAGACTCATCCTATTATAGAGATGTAATAGGTGTTTTGCCACCACCAACGATTCTCAGACATACCAAAGACATCAAGAGTAAAATACATCATACTTTTTTCATCAGAAAAGTATGTCAATTCAGTAGCTGTGTTTGTCATGGTTGAAAGTCAGAGCTCTGGGAACAGAAAATGTGGAGCAATTTTACAATTTGTGTTTGCTCAAATCACTCATGGAGTTAACACAGCCCATTTCAACAGTACTTACCGATCAATCAGACAAGACAGGTCACCAACAACTTGTCTCTTTGCTCTCCTGTTTGCACTGGTTATTTGCTACAGTAATTATAAGTAGTAAAATAAGGCAAAAATAGTCCTTGCAAGTAACTTCCTCTAGGCATTTTGGATATTTTTAATTTAGAGTAAGTGATAAAATCACCAGAAATAGATTGGAGCTTCACAGCCACAAGCTGAAAGACTGAGTAAGTTTCTTGAGGGAAATCTTTCTGCTAGCTACAAGGCAGAAAGGAAAATAGTCTCACTTGCTAAAATCTGTGCATTAACTTTACTCATCTGTGTATATAGCTACATCTTATAAAGGTAGATATATATAATAAAAAGTGCTGTAACTGAGATATATGATACCTTTTATTCTGGGCAAGCTAGAGAACAAAAAAGAAAATGCAATGCCAATTTTGTGTTTGTACAAATTGATTTAATGAAACAAGGATGCATACATTTCAATTTATTTGGGAAAATATGGTCCTTGGTCACTAATTTTTTTCCCATGGGGAATATGCTAGACTGTGTTCATGAAACTGTATTAAATCTGTCTTGCAGCAGTCCTCACTATCATCATTTTGTTTCAGAAGAAAATGCTCAGAAGCAATCTCTTCCTTGTGAAAGGGAAGATGTCTTTTCTTGGATGAAATTCACTTGCTTATGCCCCACCTACTCCCTCCTTTAGAATGACAGGTCATTTCACTTCATGAAAAATCTGTTTGGCCTGTTTTGTTCTATGCAACACTCCCTCTCTGAGCAGCACCATTTAGCCAGTTGTGACTTCTTTTAGACTCCTAGTCTTCTGACAAGATTTTCTTTTATTTTATTTTATCCCCCCCCTAATATTAGAATATTCATGTGCTGTGACTATATTGTTCTGACAGAGAGGGTAACGTCAGACTTTTGAGACTCAGAGCTGTTAATCTATACTTTTGAATACTCTTACGCACTGCATTGTGCAATGCAGTGCTGATCCCATCTTAAAAATAGACTTTGACTGAAGACTTTATTACAGATGGATTAGACACATTAAGTCTATTTTTATTTCACTACTCTCACTTCTTCCTCTTTTTATAACAAATTTGGGTTATGTTCCTGAACGAACTAGCATAGAAAGTTCTGCTAGTTCCTTTATTTGTGCTGCTGTATCTCCACTGGGATTCATTATTTGCTTACGAGCATCCCCTGCTGTTCCTCTTAGAATGAGCTGCTCACTGAGGTAGGATTCTCTATATATTAACAACTCCAAACTAATACTAACTCAATAATATATATGCATAACATTGCAACATCACAGTAGCACACTCCATACAATGGACCCAAATGCCAAAACTGTGAGAGACAAAATCCTCAAAAAGGAATAAGAATATATTCAGTATATGTGATCAAGGCTTTTATATTAATTAATAGTAAAATTCAGAAGCACAGGGAATAAATCTTTTGGTAAGAAGAAATCAATAAACAGTAAAAGCCGTGTGTTGCAGGCTTATACTCCTAGTCACTGTCGGTTTCTTTAAATAGCCTTAGTTGTATTTCTTCTCAGTAGTATCTGACTCCTCAGATGGCTAAGATACAGAAAATCAAAACAAACTGCCTTCTTCTGGCACTTTTTCTCTGTCAGCTGCCTACTTTGCAACATTTGCATACATATGTGCCAAATGTCTATCAAACACATGCGTGATATGCCAGTACAATACACTGAGATTTGCAATAAAATTGCCTGTCTCACAGCATGAAAACAGATTTCATTAGACAATAGGAGGGCCTATACATTCTCCACTTCAGAGATGGATTTCTAATCCTGAATTACTTCCTGAAAACTTCCAATTGACTGATATGATAGACATAGACTAAAACTATAGTTTGACCATGTAGACTTTTAACAAGTAACTTCAGTATCAACAAACAAACAAAAAAAATTAGAAACTAATTTCAGATTCAGTCACGCTCTCATAATTATAGCAAAATTAACTTTAACTCCACAAGAATCAGCAGAAAATATTTAAACTTGTTTTTCCCTTGTAAGTGAAAATAGCTAGACAAAGATTGACTTGCTGGATTATAGATGTGCATCACTTGAAGATGAAGATGCAGGTCAATGATTTAAAGAGTGATTGATTCCAGCACAGTGAATGGATTTATTAAAACACAGCACACATGGTTGGGTGACCCTCAGTTCTGACAAGTTTCAACAAACTTATCAGTTTCTTGTCCTGAAAATCAAATGTTCGGTGTTTCTCATATAATGCAATGATGCCTTCATGATGCATACTTCAACCTAGATATAACATCATCTGTTGTACTTCAGGAATCTGATGGGCATGACAACAATGGAAATCTTAGGACTGAACTGCTTATTTTGACATCAATCAAAATCTAAGTACATTGGCATGCCTATGACCAACTCCCAAAATGACTATGATGAAGATCAATGTTACTTACATTACAGATGAATGAGAATATATAAGGAATTCTTTCCTTCATGAAATCTGTTTAATAATTGATCAAGGGAAATTTTAACTTGGACTCAGCCAAAGAAATATGCAAGATGTTTTATCAAAAAACAAAGCTGTAGTCATCCTTACTCTTCTCCATTGCTGCTGTAATAATATAATATATGCTATATATTATAATGTCAGTTTAAGCAATGAATTTTTTCCCTTCTAATTTTTCTTTAGAATTTTTGTTAATTACATCATAGGTTAAAAAAAAATCTAGGATCAAAGGAAGTGAAATGATTTGATGTGTTTGTGCTTCCAAACACAGTAATAATTTAAAACTTCTTTTTGATGTGTTTAAAAGTAATGCACTGACATCAGAAATACTTAATGTTGAAGTTATGAAAGTTTGAATTTAGGATACTAAAACTGTAACCCACAAGCTTACTTGCTTTCCTCTAATTCTCTGTTGTGTAAAATAAAAATATTTTTAACCAATCACTGTCAAACTCTGTGCTCTTGTGCTGTAGTTTAGGCATTCAAAACCTTGATGTCTGAGTCATTTTGGAAACTCCATACTGAAGAGAAATCAGCATTTTCATATACCCTATCTTAGATAATTATCTTAAGAAAACCAACATATCTTCACATCTGCTCTTTACTTTTGAAAAATTAACATATATTTTTGTCTTCTTAAATACAAAGTATTTAATAATTTAATAACTCTTGTCAGTCTAACATTAGGTGAAAATGAATACCCACCCAATTCTCTGAAACACATAAAGTATTTGGTAATGTATTTGTTAAAATAGCTTTAAATATGGTTAGATTAAAAAAAAAAAAAATCAAGAACCAGTGCCAGAAGTATTCAAGTACTATCCATATAATACTTACCCTGAAATTTCAAAATATGACATGGGATTCACCAAGTTGGAAAGGATTAGATGGACATTTGTTAGGACTGAAATTCTGTTTAGCATGTTGCACTATGGGATTTCAGTTTCCATGCAAAATCTTAGTAAAGCTAGTCGGATGTACTTTGGACCATAATCAAGCAAAAGCTCATCTGCTTCTCCTGTTGCAGGAGGAACATTGATAGCACTAGATCCGTTCAGGCATGCCTTTATATATTCCCAGTTAGACTTCTGCTCTCTCTCAATGACATTTTTCAAATTTGAAATGCTCTTCCAGAGAAGACATTTTTGTTAACTAGTATCCTGACCCTTCCAAACTGCTGCTTGTGCTTGCTGCACTATATCTCCTAGTGTCATTACCAAGAAAAGTTTGGTCCAGCATTCTTGTAACTCTTCTTCAGGCAGCTGCAGCCTGCAGTCAGAAAATCAATGGGATGTCCATCTAGCTTGTTCTTATTACACATTAATCAAATGGAAAACATTTCTGCTTTCATGTGTCTAAAATCGAAAGAATGATAAATTGGATGTTTATAAGGAGAAGTCCAGCAGTGATAGCTGGGAAGTTCTTCTGTTTTACTGGCCAATTCTATGATTTATAATCTTTGCTATAACAGTTTATTTGAGAATTTCTGAATTTGCTGTCAACTTAAACCACTTTGAAATGAAGAATATCTGCCTTAGAACTGAAGAAGTGTGCTGATGTGTAAGTTAGAGGTCAGCTGGCTAAACACGTCTATGTTTTGTCACAAAATTTCAATCAAATTTGCAGTATTATGGGTCAGTTTGCTATTATTGCCACTGTTAATCGTACTACTGACATCAATATGAAAGACAAAGGATAACTATTTCATCTCACAGTGATGGTCGTTGCACAACAGTTAGCATTTTTTCTAGTTCAAAGCATAGTATTTTGAATGTAACCAAACCTGTTTGTTCTAAGAGTTATTATAACAGTCTCCTTAACCTGGAGGTGATGTTTTGGAAACTGTGAGGGGTATGTTTCAATAGGATTACAGACACATGTAAACATTGAATAAAAAAAATGAAGATATATCTACATCTACCCCTGAAAAGTAAGTTGGTCTGATGAGTAACATATTTTTAATATAATTATACAAAATTTGTATTTAGCCTTAAATTATACCCAAAAGTTTGCTCTTCTGAAATATCAGAACTATATTCTTCTTGTCAAACGTTTACAGAAGTTTTAATCCATCCTGACAAATTGAAGTTATTGTATGCTTTTGTAAATCTTTAGACTAGAGAAGTTTGAGTATTTTATCCAAACAAACTACAGAAATAATTCTGGGTAGTTTATCAGACTAAAGCTAATATGCTGTTTGCTGGTCCCAAGGGCAAGTAGCACAGAACAGATCATACCCTCACCACCCCCAGAAAAAACAATTTGGACTCAATGTTATTGTCTTTGGGAATGTTCTGTAGTAAGTGTAGTAAGTGATTCACAGAGATTTGAAGATTAGCAAAATTAAAAGATGAGTCTGTGACATCTTTGCATCAGCACTTCATTTGTTACTTGGACACAAAAAGCATACAAATCTAACATAGAATGAAGCAGCTCTTCTGTCAGATCGAATGGCAGGTGCTTCTATTGGGGAAATAAATTATATCCTTTATTTTTTTCACTGGATTTCCTGTATATTCCACCATCTTACATGAAAGGAAGTAAACTTCCAGTCATTTTAGACTGCTAGTTCAGCTTCTCAAGAAAAATCTGGTTTTGGACAACCAGATTGAATAATTAAAGCTATTATGACAAATTTTATTACCTTTCTTTATTATAGCTATGTCTTGGAGGTGGCAAAGTAGGTACGAAATGAGATTTATAAGATCCAAGTTAACACAAACTTTAAGAAAAAAAAAATGTGGATTCCTCAGTCACATAAGTTCATTGGTCACTTTAATTAATCTGAAAATTTGAAAGTTTTTCTCTATTAAAAAAGCGAGATTCTGATAAAGGGAAGCACAGAGGTGATGTAGAAAATGATACCTTTTCAGATAGGATTATACATATGATGATACTTCCTGCTGTAAGAAGGCATTGGGACTTCAGGATCAAAGAGACCCCTTATAGATTCATTCTATTCTTCCTGCTTTTAAAAAATATACTTGAATTTCATTGTAGAAAAAATGCTGTCTCCCCACGCATCATGAGCATAGCCCTAAATAGTAAGAACAGTATTTTAACTTTGATTCATCTTTTGTTGCCTATCGTAGGCGTGGCGACCTGGTTCGGGAACGGCACGGCGACCAATCCCAGGTCGCTCGGTCCATCAGCTCGCTGACACCAATGTGGTGGACGGCAAATGGCGTTTATTGGCGGGAAAAACAGCCTTATATAACCTAGGCACTGAACGCTATTGGCTATCGGGAGAGGGACCCTGTCTTCCCGTACAACGCGATATCTTCCGGGCGCCAGACCCTCACTACCTACATTTCCCCCCTCCCTATGCACAATTAAATTAGGTAAAATATAACAATATATAACAATCTTCAATAGAAAACTTGAATAGAACAATCTTCAATAGAAAACTCGAATAGAAAACATAAGGTGCTCTGAACAAGAACATTCTTATAACAGTTGTTGCTCTACCAACATGATGTTAGCCTTTTTTAATTGGAAGAGAAGGGGGATGGGCTGCAGCCTCAGGCGCGCTCCCCACGGATGCGCCGCATGAGCTGGATGTCCTTGGGCAATGATGGTGCCCCGAAGAGCCCCACCAGGTAGGCCTCGCTCGCCTACGGCCGGGCTCTGGCTCACACACCAGGCGCTGGAAAGGCAGCTTGCGGATCAGCAGCTCCGTGGACTTCTGATAGCGGCGGATCTTGCGCAGCACCACCGTGCCGGGCTGGTCACGCCGCCCGTGGCCGACACGCTCTTGCAGGCCGCCTTGGTGGCAACCGTGCCTTTCGCTTCTGCGGGCAGGGTTGAGGAGTCGACTGCTGCCTGGAGGCGATCCAGAAATTGTGTAAAGCTCTCACTTTCATTTTGTCTTATGGTGGACCATGGAGATGGCTTAACGATAACTCTAGAGGCTGTGCGAATAGCGTCTCTGGCCGCACAAGTAGTTGTCATAACTTCATGGGCCCGCAGGCCCAGGGCCTGTGCTTGGGGGGTAATCATTGTTGGGTCTGTACCCATCAGCCGCTGCAGGCTGGAACCATGTAGCGGGTGATCCACCCCAGTTACTTGAGCTAGTTGTCTTGCACAGTTATCTTCCCATTTTTGTTTAAAAACAATCATCCCTGCTCCGTCAAAAATTAGTCTACAGGTTTGTTTGATGTCAAATGGGAGCATATCGTCTCCCCAAAAAACACCATCTATAAGGGTGGAGACCATAGCTGAGTTAAGCCCTTTATCTGCAATTGCCTTAACAATTGCTTGTATATCCCTAGGGTTTATCGGCGAGTGGACCCTCTGCCCCCATCCATCACCCGGACTGGGAACGCTAGTGTGGCCGATGGGGCCCAGTCGGCGCATGCAATCTTTATTTTCCTCCAGTCTGTAAGAGGGATTTCTCCCCCTCGCGGTTTCTCTTTAATTTGGATGGGAATATTTCGGCCCTTAACTCTGTTCGTATTCATTCCCTCCTCCGAGTTTAAGTCAATTGCGAACCACTCGTCCCAGCTAGTGTCTGATCCGGAGTCACAGCCCGACTGATCGGCCGCTTCCGGTTTCCAGTACCTTTTTGTTAGGCTCCGGCCCCGCCCGCTTCCCTTGCGGGCACGCCGTTCCCTCCCTCTTGGTTCGTCCCGCCCTCTGCCCGGCGGGATGTTCGCCCCACAGTGGCGTTTCTTCAGACGGCCGCTCTGATTGGCTTTCCACCCATCACTCACGCTCCCCTCGCCTTCCCGGTCGCTCCCACCGCCTTTATCTAACACCTCCTCGATGTTCCCGCCAAGGGTGTCCTCCCCCCGCCCTCCCTCCTCTGGCTCGGCGCCATCTTGGGGCGCATAGGGGGGCGGTCTAGCCCAAACTTCCTCGGGCTCTGATTTCTCCGCGGCAGCCCTGGCCTCCTCGATTAACCCATCCCAGAAGGACTTAGCTCGTTTCTGTCCCTCCGCGGGCGGGTCGGGGTTCGACTGAGAGGACATGTAATCGTCATCGTCGGAGGGGTGAGAAGTCCGCGTGGCCGCCCCGGCTCCCAGTCCCGGAGTGGCCAACAAACGGCTCTCCGCCGCCCTCCAGGTCTCCCGCTCCCGCATGGCCCTCCGCAGGGCCCGCACGACTCTCCCCCACGACTCTAGGCTTCTCCCACAACCCGAGGACATCGTCTCCTCAGTTAACGCTTTAGTGCATCTATCCCACACTTCGGGGTGGATAATATCCACCGGCTGGTCAATGACCCCAATTCGCAAAAGCCTCGCAATAGCGAGAGTAAAATCTTTGGGCTTACAATCGATACCCCACCGCTTATCTAACTGCGATACGACCTTCACAAGGACTTCCATCCTCCTTGTTGGTCCGGGAGCGTCCTCCCCGCCGGGCTGGTCCTGCCGCTCCGGCCGCCGTTCACCCGTCCAGGCGACAATCCCGGGTTTCGGCACCACTTGTTGCCTATCGTAGGCGTGGCGACCTGGTTCGGGAACGGCACGGCGACCAATCCCAGGTCGCTCGGTCCATCAGCTCGCTGACACCAATGTGGTGGACGGCAAATGGCGTTTATTGGCGGGAAAAACAGCCTTATATAACCTAGGCACTGAACGCTATTGGCTATCGGGAGAGGGACCCTGTCTTCCCGTACAACGCGATATCTTCCGGGCGCCAGACCCTCACTACCTACAATCTTTCAGTATTATCCAGACATTTGTATTTTAAATTACACGTGAACAGTTTATCTCAAAAATAATGCCACCATATTACTATATGGTAATTACTATAATACATAGTGATCTAATCACTATAGCTCTTACCATAAAACACAAATACTTTGCACTAAGAGAAATATATTCCTTTTACTGATGATTGTCTTTTTTCCTGAAACGATCTGCACACGATGATTTGCTTTAAGAAGAGAGAGATTTAGTTAACTAATGTTACGAAAGATAGATTAAAAAAAAATTATAAGCAATAGTAGACCGAGCTTCATCGTATGATTGATTCTATGCTGCATTTTCTTCCAATAATTTTCCATTTAAGGTCTGGAGTTTTAAAAGTTAGTTTTGGTACTGATATTGCATAGCAGTGATGGACACAGAACTGATTACCAATACAAACACAAGGGCTCTGTGAACACTTCAAGCTGATATTAACTTACATAGACCTATGACCATACCCTCACTCTTCATTCTTCAGTAGTCCTTTGCTCCCTATCCCTTAAACTAGCACAAGTACTCACAGAGCTGTACAACAAACCAGATGCCATTAAATTAACCAATTAACCTTTTTTTTCCCTTTTGTATTCTGTTTGTTTAACTTAGATCTGTTCCTAGTCCACTCTCCTAATCTACTGCAATAATAACAACCTCAGAATTAATGACTGGGGAAGAAAGAAGGAATGAACACTCACATTTAAGCAATATCTTTGTTCAGTGTCTGGGTAAAAGTCTTCAGCGATACACAGCGTAAATGTAACAGATAACATGTCTGTAACAAGATGTCACAGGAAATAAAGATCACCTCAAAGGAAATTCAATATTCTACATTGTCTAATAAATAAATTAATAATTAAATTCATATTTAAAAATAATGAAGTGATATTATACAATCAAGAAATGCTAATGTCCAACATGTAGCTCACAAATTAAATTGATGTATTTCCCTGGGCATTAATCAAACTTACATTTATCAGTATACTGCCCAAATAGTGAGTGACTAAGTCTGAGGAGATAATATTGTCTTCAGACTGTGGTAGACAATGTCTGCTCCTACACATTTTGCAATTTTAAAGCTCCACAGAAAACTCTAAATGATGTACGCACCTTGTATTTTGTTACATTTCCCATTATAGTATTTATTTTATTTTATTTTATTCTGTATTACAATGCACATTTTTTGTGTGTATGTTTCCTAATAGCGTGGCCCTTTCACATGTATAATCATTCCTCAAACCTAAAACTAATTATAGATTTAGTTGACATACATACTCTAAATGTCAGTAGCAAGATATTTTTAACACCAAATGGCAGTTATAGATTTAGTCCTCTTCAGTATTAATTCCTGACAGTTACTGTCCCATTTAATTTGGAAAATAATTTTAGATTGAGAAGTTACCATCTGATGACTAAATGTTCCTTTACATCTCATCTGTAACAATTGTCAGTGCACAGAGACATTATCGTGATCAGTTCAAATGATGTGCCAGCCATGACAGCATCTGAAAACTCTTTGAGTAGAACAAAGCACTGATGAAATCCCTCTTCTTTGGTTTTCATTTTTACTGATCATCACAGCTCCAGTAGCTTACAGGAGCTCACCAATTGTGCCAAGGTACAGAGCTGGACTGCCAAATAATTCAGTTTTGAGTGATTAGAAAAACAATTGTGAAGTATCTTGACATGGCAATATTTTAAATTGTAGATTTGTATCAAGTTACTCACTCTTTCTTCCTACAGGAGATGCTCCAGGCCCTTTATAATCTTTGTGGCCCTCTGCTGGATCCCTTTTAGGAGATCTCTGTCTTTTTTGAACTGGTGAGCCCAGAACCAGGCAGGGCATTCTAAATGTGTCTTAATGTGGGTATTCTAAATATGTCTAAATGTGTCTAAATGTGGTCTCAGCAAGGCAGAGTGGGAGGATCACCTCCCTCAGCCTGCTGGCCACGCTCTTTTTAATGCACCCCAGGATACCACTGGCCTTCTTGGCCACAACGGCTCACTGCTGGCTCATGGCCAACCTGTTGTCCACCAGAACACCCAGGTCCTTCTCCATAGTATTACTCTCCAGCATAAGAGTATAGAGACTGAGGCAAAAATGTTTATTGAGTTAAATGGTCAGATCCTGTGCTGTTACAGAAAGTACTATGATTGAGAAAAGTCATCTTTATCTTGGCTGAGATTAGATGTTTTGAGAACCAAAGTCTCCTTCAATGGAAACTTGAAAATACCCATTCGTGTATCCTCAGTCAATCTACTTGATTTATCTGCCTTAGAAAGCAAACAGCCTTTCACCTTCCTATGATTGTTTTACAGAAATACTCATTTAGATTTACTAAGTGCCCCAATTTATGCCATTGCATAATAACAGGCTAACGTTAGGAGAATACCCACTTTGAAAGGCCATCATTTACATCCTTGATTTTAGGGAAATGCCTCATTATGATGGATATCAAAGCACAGATTTAAAGCTAAGCATGTGAAAAAATGTTGAAGTGGAAGCAAAGGTGTGCTTAAAGACGTTTCTATAATTTGATTTGTATTATTAATATGTGAGTAAATATTGTCATTTCTATATTTTCTCCATTATGTATTTCTACAACTGAATAAAATGAGATTGTGACAGGGACTTAAACATTGACCAATTAAGCCCTTGTCACACATATTTCTTTTTGTTCACAAATTGGGGGCAAACTTTCACCTAGTGCCAGCTAGATCTCTCTAAAGCCTGGACACACACAGAGCAATTTCACAGGTGCTGTTATTTCCATAGAAGAGTGTGGAGTATAGACTACACCAATTCTGGCTTCCTCCTCTTTGATTCCAGGATGCTACTATGCATAGGTATTTGCCAAGATGTTTCTTCTCATTTATCACTCATGGTACTCATTGCAACTTTATTTCTAAATTGTGTCAGTCCTTCAGAGAAATTTCACCAATTTTTATTGACTTAGTTTTGTAGTTGACAGAATTTTGATGAGTTTCCTATAGATGTTTTCCATAAATAATATATAAATGAAGCTAGTATTAGAGATCAGTTTTAAAGAACTTCAGCACCAACCTTTTATCTGACTACAGAACATTAGTGCACTTTCTTCGTTTCATAAATGTGAAAATCCTGTGACTCACAGATAGAGCAGATGAGAGGACAGATGTGGTAGTCCCTTTATGAAAATTACACCTCAGTGCCTAGCGATTAAACAAATAGTTGTAGATTCTGAATTTGTGATAGCTTCTATTTAAAGCTAGCAACTTTACCCTCACAGATAAGGTTCATGTTTTTTACTGGTAACTTGTTGAATGACACATTGGCCTTTGTACTATAAATCCCAGTACAATGTTCACAGAATATCGTAATGGTTGAATTTGAGGTTAGAAGAGATCTCCTTCACTCACTTTTATTGAGGAGCATAAAACTAGATACTATACTCAGGTATGACCTCACCAGTGCTGAGCAGAGTGAGAGGATCACATTCCTTTACTTGCTGGCAATACCTTACTAATGCAGTCCAAGGTACCATTAGCCTCTTTTACAGCAAGGGCATGTTTCTGGTTCATGTTCAGTTTGGTGTCCATAAAGACCGCCAGTTCCTCTGCCAAGCTGCTTTCCAGCTGAGTGGCCCCAGGGAAAATTGTTCCACTCCATGTGTAAGACTTTGTACTTCCTGTTATTGAACTTCATGAGGTTCCTGTCAGCCCTCTTCTGAAGCCTGTTGAGGTCCCTGTGGGTGATAGCATTATACTCTGGTGAATTAGCCACTTCTCCAGTTTTGTATCTTCTGCAAAACTACTGAGTGTATAACTCTGCCCCACTATTCAGAGTACTAATTAAGATACTGAAGATGACCAGATCAAGTACTGACTGCTGGGGTACACTATTCTAGACGCCACTAATCACAACCCTCTGGGCCTGGCTGCTCAGAGAGCTTTCAATCTACATATTTGCATAGGTTCTCCAGCTCTGCTGTATTCATTTTTTTTAAGCATCAGGAACGCAGAGACAAAAAACTTAATAAGAGTATTTACCTGTAATGAGATTCGCCTGTTCATCTTCCAAGATAAAACACTTCATTTAGTTTCTTGATATCATTCACACATTTTTTTGCTTAAGAGACTGCTTATAATCTGATTGTACTAGTAGCTGATTAGATGAAGTGCCAGATAAGGCTAGGTGAAAAGAGTTAATTAGCTCCTCAGTAGTTTGTTGATTGTCTAACACTATTTTTAATACCATTTCTACAATCAAAGGAAAATAGATGCTACATTATAAATACCTGAGCAAAAATATTGCAAACTATAATTAGGAATAATAAAAACAGGCACATAGTTGTTCAGCATGGATACCCATCTATTTACACAAAAATCATTTCTGGTATGACTTACAAATCTTTGAGGATTCATTTGTTCCCAGTTTTACTCCAGATGTCAGTTTGGTTTTGAAAATCATAGATTTTACAGTAACTTACAAGAATACTCATCTCATGGAGAACCTTTTGTGAAATGAGGACTTAGAAGGCACCCTTCGAGAGTGGAAGAGGTCAGAACACTGAGCTACTAAACACTTTACTTTAGGAGTCATTTGCCTTCTCTGGATAAGTAGAAAGTGCTGATTGCAAGTTTTCTTTCAAATAGTGAAACAGAATAGTTCAGGTGTATCATACACAATCCGTGGTGACAGCTGGGCTTCAGAACAATTCCCAGCAATCTTGCTGCATGTCAAGAGCCTTTTCTGGTTACTACTAGCTGGTTGAAGATTCTTTTAGCACCAACTCTCAAAAAAAGGTGATGAATGTTTTTCTTCATGATAGATGAGCAACCCAGAGCAGCTCAGCTTCTCTTCTAACATCCCATAATGAAATTCTCTGGTTCCATAGGAATAATGACAGAACTGAATGCTTGGATTTAACATAATCTGGCTTTCAGTTCACGTTCTTCAAATGATACAGATAGTGCCGATAATTTGGCCTTGGGTGATATGATTGGGTATGCAGATTTATATTTCCTAAATAGTAATTATTAAGGTACATCACTACCTGAGGATTTTCTGTGTTTACATTTTATCACTTCTTCCTGTATAGAATTATAAAAACCTTGAATGACAGTCCTAGACCACACGAAGCAGAAGTACATTTCAGCATTTTCCAGCACCTCAGAGTTTCAGTGTTAGTATACTGAATTTATGGAAAGCACTGAACCTCTTATTGATCCATGGATCCTCTCAGAGAATGGACTTTCTCATATAAATATTGTCTGAGATTAATCAAAAGACCTCAAGCATTAAGTAGATATTACCAAATTACCAATCTTGTGTTTCTCAACAAAGAAGGGAGGAATAATATTTAACAGCATCTTTTTGTACTCCAGAAGTCAATAGAAAATCACTGAGAGAGTCAAAAAAAATCTTCCCCTCATTATTATCATGGAAAGTAAATCCATAAATAATATGTATATATATATTAGGATCCTGATTCTGTATTGCTGTCACTCTGTTGGTGTTGGTGGAGAAGCTTTGCTCTAATGGAAGGTTAAGAAGAATTAGGTGTTTATGACTGCATGGTACATAGCAGATGCCATTACAGTAGTCAAAAGACATATTTGTTATTTTAAATAGCTTTAGGGATAGTAATAACAACATGAAATATTCAAATACGGCTTTGAATCCATTCGTATTATTTTTTTATAATTAAATCTCTTGATACAGAAGAATTATTTATATTTTATCTTTACTGCCCATCCTTGCTTAGAGGTTTGGAGGAGAAAACAGCATGAAAAACAGATGGCTGGATTTCGAAAGTTTTACCTTATGCAGTAAAATGAGGCTCTGTACAGATGGACCTGTAGATATCAGTGCCAGTATTGTATGTTATCCATATGGACTGCAAGATTTATGGCAGAAGTAATTATTTTCAAATTCATCCTCAGACACAGGCTAATGTCTTCCTGTTTGTACATCTCTACCATTTCTACCCTCTGTAATTTGAGAAAAAAGAATAATGTCAAATAAATATTGGATTGTTTCCGTAATAAGTCATACTCAGTAGATTCAAGTGTTTTAAGATCTTTTAAGAAAAGGTTATTTCTCTGAGCTTTATGCTTGAGCATGGAAAAATAAAGTATACAGGTGAGCATGTATTTTAGCAGCCCAATCTTTTCACATCAGAGTGCTCAGGTTCCTGCAGACAGACACGTATGTGAAGGAGTGCTCAGAGCTTCCAGACAAGAGGTTCTGAATTGGTGGCTCTAAGCTAGGATAAGAAAAAATGTCTTTAAGAACTGAACTACATGTTTATCACAGGGTCATGCCCTCCAGGACTAAACCAGCTAATATTCTTAAATCTCACATTACAAAATTTTATATCCTGCTCTCAGCCACCTAAAGGTCCTGCAGCATGTTAGGCAGTGAGACATAAGGACCTACCATAAGAAAGGCTCAGAGAAAAGATTTAACCGGTGCTTATCTTTAAGACTAGTAAAAGAGCTGTGAGGAAATCTCTATTGAAAAGAGTTGCAAAAGCATGAGGGCTAAACATAGCATCAGCACTATCTCAGGACAAGTTTGAAGCAAAGGCTTTTGTACTTTACTCTTTAACGGTTTGCTGATTGGCTGTGTTGATGCCTTCATTCACAGATGTATAAATAGGTGGATCACAGGGTTTTAAGTTACTACTATGTTTGCAATATACAAATCCATAAGTAAAGAAAATAAGACTCTAAGGACATTAAAGGAAGAAAATCAGAACTGTTAAACTTCGACATTTAAATTTTACAAAGCTCTTAAAATAATATTTTCCCTGTTTTTTTCTACAGTTAAGTCCATAGAATTTTCATTGTCTGTTCTTATACAATATTGAGGCATTCTCTAATGTTTCATGTTTCAGGAGCATGTTTGTCTCAGAGGTTTAATTAACTGATATTTGTAAATTGGCTTTAGATACTCTGATTGAGACTACTACACAAATATAAATTATCCTTACAATGAGTTACTAAAAAGTAACTTGTAGTATTCAATGCTTCAATTTGCAAAAAATACATACCTCATTTATAATAGGTTTTGGGGTTTTATTTCTTTTTTATTCAAGAGAGACTTATAATTCATAAAAAAAAAACAGTTAAAATGTTTTAAAAAAGTGAATAACTCAAAAATATCTGAGAAAACAAAACAAAATTGAAATAAAATTTCTTCTACACAAAATCATATGCATAACGTTTCAGGCTAACAGAGCATAGTAACAAATGGCCAATTTCGAATACTTGCAGAGGGAAATACATTTCTGAAAGAAATCTGCTTCTGAAAATACAAAATAATAATAATAATAATAATAATAATAATAATAATAAAGAATTAAAAAAACAACTAATTATGTGTAGACATATTTTTTAGCAAAATAATGCTATCGTTAAATATAACTTTTCATTTTTATTTTGCCAATTTTGTCCTTGGCTACCACAAATGTGATTTGCTTCAGCTGAAAGGAAATAACAGCTGTGAAGTTGTTCATATGTGATGAGTGAGAGCATAGTATAAAACAAGATACATACACCACAACAAGCAACAGAACACTGCTCAGATTAAAGCCTGAATCTCCATTACATCCCTGATTATTTACTCAGAACATTTCTGGGCAGTATGCCCTCAGAGGCACAAAAGCTTCTCATTAAGTACATATTCAAATGCCACTTAAATTTGTAAAACTAAATTATTTAATGAAGAAAATGAGAAAACAACGGAGTAAGCATGATGATATTAGCTGATATTAGTATGAAGTATAATTAATAATTTCACAAAGTGAAAGTAACATGCCCCTTTGAAAATTATTTATCAATTTATCAATTATTTATCATGAGAAATATTTAGCAGTTTAATTACATTTAAGAAAGAGACTGCTTTTCAGTTTCTTTGTTATGTTTAAAAGTTGCACTTACATAGCCATAAGTTACCTATTGAAAAGTCCACCTGCCTGATTATGTAAGAAAGTTAGCTCCCTAAAAAGCTACAGATAGTGGTTACTATTGTTCTTCGTTCTACTGAAAATAGCAATATAATTCCCTTTCTTCTAATCAGCTTTTCTTCTGAAAATTAAAAATCAGCTCAATTTATGCAGGAAAGAAAGAGGAAAAGGTAGTGGTCCTCATTTTTGCATAGTGAAGATCTGATAGCATTTCTGGTGAACTGCAATGTATATTCAATTACATCACGTTTGTGCTGTGCTTTAGGAAAAATAAACCATCCTCTAAGGTCTGAGGACAAAGCTATTTACAGACAACTAGAAGCCACTGTACTTTAACACCAATGGCTAAAACAGCTCACTGTTACTGTTGTCTCTTCTGAAATGTACCACCCACCATCTCACTGTGCTCACATTCACCGTTTGGTCTGCACAAATGTTCAGCAAGCATTGATGAATGTCAAAGGGTGTCATTTTTTCTGCATAGAAGAATTCAGTTACCCACCTTTGCTTCATCTGCATTTCCATGTCAGATGTCATTCTGTCAGACTGCTCCTCTACTGCCATACCACCAGCATCCGCCTCTGTCATCGTGGGCTGGCATGATGAAATAGGAGGCATTACTTTCAGAACAACCCTCGTATCATTGAAAAATACAGCCTTCTGGTAAAGATGTACCTTAAATGACTTTATTTTCTGCAGGAACAAAGTGCTCTTCATGAAATGCAATGATAAAACTAATGCAACATGTTTAAAATTATGTTGTCAGCTTACTGTTACATACTGAAATTTTAAAAAGAGATTTCAGGAAAAAATATTGGAAGGAAATAAGGAGTGACAATCACTATTATGTGAATAGAAATTAGTTTGTTCATTATATGCTCCTTAGAGTCTGGTCATTGCCATACTTCAGATTTCTCATGCCTTTTATCCAACAGAAAGTACTATTTGCAGATGATGAGGAAAGCTCTGATTTCAAAGAGGAAGTCAATAAATTGAAGTTTTTATGTGCATATCTTTATTCTTCTCTGCATATTTGATCAATATTCATAGTTTTGTTCAAACAAATGACTGCAGCTATTCAAATAACCAGCCTGACAAAGCAGTGCAAAGTGTAGCTACTGTAAAATTACAAACTGCAATTTTTCTAAGCTGTTTGCTTGATCATTTTTATAATTCTTTCCAGCTGTTCCTTTCATAGACTGAGTAAAAGGCTTTGTTTAGGTTATTAATTCCTTGTGAAGCTTGCACTGTGCTTGGGAAGAAGATTTGTTACTAATCACTGTTAAGGTGATATTTTAGACATGCTCTGATGCATTGCTTACGCGGATACTCAGGTTTGGTTACTATTTCCCCCTAACTTCATTGATCATTTAAATCTCACCCGTCCTTCAAACTTGAATTGGAGGTCTATAGCTGTTCTCACTATAAACTCAAGCATTCAACCATAGTGTTGAATTTGGGCATGGTCTCCATATCACTTCTTTGTAACCAAACCCATCTAGGTATAGTATTCTGTGATGAACTAATCTGAAAAATAGCAACACAGTGGAGCAACCTCCAAACCATTGTCTAAGCATACAACACATAAAGGGGCACATTTCTTGTCCAGTCAGGAGACTCCTAGGGCTAGCAACTAGTCTATGCATCAGCCACTTTGCTTAGTGCTGTTCCACCTTCCTTCAAAGTCAGGTCTCACACTGGCTACTGTAAAGCAAAGACAGTTCTACGTGAGCCCTTCTGGATTTCTTGCTGCCAACAGCAGCTTTTGAGAGTGAGCCAGCAGCCCAGGCTGGCTGCACAACATGGAGCAGCAATGGCATATGCTTAGAAATGAATGTTTTAGCCTGAACTCATTGCACCAACGAAGGACAGCTCTGGTCTGATTAACCAAATTTGTGTTGACCTCACAAAACTGCTTTAGTGGAACAAAACAGTTGAAGTAATCATGAAAAATTGTTTTCTTCTGACATATAGTTAACATTTTAATTAATATTTAAGTGTTTCTAAGTTCATTGCCAAGTTATTTCTAATTATATATTTTTTAATAAAACATAGAAGTGGTCTCTTTTGGGCTTAAAGACATATATTTATTTTTATTTCTCAAAGGAATCCCCAAAAAGTCTTTCTTTGTACAGACTTCAACGAGTGCTTTTTTCTCCTTTTCTTTATTTTTCTTTATAGTTAGGTATGAAAATAGGAATATGTAATCTACTTATAGGACATTTTATTGCAGCATTTGTAAATGAGATCATATTCTTCATAAATTTTTCAGCTATTTCTCCAGCTCAGCTGAAAGCTTAGCTGGTTGAAATGATAAAGGAATGTATTTGGCTTCTGAAATACAGAGGAATGTGTAATAAAGCTCCTGCATACAAACCTTAAGTATTTAAGAATAAGCAGAGCTCTTTTTCTCCTTTGGTTAGAAAGAGCCTTGACACTTAAGAAAGTGATATAGTGTTGTTACATGTTTGTGGAGGGTATTCTTTGGTCAAATAAGAAAAGCAGGAAACCTGAGTAGTTGAAGGGATCCATTCTGCACAATCTCAAAAAATCTTTTCTTTGTAATAATTTGATTTACCCAGGTTCCCTTTTTCTTATATAATGTTCAGACTTCCCCGAACACCTCTTCTCTAGAAGAGGCTTATCAACATCCAGGTGCTATGAAATATCCTTAGAACAGCCATAAAACGCACAACTATGGCTATGGCTTTGTCAGTGTCCCCCAGACTTTCTGTCTCATACAGGAAACCCAATGTTGAAACCTTCCTGATCATTTTCCTATTCATTCCAGGGGATTTGGCCTAGATGATCTTTAAAGGTCTCTTCCAGCTCCCAGGATTCTATGATTCTATGACTCTATGATTTTCTGCAGCTGTAATCATCTCCTCCTTTCTTCCTAGAGCCTTGGTGCTAGTAAAACTTTGATTGTTAAAACTTGTTTTCTGCCTCCTACTGCAGCATCACCATTGTTTTTACTGACAATATTGGTAATTTCTTTCGCTTTCAGCAGATATCTTCATTTTCAGAGCACTGTTTCCCTTGTATGTATGGAATACATCACTGTGTTTCAGTGAAACATTTGTAATTGACAAACTGCTTACAGTTAGGTATAAAAGGGAACCTTCCACTTTCCCAATATTCTTACAAGGGGACAGCTGTATAATGAGCCACCTTGAATTCCAGTATTCATTTCAAGCATTATATTTATGGATGGCAACACTGAACAAAAGAAATATTTCCGCTGAAGCATTTGTTTCTGTTATTTTCTTTTTATTAAGTTGCAATTTTTATGTTATGCAATGATTATTTCATATCTCAAGTCTTCACTAAACATTCTGAAAACCTCACTCAGCAGAAGTTCAGTTAACTGAACAACACAGAAATTCTGATCAAGGCTTCATTGTCCTATCCACACATAACAGGAATATACTGAATACTGAAGGAGAGATGATAAAGCAAATAAAATCCTATGACTGCAAAAAATCTGGGCTCTCCCTTTTGAGTATTGCATGAAGCATGAGAAGTGCAGTTGTGTCAAAATATCACATTCTGAAGTTGGTCACGGTAACAATTTCAGAAGTATTTTATTTATTAAAATTATGTGAGCAAATATGAAAACCAAAAATGCTTTAGATTGTAAGCGGTGGGTTTTATTACAGATTTTTTCTCATTGGGAGAGAAGCTTTTAAGGCTGCTGGCAGTGTTAACTGTGCATTTCTTTCTTGTCTTGCAGAGAATGACATAAAATCACTGATGTGTTTTCTTTAGTTTCCAAAAAGTAATGTAAGAGAATAAAACCAACTTAGCATGAAGTCACTCCTGCATACTGTAAAGTACTTTTATTGTCAAAACAGTATATTTTCCTCCTGCTAAAGAACAAAAAAGTTAGGAAAAGACAAGGAAGAAGACAAGATTTGCTTACAAGACTCATTTAAATCCTCTAATTAAAAAAAAAAATAAATAAGTATTGATATATATTATCAAATATTAGCACACAATAAACTACGGGGGAATGTAAATTTTGAAATAGCACTTAGTGCTGAGACTTGATCACAACTTGATCACTAGTCCCACTCAAAGCATTTTATTGATGAACATTATAGACCAGTACACAGTAGTAAGGATTTAAGTAGGCTAAGAATTATGTCATAATTTGACATGATTTAGACCAGAAGAGATGTATTGGCCATATCATGCCTAAGTCATACTGCAGGGGAAAAAAAAAATCCATATTAATTATGGTATTCCAGCAGTATAACATGGAACAGCAACAGTATTTGTGCGTGGTGAATGTGAATACAAGTAAAATCAAATAGCCGCTGAAAGAATATTTTGAGATAACTCTAGCTTGCAGATATTTGCTTTATAGCTTCTAGATAATGTGCTGTACCAGAAAAATATCATTCTTCTAAGTGTGCAGACTAGTGCAGTCTAGCTCCACTGAGTGTGTGACTGGCCCTGTAAACAAGGAGTGTATGGAGGTTTGACACCCATACTCCTTTGATAGGCTTGTTCTTTGAATGCATGTTCTTATGTCCTACATACAGATGCATGAGCAGTTGCCATGTTTCATTCCTCAAGGGTTAGGTAAAAGCAAACTCATAAACTTGCTGGAGTATTTAAGTACTTTCAGGTAGAGAACTAAATCATGTAACAAGCATCCATTTCAGAGAAGCAATTTTCTATCGCATTTTTTCTGCAGGCTGATTTATTACAAAATAGTGTGTTTGCTTATCTGCTGGTTAGTTTTCACATCTATTTTTTAATATACTAGTTATGCATTTACCAGAGAGGAAAGAAGATCAAACAAGTTCTTCAGCCCTAAATCAACCCAAGTGATGTTCTGTCTGTGACACCAGTGAGTATTTCCATCCAGGTGCAACGTTATTTTTAACCATACCTTCCTCTGGATGTTGTACCTACTCTTTAGATAATCCCAATCAACTCTACATATGGATGTAGTTTGCTGCTGGGTGCCCTACTGCAGATTCTTTGAATCTCCCAAGCACTGAACACCCACTGATATAATGAGTTGAGAAGTGACAAAGAAATTATAGCCAAAGATTTTGATGCTTTTGGTTCTCTGCTTGTTGCTTTTGTTTTTTGGTTTTTTTTTGTTTTTTTTTTCAAAAGAATGGATTATTCCTTCAATTCCTTCTTAAAACAGGATTCCATTAAAGAAAAGTATCCAACATTTTTTACATTTTTGCAAACCAAATTGAATGGAGCTGGCACTAGCCACTGCTCCCATGGCCTTTCCTTTTAATACCCCTTTCTAATCTTTTTGTATCTCACATACCATATCTTTGTCAAAATAGTCTTCTCCTGACCCTGGCCATCTTGAAAGGATGTTATGACATTTCAGAACCACCTGAATATATTTCATAACTCTGAGCAGTTCATTCCATAGCCTGATCCACACAAATAATAACTGCCCAACAGGCTGTGAACTGCAGGAGGGTTGTTGAATGGACACCATGTGGACTATTCCCTATGGGTAGGCAACTTAGACTACTACTATGACTTCTGAGTCTCTCCCATTTCTTTTTCACATCTACTACTTTTCAAGTTTAGTTCAGGGTTTTGCTTTTTCTTTTTAGAGTAATATAGCCTACTGTTATTGGAGACACTTCAGTAATTCTGTTTTATCATTTTTCTCCCAAATACCTGGGACCTACATTAGTTTTCTAAATTTTCCTCTATTACCTCCATCTCAGTCATTCTGTGTGTAAATCCTTTTCTCATCATTTTTTCCTTTTCTGAGATTCCTCTCTCTTAAAAGTGCTTTTCTTCACATCATATAGGAGATTTTGCCACTCTTACATTTTCATGTTTATTATAATTTTGCTGGCTACAAGAATATAGGCCACCCCTGTTGTAGTTCCAAAGAGCACTAGAGTTTAGAAACTGAATCTTACTGGCACCAAAAAACAGATTTTGGTCAAAGAATATCTATTATATTGTAATATATCTGAGGAAGAAATACTGGGAATGTTAAGAGGCAAGAACAAAAATGCAACTCAAAAAACCCTATGTTATTTAATAAAGCAGAGACCTTGAACATAGGTTAACCAAAGCACTGTGGAAAGTTCTTTGTATATTGTGAAAAGGAATCAGACTTTGAAACTTGCTGCATCTGAATGCAATCCAGACATCAAACAGCCATTTACATCCCAGGTACATATATTAAACTGCCATGCTTCTACATAAATTGTTTGAAAGTTGTATTTTTTCCTCCTCAGATCTCCTCTTTTTCCTACATGCTCCAGAGAAAAGCTAAGCTTGCTATTAAACTTTGAAATTAAAACATAGCTATGAGGAGCTGAATTGGATTTTACATCCTTATGAATCTTCAAAAGAATTGCTGTTTTTTGTTCCAGGCAGTTACAGATATGGAAGCAAAGGTTTCACATGTGTCCATTTATTAGCATTTAAAATAAATGAGACTGTGCCTGAAATCATTTATTGATTAACAGGGTTGTTATTATGGTTTATAATACGTAAGAAATAGATAACTTCTATGAAGTTTGCAGGCATGTCAATTAGAAAAACTTGAACGCATCTACAGAACTCATTGTAAAACAGTAAAAACAGTACCCGTCAATTTTATCCTTTGCCATCATCTTTTCAACAAAAATGTTACCCTCAAAATGAAAAAAGGTTACGAGTGTAGTACTGATCCAGTCATCAACCTGCTACACTTGTTTTACAAGAACAGCTGCTGAACATCTCAGAAAACAGCAAATTGGGATTCTTTTAATCTCCAGTGCAATGAGTGCCTCACAGTTCCATTTTGAGAAATTCTTACAAAACAGAAAGTATCTTCTAATTAAGACATATTTTGTCTCTTTAAATACATAGTTGGCAACTTATTTTACAACATAACAGCATAACTTTCTATACACTGTCTGTTGCTTGTCAAAAGAACATAATATATAAATATTGAAAATGAAATTGTGTGTGTCACATCTGTGAGAAAATATTTTGCTCATTCAAAATTGAATGAACACTTTATGGAAATGTAGAACATTCTGTCCCAGCAATTTTAGTCACTCAAACTTCACTTTAATATGTTGCACTGGGGCAAAGATTTATGTCTCCATTACAATAAAACAGAAATAGCATAGGGTACATTGTTTCTTTATGTAGAAAAATGAGTCAGATATCATACAAGCAGAGCCAATATTGGATAGAACAAGCAGACCACAAATCCATTTCTGTAAGTGTTTCTGGAGCACTGTCCAAATACCCCACTCAGTTTTGCACTTTACTACAATGGATAGTTGAGTTTTCCTCTCCACGTGGCACCACAGGAACACCTTTGTTCTAGTCATTATTCTCCAAGGTTAATTTTGATACAGTGACTCTCCTTCTTACCATACCAATCAAGACAAAAATATGGTTCACTCTCAACAGCAAGTTACAACATATTAGTAGCCTGAATAATCCCTGAAGGTGTTTGCATTTACAGAATAGCCACGGCTGGAAGGGACCTCAAGGATCATGAATCTCCAACCCCCCTGCCACAGGAAGGGCCACCAACCTCCTCATTTAATGCTAGACCAGGCTGCCCAGGGCCCCATCCAACCTGGCCTTGAACACCTCCAGGGACGGGGCATCCACAGGCTCTCTGGGCAGACTGTTCCAGTACCTCACCACGCTCTCTGTAAAGAATTTCCCCCTGACGTCCAACCTAAATCTCCCTTCCCTCAACTTAAAATCTTTTCCCCTTGTCCTGCAGTTATCTACCCTTTCAAAGAGTTGATTCCCCTCCTGTTTGTAGGCTCCCTTTAGGTATTGAAATGCTGCAATGAGGTCACCCCGCCATCCTTCAGGCTGAAGAAGCCCAGCTCCCTCAGCCTGTCCTCATAGGGGAGGTGCTCCAGTCCCCTGATCATCTCTGTGGCCCTCCTCTGGACCCACTCCAACAGTTCCCTGTCTTTCTTGTACTGGGGGCTCCAGACCTGAACGCAGTACTCCAGATGGGGCCTCACAAGAGCAGAGTAGAGGGGAACAATCACCTCCCTGTCCCTGCTGGCCACCCCTCTTCTGATGGAGCCCAGGATACTGTTTGCTTTCCGAGCTGCAAAGGCACACTGCTGGCTCATGTTAAGCTTTTCATCTATCAAGACCCCTAGGTCCTTCTCTGCAGGGCTGTTCTCAAGGACCGCTCCTTCCAGTCTGTATGGATGCCTGCAATTCCTCCGGCCCAAGTGCAAAACCTTGCACTTTGCTGTGTTGAACGTCATTAAGTTCACTCGGGCCCACCTTTCAAGCCTGTTGAGGTGTCTCTGAATGGCATCCTTTCCTTCCACCATGTCAATTGCACCACTCAGCTTGGTGTCATCAGCAAACTTGCTGAGAGTGCACTTGATTCCTTCATCAATGTCACTGATAAAGATGTTAAAGACAGACAAGTCCCAATACAGACCCCTCGGGGACGCTGCTCGTTACTGGTCTCCACCTGGACACAGAACCATTGATGACCACTATCAATGGTCATTTGGAACAAACAAGCTGTGTTTGTTACACACTATTAAATCTTGAGAAAAATAGTATCATCTTCACCATTCTTCCAAATGGAAGCACCTCCTGAAGAGGCAAACTGCAGAGGATTATTTCATTTCAATGAATTTCAGCCATCTGAAATACAGATATCTACTTTCTGAGCTGTGCTATATTTTTTTGTTACAGACCACAAAGATGTGGGGTATCATAATAATTCTAGACTATGATTAATTGTAGACGTCAGTAATAGGATGGGGTGAATTTTACCTCAGGAATGACTTTTTCTCTTTTCTCTAAAGGGAACTTGAGGTGATAAGCCAGGTAGTAGGGACCTACACTGTATATTTCAAAAGATAATTGAAATTAATCCTACTATGTTCATCTTATTCAGTTTTGTTGGAAAAATTATAATATGCAGTTTAGGCATCGATTTGAGATATCCCATTCACTTTGCATTTCCTCTCACATTGTAGGAGATTATCTGCATGAACAATGCCTTCTGAAGCTACTTAATAATACAAACAAACAAACAACATAGAGCAGAGATTGTGCTACTGTTATTCAGTCCAGGTCAGGTAAAGTGCAGAACAGGCAACTCCCAGGACTCAGTTACAACAGAAATAGGTCAAAACAGATTTATCCTTCTGTAGGTTTGCTCCAGTACAAGTCTTCCGCTCTGTTTTTTTCCCCAGATAACATTCAAATAATAGGTTTTATTACAGATTCCTGTCTTCCTGACATTTTTCATATGAGAGGTATTACTCTGCTGAAAAATAAAATAAGCAAATGTCTATATGCATTGCAAGTGTCTAATCCATGATTTTAGTTGATGCAGACAACAGTTTCTGGAGAGCAACCCAGAAGCTCAATTCAGTTGTCTAACCATAAGTATCTGTTGTCATTTGAGATGCCAGAGTGTATAAGAGTGTATAAGAAATTCTCAAATATGACACAAGTCCCATAAGATATTCTGCACTTTCAGAGGACAGTCTGTGGCCAGGCAAAAAGTCACACAGTATCATAGAACCATAGAATGGCCTGGGTTGAAAAGGACCACAATGGTCATGTAGTTTCAACCCCCCTCCTGTGTGCAGGGTCGCCAACCAGTAGACCAGGCTGCCCAGAGCCACATCCAGCCTGGCCTTGAATGCCTCCATCCACATTGGGGCATCCACAACCTCCTTAGGTAACCTGTTCCAGTTCATCACCACCCTCTGTGTGAAAAATATCTCAGATAGTAAAAGCAGTCTGTGTTGAGACAAATGAATAAGATCTCTACCAAGATCTCAATTGACAAAGAGACATTTATATGTGGGTGTATAAATCTGACACTGAATCACATCAGATTGCATCCACCCTGTACCACCGCAGTGGGTATGAACATATTGCAGAGAAATCCTCTGAGAGTGTCACCTATTACTTCCTACTGCTTTCTGAACACATGCAGCATGTCCTGGATAAGTTCCCCCAACAGCTTAAGCACAGTTTAATGGTGTATTAAATAGAGACGGTTTTATCCTGATTTGCTCCATTGCAAGATTATTTTTCTGGTGGGTGGTCATGCAGTAAAAGAAAAAAAAAAGATGGGAGGAAAGAGTAGGAGTCCATAGCTTAACCACCTATAAACATACATGGATTTAGCCACTTCCATTTTCCAGTTTTGAAACTGGAAGATTAATGACTATTTATACAACCTTTATTAAAAAATTCTTATTTTCAGAAGACTTACACTTGGTTTTCTATATAGCTGTTTCCTAAGCACTAAATAGCATATTACCTGAATCTGTAATCCTTGGACAGGGATTTTCTGAGAATCCAACATCTCCCCAATACCCTGTGCTTAAGAGCAAACATTCACGTATCTGTGATGTAATTTTTGAACACGTAGTTTGGGTAGATAGTCATCACCAAAAAAAGCAATTTTATTTGTCTCCTTTGACAACAGTTCAGTATCAGTACATACTGGATTAAAGTATCAGCATCAGCATAACCACGAATACTGCTAATATGATTACCAATAAAATCTAAAGAAAAGACTGTGAAAACAACTTAAAAATCATTAGAAAACATTCTTTAAACTAGTTAGGTAGATGCTTAAAGCAATAAATTACTTCAAGGTCTCAAATGTCCTAGTCTTTTCAATTGTTTTCAGTAGATCTGAGATGCAGACAGCAAAGGATAAAAAGGAATGAAGGAGATGACAACTAATTCTGACACCCTTTTCTCTGTGTGGTGCCAAAACCAAACAGTCCATACATTCAAGACCTCTCTATTGCATCTATACCTCCTCCCTTCCCTTCCTTTCCTCTCCCTTCCTTTCCTTTCCCATTTCTTCTCTTCCATCTTTCCAAAATGATATTGACATCTCTTGATTCTGTGGGGCCAAGATTAATTCAAATCCTACCATAATTTCATACATATTGTATAACTTCAAAATTCATTATATTTTCCTCAAAGGAATTTACTCTTTAAACCTTTTAAACACAGGCTACCAATGGCAATTCAGCTGACATGTAGACAGACATCTATGTAGACATCTTTTTTACTGGAAGTCTTCTTTCTCCTTCTTTTGTAGTACAAAGAGAAAATCCCACCTTTAAACAGGATGCTGAACAAGATGGTGGTCATAATTCAGTAGGTAATATACTTTCCTTTGAGCCAGTGCTGGAACACTGCCTCAGCACAATGTTTTAAATGGTCCTCCTTTTACTGTATGTGACATCTTTCAAAATGAGTCCTACTAGTGACATTCTTCACACTGAGCTTATGCTTTCCTCTGAAATTGTCCGTTTTATTTTTCATTCCAGCTATTATTTATTTCTAAAACAATCTGCTAACATTTCTCTGCCATCATCTCAAAAACTCATAGGAAAATAGAAATAAGCAACTGCTGGAGCCATAAACCAGTAATTTAAAATTACGATCTATTTTCTGTGTGCTCGTACAAACTCTCTGCAGCACTCTGCATGAACAAGCTTGCAAAATCAGCAGGCAAGCAATTCCTAGTATGTGTAGACTATGCCAAAGGTTATTAAGGTTCTATGTTTCTGTGCTGTCTAATCAGAAAGATTTCCTCTTCACAGGGGAATAAAACTTAGCTGAAAGGACTGCCAGAAGAACTGGAAAAGTCTGCAAATAGACCTCTAGTGGGTCATGTGTATAGCCAAACTTGATGAGTAACACTTGTCAGTGCCAAAAGAAGGTTAGTGGTTCAAACAGTCACTGAAGTTCAGTTTCGAGTTGGATTAAAAGGATCATTTTCTGCCCTCCTGTTTGTAAAATCTTCCATGGAAAGGGCCACTGCAGTGAACAGAAGAAGCGCTCAGTTCAAGTGACAGCTACTCAGGATGAAGGCAAAAGGTCAGAGATGACTAAGCAAGCCCTACTGTCTAGAATAAAAAATTTTTCTGCAATAGGAATTGTGAGTAAATGCCATTTTCCAGGATATTTCTCAATCATCTAAGGCTAGATCCCCTTGGCCAAAATCAGTCTTACGTAGATGTTTACCAAAGAAATAAAACACTAAGCATGCTAGTTTGGTTGCACTTTCAAATACTTTTGTTGGTCATGTTTATTATTTTGATGGTAATATGGCTATATATGTTCTAAGTCATAAGTTCAGACAAGTATTTTGCAATTTTTGTTATGTGACACAAGAAGTACACGTGCTGCTCTTGCACCTATCAGTGTGAGCTGTAAGCTGAATTTCCCCTCTGCCGTGCAGTCTTGCCTTTTACTTATTCAGCATCATTCTGTAGAAATAGGATACACAGACTTCAGGACTAACTTCTATTTCTGCTCAGGGGCTTTGAGCAACCTGGTCTAGAGGGAGCTATCCCTGCCTATAGCAGTGGGTTGGAACTAGATGATCTTAAAGGTCTCTTCCAACCCAAAACATTCTGTGATTCCATGAGCTGTAATTCAGATTTCCTTTACTTAGCTTACTTCTCCCACTCTTTCTTCTGACCTGTACAACTCATTTCCACCCAATGTTTGCATTTCCTATTTTTCATTTTTTTTCATTCTGTGCTCTCTCATTTTTTTCTCTATTCCCCTTAGTCCCTTTTTCTACTCTCTCCTTTTCCACAAGTTCTCTTCTTCCTGACTCATCATTCTCTGCATAGTCTTCTACATGCTTTCTCAAATCTCACTCTTTGTCTCTGCATTTTTTTTCCTCTCCAGCACATCATGAATCTATAGATTTACTCCTGGTTCACTGAGATTTTTCAGTGTTTCTATTTCCAGAATGCTACTGTAAGTTAAGAAGCCAAGACTAGCCAGTTTATCTCTTGGCTAGAAAAAGACACATATTCAAATAATGAAGCCTTAGTATGTTTATAATACCAGCAAGCTCACAGGGCTCATTACTAGAACATGATGCCAGCAGCTGCAGCTGGCAGAGCAGGCTCCAAAATTTATGAGTCCTGATGGAACACTTAGAAGGGTTGGCACTTTGACATCCATGACCTGCCACTAGGAGAACTGTATCTCTATGAAGTTGTTAAATGCCACATTAAGGTGTCTACCACTTCAGGAGTGATGAGAATGGCTCTTTTTTCATCCTAGGCTGTACAGTTGTGTTATAGTCAAGACCACAAATTGACAACAGCCTTTTGAGAACTTGTTCATGCAAAGAATATTGTTGCTGTGTAATTCAGTAGCAGGATGTGAAAAGACATTAGAAGACACTATGGACAATCACTGCTCTTCACTTTATCATCTTTCTCCTGCTGTTCCTTTTCATATTTCAGAAATGTGGCTTTCCTCTGAAGCTACTCATGTTTTGTAGACCTTAGAAAACTCTTGGTTTGGTTGAAATGGCATCTACATTTTTCACCACTGTGTCACAACAGTATCGCAATTGTTTTCAGGTCTCCTCTCCCATCCCTTTGCTATATTTGTTGCAGAATATATATTATTCAGTTATGTTCTTGCCAAGGAATCGCTACTAGAAATGCAATCCTTTTTTTGTGAGGAACTGTACAGTTTTAAACTTTAAAATCTCATTCAGCCTTTGGCTGTCTCCAGGCTGCCAGTTTGGCACCACATAGTTTGCTCAGCAGGCTAGAAATGTGACTGTCATTCCCTTGCCAGTGGAGAAATTTTCAGCAGCAAGCATAGGACCATTCTAAACATTGCATTCTTGCTTACTGGTATGTTTTGGGGCAGCACTGGAAGTCTTATCTTCCTTGGGGAAGATAAAATAAATTAACCTTAAAACATAGTACTTTTGTTTTCCTCTCTGTTCCACTCTGTTGCTGTAGGGAATTACTGCTGTCTGACCCCAGCATGACCAGTCTATACCACCAGTGAGAATCAATGCTGAGAATTAGCCAGAGGGAAAATTGGCTTACAAGCAATAGCTCACAGCTGAGGTTTGCCTAAGATCTGATTCAAGTAGGTGAGCTCTGCTAAAAGCTGGGAAATAGGATATGGTGCTGCAGTTTACACTGTCACTCTGCCACTTCCAAAGGTAGTTGTAACGCACTCACAGGGTGCTCTAGTCATGGTATCCACCTAAAGAAAGCTGTGTCCTCCAGCCACAGGAACCAATGCGTATACCCAAATAAAGCTCTCCAGGGAACATGTGGCAACCCAAGTCTCAGACTGCAGAGCATGCTTAAGCTTTCTGTTGGTATCTGATGGCAGCAGTGAGGGAGGTGCGCCTGTGGGAGATGCGCCCAGGTAGTACTGCTCAGCCTGGTGACAGGGCTTCAGGAGGAGGTGGGCAGGCTAAGGAGCATTATGGAGTCAGAAAAGAAGATTGTCTGATGGAATCATAACCCACCATACTCCCTGGGATAGATGTGTCAGTCAGCCATCACACAAGAAATGAAGGATCCTTGCCCACTCACCACCAGGCAGAAGGAGAAACCCTACAAGTCTGAGGAGAATAGAAGCAGGTTTCTGCTAAGGTTGGTCTCATGCAAGATGTCTCCCTGCCCAACTCACCGTCCCAGCTGCCTTCATACTACAGGTATGAGGCTCTGCAACTTGATGGACAAACAAATGATGATGTGGACAAAGGCCTATCCAGGTTTGCGGAGTCACGCTGTCCCCCCTACCATGACTACGTCCATCAAGAAATAAAGAAAGGTTGCTGCCATATGATCCTCCATTCTGAGAAGAAAAGAGGGCCTTATCAGATCCAATCCAAAAAGAGGCCTGCAGCCTTTCTGGGGCCCGCATAAGAAACTAAAATTCTCACAAGCCTGGTGCAGCCCTCTGATTATTATCCAGGATTGTTTTTTCATGTTGGCAACACTGAAGTAGCAAAAAAAAAAAAAAAAAAATGCAGAAACAGTCAAAGGAGATTTCAGAGCCTTGGGATAATTGGTTAAAGGATCAGGGCACATGTAGTGCTTTTTTGGAGAAAAACATTGAAAGGAACAGGCAGACCTAGCTGATCAGTACATGGCTCTGAGGCTGGTGTCACCAGCACAATTTTTGGTTTGTCACCCATAAGATGGTCTGCACAGTGCCAAGTCTATTGGTGCATGATGGGATGTACTTTTCTCAGAGGGGGAAAAAGAATTTTTATGCAGGAGTTAATAGGTCTGATCTATAAATTGAAAAGGGGGAAAGGATATAACCAGGCTTACCAATGATAATCTCTAGGACAGCCCTTCAAAATTTGATGAATCGTGTGCTAGTAAGATATCTCAGTCTGCTCCATGAGGAGTGAGTTCCATACGGCACATTTGAAATGTTTCTACACCAATGCATGCAGCATGAGGTACAAGCAAGATGAGCTAGAATTCTTGACTTAGTCCCAGAGTCCCACGTTACTGGCATAAGCGAAACCTGGTGGGAAGATACCTGTAACAGATGTGTTACAATTGATGGATCTGGGCTCTTGAGAAGGGCAAGGGAGGGTGGTGGCACTGTGTGTGAGGGAGGGGCTGGGTTGCATGGAGCTCAGAGTTGGTGATAACAACTCTGGAGTCTCTGGATAAGCATTAAAGGACAAGCAAATAAAGAGGATGCTGTGATGGAAACCTACTATGGGGCACTCAGACGAGATGATGATACTGATGAATTTTCTTTAAGGAACAAAGAGACACCTCTAGATGAGGAAAAGCTTGTTTGTTCAGCCTAGAAAAGAGGAGACTGAGGGAAGGCCTCAAGACAGCGTACAGTTTGTCATTAGAGGAGCAGAGCGGCAGCGCTCACCTCTGCTTTCTGAAGGCAATATGACTACAATGGAACAGCATGGAGCTGTGTCAGGGGAGGATCAGACTGTGTGTTAGGAAAAGATTCTTCACCATAAGGTGGTCGGGCATGAATAGGTTCCCCAGGGCAGTGGTCATGGCCCCACACTGCCAGAGTTCAAGAAGTATTCAGGAAAATGTTTTAATTTTTAGGTGGTCCTGTTTGGAGACAGGAGTTGGACTAGCGTATAATTCTGCACTAGCCTACCAATAACACAGAATTCATTTACTTTCATAGTGTATGATGCCACAAAGTACTGGGCAGAGAAGTTTATTTGTAACACCAGTAACGGAATATGAATATAAAATACAGACATTAATTTAAGATAGTGTTGTCATATTCTACATCTCCTATATATGCATATATATATATATGTTATGTAGATATAAAACAGTCATATCTCACACTAGTTTTATTCTCATCTACCACCACCGATTTTAATGAAGTTATTTTTGATTTACACTAGTATGCAAATACAGTGATATCTATGTTATACAGATACATAAATGTAAGAGCTTGAAGGAGGCAGATAGCTTAAAAAAATCAAAAACTCTGAAAAATATGGTTGTTCAGAAATACATACTACATCATGGTAATTTGTAAGCTCTCGTGTCAGATGATAGTCATATTAGAAATGGTTGAAAACTTATCTCTAGAAATATTTGACAACAATTACTAGAGCTATATACTTTCTGAACAAATCCCTGTGGTAAAAAACTGCACAGATAAACAAGGCAGTATATCTCTGTACAACTGTTGTTAAAGTGAATGAAGTAAACATTACAGACTACTATTAAATTCTATACAATTTTATATTACTTCTAGCATCAAACTTGATATTTCATGTAACATGAAGAAAAATGTTTATGGCAGAGAGTTGGGATATGAGAAGAATAGCATGTGCTGTACATCAAGCCTTAGGAAAATCAAGGAAAAACTCACTTCAAAAGCACTTTCAGTTACAACTTCTCATTTTCCAAAAAGACCATAAGTAAGAGAAATGGGTTTTTGGCAGAAAATTACAATTCTCAAAAGCACAGAGTTTCACCAAAGATAATATTAGTGTTTGTTAAACTTTGACAAAACAAACTCATGCACTGAACCTTTACTCATTTTCTTTATCTGCTCACCTTTTGAGTCCCATGGCCTTCCAGAAATCAGCAGCTCCTGATAATGATAACTCCTCAGGAATCACACAGGTTCTCTTGCTTGAAAGACTTTCAAAAAAAAAAAAAGGAAAAGAAAAGAAAAGAAAAGCACCTCTACCATACAGGTCTAAAAAAAGCTGAAAAAAATACAACGTTATCTCACTCTCCCTATAATATCAATTCTGTATCAAAAACCTGAACAGGAAATAGTATAAAATAAAGAAAACAAAGAATCAACACGGTATATATATTACCACAGTGTAGGAAGAAATGGCAGTCTTCTTACAAGTATATTTTCAGTTACTCTAAAAAAAGGTGTCATCTTCAATTTATTACTACATTGTGTTATACACAGGACTTAACATAAAGATAATTTCTTTGCATTGATGGGGATTTGAATTATTCAATAAATATCGAACTTAGAAGGTTTAGTAACTCATTTTTAAGGCCAATAAATTATATATAAATTCACAATGTTTCCATCCTAAAATGGAAAAAACTGTTTAAGATATTTATTTCCAACTTCAGTGGATTTGTCCTTTAGAAAAGGAAGTTACTGGTCTATATGATAATCTATCTATATCTATATCATAGCTGTACCTGAAAACTGAATGTTAATGCATTTATTATGCAACATATAAAAGTTGAAAATGGTTGTGGGTTTGTTTTTTTGTTGTTGTTGCTTTATTTTTCTTTCTGACTGTGAGTGCTGTTTTAGGCTTTTTTTGTTTTATTGTGGTTTTTAGTTGTTTTGTTGTGGATTTTTTTTTTTTTCTTTTTTTTGCTAAGGATGTAAATTTCTGTACATCAATATCAAACTATGAAATAGAAGTCAGTGAGTTGTTATGATGTGAAATTCTTTTTTTCACAAATACATTCATTTTCTGGGGCTATACACTATAGCCATGCCTCAACAAATTCAAATTATGCTATACAGATGAATGAGCACTTGTTGCTTCTCGAAGGTTTCAAAACAGAAAAATAGTAAGCAAGCACCTTTATCATATTTGGAGGCCAATCACTATATTCAGTAAGGTATGTTGTTTTCATATATACATACACTCGCAAAGAGTGTCACTGCGCTGTGATTTTTTAAGTTTATTGTTTCTGAATAAGAAAATTGGTTCCCATTCTTGGTTATTTCTTAGATCAGGAGGCAGAAATTCATTCTTGTACGTAAACAAGATGAGATTTTGACAAACTAGAGGGCTGGGCATACTCCAGTCACAGAAAGTTTAACAAGAGCAAGTGCAGGTTCTGAACATGGGATGGGGCAATCCTGGATATAGGTACGGAGAGCAGGGGATCAGATGCTGGAGGGCAGCCCCACAGAAAGGTATCTGGGAAGTTCTGGTTGATGGAAAGCTGAATACAAGTCAGCAGTATGCCCTCGCAGGCAAAAGGGCCAGCTGTGAAGGTTGGTGAAGCATCCAGAGGGTAAGATGTATGAGGAACGGCTGAGGTCCTTGTGTGTGCTCAGCCCAGAGCAGAGCAGCTGAGGGGAGGCCTGATGGCGGCTGCAGCTCCTCACAGGGAGCGGAGGGCAGCGCTGAGCTCTGCTCTCTCTCTGACAACAAGGCCCGAGGGAATGGCATGGATCTGTGCCAGGGGAGGGGCAGCTGGGGGTCAGGGAATGGTTCTGCCCCAGAATGCAGTAGGCATGGAACAGGCTGCCTAGGGCAGTGGGCATGGCCGCAAGCTGCTGGAGTACAAGAAGCATTTGGACAGCACTCTCAGACCTAGGGTCAGATTTTTGGGTGGTGCTGCGTGGAGCCAGGAGTTGAACTCAGCGATACTTGTGTGTCCCTTCCAGCTTGGGATATTCTCTGATTCTAATATCAAACAAATGTATTCACAGAAAAAAATATTTAATTTATTCGAGACACAGCCAGTGAGCCTGCAGAATGAAGTGCCTAATTTCAGTGCTCAGAAGGGGACATGCAAACAACTACCTTACTTGCAGATACTTATTACCCTTTCTCAAGCTTCATAGTAATCCTCAAAGGTCTAACCCAAAAGTCATATTTTAGCTAAAGGTCTACTGTCTGCTTTAATAACAAGGGAAATCTACAGCATTTAAAGAAAGATCATAGGTATTTTTGCTTGCTTCTTTTCTTGGAAAATAAAAGGCTTTCCTAACTTGGCTGAAGTATCCAGAATATAAATTCAATTGGATACATACTTTTTCTTGAAAGTTTCATCCCCTGATTACAGAATTTTGGCAGGCTTATAAAGTCTGAAATGACTGGCAAATAGTCACAAGCAGTTGTCCCCAGGGCTCAGTTTTAGGGCTGTTAGAACTGTTGGGCGCAGCGAATGACTAGGATGCATCTTCAGGAAGCTTGCTCATGACACCAAACTGAGAGGTGTTGATTCTCTGGAGGGATGAGAGAACTTGCTAAGGGATCTGGATAAATAGGAGTGTTGAGCAATTATCAGTGGCATGAACTTCAACAAAGGTAAATACCACGTTCTGCACCTGGTATGGAGTTATGCCAGACACTGGTCTAGACTGGAGTATGAGTGGCTGGAGAGCAGCTCAGTAGAAAGGGATCTGGTGATGATGACAGCAGCAAACTCAACATGAGCCGGCAGTGTGTCTGGAAGACAAGAGGGCAAACAGCATTTGGGGGTATATTAAACATACTATAGCCAGTCATTTGGAAAAAAAAAAGAAAAAAAAAAAAAGAAAAAAAACAACATGATTCTCTTAACTATATTTAGTAGCCTCTCCTTGAATATTGGTGTCAATAGGATTAAGCTCTCAGTTCTTAATTTTGCTACAGAACTACCACAGAGAGCTCCATAAGTTTCCTTGGCAATTCTGTGACAGCTGCACAGAGATTTTCTATCCTAGAATGCAAAACTGCTCCAGAGCTTGCAAACTGATAGATTAACTGATAAATCTACAGGCAATTCTGTTGCTATTTGAGGTACTTGGATGGAGTGTCAGAGAAGCACTTGCTGTCCTCAGTAAAATAATGTACATTCTTCAAAATGTTAGGGTGTTGTTTTGCTTTGTTTTTAAAGTTTTACTCTCAGTACTCTGTTGTGGAGTGATAAATGATAACAGAAAAGCCCTGGAAGTGATCTAAAGATGCACAAGCACTATTTGCATTTAACAAGTAATATTTCAATTTTATAACCTAGGTTTATGCAAACACTTCATAGTAATACACTATTTAACAAACAGAGAAAGCAAATTCTCAGTAGATGGAAAACACAGTGGCATGTTACAAATTCATGATAAATTTAAGCCAGTACAATGTGAATTTCATCAACCAATTGAAAGATTTCAGCAATAAAGTAACAGCTAATTCATCAAAATTATGTTTTTGTGTTTCTGTTACTTACTTCCAAAGACTCATTTTGACGTGAAAATTTGGATTGCTAAAACATTATATAATTTTTTGAAGTGACTTGTGTGTACATTGAAAAGTGTCATAGAGGGGAGAGAGATCTACAGTTATTGGCCAAATTTAAAAATAAATAAAGAAATGGTTTGCAAAAACTTGGTATTGATCTGAAGCCAAGTTATTGCTAAATACATTATCTGTCTTTCTTAGCATATTTAACTGATCCCAAAGCTAAAGATCTCATCCTGTTTTGATATTATCTATAGGGACAGGATGCAGCTACAAAGGTTAAGACAAACATTTACTGGAATTTTGGATCTATTTATCTCCAGAATAGAAGCCTCACTATCCATTAACATATTTCAGTGAGAAGTCAAGGTTAAATATGCACCAACATTATTACTGCAAAGAGAAATAGATTTGTATTTCTTTCTGGCATTGGCTGCACTGCAGTGGAGTGCACACATACACGACTGTGGCAATATTTAATGAAAGTTGGTAGGATTTTATGCTCCAGATGCAGGCGGTAGTGAAACAACAGTATTTGACAGAATCATTTGTTCCGCAAACGTGAAAGCTGCACCCTTCTGATACCTCCTAGAATCCAACAAATTAGGATGTCCCTAAACATGAAGGTGTGTAGCAGTCAGAATGGATTGCTTTGTTGGCTTACGTATGCTTGCTATAGATTTTAAATTCTCTCTTTCTAACTCAGGAGCAGACTTGTAGTTGTCTTTTCCTTGTGTTCAAACCCAAAGACGACCTTTTACACGAACAACAGTTTCTTCACATTTTGTAGACTAAAAGAAGCAATAAGAGAGAAGTATCATGCTGTCCATAGTCTGCACTCAAATCAGTGTACATTTCCATCACCCAGTTGGTCAGAATTAACAGAGAAGTCAAGTGATGAACCAAAAACATGATTATTAAGTGTTGAGCTTCTTTGGGAAGCTGCAAGCCTCTCCCATTGTGACACAAGCATCCGTTACGGGAAGACTCCCAAAAATCTTGGAGTCTTATAGTTTCACATATTTAGAGACTGATTGCCAGTATAATAATGTTTTTGAATTTAAGAAGATTCTCATATATTCTAGTGTGAAAGGGAAGAACTACAGAAATCAGCAGAAAGATTAATCAAAAGGTGTTGGATTGGTTCACATAAAGACTTTTACCTTAGCTATTCCAAATAATTTCATTCACTAAAGTGAATCAGACAATCGTTTTCATTTACCAGTGTGTCATGGATTTCTATACAGACTTCAAATATCTACATTCATTTAGCTGCATCCTTGTTTGAATGAGGCTTAGGATGATCTACAAAGGCACTTATTTGAGCTGTCATTTCCACCTGAATTTTGGAAGTTATTCTCCCCTCTGCAATCACAATGAAAATATGTAAAATAAATGGATGCATAGGCTACAGATAAAGCAAACCTAAGTCATTACATTCTGGTAACTTTTTCTATATAAGTAATCTGAGGAATACTAATGCATAGTCATACCACTCTGTCTACTCTTTTTTTGTTTAAATATCAGATTACCTCACAATCAGAGTTGCATGATTATTTTTTAGGCAGTTATGTGGAACCTGAAAAAAAAAAAAAAAAAAAAAAAAACACTTGTAGGAATGTAGTTCTCAGATTTTTCACCTCAGAATCCATTGCACTCACCGTTATGTGCTTTTACTTCAAGTTTTATCTTTGACAATGGAAATTCAAGTCTTATCCACTGAAAGTGGCCCAATTTTATGTGGAAAATTCTGTGTGTATTTAAAATAATAATAATAATAATAAAGAAGTTTTCACTATTCAGTAGGAAAAGAAATCATTACTTTCTCATAGTGGAAATGCTGGTGAGCGCCCAGGTACATCCCTGAAGGGCAAGAGCAGGAAAGCCAGCAGTCCCCAGACTCCTTGGGGGAAGCTGATGACACCAGGCCCCCCAGCCTCTCTGGACAGGTGCACTTGCATTTACTGGGAAGCATTGCACAGAGCAGTGCAGTGTAAGAACCACACATGCCTTAATCCCTGCCCTCTCCCAGGAGCCAGGTCATCTCATTCTAACAGGCAGGACATATCCACCCCCAGTTGGGTCTCCAACCTGTGAACAGCTTCTCAGAAGGTGGCACCTAAGCCACTTTGCTCCTGTCTCTCCTAACAGACACCAGGTAGAGGAGGAGGGAGACAACAACACAAGTGTCCCAAGTTGGACAGAGCTCCCCAGGCATACAGACTCTATGTCCAGCAGCTCCCTTAAACGCTCCCCAGGCATACAGACTCTATGTCCAGCAGCTCCCTTAAACTTTACCTGGGTGAAACACAGAAGCCCTTTGTCCCAGTTCATCTGGATTTAAGAGCCTTCTTCATTGGGCAATCAAACCTTTGGGAAAGGAGGAGGGTTTAGAGTTGGGGATTCTTTCCCACTTCTTCCTTACATGCTCTGACAAGACCAAACATATCCAAAACATATAAATGGAAAATTCCCTTGGCTTATGAGGAGAATACTATTTCCCTGCCCATTTGCTACTAATTATTTCTTTCATTTAGAAAACAAATTCTAGAAATATCCACTAGTACTTCTAATTGCAGAAAACCGAGGTTGATATATTCCAGTACAGAATAAATGTAAACAGTTCAGAAGCAATGACAAATATTCCATTTTCCTTCATAGAAGTAGCCAATATCTGTAATAAATCTACTAATGGGTGTCTGCAAAAAATAAATAGTTGTTTACTCAAACTACATCTAAATCAGCTTCAAAATAAGGTTTCATTTATGTCCATTAATTCACCTTCAGTTTCAGAACAAGGATTCAGTGATTTCCCATTTCCTCTGAAGTTCTGAGTTAGGTAACTGTTGTTTCTTTCTTCTGGCTGCAAAAGGCATCCAGGTGCTTCAGATATTCCTGTTTTTATTGAATTTCACACGTCAGGAAATTGATACACAAGGAAAAATCACAATCAGGACACAAGGAAAAATCATAATCAGGATCCAACTTAACTGAATGAACTTATCATTCAGATTGCCTTTATAGTTAGCTGGAAGGTCAGCATTTTCTAGGGCATAGTTCAAAATTTAATATCTAAAGTAGATCATATCTTCACTGTGGAGTATTTTTCCATAACAAAGTTCCTCAGTTTAAAAAAAAGAAATAAATTCTTATTTCAGCCTCTGTCACTATAAACACTTTTTCTCGTGGATATGGTACATGTGAAGGAGCTATACTGTAATTGTTACATTGAACAATATAGGCAACGTAGAGAGCTGTAAGAACCACTGTGTTCCATTCGTAGTCTGATCATGGCATGTAAATCCAAAAACAAATTGTTGTGCTTGAAACAACAAGTTGCAGATGGAACTATACACTTCAGAAGTAATAGAGAAACAGCAATATATTTATTAATGTAAATCAGTGATTTAATAAAGCTTACCATGAATAAGACAGAAACATAAGATTCAAGTTGGCAAGACATCCTTGATTACGTATTGCATAGAGGGGAGGGTTAAACATACTCATCCAGGAGATCCTCCATTGAGTATGAGTTTCAGAGTGGACTCCCTTGCTTTCTAAACACCTAGAACCACTGAGGTAGGGAGCCTAGGTGTACCTAAATTCACTCCTAATCCCAGACTTGATCAATGGTTTATGTCTAAGGGATTGTATGGGCAAAATCAACTTAAGATATAATTGTAGCTAAGCTCCCAAAGCTTAACAAACTATTAATCACTTATGAGTGATTCATATCAGCAAGGATTCTGAGTCTCTTGACATTAAGGCACAAGGAAACACCACAGAAGAGACAACCTCAGAAGAAGTTCCTGCTCAAGGGGAGACCCTGTCACATCACAGAATCACAGAATCACAGAATGGCCTGGGTTGGAAGAGACCTCAAGGATCATGAAACTCCAACCCCCCTGCCACATGCAGGGCCACCAACCTCCACATTTAATACTAGACCAGGCTGCCCAGGGCCCCATCCAACCTGGCCTCGAACACCTCCAGGGATAGGGCATCCACAGGCTCTCTGGGCAGCCTGTTCCAGCACCTCACCACTCTCTCTGTAAAGAACTTCCCCCTGACGTCCAACCTAAATCTCCCCTCCCTCAACTTAAAATCATTTCCCCTTGTCCTGCAGTTATCTACCCTTTCAAAGAGTTGATTCCCCTCCTGTTTATAGGCTTCCTTTAGGTATTGAAATGCTGCAATGAGGTCACCCTGCAGCCGCCTTTTCTCCAGGCTGAACAAGCCCAGCTCCCTCAGCCTGTTTTCATAGGGGAGGTGCTCCAGTCCCCTGATCATCTTTGTGGCCTTCCCCTGGACCCTCTTCAACAGCTTCCTATCTTTCTTGTACTGGGGTCTCCACACTTGGACACAGTATTCCAGATGGGGCCTCACAAGAGCAGAGTAGAGGGGGACAATCACCTCTCCGTCCCTGCTGGTCACCCCTCTTCTGATGGAGCCCAGGATACCATTTGCCTTCCAAGCCACAAGGGCACACTGCTGGCTCATGTTAAGTTTTTCATCCATCAAGACCCCCAGATCCTTCTCCACAGGGCTGCTCTCAAGGACCGCTCCTTCCAGTCTGTATGGATGCCTGCAATTCCTCCGGCCCAAGTGCAAAACCTTGCACTTTACTGTGTTGAACCTCATCAGGTTCACCCAGGTCCACCTTTCAAGTCTGTTGAGGTCCCTCTGAATGGCATCCCTTCCTTCAACCGTGTCGACCGCACCACTCAGCTTGGTATCGTCAGCAAACTTGCTGAGGGTGCACTCGATTCTGTCATCGATGTCATCAATAAAGATGTTAAAGAGCACCAGTTCCAAGACAGACCCCTGGAGGATGCCACTCGTTACTGGCCTCCATCAGACACAGTCATCTTGAGCTTCTTACGATTTTATGGGGACAGATTATTAACTCATAGTCATATTGGAAACCAATTGTGTTTTTCATGTAGACGCTAGTTCCTCCAAAGTCTAAGTCAAGCCAGGCAGAGTTCAGCACTTTGATTAGGTTGCTGCAGGCTCAGCTATAAAGCAAGGTGCAACTTTCTCCATCACCTACCCTGGGTTAGAAAGCAAACAGTATTGTGGTTAACTCCAGACCAGGAGAGGTTTTAGGTGAAAAGTCAGACTGGAAAGAGGAGGGCACACTGTCCCACAGCAATCTGTCACCCCCTGTCCTACACATAGTAACTACATTTCAGCTCTTGCTTGAAAGGACAGAAGAAAAACTGATGGACTATAAGAAAGAGAGGAAGCTGCATACAACCATATGTACAAATGCCATTGCTACATATTTTAACTACAGGCTTCTAATAAGCCTCCAACTCTGCAGGGCCTCTGGTTCATTTTGGAGCACTAGAGAAAAGACAGGTAAGACAGCAATCATGTGGCAAGCACAAATTTTCACCTCACATCTAATTCACTTTGCTGACTGCCCTATTTAATATCTTCTAGTGCACACTGCATACTGAAAATTCAGGTAAAATGTCTCATATGGGAAAACTTTAACATTACTGCTAATTACTAAGTTTGTGCAGTCTAAGAGACCCAAACAGCACTTCTATTTCTCTGACATGTTCTCTACTAGAAGAGAAAGGAGAAAAACAGTTTAAAAACCCTGATTAATGCATGTCTTGTGATATCTTACTAATTGAAGCAGATTCCAGCTTTTACTAAATATAGCTCCACAAATGATGTTACTACTAGCACTAAGGAACTGAGAATAAAGTTTAACAGTTTAATAGAATTTAAAGATGTGCTCTGTATTACTAATGACCTCTATTCTCACAAATTGTTACAATAGACTTTCTCACTATTGTCTACCTGCTGTATCATTTAGTCACCAAATAGAGTCCACAGTTGTTTCTGAAGAGTTTTTTATAAACAACATAGCTGAAGATTTAGTTATAAATCCCGTGTTTTTACCTTCTAAGAAATAAAAATGCTAACTCTTCCTGCCTAAAAAAGCCACAATTTAAAATGCTGTAAACATTTAATTATTTTATGATTTAATGCAATTTTATTTATTTTAAATCAGAGTACCAATTTTGAATATAGATCTAAAAACCCTGGATGAACAGCTGACCCAATATATCTGGCTGGTAATACTGCTTTCAGCAAACACATTTGATGAGTAAACATGTCCTCCTAGCCACCTACATTCATATCCATCTGTTAGGATGGCAACATGCCCCACACAAGGTATCATGCCAGTATTAGAAGACCAGAGAAACAAGCCAAAAGTGAGACTAAGGAGAAATTCAAATAGCACTGCACTTATCTGATCTTCGAGAATTTTGTCCTGCTTGTAACAAGCGGTATTACACTCTTAAACACTGACTTTAAATTCAGTTCAGGTTGTGAAAAATTATGGGACAGCAGGCACAGAAGCAAAAGTAGTTGTTTGGCTTTGGATACTCAGAGCAGCTCAAAACTGCTGAAATGGATTGTAACCTGTAGTAGAGAAGATCATTAAGGATATCCATCAATTTACTCTGAACAGCTACAGACACCTAGTGCTGTAGGCAAAGATAATTCCTTGGAAGACAGGACCACCTGGGCTAGTCACAGTCAACACGGAGAGGCTAACTACAAGTTTTGTCTTCATAATGACAGCCTGGAATGGCAAGAAGTATCATTCACCCAGTCTGAAATGTAAACCTTGTCATAAGTTTGTTTTACAAACCTGTGTGTTATGCTTCTCAAAAAGCACAAAATCTCTGGAAAAAAATGTATGCACTTACAGGACTAGAACCTACGTGCTCACTGCAGTTGTGTGCCTTCACCACTGCAAAATGGGTAAAAAAGGAAAAAGAAACTGACATTTTACACTTTCAAGAATATAATGAGCAAAATTTTCCTAATTTTGAGGAGTTTTCTCTACCAAAGATAATTTTTGTTTTGATAGAAGTGCTGTGTCTTTTTCAGAAATATAAAATTGTCACAAGCAGATTTTATTGTACGGAGGCATCTCATTAAGAAAATATAACTTTAAAAAGAAATATGAAAAAATTACAAATTACCTCTAAAAACATGATTAATAAAATATTACATTAGAAATGACCTGTACACTTTTGAGAAAAGATCAAAAAGCATTTCTCACTTTGACATTAGAGGTTCATAAGCTTTGGAAAATACCCGTTTTAATTAGTCAACCATATGCTACTGTGTATGCCTCTTTCTAAGCAGAAAGCCTCTGCTCTGGGCTCTGAGACTCAACCACACTGACCTATCCAAATCTCCCACTGACTCTACAAACTATTTAGGATCCAGTCCAAAACCTGGTGGAAAAGGCTCGTATTACACTTACTCTGTTCCCTTCAGCATGATAACTGTGCACAGCAAGGAGATACAGTTCATCCCTTTGATATGATTAGAGTTAACTTTGAGAACTTAGACCTTTCTGTACAAGAACAGAGTGGGAAACACTTACTCATCTTTAAATGTTTTTAATTGTGATAAATCTATGACAAGGGGATAAACCTTCCTGTTCTCTCTGAGGGGGACAATCCCAAATATGGCTGCGGAAAGCAAACATAGAGCATGACTGCAGAGAGGAAGAAAGGAGAGAATGAGTGCCACCGCTCCTCAAGTGATTCTCCCTGACTCAAAGTAATGCCAGAAATACATTTTCTTTGAGAAGACCGTGGAATACATTTGGATCTACCTCCCCTGATGAACTATCCTGAAGATAAAGAAGGCAGGATAAAAACAGTCAGAAATCAGAGCTATTCCATTAATATGGGAAAGAAAAACCTCAAATACTGGTCTGCTTTCAGTTACCGTCTCTATGAATAATCCATACTGTGCTGAATGGCTGTGGGCAACATGCCCTCTCGAAAAGCTCATTTGCTGTTTATCTGGTCACCTAAAATTTTCTGATCTCAAGTACATTCAAAGGACTTCAGTGATCAAAACCACCTTAAAACTGCAGTGACTATGCACTATTGCATTCTTCACCTGCTTCAGTGATACACATCCGCTTTTTTTATTGTTTAGGTTTTGGGGTTGGGGTTTTATTTCAGGGTGGGGGGATTTGTTTTTTTGCTTGTTTGTTTGGGTTTTTTTGTCTTTTTAGATTAAGAATAATGTGAGGCATTTATGCAAGTATGCTTTTCACTTTCACATCATATCTAGCCCAGAAGGGATTCAGCTTCTGTTCACCCAGGCTGGAACCACACATCAGTGTGATAAATAATAGGAATTATTTTCCTTTCATCTGTTACACCACTAAGAAAACCAGCATCTTGCACTTAGAATTGCTTCGGTAGCTACTGTACTTGAGTTTGGTGATATATAATCTAGAAAAAGCCATACACTGAATAGAAAAGTAGTAGGTATGTTTCCATGAGTAGAGGGGAATTTCACTTCTAATGTCTGTTTTCTAACTGAATGTTGCATTTAGCTGTAGGTTCTACTTCTCACTGCCTGAGAAGTCGGTGTTTTCTTTCATTTCTCTTAAGATGCTGCTTAGAACTTTTGAAAAAAAAGCTACTCTGTATGCACTGCTTGGAGTTGTATCAGGAAATATTTAAATTGAAAAATGTTTTCTAGTTACAGGTTTATATGTCAGAATATATCAATTACATTATGATTTACCTAGATTTGCATGAAGAATTCAACACTGTCTTGCACAAAATCCTTGTTTCTAAACTGGAGAGACATGGATTTGACATGTGGACAACTTTGTGAATAAGGAATTGGCTGGGTGATCGCACACAAAACTGAATTTCTCTATGTCCAGTTAGAGACAACTGACAAGTGGTACTTCCCAGAAGTCAGTACTGGGACCAGTATTATTTAATATCTTTGTCAGTGATATGAAGTGTGATTGTGAGCAACCTCAGCAAGTTTGTGGAAAACACCAAGCTGCACAGTGTGGCTGACTTGCTGGAGGGGAGAGATGCAAGAGGGAAGAGGTCCAGAGAGACCTTGACAGGCTTGAGAGGTGGGCCTATACAAAACTCAACAAGGCCAAGTGCAAGATCCTGCACCTAAGCTGGAGCAATCCCAATCACAGATACAGGCTGGGCTGTGAACAGATTGAAAGTAGCCCTGCAGAGAAGGCCTTGCAGGTAGTGGTGAATGAAAACCTGAATGTGAGCCTGCAATGTGTGCTTGGAGCCTAGATAGTCAACAGTATCCTGGGTTGCATCAAAGGAAGTCTAGTTAACAGGTCATGGGAGATGATTCTCTCCCTTTAGTCCTCTTCCATGAGACACCACCTGCAGTACTATATTCAGCTCTGGGGACACAAGCATATAAAGGACATGGACATGTAGTAAATCCAGAGGAGATCCATGAGGGTGATTAGAGGGCTGAAGCACTAATCCTATGAATAAAGGCTTGGAAAGGTGGGGTGTTTCAGCATGAAGAAGAGAATGTTCCAGGTGATACCTTGTGGAAGCCTTCCAGTACCTAACAAGAGCCTACAGGAAGGATGGGGAGAGGCTCTGAATCAGTGATTGTGGTGATAGAACAAGGGGTAGCAGTTCTGAAGTAAAAGAGAAGAGATTCAGATTAGACATAAGGAAGAAATTCTGTACTCAGGAGGTGATGAGGCACTGGAACAGGCTGCCCAGAGAAGCCGTGGATGTCCCATCCCTGGAAGTATTCAAGACCACGTTGGATGAAGCTTTGGGCAATCTGATCTAGTGAAAGGTGTCACTGCTCATGGCAGGAGGCTTGAAACTAAATAATCTTTTAGGTCCTTTCCAACTTTAATCATTCTATGATTCTATGACAGCATGGAGAAAAGTTAGTTCTTATAAATCCAATAAAAGAGAACAAACGGACACAGTATTCATAAAGCATGGAAAAGAGAAAGCCCTATTTTTAATATGCTTTGCTGCCTCAGCTCGAGAGCTTAGTCTTCTAATCATTTACTGAATTTCTATCCTACTAATCGAGTTCTCAAGTCTCAAATGTGCTGCCAGGCTGACACCTTGCTGTTTATCTATGTAATGTTCAACTGTGCAGGGAGCTATGCAAGTAATAAATACAATTACAGACGCAATGCAATTTGCTTGTATTCAATATCCTTCATACCTAAGGTCAAAAAATTGCTTTGTAGAAACAGTCAGTCATGGACTAACTAGAAAAAGAATATTGTAAGGAGTGATTTAGTAGAGGGAGTTAAACATAGATCAGATGGCAAAAAGTTCCCTGGTTGCACTTTTAGGATAAAAGATTGCTGGGAGAGAGCAAAAAGTCAAGAGGATTTGTGGAGTTGAAGAGAGACTAGGAAGAAAAGAAAGAAAAGCACAGCAAAGCCATGAAGAACATTGAAAGGGATCAGTGTGAAACTTGCACTATATCACTTCATTCTTCTGTAAAGCATAGTGTACTGTCCTGTCAGTAATTTCAGCTGAATTAAATATCAGGGCACTTCTGAAAATTTCATTCATTTCCTATCTACACATTCATTTAAACAACTGAACACCCGTGCACATCTGGTAGTTGACATGGTAACCATAGCATACAAATAGTAAAACACTGGGAACAAATACAGTGTGTTATGCTATGCACAGTCTGTTATAGTTTCATGGCAAGGAAGAAAGCAAGTATTTTGCAAGTGGGTATGATGGATGTGTTTTATCAAATGCAATTTGTACTGTTTCAGGAGTCTTGGAAAAAAAAAAAAGTAACTAGTTGGGAATAGGAACAGATAGTCCAGGAAGATCATAAACATGGAGAATTTCCAAGAAAAAGGGAAATAATTGAACTTATTGTTTTTTTTAGTGCAACTCTATTCCAAAGAATAATTGGATAATGTTTCCAAAACTGACTTTCTCATAAGAGAATCTGAAAGAAGATTCTCTTCTGAAAGAGTGAGATTTCATCATAAAAAATAAAGTGAGAAAAATCTATGGGTCAAAACCTATGTTCACATTTATTTTGACTATCATATGCCACTATTGGAATTCAGCAACTATGAAGTAAATATTTGCTTTTACTGAAGGGAGTGAATTTTTAGTTTTACTTAAGTTACTTATTTGTGAGTGCGTTTGTGGCTAAGAAAAACTTTTTAATGTTTGCAAGCAGAAGCAAAGTGCTTTTTTGACAACCATACATCCAGATAGAGCATTATTGATAAATACACCAGAGACACATCCTTTGGAGCCAAAGTAATATTTGGATTCAGAAAATGAGGAAGTGTTCCCCAGCAAAGGCCAGCAAACAGCATTAAAAGCCACCAAAGACAGAGGTTTTCTCAAAGAGGTATCACCCATCCTTCTCTAGCTTACTGGTGCAAGGACATAATGTTTTCAAGTTTTGGAAAACGCTGTACTGTCAGACTTTGCTTTTCAGTTGTTCTACTAAATGTATCTTGAGGAAAAAAAAATCCTTAGTTTCTGTCCAAAGTTTTAGTGAGTAGCAAAATCTCTGAGGTAGAGACTTTCCTTTAATGCCTCTCAATTTATTCCTGTAGTGTATAAAGCAGGTAAGTTACTACAAACCACTATCTCAATATTAAAAAGGATAAAATTTAATAAAAAATAAAAAATAAAAAACTCACCACGTCTGACAAAATCAAGGCTTGCATAAACACATCATTCAGCTCTACAGCCATAGAAGAAACAGTCTGTCGAAACAGCACATGTTCTCCTTCTTATGCTTTTTGACTTTTTTTCCAAAGAGACAGAAGTACATATTCAAAAATCAGTGCAGATAGGACCAAACAGATACTTTTTCAGCAATTCCTCTTTCATCATTCAACACTTTTTATTAACCAAGGCACTCCCTCATGAATAATCTCAAGTGTCCAGGGACTGTGATTATTCTGGGACTGAATAAATGGGACTGATGGGAAATCAGAACACTAAAACACTCAAGCACTCTGCAATCTGACCAGAAAGAATTGCTGTGAAATTGTTTAGCATGTTTTGTTACCCTTAAAATTGAAACTACAGACACATTTTAAGACACACTAGGATCCAAATTCTATTCATTCTTTCTACTGAAAAGAAAAAAAATATCTGTGCTTGAAGCGCCAGAGTACATCTATAACCTCAGTTACATTGATCATTTCAAGTTAACTGAATAACATTTAATTTAATGAGTATTCCGAAGATCAGTTTCGTCTGAACATCAACACTTTTCTATCTGAGCAGTAAGAGTAAGTACTAAATTAATGAATATGATTCAACCATTTTGAGGGTATTCTGAATCATCTTTCTTTTTATGTGTCACCTGAAATAAACTCCGGTATTCCTTGCAGAGTTGCATATGAAGTTCTCTTGCTGGTTTTAGAAGTGTAAATAACATTGCACAGGAGGCAAGAAGAGACTACTGAGTGTCAAATACGAACACTAAATGATGCATGGTGGAAAGAAAGGTCAGATTTCCAGATCTGTACTTAGATCACATTTTCTTCATATGTATGCAATTGGAAAAAGATTTCCTCAATTTGGTGAAGATGGCAACTCCATTTGGTGCATTGCAGACAATATCATACCTTAAAAATTAGCAGTGCACTTGAGAGGGAATCTTCTATTCTGTTTGCTCCAGGCTGTATTACCAATACGTGTGGGGGTTTTTCTGAGTCTTCTTAAGGACTCACACACTCAGATTTATTACATTTTGAAGGAACAATACAAACTTTAACATTTTATTTTTAAGACAGTTTTCAGTTGTATTTTAAGTATTAAATACAAATATAAAGGTAACCAAAATAATCTTTTTTCCACGTGGCTACTGACCTCAATCAACAAACAAGAAGAGGAGGGAAGAAGAGGAGGAGTGTACTGTTTGTGCCAGAAAAACAGAGATGGCTTCCAGCCCCACGGTAATTCCATGACTGATTCACTTTTATTTATTTCAGCTTTTGGATGAGAATCACATAAATCAGTCTGCGTTTGTCAGTTTCTGTGGGAGCACTTTTGTGCAGTTTCTCTGTCAGCTCCCTTCCCATGCAGCAAATGTGATTCCTCCTTACAAATCAAATTACCTCATACTTTATGCAGGAAATAATAGCAATTTGCATCTCTCAGAACTTCCTACAGGTTCCTAGGATCAAAGCTTACTACTGCAATTAAGTGACAGAGTAAGTAGGGAATTAACCAAACATATACTTTAGAAGAATTTAAGAAGCCTGCTAATGAAGGTAAGTTCATAAACGACAATGTTCTTTGTTATATTCCATGCTTGAAAAACAGGAGAATGAAGCCCTGTACTGTGCTTTCTTCCATGCTGTGCATCACACTGGAAGGGACAGAGGGAATGTGAGAGCAGCTGCCTTAGATTCAGCATCAACAAATGGTCCCACAGAGTTCCTGCTGTCTGGGCAACTGATCAATTCACATCCAGATGCACGCTGCTCCAGCTCCCCTTGATCATCTTCAGTGTGCACTGAATAAATAATTACTTCCTTCTACTCCCTAGCCCTTCTGCTTCTGTTTTATCTGTCTTTGGTGCAGGCTGCTTTGTGGTGGTGATTGGTTTTCTTTCACTGCTCCAGGTAATCAGAATCTAGAATTGTACACACACAGCTGAGAATGACCTGGAATTGCTTGTATAGCTGCCTAACTTACCATATAGCTCAGCAGGACGGAGAATGAGACATTTTGGAGTGATCTGGGAAATCATTATGGAGGTACCAGGCCTTGAACTTGTCACATTACCTTTTGTACTCTGTCAGCATTCATGTCATTCTAGGTGTGCTGGTAGGTTGTTGTGGAATATGTTTTGATTCCCAAACACAGGTTCCTCTCATGTATTATGCCATCAAAACGGAGTTTTCACCATCTCATACTTTTCAACCTGGAGTACAAGTGTTACTTCACAGGATCAAGCCATAGTTATCCAAAACAAAAATCATTAGTAATTTTGGTATCACACACTTCTTTTGTTTAAGGAACAGTAAGTCAGAAGGTTTAAATTGCTTTGAATTCTGGAACACAAGGAGCACTTTTGAGGCAAAAAGAGAGAAAGGAGTAATATGCAGAAGCCAAAACAGGAAACTAGAATTTGAGATACTTTTTCTAAGTTAAAACTAGCTAGGAAACACTTCATCCTTCTTTTCAGAATTAGTCTGGCAATTTTCAAGCTAAGGCTTTATAGAATAACTACAGCAAGTAAGATTTTCTTAACAGTAACTTTAGAGAGCACAAGAAATCAGTGAAGCTTTACATGGAATTTGACCCCATGGAATATGCAATTTTGCAAAAACAGATATGTTCAACAGAAAGAATGCAGCAATGTAAGAAAGGCCATATTGTGTCAAGCCTGAAATCTAGCTAACCCAGTATCCCATCTCCAGAAATAGCTGACAGAAGATGACTAAGGAAGAGCAGACAAAGAATAAAAGGGCAAGAACACCCTGATTCTTCCCAGACCTAGAGAAGTCTGAGACAGAGGCAGTCTTTGTATTTGAGAGACTATGATGAATGTAACAGTTGTCTGATACTTCTTGAAAAGGCTAAATTGGATCTATTAAAAATAAATAAACAAAGCTAAAAATTCCATAACAGAATTAGGATCTGCTAAGGTACAAGATTTTGAAAACGCAATTTAAAATAATTCATCATTACTCTTTTTACTCAATATATAGACATTTAAAATGCAAAGATGAAGGGAATTACTTATATTTTATCAAAATTAAATGTTTAGAATGAATTCAAACAATACTGAGATGTTTGGTTTTCTTCCCTTCATGAAGAACTTTGAACACACATTCAACTTTAGAAATATAGCCAAATTTTGCATATGTTGAAATCTTTTGAAAATGGAAGGTCTGCCATTCAAATAGCTATAGTCATTGGCTGTCTACATGGCACAACTCCTGTAGCTGTATCTTGCACTCTGTATTTTCCAAGTTGCACAAACATTAGCTGACACTGTTTGAGCATCCTCATATCCCTCTGAAGACAACTGAATGCACAATAAACTATATGCATCAGAAAGTGTAAAAGAAGGAAAATGCAGGGAGGAAAGTACAGTCAGTAGAGATTAAAATAATTAAAAATCTTTACAAAAAAAAAAAATATATATATATATATATAGTCTCATACAGATGTTTGTTTCTGAAGTTCTACAACATTCCAGTACTTGTAAAATAATTTCTCCTATACTGAAAGATGGCTTCTCCTCAGTAATGCTCTGTATGCGACTCCACAGTTAGTCTTCATTAAAGCTCTGTATATACATATTTCATAGGTCATGAATTCACAGTTCATAGTTATTTTAATTAATAGTTAATTCATTACTCTAGATTCCAGAAGTCAGTAGACTGCTTAAAATTAAAGCTTTTCACTGTAGAAATACCTCTTTCCAGCATGCTTAAATGATTTCAGCACATACTTCCATGTGTGAAACACTTAGGACACATATTTGTTCACTAATTAAGCTCTTCCAGATGGAAACATACAGTGGAGTTGATCAACACAGAGACAGTTTGCTGAAAGTATGCAACTGATTACCTTCCAAACCAGATTGTATTTAATTTGTATATCTGGCTGTTTAAACCAAATCTGCTCAGTTTCTAGGACAAGCTAGTAATTGAAAGTATACTTTTTCTAGCACCCTGTCCAGAACACCGGAAGACCAAATAAATAGAATTTTGTAGTATCTGCTTAGATATTAGAACATTAGTGGTTTTGTCAGTTCTCATAATTTCATCAATAGGCATTTTTTAAAGCTTAAGTCACAGCCAAGCCCTCTGATTTGAAGACAAATGAGACAATGTTAGTTTTGAATTTACTTTGGAGAAAAATATATGTATAACTATTATATACATAAGAAAGAGAGCAGCCTACTCTCTGCTCAGAGAGCTGAATTCAGCTTTCTATTTTGTTACAGCAAAACATTTGTGCTTCTTATCAATCTAGGAGCCAGTCTGGGTTTTCTGCAAAGGTCCAGTCTGAAGTAGACAGAATTTCTCAAGCACTTACTCTTCCCCTTCCTTTGTAATAACTGAAAGACTCTCTGGAATTTGGAAAAGGCACTTAATAATTGACTGTATTTTTTTTCCAGACACGGAAAATAGAACTTTTCTTTAAAAAATAGATTAAAAATTCCTGATTCTGTCTGATAAAAAAAGTGAGTGAATTATGCCACACTGCATTGCGGAGGTCATACTGACATCTGGTGGCCTTTTGTACCTATTAAAATTGCTCCCACCAATTTCAGCAAATATCTTGTGCAAGAATAGTATCAATATCAAAATTACAATGTGGTTGTGTTTGTTTCCTCATGGGTTTACTGGGCACTATTTGAAACTTGAGCTAAGAGGTAATAAGTCAACTCCACAGTACCATGCTGAAGTACAGCCTTCTAATTAGTTCCCATGTTAAGCCTCATTTACTGCTGGCCTTGGCTACAGGCATCAAAAAGCCACAAGCTTTCATAAACAGTTAAGGGTGCCAGAGCTGCCACAACAACTCTGCTGCTGCATTGGGAGTTATCAGATTCCACTATGACACACTGCATTAAACAGAACTGCAGCCAGTGGGAGTAAAAGAATATTATTAGTATTATTGCTTCTGTAAGATCTAGCAGATCTAATCATGGACCAGGACCCCATCACAGAAGGCATTACTCGTAATGTGAAAATGGTAGCCCTGCCAAAAGTAGTCTTTAATGTAATTATAAGGTAAGAAACAGACAAGAAATTGAAGAAGTTACAGACCTACCATAATAACCTACCCCCTTAAGCGATGCAATTGAATAGAGACTCTAACTTGTTTTGGAAGTAAAAAGCAGAACGTCACCACCCCCTAGCACTGAGGGGGCTGCAGTGAAATAGACATGTATATATATACATACACACACACATACACACAAAGGTGTTATATATATATATATGTGCAAAATATTATATACATATATCTAAGAATATATGTTACTTGCTCCAAAAGTAATGTCTCCAGTTATTTCCATGGAAACTAAAACAGATACAAGGAGCACAATAACACTATTTGATACAGCAAATTCTCAGCTACAAGACAATATTTTTCAACGCAGTCACCACCATTAGCTGTGCATTTTTGCCAGGAAGCCTGGCACAAAAGCCTGCACGCCATACTCATAACAACCTGCACCAGTGAAAGTGACCAACTGTCACTGCTGCCACTGCAGAAACACAACACTCACCACCTCACTTTGCTGGCATGTGCTGTTTGCTCTCTATAAATGTTCAGCAAGCACCAAGGAATGTCAGTGGGTGTAATTCTTTCCATATGGAGGGATTCAGTGGTACACCTTTGCTTCATAAGCACTTCTATGTCAGACACCATTTGGTCAGACTGCCCCTCTGCTGCCATCTGTCACAGGGCAATGAAATGTAATGGGATATTGGTGGGAGGGTTCAGCCTCTATTGGCATACCACCAACATCTGCCTCTGATGTCATGTGCCAACATAATAGCATAGGAGGCATTACTTTCGGAACAGAGTTCATATACATAAAAATAGTTCCTGCATATGTTTCAGGGTTTCTTCAAACAGTAAATCTGAGAAAGAAAAAGTGTTTATTTTTTGTTAAAACAGCATACATTTTTGAGGGGAAAGTATGTCTGGTGGTCTATGCAAAGAATCAGTTAAGTAACAGGAAGAAAAGCCCCCATACACTATATGTAGCAACATCTTTGGGAAGCACACTGCACTGTTACAACGTTAAAAGACAGAAGGAAATATTGCCTTTTCCCCATTGAAGAAAACAGAATGGGGTATTTTTACATTCACTGTTGTGAGGAAGACTGCTATGCAGCTTCTATGGCTCTGAATGTCTCTTCTTGGAATGGGAAAGAGAAGCAATCTGGGCCACTCCTGCATCTACAGAATGGTAGAAGAAAGACAAATGAGCTTCTGCTGTCACTGAGAAGTTCATTTTAGCTCAAGAGAACTAAATTCTGTCAGGAAAGGTTTTCCTGTCAACTGCCAGGCTGCGGACTCCGTCACAGGAGATTATTAAGAACTTGAACCTCCATTCCAGAGAAATCAGGCTCCAGCAAAACATGTTTTAGTCAACTTCATTTTGAATCTGTCTGAGAAGGCACATGTAGATATTTCCCATAGAAAAGACATTCTGAAGGACATCTCACAGCACTAACACTACTCATTTCTTTTATGTCATTTTGATTCATTTAATTTTCTCTATTGCAATGCTGTAAGACCAAGGTCGACATAGCCAACCTGTGGTTTATGAGATAGACCTGTATAGTACCTGAATAATTCATTCAGCTTGCTGCCTACCACCTATCAGCCTCTTTCCCCAAGGTTCTATAGATTCAGGAAGAAAAACAGACCATAAGTCAGAAAAAAATTATTCTCATAGCCCAGCACTTGATTCCTGAAGCCTCTTATCCCATTGTCCCCATTCACATGATTAAAATGAAAACCTAACTCCATGCAAACTTCCATCTCTTGATTGCTATGAGTCCATTGCATGACATATCACAAATGTTTTCTATAGAGATGTGTCAACAAAGAGAGTAAGGGTGCACTGCCCTTTGCCCACAAGTAATGTGTTGCCAAAGTGAATATCAGTACAGTAAAATGATATAGTCTGCAACTGCATACATGTTCTTTAAACTTACAATTAGAATTTTAATATAATATGACCTGTTTGTATCAGAAGGTCTCAAGAAAATGAATGCAAATGATACAAGTGAAATATAATATTTGAACACTGCAAGAATGTAAAGATTTTACTTTCTTATTTTATCATAAAAATCTGTACCTTCCTGGGAAATATTTCCATTTTGATAAAATTACATTTTTGATAGAAAACAACTCTGTTTAAATCCATTCATCCCATTCCAGTCAACATATTATTATAGTTATATTTTCACCAATAAGTTAAGCATTATAATGGCAGTCATAGGTTACAGCCATTTCCCAAAAGACCTTTACAAATTAGGTAGACAGTATAAACAGAAAGGGCAGGAGTGTCAAAAATAAAAGCATGAATGTTCAAGAGGTGTCTACACTTTAGCCCTGTGGTTTAGTATGGGGTGAGAAAAGAGGGAAATTCCTTCAGATTTTCTGGACCATTCCCAGAATTGAGGGAAGTTGAAAGCATTTTTTATGGAAAGACTTAATAAGAAGAAACCAGAAGATAAAGCTGACTGAGAGAAGACATGAGAACAGGTTTGTGAGGGCTACAGGCCAGTATGAGTCAGGCAAAGAAAGGAAAAGAAGGAGCTGAGATTAGATATATACTCAAGAGACTGCTTCACTAGTAATCCCAACTATGAGCTCATAGTGTTCCTTTTAATGAAGCCGGTAAAGGGGCTGCAGATGATTCCAGGAGAGAGCAAGGATGCTTTTGAAGGAGGGAAAAAAGTCTTCAGATACAGATACAGCGAAATCATGGCATAGATGTAAACAAAATGTAAACAGTTTCTCACCAGGCATAGAAGATAAACCTTATGAATAGATTCTGATGTGGTTGCAGAATACAAGTGCGTATTTTGATTGCTCTTTCAGCAACTGGAAAGACACATCTCTTACGTTAAAACAAAAAAAAAATGGATGGAGTTTTTTATTTTAACAACCTACTGAAATAAACACATTACTGCAAGAAAATCAAAGCAATGTTTGTGAGTTTTGTGGCAGACCATTCCATATTAGTACAAGGCACTGGCACCTGCAGTAACCTTCTGAATTTAGTTCATCTTTGCTTCTTAACGGTAAATGGGCTTGAAAATCTTGCAGTCTCTACTATGTTATCTGGTAGGTATGTATAACAAAGTTACGTGACTGTCAATATAAAACTAAGTTTAAGGTACATGTTTTTGAAATATGCGTGATATTATCACATTTCAAATAAAAGAGTCATTGTGGTATATTCATCTATGTAGCTGCTTGTTAAGCAAGATGTATTAGCTCACTGGATATATTCTCATAAGCCAGAGAATCAATTTAAACTATTACTACTAGTGGTAAATTCAAGGGTGTTGGACTTTTGATAATGGAATGCTTTTTATTCATGTAATAGTCTGATAAACTAGCAAAGCTATCAGCATTGGTGAATGCCTATATCACAGTAAAAAAATGTAAATTTTTGTGTTTGTCGGAAAACACTCTCATCATCTTCCATTACATCCATAAGACTGTGGGTCCTGAGGGAATTGGTAAATCATCAAGCCACTCTTTATGATATTTAAAAAGTCATGGCAGTCAGGTGAAGTCCCCGGCAATTGAAAAAAAGGTAGTGCCACAGCCATTTTTCAAAAGGGTAGAAAGGATGACATAGGGGACTACCATCCTTTCAGCCTTACCTCTGTGCCAGGGAAGATCACGGAGCAGAACCTCTTGGAAGCTATGCTAAGGCAGATGGAAGAGGGGGTGGTTGTATGGGATAGCCAGCATAGCTTCGCCAAGGGCAGATCCTACCTGACAAACCTTGTTGCTTTTCATGATGGTATAACTGCGTCAGTGGACAAAGGAAGAGCCACTGATGACAGCTATCCGGACTTCAGCAAGGCTTTTGAAACAGTCCTCCGTAACACCTCATCAGTGACATCAGCAGTGGGTTTGAGTGTACTCTCAGCAAGTTTGTAGATGACACCAAGCTGTGTGGAGCAGTCAACATGCCTGAGGGATGGGATGTCATCCAGAGATACCCAGACAAGCTTGATAAATAGGTCCAGAGAACTTCATGACGTTCAACAAACTCAAGCACGAGGTCTGCACCTGTGTCATGGCAACTTTCACTGTAAGTACATGGGAGTTGTAAGGATAGAGAACAGACCTACTGAAAAGGACTTGGGAGTACTGGCTGTTGGGAAGCTGGACATGAGCCAGCAATGTGCCTTCGCAGCCCAGAAAGCCAATTGTATCCTGGGCTGCATCAAAAGAAGCAGGGCCAGCAGGTTGAGGGAGGTGATCCTGCCCGTCTAATCTGCACTGGTAAGGCCTCAACTGGAGTACTGCATCCAGATGTAGAGTCCTCAGTAAAGGAGAGATGTGGACCTATTAAAGTACATCCAGAGGAAGGCCACAAAAATGATCTAAGGGACAGAACACCTCTCCCATGAGGACAGACTGAGTGAACTGGGGCTCTTCAGCCTAGAGAAGAGGTGACCTGATAGTGGCCTTTCAGCGCATCTAAAGGGGAGCTACAAGAAGGGGACAGACTCTTTAGCAGGGTCTGCTGTGACAGGACAAAGGGAAATGGTTTCAAACTAAAGGGTGGGAGATTTAGTTTGGATACGAGGAAGAAGCTTTTTACAATAAGGGCAGTGAGGGACAGGAACAGGTTGCCCAAAGAGGTAGTGGATGCCCTGTCCTTGGAAACATTCAAGATCAGGCTGGGTAGGGCTCTGAGCAACCTGATTTAGCTGTATATGTCCCTGTTCAATGCAGGGAAGCTGGACCAGATGACCTGTATGGGTCTCCTCCAACTCAAACGGTTCTACAATTCTATAATCTTTTAAATTAGTATAGAAACAGAAAGTCATCAACAAACTGCAGAATATTAGAAACAAAAACTCTAACCTAACTTGAACTTTACAGCCATAAACACATTCAAAATATCTTAAACTGATTTCAACATATCTAAAATAAATGTATTGAGAAAAGTAATAGAATTGGATACACAGAAATCAAACAGTCCCACTTTTTAGATGTATGAGTATGCTACTGCCTCAATAATATTTCCTAAAAATGTAAATGTTTTATACTTAAGAATAGAAGTTTAGAGAAAAAAACAGAAGACACTGTACAAAACCTGTACTGGAAGATTCTGGCAAAGAAATTGTAAATTTAAAATCATTCTGAAAAATAGGAAGTTTTAATATCTGCTTCACATTCACGACCTCAAGAGACTGCTAGGGAGTAGGTTTTGGCAAATGCATACTAGCTTTGCCATGGGATTAATACTGCTGCTCATCTCAGCTGCTTGTCATCCTTCTGTGGGCACTGGGGTCAGCCTGCCGCTCTGAAGCTCTTAAGACTGTGAAGAGGTTTGTAGCTGATGTAGCATATGGTTTCTAAATAATTCAATTATGAGAAACTGCATCTGATAGAAAAGTTCAGGAAAATTATAGTCAGGCATTGCTGAACTATGGAAGTTCATGGTAGCATGGGAGACAGAAGTGATAGCTGAACACATAATAACCATATATAAAATGTACTTGCTAAGCTCATATGCCTGCATGCAAACATTAAAGCAATATTAAATCTTCTGGAAGAGAAAAAAATTGTATGATCAGTCTCCATTTCAAAAAACCTATGCAATTCCACTTGCATATGTCACATAGAAAGAGTAGTATAATCTGGGTCTAGATACCAAATATATTCAATAAAATCATATGTGGAAGAAAATCGTGTGGATCAGACAAATGAATGAACTTGTATTTGTGTTTAGCCACATTATTTATTGATTACTCCATAAGAATAAGGTAAAAAAAATAGCTACCAGGAATTATTGTATCCCAAACTGCATTTTAATATTCACTGTGTTGTTCAGTGTGCAGCAGCAGAACCAAGAGTGTACATATACCCCTGCTCAGACTCAGGGCCTTAGTCCATGTATTCCAATAATGAACAGGTAAGAGCAGTATTAAACTTGGGATACTTTCTGCTAGGAAATATCCTCACACTTTCTGAACTATAACAATTTACATTTACACAATATCGTGATGTTACAATTAAGAACAGTTAAATCCAGTGCAGATAAAATAAAACCAACCGGAGAAAATTTTAATGTTCTCAGAATTGTTAGTGTTCCCAATGCAACTATTTTAAAATTGACTTCAGTCAGTGTTTAAATTTTAAACATTAGACAGGTCCTCATAACTGGTAATGAGTAACCGGAGGCCAAACTGTAAAATCATGCATCAGGTTTTGTTCAGTCTAACATTAATGAGTATCTGCTTAAATTGAGTGAAAAAAAAAATGTCCAGAGTAAATTTTCAGTCTTAAGAGCCATTAAATCTTCCCTCTATTAATATGAAAAGGAATTTCAGTCTGCGTAGCAAATACAGCACCCTGCAAGAAAGCAGAACTTTCTTTTTCACAAATATAGGAAGGCCTCATTGCAAAATCACTCTATACAAGAAGTTCGTACTTCTGTCCAAACAGAAGTAATCAGTGACAGTGCTGAGCAGCAGAAAATCCTTTCCACAGTGAGACTTAGATACTCACTATTGTGTGTTAGCAATTGTTTGATCACAAAATTACAGAGTGGCTGAGGCTGGAAGGCACCACTGGAGATTGGCTAACTCTGCTGAAAGCATAGTTGCCTAGGATCACGTCCAGACAGATTTTGAATGTTGGCAGGTATAAAGACTCCACACCTTCTCAAATGTACAGTAAAGAAGTGCTTCAGGGCATCAGGCAAACCTCCGTGATTCAGTTTGTGTCCATTGTCTCTTTTCCTATGCCTGGGCTCTACTAAGAACAGTTTGTCTTCTTTCCTCTTCAATCAGGTATTTATACATACAGATAAGATTTCCCTGAGCTTTCTTTCCTCAAGTTTGAACAATGCCATCTCATTCAGCCTTTCCACATGCTCACATGCTCCAAGCCCTTCCAGGATCATCATGGACTTTTGCTAGAATCTCTCCAGTATGTCCATATCCCTTTGTATTTGGGAACCTAGGACTGGACTCCACACTGAAGTTGTGTCCTCATCAGTTTTGAAGGATCAGAATAGAAGGATCACACTCATGACCTGCAGGTGATGCAGTGCTGTTCCTGATGCATTCTTAGAAAGACTGTTGGCCTTTCTTGCTGCAAAGGCATGATTTTGGCCAGATTCAACTTCTTGTCCACTATAGGTATTTTTCAGCTGATCAACTTTCAGTCTATATCAGCATATGCCAAGGGATGAGAAAGAACAATGCTAGCACAGCCTTGCATGAGTGCATAATTAACAGTGATCCAGATTGATTCTTTCTCATGCATGGCTCAGATAGAACCAGGTGGGAAGCTTGCTGTATCCATCTGCAAAAGGATGTCCTGAGTCACCTTCACAAATCATATATTTGCTCAAGAAAGAAAACTGCAACTAGGAAACTCAGAATCGGAAGTGCAAGGCTGAGGCATAGTTGGGCATATAGAAGTTAAATACCTAACTATAATCTTGTCAGCTGAGGGTCTCTTAGAGTCAGGGGAAAGAGAAGATAAAAGAGCAAGCTACTCCACTGTAAGATGTGTTATAGTCTATGACATTGTGCAACTCCATAATACCTAGAAACCACGGATTAGTAATTTAGACTTCAACAGCTAATCTATATAATCTGAAGTGGATCTTTCTTGATTGTTAGTTACTTATAGAAATATAAAGTGTTTTCAATAACATTCTAGGTTTCTTAGGCAAAAGATCTTAGATAATCAGCTCTAACCCTTCACACTAAGTCAACATGGAACATACCTATAACATCCTTAAGACATTGATCCAATGTGCTTTCAATAATTTCCATTTGTGGGAATCCCATCTCATGCCTTTGTAGTTGTTCCTCAGGAATCCTCCTAACTATAAACTGTCCTAATCTCAGCCCTCCCTTTGAGAAAAGTAAGGCAAATAAATAATTTTTTATACATAATGGATGCATAATAGCATGCCCTAGAATGACACGCAGCATTCATGGTGTGGTATTGTCTTGTTTGCTCACAAACTGTGTTCACTCACATTCCCCTTTTTCCATACTGTGGTACTTTACTTTATAGCAATTCTTAACAGTGAGCCCTTGTTCTGCAATTTTGTATAATGTCTTCTTGCTCTCCATCATTAAATCAACCTGACGCAGAACAGTTGTATTCTTATCTTTGCCAAGCACTCAGACATATCACACAAAAGGGTGAGAGTGAACAGGATCATTTCAAAGCAGCGTAAGCAAAATAATGAGTAAAATGGTGAAAAATCTACAGTACAAGACATTCCAAACCAGGAAGAGTATAGACAGTGTAAAATGTGTATAAATACATGTTTGGGACTTCAGGACAAGTAGTGAAAAGTAGCAGCCTATGTATTGTTTTAATTGCATCTGTCTAATTACTTGTTTTTGCCATCAGATACACAACTGTTTTTCCATTCTGGCAGCAGCAAGAATCCAATATTCTACAAGCATTCAGGGCCAAAATCAGCAATAAATAAAAATTAGTTTATTTGATAACATTTTTCTATCTAATTCTTCAATTGTGCATTTATAAGCTTCTCCCATGGTTTGAAATGCAAGAAAAATGCAACAATTATAGTTATTGCTTTTAGAAATTGTTTGAGTTCTATATTTATTAAGGATGAGAAATATGTAGACAAGCAATCAGAAAAAGACAAACTTTTCTCCCAGAAATAAATAATTCAAGAAGGAATAAAATTGTCACTGTTCTTTCTTTTATTAAGTGAATCAGGAACCTTATAAAGATTAAGGTCAAGACTCAAAATTGGGCATGAATAAACTTCTATTAAATTCAATTTTCTGTTAAAAGTCTGGCTATTCCATGTCTCACTTGTTCTGAGGAGCACAGAACTGGATACAGTACTCCAGGTATGGCCTCACTAGTGCTGAAGACAGAGGAAGAATCACCTCCTTTTGCCTGCTGGCAATACTTTGCCTAATGCAGCCTGGGTTACAATTAGCAGGTTTTTTTTTTTTTTTGTGACGAGGAAACATTTCTGGCTCATTTTCAACTTGGTGCCCATCAGGTCCCCCTTCTCTGCCAAGCTGCTTTCCAGATAGTCAGCCTCTAGTATGTGCTGGTGCTCAGGGTTGTTGCTTTCGGTATGCAACTTCTTGTTGCTGAAGTGCACAAGATCCTTGTTAGCCTATCTCTCCAGACTGTTGAGGTCTCCCTGGATGGCAGAACAACCACCTGGTGATCAGTCAGAGTTTATGCTCAACAGGTATGCCTCATCATCCAGATACCTAATGAAGATTTTAAACAGAGTTGGTCCCTGTACCAAGCCCTGAGGTACATTGCTGGCTACTGACCCTCAACTAGATTGTCCATTGCTTATCACCACAGTCTACTCTCAGCTGTTCGGTTTTCAATCTGCTTCACTGTTTGTTCATCCAGCAATACTTCATCAGCCTCTATGAGGAAGCACTGACATATATATTTATTGCAAGAAAGTACTCAAGAGAAGCAATTTAATTCCTTAGCAACATAATTCTTTTCTAAAGGAAAGCAGTAGTGTCAGAGTTTTTGTTCTATTTATCATTACCTTGTGAGATTTGCCTACATCCTTATTTAACCCATTGGAATTTTTTATGGTAAATGTGTCTGCAAGCATTATTGGCAGATGTTTGGAAACTGTGGTTTTGAGGACTTTTTCATCAGAGAAAAAAAAGTTCAATATTCCCATACTATCCTTGCTTCCTTCATCTGCATTTGAAAGCCATCCTAAGCATGTCCTCTCCAGGAGAACAGCAGCAAATAACTTTACAAGATTGTATCATATCCCACCAGTCCTATTAAGATCTAAATTACTGAAGTGAGTAAACAGGAGGATGGAGAAAATGAAGATAATTTGCTCTTGGCCACAAAATTAAGTGTTAATTATTGACCCTTTCATGTTAGAAATTTAGTATTAATCTTGAGGGATTGATATGTAACACATCAAAACAATGATTTGATAGGCTAATACTGTTGAACATAACATAAGTTACTAACACTCATTAACATCTCTGAAGTGCAACAAAAAAAAATTACCCGTTCTGTCTTGCTTTTTATTGAGCAATTTGTCTGTAGTCTCCTAAAAAAAGTACTGTTTATTTTAGCAAATATTTTGTCAACTGCAAAACAATTCTTATGTATTCATTTTATGTCTTGGAAATTAGGTAAGAAATGTGGAAAGAAGGTAAATATTTACATTTGGAAATATTAAAATTTTTCAATGTTATTAAAATCCACTATACATTATTCAGTTTACAAGTTACTCATACTGAACTGAAAGCAGGAAATTGTTTCTGTAATTAATTCCTAAAACACCTAAGCGTGCTTATGTTAAAATTAAGTTTAGCTGCATTTCATCTTAACATATTCCAAAGTCACAGCATTTATTCAATGCTAAAAAACTGTGCAGTTCTCATCCATTTTTTCTGTTGAACTATTTAATTGCATTGAAGTAAAATTTGCATTATTTTAATCTACCTAAAAGCATAGTAAGGTTAAGGGCCATGTTTTAGTGTATGTCACTAACTGTACTACTGTACAAGAACTCATGATTTTCCGGAGTTATCTACTGTACAGCACTTGCAGATGTTCACTGAATCCCACATTTCTAAAGCTATCATTTTGGCATGGGCAATGGTAGCGCTGGAAGAAGATAAAGGGAGAGGGCCATTACAGAATCACAGAATCACAGAACTGTAGGGGTTGGAAGGGACCTCCAGAGACCATCGAGTCCAACCCCCTGCCAAAGCAGGTTCCCTACACCAGGTTGCACAAGTAGGCATCCAGGCGGGTCTTGAACATCTCCAGAGAAGGAGACTCCACAACCTCCCTGGGCAGCCTGTTCCAGTGCTCCGTCACTCTCACACGTCACTTGCGTACATTTGTGCGGAACTTCCTGTGCTCCAGTTTTCGGCCATTTCCCCTTGTCCTGTCTCCACATACCGCTGAAAACAGTCTGGCCTCGCCACTCTGCCCCCTACACCTTAGATATTTATAGACCTGGATCAAGTCTCCTCTCAGTCTTCTCTTCTCAAGGCTAAACAGATCCAGCTCACTCAGCCTTTCCTCATAGGAGAGATGCTCCAGGCCCTTCACCATCTTTGTGTCCCTCCGCTGGACTCTTTCCAAGAGGACCCTGTCTTTTTTGTACTGGGGAGCCCAGAACTGGACACAATACTCCAGATGAGGCCTTACCAGGGCAGAGTAGAGGGGGAGGATCACCTCTCTCGACCTGCTGGTCACGCTTTTTAATGCACCCCAGAATGCCACTGGCCCTCTTGGCCACAAGGGCACACTGCTGGCTCATGGCCAACCTGTCGTCCACCAGGACACCCAGGTCCCTCTCTGCAGAGCTCCTCTCCAGCAGATCATCCCCCAACCTGTACCGGTACATTGCTCCAGCAAGTATAATATCATGAATTCATAAATGATAATTTATTACTGTACTGCTGTATATTTACCCATTAATTAGCAGCTGTTCCAATACATGAATAAGGAGCTGAACAGTATGCCCATCAAACCACTATCTATTAATTAAAATAACATCCCAAAAGAAGATTATTTTGCTTGCTTGTGTGCATAGTCATCAGGACAAATGTTGTACCATTTTAAATGGAACAGAGACCATTCATCATCATCACACTGCATTCCATAGCATAGAACAGTCTATGACATGAAGCCAGCAGTTCCGTCTTTATCCCTGCAAATCCAGATAGCCTGCATATGTGTTTATACATGTGCATACATGCACATACACTCCCACCAAATTAGAAATTCTACATTACACATATACTTTGATAAAATATAATAGCTTACCCTGACTCCCCCTTAATTTCTACAGGTAGTAACACTGGAATTTTTTTGTGCAGACTGTGGTATCTTTCTTTCTTCATTTAAACTCAAAATGCTCTAATTAGCACATCCTAGGCATACAAGAGATTGATGTAATGCCTCTATTTCTAGCAATGAATCAACTCTTCAGTGTAGTGTGGATACCTATTAATTATGTAGTGCTCTCATTTTGTAAAATCTGTTTGCAAACTCCATCTGGAATACTGATTAGTTATACAGTACACATTATGGGCTTTAATTCTCTCCAACCTACATAGGTCTATCCACCGTTATTCACTGTGGCTATATTTATATTCCAGGCCAATGCAAGCTGTAATTGTGGATTCAATCCTTTATCATTGCCAAAGGAGGCTGTGGATGCCCCATCCCTGGAGGCATTCAAGGCCAGGCTGGATGTGGCTCTGGGCAGCCTGGTCTGGTGGTTGGCAACCCTGCACATAGCGAGGGGGGCGGTTGAAACTAGATGATCTTTGAGGACCTTTTCAACCCAAGCCATTCTATGATTCTATGATATAGTAGAATACTAACACTCATCTGCAGGTTTCATACTCATGATTCCCAAAATTGCTGAGGACTTCCCTGGGCAGTGCCTTGCTGGTACCTGAGCATGAAACTGGGACTAGGATCAGAGGACATCACAGTCAGGGATATATATGAGAAGGTGGGTACGGATCCATACTCACTACAGAGGCCAAGGAAAGAGTTTGTCCTTCTCATGAGACCAAACACAGGGTTCAAGCTTAGTTTATATATATCACACAAAAATGTTCTGTTTGGACAACATAATTATGCTACCTTCTAGCTGTATTCAGAGTAACCACTGTCAAATATGATATATATATATATATATATCTTATTTGAAGTTTGAAGCTTTCTCGTATTTCACAGTCATTTATCCCACAAATATCAACAGTTCATATTTTAATATGACTCTTGATATTTGCACATTCGCTTGTTAATTTAAAAGAGTGAAACCAAAAACATAACAAAACTTCTTCTATCTTAATTGCCATAATGGAATTTGATCACCATCTGAATGAGCAAGGTAGGTGGTCAATGGCCCATTAGATCAGTGTGTAGCTTTTCCAACAGATTCATGCCTACATTAAAATATACATATATATATTGTAATTATTTCTTTTATTCTTGATGCTATGTTGGACAAAACATCAGTAAAAATATATTTTCATTCAGATAAGATAATGTACTGAGAACTCAGTTATCTATTTGCAACATATTAAGTGAAAGCTGAAGTTAAAATGGAAGCCAAAATGTTTTAGATGCTGAGACCTCTCTGCTTTAGCACTCAAAAAAAAAAATGGATATTTGAGATGGGAAACAAAGAAGTCATCAATCAACGTCAAGGAGTTCCAGTAGAAGAAACTCCTTGTGACTAGTTAATCAGCAAGGAGCACAAATACCACTTGAGATGATGTTGTGTTGTAATGTATGACATGTAAGAGGTAAGAGGCCATTCGCACTATGAAATATGATGGAACAAAAAGTCTTGATGGTGTTTTTGCTTAGGCATTCTCAATGACACCCTTCCCTCTTCCGCTGGTAGACTTTGTGTCACATACAAAGCATTGCATAGCCTTAATGTCACATGAGAAGTGCAGATTCCCCCCATAATTGTCTATACACAGGTGGATAGTGTTCGGTGAACTATATCTCATTTTATGATATGGAAAATAGGGATTTCAAATAAGATATTAATTAAATCAGTTCTGTATTTTACATAGCAGCTGTCTTAGCACTGTCATCCTCAAACACCTCCCCTCTGCTACATGAAAAATTACTGTGAAATTTCTGACATACTTTGGCTTGTCCTACATATTTTTTTCAAGCAGTTTTTAATAACTTTAAGAAAGCAGTTGTTTTCTCATCCCAGTTTCTACTTCCTTAACTATTCTCCTTTTTCCAACTTTTTTTTTTTTTAAGTTCTGTAACTAACTTTTGCAGACGTGACATTTTACTAGTTCTGGGATCAGAATGTCTTTCTGTTCCATTTATACATCTGGAATATTTACAATTGCTTCCTCAGAGAACTACAGAGAGCCTATCTGTCCCTTGACTAGCTGTTAAGGCGATCTAAATTGCAGTATATTCTTATTTTAGGTCCCCAGCTTCGTCTGTGTTAGAAGGTTACAAAGAATCAGTGAATGAGCTAAAATTCAATGTCCCAGTTCTTCACAGGATCTTCACCCAGTTACGTTTTGAAGACTTGTTTCATTGTGTTCCTATCACGATAGCATTTAAACTCCATAATAAGGAGATAATCAAATTCTTTGTGAAAACAGAGACCTTTCCCTCTTCATTCAGTGACATATTAGGTCAAAATTAAGTGCTTCTGGTTAAGACTGACATTTCCTTCTCCCCCTCATTTCAGACACTATTTTCACTTTCTTAAGCCATTTCTCGCAGCCTTTTCCCAGCCTGTCGGCATATATGTGAAATATCCATTATCACTTTTCAGTCCACAAAGAACAGGCTATCAGAAGTTCATGCTTCTGTACACTATCCCTAAACGTTAGAAGCCATTCAAATACTTAATTGTGCAATCAAGTTTAATGGGGTTGCCCACATGCTTGAAATTAAGCAGCTACTTCAGTATCATGCTGAACAAAATTCTAACTCGTCTTTATCACCAACAGTTATTGAGACCCCATTTTTTACTTTAATTTACCCTAATGTGTCACACAAACATACCTATAAAACCCAATCTGTTACTGGCATTTGTACATACAATTACATTCAGTCAATATCATCTGAGCCCCAAGTGCACAATAAATAAAGAAACTTAAAACAGCTAGAGATAAAACAAGACAGTTACACCAATTACTTCTGTTCTGAAGAATTTTAAGTCTTTTTAGAACATAGCTAGGATAAAGACGAAAAAAAGGTGAGCAAATGAACACTTCTTAAGAAACCAAAGACATCTCTGATGCATCATACAATACCCCTGCCATAGCATTCTGTAATGCAGATTCAACGTTTGATAAAAATGTTCTCCATATTTGTGCGATTCGGGTTTTAAATATTAATTTATATAAAAGCATAACTGCAAACCCATGCAGGTAAGGATTTCTTATTAATTTCCTTGGAGCTTACAAGGATAGAGGGCACCTGAATTTTTAAGGAGTCTTGCAGTTAAGCTCATAATTGGAAGTCCTACAAAATAATATCTGAAAAATCAGCATGGCTTTAAGCTCATCTTTGCATTTTTGCAAAAAATGAAGGATGAAATTTGTCAGATGTAAGCCAGCCTCCCTTTATACCCTCCCACTTTCCTATTTCATCTCTCTGGAATTTTCACACCATTAATAATTTGATACCTCCCAAAACACACAGATTCATACTTGCCAAAATCAAGGAGTCACAAAACTGCCTTTTCATCTTTCATCTGCTGCATTTGTTATTTCTGACCATTCTTCCTGCCATGCTACCTCCCACTTGAGCCCATTTGTCCCTTGATTAGCTGTTAAGGCGATCTAAATTGCAGTATATTCTTATTTTAAGTCCCCAGCTTCGTCTGTGTTAGAAGGTTACAAAGAATCAGTGAATGAGCTAAAATTCAATGTCCCAGTTCTTCACAGGATCTTCACCCAGTTACGTTTTGAAGACTTGCTTCATTGTGTTCCTATCACGATAGCATTTAAACTCCATAAGGAGACAATCAAATTCTTTGTGAAAACAGAGACCTTTCCGCTTTGACATATTAGGTCAAAATTAAGTGCTTCTGGTCAAGACTGACATTTCCTTCTCCCCCTCATTTCAGACACTATTTTCACTTTCTTAAGCCATTTCTGACAGCCTTTTCACCATTCATTTGCTGCATTTGTTTTCTGACCACACTTCCTGCCATGTTACCTCCCACTTGAGCCTATTTGCCTGTAACTGTCTACAGCTGGGCTGACCCCAAGAATTAGAAGTCATCCTAGCCTGCTTTTCTGTTCTACCTGTCTGTGTTTCTATCACTAGATGAGAGGCACGTTGTCATCAGGATACTTTCTTCTGTGGCATAGGGTAAGATTTTAATCATGTTGATAAACCAGACCTTCTGCCGGGTTAAGCGGTTGTTCATTAATAAACACAAAGCCAGAAGTGGGAGTCTGACCAGCTCTCCAGGAAGCTGAGGGAGGCACTTGAGCCTAGACCATTGCTCCTCTCAACTAAAGTATTCACAGTTCTACAGGCAAAGAATCTATTTCCTAATCCCATCGTGGATCACTCAAACTGACCCAAGTTTTGCAGTAAGAGTAGTCTTTCCAGTATTTTAATTTTAGTGGCTTAAAGTGACAACAGTAAAACCAAACAAGATTCAGTGGAGTATCTTCAAAGAGTTGCCATGGTGATGCTCATTAGGTGTTCCATGCCAAAACATAATGCTTCAGGTTACTTTGAAAATGTGAAAAAAAGATTGAAATTTTTTAGTCTTGTCCTAATTCTGTCACCACACAGATGACACAATAAAAAAGCAGGGCTTTGATTTTTTTTTTTTCCTTTTTTTTGCAATCAACATTTTACAGCAGTATTTTCCCAAAATAAGATGCTCTGTTTATGGCTTATATTAAAAAGAGATAGAGGGAAACAAGGAAATAGAATTAGGGACACAGAAGCAGAAGTGAAAATAGAATTACAAAGAAGGAAGAAAGAGTACAGCAGTAGCTGAAAGAAATGTATTTTAGTTTTCAGTGACATAAGGGAAAATAGAATATCTTCTAAAAAGCAAAAAAGCTTTTGACTTATGTTTATGAAAGAGAAAGTCGATGGGAACAGTGTTAAATCAGCAGCACAATGATTATGAGGATGGGGAATTTCTTGAGAATGCTTAATCTATCTGATGAAACAGATTACATTAACTTCACATGCTTAGCCCAGCAAAGCAGAAGTGTGTCCTCTCAGTTAAACAGAAGACATTTTCTCCTACTGGAATGCCTACAGGCTATCCTCTCCACTGTGCCCATGCATTGCCTGGGAGAGAGACAGAATAGACCAAAGCCAGGTCAGGGAAAAGTGTGAGCAAGTTAGATGTTACAGGTAACCAAGCACATACCCCTGAGCCACACCACTGACAGTGCAGATTTAGCTGGAGAGGACAGAATTTGGCCTCTGCCTTGTGACCTGGTACAGCTCTGTAGAAATAATTTCCTCTGTCCCTGTCATGAAAAGCAGTGAACAACTCTAACAATAATGCACTCAGGTGAATAAAATCCAGCTGACATTTAGTGGATTAGGACACTTAGGACACTTAGATTGTATATGAAGTGCTAGCAAGACTGAAAATCTTGTAAAAAATATTTGTTACACCAGTAGGCATGTTTATGAACGCATATGGGGAACAGATTTGCAGAGTATAGAGGAGCTGTTTGCATTTTAGAACACAGTTTTTCAGGTAGCATGCACATCCCCCAAATTTAGCACTGACAATACTTGTCCATCACCATCTCAGCAAGCATAGCATGAGTGAGATCAGCGCAGGCAATTTTTCTTTAAGAGGCAATCTTTAAGGTAGCGTTGGATGAATAATACTTTTTTAAGCTATTCTCAAAACATGACAATATTTCCTATGTATAAATAACACATTTCGTCAGTGCTTTAATCTTTCAATTCATCATGGAAGCCACAGAATGAGGATATAGATCTCTAAGCCTGGGGATCCATTAATCTGCAGTGAGTTGAGAGGAGATTTATCTATGGGATAGAGGAGGCTTCTGGGTCCCCAGGGGTGGTGACAGCGTTACCACAGACTTCCTCCCAGTTATTCACTCACAGTTATCCATAGTCAAGCCTATACCTCTCCAGCATTAGTGTCCATCCATCCAATCACCAATGACAAAGCTACAATGTTCAGTGAGAACTTAACCTCAAATCAGTTGCATGTTTCAGGCAGAAGAACAAAACCCAGCCTCCACCTCAAACCTCAGCAGCAACAGCATGCATCCAGAAGAACTGACCACAGATATTTTGCAAGACTAGAGGATAAAAGGCCTCATTAATGTTGCCTGGGCTGTTGCTGAGGTGCAGAATCATAGAATCATTAGGGTTGGAAAAGATCTTTAAGATCATCTAGTCCAAATGTCCATATACCACAAATAATGCCTACTAAGCCATGTATCTAAGTACCACATCTACATGTGTCTTGAACACTTCCAGTCACAGTGACTCCATGACCTTCCTGGGCAATCTATTCCAGTACCTCACCGCTCTTTCAGAGAATATTTTTTTTTCTAATACCCAGCCCCTGGCACAACTTGAAGCCATTACCTCTCATGCTATCACTGTTACCTGGGAGAAGAGACTGACCCCCACTTCGCTACAACGTCCTTTCAGGTAGTTGTAGAGAGCAGTAAGTCTCCTCCGATCCATCCCCCACATTTAAACAATGCCAGCTTGCTCAGCTGCTCCCTGTAAGACTTGTGCTCCAAACCCCTCACCAGCTTCTTTTCTCTGGGCACACTCCAGAGTCTCAATGTCTTTCTTATTAGAGAGGAGTCCAAAACCGAACACAGTACTTGAGATGCAGTCTCACAAGGGCTGAGTACAAAGCAGTGATCACCAAAATGACCCCCATTGTTGCATACCATCAGTGTCCTCAGGCTGTAGCTCTGATCCAGTGGCATAGCACACAGCTGTGAGGTTCTCCTAGAAGGGCCAGCAGCTGCTGAGCTGGCCAGTAGTAACAAAGCTCCAGAGCAGCCAGTTCTGCCATCCCAGCCTTCAGGGATTCCTGAACGTTGGAAAATCCCAACTCATTTCTCGTATATTAAAAGAGCATGAATGCCAAGTGGCAACTTTTTCAGCCTCCTAAAAAGGTCTCCTGCAGTTCTTGAGGTAAAAAAAAAATTCTGTGCATGAGCTGGTCTAGATATACGTAGTCATGAAGATGAACAGGATTTTGTTGCCCTGAAGTGCACAGATGATTAATTTTTTGGCAATTTATGGAAACACCAGTTAATGTTCCGGTTGTCTCCAGCTGGAGCTGAAAGTACAGCCATTCCAATCACAAAGCCCTGGGCTGTAGTCCTTCATGCCAGACACTTTTTTCATTTGAAATGGGGACTAAGCCTTGCTCCACAATGCAGCAGTCAGTTGTTTGGCCGAGTGTCAGAAGCAGATGTTTATATAACAGCTTAATTTGCTGCCACCTCCTGATTTTACATTAGTTCTCCTGCAGTGCCTGAGCTGTAATGAAAATAATAGTGAATAGCTGCTACAGAAAGGTTTGCAACACACAAAAACAGATCTAATCAGCGGAAGGAAGGGTATATTTTTCATTTTCCATTAAGATAAATATGCCTTCAGCTCTGATTGTATGCAACAGTTACCTGCAGCTCATAAAAACTGCTTCCAGAATGAGAAATAGAGATTGCCCTGAGTCGTTACAGATCTGATTTTTCCAGAGGCTTAAGGCCAGAGTTCATGTTGATTCTCCCATGAGCTCTGAGTGTTCAGTGCTGCCTGAAAATCACATTCTTCACTTGCATCAAATCAGGGCACACAATTTAAATAAGCTCCAGGAAAGTAATAGAGTGACTGTGCACTACTGCTCTCTTGTGGTCTGAAACTGTGTGTCCCAAGAGAGGGCTGTGAAGACACCCAAGTGGAGCTGACAGAGAAGGGCTCTCCACAACAGACCAGCAAGCGGTGGGCCCCTTTGACAGAGGACGCAGTCCACAGGGCAGCATGAGGCTGCCAGATCACTGAAAGTCAGCTTCAACAGCCTCTGCCCCTAGGAGCAGGTCAGTAGGGTTTCTCGTCTGCTCCTGTGCTCCTTTCCAAAGAAGAATGCAAAGAGCAGAGAGTTGTGCTGTAGGGAGATGGAGCAGGAATGGGATGGGTGACCCATCATCCAGGATGAGCAGTTGGAGACAACAGGCCTCCTCAGTATGGTTTCAGACACCAGCTCTGTCAAATTGCCCCCAGCATAGCTCTGCCTGGGTCCAAAGTTGAGTAGACACAAGTTATGCCTTATCCAGAGCAATGACACTTCAGATATGGGGAACAGAATGTCAAAACTCCATCCTTTTTGTTACCAAGAGGCTGTAGTTCCCCCTCCCATGCCCCTGGAGAGGGACTTGGAGCAGGGTTGCTCCTACTCATCAGTCTGCTGGAGATACTGAGTTCTTTGGGGTTTGAATTTCCTTAATACAAGAAAGAGTTTTATTGATGGCTTGCTTCTCCACCAAGTCTGAGAAATATACCAAAACAGCCCGAGAAAGCACATTACACAATTTGTTGTTGTTGTTGTTGTATAAGAGGTGCACTCTACCAGTTTGTAGAAAAAATGAGCACAATGCTGGTGATATCCTCCTTTTTTTCTCACATCCTCCTACTGATTTAGGCAAATCAGGTTAGACGTCTCAAATGCTAGGTGAGCAAATAAGTGACTTGGAGGCATTGCTGGTCTGAAAAGTGAGACTGTGTGCTGAAATCCAGCCCTCACAGATCTTCACTGGAGCACAGCCTTATTCATAAGCTCTCTTGTGCATGGATTTGTGTAAGTGCTGCAATGAATTCAATATTCAGTGTTTTGCAGGAAACAAATGTGACTGCTACGTATAAATTAATAAACTAAATTGAATACTGAATTGCTTTGAGCTGTGGAGTGTACAGTTAGTGGTGCAGCCTGGAAGGAGGCAGACAGCAGGAGAGTAAATTATCATTTTGTACCTTATGTTCTCAGAAAGATAAGTGAGATAAGGGAGGAGAAACAGGGCATATGAAACTCCCAAGTGGAGTTATAATAGGAATTAAACAGCTTAGATAAATCTGTAGCAAGGAGGTAAAAGCTGCAATGGACTGTTATATTTTTGGTTGTGTTCTGCCTTTAAATTGAACCATTTATTTTAGAAAGGACTATAAGATATTAGGACTAAATATAAATGAGAGGAAAATCAGAGAATTTGTTATAAAGAGGACTAAGGGATATCCAAGAGGACGTTATTGATACACTTTGAGCCAGCTGCAAAAGGCAGGTAGCCAGAAAGGGGCTGCAAAACAGCAAAGATTTTCAAAATGAAAGAGACAGTCACCACTATCCCTGAGGAGAATTTGTGAAATTGACCTAATCTTCAAATATACATTCAATGAGTTTGTAAACACCTGAGACTGCTAGATAAGAGACTGCAGGACCATGCAAAATTCAGACTTTTGGAAGGAAAGGATAGTTGGTTAAAATTTTTTGAATGGCAAAACAAGACAGAAACCTAGCAAACTCTGGACTACAGTTACTTTTTAAAGTGATTTCCTAAAAATTATACTGTGTGCTACTACGAGTTCATGAATGCTCACCTCCCAGTTTGTCTGTTTGCTAACTCAGAAGAAAGAAAACCATAAATAAGCTTGTGCCTAATACATCTCAGGAACAGGAGATGAGGGTGAAGGAGAACATACTTGGAAAGGCAGGTTTCCACATTTGTTTTAGACTACTCATGGATGAGCCATCATGAGTCAGTGCAGCTACTTGCTACATGAGTCTTGAATCACAGATAGAAAACTAGCAAAAATGATACTCTCTATTCTGTTAAAAACCAAATAGGCTTAGACAGAAATTCATCCTGGATAAACATCAGCATTTACTGAGGTTTCTTTGTAGTCAGTAAACGGGGGTATTTCCAAGAGCCATCAATCACCAGAGCTCTGACATGCTTGTGACTGCCTGGCCCCTCGTGGGACCATTGCAGATTAGAAGTTTCTGCAGCTCCTTACATTCAGTGTTGAGCACTGCTACATGGTGCTTAGCCCCAAGGTGGCAGACGCTTTCTCATCTCTCTTCAACGAATAGGTTATTTTTAAAGCAAAAGACAAAAAGTCCCTTTAGTAACAAGAGTTGAGGACTTTTCAACAGATGAGCATTGCTCTGAAACTAATGCCTCCTATTTTATTATTTTGCCCACAGTGTCAGAGGCAGATGTTGGCAGTACAGCAGTAGAGGCTGAACCTTCCCACCAATATTCCATTGAGTGTTGTTGCCTTGTGACAGACAGCAGCAGAGGGACAGTCTGACAAATATGTCTGATATGGAAGTGTGTATGAAGCAAAGGTATGTCGCTGAATTCCTCCATGCAGACAAAATGGCACCCATTGACATTCATCAATGCTCACTGAGAGTTTATGAGGATGAAATAGAGGATGTGAGCACAGTGAGGGGTGGGAGGTGTGTTTCAGAAGTGGCAACAGCAACAGTGGGTCACCTCTGCTGGTGCAGAGTTTTGCAAGTGAAGCATGCTGGCTCTTGTTCAACACTGGCAAAAACACATATTTAACTGTTCTTACAATGTTGAAAAGTAGCATCTTGTAGCTGAGGATTTGCTCAATCAAATAGAGTTATTGTGTTCTTTATATCTGTTGTAGTTTCCATGGGAATAAATAGGGGGCACTACTTTCAGAGCAACCTCCATACAAACCCTTGTTTCATATGCACTTCTGTGTCAGATACCATTTAGTCAGACCACCCCCCTAGACTGCTTCTGTCGTCTGTTGCACAGCACCCAAATTGGTGGGAAGGTTCAACCTCTAGTGCCATACCACCAACATCCACCGCTGATCCACCAGCAGAATAAAGTAGGAGGCATTTCTTTCAGAGCAGTTCTTGTACAAGAGCTTTCAGTTATTGTTCAGTAATGTACTTGATTGTCTCGTTCCTCCAAGAAGCAATTGTCAGAAGTAAAGAAAACACACAAAAAAATCCAACAGCTTCCTCCCAAAACCGTATTACTCACACTTTGTGGATTTGCCAAAAAGAGTCTGGACATTTTCAATTAGAAAAGATAGCAAGTTTAATTGTAGACAGAAAAGAACATGTCTAATTATTGAGTCAGTTGCACAGATTAACATGGCTTGCTGAAAATGCTAATTTGACTAATGCCTTGTTGCATATCAATAGCTCTGCCATATGGTGAGGGTTGAAGATGAATTGTTGTTCCTGTTTTGTTAACAGAAGAGACGAAGTTGAACTATGACATCAGATTATGATGGGATTCAAGCAGAACAGTGAAAATAGTACACACTGTAGAGTTCTCTCTCTGCATTGTATGCAATGATAATTTCCTCAATCTCAAAAGAACATCACTGACATTATACTTAGAGCAGAAAGAACAACTATGCCCAGAGGTACAAACTTATGCCAAAATGATTTAATGAAGCATCTTTAAAGATTATTCTGGAATTTCAAAGAATTATAGAAAAGCAGATGCCAGCATATTTACCATAATGATACTCACACAGTTATAGCACAACATTTAAACTCAGTTTTATATATATTATTTGATGTTTTATAACTGCCTCTGTACTCAAAAATCAAGCTAGTTTTAACACAAATCCTGACTCATGGAATTTTATGCCCATATGTTTAAATAAAAGAAACGGATGAACTCCAGCAACATTTTAAGACTTTGTTTTTATGAAATTGCAGTGGTATAATGAGAGTAATCAGAGATGTTAATGTTAGATTCAGGAAATTGCTTCATTCCGTCAATTCCAGAAGGAATTTTATGAAACTTTAAAAAGAAAAAAAAAAGTTTTTTCTTTCCAATAATGTTCATGGGAAAGTGCTTCTGAACAGGAGATGTACTCTGACTGACGTGGAAAAACAAACAGACCATCTTTGCATCTATGCTCATCTGTCCTTGGCTGGCAAGAAGCAGGTAAATTCATTGAGCACGTTTAGTCGAGGATGTATATGACACATGTGATAGATCCCAAGCTACGAATTTCAGCTTCGCTCTATGCTGTACATAGAGTGGAATTAAAATATCCCAAGGCACAAGACCAACAGACAGCAGTGGGCCTGACATCTCTTTGAGATAGCAGTTTACAAGAGCGCTTAGCTTGCTCATCTGGGAGGGAATAAGTGAAGTTCTGAAAAAAGAACATCTTCAGCACAAAGGAGAAGACATGGCTGGTGATGTAAGCACTGAGAAACTGATGTAGGCATTGAGTGGATGCACAGGGAACTCCATGGAATAGATTCCTGTCACCAATGCCTTTTTGGAAAAACTTTGAACACAGAGATTCACAGGCTCTACATTACCAAAAAGAAAAAAAAAAGAAAAAAAAAAAAAAAACACCACATATTTTCAGTTTCACAGCAAACATGATGAAAAAATTGTGCATGAAGTATTTGTTAAAAATATTGTTCCATTCTATAATTAAGAACAGTTTTTCTGACAGTTTCTCACTCTTATATATGACATGTTCTATTTTTATATGATGGTATTATTATAGAATATTACAAAATACTTCAATAGAAGGCATTCCACCTTAGAGATTACTCCATTTCATGCCAACATGTGAATGACAGAGAAGAAAAATAAGGATCATTAGTCCACGTCTTTGTTACTTAAAGTGCTTTTAAGATTTTTTTCTTATTTACTAAAAATATGTCAAATACAAATGGACAAAATAGTTATCCAGGTTAACTTTGCCATTTTATTTCACAGAGCAAATATTTTCCTGAAAATCACTCATAACACTCACGCTGGCAAAAAATATATCCAAAACCAGTTTCCAAAAATGATACTTAATTTCTGTGTTAGAGCAATTATATGCAATTGTCTAAAGTGAAGGTGTCATCTGTCATATGGGTAAAAATCATCACAAGCTTTAGAATACGCTTGGATGCATCCCAAGAATTGTTTTACAGCAAAGACACAGGCTGAATTCTGATGGAACATCATATATCTGCCAAGCCAGCAGCTTTGTTCAATATCTAAAATTATTTTAATTATTCATGTCTTTTAAATCAGTTGAGATTCTAACAAGTATTACATGAAAACTACACTGGCTGAACAATAACATCTGTGCAAGCTTAAGACCTGGCTGGGCAAGACCTATTACAGCTGCCTCCTGAGGGGAAGAATAGCCCAAGAAATTACAGTTTCTATGAGCGGTTCTGTCTTCTTTTTAACAAGGCAAAACACTTCATAAACTACAAAAGGCTCACAGTGGCACTGTCTGGACCTCTGTTTAACAGTTCACAGATCACAAAGCCCTTCAGTGGAAATTTTTTATATATGTTCATGTGAAAAAAATACAGGAGAAGAAAACTATGGGAATTAGTTGTTCTCATCCGGAAAATTATGTCTTCCTATGGTAACGCCCAGTAAGATGAAGGAGTTTGAGACGAAAGTGGAGGAAACAGACTTAGAAACAGAACCAGTGGATATTAGTGCTTTATACGAGTTGAGCTGTAGCTGTGTTTTCAGTTCAGACACCTTTGTGCATGTATCTAAATTGGAAAGACAACAAACTGCTTTGTGAGAAAGAAGCACAGTGGAACAAAGTCATATTTCTGCAAGAGGAATCCCTAACAGCGATTGACTGAGCAGGTTCTTGACATTTTCAGTTTAATGATGTGTCTTTCACATCTATTTGACAGAGGTGAATTGTTAGAAGACGAGTACATATATTAGAAAATGAAGAGCTAAGGCCAGAATGAATTCACCCCTGACAGACGTCAAAGGCCTAAAACATGATGTCTATAGGACAAGTTTGTTTTGGTATCATCTATCATGTTCTCTTGATTTTAACCAGTGTAATCTTCCCTGTGCATTAACTGTTCTATTAATTATTTATTATTGGACATATAATCCTTCTTAGCATTGTAGTGATAGAACTGCTGACAGGACTTCGAAGTGAATGATGCAGGTTAGAAATTTCTAGTTGATCCCTTAAAACATCTGTTGCACAGCTGGGAAAATAACATACTTCAGCACACAGTTTAGCAGAGAAGGTGTACACAGAAATAATGAACATCACCAAAGGCAATAGACAAAATTCTCATACAAACTATTTGTTTTATGAATACTCTCCAAATAAAGGAAGCTGACATTATTGTAACTCTGTCTTGTTCAGTTATGTGGATATTGTGTTTTACTGCACAAATGATGGCCTTGATGACACTGAGCATTATAGGTTAAAAAAGTTTATTTTCTAACTTTATTTCAACTAATAAATGTCTGAGTTAATTCATTTTAAATCACATATAATATTTTTTTTTAAAGTTAACTGCATCTTTACAACCACAATTGTCAAAAAAATCAATCAAAAGCTCATATTTAATCCAAAAAAAAAAAAAAGCTAAGCATTTTCCCATAATACACAATTCTCAAGCAGCAAATATCAGAAATGATATTGAATGAAATGTTACAAAATACTTTGATACCTAGAGACTGATGCTTATGTGGTCCTTCAGCAGCCATGCTTAAGAGAGTGAAAATCAAAGACAGTAATAATAGGGCTTTGGAGTTGTATATACATCACTGACTGCAGACTCCTGGAACGGCTATCAGCAATCATAACTTGTTACAGATGCACTGATAGCATTCATAAATACCACTGCTATTCATTTTCCAGTGAATACAGGGAAGTGATAGAAATATAATCCAAGCATTTATTTACAAACATCTGTAAACTCCAGAGGCCACTCTTGTTCTCATTTCTAGTCTGCTCACAAATGCAGCAGGAGTTCAGGATGGGAAAATGTTTTCCCTAGCAAATTCTTATAGAAGCTATCAAAAGTTATTTGTGCATAACAAAGAATACACTTCTTTATTTATTCCTTACTCTTAGTAATGAAACTATCAGTATTCATCATCCATTTCCTCTTTAAAATCTTTAGGTGTCCAAATTAAAAGCAGAAGCAATATCACGTGATTTCAGAGGTCAGTTTCACCATGAATAGCAACAGGTTGTCTACCAAAGAGACCTCTTTGGGAGTGATCCATGGGAGGACTGGCTTTCATCTAAGGTATCTAGACCATCACCAAAAGCCACAGCCAACTTCTAAGTGTTTGCACCAACATTTGGGTCAATTTCTTCCAACAACTTTAAATATATGCAGAGAGACATGCAGAGAAAATACCTTGATTAAATTAAAAATAAATTACTTATTGACCCAAATCAGCCAAACAAAATAGCAACAACAAACGTAAAAAAAAAAAAGCCAGTATTCAATGGGCAGCTCCATTAAGCATTAACACGTTCACCACCCAGGTGGCACCCAAGCACCACATCTTCTGAGCCCTCCCAAAAACTCTGCAGTTGAAGTGAACTTTGAGCTACAGGAAAGAGACTATCAGATACAACATAAAAATGAGAGATGCCTGTTTTGCCAGCTTGCAAATTACATCCATAATACGTACAGTATAATAACCAAAGATGGATACACATTCATCCCTAAGTGGGAGGGGAAGAGGAGGGTGTCAAAGGCCCGAAGGGCTGTAAATCTATGTAACCGTGTTCCCATCAGTTTGTGTATGAGAAGGTGCTCTGTCATCAGTGCTAAAGGCTAAAGTCCCTCTAGCTTCTTCTTTATCCATTCCTGTTTTCAGATTTGCCTACAAGACTGGGGAAAATCTTCAAAGACTCAGAGGGTGTCTTGAGTCAGTGAACTTCTATTACATGTCAATGTCAGCTTAAAATCTTACCTCATATCGTACTTTTGAAAATGCCATCAAAAACACTTTATTTTAAAGTATCATATTATTCAGGAAGAGTGAACTGGAATCAGTGATCCTTATGGGTCCGTTACAACAGAGGATATTCAACGACTCTATGATTCTATGAATTTGCTTTGTGCTGATAACGATTCATGTTCTGAATTCTGTACAGGATGTTACATTAGTAGTCCTTTTGTCATTTAATTGCTCTTCACTGGCTCTTCAGAAATGAAGAACTTTTCCCTAAACATCACAATGACTTTTGTCACAAAGCATAATAAATTTAGAATTAAAGTTTACATTTTACTAGAACTCCTTTTATTAGGCTCCTAGACATTTAAACCTAGTTGAGATGCTGTCTCTAGCACCATATCAGTTTCTTATCTGTACAATTCAACAAGCGTTTTGGCTTACAGGTGAAATTTATTATGCAAAAATTAATCAAGAAATTATGTTTCCTTATAGTTTGAAGTAAGTCCTAAAAATCTCATTAACACCTTTTTAATTAATGTTTGAAAAATTGCTACAGCATCAAAGGACATCATTTTCTTCACCTCTAGTAAAAAAGATAAAATCGTTTTGCAATTTATACATGCTTCTGGGCAAAATATGTCTGTTTGTACAGGAAATGTTCAAAGGAACATTGTAAAGGAAATGTTCAAAAACATTCAAAGAAAAAATGTACAGGGTTGTTCTGGGATTGCACTGTACCTAGTGAGAATAAAGAAACAGTGCCTATTTCAGCAAAAACAGAATTTTGAAAAGTTGTCAAGCACTGTGCCAGCCAGAGATGTTTTCCAATGTTGTCTGACGGTGTCACTGATTTATAGCCAATTGAATGAAAAACGGTGCTCCTTTCTGTCCAATAGGATACCTCTGTTTATTCATTACACAATATATTTGAAATTTGAATCTGATAGGTGCCAGGGATGCCACCAATGATTAGCTGAACCTCATTCAAGCAAGTTATTAGCGGAAAAAAAAAAACAGTTGCAGCTGCTACAGCCTCCAATCATTTCTCTGAACATTCTTCCAGATCATGGTGCATCCTAATGCTTTCATGGCTTGCAGTGAGCTAGGTGAAGCCCTACACCTGGGTCAGCATCTCAAGAACATCATCTCCTTTTGCCAGGAGAAACAGTAATTGTGCATGGCCACACACAGGGCTGTGGAGAGCATACAGTGACAAGATAAAAGAGAATGGACAGAGAAAGAAATAAGAGGAGGAGGAGGAAGTGAAGGAACAGAGATAGTGTGTAAAGTCAAGGCAGAAATGGGGCTGCACAGAGTTAAAAAGCACATCCCTGGGCTGTGAGGTTTGGGCTGAGGCTGCAGAATCGATGAAGAGGATGGTGTCAAAACAGGGAGTGACAAAAGTAGGGAGACAAGGGAAGGGAGCAGTTGGACAGGCGTGGGAGAAATGTTTGTTAAATCTGTCCTTATAAGTTCAGTGACATTAGAAGCTATAAAACTTGCAGGTCAATGGCATGCAGTACAAACAACTCCTAGTCCAAAATACCTAGAAACTAAAAAGAGACATTAAGAAGAATCCAAAAGTTGCAAGGTAATTTCAGTGCACCATCTCTGGTCTGATCTGCTCCACTGTTTCCATGCAGCATGGCAGAACGATAGCAGCCATCACTCAGGAGCACTCAGAGCACTGATTCATGCCAGACTCATCCTGCTGCTTCTCCTTTTTCTGCCCGATGGAAACTCATGCGGAAAATGAGCACTATGTACCAGCAGATGTCTGGCTGCTAAAGCAGGAGAGCTATCTTCTTCAGTAGGAGCAATTCAGTACCACTGGTCATGGAAAAGGACATGGATGCGCCCAGAGCAAATAGCCACAAATCAAGAACACAGAAAAGGCCAATAGATGCAGAGAGACAAACATGCAAACACACCTCCATAACTGAAGTAAACCCTCAGCAAAGATCTCATCTAATTGTCTGACCCACGTTGCCTTCTGCCTTCCCTCAGACAAGAATTTTAGTTACAAGTGCAAACTGAGGGGCACAGAGCTAGAAAGAAAATAACAGATTCAGGTCTGCTTGATTAAGACTCCCTCATAACTCCATCAATAATCCAAAAATGAGTCTTCTTCCTCCCTTTGAATTTACTCTCCCTCCTGTGCTGGAGAAAAGAGACTGGGCTTCCCTAAGCTCCATTTTCTTCCCTTTCTGTGCATTACTAAAAACTTGAGCATCAGTTCTGCCTTCTTTAGCTCAGCAAGCTCATTTTGTGAGTTCTTCAATTAGCTATTAATACATTTCTCATTTGGTCTGCATCTTTGAAAGATCTCAGATGCATAATAGAATTTGGGGGATTGCTCAGATAAATGCTAAATCACTTCCAACTTGAAATAGAAAGTTGAGAGTTATTTGTGCAGTTGAAATCTGATACTTTCAGAGTTATCAGACACTCAAACCTCAAAGCATTCCCAATAAATTAAATTGTTTTTTATTAGATATGAATGCAGGTGTGCTAGGGTGATCAGATAGTGACTCCCCACTTCGTTGCATACTGTTATTCTTACTGATGGGCTCCTACTTTGGTTATTACTACTATAATCAATGCTAACAATAGTAATAATAATATTACCTAGACCTGCATAGATCTCTGAATAAGTTTGTCTCAAAATACTTTCCAGGAATCATTAGTTCCTTATTTTGTCATTGGAACAAATGGAAGTGACTAAAGAGCCATTTAATTTTCAATGTACGTCGCAGTCTGACACAAACAACAATGGATTTTATCAATTAATGCAACCATAATTACTTACAGTTGTTGTCTCAAGTGCTACCATAACTAACAATCTTAAAATCTCAAATACTTTTAAATAAGCTGCCTGACATAAGAATCAGAAGGGAGATCAGCATATTAATTATTTAGAGATGTAATTTTGCCAATGAAATATTTCCATCAGCTTTTTTTTCTTCTTTTTTGCAGACTGAAAATGTGAAATATCTACAATTACCCAATTAATAATTTTCACATATTTCTTTTTAAAATGTTCAGCATATAGCTGACTGGTGCAAAGAGAAAGCCAACAGTATCTCTGGGTTTTACTATCTGTGCACCATTCCCAGCACCTGTTATTTCAGGGCATCAACCAGTTAGATGCTTTCAGGAGAAATGCCTGCACCAAGGATACTGAAAGGAAGAATTCTGAGAACAGTTCCCTTTCTTTTCACACATGATTTAGGACGATATGCTCCTGGGCATCTAGGCATGGCTGTGAGGTGTGCTGACTGGCTCTGCACAACCTTGCTGTGGAAATGGGAACCATGGGTGCATCTGTTGCGGATGTCATTGCCATATGGACAAGTTCAGCTCAGAAGACATGGAACCTGATTGTCCCTAACATGCTCTGCCAAGGGAAGTAATTGGATGACATATTAGGCCACCTAAATGCAGGTATATAGTTCTGAAGCTACTGTGAACAATTTGTTTTAATTATTTTGGTGTGAGTCAGCATAATAAGCTCCAGAAACATTTTTGAATGTCTTCCCTCTTGTTCCTTTTATTATGAGTGTGAGCAGGGGATAAAATGCCATAAGAATGAATTAGAAGGCTGTTATTCATATTTATGCACTGTAAAATTGTCTGCTGGAAACAAGTTGCCAAACACAGAAGTAAGTTAAGTATTATATTAAAATTTGCAGGATTGTTACTGGTATCTTCATTTCTCTTTTATAGTCAAGTTAAAATTTGTCTTTCTTATATTACAGTCATATATCATAAGCAAGAATCATATTTTTAATTAATGCTTGCAAATTTAATTATACATTATAGAATTCAGAGCAGAATGGTATAGCTGAAGAACTACACTGTTATATGACTCATGTATTTCACACTATAAAAACATATACTGAACAAAGGTTATAAAATTTACCCCAGAAATAATGTTGTAAAAAGTAATATACAAGCTGCTAGTTCAGCCAACGCAAATGAAAAGAAAAATAGTTCCATCTTTTACAGGGAGGGAGGAACAACAGAAGTTCAGCTGCACAGGCAAGCTGGACTCAGCTGAGGTGGAGCCTGATGCATGTTTTGCTTTTCACCGTCCCCACTGCTCTCTACAGTGTGTGATGGCTGAAGGCACACAGCAACACTCTTCTGGGCATATTCTTTCAAGCACAAGAAGAACTGACCTATATTTAAACTTAGTGATCAGTTCTGAGAAAACTTGAAAATTTACTCCCATCTACACTAAAGAAATTGGAAAATACATTGAGCATAATTATTAACAAAAGTTGTGGGAGAACAGTGTAAGAATAAAACATAAAGGTGTATAAGCGCTCCCTTTGCACTCTTCTCAAGAAGACACTGGCACAGCCAATCTTACTGCTTCATATTTTTTAATTGCAGGAGTGAGAGTTCTGTAAATTGAAATGTTTCTCTTAAAAATCTATGCTAAAATTGTCTCCTCAGCACCTCCCTTGATTACGGAGGAGTATTGCATTGAACTGAATGGAAATTAGTAAAAGTATCACTATAGGAAATAAATGATAGAAAAGGCAGTAGATATCTACATTTTCTCTCATAGACATGTTCTGGTTATTGTTAACAATATATTTGCATAACACATGCTTTGATAACTTTGGGGGCTAAAGTAGCCCATTGCTAGGAGTCTGTTCACTTACTCAGCACCGCTGAAACCATAACTCTACCTACATTGATTACTCACTTAACACATGCTAAATATTGGCACTACTTCCTCACTGCTCATGAAGTGCAGGAAAGTGCTCCTTTCATAGAATCATAGAATCGTTTGAGTTGGAAGGGACCCTTAAAGCTCATTTAGTCCAAATCCACTGCAATGAACAGAGACACCTACAGCTAGATCAGGTTGCTCAGATTCCCATCCAGTCTGACATTGAGAGTGTCCTTATGTATACGTGGTCTAATTATGCCTGCTGTATCAAGCCATAAGGGGAAATTGGAGAGAAAGAAGAAGTGATCTGAAAAGAAAATACACAGAAATCATGCACACACACACACACACACAAAAAAGGCAAAAGCAAAGTAGAGAAAGGAAAGAAAGAAAGTCTTGACAGATCATAAAAAGGGAGAATGCATGATGAGAAGTAGAAAAGGGAGAAGCAAGAGATCTCCGGGGTAACACTGAATAAGCAGATAACTGCTATTCTGCATAAAATTTTAAGCCACACATTCCACTAGCAAGGTACTAGCAGACAATCAGTACACATGTCAGGTTAAACTTGAAAAATATCTGTGTCCCACAAGCCCCAAAGGTCAGTACAGCTATTATTCTGCAATGTCAGATACACTCATCAGTGTGTATGTTGAATCAGTTTGTAGAAGTACAGATGATACATGATTTTCTTTATATTCTTACATTAATTTATGTTATAGATTAAAAAGTAAACCTAAGGCCAGTCCATAGATGAAAAACTGTAGACCTTCCTAAGCAATTATAGCATCACTGTATCTTATAAGTGACCAGACAGTTAGCCTTCTACACTACATATGTTGCTCTGAAAGTAATGCTTCCTATTTATTTCTATGGAAACTACAACAGATATAAAGAGCACAACAGAACTATTTGATTGAGCAAATTCTCAGCTACAAAATGCCCCTTTTCTATACAGTCACCACCAGAACCTGTGCATTTTTGCAGGAGCCTACATTCTGTACTAGTAAAAAATGTGCACTAGCAGAGGTTGTTGAGGCTGTTGCTATTGCCATTGTTGAAACACATCACCAACCATGTCACTGTGCTCACATCCACTGTTTGACCTCCATCAACATTCAGTAAGTTTTGATGAAGGTCAATGGGTGACACCTTTTCTGCATGGAGTAATTCAATAACAAACCTTTGTTTCATCCACACTCCCATGTCAGATACCATTTGGTCAGACTGTCCCTCTGCTGCCATCTGTTGTGCAGCAACAAAATGCAATAGAATATTGGTGGGAAGGTTCAATCTCTAATGCCATGACACCAATATCTGCTTCTGATATTGTGGGTCCATATAATAAAATAGGAGGCGCTACTTTCGGAACAACCCTCATATTATTGTCAAGCAACAGTTACAAATTTCATTACACATTCCCTGCTAGAGAACATGGTACATTTCATCTGTTCATATTCTTTTTTTTGTTGTTCTATTCATACTTATAGTGCTTTCCTAGTTGATTTTTTTCTTAACCTTGGCATTAACTAGATACTATTTTAGCAAGGCTAGCTAAGATTTAATAGACAGTCTTTCACTCTCATATGGAAACAAGAAGGGAAGGAGATTGTAAATGTTAATTTCCAGTGACCTCTAATTATCTATCCTACTATTAACTCCATACAATATGCTGATGTACTAAAATATTAATTTATTGCAACTTGCAATATGTTGCCAACAAAATAAATTTCTGTAAACTGAAATTGCTCAGCTTAAGGCACTTTAGTAGGCAGGATATTGTATTAAGCATCAAAAAGTGTGGATTTTTTACCTAACTCTGGCAGTGGCTTGACGTGTAACCTTGATTTCATCAAATTGCTCTTCTGTACCATTGTCCATTCTTTCATTGCAAATCAGCTGAGGCATCTGCAAAGAGGCATGTAGTATACAGTGCCTGACTGCAGAAGGACAAGCCCAGTTCCTATGAGGCCTTGGAAGCAGAAACAATAATGCTGTGGAAATTTTTCCATAGTATCTGACTGCATGATCCTAATTTAGTCAATTTAATGAGGCCAATCCCATATTGAATGCCATAGATTATCTGAATTGCCTGTTTCTCAGTTGATAGTCAAGTGTTACAGGAATTCAGCTAAGTCTAGTGAATATCTCTTGGCATTCTAATATTCTCCAGACACTTGCACATGCACAACTTATTTAGTGAGGGGTTCTGTGAATCTGAATTGAACCAAACTAAAAGTAAGAAAAGTAAGTAAGAAAAATAGAAAAGTAAAAAAAAAAAAAAGTAAGAAAAATTCCACTTAGCTGTTTACTTATATTTTTCATATGGGGGTGGGGAATGTCAGGACTGTGAGAAGGAGGATATGGCCATAGACTTTCTATTCCAAAATAACAGAGAACCACCCACAGATCTGGTGAAAAATCGCTGTAGTACATGGTCACTTGATTTGTGTGATCAGCAGCACCAGTGTGAGGAGAACCACCGCCTGGCAAATCAGGGAAGTTTTTCTCTGTTAAAAGTTTATGTTTTCCCTAGGTCATTGAAGTAATGTTAATTCCTCTGAATTAAAGTGCAGTTTAGCATTTGTAATTTTTTTTTTTGAAAGGGTCTATAGACTATAGACTCTAAAAGGGGCATTATGTCCATCAGCACGCCACTCTGTGCAGAACAATGGCTGAATATCTATGACAAAGAAGAACTGTCTAATTAGTCTACATTTTTCAAAGAATAATTGCCTGTCAACTAGTTATACCATCTTTCTAGAAACACATTTCCCAGGGAGCAATTGAAATTACATGTATGTTCATGTGGATTCTTGATAATATAAATCTTTCTCAAAAGCTGTCCTATTTCCATTGTTTTAAGGAAAAATGCATTTTCAGTGGTATTTTATGTTCGAAGTGTGGACCATAAAATTAAGGAAAAAGGGGTTTTCAATGCTCCAGCAACAATGCTATGCAGCTAAGGTACAGTAGTTCATTTCAGATAACAAGGCCAATGGCTTATTTTATGTCACATGGTAAATGTTCCTCACTTAGAATAGTTTAAAACATTGCTGTTAGTTTTTCAGGAGACATAAAGCCCATACATTAACAATGGCATGAATAATGTGAAGAAAAAGGGATTCAATATTTATGCTGTTACTCCAGGTAGGGATAGAAGATATTTTTGGATATTTCTTTTCAACTGTGCTTAGAGAAATAATGAATTCATTATCAGATTCCATGGGGACTTTTAGTTAGCAAACTTATTCAGTCTGCGGTAGTACAGAGGTAAAAGTACCTCAGAAAACATAAAGCATGTTTCAATAAATATTTGTATCTTTAACGAAGCTCAGAGGAGATATTTTCCAATACCTCATTATGTATCTTGCCTTCTTATTCTAGCAGTAATTAGGCACCAGGGAAGGAACAGATCTGAAACTGGGATAAACAACTAGATTAGAGGTGCCGTTTATTTGTTTTGTTCTATTTACATCCCTAAAAATGAACGTGATATGATGTAATCAAGAAATTGCTAAGAACATATCAGAGAACTCTCTGCTTACTTATTTATTGGATGTCGGTTTTTATAGGACTTAGATTTGCATAACTCAGATCTTCATGTAGTATAATTTGTATGCTGTGAATTACAGATCGCTCACATTGAATTTCTGCTTTTATTAAGGGCAAGACTTTACAGCCTTCAAGATTGCAAGCTGAGGAAGTTTGCATTTCAAACTTATCGGAACTGCAATGTAGGTCTCTGCTAAATATTTATTCACTAGTTACCATCCAGAGATGATGACTGGCTACTAATGCTTGCTAGGAAAAATGCTTTGTTTTGTTTTACCTTAGCAGAGAAAGGCTAATAACATTCAGCTTTCCAAAAAAAAAAAAATCTCTGCTAATTTTACTGTGCTTTTGAAGCACAGAAATAACAACCATTCTCACAATTACACATTAAAAGTAAAAACACTCTTATTTTCGCCATCTGAAGTGACAGACACCATATGTGGGCTGGTTGCTTTTTTTGTGTGCATGTTCATTTGCCATTCATTACAGGAAATCTCTTAATGTCAGCCCCCCAGCGGTGTTTCTGTCATTCTATCTTTGAAGCAGGAATTCTGACTTTCTTTCAAATTTTCAATACACAAAAGATACCACAGGTCCCTCCTGTACAGAGTGTACACATGGAAAAAAACTGCAGCGAGTTTAATTACTGATTATCATACTATAAAATCTATCATGTCTGTTCATTATTTTTGCTTAAATAACTATATACTGTTTTTCAGTATCAAAATTTAAGTTTAGTTTCGAAAATTTTTAAAAATACCCCTTGCAAATACACAGTAGAGCTTTTTGCATCCTTTTATTTGAAAACTATGCCTAGCAAAGACTTCATTAGTTGCTTATATATGTTTATCATGTTTACGGTCATTCAAAACATAATTTAATAATAATGAGTGGATTCTGAAAATGTGAGTGGAGTGGAGAAATAAAGTGATCTTTACGTAGCAACAGTCAAAAATACCTTATTTCAATTACCTCTAAATTATTCACTACTGATTAATAATACCATTGGCTTATAATTGGAATACTCTCTGGTTTCCAGAGAGTCTTAAAGTGTTACTGAGTAAACATGAGCCTATTTCAGTTTTTTAATATCAGTGTTTTACAGTTAATTTAATTTACTTCATGGTAAATGGATATGACATTCAGAAGCACTTTGTCCATATGTCTGATTTTCATTTTAGTTTTTAGTTTTCAGGAAAGTATTTTGCCTTGTTTTCACAATAAAAACTTGCAGAACAGTGTGTACAGTAGAATATATTTCCTAGTGACCCATGGCAACTGATATTCAACATGAAGTTCCTGGCTCTGTCAAGATATTTCTCTCCTGTAACAGCTGTCTCAGAAAGATGCCCAAAGAAGATTCTTCCTCTGCTTAGGCTTGCTGCAGTCATGTCTGCTGTCACTAAAATCAATCCAGACATCAGTATATAATGTTTGGTTAAATTTGAGTGCTCATCCAATAAAGATGCCTTTTATTCTATGGCAATAGTACATTTTACTCCCCAGACACAGGTTTTGGTGAGGTTTTTTTATTATTTAGGACTAAATAAGTTTTTTTCCACAGAGCAGAATTAAAAGGATCAGCTTTGGCAATATTTTCATCTTTAGAAGGCAGGTTGCTATGAAGAAGACTAATGACATTGGCAATCCATGTCAAAGCTAACCCAAACACTCTATATCGCAAATAGATCACATTATCCTATACGAACAAAGAGATGAGACGAGAACTTATATGGAATGCCTCCTGAAGTCCTCATCAGAAATTCTGTTACTCCTATGCAGTGACAAAAACTTGAACTTAGTTTTGGATTCTGTGAAGTATGCTGAAGCAATTTATAAATGAATATGAAGATGAGAATTGATGGTATAATGAAAGTGGTGACATGAATTTTCTCTTCGTGTTGAAAATATCAAAGATATTTTCATATATATATACAAACATCACAGAATTGTAGAATAACTTGGGTTGTAAGGCACTTTAAAAAACCATCTAGTTTCAACTCCTTGTCATGTGCAGGTTGTCACCCACCAGCTCAGGCTGCCCAGGGCCCCTTACAATCTTGACTTGAACTCCTCCAGGGATGGGGCATCCACAGCTATTTTGGGCATCTTGTGCCAGGGCTTCACCACTCTCCGAGTAAAAAATTTCCTCCTAACATTTAATATAAATCTCTCGTTTAGTTTTAAACCGCTTCACCTTGTCCTTTCACTATCTGTCAGTGTAAAACATAAGCTTCCTTTAAGTCCTTGGAGGCTGATGAGATCTCCCCAGAGTCTCTCCAGGCCGAACAGGCCCAGATCCTTCCACCTTTCCTCACAGGAGAGGTGCTCCAGCCCTCTGATCATATATGTAGCCCTCCTCTGGACCTACTCCAACAGTGTCACATCTTTCTTGTTTTGGAGGCCCCAGGTCTGGATGCAGTACACAGATAGGGCCTTAGAAGGGCACAGCAGAGGGAGACAATCACCTCTCTCTCCCTGCTGGCCACCCCTCTTTTAATGCAGCCCTGGATTCAGCTGGCCTTCTGAGCTGCAAACACACATTGCTGGTTTGCATCAAGCTTTTCATTTACCAGAACTCCCAAGCCCTTCTCTACAGGAATGCTCTCAATTACATCTTCTCCCAGTCTACACATTTATCTGGGATTGCCACGACCTAAGTGCAACACTCTGCATTTCTCCTTGTTGAATATCATTATGTCCCTGTGGGCCCACTTGTAAAGCTTGTTCAAGTCACTCTGGATGGCATCCCTTCCTTCTGTTCTATCAACTGCACCATTGACCACCATCCTCTGTCTGTCAATCCAACCAATTCTTATTTCGCCAGATAGTCCACCCTTCAAATCTGTATCTTTCTAGTTTAGAGATAAGATGTTACAGAACTCATCATCAGCTTTGTTGTACACTTACTGGTTAATCTACTTCTAGAGAGTTTGACACTCCTTTTTTTTTTTTTTTCTGTGCTCATTCTCTCTACCTAGCAAAATTCCTTCCAAAACTTACCAGGACTTATCAGAACTCCTACTTTGGAGCCAGTAAAATTGGTAATTTCAATGGTCTGTCACCACTGACATTACAATCTCCAAAACTTATTTATATCAAGCAGTAATCCAGCACCTGAATTCCTTCATTATTTGTTGGTTTAAATGTTGAGTTACAGTTTTGTGAATACCCCCTCATGAAGTTATCAACAAAAAAAGGAGTAAGGATTTTTTTCTGTGAAACATACTGTCAAATCAACAGTAAAATAGCATCCCTTTTTAAAATCTATGCTACTCAGTCAGAAACTTACCAGTAGGATGAATTCACTTTTCTAACTGGAATATGAATGCCTCTGAAAACTATACTATTTTTCTCTTCATCATACAGTTGCTTTTCCTCTTTCTAAAGCTGAACAGTTCTGGAAAGGGCTCTCCTTTTCTCTTCTCTTTTGTCTGATTATTTAAGAAAATGACAAACCTAAACTTGAACTTTTCCCAGACAGAAATTTCTATTAGAAATACTCTGTTCTTCCTTGACTGAAATTTCAGGAGCACGTATGTCCCTCCTGTATTAATTGTATCAAACTAAGTAAGGACCATATACACAGAGCACAAGCTACAACAAATTTGTAAGTACTATGACTGAGAACAGATTTTCAGGACAGCGTGCTTTTTCTAACGTGTCCTTATCACACCAGAGAGACCACAATTAAAGTCCAGCTTCACAGTGAAAGAACATGAGTCAGGTCAGAGGAGTACCCTACACGTGCTGCTGCTCTCCTTCTCTAGTTACGCATACTGCCTTCATCTTGTGTGCCCAGTTACCCCCAGGAGATCTCTTGATGTTCTCGTCTCCAGAGGTCTCCTGGCTTACCACAAGGCAAGTCAGCTGGCAACAGCTACACATTCAGATCAATACAATTCATAGTGCTTGGATCTCACTGAGCCAGGAATGAAGGCCAAATTTTAAGAGATTACTGGAAGGAAACACCTAAAACAAGTTTCTGCCTAGGCAGTGAGAATATCGATGCATAGGTTCAGATGGCTCTGTGTTCCCCCCAGTCCTCCCCATGCGTCCTTCCACAGATCTCTCATCATCATTCTTGGCATCAAACTACCTGTGGACTGACAGATCAAGCAGAAGTCACTGGGCCTTCCCTCAGTAGTGAGGACCTCTCTCCTCTATTTAGGTACCCGATGTAACCAGATTCATAGGAATTAATGTACACAGGAGCTCAGTTCTTCTCTGAAACATTAATTCTGACTAGAAGTTTGAAAATTAATTACAAAGGGAGAAAAGAATCATATAAAAAAGACAGCTGTATATGTTTTTTTCTTAGGAAATCAAGCTAAAAATATTTAAGATATTATATGTGTTTGGTATTAAAAGAAAAAGAAAAAAAGGAGGACTGGATTTAGAAATAGAACTACATTACAATTTTCCATGTCAGCTGGGCTATTAAATTACTATCGCAAACACAAGAGTGATAACTGACATTTTGCTATGCTTTCAGTGAGAGCATAGTCTAGATGAGAGTGGGCAAGTAGATCAAACAAGAGGAGTGTTTTTTGCTGCTGCAAATATGCAGACAGATTGTACTCTGCTTCTGTATAATTCTGAGAACGAGCTCTGTGCATATCTTCCATCCATTCATTCATTGTCTGCAATGCTAAGGATATTTCTGATATTTAATAGCAAATAACCTCTGTAATTCAAGTGCACTGGAATCTACAAAAGCTAAGATCTACTTTATCAAAACAATGCTCTTATTACTAGTTTCAAGTTAAGGTTATTGTCTTGTTTCTCGATGGAGACGTTATATTCAGATAACACTGAATTGTGTACGTCATACAGTGCCCTTCTAAAGAAAAAATTCATAAGCTTGCAGCCCATCAGAGTCCAATTTCTAGAAGAAATTGCTCAGGGAAGAGGAGACAACAATAAAGTGTGTCATCCCATTCAAGGGATGTGAAAAGGAAAATGAACAGGGAAAAGCGTGAGAAACATCACAATCATCTATTTCATTTGGCAGATGCCATAGTTTAACATTACATGTTCTATATAAAAACAACAATAATAGCATTAATAACAAAAATGTAAAAACAATGACATGGTACTACAGCAGAAAAATGTATGAGGATGAGATTGACAATGAATGTAAGAAGCGGTAAAAAGTGGTTGCAAAGGAGTTACTGAACAGGAAATCAAATAGGTGAAGAAATTGCTCTTTAGAGATGCTTCCATGCTCCTTTTATAGAATCACAATCAAGATTTAAATCTATGTTTTTTTACATTTATTGCTCCGCAAATTGCTAATACTTCAATTGGGGGAAAAAATAAAACCCCTCCGTGCAGGTGAAGGAGAAGACAGAAACAGAACTTCTTAAAATAGAAACTTCTGTATTGCACCAAGTTCTGAAGTAATTATCTCACCACTGGGGCCACGTTAGACTCTTACAGTTCCCAGTATAATTGAAAAGGTTTATCTTCCTACAAAGAAGACAGTCTTCACTGCAGTGCTTTAAAGAGCACTTCTCAACAAGTCCTCTGGGCTTCTCTTGGCTGCCATCCATGATGGCTGATGGGCTGCAGCACTCCACTTCTATAGGGACAGTGGCATGCATAGTATTACCTCTGCATTGCGTGCTTTGATGTACATTGTATTGGCATATTAGATAGGAAAACAGTGTTTATAGCAAAATTGTTTTTATGATCTATTCATTTCTTCAGAGGAAAACCTGGTATTAGCCTCACAACAGTTGCATCAATTTCTGCTGTTGCTTCTAGAATACAGGCTGTGTTCATAGCTGTAATATATTGCGCTCAATATCATATGGTACAAGTCTGCACTAGGGAATACATGCTTGCTCATAAGGTGCTCAGTAGATATAAACAATCAATATGGACAGAGAGAACCACCAACCAGTTTTGTATGAGTTTCTGTTATTCCCCTTTGGTTTACTAACCCACATAAGACAATAATGAAAAACTGCCATCATCTGCATTCAGATAAAAATATGCTTTTCAGTTATGGAGTGTGGTAACATTCAGATTTAGATGTGAGGTCAATTTAAGCTTTATGATCGAGTTTAAAATCCGTCTCTGTAGAAAATTTAAACATGGATCTAACAATATTGAGATAACATACTGTGAAACAATGCTCCAAAATAGCTAAAGTCTCCTGAGATCATTTACATAAACGCTTCTTCCATGTAAATTCAAACCCCAGAGCATTTCTAGAGACTTGTACCCAGGTGGTGGTGGTGGCCCAGGTGCTTCTTCCCACTCCTGGAGCGGTGGGATAGTGACAATAATCCACTCTCACAGGCCCGCCTTCTCCTTGATGCACATAGCTGAGAAATTTGCAGGAGAATGGCTGCTTCTTTTTCTAAATCAGCACTAGCTCACCATACTCACAGATGAGCAAAAAGTCTGCTTAACTGTTTTGCTAGATCAACATCTTGTCACAGGATGCATCTACTTAAGCACCAGAGCAAATAAAACGAACATATCAGTTAAATCAGCTGTTTATTCTCAAGGCTGGGAAAGAAAGAAAATCCCTGCCATTTCTGCTTTTAAATCCTTGGGAGGCACTCTGGCACTGCAATAAGAGAGGTAAACAAAATCTGAAGCAGGCAAATGAATTTTGTAACTGCTGAAATATTATTATAAGGTTCGCTGGAAGATGTAATGTTAGTCCTGATGGCAATACAGTGGTGGAGAAACATTGCTTCATGTTATAAACCCTATATCATCTTTGTATTTCTGTCCCTTCATCTTCCTTGCATCAAGTGACCCTGTCACATGCTGAGGAGTCAGACGAAAAGGATTGCTTACAAGATTTGCGTCTGGAAGAAGAGAAATATGTTTTCTTCATTACCTCTGCAAAAAATGGATGATCTTTGCCTTTTCCTGTACCAGTGACTAATCAAGCATTACTGAATCCAGACATTAAAACATAAAAATATAAAACATCAGTTTTTAACCATTTATCATACATAGTCGGTGTCTCATCAGTGAAGTACAAATGTCTTGGTTTTTTTTATTTTTTTACATATATTTATATATATTTTACATATATATATTTACATATATTTTTTTAATACATATATAAAAGTAAGACGTGTTCCATGCCTTCAAAATCTACAGGGGTTGTAAAATGAAACTTATTTAGCATATTTAAATGCTATACTCTGTCATCATAAGGATCCACATTTAGCTCAAGGTAAATAATAAGATCTATTTTTGTCTTTTAGCTCCCCACTCTGTAAAAGTTGATCTAGACAGTTTTTTTAAAGCAAATGTTCATAGATATATATATTTGCAGATATTTACATAACACAAATCTGATAACTAAAGAAACAAAATCAACACATCACATCCAGTAAGCATAACAAAAAAAAAAAATCAGAAAAAAATTTTAACACCACTTTTGACTGAAGATCATGCCTCGAAAAATTTATAGAACTGAGCTAAAGTATCAAAAATCTAGAAAGAACTAAACACATAGTCTTACATTGGAAAATATTGTTTAGTCTTTACTATATGTCCAATCCAGCATATAATTTCTGTATAAGTTTTATCTTCATACAAAACCAGCAGAAGGAGCACAGAACAGGGATAAACTTAATGATTCTTTAGAATATATGGACCAACAAATCACATCTAATATAGTCATTAGTGCACTGTGTGCTTTGCTTTGAAAAATTAACATTAATTCACCTTATTTTGTGGTAGAATATGCATGTGATTACAAAAAGGCTATTTTTCATAAGCCAGCAACATTGGAAAACACCAAACAGTTAAAGATAACAGGTTGAAACAAACTGTGAATTTATAATGCTTTCATTGGACAATTCAGATATAAATCCATTAAATAAATTGTATTTTGCAGTTAAATATTTTTTTTAATTTGCAGGCCTATAGGCAGAGCTATGCTGTGCATGCCTACAGTTCAATTCCTAAGTATTCTTATGGCTTAGATACAAGCTAGCCATAAAACACACTGACATCCTAAAAGACATTTTTTTTGGTAAAGAAAATTACGATTTTAACAAACATTCATCTTTAATCAAACCACTGCTAAAATGATGTTATATTTCATTACCTGAAGAGTTGAGCTCGGGATCTCTCTCTGTTATAATTCACTGGTTCATACTATTAATCTGAACGTACTTGGAGTACAAACTATGACAGACAATAATGGAGTACACTTAAACTACAAACTGAGCCAGGCAGTAACCTCTCTTTAGCTGTCAGGGAAGCACTGTACTTTTCAAATATTGGTGAGACGGATCAACACAACCCTATAAATCTACAGAAGTCATCTTTTCCCATGTGACAGTGACAAATTTCAAACTGCAGTTATCATAAATTTAACTTTTGACAACATTCACATTAGGACACATAAACATTCAATTGTAGGTCTCCTGACTCAGACAATAGTGAAAAAAAGGATACAGAGTACTCAGGAAGACAGTAAAAACGCTGGAAACAGAATACAACCCACAAAATATTGGCAAATGTTTTAATATCCAATATAATCAAAGTTATTTGCAATGCCTTCCAAATAAAAGTTCCGAATGTCATGAGCCATAAACTGCATGTGGAAAAAATAAATAGTATAGGGAAAAATAAACAACATTTGTGTTTATTTAATGAATATTTAATGTTTTAATTCATAATGAACTCTTGTTTTATTACTGGAAACATAGATATTTTGTAATACCTAAGCACTTCAGAAGGTGTTTGCAAACCCCACTGCTGGGACAGGTTATGTACAGCCAGAGCATGTCTTCCTGCAGAGTTCTTATCCTGCAAATGAGCAGTCCAAATCATTATAGTAAGTACATCTACATATCTGCTTTTCAGATCATTAAATACAAAAATATAAAATTTAACATGAATAAAGTCAGTGGGCATCATTGAGACAAGCCTGGCTCCTTCATCATCATTTCATCTCATGAGGTGTTTATTTATACACACGGACAAGTTCCACATCAGCCTTCCCTTCCCCAGGCTGTACAGTTCCTAATCCCTCAGCCTCTCCACATATAAAAGATGCTCCAGTTCCTTAGACTTCTTTGTGGCCCTATGCTGTTTTCTAACTCCAGCTGGCTATTACACTGACACATGCATTCAGGAAATCCTAATGACCTACACAGTAATATCCTAAATTTACATTTCCTAAATGTAAAATGTTTGCAACAATTATGTGTCTGTTTTGCTAAATTATCTCCTTTCTTAGAACATTCATAACATTATTGTATCATTTTATGTCTGTCACAGTACTCTATACTAAAACAGTTCTCTTGACTTAAACATATTATTAGACAGATCCACACACTACTTGTCTACAGCTGTGCCAATTTTCTCAAAAGTACTTCCACTGAAGTCAGAGACAGATGATTAAACTACAGAAAATAAGACATAAGCATCCTCAACTACCACACACTGCTAATTCAAGATTAAATGTGTAGGACTAATGTACACCCACAGGTCAGCATTACTCAACTCAGTACAAATGATTTTATAATTATGGTTTATTCAGAAAGCATTCAGATGTAAATATGCACTTCTGCAATGAGTTTACTACTCAGTAGCAACACTGACATGAGAAGAAAATACTCAGGCAGTGGAAAAACTGGAGTGTGTGACCTGGGAAGAATACAGGTATGCTGTCCAAACATGCAGAGATAGGATCACAAAAGCCAAGGCACAGATGGAGCTGATCTTGGTGAGGGATGTGAAAAATAACAAGAAGGGATATTGCAAGGTAATTGATCAGAAGAGACAGACCAGGGAGAGCATACATCCTCTGATAAATGAGAAGTGAGAACTGACTACAACAGGCATGGAGAAGGCTGAGGTTCTCAGCAATTTTTTTGCATCAGTCTTCACTGCCAGTCAAGCTTCCCCCATCTTTCACATCCCTGAACCTTCAGGCAGGACTCTGAGGAGTGAAACCCCTCCCACTGTAAGAGAAGATACAGTCCAAGACCACCTCATGAGACTGAATTTGTACAGGTCTATGGGTTTGGACAACATGGTATCCCAGAGTTCTGAAGGAACTGACTGAGGTGGCTGTAAAGCCATTCTCCATCATAAAGTCCCTCCTGTAAAATAAATTACAGAAGAATCTCAATTACTTGAAGATCTCTTGGGACACCTAAAACCTTGGATAATTAGCATTACTTTGGTAGAGCTGGTTGGTTGCACTGACATCACATATAGTCGTGCAGCTGTATAAGTGCACACCACACACATAGCCACATACTAAAACACCCTGCTTCCACAAGTAAGTGAATATTCTGGCAGAAGAGTGGGGACAGTTCGATTTTACAAGAGGAATATTTGATATAGTTGGGATTTGAAGCTTATTTTTTCTGAGATGTCCTGGCAGAAGACTGCAGACCTATATGGCATGGGTTTGGGATTGAGACATCTTGTATTCCAAGGGTGTCCACAAATAAGAATGCCCTGGGGAAGGTCTGCTCTTCTTTTTCAGCTGCTTATCTACCCAGAGTGCAGCCCATCTCTGTTAGTACAAGTTAGAAAGACAGCTGTAAGTATAAAGGCAGCTTTTCTTATGAACAAAAACTCTTTGCTTCCCTTTCTTTGCCCCAGGAACTGTGTGAATTTCATCTCTCTCACAGACTTCTCCTAGGCTGGCTAGCAGAACACCTGCTAGAAATCTGTAAGTAGTTGCAGGAGTCTGGGAGAACAAGTTTAAATAGGCTTCAGAAAACTGAAATTTCTGTGTTTCCTGAAATTTCTGTGTTCCTGATTTTGTTATTTTTATTTCATATTGCTCATTTACTCAATCCCACCCTCAATGGCAGCACACCACAAACACCCTAAGAACCTGATAAAAACCTAGGGCTTAGAGTTACCAAAGATGTAGCACAGGCAAATATCTTGAGCTAACAAAAAGAGAACTGGGGATACCCATTTACTGAGATGTGGGTTTGATGTCTTAAAAATAAACATTGCTTTCACATACTTGTTAGTTTAGAAAAAGAGGAGGAGGAGAGCATCAGCTGGCAGCCACGGGCAATGTTAGTAGAGCATTTCAGCAGTGCAGAGCCCACAGGCTGAGTGCTGTAGAGCAGTGCCAGCAGACATTAACTGGGGAAAACAAAAAGAATAAAAAAAGACAGAAAGAGCCTGAAAGGTTATTCCCTCCTCTATTATCTCCTTCCAGAGACGCTGTAGTTCAAAAGAAAGAAAAGCAGTCAGCAACTCCTGAGCTACACCATTTGACTAAAGGAGCATAGCATAGAAATTACTACAAACTATCGGCATGTATTTTTCCACGTTCCCTCCTTCAAATATATGATTGATTTTGTTATACTGTTAGTATAATTTCAATTTATTAAAATTTTACATTTATTTTTGTTTTTTATTACAGGTTTTGTAGGTACATCAAGAAATGCAGTTCTCCTATTTCGGACTGAAATCTTACAGGGCACTGGATGATCAAACTTCCACAGCCCTCAACAAGCTCATTCATGGACCTTAGCAGATTCATATCAATGAAGATAACAGCGTTTGCCTTGCTAACCACTAAATCAGGGATGTCCAACTCTCAGCACAGCACAGCTCACACTGCGGCCTGCCACCTACCACCAGGCCCTCATGGTGATGGTTCTTCCCTGTCAAGTGGCCTGGCCCAGCCCCTCAGCACCAACCGAATATCAGTGTGCTGTTTGTCACATCAGGGCTGAAACCAGCCCAGCTCAAGTGATGGCAAATCAGTACATGAACTGTGATACATTCACTAAACACAGTCCTGTGAACAGTGAAAAAGATGCAGCCATGCTTTCCATTTTGACAATGAAGGTTTCAAGATTGCAAAAGTAATAATAATCGATTTTTTTTGCTTTCTTTATGACTCCATTTTCAGTTTACACAAATACATCACTTGCAAATTTTGAAATGGAATGTACAGAGTTGCAACTAAAAGTTTGACCATGTCTCTCTACCAGCCTTTTATAAGCCTCGTTTTACTAGAGAGAAATATCCTCTGCCTTACTTGCGTCACCGCTTTTGGCTGTGCATATGTTTGTGAACTGTTTTTCAAGGCTGAAGCACAGGAAAAGTAAAATTTCATCAAAACTGATGAACACTTTGAGTACTCACTGAGAATGGAAACTACAGTCATTGAACCAGTCTGATGCAGTTGTTCCACAGAAACAAGGTCATGTATCCCATTGGATTTGTGGTTTTGTTGCTCTCTTTTTTATATGTTTTAATAACAAACATTAAAAATTAAGTTTTGTTATTTTACATACATTACCTATATTACATATTTAATGAGGGCTGCTCTGAAAGTAATCCCTCCTATGTTATTCTGTCAGTCAGTGATACCAAAGGTGGATGTTGGTGGTATGTCAGAAGAAATTGAACCTTCCCACTGATATTTCATTACATTTTATTGTTGTGACAGATGGCAGCAGAGGGGCAGTCTGACAAAATGGCACCTGACATGGAAGCACAGATGAAGCTAAGGTGAGAATTTAATTCCTTTGTGTGGAAAAAATGGCACCCGTTAATATTTATTGATGTTTGCTGGACATTTGTGGAGACCAAACATGGATGTGCGTTTCAGTGACAGCAGCAACAGTAAGTCACCTCTGCTGGTACAGATTTTTACAAGTGTGGCATGAAGACTTTTGTTCATCACTGGCAAAAATGTATAGCTACTAGTGGTAACTATGTGGAAAAATAGAACTTTGTAGCTGAGAATTTGCACAATCAAATAGTGTTATTGTACTCTTTGTACTCGTTGTCGTTTCCATGGAAAAAAATCAGGAGGCATTACTTTCAGAGCAACCTTCCTAGATGCAGCCCAAGGCAATTTCTCTTCACACAGTGCAGCCAGCCAAGTCAAAAAATTGGATAACTATGTCTATATAGAATCATAGAATGGCTTGGGTTGGAAGGGACCCCAAGGATCATCAAGTCCCAAGCACCCTGCCACAGGCAGTGCCACCAACCTCCAAATCTGGCACTAGACCAGGCTGCCCATGGCCCCATCCAACCTGGTCTTGAACACCTCTGGGGATGGAGCATCTACAACCTGTCTCGGTAGCCTATTCCAGCATCTCACCACTCTCTCTGTAAAGAACTTCCCCCTGACATCCAAACCTTACTTTCTTGAGCTTAAAACCATTCCCCCTTGTCCTATCACTGTCTACCCTGGTGAAAAGTTTGTTCCCCTCCTGTTTATAATCCCCTTTTAAATACTGGAAGGCTTTTTTGCAGCCTTCTCTTCCACAGAATGAACAAGCCCAGCTCCCTCAGCCTGTCTTTTCAGGGGAGGTGCTCCAGCTCTCTGATCATCTTCATGGCCCTCCTTTGGACCACCATTAATTCATACTGTCTCCAGTAATAATTTAATGGAAAAAAAATCTGCCTTTGTGTAAAGCTAGGGTTAATATTTTATGCATATATTTAAGCAGGAATGAAGAAAGAGAAGAATGATATCATTTGACTGTGAAATCAGAAAAAAAAAATTAAAAATTGGTCATTCCAGAGTGCTTTACATGTAAGGAAAGAAACATTGCTCACTGGAGGGTAAAAATAGCATTCACAGTATTAGAGTAGTAGAAATGATTTAATATGCATTATAGAACATCTCACCTTAATTATACTATTTTTGAAAGATATGTAGTACAGTCTTGTTCTGTTCTAGGGAATTTACTACTGTCTCTGGTAGGCACATGTTCCACATTATGCTCCTGCAACTTCCAATAGAATGGATGGCTCACACTGCATAAAGCTATTTAACAAGTTTTGAAACATTTAACTGCATTTAAGAAGCAGTTTGAATATAAAAAATGATTGTGAATATTAGGAATCACTGCCAATACTGGCAAGTATTAAAGAGTCTCTGCTCTCAATTAAATTACTCTATCATCTAAAAAAGATCACCCTCTATAGGGAATACTGCCTTAGTATACTCAGATGTCAGTATCTCTTGGCTCCAACTGTCTTCCCATGTGCATTTTGCTGACCTCTGCTAAAGTCTCCCTTGTGCCTGTACCCATCACTTACAGTGACAGCTGTCCCAGTTCTGCACCATATCTGGCAATCTGAGTGAATCCCTTCCTAGAGGGATTAACATCACTATGAGTTCAGTGCCCGTGTCCTCAAGGTCTTAGTTTCTGTGAAGGAACTAGAGTATCTAGAGTTGCTACAATCTCTGCATGGAATAACGGCACAGCTAAACTTACCTACTTCTAGCTGGTCTACCACAGACCTATGCCGATTCACAACCAAAAAAGTGAAATTGGCAGTGGAAGTGTTACCTACAAAAACAGAACAGGAAGATAACTGGGAGTACCCACACAGATGGACTGGGACTGACCATGCAGCTGTACCTGTAGAAGGCAGTGCTGTGGTGAGTGGGATCAGAAATGGCTGTGCCGCTCAAGACAGGAGTGGAATGCCTTGCCAGCACGTAGCACAGAAAATGACACAAAATACCTTACTTCTGTCTGCACCCATGTATGAGGGCCTGACTATTTCTTCACCTAAAGAGGTGTAGAAAAACAGTCCCAGCCCAGCTCATGCTAGCAGTTCATGCAGTTGGGGGCTTTTACTACTGGGTGATGGTGCAGCATCAGCCAAAGCTACATGCTTCCAGCCGGCACAGCAGGGCTTCACAGCCCAAGGAAAGAGCTCCTGTGCACAGCAGGGCTTCACAGCACTCTGGTAGAGAGCAATTAGCACAGTTTAGTCTCAGCCCCTTCTTCTCTATTAAATGGGACATATGTATGGACTGTAAATAAAATAATTCACCAGGGAAATTACTTTCTGTGTCACTAAGTTTTCTACAGTCCCTCTATCCAGTGTCCTGAAAAGGCTGGTGCTGAGCAAACAGACAAAAATAATTAACCTCTGTGCCCTTCTCGTTGATCAGCTGTGACCATGCTCCCTTTTTTTCCAGCTAGGAGAAAGAGGTATGTGAAATGACTTTCTCATAGTTTCCTGCTGGTTGCTGCATGGGAAATGGTGAGAACTACTGATCCAGAAAGAGATTAAAATTAACGATCTGAGATCTTTAAGAAGGTAAGCCAAAGGGTCAGAAATGCAATATGAGCATTTGTCCAGTGAAAAAGAGCATCTCAGGGACAGAGCTTAGCATCCTACTGATACCAGCCTGTTCTGGCAGGATTTAACCCTTAGTCATGAAAGTATGAAGAGAATCTCTTGCAGTGCTAAAATCAATCAGTTTGAAAAAAATGCAGACTTTCATTTCTAGTGATCCAGCTGCATAATTTCATATATATTCACAGATAACATAAATTTGTGTTAAAATTAATCCTCTCAAGATGTTACAGATCACTTTGTAATTTAAAAAAAAAAAAAAAAAAAAAAAAAAAAGGTATTTTTGTTCCAAACCTTCTGTATATTTTGACCAAGGAGTTGTGTAAAAGGTTGGAAAATATTTTATAATAATTGTTTCATGTGAAAATTGATGCTCTTTTCCTAATAGTACTGTGTTATGCCCTAGGCTGATCTGCTATATCGTGCCGTAACTATTAAAACCAATAAGAATGATAGCTCTATTCCTCCAATACTGCCTTGATAGATAATGTAAATTTTCTGTACCCAGTTTTTAGTGAGCTAGAATTATCACAATTGCAACACAGGAATTTTTTAGCTTTTTTGTTTGTTTTCTACACAAACAAGGGAGTCAGTTTTTTCCTAAGGAGTCCACAGCTACAATTCCACTTAAAACAAGCAAAGTTTGTACTCTAAAGCTAGTTTGGCATTCTAAATAGCCTAACAATATATGTCTACATACTTATTCAATTATATATGTGCATACGTATGCATGTATATAAATAAAGCCATAAATACTGCAACGCATTTAGAGAAGACCACTATAATTTGAAATATACAGCAACATGCAAATAAACTCAAGTCTTTGTAACTACAAAGAAAATGACTGATTTGTGATGACTCCCTTAAAAACCTGGCTAGCAGAAACTAACTGGACAAAAAAATGAATACATAGCATAATAGTGGTATCCAGCGATGGAACAAAGAAAAACACAACATTATTTCACATAATTCAAAAAGTATTCTTCTTAGACTATTAACATCTTCATTACTAAAAGAAATTCTTTCATTAGTTCATGCAAAATTCATCCCACAGTTTCCTTATTTCCTTTCTTTCTCTATAACAAAATTATTCTGAGTTATCTGCAAACACAGAAATCAATACTATTAAAAACCTAATGCTGCAAAACAAGTTTAACTTGTGCTTTCCAATTTTTACAGTGCATCAGTGAATATTTGCTTATTTGCCTTTTAATTATGTTAAAAATGTAATATCCAATTGCAATCCTGTACTTCAGGGAGATGCTGGATTATCTGTCATGGGACACCTTAGTATATATTGCTTATTTGCCTGTTAGTCTAGTTACTGCAGCCAGTCAAGCACCAACCACAAAGGAAGAGTTATCTTATCCTTGTGTAAAACCTCTACAAACCTAACCTCTATAAAAAATAGTTATTAAAAAAAAGTCACTTCAAGAGTTTGCTGCTACTTTAGGTCACCCTTATAGGTACCTGGCAGTTTCTCAGCTTCTCTCAGATGCATAAAGGACCATTATCACAGTCAGCAGCAGTAAATGAAGAATGAGGCTTAAACCACTCACTGCTTAATTATTAAATGAGCCTTCTACTCTTATTTGAAGAATTTAAAATTTTATACTAAGTACTCTGAAAGTTATTTCTAAAGGAAGATCATCTTAAAAGTATTGGAAACAATGATTCTTGCAAAGAAGATGCAAGTGAAGCTGAATTGCACACGTCTCCCCCACCAAAGGAAAAAATACATAAAGTTTAATTAGAGGGGCATTGATACAACAGAATATAAGCACTTTATTAGGACAGTCAAACTGCCAAACATATGGAGGTGAAAGAGTACCATTTCTTAATCGCACTGCACCACTTAAAGATAAGGAAAGGGTTCTGTACTGAGCTTGGCACAGCATATAGCCATGTTCTGCAGTAAAAAGCTTTTTTATCCAGCATAGAGTGTGCCCATTCAAGCCAAGGGCTGCCAGCTTTTCTATGAGAATACTGGGAAGACAGTGACTGACTACTTTATATTATGTCTAAAAAGTGTAATTTTTAGAGACAAATATTAAACCAATATGTTGCTGCCACTAGATGGCAAAAAGCACACGCAGAAAGAAGCAACACACTTTTGAGAAGACAACTGCTCTCTGCACTAAGGCGAGTTCAATTTCTTCCTTGGACAGGAAGGAAATAAGGCAGTGCAAAAGTCCTGTCCAAGCATGCACTGTTCTTTTGAACAGAGATGATGCACATCTCTGCATAGAGTTGGGCGTCTTTTGACAGAGGGTCCTATTACAATCTTGACAGAAACATAGAACATGATAAATGGAAAACTTATGTTGTAAAGATAGCTACCACAAATTTTTAACAAACCTTGCAGCTGCACTTCCCCACAGAGAGCTTTGATGACAGGGCTCAACGGAGTTAGGGAAACTCACTGCAAGAGCCTGAAAGTGTCTCTCTTTGTCCATTCTTTGTAGATGCCCTGCCCGCAGCAGGAGCACAGAAAGAGGAAGAGTCTGAATCTCGACAGTATTCTGAGGTACTTTCTGTGAAGGATGCACAGGGATCCCTGTTGTCTTGTTTTCTTCTGGGTTTGTTTCCCTCCGGGCCCACTTCCCTCTGCTACTGCCTCTGCCTTATGTTCCTGAATAAGGAGACCTTAAAATACTTAAGCTCTAGGCCAGCTGTTCGAGGTATGTCATGCTGCTAGCAGGCCTGGTGCTTTTCACACAAGCTGTAAGGGCAAAGCAGTGTGTTAGAAGCAGCTTTCTGGTGGATACACAGAAACACTTTGCTCTCCCTCCAAGTTTCTGCTCTTAAGCTGACATAGACCTAACAGTGGATGAGCAATGGATATTTCTGAATTGTTCTCATCCCTGATTGTAGGAGGAGCTCAAGCTCCTGCCTTCGATGCCTGACTGTGAATGGGCCCTCCTGCTAAGCTTGGTCCACATGAAAGATTGCAGCCATACTGGAGATGCTTAATGTAAACAGGCACCAAATTACATGACAACACAAGCCACATACTCACATTAAAGCTCTGGACTCTGAGGTTTCTCTGTGTCTGCCCTAAGCTTCCACCTAGTTCCCAGACAGTGGTGCTCAGGCCTTTGCTGTAGCAACCCAGTGTGGAGAACTGATTCCTTCTTTGGGACTTTACCGTAGCTCAGGACGCTTCAGTGTGCACTGAGCTGTGACAGGGGCTGGGAAGGAATGGGACTGCTGCTTTCCATGTCTGCTCCTGTGAGCAGATTAAAGTAACAGTGGGGGCATGAATCAGGTTGTTGTAGCACCCTGGGCATCATTTCGGCAGGGCAGATTCAGTGATGTGGAAGTTGGTTGCCTTGTTTTGCTAACCAGACACCTGTAATTAGAAGGGCTGCACATCAAGAAGCTTTTTTTTTCCATACTGGGAGAATTGTGTGCATGTTCCTTTCAAAAAGTTGCTTATGAATTCTAATAGAACAAAATGCAATGAAATAACGTGAGTTTTTGAAAGTGGAAGTTGTCAGTTTCCCTTCATAAAGACTAAGCTGACCACTAGAGATTTCTTACAGTGGTTTTGCAACTGGAGGAATTGGAAGAAAAGCATATCTGCCTACTGCTAGAACTTCTTCCCAGAAAGAGAACTTTTTCCTTCGGGTAGCATCTTCTGGAACTGCAGCTCTAAAACAGCTGGAAGAACACATGCAAAGGTAGGTAGGAAAGCTAGACAGCAGAGCAAGGCTTTGCTTCCTAGGACTGTGTGGAGAGAGAGGTTGCCTTAGTACAACACAGGAAGTTAACAAGGGATTATGAAAAAAGCTTTTGCTCTAGATTGCATTTTTCACACTGTTCTTTCAGAATTTGTGCTCTTGTGAATGTCCACAACAAGGCCTGTATTTCTCTTCCAGGCTCAAGGCTGGAAGTGACCGATTGAAAGCCACAGTTCAGCAAAAAAAACCAAAATGAATGAAGCCACTCAGAGCAACCTGCAAGCCTTTGTCTCAGTAAGCTAGTTAACCTCTGTGAGTTTTGCAAGCTCCTGAGCCTAGTTAAGTAATTCTGTGGGGAAAATGCAGGATGACATTTTCCTGGAGAGCCTACAAGAGCTGAGTTCCCAAGCTGGGCTGACCATAGGCTGCTCTGAAAATCCTGCCAGTCATACCCCCACCTTTGTGGTTTTTGAGAGTTTGCCCATGATGCTATAGCAAGCAGTACTTAGCACTAGAGAAGATAAGGGTTTACACTAACATGCTGGTGTAACAATTTTGTTTTAGGTCAGTAGTGGTATTGAACACCTCAGGCTGCACTGTTGACATTCCTTCTGCATTAGAGGTATTTGTCGAGTTTGTAGAACTCTGTACAGCACTGACTTGAAGTGCCTCATTGTCCCTGATACAGTGGTTACAATGGTTACAAAGCAGTGCTTTCATCTGAGGCCTATGTGAAGCAAATTATTGTTGGTTTAGGTCTAGGGAGGTAGGGATGCGACTGCAAGCTCTGTGCTGTACTGATATTGGCAAGAATAGCAGTGATGTGTGAACTTCAGGAAGAAAAACTGCATATATAAAATAACAAAACTTAATTTTTAATGTTTGTTATTAAAACATATAAAAAGGAGAACAACAAAACCACAAATCCAGTGGGATACGTGACCTTGTTTCTGTGAAACAACTGCGTCAGGCTGGTTCAATGACTGTAGTTTCCATTCTCAGTGAGCACTCAAGGTGTTCATCAGTTTTGATGAAATTTTACTTTTCCTGTGCTTCAGCTTTGAAAACAGTTGTTCACAAACATATGTACAGCCAAAAGCAGTGACACAAGTAAAGCGGAGGATATTTCTCTCTGGTAAAATGAGGCTTATAAAAGGCCGGTAGAGAGACATGGTCAAACTTTTAGTTGCAACTCTGTACATTCCATTTCAAAATTTGCAAGTGATGTATTTGTGTAAACTGAAAATGGAGTCATAAAGAAAGCAAAATTTGATTTGGTTTTTTTTTGCAATCTTGAAACGTGTTCTTAATTTTCATTGTCAAAATGGAAAGCGCAGCTGCATTTCTTTCCACTGTTAAAGGACTGTGTTTAGCCAATGTATCAAAATCCATTTTGATGCGTTATTTACCATTACTTCATTATTCATCATTACCAACATTATTTATCATCACCTGAGTTAGCACTGCACTGTGCCCCATGCCCTCCTTTCAGCCCAGATGGGGCAAACATCGCACCAATGTTCGGGGCTGGGCTGGGCTGCAGTGTGAGCTGTGCTGGGCTGCATGTGGGGCATACCTGATCCATGCCTTTGGGAATTGAAATAAATTCTCAGTGTGTTACGCTAGATTTTTTTTAACAGACATTCATCATGGTTTCTCATGCTTTATAATTTGTAAATATTTGAAAGTTTTATTTAATTTAATCAACTAAAATGTATCTAAACAAACAAAAAAATCCAATTACAATGTACCTAGATCTACAGCAACACGTAAGTCTTTGAAACTGCAGCATGACCTGATCAATCTATGTGGTTCTGGATATATGAGGGTACTGCATTACACAACTACTCTTTCACTGTTTTGAAAATAACACCTCTTGCTTCTCACTTAGAGGTAGCCTAAAGAAATCCTTTCTGTGTTCTCAACAGAAAACTAGTCGTTAATCCAATCAAGGATTAACAAACTGTGTGCGTGAGATAGTGTGAGAGCTTTAGACTGGACTGGGAACAAGCAAAACTGTATTTAAGCATACAATTTGGCTGCAGAGGGCAGTAGAAGTGGAATACCAAAAGCACCACCGCAGCTCCAGCTCTCCACCTAGACAGAGCTGAAGCTGCTATAGTCTCTACCTGCAAGATGCACGCAACTACCCAATTCTCTTCACAGCCCTGGAGCAAGCAATGCAGAAACATGCTATCTGCCCAGCCGGCTTGTAAACATAACAGCTGCAAAGCAGGTGTAGTAAATCACCTGTGGATAGTGATAGGACAAGGGGAATGGTTTTAAACTGAGACAGAAGTTTTAGGTTAGATAGTAGGAAGAATTTTTTTCACTCAGAGGGTGGTGACACACTGGAACAGGTTGCCCAAGGAGGTTGTGGATGCCACATCCCTGCAGGCATTCAATGCCAGGCTGGATGTGGCTCTGAGCAGCCTGGTCTGGTGGTTGGTGACCCTGCAGATAGCAGGGGAGTTGAAACTAGATGATGGTTCTTTTCAATCCAGGCCATTCTATGATTCTATGACCAGACAATGAGCAGCTGTTATCAGTCCAACAAGCCTTTGCAGCCATTGCTTCTCCTTGGTAAACACACAATGATTTAATAGGGGAAAAAAAAACTGGGGAAAGTGAGTTTTAGACTGCCATTTTGTACCTCAAAGCTGCAAGGACTGTGAGCTAAATTATCCAGCTGTATTAAGTTATGTCAAAGGAAAGGTGAGTCTTTAGCAGACTAACCCAAATGCCAATGCTTATGCAACACTTAAGCCACACTTAAGCCCTTACTTGAAAATCTTCCAGTGCTATATGGATCTTGTACAGGGTAACAGAACAGGAAAGAATCACCCCATGCAGACAGGAATTGAAATAGCAATTACTTGATAGTACTCAGAGAAAACTCCAGATTACCTAAGGAGAACACACAGAGAGGATGAGGAACCACAACAAGAAACACAAACTTCTGAAAAATAAAAAGGAATTATTTGTTTTTAACAAGAATTAATTAAAAATATTCTTTAAAAGGGGTATATTCAAAATCATCCATAAAAAAGATTAAATAAACAGTATGAACAAAGAAGGGAAAAAAGATGGAAAAATTGAAGACAGAAAACTGACAACTGGTATAGCAACAAGTTCTAGTAATTAATTCTGTAATCTTTTCAGCAAATAAAAGAATGATCAGTTTCTACTGTACCCTTAAGGTTATATCCACAAGTCCTGTAGCTAAATCTCAGCACAGCTTACCGAGCAGCTTAAAAAGAACCTGAGATAACTACTTGCTCCTGGAAAGAGCAGTAAGATGGCACTCTGTGTTGTCACCTCTTAAATAAAGTCCTGCAATTCTTCCAACATATCTGGAAGAAAGTAAATACACCCAGCTAAAAACACATCTTGCTCACCATTTCTCCATTAAACGATTAAGGAGATGCTCTCAAAGTAGCTGCTCACAGAAATTAGGTTTTGTTCAGCTGCGGTTTCAGCAGAAAGTTTTTTCTTTTTCTTAAGAAATTTTTAGCTCTTTAGAAGATCAAGCCCAAAACAACAGACTTGTTTGGCGTCTCTTCATTTTTCAGAACCAAGATGCAAGCAGCAGTTCCTAAACGTAGGAAAAACTCGTGCTTTGAGATCTCTATTAAATAAAACCCACAGGGAAGTCAAGAATTAACCCTGCAGACAGGCAGACCGTTATCCCTGCTGCTGTTTCAGCAGCACCGCCACACCACGTTGCTAGGCGCCTCCTGGAGCGACCGACTCTGCGCATGCGCACACTCTCCTGAGCTCCGCGGCGCACGCCCTCTAGCATCGCTGTGGCTCCGCCTCCCGCTGCGCATGCGCGGGGCTCCCGGCTCATGGCAGGGGGTCTGAGGTTGCCCTTCCGTCTGTGAGCGGGGCCGCGGCTCCCTGAGCGCACGGCGGCTTTCGTGTAGTGCGCGGGGCTCCCCGGCCCGGCGGAGTTCTGAGACGACATGAAGAAGATATTCGGCTTCGGGAGGAAGAAGAAGGGGAATCCGCCGCCGCCCGGCAGCGCCGCCTCGCCGTGCCCCGCCGGTGCGTACGAGCTCCGCCAGAAGGAGCTGGGCAAGCTGCACCGCGCGGCCGCCGCCGGAGACCTGGCCCAGGTGCGGCAGGGGCTGAAGAAGCACGGCATCGACGGGCGCGACAAGGCGCAGCGGTAAGGGCTGCCGGCCGGGCCGGGGATCCCCGCTGCCTGACCTGGGCACGGAGATCTGCCGTCAGCGAGGACCGCGCTTGGCTGGCACGGGCAGCAGCGGCCGCTGCGATGTGCCTTGCCGGCCTGTTTCCCTCGGGGATTCTTCGTGGGGCTGGCGGGACTTCCTCCGAGCTGAGAACTCTCTTGGGGGGCTGGTGGGCCGGGGCAGCGACAAGGCTGCAGGTTTCCTGAAGACTTTCCTGCTTGCGAAGCTGATGGTGGTTCCTTCAGGTTGTCGTATTTCCCAGTGCTTGGCAACAGCAGCTTTTGGGCGATGAGGGACTCCTGCATAGTTGTATTGGTTGTGGTTAGGTTACCGTCCGAGCCCTTTGCAGTGCACTGCTAACACTGCGTGCAGCTCAGCTCTCAGATAATCATCGACAGGCTTCTCTTCAGAGATGAATGATCTTGCACATTCACTTGGGAATTTCTCAGTGGGGACAGTCACCCTCGAGTGACTGCTCTGTTGCTTCTGCAGTTTGTTCCATGTCTGTGTCAAGGCACAATGAGTTCCTTGAAGTTCTGCCTGTTTTTTCATCCTGTCTCGCTCCTATTTATAGGAGGGAGAGGAGGTTCTTTGATACATGTACACCCGGTGTGAGATTAAGAAACAACAGTTCAAATGTTGATCCAACCAGTTTATTACAAACCTTAATCATGGAGATGGGAAGAGGAGGATAGACACTATTATGAATTAGGGTAATGGAGAAGGGAAGAAGGGCATTAGAAAAGATAGGAAAGAAGCAAGGAGTCTTTATAGGAAGCAAGAGGGAGATAGTCACCACCATGGATCCAGCGTGGTTCATAGTTCAGTCCTTGATCTTCAATAGTGGTGGGTTGTCAGGCATTGTTGTTCGTTGACAATGACTTTTCAGTGGTAGTACCAACTTATTTATAAGTCAGAAGCGGTCAAGTCAGCTCTCTTTGTAGTGACAGCTCAAATCCTAAGTGTTGAGTCAGCTCTCCACTCTTAAGTGGAGTGGCAGCTTCTGGCTTTGGGATCTCAGCAGAAACTTCTTTGTTCTCATCTTCCAGGCCTTGCCAGCAGATAAGAGGGAGCAGGGTTGCCCACCTGCATCCTGTTTTTCACAGGACTGATGGTGTCGTTCCCCAGTTTTCCCATACCAAGCTGGAGCTATTTAGTCACAGGCCAGATCTTCTGCCATTAAACACTCCTGCGCACTCCCTTCTGGAGGCAAGCAGCTCTGTAGGAAGGTGCTTTCATATGTCCACAGAGTGATGCTGATTGTCACACAGTAGCACCCATCACTTGCCTCCTCAATAAATCAGAGTCTTATCACAAGAAGTATCTCAGGAAGCAAGCTTTGAGCCAAAAAAAAAAAAAAAAAACCAACAAAGAAGGATTCTGACACATCCTCATCTTCTCTGCCTTGAAGGAAGCTGATCTTTTTGGAGGACGCTCATCAGCCTGCCCATGGTGGGATCTGTTAGGACAAGAGGGAGCAGCCTCAGGTTGCACCAGGGGAAGTTCAGGTTGGATATTAGGATAAATTTTCTCCAAAAGAGTGGCTGTGCATTGGAATGGGCTGCCCAGGGTGGTGGTGGAGTCACTGTCCCTAGAGGTATTCAAGAAACATTTAGATGTGGCATTAAGGGACATGGTTTAACATGCAACATTGGTCATAGGTGGACAGTTGGACTGAATATCTTGGAGGTCTTTTCCAACCATAATGATTCTGTGAGAAATGGCTGTGTTTCTGAATCATGTCGCTGCATTTGCACAGCTCTCCCTTTCCATGCCCATGAGCTGTTGTGCTCCCGTCTGTCAGCGAGGTGCCTCAACAGGTGTTTTGTTGCATGGTTACTTGAAGTTTCCAAAATGCAGAAAATCCATGATGAAGCACTTTAAAAAAAAAAAACAAACAAAAAACCAGCTCCCTATAGTTCCTGAGGAACTGCAGGATTTTATTATGTGACCTTTGAGGGAGAAAGATCCTGACTGCTTTCTAACTCAACCCCTGCTCTGTTGAAGCAGATGTCCTACTGAGCAGCAGGAACTGTGTCTTCTACACAAGCACAAACCAAGCTTGTGCTGCTCTGCCCTATGATTTAGGGGAGGAATGCCTGCAGGTTCTGTTTGAGTGACGGTGGCTTTGGATACAAGCACGCTGGTTAATTGGCATCAGACCCTTAGCAGTTCCACAGTTTGAAAGAGCCCCTTTCTTTCTGTCTTGTGTAGTGCAAACACAGCTATCCCTCCTTGAAGAGGACTTCCTCTGTGATATCCTATTTATATCATAGTTAGAAGCATCAGGAATATTAGATATTACTTTCTTGTAGCCAGGATAGCAGTGTTCTGCTGTCTGCTCTGCTAGATGTTGCCAGATGTTTGGTGCGAAAGTGCTCTACTGGTTTCAGTAATAACCAAGCTAGCACATGATTTTTTTTTTCTAAAAAACTCATATCTTGCATCTGTGGTACAATTCTAGTGTGTGAATGATCCTGGAAGAACCTAGAGGTTTACATGCATGCCACCATAGACCTCAGATTCCCAAGCTTTAGTCTCTCTCATTGTACCATGAGTGCATTTCTGTCAGAGGCTGCGAGCAGTGTCTTGACACAGAAATCTTTGTGAAAGTTCAGTTTTACAGTGGAGGAAATATTGTCTCATTAAGCAAATGCAGTGGAGGGTTGTTCCTAGCCAGCCTCAGGCTTTGGATATACAGCTGTTGTTACTGGTAATGGATTACGCTTGTTGTTTGTTTGTTTGATTTTATTTTATTATGTTTATTTGGGGAGGTAATTGGGATGGAGAAATGAATTTTGCCCTATCCATGTACCACAGAGTGAAATTATTTATTTAGCTGTCAGTTTCAATTTACACATTTAATTTTTAGGACACCACTGCATCTTGCTTGTGCAAATGGACATGCGGATGTCGTTACGTTTCTAGTAGAAAACAAGTGTAAGCTAAATCTTTTTGACAGTGATAACAGATCACCACTGATGAAGGTAAGTAGAACATGTTATGCTGCTGCAAGTAGGAATTATTGATTATGTACTAAATGATGGGTGTCTTTCTAGATTCTTTACAAAAGTCTGTGTAGAAACATGCAAGCTATAATCAATGTGGGGTAGGTGTATGCTAGCTCATCTTGAAAGATGCTTTTATATTCCAGGAGTGGGAAGTTGTAGTAGTTGTGAGACAGTGAAATATGACTGCTGGAAATTTTACCTTTTTTATGTGTTGTTTCCAGGCAGTACAATGCCAGCAAGAAAAATGTGTGGTAATCCTGCTAGAGCATGGTGCTGATCCGAACCTGGCAGATGCTAGCGGCAACACTGCCCTTCACCTGGCTGCTGTAACTCCTAACACATTTCTAGCAGGGATGTTAATTGAGCACAATGCCCATATTGATGCTCAGAATAAGGTACATCTTGAGATTTGTCAGGGAAGATTGCATTGATATTTTTATTGAAGATCTTCTGTTTGTTTCTCTTGATATTTTAACTTGAATTATTTCCGTCCTTTCAGGATGGATGTACTCCCCTTACTCTTGCTGTCTCTGAACATCATGAAGAGATGGTAGAGCTCCTTCTTAAAAAAGGAGCTGACGTTCATGCTCGAGATCTCTGTGAAAGGTGAGGATATGGACTAAACTCTGCGGATTACCTGAGTTGTCCTCAGATTGGACTGATGAGAGGGATGGGAGTGAGAACTGAAGTAGAAAGACACAGAGAAGAGTTTCTTACAGGTCTCAGCTTGGCTGGTGTAATGCGTTATTGCATGTTTTCTGCATTGAGAACTGCAAGAAAACATTGTTTATGGTAGCCACTGTGGCAAGAAAGTTGCCACTGTGCCAGCAACATTGCTGTTACGCCTTAGAGAGTTTTTCAAATTGATACATAGTTTGTATGCAAGTGTTGTTAATGTATAAGTTTTTTTCTTCTGTTCATAAAGTGATTTTATTTTTCTTTGAGTGAGCAAATGGGAATATTAAAATAGTTACAATGTCTGACTAAAATTATTTATTTTGTCTTCTATTTTGGATGCTGCAGAACCCCACTTATGACTGCTGCATCCGGTGGGGAGCTTAAATTGGTGAAAGTTCTTCTTCGCTATGGTGCTGATCTTTCCCATAAAGACACTAATGGATGGACAGCTGAGGATTATGCTATTATTCATGGATATGCTAGGTAAACTTTTAAATTTATTGCTAGGTTTTCAGTTATCAGTGTTGAGTTTGGACCTTTTTGGTAACCGCACCGACTTAATGGTGTGTTGAGACCTATCTTGAAGATGTGATCATTGACATCTTCTCACATCTTCTCACATACTGTCCATGTGTTTGGTGTCAATTTGAAAGTTGAGGAAAGCTTCTGCTCAAAATTCTCTGTAAGATTTCAAGTGTTTGTTGCTAAGCTAATGTCTGTCTAGTGTACCTAGTATACACTAAAATGTAGCCCACAGATACAGAGGTTCAACTTGAAAAACTGAAATGTTTGTAAACTCTCTCAAAACAGAGCCATTGTTATTACTGTCTTCAGTTTCACTGACCAGGAGCCACCTACATTTTGTTTCAGAGGAGACTAGCTGTTATCTCTTTTGTTAAATTATTAAGCAGTTATACTATTCCTACGCATAAGCATTTTATCCGTGGGTGTTCATACATAAGAATGCTTGTATTTGTAAAAACTGGACTGCAAAAGGGTATGAGCCAGTACCCTTAACTTATTAACCTCATAGATCTGGATGTGCATCTGTAGAATAGATGTGTGTGAATATTTGAGTATGTTCCAGTCATGCAATAAGTAGAGTATGTTACCCTTAGTGAATATACAAATTGTTTTGGCTATGGATATGTCTAGGATGGATAATATGAGGCTCTTATTAATCCATTAAGTGTTGTATACAGCTATGGGATTATTTCTCCCAAATGCATTTCCTCTTTTTCTGTCTATAGTCTTAGTAAACAACTGGCAGAATATGCAGACTGGGAGAACACTGGGGAAGCTTCTGCAGGTGCTTCTCGAGGCATCCAAGTGCCGATGACTCCTCACAAGGCAAGAGCTGCTGGCTTTACGTTGGGTGCACCTGCTGTGGACAGAGGAGGTAGGATACTTAACTGTGGTAGAGCTAATGGGAAAAATCATGGTGGCCTCTTCTTTAAGTTGGTTTGTATCTTTTAAGTTTACTGTGCTCAGTTTGGACTTCAGTGGAAGCATCAGGTGGACTGTCACAAGAAGTGTTATGAACGTGCTTGCTTGCTGGTAGTTTGCAGTGCATCTCAACAGGACAGTTGTGATTTGTGTGCATTACATCCATCTGCTCATACAGTTGTCACCTTCACCCCATCAAGTTGCCTATTTGTTTAAGTTTTCCTTTTAGCAAGGGGGAACAGGGAAGACAAGGAACAATGTAACTTGTTTTTTGAGTGTGCAGTTTTACTTAGAGATGCTCATTCAGATTGTTGTTCAGAAAAATTCTATTGTAAAAGCTGTAGTTTCATCCCAAGTAGTTGTTTTATCTTTTATAGCAATGAAGCAGCAGATGAATTGCAAGAAGATGCATGTTTTGTTGATTACCACTGGATTTCTGTCATTTTGCTTAAATAGTTTCACCTGTACTAAACTCCTTTTAGAGAGTCACATAATTTCTCACCTTCAGTTACAATTGCTTTTGTTTATACTGTGGGACATTAACAAAAATTGTCTTGGAAAAGTAACTTCATTAGCAACAATAGTGCAGTGTTTGTGTATATTGTATCTTCTTGGACATGATTAGATTTCTAAGAAAAATTTCTTCAATTTCAATTAGTTTTATTAAAAAAAAAAAAAGACTTTGTGATCCAGAAAAATGGTTACATTTTCTCATTGCCTTGTAATTAAAAGAAAGAATGAGTTTGTCAAATCCAGGCAGTGTTTATAAGCTAACATTGCCCTAAGGGAATCTTAGAAAATTGCTACTTATTATGAATGAAATTGTTTGCCTTGCAATTTACATTTCAAGCCCTAACATAGGAGGTTTTGTTTGTTCCTTATTTTTAAGGGTTTTGTGTCAGATGGGCAGCAGACTGTTCAAACACAATTCATTACTTTTTTATTATAAAGCTCTGAGAAATATGAATGAAGAATACATGGCATTTTTTCTTCCTGGACTTATCACAGATGGAAGAACAGATTTTAGACCCAAGTGATATTGCCTTTGACTTAAGAGCAGTTGCTTTGAACTAGACAGTGGTTGGAAAATTTCTTCGTAGGTTGGTTTTGAAGTTTTGTTTTCTTGTTTTTCAGTGGGGCTCGATACAATTAGTTTAATCGTTGAAATACTGTTTTCACTCAAATCTCACTCAGTTGCTACCCTCTGTGCACGTAGATAGTTGCTCTGGTACCCCATTGTAAGGACTAACAGGCCTGGGTTATTTTAAAATATGTGACTTGAAGGATTTTTCTTCTGAGAAGAGGATAGATTTAGACTAGATATCAGGAAGAAATTCTTTACTGCGAGGGTGGTGAGACACTGGAACAGGTTACCCAGAGAGGTTGTGAATATTCCCTCCCTGGAAGCATTCAAGGCCAAGCTGGAAGGGGCTTTGAACAACTTGGTCTAGAGGGAGGTGTCCCTGCCTATAGCAGGGGGTTGGAACTTGGTGATCCTAAAGGTCCCTTCCAACATAAATCATTCTATGATTCACCTTGTGCTCATTCTCTTAAAGATGACACCAGCAGAGGAGTGGGAGGGCACAGAGAGAAAGTTTAGTAGCATAGTAGAAACAGTATTGGAACTAACTGCAGTCTCTGGCTTGCATCCACACCCTAAATCATGAGAGTCCTTTTAATATGCCACGGTAACAGTCTTCAAAGTGTCCTTTAGAGGAGAAGCCAGGATGCTGAGACAGAGACCAGAGAAATACTCACTTTGGAATTCTTTTACTTTCTTTTGCTCTTCTCTATTATTTTTCTGCAATTTAAAATTTTGACCTTATTCTTCCTGCTACTTTTGTACTTTCTAATTAGAAGATTGTGAAGAATGTTGAACAGATTAGCATTTTTTTAACAAGTTTGCTCATGATTATTTGGATGTCAAAACATGAACCTTTTTATTAATCACAGACAAATTGGCTTCTAGAACATACTGAATGGCCAACCTCTTAGATTTTAAGTAGGAATTTATTTTTGAGAAAAATAATAGTTGTGCAATTCCTATTTCTAGTATGTCTACAGTGACAGCATTTTTAGCCACTGCAGCACATACTAGTGTATTGTTCCTTTAGTGTTTCCCCAAGTCGTTAGAGAAATTGTCTCAGCATTATAAAGCTCTTACAGAAGTAAAAATCAGTACTCCTGTGTGATTTATATATCCTAAGGTCAGATGAAACTTTTCCTATATTCCCTCTTAAGGAAACAGAGAAAAGCCAGAAGGGATGAGAAAGCATTTAACTGTTTCTTAAGCGTATGTTTCTGACAGTAGCTGTTTTTCCACATCATTGGGTGTGTATGTGATAAAATCCTTAGTAGTAGGACAACCTTCTGCTCCAGAGAAAAGTAACAGCTTTGTTGTGAAGGAATTTGATGTAGGGATAGTGTTCCATGACTTCTCTTTTGAAACATGGATGTATACGTGCACACAAACGCATGTCATAGTCACAGTGTATTCTCCCAGTGCCATAGCTTTGTCTGTGTGCTTTTTGTGTTTTCCAAACTTCTGAGATTCTACATTTATTCTGATGTCATTGTTTCATCTGTCCTTTCCATGCCTTTCCCTTAATGGATATAGGAATGCAACAATCTCCTAAACAGACACCAAGAACAGGAGAATCAAGGAAAGGTATTCTGCACAGTAGTATTTTAAATACTAAACATGTCTTGTGATGCACAAATACTTAAACATCATAGGTGCTTATTATCTTGCAGATCTGTATCTTGATGGTTTAAGATCTATAAGTTAGAGTGGATTTGGGGCGGCTTTTGTTTGTTTGCACGTTTTGCATGAGTCCTTTTTTACTGAATTCAGCATTTGCTTTTGTCACTTGTGGTAGTCTTTTGGGGTTGTTTGTTTGTTTTGTAATCTGTTCTCCTGTTCATCAGAAATGGGGATGGGTTTCAATTCAACAAGAATCCCTAGAGACTAGATCTCATTTCTCTGTCAATGCATCACAGCTGTGATTTTGGTCTAGCTGAAAGCTCTCATGAAATTCCTGTCTTGCCTTCTAAAGGATAGCATGACCTGGTTTTGATCACTGGTTATATTTATTATATGTTGAAAGCAAAAGTGCAGATAATTTAATGAGCTGTTTTGATTAATTCTAGTTGTATAATCAATGAAAATTATATAAAGGAATATTATATAATCAAATAATATTAAGATGTTATGATAATGAAATAAGCAAGAGAGTTAGGCACAGCGAGACAAAGAGAATAAATAGGATGCTTACCCGTGTTGTGGGCTCGCTCAGGAAAGACTGGTGGAGTGGATCTTCCAAAGAGAGAGAGAGATCCTTCCCCACTGGTAGTCAGCTCTTAAGTGGGTCTAGGAGAGGTGGAGCCAGGCTCCACCCCTTCCTGCAGCACAGGTGAATTGCTTTCACCTGTGCTCCCAGGGCTGACTCATTGCTCGCTTCAGGTGATTAATCAGAGGTTCAGGCTGTGACTCAGCAGTTCCCATACACTAGTGGTACTCATTGAAGATGTAACTGAAGTCACCCGTGCAGAGTTCAACTGTTCCACACAGCAGCAATTTTCTGTTCTGCAAGGAAAGTTAGCTGATAGAGTCATAGCACAGAGTTAGTTATTTAGCTTTGTATACAGCAGTATTCCGTTAGCACTAAAGAATGTTCTGTGTTGTCTGTAGTAGAAAATATTAAAAATCAGGCTGTAAGCATTTGAATCATTTAACGTGTCCTCAGATTGGAAGTTTCAGCCTCTAGGTTTTTTCTACGTGAGATTTCATTGAACATGTGTGCTGCATTGCATCATCAAAAAGCTGTGTTCAGATCAGGGAATGTTCTCACATAAACTCTGTGTTTAGGAAAGGCAGAATTTATACACTCATTTGTACCCTTCATTTTGTTATAACAGTTAACAATTAGTTCAGAAACTTCAGGAAAGATGGCTTCTACGTGGAGATCAGATGTGTTTGTTTTCCCTTCTTTGCTGGGAATCAAAAAGTCCTTCTGTTTTGTTCTGTTAGTTGTTAAGAGGCCATAACACTTCAAAAATTGTGTTTCTAGAGTGCAGTTTTCATTAGTACGTCAGTGACCTGAAGGATATACTACAGGGCACTCTCATTGAGGTTGCTTATGATTTGGAATAAGGGAGACCGTTGGATATGTTTCAGCACAGAGCTGACATTCAGACAACAGCAAGAAGCCAGGGGAATGGACTGACAGGCATCTCAAGAAATCCATCAAGGGCAAATACCGAGACCCATTTGGGGCGGAAAAGCCCCTTCCTACAGAACATGATGGGACTGTGTGGGAGGGGAGCAGCTCTGCTGAGAAAGGACAGGGACCTGGCAGAAGGCAAGCTGAGCATGAGCAACAGGGTTACCTAGAAGCTAAGAGCTGCAGATTGTGCTGTGTTAAGAACAGCAAAGCCAGGAGACTGAGAGAAGCGATTGCCCCTATTTGATATTCACTGTGCCTTGGTCCTTGGTTGGAATTTTGAGTTCCTTCTACATGAGAGGTTGATTATTCAGCAGTGAGCTAATTCTCTAGGGAGCCATCATATTTGTGAAGGAGTATTTGCCCTGTTAGAGGGGGCTGAGAAGGTGTGCTTACTCAGCCTGAAGAAGAGACAGCTTTGAAGGGCCGTAACTGCAGGTTTCAATGCAGATGAGAAGACAAAGCCAGGTGCTTCCATGTGATACTTGACAGGAGGTGAAGATGGCAAGAGGTGTAAATGGAAGCAAGAAAGTTTCTAACTGGAGATGAAAAGTGTTGCTATGATAAGGATGGCAAAACAAAGAGGTTGGACAGTGTCTCTTCTTGGAGATTCAAGACTGGACTGAATAAAACCCTGACCTCAAAGCTGAACTGGCTTTAAGAAAGTAGTTGGCTGAGAGACTTCCGGAGATCCCTTTTGACCTGACTTATCCTGTGGTCTTAGGTGTGAATTACTACTTCAATGAACTGATGAAAACTTGGAGTGTAGTATAGCATGCCCTGGTAATGCTCCTTTTGTCTCATGTATATCATTTTTTTATTCACTGTAAAGAACTGCTGGTGATTCTTCTACCTAGGGATAACCTGTAGCTCCTGAATATGCTTTTTGATTTTCTTTACGTTTTTCGGAATAATCCGTAGCTAGGTAGAGCAGCAAATAAAATGTAGATATTGTAGATATCTTTGACCTGTTTTTATTGTTTTATTTTTATGATTCAGTATAATTCGAAAAAGCGCTTGTTTTGTAAATGCTTTCCTTCATACTGTTTTTATTGAATTGGCCACTCCAGCTTCCATATTATTATGAGCTGTTTTCCTTATTAAATATTTGTATTAGTTAATTTTTAGTATGCAAAATCTAATTTCAACATGTCAATTTATATTTGAACAGCAATAGATGACTTTTCCCAAGGAGACTCAATAAGGTGAGTCTTTTAAAAATACCAAACACTTACTTGAGGAATTATTTGAGAGAACCAGTATTTATTTTGCTTTGTTTTTGAAGAAGTTCTGAAAAAGAGGGCAGTAATGACAGTTGGCATACCTCTGAGGAAGAAGAACTGGATTTTACACCCAAGGTACGGTGCCTTTATAGGAAAATGGTTGGGTAAAATAAATGATTTGAAGGTATTTTTCTCTGGGATAGAAAGAAGCTGCTTTTCCAGCCAATTCATTTTTTTATTCTCCTAAAAAGGAGTCATTTGCCAGCCTTTCTTCTGCTGTGAGATTTTCCTAAAAACTTGTAGCTTTGGCAGAACATGCAGTAGATTTGTGGTTTGGGGCAAAGGAGCAGTAGGTGTTTAGTATTAGAACAACTAAAACTAATAATGTTTATCTTAACATTAGTGTTAGTTGTTCACTCAGTGAGATTTGCAAATCCTAGGAGTTGATAAGTTAATAAATAACCTATTCTGTTCTCTTTCTAACTTTGCTATTATTTCCCCTAATTTACATGATAGAATTCTAACTGATAATGAAAAAGAACATTTATTTATCAAAATCTAGTGAAATTGTTCATCGCCTGGTTCACTTTCCTTTCTCACTAGATTCCTTGAGTGCTCAATGCTTGAGTTGCTCAAATAAATATTTTTTTTCTTTTTTTCTTCTTCTATGAGATGGCATTCCATGCTTGTATATAATCTCACACTGCATGCTTTTCTTCATTTTTTGAATTCTTGGATTTTACTCTTTATAAGTTCCATGTGCTTATCCTACTGTTTTTGTGAATGTTCTGAAGGATTACCAATTTTTTCAGTGATGCCTGGAGTATTTAGTATGTTGCACTGGGATTCTGCAGTGATTAGGAACTTTAATTTGGTAGTTCAGCACACTTTGTAATGCTGGAGATGCAAGGATGTGTACTTCAAACACTGTTTCATTTTCTTGCATTGATTTAAGGGGAATTAATGCATATTTCTAGCATTATTTTGATATTTGCAAATCTTTCACTAGGTGGAGTTGTATTAACTAATTTAGGAACTTTAATAGGTATTTGAGTTGTGGACACTTACACGTAAGCAGCCAGACTCTGCAATCCCAAGTGTAGTTGTATTTTACGTATGGATTAAAAAACATTTTTTTTTTAGAATTGTTATGCATCTACAGATAGTTGTGAATAGTCACTGACTTGTATGCAAGAAGAGTGTTTGTGTAATTAAAATTGAAGGATTTAGCAAGCATCTAAGTCCTCTCAAAAGGTGACAGCCTGGTTGTATTTACTGTTAAGATTTGATGTAAGTAAGGGATTTGTTTAAAAACAAACAAAAATAGATCAAATAATTCTTTTTAAATGTATTTTTATTTACAGAAGCCACAGAAGCCAAACTTGACAATGTTAATGAATGTTTCCCAAAAGTTCAGGAATATAGGTAAGTTACTTGGAAAAGAATTCATGATACAATGACATACAAAAGTAAACTTGCTAAATAATCTCATTTGGGTTTTTTGTTTTTTTTTTTCACTTGGCTACAGTAATTGAGGAAAATAGTGTTATGAGAACAGAGCACATGATCATTTCAGAGTAAAATAAGTCAGATAATAAAAATGAAGATATTGAGTCCCCTCCTAAACCTTTGTGTCTGATCTGTCCTTCCCCCATCCTGCCTTTACCTGGCTTTTCCATACAGTCCCAGATGACTCCTGTCCTATGTTTTAAATGGGTAAAATACCTGTTGCTATTTATATAACCCATTCGATTCATATTCCTTTTCCCTTTTCTCATGCTTTAAGGTGGTGGTGATAGTTCTAGAATTGAAAGTCCGAAGTCACAGAAGAAAAGCCTTAAACAAAAAAAAACAACAGATGCAAACCTGAACAGAGGAGAATGTGGAGAGTTGTTGAAAGAAGATGTCTCAGATTCAAGCAACCTTGAGGAAGATGAATTGGAGGAAGAGGAGGAAGATGAAAATGATGATGGAGATGACAATGAGGAGTATGAAGAAGAAGAGGAAGATCTTAGTCAAGATGAAAAGGAGGAAGAAGATCTGGAAGATGAAGAAACTCAATCTAATGACATAATGGAAGAGGAGCAGAGAGGTAAAATGGAACCTAAAGAAGAAATTAATCAGAAATTGGGGTATCTGAGTAATGTTAAGAATGAAGGGGATGCACATTGTGGAGCTGGAAGTGTCTCCAGTGATTATCAGGAAGTATGTAAAAAAGTTGATGAAAAGATGGAAGAATCTGTTGATACTCCTGTGTCTTTTATAGATGGATGTTATGAAAGGTTGCAAGAGAATATAACAGCCATGTCTCCAAAGAGAATGAATAATGAAGTATCTTATGAGTCAGTACCGAAACAATCTGTCCTTCAAAATCTAAATAATTTGCAAAATAAACAAGAAAGCTGCAAGAAGAAAAGCATAATACAGAAGATGTTTCACAAAAATACAGCCTCCACTTTTGCAGACTCTGAAACGACAGTCTCGAAAAAAGGGATACCTCAGCCTCTCTCAAATAGTGGTGATCTTCAGGAAGAGAAGTTAAGTTTCAGTGATGGCCTCAAAAGTAGTAGTAGTTCTTGGTCAGCAACGGAAAGCCTAAAGCTTGAAAATCAAAGACCAGGCTCTGTCACAGATGATGAAGACGCCGAAGAAGAGCAGTATAAAGAAGTAGATAGTAAATTGCATGAAGCACAGAAACAAGAAAGTGAAAACCTGTGCCTAAATAGATGTGAGGAAAATCTAAGGACAACATTTTCCTCAAGTACAAAAGTAAGTGTGGAGGGATGATTCAATTGCAAGGGTTTATTAAGGGTAATACGGTAAGCAATAGTAAACTGTATTCCTGTTAATGCTTACCACGTATTCACATTTCTATCATCATATTTTGATACTAAAGATACCTTTCTTGTAGCCAAAGTCATTTCTTAAATTTAAGAGTAGCATCAGACATTATTTTCAATATTTTTAGTAGTATGTGATTGCAGAGTTTTTGAAGGAGAAAGACAGGAAACTTAATTCTTTCTGGAATCCGTGGACTTTCTATTAAATAAAACTGAGAGAATGGATAATATCTGTTAAAAGTTGCAGCCATTTAGTAGAATTCATGGGTTGATGACTGCAACTGAGGAAACAAAAGGAAGTTTTGAATGAAATTGAGGGCAGGAAGCTAGTGAAATTGTGAGCTAAGTAGACAGAAAGAAGGAATGACTTCTGAATAATAGAAGTGAAACTGGAATTAGACTGCCACAAGGAAGTGCTTCTCAGGAGCTTTGCATAACCAGGGATGAAGTTTACAACATGAGGCATTGCTGTTTAATCATGCAGATTCCCACTGAAAAATTGAAGGACTTTAGAAACCTTGTTGCGCTTTGCTTCATTTTCTTATTCATGAGAAGTGTTTTCCAAGTTGTTCATGTGTGGTGAAGAAGATACTGGTTTCTGTTCTTTCCAGCTGTTTTTGTCAATCTCCTTTAGGAAGAGTCGCCTAAATGGGAAGAAGAGGAAGAACAGGAGAAGGAAGATACTGGTGGGAAGCTGCGAACTACCGTTTTTGATGATATGAAAAATTCTGTTTGTAGTAATAACCATCAAGTCCATAATGAAGAAGACATTGCTAATGAGAGAAGTGAGTTTAATTAAATATTGATCCTGATTGTTCCTCTATGAGTATTAATGCTCCGTAAATGAAGTAAAATGATGATTACCCTTGAAGATGATGAACTTTTGTATTACCTGTGAACCCTAGCCTGCAGTGGAAGACAAGGTTTGCAGCTTTTGTTCCTTTTTGTTCATTCTTAGAGATCACAAATTGTGGTGCTGGATTCCAAATGATTATGTATGAAGCAAGTTCCTTTCTTAATTTTGTTGCTGTGTTCTCCCTGAAGTGGTCTGAACAAAACAAGTAGGTAGTCTAGTGTGTCTTGTGTGTGACAGTACTGTTTCCCTTTCTGGTGGGTACTATCAGATTGAAAAGCTGTGTTTTTCAAGAGCAGACTTGAGTCAAACTGTGAGAAAACTCTTCCAGTGCTTCACTTTGTTCAGTTTTAAAATGTGAAAGGTCTCTTCCATGCTACTCCTCTGTGTGCTTGAGAGAGAGTTGGGCATTTTGGTACTCACCTCAGGGTCTCAGAGCAGGGGAAGATACTATTTTCTCTGTCTCCAGAGCATAGCTTGCTGCTGTAGATGTTTTCAGAGCATATGTAGCTATTGGTCAGATGCTGCACAGAGAATCTAGCAGAAGCACTGAGGGTACATGCTCTTTTCTCTTTGCACATTTTCCCCTAAGCATGCATTTGGCAAACATAAACAGTCAGCACCCAGGCTGGAATTAACAGTTATGGTTTTTCAGAATGGATACCATAACTACTGTCTGGCTCATTCCTGCACATTTTCTGTGTGAGTGAATCCTGAGTTTGTTTTACTAATGGAGTAGCTTAGATCGGAGAAATGAATGTGATCTGTTCTGGACAGGAGTTTGGTGGTGAGAAGAGACTAGACTGTTCAGTGATAAGATGGAAAATGCTTGCAGTTGTCTGGGCTAAGTGTTGGAACTGTGAGCTCCCATTCCATTTTTAAATGTCAGTCCTTAGGTATCTTCCTTCTCAGGAGGTGCAGGGTGATGAATCTTAGTCAGGGGAGATCTTGCTTGATTGCACCGAACAAGGAGTGATGTGTGTTGGCAGTTTCCTCTTAGTGTGAGTGTATTTTGCATCTTGCTTTTATGGTATGTCCTGTACAGTGGAAAGTGATAGTAAATGCCAGATGATGGAGATGTAGACTAGAGGGAATGTAGCTCTGCATATGCTGAAAATGAAGCATGCTGGACTTTCTTCCAGAACACTGTCCAAACGTGAGGGACATAGCCATGTCAGCTGTCATTCTTAGGCATCTTTTGCTGAAAAAGAGATAAAGAGGAGTAAAAAGAATATTATGATGTGACTGGGTGTAAAGTTGCCCTTGAATGTAACTCATTTCTTGATTTGTCCTCTGCTGTAGAACTGTTACTCATCTTTCGGATCCTGTGTTTGACTGATGGGGGATAAAAGTGGAGTGCAGTAAATTCTCAGTGTCTCTCTTTGTCCATTCTTTGTAGGTGCCATGCCAGCAGTAGGGGCAGAGCAAGAGGAAGAGTCTGAATCTCCCTGGGATTCTGAGGTACTTTCTGTGAAATGTGCATCTCCCCAGTCTGGGGGAGAGTCAGATGAAAACTACATGTGAGCTTCCCTTCGAATTGAGCCCTGCCCCCGATGAGGTTTATTTACCTCACGTTGCTGCTGCTCTATGTCAGAAACTGGGGGTCCTTGAAATACTTCTGGTGTAGGTTCTCTGTTCATTTTGTACTGGGACAAAGTTAGTCAGGCTGCTTACATAGGCCTCCTGGCTGCTGGCTTTTGAGTTGGTTTTCTAGCACGGTATTCATACAGCACAGTTTAGTGCTGCTTAAAAACTTAGGAGCTTCTCAAGGTAGCTTGTGTGAGGATTAGTTTTCTTCCACTATCTGGCTCTGTTCTGCTGATCCAGTCAGAGTTAAATGGATGCCCGTAGGATGAGCAACGTAGACATTTAGATTTTTCTGTATGGAACCTCTGTCTTCTGTAGATAGACTTAATCCATTTTTTAAAATCATGTTCAACACAGACACCAAGTGTGTTGGCTGTGTTTATCCATTCTGTCTGATAATTCACAAGATGAGAGTTAGCTAGATCTGTAGCTAATTCCCCTCCAGCTTTAGCTGTGGGGGAAAAAAACTCATCCCCGACCCCTTTCTTAAAAATACAGGATTTTCAAGATAGCCTTAATCTCATTTAGCTTTGCCTTGTTAGCCTTTTAGCCTTTAATCAAAGCAAATTATACTTTTTTTTTGCATCGTAGTGATGCATTCACTTACCACTGTGGGATATGTGCCCCAGGAACATAAGCTCAAATTGGAATGTCAGGCACAAATTTGATGCAAATGTTGGATCAACACAGAGCTGCAGCTACTTCTTCGCAATCAACATCTTGTTTTCCCATGTTAATTTCTTTTGGGGCTGTCTGGTTTGCCAGCCTTTATCAACATTACAGAATAGTTTAGATGAGTTGTGAGGAATTTTTTGCCCTTTTATTAGAGATACAAAAACCTTTTGATACATTTGATTTAAAAAAAAAAAAAAAAGTTTGTATCAGTTCTCATACATGTGTTTTCGATTGTACAGATGGATTCTGAAAGTCCAAGGAAAGTATCACCTGATGTGTTGCTCCCAGCTGCAGATGAACACGGAGTATGCTTGCAGAGTATTTCAGGGGAGCTCAACAATGGTAACTTTCTCGTAGATTGGATTTGTCTCTGTTTATAGACAAGTGAACTTTTTCTAGTGTTTTCCTTAGGAGCCCTGTTGTGCTGTGGTTATGTGCTATAGCAGTGAAGAAGTGCTTGGCTATTGTTAATTAACACCAGTTAACACTGCACTTGCTGGCCCGTTTGATTAGTCAAGGAAGTTCTTGTGTTTATTATGTGTGGTTTTTGGACATGTATGTTGGTTTGGTTTTTTTTTTGCTTTAACTTGTTGCTTAATGTGGTAAGAGTGGTATCTGGTTTAAGATTTACCTGTCTGAAGTTTCAGACGTTCCTGGATAATCAGCAGAAGAAAAATATCATCTGGTTAAGTTTTTTTTTTCTTTTCCCTAGCTTTATTTTTTATAGGTTTCTGTTGTGCTTTGAGTGGGAACTAGAATGTGAGGACAAATTTAGGGTTTGTTGCTGAGGGTGTCTGCCTGCAGGTTCTGGCATTTGCCTTGTGACCATCCTGATTGAGCATGGGAGAGCAGGGGAGTTTTGCTATTGGAATAAAGCTGCTGTCTTTTTAAAAATGATTTGGCAGTCCAGCTTATAATATGGGTATAATGACATAGTCAAAAAGGCTAATCCAATTTCAGTTTAGTAAGACGGAACCAGATCTTTGCAAGCTTCTGGGAGCTATAAATCAACTTATTAATTATCATGAAAGTCTGCTTCATATGATTCTGTTAAGTTTGAAATCAGTATGGAAAGGGAGAAGAGCTGATTGTGGTAATCTTTCTAAGGTATTTCCATGTTACTTTAGTACACTATGTGTACTAAAATCAAATCTTGATGGTTTTTTATTAATATTTTTTTAATGTGAAAATTCTTCTGTGGAACCATTCCTAGAAGCATTTTCTATACTTGTTTCATTAGAGGACTCATAAACTATAAGATGACTGCAGCATAGGATTCAAGAAATACATGGGCAGTAGGTTGTGTGAGTTTGGAAATAAAATTGGACACAAAACTTCAAAAATATTTGGAATAATGCACATGTTGTGCACTACAACCAAACAACATTTGTATCATTTATTTCCCTGCAAGCTAAACCAGAGTGATCAGTTGAGAACCAGTTTGGTTCTACCTCATTGAATGACATTTGTATGAGATTTTTGTGTCTGTACCCTTGCTCTCCATAAGCTGTTAATGAGAAACATCCTCAACATTGAGCACTGGTGGGATAGAAGTAGTCATAGTGCTGCTGGATTCTTTTATGATTGTTCATAGAGCTATCTGCTCCAATTAATTCTTTTAGAAAGCAGAATTCAGCTTCCAAAAAGAATAAAATATTTTAACCTTGTTCTGTTAACAGACATGACTTAATGCTTCACAGGCATTGTTGTCATTCTGTGATTTAACATTTTTAATAAAAGGTGCATCATGGGAATTACTCTGCATTTCTTGCGTACTACTGTAAATTCTGTGTGATAAGATAATTGAATACTAGCTATTGCACTCTCAATGAAGTAATGTGTGCAACCAACAATTACAGAACCTACTGATGTTGTACACAGTAAAAGATATCTTCAATTAAATAAAATAGCACTTTCATTTTTACCTCCAGGCTTTTCAGAGAAATCCAGTGATCTGCAGGTAAATGATTTTCATTTCAGTCTACTTGTCCTGCTCATTAAAGAACATGTACTTTGAATTTATGGTTTTTTTGTTCATTGGATTGTCTTTCATAGTTGAAGGTTTCTGCAGTTTTAGAGATGAATGAAACATCTTCAAAAAAAGAAAGGCAGAAATCAGGTAATGATGACTTTGATATTCCAAGTTTAACTTCAGAATCTTTCTGGATAAGCATATTTAATTAAGCATTTGATTTATTTGTTTTGCAGATCTACAGGAGGAATTGAGTTTAGGAGATGTAGATGATATTGAAGGTATTTATAAAAGGGTTTTTTTTGTTGTGTTCCTTTGTGGGCAGACGGATTGTACTTGTAAATTCTTACTATTAAATTAATGTTTGCTAGCAAGATGTTATTTCAGCATAAAATTTAATGAAATATGCCTCCATCTGTGAGTGTTTTCTCCTCTAGTTCTCCATTCAGTGCTTGTAAAAACCCTTCTACAGCGTAAGCTCCTTCCAGCACACCTGCTATCATCACCCCTTGTCAGGCAGTCCTCAAATTTACTTTCCTTTCTGTTTCTGAATATACCAGTTTCTAGAGGAGCAATAGGAAGTATGTGCTATGTCTGGTTCCAGGCTAGGGATCTGCAAACTAAGCTGTCCAGGAGCTGCAGGTGGGACAGAAACAAGGATACAAGTGAAGCAGCTATATATATATATAGCGTATATATATAGCGTGTATATATAGCTATATATATGTGTGTGTGTGTATATATATATATATATATATAGCGTATGATATACGCTATATGTATGGGAGAGAGGATATATAACCTTAATGGATTTTTAGCTTCTTCGTTCCAATGTGTATGAATTTAAGTGTTAGCAAGATGTGAAACAGTTCCCTATTCAGGTCTTAGAATTTCTACAATGAGCCCCTGAAAATATAAATCAGGTGAAAACCTGTATAAGCAAGTATATGAAGTAGATGATTAGAAAGAGTTCAGAAAACTATTACAACTTCTAATTATGGAATGGAAATTGTTCCAAGCTGTTTGGCATCCTTGTCTTAGGAAAAAAGGTACTGTTTCTTTTGTCAACAATAGAGGTTAAACTTGCCTCCTGAAAAAATGTATGTGTGTGTGTATTTGCAATGCATAAAGAAAAGGAGGTTCTTTTCTGCAGTAATAGTGTTTCTGTAAGATGCAGTAAGGACTGTTAGAATCATAGAATTATAGAATTGGACTGGAAAGGACCTTTAAAGATCATCTAGTTCCAACCTCCCTGCTGTGGGTAACCTGTTCCAGTGCCTCGCCACCCTCACTCATCAAGAATTTATTCCTTATGTCTAATCTAAACTAGTTCAGATTAAATTAGTTTAAAACTGTTACTCTTTGCTGTATCATTGCAGGCCATAGTAAAAAGTCTTTCTTTGTCTTTCTTATAAGCCTCCATTAATTATTGAAAGACCATAATATGGCCTTTGCAAAGTCTTTTATTCTCCAACTCTGTTGGCTTTTCTTCATAGGAAAAGTATTCCAGTCCTCAAATTATTTTTTGTGACTGACCCTCCTTTGGACCTGCTCTAACCGGAGATTTTTGTGCTGGGGTCCCCAGAGCTGAACTTCGTACTCCTGGTAGGGTTTTGAAAGAGTGGAGTAGGAGGGGGACAGTCAACTCCCTTGGCCTGCTGGGCATGCAGTGCCTCTTCTTTTGTGGTCTGAGGTGCAATTGGCTTTCTGGACTGCAAGCATGCATTGCCAGCTTATATCTAAGTTTTCATCCAGCATTATCCCCAAGTCCTTTTCCACAGGACTGCTCTCAGTCTGTTCATTGCCCAGACTCTGCTGATGCTGGTGATTGCCCAATGCAGGTGCAGGACCTTGCACTTTGCCTTGTTGAACGTCATGAGGCCTGCTTCTCTAGGCTGTCATTGTCCTTCTGGATGTCATCTCTTTTTACTAACATATCAGCTACACCACTTGACACCACTTCCACATCCATCATATTTCCCCAATTTAGAGAGACAAGTATGTTGTTTGAGCTCATGTAAAAGGTCTTAAATCCAGGTAGCTAACATCAGTTGCTATTTCTTTATCTGCCACTGCAGTTACTCCATAATAGAAGGTTGGTTGGATCATGGGAAATATCTCCTTTTTTGCCCTTTTTAAAAACAAGTGTGATGTTTCCCTTTTTCCAGTCACTGAAGGTTTCACCTGACTGCCTCAACTCCTTAAATATGGTGGATAGTGACTTGGCAACCTTGTTTATCCATGATCTTGGAGGTCTTTTCCAACCTTTCTGATTCTATAATTCTGTGAGTTTTAGTTTTGTCTGTTTTATGTAGTAATATATTGTGAAATGTAGTCCAGTAATGGTCCAGGATATTATAACACTGTAAAGTTAGGTAGGAAAATCAATCTTCTCATAGCTCATATTATGTCAGCATAGCATTTCATGTATTTTCTGTTCATCCTTCCATGTCTCTTTTTTTTTTTTTTTCCCTCTATCTATGTGTTATCTTGAAGATCAGGTATTAAGAAGTATATGTGAAAGTTTCTCTGACTTTTATATTTGGTTTAGGTTTCAGGAAGCTGTATTTCTTCAGAGCATTGTGATTCCTGTGGTACATGTATTTTAACTCTAAAAGGGTTAAATGAGACTCTTCTTCATACAAAATTAGGAGCAGTGAAAATAGCTAGAGGAATCTAGCCAGTTACTGTATAGGATACAGTGTGTCATGCGTATATAAATATATTTCTGCATATACATAAATCATTTGAGATTCTTACAGGTGTATTTGTGACCATTTGTTCTGATTTTTGTCAAACTTCCCTTACGCATGAAAGGAAAAATGCCCTGAGAGAGGGTAGTTCACACAGATGCATCTTTAAACTGTGTTATAATATTATCTTCAAATCATAAATCATACACTTGAGAGATTGTGTTAGTTTGTTTTATTTTCTCATAAATGCAATGATTCAGGATGTACTGTAGGTATAAACAAGTTGTAATAAGTCATGTTCATTATAAAGAAGTAATTTCTTCACTGTAGGTGAGTGCTCAGAACCTATCTTTCATGTGTCATCAGCTGAAAAAGAGAGGGTTAAAGATGCCATTGAAAACTGTGGGAGGCAGGTATGTGAAACCAAATATTATGAGTTATAGTCTGAATTGGTAAACTGCATTATATGTTATGGTAAAAGAAAGCTTACCAGTCAATAAATGGTTCAGAAAAAAGAGTCTTGTACATTAAGTTTGTATTATCTGAAGTTAGATACTATCTTCTTTTGTTTGTGTAAAATGCTTGCCGTTGTGATGGATACTTGACATTGTCCTGCTATGTTTCCAGCTGGTTTGCTTAAACATTGACCACTGCTTTTCTCTGTGTGCAATGCTGAGAAACAGTGTGGTGGTTTTTTTTTTTCCTATACAAAATATATATTCAAATGAAAGCAAGATTTTTCTGTCATGTGATTATTTCTTTGACAAAACATGCCGGATTTTCCTCTTTGTAAGAGAAAGATTAAGCAAAAACCTGAAATATGATGATCTGTCAATACATTCTCTGCCTCTGCAATATATATTCTTGTCTGATCAAGGTAATAAGTGTTTGAAAGAATTTTTTTTTTTGGAAGCCATTGTAGAGGAATATAAACCAGGCATGCTGTTTGTATTGAACATACAGGACTCGGTAGGGGTCTCCAGTGAGTGTCTGGAGTCTTCTGTAATATCTCAAGGGACAGTGGAGGAAGTAATATCCATCATACATCCAAGGCACCATGGAAGAGGGATGTGATTGATTTCAGCAGGTAGAGAACAGGACTTAAGTGTTGGAAGGTGATAGCAGAAGTGCAATGTGAATGGAGCTTGGGAATGAAGTGGCTGAGACAGATGGTGACTGAGATAATACTCTGCATTGTGAAAGATTTTTGTGGAGTTAAGATGTGGAAGGAGAAAAGGGCCTGTATAACCAGAATAAGATCAATGGTCGTGGTCCCTTGGGACACCAAGGCAGCAGGCCTTATTCAGAAGGGAACACAAACCAAGGATAATGTTGCAGGGACTGTAACACATGGTACAAGCAGTCAGCATCATTGAGGAACAGAGCATGGAGCCAGAGATATGAGGAGGCTGGAGAGAGGAGCTGGTCAGTGGGTTTGAGGCATGGTACAGTTTTGATAGATGTCTTGGTTCTTGATTTTGGGTTGAGGGCAGGTAAATATCCTGTATTCCTAGTAAATATTTGTCTTGGGAGCTTGGAATGAAATTTAATAATTTTGACTCTGGGGAGCACAAATGATTGTAATGTAGCCAATCCCTTGTGATGGATAGTAAAAAGCTTGTTATGATCACTCGCATGTGTTAACTCAACTAGCAGGGGATTGTAAAGTGCCAGTCAGTAGAAAGTTAATGGGATGGGAAAATTTGTGTTTTATGTTGTTGTTGATTGTTTTGTTGGTTTCTTTCGGTTCTTTCTTTTTTTTTTTTTTTTTTTTTTTTTAGTATTAAAACATAAACTGCATAGTGACATGTTTTAGCCTGCCTGGTCCCTGTAATTGGCTAAAGCAATCCTCATGTTCAGAGAAATCTAATGGAAGAAAAACTATTGTTTCTAAACTAGATCCTACTATTTTGAGGAAAAAATAAGTAAGGTGGTACCTTTTATTTTTTTGTTGTATAATAGGATGAGTTTGCAATGTAAATTACATGGCTTAACCGTAATTTCCTTTTTTTTGGTAATTTTTCTGTCTGTACCTGCTTACTTAAGGATAAATATGTTTTAGAAACTACCAACTTGATAGAAAATCCAGCATATGAAAAGCAGACTGACAAAGCAGAAATTTCTCATCAGGAAGCCCTAGCAGAAAATGAGGAATCCCACAGTGCTGACAAGCAGTTAAGTCTAAAGCCGTGGGAAGAAAGATATGAAAGAATGTGGGTTGAAAAAGAGAAAAGGGAATTGAAAACAAATTTTAAAAACATTACAGCAGAGCTGAAGCAGCTGTTTGGTGAAATTAATGAATTTGAGGAAACTACATCCCTTGTGGCAGAAGTATCAGAAGATGACTTCAGTGAAGAATTGAAGAGTTTTCGTGTTTCATCTTGTGTGACAGAATCAAATAATAAGTTAGAAAGTAAAGGTGAATTTGGAAATATGAAACTTAACGTAGACCTAAAAGAACCCAAAGTGGAAATTGTAGTTCAGAGTCTTGGCGTCCTTCCTGATCACAATAACTTAAATGCAAACGTGGAAAATACCTGGAGTACAGATGAAGAAGACTACACTAATTACACAGATAATACGAAAGTACTTCTAGCAAGAGGAGAGGAAATGGAAGAAAATGAGAATGGGATTAGTAGGAATGTAGAGGGAAGTCCTGAATATTCCCTGAGACATTGTTTAAAAACAAATATTTTGGATGACGTTTCGAATATTCTTCCTAAAATTAGACCTATTTCCACAAATGATGAAAGTACACTTGGTTTTATGGGAGAGAAGAAATTTGGCAAGGATGTCTGTCTTAGTGACAGTGTTTCCAGAGACTGCCTTATCAAAAACAAGGAAATAGGAGAAACAGAAATTGAAAATCTTTTTCCCCATAATCAGCAACCTTGTGGCATGCTGAAAAGGAATCTGGATGAAGAACTAGAACAAGATGTGGAAAGATTTAAGAGTAAGGTAGGAATGCTGCAAATGGTATTCCTGGCTTTGGAGGAAGAGAAGGTACAGCTACAAAAAGAGGTAGAAGTTCACCTGCTGCTCCTTATTCCTTAGTCTTTCTCCATATCAATGGTCCTGTTCATGTTAGCTATTGATCATTAAAAGAAGGTGCTTGGTGCGAATTGTTTTGGGTTTTTTTGTTTTGTTTTAAGGGAAGTACATTACTCATAAATAAGGAGAGCAGTGGTGAATTGTACTTTTCCCCATAATGTAATCAGAAGGTTTTGAGAAATCAAAATGTATTGACTCAGTTTAACAATAGGTGTCAGTCAGTTCCAGTGTAAGTAGTTATCACCATGTTGCCATAAAAACAAATACATACAAGTACACCAGTTTTGATTCTCAATCAAGGAATGAAAATAGCTTCTGAACAGGGTCTTGACTAATCTCTTCATTTGGTGTGGCTTGTGCATGGTGTGCCTTCACTGCCTTTCACTAAAATTCCTGATTGCTGTGAAACTTTCTGCTTGTGAGTTTGGGTTTTTTTTTCCTCATCATTAAGGAAGTACCCCATCATACATCCACTCATATTTTGTATTTCTACAACTAATGTTGTGTAGTCTGTCTAATTTCTTATTCACCAGTAATGCCTTTATTGTTTCTTTCCTAAGGGCTGTTTTTTTGTTGTTGTACTTCAAATCATGACTGAATTCAGTGTATTTTTGTTGACTTGGTACATTTTGTAGAGTAATTGTTGTGAAACTTCTTTTGTATTTTACATTATTTTAGAAGTCAAGCTTAGATTATTTGATCTTAGGTCTCCTTTAGAAACAGAAAAATATATGAAGCTTAATTTTCTCTTCATAGGTTGAGAAGGAAAAAGAGAAGCAGAAACATTTCAAAATGCAAGCAGTGGAGAAAGAGGAAGGTTGTGATAAATTAAATGCACCAGCAGGCAGTATTACCAATCAACCAGTAAAAGAAAAGCTTGCTCTAAAGAAGAATGAAAAAAAAACTGAGAATGAAAAAATGATAGAAGAAAAATGCACAAAAAACTTTTCATCTGAGGAGAGACCAAAATTAATTGGAATGCCAATGAAAGGGTAAACTAATAAAACAATCTGTAATTTTTATTTGTAATATTTAGGGGTTTTAGCTTTAGGGCTTCTTAATCTTGTATTTGAAGCACTCTTCTCAGTGTTGAAAGCTATGCTGAGTAGTCCCCTGCTTCTCAAACTTTTTAAAAAATATATTTTTCTGAGTACTAAGTGCACATTGGAGGTTCAGGTTTATTTCATTGGAGTAGATAGAGGTCTTAATCATAGAATCATAGAATGTCCTGGGTTGAAAAGGACCAGAATGATCATCTAGTTTCAACCCCCCTGCTAAATGCAGGATCACCAACCATCAGGCCAGGCTGCCCCGAGAATTTCTTCCTCAATACTGACACTGGTCGTGTCTTCAGAGTCTTGGCTGGAGATTGTGAAAATGTTATTTGCTTAATAAATAGCCACCCAGAACAGAAAAGCAGGAACTTAGTTTACTTTCTCTCTTTTCTAGGAGATACTAGGGTTCCTCATAGAATTGTTTTCATTAAACTCAGGCTCTCTTTGTCAAGAAAAAGGGAACGATAATACCAAACAGTTTTAAGAAGTTTGAAGAAGACAAAGATGCTTTTACATTGCCCTAGGCAGGAATTTTTATCTGCATCCCCTTCAGGAAAATCTGTGCTCAAAGTACATCCTCTTATGGGGACAGAGAGGTGTTCCAGCTTACTTGAGTATCTTCCAAGATCTTGGAAATCAAGCCTGTGTTTTAACAGACATCTTTAGTCTTGTTTTTTTTTCCTAGAGTAAGTGTTTTTAATTTTATATAATGTACTCAATTGGTGACTTTTTCCTTTCTGTTCGATATAGTAAATCTGTTCTGAATGCAAAAGGTATGAAGAAAAATGAGAATAAAAGGCAGTCTTCAAAGCAGAAGGTTAATCAGAAGATTCAAGTAATGGATGATAGCACTTGCAGTGAAACATCTCAAGCTGAAGAAAGGTACTGAATATAATGAATATTATAAATATATTTAATGATTACAAAAATTGGCCTGAAAACTAAAGGTAAGTTTTACAGACTGAGTGCTTAAATGATTTTCCCCTGCCAGAAAAAGACTTGGGGCTGTGCAGGTGGATGGCAAGCTGGACATGAGCCAGCAGTGTGCCCTCACAGCCCAGAAAGCCAACCATATCCTGGACTCCATCAAAAGAAGCATGGCCAGCAGATCAAGGGAGGTCATCCTGCCCCTCTACTCTGCACTGGTGAGACCTCACCAAGTGTACTGCATCCAGATGTGGAGTCCTCAGTACAGAAGAGATGTGGATCTGTTACAGTGCATCCAGAAGAGGGCCATAAAAATGATCCAAGGGATGGACAGGCTGAGAGAGCTGGGACTCTTCAGCCTGGAGAAGAGAAGGCTCTGGGGAGACCTGAGAGTGGTCTTTTTGGAGGTCCTTTTTAACCTTGGCTGTTGTATAATTACCAATATCATACAGAAAAAATAGCCTTCCAGTACACATAAGGTGTTTTTGTTTTTTTCTGCCTCCAACTACATGACTACGTATAACAAAGTTATTGTATTAAACTGCAGTTTAATTCACTTCTGAAACTAAGTTTTTAGAGCAATTTCAGTTATTGTTCATAATGTTGTATAAGCATTCCAGTACTGAAATGTATTTCTGTTTTCCAGACCTGCAACAAAAACAGGGAGCAGAAAGAGCAAGGTACTGTAAAATTAGTTTTTTTATCTGCTTTTAATCACTTAAACGGTAACGGCTTTTACATCATGTTCAATCAGATGCAAAGATTTTTGCTAGTATGCAGCTTTGTACTATTTGAGTTAAATCAATAGGCTGTGAGTGAGAGAATGAATTGTTCCTACATTTATAATGATCTGTAATAATATAGTTTTGTATACGTTAACACACTGTATTTAGGTCAGCATGCAAATGGATGTTACTGATGACCTTGATTTTACACAGTCGTCTGATACAACTACAGAGGATGTTGAGTTGCCAACTTCAACTTACAAAGAAGCTATGTTGCTCTTAGAACAGCTTAGTGTGGATCATACAGGTAAGTTTCTAAATCACTTTGTCTTCTGTTGCAAGTTCCCCTTTTAAAACTCTTGTTTCCTTGTGTATCTTCACGGTTTCTTAGTTTTCTATATAATAGAAATAGGTCTAATATTTATGATAAAAAATGACTCTTGCCCATACCCTACTCCCCAAAAAGTACAGTCTCCTGCACTGAATGCAGAATTCATCTCACCTAACCTCCATCTGTGTTGTCAACAAACATGCCTTACCTACCAGCTGTGTCTCTAGTCGGAATTGGAAGAGCAGGTTCTTGAAAGGTACAGACCAGTTCATTCAAATGTAGTGATCAGAAGTTAATAAGACCAGTCTTTTTTGGTTTTTTTTCCTGTTTATTCCCCTTAATAAGTAATGCTCCACAAAATAATGGTTTTGATTAAAAAAAAAAAAACTATAATGTTGTAATATGCTTGCATGTATACACATAGCTTGATATAAATGTAAGCAGCACTAATTTTCTTAATCTTTGCTAAAATTTAATTAGGCAAATATGGATTAACTGTGGCTAAAGGCCTTATTCCCACCCACCTGCACTCTCACTTCCACTCTTCAACAGGACAGGAGGTGAAAATAAGAGATGAAAAAGCTCAAGAAATGAGATAAAGACAAAGCCATCGCTAATTTTTGTCATGGGCAAAATGGGCTCCACTTGGTGAAAATTAATTTCATTGCTTGCTAATTAAATTGGGGAGTGAGAAAGATAAAAATAAGTAAATAAAACACCTTCCACCCACCACTTTCTCACACTTAATTTTGCTTCTTCACTGCCACTTTCTGAGCAGTGCAAGGATGGTGGCTTTCCAGTCAATACGTGATAGTTTCTCTCTGCTTCTTTTACTTCTTCACACATTTTCCATGCTCTAGCATAGGTCCTTTTACAGGCTAAGATCCTTTAGGAATTATCCACCTATTCTACAGTGGAGTCTTCCATGGGCTGCAGTGTGGGTATCTGCTCCAGTGGGGCCCTTTCCAAGGGCTGCAGAGAAACACCTGCTCCATTGTGGTGCTCTCCACAGGCTGTTTGGGAATCTGCTCCCTCACCTGGAGTGCTTCATCCTTCCTCTCCTTCTTTCATCTTACCTTTATGTTTCCACTGTTATCTACACCTTTTTTTCCTCCTCCTCTGCCTATGTGGTGTTTTTGCCCTTTCCAAAATATGCTTTCTTGGAGGTGCCATAAGATTGGCTGATAGACTGAGTTGTGTCATGTAGTGGGTCTGTTGGACTCATCTGCATTTGGCACAGTCTTTTTCGTCTTTCTTATGGAGACTTCCCCATGACTAAAACCTTGCCACTTATATCCAATTCAGCAAACAATTAAATAGATTGTAAACTGGAAAGTTTTTATGCATATGTGCAGTTTTGTGGGTTTTTTTTTTTTTTCTCCGTATAGATTCTGCTGTTTTGCTGAAAATTCAAAATATACTTCTTGAATATGAACAGAGAATAGATCGTGAAAAAAATCGCTATGCAGCTCTCTGGAGAGAAGTCAGGAAGTTGGAAAGTGAAAAAGAGGAGTCACAGTTAATAGCAGAAGAGACTGAAGATTTGAAATCCATATTGTCTCACCAAGAAATGGAATTGAAAAGTGATATCCAAAGCCTTAAGTATGTAATCCTGCATTTTGATCTGTGTGTTATCCTGGTCACATTTTAGAAGGTGCTGGAAGTCCAGCCATCAACAGCATGCCAAGTCCCACCGCTAAGCCATGTCCCTTAGTGCTACATCCGTGCATCTATTAAGTACCTTTAGGGAGTGGGACTTAAAAGCATCGTAAGAGTTGTATTTCACAGGTTTTGTTTTTGTTCTGTTTTTATATAAAACCAGGAATCGTGGCAACTCCACAAACCACAAATTGAAACAGTTTACTGAGTGTGTTTGAACGTCAAATTTGAGATTGTTCTCTTGTCCTCCTACTCCTGAGCTAGATGCAGATGGTGGTCTTTAGTCACTGTTTACACCATTTTCAGAGGAGTGGCAAGCAGGCATTAAATAAAATTCATTAAGAACAAATTCAAAGCCCTGCACGTGGGATGGAGGAACCCCTTGTGAAATGCTCTGGCTGGTGAGCTGCTTTGCTGAGAAGGCCTGTAACCGTGTTTTTTAATCATATTAAGCTTAACATTTCTAAATCCTTTTTGGAACACTATCTTTATCCTTTAATTTATTTAAAAAAAAAAAAAAAGGTTACTGCACACATGATAAGCAGTTGTTATAGTCCTAGAAAAGGCTCCTTAAAAAAGGTTTTGGATTTGTCTTAGATAAGTGATGTGCTGTTTTGTTAGTATTACTTGCAGTCACTATGAATCCACAGTATGTAGATGATGTTCAGCATATTAAAAACAGGATATTTTTGATACTAAAAGTTTATGATATTTTGATCTGGTAAGACTGTGAACTAATTTTGAATGAAGTGTGCACCTGTAATGTGAAGTTTGGGGGGGTTTTTAGGAATTATAGATGTGTGCATTATTCTTCATGTTTACCTATGTAAACTTGAAAATACATGGTGAATTTTGTACATCACTTAATGGCTTATTTGTCAGTCTTATGCAGCTCATGTACAAGATGTCTTCCACCACTAATGGAATGAAATTAGAGTTATTTTAAAGGTGTAAAATTGCAGCAAAACTTCTGTATTTGAAAAGATGTGACATTTTTATGGTTTATGTTGTTTCTGCAAGTTCATGGTGTGGCATATTTACTTTTTTGTGAGTGCTTTAATTCCTCAAATATTCTCTTTTAAATTCCAGATTTTCTTTGAAACAAGAAGAAGAAAAGAGGCTTAAAGCTGAAATGCAATATGAAAAAATAAGAGAACAACTAAGGAGGAAGGAGGATCAATATTGTAGAGAGGCAGAGGAGAAACAGCAACTTGAGTTGTGTGCAAGGAATTTAGAAATGGAGTTAATAACACTGAGAAAGCTCATGAAACAGGTATATTAAACCTGTTATCTTCTGTTTTTCTGCTTCTTTCTAATTGATATTTTATGCTAGTATGTTCAAGAAAACCTTGTTTGTGAATGAGGCATTATATAACCATCTTGGTACATTTTGAGGACCATTGTCCTCAAACCAATATGAACAAACAAGTTCATGATTCTTTTTCTCATTTTTAAGAATTATAGTTTGGTTTGTGTTTCACACAAAGCCTCATTTTGAGTTGTCTTTGCTAATTACTACAAAAACTGTGCGTGTGTTTGTGTGTGGTTGTTTGTTTGTTTGTTTGTTTCAGAAGGAAATTAGAGTTAGTTTGTAGCACTCTTTCAAGTATACTTACGTGGATTTAAATTTAGGCCTAAATGTTACTGTTTGCATGATAATCTGTAAATTGCCTCAATTGCTTACAGTCAGGACCAAATCCAGAAAAACTCTCAACTTTATTTTTATTACAAGTTTAATGTCTTATTTAATGTGATTGAGATGATGATGTTTTCACTCTACATAATCTGCATAATTCTTCAGTTCTTACATACAGTTTTGAGGATCTTTCCACTGGCCTTGACATACTTTCCAGCATTCCTGTCACCCAGTTTCAAATATACCTCAAAAATTCAGTCTGTTGTGTTGCATTTTTAAGCCTCAACTTTGCAAAACTTACATTTGCAAACATATTAAGAACACATGAAAGTGATCATTAGGGATCTTCAGTGGCTACATTGTTCTGGCAGGAGCAGAAAGTAGTTAGCATCACCTCTTTCAGTCTGCCTGAATTTAATGAGGGCGTGATTGGCATTAGTTTACCTCCTGGTCTCTTTGTTCCGCTGGTCAGTCCTCTTTTGTGTTTCACTTCGTTAATAGTCTATGGAAATCTTGTGCAACTCAGTTTGTATAGCAGTATTGCTGGATTTTGGTAAACTGAAAATATATTGGCATATGTTCTGAAGCATTTCTAAATATTAGTAGAAGAGATGTAGACTTAGGACCTTGCAGTGGGGTATAGTCAATGTAATTATTGTGCTTTTGGAAATGTTACTCATTTGATTTATGCAGTTATTAATGTTAGTGCTAATATTGATGAATAGATGTTTTCAGATCTTTGACTGCAAGCATGTGAGTGTTCATCTCTGTTTTTAGTGTGTATACATAGCATGTTAGAAAGAGAACTTGGCTTTTTGCTCTGTACATTTCCAAGAATAGTAGTTTTGGGGTTTTTCTTCATTTGTTATAGAGGGAGATTCATTTCATTAAGTATAAAACTTCTATAATGCTGATTTGTGCAACAGATACACACTATCCTTATAACTTTCAATTCAGATAAACCTAAACGCGTTTGTTTGCAAATATGGAAAATTGTTATGCAGGTCATTCTATGATTTTATGATAAACAGCTCTTACTAGAATTATTAGAAAATAGAGATGCAAAGAAGAATGAAATAGGAAGGTATTGCTAATTTTATTTTGCTCAAGATTCACAAGTTTAATTATATTACTGTAGATTGAAGAAGAGCGTGATGAAACACAGAGACAGCTCTCTCAGGAAAAGAGTGCCAGAGCTCTACAAGAAGGAATTTTGAACAGCCACCTGTGGAGACAGAAGGAACTGGAAGAAGAGACAAGAAAAACTATAGGAAAAAATTCAGAGGTAAGCAGTTCCATTTCTAATTAATTTGGCTATATTTCTCTGTGCTCGTTCTAAAATCATAAGAAAAATAACATTTTTGCACTTTGGAGGATCATCTACAATTCATCAATATAACCCAGTTTTGTTACTGCTGTCTTTAAAAATTCTGGATAGCAGCATCAATCCCACATATACTTGAATTGCATGTGGAATTAGGAAGCCACTGGAAAATAAGACACTGTGTTCCCACTTTCTTAAGCTATCTGCTGTTCTTCACTGTATAGTCATTATAATCATTTTTAAGGTTTCTATCAGTGAAACATCCAGAAAACTCGAGACTAACAAGGAAAGAAATTGTCTGAGACTGTTTGTGATCCTATTACTTGGCTTTTGAATTGATTATTGTACTGTCATCACTTTCTTGTTTCTGTTTCTTCAACTTTTGGTTTAATAAATTATTTTTATCTCAACCCATGAGTTCTATTTTGTTTCCAGTTCTCTCCTTCATCCCACTTAGTGGTTGGGAGTGTGGTGCCTAGCTGCCTGCCAGGTTAAACCAGAATTTATTTCCCAACTGACTATTCATTCATGTCCTTTATCACACAGGAATCTGACACTAATGACAGAGAAAAGGATCTGCTGCACAAAAATCAATTACTACAAGAAGAGATTGCTATGCTAAGACTTGAACTTGATCAAGTAAAACTTAGGCACCAGGAGGATGAAGGAAAATATTTAGAGGAAAATGAATCTTTGAAAGAAAAAAATGACGATCTTCAGAAGGAACTTAAGCTGAATGAGGAAGCCTTAACACAAACAGTATTTCAGTACAATGGGCAGCTGAATTTACTCAAGACAGAATCTGCAATGCTAACTTCCAAGCTTGAACAGACAAAAGAAAGCAAAGACAGACTAGAAACAGAGATTGAATCATTCCGTTCCCGCTTGAATGCGGCTGTTCAAGATCTTGAACGTCATCAGTCATTGAAAAGTGACGTTGAACGAACATTTCAGAGAGAACGTGATGAATGGCTTCGTGTACAAGACAAGCTCCATCATGAGCTTTCTGATGCGCAGGAGACCAACAAGAGCTTGTCTCAGCAGCTGAGTAAAATGGAAAGCAAAGCTAATCGTCTAGAAAATGAGCTTCACCAGTTGAAACAAACACTTCGAGAAAAAACACTGCTTTTAGAAATGATGCAAAAAGACTTAAATCAAGCCCAGTGTCAGGCCAAAGCAAGTGATCACGCACGGCAACTTGAGAAAGATCAAGTCAGCAAATTTATGATAAAACAGGAATCTATGCAGGAACGACTGGCTCAGCTCCAAAGTGAAAACCTCTTACTCCGTCAGCAGCTGGAAGATTTGCAGAACAAGGGAATCATCAAAGAAAAGGTTGTGAATGATGTCCAGGACAGATTTAATGATATTTTCAACAAACTCAGGGCTGATACTGAAAAGCAAGTTTACCTCGTGGAAGAGAGAAACAAGGAATTAAATACCAAATGTACTGATTTAAGGGAACAAGTCTTTAAATATGAGACTGACAAAGTAGAAAGAGAGGTAAGCTATACAATTAGTAGACATTACAGAATCAAAGAATGGCCATGATTGGAAGGGACCTCAAGGACCATGAATCTCCAACCCCCTGCCACATGCAGGGCCACCAACCTCCACATTTAATACTGGACTAGGCTGCCCAGGGCCCCATCCAACCTGGCCTTGAACACTTCTAGGATGGGGCATCCACAACCTCTCTAGGCAGCCTGTTCCAGTGCCTCACCACTCTCTCTGTAAAGAATTTCCCCTTGACGTCCAATCTAAATCTCCCCTCCCTCAACTTAAAACCATTTCCCCTTGTCCTGCAGTTATCTACCCTTTCAAAGAGTTGATTCCCCTCCTGTTTGTAGGCTCCCTTTAGGTACTGAAAGGCTGCAGTGAGGTCACCCCACAGCCTTCTTTTCTCCAGGCTGAACAAGCCCAGCTCCCTCAGCCTGTCTTTGTAGAGGAGGTGCTCCACTCCCAATTGAAACATTAAAATGATTCAATTCATAAAATGATTTTGTATTTCTAAAATGCATCAGGTATAAGTTATATGTATAGAACCAAATTATGTTGTTTTGTTGTGGTTCTTTGTTTTTCTCTTGGAATTAAGGAAGACTTTGGTAAATGGCTGAATTGTATAATCTAGTTATTTTAAAGGAGTAAAGTCAAATTTCTTGTTTTTCCTCATGTTTATCTAACTGTTTCTTTAGGGTTTGGTCAGACAGCTACAGCAGGAGCTTGCTGATGCTCTTAAAAAGCAGTCTATGTCAGAAGCTTCCCTTGAAGTTACTACACGCTACCGCAGTGACCTTGAGGAAGACAAACTGCGCTTACAAAAGGAATTGGACAGGGTTAAAACCAAGGTACAGAGAGGCTGTAACTTATACATATAAATCTGAGGGTTTTTTTCCCTGTTTTTGGTGAAGAAGAGAAAAATAATGTTCTGAGAGCAAGTAGCAGAGAAAGTTGAGGAGGTTAGCAGTGATACCCTGTCATAATTCATGAAGCCAGTGAAATCTTTGCCAGCTGGCCTCCTGCTTTATAGTGAAAGATGAGTGTTACTGGAATCATCAAAAAGCCAACTAGTTTCTTTTGCAAGTAGGAGACATTCTTCAACCCCACAGCTAAAGCTGTTCTTGAGGCTTCAGGGCATTTCAGCAGCGTTCTTTCTTTTTTCAACTTGCTTCCCTCTCCTGGTGTCAAACACAACTAAGAATTTCTTTGTGTATGGGATGTTTGCACTATCTGAAGCAACATCACATGGGTGCTCTGAATTTACAAATCAATTTTCTGTGTCTTATTAGATTGGTTGTAAACACTGTAAGCAGGTCTTTACCTCCTTAGTCTTCTCAACTTGCCCCTTGTCATCTGTGATCACAGTCATACCTGTGCCAAACCAGAGCAGAGATTTCAAAGTATAAGCAAATGTTGTCCTCCTATCCTAGAAATAAATTCAAGTGTATAGATTTAATGACATGTATATTAATTGCATTGTTGTATGCACTTGGTGTCTGTGATTGGGTGGTCTTTGACATGAGATCACTATATCTTTACCTGGTGAAGATCTGTATTTGGTAAGCTGCTTTGCAAAATAACCTGGCGTCTCTGCAGGTTATTGCATCTGGTTTGGCCAAGTATGGTGTCCGATTTCTTAGAAACAGTAGAAATACTGCACAGCTGAATTTGAGTTTTTCTTTTTTGCTCTCTGTGAGAGTTGTGGGTTTTTTTTCTGAAACATATATTATAAGAATCTGCTATTGAACTGTGAAATCACTTTAGGAAAAAGATTAATTTTTTAATTAATATTTTCAGTAGAATAGCAAGCAAGTAGCTACAGAGTCTCACAAGTCACTGAGAAGGTAGGATTAGCAGTGTCAGTGCTCATAACGGTGTCAGAGAAAATCGTTTGTACAGATGGGAGAGGCCATATCACAGATAATTAAATATTATCTGCTCTTGTTCATTTGCTAAGAGAAATGAGAGCTTGAATGAATTGGAAATGATTATAATACTTTGGGTAGAGGGTGTATGTAGATATGTGCAATATTCAAATTCTTCAGCACTCACTGAGTTCTCTATAGAGAAACTAACCTGGCTGCTGAGGATTCTCACTGCTATCTTACAGTTACAGGAATCTGAAGAACAGCGTATTCAGTCTGAGCATTGTGTTCATGACTTGAAGACTGTCCTAGATAATAAGGAAAAAGAAGTATCAGTTTCTTCCCAGAAACTGCAAGACCTTCTGTTAGCAACTTCTGGAACCAATACTACTATAAAACAACTGGAAGAACATGTGCAACGGTAAGAAAATAACATAGTGAAGCAGGTTTTGCTTTCTGAGATTCTTTGAAAACGTTAGGATTGCCTTGTTGCATCATCATGGTAATACATGATTTTGAAAGAAGCTCTTGCTTTAAATTGCATGCTTTCACACTGTTCCTTTACAATTTGTGCTATTATGGATTTCTCTAATAAGACCCGTGTTTCTCTTTAAGACTTGAAATTGAAAATGCCAGATTGGAAGCTACAACCAAACAACAAACAAATAGAATTGAAGCTCTTCAGAAGGATCTGCAAGCCTCAGTCTCAGTAAGCCAGTCATAAACTTTTCATTTATTTATTTAGTGTGAGCCTCTAAGCCTAGTTAGATATCTTTCATGGGGAAGTTACATGATTTTCCTGGGGAGCATAAAGGGAGGTGAGTCACCTGAGTGGTGCTGACTGTAGGGTACTCTGAAAATCCTGCTTTCTGGTCCATTCTCCAGCTTTCTGGTTTTGAGAGTTTTCCTGTAATAATATATCAAGTCCTACTTAACACTATATATGGTGAGGTTTTGACACTGTTGTGCTGGTTTAAATATTTTATTCTTTATACCAGTCGTGACATTAAATGACAGACACATACTGTAATGTGTATCTTGAAAGGCATTCTGCAGGTTCCTTCAGGGAAAATTCACATTTGTGATGGTTCCAAGAGCTTCATGCCAGAGGCCTGACTGACATCATCAGGCTGAGGCAAGAATTGTGTTCCCCAGAGATTTTATTGTGTGGAATTGCTTTTCCATTGTCTGCTTCATGTGTATTTGTTTTCATGAAATGGTAAAAGGGAATCCCCGTGGTATTATTTGCTGAACTCGGTGAAAGGCTTGCAATTTCCCCCTGTTCAGTGGTATTAGCATAAATAAGGTGATTGATATTAGCATAAATAACATGGTTTATAAGAAGCAAATCATTTTTGTATTCTAAACAATGACCTGGGGGTCTTGTTATACCTGTGATTGTTAATTAATGTTTAAGAGGTTCTGAAAATAGCTATACATGTAAGTTGAACTTTGTGCTGTACTGACACTGGCAGAAGAAGAGAGAAGTGCTTACTCTTCCCCCTTGGTTAAGACGGCATGGTTTTCAAATGTATGGTGGATGGGAGAAGCTCCTTTGTATGTTCATTTTTGGAGTTAGGGTAGGTTGCAGCTGGACTTGATGATATTGAAGGTCTTTTCCAACCTGAGCAATTCTATGATTCTGTGATTGAAGATTTTTTGTATTCCACATAGTTCTCTCCGTGAAGCCAAATGGCAGAGCTGATGTTTGCTATAGTTTTATCATAGCATCAGACTAAGGTATTTCTCATGACTGATGGTGAGGGTAAGTATGAAAAGAATAAAGTGATGGAAAGATATGTGTAAAAATTTTTTTTTATAATAAAATGTGAACTGCAGGCTAGGAGGATAGCGTCTTCTTTCTTCTTTTGATGCTTTCTTAGGTTCATAATCGCCTAGAAGACTTGATAGCTGGCTTACGGACAGCACAGACAGCTGCAGAAGAATACCAGCATCAGCAGGTACCTCAATGACTTCTGAAAATAATTGGTTTAGTTTTTTTATTTCTTGTGTGCAGGTAATTGATTGGAAAGATGGGGTGTACTGTAAGGTACAAATAAACTGACAAAATAGGTTTCAGGACAAGGCACCTTCAAGGGTAAAGGTTGTAAATTTCCACTTTCCCTGCTGCTTTTTCTGTCTTTTCAGTGGTATGCAGATATTTGTGTTCATCAGCATGATTCTTTTGATGGATAGGATGGATGATGTCAGCAGGAGGGAGATGTGTGGTTGAGAGAGCTGAGAGGGGAAACTAGACATTGGAAATCTGTCTTATCTTCAGAGCTTTGTCATAGTTTCCACCTGAGCTCATTAGATTCTTTTCCCATTTGTGAATATGTGTTGGTACTGTACTGCCACACAGGGGGGCTGAGGTAAGGAAAGAGCAACTAGGTGAGGTAATGCTGTACAGTGGCAGGTAGCTGGAAAGTAGCTGGTGTGTGTGCATGGCCTAGCATCTTGTGTAACCTTGGAATATTCTCAAATTAGTTTGTTGCTGAAAAATTAAGCTGCTGTAGGGAGAGTAAGAAGGATCTAGTAGAAGGGAAAAACTGTCGGTTTTCTGCCCCAGAAAAGTCTGAGTTCTTTTCCAGGTTCCTTTTCTGTCGTCTTCCTTTGGTGGCATACCAATTGGAAGCAGTCATTAGGTTTTTATACATTGTCACATATTGAGAACCAACATTTAACCTCTTCTGTAAGGACACGTGAGAATGTTTTATGAGATTGTTGTGTAAGCCTTTAAGCTAAGGTTTTTGTGTCCTTCTCTAGATCAGGGGGCATTTCTCTTTTTTCTTAAAGTGTACTACTCAAAGAATCTAGGCAACTTGCATTCTTTACAAAGTGAACTGAATAAGCAGACTTGTTTCCACACAAATGCATTTGTGATGCAAATCTTTGTTCCTTTGGGTAAAAGTATAAGTAACGTTGCTGATCTGAACATTTTCTTGCTATGAGAAGATCTGCAGTTATTACACAGTCAGAGAGTGTAGGGAATTTTCTGTGTTGGGCACTGGATTATAAATGTAGTTATTTTTGTATCATTATGAAATCTGGAGAATTTCATGAAGACATTTTTGGGGTAATTTTGTATGTGTGTCTTCTTATTCCCAAAGGATGTAACCTCATTTTATCTCATATAGGGCATTCACTCTTTTCACTAGCATTAAGTGCTATCCTTCATGCCATGTTTTATACGCTCTCTATAATATTCAGTATAGATCTTTAGTGGTGAGAGCTTAGCCCTGCCTTCATTTGAGTTACTAGTTTATAATGTAGTTCATGTGCAGTGTTGCCTCCCTGGTTATCTTGGCATTCCTTTTGCTGTTGTTGTTTCCATGATGCAAAAGCAGAATATGTTGACTGTGACATCAAAAGAATCACGCAGTATGTGGGAAGAAGAATTGAAGTCAAGAGCACTCCTTGAAGAACGTCTTGCTCAACTTGATAGGGAGAAGGCTGAGCTCTTGGAACAGGTGAGCCCAGAAAACAGACAGTCCCTAACACCTAGCCAATACTCAGAATGATGCTGACATTTTCTTGAGTTCTTATATACTTGGCTCTTTGTATCCTTGCCACTTGGGCCCTGAGTACTGTTGTGATTTGGGAGTCATGAAGGAATTGAATAAAAGCCAATAGAGTATATCTCTGTAAATGCTGGAAGACAGTGTGGTTTGATACCAGTTGAGCAAATGGAGCAAGGCTGCAGTTCCTGAGTTCTCTATTTGATTTCCTTCTGGTTGTTGTCTGACCCTTTGATTTCTGGGCAGGATTAAAACACCCCTTATTTTCAGTGCAATGTATGGAAAAACTTTTGCATGGTTTCAGAACAGCAGGAGCTTAAAACACTTGCAGAATAAATAAGGTGCAAGTGCAAACTACAAAACTAGTTTCCAGCTCTCCTCTCGTTTGTCTGAGAAAACACCATGAGGAACAACACCTGAATTAGTAAACACCCACAAACAAGATGTAGAGACAATGACTGAGGAGACACTGATGAATTCCAGAAAAGCAGACTCTTCCACAAGAGCCTGCTGGTCACTGGGGATTCCATGAATGCTTTAGAGTGTGCCTTGTTCTCCAGGGCTGTGGCTACCTATGCAAGCTGATCTATTAGCAGAGGAACTGCAGAAGCTGTTCTCTAGCACCTTTTTTCCAGCTTTTTGGGACAAAGCCCAATAAGGAGGGGAAGAAGCATTTGCTTCAGCAGGGGCACCAATTGGTATCCCTAGGTATCAGCCTGTTTGTGTGAAACCTGAAGTGATTAAATGTTCACAAGAATCCTGTGCCCCAGTGTTCTGCTGAACTTGACAAAGGGACATGTATCTATGTGCTACTTGCAGTTGCTACATGTAGTGTTCTGTGCTGAGTGTGACATGGTTTTTGGTTTTTTGTTGCTTTTTTTTTTTTTTTTTTTTTAAGTATGAGACTGAAAGAAAGAAGGTGAAGAAGCTGGTAGAGTTGAAACGACCAGTTGAAGCGCGTCTTGACCAGGAAATGAAAAGAAACGTTGAACTGCAGAAAGAATGTCACAGGTATGATTCATTAGTACTTGAAAGAGAGCTCACATAGGCTATAAGTCAGGCTTTATGGAACTCGAATGTAAAAGTAGGTGTGCTTAACCCTTTCTAAACAAATTCAAATCTCACATCAGTTCCTGCAGGGCAGTTCTGGTACATGAGCCTGTGGTTTTCTGTAGGTGCCAAAAGAACAGCAAATGCAGGCTGCCCTGCACTTCTCCTGAGAGAGGGAGGGTTTTTTTTTCTTCTATTGAGGTGATATTTGGACCCTCCACGTGCATTGCATTGGAATGCTGGATTTTCTTATTAACTGTTGGCCTTTTGAACATGTTAAAGATGAAGCAACCCATACCTATGCTTTTCATGCGCAAGTGTGACAAATAGATTCATAGTACCGTTGCGTGTTTTCTGGACTGATTTGTTGTGCAGGTGCAAGAGGCTTCTGAACAGAGCTGTGAAGAAACTAAGAATGCATGAGGCCAGAGAAAGAGAGTCCCAATTTAATTTCCAGGGAGAAATGAAGAACAGATATTCTGAAATGGTGACTGAAGTTGGAAAATTAAGAACAAAGGCGAGTTCTGGTTGTTTCTTTGGTTTTTTTTGTTTGTTTGTTTGAGTTGTGTTAATTTCTGAAGACTTGTAATATTCTTTTCAGTAGGTATAGAAAAGTTATATTTCTGGGAGAGAAGAGGAAATTGGCTTCACAGTTGACCTTGGAAACTTCTGAAACATCTCATATTTCCTAAATATTCTTGCAACCAGAGAGTGGATTTGACCTAGAGAGAAAATACCTTCCTTTACCACTGCTGTGGAAGCTGCTTTTTGAAGCACTGTTTACAGGCTTTCAAAGGCAATGGCAGGAGGAGTACTTTTTTCCTGTGCCCAGTTAGCTCTGTACTAGAACATTCCCCCTGAAGCACAATAGGCATTCTTTCTGGTATCTGGGTAGTGTTGTTTGATTTTCATTAAGCAATAGAGCAGTGCACAGAAAAATGGTTCTAGCACCTTTCAGCCCACTCCCACAATGAAATTCTGCTAATTTGGTATTTGTTGGTCTTTTACTTGCTGCAGAAGAACTAAGGAAGGTTGGAACTTGAGGAATCCTATTGGCAAGAACTTAAAAGCTGTTCTTCTTTTAAAAGATGAGCTTGACTTTCCTTTGACTCTGATACTGAGTCAGCAGGTGACAATTACAAATTGATGGTTTTCCTCTTTATGAATTTTCAAAGAATAATTTTACACCCTTCTAAGTTCATTTTATTACTGTCCATAGGTTACTGAACTTTCTCAGCAGCTGGAGTTAGAGTCTAAAAAATGCATCCAGCTGGAAACACAAAACCAAGATTTGCGAGAAGAGTTGTCTGTTCTGCGTGGGAACCATGAAAAATTGGAGAAGAACAAATGCCAGCTGAAGGAAGAGGTGGCAAACCTCAGACATCATTTGGAGGCTAATATGGTGAACCACAGCCAAATAGAACAATACAAGAAAGAGATGGAAGAACGAGCTGGACAAGAAATCAGACAAAAACTACAAGAAGTCAATTTGTTTTTGCAGGTAAATGAATTTGTTTTTTATGTCTGCAGTCTTTATTATGTAACTTCTTTTTTGTCATTTTTTGTTCGTATTTTGATTCTTTGTGTTAGTGCTGTACTTTTTTCTTTCCTGAAGGGAAGTGGGAGAACAGAAAATGGTTGGGCAAAAGTGCTTTCGTGTGTGTAATTTGCCTGCAGGTTCCCAAGTTAATAGCGTTCCCATGACAGGCTTCTGTTTTGCGGTTCTTAGAGGCTATTGCTATCTGGTCACTTGTTATTGCTGTTCATCCCATGAATATTGTAACTTAGAAATAGTTTGGCCATACATACAGGTCGTGTTTTATCATTGTACAGGATAAAATGCTCAGTGAAGAAGTCGCTGAAGTTACCATGGGGCAGAAAGAGTGGAGATGAGATTCTCATAATTTCTCTGTAGAATCCTTTTTGTGTGCCCTGTCCTACAGACATAGCATTCTTTTAGTAGCTGCTGTGATAAGTAATAGTGCTAAAAGCAGATCTCTATCTGGATTCATACAGTTATTTAATGTGTTGGTTCCAGGGTTCTGCCTTGATTACTGATTGTAGTGAGGAGGTCCAGTTGTCTCAGCTGAGTAAAACTGGGCCCTTAACATTGGTTATGTGCAACTGTCTTGGGGGAGGCAGTTCACATTTTCTTTGCAATGGTTGAAATTGTGTTATCTGCTTCAGACACAGGCAGCCTCCCAGGACAGGTTAGAACAAATCAGAGCCAATCATCATGCCTCACTGAGAAACCAACTAAAGCACAGAATTAAAGATCTCGAATGTGAATTGGACAGAATAAAAAATACTCAACAAGACATTTTTCAAAAAGAATCCACGCAGGCAGAAGTGGAAAAATACAAAGAAAAGTATCTGGAAGAAGTGAAAATTAGAAGAAGCCTAGGAAATAAACTGGAAAGGTAAGTCCACACTTTTTTGGAGTGGTAACAAGATGTGAAGTAGCACTAGCTTGCATGAAAAACGCTGTACTGTTTCCTCCTAAAAACTCTCTTCTATGTCTTTTCAGCATTATGGACGTAAACCTAAGATGACATCTTTATAAAAGAGCCTTTCCCCTTTATTTTTGGAACCACCATCATTTCACTTCATTGTTCTAGCAGTCACACCATTAGTCGTGACATCACTAGTGTGTGTTTGAAGTTGATAGCATTTTAACAGGTGGCCTTTGGGCCCCTCTCATTTTGGACTCTTAATGCCTTCTATTTTCAAAAGCTGAAAATAGTAGCCAAAGACCTGGAAGAAGTAACTCTGCAAAAATTCTACCAAAGATAATTCTTTGCATGTTTTTAAATGTTTCAGAGCCAATGAGAGACTAGCAGAAGCCAATGCTAAGCTCCTTCAGGAGCGCCACAGAAACAAATCTTTAATTGCAAGCAGTATTGTCACAGGAGGTCTGTCTTCAAGTCCAGTTCTGTATTCGACTGAACTGGGGCATCTTGGCAACAATTTGGCACTGAACAGAAGTCTCAGCCTAGGAGGAAGCTTCATAGGCACAGCTGGGAATGCGTTATCATCAAGAAACAAGGTTGAAGCCTACATGGCTAAGGTAAGCATTGTGAAATACTCTTCAGTGGTGAAGACTTTTGGTCATCAAGACTGTACAGAATTCCAAGAGAGCTCAGACATCAAAAATACTGGCATCTAAATGATGAACTATCTAACCATATGTATACATACCTATCATACCTATGTACATATACAAGGTTTTTTTGTTTTTTGGTTTTTTTTTTCAACAAGAGAGAATTTAGTAAGCAGTGCTGTGGCTTTGGAAGTTCCCAGCTAAGCTATTTATTAAACTTTAATATATAGTATGTGTATAAGCATATGACATACTTTAAATGGATAACTTTGACATCTTTGCCCTGCCTATCAGACATCTCTTGTCAAGCCACTTTTTCTTTTCTTACTGGTCTTCATTTTTACTTTCTTTTAGTACATTAATACTAACAAAGACATGCTTCAAAACTAGGATGATATGAGTATGATTTCTTTGCTTCTTTCTATACAGTCTGCTGTGGGATGCATGCTGTGCCTAGGAAACATTTCTCTTTGTGCTTCCTGCTATGTATTATTACCTGGAAAATAGCAACCTACTCTTCAAGAAGTCTTCACAGCTTTCTAATATTTTGCAGCAATTTCTATATGATTGCATCCTCTGCACTAGCTCTGAAGTACTTTACCAGTTGTGCTGCTTAGTACTTTGCCTGTTCACCAGACTACTTAAAAAGACAAGAGTTTGTCTGACTCTGAGCCTTTTCTTTGCTTCAGTTATACCTCAGATTTTCCAGTAATCTGTTCCCTTCTGTTGAGAGGGGAAAAAAAAAAAAAGAAAAAAGAAAGAAAAAAAGAAAGAAAAAAACCAACCACCTCTGTATTGCCATTAAATTCAGGCTAAGTGCTGCCTTCTTGGATGGAAAAGATTACAAGTACTCCTGACAGTAAAGCTCATAATGACAGGGAGTTAAGGAGCTTAAGTTGCAGTCACATAGTCATCTTGCACTTGTGTTTTTATTTAAAGCTCTGTGTGCACATTCGGTGTTTTTCAAAGTAAGGGAGGTTATCTGAAGTAGAGTGTATGCATCTCCTGGGAGGAGGAGGCTTGTGTAGATTTTGACTTAGATTTGTGCAAAAGCTTTGAAATAGCTTCAAGGACAAGGAGCTGAAAATACTTCACACTGCCATCATTCAAATTGCTGGTATCAATTATTTTGTCCACGCAACTGTTAGAAGAAACAAACTGTGCCGATTATAAACAAGAGGAAGAAATGCTGCTCTGACAAGCAGGCGCAGAAAGTAATGGTGAACTCTGCTAGCTGCAACCAGTGTGAGTGCATGGACTTATGAAACCAGTTTTCCTACTGGTAGCATAAGAAAAGGAACACTTTCTTCCCATTCCATCTCTCAGTTTCCGTTCCTTTTCTGATTTTATTTTCTGTCTTCACTCCTGTTTTGTAGAAACATGAACATTATGAATTTCCTCTCTTTTGACTTTTGTCTATTACTCTAGTTCTTTTACTTGGCACCATTGAGAAGAGTCTAGCTTGTCTTCTTTATACTCCATCCCACAGTCAGATAGTTACACCTGTAGGTGAAACCCCTAATCTTCTCTTTTCCAGGCTGAACAGTCTTGGTGCTCTCAGCCTCTCTACATAAGTCACATGCTCCAAGCACTTAACTGTATTTGCTAATCACATACGTCTGGAAGCTGTATGCTGTCTGTTTTCACAATTACTTCTGTGTGTTACAGACCTGATGGAAAATAATGCAGGAGTCACAAATATCATCAAATGTAAACAGTAGCATTCAGTGTTGGGCTGTGGCCCTTTAAAAGGTCTGATTTCTCTTTATGAAGACTTTGCATTCAGAATAAATGACAGTAAATAAACAGCTCCTGGGAGAGAAGGGGTAAATGCTCCTTTCTAGTGATCCAAGCTGGTTTCTGTTACATAATAAAATGTGCAGCATTTGCTTTGTAAGCAAGTTAAGAAGAAAGTTAACAAAGGAATAATGTGTTTTTATATTTTTATATGTATTTGAAGATAGACATTAACCATGTGTACATTTTTATAAAACCACTGTGCTTTCTTCCTGTATTTTTTATGATCCAACTGGTGAATTATAGATTGCTTTGTGCTAAAGTTAACGTTGCTCAGCAATGAGAATGCTACAGCCTCACTGACCAGGAGATTGTCATTGTGAAAAATCAAACTCCAAACCAAGATGTCCCCATTTGGGATGGCATTTTAGGTTTCTAACACACATTATGTGTGGGTTTTAAAGTTGTTTTAGAAGTTTTATTTGCAAAAATGGAACTTGAAATCTCAATTATGTGTTACGTATAATTCTAGATACGGAAGGAACTGGATGAAAAAATCACTAAAGAACTTGAACAAGGTAATGTGCTACTCTGATATCAGTGTTTTTAAGGAAGATGATGACTGTTTGTAACTTCTATATAATTATTTTCAAAAGTTGTCAAGATCCTGTTTGAAGCACAGTGTTGTTTTTTTTTTAACTCTCTAATTTAGAGTTGTAATGGAAAATTTCCAGCTTACCAAAATACTGTTCAGAATGTTCTGCAGTTACTTTTGAGAAAAAGCACAGAGAACAAACCATCTCCCCCACACAGATACACTTGGCTTAAGCTGAAGTCACCTTTCGTCCTTAGGCACAAACATCAAATGAAAAAGAGCCCTGAAATAAGATTTTTATAGACTTCAGTCACCACATCTCTTTCTGCATACATTCATTGCATTCAGCATTTCAAGTATACCATATACATCTTCTGGTGTTCTTGATTTTTGCTGTCTCTTTTTCATTGCTTTTGTTTGTATCTCACATGTTGTCACAGTCATCTTTGGATAAAGAAGAATCAGTACAAAAGATAGCCTTTCTTTAGGTAAAAATCATTCAGTAATATTCAGGAAAACATCATGAATTGATCACTTTTAATATACAGTGTAAAGCATGTTTTGTAATACAAGGCCACGTCTTCAGAGAGGAATTCCACCTGTTTCATAATTACCATTCTGCTAGAGTCCCTGCTGTTGTGCATAGAGACACTGGAACACGTTGCCTGGAGAGGTTATGCATGCCCCCCCTCCCTGCAGGCGTTCAGGGCCAAGCTAGATGGGGCTTTGGGCAACGTGGTCTAAAGGAAGGAGTCCCTGCCTATAGCAGGGGGTTGGAACTAGATGATCTTAAAAGGTCCCTTCCAGCCCAAACCATTCTGTGATTCTAAGACCTCTGGAATTTCTTTCTCTAGTGTTGGCTGATAACTGAATTTGAAAAAATGCTTTTTTCTTTATGCCTGTCCTTTTTTATTTTTGTTTTCCTTGGAAGTTTTTAAATCTTTCTCCAGATTGTAGCTTGTTCAGTTACCAGTAATGTTTTTACAGTGACTTATTTGACTCAATCTGCTGTAAAAGTAACATTATGAATCTCGTTTCTTTTCTTTCCAGCCACTGCTGAACTTGAAACTGGATCTGCTGGAGCTTCTCCAATGGTATCCACTGATGGATCTTCAAAAAATCTCAATGTTGACCAGGATCCCCTTTGCAGAGCTATACAGGAGTATCGTGATGTTTTAACCAAAAATTATCTGATCTAAACAAAAATGCAAAGGGAAAAGTACTGGAAATCATTTTGTTTACATAGGATGTCTTTGATTTCCCATCCTGCAGCGTGGATGTGGAAACATCTTTATATTCAAACTGCAATAAATTCAAAACGTATTAAATAGGTGTCAAGCACTCTGCACTTACCTGTTGGTCACTGAGGTATAGTTAGTTTATTTTGCACTCAGAATAAGAACCATATCTATTTTTTCTTACTATCAGATTGAGTAACGTTGATTCTTGAACTTGACAGAACTGTCAGAATGTTTTTGATGCATTATTTTGCTCCACTTGTGTTCCGTGTTTTAACAAAAGCATTCCCCTTGTTCTGTTTAATCCTTTCACTATTTGTGTGTTTCCAGTGTTATTTTAATGCATAGGAGGTTATTTGATTGGCTTTCTGCCAGCTGTTTCAGTCCTGATGCTGTGAATATTTCTGCTGATTAAGTGAAAGTTATACCAGTGTTTAAGCTGGAGAAGAATGCACTTTACATTGTTGTCACTTTCACGCACCTTGGGTTTAAAAATACTGTGAGTGTGTAGTAGTGCCAAGAAAGCTTTAATGTGATCTTTTTGATATTTTTGTTTTGGTATCCATGTTGGGTTTTGCATTAGAATTTGATTCAACTTAAGACATTCACAGTTGCTAGATCAACTTGTGATGAACCTGAAGCAGTTCATACTGGGAAGAAGGAAAATTAACATTTCAACCTTCCGTCCAATTGGTACTTAACACTATTTGTGTGATAGGACAACTTTTGTTGCTGCTAACAGCTGGTGATAAAATAGCTGCAACTCAGGTGAAGAGTAATGCTGTGGGACTTCGTGTCTATAAGACAAGCAGTTTCATTAAAAGTTACGTGTTACTGAAGATCTGCAGTAGTCGTTCCTTGTCTACAAAATTTGCTAAAATACTACACAACAAATGAAATCAACGTTCCAGAGACATGAGAATGTTATACTGAGGCAAACAGAAACTGGAAAAAAAATTTTTACCCAGTAATTCAACAACTTGAGTTAACAAGCAGTGAGGAGATGTAATGAATGTTGCTGCAACTCTCTGCTCTTTTTATATGAATACAATTTTGTGACACTAATACACTGTATTTAATTCCAGATATTATGTTCCAACTTGGTATTTAATAAACTTTCATATCTAATATGTCTTTGTTTTATTCAATTGACCTTCTTGACTTTGCTTTCCACCTCATTCTTTGCCTCTATGACTTGCTACAGCTCTCCTCTGCTCACTTCATCAATATTTCTGGTGCCTTCACTCGCTTCTGGTGCACTCACATCACTGCTTTTCAGCCTGCCCTGAGATCAGATAAATGGCCAGCATGCATTTGTGTCCTTTTCCTCGTTGGGTACTTGAAGCATGATTGTGTAAAGATTGTGCATCATCAGGGACTAAATAGAGGTAGTGCTACCACTCACTTTCTAGACTCCTACATTTTAGACTAATTCTTCCTGTGGTCTGAGCAGAAGGTGGTGGGCAAGCTTCTGATAGTCATGAAGGCTAGCAAATCCCACAGTTTGGGATCTCACGAGGAGCTGAACAATTGGTAGCTTGCCGATGGCAAAGGTGTTAAGAATTTCCTCTGGCCTGTCAGAGTGACCACAGTGATCAAAGAGGAGCTCACATTTTGGTACATTTTAGCATCTCTCCACAGAGAAAGCAGGTGCATAAAGTCATGGTCTTCACTTTGCGTGGTTTTTTTAGCAAACTCAGATACGACCTGTTTTAAGTTTTTTTGTTTGTTTTTCCCCTAATAAGCTTTAATGTGCTATTAGTTGTCAGTTGAGAGGGGAAGTTCTTGTCTACAGGAGAAGCAGCACAGAAACTCAGTGTTGGCACCTAGCATAACAGGTGTTGGGAGCAGCTACAGTGGTGCAACTAGCCACTAGTATGATCTAGCTTGCTGACGACACCAAGCTGAGTGGTGCGGTTGACACGGTTGAAGGAAGGGATGCCATTCATTCATAGGGACCTTGAGAGGCTAGAAAGGTGGGCCTGGGTGAACTTAATGACGCTCAACACAGCAAAGTGCAAGGTTTTGCACTTGGGCCGGAGGAATCCCAGGCATCCATACAGACTGGAAGAAGTGGTCCTTGAGAGCAGCCCTGTGGAGAAGGACCGGGGGGTCTTGATAGATGAAAAGCTTAACATGAGCCAGCAGTGTGCCCTTGCGGCTCGGAAGGCAAAAGGTATCCTGGGCTCCATCAAAAGAGGGGTGGCCAGCAGGGATAGGGAGGTGATTGTTCCTCTCTACTCTGCTCTTGTGAGACCCCATCTGGAGTACTGCGTCCAAGTGTGGAGCCCCCAGTACAAGAAAGACAGGGAGCTGTTGGAGAGGGTCCAGAGGAGGGCCACAAAGATGATCAGGGGACTGGAGCACCTCCCTATGAAGACAGGCTGAGGGAGCTGGGCTTGTTCAGCCTGGAGAAAAGGCGGCTGCAGGGTGACCTCACTGCAGCATTTCAATACCTAAAGGGAGCCTACAGAGGGGAGGAGAATCAACTCTTTGAAAGGGTAGATAACTGCAGGACAAGGGGAAATGGTTTTAAGTTGAGGGAGGGGAGATTTAGGTTGGACGTCAGGGGGAAATTCTTTACAGAGGAGTGGTGAGGTACTGGAACAGGCTGCCCAGAGATGTTGTGGATGCCCCATCCCTGGAGGTGTTCAAGGCCAGATTGGATGGGGCCCTGGGCAGCCTGGTTTAGCATTAAATGTGGAGGTTAGTAGCCCTGCATGTGGCAGGGGGGTTGGAGTTTCACGATCCTTCAGGTCCCTTCCAACCCCGGCCACTCTGTGATTCTGTGATCTCAGTAGCTTTAATGTCATAAGCTTTGTCATCATAGAAATTAAGGCATGTATGCTTGAAACAAGTATGGAGAGGTGTGATTTTAACGGGCGTGCTGAAACACTTTCTGGTTTTCAGTGGTGTTGCATTAATAGGAAACCAAGAGTAAAGTCTTTGTTGTAAATCTGGCCATGCTTGGGGGGATCTTTGGGGCCCTTTCTGCAGAAGGTTTGCTATCCCTTCATGAGGCAACCTCTGGTGGCCCATTGTGCTCTCTCCAGTTGGTACAAGAAAGGAGCCAAGTGGAAGAATACCTGCAGCAGAGTCCACTGTACTTGGAGGACACTCAGGCCTCGTTGAAAGGGGAAGCCATGAGATTCATCAGCTGCCAAAGCCCTTGGGATCCTTCCTCTGTCAGCTTTCAGCAATTCAGCTACTGCACCGTGAAAGCTACTCCAGATGTGGCCACAGGAGGTCAGAATAGAGCAGAACAATTCTCTCCCTCACCCTACTGGCCTCCCATCTTCTGCAGCCCAGAATACAGCTGGCCTTCTGTTCTGCAAGCACACATTGCTGGTTCATGTCCACCAGGACCCTAAACTACATTCTTTCCACTTTTCTCCCATTCTTAAAAATGAGAATAATGTTTCTGTGATTCCCTTTTTCCAATCACCAGGGACTTTTCAAATATGATGGAGAGTAGCTTGGCAGACCATCAGCCAGTTCCTTCAGAACCCTGAGATGCCATGTTGTCCAGCCCTATAGACTTGTATATGTTCAGTCTCATGAGGCAGCCTGGGGCTTGCTTTTGTCTTACAGTAGTGTCATTTCTCATAAATCGTTGACAAGGAGGAGAGATTTTGCTCCGCCAAACCCCACCTAGAGGTTCAGGAACATGGGAAACCTCACTGACAGCAAAGCACTCAGAGTGTCTCACACTTCTCCATGTTTGTTAAAGCCAGTTCTCCCTCCTCTTTTATCAGAGGGAGTACAGAGGGAGCAAGGCTAACTCCCTGGTCTGTCACTTCTGACAAATGCACCTGTAGACTCCCTTCTGGTTATTTTTCACATCCCTTACCAAGTTCAGTTCCATCTGTGCCTTGGCCTTCCTGATCCCATATATGTCCAGACAGCATTCCTGTCCTCTTCTCAGTTACCTGTCCCTGCTTCCACTGCATACAGCAAGCATGTGGAGCAAGGCTAACCAAAGTCATATTAAAATTAGTGCCACCACAAAAGGGCAAAGAGTTGGTAATTGGGAACTCCTTGCTGGGAGGCACTGAGGCCCCCCTTTTGCTACCCAAATAACCTCTCCAGAGAGGTTTGCTGTTTTCTGGGGGCATATGTCAGAGATGTTAAGAAGACTCTACTGCATCTGATAAAACAGAAGACTACTACCGAATGTCATTCAAATCATATAGGGAGGCTGCAACAAGGAAATTACAGAACATTAAAAGGGACTTTGCATCTCTTGGAAAGACATTGAAGGGATCAGGAGCACAGGTAGTGTTCTCTGTCCTTCTGACTGGGGGCTGGGAAAAGAAGGGGGAGAATGGGTCAGGTAAATTACTGGCTGAGGTGATGGTGTCAGGATCAAGGTTTTGGGTATTATGATCTTGGGCAGGCCTTTGAGAGATGGGTTATGTGGACGTCAGACAGAATGTGACAGAGTAGATGGGGCAAAAGTGTGCTGGGAAGCAAGCTGGCTGGATTGATTACCAGAGCTTTAAACAAGATTCAGTGCAGGAAGGGGATAGAGTTCCTTGTGATAGAGAAGGACCAGGGAATGCTGTCATTTAAGGAAATTGCAGGGAAAAAACCTCTCGATTTTCCCATAGGATCTTGTGAACACTCCTCAGAGAAGATAACATCGCAAATATTCTGGCATCCTCTGCTTCCCTAAAGTGCCTTATACCCATGTGCCTTATACCAATGCACATGGCATGGGAAATAAAGAGAAAGAACTAGAGATGTCTGTGTGGTCACAGAGCAATGATCTCACTGTGTTCACAGAGACTTGGGGGGACAGCTCACATGACTGGAATGCCGTCATGGATGCTTATGTGCTGTTTGGGAAAGGCAGGGTGGCAAGGCAAGGTGGTGGAGTTGCTCTTTATGTGAGAAGGCAACTAGAATATATTGAATTCTACCTGGGGTGAATGATGAACAAGTGGAGAGCTTGTGGGTAAGAATTAAGGGATAGACAAACACAGGTGATGCTATTGTGGGTGTGAACTACAGGCCACCTGATCAGGAGAAAGAAGTTGATGAGGCCTTCTACAAACTGCTGGAAGTAGTCTTTTAATCTCCAGTACTGGTTCTTATGGGGGACTTTTAATCATCCTGATATCTGTTGGATAAGCAACACAACCAGGCACACATAGTCTAGTAGGTTCCTGCAATGTGTTGAAGATAGCTTTTTGATGCAGATGGTGGAGGAGTCAATGCGGAGAGGTGTGCTACTTGATCTTGTTCTTACTAACAAGGAAGGGTTGGTCAGGGATGTGAAGGCTGGAGGCAGCTTGAGATGCAGCTATCATGAGATGGTAGAGTTCCAGATCTGGTCTGGAAGAAGCAAAGCAATAAGACCAACAAGTAGGATTGCTACCCTGGCCTTCACAGGAGCCAATTTTGACCTCTTCAAAGACCTACTTGGAGGTGTCCCATGGACTAGAGGATTAGAAGGTAAGGGGACCCATGAGAGCTGGTTAACACTTAAAACACTGGTTCTCCCAGTCTCCAGATCAGTGCATCCCTAAGAAATCAAGAAAAGATGGCATGGATGAGCAAGGAACTCATAGATAAACTAAAAGGAAAGGAGAAGGTCCACAAACTGTGGGAAAATGGCTTGTCCACTTGGGAAGAAAATGGGAATGTTGTCAAGGTCTGTAACAATGCAACAAGGAACACTAAGGCCCTCTTGGAATTAAAACGTGCAAAGGAGGTAGAAGATAACAAGAAAGGCTTTTTTTAAGCATGTCAGCAGTGAAAGGAAGACTAGGGAAAACGTGAGTCCCCTACTAAATGAAATAGGTGCCCTGATAATGGGACTCTGAGAAGGTGGAGATACTGAATGCCTTATTTGCTTCCAAATGTAGAGTCTTGCATCTGGAGTGGAATAACCACATGCATCAGTATAGGTTAGGGGATGATCTGCTGAAGAGTAGCTCTGCAGAGAAATACCTGGGTGTTCTGGTGGACAACAGTTTGGCCACAAACCAAGAGTGTATCCTTGTGGCCGAGAAGGCCAGTGGTATCCTGGGATGCATTAAAAAGAGCGTGGCCAGCAAGCTGAGGGAGGTGATCTGCCCCCTCTACTCTGCCCTGCTGTGGCCACATTTAGAATACCCTGTCCAGTTCTGGGCTCCCCAGTTCAAAAAAGACGGGCATCTTCTAGAAGGAGTTCAGCAGAGGGCCACAAAGATGATAAAGGGCCTGGAACATCTCCCATATGAGGAAAGGCTGAGTAACTCACGTCTGTTCAACCTGGGGAAAAGAAGACTCAGGAGCAATCTGATATATGTTTATATATATCTGATATATGTTTATATATATCTAAAGGGAGATGGGAAGCAAATGAATGATGTCAGACTCTTCTCTGTGGTGTGTAGTGATAGGACAAGGAGTGGTCTAAAACTTGATCATAGAAAGTTCCATAAAAACATGTGAAATAACTCCTTTATGGAAAGGGTGATGTAGCCCTGGAATAGGTTTTGGAGTCACTTCTACAGAGATATTCCAGGCCCATCTGGATGCCTACCTGTGCAATCTATTACAGGGTACCTGCTTTAGCAACAGGGTTGGATTTGATGATCTCTTGAGGTCCCTTCCAAACCCTGCAATTCTGTGATTGGCTCTTGTACATTTTCTGTACTTCTTTATGTCCAGACTATCTTCACTGATCCTCACCGTCTTTTTGGTGCTGCTAAGAGTCATCTAAGAACTTTCTGGCTTCCTAAGTTTATTAAGGCTCAGCAGCCCATAGCAGAATGCAACAGTAACTTTGGTACTTTTATAAATGGTGTTCAGGTACTCAAAGGCCTGAGATGACAATGTGCCAGCCAGGAATGACTGACGCTCTACACTGCTGTGGGCATATCTGTGCATTGGAGCCAAATATTAGCAGTGGGGTGGTCTGGTGATTCCCTTTCAGCTGAAGGCAGTTCTGTTGGCAGCTGTGCTCTTCTACTGATGGTCAGAAAAAGGACAAATAGAACCAAATCCAAAACTACAAGCATTACATGATGTGGTTGTAGAAAATCATACATGTCTTATCAACAAATAAAATGGCGCAGCCCCCAGAGTGAAGGCTGCCTTTCTTACTGCTTTCTGCCCTCTCTGAACTAATCAAAAACAGTGATGTTGGAAGTTGTTAGAGCGTAAAACTCAAATAACTTGGCCAATGTTGTGAACTACGCGGGATGTTAATCTCTGGATAAAACAGGAGGCTGTCCCCTGTACCCACATACCAATCAACACAAATTATAACAGTAGTTAACTCCATCAACCGTTTTAATGATTTCATTTCACACCAAAGACTGCTTCCATTCTGATCCTAACAATTTTAACTTAAAGAATCATAAAGCTGCCTTTTCAAAGACCTCAAGCATTTCCAGCTCCTGGCTCAAACTGTATTTGTGGCTGACGTGCATCCAGGATGAGGTGGGACAAGCTGTAGAAGACACACGGTGAGAAGCAAGAAAGCAGTTTCCGTGTATTTGATGAGCGCGCACTTTGCACTTGTGGTTTAATCATGGAAATCATTCTGCGTGCTGCTCCCACTAATGAGCTGATTGTTAGCAGAAAGGCGGGACCCGCTCCTATTGACTGTTTACATCTTCATGTGCCCTGTTTTTGAAATCGAGTTCCAAACGAACTGAGGTTCTATTGTGTGATATTTCCTCTGTAGCATCACACGTTTTCAATCAGCATCAACTCCTCGGCCATAATCGCTTCCTCCTTGGCTTCTGCTCAGCATTGCACTGCGCCTCGCTGCAGAACAGAGCTTCCATGGGCTGTACGTGTCAATGCAATAAAATGGCACTTGGTTTGCAACTGGTAAGAAGTGTTCTTAATTACTATTTAATTACATTTCCATTAATGAAAATGGAAATGGAAGCTCAGCATGAAATGAAATAACAGCTTTTTTTTTTTTTTCCTTTTACATATACACATGTTTTTGCTGGTCTTTTGCACTCATGTTGCTTTTTAAGCAGTTTTGGGATACTGAAGACACTATGACACCTGCACGTTCCATCAGTGCAGACGCTCACCATAACCCACCAGAATCTCAGGTTGGATGGTTAGCAGAAACACTGCAGCATGTACCTTCATCGTAAGCTGAGCTGAAGTTTGAAATTATACGGGTGAGAATTTGCAAACATTTAAGCACAACAATCCCAAGCAAGAACCACATTTTAGGAATTTTACAACATTCTAATGCCCTAAAATAATTCTGAGAATGTTTTCTCACAGTTTTCCAGTGCTTCTCACAACATAATGTGCACATTGTGTCTGCTCACGAGAACTTAGCTCTGATCACTGCTGCTGTACAGCTGAATCTTGCCTGCCTCCAACAGGTGTCATAGTGTGCTCAGTGTCCCAAAACTGCTTAAAAAGCAACATGAGTGCAAAAGACCAGCAAAAACATATGTATATGTAAAAGAAAAAAAAAAAAGTTGCTGTCCCACTTCTTCCTTCTTTTTGATGGACTTCTGTTTCTCTGATTTTTCCAGCTGTACAATTTCCATTCCAGTTTCCACGTAATACATTGTAATCATCACTACTGGCAAAATTTACACTGATGTCAAGAAAATATAAATCTAGAGTAGAAAACAAAACAGTGATAATGAGGAAGCGGCAGGAACGACCACTAATGATGTTTCAGAGAACAAAAATTGTACAGGGACTGCCCTCCTCCTGCCCTTGTGTCCCCACGAGTAACCAACACCGTTTATGTAAAAGTGCAAGTGGTGGGCAAGGAGTTCAGCGTGGAGTGACATTTCTTGGCATCTGCTCAGGGGCAGTGTTATTGATGTCAGACTAACAGCAGCAACACATTGTTCAGCACAAGTCCCCAAGTTCCTGGAACGTGCTGCAAGGTCCAGGAAGGAAGGTATTACTGCCTGGATAAGGTCAGGCTCGCAGTGCAGGCAAGCAGCGCTTGGCAGAAGTCTGAATGCTATTGTTTTCACCTTTGATTTCTACCTTCATCAGCAAAGCTCTTGTTTTCTTCAGGGAAGATGCTACTACTAAAGAAATGTCACCATTTATGCAATTACTGTAAAAATTACTGTAAAAAAAAAATCCTTAAGAGAGTATTACAGGTGTGGGATTTTCAAGGCAAACACCTGACTCATTATTGCCTTCTGTCACATGTAGTTAAACTAAACCTGATACAAGTTTCCCCTACCTCAGCTCAAAGTTTTGTCTGTATAGATACCACTTTCTGACACATATGGCCTTGGTGGATTTTTTGCCTGTGAATACCTGGCACACAGAGTATGCCTTCTTTAAGCAAGGGGCAGCTGAGGCTCATTGATATGACAGCAACTGAGACTGAGGAACCCTCTTCCACTCAAAGAAAACTCATGGATTTTCTTTTTTTTCATGGTTCTAATCACTAAGCAGTACACACAACTGGAAAGCAGGAATGAAAATATAATTACTAAAAATGAGCCAAGTTGCTGCTAGACATGGAGGCAGAGCTACTATGTCTGGCTCCTCGGCTTGCACTTCCTTTCATTGGCACTGTGGCTCCTTAAACCCATAGTCTGAAAGATGCAAAAGAGGCAGATGTACCTCAGAAATGTATCAGAAATACTATAGTCCAAATAAATCTTGCAAGCACAAATCATGTCGTTTCACTGACATTACTCCCATTTGGAGTTTCTGAATCTCTTCTCAGGCTTTTACTTTGTTGAGAAGTGCCTTCACAGTCACTGTCATTTAATTCCTAAAGGAACATGACAAATACCAAGCCATGAACTGTCAGCCATGGGATCAACTAAATCATCTCTCACCAAGGCATTGAGAACACCAACCTGGTATTTAGGATCATTTCTATATGAACCTGAACCATATTTACCTGAGAGTAGAATTCTCAGTGGAGCACAGCTTCACCCATCAGAAACTAATAGGTGGAAAAGCATCTATTCACACATACAGAACTGGTATGTTTGTTGGGAAGGTAGTATACTGATGGAATTGTACTAGATATATCATACAACCTGTTTTATCTCCAGATCTTAGCTCAGCACGTTTGATAAACATCAAGTCCAAGGCCTAATGATAATAGGCCATAGTTGATAGCAAAGGATGAGCTGGCAGAAAGTCTCCTTTATCAAAGTCCTCAAAACAGAATCCACGTGCTTTCAAGCCATACACCATATAATGTTTGAAGAATTTTGCAGCTATGTCGACACAGCTCTGCACATGGATTGCAGTTAGGGAACTTGCTTTCTTTGACCACAAAGATGGCTTCTGTTTTGCTTCAAGCACACCAAATGAATTTCAAACATCTTTTTATAAGCCAGCTCAGCCATTTCACTGGAGACATCCTTTTCCAGTACTAGCCAAGATTTGTCCTTTAACTCCAAGGTGTCTTTTAAATAAACAAAAGGAGGAAGCGACCAACATCAGGCAACGCAGGAAACGTCATGGATTATGACGATTACCTCCAATTCAGTGCTACTTCCTTTTGTCCTCAGCATCATCGTTCTCTGTCCTGCTCATTTCTGTAAAATCAGTTTGTTCATTTGCAAGGACACATTGAATTTTACTCAGTTACTTGTTATTTATCAGACTCTTGATTTTGGCTCTTGACAGGAAAAGCCAGTTTTCAAGAACACTATGAACTGACACCTTTTTTTGTATTTCAGTAGGACTTTCCATGTACTCTGAGGAACCATCTGACAGTCATAAGACCATCAGTCAGTACTCACTGAGAATACCTTCAAGTCTGAGAAGGGGATTGTTCTTCTTTGTTGAGTACTTTTCCACCCAGTGAGAAAAAGAAACCCTTCTTCTGCAGAAAATACCACTTATCTCCTAGGAAACTTTTTCTTTTCTACATCTGTACAGAGTGGGAAACCATAGGAACCTTAGCAGCTAGCCAAATGGCACAAAGCAGCTGGCATAGCCCTGTCCAACACAATAATGGCTTGTGGTTCTCTTTCTCCTCTTTCAGACTTCTTTCAACATCTGAGAACATAACTTTTCTCTCAAAATTAAGCTCTATTTTTTTTTCTTGTTTTTTTTCCCACTAGCCACATAGTTTTATCTAGATGACATACACACAAACATAACACTTGAATTTTCAGCCTCCTCATCCTTTGGGGACTAATTCTCTAGCATTTTTAAGAAATGTGAGGCTATATTTCGATATCATTTTTTGCTTTCAATCCCATTTACTTCTGCTACTGATCCACTTCATAATAATTTTTCAAGAAATCATTAACTTTCACTGGTGACCTATTCATAGCTTACTTGAAGCACAGGTTTGATTGAATACAAATGCTGTATCAGATTGGTTACAATTCAACTTCCTGCATCTAATACAGTTCTTTTGAGTGCTTCTTCTGCACCATGCCCTTGAAGGGACCTAACAATCCATTGCAGAACTTAATTTTATTAAGCTGCAATTTCATCTTTGTACTTTTTGAAGGGTAGCAGGCCTTAGGTTTGATTTAAAGAACCTCTTTCTGATCAGTTCTCCTGTCTTTGATTTCTTCACCAGCATACCCAGCACACACTTTGGTCAAATCCAGACCAAAACCAAGAGAATCAAATGGAAATAAAATCTGGTGTTGAAACAAACAAAATTTGAATGCAAGCCAAAAGTAAAAAATAATCTTAACATTGCTGCTGTCTATGTCTATAGGTAACCAAACTTTGCTTCTCAGTAGTCTCCCTCCTGGCAGCACTGAGTTGCTGTCTACAATCTTAACCAGACCTGTGAGCAGGCCATCCTTTGCCTACCTCACTGAAGAAGATTCAGTTCAACAATGCACAGCCTATCAACCTATCTGGGCTTTGTGCTGCCAGTTATTGTCAGCGGTCTTTTCTGAAAAGGAGGCTGAAATCGCCTTTCTCATTTTCTCCAAGAATGCTCTAGCACTTACATTTACATCAGCCTGTGAGCAGAGATGCATTACTTTCTTTGATACCAGAGCCCCCTGTCCTGATATTGCTTGAATTTCCCAATATATATTTTGTAGTGAAGTTACACAGCATGAAATTTCCAAAGTAAATTCAACAAAAACATACTTAGTAAAATGTAGAAACTTTAATTTACAAGTGAAACTACAACATATTCATAATAAAAAAAACTGGTGACTAAACAAATTACGCACAATTTGTAAAAACTGTTGAACATTGTTAAATAGGTCTGTACAACCAAAGATTTACAAAGTCCCTGTGCATTCTCTTCTTTTCAATGCACAACTGAATTTAAGGGTTCTGCTCGAATATTCCCTAAGTCAAGAGCTGAATCTGTCTCTTCATCAATCTCACCGATGACAGCACTGTAATAAAAAACAAGTTATCATTTGTTAAAATCCTGGAAAGTGAAGACTTTGTTTTGTTTTTATTGTTTAAATTTAATTGTAGAGCTCTATCACTTAAATGCCAAATTTTCATAGTAATCTCTCACCTCATTCATTTCAGCAATCAGCTGCCTCTATAGCTGTGCCTTTTGCACACTGAAAAGCCTTTGTCTATTCAGATTTTCCATGACACATAACATTTCATAACTCTGGTTATTCTGACTTCTCTTTATTGTGCATTTTCCCACTGCAGCCCTCTGAAGGTCACAGCATACCAGGTATTTACGCAATGACACAATGATGCCTACTATCCTATTATTCTTTCTAATAATCCCTAATATTTTTTCCTTCCTGGTGAATCAGTGTTTACAAAGAACTAGCCAGAGACAGAATGAGACTGAGTTCAAGAGTAAGACATCTCCATAAAGGTATCAAGATTCCCATGATGACTAGTAGATCAGAATGCCAAGCAGCTTTCTTAATTCCACCACTGACTTACCTTCACTATGTCAACAACTCAGACAACACAAACTTAAACTGCTTATATCAGCTGAATGTTAAAGTATTGACAGCATGAATGCTAATTCCATATTTGAATCCCTTTAGAATTCTTGGATGAAGAAAACCTGATCCTGGAACAATGTCACTGTTTACAGCTTTTTTCAAACCAACTTTTCAATTTAAAACACTTCCTTAGATTAAAAACTGGCTGTTGTATCAGAGCATAAATTTCATGTCAACAAATACAGATCTTTCATCAAATCTCATTCTCACAGCCGTAAAAGAAAGAAATAAAATCTGCCACTTTTGATGTCTCCTTCTAAAGTAGAGAAAACAGATATGCATTTAACATGTTTGTTTTTAAAATAGCTTTTGTTCACAATCTTTAATAAACTTGTGTTTGTTTTTTTAAAAACACGTAACTACCAATATATTTCCTATTTTCCCTAGTTCGATAGTCCTCTCCTTAACAATCTCCACTTGCTTTTGAAACATACTGAGTTTTTCTGATTGCTGGTGCATACTCACTGCAAGCTTCTAGTGTGCACCTTTAACCACACTGGAATGCCTGGAAACATTTTATCCCTTGACTGTATATCTTTCCAATAGCTTCCCCATCTCCTCAGAGTCTCATTTTTTGAAGCTAAAGTTTCCCACTCTCCTCTTTTATAGAGACAGCAAAATCACTGTGTTAATATTTGCAGGAATAGAGAAATATTCCTTCTAATGAATATAGTTCTGAATGTGTTAAGTATACAAAAAATATACTTTTTTTTTTTTCTACAAAAGAAAGTATTGAATATATTTGAATCACGTGGCAGCCTGATACGGTGAAAAAAAAATAATCAAGTAGTAAGAAAAAAGATCTGGCCTCTTTGCTACCTTGGTTTGTTTGTCAATTTTTTAATGTTTTTTTCATACAATCATAGAACAGCTTGAGTTGGAAGGGACCCCATGGATCACCTAGTTCCAACCCCCCTGCCACAGGCAGGGCCACCAACTTCAGATCTGGTATTAGACCAGGCTGCCCAGGGCCCCATCCAATCTGACCTTGAACAACTCCAGGGACAGGGCATCCACAGCTTTTCTGGGCATCCGTTCCAGTGCCTCACCACTCTCTTGGTAAAGAGCTTCCCCTGACATCCAATCTTAACCTTCCCTCCCTGAGCTTTACCCTGAGGGTAAAGTCAAAAGTGATGAGGACCTTCCAAAATAAGGTTTTCCCAATGACACTAGATAAACACATCTAGATACAAATCTCAGTCCCAACATTTCCAGTGAATATCCTTTGGAATTAGAAATGAAAATTCTTACCTGTGTGGGGCATGACCAAGAAAAAAAAAAAAGAAAATCTGTTCTCAGAATGCTGTTGCAAAATTCATCTTCCTAGCAGGCCCATTTACTGGAGCTTCTTTCCACTGCTTTTGTGGCCTTCCCATCTCTTTGACACATCAGCTCTACATTTCTCTGCATTTAATGAGCTCTTCTGCTCACTGTGTCATGGCATTTGATATCAAATGTCAATTTCTCCCCTCAATCTGCTGCTACATCAGCTTTAACTATCAGTTGCTGCATCATCAAGCCTGAAACTCTGAGCATTTTTTAGAATATGAAGCACTCCCTTTTCCCTTAAAGCCCATCTACATTCTCCCTTAATTCTCCCTTAGTGTCCCTAAATCAATCCTATTAAAAGTTAACTTCGTGTACTTTGCTAATTCGTGGCATGCAAGACCTGCCTTATCATACGTTCACTTTTTTCTCTTTTTCTGTTAATAGACCCTACCATACACAGACTGGAATAAACTACATCTACACAATGCCTAGACTTAAAAAAGAAAAATGCTGAGCTTCATACTGACCTTTCCTCACATTGCTATCACTACGTGACCTGGTTAATTTATAACTCAGATATTCTAAACCAACAATATCTTAACATTACAATGCAATCACTTTTGTAACAGAAGCATAACTATTTGCTACTTCATGTGCCTCAGCTTTGATAGCTCTATCAGGGCTATCCACAGATGGAAAGATGCAAGACACATGACTGCATAGGCATGTAAATATATATATATATTTATGCACACACAATTTTTTTATTGGCTTAAACAAAAACATGCTCTACTTACACATTATCACCTCTCACGATGTATAATCCCAGCACTACTTGCTCAACTCCTTGTGAAGAACTGAACACTCGTTCATGGCTTTCGTCCAAAATCAAGTTAATGGTCTGATCAAAACCTTTCAGGGTTCCCTGAGGGGAAAAAAATAAGCACACAATAATAAAGTTCTCCAATGGCCTTTTAAATTTATATCTTCGCTCTCACAGATATCTTAAACAGCAAAGTGGCAATATTAAGATACTAGAGAACAGATGCTCTATTTAGTTTTTAATGTTAGTCTTACATACAAACAGCTGGAGAAGAAAACTTTGAAAACGGTAATCAATTTAAACAAGAAATATCTATATTTACTACTGAGTGTTCATACTAACGGCTACACTATTTAGTATAAGAGGAAGTTTTATTTAGATCCATGAGATAACTAATTTTACAGCTTTTAGTCTTCCCTGTATGGAAATTTCATAGAATCATAGAATGGCCTGGGTTGAAAAGGACCACAATGATCATCTGGTTTCAACCTCCCTACTATGTGCAGGGTTGCCAACCACCAGACCAGGCTGCCCAGAGCAACATCCAGCCTGGCCTTGAATGCCTCCAGGGATGGGGCATCCACAACCCCAAAATCTCCAGAAATCCAATGTTAAAAATAAAGTTAAGAAATAGAAAAGTTAGATTCTTACATGCTAAACAGCACTGAAAACATTTTTAACATGCAATTTTAAGTAGCGCCTCTTTAAAGAAGGTTATCTTGGTTCCACAACAATACTCAACAAAAGTGGAAGACACACAAAAGGAAGAGTTTCTGTGCTGATTTAACAAGAATTTGGAAAAATTATAAAAATCTATTTGTGTCATTTAGCAAATTATGAAATTTAAAGTCATTTTACTGAGTGTGGCTGGGCTGGACTTAACCTTCCACACAGCAGGCCACAAAGGGCCGTGCACTGCACTTGGAGCTGTGAAAGAGCTGATACCACCTCAATGCTCTGGCTGTAGCCGAGCAGCACCAGCATCACACCAACGCAGCACCCAGGCCACCCAAGGCCAGCAGGCCAGGGGCAGCAAGGCACAGGAGGGAACACAGCACTGAACCAAACTGAACAGTGTATGCCACACCAAGTGATGTTACACCGAGCTATAAAAGCTGGGGAAGGGCAAGATAAGGAAGGCTTTTGTTGTGAAATTGTCTGTTCTCCCAAGAAACTGCTAAGTGCCTTGAGGCCCTGCTTTCCCCCCAAAAATAATGTCTCACCACAATCATTCTTCCATCAGAAGTTATCACTGCAACAGTACCTGACAGAGCTCATTAAGGAAGGATTTAGAGATATATGAAATAGAATCATTAACATTTTCTGTAACATCTATGTGTAATACGTTCAAAAAGTCAGAAAAGCCTGCCAGAGGACTTTAAAAACTCTACATTTCATATGAACATTTGACAACAAGTCTTGACAACCTGCTTTAAAGTTTCACTCCTCCCAGACATGCAGAGTTGCATACAAACATGAACACTACTAAAGCAAACTACAGTTTAGAGTTTGACTGCCTTTCCACTACTAACTGCACTACCTCAGAACAGGAACGAAAACAGTTTTATTAACAAGATGGACAGCCATTTCAGATTAGGAGCTTAAAAACAGTGCAGCAGCGTGGATCCTGACTGTGACATTGCACACCCCTCCTTCTGAAGCTCTGATTTTCCCAGCCTTATCATTACCATTCATTATTATCAGTGATGCTGGCTTAACACTTTATTGTTTGTGAATAAAACTGAAAGCAACAGGTAAAACAAAGACACGAAAAAAACCTTGCAAGAGAAAGATTCTAAGAACACCAGCGCATGGCTTTTGAGATGTGAAACTGGCAGCTAAATACCTGCTATGCACCCTGTGAGGGGCCAGGCCCATTGCGGATCCCGCTCCTCACCACAGCATTACAAGTAACAAACAAGCGGGCAGCACTGAAGTCCACCAGGCTCTCTCAGACCCCCCATTCTGTCTATCACGAACCACGACAGACCCGAGCAGCGCGATGAGCCACGGCCGCATGGTACCGCCAACCCGCACCCAGCCTCGCCCCCTGCAGAAGAAAAGCCCCTCCCCGCCGCCCCCACAGCGCCGCTCGGCAGAAGGATACGGTTGATGTAGTTTTCCAGGGCCGACGTCATGGCGGCGACTCCCGCGCTTCGCCTCGCACCGGCAGCGACGTTCCCGGCACCGCTAGGAGAACTACTTCCGGTACCGCTCGCAGAACTACTTCCGGCGCCGCTTCCGTCGTGCGCCGATGACGTTTAGCCCGTCGCGCATGCGCATGACCCCTGCAGGAAGGCGGGAAGAGCCCTCTCTGGCCACTGCGCACGCGCGGCGCCGCGGCGGGGCTGAGTTTCAAACGACGCGCGGGAGAGGGGCGAGCAGGTTGTACCAACTGCAGAGCGCTGAGGGGGGGCTGACTGTGCCTCCCCTTGGCAGCACGTGGCTCCTTCCATAGAGAGGCGAGTGGGGGCAGAGCAGTGCTACTGCGCCTGCGCGCTAAGGCGAGCTTCTGGCCGCGCCTGAGGGCGTCGCGGGGCGCCTGGGTTGTGTGGTGGGTTAGGGTGGTGAATGTCCGTCCTGAAGCACCGCTGTTACTGATTGGGTTGATTTTTGGTGGTTTCATTTCTACGCTTCATAAGCCTGTAATTGCAATACGGTCTGTCTGTTAATAATTGGAAAGTATTGTCAGGTGTTTGAAATATAAACTGGATATTCGGTTGTCAGTTTCATTCCCTTTCTGTCGGTGAAACTTTGAATAACTGTGTCATCCTGTGTTCTCTCTGAGCGATGGAATCCTATTACAAAGAAAGATTTTGGAGCAAAATTGCAGGCACAACCTGGGAGAAATCAGCATAGCTTAGCACGTCTCCGTCCTGTGTCCCCTGACTTCTGCACATCTGCCTTCCAGTAGTAAACATATGCTGTGGATTTAGTTTTGTTTAATAAAGACAAGCCGTTCTCTTACACCGTATTTGGGCACAGAGACCTCCCTGTGCCTCTCCAGTACTTGAGGGGAGCTTATGAACAGGAGGGGGAAACAGAATTCCTGACTTCACCTGCCCAGGCTCTTGTCAGATTTTTCTTACAGATAAGCAGCTCTGCCTGCCTTCTCAAAATTCTCATCCAGGTTCAGCTTTCTGCTTGAAGTTGCTATTTATTGTCAGTTTTCTGCATAATAATCTTCCACGTGGAAACAGAAAGATCTGATCTGACACCATCATCTTTTTGAAAAAATCAGAGGTTCCCCACCTCTCTTAATAGCAGGTTTTGACATGACGTTATAACCTGGCTCTTTGGTTGAAGCTGTGCCACAAACGGAGGGCACGTAATTCAATTAGCTGGCATGAGGCCAGCCAGTTTGAAACTGTGGGTTAGGTGCTTGTCCAGCAGAGGGAAGTCGTAGCCTCTGGTTGTATTATAACCTGCTCTTTCAGAACAGAAATCCAGTGGCTGTAAGATGCAGTGAATAAGCAGCCTTGACCATCTGTTTTCTCTCACTGATCAGGATCCTTTCAGTCCTGATTTTAGGTGTAGAAATTCGGTACTTGTGTCTTAGGATGTCATTCCAGACTTTTTTACAGAGAAAAAATAATTTGTTTTCTACCATCAGTTGAGGTGCATTTTGCACTGAAGCTCTGCTTTTCTCTCCATTGGCTATAAAAGGAACCTAGGTGACTAGCTCAGACACAGGAATTTCACAGGTCAGCACTTACATTAAGCCACACAAATTTTAATCCTGTTGGCCATAGCTGCCAACGCAACACTGGTGTTAGGATGAGAAGCATCTATCTTGCTACCCTTTTGCCTGTTTCTTCCACTGAGTTGCTGCAGACTGACAATTAGGACATAGCAAATAACTTAATATGGTCATTATGCTCTCAGATAATTGAAGAAACAAAACATCTTTGTAGCAAGGCTCTCCCTTTCCCTTGTCTAGCATATCACTTGATAATAGCATTTACTCCTGTAATTAAAACCATTTTTTTCTGCAATTGACTCTCTGTACTTCAAGGTTTCCGTGGCAAGCGATTGCTGTATTTTATGCTTTCCACAGAAAATATAACCAACTAATCATGCCCTGCAGTGTCTCTGCTTACTTTCCTGCTTCCTCATATTCTGCCAGGGCAGGAAGGAAAGCCTGCAGTGATAGTTTTAGGGTGTATTTGCAAACAGTTACTGTGTGTAAACTTGTTATCTAGCCTTGAGCTGACAGAACAGATGAGTGGATGATCTGTTGCTGCTGCCACTGTGTATTGTTTATCTCTTTTACATTTCCTCAAATACAACAGCTTCTTGTGGCTTGCTTTCCTTAGTTATCAAGAAATAGGTATGTTTTATAGACCTAGTCATGCTAAAGACTGAAGTCGCTTTGTGGAGGTGTTGGGGAATGAAAGGCCTGCCCAGTACCACTCTACCAAGCTCAAACCTTGTTAGATCTGGTGGAGCCTACTCTTCAGGCTTCCTTGAAAGCTGAACCCCTCTAATGTAATGCTCAGACTGTGAGGGGATTTAAGAAATTTCTTGTAACAAATCCTCCCAAATTGGCAACATCTGTCTGTCTGCTCAGCACTAGTTGCATCCAGAAAAAATTGCACATGAGGCTAGAAATAATGGAGTGGTGCATACTGGAGAAGAGGAAGCAGACAGCACATCCTGCAGAAGAAAACTAAGCATCCCCAAATCTCATGCGTATCATTACTTAATACATTTGACAGCCTTTCTCATATTTTCTGGGACTCAAAGATTTAAACCTCTTTGATTTTTATCTACATTCCGAGAATGTCCCTGGCCTAACCCTTTATTTCTTCTTTAGTTTATACACACCCAAGCTGACTAAACATGACTGATGTCCACTTGTGTCTTCAGGATAAACAGAGACGTCCCTTCACCTTGGCTTTGTTCCTCCGAGTCTGTAGAAACACTGGGGATATAACATCAGCAGTGCAAGGACACAGATTGTAGCTGTTGGCTGGGGAAAACTAGAAAGATCTTGCTCGCCTCATGCATGGCTAGCTGTGATCTAAGTCGAGACATGCTTCATATTGATACTTGTATATCATGTGGCTGGTTTTTGCAACAAGACAACTGGAAAATATTTTTAAAGGATCGCAGCCTGAAAATTGCCAGTATACACAGAATGTAAGTTACAGCGCATCAGAAGCAAACCTGTCACATGAGCAGTCCCAAAGTGCTTTTTATTTATTTTTATAAACAGTTAGCAAGCACCTGATATACATTTTGTTTGTTGTGATAGCAACTGCTGCACTCATAAGAATCATTATAAAAAAACCCCTCATTTTACTCAGATCTCCTTTATATTAGAAAGTGTGTATTTTTCCAGCAATTTTTGCTAACACACAAAATATGATACCAGTCTTAATGACTTTACAGCTTCCCCACTTAATATGTTAGCAGAAAAAACAACAGTGCGTGTTTCTGTTTGCAAGAAAACAAACTCTTATCTGCTCTCATTTTTTTTTCCCTGAAGAAACTGAAAACATCTGTAGAAAATCAGTACTATTTTCCATTTAGATGGTAATTTTACGGGATGTTGTGAACTATTGGTAGAAAAAATGTGATTGCTAATGGGTTATGTACCTACAGCTACAGAATTATAGAGCAAGTAGACTGTTGTTTTCATCTACTCTAAGCAGAGTACTAAGACAATGCTATTGTACATAAAATGAGTAATGTGCTTCAAGTAACTGACATTTACCAGCATGTCAAGTTCATCATTTTTACAGTCGTAGCTGAAATTGCATTTGCTAAATTGCTCTTGTGAAGCAGGCTTTTCATTCTGATACATTCCCTCATTCTCAAAGTATAATTTGTCTTCTTGTAAAAGCACTGATCTTAATCCTTAGCCTCTGTTAAGATTACTAGATCTTCCAGTTTTAAGTTTAAGGCTCTTTATCTTAACACTTCCTGTGGTGATGCCTATTTGACTTGTTCTATTTCTTGTTTCATGTTCAGGGATGCCTTACACACTGCCTACTGCCAGATATAATGTAGATTGGACCAAAAATTCAGTATAATTCTGCATTGTAACTTAGATGGTATCATTATTTTGTGAAGTAAGGTTATTCACTGTACCACAGAGCAATCTTCTGGTACCAGGACCTTAAAAGCAATTATGGAAGTGGAGAAAGAACATTCTGTGAATTTGATGTTGCACAAAACAGGTGCTGAATTCCTTCTTGTTAGAAACATATAAAAGAAAAATGATCAACAGAAGAGAAGGATAAGTAGGAGAAGTTGGCGTTCCTTTAACGGGCACTGAACTGTTTTATCTAACAAAACACAAAAGAACAATGGGCATGGAGGAAGCTATTTTTTATCACTAGACTGTGCTCTGAAAGGCAAAACTCAAACACAAGCAACCAATTGCACCAACAGCAATGAAAAGATGTGGCACATGAGGACGGCAGATGCTATGCTGTCTTCACAGCCTTGAAGAGGGCTGTCTGTTTTGTCATCATTCCTAGCTTAGGACTTTCTGAGCTACTGCTCCAGCTGGATATTTTCTCTTACAACCCCCAAAATCTCCTTGGTAATGGCGGCTGACATCTTTGTTCACTGCCAGTGTATGTGCTGGTGCTTCCATGTGGTACTTTCAGGTACTTTCTTCATATCCTCAATGTTTCTGCTGGCATCAAGATTTTGAATAATTATAGGTCTTTTTTAGCTTAGTGTTCAGATATTGAGGCCAGTCAGCTGGCATCAGTGTTGGGCTGAGTGTGAGGCCTTTTGTTGTGAATAGGATTCCTGCGCATTCTTTACGCTGGGACCTGGGCTGCAGCCAGCACAAGGAGATGTGAAGGAGAGGGAGGACTGCAGCTCCAGAAAATGGTGGGGTAAGAATGGCTGGCAGAAGAAGACACTTCTGAAAGAAAAACAGGCAGACAGACATACACACATATACATGCACATACACGAAGAAACAACAGGGCTTTGGGATGTGAAAAGTTATATCTCTTGTCTGAAGAGCCTTTACACTGGTAAAGCTTTTTGTTTGAAACAGATTTGCTTTACAGCAAGAAGTTGTCTTCTGTTCACAATTGTAGGTTTTTTTTTTTCCTTTTAGGCTCTGGTAGAATTGTTCTTGGGTTACTGTGATCATGTGTTTGAGGCCTAATTGCCATTCTGGAGTGATGTGTTGCTCTGAAATTTCTGGGGCACTTGGGTGAGCATGTCTAATGTCTGAATGTTCAAGTTAGTTTTGCAAGTGAACAGTGCCTGAGAAGTGGTGAGGAAAAGCATAAAAGGCTTTCAGACATGTCCTTGTGTTAGAGTGCACACATAACTAGCTGAGATGTGGAAGAGATACCACCACTTGGCCAGCACTGAACCTGAGAGAAGAGCTATGTCATAGAGAGCACGGTGCTATCCATTGGTAACTGCTGCCTTTTCATTATCAACCACTGTGCTATTGCATTATTGATTAATGCTGTTGAAAGCTATTCCTGCTGGTCCCTTATGTTCTTACTGAAAACCACTTAATGTATCAGCCACATCTAATTGAATAGCAAGAAGAGCGAGTGAAATGTCATTCATCAGCACTCTTTCCCTTTATAGGCATTGGCAAAAGTATGTATGTCATTGAATATTGAAAGCATCCTGAAGGCATCAAATTTCCAGATACAATCCTGACTTGTTAATATTTTATTCAACTAATGCTAGAAATGCTGCTACTCCTAATGTTGCTCTGGACTTACATGCTTCACTCACTGTAGGGACTAAAAGTATTCTGTACACCTGAAGTATTACCATATCTCAGAATGATTGGTAAAGCATTACTCCAGTCGGTTACTAAATCTCTAAGTTGAATCACATAGACGTTCACTGCAGTTGCAGAATTTCTTCTAAAGTCAGTGGTGGAACTGCAAATAGAAATTAGCTAATTTTTAAATATTGGTATTATAAATAACACCAGAAGAGTTTAGTCAGTGTCAGGACAGGTACGTACAAAGAAAGACCAAAAGTCTTGGCTGCAAGGAATTTACATAGTGAATAGCCAAGACATAGCGCAGAATGAGGGAGACATTCACTACAGACAGGAAAATTGGTTTGCTAAAGCTGCTGTGTACCAGCAGAAGAAACCAAATTCAGATTTCTAGACTGTATGCATTTTGTCATAGTTTATTTTACAATGCACTTTTGATGCTTGAGGAAGGTTCCCCTAGTTCCCCTTTGCTGTATATGTGATAATGAATATGTATGAACATCTCCCATCTGGCCTCTTCCACTTTCCAGAGACTCCATTTACTTTGATATCCACATTCATTTCATTCTCTTTCAGTTCCTGAGCAGAAGTTCCAGAGTGGGATGTGGACCTCAGTACAGCACCACACATGAGGTAAAGCACTGTTATCATCTGCCTCACATGCTTGTCTTTTAATTAAATTTAAAAATAATAATAAAATGGAAAAAGAAATGGAGAATTAAATGCACCTGGAACAAGATCATTAGAATGGAAAGAGTACTCGTTGCCATTCTTGTTGACCCTGACATGATATATTAGGGTGTTTATATATCTTTTAGAAAGTGGTCTGTCTTCTTTTATGCCAGGTAAGTGATAAGGCAGGTGTGGAAGTTAGCTGTCTCCTGAGCAAAACAGGCTGTCACAAACTGAAGCACAAGATCAAGATAAGACTGTCATTGTGCAAGTCTCTGCTGTCCTGGAGCTAATGAGCACAATCTGTTTTTGCAAATGATTTCATACTTTTGTTCTTTATTATGAACATACACAGCACTTAAGTGTTTTCAGTATTGGCTGACTCCAGTATTTTGTAGTCACGATTGTGGTATTTAAACAGGAGGTGATCTGTTCTGCACATGGAAAAGGGGCTGTGTTACAGAGGAAATAATAAAGTGTTGCTGGGTTTTGGCAAGAGGGTGTTATGACTGTTTTCAAAGAATATACCCAATGTTCTTTATTTTCAGTACAAATCTATGGTGATTTGAATCTGATTTCTGGTCTCTACCTGGGGAGCATTATGACTGTGTTAGAAATGCAAGCATAATATTAAATTGGAAAGCTTTTACATATATGCAGGTTTGTCTGTTTCTTTTGTAGCTGCTATATAATACTGGTCCCCTGTTTCAACCTAAGAGCTGCGCTTAATGAGATGAAATGAGCAGTACCACTTGAGTAGGAACTATTGTAAATAATGGAGACCTTTTTATAAAACTTCATGATATTGTTAATACCCAAAATGCACTCAGTATGACAAGCATCACATTGCCTTTGATTAAACACAAAATGACTTTCAAAGATTTAGTCTGGTGGCTGTTTTTTAAATGCATTTCAAGACTTTCTGAAAATTTTGAAATATAAACACGATGTGTTTGTATTCTGAAAATGTGTTTGATGAGGGACACCTAATTGTCTTCAATTCCCAGAGAAAGCCAAGCTGGTAACTTATCTTCAGTCACTGGAAGAAAACTTGCTTAGAGACTTGAACACAGACTTTCTTTTTCCGTTGCACCACTCCTGAATTATTTTTACAGGAAGGTTTATGTCTGGGATATACATACCTAACTGAAAGGTAAGATAAACTCTTGAAACATGCATTACTTATATCTCAGGGATAAAATCTTTCCAGGAAAATGCCTAGGTTTAGAAACTGTGCATCCTGGGACCACATTTGTATATATTGTAGCACACAATGCCAAGTATTATGCTAGGTTTTCTGAAGCAGGTCTATTTTTCAGTTTGAAGCATTATTGTGCGAAATTGGTGATTAATCTGTAATGTTCCAGCTGAAGAACGCCTGAGTTCAGAAGGGTACAATTGCTGCTCTGGGTTTAGACATAGTACACCAAGGGGCCTCTGTGCAATGCAAGGATTCCAAAGGCAAATATTTGAACACAGAAATAAAAGAGCGTGAAGGACGTTGGCAAGAAGGTTAGACCAGCTATTGCATTTGAACAATGCTAGTGCATTGGATTTAGGAGATGGGTGGAGTAGAACCCTGATGTATTATATCAGATCAGGTATTTTTTTCCTCATTTAGTTCTTTACCATTTTTTTCCCCACCTTGTTAGCAGGGCTTGCAGAACAATCTATTACAGTATGTCAGAAGCAAGCAAGTACTGTAAAGCAAGATCCATAGAGCAACTGAGAACAAGGATGCAGCAGCTTGTCTGTCAGGATGACAGTGTCCTGACAGAGGAAATTGCAAGAGGGCAGAGGCTTCCATTTCCTCCTGCATTTTATCAGGATCCACAGTCTTCTGTGTAACACGGTGCTGTCCACAAAATGAGAGTGGATCTCTATAACATCTCACAGTCTGAGAAGGATCGCTGTCTAGGATTGCAGGAGAAGAGCATTTGGGGTTTACACAAAAGTTACTGTAAAACAGGTTGGAGATCAGACCCACTTGTGTGTTTGAGGGAAGCGACTGGGGAAAAGAGGATCTGGGGGCAACTACTGGAGGGATCAAGTGGAGCCCAAATCCTAGACTCAGCTAAAGCCATTTCTTTCCATTTTTCTTGGCAGCTTGCATCTATGCAGTGTAGGCCTGATTCTGATTCTGTAAAGTCAGTGTTTCAGTTTAGCCATCCATTCTTCTCAGCCTCCACAAGAGACCTGTTTCAGTGTTCATTTGTACTGAAGATGTAGAGAGTGAGTTGCAGAGCTTGCACATGATGTACAAATAAATAGGGAATTTTCATCTGCTGGCTTTTTACATTTTTTCTCACTCTAAGCTCACAAAATGATGGAAAATCAGACACTTTGTGTTTGGAATACTCACCATCCCTCTCGTATATCTGTCCTATAAGACGGACCTTTTCTTCATCTAGTTCTCTTGCCGTGGTTGTCTGACCATGAAATCTCTGAACTGAGATTGTCTATAATATATTGGGTTTGGGAAAGAAACATGTGAACTGTAGCTAAGCAGTCTGGATGAGGAGAGGAGGTACTGCTTGGTTTCTTCACCAGGCTCCTGAGGAAAACCCCCTTCATGAAGAGTTGTAGAATGAAAGCAAAGAGTTTTATGAAATATGCATCTTGCAAACAATAAGTCGATCACAGTATCGCTTCAAGCTTTGCCACATGAAACCTCACCACTTCCACATGATTAATTGCTGCATGTCATATCTCACATAAAAGTCAGTAATGCATAGATATATTTATACAAGGTGTGGCAGAGTATATAGGCATATCAGTACACTTACATGTAATGCAACTTTCAATATACAGGGAGGCTTCCTGGTGAGATCTGAGCTGCCCTTTACAAAGTGAGAGAGAACATTTTGTCTTAAGGTGAGCTAATGATATTTTTAACATTCAGTTGAGTCTGGGGTGGCCTCATTAACAGGCGCTGCTTGCTATCTGGAGAGAGGTGCCTGCAGCTGGCATCAACGGGAGCACAGGCCTTTTCTGTGGTGGTGAAAGTGAGGAGACTGGGGGAATGAGAATTGACATCACCTCCAGAATATATTATGAATAAATAATTCTCTTGAGAGAGGATGAGCAGGGGTTAGAGTGAAGTTGAGAAGAACAAAGCAAAAGAGGCTATAGAGGAAAGAATTAACCCAAGCAATTATAAGCAAATAATAAAGAACAGAGGAAGCATGCATTCCCTGGCTGCAGTCTTTAGGTTTGCTTTTGCAGGATATGATGAACTGGCCTAAGGACAGCACTGTGAGCTCCACAGTAAAGGCGCTGTCTTGACAGTTTAATAGAATATAGGAAGCTTTCTGAATGGAATCTGAAGATAGGTAAATATTAACATAGTCGTCTTCTGTTCAGCCATTTTGCCAACCTTTGTTTGTATTCAGAAACTTTAAATGAGAAATAGAAGGCCCTAGGCACCATTTCCTGCCACCAGATGGGTCCCACCAGGGGTAGTATGGGTGTTAGGAGTTGTGAAAAAGTCGGTGTGATGATTGAACCCTAAAGGAATCTAACACTCCCTCGCATTTCCCCCTCCCCACCACGTTCAATAAGTGAGCACACAAGAGCTGTTTGGAAAACAATCAGTTTAAAATAAAACTTAATTTCGTTGTTATATAAATGCTAAGTGACAGCTATAAAGAAGCAGACTGTGTGGTGGTGGAGCTGTTGTGTCCTTTTAGGAATGTTTAATAAAATTTCATTAAAGAAAATACAAAATCTCTTAATAACAAGTCTAATCTAGAAACTTTCCACTGCAACTTGTCATGATTTATGTTAAGACTGTCATTGTTGTCACCAAAATCTGTTGGCTGCCATAGGTATAATGTTCGTCAGTACTCAGATTCACCAAGTCTTTGGATATCAACAGGAAACAATACATAAACCTAATTCTTATTGCTTTAATCTTTACTTGATGGACTTCATTGATACAATCACCGTGTAGGCACACTTTACAGGCAACTGTTAATTTCTTATCCAGGATTATGATTATCCCTAAAAATAAAAGTAGATGTTATGCTATTAATTTACGTATTTTAGGAAAAGATCAAAGGCACATAACCTTATGTGTAATTATCTCATTTAATGATACAGTTCTACATTTACATCTGCAAAGAAATGTACTAACAATGACTAATTAATCCTTAAAGCATCTCTTTGAAATAGGTAGATGGACATAATTAATCCAGTCTAACCAATTTCTTGCCCTAGGCAATAGATTGAGTCAATATTTAAGCCAAGATTAAAGCTCGGGTACGTCAAAGCCTTACTCTGTGTCCATTACACGGAGTAATGTGTAAGAACTATCAGTTCCCAGATTTCCTTACCCATACTTTGCTGTAATAATTTAGACTGACACATGTTTTGACCCGCACCAAACCCACATTGTCTGTTGTCTGTCAGAACGATTCCCCTGTGTCTTCCTCTCAAAACCTCCTCCCATTCCAGCCAATCGAGGTATGAAAAGTCTAACTTTTCCCTTCTTGTATCCAGTTTTCACTTCCTTGTGTCAATCACTTCCTGACTAGCATTTTACACCAGCAGACTTCCTCTAATTCAGGTGTCATTGTTTCTTCTTGGGGTCTCAATTCTGTGCTTTACATGCTCCCCAAGGGGAACCACCTATCTGTTCCCCTACTCCTGACTGCCTTCAGCTCATTACGGGGGGAGCTGCTCTGCTGTAGGCATCAGGGAAGAAGCACTGCTCCTAGAGCTGATATAAGCTGCATCATACATACCAGAAGCATTAAGTAAAGAGACAATTCAAGGAAAGCTTTTCACAATTAAATAGCAGCCACTGTTCTCATAGATCATGGCCCAAATCAAGATGCAGCCCATGGCCCACGTGTCTCTTGCTGTAGGTAGAGATTCATGAAATATTTGCAGCATTTTGTGAGTTACAGAAGCACTTTATGAGAGCAGGAGTAGGCGTTGTTATTCAGGTAGTATGGAAGGCTAATGATGTTTGTGAAGAGAAGAATAAGGAGAAGCTGGTGCTGTAACCAAGAATACTGCTTTCCTTGAAATAGTCTAGTGGCAGTATGAACTAGGTTGACATGGTTCTGACACCAGTGAGCAGCAGAGAATGCAAAGTGACAGCAGCACTATGATAAAGTCCCACATTGATAGAAGAAACTAATGTAATGCACCAGAACCTGAGAAATAGTGCCAGAACCTGGATTTCCCACTCTGGCAGTGCTTAAGACCTGATCAAATCTTACCTGGCTACAGCTTTTCTTACTTGATAGGAAACAGAGTTAATGTGATATAATGTGATATATCCCATAGCTGTTGATAACCACGGTGTTTTTATTTATGCTTTGATATAATATGTCCAAGAGATATGCACTCTGACTGTAGGGATTCTTCTCCCCGAGAACTTGGTGAATGGACCAGAATTATTCCAACAGGCAGCCAAGTTGTCTGCTGAGTGTCATTTGGCCTCAGCTGACATGCCACACAAGTTGATGTGACGCACTGTCATTGTATCATTATTTCCTTTACTCTATAGGAAAACTTACATCTTCATGTGATTGCAGGAGAGGGGAAAGAAGACGTGCGGAGGACATGAATTTTCCCAGAAATTTATCACTATATAAAGATATAATTTTAATGGCTGCATAAATTTTTTTTCATTTCAACTTTCTCCCAAGGTGTGATTTTCTATTGATAAGATTGCGTAGCTACATGTTAGTTTTAGAAAAGCAGTTGATAGTCTGCCCCATCCTCTCAGGCATTCTGCTGCTGATTCAAATGGTTGACGTCTTCCTAAAATGTGTACGTAGCCTGTTTTAACCAGGAATTCATTGGGTTTGACTAGAGAGAACTGTCTGTGGTGCAGAAGATCGGATGTATGATCATAATTGTCCTGCTTGGACTTAGATCATTGGATTTAGCTGAGTGTTGAGTCTCCATTCAGCATGATTCAAGAGTGTAAAAGCTAGAGCTCCATAAAATGGGCATCGTACATTCAACCAAAAGGAGAATGGCTGAGTATAGACATATGGCAGGTTCATTTTTTTTCACGCTGTTGATAATCTCAAAGAACATGTAGTAACGGAACAAATCAGCATGTTGGTGGAGGTTCCTCCACCACCTACACCAAATGATATTTTGGGGCATATAAATAGGAGTCAATTACAATAACACATCCCTTTCATTCTGAGTAATTGCTACTAAAATCCAAGATGACTGCTGTCAAAGGGGATGTGCAAAGGTACTAGAATTCTTTCTGCTTTAAAATAATTATACACTGTAAATACATGCAAGAGAAAGCAAATTTCTTAACAACCTTTTTGGAGAAGTAACTTCTAGGGGAAATAGACATATATTTCCATTCTTTGACGTAGTTTAAATGTTTAAGGACAGGTGACCTAGGATCACCCAAGCTAGATGGCAAAGCTTTATTTTATGATATAGATTCATAACAAAATTTTGCATTTTGACAATTCCTTTTACAATCACATGGAAAGTCTCTCTTCTGATATTTTCTCATGCAATTAAATGATTCTGCAAAAGTTTAACATGCATAGAGCCAATGTAGCAACTAAGATTAGCATAAAATATTGGAGGAAATGTTTTCCAAGTCTGGGAATGTATTTTATTGATCTCCAATATTGAGAGCATTGGGGCAACTGACAAGCTCAAGGCGAAATCCTAGCCCCACCAAAATGACACCAGGTACTTCCCCTGTAGTGAATAGAATCTTTTTAAGATTATGACTGATGAGATACATGAAACATTCTTTGTCTCCCTCAAACAAGGAGGAAGAAATGAAATGTCCTCTTTCCACTATGTAAATTTTGCAGGCAGTTTACTGCATTTAATGAATTGTTACAGCATATGCAGATGAACACTTCCCACCCACTCTCCACAGATCTGGCACACTGTAATCACTTGTCCTATATTTCTGTGCTGTATAATGTCCTCTACTGCTCATAGAAGTACAGCCCACAAAGCTGAAACAAAGGTCTCTGAAGAATTCAATTTGTCAGAGGTTATATCTGTCTCCTCTTTTCAGGCCAGGATATGTGAGACTCATTGCTGCCCTTTTGGCCCTGTGGCTCAGACTAAGCAAGTCTATTACTGCCTTTTAGCCTTGGCTTTCACCTTTGGAGCTACAGAGCTTGCCATGAAGCTCTAAGCTCCACCTGACTCTGGGGATTTGCCAGGGTCAGGCTGGAATCAAGAAAGACTTACACAACCAATGCATGCAAAAGGAAATATGCTAAGCACTTTCAATGAAATTCAGCTTATTGAAGATCTTTTAGAAAATACATCCATCACTAAGGTACCTCCTGAAGTCAAATATGCATAACTATAGCCTTTTGTAAATCTCCTTTTGCATCTTCCATTTTAAGCTTAGTGCTCCCATTCCTTTTTCTTCTCTCTTTCTTTGTTAATATAAAGTTACGTCTGCACTTGTTTCATCAAGAGTATTTCTCATCTTGAATCTCTGCTTAACTGTGGGATAGCTTCCTATCTCTTAGTATAATTAGCTCTAGCACCACATAAGTGCATTCAGAGTATGAGCAAGGAAATCTGTGATCAGTGCAGTGACCACGGTGCTAGCAGAGGGAAATGTTTTTCTCCATTTATACCACTAGTCCCAGCTTCACAACAGGAGGGATATTTGGATGTTCTTTGAAAATGTTCTGAATATCCTACCACTACTCAAAAACTAACAATGAACCTGAACCTTCTCACAGTTCATCTGTGTCACACCTGAAGAAATTGCTAATTTATATATTAAATATATATATGTACATAAAATCCTTATACATAAAAAAGGAATGCACATACATATATATAAACCTCCTACTCATCATTGCTTCCAACAGAAATGTATTTCATATGCACTCTATACAAAATTTTTAAAGGATTTTAGAAAAGGCTCATGATTTAAGTTGCCAGCGTGGAGACATTTTATGCATGCATGCTTAATGCACTGTAAAGATCAAAATTTAATGATCCTGAGTTCAGTCTGTAAAAATGGAAATATCACAGATCATTAGACACTTTCATCTTGTAAATTTGAATTCTGAAAGCATGGGCTGTTTTAACTTGTGTTCTGAAGTGAACATATGTTAAGTTAGGTAGGACATACATAGAAGTTCATTGGAATTTATAAGAATATTATCTGTTTGATCAGGTATTATATCAGAACTTTTATTTTCAGAGTCACACACAGAAATATAGTGGTTAAATTTCACATTCAGTAGATCATCTATCAGTTTGATAGCTTTGCTGATGCTTTGAATAGAACCGAATCCCACAATTTTTGAAAAAATGAACTGAACAATTAACTCATTTTCTGTCTTAAAGGAAGATTTTTTCTCTCCTGACTGCACTGCATGTAAATCCCTAGCATCTATGGGAACATTTTTAGTAGGGTCAGGTCAGAATAGGTGTTCCAACAAACAGTCCTAGTGCACTTCTTTAGATTAAAGCACTATCTTTAAAATGATAATTGTAATTAAAACTTCAGGTAAAAAATGAAATTACTGCTTTATTTCATCTGACTTTTAAGGAAATCAGAGAAATTAAAGTACGGTGCTTATCTCTCTGGGCTTCACCTGTAGCCAATAAACCAATAGGCTTTTCCAACATTTGAATCAATTAGAACTATTTGATTCAAGTAACCTTTAGAAAAAGTGACCTATGGTGAGACGCTCAAAAGGGAAATAAGGAAGACAACTACTTGATTTAGGTGCCTAATATCTGAACATTTTAAAAATTACTCTGACAGCCTGCACTTAGAAATAGTTTTAGTTACAAAGAAAATACCATTCTGCTTTCTGAAAAAGAATGTATGAATTATAGCATGCAACACACTGCTGACATCACTGATGGAGTCACTAAGGACATAAACAGACAGCTCAGGCAAATTATGATCACAGAATGAAGAAGGCAGCTTGAATCCAAACCTCTATGGTTTCTGTATCAATATACATTTATGTTGATTTCTGTCTTTTCATGTTATTGATTCCTAGACAATCTCTGCTACAAAATGAGCCAAAATACGTATTGAGAACCAATTTTACTTATACATCAGGATTTTTTGGCTTAGGATAATCTATAGTAATGTTTTCATCTCTAGTAATGTTTTTCCCTTTTTTTTTTTTTTTTTTTTTTTTTTTTTTTTTTTTTTTTTTTTTTTGCTTTGAGTAATCAAAGAGCATGTGGCACAAGAAAATTCCTACTGAAATGATAAATGGATAAATGTCCTTACTGGTATGAAACTGTGCACTTATATTCTTACGAGTGTATGCCAGAGTCAATATGATTAAGCACCATCTAAGGATTTCTAGACTAAGGTCTAGTGGAAAATTAGAAAGATATTCATCATTATTTGGTAACTTCTGCAAAGTGAAATAGAAACTCTATTGCAACATTACAAAGGTATGCCTCATTGAAATGATACTTTTTATTGCTTATAGAAGTGTTTGTGAGCAGGCTTTTTCAATGGAGGTGGTCATTAATGTGAGAGACAATGTCATTTCTTCACAGGGCATGATTTATATTTATGACTTTTCCTTTGTATGAACATTGCAGTTCTGATTGTGTCATTTAGTAGTGAAACAGCCTCAAGACTTTTATCATCTACTTTGCCAGGAATGCATAATCTGTTCCTCCTTATACAGTTTCAGTGAGGTATTTTGACAGAGTCTTTTTCCGTGGACTACTTAAAAAATCTAGACTACTTAAAGAGCCTCAGATTTCCTCTCAAGTGGGAAAAACAAAAACAACAGGTGAAAAGCTGGTGGAGGTTAGATCTTGAATTGTCTCCAGAACTGAACTATTCATTACAGGTTCCATGGGGAAAGCTGGTTTTTACTCTGAGACTGGGCAATTCTTCTCCATGAATCTGTATAACACATAGAAGACTTGGTCAAGGTACACAGAGGTCCTGTACAGCAGTGCTATTGTGCCCTCTCCTTGTGTCTGCCCCAAATCCCTGACATTACTCAGTCAGTGCCTTTGCATATAAAGCTGGTCAAAGTCCAGTTTCCCTAGGAAGCTCTTTCTTCTCATGATCTAGTGTTAGGATTCACCTGGTGAACTGGATAGGAGAGCTGATTTAGCTAAAAATAAATCCCCTCTTTGTGCTGGCTTACTTTTCTGCTATATCAGCTTCCCAAATCTCTGCACGTAACAACTCTGCATCCTATAAACAAACCATAGAGTTGCTAGCAAAAATTGGAGGCAAAAATTCTTGCAGTCATGACTTTTTTTAATCATTTGCTCACAGTCATTAGAAAACTTAGAGATATCCAGTGATCAAAAAGTCTGACATCATAGCCCCTGAAAGGGAAGCTTCAGAAGAAACTGAAAAAATGTGAGTTATTGTTTACCAGTAAAATAAACCAAGCTATCCAAATTGCCTGATCTTCTATTGCAAAACTTCCTGCAAAGTTTTAAGACCTTTTGTAACACATTATCTTGCCTGCCATGCTAGAGGAATAGTTGGGCTTTTTTTGTATCTGTTTTCTTCTCCAGGTTCAACATGAATCAATTTTATTTTTTTCATAAATTTAGAATACTGCAGTCATGTGGTTTTTATTCAGTGGTGCCACTAGAGGGCAAGATGACAGCTGTTAGCCATTTGGATCTTAGGGCTTTGGTCCTGCAGACATTGAGGTTAATGAGAAATTATTGACTCTAGCAGTGCTGAAACAAGCCATAAAATCCATTCTCTTCCACAGATAGTTGGAATTTTCCCCAAATCCTTAAAAATTGAGAAGAATGTCTTTAATTTAAGCTAAGACACTGTAAATAACTGTTAAAAGTACTTGACAAAGATTATGTATGTTATTAATCAGCTATATAAAATAAGAAAATAGAAGTATCATATAAATACATCCTTCTGAAATTATCTGAAGTTCTCCAGAATAAACAGCAGATTTTTCCAATTCTGTGAGTTAATAAAATACTTCAACATTTTTATATATACACATGTCCATGCCTTCAACATATATACAGATTAAAATTTACCTTTACATTGGCAGTATAGATGAAGTGCTGAGCAAACGTAGAAGAGCTGAACTTGATTCCTAATGCTGTTTTATTGTTGCCTAGAGCTTCAAAGTATGTTTTGAAAATTACTTAATGCTGTCTCAGTCAGAGAGGCTTTGAGCTTGTCAGCTATCATAAACTAAGCTACATTTGTCCTGGTCAGTACTTGAATGGGAGGCCTCCAAGGCAAGAAAGGAACCTGTGGGATGTGTGTATTTTCTGCTTTTAATCCTGCTGCTATTTCAGTCTCCCACAGAAGTTCTTGTATTTCAGTTTGTTGTTATCACGAAACCTTTGTTTCCTTTTCTCTTTATATTTTAAAAAAGAAAATTGCATACAAAGAGTGGGAAAAATCCTAAATTACAAGCTCATTTTTATACCAAACATTACTTCTATAAAACTTCAAAGGAAATAATAATCAGAGTTTGGAATAAGGTCTCTAGCATCTGGTTGTGGATAACGCTGTGGATAACGTTTCAATTACCATGTTACTGTGGCCTCAACCCTCAATCGTTTGTCTTTAGTTTTGTCCCACAAGTACACATAATTGTGATAGCACTTTTTTAAAAACAGCATTCTTTGCTTTACAATTTTCTAAACTTGCTTTGTCAGACATACAGCAAGTTGATGTGTTATAAAGGGATTTCCTACTGCAGGAGATAAGCATTAAACCTTGGAAAAATAGAGCTGTTAAGAGAACAAAGGACAAAGGCACTAAGCTGAACTTTTCCAGCCTTTTGAGAGCCCAAATTTTCCATGTCTTCACATGAGTGAGCCTCATGACTGCTCCAGGACCCAGGACTAGGGAGAGCCAGCTCCTAGGCCTGGAGGAGAGCCTCAGCTCAGCTTCCTCCTCAGAGCAAGTTCAAGCACAAAGCCCTGGAATATTCTCCTGGGTCAGATCAGTTTTATATATTCTACTGAAGCCGTCTGTGGAGAGAAAATCTGAGTTTCAATACAAGTTTTGGTAGTTTTGGACAAAATATCTGATGATCTTATTCTGCATGACTGGGCCAGCTTGTCCCCTACACAGACACCCTTAAAATCTCCAGCCCAAAACGCTAGACTTCCATGTCTGATGGGTCCCTGTGTGCAGGCCCTGCCTGCCCTGCTTCACCCAGCTGGGCTCCATGGCTCTTTGCTCTACAACACCATACAGTGGGTGACTGACACCAGGACGATCAACTTCCTACACTCTATTAGCCACAAAGCCACTTGAGAAGATGGTCCACTGTGAGCATGGCTCAGGACTCAGAAAATATCCAGGATGGAGTCGTTAAGGCTAAGCAGATCACACACAGCACAGAAATGGCTACAGCTCCTCCCAGGGATGTGCATGAGGACCCATTCCCATCAAAGGGATATCCCTGAGGCTTGACAAAATACGGTGGGGAGCTGTTTAAGCAGGGGTGAATAGTCAGATACTGTCTTTCATGACAAAATGGGCTGTGGAGATGGTTTTTGTTCCATTTGTCTTTTCTCTTGCTGCTGGCCCCTGAGCTAAACCAGCTACCAGTAACATTTGAGCCATCAGTGTACCACAGGCAGTAAGTTCAGGTGGGGGCATCATATGTATGATTCAGGAGGGGAAAAGAGGGATCCCACTCTAGTGGCTTCTCCTTGTAAAAAATCCGAGACACCTTCAGTCACTTCCTGATGAAATCCTACACGTGGTGGTTGAAGTGCCTGTGAGGTATCTTGGCATCCAAGACCAGGCAGCTCATAAAATCTAGCACAAAACACAGATAAGCCTATTGTTACTGGTTAGCTTCTGCAGGACTGAGTCATTTATTTGATGGATGGTTGCAGAGCTAGTGTTTTTCTAAGGAGCTAGATCTGTAATGTGCAGGGTATTGCATGGTTATACGGCTTGATGCTATAGCTGCTGGAATTTCCCAAGTGATTTGAGTAAAGCTGTCTCTTCAGTTTCTGTAATATTGAAGTATTCTGTACAAAAGTTTTCATCATCAATGTTAATTAAGCGTATATATTTTAATAGCTGCATGCCCAGTAATTAGGAGGCTTCATAGGTCAGCTGAAACTAATGATGAAAATTACAGCTAGTTGAGTAAAGTATAATTATTGCATTTGTCAGAAATGCTTAAAACCAATACCTATGTGCATATTTGACTAAAAATTAAATGTATTGGGGATTGCTACCACCATACAAGTCATAGTTAATTCTCTTTCAAGTCCAGTTTCTCTGTTTATTCTGTCTGAACATCCACGTCTTGCCAAATTCCTAGGAGTCCCTGATGACAGTGCACCGGGAGAGAGAAGCTCAGGAGAGGAACCTGAGAAGATGGTGGAGATGGGGAGAAAATGAAATTCAGAGGACACCTGCTTGCATTTCAAAACATAACATTTTGAGGTTTCAGAGAAAATATTTTGTCTTTCAGGTCGTCGTATGTCATAGAAAAAATAAATAGAGCATGAAAAGCAGATGTCAAAAAATTAAACAAAGCCTCAGTTTTCTGCAAAAAGACTGCTTTAATAGGAATATTTTCATCGATATGTTAAAAGCATAAGCCCCCTGCTCATTGATCATCATGCTCTGCTCTGGATTGTAAAAATGTGCATGGATTCTTAGATATTTTCTGAAGACACAAGTCAAGTTTCAGCAAAAGTTTGTCTCCATGCAATGTGTCAGTCCCTTGAACTATTAGTCACTGGGACTGCCTGGGATCTACTTCCAGCTTTTAATTTTCTGTTTGGCTAATCTCTCTCAATTAGGTAATAAGAAGCCATTTATACTTCATTAACAAGATATTACTGTCAATATTAATATACAATTGATCCCCATTATTCACCATTAATTTCTGCTACAAAGGAAAGTATACCTTATCTTTTTTTTTTTTTTAACATTTGTTTCAATTGAGAAGTATTTTGTATAATGTTCTTTACATTTTCTTATGCTAATGACATTCTTGCAATTCTCTCTGTAATACGAAATATTTAATTATCAATCATGACAATGCTGCTATGCATTTAGATAGGATATTTCACACCTAAAAGTATTAACTCTATTGTCAAACAGCCAGCAAAAAAACATGACTGGTTTCTCTTAGTTACTGTTGCTTTGGAAACTAGTTACATGTCTTGATTTGTAAATGATTATTCTTTCAAAAAAACAAGCCAGAGAAAAATCTGGGTTTTTTTGGTGGGTTTTTTTTCTGTTATTTTTGTTTTCTCCTTTCTCTATTACAATTAATATGCAATGTCAAAGAGCTCTTTTTCAAATTGGTGGGCTACAGCTTTTGAACTATATGAGTCAGCCTTCTGAAAGCTAATTAACTCATAATTCTCAGCAGAAACTTATAATCACAAATGAAGGATGGTGTAAAAACTAATGAAGTTTCATTCCCAGCTCTTTACCAGCCTTCTTCTGTGACCTCAGCAAATTTCAGGGTAAATACTGTTTATATGTTTTCCTGTTTCTGGTTTACTAGGAGAGGAATTATTTCTAGCAATGACTATCTGTACACAGTAGTTACTTCAAAGTGCTCCTTTCCTGACAGTATTCTTCAAAGAAGTTTCTTGTTGCCTTTGAGTCAGTCTCCAGAGTTTTCCCCAGCATAACCAGTTTAGAAGGGCCTACTTTTACTTAAGCTTCTGTAAATGAGAAGATAGAAATGACAAAGAAGTCATCATCTTTCAGACTTCATGAAATACAGTCCCTGCTATAGAATCTTAATGCACTGTGTTTGTGATAACGTAATTCATAGATTTCAAATGGCATTATTTGTTTGTTTTAAGATGTATCTATCTAATTAATTATAGCGCAGAGAAATTTATCAGCTCGGTCCACATAATTTTTAGAAGTAGTTCTTGTGAAACATAAGATGTAAACAGGTACACATCCATCCCACAGCTTATCTTTTAAATACGCTGTTAGGAACACATCTTTTCTAGCTTCAGTAATATCCTCATTAGCTCTAAAAAACTCTTAGGATGCTTTGTCTTCTCTAGTGTACTCAGAAGTACTGAGTTATTTTTACACTGGAAGGCAGCAGGGAGTCTGATTTTAGTACTAGCTTCACCATGATGCCAGATTTCTGGCATTAACCTGAAGAATTCTGTTTTCTTGGAATGTTTGTCAGGGATTGAAATGTTTTTGAAAGTTATTAGGCTGACAACTCCGGAAGTTGCCATCCTGTATTTATCTGTTAGTCACATCTTACCCTGTATCTCTTTGCAATCTATTCCAGCCAGATGTAGAAGAACCATTCTTAAAAAGAGTGCAAGCTTTCGTGATTTCATTCTGAGAAGCAGTAACCTTTCTGCAGTTTGGCTCCTCCATGCCAAAACCCTCTACCAAAATGGCACTCAAGTCATTACACTCATTTTCTTCTCAGTCTTGACTGGTACCAGTAGAGCTAGTAACAAAGTTCACTAAAATATGAGATTTTCTCCTTTCCTTTCCTTTCCTTTCCTTTCCTTTCCTTTCCTTTCCTTTCCTTTCCTTTCCTTTCCTTTCCTTTCCTTTCCTTTCCTTTCCTTTCCTTTCCTTTCCTTTCCTTTCCTTTCCTTTCTTCTTTCCTTTCTTCTTTCCTTTCTTCTTTCCTTTCTTCTTTCCTTTCTTCTTTCCTTTCTTCTTTCCTTTCTTCTTTCCTTTCTTCTTTCCTTTCTTCTTTCCTTTCTTCTTTCCTTTCTTCTTTCCTTTCTTCTTTCCTTTCTTCTTTCCTTTCTTCTTTCCTTTCTTCTTTCCTTTCTTCTTTCCTTTCCTTTCCTTTCCTTTCCTTTCCTTTCCTTTCCTTTCCTTTCCTTTCCTTTCCTTTCCTTTCCTTTCCTCTTTCCTTTTTCTTGGAATTAATAGATAATGGTCAGTTCTGCCAGAGGAAAATTCAGAACAGCATCCCAAAGTTAACTAAAGTAAGATGCTGTAAATCCATGCTGTCACTCTTCATCCCTCATTAAAGTGCCTAAGCTAGCATACAGGAGACTTGTAACTTATTCCACTATCCCTGCAAGCCCTGTAAGTACATTACTCCCTGACGTTCTCCTAAATCCCCAAGTCTCTAGTTCTCTTACCTGGAAACATCTATACAACAGAAAAGTTGTGTGGATAATGCTTATCTTGAGAATGCTTTCCTTGTTCCAGCCCCTGAAACATCTCATCAGAGGAACCCATTGATACTTTTTGGATGTTCTAGAGCAAAATATTTGAATTTCTCTGAGTATTGTCCAGAACATCAACACTAATTTGTAGCACGTCTTACATTGTTATATTTTAATTTTACTAAGCTATACAGAATATATAGTCCAAGCCAGATTAAATTTAAGGCAAACAAAAGCAATCACTTATAAAATGCCCAGTAAACACTATCATTAACTCTTCAATAAAATTCTGCTGACAAAAACTAAAGAAAACCATCAGTTGACCCTAGGCTTATATCTGAGTCATTTAGCTAATAAGCTGTGTACACTGATGGTTGTCTAATCCACGCAGTCAGCAGTGCACACTTCACACGCACTCTATATGTCTAAAACCAGGTTGCATTTATGGCAGATGAGAGAGTGTTGATAGAGCAGGGAAGTGTGAATGCATTTCTGCTTAATTCTGTTCAAAGTGGGTGGGGAAGGACCGGCTCTGAGGTCTTCATTGACATTTCAACCCCCCTTCCTGAGTACTCATCCCACAGTTCTTCAAGACAGAGGCTTATCCTCATAGATTTCTTTCCCACATGTGGAAATGTTAATACTTTCTACGGCCATTCTCTCTGTCAGAGGAATATATATTTTGTTTGTCATGGCCTATCTAAACTACTAGCATGTCTTTAATGTAGTGAGATAAAAAGCTCTTTCTCTACTGGCAATGTGTAGAATTCATTCTGAAGCCTCTTTATGTGGGGCATCTTATTTTTACTGCAAACATGGGATTAGAGCTAGCTAGATACCAGCTCTCTCTTGGAAATCAAAGGCTTGGGAATCAACAGATCTAATTGGGAAATGGCTGATCCCCAAACCTTGTCCTTAGAGAGTACAGTGATACTACTTCATTTGCATAAATGTCCTCCCTCCCTCCCCAGCAAATAGCCACAGTTCTCTGCTAATTAGCCTCAATTCTCTTAAGAACCCCTTTCGACTTGCTGCAAGATACATGCAACCAAGGTTATGAATCAATTTTTCAAAAATCTGGCTATTAGATTTCAGCATGTGACAAGTAAGCATCAATGAAGGCAACAGCTTAAAATTGTAACAACTGTAATTTTTATTCCTATCTCATCATAATTCCTCCTTAATTTCTGATTAGGATACACATCTACATATTTCACAGAAGGCATTTTATCTTAGTCTCTGAACTACAGACTCTCTGGGTCTCCAGAGGAACATGCATTAAAGGATGGAACTAGATGTTCTTGTGAAAGCTGAAATCTGCAGTTTTTTAAAGAATGCCTTTCCATAAATACACCTCAGTCTATTGTGAATCACATATATCAGTCTATCCATTCTGCAATTACTGCATAGGATCCTTACATTCCACATACATTAGAGACTTACTCAACAGCATAGCAGAACAGAGAGTACTGTTATTCTTTTATTAGCTGCAGAAATTTTGAAAGGAAAGAAAAAGTTACCTTTAGCTTTATATTTCCAGTGAAAGTAACAAGAATACATTGACCTCATCCGCACTTAAGGGTTCTTCTCACTTCAGAGAGCTTTGAAGATTTGTTTGTGTGAGTAAATTATCTCTTTTTCATTTCTCTGCCAATGATCGGCATGTATTGTTCCTGGTCTAAATTCTGACTTCCTCAGAAGAAAGGTAATGACTGTTTTGAAAGTATTTAGCATTACTATTTATGCTTGCTGCTACAATAAAAAGCATGCCTGGATATATTTAATCAGGTAAAGCAAAATAAATAAATAAATAAATACACTAAGTTGTTCTACATACTCACATTGAGAGAGCTGTACTGCAAAATATCTTGCCTGTTAAAAGAAAAAGTGTTGCCCCAGAAGTATTTTCATCCAATGACAGGGAATGAAGTATGCATCTCAGATTGTGCCTTTCAATCTGTGTTTGACCAGAAGTATGGTTAGCAAAGGATGCTCAGTGACACAGAATCTTAAGAGAAAAGCCTAAACGCTGAGAAGAAGAAACAGACAAGCTTTCCTTTCCAGCATATTTTGGAGCTTATAAGAAATCCAATCAGTTATATTTTGCCTGTTAACGATGCACCAAGACCATCTGATTGTATCAGCTGCCTAAAAGCATTCTGTCTCCCCAGCACAACATAAATATTTCAGTACTATTCCTAAAATATTAAGAGACACAACAGTTTCACTTAAAATTTTTACTTTTCACATATATTTTGATTATTTCTAACTGAAACATTTGATTATTTGAACTGAAACAAAACTAAAGTTACACCTGGGCAAAGAGCTGTGATCCCTGTCAAGATCCCAGTCAAGAAACTGTGTACTTATTTAATGCCTAAAATTAATTGCTGTCTCACAAGATCACTATCAGAGCTACAGGCTGTGCTTCATATATTGCTTGCTGAGAAAGGTTTCTGTAACAGCGTTGAGCAAACAAACAAATGAAATGATTACAATAATTTTCATATCTGATGGGACATATGTTTTTGTTTCCAAAGGATAGACAGTGAGCTTCAACTGCTGGTGAATGGAGGTCAAAAGAATATGAAGGTCTGAGATCAAAAGCTTAGAAATCTCCAGACTTTCTCATGAGATGACTTTTTAATGACAAAAATATAATTTCCTGATATTTAATGGTTCAGTGATGTAACGGGGGCTCCTAATTCCAGCTTTACCTCTGGATTCTGTAGAAACATATTTTGTGTCTGTTAGACTGCAGATTGCTTCCATTGTGCAGCTTTAACCAACAATTTGTCTTAACAGAGTTTTGTTTATGGTGCTGAATTTTCCTCAGATTTAATTCAGTTTGGAGCTCTGAAATACGTTTCTTATCACCTTTGTGCAGTTAATCTAAGTCAGTTTGATAGTTTATCAACAATTAGAAAACAGAAGGCCATCGGCCCATATTAAACAAGTGAGTGATGCAAGCATGAAGCACTGTCACCATGGCAACTCAGTTTGCACATAGGATGCTGTATTTAACCTTGGGGAGCTCTTAAAACTCTTCATTCCTGAAATAGCTATGAACTATGTTGTAATGGGGATGTGTCCTTAGTGCTGTAACAGTAGTTTTGTCTTAGAAATGTGCAAATACTTTGGCCCAATATAACTTCTAAGAAGCCAATAGAGTATGAGCATTCAAGCTGACATGGCTGATGGAAATCATGACTTGCTGTTATAAATGTGCAAAACTGCTTGCTCTTTTTGGAAGCAGGAGGAAGGTATCAGTATATATTACTGCATAAGACAGAAAGCAGGAAATTTCCAAGAATTACTATTAGATTTTTAATCTATTTTCTTTCTGTCATTCCACACAAAGCTGTGGGTTATATCCTTCTATCTGCATGGTTACTGTGAATTTTGTCTGGGAAAGGTCAACAAATGTACTTGCTTTTGTGTTTGTCTTTGCAGGTTTGAAATTTCCAGCTCCTAGTAAACTAGCTATGAGTATGATATTAATTAGAAATGTGGATCTATATGCCCTAAGGTAAGCGAGGAGTCATGTGAATCAGCCTAGCTACAGGGTCATTCTACCAGGCAAAAAAAAAGAAAACTCTAGGCAGCCAATTTTTTTGCTGAAGACAAAATTTCAATTGTCTTTTATAAGAACCATAAGAGTTTTAGTGTTGTTAGATGATAAGATCAGAATCAATTCTTAGAAGAAATAACCAGTGCTATGTTTGAACGCTGCATCATTTCTGCCTCTCCTCACAAGTGGGACTACTGCCTCACCATTTCCCCACATAGCTTAAGATTTTCTGGTATGATAAAATATCTGGGACAAAAGGCTGGATTCACTGGAGGACTTGTTACCTAACTGCCCTTCAAGGTGCCAAAATCATATATCATTAAGGGTTTCCCAAAACTCTCATGAGTTTCTCTATAGTGTACTGTCCCTTGGTACCTCACTGGTAATGGAAAATTCCTACTTTTCCAAAGGAAAAATTGATGCTCAGCCTTCCGGCCTGTGTCTCAAACCTAGCTCTGGCAAGACTTCCAATTGAGGCTTTTGTATCTGTATCTCACCTGAAGGACAGAAGTACTGACATCTTTACATACAACAATCTTCTGGGGAGGAGCATTTGTCTGGGGTAAGGAAATGTGAAATTCCATCAATAGAAGAAATGTATTTAGGAACACCTAAATCCCAGTGGATTTAGAAAACTCTATTTATCTGTTTTGGGTAATGATTAGTCAACTTTACCAGTAAGTGAGAAAACAATGGTGCTCATAATGTATGCAAATGAGAAAAAGAAGAGGCACTTCTATAGTGGTATAGCTGACATGGTGTGGATTTCAACCTTGTAACCAAGAGAACTGTACACAGGGAGATGTGCTAAATGTTATTTCACTACACCCTGCTATTGCACTGGTATTCAGGAACATATGCTTGTTTTATGTTTTAGAAACCTGTCTGAACAGATTGTTTAAAACTCTCCATTATATTTAGATTCACAATCAGAAAACTTGATGTGAAAAAGGAAAAGTGCTGAAAAACAATCTCGTAAATAGAAAAGCAAGAAATAAAAATACTTCTTAAATTTCTGCCAAATATCAAAATCAAGTTATAAGGGAAGTTGAAAGTATTTTTACCAGCCCATGAGTTTTGTAAAACAGTAATCACAAAAACTTTCAGTTCATTATGTGTCAGGTTCTGTACCAAGTGAAGTCAGAAGCCTGAGGTTCCCCAACACACTAGGAATGAAAAAAAAAAAAAAACCATTTCAGGAGTGATAAATGTTGAAAAAATTCAGTTTCAAGACAAATACATTTTGGCCCAGCTCTTTGGTAAGGTAGAATCATGTTATCTGCTGTGTTCTCTGCTCTGGTGATAAACTTCTCAGCAGATGATTAGAAGAGACTCTTGTAATGGGGCCAAAGACACCCATCTGCCAGTCTGACCTTCCTGCCAGGACATGGGCTTCTTGTCTAATCCAAAACCTTAGGCACAGTGGAAAGACTGTTGGGGCATATCCAGTCCCTGACTGTGACTCATGCTATTCATGTTACTCATCCATGTGGGCACTAATGAAATGACTACAAGGTTCTGGGAACACAGGGGACGGAGTCCAGGTCACAAGTAATACTTGTCAATACTCCCTGACTGTAGAGGCCTGTGCTGGGTCATATGAGTCACAAAGATGAATGTAGATTTTCCCTAATAGTGTTGGCACTGGGCTTCAGCTTCCTTAAAAATAACATGCTGCTTTTTAAAGGTGGAATGGTGGGATGAGGGAGATTGCATGAGAAGCTGTCTGATACCAGTGCTCAAATTCTGGGAGAAAGCCTTAGATCTGGAGTTAAAAAGGACATGTATTCAGTCTCCAGAGGAGTCCAGTTATAGTTTCAAATGCTGTTTGAAATGTTATAACTTATTCAGAGTATTGCAGAGACAGGCAAAATATATAATCTAATCCTCAGACTCACCTCCAGATTTTTTTTTCAACAGAATGCCTACAAATTAAACCACGACTTCAGGCTATTTAAAATTACTATTTTAAGAAGTGAAAGTAAAGTGAAAGTCAGTGTTCAAATTCAAGAAAGAATGTGTAGAATAAAAAATAAAAAAAAAGTTTTCTCATAAATTCATATAATCACAGAATGATTGAGGTTAAATGAAACTTCAGAAGGACTCCATCCAATCCCCTTGCTCAAACAAGGCTGGTTTGAGCAGTTTACTCAAGGCCGTGTCCATTCAGGATTTAAGTGTCCTCAAGATGAAAACTGCACAAAGCTTCCAGAAAAATTATTACAATTTTTGACCATTCACAAAGTAATAGTTTTGGTTTTTGTTTTTTGTTTTTTTTAATGTTTAAATGAATGGAATTTCCTATATTTCATTTTATGCACATTGCCTCTCTGACAGTCACTGTGTAGCAATGAGAAGAGTTTGGCTCCATCTCTTCCATTGTGTAAATAACTTTTCTGGAAAGGTATATGTCGGGGAAAGGAGTTCACAGACTTTAATGTTTAGATTAACATCACTGCTCTGCAAAAGAGCTGAGAACTACCACAGGCACCAGGGTGGTTTGCCCACACCTGAGAAAAGTAAGTGCTGAACCCTGTCCTCTGCATGTCACTCTTATGAGTGAGTGCCAAGAATAACTTTCAGTGATTAATGTTAAGCTGAAGTGCCATCTCACACGGAGACTCATTTCTTCTGAGTATTATTATTAATCATTGAATAATGAAATTAAATTAAAACATTTAGAAAATCTTCAGACAATATGAAGGGAGAAGCTGCACCTACTTTGGTGAAAAGCTCAGAATTAGAAGTCAAATAAGTCTAAAAAGTCAGATACTATCTGAAATTAAAAGCAGATGAAATTTAACAAAGATAAATGCGAACAGGCAAATGTAACATGAGTTAAAGATCTGGAGGTTGTAGTGAATCATAAACTGGCTGTGAGTAACAACACTATATTTATATTAAAAAAAAAAAAAAGACTTCTTAGTCTAAGACGTTTTTATAGGAATACTGTATGCAAGCCTTGAGAAGTAATTATTCTGCTCTACTTGGAACCAAATGGATCTCAGACCGGTGCGTCCACTGAATTTTAAAAAAGATGATAACTTAATGAAGATCCAGAGGAGGGTAAAAAGAATGCTAATGGGTTCAGAAAACGCAATCCATATAGAAGGGTATTTCTGTTCCTTTAGGCTAGAAAAGAAAAGATTAAAAGGGATAAGTCTTCTAGTATGTAAAGCAGACAATTAGAGAAAGAATGATGATCAGTTTTTCAAGAGCAGCGAGGAAGGACAAGAAGAAATCAGTACTATTTAGAGCAGAGAATATTTACTATAAACCTTTTAAGAAGGAATATTATCATTGCTGAAATACTGGATTTAGCTCTCAATAATACAGCTGAATATCTTTTATTGAGTATGTTTAATGCCAGTTCATACCAATACCTGTTAAGGACAGTGCAGGGCCATGGCAGGGTAACTTCCTGCATCCTTTCAAGATTCTTGTTTCTGTGTTTTTAAGACAAGTGATCTCTACAATGAAATAAGTGCATCCTCTTCATAGCTTAGACAAATACAAGTTCTGGTTCCCAATTCTGGCCCAGAACAAACGAGCGTCCCTGAAGAGAGAAAAGTTCACATTCACCAGCTTCTACGTGGGATGAAGATCTATAAGTAGGAACAAAAGAAATATTTCTTAATGTATAATTGCAGTTTATAAAACCTGCTAATATTAAACTGAGGTTAGTCATAGAGGGTGCCTGAGGTAGACCAGACTTCTGGCAGCAAATGGAAAACTTTGGGCGATCTCCCTCCGATGTAATCCTTTCTTTCTGAATCTTCTTAAATAACTCTTGCTAGAGATGTTTTCTCTCTGGGCACTCAAAATATTTCTTTTGGAATATGAGAGCATACCAAGCCCCAGATATTCTCAAGTATCCTGGAAAAAATACAACCTAAACTTGTATATCTTCCTACACAGTCCCCAAATCATTATCACCATTAGTTAAAAGGTACAGTTTATGGAAGATGAATGGCATAAAAGTTCTGTAGGAATATTAAAGGCATTAAACAGTGATCTGGATCTAGCAACTTTTTAAAAAATGTAAGAAACACAACTCTAATTTACCAGTCTGCAAGATAAATAAGAAGTTATTGAGTTGATGCATCCAATCTTTATTGGTAAAGCTTAATAAAACAGCAAAGTTCCTATGAAGACAGTTGCTGCTGCTGTTGCTGCTCTTCCTCTAATTGCTGTTTGCATTCTATTCCTTGGAAATCTGTGCATTCTTTAAAAACAACCACCAAAAGGTTACCACCAAACCCCTCTGACATACGTAAAAGGAAGTTGCAGTCCCAGATCAGCTACAAACATGCAAACGTAAGAAAATCTACAGGGTTTTGGTAGCCAGAAGATCTGAAATAAATTTTGACTGAACTTGAATGACACCACACAATGGTGGTGTGTCACCACCATTAGCTGTGCGTTTTTGCCAGTGATGAACAAAAGCCTGCATGCCATGCTCATAGCAATCTGCACCAGTGGAGATGACCCACTGTCCCTGTCACTGCTGTCAAAACGCACCACCTGCTGCCTTGCTATGCTCACATCCACTGTTTGGTCTATGTAAACATTCAGAAAGCATCAGTGAATGTCAGTGGATATCATTCTTCCTGCATGGAGGAATTCAGTGACATATCTGTGCATCTTACATGCTTCCGTGTCAGACCCCATTTTCTCAGAGTCACCTTCTGCTGCCATCTGTCACACAGCAACAACACATAATGGGATACTGGCAGGAAGGTTCAACCTCTTCTGCCATACCACCAACATCCTCCTCTGATGTCACAAGCCAACAGAATATAATGGGAGGCATTATTTTTGGAGCAGCCCTTGCAAATAATCTGAAATGAATCTTTTTCCACAGGGATGAATTTATCACCTTCGCAAATGAAAAGTTTGATTCAGCAGGAAGGTGTCACAGGGTCAAAATAAAATTTACAGTAAGGCAAAATATACTCTCGCTGCCTGATAAAACCTGTGCTAAAAGTGCTAATGTTCCTTCAAACTCAATTCATTCCAATAATTACATAGTCATTAAAGCAGAAGTCTAAAGGCAAAAAATACCTTCATGGACGAGTTCCTGTGAGCGGTTATTAAATCTAATTTTCAGTGCATCTAGATGAAGGGCTTCTCACTGAAGTTAGGACAATCTATCATCAGACTTTTGCAGTCATTCCATTTAATCACTTCTATATCAGGATCATTTTTATTCCTAGATCTATATATAAGGGTAGTTTAGAAGGAGAATTTTGATTCTCACTGTATCACTCTCATCATTTTGTGACTGGCTTCACACTGCATGTTCTTCACATTATCCAGCGCTAAACACACGGCTATTAACTTTGATGAAGCTGTGTCAGTGCTATGAAGGCTGCTGCCACAATCAGATTCAAGCGTGCAAGCTCTATCTTACTGCCAGCATGAGCATCTCGGGACAAAATACTGATCACCAAAACCCCTTGCTATTGTTTAACTAGGTAATTCAGGACATATGTAAGCTGTGTTGCTTATTTAACCCGCACAGTGGGGGAATGAGTAGCCTTTCTTCCTGCACATTTCCACTGCATGTCTCACGTGCAGTGAGATCAGGAGATGAAGTTGTTCACCACGTCATGGTACAAGCTTATATTGGTGAAATAGTTCTTCTGGACACACAAGAACTAACAACTGATGAGATAAAAAAGAAAAAAGAAGAGAAAGCTAATAGTTCATGCATTCACCTAGGGGGAGTGCTCCTGATCAAGAGAATGCTTTTTTTGCTTTTGTTACTAGAATTCAAGCAAGGACTAGACTCACTTTTCCTTACTTTTTGTATCCCTTCATATTGCTCGCCCACCTTCCCCGCTAAGCATCCAAACAAGCCAGTTAGAGACATGCTTTTATACTTTCATTCCCTGGTGAGCCTAATGAATATTCACTGCATGCAAAGTGGAACAGTTGGAACGGAAATAATGGGACTCCTCACCTATGTGCCTTAAAATAGCTGACCTAGTGATCAGCATATTCACCTGGATGTGGGAGATGTCAGGTCAGATTCCCTCAGGCAGCAGTAGAAGGAATTTAACACAGATCTGCCATGTTATGGTTGAGATAGATAGGTCTTATATCTATGTTAAACTGCTGATCCCTTTAATAACACCAGACATTTATGAGAACATATCATGGTTGCCTCTGTGGTGCTCAGCTGGGCTTCCTTTCAATGGAAATCAGGGTGCAAAGAGCTGGGCCTCTTATCTCGTCTGTGTAGGACACAGGTGCTAAAGTAGGACTCAGACCCAGAAATGTGCAAGTGGTCCCTGTTTTAATGGTTTGGACGCTGGCATTAGGTAACCTGGGTATGCTGGAAGATGCCTCTCTTTCCCCATGTTCTGTGGGAGGCAGAGCTTCATGAGCTTTTAGAAATGAAGAAACATCTAACTTGTAGACTGGATTATTTGTTTACTGTTGCATTTATCTCAGTTCTCATTTATCTGTGTGTATAGCATGTATATATGTGGTAGGAGAAGGAGAGAGAAGGTTGGAGAAATTTTTACTCTCGGTTTATGCAAAACCTTTTGATGTCTTGCGTGCTGCTAATTCAGAGTTGTGGATCCTGCACTATGATAGGGCACCTGGAATCTTTCTGTTGCACTACCCAAATCCCTGTAGATTTGCTGTTAGTGGTTCACAAATGTGGGTGAGCTCGTCACTGAATTCCTATAGGAATGGTTTGTGTTACTATCCCATTGTCAAAAATACCCACTGCTTTTAGACAGCCAGCTTGGAATTCATATTTCAGAATACTTAACCTTTTTATAAAATTTAATGCAATGGGAACTGGCTCCAGCTGGAGTACTCACTATGCCTGCAAATCATCCCCAGATGTTTCATATTAGATACCCAAATAATAAGGAATGCATAACTTGTGGTCACATTTTGAAAACTGTGGTTTGGGCGATGTTCTCAGCATTATACAGGACTTAAATAGAGAGGCAGGGACAGAATCCCAGATCTCCCTGTCCACATTCAGATTTGGAAGAAAATAGACAGGTGTCTATTTAACATAGGACAACACTGATCTAATGCAATGAATGAATCAGAATTCCTGTGGAATTGATAGTATTTGACTCCATTTTCACATCTCTTTTATAAAATCAAAATACTTTTAGAAGTAGTGGTAATTCGGGAGTAGTCCATCTTGTTCCTTCTGAGTGCTAGGAATTCCTATGCATGACAGGAGCTGTGACGTACAATCAAATATCAGCCTATCAACTAAGCTGGTAATCTAGTTAACTTTATAGCAGTTAAGGGGATGTGAAAGATTAGCCAGGCCCTAGTCCAGTTTAAATCCTGAACCTTAGAAACTAAAGCAATGGTTGTCCAGCCTTTTGGCTTGCCTGGGTTACACTGAATGAAGAGGAATTGCCTAAGGCTGCATCTACGAAGGTTGCTCTGAAAGCAACACTTCCTAATTATTTCAATGGAAAATGGAATTGATACGAAGAGCACAATGACACCATTTGATAGAGCAAATTCTCAGCTACGAAACACTCTTTTCCAACACCAGTAGTTGTGCATTTTTGCCAGTGAACAAAAGGCTGCATGCTGAGCTCATGAACAATCAGTGGAGGTAGCCCAGTGTTGCTGTCACCACTGCTGTAACACACCTCCCACTGCCTCACTATACTTAAATCCACTGTTTGGTCTCCAAAAATGTTCAGCAAGCAATAGTGATTGTCAATGCATGCCATTTTTTACACATGGAGGAATTCGGTGATACACAGTTGCTTCATATGCACTTCCATCTCATACACCATGGTGTCAGACAGCCTCTCTGCTGCTATCTGTCACATGGAAACAGCATGTAATGGGATATAGGTGGGAAGGTTCAACCTCTGCTGCCATACCACCACTATCTGCCTCAGACACAGTGGACCAGTGTCATAGAATAGGAGGCATTATTTTCTGAGTGGACATCATTAAATATATGTTACAGTTAATGTGTATAAACAACAAAACTTATTTTAATTTTTAATATTTTTTCTTATTGAAAAATATAAAAGAGAGCAACGAAGCCATCAAACCAATGGGATAGGTGACCCAGTTATGGTGAAACTACTGCATCAGGCTGGTTCAGTGGCACTGGTTGCCATTCTCAGTGAGCTCTCAGCATGTTCATTAGAGAGTTTTGATGAAATTTTACTCTTCCTGTGCTTCATCCTTCACGGTTGTGAACAGTTGTTCACAAATGTTCATAGTGCCAAAATGTGGTGACAGAAGTAAGGTGTGACTGTGAAGTGAGGGCTGTTCCTCACTGGTGAGCGAGGGCTTATTAGAACCTGGTAAAGAGACATGGTCAGTTTTTGGATTGCAACTCTATGCATTCAATTTGAAAATTCACAAGTAATGTCTTAATGTTGACTGAAAATGGAGTCACAAATAAACCAAAAAATCAATGATTTTTTTTACATCCTTGACATCTATTCTCAAATTACATTATCAAAACAGAAAGCACGGCTGCATCTTTTTTGCTGTTCAAAAGACTGTGCTTAGCAAATACATCAAAATCCATGACCTTATTTGCCACTACGTGAGTTGTGAGTTAGCACCACACTGTGCCCTGGTTTCAGCCCAGATGGGGCAAACAGAACACCAATATTAGGTGCTGAGCGGTGGTTGTATATCTTGGGCCAGGCTGCTCAGTAGGAAGAGCTGCCGCTGTGACTGCATGGCAGAGAGCAACTGTGATTGGGTTGGGCTGGACTGGGCTGCATGCAGCCCATGGGCAGGTTGCACATGCCTGATAGAATATATGAATTTGAACTCTTTTTTCTTTACTGGGAGATGTAGCTCATAGGAAATTTTAAGAGGAAAATGATGCTAAGACTCATTCTAAAGCTTGCTTCAGTCTCAACAAAAAAAAAAAAAAAAAAAACCAAGTAAATGCTGTGAAACAATGGGGATAAAGATGAGCTGTGGCTGCAGCCACCGGCAGAAGTGTTTTCATGGTAGCATGGGGCTGAACATGATGGTACCAGGGTGGCTTAACCAGGAGCAGGCTCCAAGTGTGCTTACATTGCATACTTGTGCATGAAAGCTGAAGGCACACTGGACCCCTGGTCACAAGTTTGGACAAAGTCACAAAGGACCCCTGAACATGACTCAGTGGAAGCAAACCGTGAGACCTTTTGAGGCACAGAGCTGTCTGAGCAATAAGGATGAATTTTGCCTTTAATTCCTCAAGGTAATCAAAACAATCCTTCAGTGGCCTTGAGTGCTATATACTTATATTTTTTGAGATTTCCAATCATAGCTCGTTCTTTAATGATTAGCGTGAAATCTTGAGAAATCAGGAAGAATTACACATGGGAAATTTGAGAAAAATGAACATATATGTCATTTATGTAAACAATGAAAAGCTGCAAATAATTATAAAGAAAGGACTGGAAAACCTGTTCACTATCAGATCGTATGCATTGCCTTTATTTGCCATAGGACATTACATACAGTCTAAAAAGGGAGAAGGAAGAAATTTCAGTAGGAAAATATATCCTTTAGATTCTGTACATAGAACAGAGATGATCCTTGCTCTGGTAAAAGATATATGAGGTGACCTAAGTTCTTCAAGACCAACTTTTATTTCCTCCTACAGAAGAGATAGCTGGTTTCTATTTTTTCAGTGCTGATTTTTATTGATGAAGAAGAAGCGGACAGCAAATCTACTACAAAAAAATAAAATGAACATGAGAAGGTCTAGGAAAACTTGTTGCATGGAGCTCTGTAAAAGATGGGGGATGAAAATTTGATTGAAAAAAAAATTTTCTAGTGCTAAGTTAGCACAAATATTAATCTAGCAGAAGATCAATTTTGTTTTGTCTTTGCCTTATATGTAGTAAATATATTATTTTCTTAAATTATTATCCATAGATAACCCCAGCAGATATTGTTGAAGTGCTTTAATGAAAAACAGAGCAAAACTGAGCTTTCATCTCTCTTTTTCAAGCTCCCAAGCAGTGCTCATGAGTGATATGGACCAACTGGCAGAGCAAGAGATAGGAAAGGTGTGACAGGAGAAAGAGAATTTTTAAGGTGAATGCAAAATTACGAATCAATAATGTGGATTAAATTCTCTCAGAGCTGAAAATAGCTCATTCTTTTCAAATGCAAATGATGCAAAGATGTCTTGTATATAGAAAGGTAAGAGCGCTCACTTACTAATGACACATAATATCGAACATATTTTAATTTAGGCTATCTAGAGAGTGCTAGTCAGGGAATTGATATAGGCAGCAGTAAGCCATTAGAGATATTTACAGAGGTTTCAAAAATAGGCTATACCATTTTTACCAGAAGTCTGAGAAGGTGGTAGCTAGAATTAACTTCAATTTCCCTGGTTACAGAATTGGCAGAATTAAAGTTTCCCTTTAGTGTGATGAAGTTGGTTCTACAGGAAAGAAGGGGACAGACTCTTTAGCAGGGTCTGTGGTGATAAAACAAGGAGAAATGGCTTCAAGTTCAAAGAGGGCAGATTTAGGTGGTGGTGACGTGGTTGATGTCCCATCCCTTTCAAGGTGACTTTCAAGGTGAGGCTGGATCAGGCTCTGGGCAACTTGATCTAGCTGTGGTGTCCCTGTTCACTGAAGGGGAGTTGGACTAGATGGCCTTCAGAAGTCCCTTCCAACTCTAAGGATTCTATGATTCTATGATTCTACAGTGTTATCCCTCCAAAACATTATTCTTTTAACCTGCTGCTCAAGAGCCCATAGATTTCCAGTGTAGCAGAAATCCAATAGCTTAACATTGCAATTTTTTTTTTTCCCCTCTGCAAATATACATTACTTTCTTTGCTGAAATGGTGAGAGCTTTGGGATGTTTTGGTGTTTATTTGTTTTTGTTTGTTTGTTTGTTTGTTTGCATATAAAATTATTGACTCGTACATGAAAAGGAGAGAAGTAATTGGGGTAACAGTCTACGAGTTCATATTTAAGAAGTAAAAGTTTAAAAATTCAGTGGCTGATTTGTTTTGGCATATTCTGCAGTGAATCACAAGCTTAATTCTCTCTGGCTAGAAAATTAATAAACCCCTCTCATTCCTGCCAGGATACATTCAGCAGGGGGTTTAAATAGCTAGCCTACAGCATTGTTTGCAGTTGTCAGAATGTTCAAGTAAGCTATAAATAGCCGGAAATAAAGTAAAACAAGTGTATGGCTTGCTTTCTCCACAAAGTTGCGTACTTGTTCCCTATGTACTTTGTGTTTATCAGGAGATTCCTTTGTTATAACAGGGTCTCTGCTCTTCAGCAGTTAAAAACAACTGGAAAGAATTCAGTTGGGAGAGCATGCTGTGCAAACATGTCCCTGCCACATCATGGCCGTGCTACTTCCACTGAGCACACATGCTACCTTCATCCTCCACTGTCACCTGCAGCATTGGTGGGACTAGTGTCGGCAAACAGACACATGTATGCTGTATATGAACACCAGGACTTTTCGTGGTCTTCCTCCTCAAACAGTGGTGTTGGTCAGGCATGCCAACACCAAGTAGACAAATTTTCTGACCTTACACAAAATTATCAGCAATTGTAAGAAATCAGTGTTAAGATCACGCATGTGAATCATGTCCACTGTAATGGATCTGACCACTTTGAATTGTCTTCTAAGTTTCTTAAGATGAACAGTCACAATGGATCTTAATAACAACCCAAAGACAGGGACAGGGAACAGAAGCTGTCATGTTCTGCACAACACACATCTGCCAGTGAACTCCTCTCTGGCTACCTAGGCCCTTCTGACCACAGATCCTTCCTCCAGGTCAGCAATTTTAGAGCCTGATGCAAAGCTTGCTGAGGCCTACCACAGAGGTAGGTCTTTCCCTTTGAAAGGCTGAGTGGTGTCCTCTACCATACCTGCAATACCACACCAGGCTCTACCATATCAGCAATACTTTTGTGCACCAAAGGTTGTCAGGTATTTTGCTAAACTGAGGCAAGACAGAGGTTCAGATGATCAGCTTTTGAATCTATAGCCACTACTAATAAATTTATTTCCTATTAAGAGAGGGGAAGAGTAGTGTTTATGCAGCAAGTCAATGTTTTTCAAACTAAGCATGTTGAATTTTCATGCTGACAGGAGTCAGACTTTTTGCCTCCCTCAGTGAGACTGAGTTATGTGAAGAAAGGCTCTCTACAGATGTTGCAATATCATTCATTTTAACTCAGTTTCATATTTAGTTTTGTAGCTAAAAGACATTTAATAGCATTAAGTAAAGGTGATCTCTGTTTATGGAAAGGTGTGGAAACCTGTTTGCTAACTGTGACTAATGGCAAAAGAAGCCGATTTTGTTATTGTGTTTAAAGAGGATCATGCAGTGCAATTCTTTGATTTTAGCAATCAGGGAATTTTAGAAGAAGCTGTCTGCTTATGGCAGCTTTGTATCTCATTGGAGTTACAATATCTGACAGCATGTACTAGAAGTGTTGCTATGGTAATTAAGCATTTTTCAAGGTTTGGGGTTTTTCAGATTTTTTCAGTTATTAATAAGTTTCCTAAAACAGTTTGGAAAAATACTGGTACATTAAAATATCGCTAGTTCCTCATAAACGAGCTATTTAGAGTCTAATCCTTGTCTTTTAAAAGTGCATGGCAAATATCCCACTGACTTTTTTGGAAACATGACTCGGCCTGAAATATTTGGCAATTTCTGTATTATTTCCTTCAACTATATTTTTTTAAAATCAGAAATACTGAAAGTGCCATGGTTCCTGACACATTAATTCCACCAGGGCTTTCTCAAGCCTGTTGTTTCTGGCAGCATAGTTCTGCTAACATAAGAAACTTAAGGCTCATTTCATATCTCCTGTTGCTACAGAATTGTCCTTTGTGATACTACAGCAGCTGGCCATGGTCATAACTCCACACATCTTTTCTGAGTGACTCCAAAACTTCAAGTTCTGGTAGTGATCGTAAGATGAAAACAAAGAAGGAGTTTACAGGTGAAAATAATGTTGTAGCATAAGAGCTTTCACCAGCTGCTTTCTCTCCTGAGCCCCTCTGATCCAGGTTGTGTTCCCCCAGGAATCTGCTGGCAGTATGCAATGGAGTGCTTGACCTATGAGTTGCTCCTGGAGGCAAAATACGGTGCTGTGTCCTTGGCTTCTTCCTAACTTGGCAACTAATCATTAAGGCATTGTATAAACAGCGATCCCTGTCACCGCAGTTACCGCTGCCACTGTGTTTTTCATTAAATTCAGTGACTGTGCAACGCATACAGATCAGGCCTGCATATGGATTTCTTAGGATGCCTATTTTGTGAGTTCCAAGGAATCTGAGATGGGAGATACATTCATATCAGTTCAAGCAAGAAAGTAGGATCTCCAGCCATTTGGGACAGCACGATGTTTGGTACCCAAATAAGTCTTCTAGATAGGACTAGGTACAGACAGACTTAGGCATCAGAGGAGGGGAGGTAGGTAAGATTATTTTGTTTTTGAATCACTGTCTTGGACCTTCACACCTTCTGCTTGTGTAGTTCTTTATACTCATAAATGTATTTCTTGGAGCTTGTCCTTAAGGAATTGTGAGATAGACAGTCAGCTCTGTTTTGCCAAATATACAGCAGCCATGTCTTTCTGCAGTACTGGAGTCTTTGTGTATCTTTTGTAATAAGGTAAGATAAATGAAGACAAAGGTTTCAGTCTTATTTTTTCTTATTGAAAATTCTACCACTTAATAAGGAGATAAAAGAACCAGATGGCTTGTGGTTTCAGATGATTCCTCAAGTTCTCTTTTTCTATGGTAGATTCAAGTGATCCAGAGCACATCATTTTTGAAAAGATTTCAGCCCAACTGGATCTTTCAAAGCTGTCATATGTAACCAGAGACATAAAGAATTTGTTGTCACCACATTCATTCTAGTCTAGCATTTTCAGCTTCTTTTTTGACACAGGGTTCCTGCATCATTTCCCTCTTTTTTGCAAAGATAACCTGTATAGGTAAGGTGAATAAAATAAATACATACATAGGTCTTCCGGTCTTCTCTCTTCTCCCACACTAGTAGTTCATATTATTCTGATGCAGTGTTCATAAACTGCCTTACAGCGTATCTCTTCTATAGCTTACCAAGAGTTAAGGGTGCCCATCTTTAATTCCCTGCAACTTGAAGTTAATTAATTAAAGCCTACAGGATTCAGTCTCCCAAACAATCACACACAGAATCACAGAATCACAGAATCACAGAATCACAAAATGGCCAGGGTTGGAAGGGACCTCAAGGATCATGAAACTCCAACCCCCTGCCACAGGAAGGACCATCAACCTCCTCATTTAATGCTAGACCAGGCTGCCCAGGGCTCCATCCAACCTGGCCTTGAACACCTCCAGGGACGGGGCATCCATAACCTCTCTGGGCAGCCTGTTCCAGTACCTCACCACTCTCTCTGTAAAGAATTTCCCCCTGACGTCCAACCTAAATCTCCCTTCCCTCAACTTAAAACCATTTCCTCTCGTCCTGCACTTATCTACTCTTTCAGAGAGTTGAATCCCCTCCCCTCTGTAGGCTCCCTTTAGGTATTGAAATGCTGCAGTGAGGTCACCCCTCAGCTGCCTTTTCTCCAGGCTGAACAAGCCCAGCTCCCTCAGCCTGTCTTCATAGGGGAGGTGCTCCAGTCCCCTGATCATCTTTGTGGCCCTCCTCTGGACCCTCTCCAACACCTCCCTGTCTTTTTTGTACTGGGGGCTCCACACTTGGACGCAGTACTGCAGATGGGGCCTCACAAGAGCAGAGTAGAGGGGGACAATCACCTCCCTGTCCCTGCTGGCCACCCCTCTTCTGATGGAGCCCAGGATACCATTTGCCTTCCAAGCCGCAAGGGCACACTGCTGGCTCATATTAAGTTTTTCATCTATCGGGACCCCCAGGTCCTTCTCCACAGGGCTGCTCTCAAGGACTGCTCCTTCCAGTCCGCATGGATGCCTGGGATTCCTCCGGCCCAAGTGCAAAACTCTGCACTTTGCCGTGTTGAACCTCATCGGGTTCACCTGGGCCCACCTTTCCAGCCTGTCGAGGTCCCTCTGAATGGCATCCCTTCCTTCCACTGTGTGGACTGCACCACTCAGCTTGGTGTCGTCAGCAAACTTGCTGAGGGTGCACTCGATTCCATCATCGATATCATTGATAAAGATGTTAAAGAGCACCGGTCCCAAGACAGACCCTTGGGGGACGCCGCTCATTACTGGCCTCCACCTGGACACGGAGCCATTGATGACCACCCTCTGTCTGCAGCCTTTCAACCAGTTTCTTATCCATCGAGTAGTCAACCCATCAAATCCACATCCCTCCAATTTGGAGATAAGGATGTGGTGGAGGAACATGTCAAAGGCCTTGCTCAAGTCCAGGTAAATGACATCAGTTGCCTTTCCCTTGTCCACCGATGCTGACACTCCATCATAGAAGGCCATCAGATTGTTCAAGCATGACCTTCCTCTGGTGAAGCCATGCTGGCTGTCTCGGATCACACGCCCTTTCTTCATGTGATCAAGCATGTCATCCAGGATGATCTGTTCCATGATCTTCCCAGGCACAGAGGTGAGACTCACCAGCCTGTAGTTCCCGGGGTCCTCCTTGCTCCCTTTCTTGTAAATGGGAGTGACGTGACCCTTCCACCAGTCATCCGGGACCTCACCTGATAGCCACGACTTTTCAAATATGATGGAGAGCGGCTCGGTAACCACCTCAGCCAGCTCCTTCAGAACCCTGGGATGCACGCCATCCGGCCCCATGGACTTGTACACATTCACTTCACTGTCATCGCCCATCAGGTTCGGTACGAGCCCACGAATGACCTGCTCAACCCCAGTGGCCCTGATTTTGCCCCTTCCCCCTTCATACTTAGTTTAAAGACCTGTCAATGAGTCGTGCTAGTTCCTCAGTTAAGATCCTCCTCCCCCACAGAGACATGCTACTTCCATTTGCTGCCATCATGCCAGGTGCCGAGTAAGTTTCCCCATTGTCAAAAAACCCCAAATTCCTGGATTTGCACTAACTTTTAAGCCATTTATTTATGAGGTGTGTTTTTTTGGTACCTCTCAGTATCCTGCCCTGCCACTGAAGGTATAGAAAAAAACACCACCTGCATGCCCGCTCCCTCAACTACCCACCCCACTCCCCTGGAGTCTTTCTTGATAGCTCTGAGACTTTTCTCAGCAACTTCATCATTGCCAGCCTGGACTATCAATAATGGGTAATAATCAGAAGGGCGAATCAGACCAGGAATTCTCCTAGAAATATCCCTGACCCGTGCCCCAGGGAGCCGGCACACCTCCCTATGGGTAGTGTCAGGCCAACATGTAGGGCCTTCTGTTCCTCTCAGCAGGGAGTCTCCCACAACAACCACCCTTCTGTCCTTCCGGGTGGAGGCAGTCTTGAGGCGCGGGGTCAACTGCTTTTCCCAAGGCAACCTCACGGGTTGACCTCCCTCCACACCCCCACTCACCTCCCCCTTGAGTTCCAGATCACTCTTATTTCATCTTATAACAGGAAAAACATAAACAAGCACTTTTCGCTGAAGTGCTGCAGTAAAAGCTGGCTTCAGAGCTTAAACAAGGAACTTGTGTAAATATACCCCTGGCTTTGTGCTCAGTGCTTTCAATTGTCTCCTCAGCTGTTTGATGAAAAACATGGTAACACACGGTTTCTATAGAGAAGACAGTAAATCAGCAGAAGACAGTCTCAGAGATAAGAGCATCTCTTTGACCAGTAATGAGTATATGTAATTGCTGCAGAGTGACTGGCTCAGAGTTGAGGAAGCTCTTGCATTTTTCTTTTTCTTCTTAATGGTTTCCTTTTTTTCTTGGAAAATGTGTCTGTTAAGCATGTAATCTGTGTATTTTTCCGTGCTCTTTTCTATTTTCCGTGGTCACCAGTACTCTAAATAGGCTACACTGCATGAGATGTGGCACAGTTTGCCAACAATACCAGGTCAACAGTTCTTTTTGTCTTGTTCATCTTTCACTCAGTTTTCAGGGAATTTGTTGGTGCCTGGCTAGCTGGGGCTCCACAATATGTGCTTAAAACAAAAAAAAATAATAAGAAAAAAATCAGAAAAATGAAGGGCCCGGTATCTGTAGGCATTTCATATGGATTATCTTATCCTGAAGATATTTCATGTGGCTGATAATTTTCACAAAAGATCTTTTATCATCTTCTGAACAAGCCATACTTGGAAACTGGCCAGGCACTAGTGATAGCATTGACCAATGCCAGTAAAATAATTTTCTGCTAAGGACATTCGATGAGGATTTCATCATAACTAGTTAAGGTTTACAAGAATAAAGCAAAAAATGTAGTATACAATGCTAAGCAAAAGTTCTGAGACAAAATGTACGGTTACTTGCCAGTTTAAACTGAATGGTAGTTGCTAGAGATTTTTACAACAGTAAATTCTTATTCTCAGGGTAGTTTCTTGAATTGTAATGCAGCTCTGGCAAAACAGTCTCTGAAGGAGGTTTTTTTTCAAGATTTCAGTGTTCTCATCAGCTATGGCTCAGAGTTTTGACAAATCCTCCTCCTCCAGGAATCATTCATGATATATACACTCAAATTTAGAGTTCCTAGTTAGGAATTAGTTAGATATTTAGCTATTTGTTCAGGAAGGCTTTGCCACAGCGACCATGGATTAGCACCACTTGTCAGTTTATAACAAAATCATTTTTTATAACGCTCCTGAAACCAAACAGAACTCAGTAAGAGGAAGAAACCCCTGGACCCTCAAATGTGTAGCTCAGTTTTCTCAGTCCAATAAACATCTTGGGAATTCTTGGACTCATTTGAAGTCTGCTTGAGTTTGACTCTGATAAGCTTCTAAACAAGGATTGATTTTTCATTTCCACACCTTTTCAGCAACTCAGAGTCTCTTGTCTTCACAGAGACTGTGATATCCAGGGATTCATTCTCTGATCGATGGGCAAAGCCCAAGATCTGCTAAAGAAAGCTTATGGGAATTTCCTAAGAGTGAATGACATCAGTCACTGTCAAGCAGGATTCAGTGTCCAATGACTCAGTTAAACATCAGTGACAGGAACTTGTACTGGAAGAAGTGTGTCAGAGAACTCAGACTCAACTCCAAACAATATGTCTTTTCACAGGAACCTTTTTTTTTTCAAATGACAACTATTACATGTGAGATCCATCACAAGGAGACCTTTAGATATCTTCATATTGAAACCACAGAGCAGATTGTAGAGGACACAATTGGTCATCTTTAAAATGCTCATTGTGGTCTTGTGGTAATGCTTGTTTAATACTGATAATAACACAGTCATTGCCATTAGGTTCAGCAGGGCTCTGCAAAATCTCAACCTTTTCTGGATGCTGCTAGCTTTCTAACTTGCTCTAATTCTGTTCATAGATGTAAGGGTTGCAATGTAGAAGTACTCAGAGAGGAGATAAATATTTATCAAGCTTGATAACAAAATATTATATGATATTTTTTCTTCTGTTATTTTTTTAAGGTCTATACAATATCTTGGGCTTCCAGGCCGGTGGCAAAATGCCAGTTAGCTCTTTTCCTGCCTTATTTCTTCAGTTCTGATGTTTACTCAAACCCCTCAAATTTGATTTTCCACTTACTTCAGTTAGAAGCAGCATTAAATATAGATAGTTCTGGGGTTGTCACCTTTAAGCGGGAACAAAGGAGCCTGAGTTTCTGCATTTTACTGAGCTCTTTTATGGATAATGTAAAATTTACTTATTGATATCAGAATTTCCACTATTGCTCCATGCTAGCACCATGTAACGGGTTTACTGCATTAAATAAATATGCTTTATATGGAGCTGCTCTATTGAATTGGTCTGTATTCAGGAGTTGCTTCTTGGAAAAGGGAAAAATAATTGTAAGGAAGTGATAGAGTGTTTGTAGTTTATTTTTCCATTTATAAAGAAAACAAGATGTCTCCACATAAACATAATAGAGAAGGAAGGCTCCACTTAATAAGTGAACTAATTCTATTTACACTTCATTCAAATAAGATGTACTGACCATGCTGTTGGTGTTGCACAATTTTTAACTTGTATATTCTGAACTCCGTGTGGACCTTGTGTGGGACTCAGGCATTTCCTTTCTTATGATTTTTAAAAGTTTCCAGTTCATGGAACTTGGAACATTAAGAAACTCCTGATCCTCATATTATTATTCTTTCTTTCACTCCAGGGTCAGTCACCCTCCACCGAAGCCTTCAGCTACATCCAAAGGACAAGTTGTTTAAGGCCTCTCTTCAGTGTATAGATGTATTTTTAAAAGCATGCTGTCATGGACTCTCAGGAATCCCTCTTCCTAGCAGGACCTTGAAGTCCTGCTAACTCAAGTGCAGTTGAGAGTTACTCAAGATGAGGCCTATGGAAGTCTCATAGGCAGCTGCCCCACTGCTGGAGGACTGACCACAAGGGAGCAGCCAGAAATCACAGCTTCAGGGAAATGTGACAAAAAGCAGACTCATTTGATCTCCCAGACACTTGTCTGACCAGAAATACTTGGATAAATAATTATTAATAATAATTGCATAATAAATGTGTTGATTACAGAACTTTCTCTTTTCTCAATGGAAGGCCTACAACTCACCGTGGCAGTTCTTCCTATGAGTGGGCATGTGCTACAGCATCAGTCCTTCAGTGCTCACTGATGTAGGCAGTTTAAAATAGTCTTTCTGAGTAATTATCACAGTCAATGCATCAGATACCCTTTTTGCTGTTGTCAACTTCATTTCCTTGTGAAAAATCAGTTACACAACGCATTGCCTCTGAAGTGTAGGAACATCACGCTATAGGAAAAAAAATGAAGAGAATAGTTTCTGCATAGCCAGAAACTCAGGTTTAAATCGTGTCACACAATGTAATATCAGGTAGAAATGATGCTGTATCAGAATTATTGATCTTCATGGCTGGTATTAGTTTTTATCCACTACTTGACATCTGAAGGAATAATTGCAGAAATAGGTAGATAGATTGCTATTTAATCTTGTTCCAAGCACAAGTTCAAGACTTGAATTAAAATGATAGACAGGAATTATTATAATTCCTAAATGGCTAAAACTTTAAAGCATTATTTTTGATGGTGACCCTATGACTGTATGTTTCATCAGTACTCACACACAGACTTCAAGATTTAGTAAATGATGAAGCAAAGAAAGCACACAACAGTTCTGTGTAAACAGGGGGTTGTGAATAGCAAAGAAGAGTCAGAAAACTCCAGCTGTGTTTTGGGCAAAAGGATTGCTGGTGTGCAAGACCATCAGGAGTTCCCAGTCATCTTGTGATTCACAGCTCCTCAGCTTCTACAAATAATCTGCTATTGACGTTGCATAAACATCATGAGGCAAAGACTCATGGCAAAGTGCAAATGTGAGAATGTCTAACAATTACACAAAGGGAGAAAGAGAACTGATGTGAGCAAGATGAAGTCATACAGCGCACTTAAAAAATATAATGAAGATTTTTGACTGGTACTGAAACTATTAGCCCAGTTATTGATTATATTAGAGAAACAAAGATATAGCACTAAAATAAAAAAGAGCTTGAGCAAAATTCATGTGAAGGAAAATACATACTCTAGTCTTAGGGACATTCATCAGGATGGGATTAGAAAGAAACAGAGTTAGAAGAAAAGGGTCTTATAATAGGAGGGAAGGACAAAGAAAACAAGGCTAGAGACTGAAACCTGATCCATCACTTATCAATCAGTAGGAGAGAGTTGGAAGGTGAAGAGAACAGATGAAATAGCAAATAAAATGTTCTGGAAATTACAGAGAGATGAAAAGATAAGATGCAGAGAGAGGAAGGAGTTACCTGAAAATGACTCAGAGAAAGGAATAAGAGCAATAGTTGATATGAGTTAAGAGCACTGAGCTGGGACTAGGACTACCTTTTTTAAGGGTAGCTTCTCTTAAGTATTCTGAGCTGCTTTGAGAAGACTTTTCTCTTATGGAGAAGGGAACATCCAGTGCCTGGATTGTCACAATCTCTTTTTTTTCTCCTTCTGAACTTCCAGGAGTATTGTTCTTGTCCTCTGGAAATCATCCTTCTTCAGTAAGGTATTACACATCACACTTTTCTTAGTGCCTGATAAAGAGCTGAAACAAGCTGTTTCTGACTAAGGTATTTTTAGTGCCTCACCAGTCACTGCTGTAAAGGCTTTTATGGCTCAGCATGAATTCCCTGCAGGTAGATACTGAAAGCCTAATCTACAATTATATAAAGACAACTAAAAGAAGTAACATAATATTTGCAAGCAGATCTACAATTCCTTTGTCCTGCAGGAATGCAACAAGAGGCCTAAGCTAAAAATACATTTGTTGTGTATACTTGTCTTAGCCTTTTGAGAGGAAAAGCAAATAAACAAAAGCATAAAAATAGATATAAAAGAGATAAAGTAAGAAATAAGGGAGATGAGGTCTCTTGTAGCCTAGTAGAAAGCTATTAGTAGTAGCAGAAGGATGTCAGGTGCTGCCAAATAGATCTTAATAGTGCTAGGTTAGTTTATAAATGACCGCTTCTTGTAGGGCAACAAATCTAATGATTCTAGAATTTAGTTTTTGTCTTGGGCCACATTTGGGTAGTTAATAACATCAAGAAACAATGCTTGAAATATCCAGGTGCAGTTTATCTAGCTTGACAGTTATCTCCTTTTTTCTCAGCAGATGCCTTTTTTTAATTAAACTTTTGGAGGCAGTTACCAGCTAAGATAACTTCCAGAATCTGTTAGATTCCTAATGGACAAAATTGGTCAATCCAGAATTTTAATTCTTGATGCCATGGCATCTGCACTCAGAAGAGGGCAGGACAATCGTGGATTCCTGCTTCAACCTCACTGCTCACTACACTGCATTTGCTTTCCTTAGAAAAGTCTTAGCCTCCAGACAGATGGTAGGGTCTGGCATGGTGATGCTCCCTGCAATCAAAGCTCATATTTCCCCCAAGTGTACACATACTAAATCTATCACTCAGCTCTATAGTATATGTGCTGGTCAGCTGGGTGTCTGCTATCCAGGATCTCCATGTCAGCCCAGGGCAGGAGAGAGTGGTGGTCTCTCAGTTGGTCTCGTTTCATGATAGTTGAAGGTTTTGGGGTTTGTCTTTCACACTCTCTAGCTGTTCCTTTCTGCCTTTAGCTCTGTGGGGGACCACCTTCCCAGCATGCAGCCAGGGGAGCTGAGCAGCTCAGGAAACAAGAAGAAAAAAATCTCCATCCTTCCAAAGCAGGATTTTTTTCAGGATTTGTCTCCCACAAAGACGATTTGATTGATAGCTTTTGCACCTCAGTTCAGCACAGCATTTCTTCTCTTGAAAGAAAAGGAGGAAGGGGGAATGGGGAATGGGGGAGAGGAGAGGAGAGGAGAGGAGAGGAGAGGAGAGGAGAGGAGAGAGGAGAGGAGAGGAGAGGAGAGGAGAGGAGAGGAGAGGAGAGGAGAGGAGAGGAGAGGAGAGGAGAGGAGAGGAGAGGAGAGGAGAGGAGAGGAGAGGAGAGGAGAGGAGAGGAGAGGAGAGGAGAGGAGAGGAGAGGAGAGGAGAGGAGAGGAGAGGAGAGGAGACAGTCATCTGGATAGCCCTAGTTATTTTATTATTCCCTTTTTCAGGTCATACCTTGGTACACACCAGGATACATTGAACTGGGAATCAGAAGTATCAGGCTCTCCTGGAAATTGAGGCTGAGTTTCTATCTCTGGACAGAGAGCCAACCCACAGAGAATTTAAATGACCTCTCTGGATCACAGTGAGAGCTTGGATGAGATGCTCCGTTGCACTGTGTGAAAGCAGAACCTTGAGCCAGGCAGTATTTGGGAGGTGGTATTGAGCTGTTTCAGTCACTCTCCTATTTAGCTGACCTAACAGTGTTGGGAACAGATAGTTACTTCAGATATTGTCAGACAGTAGGTACTGCAGTCCATGCTCATAACCTCACAGAGGGAGAGGGAAAATGAGAAAACTGTGAGCCATTAAAATAGTAAAGCTGTAATTGATATTTGCTAATATGCAGGCAGAAACACATGTTAATGGAGCTCACTATAATACTCAGCAACAGTAGCAGTCCAGACTGCACATGAAAAGCATTAAAGTCATGTAAAAACAATGCTGATGTGGAGCTTTTTTTTTGTTTGTATGTTTGTTCTTTTTTTCTTCTTTCTTTTTTCTTCTTTTTCTTTTTTTTTTTTTTTTTGGAGGGGAAGGGGGATACATTACATAAGGAGATGTTAAATGTTAAATGTTTGATTTTTGCTCTTTAGTTTGTCACAGGAGGAAGAATTATACACACGTAACTACATATTAAAAAGATTTACTACAAAATATTGCATGCCACACTGTTGCTTTTTTGAAGCTTGCATTTCTTTTCATAAACATTTTTTTACTTGACAAGCTGAAAATTGCAATGAGCACATCCCTTATCATTTATTTTGCATTTTATGTATTTTTCATAGATACAGCTTTAAAATGTTTGTAATAACTCTTTAAAGCTGAACCTCAATAATGGAAAGGAAGGTTGGAAACTGATAAATGTCCTGATGGATCTATTGGCTGAAAAATATTGTATTTGGCCAAGTGGAGAAGAAACAAAAGCCATAAAAAATAATGCGTAGAGCAATGTATTTACATTCTTGTCAGAAATTTAATAAGTATATTCAGCAAAATTCTTCTGGCAGATTTGTCAGGCATTTAACGCTTTGCTACCTTAGAAATAGGTTCCATTATTGCTAAATGCATGGAAGTAAGCAGTAGTCAATTATATTTCAGTTATATTGAAAAATAATTGCCAAGTGCCTTATACCCACTCTCTAGATGGTTCGTGAAATCAAACATCTCTTCCCCTCTCACTCCAGTAGTGGATCACAGCAGTTGTCTTTTGAGGGGTGAGAAAGCTTTTCTATTAAGATGTCATTTCTTACAAAACATACCATAATTGTATTTTAGTGACTGATCAGCAACTCCATATTATCTGAAATGACATTAAACAAAAGATATCAAATGAAAGTAAGTATGTTTTGAGAAGTATTGATTTTTGCAGTTCATTGCTTTCATTTCATGCACACAAATTTGAAAACTGTAGTGACTTCCAGTGAGTCAGATTTTAGTATAAGGTAGGCAAGGTTCAACTGTGCTTCAAGAGCTAATTACTTTTCTACCAGAATAAACTTGAAAGAAGAGAACAAAATACCAGGCTGCAAGTAATTCTTTTAGTATTAATTCAGACTTTGTGGTTGTCCAAAAGGCTTGATTTGTCACAGTCATGTCTTTCTATTCAAGCTTGAAGTGAAAAGTACAATCTTGTGTTTCTTTTGGTACATAGCAGGGTAGAAATGAATGCCACTAATTCATCTCAAGCTTGGGTAGGAGGAGGAGTGGGCTTATTCCTCAGCTAAGTTTTTTATATAAATAATACTGCTACCTCCCTCTTCTTGTGGTTTATTTCCTCTCTCAATCTGAATTATTTTGCAAGAAGCTGAAAAATCTATACCTTAAGTCATAGATCCATGAGACACCTTGAGCTGGAAAGGACTCATGAGGATCACTGAGCACAACTCCTGATCCCACATGGAGGTAAAGCACTAAATGTTCAGATAAAAGAGGACCACACCAGCTGCCTCCCCAAATCCCATAAATCCAAAAGTCTAAAAGAATCAGACCTGACTTTTTCCTAACTTAGAAACTTGCTCCCATCTCTAATTATACATCATAATTCGGTGCAGTCACTGGCATAATTGGCCATCTGTGTACTTTCATATGTGTGAAACAAACACTGGGAAAGGTTACACAGGGATGGTGCCACTAATGCTCATGGAGAGGCAATGGAGGCAAAACTTCAGAGCTGGATTTGAGATCCATTTTGCAAGCAAAATGTGATTTTTCTTCTTGATTTTGAGAGTTATGAAAAGCCTAGACAATTTAGACAAGCTAAATGGCAGGTGGAGAGGCAAGGGTGGGACCAGAAGGCTTGCAATTTGTTTCTGGAGAAAAACAACTTTGTTTCTCATAATTTCTGCTCAAGTTTGATTTACTTCTGGACACAGTCCACTATTAATTAAATAGATGACAGTATTTCAGAGGCTGCTGCAGCTCTGCTTCCCCAGGTCTGGACAGTGGGGAAGTGATTCCAGGCAGGAACACTCATACACAGCCAGCCTCAGGAGTGGACACAGTGCCTTACCTGGATGAATTCCAGTAGTTGGTCCCACGTTCCTCAGTTTCCTCAGCTCCTTAGGTTCACTATGCATGAAGGTTCACAGTCTTACTGGTACACCCATCTCTTATCCTACATGCCTACACGTCCAGCTTGAAGCACACTGGCATTCACACATTCCTACTCAGAACAGAAGATGGCTATAAATAGGGTTTAACCAGAATATCAGTTAGGCTGCGGTGATCTAGCACAGAGCTCAATCAGACAAGCACACTGCCTGCTAGCCCGCTTACACATAGCTAGGCCCTTTTGTCCCTTCTTACCTCAGTTTTCCCCAGTTTGCCTTGACCCCTTCCTTTTCCCCACCTTTGTCCCATCCCCAAAGTATCCCGTAAGTCTCATACACCCCTGACAGCTTCTGAGGTGTTCAGTGCAGATGGTTTAACTCACCTTGGTGGTTTTGCACCACACGCAGTAGGTTAACACTCCTTTGGGCAGTCTCAGGTGCAGCAGATTCAGTGTGCTCCATTTTCCCTGTTACTGGGTTGCTACGGCTCCTCTGCCTCATTGTTCATCTGCTCCTCACCAGACCTTTGCAGTCTTGGTGATTAGCCTTTAATCACATAGACTGAACATCTCCTCTATAGCTGTCTGTGCCAGAAAGGCCAGGAGTGTCTGATAATGAACTGGGTGTGAAGATGATAGCAATCCTATGGTGCTGCAGAACTAGAGAGAGCTGGTCTTCTTTTATAATTGGTTTTGACATTCTGCCAAATAAAGCCCTGGGGAGTACATATACTCCTGGAGAGGTATTTTCTGGAGGCTGCAGTGCAGGGTAGAAATGACCCTGCTTACAATATAAAAGTGTCATTTTTCTGCCAGGTCCCACATCCCAGTGGGTTAGAGAGGTCTTACCCAAATTTCAAACTAGATTAATACATTATACTAATGAAATACCTTCTACTGTCTTATTGGAAAAAAATAATTATCCTTCATTTTCTTGATGTAGTTGTAGAAACTTATTAAACAGCTCTCATATTTTTACCCTAGCCAACAGGAGATTCTGGAGGTGCAGAGGTCTCTCTCTCCTCCCCAAGGGGCAGCCCAGGGCCCAGGCAGGCAGACAAGCTTTGGATGCACAGCAGGACTCTGCCCAAGCCCCATGCAGCCAGGAACTGCTGGCTATGAGCCCCTCCTTAGCTTAAAGTCACCCAAGAGAAGTGGCATCAGTGCTGTGACATGCCCTGTACCAGACTGAAGCCCAAAATACCCTCAGGGATAGGGAAAGAGAAGAATGGGAAAGCACTGTTATCCTTGAGAGGTAAGCAGCTATATGCATTCTCAAGGAAATCCCTTCTGTTTGGACACCACTGCTGTTCTCCTCTGCACTAACCTTCAGTAAAAATTTTTCATGAATGGAAAAATATCAAACTGGAACAATTTTTTATTTTTTTCCCCATGCCACTGTGGAGTATTAGTATTATAAAAGCAAATAATTAATTAGAAATTCATCAGGTAGAAGTGATGGTGCATCTCTCAGGGAATGATATGCAAAAGATGTAGCTCACAAAATCGATTTTCAAAAGATCTTTTGGAAAACATTTCAAAAGGAGTCTGTTAGTGATTCACTAGTGACACTGAGCAAAATGGCTCTTAAAACACCGAACAACTTGCATAGGGCAGAGTGTTCTTGAGAGGCATTACAGAATTTAATATTCAGAGATTGTTCATTTATTACTGTCTTCTTTTACCTAAGTTGGCTTCCTAATGATTTTTTAAATTACAATATTTATTTCATCTATTTTAATACAATAATATACAGTGTAGGCTCTCTTTAATGTAAATTTGAACCACATGAAGACTTTTTCCTTAAAGAAAACTATGTTTTGACTGGTACAAGGGACATAAGAAAAGTACATGTCCCTATTCAGTGTTTGTGGATGTCTGGGTGTCTTTTGGATACAGAAGAGATGGGCTTTGCCTAGAAGTACAGCAGTTTCTGCTATACCTGTGTTTGGGATAGTTCCTAGTAATCCTGAGACACTGCAGGTACCAAGACAAGTTGCACTGCCCATGCATGCATGCACAGAGCAGTAGGAAATGGCAATCCATGGTTGTTACCACAGTGGTAAATTGGGGCCTCACCTTCCCTTCTTCCAGTATGGACAGCCCAGGGTGCTCTACCAGAGGGTTTGGCAACCTGCACTGAAACACTGTGCCTGTGGATCTCAGTCACTCACATTCTTGTGCATGTGTCTTCCCATATGTAGAAACATGGTGTCTGGGAGGTTCTTTATTCTTGCAGCACACCAAGGTTTTGTGTATAGTCAGCTGCACTCCAGACCTCTCATTTTTTCCTTAAATGTCGCTTTTTTATTTAGAATTTTACTTTACATCATGCCAGCTGGAGGTTTAAATATTTCTCCAGAAACTGGATCATGAAGCCAGTGCACCTGGTGGTGAATAAATCAAAGCTGCAAAGCTGCCACTGCCACGTGCATTGCCATTTAACTGATGGTACAGATATAGTATCAGAGTTGGGTGAACAGTCTAAACACACACTTATAAATAATAACCTAAATGAGTCCCAAACACTGTTCTAAGTTTATGACAATTTCAAATTCACATTTAAATGAAGACAGGCTATTAGCTTGCACACTGGGTCTAAAGGGATGCTTCAGCTGGCAATAAATTTCAAGAATTCTATTTGATGATGACAATGAGAATTTGCTATTTGCATTCCACTGTGTTCTTTTGTCCTGAGATGAACCCAGCAATGCAAGAGTTACCCCATCAACAAAGCCCAGATAACCAATTCTTTGTTACAAAACACTCTCAAGATCTGCACATGGGAAACTTTCTGCAAACCAATTTGAAAATCATTTTGAATAATGAGCGAATCTGAGGATGTCACAATCTGCCTGCACACATTTCTCAACTGCAGGAAGAGGTGAAATACAACCATTTATACATGACAGATTAAACAATGAAGATTTAACTTGCTTGGTGATGTGTATCTCTGTGAAGATTCAGGTATGGTCCACTGCTGACTTTGTACCCCTACAGACATAAGGATGGATTAAATTTGGGCAGCTGAAGTTTTTCCCATTGTTAAGGCAGGCAGGTGTGATCTGCTTTGTGAATCAGCACTTACACTGATTGTCAGAAGAGTGCATGAGGATAAACCAAAATGAGAACTCACCCACCACCATTTTACAGCTGAAAACTGCAAAGGATGAAAAGCTGCTGTCTGGTGGCAATCATGGCCACAACGGAGAGGGTAAGTGAGGTCAAAAACATCCAGTCAACCCTCTTACCTCAAGTGTGGTTGAAGCCCTTTTTTTTTCTCTCAGCTGTTGCTCCTACCCTTCCATCCATCCACCCACCCAGTCTTCTCACCAGCTGGCACGAGCGCATATGCATAAGCTTGAGGCCAAGAATTGTGGGTTTTTTTGCATTGGTGATTCATCCACCTTGCAATGAGGTTGCAGGCTCAATCACACTGGTGCTGATAACTCCCTACCTGCTTTCTCACAACTCTTTTGGTATCCAGAAGCACAGGCAAATTCAGTGGGGAGATGGTATCGATCAGTAATTTTCAATATGGCAGTCTGGTCGAAATTCTACTAAGAACCATAAAAAATGCATGAGATGTAGAAATGACCCCATTGAGATTAATCTAATGCAGGAGCTCAAAACTGAAAGGCCTCTTGGCCCTGCAATCAAGATAGTGACAAACTTTGGCATTATCTACTTGAAGATCCTGCTTCTGAATAGGTGGGCAAAATGGTGGTCAACCCTTCTGAGCTGAGGAGCTCACCTGCATTTCAATGCTCACCTTGTTAAGAAGAGCTGTCTTCTGCTCTCCTGGCCTCCTTCTGAGGCATGCGGCTGTGGGGGACCCACTAATACAATTCTAGCAGCTAACTCAAGTCCCAAAGGCACTGAATTGTCTTCTAGCAATGTTTTCATCTTCTCACTGACAAAAGGATGCTGCAGATAAGCAGGTGTCTAAAGTATCTCCACACCTAAGCTAAAGTAACATACATCTCCCACAGCTCTGTCCCTTCTTTCCCAGCAGCCATTTGTCAGATCTTTATATATAGCGGTCTTCTAAAAGAAAACAGGGAGATATAAATTCAGAGAAAAAAATCAGGCTGAAAACCCTTTCATAACTGACACTCCCACAGAGAGGTAAGAACAAAAGAAGAAAGGCCAGGACAAAACATCTCCAAGTGGTGCCAGGGAGCTGGAGGAGGGAGACACATGCCTGCATTTTCTATTGCTGAGCAACCAGGAAAAAAACCCATATCATATATAACTAGTATAAGGCACTTGAGGTTTTGTTGTTTTTTTTTTTTCCTGTTGTTTTTGCTTTGAATTTAGAAACTGTAAAGTTACAATCTATTTGCAGGAAACTTGAAAGCTGTGGCACAGATCTATGGAAGAAACATCTACAGATTATAGTTTAGGAAGATATGTCCTAAAAAATTTCTGTGCAAAAAGTTAGTAAATTGTCATGGTTTTATGATTTTTGGTTATTGGCATTCCACATCATAACATCATGTAGTGCACTGCGAGTTAAAGTGTTAATGCTCCAGTTCTGGAGCAGTCTATCCATTCCATATCTAATGAGCAAAGGAAAAAAAGACGAGTATATGAAGAATGGAAATAGTCCAAACAGTTCATTGAGTTAATGATCAACAAAATCATCTAATATAATCCAGATTTCTCACCCTTCAAACAGTGCTGGCAAGTGACATCCCATCCTGTACAGCTTGCAGGTTGCAATCACTGTAAGAGCTGTCTCATACAAGATTGTGCTTGACCTCCTCTACTTCCTTTTCTCTATTTTTCCTCTATTTTTCCTGAATAGATAATGTCTGAGAATAAATCATCTGTATTTGTTCAATAGAAGATGCAGAGGTTTTCTTCGCCTAGTGTGTTTTGTGTCATTCTGTAATTTGTACAGCATAACCCGGGCCTGAACTATATATCAGTACTTTCTTTTGCATACCTGTACAGCATAAGAAGATTAAATATATTTATTTAGGACATATTTCTTGTCTGAACTATTCTCCAACCTCTACAATAACAGACTGCACAGCTTTTCCAAACAGTATTTTCCAAGCTCCACAGCCCATTGAATCTATTTTTTGCCACAGAATGTAATATGAGTCAGCAGTTGCAACCTTGTCATTTCTACCACAGACACAGGACAGCTGACATCTCCATCTTCCAAATAGTCCTTTATGTATTTCCATGCATTCCAATGTTATCATTATATGGTTCGCCATTTGCTTCCTTTATTTACTTCTTTTCTGACCCTTTAAATTTTCTAGCCCCTTTATTATTATCATTGTTTGCCCCAAATGAGACACGAGACTACATCTTTCAGGAAGAACAGAACCTGTTGCAAGACACAGCTGAGCTGCCCAGCTATGGATTTTCAAAGAGGAGAAAGGAGATTCTTCCTTGTTTATTGCAGTTCGCATATGTGCTTCCCATTCTCAGCATGGAGTTTGCCTACTTCTCATCATTAATATAATTTTCTGATATATATCTGTTACCCTTGATCAGCCATCAACTTCTATCTTAAAACTACAGAATATAAAAGGACAGGCTACTACAAAGAGTAATCTTCACAGCCTATAAGAGAAACTTGTCATGGCAAGCATCAAGACTTGCAAAATACATTGTGATCCCAGATGTCACACGTGGTAAGACAGAAAGACAACCAGACAAACCAATGTTCAGTTCTGTTCTGCCCTAGATTATGGTACTTGAAGCTATTAGAGCTACTTTTAATGAAACTATTGGAAAAAAAAAAAAAAAAGTAAGGTAGATTCAGATATACAGCACTGAAATTTTGGGGTGGAAAATTGGAGGGGAATACTTACTGCTTGCTGTAGCATCATTCTTAGAAACCTGAATACAAGATTAAAGAAATGGGTTTCATGAAGATCATTACTAGTAATAGTTCCTACTCTTGCAAGTACACAAGTGTCAGAAAGCTCCCACGTGAGGAGTTGAAACTGAGACTGGGACTGAACAGCTCAACCTGTAAATAACATCTCTGGAAAATATGGAAATCAAGGCAAACCACTCAGAAAACTGATTTTTAAGCATCACTGGAAAGGCCAAAGCTGAGAAAGTGAAAAGGTGACAGGTAAACTAATAAGAAGGTTTTAATCATGGTGTTTGGATATATCACAAAAAGAAAAAAACAAACAAACAAACAAAAAAAAAACAACAAAGAGGCTTGTGCAGTACATGCAGTCATTCCCACTTCAGAGGCTGTTTGCACATAGACTTTCCCTGAAAGCACAGAGGCAGCTTGCCACGGAGAGAGGTGCCACTCAGCAGCTGGTGCCTTTCCTGACATATATTCAATGATTTGGAACAGGAGAGTCTGATTCACAAAAAAGCATGAATAATTTGAATTTCATAAAGCACAGACTGCTAAACACTGATTCATGACAAAACATCATTCTCAATCATCAGTATTGTGATAGTGACTTAACAACCCAGTCAGAACCAGTATAGCTGTCTTTGATAAGTCAGAAGGAGATGATGCAGCCTAGAAGTGCACAAGATCCTACTGAAAAACAGTGGAGTGGAGAAAAAGATCGATGAGGGTGTGACTGTGTGACAAGTTTTGAAACATACATCATAAATTCTGTACTTTCCTCATGTAGATTTTAAGCAAGGCCTCAATAAATCCTACCAGTCAGTAGCTAGGTGATAACATATTGTTATCATATGTGGTCATATTGTCTCAAACCTTTGTCAGAGGACAAATTGTGCTCAAACCCACGTAGCCTACATGATTCTTGCTTTACACAGCTGAAGTCCACCATGACAAAGAGAGAGCATGCTGACTTGGATGTAGGACAAAATCTTGCAGTGTAGCTGCTTTTGCACTAGAAGTCTTAATTAAAGTAACTACCTGATCAACGTACGCTATACTCCCACTGTGTTCCAATAATTTAGTGGTGTGTATTCTTAAGGTCTTTTGGGAAGAGCAAAAAAAATTATTCTTAACCAGGTCATTTCTCATTTTCCGGTTGCTGGAAGCAAAGCAAAAAATGCTTAAAATTTAGAAAATGACTAATGGGGTTACTGTGAATTTTTGGCATTGGTGATTTTCTTATGATTAATGACTTTACTGTTTCCCCAACCTATAGTATCATAAATTATTATCACAAAGAGAAATATTATAAATCAGTCCCTATGGGAGAATTAACAAGTAAACTATAGCAGCATAATATTAACATACCAGACATTCTGCACAGGCCATCACAAATCAGGCTGGAATTATTAGCTAAGATGTACTACCACATGAATGCACATCTATTGTCTCTGCTCCCACAAATTCATGTAACACTTTCAACAAAAGAATCTTCCTTGAATCAGAAGCATGGAGCACAGACAGATCACTGGGAAAACATTCTCCCAAAGTTACCCCTGTCTTAACAGTTATGAGGCTAGGGGAGAATTTACCTGAGGTTATTTCTGTCACTTTGTTGACATCAACAAATTATCATTCTATCTTTTTCCATCTTTGAGGCAGATATGACAATATCTACCTTTTATGTAGCCAATGTTCTAGGGTTTGTTTTTTTTTTTTTTTTGTAAAGCTTGTGCTGTGCCTTCATTTTTGCTTCCATTTCTACCAAAAACAAACAAACAAACAAAAAAAAAAACCAACCTGATTTTCTCTCTTTTTGGATACTGCATTCTGCAGTTGGGGGAAAAAAAAAAAAATGCACAAAGCACACCTACACATGTTTTTGGTGACCTTAAGTCCACTACATTATTTAATCAGCTTGCTTCTGGACTGTCATTGTTCTTGTCAGAGTCTTGATGGTTTGAGCATGATCACTGTCACGGAGCCTTTCAAGTGTTTCACAAACATTTTCATTCATTTTTTTGTCTTTCCTCAATTTGCTGCAATTCTTCCTATTCTCCAGCACAATTACATGGCCAAGATTTAAAGTAATGAAAAGGCAAACAAATTATGGTTGTTACATCAATTAAACACAAAAATAACCAATTTGCTCATTCTTCTTTTGCAAATGCATTTCAGAGACTGCTTTAATTTCCCCACATGCAAAAATGGCAGTTCTAGGTATTTCTGTTTTTACCTAGAAGTATTCTTTCAATGAAAATATATTTGATATTTTGCAATAGGTGAAAGTTAAGATTACTCCAAGAAAATGACAGTGCTTTTCACAGAATGAAGTACCACAAGTTTGTGATGAAAGCTTCAAAGAATGCAACCTCTGGAACCACAGGTATAAAACAGAAATAAGTGTTTGGGAGTAGAAAGCGTCACCTTGTTACCTACAGCCAAAGTGCATGCTTATGTGAAAAATGTCTTTATCAAAATGTCTTTATCAAAATGTCTTTTGTACCTGTGCAACTACAAAGGTGTTGAATGGTGATCATTCTTCACAACCACACCAATCTTATTTTTTTGTGTGTTTTTGTCAGAGGACTTTTGTGCTACTGTTCATAAGACAAATAGGATTTGCATTTCAATTAACACAGAAAAGCTCACAAATACATGGGTGGAAGCAAGGGATTTTGCATCTTCTTGGTTTAGCTCACTTGGGATCTCATCAGTGCTCCTTAGCACAGGGTCACCAGTTTGTCAGTCAGGAATTTCTTCAGTGTTCAGAGAATGTTTCCCCATTAATGTTCCTTAAAGTATGAAGACTTGCTATAATTTTAACTAAAATCTACTTTTTCATTTTTTTCTTGGAGTCCACAACACCACCAAAAGTGCACTAACAATACGGTTTGGAAATTTAAAGTATCTCTTATAGCCTACTTAGCAAAAATTCCCAGCTCTGGCTGACATTATTGAAAAGGAAATCGTTCCTGAATGATGCACACAACTGGATACTCCAACTCTTCACCACCTCTTGAACTGATTTTTCAATGCAGTGATTTCCAGTTTTATCCCACTTTCGGTTCATTGTAAAAGCATCTGCTTATTTCTTTGCCCATATCAAACCGTTTGCTGTGTAGTTTTTGTCTGTTCACAATCTTGCGTAACAATTTAGGATTATAGAGAATTTATTCTCTGAATACTATATAAGTGTTACTGATGAGTATACTTACTCATCAGTAAAAGTAAGTGTTTAGACCACATGTCTTTATGAGTTTATAGTCCTAGCTTAATTGGTGGTTACACTGGGAGAAAAACAAGGAAGCAGCACAGAGAGAGCAAACCCCTGAGTAAATAGGAAGGAGGTGATTTGCCACCTGTATTGGAGGCCTTCCTCCAAAGCCAAGAGCTGGTAGGCCTAGGAAGTAAAACTTCAGAGCATGACTATGCAGCTTATAACTAATGGCAAAAGAGAAAAGGAGGGGCCAACGGTTTTACCTGGTTAGAGGAAGAAACATAGAGGCTGTGTAAGAGTGCTTTGAGGCCACCCTGAGCTACAGCTGAGGTAAGTGAATATATATAGCCTATTTCGAGACCTGTTTTCTTAGGAAATAATACTTGGAGACAGTTGGCTGGTTTTGATTGCTCTTGTAATTACACCTGGAGAGAATAGAATTGCAGACACTGAAAATAACTCAGCTCTGCCAAGGTAATCACTGTTTGCACAGCTCTGTGGGTTGGTTAATCAGGTGACTTTGCTTGGAGGTATGTGATGGTGAGAGAGGTGAGATCTGATGGGAGAGGTCTCAGAGGCTGATCTCTGTTTCCTGCAAGGGAGGCTGGATGATGGCAAAGTCCTTTTCATCCCTATTATGGTAGCATGGACGCTTGCAATTTTGTTGCCAGAAAATCAGAGATTGCTTCTAAACAGTCTTTAGATGATGGAAAACAAAGCATAGCTGAAAGACTGGCTTGCTCCCTGACCTCTCAGCATGTCAGAAGTGTCAGGCTGCAAATGGAGGCAGCATACACATCTTATCCACCGCTGTGGTAGGTGATGTTAGGATACATTCAGGGCAGGTGGGAAACGCTGAGGTTGCAACCAACCTCTGTATCTCAAAATAGGCACTGGGTGTGTGCTACTGCTTGTCTATATGATATTTCATGAGTTTTCTTGTCCAGAATTGTCAGAAGTCACTTCCAGTCTGTGTCCAGACACCTGTTCACATTGTTGTAGTGTTGTATCACTAGCACACAGTTTCTTTTGTTGCTTAGAAAGGAAAGAAGATATTCCCAAGGTGTGCTGAGACAGACAAAATTATTCCTTCATAGGGAAGTGTAAAAGTGATTCCTCTGTGCATTATTAGCCACGTGAAACCCCAGATGGGCAGTTCTTGATACATGCTACAACCAAGGCCACCTGTGGTAGCCCTGCACCACAGGAAGCAATGAAACTAAGTCTAGGCTACCATTTATAGAAACAAATCCCTACTTCTTTTTATTCCACTGTATCATGTAGCTCATCTTGGAAAAGGGCTGATGTCCAGATGTGACAGAGATTTACTAGATTAGTAAGGATTGGCCTGTTTTTGAGGAAGTTAGAGGAATGAGAAGTATGACTGACCTGATAATTGTGGCAGATATTTCTTTTTGCAGGGCTCTTTCCATAGACAGTAGCATTTTGACTGAAACAAATAGATGGTGTCATTATGGCTTTGTTCTGTTTTCCACTTTGCTGATAGGTGCTGCAGTGTACTGTACAACTAAACACAGTAAAATAAAAGCTGGATACATGCATAATTTGTCTGCCTCTGTACCTGAGAGAAGCAGGTTCACACTAGAGAGAAACATCAATGAAATTGTTTTTCCCTGTGGAACTCAGTTTCATCAAAGCCAGACACACTGCAAATCTGTCCATTTTGACAGAATATCATTTACATGGGAAAATTTCTAGGAGCATCCCTTGAAACAAACCATTTCAATTCAAAATTTTAAAATGATCTTTCAAACAAGTAAAAAATATACTAGTATTAGCATATTTTCCTGCTGAGTTTTCTATTTGCTTATCAAAATATGATGTTCAAGAAGCCAAAACTGAAGCAGAATTTGTTTTCACTGAAATGATTGATGTCATTGCATGAATTTCCTGTAGAGAGAGTTTCAAACTTTTTGAAGGGAAGAAATGTTTCTAGCTCAGAAATAAGTTAAAATTTCAGGATTCCATAGTGTTCCCTGAGTTTTGTATCTCAGAGGGTGAAGCACCAGCAAATACTTATTCCTAAATGAAACAGGAGCCACAAGACGGCCTTTGTTTGAAGTCTCTGTTTGATACTGTAGAAAAAAGATAGCTGGCACGAGTGTGCTCTGCCAGCTATTTAGGTATTCATCTCAGTACTCCCCTGTTGAGCCACATCTGATAAAGCAGATCTACACACAACCTGCCATGGCTGTTGGTGCACAAATAATCGGAAGGAAGAATTACATGAATAGGAGCATCTTAGTCCATAAAGTGCAGCAGCCTGAGCAAAGCATGTGTTGCTGCACTGCAGACTAGACTGATCCCAGGTGCTACTGTAAATCACAAAAGTAGAGGCTTATGTTTCTGATTCTTTCATGCCAAGTACCAAGTATCAAAGCAAAACATCTACATCAAGACAACATATCTCAAAACAAGGGTGCCATGCTAAACAAGGAAAATTGCCTGAGCTGTCAGTTGACCCTGGCTACACTGTAGTATAGGCCTGATGAAGCTTTTCACTGGGAGGTTTTACGCTTACAACTGCTCTAAAGAAAATAATTCAGAATGGTATTTTCAGAAAAGAATTAAGCTGTGGTTCCTCATTTTCTTTCTCTTTAGGTGCCATGTGTTAGTCTATGTTAGAACTGTGTAAGTACAGCTCTGTGTGTCTTTGCTCAAAAGTCAGGTTGGTCTAAGAGCAATTCCTTTGAGAACATTTCATTTATTTTATGCGCAGGGTGTTGTTTGAGCAGAAGGCTGCAATTAATGACTGCATTATTAGGCTTAGCACAAACAAAGTACATGTACTTTCCTCTCCATTTGCAGAGCAGCTGGTAGAAAAATTAACTGACCTTCTGTGATTCCTATGTATTGTCAGCGAGCATAGTATCAGTCTGTCACTTCCTTATGTCTTCTGAAAGCAAAGCAGACCTACTTATTTGTAGTCATTAGCTCTTATTTGGAAGGCAAGGGTAACACCAAGATCACGTTGACAGTATTCAATACCTGATTATCAGATTTCTGCAAACTTCAGGTTAAGTTTAACATTAAAAAGAATATAAAAGCTTAGAAGGAATTTAATGACTGTTGAGTTTAATCTTTGCAGATTCTTCTTTCAAGCAGAAGAAACAAGGCGTGAGCAGATACATTTGTTCAGTGAGAATTTGAGATTGTTTCTCAGCAACGACAACAGAATGAAGTAGAAAGTAGTTCTGTAGCAGCTCTTGAAGTAATGACCTCATCCAAAATTTTAATCAAAATAGCAAATACTGCACAGAACACTTAGAATGTAAGTCAATTTGAAGAGCAAAGTCCTGGTTCTGTTGTATGGGATCATCAAATGTTTTTTTTTAATCATTCTTGTTTTTTGACATGTGTACATACTAATCAGGTAAGCATATGATCCCAATTCAATCTAGCCATGTGAAACTCTTCATTAAATGGAGAATTACTTTTCTCTGGAGCTAGTAAAAGCATTACTGTGAAAAAAAAGAACAATAAAATATGAATGGCTTTCAGCAAGTGTACTGAAACAGCACCAACATGTCTACAGGAAAGGTAGCACCCACACACCAGTTCCTGGCACCACCTGGGTCACAGAAGAAGCTGATGTCTTACTGGGAAATGCTTATTAGAGTACAGACAATTTCCAAGTGGAGATCAAATGATTAAAACTTAAAAATGTTTGTCATATACAATCACTTCACGTAGCTGCCAAAAAGAATATATTTCTCTATGATTTCTGTAAGACAAGCAAATAACCAGACTGTTAACTTCTGTAGTCTGTTGGCCTTGAGTTATCAACTTTTTGTTTCTCCCAAATATTGTTAATTTGTGAATATTATTTCCTGGAATAAAAGAGGTATAAATCCATCGTTTTCACTGAAGTGCATGTCTCCTCAGCTGGGGCCTTGTTTACCTCCAGTGATGCTAGTATGAATCAGGTTTTTTAACTCCTCCAGAATGATCTTATTTACAACAGTATGAAACCAGTACAACTGAGAAAAGGGCAGAACTCCCATTCAGGTGAAACATTCCTGGATCAGAAATGTTCCTCTGCCCTGCTGCTAAAATCTGAATGCAATGTCTTCAAAAATTCAAGTAAAGGAAGATCTTTTTGCATGCCTCTAGATTTCTGAATTTCTAGGTTCCACCTATTTCATATTTTCAAACTTTTCTAGTTTGCTGGAAGTGAATATCTAGATTTAGCTTTCTTTTTGTTTTCTTTTTGTTTGTGCATATTTCCTACTGCAATAATCCCTGGTTTGTGCTGGTTCCTGAACCATACCTGGGAAAACTTCAAAATCTATGAGCTGTTTGTGAATTCTGGTTTACCCAAGCTTATGCAAGGAATTAGCAGGCCAGACAGCCAAGTTTCTGAGTCTAAGAACATCTCCTGGTGCTGCTTCTTCTGCTTCTTTTATTGCTATTGTTGTAGCCAAAGCTCTGAACCAAAGGAAGCATCTGAAGTTAATGACCACAGTCCTGCCTCTATCTACTAGTATGTGTCCACCTCTATAAGAGTAGAGGAGGAGATAAGCAACATATAAGAAAGTGTTTATTGCTTACTACTAGGTCTGGACTCCCGGTATGTATAAAATTCTGTCAGAGGGATCATCTTAAATACAAAATGATAGGTACAAAGTCTCTGATACATTCTTTATCTGTATCAGTGTGATTACCAACCACTAAAGTTGAGTGTATCCGGTCAACAAGAAATGACACTGTCATCACAGCTCCGTTCCACCACATGGGCAGACAAATCTCTCTTACAGAACTTGGCAGATGTTGCAGGAAGGTTTCACACCTAAACATTGTAGTAAAAATCACAGAGGTATGGAAATAAACTGAGCAACAGGAGGAAAGACATACTGGATGTTGCTGCTTTGCTCTGAGAAGCAAGGCTGTGGTTTCGTGACACAGAGGTTTCGGAATTTTCTGGGGATCATGCAGACCTGCAAGTCATTGTCTGAGTGCAGTATTTGATGGAGGGAAATGAGCAGCAGCAGAACAAGGTTACCTTGAGCTGGTGTGGCAGCCAAGCACTCTGTGCTGTGAAACCGCTAAGCATCCTGGATGGCAGGGACCATAGTAGTCTCTCCATCTGCCCAGACAAATAAAGAATTCAAAATTTTGATTCTACTTAAAAAAATAAAATACAAAGAGGGTGAAGAAATGTGTGAAACAATATTCTTATTGCAGAGTGTGAACCGTACAACTGCTGCCATCATCTCAGGGGGTTGCGCAAGGGAGACAGAGCAAAGCTTGACAATCCAGAGGCTGTGCTGGCTGCAGTCTTGGCTAGTAGCTATCCAAACAAGTCATCCTGCCTTTCTCATTCAACAGAGTTTAATCTCTGCCCTGTCTTGCTGTTGCCATTCTCTCCATGCCACTATTTCCTTCCCTCACCATCACACCAGCTGTTGGCCTGACCTGTATGCAGAGTTGCTCCGCACCACAGTCAGCAGCTCATTCCTCAGCATCCTAAACATCTGCCTTGTGCTGGCAGCCTGTACATTTTAATGCCTTCTGCATTCATTCAGCAGCTCATGCTATGTTTCACTTAGTCCCCTGGAGATACTATATGAGAAATAGTCTAAGTAGCATTCTCTAAAATCATACTTTTATCTGCAGTCACGTGGGATTTTAACTAACAGCTGGCACTGAAACAACCAGCAGTAGATTTTCTTAAAGATTTTTGAGCTAAAATTATCTATGTAGAAATGATACAAGGCACATGGGACAAAACAATAAATGCCAGCAAGGTGAATATGAACTGCCAAGCAAGCCATTCATAGGTAGGAAAGACAAGAACATGTGAGCCTATCAATTATGAAGGGAACACACAGCTCCCTCTGGAAGGAAAATTCCTCTCTTTCCAGAAAGGCAAATGGATAAGCATTGGATCGTGTTATTACTTCAAGAAAAGGTTCTGACTCCTTCTCTGGAGATTTTCAGCACTCAGCTGTGGAAGACCCTGAGCAACCTGCTACAATGTGAGCCTGGCCCTGCTTTGGAGAGTTGACCAGACGAGGTTACCTATGAGGTCCCTTTCAACCTAAACTATTCTAAGCTCAACCTGCTCAGTGGATGTCCAGTCACCCAACTACTTAACCACTCTGCAGATACTGAGCTGTTTACCACTTCTCAGAGCTGTGCCACCATTTCGCATGCCTGTATACAAGTCTTCCTCCCAGTACTGATTCTACTCATCCCTGCACGTTGTGCAGCAAGTTTCCACATCAGAGGTCCATGTTCAACAGAAGGCCAGCATATTCAGGGTAATTTTTCTGCCATCATCTTCAATAGCTGAGATCTCAGAGCTCTGAGTATGTTAACCCAGAACATATTGCAAGCATATTCCCAAACACATTATCTGCAATGGCCATGGGGCAAGGAAATTCCCAGCTCACCTTGCTGTGTGTTTGGGCTGTCTCAAGGCCCAATGGGCCACAGAGGACAGTAGGAAGGCTGCTCTGTCAACTTACCCCTTTGCTTCAAGGCAGCTTCCTCTGCAGGACAGACCCCAGAGAAAGACTGGTGTGCCTTGTGGCTTATCAGAAAGCCAGAAAGTGGTTCGTTTCTGTACAGAGCCTGAAGCCATTCTGGAAGGCAGGCAGCAGAAAAAAATGCCTTGCTCACCACTGCAGCTGCTGTCAGAAGCCACAGCACTGGCTAAACATGTCATAAAGCGTGAAGGTTATTTTCAGAGGTGAAGAAACAGATCTTATCTACGCAATGAGATTTTTTAGCAAATTTTTCTTAATTAGGGTTTGTTTCAGACCTCAAACACTTGAAAAGAAGAAAGGAATAAAGGGTAAAACCAGACAAATCACAGATTTATAAGTAAATCAAAGAAGCAAACACATGAAAGGTTAGGGTGGGGGCAAGAGGAGATGAAAAATATATTATCTGTTCCAGCTCTTTCAAGCAGGATCTTGCACTGTATTAATCCTTGTAGGCTTTTACATCAGCCAGCTTTTAAACTCCTTCTGTGATAATGATAAGCCACCTCACTTGGCAGTGCACTGCAGTGCCTCGCTGTTCTCTCAGATCAGCTGGAAAAAGCAGGAGAAACCAAAAAGCCAGCGTTTCTGGACACACAGCATGTTCTAAAAGGGCAAATCCTGGCACAGAAAGCAATGCTGCCTGAGTGCTAAGCACAATACAGATCTCCAAGATCACGGACAGCAATTAGCTGCTTACCCAAAGCACCATCAGTGCAGTACATGTGCCACAGGCAGGGTGAGGTCCCAGCAGCTCCCACAGTGCTCAGCCCTTGGCCAAGTGGAGCAGCAGTGCCTATAAAGCTTTTAGAGAGGGGGCTTCTAATTCATATCACAGTCCTGTGAATTCAGTCTCTTCCTATGAGCTGGTAATCATTTGCGTTTTCTAGGAGCAGTCAGATAGTTAATGAATTTGTTGAAGACTATGCTGCATAAAAATGCATCCCACTTCAAAGGCCTTACTCCAGATTAATACTGCAATAGCTGAAAGCAGAATTTAGTCCGTTGTTATTAACTCTAAAGGAAGATTAAGACTCAAGATGCAATTAGTTTCAGTTGTGAAAAGGGCAGGACAGAACAAGCATGCTTCCAGTCAAGTATTTTCCATAGGAGACCAAGGAACCAAAGCCCTTTTATGTTGCTGTCTGGGCTAGATATGTCTCTCAAAGTTTTGTCTTAACCTCTAATAAACCAGTCATCAGACAGTTGATGCTTTCGAGTTTCAGGTTCAGTTTTATTTATGATAAACACCTCTTTAAAAGGCGTGGTTTAAAAACAATAATATTGATATGAAAATGTTTTTGTTTTACCAATGAAGTGCATTCTCTTCCAGCTTTAGAATGTGTTCTCCTTACACAGGCATACCAATATGAGGTATAAATTTTTCCCCTGATACAGCTAATGCAATTCAAATCTTTTTGAGAAATAGAGCTGAGCCATTTTTCTAATCCTGTGTATCCCCTCAATCAGTGTGAAGAGGAGGAAGCATATGAGTCACTAGAAATATGTTTTCACCCCCCAGAGGAATTAGATTTAGTAGGCCTAAAAGTGTACTCAGTTTCAATCTAGTGCCATATTCTGGGCTGTCAATTTATTCAAAGAAGTTGCCTAAGCTCTAACACTTTTCTAATGCCATAAGGACATAATGACGTAGTTCTTTGTTCCTATTAAGATCATTTCACAGTGGTCATCCCTCTTCTCTCATCAAATCAAAATAAGAAAAAAAAATGGATATGTAAGGAAAATATTAATGATTTTGCTGCTATCGACTGGATGGAGCTTTGGGAAGGGACACGTTCTTACTACGGAGTTGCTAAATTTTCCAGCACTGACAAATAACATATTTAGTTGGAATATCTAGACATTACCATGGCCTGCATGTTATGTAATAATGTTTCATTTGCAATTCCTTCTGGAGGATATATCCTATTTATTTATTTATTTATTTATTTATTTATTTATTTATTTATTTATTTAGAGAACTGAATTTAACAGAGTAGCTTAAGAAGAAAGGAATGCTGAGAAGAAAAAAGAAAGGATATTTTGAGGAAGTTTTAGTTCAGCCACAGTAAATGTAATAAAGCAAACTTTATGGCATATAGCAAATCGTGCTTAAATATAAGCTCTTACAGGCGCTATACTTTGAAAACAGACTTTGGGATCACTAATGCAGTAACTGGTTGGCAGCTGCAAAAGTAATAGGGAGAAGTCTTTATCAGAACACTGTTCATGGCTTGCAATTCAGGCCCTAACTTCTTTAGAGATCAGAGCTTCCCTTAAGGGACTTCAACTTCTCTAAGGTCCCTACTGTAAGAAAGATAAAATGTCTTTCCACTAGAGAGAATGGAGACTGTCTTCTTCTGGAATTTTTTGAAAAAAGCTTTCCTTTTCCTTCTAATCACATCTGTTTCTATGGTAAGAGGGGGAAGAGTAAGAGTTCAGCACTACCTGTTCCACCGCAGCCTGACTGATGCTGCAATTAGATGTCTGTCACCAGGCTGCTTGGAAGCAGAGCTCAGAGTTCGTATGCTGCAGTGGGTTAAGATGCTCTGAGATTTGTTCTTCAATGAATTATGAAGAAAATTACCTGTCTTTCCGGGTGTGGGTGAGAAAGGCTGTAGATCTATCAGCACTCATATGTTTGAATTGCATCTCTGTTTCAAAGTGTGCAGTTATCACCAGCTGAATGTGGCAGCCAGTTTCCAGCCTATCCCAGGGGACCAGGAGACAGCCTAGTTAGAGAGCAATGTCAAGCTCAAGTTCTTTGATTTTCAGCACGTAAGTGATGGAGGTTTGAGATACACATAAGTACAAACCTGAGCTACATCTGCAGCAAAGACCTAAGGCTTTGAGAATGCCAAGTGCAGCCTTTTCCTTTTATGACTTTTATTGCATGTTCCATGATTTTTCCTTGCATTAAAAATGAAGTAAATAATACTTTTGGCTTGAAAAATTAAAATTCTTTTCCGTATCCCAAATGGCCAAGTATATCCTCTGCTACATGGGATTCAAGTTATGTGTGAGGGCATTAGATTTCAAGTACCATTTGCCAGCTTTTCTCAAACACACTGGTGCTTTCTATTTAGCCCTGTTTAAAAATGTCTTTTGCATAATGAATTAGGAAATAGGACAAAACAACAACAAAGTAATCATTCAAACCTCTTGAGAACTTTGCAAACCATCATTTATCATCCTCATGGATTTAATTAGTTCAAGAGCTGAGAAGTAGAAGTATTTATAACACTAGAGTAGCTCAGAGGCAGAACAAGCAGTGTTAGATATCTGAAGATGGAGTTCAGCAAACTGAGGTCAGCCAAAGACTTTCAGAGGTCTGGGAAGATTTCTAGAATGACATACATATAGGTGGATGATCACCAGTGGAATACCTTAGTAATAAACCTGGAGCAGTTGACAATCCTTGGCAAATATGGTTACTTATGCATGGTGTGTGATGTGTGGTACATGGCAGGAATTTATGTGTGATGCAGCTGAATATAAGCACTGACTTGGGAGCCCATTTCCATGCAGGAGACACTGACAAACCTTACGAGTGAAATAGATATTTGGAAAGTGTGCACTATGAAAATCAACAAGGTAATGCTTGAACGCCATTTAGCCCTCTTCAAGCATTTTCTTTCAAGTGGATTGCACAGCAGAGTAACAAGTAAATGCAAAGAAAAAAAGGGGAGCACGTGGCAGAAAGGAGCAGGGTAGGACAAGAGAGGTAGCTGTGGAGTGACACAGATTTACCAGTTTGTGAGGAGAACACAGTTAGCGCTGGAGAAAAGGAGAACAGGATATTTGTTTACAGCTGGCAGACTAGAAGCACCATGAGACATGCCCTTTGCAACTCAGCCTCCTGTGTTTTGAGGGGAGAAGGCCTTCAAGCTGGACGGCCTGGATGGACAGCTGCGAAGTGGAAGCGCTAGAACTTCTGCAAGCAGATGTCCCACCTCTGCTCTATATCCTTGCCAAAATTAACCTTTGGTTTCCTCTTCCTTCAGCTTTTCCTTGACATTGCAAGCTGTGAGAGAAGGTAGCAGCAGCTGAGCCTAAATTCCCATTGGGAGACCCCTTGGAGCAACCCTGCAAGCATACAGGTGCCCTTGCTTTAACCGCTTGTGTAGATCCACCAACCACCCAGGCTGCTTGTACTCAATGTGAAATGAATTTCCCAATGGGCAAAACCAAGGAGGATGCATAGAAACGTCCTATTTAAAATAACTCTGATGTCATAATTTCTTCCTTAAGTCTTGTACCTAAATTTTCAACTATTATAGATAGTTTCATGGGACAAACACGTAAGACTCAGAAATGATGAGTATTTAAGTTATTTAAAACATTATCATAGGGAAAATTCAAACTTGTATAGCCGCTATGCAATCATGTCAGCTGGAAAATCTGAAAAATACTCTTGTCAAACGTTATTTTTTAAAAGATAGGAAAGTATACTGACAATCCAGATTCAAATTCAGAAATGGCCCTAGGTTCATACCGCTAACATTCATTTATGATGAACTTCAAATAATATTACATTAATAAATGCAGTATATACTGGCATATACTGGAACTTTGTACTGGAATAAACGATGTGCCACAGATGGAGAAATCATGGAGGGATCAGCTTAAAATACATATATTTTTCTGATACTTTAAGCCAAGGTACTGACTACAGCGTAGTTTCTCATGCTAGGATATTTTTAGCATATTTTTCCTTAGGTTTGATGGTAAATACAGAATAAATTGTCCTTGAAATCTGTAAACATGTTTTGTATGTCAGTGTTCGTTCTCTTCGACATGGAAGGAGTGCAGTGAGGAAGCCATGCTTAGTATTCTGCAGCGTGCCAAGAGCTAGAAAGCTCTAAAGGGGAAGCTCTTCCCTCCAACAAAGTGCTTCAGGGAAAAATACATCATACTGCTTTTCGGCCTTCAAAATACTTGTCTGTGTGAAGTATAATGCAGTTTGGGAAAACAATGCTGGTAGCATTTTTGTATTAATCTGGATTTCTTATATTACTGTGCAGCACAGAAAGAGGAAGTACTGAATCATCTAGATTATTCTAAATAATAATATGTTCACAAGACTGCATTTATTTGCATATATATATCTGTTTTTTTGTACATGGATCATGTGTCTGCAATTATATATCTTATTACCATCAGGAAGCTAAGGTCCTACTCTAGCTGTCCATAGGCTTCCCCTTTTCCCACACTCACTTTGCTTAAAGGTCTCATGTATAGTTCTTTTCTTTTTTCTTAGAGAGATTTTGTGCTGATGCTGGTATTTTGCAAATATAAATCCATTTCAAAAGTTTGTCAGTGTTAATCTGTCACACAGGTCTTTCCTGCAAAATTCCCTCTCAGATTTTCCCTAGTAGTCCTGCTTAACAAGAACATATATGCTTAGGCTGGTGGTGCTCTAAGACCCCTGCCTGTCATACTGACAAATAAGGTTGTGATGTTCCTTAAGATATCTCTGCCTGTGTGGATTAACCTGCTTTCTCTCATTTTCTTGTTCTACTGGATTTTTTTTTCCTTTTTCTTTTGTTTTCTTTGGTGATTTATATAGCCCTTAGAACAAAGGAATGTTGGTCCTTGTGGATTAAAGTAGTGCAAATAAATAATAATAAATAAAAACTGGACTCACTAATAATGCATGCAAACGGGAGAAAAAAAAATGAACATCAAAGCCTAAAGGAATTTAGGTAAATGAAATCATACAGACAAAAGGAGAAATAAACTCAGGAAAGATACTTTTTTTTCCATGATAAAAAATGTAATCTGTTTTCTATTTGAAGAGTAATGGATTTTCACAAGGTCTTTGTTGGCTAACTTAGATTCATTAAGGTACCAGAATTCTATTATTTTTCTCTTTTTTCAAGGTAACGATTTAGACAGCAAATAAGAGATTCCTAAGCAGCTGCCTATAGTGATTGTTTCATGTATTTAGGCTCTCTGCACCTGGAGAGGCTTTGGAATATGAATGAAATTAGAGCCCTTACAGAATATAAGCAGCATCAAACGCCCAGGGCAGACATTCTTTGCTCAGAAAAACTATTGTGCTGAAATATCGCATGCAGAGCTATGCTGGTATGTGCTCTGTGGTCTAGCTTGCAATGCTGAATTGCAGCTAAAAAGGCTGAAACATACCTTGCCCTTGCATTCTGCCTTTCTCTGTTAAACTCAGTGAAAATGCTGTACACAAAGGGCAGCCTGTGGTTCAACACGCCTTCGTTAACGATATCACTGAAAATGACCTCACTGATTCAAAAGGAGCCTGCAGGCAGCATTTTGCTGCAAGCACAGGTGGGCAGAGCTCTGGGCAGTACGGGGTGTGAGTTGGTGGGGGCTGTGCCCAGCTCACTGGGAGGTGGGCAGCAAGGACTGGCACTGCATATCTGCAGTATGCCCGGTGCTTAGGTTGTGCAGAAAGTGGGACCCAAACTCTGCTTCACTTAACCCAAAGCACTGAGCATGAGATGCCTCTGCAAGCTCTGTTTCCATGGAAATGAACATTAGCATCAGCTTCCCCCGTAAAGTGAATCTATTAGGCCGAGTTCAGCAAAACAGGTATTTTATCCCATTTCACTCGGGAGAAGATAAGGATTAGATGGAAATCTCCATGTGGCATTATAAGAGCGTGATTTGATTATTCCTTCAGGGCTTTATGAGATTGGGAACTACTAGGCTGCATTATGCAGGTAGAACAATGCCTCTTTATGCTGAAGCTGACTCAGATGCAAAACTCTGCCAAAGCCTGAAAAATCCTACACCAAAGGAGGACAAAATAAATTTGAATACATCTGCCCTTAAATTAGATTTTATTACTGACATGATCTTCCAAAAATTGAATGGTTCTGATTTCAAGAAGCAAAGGAGGTGTTTCAGCTGTTCCACAGATTTTCTTATGAATTGGATACATTTCCTGCAAATAAATTATCATAGAATCATAAAACAACCCAAGTCGGAAGGACCCAATAAGGATCATCCAGTTGACCTCCTGGCTCCACATAGGACCACCCCAAATTCAAACCCTATGTCTGAGAGCATTGTGTAAATGCTTCTTGAACTCCAGCTTCTGAACTACAGCTCGGGGCTGTATGCCCACTGCCCTGTTGGGGCAGTGCCCAACCACCCACTGATGAAGAACCATTCCCTAACCCGCAGCTGCCCCTCCCCTGACACAGCTCCGTTCCCTCGGGCCCTGTCGCTGTCACACAGAGCAGAGCTCAGCGCTGCCCTCCGCTCCCTGTGAGGAGCTGCAGCCGCCATCAGGCCTCCCCTCAGCTCCTCTGCTCTGCGCTGAGAGCACACAGGGACCTCGGCCCCTCTAGAACCTTCCTTGCAATAACACAAAATTATTAAGTCACGTAAATCAAGTGAAAGCAGATCTCTTCTGTAACGATATTAAATAATTAATTAACTCTATCTGAAATGTGGGAATATATTGCGGATGAAAGGAGAGTGTTATGTGAATTTGTTCCCCGTATACATTACTAGAAATGCTGCCTGATGTATCTCCAAGCTGTCAACGAACTGGAGTCTCCAAGGAATATTCTCGAAAGGAAGTTTTTCCATATACCAGAAGAGGCTTCAAAGCACAGTGGATCACTGAAGTTTGACGGAATAAGTACAGCATTTACTTAGTTTTAATAGAGTAATCTTAATAAAGTGGTCAGTAAAAGAGCTAATGCAAAAATATAGAGCAATTTTTCTCATGAGACCTGTTCCCTTTTCATACCTGTGAGCACTGGAGAGACAGAATATCTGTAGGATAGGGAGGGCTGTGTCCTGTCCCATGCATCTAATTACCAATATTCTTGGTAATTAGAAATGAAGCTTCAGAATCATTAGTCTCTTTCCTTCTGTGAGACAAAGCTAAGTAAGATTTCAGATCCCAAGCTGGATTTATGGAACTCAATTCACAGTTAAAGAAAAAAAAAATGACGTTAAACAAAAACCAAAGGCAATTTGGCCCCTGAGACAGAAAAACGATTAAACTCTTATTTAATTCTAATTGTGTTACAGGTCCTTTTGGCTCTTGATATAAAATAAAATAAGATTGAGTGTGGCCTACCATGTTGATATGTGTGAGTTTTGCTCCTGAAGTTTATAGGATGAAGCAGAAGAAAAGAGTCCTTCACTGATGTACATCAAATGAAATCAGGAACAACCTGACCTCTCCTCTCATGGAATGCTGCAGGGCAGGGGTTGCTCATCATCCCATCCACATTATCAGCATCTTACAGAACCAAGTCTCAGTAGGCAATCGTTACAGATACTTATAACATTATAGATAATTAATGCTTTAATGTTTAAAGATGATGAAATTTCCCTACCAGTTTCCGAGAGTCCTTCCATGTAAAACCCATATCTGTAAAGTTTACAAGTAAACCTACACAGTATCTGTCATGCGTTATTATTTCTTCCCTTGCAAACCAAATAGTATATTATAAAATCCTAAAAATGATATTATTCTGTCAGTTTAGAACATAGGGAAAACAACCATTTAAAACTCCACCTAAGAAATAATATTGCTGTCAACAAAAATGAGGTTATAACAGTGTCTTACCCTAATTCAGTTAATTCTATTGGGGCATAACCTGTTCTCCTACCCTGCAACAATATACTGCCTATAACCTGCTCTTTTAAATCAGTTCCTGACCAAATACATCCTCAGTTCATTAAAAATTATTCTACAAGTGTAGCTAATAAAAGAACTAATTGGGACACAAGGCAATACCCTCACTTTCTTGATAGAGTCTTGGCATTTAACACTTTTAATTAAGGGTAAGTGTGCTGGTGTTATGATGAGCAAGGAATTGTTCAGTAATGATACGAAGTACATTTCAGAATGCTTTTTGGAGAGAGGACAAATTTTTAGTTTGATTTTGGAACATTTGGACAAGGCACTCTTTATTTCTCATGTACCAATTTTTGGAAGCTTCTGTCATCCACTTGGTCCTGTTATCCTGTAAAATCTTCATTCTTGTTTCTCAAGTTTTCTGTATTTTGTTGTCTGTAATAGAAAAGTAAGGCTATCTTATTTCTTTCTTATTATTTCATTAGTGATATTCCCGTCAAAGATCTGAAAGTAAGTTCGAGAGCTCCAAAAACACAGAATTTTGTTTTGTTTCCAAGATCAGTTCATATTTTCATTTCTCCTCTGCTTCAGCTCACTATTTTATGGAGGCAGAGCTTATACTTATGACACTTGCTGGAACCTTTGTTCCCATTACCATTTAGGTCAACAGAAGTTGCAGTTGCCTTGGAACACAGGTATATTCAGGCCATGAGTCGGATCTCATACAAAAAAAGGGGCCAAAAATTGCTAGGTACAAAGTCTTTCTTCCAATTGCAATTTGTCTAGAGATCTTATTATGCCCCTTCCATCCACAGACAAAAACTTACTTGATCTTCCACTTGGATTCATGCAGCTGGAAATAAGGACAAAGTTAGTACTGTGAATTCACCTGGGCTAGTAAAGCAAGTTCAAGGGACAATGTAGAAATCTGATTACGTATTATATATATTTGGCTATCCATTATGTGTATATTTGTTTCATTGCTGAAAAAATAAATGAAAAATGTCACAGAATGTGCAGTTTTTATAAGCGTTTATGCTAACAATAGGAGGTCCAGCAACATTCAAAATGGAGCTGAATACTTCACAGATCAGTTTTAACTATTTTTAATTGTTTGTATTCTGAACAAGGAGAGAACTTACTGTAATGATTATAACTCAACTTACAATGAAACAATTACAGGCAGGAATCGAAATTATGGATCTGAAATATTTTTATCTGTTGATTGTGAAGAAAGCCACCATGCTAAAGATCCCATACAAAAGAAACAAAATTTAGATTAAAGACGACGATAAAGATATTAACATCTGATCAGGCGTCTATAAACAAGTAAAGTAAAAAACGCTTTTTCCAGAAAGCCTAATTACTTTGGGAAAAAATCCTTCTTTGCACACAGAGGGACTGATCATGTGCTAGGTCTAATTTTTGCTGATCCTTACATATTGTAGGGTAGGGATCTGCTTTATCCTTTGGTATCCTACATGATACGCGATTTTTCACAGTACTTCCCAGTGATTTTCAGAATCCAGGAGGAGTTCGTCATGGAGAACAATGGAAAGCAAGACATGGTGAGTTGTGTCTGCTCATGGCAGTTTAATTATGTTGTCTTACAGCGATATCGAAAAGGACTGCATGTTATCGTGACTATCACTTGCTCTTGTAGCAACTGTAAAGTGGAAAAGAATTTCTACCTTATCTTTCACAACCTAGCCATATCTGCCTTCTAAAGCAATTTCCATCTTTTCCTTCACTTCTGTTATTTCTGCTGCATGTACATCTTAATTCATTAAAGTGATGAAGCCATGTAACTCCACATAAGACAGATGCTGCATCAAATAGAAAACATTTCTTCATGGTAACTTTTATGTTTATGGTCTCTCTGAAAGCACTACAGAATCCTTGGATGATACTCCTGTTACAGTAAGCATGACTATTTTTGGTGTATGTTCATATTTCAAGATTAACGGGGGAATTTTTTTAATACGGCAGTTACTATAGTGACAGTGACAGTTTCAGAGAGGAAAGATGGTATTGTGATAAAGATATTGTACTGGGATTCAGATCAAATTGTCAGGATCTCTTTAGAAAGGGTCACTTAGATCTTTTTATTTTCCAGCGTTTCTTAGTGTCATGGCAGCATACTGGTGCACAAGCCATTGATCTGACTTGCAGGAGCAGAGCTACGTAAGTGTGGTTTTTTCATTCTGCAAAATCCTTCCCCTTTACAAAAAAAAATGGCTTTGATTCTGCATCGAAACAAACACAAACCTCTTGAAAGCTATTCTGTGAAATAAAGCAAAATTATCCTAGACAAGTCAGATGCTAAATAACTGTACTTTGTGCAGACAAGTGACTTGAACTCAGGCTGCCAACCTACTGCAAGAAGGGCTATACTGGTAAAGCCGTCAGGAAGTTCCATGATTTTCCTTATTTTGAAAAATAATTTCATACTGGAATTGAGAAAACTTTGCTTAGCAAGAGATTTTTCATAAGAGGCCTATTTCTATGAAATGTTTAACTTGTAATAATAGGTATTTTTGCAAAGATTTATTTTTCTTAAAGATCAGCTATAGTCTGGACCAACTACACTGGTCAGTTTGCAGATACCTAAACAAAAGAAATCTTTACTGATGTAATACAACAGTTTATGAGGCTTAACTCTAATTCAAGCTCAGTCAGAACCTGACTGCTTACATTTCAGCTATTCAGTCCATAACTAGCAAGATGCAGAAAGCTTGTTCTCACAGTCACAGCAAAACATTTTCCTGATGTCTGCTCAAGAAGCACAGTGAGATCTCTAGTCCAAACCTCTTCAACACCTACTATGTACGGAGGCTATCCATACATAGGTGTAGGCAATGCTCATGGTAAATACCAAGTGTCCATGGTAATAGTGGTGATTGCCCAAGTGGTCCATTCTTGCTTCTAATGTCAGAAATGCACTTGTTTTAAAGTGTGACAGAGTCTTAGACACCCTAAATTTACTGTACATATGGAATCATTCATGGCTGTTGGCAGCTGAAATGTTCATGGCTAAAGTCCCAGTGGCAGCTGAGATGGAGTTCAAGCTGTTGATCTTTAGTCTGTTTCAGGAGCTAATTGCCATCTTGGAGATGGTAATTAGCTACATGGACGATTGCTGTCTGTGGTCTGCAAACATAAACTATTGGGGAAAAACAGCTGAGCAGAAGAGTGCAGAATGCTGGTCATCGGTCTTAGCTGGTGAGCTCTGGAAATCATGTTTTTTTTGTTGATTCCAATAGGAGACTGGTATGAAACTGAGTGAGCTGGCAGTGATGTTTCCAGTTATAGATGAGAGACCAGTAAAGAATTCCTTCATCTCTTAGCAACCTATGAATACCAGGGAAAGTCAGACAACTCAGCTTACATCCCCATAGTGTCCATTGTGCTACTTAATGTTGCCCTGGAGGGTCTGGGAGTGTCAAAAAATCAATTACTGTATTTCAGAAAGAAATCACAGAGCAGCTTTCTAGGCTACCTCTCTAATACAAGTCTTTTGGATAAAGTCTTTGTCCACTCTCTTTGCACCCCCTCAGCAAGAACAGTAGGTTTGCAGAGCATGGCAGTGGTAGTTTTGTAATAATGCTGTATCCAGATATATCAGGATCTCCTGTGACAGGAGTGTTCATCTTTTGCAATAGGATAAGTTCATTTTCTGTAGTTTATTTTTTTACTCTGTGGCTTTAATAAACCTGAATCTAAAAGGAGAATGATGATAGAATCTTTCACTTTGGGACAAAAATCTGATTTCCTCATAGCCACATAGATAAGTCATAGCCTTATTGGTATGTCATGATGACAATACCATTATTTCTTATTTGGAAGTTATCGGGTTCATGTGGACAGCATTGACATTATTGCCATTTGCATGGAACTTAAAGGCCTAAAAAGCTGATTATGCTGTAGTGTTTGAAGCGAGGATTCAGAACGTAGTCCTGAGAGCATTCTAATCCTGCTCAAGCACAGTGTGGCTTAAAAGCCCACTGTTCCATTTCAGTTGTTTCCTCCCTGTGCCTGGAAATCTTCTCTACCTTTCAGACCAAAGTACTTCTTGTTTAGAATAAGGTGATGTGAAGTCTGAAAGAAATACTGTTGTCACCTGAGCTTACTCCAAAAATTAACTTTTCAAATGGCTGCAGAATCAGAGCAGGTCTCTGTTGGTTACACTGGCAAGAAGAAAAGGAGTAGTATTTAGGTCTTGAGAATATAATTCCATCTGAGCTGGTGCTTCAGCCGGATCTGCAATATTTAGCAAGATGGGTTCAAATGGGTCAAATGGGCTGCTTCACAATGGGACCTTGTTCTTTGTATAAGCTAAGCAATCCAGCAGTAGGGGAAGATGAACGTTCAGAATGGTCAGCTGTCTTATAACAAACTTCGATCTGCTATAAGGGGTAGTTGAGGGTCACAAAATGTTAAAAAAATGATAATTTATGGTGAAATAGAGACCTATGTCATATTTAAGGCCCTAGAGCAGTGGCAGTCGATACTGTCCTCCCATGAAGACCTTGTCAGTTTCAAGGCCTCTAATTTAAACTTAAGAGCATAAGATTCTAAAGCACAAGTTTCGCTGTAAGTTGCTGAAAGTGCCATCTTGCTGTCATTAGAGCCCCAGAGATCTCCCCTCAGGAATCTGGTGGAGAGATTTAGTGTTGCTCTTTGAATTACCACTTCTTCACACTGCTCTGGACAGGGGCTGAGGGAATTGTTCAGTGGCTCCAGAGGAGTTGTGCCCTGGACTCAAGCTGTGGATTTCCTTAGAACTTTGTTTTCATTCCATTGTCTTATGTTACATTCGTATATTTTGGGGTGATTCCAGGCTTTGTATCATTTCAGGTTATCTTGCAGGCAGTCATGTTTAACAGTGTGCTTCTAGGTTGCATTACTTTTCTGAAAATTTCCAAGACATTGTTTCAAGGAAAACCCTTTCCCAGTTCCTCTTATATCCTAAAGCATCTTTTCAAAAATTCCAGCTTGCTATCTATGTGCACCAGGCCATGGTACAGGACGAAGAGAAAGCCATGAATGTCTGACTATGTCTGACTGCTGTACCCAGTGACTCTCAAATAGTAAAATGCATGAGGACTCCTAGGAGCAGCAATGGATTTGGGTCTTAACTAATGGGATGGATACTTCAGCACAGTTACATTGGTACTATTCTAATTTAGTTTTTTTTTACCTTTTCACATCCTGCATTCCTAGCTGCATGGTGATACAGCTTAAAGATGAAGCTGGAAAATAACCCCACTAGCACTCTTACCATTAGAGCAACCACACACAATTAGGAGGTGGATTGGAAACATTTCAGGTTGAGGAATGCTCATAACAGAGCTCTCTGCAGACCAAATATTTATCCTAACAGGCTGAGTGACTGCAACCTGCTATTCTCTAATTTATTCCTAGTTTGGCATCTATCCTCACAAGAGATAAGAGAAGATCTTGTCCAGACATAACCTGTGCCTGAGGTTTCCTATGAGTTAGTCTTTGGTATCTCCCTACACAACATTCAAGATCACTCAATTTTGCAAGTTCCATAGCATCCTGCAGAATTGGGAGAAAAAGGTAAAAATGCCATCTAAGGTCTCTCTCTGTAGTGCTTGGCTTTTAAACATTTCAACATCAGATTTAGAAGGGGAAAATTGGATTAGTCTCACCCACGTTAGGCCATCTGGAGATGAATGTTTGGTCCTGACTAATCTTTTCAGTCCTTTATGTGCAGTGTAGGATCCTTAGCAGAGGATAGGTACCTCCAGGGATCAGTTCTCAGCTATCTCAGACAGCTATTTTAGTGTGATCTCAATCTCCCTCTGCAACTGTTCGCACTGAGATTTTAGATCCAGTTTGAATTGCATCATTAATCCAGACTGGATCTCTGCTAAGCTGTGATAAACTAGGTGGGATATTATTCATTTCAACAGTATTCCATCACAGTATGGTCCACTGTAGTCTGTGCCTGATCCACAGGACAATATTCAGTGCCTACCACCTACCTGACTGACAGTGCACGCAGCAAAAGCATTCAGAACAACTGGTAATTTTTCAGGAGATTTCAGTTAAAAATTTACCAGTTTTGATGCTATACACATAATGTGCAATGATTTACTGAGCCCTGCCAAAGTGTTCATGTTCAAATTAGATGGGAGTTGAAAGGAAAATGAGAGAATGGTGGTCTGGGACCTACACATCAGCAAACACAGCACAACGAACAGGCTCTCTCGAAGGGGGAATGACGTAGTTGTAGCATCTGAGTGTTTGAAATTTAAAAGAGGATATTTTACAACACTTTCCAGATATAACTACACGTCTATACATATGTAGGGCATTGAGAGAATGCAATGTTTTACTCAAGGGCAAAATGATATCCCACTTGCATAAGCTGTTCATCCCTTCAGCACCATAAGATTATGTTGTCTTTTCCACTGAAGCCTTGCTTGTGGTATTTAACCAGATCTAATACGCTTGCTATTAGACAAACATTGGGAGTTACAGCATCATAATGATGCAAAGGAGCCTGCTGAAAACTGAGGGATCTTGCCATATAAGGAACAGTTGTAATTGCTGCAGTGTAGCTCTGTGGATAATATTGAGTATAATTAAATTGAGTATAATGATAGTTTTTGTAGCTTTAAGGAATATGCATAAGTACTTTAAAGCAGTATGTTTTGTGCCTGAAGAGAAGGGGATCATGCATGCAGCTTGTGTCAAACTCTCAGTTTTCAAATGTCTCTTTCACTATAAAACAATATTTTTAAGGACTCTGATGTTTGAGGATGGGAAGTTTATCTATTAACCAGATTGGTTATCTCAGAATGGGAACTGCTTTTCCAGTACCTGAAGGGCAGAAGTACAGGAACAGCCTGCAGTGGTGGCTGCAAGCCACGTCAGGGCTGCTTGGTCCTCGACCAGCTGTGCGGTGATCTACTTTCCACATTCAGTGTGGTAGCCTGAGGGCTCTTGCTTGGACCAGTTTCACAAATCCCTGGTCTTGCTGCTGTGATTGCCCAAAGCAGAGGGAGCACACGGGAGGCACAGAGGCAAAGGTGCCCTTACTGCAAGAGCCCACATTCTGGAGCTTTCCTCCAAGACCTGTGCAAAGTAGCAAAGTCATCTATCGTATTAGACTAGTGGGAGTTGCTTAGATTTTAAGTGTTGTCTTTGGAGTATCTTTGAAAACTTATTACGTGATTTTTTTTTTTTTTTGTAACACCACTATGTTTCGTATGTTTTTGTGCATAGTGATGTTGCAGTAATTAGTATTGATCAGTGTGTTCTCTAATAGAGTTCAATTGTGACAGAAAGTCTGGGATAGAAATAACTTTCAACTGTTATTTGGATAGTTTGTATATGAGATACTTTTAAAATATTGCTTTGATGTTCTAAAAAGGAATCATAGAAATGAAGGTTTTATTTTCCTTCTGCCAACTCTTCCTTTTTTCTCCGATGGTCGTCAATTAATTTAGTTCCCTGCATTTTGCAGCAAGAGTTGATATGGCTATTCAGTCTTGCAGGAGGCACTGCAAAGTATTAATGTTTTGGGGTACACATCACTGATAATAGAGCAGGTCTTGGAACAGGACAGGTTAAGCATGTATGGAGTTTGCTTAATGCAATGTAAGGGAATATCTTTATCACTTTGAGTCAAATCTATGAAGCAAATTTGTATTGGAAATGGCCAAGATATTTCTGAGTAAATGAAATTCTCAAACACAATTGTTTTACAAAGACGTAGGAAGACAATTTTAAAAGGAAGAGAGAGAAAGAAATAGAAAGATTTTAGAAATATTGTTAGCAAAGTAGTGGTCCTACAAGACAGAAGGTGCTCAGCCAAGGCTGAGGTAAAGAACTTCTACTCACTGGTTGCAGATCTAGTTTTGAAGCTCTGGCCCATACATCCGGACCATTTAGGTATCTATCTCCTTACTGGAATAAGGTCAGTATTTTACCTCACTTATATGTCAGTGACTCCCTTTGAAAGATTTTAGTTTCATTCTACTGTGTAGTGGAACAAAGCTGTTTAGAGTGGATGTAGCCATCTTTGTATATGTAAGACTCTTTCCTTTAGTCATTCCAAAGATTCATACCTATATATGTAAATCAGATCTGCTTATGTTGCAGCTTCAGTAAATAGGAGATTCAGGTGTATAGTCACACAGTTTGGTTCTTGTGTTATGTAATAACTATTCTTTCTAGAGCAAACATTATTTTCCCCACAAACGCACATAAAAGACATACCCAGCAAACCTAATGACAGTACTAGTAGATTTTCTATACGTATATATAAATTAAACAGATTTTCAATGAAAAAGAATATAATACATCATGACATTTCAGACCCAGAGATGGAAACTTTACCCTTTTGATAACAAGAAGTTTGTAGACTACAAATGGACCCCATAGCTAGTTGTCTGCATAGATCTCAAAATAAAGTACTTGGAAAGCATAAGGCAGGTTATATTCAGATATTTTATGCAGCTTCAGCATCTCCTGCAGCACTTTTACAGATACATCATCTCAGTTTATAAGAAGGATATGAAAAGTAGCTCAAGTGAAATTCCCCTAAATTAGTCTTTTTTCCACTGTAGCATATGTGATATCTCAACATCATACATTCTGCAAGGGCATGAGAATTTTGCAGACATAAGTTTTGAATGAATTATATCACTTATTTGTGGTTTGCAACCTACAAGTAAATAACTATCTGAAATCTTGCTGATGTTGCTTCTGTGTATTATCAGATAAAATTATCTTTAGTTCAACATAAAGCTGTGTTGAACTAAAAAGCCATTAAAAATTTGAAAAAAAATACCTAGAATGTATAAGAATATATGCATGTGTTTACTCTCTTTTAGGCATTAATTTTGTTCATGCATGTCCTTTGGCAACAGTTGTATAAACATCTATCAGTAAAACTTCTGCTCCAGATCACAAGAAAACAGCATGGGAAACTTCTGCAATGGAATTGAGCAATTTGTATGAAGATTAATACTTGTGTCTAAATCCTGACAGTTGCCTTTTAATCATGTTTGGAACAAAACCATCCAAAGGAAGAGAAAAAGGGTTAATGACACATCTTCCCTGAAAACAGCTTGGACAAACATGGTTCACTGTATAATTTAATTTTTAAAGACCAGATTTATAGATTACATCTCACTGCTTCAATTATTCCTGTGCAAATAGAGAAAATAACTATCTTCCCAACAAGAAACAGCTGTGTTTTTCCAATACTATTAAAATTTGAATTAATACTTAAAGGAAAAAAAAAATGAAGAGAATAAGTGGATTATAGGCATTACTTGTTCCAAATGACATAATTCCACCACAGGCTCTGCAATAAGTATTTATGGCAAAATGATACTTCAACTTTAAACTATCACTGCTGAGCTCTTATTTGTATTTACTATAAACTCTTCTCCATGGAATTGGTAATCACTCTCGTGAACAAAAGAAATAAGCAAAATTCAACATGAATAGCAAGCCTTTAGTTTAAAAACATGGTTAATTAAATCTCAGCTCTACTCTTCACAGACTGTGTTTTTCACGACCTGATTTACTGTCAGGCTCCTTTGGATGCTCTACGGTTTCCCCATCCATACTTAGTTGGCACTGCCAGAGTCAGCAGCAGCCTTCTAGGAGCATTGCTGGTCCTGTTAATGTGTTCAGAGGCAAAGTGCCCTCCCAGGTTACTGCAGCATTACCCTTGATGCCTATCCAAATGGTGCCTGTTGAATAGCTTGGCTACAACAATGAAACAGGTCAGTGAAAAACCACTTTGTTTTTTCTAGTGACTGCTTCAATAAGTATCACACTGTAAGCACAGCTGGTGTTCTTTGTACCCAAATGCACCACAGAGCATTTGCCCCTATTAAGCTACATTTTGCCGGACTGTGATTAGTCATCCTAGCAATTCTATTCATTGGTAGCAGTAACTTGTCTCTAATCTCATTATTTACTCACCCATCTTGGTGATAACTTTATTCTGTGGTTATAATATTAAACTTTGGTCTATGTTTCATTGATAAAAGCATCAAAGAACATCAGAACAGAAAGTTATAGGAGGTCCCAAGACACACCCTGGGTGTTGGACATAGAACTAATTATGAAGTGAAACTATTACAGTGATATTTTAGTATACAGCTCTGAATGGAGAGCAGCTTTTTGCCTGTCAGCTCCCACTGCGCTTTCCGGGGTCTTTGGTTCTGTTAGAGTTTGTAGAAGTTTCTGCAACAAATCTTAGCTTCCTGTAAACATATCTGCAAAACATGATATATATATTGAATCTTTAAACCTAACTTAATAGATTGCTTAGACGCTTTCAGGTAATGACTGGCTAAATTGTTTAAATCTTTATCTGAATGCAAGTTGGCAATGTAACTGTTAGATATGGAGGAAAATAAGTGCACAAAAGCCCAAGGAATAGCATCATAACTCAACCATCTTTATATCCTTCAAATTATGTGTATGGGTTAGAGACAGAACTGAATGTTTTCTTACTGTATTTACAATTATATTCTTTAAGTCTGTTGGGTACTTATATTCCATGAGGACTGTTGTAGAGTTGAGATGAAACATGGGAGGAGACCTCTGGGAGAGGGCAGTGTACCAGTATGATTCAAGGAAATTAGTTCAGGAAAAAAGAACAGAGCTGTCTAAGGTGAAATACAGAAGGAAGAAGGATAAAAGAAGGACCCTCTTAAAGCAATAGCAGCTAAACTTCTCCAGAATGTCGAAGTTCATGAGATACCAGGAGTGCTGCAATTTTCTGTACATAGAATGTGCTAGTTTTTAGATTCAGATCCTTGCTAAGTCAAGATGCATGTTTCACAGATAATAGCAGTGCACTGTCCTGCAGTGATTGATAGGATTTAAAATAATGGCCTTCTGTCTCTAGCAAGGCAATTCTCCGTGCTTCAGATCTTATTAATAATCAGGTAAAATCTCTCATGAAGTGATGACTTCAGGCTATCTGTGCAGTGACTTATCAAACAGCCAAAAGAAATAGGTACGTGACAAGTGCTAAGAAAGAGAATGTGAGCAAAGATATAATACCATCTGAATATATTCTGGAATACCTTTCCTGCCTCTTCCATTATTGTTTTAGTCTAATCTTTATGTACATTGTACAGGCTAAAACTCCCCTATATTTCTAATACTACATGGATTGACCAAAGGACACGATTTAGGTACACTGCTGTTCATAAGGCAGTGATTTTGCTGCCAGAAATGCAGGAGGGAGCTTCTCCTCCCCCTTTAATATACATTTAGCACAAGCACAGAAGCATTTTCCCCCTCTACCTCTAATGACTCAAGATGCCTGAAGCTCTTAGTCTGAAAACCTGAATTTACCTCTTGTTTTTTTTCCCTTTCCTTTTCTCTCTCTACGTAGGATGAATGATTCATTTTGTTCTCTGAAGCTATTTTGAAAAACTATTTCTGCATAAGGGCATTGAGGCCTTCTGCTTTTCATTCAGCCTTGGGAATTCCCCATGCTTGCCACCAAGGCCTTGGTAGAGTCAACATCAGGGTGATTCTGATTCACATGAGAGCAATGCACACCTTTATATATATATATATTTGTGATAATTTTGCTTAAGAAATAGTTTATTTAACAGTCATCACCTTGACCATGAAAGACCTCATTTCTTACCAATACAATATTTTCTCATCCTTTCAAGAAGACTATCCTGTTCAGGAGGGAAGTCAGGAATCTGTTTAAATCACAAATTCCATCAATGGAAAGCATGTATAAAGATTTAACAGGGATGAACCACAGTGGGAATAGATTACTCCTCAAAATAATCAGATTTTTTCTTTTATTGTCTATTCTTATAGTGAAGAAAAAAAAAAAGTGAAGCATTTATTTTAATTCTCAACTTGTTGGTCTTAATTATCTTCCTTATTTCTACTCCTGAGTTTTATACATGTGTATAGATTCAAAAATACTTAAATATGCATCCTTCAGTGAGCTCTGCCTAAGCCAGCCCCACACAGACAGCATGATGAGTCCTCACAGACTGGAGAACTGACCTGTGTGGAGTTGTGTGTTGGACAACTGAGGTTGTCTTCTGTCTCCTGAACCAGGTTTATTTTCTTTGTAATACAACAGAGTGTTACTTTGCCTCATCACAACAATGAACCACTCCTGGCAAGGTGAAACTTTCCATTTTATGAAAATTATTTTGACTTTGGAAAACCAATCATTACATATGCTCAAGCAGTTATGAAAATGCCAGGAAAGCTGGAACACTGTTGAATTTGATAGAAGAAGTATTATTAATATGCTTTATATAAAATCAAACAGGTATTTCAGTGCACTGTGAGCACTTACTGAAACAGATTAAAACACTTGTCACAGAATTCTAGATATCGTTCTCCTCTCTGTCAGTGTGCTATTAAATAGCGTCATATATATGACAAATGTGTTTTCTATGCACTGAAACGTTTTGTTTTGTTTAGGGTGGAGGGGATATGCAGCAAAACAGCACTATTGGGCCGTATTTTTAGCTGCTGCAAATTAACACAGTTCCACTGGGAGTAGTGCCAAGAATTTAAAATGAATGTTGAACTTCTTGCAGTAGAATTGGCTACTGTGCCACTTCAGTGATACAGAGGGCTGGGGTGTAGCAAACATTTAGAAAAAAAAGCATAATAAATTATCTCAGGATAAGCTTTGCTTCACTGCCAGGTGAATAGAATAAATTATATCAAGCTGCAAAACATTCAGTGCCTGTACTGTGTTTCAGTACTAGCGTTATAAATGCCCTATATGGGCAAAGCTGGTGCATAGAAGAAAACCATACCTCCTGAACAGAGGAGAATTCCCTGTGTGCAGACTCTGAAGTAATGGCTGAAAACCCCGTTGTTTATATTCAGCATGGGGATTCGCACATTCTCAAATGAAATCCCTGTTAAAGAAGCCATATGGTCATTATACTATGGCTGGTAGCAAGAGGGAAAGTGTTATCATGAATCAGAAATCAGATAAGAGGCAGAAGACTAAACAGTTAACAAATTTCCTTATTTAGAAAGCAAAATGAGACAGCAAAGCTTGTATTTTAGAATCAGTTATTATTAGAAAAAACAGTTTGGAGTCTTACTACTCCTAAAAAGGCTAAAAAGCAAAAAGATGAAAATGCAATAAATGTTGGAAATAAGGTGCTTATCTATTCATACAGCCCCACTGAATATTAAATCAATCACATCAGCTCTGAAAAAAAAACCAATTGGCATCATGGGGGGAAAGCTCTGTGGAGATACTGCTATTCAACATGAGGTCCTGAAGGCGGACAAAGTCAGAATATTGAGGGAATGGAATAGAAAATGCAACTGGAAGTAATCTAATACTGTGTAAATCAACCTTTCCTGGAGTGCTATATTCAGCTCTACTCATCTTGTCTAAAGAGAGATATAAACAGGAAGAAAAAGGGTTCACAACCGGGTCAGTTACACCACAATCACTAGAGGAACTCATCACCACAAGTCACCATTAAAGTTGAGATTAAAAGAAAAGGGTTAACCTTATGGTAAATGAATGATGAAAATATCAACACTTACAGCAAACAAAGCTCTACTGTAACTCTGTCAGAGCTCTTCAGGAGAAAACCAACCAAAGTACTACGATAGCTAATAAGCATTCTTTTCAAAGGTCATTAGCAATTTGCCCCAGCTGCTTTCAGCTCTCTGAATGCCCTATGTTCTGGTTAGAAAAGCCCCAGCTCTGTAAACCCAACTCTTTAAAAAATAACTACAAAACATGGCAACTGAGGCACTGATGTAATTCCTTGCTTTGAGATGGAGACAGTTCTTAGTAGAAAGATATATGAAGAGCATGGGGTGCACCAAAAAGAGCACAGCCAGCAGGTTGAGGGAGGTGAATCTTCCCATCTACTCTGCCCTGCTGAGGCCACATTTAGACTACTGTGTCCAATTCTGGGTTATCCAGTTCAAAAGACAGGATTGACCTGGAAGGAGTCCAGTGGAAGACCACAAAGATGATAAAGGGCCTGGAGCATCTCCCATATGAGGAAAGACTGGGTAATTTGAGTTTGTTCAGCCCGGGGAAAAGAAGCCTGAGAGGGGGTCTAATAAATGTTTATAAATACCCAAAGGGAGGTGGTAGGCAAATGGATGAAGCCAGGCTCTTCTTGGTGGTATGTAGCAACAGAACAAAGAGTAATGGCCTAAAACTTGAACATAGGAAATTCTGTACTAACATGCAGAATTGCTTCTTTATGGTAAGGGTGACAGAGCACAGGAAAAGGTTGCCTGGAGGTGCTGTGGAGTCTCCTTCTATGGAGATGTTCATGACCTGTCTGGACACCTACCTTGTGACACCTACCTTGCAGGGTACCTGCTTTAGCAGTGGGGTTGGACTCAATGATCTCTTAAAGTCTCTTCCAATCCCTGCAGTTCTGTGATTCTATGATTCCGTCATGCCAGTGAAATAATCTACAATTAAAGAAAAGCAAAAAAGAAACCCCAAAACATAATCCTGACAGAAGAACCAGAGTTTGCAGATTATTGGGTGGTTCAGCTGCCACAGATCTGTGTGCAAAGTCCTTTCTGACATGAATTCATCTCTGGCATCGCTGGGAGATGGAACCCAGTAACACAAAGGTTTTTTTATTCATTCCCCCTTCCCCCCCCAAAAATGCGTCTACGTCATAGGGTTCTGGTTTTAGCAGTTCAGAGAATAGGAATGAAATGAGGCATTTCCCTCTTTTAAGATGTAGCATTAATGTGCAGCTTTTGCTGGTTTCTCTTAATATGCAATTATTTCTTCCTTGATAAGATTCAGTTAATTGGTGAGATAATGAAGCAGCTATTCCCTAGGAATTGTTATGTAACTTACATTATACTTTTCTTAATACAATGGGAGATATTAAAATTAGCAGCCTTTTGTTTCTCTACTGTTCAAGTTCTTAACTGCGTTTGTTTTATAGACCAAACAATTGTCTTACATACTAATTGTTCAGCACTGTAAAATAAGTTCTCCTAAAACTCAGGCACGTGATTTTTTGACAGAGCACCACTTCACAGATTTGCTCAGCAAATATTTGTTTTGTCCTTATTAATTAAAGTATGCTTGTAATGATACACTGGCTTGATTTTATTACATTTCATACATTCTAAAGTCAGTGCTGAAGGAGTACAGTATAAGCTGCTGGGCAGAATGATTTACAGATTGTTCTTTATTAACCTGTGGTTCATGCATCACTGAGTGTTTTTCTCCCCTAATTAGAGACCAGCCAATTGCACTATTTATAATTACTTAATATGATGAGGATTTATATAGAGAGAGATTAAATAAAGAGATTTAACAAAAACACCAAGCAAGAATAAAGATTTAATTAGCACGGCAATAACTTCTGGGGCACTGCTGTCTCCAAAATGTTCTTTTTTATTAGTTTGTTCTGAGACTGCTGTCTCCATGTGGAAAATACATTGGCAAAGTAAAAAAAAGAAAAAAAACACAAAAAAACCACGTTGGAGCACTACGTAGAAAACACAGACACAGAAATCTTGTGATTTGAATAAGTGTGTTGATGCAGAGAATGGCATTTCAAGATCTACCCCTTAAAAAAAAAAAAAAGAAAGAAAGGAATAATTCTTCCATATTGTAAGCTGTCACTAATTCTGTTACAATTCTGGATTACTGTACTGAGAGGAGAGAATAGTCCTCTCTTCAAATTTCCCTGCCTCAATTTCTGTGAAGGTAACTCCAGTATTTATTCATATGGAAATTTGAAAAAAAAATAAAAAACAAAACCTTGCAAAAAGCAGCCTTAGCATTATAAAGCCAGATTCCATTTCTAACCCAGTCCATTTCAGAACTGAGCACTTTCTCAGCTTTTTTCTCTTCCTCCCTTCCTATTCCAGGGGCTAGAGCAGCTCCTGTTGTCTCAATAAGCTCGTTGCCCGAATGATTCCTTCTGCAGCAAGTTTGGATTAAAGTTAATGGTTAATGACCTCTGCTATGATTATGCAAGTAGCTGCTTGCTCACTTGCTCTCTGATGATCCATCTATATGATTCAGGTAAAATAAGGAGTGCTTAGACGTGGTGCTTCCCCCTGAAAGTTGTACTGACAGAGTGATCTCGGGGTGCAGCCATCTGTGAAGTTGCGCCAACAGAGTAGAGAGAGCATCTGTGTGTGGGGGGGAGATGGGACACCTTCAGCAGCTGCAATCAGCTCAGCACAACCTCTCATTAAAGCAAATGTAGTGGTGAAGGAAATCTTTCTGTTCTCCAGGTTTAGAAATATTTCCAACTTTTTTGGGCTCATCGTATCTGCAAAGTAAATCAGATGATAAAAACTATTTTCTATAAAATCTGATCTGGGAGTACCTTGGGAAAGACTGAATGAGCTTTTGAATTCAGTGGCAGAAACGTAACGTATAAATAAAGCTATGAAATTTTAAACCCTAGCTAAAGCAAGATGAAGACAGAAAGTGTTTCAGCAGAGCCAAGATAACAAACACAAAGAAATAGCACATTTCCAAATGAGAAACAAAAAGCTCTGAAATTTTTGGAAACAGCTGAAAAATAAAGAGCACAGCTCATCTCTTGCCAGCACCTTTCTGGAGTGCTTTCAAATACTCCTCTTTAACACTGGCCAGTCACTAACACACAAATACATATGGATAAAAACACACCTTTGTGAAGTTAGGGACTGAAATGTCCACTGTGGCTGTGGGTGCCGACCTGTGCTACCACTTTCCAGTGATGAGAGAGAAGGGATGCTGGGCAAGTGCCAGCAGGACAGTTTTGCAAAGGAGATGGGGGGGCGGGGGATCAGGACGAGTTGTGTGGCCCTTTGGTGGCTGCCAGCCCCAGTGCCAGGCACGCTCCATCCTCACTGTGATGCTGAGGAGTCCCACACACTCTTCGGCAGCTCCCCACTGAGACACTGACGTGTTACAGGTGGCTACATCTCACTTATGCAGAGGAAAGAAGCTGCAGAAGAGAAAGCCTGTACTCAGCAAAGGCATGGATGATCTAGAAGTACAATTTAAGTATATTTTGAAGTACATATTAAGCAATGTAGTGCACTTTTGAAAGATGCATCTATGTGTTTCTGAAGACAAGACATGAAGCTTTAGGCAGCAATGGGCAGATTGTGGCTTCGCATGGGTGGCATGTACCCTCTGGTTTTGTCAGAAAGAGGAAGGTGTGACATTGTCCTTCATCAGGAGAGGAGGATGGCTGAGAAATGGCACAATATATTTCATGAGCAGCTGTGCCACCTGCCCACAAAAAACTGAGATGAGGATATCTGTATAGCTGCTCTGTGATGCTTTTAAAAGCTAAGGCTGCATGTTTTGTTTCAGTGACAATGTTACACTGCACTCTAATCAGCATGTTTTGCAATGCTATTTGGTACAATCTCTGTCGATTATTTCTAGTCTACCAATTCATACCACAGTGAAAAACCTTCATACGCTCTGGTCTCATCCAGCTTGCTAGAGCAGCAGTCTTCTTTAAAACTTTCTAATACACATTCGATTAACAAAATACACAAAATCAGCAGTGACCTGCTACCAGCACTGTTGTGTTGCAGAGCAAAATGATGGGATGAAGCCAAAGGGAGTTGGATTGCATCAGTCCTGTGAGATGATGAGGGGTGCTGAAAGGATGCACTGTGGGGAGACAGCTCAAGTGCAGGCTGATGGCTTCCAGAAGTCTCTACAGTTAGGCTCTCAAAAGGTGTGACCTCTTGCACCTTTGGCTGATCTGGTCCAGTGCTAGATGGGAGATTTAAAACAATGTTGTACCAACAAAAGATTAAGGGAAGAAACAAAAGCTCTGAGTTCTGCTTTCTAGCAGTGTTCCCCTCTAGAGTGCTCTTCTGTGGGAACATGAATGCTGTGACTTGCTTTTGCCATGCTCTCCCTCTCTCTCTTTTAATCTCTCTCTGTATAGATTAATAACTATTCTATGGATGCAACAAAAGACTGATGAAAGATGCTATATAAAAGGAAATAGTATTTTTATATACTGTTGTACAAAGTAGGCCACAGTGCTCCCATTTTTATATTGTTCTTCTGAAGTCTCTGATGTTTCACAAGGGAAACCAAGATCCACGTATAGTTTCTTTGCTTCATGCTCTGTGAAAACCTCATGCTAGAAAGCTAAGGGTTTATTTTATATATTACAAATATCACAGTGATTTATATTGCCTTTGACACAAAAGATTTCCTTAATAAAGCTTTATGGGTTTGGTATGTTATTTGATCACTCAGACCGGTCACTTGTAAAACCTCATGTACCTTCCTAAAAGTTCTGGGAAAGTTTACATCCCATATTCCATGGGGCATGGCTATTGTTCTAAATAGCAAGTCTCACTTCTGAAAAGAGCCTTTCTTTTTTAGAAGATAAATAATGGTAGGATAAAGTTACCCTAAAGGTAAAGTGAGGTCAAAGCTCTTCAGAGCCATCAGATGATCTGTCCCGGAAAAAGAACACTGGCAGGCTGAGCTAATCGAACACTTTGGATAACTGACTGCTGGCTAACACACTATAGCACCCTATTGACTTTCCAGAACTCATCAATCCATTCAACTGCCCATGCATTCATGAAAGAACAGCACATGTAGCTCTGCAGTTCTAACTGCAAGCAAGGCAAATATTTCTGCAGCACTGCTTTTAAACCTTCATCTTTTAAACCTTTGCACTTCTTCAGGCTGACAAATAAACTTTCTAAGACTAGTAAGCTGCTTGGAAAAGAAATCCCTTTGCTTTCCTAAAGAATCTCTGGAAAGTCACGTGGCCTTGACTTGTTGGCCTGTGCAATAACATCTGTTCTGAAAAATCCTCTGTTTTTTCTCTCTTAATCCTGTCAGTTGTGCAGTCTTGATTATATGTTTGCACAAAAGGGAATAGCATTTATAATGTAGGTTATATATAATCTATACAGCTATGTTCTTCCAAAACAGAAGTGCCTATCTATTATCATCAATCATTATTGCTATACTTTATCACTCCCCTGATGGTTTACAAACAAGATCTTCATTCTCGGTTTCTGTTTCAATTTTATTTCCAAAGACCTTCACTTGCTAGCAGTCCCTGGCTGCCACAAGACTTTCTCTCATTCTTCTAAATGAAGACCTTGTGCCTTTGCTTCCTTCTCTTAATGTAAGGTGCAATCAGCTCGAGCTTTTACGTATTCCCTTCAATGTAATGAAATAGCACAATGTCAAGCACTGTACATCTTATGAAGTAATTAAAATATGCTAGAAAGGGATAGCTGTAGTCAGTCGAGGAATGAAGGAAGAAATAACAAACCATATTCAATTAGAGCCAAAAAGAAATCCCTAAAAGCTCCTTCACTCTCAGAGAAAGCAGATGGTTCAAGGCTTACATGGTGTGTAGGGTGTCCTGAATGTAGAGAAATTATAGAGCTGCTGGGCCAAATCCTGCACTCACCAGAGCATAAATCTACAGTAATTCCATTAGGCTCTGTGGATTTATGTCACTGCAAGGGAAAACAGAATCTGACTCTTTGTTTTCACGACTTTATGTGATGAATAATGTGCTCATCATAAACACAGTTTATCAGGAAAAGCAAAGGATTGCAATTTAAGCAATTGAATAGATGCCTTTTAAAGTGACTGGGCAGCAATTAAGACAGATAGATATTCCTGATGAACAGATATTCAAATGCCTAGCTTCCACTCTTCACAAAGTAGAATGCAACAGTTTTTTTCCAACTTGAGTTTAATCAGAACTGAAAGAAACCCTGGTCATTTGTCAGTCTGCCTTTCCAACGGGCTTTGCCCAAGGCAGCCTTGAAATGACAGCTTAGAGGTGGCCGGGAGAATTAAAGAATTTATAATCACATTTTTAATTTCCTTTAAGCTAGATTTTAGAATTTTGTGAGACTAAATTGTTGTAAGCTTATGATGACAGAATTGTATAGGTTGGAAGGGACCTCTGGAGATTATCCAGTCCAACCCTCCTGCTAAAGCAGGTTCCTTACTGTAGGTTACACAGGAAAGCATCCAGGCACGTTTTGAATATCTTCAGACTGTACAATCTCTCTGGACAGCCTGTTCCAGTGCTCTGTCACTCTTGCAGTAAAGGTTTTCCTCATGTTCAGATGGAACTTCCTGTGCTCCAGTTTGTGCCCATTGCCTCTTATCCTGTTGCTGTGTACTTCTCAAAAAAGTCTGGCCCTATCCACTTCACATACATACTTTAGATCCAGTGTCAGGTGGTGTAGGTTTATCTAAAGGCAAAGACTATTAAAAGGTGGAATGCTATGTTGATGCATTCATCAGTATCATAACTTTAGATACTAAGTCATTTTTGATGGAAACTATTTTATATATACAGAATCTGGATGTCTATTAGTACGGAATACAAATCAGCTGTATACTAGCCTATGTGCTTATAAGGAAAGTCTGGGGCCAGTCACCTTTGTTTTGGCCATTTGAAGGCTGAAGGTCACTAGAATGGTCTTCAAGCAGCAGTCCAGAAACTGCTGCAACTTCTTGTTTACCTAGCAGCCAATTATTCCAATTATATCTATTCCTACCAGCCATTACAAAGCCAACAACCAGTCATGATACCAGGCATCCTAAAATACCATCAACCAAGCATGGATTTACTGGATGGATTACATGGCTTTTCAATTTTTTTCACTAGAAAAGACCTGCACAATTTTTTATGCAATGAAGAGAACCCTCATATTTGAAATTATATGTAACACCAGTGGAGTAATGTGAAATATGTATTTCAAAGTGCCTTTCATCCAAAAGACTTTTGAACTTTATGCAATTACCAAGGGTTTGTATGGGCATGAGCTGCAGAGAACAGGTGTAGCAACTGGTGTCCTAGCCATGGAGTGCATGGGATCAATGTTTGCAGAAATCTCTTTATCTCAAATAAAAGTTATTTGTTTGTTTACTAAACAAATTTACTTGAAATATTTCTAGACTTTCCAAATTCTGAATAAAATAATGAATGGGACATAGAAGCAAAAGTAACAAAGAGAATCTTATTAGCTTTGCCCTATATGTTCAGAATTGGGGTGTCCACGTGTCAAAAATCTGCATGTGCCAAACATCTTCCAAGCAGCTATGTTATCATTTCTGCTGTGTGGATTTCCAAGAGGGAAATCTGTCTTAATCTTAAAAAAAAAAACAACCCACACACAAAATAGAGCTGTAAGTGTATGCACAAGAGGATAAGAAGGCAGATAAGCTTATTTTGAACAGGGCAAGTATTTAATATTTCATATACAGTTCTTTTCCTTAGCAAATTATGCAAGTCCTTTCTATTTGCTGCATGTATCTAATACAATTCAGAAAACACTCTTGAGGAAAAGTTTCTGTATTAAAGTTTCAGCAAACCTTAATATGGTTTCTTTCTTAACTGTTTGGATGTCTGACATAGTGCTCATGATCATTTCGTTTAGAGAAAAGTCCTTCACTTTACACGGTAAGCTGACAGAAAAGTGGTCAGCATGGCTATTGGAGTTACATCTTCATGCTTTGAAGAAGTAACTGCCATTTTGCATTGATGTTTGGAAGGCCTGAATTCTACTCTGCTGCACACTTTTGTAGTAAATGGACCTAAAGTGAACTGTTGTAATGGAGGTGCAAAAAAGGATTCTGCTCCCAGAGGAACACCGCTATGAAATGACAACCTGGGTCAACAAATCCATTTCCCTTTACTACCAGGTGTCTGCACAAGGGATGCTGCTCCTGAGTGGGCGAAACAAATCTGCTTCCTGGTAGAATACTACTGATTTTTTACTGGGACAAAGACTAAGAAAACAGATCTATAATAGCTACAGAAAGGTAGCAGAATAAAAATATTACTGATACTGTACGTTCCAATGGGAATGATTTTAGCATATTTGCAGGGGGTCTAGGAAGCAGAGGGACAACAAAACAAACAAGAAACTTCCCAACCTTTCCACTCAGCTTAAGTGAAAAATTATTCTTGGTCCTAAATCTGGCTACCAGTTTAAGTTTGCTTAAAGTGGCACCAGGAGCACCGCAGCACTGTGCTTTTACATCCTGTCTAGACACATGGCCTGTGTCCAGTTGGCTGGTCGTTACAGGAATAGAAAAAAATTCAAACCAAAAAAACTAGCAGCCAATTCATGCACCAAGAGAAAAAAAAAAAACCTTGGCCCAAAGGCAGCCAGTAAATGCCCTGAAGCACAGGATTAATACAGTATGATACATGTAACTAGCAAGTACTGATCCAATTTCCTTTCAAAATTGCCTGGAGACTTGGACCCGAAGATTCATGCCTGTCCAAGGCGGTGTTGGGTACTGGAAAGCTTAGCTTTCAAAACAGTTATCTGCAAGTATAACTTCTCTCTCCGAAGGAAAAAAAGTAGAATGAGAAAAAAAAAAAAGGAAAATGAAAAAGAAAATGGAAAAAAAAAAAAAAGTGTCTTTTGTTTTTGCGGAATTGAATATTCATCTGAGGAGATATTTCAAAACCTGAAGTCAGCACAATGCCCTGTACGTGGGACCCGCTGGTAGCTGACCATATGGGACATGGAGCTGGGGACAGAGGTGCTGGGAGAGGCCGCTTCCCAGCAGCATGCACAGAGTACCAGAAAACCTTCCTCAAAGAGGGTCTGTGCCTTTCCAGATCCATATCATGCTTTAAAATTCATTGCTTTGATGGTTAGAACCAGATGATTGTTGAGATTCCTTCCACCCCAAGCCATTCTATGATTCTGTGTTGTTTCATTTAAGACAAGAACACACAAAGTGTATGAAAAGGATGAAGTATTTAATTGGCTTTCTAGCAAGTCTAATATTTATGTTCTAGGATTTACATTTAAATTCTGTGATGAGAGACACATCAGAATAAAGAATTAAACTTGCGGTGGGGATGGTGGGGATCATAGCAAAAAATGATCTACGACAATTTGGGAAATGGCTGAGCACTTTTTTCTGACGCGTTTTCTTTGCTTTCATGGTTTATTATTCAGGTTATTGTTTCCTACCTGATTACATTAGTTAATCAAATATAGAAACTATTGAAGGCGTTATCCTCAGCTGAAATAATGTAATTATGCATTTGTATGTACCAGTGCGTGAGCCCTTGCGGGCAGAAAAGGAAAGAATGAACTGTTTTTATTTTTCTAACTTAGGAAGATAATATCCATTATTTTTATTGGTGTTAATATTCTGTCAAAGGATGTTGTTTTTGATGCAGTAGTGCCTACTGTTCTCACTGGAGATTAGGTCTCCTGCTTGGCATACACTGTACACAACTACAAGGCAACATATGCCCTATCCCAAAACCTGACCATCTGCACAGTTAATGGGAGATAACAGTGGGTACAACAGGCCAGAGCAGATTGAAGAAGTGGAAGCACAATGCAATCGGTGTTATAAGCATCAACCTAACAGAAGCCAAAGACTGATCTTGCATTGCTTATTCAAGACAAAGATACTATTATCTTCACATGCCCCTGTTCCAGCACTGTGTAGAAAGAAATCCCTTCAAAATGTCTTTCTCCTTTCTGGCCATATTCACAGGGATGTCAACGACAAAGTGATGAAATTTCACTACTTTAGTACATGCATACAACAAAGAGAAGGGTTTACCCTGATTCTCATTATCATGATAATTTTTCTTACATGAAGTCCTCCACCAAATTAGAAAAGCAAAGGTGTTCCAAAAGAAGGGGGATGTCGGATGTACAGGCAGATTTGCTAGAAAATTAATACATGTTCATTTCCACTGGATAAGACTAGATAGTTCAGGAAAATGGTAATTTTCCTTATGCATATTAATACCTCCAGCTTGAATACAGCTTAGATTGGTTATAACTAGAAGCTCATTCAGTGCATGAAATGCATGAGAAAATGTAAGTTTATGGTATATTTTTATTCACTTCCTTTTGATGGCAGATACTGTTGCCTCAAACCAGTTTCCAGCAGATGATCTTCACACTACCAAAACCACAGTGATTGAACAAAAGTGGTCCCAATAGGTTGTCTTTTCAGGAAGTTTGGCAGTTACCAAACTGTTTTAAATTCCATACATTAATATGTTTTGTGGTAAAAATTCTTTCTAGACAGAAAAAAGTAATTTCCCGGATTTTATTACCTAACATGCATATTTAGTTTTGAATGTGTTGTGTTTCTGAGTAGGGAGAAAGTAAAACAAGTTCTCATGAATAGACATCTTCAACTTTTATAGTGAAAATCAAAAATATCTTTCTCCAAATACATATCAATAAATGAAATTTTCCCTGTACATTTAATACATAGCCAGTGACTCATGAATTATAGCTCTTAAGTACAAAAATGGATATCTAACATTGCAAAATAGAGAGGCAAGCCACACGGAGTGAGAAAATGCCTTTCCTCTCCTTCTGGACAACCTTTTCCAAGAGCTTCCTGATAAATGAGAAGAAAAATGTTTCAGAAAAATGTATTTTTTCCCAGGGGATGGGAGCAGATTTTCATTGACTTCATGGCTTCATGATTGCACATGCCACTAGGAACCCCATTTTCCCCAGCAGGACCGCAGGAACTGAGACTCGGATGCTTCTTTTTCCCCTTGTCCTCAGGCTGCCCTGCTGCTCAGCTGCTTCTCCTGAGGCCCCACCCATGCAGCCCCATCAGGAATGGATCTCATGGAAATATACTCAGAGCTGTGATGAGGATATAGCAGACTGAATATGCTGTCAAATTCAATATTTCTGTTATTTATTGAACATAGGAAAATATGGCTGTGTATTGCAACTATGTATTACAATAATATCATAGAATCATAGAATGGCCTGGGTTGAAAAAGACCACAATGATCATCTAGTTTCAACCCCCCTGCTATGTGCAGGGTCACCAACCACCAGGCCAGGCTGCCCAGAGCCACATCCAGCCTGGCCTTGAATGCCTCCAGGGATGGGGCATCCACAGCCTCCCTGGGCAACCTGTTCCAGTGCATCACCAGCCTCTGTGTGAAAAACTTCCTCCTATCTTCCTAATATCTAACCTAAATCTCCTCTGTCTCAGTTTAAAACCATTCCCCTATCTATATCTATAGATATATATATATATCAATAAATCATCCAAACCTAAGCTTGTAAGTGTGGATGAATATGTAGTAAATTCAGAACATTTCGTAATCAGTAATCCAATACTCTGAGTGCATAATACCACAACACGATGCAGGGCTAAAGTATCTCCAAACATAGATATGGTTTGTCTGAGGACATACACGTGACTGTAGGAATATGCTGCTTTCTGGCTACTTTTTGAAGCTGAAAACAATCCTTTCCAAAACATATAGTTTTGCATATGTATTGAGGAAAGGAAGACATGTGCCATTCATTTGACAAAAAATGGGCTAATTATCAGGCAACCAGATGGCAAAATACAGACTATAATTCACAGGCGAGCATTCAGCACAGATCAACACCTCCCGTATGGTTCCCACACCCCAACAGCAGTAAAAGCACAGAGACACAGAAACAAAATGCTGCAAGGGTCTCAAGAAAGAAACCACCTCAGCCATCTTGCACCAAGCAGGGAAATTCTGTGTCACACAATACAACTTTATTCCATACAGAGACTGTAAGGACACAAGGTTTTTCAGTAATTAAAAATTCCTTTTTATGCAAAATGAGCAACAACAAAAAATTCGGAGTAAAACTTTGAGAAATTCCCTAAAAGCCAAACCACAAAAACCTCAGAAGAGAGTGTAACCACAGCACACATCCTGACTGCTGCTGACACATGTGGCTCTTTAATGTGGTTACAAGCAGAGCATGCAATGGGAATCTCTTACTGCACATGGGATCATTCACACACATACAGAGCAAGCAACAAAAAATACGTTTCCATAACACATTAAAAAAAAAAAAATCAGCACCTTTTACAGACTGTAAAATAAGATTTTCCAAAGGGGCTCTGAAAGCAATATGATGGACAAGTTACAGGAACCTGCAAAGAATACACACAGTGTTCTCCACAACTCCTTGCCAAGAAAAAGCAACTGCTGAACCTAACAGGTAGGCTGCATGTGCCATGGGCTGGAGGCATACAGGAATGAGAATATCTGCCCTGTCACAGCAGGCACAGAAGTGCTGGGGAGTGGCAGTAAGGAAGGGGACCCAAGCCCCACAAGCATTTTTATAGAAAATGACCTGAAACTTTAAAAATCTGTAAATCCTGTGCTTTCTCTGGACTCCAGTACCCAGAAGCCAAGGGTCTTCCTTGCCTCACTCTTAACTTGCATGGGCTGAGAAATGCTGCTGAGGCCATCTGTGGGCTGGGGTCCCTTTTGGGTTTGCTCAGCTTTATACTGCAGTGCTGAACATGTGACCCACCACCTGCTGACTCCCGGCACACATGGCAGAGAATAGCATCTTATTGCACTTTGTGGATTTTAATTAATCCCATATTTCTGTGCTAGATTCCATAATCTAGAAGAGCATAGGGGGGAAGCCTTCTTACTCATTCATAACTGCCAGTAGTATATATATGGGGCTGTGTGCTCTGTGTTAGAAAGAGAAAATAACAAGGATATATGTAACTAATTAGTGCCGACTCTGAACACAGTTATGAATTAGTATACATGGCATTCTCATTTAAAGAACTGATTTAAAGAGCGTCTGTTCTTTCTACTTGTTACATTTGCTTTAATGTGGGTTGTTTTTTGCTTTTTTTTTTTTTTTAACTTCCCTCAAGACAAGAAAGCAGGGCAGGAATTGGAGTATTTTTGCCTTGACTCCTGCTGCTCCTGAGCACCAACCAGAGCACCGAGAGCACTGAGTGTTCGGGGTTTCCTACCACGGATGTAGGCTGCTGAGTTATGCAAACTGGTTGGTTTTGCCTGTCACCATGAGACCCAAATCCAGCATAATTACCTGTCTGATGCCTGGAGAGGGTGAACAAGCAGAGCATTATACCCAAGTATTTACCTATGACAGTTTACGAGGGAAGGGAAAGCCTTCTACCTTTCAAATTTATCCGCCATCTGTTTTCAACTTCTGTGGTCATCAGAAGGTATTAAGCATCTTTCTCATGGCTAAAACTCTGAAATTTAACTTTCTGTATGAACTATGAACTGGAAATGCAACAGTCTTGTACATTTTGTTCACATTTGTATTTACAAATACAAATACATATTTGGAGTACTTTGTGACCCAGTGATACGATGAAAAAAAATTACCAGTGAGCTGAGCATATAACATGTGGGGAATACATTTGTGCATGCATACCAGTAAATGCAATTGCATTTTCTATAAGAATCACTGAACTGCTGGTAGCAGATTTATTTAAATTAACCTGGCTACATGAGATTTAACACTGGGAAGCAATAAAGGTGGAAATTGTGTTTTCTCAGACGATGCACAGCTATATTTTATATTCAGATTCCACAGGAATGCTCATTGGAAATTTGAGTTTCAGGGTCTTGTACGTATACTGCTGAGAGGCACCTCCATAACATAGAGTCATAGAATCACAGAATCATAGAATGGGCTGGGTTGAAAAGGACCATGATGATCATCTGATTTCAATCCCCCTGCTATGTGCAGGGTCGCCAACCACCAGACCAGGCTGCCCAGAGTCACATCCAGCCTGGCCTTGAATGCCTCCAGGGATGGGGAATCCACAACCTCCTTGGGCAAACTGTTCCAGTGTGTCACCACCCTCTGTGTGAAAAACTTCCTCTTAATATCTAACCTAAACCTCCCCTGTCTCAGTTTAAAACCATTCCCCCTTGTCCTATCACTATCCACCCTCATAAACAGCCATTCCGCCTTCTGTTTATATGCTCCCTTCAAGTACTGGAAGGCCACAATGAGGTCTCCCCAGAGCCTTCTCTTCTCCAAGCTAAACAAGTCCAGTTCCCTCAACCTTTCCTCATAGGAGAGGTGCTCCAGCCTTCTGATCATCCTCCTCTGGACCCGCTCCAAGAGCTCCACGTCCTTCCTGTACTGGGGGCCCCAGGCCTGGACGCAGTACTCCAGATGAGCCTCACAAGAGCTGAGTAGAGGGGGACAATCACCTCCCTCTCCCTGCTGACCACCCCTTTTTTAATGCAGCCCTGAACACAGTTGGCCTTCCGGGCTGCAAGCACACACTGCAGGCTCATGTCCAGCTTCTTGTTTACCAGAACCCCCAAGTCCTTCTCTGCAGGGCTGCTCTCAAGGGGTTCTTTTCCCAGTTTGTATAAATACCTGGGATTGCCCCAGCCCAAGAGCAACATCACCTCCTTTCTCCTCGGTCCCTTTAGCTGGAGACAATCTCTGTCCAAGTTCTGCTCTTTCTACAACAGTGCCTCAGGTCACATCTGAATGGCCTCTCTGAAGGAGAGGCTGCAGGAGGCTCGGAGCTCAGCTGGACTAAAGTGGCTTTGGTGGTGCACGCCTAGTTTCCCTGGGTTTCATTTCACATGACTCCGGAGTAGTGTGCTTTAAATGCCAGAGCAGATGAGAAGGGTTTCAGTGACTGCACTTATTCCCTGCTCAGATGTTCCCTACAGCTCTGCTTTCTAAATGGGAAGGATTTTACTGCTCCCACCATGGACTGTCACTGAATACCTCTGTGCATGCAAAATCTTTGTGAAGACGCATATATTTTGTCGTAATATTTACATAGTGTTTTGTATCTCCAAACTACTTCCTTAATCTTAAGAAATATATTCAGACAACCATAAATTTCCAGGCACTTTCTTCCCCAAGAAGCCCTGTGTAAATCAAAGAGGTTTTTTCCAGAATAAAGTGATACTCAATGTAGTAGCAGTCAGAGTCACGGAGTAGTGCAAATGACCTAAATACTCTGGGACACAGTGGTTGTTGATGGCATTTGAGGCTTATCCTGGAAGGCCTTGATTTACATCTGAGGACATTATGTATGGAGCACAACCTAGAGTTTTCTGCAGTTTTTGTACATTGTTATTGTACCTATTATGGAAGATTTTTCAAGTAATGAAACTAGAAGCTTCTTCTTTTGAAGGAGGTTTTCTCATTGGAAAAGTAAGCCAGGGAACCATGAGTAACATCTCCCTACAGCTCACTACTCTGCTGAGAACCAAATGGAAATGCACGCGGGGTCTGGCACTAATCTCAGGCAAAGGAGCAATTACTACCAAACCATCTCCATAGGGGCATGAGTGAGAACTGATGTACAATCTTTTCTATGTATTTAGTCTGAATTAAACCTGATCCTCACTGTGAAACTATCTTGATAAAGCAAAGGATCCTAAAAAGTTAAGACAAGCATGACTTGGACACAGGCAATTTTTTGTCCATATCCACGTGAATTATCAGCTGGAAGCACATGAGATGTGCGCTACGCTCAGAGTCATGACAACAGTGGAGCAAGAGAAGCACCAGATGGTGACAGATGTGAGGGCCACCACCTCAGGGTGCTCTGCAGCTCCCAGGCAGGCTCTGGAAAAAGCATCTGGCAGCTGAGAGGACACAGAGGGCAGCGGGAGAGAGGGAGAGGGGGATCCAGAGAAAAGGATACTGGAGGAATAAAGCACATGCATCTGCCGTACATTTTGGTACTGCCCTCCTCTGAACACAATAAACAGCTTTGTGCATGGTCCTTCGAGCCCTATGTATAATTAGTGCTTGGGTATTTTATCTCATTAAAATAATTTTATTTGGGGAGAGAGGAAAATCCACAAGCATTACTGCATCTAAAACTTCACTTGCATGAACAAAACCTCCAGTATTGCTGTACATGTGATTTCACTTAACTCTGTTTTATGTAATCTCACTTGCTTTATGCTATGATATCTGAGGCCAGAGTGAACGCATTCCAAATAGACTTCATGTGTTGTGATATTGAGGGATCTTCCATCCTGTTAGATAAAAATCTTGCTGGGAAATCACTGACCATATCTTAAGTCACCGTGCTGAAAATCTCCAATATTTGCTCTTTTGACGCTCAGATTCATCACAAGTACGATTCCACTAGTAAAGAGAATTGTTCTCTGCAGAGGATTATTTATCTGTTTTACTTGCTTAAGTGTATCCCCTTCACAAATCATGCTTTACATTTAGTCTTTTGCTTAGCGTGTAAGTCAGTAATCCATAGGTTTGACATTTTCTCTTAATTTCCCAATCCACGGTATATGATATTTGACCAAGATTACCTTTTGTACATTTCACTGTGTGTTATGATTTTATCAGAATCTTAATTAAGGGGCCTCAAACTGAAATTTTTACCTCTGACACATTTGGTTTGAGGCATTCATCAACAAATACAGTATGAATTGTGCATCTTTATGAGGAAATATCTTTTTCTTTCTTTCTTTCTTTCTTTCTTTCTTTCTTTCTTTCTTTCTTTCTTTCTTTCTTTCTTTCTTTCTTTCTTTCTTTCTTTCTTTCTTTCTTTCTTTCTTTCTTTCTTTCTTTCTTTCTTTCTTTCCTTTTTTTTTCTGCCTTAGCAACATTGTCCTCTGTTAAATCAAGAAATCTGTGCAGTGAGAAGTGAATTGTGTAACACCACCACTTCATCCTTCACTTAGTACTGCATCCTGTTATCCTTTATTCTTCATCTTTAATTGTGTACTGTAGGGTGATGGCCATTCTTCTGCTAGTAAATGTCTTCTGTGATGCTCAAATGTTGTTGAAATGTGGGGAACATCTAAAATCATTGCAGCCAGCTGTAATGAAGTGAAGTCCATTACGAACATTTCTCTTGCACCACACTCCTCACTGGAGCACATACATTTATTAGACCCCCTAGGCACTGCCTGACATTGTGAGGACATAGTGACTGAAATAATGAGTAGCCACTGTGCAGTAACATGTCATTTTACAGCAGGAAACCTTTGTATGGTAGGCATGGTGCCATGCAAAGATTGATTAGAACCAGATGGTAAAAATGCATCGCAACTGGGCCCCTGATGAGCTCTTTGGAGTGATTATTAAAATTGTAGTGTTCTTCCTCAAGGATATGCATGTTCCCAAGGGCACTTTCTGGTGTGGTCAAAATTTCAGACACTGGCATTGGGATGGAAATAATTGTAGTTGACCACACTGCTGGATAAATGCAATTATATCAGTAGTGAATTGTACAGTGGTCACATGCCCACCAAACTCTAGCCAAGACAGGAGCTCTTTCAGTCCATTTTCTAGTCTGGAGTTCAGAAAACCTGCCTTCAGTTCCCATCTCCACCATATGTTGCCTGTACACTGCAGTATCTGCAGGTAAAAAAAAAATCCAGTTGTCACTAGCAAAATTCCAATCAACCTGCACAGCAAAAGATTTTAATACTTGATCTTCGTGTTCCTCACCTAGTAAATAAGGAAGATCTTTATTTCTTGTAGTACATCTGTCTACTGTTTCTTTACTTAGACTATAGTCCCTTTGGACAAAAGCTGTCTTGTTTCAGCTTATTAACAAATTGTGTTACCCCCAAGTAAAGTAACATGTGACAGCCCAAACATCAGTACCACAGCTTGCTAAAAGTCAAGCCTGCTCACCAGTGGGTAGAAAAATATGGCTAAAAATTTGTCAGAGGCTTACACAATCATGCCATGCACGGAAGTGGTCCTGCCCTGTGGTTAGCCTTGCAGTGCTTTTCCCACAGAGTCGTGGCTGGCACTGCTCTGGGTACCCAGAAAGAATAAAGATGTTTTCCTGCAGTTTGCTGGGAACTCAGAGCAGCTCAGCTGCCCCAAGTGCATAGAACAATTAGGTCATTCTCTAAAACCACTCTTACAAAAGGCTGATCACTGCGGCACAGCTGATATTTTGTAAAGTGGCCATTCACTGGATTAATGTGGTTAAGAATATTAAACTTACTCTTAGATATTATCTAGTACAAAGGCCCTCAGTCTTAGCTAAGATCTCTCTGAATTTCAGTGATATAAATAATACTTAAATAATTACTGTGGGAATTAACTGATATTTAGCAATTTCAGTTTTATTACAGAACTTGACCTTTGAAAGGCTAAGATGAAGTGATAGATTCCATAGGAACATGCAGTGCTTCTGGAAACCAAACTGTAATTAATGGTAACAGCGAGATCTATTGAGACAAAAATGTGATGAAATCTCATAGCAAGTTAACACAAAGGAAAGGATTCGCAGCATTAGCACATTTAAAAAGCTTTTGTTTGTTTGTTCTACATGCTCAGCAGAAGCTTTAAATACGTATGGAAAGCATTCTTTTTTTGTCCAGAAGTGCCAAATTTTAAATTATATTTGTAGTTTTCTCTTCAGTGAGACAATCCATTCTACTGGTGAGAGCTTTTATTCCTACAGTCTAGTAATACCGTCTTCCAGTGTGATAGATTTTGTCTTACACTACAGTGTAGAGTGAATAATTTTCCATTACAAGTAGGACTGCATTCTCACTTCAACAGAAAAAGAAAAAAAAGCTTAATTTTCATCCCACCAGCATTTAATTCACTTTGAGTCTATTTTTCATTCTAGCTAGTTGAGTAATTCATGCCCATCTGTTTCTCTGTGAGTCAAGCAATCATTTTTATTTTTGAAATGTGTTCTTTTTGGTATATTGCAATAAATCTTAGAATAATATTTTGCCGACCAGTTGGCTATCATTTCCACTTGTTACAGAAGACATTTTAAAAAAAAAGCACTGAAGAGTTGCCTTAACACCCATGAGACGTAGTTCACCGTAAGTGCAAAAATTTTCTTTGGTCACAGCTAAAATGAAAGCAGTTATTGTCAGCAGTACAGGATTTATGCTATGCATTCACAGTCAAAGGCAAACTCTAGTTTCTAAATGAAAACCGTTTAAAATAACCTCTCAGCTCTAGAAGAATGCATAAGAACAAGGAACAGAAAAAACATAGCCTAAATACGCATAGTAGCTTTCTCTTCATATCACGGACAGCAAAAAACAACAACAAAAACTAAGAAAAAAAATAAAAAAAGTGAAAATATAGAGAAGCTATACAGTTGTTTCAACAGAAAAAAATAGTGAAATTATTCTTGTGAGTCAGTTATGAAAGAAAATTCTTTAGTGTCAGATGAAAATATGAGAAACTCAAGACATTGCAGAGTTTTTATTATTATATATTATATTATGTTGACCTAACTTGTCCTACTTCTTGCCCATATTGACAGGAACAGTCTTCTTTCTGACCTGAGAAGCACTTCTCAGTTCAGGCTGAAGCAAAGAGCTCTTCACCTCACTCCTTCCCTGCAAGGCAGCTGGTTCAGGGAGACCAGATGATAATTTTCTCTCTCTCTTATTCAAGGCAAAGGAGGAGAGCACTGTACATCAGAGACACAACCTCCCTGAGGGCTACTCCTGGAATGAGCAGGGTACCCGGCGTACTCTGTTCACACTGATAACCAAAGGCACAGTCTCACCTTTGGTTCCCTGTCTCCTGTGGCACTTAGGTTTCTCTTTTCAAATGTACAGAAAAATCAGTTGCTTTGATGAAACACTTCAAATAATATCACATGCTGGTGAATAGCTTTCTTGGCAGCAGGCTACCACTTCATTGTTATTCCATAAATACAAAAAAACATGAAGGGGGGTCTGCTCTCAGCCCTTGCTTTCATTCAGGAATAGGCTATTGACTCTCTAGATTTGTGTTTTCTACTGCAGGGCTCCTGGAGAAAAGCCAAAAATTATTCCTAAGCCACTTTGAACATACAGTAGACCTAGTTTTGTCTGTTTTGAGGCATCTTCGCTTTATTTTCCAACCTATGACATGAAGCTGACATTATTAAATCCTTTGTTTCTCCTTTTAGCTGGGTAGCAGCCAGTTACCCATGCTATTATTTTTTCTATTCCTTGACCAGTTTCAGCCCTCTATGGCAGATGGGTAGAGATCTCAAGTATAACAAGTGTGTAAACTGAAATCTAGAGGTTGATTAAAGATGAGAGACCTCACTGGTGCTTCTGAAATAAAGGCAGAAAGAATTCAGTGCTGTCTGTTCAGCCTCATCTAGCTGCTCAGTCAGCAGGCACGTACTGACTGGCCAGCTAGTATGCACATTCTATGAGACTAGTCAGCCAAAAGCAAAAAGAAAAAATAGCCTAGAATCTTAAGAAAGATTGGTCAGGGGGGAACTAGGCTAATACCAGCAGGCCGTAGGACTTCTGCTGTGTGAGAAGAGGGCATGGAGGTCTGGGAGGAGGCTACGTATAGCATAGGGGAAGCTAGGACAGTAGATATCGCAATGGTGGCCAAGGAACATAAAGCTGAGCTGAGTGTATTGTGGTGAAAGCATGTGATAGGATATCATTTGCATATCCAAAATAAATCTACTTTCACCAGTTCCACTGTCCATAAATTGATTTTGCATATCTTCCTCACCAGGACTTCAGATGTGAAAAAAGGCTCTGGAGAGAATTTAGATCACTGAGCTTGCCGTGTAGGCTTTCTTGCTGGTAAGCAGGCAAGACCAAGAAAGCCAGCCATAACAACTTCAGGAGCAGACCCAAGCACCCTTCACAGAATCACAGAAAGGCTGAAGTTGACAAAAACATCTGGGTTCACCTCATCCAACCCCTTCTGAAACAGTAACACCCAGAGCAGGATGCCCAGGACCACGTCCAGGTGGCTTCTGACGATCTCCAAGGAGAAGCCACCACAGCCTCTGGGCAATCTGTTCCAGCGCACTGTGACCCACACAGCACTGAAGTGCTGCCTGACATTTAGATGAAGTCTCCAATGTTCCAGTTTGTGCCCCTGTCTCTTGTCCCAGCAATGGGTACCTATTTATAGGTATTCACAATAATATCCTCTCCTCTCCCTTCTCCCTTCCACCCCCCCCCCAAAAAAAAAAAAAATCAATCTTCATTTTCCATGTTCAGACTAGTCAGTCTAGGACTGGACTGTGTACCTTTTAAGTTTGTGTGCCTGCATTTTACCAGGTTCATTGGTTTTCTATTTCAATTTCATGTTGTGATTCTCCACTATCATAATTTGTGTAACTCCTACTTTTACTTCCTAATTTCCATGGATGTGAATTGAGAACACAGAACAGCAGAACAGGAAACAATTTCCCAGCCTTGCAAGATCCTCATCATTTTCCCATTCAGACTGACATTGAAGTTTTTTAGAAACATCAGAAGAAACAAAACAAAACCTATGCCTTTGTTCTGGAACAGTACCATGCTGAGGGACTGTATCACACAGAATCTGCATGACCTGAAGATCCAGAGGAGATAATTTAGATGGACTCAAACTCAGGCTGCTGGTGTCTATAAAATTTTGATCTTTAATATATAGCATTTGCATGTAGGCACACAAACATGAAAGAACACAAGCATGGATCACTTATCTGTATTATGTGTGATACTTCTGTGTGATAAAACTTCTGCAAAAAACTTCTGCCCTGCTGGCAAAATCAAGCTTTTAATTTTTCATATTTTTTTACATCTACATATATTAGATGTATGTGTGTGTGTGTATACATGTAAACAATATGTGCATAAGAAAATATCTGAAAATGTTGGTATGTTTGCAAGCATCATTATGGAATAACCATGTCAAAGTGAGTGTTTTTGTGTGCAGCTGTTGGCACAGTGAGGTTGGATACCAGTTTCCTAAGCCACAGCAAAGTCATGGAACTGTGGTAAACCTAGTCCCACAGAGCTCAGATCCTTTACTCCTCATGGACTATTTTATTTTTCTACTTGAGGTAATTGCAGGATCAGTGGGTGACTGCCTCTCTGAGCAGCTCCAGTGTCCTACTAGACTATGAAAGTTCCTGTTTGGATTCTTCAGCCACAGGGGGAAAGCAGCACAGAACAATTACAGAGAGTTATATTCCTGCTGTGTTGTACTGGTGGGTAGATAAGCTGCTACATTATGAACATGTCATTTAATAGATTAAATAATTAAACAATAGGTGGACATCTATTCCTTAGAGTTTAAGATCATTAAGCAAATTTACTTGGAAGCATTCCTAGATTTGCGCAATTATTCTTATTGGATTTAATAATACCACAGGATGATGTGAACAGCCAACATCTTTCCGGAGATGGGCTTCATGCTGTGTAATCTGAAATCAAGTCATACTACCAGTAGCCATTGTTGCTCTGTTTTTTTTCTTCTCACACTGAAATATTTCTCTCTCAGCACTGTACATACATGTTATCTTAATGCTGAGAAGTTTCCATGTTATCTGCCTTTCAGCAAGCACCCCTTATTCATGGACAATTCACTTGACAAGAAAATAGATCAATAAAGCAACAAAGAAGTTGATAAGAAGAGTGGCTCTTGCTGACTTCCTATTACTTGACAATGGTCATCAGTCAAATATATAGGTATGACTTATACACAAGGAATAAAAAGAGAGCTAAGTGTACAGACTGTCTTTGTTAGAGATTCCCCTGTTTGCCTGGGAAGAGAACTCAGGTTATAATGGCATAATCACACTTTATCTACAAAATGACAATATTCTATGCATGTCTTAGCAATTTTCTAATATTATTGTTACTTCAAATTAGGTACTATAAAGGGTGCTTTTTTTTCTCTCTATTTGTACTCACTTCATGTTTTGCCAGAGCTTGGCTGCAATCCAATTTTTTTTCACAGTGGAGCAGAGCAGATGAATCTTCAACTATTTGCTGAAAATGTCTGTGAACCTCTGAGGGATTGCCACTGACCACCTACAAAGCTCCAGCCACATGAGTGCTACACGTGAACTGGTGTACTCTCCCTTTGAAAAGACCCGACTCTCATTAAATCTGGAACAGAGGCGAGCAGAGAGGGGAGGAAAGAATGAGATGAAAAAAGAACTATGGTTCTATCTCATACACCAGTCTATTTGCTAACAAGGCCATTTGCGCAGCAGGTGATGACAGTCCTTACGTTGACTCTGAGGTATCTAACCAAGAAACAGCCCTTGCTGAAGAAGATTCTTATTTTTTATTTGAATGTTTAATTTATTAGAAGATGGTGAAGATTAGAGTCCTTCCACATATCACAAGATTTCATTTCAGTGGAAATGAATGGTGATTGTCTATCGTTAATTCTTTATTTTCTAGTATGCCATTATTTAAGAAGTCAAGGTATTTGCAATGGAAATTAAAGTGGAAAATATCTAAGTAATCGTTAAGCAAGTTTGGTCCAGTACAGTGTCTTTCCCCCACCTCTCTGAAACAATTCATGTGTAACAGATTTCTGTTACATCACTATAGAATCATAGAATGGTTTGGGTTGCAAGGGACCTTTAAGATCATCTAGTTCCAACCCTCTACTATGGGCAGGGACACCTCCCACAAGTCCCATCCAGTCTTGCCTTGAATGCTTCCAGGGAGGGGGATGGGATTTCTTTTCCTCTTTTTCTTCCTCAGAGTACTTTCTAATCTTAGATCAGATATATTTTCTTTTTCAAATATATGGCTTCACCTCTAGTCAGCCTGTCTGTCTCCCATTATGTTGTCCTGATTAAACTTCTTCTGCAGTGGTTTGTTGAAATTCTGTCTTGTATGTTTTATAAACCTTTTTGTCATTGTTCTGCTCAGATTTGAGAAATCCGTCTTGAGTAGCAATCATTTCTTTCAGTCAAGGGAGAGTTAATATAGCCACAGCCATAATCACAGAAGTTCACAAACCACATATTTTTGTCTCCATACAAAATACAGGACTTTGCCCATTGCCTCATGTGATAGGGAAGTACAGGAGGCTGGGAAGCTCCAGGCACGAAGTAGAGCCTATTGTTTCACATAGACATAAACAAGAGAACTGCAGAAACCTCTCCAAATGATCACATGTGGTTTACAATATCTGCTTTGTGACAGCAGAGCTAGAACAAATATAGAAAGGTGAGTGACTGCAATTCCAACATGAAAAGTTTTATCTCCTTTAGTTCCACGCATCGTGGAGCAATGGGAATCATGTACATTGGTATGGCATTTTAAGTGGCAGGATTCCTTACTGCCTTATCAGCAGTGGCACTGGTAGCTTTTCTCCTTCTCTGTTGCGCTCACAGGCTTTGTGCCTCTCTTCAGTTGTTCGCATTTTGAATTTTGCCACAAGATCATTCTGTTTCTATAGTGATCTTGGCACCAATAGCACAGGCTCCTTTCCTATCCGTCATGGTTTACTTACGTCAATGAACGCATTATTTTCAACTGCGTTTCTTTCATTCCTGCATCATGTAGGTCATTATATTTATATGCAGCCAGTGAGACCAGCGAGTTTCTAAAATTGCCAGAATATTTAGAACAGTCTGACAAACTGTACTGTGTTCCTGCTTATTCATGCACCATTATGTTGGGAAAACAGAGCATAAGTAAACACTAATTAGGAAAATAGGTAGAAACAAACAAAACAAAGCACAATTGCAATACAGCTCTTGGAAACAAAAATATAAAGATACGCAAGTTAGAAAGTCAGAGCAAGCTATTTTTACAGAATCAGAAGTGTTTCATCCGAAAAACTACACAATGGCTTAGTAAGAACAATACAGAAGTCTCAGTCTACAGAAAAATCCATTGCTGTTTTTCCTGCGTGGTTGAGATTCTGGCTATTATTCACCACAACATGCTTGTAGCACTGGACAGATCTTGTGTACTGATCTATCTTTTAAGAAGGCAGCTGTAAATCAGATAAATGAGCTTTTCTAATTCTGTGTCCTGAGAACACTTCACAATTGCCTACACCAATCTGTCTTTTTAGCTCTCAATAACTACTGTAATGATTTTTTGTTCTCTTGGATTATGAGTGCATATGATGAAGGAGGCCTCTGTTTCCAAACAAGAAAGTAATTCAAGAGTTTCTTGCTGAATAGGAAAGCTAGCAGATAAAGAAAAACTTTCTCTAGAAATGATCTATTGTTCTTCTTGTACATACAACCGAAAATATACCAGTGTAGCTTAGCTATGACTGAAAATGAAAACGGGTGCTGTTTAAACAGTTCATTTAAATATGCTTGAATTTCTCTGATCTTAAATTGTGTTTTCTATAGAAGTATCAGAATTTTAGATTTTACTGAGCTAATCCTTTGCAATGAAAATGAAAACAAATTAGCAAATGTTTCCAGTTAAATAGAACTAGAATAATATGAGGTTTTGTAGAGAGGATGGGTAGATTTGAAGGCAAATATTCCTTATTGATCACTGAGCACTACTTTTCAGTAGTGGGGGAGAAAAAGGCTCATGCGAATAAGTTTGCAAGAATAGAAATTGAGCTACAGGCACTGAATATCAGGTCTATATCATTTCAGTTAATAGGAATCAGTGAAATCAACCTGAAACCCCAGAGAACATTATTTGATTTTGAACCTAAGTTCATTTCTAGCCCTACCACAAATGCTGCCAACAGTTTTATTAAAGGAACATCAACCAGACTGAAGCACTTAACAAAGCCTCTTCCCAAAGCAGCATCTCTGACAGGAGGAAAGAGGTTTCTTTTTAGCATTTTAAGGCTAGGAACCAGTGATAATTTGCATTTCTGTTTCTTGAGAATAAGTGACTCTTGGAACAAGTGATGTTTTTCCTATTGTAATATTGATAGTTAAACTCTGCAAGAATGGCCCTTTTTGTTAAATAGTAGGATAACCTTCAGCTAAAGTACTAGAAAAAATTACCTGGAGGGGACAACGGGGTCAAGTTCTTCTTACTCAGCACTGTAGATCACTAACTTGGAGGTGCTTTTTGTTTTGTTTTGTATTTTAATGCCACTGAAAAACATTGTACTGGGCTTAAGTTAACTGCAAGTTGGAGCCAGCTCCACAACTGACTTACATTGGTACTGTTTTGTTCCCTTGGCTGTTCGTTTTATACAGCAGCCAAGAATGAGGTCTCCCACAAATATGAAATCTGTTGTGTTACCTCTGACAAAGTTCAAGGATACAGAAGAAGGTGAAATTGCTCTACACTAAGGACTACTGCCTGTGTTCAGATTCTTTAAACTCTTTATCCACAAAGCAGGACTGAGTTTTCAGAACCTTTAAAAGCTCTGATAATAGCCCTGCTCCTGTCTTTTCTCCAAAATAACCATTTTCATAAGTATAAGTTCCTAATCCAATGCAGTTTTCTTGCTGGATATAGGCTTCCCCAAAACGTACTTCAGGTTTGCTGAGCAAAGTAGTACCAAGGTCTAATTGTGGATCTGAGCCTGAGAAAATTAAATGATGAAACAACTAGGTTAAGCATAACAATATCGCAGATAGACACTAAAGCACAAATGTGTTGAAGGTTTTGGTTTGAGTCTGTAAATAAATACAGTACTGGAAAATTTTTGATCAAAGGAGCATAAAATAAATCTTAGTTATTTCTAATTAGAAAAATTAAAGAAAATATACTATAGTAAATGAATAAATCTTGACATGAAGCCCAAAGTTCACAGTATCAAATGACCAGGAGTTCTGTAGGATGATTCAAGGAAGTACAGATACTCCCCAGAATGTAAGAAAAATAGGGAACATTGATACATAGTTCATTTCCATTTTTATTTAAGGCTTTCAAATCAGACTAGTAAGAGAAAATGCGAATGATGATCAAACAAATATCAGGAGTAGATTATGAGGATTTTAAAGCAGGATATGAGTCACACCTATTTGTAGGATGTTGTGTAAGTCCTGTCATGTAAACAAACTGTATTGGTCACTCTACTACAGAAATGCATCCTGAGCCATCCTGAAATTTATGGTTGCCATCATGCAGTACATCCTGGTTTCTCAGAACAAGACAGTGACAGCAAATCCACCTGTTTTGAAAGTGCTTTCAAAGGAAAATATCTGCTAGCTAGTAGAAATTTATTCCATGTGTGTTTATTTATTTATTATTTATTCAATGAGTGTTTGAGCAATATGAACGTATTGATATACGCTCTCTCATTCATTGCAAAATTACTAGATTTTAGTTTTCTATTTCAAGAAGACTAATTTAATTTCTGCCTTTCTTTGTCAGTAACATACCTTTGTTGAACAACATTTTCTTTAAAAACAAAACAAAACTGATTTCCCTAACATAAAGTTTCATTTAATATATGTATATATATATATATATATATATATATATACACACACACACACTATTGATAAGACTCTGTGCATGGAAAAAACACAGTCCAAATTAACATTCTTCTCGATTGCATGTAGTAACGTTTGTTCTGTGAATAACATAGGAAAGTAACTTTGCCATTTATGTGTCCTTCAAAATGGTGAATGAAATGGCTTCTCCTCTCTCCTTCTAGTCAGAAGCAGTAGGTTCTTCGGAAGCAGTGAAAAAAAAACAAAAACAACCAGCAGCATCAAATACTGAATGGTTATATCTCAGAGCTAAGAACTGCTGTGAAGAGAGCTGTGAAACACTCATACCTCCTGCTCCCATTTGGTTGACAATGGACATCCAGACCCTACATTATCCAGTGGAGGAAGATGGGCTCTGTATTTTTCTGATTTTACAATTCTTTTTCCCTACCTGATCATTTTGCTTGCTAGCATATTCTATGGGAATTTGAAGCTGCACCCATCTGAAAAAATGTTTCTCTTCCTGCAGCATTTCACAACAGTTTACCAGACATCAATACTCATGAAAGTTTTCTTCCACACATCTATCCAATGTAAGGTGACTCAGGGAACAGAAGAGGAGAGTGTTACTTCTAACGTGTGCCTCCTCTACAAGCAGGCCAAGCCAAAGTGCTTCCTCCTCACCTTTGTTGCACTGCATGCTGCCTCTGTACAAATGGTAATGTATTTAAGACGTGGGAGAAGACGTTGTGTTGACAAGGACTTTCAGACACACAACCTGTTACGAGTGTCTACTTGAGCTTCTCCCCTCCACAGTCTCAACGTCTTTCTTTCAACTAGAAAATAATTAGCACGTTCTCTTTCTGTAATTGATAAAAGTCTAGCGATTTCTTTTTCTAATCTTTTCATTACTTAGTTCATGTGCTGAGACAGTAATGTATTTGTTTTGGTGTTGATTACATTTTGTCATTGTCACTTCACAGGATTTTTCAGTACTCTTGTTAGGTTTTTGCCTTTGGTAATCACTTGATTTAGCAGGAATGCCATTTTTCTTTGCACTAACTGGAGTCTTTTCTTGGCTGCCCGTTGCATTTCAGGGAGTATAACCTGTCTCATATAATGGATTAATATCCCTATAAGCCTGAAAGGGACCTTGTATCCACCCTATTATGTCAGTGATGATTAGCCGGTAGGCATTGTTAGTGAAGAAAGAGCCGCTACCATTATGTTAACTCTCCCAACAAAATGAGTCTATTATGTGTCCAGTGTCATGAATGACATGAAAAGGCTCATCTCGAGGGACATGCTAAGCCTTGTCACTTGCACAATATTTATTTTGTTGAGTGTTTATTTCCACTTATGTTTTAACTTGTGTTGCTAATAAATATTTTTATTTTAGAGCTTTCAAATTCATGTTCCTATATATTTCATATTCGTATTCATATCCCATATTTCATATAAGTTTTTGCTCAACTACTGATCTGAGCCACTCAAAATAAAGTGCTGGTAAGGATCAGTTTAGAGCTAGGAACTATATTCAAGGAAACAAATGAAGCAATATTATATTCCAGTTCAGAACCTTTCAACAGCTTAGCATAACCATATTGTTGCTTCAGTTCCCTAGCTGCAATTACAAAACATGAGCATGATAAAAAGCAAATATTAAGCTTGGCACAGTCAGACACCTTTGAAGAATCTGTCAGGTTCTGAATTTTCTGCAGATTAATAATGCTTGTCCATCAGAATGCAAAACAACTTATCCTGTGACGTGTCTAATTGCATATTTCAGGATCTTCCATAGAAAAGACCCATGACAATAATTAATACCTAATGCTATAAACACCATTGCTTCGGGTGTTGCCTAGCAACCAGCATCCCATAGGCTTTCAAAGGGGCTTCAAATAGAGGCAAGAGAGGAATCACTTTGGGCTGCTAGTGTGAGAGGCAGCCTTGGTCTAGGCTGCTCTGTTCTGGCTGCTTCCATAGTGAAACAAGTCTCTCCTTGGAGGCTGCATGCCTGAAAAACCTTTTCAATGGCTAAACAGATGCCAAATGCCTCATGTGGTGTTTTTTTTTTCATACTTTGAGATACCCTTCAACTCTTGTTATCTTCCAGTAACAAAGCCTTTTTTCCAAAGGAAATATTTGCAAGTGTTCATTTCTACTTCTAATTGGAATAAGTTTGCCCTCCCTGACATCACTGTTTTTTTACAATAAACTTTTTCTTTTCCTTTGGACAAACCATACACTGAATTCAAAAGAGCAGCTTGGCTGTGAGGTGTTTTTGTACAAATACCACTGTATCTCAGTGGTACGTGCAGTCCAGAGTACAACAAATCTCAATGAAATGCAGCCTTGCCCAGCTGTGAAAGCATTCCTTTTTGATATTGCCATTTTTTAAAAAGTACTAGTTCTCTTCCAATGCAATCTCTTTATCTTGGCACAGGGACATCTAAATCGCAGTTCATTCGATGTCTATATTTATTCAGATGGCCACCTTGGTAAAAGCAAACTGGTTTTCCAAGGTTTTCTTTCTCAGTTACAGCCTTTGAACAGTTCTGTGATCCTTAGCAAATCACTCTGCTTTTCTTCATCTTTGTTTTTCCATCAGAATAACTGCTCAGATAACATCAGACTCTAAGACACTGTGATGCTTTAATAGCAGCTACTGTCTTACCTGACAGTCCATAAGGAAAAGCTACCAGTACCAGAAGTATCAGAATGTATTTTTATTTTCTCACAAATGATACAGAAATTATTTAGTAAAAAAACAACACATTTAGCACCATTGGATAGGAGAGATATAACAAAAAATATATATATTATTTTAAAATAATTATTTTATTTAAGAATCTGTGCAATATGTTTTCTAGCTGATCAGGAATCCAGTGATGACTTTCTTTGAATCATAACTGTTTTAAAATGGTAAAATTAAATATTATGTAAATATTCCTCATTTCAAATCCATAGAATTTCCATTTCTTAATACATTTGTCCAGCAGATTATTCAGTGCTTTGAGATATTTTTTAAAGTCATTATGCTTATATGGATTTATTGCTGCAGCAGATCTACAGAGCTTTGGTTTGTATTCACGCCCAGTCTTGAAATTTCTGAGAAATTTTCAAGACACAGAAGACAGGAGAGTCACCAGCATCCATGGAGAGTTGACAAAATTCAGGACTGTAAACATGATTTTCTTGTTGGTTTATTGGTTGTGTTGGTTTTGATAGTTTTTTTTTTTTTTTTGCTTTGTTTTGTTTTGTATTTGTGGTGGTCTTTTTTCAAAACATTTCGTTCTTATTCATTTTTAGAATTGCACTCCTATTTAATTCTCACTACGGTACCCAACTAACACATTGAGAACCAAAGTCCCAGGCAACTTAAGTGTCTGAGTAAAACATCCCAGTCTTGAGAAATGAGTAAAATTCTAATGCAGTCTTACAGATAACCAGAATTGAAACAGTAAAGCTGTAGTAGAATCTGGAATCTCTTACTTAAAGATTTCAGTGCAGTTGTACATTGAAAGATGCTTACCAGGAAAGGGGCTTACCAGGAAAGACTAGACAGGGTTATCTCTCTCCTGCTCACTGCTTTTCCTCTTCCTTTCTCATTTATATGTAAATAAGAAAATTTTACACACATACTGAATGCCACATCAATTATAATTTCACCACTTTTACTTGTGATTTTGTGATGAAAGTCTGTCTTACTTGATTTTTTTTTTCTGATTAAAACATTCAACAGCACTTCTCTTAGCCATAAATTTGAATCATGGATTATACATGAGCTGCCTTTCTTTATTTCAGGTCAGTATGAATCTTGGCAATAAGATCGTATTAGTTCAGTTTATGGAACTCACACACTCTCAGATCTCTGTCTTTTGACAGAATCATTTTTCAACCATAAGAGTATAAATAAGGAGTTACATTGCAAAGATTGAATTGCATCCTATGGGCAAGAAATTTTGTTCCTTTACTCTGGCAAATGCTTGTTTTCCAGGAGGGAGTTAATTCCTCAGCACAATGATTTCTGTTCTATGTCAGCAGCACAGGAGCTAATTCTCCTGGGCTGCGGTTCTACAATGTCAGTGGTGGAGCTAACAACCTATTGAAGCAGTTTTGTTTCATTAGCAAGGGAATTTCTCCCTAGCGGAGCATTTCAATACAAACAACATTTCATTACCAAGTCCCCGTATAGAAATTTCATCCAAGTGCTAAGGTAGTTACCACCTTACTGGGACTGATCCTTCTTGGCAATGAATTGATTAACCTCCCTCAAGATTTGATTTCCACAATTACAGAGTAAAGCTCCTCTTGAAGCTGTTTCACTCAGTGGTTGCCCACATACAGTATTGCACTTGCAGTGAGCTCAGAGCTGTAGAGCTCTGGCAGAAAGTGCAGCCTCTACTGTGTGCAAAATCATTTCAATTCCAGACGAGTTTCTTCTGAGATACAGTGGTCCATCTTGGCAGTGATACAGCTTCATCCCTACAGGGGAGCATTTAGTGATTCAATTTTGCTCATAGGATGCTGGCAGCAGTAGAAAATTTCAAAATTAACCTTTTGCATAATGAAAAGGGAGAAATGTCAAAACAGTAGGGAGAGTGATCAATGCATTCTTCAAAAAAAAAAAAATTAAAAAAGAGATTCTACAATAAGGTGGTCTAACAATTACTGAAATATATATATATATATATATATATATAATTTCACAGCATTGTGATCTGTGGGCTAAGAGTTAAATTCCAAACTGAGGTAGTGTACTTCCTAGCACTGCAGATCACTGCATAAATCCTGCCAGTGAAGAAACGAACTCTTCCAAGTCTGGCAGTTGCAGCTTGAATTCCCCTGCCTGTTGCCACTACAGCCAATGTGATCACAGCAGCATGCATTTTTCCTATGTCCAGAAAAGATGTGTTTTCTGCCTGGAAGTGCTGATGCCTGTAAAAGAACATTAGTCATCATGCCTGCTCAGGGAAACTGGTTATGAAAAGTCTTGATTCCTGCACCTTTATTTCTTCAATTAACAATCTCCTATGGATCTACATCACATTCTTTACTGGTACCCAGTCTTCATGAGAAAATGAGTGAAAGTGAGAAGTACCACAGGGATTTTCATTTTTCTGAACAATTTCATGCATTTTTAGTCTGATACTTTTAACTTTCCAGTACTTAAAATGCTGTACTCACTTTTTAGTCTTAATAGTGAATGTGGGTAACTCATTTCCAATAGTGAGACAGCTGCAAAGCTAACAAATACCCAACTATTTCAGACACTACAGCATAGACTTGAACTGTATTGATAGAATAAAAGCTTATAGATTGAAGCTTCAGGAAGATCAGTGTGTGATCTCTCCTTTTTGCATAATACAGACTGCAAAACCTACTCTAAAATAAATGTTGTTTCACAGACTGCGTCCGTTTTTAGTTTTCAGATTCCATTCTGGACTCAAATTCCTAAAAGTTAAGCATGCCAAACTCTCAAATTTTGGATTCCAGCTGGATCTAGCTTTCCCTTTCCATGTGTTAAAATGAGGTCTCATTCAGAATTCTACTTATTAAGGTAAACTTCTTTAATTGTCACCTGTCATTTTTGGGCATTCACAGGATGTTGCACTACTGCAGAATGATGTCAGTCAAGGTGAAACCTCAGTGATAGCAGTTTTCCGATGTGAAAGATACTTTAAAATCTTGTAGCTTGCTCCTGCAGTATGATGTGAAGTTTACAGTAGACACTAATACTCAATTTATGCTTTAAATATTAAAATATTATTCAAAAACATTCAAATATCTGAGATGTCAGCAATGTTGACACACAGAACATCATTTTGATAGAGCTTTTTCCATTTTCATCCACTTGTGCCTTTCTAAGCAGATTGCAGCCAGTTTTCAACATTCCAGTCATGTGAATCACTTCACTAACTTACAGTAATATGCAGCACTGTTGAATTTATGTTCATAAATCAACAATTCCAATACTTTTTTATTTATTAGCTGTGCTCTTTGTGCGTAGCCAATTAGAGCTCCTCTTCTCCTGATGCTTACTGGAGATTCTGCTTCATTCTCAACAGGTTGATTTTTCTCTTTTTCACCTTCCTTTCTGATGTTAGTTTAGCAACCTCAGAAAACAGCCAACATGCCTTCTAGAATATTGATTCTCCTTCTATTGAATTTCACCCAGACAATAGAGTACCATCTTCCAGAGAAAGAAACACGATTCACAAAACCCAAGGAAACAATTCAGCTATCTGTGTTCTGCAATACTTGCAGGTCTCCAGGACCAAAGCTCCCTGAAGTAGTGATCAGTCCAGCACCTGAATGATGCTGTTTAGCTCAACTTGACGTTTCCTAAATGAGTGTGAATCAGAAATGCCTTGAGTTGGCACTAGGCTGACCTTTGTAAAGATTGTGTAATTATTACTGAGGTATTTGGGGGATCAATATTTCCTGCTTGCTTTAAATTTAGGTACAAGTCTATTTTGGGGGTAATGTGTGAATAAAATACCATTTTACTTTATTGTTGTTGCCGTCGTTACATGGGTATGGTTAATAGCATTGTAGTAATGCCTCGATACACTGCGTGATTTAGATTCATAGCAGTTTGCTTCCCTGCCAATGTACAGCATTTTCTATCACAGCAGACACGTGCTAATGGAGGGAATGAGCAGTGTTCAGCACAGCAGCTGCATCCTGTGTGCTGTGGACTTCCCACCTTTGTGTGCCAGCTCTCTAATCATAGGAGAGGAACACATTTAAAGCACAGCTGTAATGCCTGCTCCTAGGCTTGGCCTATCCTTTCTATCACTCAACATTAGTAAAACTGGAGCAGAAAGTAAACTACTTTCAGTTTGCCAGCCATAAACTAGTAGTAAAATAATGAACACTTTCCTCTGAGCAAAGCAACTCATTTGCCTTACTGCAGTGATAAAATTATCTGTAAAAGCACTCACAATTTCTCCTGCTAGCAAGGCTATGGTTAGGCCTTGCATTAAGAAGATGTTTTACTTTGCATAGCGCAGGCAGAGCAGTGACAGTGCACTATGGGAGAAGCAACAGCTAAGCTGTCCCTCTTTGAATTCATGTGTTATGTGCACAGGTGCTCCATTACTGAAGGTGTAGAGCAAGTAGCATAAACAGAGAAACCAGAAAAGAGGTAATACCTTGTTCAGTGATGCAGCACTAACAATCAAAGAATAAACATTTCCTACTTGAGAACTAGTCACAAGCCCAAAGGTGTTCTTCGAGCAGCAAAATCTCAAATACTTTTGGGCCCTACTGCTACCACTGATGCAGAAACCATTGCTACGTAGTATGAGAACTTACTCCCAGTAGTGACTGGTAATATCCAATACGGATTTAGGGGAAAATGTTAAGAAACACAGGCACTTGGTAGAGGCTCATACAGTTACAAAAAACAATATTTTCAAAATGTTGTGGTGTTAAGAAGAAATCTTGATCATTCCCCTTCAAAAGCATGCCTGTCATCTTTTTGAGCACAACAGTAGGTCAATTTCCAACACTTAGATGATGTGCTAGATATTAGTTGTCTGGGGGCGGGCTTGAAGCTGAAGTGATGCTGGTCCATCTATCCCATTAATTTTTGTTGGCTGAGATCTGAGCCATCCTCCCCCTTTTCTCTCAGAAATCATTTCTAAATTTATCTTCAGATGAAGAAAGAGAGATCAGTTTTCGAACTTGAGATGGTAAAGTATGATTAACCTGATATTCATTGTTATTTTGATAAATGTACACTCTGTAATTGATGAAATATCGGCTAAACCAGAGTTTATGATCTCAGCAGGGCAAGAGATAAATGGTGTAGCCTTTGCTACATCACTGCTGTGATGCAGATGGAGTTGAAAAATAAAACTTACTTATACAGCATGTTGTGTGAATATTTTGTACCAGCTCTGATAGAAAAACACTTCGGTAACTGTGATGGTGAACAGTTGATTCCAATGCAAGTTAAACAATTGGGAAATATGGACATTGATAATGGTGGACAAGATTCAGTAAGAGAAAACATCTTCTCAAACCAGTTAAAAAACTTCATTGTTTAAAAGCACTTTGGAGAAAAGTAAGTATGATGATACCTGTGACTTTTCAATGAGTTTCTCAATGGCAAAGAACCACATACTGTTAGAATTGTATATAAATAATAATTAAGGTACTTTGCTCTCACTAAAGTAAGCAAGAGACATTATGTCATGAAACCAATTAAGTGGTATTAGAGTTCTGGGAACTGAGAAAAATAAGTAGGTTTGGGCTCTGACATCAATGGAGTTTCTCTGCTTCAGCAGTGGAAGGGATATAGCACACAATACAGTCATAAAAAATGTAAAACTTGAGTAGGCGGGGAGCTAGATGATTTTTAAGGAAAAAAAATATACCAAAAAATCAACCCTCAACCTAGGATACATCTGTTTGACTGGAGTTTTTGTGCTCTGTAATGGACTCTACACACTGAATTCTGCTCTGTTCAGACTGTGTTTATATTACTGTTGTTTATTCCCGTAATGGTTAATTGGTTCCCGTTCTGGGCGTGCAGAGGGGAAAGTTCAAGTATGTTCTCACTCGTATCCTTAGGTAAAGCATGCTTAGAAGAACATTTGCTGTCTATTATCAAGGGAAGGCATTGGTCCATTTTTGTCTGGTTGTGGCGCCAAGGGAATTCAGTATAAACCTACAAGTGAGGCAGCCCTATTAGAGGAGACCTGCAAGGCTCTGTGTGTTTATTTGTGTTCTATGTGGAAGTCACACGTGGCTGCAGAACAAACAGGTCCCTGATTTTGCTTGTCATTGATTATGTTGGTTCTGGAAGAGAGTGCATTCAGGCTGATCTATAGTTTACCAAGTGGGTTCTCACTGTAAGGGAAAAGCACAGAGGTGAGGCCTCGAGGCAGGCGGACCGGCATGTTCTCTGAGGGGCAGACCACCTGTGTGGTGGTGGTTTCCTCTGGAGTGATTAAAACATGTTTTGAGTGAGGAGGTCGTGGTCTGGAATGGCAAAGGGCAGCCTCAGTCCAAGGTGAGCTTTAGGGCTGCATGCGGAGGCTTTAACCTGGCCCCCTGCGGTAGGCCTGCATGAAAGCGGACCCTTACAGGCTAGAAGCCACTTCGGCACGTAAACATGTCAGTAAACAAGGAGCAGCTACGGCAGCGTCCTCCCCGGTCCTCCACAGGGAGGTGACAGGAGAGGTGCTCCTTCTGACACACCCCTGTCAGCACCCCCAGACAGAGAGAGGCACCTTTCCTTCCAAGACTTCGCCCGGGTCTAATCGGGCAGGTGAGCCGAACCCACACCGCACAAGCTCTTTCCTTCTTCTCCTCTATCCTTTCTCTCCGTTCTCCCGAGCCACGGAGGCGGGCAGGGAGCAGAGCGGTGCCTGCGGGCCGCGCCGTGCCAGGGGCACTCCCCTCAGCCACCATGGCGGGCGGGCGGCCCGCGGCGGGGTCCCGCTCCCCCGCCTCCGCCTGGCTGCGGGCCGCCTGATGGCGGGGGGCGGAGGGGAGGAGGGGAAACCCGACCGCCCGGTGGCCCAACGCCGGGACTCGCTCGCCTCGGCCGGCGGCGCGGCGTTGGCGCGGCGCCGGAGGGGTTAAGCTCCGAGCCGCCGGTGGGCCCGGTGCCGGCGGGGAGGGGGTTAAGCGCCGGGCGGCGGCGGCTGCCACTCGGCTCCGCGCCGCGCTCCGCTCCGGAGCCGTTACAGCGGGAAGATGGCGACGGAGGGTGCGAGCGGCGAGCCGGGCTCCGGCGCACAGGAGGACTCGGCGGCTACGGCAGCGGTAACCGGGCCGGGGGGTCGGACCCGAGCGGGGCGAGGAGGGCTGCGGTGGGGACGGGACGGAGCGGAACGGCGCCCGGAGACCTGCCTCCCCCGCTCCGTCCCTCCGCCCTCCTTCTCCCCCGGGGCGGGACGGGGCTCGGCTGCGGCGGGCAGCTCCGTCCCGCCCCGGGGGAGAAGAGGGGCGAGCGCGGGGGTCCCCTCTTTCCCCGTCCGCCTTCCTCGGGGGCTGCCCCATTGTTCCTTCCCGCTGCCCGCCCGGCTGAGGGGCTCGGGGCGGGGAGGGCGCGGGCCGGGCGGCGCGGCGGGGCTGCTCCGGTCCCTTTCCCGGAGCGGAGGTGGTGACAGCGCCCGGAGCCCGCAGCTCGGGGCTGGGGAAGCGCTCGTCTTAATCCTCGCCCGCGGGAGCTCGCTGTCTCCTTTCCCCCGGTTCTCTCTCGTTCGTCCCTGCGTGGATGAGGGACGCCGGGGCAGCGCCCCTTTTCCTCCCGTCCGCGGGCTGCGAGGGGCCCTGGGCGGCGGGGCTGCGCGGAGGGGCCGTCGGGCTCCCCGCTCCCGAGCAGCCGGCTGTGCGAGGCGCTGTGCGAGGCGCTGTGTGAGGCGGGCACGGCGCGCGGCTACGGCCGAATGCAGGCTGATTCCCTGTGCCCGCCTTTGCCGTCCTTTGTCCGGCTCGTCGCCTATTCCGTGGCGGGAGAGCAGAGCTTCTCCCCTCAGCTCTCCCCTACCCCCAGCGCCCGGCGGGCAGCGCGGTGCTGGCCGGTCCGGCGGGGTTGGGGGTCGTCCGGGAGCGGCTGTGCGAGAGCCGGGGCGGTCCGAGAGCAGCCCCTGAGCGCCTCTCCGCGTAACGAAATGCCGAGTTCAGGGTGCTAAAAACGTCGAGGTACGCTTTTGAGGTTGGATCGTTGCTGAAGGGAGTAAAGCCAGAAGGAAGGATGGCACCGGCTTCCGTGGGATTGAAGATGCTGACGGCTTATTTATTTATTTATCCTCTTTCAAGCAGGCACAAATCTTACCTGCAACCGTGTTCTGACTGCACCGTTAATGCACACAAGGAAGATTAACTTCTGCCCTGTTGTAGAAACTGAGTTTTACTTAAATAAGAAAATAAAAAATATATTTTAAAAAAAAAGAGGGAAGGAAAGCCTTACAAAATGAATAATATTGCTCTTTTGAAACAATGGCAGAACTGTGACATGAAAGAAAATATTAAGGTAACAGTTCATAAAAGCAAAATATTAAACACTTCTAAGCCTTGGCTTTGAGTAAAAAATATTTATGCTGAATTCTTCAGTGTTTTGTATTATTACTCCCTTTATTTTTTTTTCTGAGTTAGAAGAACTCAGTAGCTCATAATGAAGCAGTATTCCAACACTGCCCTGTTGGGCAGCACTGCATGTGCTGGTCACCATGCAGGTTGGTGCTCGTTGTCATGTAGGACTGATAGCTCTACACCACATTGCTTTTAAAATATTCATCTAAATCTGCAGAAACTGGAAAGTAACCTGTACTGGAAAGTTGCTCTGTAATTAAAGTAGAAGCTGTACTTAAGCAGCAATAACATATTTTTAAAAGGACTTTTAATTTGCATTCAGTCCTTTAATATTTCTTTTCATCTTGTATTTTCTTGGTATTATAGACATTCAGTTGTCAATTTCATTCTAGTTTTTGTATACGAAAGTAAAACCTCTATGCAATGGAAAGATTTCAGAAATATTTGTACAATAGTCTGATGTTCCTGTTGAAGAGTTAGTATGAGTCTCTTTATTTTTTGCCTTTATATTCAAGATATAGAATTATGAATCATCTTGCTTACTTGTTAGGGTGACAGTAAGCATCCAGGTGACAATATTGTAAGTCATGCAAAACTCTGTACAGTTTTAGGTCAAGTTCTCAGAATGCTGATTGTACTAACGATGCAATGGAAAATGGTAGGAACAGTGTTTTTAATAGTAATTATTAATATGCAAATTATACAGTGTAAGCAGTAAATGTACAGTAGGGTGTTTTCATACTAAATGCTGTTACTCCTGTATCTTGGTACACCAGCAGATATGCTATCAGGAACATCACTAGGAAAAAGAAAACAAAACTACTTGTTTATTTTGCTGTTCCTAGAACCATTGTAGAAAAGGATCAAATATGGAAGATGTGAAATCTTCTTTCTTTCCCTCCCTAGAGAAAGTGACTGTAAAGCCCCAGGCTGTTCTGTAGTGTTATGTTCAGGAGTAAGGCTGATAGCCTTATCTTTCTGAGCTCCCAGTTATCTCTCACAAAATATTGGTGGTTTTGTTGTGGAAAGGATGACAAGGTAAAATGGCATGGTCTTGTCCTTTTCAATACCCGTGCAGCACGATTGCCTGAGCCAGTGAAACCGTGTTGGGGCAATTTGGACTAGAGTTCAGGAAAGCATGAGTGTGTATTTCAAGACATCTTTGAATTGCTTCCATCAGCGTACTGTCTACCAAAAAATGATTATGTAATAGCAAGAAATAATTCAATTTGACAGTCGTCTTGTTGAAATATTGAATGCTATCCGCTACGTATAGAGAGCCAGCTTGTCACACATTATAGATGGTTTTTTTTTGGTAGATGTTAAACAAATAGCACAAAAAGCCTGCTATTTCTAATAGTTTGTTAACATTATCCAGTAAAATCTCTACTTCTGACTTTTCTTGACAAGTGATCAAACACACAAAAGGTATTTTTCTCCAAAAGGATACCTTTCTGGTGGCTCTGTACACATACAGCGTATAGGTGGAATGATATCTTGATTCTCTGAAGCGAGTAGGGATTATTTCCTATCTTCATCTGTCAAAATTTCATTGAGAATGATGTGTACATACTTGAAAAGATCAGTCTGGTTTGCTACGGATCAAATAACAGTATAAAAAGTTGTGCTACAGGAAAAAAAAAAAAAAAAAAAAAAAACAAACCTGTCAACTGTCCACTGTTAAGTGGATTAAAACTTGATGACTAAACAAAGTAAGCGGAGAGAAATTCCATGGCACTTTATAGTGACATTTAGTAAGTTTTTAAATGTAGCTTGTATTCGTTATCTGTTTATCTGTAACAACATTTGTAGTAGAATTGCCATTCTGGTCAATACAGTGAAATGCTGAATAGTGATTTGGTCACATCAGTTACACAGACTGACACAAATAAGTTGTGAAGATTCTTATCTGAGAAATACTACATGTAGCAGAAAATGAGATCATAACCCTTGAAAAACAAAGCCTGTATCTCTTATTAGGGACTATACATCTTGGAAAGTAGTCACTTGCAAAAGGACTTTAATTAACTACCACAATCCTCATCTGAATACAAGTTCTCAGCGTAATGCTAATGTTCAAAGAAGTTACTTTCATCTAGTGAGATGCATAATACTGTTGTGGCGTTCCAACATGTAGGTGCGATGCAAAGACATCACAGTTGTTTGGCTTTGTCCTGCTGCTACTCTGTGTCTCCTATGTAATGAGTGTCTGCTCTTGATTCGTGGTGCAGGGATATGCTCCAAGCCTTGCTACCCAACCTGCTGTCTTCCCTTTCTCTCTCAGCCCAAACTACATTCCTTTGCATCCTCCATGGCTGTCCTCCCTTCATTTGTTGGGAGGGTCCTTTCTCTTCCAAATGAGAACAGGTTGCACTCATTAAGAGTGAAATGCACAGGGGCAGCACAGTGAGCCCGGTGTGTGAAAATGGTGAGGAGGGACAAGTCTTCAGGATGTAACAAATCCTGTTCTTTTCCCAGCTACTTTGATGTTTGTGTAAGTGTGGGAGAGAGAGGCCTTGCTCTGGCCTCAAAGTTTGTATAGCAAGATGGGAATAGAGATGGAAATGAAGCTGAAAGGGGAAAGAAAGACCTCAATATTGGAAAACAACAGTGGGAGGTCTGCCTCTGCACCCGCTCCTCCCTGTGTCATCATTGCATATGTAAACTGGAAGAAGTCAGTAGGCCTAAAGGTACTGCCTGCCTTGGTGTGTGAAGTAGGTTTCCTGGGCATTGTTTCTTAGTCTAAAGAAGGACAAGGTAAGATATCAAATTCTGAAAGACTTGCAAGTAGCTCTGAAGAGAACTTCAAGAGTGTGTACCAGTGTTTAGATCAAATCATACTATTTGCCTTAGAAGTGGCTTACTTGAAAGTGACTTTCAGAACAGGAATTCCCTGTTAAGCTTAAGTAACAGTTTTAAACATGGTCACAGAAGGACTGATGTAAGCCTAGATCTATGAAAAAAAATATGTAGATACCTGACTTAACCTGAAATCAAAGATGCCTTAGTGCCTTTGCGCTGTTCATAGTTTGCAAACGTGTTTTAACAGCTGTGAGAATATCTGGGTATGTGTAAAGGTCAGTGTCTTACTAATTTTGGAGGAGCTGTGGGCTGTTTTTTGGTTTCCAGAATACATTTATCAGTTCTGAGGTTTATTTATGCTTAATGCCAAAGCTGTTAAAAAGTTTTGCAGTTAGTCCGAGCAAAAACAAAAATCCACACCCGCTAAACAAAACCACCCCCCTGCCTTTTAAGGAAAACCTTTAAGAAAAAAAAACAGAAAGCAAAAATGCTGTGCTTGGAGAAGAGAGGAGCAGAATAAACAGGTAACTTTAGTGGTGATCAATTCAGTGAGTCATTGAACTAATGGGTGGGAATAATTAAATGCATGTCAAGTTCTCTCATGGTCTCTTAGGTAAGATTGTATGAAACTATATCTAAGGTCCTGGACGTTAACCTTTCTGTTGGTCACGTCCTATTTCTTGAGTTTGTCCTGAGTATGGTAAGAACTGGACATGTATTCTTACATAATATAACTTCTGGACAAGCATGATGTCAAATTCATTCTCTAGTTTCAGCCTAAAGAAGAGATCTTGCATAGCCCAAAACAATACATCATGTATTCTCTGAACTACCCATGGACACTGTGTGGATATCATAGCCACTTATTTTCTTTTTTCTTTTTGCAGAGTTTTCTTTATTAGGAAAGAATTGGGATTTGTTTGCACGTGTACCCACATTAATGCTGTGCTAGGTCTTGAAAATTTCTTTTATACTTGTTGGAAAGAATGAAGTGGTTACAAGGAATGATCTGTTTTGGAAACAGATTTATTAATTTCTCTGGTTTTAAGTGAAGTGAATAGGCTGGTGACTCTTGGAAGTATTAGTGGGATTCAAGGCACTTAAATGTGTTTTCATATATGCACAGTGTTAATTATCCTATTACAATGAGTGGAAATCCAACCAATACCTCAAGTGGAGCCTCAAGCAAGTGGTTCTGCTGGCTGGTTAGCTGAATAGCTTTCTTGGCTATTTTGACTGGGCCGATCGGGTTTCTGTTGCATACAGCAGGAGATTATTCACCTCATTCACACATTGCCTTCAGTCTTCCTTTAGGTCTCTGTCCTGTCCTCAGGGCTGCCATTAGCAGTCCACATGCAGCATTCTGTGGTATCACAGCTGGCTACCCATCCAAATGGCATGGGTGATTCTGTATCATACCTACTTGCCTCCAAAAGGTCTCTCTGATATCTCAGATTGCACTAGATACTGATGTACTGGGAACAAAATAGTATTAGTTGTAACATGCTTATCTTTGTTCAGATGAGTTCTACCTGGACATGGTTGTCAAGTACGTGAATCAGGATTGTGTTTCCCTGGTGCATTTGTATCATGGACCTGACTGCTGTGGGCCAGCGTGATATTAAAAGTTTATATTGTACAACTAATAACTAATACCACATCCTTTTATTTTAAAAGCTCATCTTGGAAGTCTACTCTGTGAATCCTCAAGAGGATTATTGTGTGTATTTAATGGAGCTCCATATAAAGTATGTAACAAATGTAGATTTGTACCTTTCCCTTCTCTTCTGAAAGGACTCTTCCTGTGTTTCCCTATAGACCCTTTTAAAAACTTCTCTTCCCATCCTGTCTTTCCACCTTAGCTCTTAATTATGCTTCACAGGTTTCTTTCCCAGGTCCTGGGTTGTCAGCCAGCTCTGTCTTTAAATAGGCCATCTAGCTGCTTTCTGAGCAGGAAGGAGGTTGTTTTCTGTGGTCACCTCTGATTAATCCACAGTTAACCTGCTTTCTACACAGCTGTGGCTTTCCTGCTTGACCTATCCAGACTTCTGAAGGTACTGGAGTTTCTAACAGCTGCTGTGGTAGTGTAGTCAATGACACTCTTTGCTCCTATGATCACCAGTAGTATTGACTGGGCTAGATCAGCAAAACCAAACTATTGGTACTGCCAGTCTATCACAAGAAACTTTGTTGTTTTCTTGGGAGGTGGTGGGGACAAACTTTATCCTAAAGGCTTTTGTCGTCTCTCCTTTGAATAGCCACCAGTGTGGGAAAGAGTCTCTTCTTTGCCTGTTCCTTTGCCTCTTGGTAACCTTCCTACTCCATCCTCTTTCCTCTTTTTCCTAAGGTGATCTGGGGGGGGGAAACGCTTGTTCAGGTTAATCGCTGCTGTCCTGTCTCAGCTTTCTCTTGTTTGGAAATTGTTTTTGTCATCTTCTTTGCTCAAAGTAGAGCTCATTTTCATCTTGGGGCAGTGCAGGTCACCATTTTGCCTATATATATATATATAGGCAAAATATTTATTTGTTTGGTTGTTTGTTTGTGGTGCATATGTGGGAATTTGAATGAGTTTTTGCTAATTAGCTCTTGTCAGTGTACTTGCCTCCAGATAACAAACCCCTTACAAAACTGGTCTGAAAAATAACATGAAGTTTTTGAGACAGTCTTATTCAGTTACTTTATAAATCAAATAAACCAGACATTTTAAAATCCAAAAGAAGGAGTGAAAAAAATACCTCCTGTGTTCTGGTAGCGTATGCTGAATTTCACCCTGGGGCAACATATTCATATATCTGTGTTGTAAAACCGATGTAGAGGATGGCTTGGTTACATAGTTCTTAAATCGTTGGTGAAATTGTTACAGCCTGGCACTCTACCAGACCTATTGTAGCAAAACCCCAGGTGATACATAAGCCATGTGCTACTAATGGAGTCTTTTATTTTCTGGAGATGTAGGAGCTACTGCTCCACTGGAAGATGTTAGGGAGATTATTTTTCTGGGACTAAACAACAATTTTCACTAAAAGTTAGGCCAGCAATTCTTCGTCTGGATGAGAACTTCAAGCAAGCCTGCCATGCTTGGTCCCCTGAAGATGTCTTTGAGGAAGCATAGTTCTATTTCATCGTATGCCATAACTAGGTTTAATACTTTGGAACACACCAAGCAAAAGTAGCTAATGGGGCAGACTGACAGCAAAGGTCATGATTCTTCACACAATGTATAGTTGAGTCGCAGAATGTTATGGATTCTAAAATTACACAAAGGGGCAGATTCATGTGAAGTATGTCCATCAAGGACTACTACATGCAGAATTGTGATTTATAGCTCAGAAAGTGCGTAAGCTGAAAACTGCTGGTGGCTGGGAGAGTGTTTCTGGGAAGCATCATTATGTGCTTGTCCTGTTCTGGTAGTGATTTTGAGGCAGCCATTATTGGCTGCTTTTGAAAACAGGCTAAGTGGGCTTTTAGTCTGATCTACTAGAGCTGTTTATTTATGAAGTGGTTTTGCTCGTTCTTATTTCAAGTTTCCAAAATGAAAAATATGAGAATTGAGCTGTATATGTCACTGATATGTCTTTCCATTAGCATTTTTGTGTTTATTTTTATCTAACTTTAAATTACTGGAGAGCACTCTGAGTTACTCCTGTTGATGTTTTTTCGTATGCTCTAGTTTGAAGTATGTACTTGAGTAAAATTTACTTTAATTGCTTTGATCAGATGCTTAGTTTAAAAAAAAAAAAAAAAGGAAGGCTCATAGTTACTTCACCTATTGAATTGTGCCTCTGGTTTATAATGAATAGAAGAGTATTTTCATTTACGTCTTGTAGGAGATTTAGAAATGAAAAGTTTCACCTGTGATATACAATCAGTCCTTTGACAAAGAGCTTTTACCTCCTGACAAGCTGGATTTACTGACTTAGAAGAGTAGGATGATGTTTCTTGCTCTTGTGCACAATTTCACTTTGGCCATGCCTACCGGAAGTGCTGGGCATCTCTTCTTGACAGATGAGGGAATGAGATTTTAGAAGGGGAAACCACTGAATGGAGATGTCAGGCTGTTACTGTTTGACACTGCTTTCTGTGGTTGGGAAAAAGTACTTGATATCTCTGCATCAGTTTTCCAATTGAGAAATGGAGGCAGTTTTTCCTCTCTAGAGGGAAATTATATGAATAAATCAGTTACTATACTTGAGCCTTTAGACATTATAAAGTAGTTCATAGAAGAAGGGTGCATAAACGGGTCCTGCTATCTGACTGAATTAAATTTAATGGTTAGAAGTATTGGGAATGAGATATGCTGCAGCCTGTAAGGCAAAATCCGGTCCACTTACACAAGATTTTATAAGGAAGATCTAGTTACTAAAAGTAAATTTGCACATACACATCCATAGATTGTGAACTAAGTGTAGAATTGTGAGAAGTTTTAGCACATGTTATGAAAAAGCCTTCAGAGACAGATTATGTTCAATGATTTGTTGACATGTAGGATAAGAGGTATCTTTTTGTTTAGAGCAATAGCTGACCCAGGTACGAAAAATAAAAGGTAATTATTGTTCAGTTCAGAAATATTGGTTGGAGTGGATGGCCGTGGCCCAGAAATAGTTAAGATTAATAGAAATCATTGGTCCTCTTTGTTGCCCCGTGTTGTTCAAATAGATGAGGAGGCTTAGTCCGCTGTACATTGAATATGACTAGCTAATATTCTGGCATGTGGCTCTCACAAGCCATTTCTGCACCTGTTTGAACTGCAAAGTAAAAAATGGAACTCAGAGTAAATCTAATATAGTTATAGCTTCTGGGAAGTTATGATCCATGACCTTCTAACCTGAGGGAAGAACAACTCTTCTGCTCTCCTCTTGCCTTGAGACAGAAGAAATGGTACTTTAATTTTTATTGGATTTTCCTCAGAGAAAGTCAAGTGCCAGGGTAACTGAGCTCTTACATTTGACTTCATCCTTCAGGGAAAACAGGTAGTATGTCCAGATAAGCAGTTCAGCTAATTTGGTAATTGATTATCTCATATTGAAGACAGATATGTGTCTGTATCGCAGGGCTTTGCTAGAAGACACATCTACATCATAGCAAGAACTTCACTGTTCCCTTTCAGTGAATAGTGTGCTACTGATCATGCTCCTCAACTGAGTCTGGCGCGTGGAATGTTTTCTCCCCCTTAAAATGATGCCTTTCTAAATTCCCTAAGCAGTCCTTTCTGTTAGCGTTGTATGGCTTGGTGAGCAGACTCATCTCCTACCTTTGTGGTCTTGTAGGTAATACTAGCATCCCCTCTGCCCCTCTCTATAAAAGATTGCCACTCTCTCTTGCCTTCACTCCTGGTGTGCTGTTTCAGGTCTGCTGAAACACTTCTGTCACTGTGAAGTTGTACAGGAGCTTATGGAGAGCAGCTGAGGGAACTGGGATTACTGAGGCTGGAGAAGGCTCAGGGGAGACCTCATTGCTCTCTACAACCACCTGACAGGAGGCTGTGTCGATGTGGGGATCGGCCTCTTCTCCTATGTAACAGAAGTAGGATGAGAGGTAATAACCTCAAGTTGTGGCAGGGGAGGTTCAGGTTGAATATTAGGAAAAATTTCTTCTTAGAAAGAGTGGTGAGGCATTGGAGCAGGCTGTCCTGGGAGGTGCTGGAGTCACCATCCTGGGAGGTATTCACAAAATGTGCAGGTGTGGCACTGAGGGATGTGTTTTAGTCAGCATGGGGTGATGGTTGATGGTTGGACTAGATGATCTTGAAGGTTTTTTCCAACCTTTATGATGCTATGCACTGTTTGTCACTAAATTATTTTTTTAACATTTCACACCTATCATTCAGGAGACTTAGAATTATCAATTTCTTCCAACAGTAGAGGATTTGAAGCAGTGTCACACCACTGGGCTTTTAATTTCTTCATCTTGAATAGAAGGTCTCCCTGTGACTTACTCTGACTTTGTAGCAACAAGGAAAGCTGCCTTAACTTTTGACAGTCATGATGTTAGAGGAACCCATAATTAAGATGCTGATATATCTGTATTTTGGATCTGCATTAGCTACTGTAGTCCTTTATTTAGTGTATTCATCAGTATTTTGTTTCTTACAGAAAAGAGAGTTTGATGTGGATAACTTGAGCAAGCCGGAGTTGCGGATGCTTTTGAGTATAATGGAAGGAGAACTGGAAGCACGAGACCTTGTAATTGAAGCTTTGCGGGTGAGTTACTGGGTTATTGTGACTGCTTGTTTGGTTTTGTTTTTAACATTCCCTTTTGTCACTTCCTTTGTACTTGGCATAGAGTGTTATTAGTGGAAGAACAAATTCTGGTGTTTAAGTTATAGGTTGACTAAATCTCAGTAATAACAAATATGTTCTTGTTTAATAATTGTCATTCAGTAACTCTATGTAATTTTGTTGTAAAATGCCCACAAAGTTGCAGAGAAAGAAGTACAAAAATGGCAAAATGACTTGCTTTTTACTTTCAGTTATACTGTAGAATCTATTATTTTCAAGATGGAGGAGTAACTTCAAAGGAGAATGTATTTGTTTTCTGTAAGATGGAAGGAGGAACAAAATAGAATGGTTATGTCCAACTAGGGAAATTTTCATTTTTCTTTTTTTTTTTTTTATTTTCTCTTTCAAAAAAAAAAAGCAAATTATGTGATATTCTGACAGCACTCGTGGGTATTTGATTTGATTTTTATCTTTTTTTTTTTTTTTTTTTGCTGTGCTATGCACATGGGTTTGATTTCTATTTTGGCAGGTTTCAGTCTGAAAGTTGACTGGTGATGTACAAACAAAACTGTATTTTAATAAGATGATACATTTTTCTGGCTGTAACAAATCCAAATTTTATTCTGTTCTGGATCAATTTAAATAGAGCTGCTAAACAGGCTGCAGGTTTTGGGGGAAAACAATCTTACATGGGCTGAAAATATTTGCAACTTCACAGTCAGATACAGACAAATTTTACCCTTTAAAGTTTTTTAAAGCAAAAACACAATGTATCAAAATACACTAATGCTAAAGATTAGTAGTATATGCAATGATTATCAGGCAATGTGCAAATATTTTTCATTGATAATGTTACAGTAATGATTGTAAATGCATTTTAATTCAATTTTTAATTTGTTTTGTGATGACTTCACATCATTATGCAAAGGGAGCTTTAAAGGAACTGTCAGTGATGAACCTGCATTAATAACTAAACATTTTATAAGTATGAAACCTCCTTATTGTAAAATACAGTTTTCATTTTGTAGTGAAAATAAGATGGTGAAATCAATATGATTCTGGGGGATTACTGCACTTTGAAGTCACGTGGTGTTTGGCCTTCAGGTATATAAGTACATTGAAATGTATTGCCTTTTCATCTAGCCACTTTACAATTTCACATCTCATTTGCTCAGACAAAGACCTTTTATTTTCTCTGACTACCAGCTAAGATTTTGTAAAAGGGGGAACAATGTGCACAGCTCCACTTGGAATCTGTTTTTTATTTGTTTGGGTTTTTTTTGACTCTCTTAATTTTGCATGAATATGAATGAAACATTCAGAAAAATTTCTTCAATACATGTTCATGGTCAAGCTACTGCACTGCATACCAAACAGTGGATGTTTTGAGACTCGATTAAATTAAAATATAAAATAAAAATACACACTGAATGAGAATAAACACTAAAAATCCTCCATAGTGTAGCAAGGAAAAAAAAGTCTACACTGGATTCCCATACACCTGCTGAAATGAGTAGTGTGTCAGTCTGTGTACAGCATTTTTGGCTGACCAATACAGATCAGTATAAAAACTGCTTCATTTCATCTATGGAATAGAGATACTGAAAAGTGGTGGGATTTCTTTCTCCGTGGTTTTGGGTTTTTTGTCTCTCATTCTCTTGCACCTTGATCCCTGTACTTTTCTAGTAAAATGCTCTAAACAAAATCCACATGGAACTCATTCTTCCAGGCAGTTTGCCTGGTTAACTATACTGAGTACTGAGAAACTTGGAAATTGTACCTGCTGAGGAACTGTATCCTGATATCTTGGAATATGATACTTGGGGATCTTCTGGCTTCTTGAGAATCAGTTACCACAGGTCAGCAGTATTAGTGGCTGTAGCTTCTAAGCAACCTACAAAATAAGCTACCAGATAGCCAGATATAGATCTTCCTAAGAAGTAAATAACAAGATAATCCCTTTGGAATTGTGTTGAATTTGATATTGACTTTATATGCTCATCTGTCAAAATATATCCTGCTTCATGTATCCTTACAGCCATGAGGAAATGGAAATGACCTCTTATGTCACTATTTCAAAAGCTGATCGAGGTCCTTTTTGAAAAGCTAGGGCATTGTGGGAGCAGGTTTATTTTTCTGATTTGTGTTTGGTTTTTTAATCCCAGTGCAAGGCTATTTCAAAGCCTAATTTTTTTGATGGGTCAGAACCTGCTGATTTTCAAGCCACATAGTAGGAAGCTGTCTTCTAAGTGATTTTATTGACAGTTTTTAATTGCTCTTATGTATACATTTATTAAGTCATTTTATATGTTCCTGATCTTTTTCTAAGACTGAAGAGCCAGGTCTTTTAATCTGATGGAAAGTAACTGTTCACTCTTATGGTTGTCATCTCAGATTTTTCTCTATAATCACTAAAGTATAAATACATTGTTGTTAAAAGTACATACCCTTATTTGTACTCATTTTGTAGGGTTTAACTGAGCACTTTGTGCAGTAAATAGTACTTATGTATCTATTGAAAATATCTCTTCTGGAAAATTCCTGGCATTAAAATGAAGTGATCTTGACTGATGACAAAAGAACTGATAACTCTGAATATAATTAAAAGACTGACTCATGTAGTGTTAGTAACCTTCATCTGCCATGCTTCTCATTGTAGGACTTGTTTGATGCATGTCTCTTAGTCTGCCCTTTTCCCACTCATTGTATACATTCTTATGCTGACTTCTCTTGTTTCCCACTTCACTAATTTTGTCTGAAATCCTATGGCATGCTTTACTAAAGGTGTGAGACTGATCTAATGTGCTCGTTCCATAAGACAAGTTGTGTTTAAAATAAATTTAAAAATACAGTAAAAAATAAAAATTAAAAAAAAAATTAAACCACTCACCTTCAACATCTATAAGTGAGACTTCTTGTCAGATTCTTAGAGGAACACAGCACCAAATGATTATTCTCTTGATTGTGGTGATATAACACATATACCAACATCTTATCCTCTGTATTCATTGTTTAAGTGTAACAGAGATTTCTTTCAGAATTAAGGAGTGGGAACTAGGGAGCAGAAAAAACATTCTTGGATAAGACAAGGGATTGGAAATCATGCCTTGCCCTGTGTATGTCTTTTGTTGTTTGTTTCTTTAATTTTGCTCACACATTATGGAGTTAATTCATAAGTCTATTTTTAAGTCTTGTTTAAAATGATTTTTTTTGCTTATTTTGGAAATTTGTTTTTCAAGATTATAGTTCAGTGCATATTGCTCTGCTGTAACTGTGGGATTTGCTTCTGTGGGTTCTGATGGATTAAGCAGAAAACATTTGATGTCTTTGTGAACTGAGCCAGTCACATATGGAGCAAGCTCTACTGTTTCATAGCACATGGAAATCTAAAATTATAATCTGCTGTGTTTTCATATCTTCTGAGATTTTTTTCTTTTTTTAATTATTATTTTTGGACTCTCATTTTAAAAAATAGCTGTATAATTATATATAGCTTGAAAAGTTGGTGAAAGAAATTACTGAAATGATAGTGTGTAGCAGTTGTTACTGCTGTAGCGTTTCTGAAAGGGAGAATGTACTACCTTTGGGTGCTTCTCTTTTGACTGTCCATTTGCATAATTCATTATATCACAAACAGATTTGCATTCTGTGAGTATCTATTTGACCTCCTGCTGGCGTTAGTAAGCATCTGAGAAAATGTTTACTAGCTCCTCAGTTACACCTTCTGTTTAGGATACTACATAGCTTTTTCTGCTTGTTTCAGAAAGTTTCAAAAAGGTGTAATGTAAAGAAAATAAAGGAAAAAGGATTCAGAGCTTGCTGCCTTACTGTTAAAAAATAGAAGGAGGGAATTTTCAGTCTCCCCACAGGAGATTGTTTCTGTGCAGTGTCCATTCTGGCCATCCTGTGTAAAATAAAAATTAAAAGTGAGAAAGGCCAGTAGTTTGGGATCATGGGAAGAAGTCGTATGAAATTATCTGGTCATCTCATGGGGAATAATAATAAATTCCATGAGAAAGGTTAATACTTTTGATATGGTAGATTTTATTAAAGCACTTGAATTTGTGCCATGTGATAACTTAAAGAGAACCAAACCCAAGGTATCATATAATAATTATAATCACATATAATAATTAACTCCTTTTATTGCATCTTTGTGCATCACATATTGTAGAGTTTCCATTATTTTTTATATGAAAGTTTTGACATCTTGAAGCCTCAGTTGAAATGAAAATAAGACTTCAAATTCAAACTACATTCATAAGAAATATGACATCTTTCTATGTGTTTTCACAATAGGTAGTTCTTTTATAATCTGTACAACTGCAGATGCATAATGATGCAAAGCATTCCTATTTCTTAAAAAAAGGGTGGTTGTTTCACTTGGTCAAGTGGAAAGCGTTATTTAGCTGTCTCAGTGTCTCCCATCCTTGCTTAATAAGGCAGTTTGCTGCTTTGATATAAACAGTGAAAAGCAGAGGTTTTTTTGCCTTTAGCATCTATAGATGCATTATAGTATACCCTGATTATTATAGTCACAGTATTTGAATGAATTAATCTCTGTTTGAACCCCATTTCTTTTCTAAGGAATGTTGACTCTGAAAGTTGCAACTGAGAGCAGTTCAGATTTGCAAGAAAGTACAATTGTTATCATCTCTCTCAGTTTAAGTTGCTGGGCAAGCTCAGCTGCGTGAGGACCAGCATCCTTGGAACAGCAAACCTTTGTGACCCTTAGGATCAAATTTCCAGATTTATTCTCCAAGTGAACAGTTAATTTGGGGTGGAGGTCAGCATCAGTATTCACCTCAAGGTGAATAAATCTCTCTAATTATCCTTCTGGCTTTGTAATAGCTACTACACTGAATGACTTAAGGTAGTTATTTTTGAATTTGTAATTTCTTTGGTTAGTAGATCCGTGATGAGGACATCATACCACAGTGAAATTTCAGATCAGATTAAGTTTTAAATCATTGAAGTTCTTTTCATTAATAAGAAATAGCACTGTTTAATAGCTATTGGGAATGCATATAATTTAAAAAAAAAAAAAAAGAAAAAGAAAGAGACTTTAGCTCCTTTCCTTCATTTTTGTCACTTATCCAAATTAACCCCCTATAATGAGTGGATAATAGAGGCAGTATATTCCTAATGCAAAAGTAATGTGACACATGCATTCAAAGCATGGCATTGGTCATGCACATGACCTCAAATACAGTTGTTGTTTTTTCCTTTAGCCATGAAAAGGTTACTGTATCAGCCTGCATTTTTAAAGTGCTTGTGATACATTGAAGTATGGCGTTAGCTGTTAAGGATGGAATTGTAAAGTCTAAATAATGCTTTTGATGGTGATTTTCTCATTAAATCACTAGTAGTTTATTTTTCTTCTGAAAATTTAGTACTGCTTCTAGTTGAGATTTTTGTTTCTTATCCTTTTATTTTATTTGCATGTGTAAATTTCATGAGATGGTGAATGGTAAAATGAAAAATTGTGTTATACTTACTTCTGTGATATGCCTTAATTACCACAAAAAAAAAAAAAAAAAAAAAAGAAAAAGAAAAAGAAAACTCTTACCATACTAGATATCTAGTTGTTTTTTTGTTGTTGTTGTTTTTTTTTTTTTTGGGGGGGAGGGGGGGGGGGGCGGGGGGAATTGGGAATCACCAATGAAATAATTAAAAAAAAAAAAAAAAAAGAATCATCAATACCAACAACAGATAGACTTGAGTTTAATTAAAGGTGACATTACTATGGAGCAGTGTGTTTTTCCTGAGCTTAAGCAAGCACCAAATCAGAAGTTGCTGTGGATGTGATGGCAGGATCAAGAAGAAGGGGATGGGAACGGCAAGGTGAATTTGACTGTAGGGTTTTTTTCTGTGTTATAAACCCCAGAGTGTTTTTACCATGGTTTCCCAAGTCAGGTAAGCTTATATTCTGTTTACAGATTTCTTAAATCTTCAGAACGGGGTAGTTTCTTAAAAACAGGCAGGTGGATGAGAGAAGTCATACAGTTGTCAATGCCTTGATTAAAGGAAGGGTGCAGATTTGTGTAAGAGGAGCGTCTGTGTTATTGGGCACGGTATATGAAGAGTAGAACAGAAAGTTAAGGAAAATTTGACTTAAATTCTCTGAGCAGCTACATTAAAGTTACATTACCTAAAACTTATTAAAAAAAAAAAAAATGGAGTGAAAAAACTGTGCAATGGGAGTTGATAGTACAGTCTGTCTTCCTAAATTTTAGTATTTTGACAGGCTTGTGGGCTAATCAGTAGAGTTGAAAATGAATCATACTTTACTTTTTGGCAAAGTAGGAGATCAATATATGATAACTTCCGACTTCTGCTAGCAAGGCGCCTGATTTCTTGAGGAACAGTTGTTGAATTTTGTGATGAAGGTGTGGATATTCATGCAATAAAATTGTTAGACCAAAAGACAGAAGCTAATGCATCATGTAATAATATCTCATAGCCACAATTAAAATTAAGATCATATTTTATTAGCTTTCCCTTAAAAAGCTTACAGCCTAAAAAGACAAGATTTTAAATTAAGGATTTTAACAGATATAGTGAATATTGATTGCATTTTGCTCTCTGTGTGGATTACAAAATGTTTCTTTAATGTAGGTTATAAATAGCATATTGGATGCCAGTTTTCAGGTTCCAACTCTGCTATTAATCATTTAAGAACCACTAAGATTGATATCAGCATTCAACTTCATGAGAAATTTGCTAGTTTTAAGGAAAACTCAATAAAAAATGTTTTAATCCTTTTTAAAAGGATTATTTGTTTTGCAATGGTTAGATTATTTTGTAAATAAATAACAAGCTGCAAAGAAAATACAAATAATTTAATTTCCAAGGCTATTATGGTATAATCCAACATTACTTGAAAACTTTGCTCCCTTTTATGTTAAAATGTGAAATATAAATACCTCTCAAACTGAATGCTCTTTTGTAAGGGTTGATGTTCATTATGATAAGTCATAGAATCGTAGAATAGTTTGGGTTGGAAGAGACCCTTAAGATCACCTAATTCCAACCCCCTGCTATAGGTAGGGACACCTCCCTCTAGACCAGGTTGCTCAAAGCCCCACCCAGCCTGGCCTTGAGCACCTTCAGGGAGGGGGCATCCACAACCTCACTGGATAACCTGTTCCAGTGTCTCACCACCCTCACAGTAAATAATTTCTTCCTAATATCTAGTCTAAATCTACCTTCTTCCAGTTCAAATGCATTTCCCCTCGTCCTGTTTCTACATGCCTTAATAAAAAGTCCCTCTCCAGTTTTCTTTTAGGTCCCCTTCAGGTACTGGAATGCTGCTATAACGTTTCCCCAGAGCCTTCTCTAGACTGAAAAGCCCCAGCTCTCTCAGTCTGTCCTCACAGGGAAGGTGCTCCAGCCCTCTGATCATCTTCATGGCCCTCCTCTGGACACACTCCAACAGCTATATGTCCTTCTTGTGTTGGAGGCCCCAGAACAGTACTCCAAGTGGGGTCTCATGAAAGCAGAGTAGAGGGGCAGAATCACCTCCCTGTTCCTGCTGGTCACATTTCTCTTGATGCAACCCAGTTGGCCTTCTGCTGGCTCATGTTGAGTCTTTCTTTCATCAATTCATACTTGCAAATCCTTCTCCTCAGGGCTGCTCACAAGCCATTCTCCACCCAGTCTGTATCTGTGCTTGGGATTGCTCTGACCCAGGTGCAGGACTTGCACTTGCTCACTATTAGGCCAGATTTGCTTGTGTGTGCGTATTCAGATATATATATGCACGTCTGTGTGAAAGAGTACTTGGATGAATGTACCTTAGTATTCAGATCAAGAGTGTACTTCTGGAGACATGCTCCTCCCTGTCTCCGACTTTGATTTGCCTCACAGACTACCCTCAGACTGTGTAAAGTCATCTACTTTTGGATGAAACTTAAATCAAAAAGTCTGTTAGGAGCACCCATAATATTTTTCCACACAATGAGACCAGAGATGGTCCAGACTAAAACCTCCTTCCAAATGCATGGAGTGTAGGCACACCCTTAGCACCAATTGTATTGCTGTATGAACTTGTTCCTGTTGTGGTGCACTGCCTGCTGATTTAGGCAGAGTCATTGGATTAGGGTTAAGGTTAGGGTTGCCTGTGTCATCTTGCATAAGTATAGTAGAAAGTACATACTGTTGGGTCTAGATCACAAACAAAACACCTTTATATCTCCCTGTATTCATTTTTTAAAAACGGAAATACCTCAACACATTCTACAATTGTGATTACACTTGAATTTAAGACAGATGAACCTTGCTTGTAAAACTGCCAGATGGGTCATTGTAAAATGCTCTTCTGGAGTCTTTCTCCCCAAAGAGCAGAATGCATTTTGTGCTCAAACTAGTTTGATTTCAAGTCTTGAGCTGAGTATTGTGAAAGGCTGAAATTGTAAGGACTAAAGCACGTAGTTCTACTTTAATCTCAATGAAAATATCAATGGTGGAATTATCATGTGTAAATATTTCTGTACTGCACTTACTATTATTTAGGCATGCGTGAAGATCAAGCAATATTTAAAAAAAATCTCACTGTATCATATTCTGCTTGTCATGACAGAAGACCAACAACTTTTTTTTTTAGTACGTAACCTAGATTTGATATTTTGATATTTTAATTATGCAAGATGTTTGCATGTTCATGCGTGGCTCTGCGTGCCATTAATGAATGAGCTATTCCTTGGGGGAAGGAAAAATAAAATAAATAGGAAAAACCAAAACCTCAGCTAAATAATAAGCAGTTTTGGAAGGGGAGCTGTAGAAACTTGTAAGCTGTGCTTACATAACTTGACCTGTCTGCTTCCTGGTAAGTTCTATCTGGTAAAAGATCTTCCTTCACTTGGCCAAGGCAGAATTTGCCTATTGCAGATTGAGGTTTTAATCAAGGGGTTTTTTTTGTTTTGTCAGGTAGAGCTTTTGCATCCTTTTTATGTTATTACCTTATGCATTTTCTGATGAGATGATACTACTTTTTGCTTCTGCACTGTAATTTAAATGTTAAAATGAAATTGTTAGTTGTGTTTAATAATGTTTTTTTATCCCAAACAGAAAGTCAACAAGAGCTTTACTCTAAGATCTAATGCTTCTGGATTGAACTTCAGGGTTGGAGAGGAAGAAGTCTGAGGGCTGTCAGGAAAAAGGGGAATTAAGCTATATAGAGCTTGGTCGTTCACAAATAGACTGTAAAAATTACATTTACAGTGTGTGATTTGTCAAGGAAAGCTATGCTACCTATAAATTATTGAGAACCTTACTTGCAGTAATTCTGCTGAGTTGTGAATTTAAAATTCAAACCTGAACTTCTGTAAGAATCTCATTGTTCTCCCATACCAAAGAACAGAGCTAGAAGCACACAGAAGGCAGCTTTAGGGGTTTCTGGCAGCCATTAAAACAGACTATTTTATAGCAGGTGTCTTTGAAAAATGGTAATTAGCTAGAAGGAGGAGCAAAAGATGTTAAACTATATGTAATGAAGGTTATTGTTGTAGACAGTGTGATGGTAATCATTGGCCTTGGTGGCAGAAGTCAACTGTGAAAGAGAAGTTAGGTAATGTCTTGTTTGTTCTGTTGTTTTTGTGTGTTTGAGTTTCTTTGCAAAATTTTAGTTTTTAGCTAATGTTTAGGAACTAATGATTTGCAGTTTGTGCCCTTACTCATCTGATCGTAACTTTTAATAAGCAACCATAATTAAAGTATTATTTCACTATCACAAGCAATTTCAAGTTGATATTAAGGAAACTATAAAGCATGAATAAACTTCAGGTAGGTTAATAGATGAAATGTGCTTCAGATAGAATGTTTTCTTTATCTGTGGCTCATTTAAAGTTTTAAAATAATGCAGCATGCTCTTTGTTTATGTATTTAAACAGCACTGTTAGAGACATCCTAAAAGGGTATTCACATCTTTCTATCTTAATCATGGGTTCTGTCTTGTATCTTCTTCAGTTTGTCTTATGTCAGCTAAATTTATTTTTTATAAAGCTACTTGACATGTTTAGTTACATTGCTTTACTGCCAAACATTTTTAAAAAATTGTGCTTTTCTACTAAGTCATAAAATCGTAGAATGGCTTAGGTTAGAAGGGATTTTAAAGATCATCTATTTCATCTAGTTTGTGCTGTGGGCAGGGTTGCCAACCAGCAGATCAAGGCCCCATCCAACCTGGCCTTGAATGCCTCCAGGGAGGGGGCATCCATGGTTTTTCTGGGTAACATATTCCTGTGTCTAACCACACTCTGAATGAAGAATTTCCCCATAAAATTTAACCTAAATTTCCCCTCTTTTAGTTTACATCTGTTCCCCCTTGTCCTGTCATTATCTTCCCATGTAGAAAAAATTGGTCTCCCTCCTGCTTATAAGCTCCTCTCAGGTACTGCAAGGCCCCAGTGAGGACTGTGTACACTGTAAGAAAATGGCTTTGCTATGTATAATTTAAAGAAAGCAATCCATATTCTTGAGATAGCAAATTCTAACACTAGTTCAGGAAAAGTGTAAAATGTTATCTTCTAAAATGTTTTTGTTTGTGTTTGGTTTTTGTTGTTGCTTAAAAAGGACATCCTTATACCTTATTCTTGACATTGCCAGAGGCTGTTAGAATAGTTTAGAAACATTATTTATAGTATTGGTGGGTTGACTTTATGTATTAATAACTTATGTAATAGAAAAGATGTAAAGGATTTTGATTGCCCATCAAAGTATTTATTTTTCCTATATCTAGTGGTTTTCTATAATAATAGCTCTGGAAACCAGTGTAGATAATTAATAGTAAAGACTTTTCTTTTCATGATAAAGGTATCAAGCAGATTTTCCTTAACAGCCTTATTTGATTTCAAAGGGAGCCAAGTCTTACCTTTTCCAATAGAAGTTGGGAATGTAGCAGCTGCAGTTCCTTAGCTGATTAGCTTTGAGAGATCCTATATTTTTGATGCCTAAAAAGGCCTCTTCTTGAAGCTATTGACAAAGTAAGCTTTTATTAGGGTTACATTACTTCTTCTATTAGTTATTTGTTATTTGCCAAAGTGAGGTAGAAAGTACTGAACAAACGAAACATTTGGCAAAGTATATTTGAACACTCCTTTATATGTGTTACTTGCTAAGCTTAAACTTCACTAATCATGGAGATGCCTTTATTCCAGACTTTCCTAATAGGAGACCAGCGGTATGAAACTAGTGTGAAATTGCTGGAAACTTTCCTTTCAGCACTGACTGTTAAACTGATTATATTCTCTTTTTGTTTTTGACATATGATCTGAATATCTTTTTTGCTGTCAGATATGTAACTACTAATGTAGCTGCATTTCCTTTCCTACTTGATTCCTCCTACTCCCATTTGATCTTCTTGTGTAATCCATCTTAAACTACTCTCATAAATATGCACGCAGTATTTGTGAAAATAATGTTAAAAACCCTAGCATTGTGTTACTGCAACTGTTTCTTGGTTTCTGTGATCTTTATAAATAATGCAGCTGTGACTTCATTGTTACAGTGACTTCTATAAAGTGTTTTATTTGGTTGCCATCATTACTCTTGTTGCTGACAATCAGAAATGTAAGTAGGGCATCCTATACATACTGTTACATTAATTGTAACTTTCCATTTTTAGTTAAGGAATGACAAACAGTGCAGTTCATTTTGTTGATGGTGGCACTGAGGCACAACCTATACAGAATGCTGCTTTCCCTTTTTTGTGAATCTCACGCATCCTATTTTATTGCTTCTTCTGATTTTTGAAGATTGAGGTTTGTTCTTGGTTCTTTCGAATTAAGTTTATAAAAGTATTTCTGTTATTATTAATAAGAGATTTGACTGGTGTCATTTTCAAATATTCAGAAATATTTACGTAACAGTTACTCATGTTTTGTTTCAGTCAATGTCCCCAGGCCTTTCTCCTTCCTGCTCTGTTTAGGTGATGTTCTGAGCAGTGGGTCGTTCTCCCAGAGAGACATACAGAATCAAAGAATGGCCAGGATTGGAAGGGACCTCAAGGATCATGAATCTCCAACCCCCTGCCACGGGCAGGGCCATCAACCTCCTCAATTAATGCTAGACCAGGCTGCCCAGGGCCCCATCCAACCTGGCCTTGAACACCTCTAGGGATGGGACATCCACAACATCTCTGGGCAGCCTGTTCTAGTACCTCACCACTCTCATAGTGAAGAAATTCGCCATGACATCCAACCTAAATCTCCCCTCTCTTAACTTAAAACCATTTCCCCTTGTCCTGTTTTCAAAGAGTTGATTCCCCTCCTGTTTGTAGGCTCCCTTTAGGTACTGAAAGGCTGAAATGAGGTTACCCTGCAGCCTTCTTTTCTCCAGGCTGAACAAGCCCAGCTCCCTCAGCCTGTCTTTGTAGGGCAGGTGCTCCAGTCCCCTGATCATCTCTGTGGCCCTCCTCTGGACCTTCTCCAACACCTCCCTGTCTTTCTTGTACTGGAAGCCCCAGACCTAGGCACAGTATTTCAGATGGGGTCTCACAAGAGCATAGTAGAGGGGGACAATCACCTGTCCCTGCCGGCCACCCCTCTTCTGATGGAGCCCAGGATACCATTTGCCTTCCGAGCCGCAAGGGCACACTGCTGGCTCATGTTAAGTTTTTCATCTACCAAGACCCCCAGGTCCTTCTCCACAGGGCTGCTCTCAAGGACCGCTCCTTCCAGTCTGTGTGGATGCCTGAGATTCCTCCGGCCCAAGTGCAAAACTCTGCACTTTGCTATGTTGAACCTCATCAGGTTCACCTGGGCCCACCTTTCTAGCCTCTCGAGGTCCCTCTGAATGACATCCCTTCCTTCAACCATGTCAAGCACACCACACCGCTTGGTGTCATCAGCAAACTTGCTGAGGGTGCACTCGATTCTGTCATCGATGTCATTATAAAGGTGTTAAAGACAGACAAGTCCCAAGACAGACCCCTGGGGGACATCGCTCATTACCGACCTCCACCTGGACATGGAGCCATTGATGACCACTCTCTGTCTGCGGCCTTTCAACCAGTTTCTTATCCATCGAGAGTTCACCCATCAAATCCACATCCCTCCAGTTTGGAGATAAGGATGTGGTGGGGGACCATGTCAAAGGCCTTGCTCAAGTCCAGGTAAATGACATCGGTCGCCTTTCCCTTGTCCACCGATGCCGACACTCCATCATAGAAGGCCACCAGATTCGTCAAGCATGACCTTCCTCTGGTGAAGCCGTGCTGGCTGTCACGGATCACACGCCCTTTCCTCATGTGATCAATCATGTCATCCAGGAGGATCTGTTCCATGATCTTCCCAGGCACAGAGGTGAGACTCACCAGCCTGTAGTTCCCGGGGTCCTCCTTGCTCCCTTTCTTGTAAATGGAAGTGAAGTGACCCTTCCTCCAGTCATCTGGGACCTCACCTGATAGTCACGACTTTTCAAATATGATGGAGAGCTGCTCAGCAACCACCTCAACCAGCTCTTTCAGAACTTTGGGATGCACGCCATCCAGCCCCAAAGGCTGTCTTAGCAGCTATGGCAGAGTGCTGCAAGCACTTAGTGTGAGCTTTGTTACAACAGCCAGCATTCCATTTGTTCAGATAAATGGAAAATTTGAGAAAACAGAGCAACAGTGATTATAGAGAATTCTCTATGAAATAGCAGAATACAGTTTTAGCTAGTTAATGTGGAAATGTAAACTGCTATATGGCAATTGTAAAATTGATAATTTTAAAGTAATGATATCTGTGAAGAGAGTACTCTCTTGAAATGTGCTGTGAAGCTTTTATAAGGGCCATAACATCCAGAATGCAGATGAGGATTCTGTTTACTTCGTTGTTCCATTCTAGAAAGTATATTTAGCTAGATATATTCAGTCAATCAGTCTCTTCTCCTCCAGGAACAGTAGCAAGAATATATTATCTCCAAGGAGAATTTTATATTACATTCGAAATCTTCCTTTCAAAATGAATACTAGAAATCATTTGAAAGCTCTGAGTTCTCTGCCTATATCTCAAACAGTTCCTTACTGTTGAGCATAGTAAGCACACTATTTGCTGACTTCTCAATTAATTACCCTGGTAATCATAAAAGTTAACTAAAATGTTATCCCATATTACTGTATGAGATTTTGATAATTTGAAAATATGAAAGCCCAAATTCTGTCAATGGAAAAAGAATTGCAGATTGATTTATTTATGTTTACTGAAGGTTTAACAAAAACCATACCGTTTGCCTGTGGCTGAACTGAAGAAGCATTTAACCTATGTGTGGAGGTTGAAGTGCCCTTTTTGCTAGACATGAAGTCAGAGTACCTTCAGTACTTCTGAAAAATGACTGTCAGATTTCCAGGCAGAGAATTATGAATTGAGTTGCATGAGTTTGAACTATAAAGTTGAATCTGTGAAGAAGTCTAGACAAAGCATTTGTTTAATTCTCTTCCATTGAGAATCTACCAGGATGAAAATCTGTATTATTTTCAGAAATAATAAACATCTGGGTGGTTAAACAATCACAGTACAGAACAGTGATACATCCTTACAAAATATTGGCCTATAACTTTCAAATGTTTAAGCATCAGACAACAAAGCCGTCATAAAATTGGCCTAATGTCATCTTTATGTAGAACATCTGGATGATTATTCTCAATTAAAGCCATATGTTGTTACATGATTTGAGCTTTTTTTTTTTCCTTGCGTAAGAGCTCTGTACAAGGCCTGAGTTTCACCTTTAACATTTGTAAAAAGTTAAGAATCTTTTATGTTCACTACCTTTTTTTTTTTTTCCTGTTAGTACTGGTCTTTTAGTAAATGATCTTAGCTTTGGAATATATGGCCTTTACATTTTTTAGATCCTTTTTTTTTTTCTTTCTTTTTTTTTTCTTCAACCTCAAAATGGGGTTTTTTATGACTGTAAGGGGGAAAAACTAGTAAAGAAGAATTGAAAGCATATTTCAATCTATGCCGTCTTTACCTCTATATTTCCTGGAGGTTTTTGTCAGGTAACATGGGAAAGGGGAAGTGTGTTGTGCTACTTAGCAATATTGGGGTAATAATAAATTGGTGATATTAGATGAAATTCTATTCTCATAGAGTCAGGCCCCAAAGGAGAATCAGGCCTGATCTTTGCTGTGTAATTCTTCAGTGCTTTCTGCTATACTGTAAGTCTAATATTACTTAACTGTTAATTAAATGTCTGTCCTCCTGTACACAGAGAGACTTCAGTAAGAACTGACATTGTTAAAAACATTGTAATTTTATTAAGTCCACTTTTGAGTGCAGAAGGAAGGAAGGAATTGTACAGCTTTTTGTGAACTACTTTAGTATATGACTGTTTGCCGTGAGAAATTTTGCTTTGCTGTTCTCATCAGCTTCTAGGTAAGATCTGACTTTGTATGCCTTAAAGTGATGTTTTTGAGTATCTTCTTGAATGGAGGTTACTATGGATAGCCTCGTAAAACAACATATATTCATGAATTTTCAGAGTAAAAAAAAAAAACAAAAACACCTAAAATCAAGCTTAGGTTTCGAGCTATGTGAGTCTGACAGAAAGAGACACTTTGCAAGTTATACATTTTCAGAGAGTTCTGTGAACTGTGAATGAGAGAATAGTGCAACTTTTGGCTGTTACTGATATTGCAGTGGCTTATGCTCTGGATAACTTTTCTTGAAAAATGACTGTATCTCCACTTTGATACATTCTACTTCATGGTAGAGAGTTTTTCTCTGATACATTTGTGTGGCTGTGATTAGACAGGCTTTGGCTGTCATGCAACACTGCTATAAGATAGTTTTGAATGCTTCTTAAGGTTATGTATGCCTTATATTAAAAATGACTGAAGAGGTCTGTTTTCTTTAACACTTCTTATATTCTTTTGTCATTCTGATCAGTGATCTGTGGAGAGCTTTTTTGTTTGTTTGTTTTTTGTTTTTTTCTAGTATGAAGAAGTTCTATCAGTCCATTAGACCATAGTCCACCTATATGTTGATTTTATTTAACTTGCTTAATTTTGACATATTATTTCTCAATTCCTTTTACTGTTTTCACCCTTTTTGAAGTAGCAGTCTGTTAGATCATCAGCAAGAGAGTTTCCAGTTTTTCAGCCTCATTAATATCCTAAAAGTTTACACGCAAGTTCTTCTCTTATAGTATTTGACTTACTACCGAAAACAGATTGAATACATTCATCAAATGCTTTTGACATAAAATTCAATTTGTTAAAATGTAACTTACTTTTAGACTTTGCATAGATATGAGTATCACAGTGATGAAGAAAGGAAGCTATGGTTTGTTACCCTCATAGTTAAGTTCTAAGGAGTAATTGAGCATCAGGTAAGTACTGGTTAACAAAAATCAGGCAGCAGGATACTCGTTGTTCAGTAGGCAGTGACATCTGAATTTAGATTTTAAGTTTGCTCTGCAAAATATTTTATATATCTCATAATTCAAAGTATCTCATGTGATACTTTGAAAACATTCACTTATGCCTGCATAAAAAAGCCTCCATGCCTTCATTCTTAATTAATCATAGTATAATATACTTTTTAACGAGTATATATTCATTGATAATTCTATTCTGCTTAAACAAGTAGTTCCAACAAATCATTTCAAGACAGCAGTACCACCGAATAAGATTTATAAATATGTTCTGTTTCAACCATTTTCCTCCATTAAGAAGTCTATTATCTTTTCAATTTTGTTTAGAAACCAGAGTTTACCCCTCTTTAATATAACATGTAAAATAAGCTTTTACTGCCTCCTGTGCTAGTTAGCATTAGAAGACTTTTTGTCACTTCCTATTACATATGTCAAAAGAAGATATTAGTATGAACCTATCAACATCTGCTGAAACAATTTTAGTGTATGTGGAAAAGGAAATTAATCAGAGGAACAAATGCTCTTGAAAGGAAGGAAATTTTGTATAAGGGTTCTGGAGCAGCCTTAATTCAGTTCCATTGTTCCACAGCAGTGTAGGACATGCAGTCCCATTTTTGATGTTTATCACCAATTGCTGCATGGAAGACTTGGACTTGCTGAACTTTTATCTTGGCAGATAAATGAAGAGGAGACTCTGAAATGCGTTGGGCACAAATTGCAGCATTAACCTTAAAAGTGCTATTGCTTACACATTCTGCTACTGATTATGAAAACTTGTTTCAGGAAATGTGTGCAATTAATATCAATTTAGATTATTACTGGGGAAAAAAGTTAACAATATAGTTTATACTGTGTGATTAATTTTTCATTTTTTCTCATTGGGCTTATTTGTTGCTTATATTTTACTTGATCTTATTTGGTGTCTTTTTTTTTTTCTTTTGTTCTGCATTTGCTTTAGATCCACAGTAAGATAGATACTGTTTGAAGATCTTGCTTGCTCTCTTGTATTCATGTTTAAACAACAGGGAATTGGAATAAGCTAAGTTGGAAGCTGCTTTGAGAGATCACTTTATTCACTCTTCAAGCAGGATTAATGTCAGGGATGGATCAGGTTGCTCAGTGTCTTGTCCAATCTAACCCTGGAAATCTCTCATTGACAGGCTATACATCCTCCCTAGGCAATTCATTCCAGTGCCTATCTGATCTCACTGAGAATAATTTGTGTTCCACCAGAACTCCCCTCTGTACACCACGGGAGGATTGCTACTTGTCCCTTCAGCATTCAGACCTCTAACATGAATTTCCATGGCTGTCTCCGTTTTATACAAAAGAGTCCTATTTCTACTTGGCCCTCCATCATAGAGAAGCCATCTTGTACCTTTGATCATTTTCCTTTCTGAAGTTGTTTTTCATGTCTGCTTTGTTTTTATGAATGTAAATTTGTAGTCTGCCCTTTATCTAGCATAGAACTATAGGCTAGCCTTGCCCACAGAGAACTTCAGGCTCCTGTTCTGTAAGTGGTAGCTGCAGTCTTATTTTAGTCTCCCTCCTTGCTTCAAATCCTGTGTAAGGATTTAAAATTTGTGTATAAATATGTTGTTCTTACTGGGCTGAATTTGAAAGCTGTTGTAATTCTGTCTAACTTTTACCCTACTGCAATAGAGAATTTAATTAATTAACCATTTAAAGTTGTTGTTTTTTATCTGTTTTTAGATATGTTTACCTCCATTTCATTAGCAGTTCTCCAGTTTTCTATGGGAGGATTTGTCTTAAGTAATAATTTTGCAAAATGGTGGCATATGCTGCAAAACTATAATTTCCTATAGACATCTTAATATGCATTTAGATATTTTTAATCTCAGTTCTGTAATTAAAAAACTAGTTGATGTGCAGGAGAAAAAAGCTGACAGCTTATAAATTCATATAGCACCTCTCAAAATACAGCAGTTGTGATTACCTGCTATAGTGGATGCATATTTTTCTGGTTTTGAAAATCTTCTGTTTGAAAATGCATTCAGTTAATTGTTTGCAAGTAGACATTTTAAATGTTATTTTCTCTATATATTGCTGTGCAATTTAAGTTAATGACAGACACTGCTAATGCTGTTCTAGCACAGGCACCAAATTATGCAGAGACTATTTTAAAGAATTAATGACCCATGTGACATTAGGCTGCACATTCCCCAGATAACAAGTGCCATCAAAAGCAGATATCCTTATCTCATATTGCTATGAGCTGTTATGACATTAAACTCGATGCTGAAAGATGTAAGAGAATTTTCTGGTTTTAGTATTTCTGATTCTCCTTTATATTGGTGAAGTGCAAAGGGACAAGCTATCATAAGCTAAAGGAATAAAGTGCAAAAATATTATGATTATACATATCCATCGTTATTTCCATCAGGGATTGTTTTGTTTTTAGCTTAAAGTATTCTGATTTATGTCCTTTCTATCTCTTCTCCCCAATTTGCTTCTGCAGTTCAACATGCTTCCCTCTTACATGCCTTGGCACAGCTGTTTGTCAGCTGCCCTGTGAACAAGACTGTGGGGTGGATCCTGCTGAAAAGTTGTTTAGGAAAAGAAGGTAGCTCCTGTTTGTGCCTCTCCCTCAGTTTGTTAGCAGTGCTGCCCCACAGGGAGCTTTCCCAGGACCAGTGAGTGGGTGCTGCGTGACAACAGAGAGTGGACAAAGCAGGATGTCAGTACTCTGTTGTTGCTGTGGAAGCAGAGCCTGATGGAGTCAAAAAACACCAACGTTTTTACTATGTATTTCATTCACATACCAGAAGTCCTGGTCTTAGGTATGCCTAAAGGTTCTGCCACACTGGCTAAGCTAAATTTATAAGCAAGCATCTGGCTCCAGCATTCACAAATCAGCTGTTTTTACATCAGAGATCTTTTAGAGTAAGATGCAATAGGTATACCTCAGACAATGTTACACACAAAACATTTTATTTCCTCGGAAAATTGATTTTTACTCTAAAGAATGCCAGCAAGGGTAATAAGTGAATGCGGCACTTCCTTCTGCCCAAAAACATTTATACCCATTTGAAGCTGTGTTTTAGATATTGTCAAGGTGCTTGTGTTCCAGCCTGTTGCTTTCTGTCCACTTTATGGTTCTCCTTTTGGCAGACAAGTATGGAAGTGGTATTCTTTGCCTAAGTCAGGCCGGTCTTATGCTTCTCAAAGCTTAAAAGTGGCCCTAAAGAAAAAGACCACAAATGTTATGTCTGAGAAGGACCTTGCTCTGTTCTGTTCCTGTTTCTTTCTTAGGGTTTTTTGTTGTTGTTCTTTTTTTTTTTCAATGTGCTCGAGCAAGTATTGATGTATAATTGCCACTGCAGGAGCCTGGAAACATTTCTGGGGGCTAACAGCAGATTTTTTGATGTATGTTAAAATGTTAGCAGTTCTGTCTGTGCTTAACGCTATGATTTCTGGAAAACTAATTACAAATGAATGCCCAATGATTTGGCAAAGTTCCATGAAGTTCTGAAGTTTATTTCAAAATATCCTGGTTGTCTTCTCTTTTAAAATGTTTGTTATTAATGTAAACTTTCAGCAATTTGCAAATCATGTAAATCATAATGTTGAGATTATTATAGGTTTTGATGTGTAGGAAGAGCTGTGATGCTTTCCCTCTCAGTAGAAGTGCATTATTTATGTTTGTTCATCTGAGCTTATGTACATCATTTTGATGAAGCGGCAATTTATTATCTTAAGCATTTAGTATTAATATGCGTGCACTTAAATTTGACAAGTATAGATCTTAGAATTGTAGAATGGGTTTGTTATAAGGGTCCTATAAAGATCACGTAGCCCAACAGCCATGCCATGAGCAGGGACATTGCTCATTTGGTCAGCTCACCCATAGGCTGAACCAACCAGGCCTCAAACTCTTTTGGGAATGGGTCATTTGGGCAGCCAGTGCCAGGTCCCACCACCCTCAAAGTGAAGAATTTCTTCTTAATGCTTAATCTAAATCTTCTCTAATTCAGTTTAAAGCTCAATATGACTTCCTGATATTCTTTGCTATTTGCACTGTCAGTAGGATATATGAGAAGCTACTAAGAAAGTGGCTACTGTGATTCAGGTAAAATTGAAATAGTGTGATTTACAGGATTTTGTGATGATGTCCTCCTGTTTAAAAATAAATTAAAACAATAACAAAACACCACATCTCATCTGAGTTCTATGAAAAGGTACAATTTTTTTTTTTTGCAGCTGTTAGAAGTTTATCAATTAAAAAGCCAGTTAGCAGGAAAGGAAAGTAGATGATCTGAGTAAAATTTTCAGTTTAAGTGAAAGCTAACAGACATTTTAATTTTCCTGTCAGACTGTTGAATTTCATAACCTCTTCTCTTGGGATGTATGAGCAATTGAATATGTTTTGAAAGCAGAAAATGTATTAAGAATATTTTTAGAACTGCCCTTGGTGCAGAATATTCATTTACTGTTTTGCAGCTTCTGCTGTGGCAGTGGTAGAGTGCCATGCCTGTGAGAGCCTCTGATGCTTTGGTGCACTTTTAGTGTCTTGGCAGCCTCATTGGATGTTTTGACATTCTTCACTCAGTGTTTTTCTTTAGGGTGTTTTTCTTTCTTCTTCTTCTTCTTCTTTTTTTTTTAATGCTCTCTTATTCAAGGCATCTATTTTTAACCTACTTTCTATTTTTACATTCCTGTGGCATGACAAGTTCCAGAAATACTCTATAAGCATTGGGTTTCAGTTTAACAGAGTACCAAGTCTCATGTACAGTGAAAAGCTCTATCAGTGCCTGATAGCTGCTGACACATGTTCAGTTTGGAGGAAACAATGGAGATTATGTGCAGCTCTGTCCAACCCTGCTGATGTGTCTGAGACTAGAGGAGAACACAAGTAGTGATGTTTACATTCATCTAGGATAAAAACATCTTGGGTATGGAAAATATAGCCATAGGTTATGGTACTTTTTTCATTAGACTGGTCTTGCTTTAGGACCAGCACTGCAGCATCCAAGACAGAACAGTAAAAACTGAGAATAGAGGCAAATGTTAATGGCTGTTGCATTGAAGTCTCAGTAGATAAATGGGAGACTTCAGTCAAAATGGTGTCGTTCTCACCTTTCTGTTCTATTTATTTGTATTCCTCTGAGTTATGCATAATAATATAACAGAGACTGCTTCAGATCTGAAGTCCATCTGGCCAAGTATCCTATGGATACCTGGAGTTACTGGATGCATCACAATTCTTTTATTAGATAAGTAAACAGTCATTGTTTATTTTCCTTCCTTGTTTATGACTTTAAAAATAAAGTAGGTGTTTATATCCCTTCAGTCTTTTCTAAGCAATACACGCATAGCATGGATGATCATTCCTAATGTGGAAACTGTTCCAAACTTTTAGTTGTCTTTCTTGTCCTTCTTTCTTACCTAATTCTGATACAACTCTTCGTATGTTGAGAATGGTAATTGCATGCACTATCCAGGATACAAGCAAGACATTAATTATACAGTGGCAACACAAGAGTTACTCTCTTGTTTTTTATTTTTCTCTTTACTGATCTCTGGTCTTCAGAATGAAGCTCTGATGGCTTTATTTTTTAACCTAGAGCTGAGCTCCTACCTTGATATTACTTCCTTTACTTTGATGGCTCACTCTCTTTATATAAACTGAGAGGCTTTTACTCTGCTGATGTTTTATGTATGGATTGTGCCTCCGTCTCTATTTAAATTCTTAACCTTTTGCATTTGTCATCCTGTTTGTCTGCTTAGTGCTTTAGTCCATTAAGGGTTAGGGCTGGCTCTGGTTTTGTTCCCTTTCCTGGTTAAAGGTTGAATGCCTAAGCTATGCAATTCCTGTAACTCCTTGTATAAAGCTAGGAGCTGCAAGCATAGTCTCTCCCCAATAAATATTGTATTTTATTTTAAAATATAAGATAAAAATTGAGGCTTTGAAATATTAGACTAATTAGAGGTTATTTGAAGAGCAAATATGTACGTATTTTCTGGTTCTATTTATGCTATCAAATGGAAAGTAGACAAAGTTTTTCAATCATCAGAGTAATCAGGAACACTTGCATCTGCTGCAATTAAATTATCTTTTATTTTTAAATTATCTTTTAATTTCTTCCAAAATTTCAATGTTGTACACGATGTAAATGCAAAAGTTGGGAATTCATTAAGGTACATTATTTGTAGCTTGTCCCTGGAGAGTTTTTCTCACATAGTTCCTACGTTCTTTGATTTCTCATGCCCTGAATGAGTTTCATCTTTTATGGCCTTCTTTTCATATGTTAAAATTATAACATCAGGCTATGGGAAGAGCTTCTTAACCCATTTTGTTGGTCTCTTCTGCCCCTTCCTCCTCCTTTACCCCTCAAAATTTGCTTATTCTTCCTCAGGTTTTGCTTATTCCTCATTGAACTTCCTGAGTTTGAAATAAAGCTCACATTTAAAAAAAGAAAAAATCTGTTATTTTTGAGATTCCTCTTTCTGATGGTATTCCTGTGTATGTTTTTTGTTCTGATTTTTGAAATATGCTTTAAAACGCTGCTCTGATGATTCATTTGATTTTAAGTTAAGAAGCCTTCACTTCCAAAGTTTGTACTCTAAGTTTTGGCTCGCTTCCTTCTGCTTTCTGTTACGTGTGCAAGCATGAAAACATCACAGCAAAATCTTTAGATTTAGGATAATTCTGTTGTTTGGATTTCTTCTTTTGTTTTCTTTTGTTTCATAAATTAGATGAGATTTAGGCCTGACGTTTCGGAACAATATTTTCTATTAAAAAAATTAGAAGTCAGTACTGACCTGTGGCCTTCTTATGTAGTGTGTATTAAATGTATCAAAACACCTTATCTGAAATTGATCTTGTTGGGCTAAAAGAACAAAAATCTGTCAAGAAAAATTACAGCCAATCTTTATTGTGTAATATTTTGATTTTCTAAAAGTAATATGGTACTGTATGTGGAAATATAATTGTGCTGTTTAATAATAGTTTGTAGAAACACCTGATAATGGGGTTTTTCTTGAGCAGAGATTTGGGAAGAGTCTTGGTGACATTTTTGCTCTCTGCTTGTCTGTGATTGTTTCTTATGCAAATCTCTGTATGTATGAGGATACCATCAATTCCTCTTTAATTTTAAAAATACTTATTTTGTTTTTGTAAAAATGCTTCAGGTGGTTAGTGCTTGCCTTTAACTAACATTTTAATACACTGAAGTAGGAAACTGTTTTAGAATGTTATTCTTCCCTTTACCTCTCAACGTGTCAAGCTTCTGATACTTGTGAAATTGTTTCAAACTGAAATTTCTGTACTAAATTGAGAAGCAGAAGGTTTTACCTAGCAAACTTATCTTGTGTTTTTTTCTTCTATTAGGCACGGCGCAAGGAAGTTTTTATCCAGGAACGATATGGAAGGTTTAATCTGAGTGACCCATTCCTGGCTCTTCAGAGAGATTTTGAGGCAGGGGCTGGTGAGAAAGAAAGGAAGCCAATCTGCATGAACCCGCTGTCCATTTTAGAAGCTGTTATGGCTCACTGCAGGAAAATGCAAGAAAGAATGTCAGCTCAGTTGGCTGCTTCTGAAAACAGACAAAAGAAGGTACTCTATTACCAACGTTTTTTCCCTTTTCTCTTCCTGATTTGTTCTTTCATGTCACTTTTTAATTTGCGCCTCTGCCTAACTTCATTATCATCATGAGTCTTGAAAATGTGTTGCTTAGTTGTCATATATAGTGAGGTGTTAGTTTTCTGCTGATATTTTATGTGTACACATCATGTGTTCCATAAATCTAGCTCTAATTATGGAATAAATGAAATAGAACCAGTAAAATCATAGAAAAGAGCAAGCTTGTATATTCACACTGGAGAGACCCTGACGTATCCTGAGCAACCCGCTCTAGGTGTCACTTTCTGAGTGGGAAGTTGGACCAGATGACCTCCAGAGGTCCAATCTCAACCAGTCTGTGATTCTGTGACAGCTTCCTGCACAGTTTGATTAGTTTCTTGTTTCAGTGCATAGCCAGAAGTTCCTCCATGTGCATATGTTTTTCATCCATCTTTTTAGAAAGAGGCTCTTGGAGTATGGAAGTACGAATGCATGTAAGATGACCTTATATATTAAAAATGTATCTGAAAGTCAGGATATTCTATGTAAATTTTATTAACAATGTCTAAATCTACAGGTACAGAAAAGGATGCTTTTGTCCCTTGTTTCCTAGAAGAAAACACAATTTTTTTTTCCTTTAAACCATTATTTTAAATAGCTCAATCTTTATTTTGTAGTTTTTTTTACCTTGAAAAATACCTAAACTTCTATTATGCATGATTCTAAAGTTTAGAACTTTTAAGCTAAACTTGAAAGCTACTCTTGAAAAAAAAAAAAAGTTGTATTGCTTTTAAACTGTTAGGATGCCAACTTTTTTATTCCTATAACAAATAGGAAATTTGAGTGAGAACAGGACTTGAAAATGAGCTGGCTGATATTAAACAAGCATGCGTGTGATTTACATCTTCCTCTTTAAAATCCAAATAGAAATACTGCTTGAATGGGGTATCCTCTTAAGTTTTTTGGTTTGTAGCAACAGTTGTCATTTCTTTCAGTCATCTCCATTAAGCCCTATGTAACCTATTCATTCAGTGTTTTACATTCCCTTGGTTCCTCATTTTCCTGTCCACCATCTCTCAAAACCCTCTTCGGTAGAGGGTAATAAAGGTGTTTGGAGGGATTTCTACAATTGTCCAACAAAATATGGTGACCCTGTGTAAGAAAAAAAAAAAAAGTTAAGCTCAGACAAATGTGACCTAAATACACAGCCAGCTGTACTTTCTCTAAGAGTGGTTCTTCCTTCTCTAAGATATGTGATGCTTCTGTCTTTCTGTTTCAAATTGCTTCGCTCTCACTCTTATACTATGACGTGTTTGTACAGCTGTGCTTATTTTCTATGGATATTACTGGAATCAAGCAGGCTCACAGTGAGCTCTTTTTTGTGGAGACTTATTGCCCACGCGTATAGTGACCCTAAAACATTCTTTGAATAAAATGATTATTTGATACTAAAAAGTCAGAACAATGTGCAAGGATGCACAAAGGAAAATGAAGAAGTGAACAAATGACTATGAGTTACGAGCTTCCCTTACATCAAATATTTAACCCCTAGATGTCATCTGCTTTGCGTTAAGTCTTCAGCTCCTTCCATCTCTTTCTATGCCTTTCCTGGAGCTGACAGAATTCATTTTGAGATTTCCTAGAAACTCAAACCAGACAATCAGAGTTGACAGTTCTTGATCTGTCAAGTGTTGGCAGATAAGTTAGTACTAGGATGCATGCTAAAAGATGGACTTCTTGATTGAAAGAGGACGGTTGATGTGATTCAGTCTAACTTTGTGCTTAAAGCAGCTTATCCACCAGCAGTACATTTAGTCATCTGTGAACCTGTCTACCTGAGTCCTGAAAACTCTCAAGAAGGGCAGTATTACAGACCTTCTGCACTATCATCATTATGAAGAATGTCTTAAGGGAAAATCTTTCATGATACCTTTTAATGAGGTTCAGCCTGCCACTAACAAGAAGAATTTGGTTTTGCCATTGTTTTAATAGCCCTTCAAGGAGTAGTATGCTGCTACTAGTTCCCTTAGTCTATCTTTTACTAGACTAAGCAAGATCCCTTGGCGTCTTCTGACAAAGCATGTCTCTCTCTCACATTTAAAAAAAGACCTTTGCTGTTCAGTTTTTCACTGGCTCCTGTCAATTTTCTCAATAGACTTTCCATACTCCTTTTCAGAAACTTCTTGGGCACGTTTCCAAATGTTTGTATTACTGATATAACTTAATGTATGCATACAGTACACTTCACAAAAAAAAATATGTTTCAGTTCATAAACTCATAATTAATCACAGCTAGTTCCAAATCTGTCATCTAAAGGAAAAAATACTGGATAAATATTACAAGGTTTTGTTTGTTTGTTTTGGCTTGTAGTTTTTTATTATTATTATTCAGGATGATACAGCCAAAAGAAAGGGGTGGAGGGAGATAAAGCAGAATGAGAAACTATTTCTTCTAATGCTGCTCCTGCTGATTTGAAATCAAACACAGGATCTATGTATTTATGTCAGGAATTCTTTATTTATATGCAGTGCTTTTAGAAAACCAGTCTCTCTTATGAATATAAGAGTGATGTCCATTGTAATTTATGGTTCATAAATGGAATAATAGAAAATATTGATTCAAATTTTTTCACCATAATCTCATTGCAATTTCAAGCTTTCAAAAATATATACATTTGCCATGTTTTTCTTACTTGCTTTAGCAAAAAAGAAATTACCAGATATTTCACTGTTTCTTAGTGGCTGTGGTTGTCCATGAGGATTAGTCTTGCAAAATTTGAAAAAGACACTGAAATGTCATGTGAAAAACTGAAAGGAATCACTCCTAAGTTTCATTATGATAGCTTCTTAATTTAGTTTACACTGTGTTGATTAACCTGGGATGAAGCTGTAAATCTACAGTGAAGCTTTTCTCCCATGAAACAATGTAGATATAATTTCCCATAGTGATTTTCTCTTCACTTGCTGTTTGGTTCTTTTTGTTGTTTTGTTTGTTTGTTTGTTTTTGTCATAATAGTAAAGTTGCCTCCTGAAATAATACTGTTACTTTGCAGAAGTGTTGCCATTACCTGTCGATGCTGACTTCTCGTCAACCAGGACAACATTTTTAGCTGTAAATGAATTTCAGACACAATAGTCTGGAAAAAATTTCCAGAGCTAAGAAATTTCATCTTCTGTTGTAAAGGAGAGGGAACAGTGTGCTATAGAAACAGGCTTCTGACAAACTATTAGATTGTAGAGCACAGGGATTTTGTTTGCTTGTTTTGCTTTGAAGAGTGGGTGGAGATACTGCTGGTGGTTTGGGGGGGTTTCTTTCTTTTTTTTGAAAGGGTGGAGGAGTTTTTGTCTTATTTTCTTCCAGCAACCAAGAAAAAGGTTGTGCAGTGACACAGAGAGAAGATATACCCTAAATATGACCAGTCCCCTACACCACCTTGTTTCTCACATTACTGTTTGCAGTGAATATAGTACGTGATACTGGCTTAAACTCTGAAATTAGTATCAATTTGACCAGAATACTAAAATCTGAATCTGTACTCTCAGTCTTTCTCCATCTATTGAAGTGAAACTTTAATTCCAAGTAGGGTGCTAAATATATTTGCTACAGCTTTCCTCAGTTTTGTTTTGTTTTTGGTTTTTTTTTAACATTGTGAAATATTACTGGATTGTAGAAGCATGAAACAGTTTCCTGTTGCAGTCAGAATTAAACTGGTATGAGCACTTGACTTCTTCTAGGTGTCTGAAAGTATTTTTCCAGAATAGCAACAATGGCCACTAGAAAATACATGCTAGCAGTACTAGTTCTGATTGTTCTTCCTGAATGAATCTCTGTGCATGTATTAAGTAAAACTGATAAATCTGAACTGATATAAAGAGTGCAGGAGAAGGAATGCTCACTGTTTGTTTTTTCATTATCCGGATGAGCCATACGGGGAGCAACTGCATCGGTATGTGAAAGCAGGAATAGGAAGAACAAAACAACCAATTTTTCTTTTGTTGTAGTTTGTGTTTTCCCAGGCAAACTTTTACATATGTCAAAGTAATTTGTGTCGCCTTACTTTTATTTTATAAAAGGGCACATTAGTCTGTATTTTTCCAGTGCTTTTCAGTGACATGGCCTTTGAATAAAAGCACAGTCAGTGGGTAAGATGAGTTAGAGGCAATGACTATATGAATGAGTGGAAAGTTTATTCTCATCTGTTATTTGCACATAACAAGTAGTCTTCTGATCCTAGTCTACAGTGTAGTTTACATACATCACAGATGTCAGTGAGACATACCACTGTTAGAAAGTACAGGAAGATATCTGTGTCTGTACCCAGACGTTTCACTCAGAAATGAATGTATTGTTGTAAATGTAAATAAATAAGACAGCCATTATGGGCATGAACTGTGCATTACAACACTAATCTTTAGTGTGAGGAAGACCTAGAACCTAAGCCTTTCATTTCTGTGCTTAAAGTTTTTGTTTGAAGCTTGCTTCTTGCTTGTGGCTAATTCCTTTGCAGAGAAGAGGAATCTTACAAAGTAAAACAGGTTCAATCAGGTGCCTAATCTCAGTGCTTGCCTAATTTCTGAACACAAGGCAGCTCCTCACTCAGAAATCATGAGAATTTAATCAATTAATGGAGTCTCTGTGTTATCAGCAGGAAAAAAAAAAGATGACTTATCTCTGGAGTGCAATTCAGAGAGTATCTACATCTTTCTCTTGCTTTTAGACATTTTTATGAGAAACCACCAATCACTTTCCTGGACAGACAGGTTCATTTCAGATGTACTCTCAAAGGTTAAAATATTAATCTCAAGTTAATAGTAGGTTATATTGAAAGTCTCGTTCTTGTTAATGCATTTTTTTCTATGTGCTTTCTTACAGCTGGAAATGGAAAAATCTCAGTTACAGAATCTTGAGCTGGAGCACAAAAAGCTATCTGCTCGTCTTGAAGAAGAACGGGGCAAGAATAAGCACATAGTATTGATGCTAGTGAAAGAGTGTAAACAGTTATCTGGACGAATTGTAGAAGAAGCCCAAAAATTGGAAGAAGTAATGTCAAAATTTGAAGAGGAAAAGAAAAAGGCTAGTGAACTGGAAGAGTCTCTTGCAGCTGAGAAACAAAAGAGTACTCAAATGGAAGCTCAGATGGAAAAGCAGCTGTCTGAGTTTGACACAGAGAGAGAGCAGTTGCGTGCCAAACTTCATAGAGAAGAAGCACACACCAGTGACCTCAGAGAAGAGAGAGATAAAATGATAAAAATGATTGAGCAATTAAAGAAGGAAAATGAGAGTAAAGCTAATCTTTCTCTTAAAAATAAAGATAAAAATAAAGATAGGAGTTTTGTTTCTGTTTCTGTTGAAACAGAAGAGCCAGTTTCAAGAACTATTGCCTGCCAAACAGATCCTGTAGCGGTAGACAGTAGCGCTGAAAATATGAAGAAGTTGCCTTTGACTGTATCTGTGAAGCCTTCTGCAGTGAACCCCTTAGTGTCTGGCAATACAAAAATGAATGTGTGTGCTAATGCAGCATTTGTGAAGCCTGTCATTGATAGGCAGTCTTCACATAATGAACTTGTCCCTCCTACAACTCCTGTTCTTACACAGAGTCCAAACAGAGTTGAGGAAAATGGACCAAGTACAGGCCTATCACATGATTTACCAAGTAGCACTTCCTCTCTTTCAAATAGCACTTCCCTTTCCACTCCTTCTGCACCAACTGTTGCAACTCAGAATTACTCGCTGACTTCATCTATGCACAGTTTGCATTCCCCATCTGCCAGCACTACCAGCCAGCCAGGCCTAAATCCACGAATCCAAGCAGCTAGGTTTAGATTTCAAGTAAATGCTAATGATCCAGACCAAAATGGAAACACAACCCAAAGCCCTCCCTCGAGGGACGTATCCCCTACTAGTCGTGACAACCTAGTTGCCAAGCAAGTAGCTCGAAATACCGTGACCCAAGTCCTTTCGAGATTTACAAGCCCTCAGAGCAGCACTCCAGTGCGCCCTGGGGTGTCACATTCAGTGGATGCTGGCACCTACCCCCCAGTCGGTAGAATGAATTTAAAGACGCCTAGCGTATCAAGAATTGACAGAGGAAATCCTCCGCCTATTCCTCCTAAAAAACCAGGGCTGTCGCAAACTCCTTCACCACCACACCCACAGCTAAAGGTTTTAATGGATAGTGGTCGATCCCCAAATACAAGTGCAAAAACTGATAGCAAAACTGTGACCTCACCTCTTTCAAGTTCACCACAAGGAATCAGGGTAATAAATGAGGAAATTATTTCTAAGTCCTCACCTCAGCTGCCACCAAAACCTGCTATAGATTTATCTGTGGCACCTGCAGGCTGTGCCATTCCAGCCGTAGCCACATCTCAGGTGGGTGCCTGGCCTTCCCACTTCCCTGGACTGAACCAACCTGCATGTTCAGAAAATTCCTTTGTCATTCCCACCACCATTGCCTGTAGCTCCTCCATAAACCCTGTTAGTGCTTCATCCTGTAGACCATGTGATTCAGACAGCCTCCTGGTAACAGCATCAGGTAAAGGGATTGATATGCTACAAACTATCTCCCTCTAAAGTAATGTTTTGTTTTTACTCTAAATCTCTCAGTTGCTATATTCACTTTTTTTATATACCTTTCTTTGTTTATTTTCTAAGCACTGAAATTTCCATTTATATTTTTTCCACTTTCCAGGGGTATGGGAATTCTTCTGCGTGATTAATTAGTTTGCTTCCTCAAGGAGGTCTCCAAATTGAACGTTTTGGGTTTTTTTCGTTTGTTGGTTTTAAAGGTAGATTTTTAATGTCTACAGCAAATAAGCTGTAGATTATGAAATACTAAATAAGCTACCTTTCTAATATTGTTATTTTGAGCTATAAAATACTTTCTTAATCTGAAATAATATTTTGAACATGATTCTGCTGATGATCTTCAACGGAATATGTATTTCAGTGCTTTGTGAGCCTTTCAGAAAATAGGGCATAGTCAGGACTGCTGTGTTTTTTTCTCCTGTAGTATTAAGCGGTTGCAACTTAAGGTATATTATTGCCTGGATAACAGTGCAGTTCCAAATATATCACTTCATACCTATAGAAGTATATATATGTGTATTTATTTCCATTTTTCTGTAGGCTTTTTGTAGATGTTTATAGTAGTAGGCTTTATGAATACTTGTACACAGTATCTCACAGATTCACTTCAACTGGTATCTGCAAGGATTTGATGTTGGAGAGAGTTAAAATCTAAATGTTATGTTAGCATTCCAAGTATAGAATCAGTGCATGTATCTGCTATGCATTTTGCATTGTGGTGGTCTAATGCCAGCTTCAGGATATCTTAATGACAGCTAAATGAACAAAGACAGCCTTAATGCCTCAAGACAGCCTCATGTCCTCAATAGGGTCAGCACCGCTGAAAGATCAGGTAAAAGACTGTCTTTACTCTCACTTCTGCAGTGAGAAGGCAGCCACACGATTATGGAGCACTTGAGATGCAAAAAAAATCTTCGTTAACATTGAAGAATATTTCAGCGGTCTGAAAAACTTCGTATGGTTATTTTCAGTTCAGTTATGGTCCTTTAGTCCCATGTGACTTTGGTACCTTTATCGTATCTGTAGGGAATGATCCTCTCCCCACAGTACAGTTGATGTGCTTCCATTTGATAGAGGACTACTTTTTGTAGGTAGTCACCCCACTGATGAGGCAGTTGAACTAACTCCGGTCTTGGGGAAACTGTTTTGAAAGCAGCATGAGGCAAACTTGGTTCTGTATATATAGGGGGATATATAGGTCCAAAGTTCACATTACTAAGAAATTTTATTCTCGTTCCACTTCAGTAAAGATTTTCAGCACATTTCTTTAGTAATGCCTAGTTCTACTGTCAGAATCTTCTTTCAAAAAAAAGTGCCATGAAAATATGCCCTCAAAAATCTTATCTTCCATTTGTCTGCCACATCTCAGAATTAATAACTATGGAATTTGATGGTTGCTTCTTGGATTGCTTTTTTATCATATTGATATTCTGAATTTTCATCTTTATTTTTTATTGATAGCCGAGTCTGATTGCCATGTCAGATTGTTAATGAGTCTTCTAGTATTCCAGATATTATCCAAACCTTGTTTACCTTCAGGAGCTGCGAGACTCCATAATGGAATTATAACTTTGTAAAGAATTTAAGAGTCTACTAATGTACAACTAATTAATTATTGGGAAGATCAGCTTCAAAGTTAATAGTTACTTTGGGCTAGAGGCTGTCTTGCACAAACTCTACCAGTGTGAAATATGCTTAACTAGGTGATCTTTGATGATCACTTTAAGACAATTTTTGTTGATTCTTTTAAAAAGAAATTAAAAATGAAAGAAATAAATTTCCATTTTAAAAATATAAGTACCACCACTTGACTTCATAACTGCATGTACTATTATTCTGCTTTTATGTATGAACATTTTTAGGAGACTAATCAGCTGGGGCTCCTCCAAGTATTACATTTGTGTTGATTCTGAGATTTTTTGACAGTTCAGAGACAAATCTCAAAGATAGAAATTTTTTCAAAAACTATTTTTTTTTTCCAATTGTAGTGTTTTATGTGTTCAGATGGTCTTTTGTGATTTAGGTTTAGTTACTATTCATTCGCATTCAAAGGGATAGAACCAGTTGTAATCATTTTGGCTATGGCAGGAGGTTGGAGCTCAGTGATCTTTAAATTTCCTTCCAATCGAAGCCGTTCTATGATTTAACCTTGTATCCTTGTTATGAACATTTGACACTTTGCTTTGTAAATTGCACTTCTTTTTGTGAAGTTTTGCAATTCCAAGTGGGAAATGTGTCCCATTATCAGAAGTATGCAAAGAATGGTTGCTTACACTCTAGCTGGTGGTCTATTCTTTTATTTTGTTGATACAGAGCTGTGGTTTTAATATGCCTCCTTACCAACCTACAAAAAACCTACAGAAAAAAAACTGTACTAAATTTGTCTTCAGTATTCAGGTACTCCTTTATCTTTAACCCAAACTTAGATTTGATTGAATTTATTTCCAATCCCAGATTATTTATTTCAGTTTGGTTCATTTTTTTTTTAAGGTAACTTAATCTATTTTGGCTGTATTCTTGCAAACTGCACAAGAACTATGTAGACTATGAGCATTGTATATTATACAAATATGGAAAGATATTTCCCTCAAGTTTTATGCCTAGGAAAAGAATAGATTTTATAATTATATGTGGAAATAGACTTTGCCTTAGGGAAAAAAAAAAGGACTAAATTTAATTATACTCTTTTAAGTAAGATAAAGTGGCCAGTTATGCCTGAATTAATGTCACTCATTCACTCTTTTTTCAGTTTCTTTTTAGAGTCTGATCTTACTGAAACTACTTTCCCATATCTACATTTTCATGCCCTCTAGCCACAGATTCAATTACTTATATAAATTTTCTGGTTAGTTTTAGTCTTTTTTTTTTTTTTTTTTTAAACTTTCTTTCCCCCCTCCCCCCCCCAGAAAGTGTTTGGAATTTCAGTTTTGCTTTCATTTAAAGCAGAACATAGTGAAATCCAATTCATATTTTATTGTATAGTAAGTAATGAGCTTCAGTCAGAATTAGTTAATATTTAAGAAAAATATGCAAAAGATTTAAATTAAAAAACATTGAAGGTATCTTTGTTTTTTTATGTTTCTTTGGCGATAAATTTGTGTTTCTTTCTTCTTACTATGGAATCAGAAGAATAGGTAATAGCGTAGTTACTAAGGTATTCCTTTCATTAATTTGAAAACTGTCCTAGCTAGGTCAGATTGCTTTAAGAACCTGTCAATACCATGATTTTCAATAAAGAAGTGCCTTGGTTCTGGAAAGAGCAAGCATTAAGAGAAAATTAAAAATGTGAGCTCAGATTGTTTCAGTTACACGTTCTCTTGAATTAATGCCATGATATTTGCCTTTAAATGTGAGGCAGTTCACTGTGTTGCCCTTTTCATTCCCGGTAAGAAAGGATGCCAGCTTTTGTCATTAATGTTGAACAGACTGCACAGTAAGGATTTACAATGAACATTTATGGCCTGATTCGAAATCTGTGACAGTGTTTTCATTAACTTCAGCAGCCTTTCAACTGATGCCAAAGTGCTTCTGCTCTGTTTGGATTCCTACTTTTCAATGACTGCAAGACTTCAAAATGGAAACAAATCTAGGCAGTTGGATTTTCATACCCCTGGGATTTCTGCTTTCACTTTCTTCTTGGTTTTGCGCTTTTTATGTCACTCTTCACTGAAGTATGTTTTTTATTTTGCTCATTTCTATAATGATTTCTATGATTATTCTCTCTATACAATTGGCTTAGAAGATAAAAGTGGGGGGTGAGGTCTGATCTGGGCTCTGAAATTAACCACCTCCACATTCTGAAGCTGATGCCAGAAGCTGTTTTTGTCTGTCCCTCTGCCCTTCATCACTGCATGTCCTACACGCTTTCACAGATGCTTCACATTTCCTAACTTTTTGCATCTGTAATGATGTACCTGTAATAATGATTATTAGTATTTTCTGATGTCGCTTTTTTTTTCCCCTGGACGAACGCAACATTATTGTTTTTGTTTACACTGATGGTAGAAGCTAAACTTACCTTGTTATCCAGTTCTCATATCTTTTAGCGTGAAAAGATTCCATCCAATGATAACTAAGTATAGTGAATTTCATTATTTAATTGTAACTTTTTTTTTTCCATTTCAACATGTTCAAGCAAAAAATTAAAATACCGTGTATGGCCCAATAAACATTCCTTTTTTTTTTTTTTGCCATTTCTATTAAGGCTTAAAAAAAAAAAAAAAACAACACTATTTTCAATAGTGAAGGATTCCCAGCAATATTATTTCCCAAACTGCTTTGCAGAATAAAGTTCCTGCTGATAGCTTAGTGTCAAGCTCACCAAACTCCCCCAGGTAATTCCAGTACAAACCAAATTAAGTTCTCAAATGAAGGCAGAAGCTTGAACGAACACTATTAGTATTTGGAGTGCCACACAAGCAAAGCTGGTTATCATTAACTACCATGCCAAGGGAGCAAAGAACATACATGAACTGCTTTAAAGACATTGGTGTATACATGAACGATTAGCACAATTAGTTTCAAAAAATGATAAAAGGTAGGAAAAATAAGAACATTTTAGCAGTAGAGAGGATGAACAGGAGTTATTGTTCAAACCTTCAGGCATTTTGTCAGAGTCAGCTGTTATCAAATGTCAGAACTGTAAATGCAGTGCATTTTACCACTTAAAAGAAGTAGTTTACTTCATATGTTCCTTCCTTAACTTTTTGACATGTTTTTGGAAAACATTTAAAATTCCCAAAATATCAGAAAAACAAATATTAATGAATGTATTGGTAGTCAGAAAGAAACTCCAGAATTGAAGTTGTATAAAGATGGATGGAGTTACATTCAGAGATTATCAGCAGCTTGAAGCTGGGTTTGTAATTTAACTTTGTAGTTGTACTGATGACTTTTTGTAAGTCATAATTTATATGAATTCTATTTCTATAATTCGTATTAATAAGTTGAATAATAAGCTAAACTTGTGGTAATACTGCAAATATGTTTCCTTTATATACTAAGCTAGTGAACTTAATTGGAAATGACAAATTCACTTGCTTTTGAAATGAACAGAAAATACTCTTAGCACTTATTTTTGTTGTTTTAAACAGGAGTCAAGCTATGCATTCTTTATTAACTCTACTCAGATGATGGCTTGTGTAAATCTGGATGTTAATTAAATTTGCTCGAAACTTGTAAGGTTCCCAAGTCTTTTACATCTGTAGAATTCTTATGGATTAAATTTTGTTTTTTTTTTTTCTGAAACATGGAGCAGATCATCCCAGTAGGCTGCTTTTCTGCTGTATATGTTAAAGGTTGGGTAGCACTTACTCAGCTCGATGGAGCTGGAAGTAATGCTCTGCCAGCTCTTCTTTAGTGTTGAGTGTCACTGAGCCTCAGGAAAATCTGGGCAAGCTTGCCTTGTATTGTCAGATTTCAGCCTCAGATCCTAGCTTGTATTTGCCTGCAGAACACAAATAAAACTACTTAATGAAGAGAGAAATAGAATGTGCATTTTCTAAAGGGAATAGTCGAAATAAGAAGAGATCTTTCTTCTATTTTCTATTGCAGTCCTGGGTCAAGGAAGAATCTACAATTTTTTTTATGACTTATGCAAAAAACTTCATATTCTTAACAAACTCCCTACTAAAGCTCAAAATTAATGGATGCAACATTTAACCAAGATAACTCCTAAGCTTTCATAGCTTTAAATTGAATATTGTCTTTGAGCTGGGTGGCTTGGAAGCTTTCACAAGTAAATTTTATATAACCTCTATCATTCGCATATTGTTTATGTATTGCTGAGTAAAATATTACCTTAAAGCACAGCTCAGTATTTATTTCTGCAAGTTTTTTTTTTTCCTCTGCAAAGTTACTTTAAGTTATTAAGGGCTCCTTGCATCATTTGTTTATATAGCAGTGGGTGAGATATAAATACTAACATTTGAGCTAAGGCTGTAAGGGAGGATAAAAGCTCACGTGGAAATAAATGCATTTTATTTTAGAAATTTTTTCTTGGCTACTTAAAAAAAAAAACTAAAAGCCTTTGCAACATATCAGTAATTCATTTACAGCTTATAAAAATTTCAGTAGTTTCTGAATTTTGTTATTATAATTTTGGCAGACGTCTAGCTGCTGCTACAGTTCATAACAAGATTTATGTTACCTTGCTGTAATGAAATCTTGTTTGCATTAACATCTGGTCACCCCTGTACACAGTATTTATTTGTCTTCTAAAAGACAAAGCATCGCCATATAACTTGTGCTAAACTAACAAATCTTGTCATTTTGAAGATCGTTTTTAATGTCTAAAGGAACACAGAAAATGCAGAGCTTTTTTTTAAGTTGTCTTCCTTCTAACTTCTGTTGCTTTAACTCACAGGCTGGTCTTCCTCCCTAACCCCTTTGTTAACAAGCGGTGGTCCTGTCCCCCTGGGTGGCAGGCCCACCCTTCTTCACCAAGCTGCTGCCCAGGGAAATGTCACTTTATTATCAATGCTGCTTAATGAAGAAGGACTGGACATTAATTACTCTTGTGAAGATGGCTATTCTGCCTTGTATTCTGCTGCTACGAATGGACACACAGGTAAGCAATTCTAAGATTTATGTTCACCACATTCACGTGAAATAGTAAAATCTCACTTTATTTCATAAGTTTTTAATACTAAATTAACCAAATTTTGGAACAGTACCAAGTTACTTGGGAAACAAACTGTCTTCATTTTAAACTCAATGAAATAATCTTAGTTCATTCTCTACATTCTACTGAAGTAGTTAGCAGTTTTCTTTCTCTTTTCCATCTTTCCTAACCCTTGGTCTCAAGGTGGTAGCATCTCTTGAGCCTTCCAATAGTGAGCCTTCATATTTTACGAGTAATTTTATAAACAAGGAATATTTAGCAAAAGATATTTAATTGATACAAGCTCTAAGCAATGATTTTTCCGACAATTAACACAAATCTTTTGAACAGCAACTTTCTCAAAATCAGAGTACAGTTAACTGTAGTTTTGCATACAGATTTAAAAACCTGCAACCAAGAGCATTATGCTCATTTTCAGCACTGAAGATGAAGTTCTTCAATACAAATGACTGAAATTTCACTAATTTTAGTAAAGTCTTGATTTTTTTTTCTGTAAGGTGAAACACGGTGTCTTTGCATTCAAGACTACTTTGTGATTTTATCTAACAATGCATCTATTCATGACATAATTATAAATCTCTGACTCACTGTTTAAAACAAAATTTGCAGAAAAGTATTTTTCTTTTTCTTCTGAAGTCTTTTAAAAGTCAGAGTGTAAAGCGAGGTTCTCAAGTCTATGCTTAGACAGATAGTATACATTTTTCTGACACATTCAAGGTTAACATTGCTACCAGACATAGGGAAAGGAAGAATTTTCCTTGTGTTCATAATGTATTTTTTCTTTCTTTACTAAGTGCTATGATTTAGTTTCTAGAATCACCTGGGCTTTTCCATGTGACAGATACTTGCTGTTGCCTTGTGTTACAGTTGATGTTAGTGCTGGAAAGATTATCATGGTGAAAATGGGAAAAGAAACAAACAGGGAAGGAATTCTCACCTGTATCCAAAGATGTAGGTTCATAGGAAATACTCTACAGAGGAGGAATCTCCAGAAAGAGATCCTTCCTTAGGGGCAGTCAGCCATTAAATGGGGCCTAGGAAGTGAATTGCCTTCACCTGTGCTCCCACGGCTGACTCAGTCCTTTCCTCTGGTGATCAATCAGTGGTTAAGGCCATGACTCAGCAGTTCCCATACACTATGACCCTTAAAATATTGGAAAAGTCCCTTTCTTTTATTTTCTTCCTTGTGCAATTCATTGTTTTCAGTAGTAAGGGTCTCATTTTATCACAATGTGTGGAATTTTTTTCCCCTCACTGAATGAATGTTCTGTAGATTCTTTCAATTTATGTCTTTGGGTGGTGTTTGTGGGTGACAGTGCTTGCTCTAATTCTTTTCTCATCTTATATTCCTAAGGTGTTTCCAAGCAAATACCCCGATCTTCAATTTCAATTACTAAACAGCTCTTACTGACAGCAAAAAGCAATTTGTTTGCTTGTTTTATTGTGAAAATTTCAAATAACAGAGGTCCCTGAGTGATGTATGAAAACAAAATAAAAAAAACAAGCACATGTACAGACATCCTATAGTTGGTATCTTTTACATTTTAAAATAAAAATTATATTAAAGTGGTTTTATCATTACACTTCCACTTATAGTTTCAGGATGTGTGAAGTACTTTGTTTTATAAATCATCACGTTTTAGCGACTAAAACTGTATGAATTCTGAATGAATCACACAGCAGCATAAATCACAAGACATTTATGTCTTAATAGATTGTGTGAAAATTGAGAGTGATGTGAACAGTTAGATTCATAGTATTTTTGAATAAAGATTTTTGTTTTGATATGTAATCCTTTGTTTGTTACTTGCAGTTTGTTCCAAATAGCACAGATAAGATCCGGCTCTTCAAAATGCAGGCTTTAAAGAGCATTTTTATGTAAATACATATAGACTTAAGAATTAGAGGGATTAGTATCTTATTTTAAAAAGTCCTTTTTAATAGCTTTCTTAACTAAACAGCTGGGGAGAAAAAGGACGCTGATGTAATATTAAGAAGGATTAAACCATTTAATTTTACAAACTTTTTCATTGCATTAAGTAGGATTGTCAATGGTAAACTGCTGTCTTTACAGTACTTTTTTCCCCTCCTCCATTCTTTCTGTGAAAGACCTAACACATACTCTTAACCCAAAGGGTAAGAACACCATGATTTGATTTATTGAAAATACTTTCAACCTGAAGTTAGTGACTAAATAGATTCAGTGATTTATGGGATCCCTTGTTTCCTCTAAATCAACTGACCAGATTTTTTTATTTCTTCTGGGAAATAGTTGGCCAGAAGAAAAGAGTAGCTCAGGATTTGTTAGGGGCTCCCATCCTGAGTACCCCTTCAGAAACAAACACTACATTTCAGAGTGTCTGGGAAGAGTGGAAAGCAAATGGTCTCTATGTGCTTTCAGTGAATAAATACAGTATTTAAGATCTGTGGATAACTAAAGAAAGGTAGAGCACTCTGTAACCAAGACAGTGGCAGCAGCTGTTGTGTCCTTTGAGTTCAGTCTGTAGAGAAAATTGACAGCTATGCAATAAAAGAGAACACTCAAATGTTCTTTCCTAATCTGTTCTGTTTGCAAAACATATAGTTTTCCTGTTCATAAACAGTTGCCCTTTGAGAACTGCTGATGAGATTTGTTTTTTTCCAGCACATGAAGTTCATAGGAGTTTCTTTGTTTCTGTGCTCCCACAGTCCTGAGTTTTGTAGGTCTTGAGAGAGACAACTTCACTCTAAAAATATACATAAATACTTCCTTTGTGTTTGAATGAGTGCTGGGAAACTTGTTTTTTATGATTTAGCCACCTGACTGGGAGAACTGAACAGATTGTTCTCTCAGGCCATTTTGGTTTGATCCACTAACAAAGCAGAAGTCACTGCAATCTGCGAAACACTTGTTAAAATGCACAGTAGTTCACATGGGTAATACACAGAATCACAGAACTGTTTGAGTTGGAAAGGAGCAAAAAGATAATCTTGTTCCAAGTTCCTGCCATGAGCAGGGACACCTTGAAGTAGATGAAGTTGCCCAAAGCCTCATTTGTCTGCATATCTGAATAGCATTGGCAATTCTAACCATTCTCTGTCATGTGTAAGGTTGCTGAGAAAAAGAAATAAATAACAAGAGTTCCTAATATAGAAATGTGAAGAATAATTATCCTATGTACTCAGCTATGTATTAATCATATACTTTTATGGTATAATCAATTCTCTTCTGTCCTGCATGTTTGGAGGCTGTGGTGAGATGGTTGATAGGAAAAACTGGAATGTGGGAAGTAGAAAGGAGTGAGGTGCAGACATACAGCTACATGGAGTCAGTTCTGCTGAGCTGCTGGATGTATCTGCACAGTGTTTGCCAGCACTCTGGAGGAACTACCTACTGAACTTTGATGGAGAGCAATAAAGTCTCCAGGTGTTTGTGCTAATGAACTTCCATGTTTTGCTTTTGCTTTGACCAAAACCTTTAACAACATCAGTGTCTGTCTTATGCTCGCCTTTCTGATATATCCCCTGCACTGCTTGATTGCTTCTATGGCAGAAAGCAGTGAACTGAAATTAGTGAGTCTGGGTAACCCAAATTACCCTCCTCTAAATCCCAATCAGAAGTCCATCCAAAGGACTTAGGCTTCCTGGAGACTTTTGCTCTTTTACTTGATGTGCCATCAGAACAGGCTGTGTAGAAGTTACTGGCTCATGTGTTATGCCTTCTGAAAGTAGCTGTAATTCCTCATGCTTGCACCTAGCCCTGAGAATAAACAGCTCTTTGCAGTGATCTTCACCAGAAATAGAATTTTCACATAGATAAGCTACTACCTGAATGATCTGCCTATCAATAAGTGAGTTAACTGTACTTTTTTGGAAAGGTGGTCTTGTTCCATGCAATCTTTGTTGCTTCTGCATGGCTAACATATGCTTTGTGAACAAATCAAAGAGTATTCTAGCCAAATGCAACTTTTTTTTTTTAACAATCTTCAAAAACTTTAGAAGTATTTTAGGATGCCATGCAGGAATCCTTTCTTTTTTTTTTTTTCTAGTTAACTGTTTAATGTAAGACTGGGATTGACAATGGAAAAGGGGAAAAATGATGTAATGAGTATTTTTTCTGTTACAAAGCGATGGAAAAAAATAGTTTCACTTTAATTAGTATTTTCTTACATGTGGAAAAAGTAATTAAGTTAGTTAACATATTAAGTTCTAGTAACTTGTCCTCACAAACAACCTGAAAAAAAAAAAAAAAAAAAGAGGGGCCATTTCAAATCAGGTCACATATTTAAGAATCTTAATTTGCAGTATAATGACTTACAGTGTTTTAGAATCTTACTTCTTAAATTATTTGTTTAATCAGCTCCACAACATCCACATTAAATATTTGAAAGAGTTGCAACAGCAGTTGAGTATGTTCAGAAATATTTTAGATGAGTCAGATTTCTAAGCAATTCTAAAGATATATTTCTGGTATCTAGAGATAAACTTCACTATCAAAGCTCATCTCCAGGTTCTTCCTCAATTCTGTATCAAAAAGAATTAAGCTTGCTCAGAAATTGGGTCAAGAGTGAGAACTGTTGTTCAAGCTGGGTGTATTTTCAAAGTAGAAGTTTTAGCTAGAGAGGACTTATTTTTTGTGTAGAAAGAATTTGAAGGTTGTAGAGCAGATTTAGTGTTTTCTTCAAACTTAATTGCATTAAATTATAGTCCAATATACAGATGAACAGCAATCCAATTACAGTGTAATTAATTATCTTAATTAGCTCTAACTTTGGAAAAATTTGAGTCAGAAAGATTTGGGTTTGTTTTTTTTTTGTTTGGTTTGGTTTTTGTTTTTTTGTTTGTTTGTTTGTTTGTTTTGCTTTTGTCAGCTCATCTTATTAGTCATTGCACTTCTGTGTCAAAGTGTCCTAAAACAAGGCTGGTCAGCCTGCTGTTTGAGTTCCATGTAGCTTGTGAACGTTTCCAATTCAGCTCTCATTTTGGAGGTGTCAGTGTGACTGCTGGGTAATTCAAATTTCCAGCTTCAGAAATACAGAAATGAGCTAACACTATGGGAGTTGCCATAGTGGCCAGTTAGTGGGATAACTGGGATAAATGGGATGATCCATTATTGGGGTCTGGGTTGAACTCTTTTGCAGTAGAGTGGTGCATTTTCAGCTCCCTCCCGCAAATTCTTCCAGAGCTTCTACTTTGGTTCATTACAGTGTGGTGTATGGTTAAAAAAGACTGTTGTCTGTTGCTCCAAGATAATGCTGCTTGATCAGGTCTTATCTTCTGGTAGTTTTAACCACTTGTTTTTATTGCATCAATTTGTGTTTATTCTCAATTTATAGATTGCGTGAGTTTGCTGCTGACTGCAGAAGCACAAGTTGATGCTGCTGATAAAAATGGCTTTACACCCTTGTGTTCAGCAGTTGCTCAGGGACATGTCAAGTAAGTCTTAACATTTTTCCCATCAGCTCTTACTCTAATTTATATGCACTTTACAGTATGTTATATACATTGTCATTAAAATGTGTTTACAGCTAAGAATGCACTAGTATTTAAATACCATTTATTGAAAGCAACTGCTCAAATTCATATTCACATATTCACATGCCTTTCTGGTTTTGGTATTCTTCCTTTTTCTTTGTTGTTTCCAATTGCAACTCTTAAGGTTGCTGAATGTGAGTACTCTTAGTAACCAAAATGTGATACTGGTCTGCACAGGAGTCATGCCTTCAAATTTCTTAATTTTCTTCATGTTGTTAGCTACAATAAGGAATTCACCAAAGGAGGAGAAAATAAATTATTTTTACATTAATTTTTTAAGCATAAAGAACTGTGATTTATATACAGAGACAAAAGAACATTTACCTATGTGTTTGTATGAGTGATAGAATCAAATACTTTAAGCAATCAAAATAGATTTGGTTGTTTTTTCTTTTTAAGGTTTAAGTTTTCTTCATCTCAGTAAGTTTAAACAACAGAAAGTTATGTGTGAGTCAAAGAATATTTCTAAGAACTTTTTCAAAATGTATTTACCATAATTTCTTTTTATTTTTTGAAGCTCCTGTTTTAGAAAAATGGGTGTTCTATGACAGCATGATTGGAAAATTCTGTCATTTCTTTATACTGGGAAACAGTGAACAACAGTTTGTCCAGATGATTTATTTTCCTCTTAAGTGGAGGAGCTGAAAGTTGACACAGTGATTTTTTATTATTATTATTATTATTTTATTTTTTTGCAGTTTTACTGTGTGTCATAGAATTGTAGGAAACAGAACTGGAAGTTGGAAGCAACTACTAGATAACCTCTTCCAGAGCACTTTTATCCAGAAAAAAAAGTCATCATAAGTGATTATATGGCCGTTATTTCATGTTAAAACTCTGTTTGAACTGCAGAGAGAATAGACTAAAATTAATTTTTTTCTGAAGTCTTCAGAGATGCTGAGAAGAGGTAGGGAAAGAGGGGCAAACCCTATTAGGAAGAAAACTGGAGTTACCTGAGGAAGTATGGGATCTTGGATCCAGTGCAAGCCCCTAATGAGAAACAAGTTCTCTTGACCCCTCAACCTAGTCTTCTCTTCTATTGCAGTAGCTGCTACCAACACAACCTAAGACATCTTTCTGGGGTAGTTTCCATTTGCTGTCCCTTCTAGTTTACTTCTCTTCTGGTGGTATCTAAAGCTGGTCCTACCAAAAAACACAGCTACCAGGAGCTTGACCAGAGAAATCGGAGTTTCTGGGTGCCTGTTTGTTTGCTTTCTTTTTAAAACTATTTTAAAAATCAGTAGTCAGGAAAGAAATGTTGCTTTATTTGTCATCCGTCAAAAAGTTTTTATTGGCCCTTTGAAATTAAATGTTTTAAATTGACATTTTAAAATTATACATCCAGTAGTTTAATATTTATAGGTTTAAAGTAGTCCAATTTATTACTGTACCTGAGTATAAAAATATACCATATACCTATGTATGTATGTGTATGTGATTGATAAAATCATGGGCTGATCTCCATCTATACAATTGGTATTTTGCCCTCTTCAAATTAGATATTTAGGTAATCTAAGTTTTAACATTTTTGAATGTCAAATACAGGATAATTTCATTACCTTATTGTTTGCTGTAGGTGTGCAGAATTATTAATTATGTATCAGGCTGATATTAACCATGCTGCTGAAAGAGGACAGACACCTTTGTACCTGGCCTGCAAATATGGAAATAACGATTGTATTAAGCTCTTGTTGGAAAGAGGAGCAGATCGAACAGTAAAAACCAGTGTAAGTCAAAATAGTTTGTAAAGTTAGATTACATTGTACAATAATCGCAAACACCTAGAAAAAAATTACATTATTTATTCAAAGTTTTCTTTAAATCTTAAAAATATAATGTAATTTGAAATTAGAATCATGTTTTTGCATCATACTTTCTTTTTTTTAAGCTATATATTGTCTATAAAATCTCGTAAAGTACACAAGTTCCTTGTGATTTTATTTATGTCAGCTTCAGCCTGCAGTTTGCTGCAGACTTTTCTCCAGCACCAGATATACAAAACAGAACTCTTCTGCTTTGTACTCTGAACTATTTTTAAGTTAGATTTTTCTTCCATTTTTTATGTTATGGTTTATTATTGTTGTCTTTGAAGGGAGCCCACCATAATTTGTTAGCCAATATTATAAAGCCTCATATATTGTAAATGAAAGAATATGGCAAAAAGAAATGGAGAAAGGGAGGATAATTGTTTCAAAGTTAACATTTATGTACTGCTCTCTTCTGGTACTTTTTTGAAGTTTTTCTGAAGGTTTTTAAGTAAGTGTGACAGGAAATGTGTGGTTTAAGCTGTCCAGAAACAGTAATTCACAGTAAATTTTGCTCTTTTTACACTGGATTTTTTTATTCATTTATGCTGGTTTTGAACAGTAAGTATTTTTTACTTGGGAGAAAGTTATGATACGTGAAATTATCTGATATATTGGTTAATGCAACAGGATACAGATTATTGATCATTAGTCACGTTACTTTGATACAAGATAAGGATGCAGTCTGTTAACACCACACACAGTCCAGTATCACTTAGACTCTTCCAAGAGTTTTGAAGTCTCTGTCTATTATCCCATCCACAGAAAAAACTGTAAAATTAGTGTGCTACATTTCCTTCCTTCTTTTTCCTCATTCCCAGATATATACAAGTAATTCCATTTCCCAACGGATTAATATGTTAATCTTATCTTTCAGTTTAATTTTCAAACAGAGTGTTCCATTCAGACTCATTGTTGATATGAGTTCTGAAGGTATTTTTCTGTGCTTGGTGGAAGTGTGCTTTTTGCTTTTGTTTCTTTAGGATGGCTGGTCACCCATTCACGCAGCAGTGGATTCTGGTAATGTTGACAGTCTCAAGCTCCTTATGTACTATGGAGAGCCAAACAATGGGAACTCTTTAGCTGATATGGAGCCTAATTCAACCTACTTTGATTTGGAGAGCAGAGAAGATGGCTGTAACACTAGAAGAAAACCTGTTATTTCTGCAGATCTCATCAACCATGCTGACAAAGAGGGTTGGACTGCTGCCCACATAGCAGCATCAAAAGGCTTTAAGGTCAGTCCATGTGAACAAGTTATAGTAACCTGCTAGAGTTTATGTGAGATAAATCCTCTTTTTTCACTGTGACAAGCTAAAACTTGGGTGGCAAGTCTAATTTTCTTATTTAATTTGCTGACACACTTGACTTAATAGAGACAGAAAGATACTTCCTTTGGATCATTAACTGCAGAAGCTAAATATCCAGCTTAAATGTGATGAATCATTATTTTTAAATGCATACTTCTGGGAAAATAACAAAAACAGAGAATATGATTAGCTGAGATGCAGATTTTCAAAGCTAAGGTGATGCAAATCTCTACCTCAATGCCTGTTCATTGGGTGATGTGTATTTAATATGGATGTTAGATGGACATCGTTAAATTGTCTTTAAATGTAACTGGAAACTATGAACAATTTCCCAGCAGGAAAAGGAATATTAATCACATTTTTGCAACAATATGTTATTTAATTTCTTATTTTGAGCAAGCAGTTAATAAGCTTGGGGACAGGGAAAATCTGATAACGTGGGGACAAGCCTGACAGATCTGATTGCACGTAGGAACATTTCTGGAGATGGAGTATTTTACTTGATTTTTGATGAGATGTATTTATTTGTTTAGCAGCTGTCAGATCTCACTGTTAAATTTTTATCCAAGGAGAAAATGAAGAATGAATGCTAAACACAGAAGAACAAATTTTAGGATAATACAGTCCAAGACTTCAGAAAGTATCCTGTGGTTTCAAGGCTAATTCAATTCTGTCATTAGATATGCTTTTTCTCCTGACAAATTTGCTGTGATAAATTTATAATAGCCACAGGTTTAAAGATATGTTTATTTTATTAAATGCATTTTTTGACTCAATAAATATGTTTGGGATATTAAGAATCTAGAGGTTGCTTAATAACCATCTTTAGTACTATTAACTCTTAAGCTCCATTCTCTAATCCTTTACCTCCACTGCCAGTACCATGTCGTTCATAACTCTACGTGATAATTGCATATAATAGTGCTGGTACTGCACAGGTTTTCAAGATTGATAGGCATAAATAATTTACATGTGAACTATGTTAGAGCATTTTAGCTACTGAATCACAGGCAACAGAGCCAAGAAAGCTTCTTATTGTACTGAGAAAATGAACCTCATATTTTGTTCTTTTTTCCCTTCCTTTCTCCCTTCTTTCAGTGTCACAGTTCAGTCTTTCCTTTCTGCTGTCTTCCATTCATTCCATCTATTTGAGAAATGGTTAACTAACCAACCTGATGAGAAAATATGCTGCTTTTTTTTCTGATTAATTTTTCATAGCACATTTAGTTGGCTAATTGATTTTTGAAACATTCTGACAAGTGCTGGAACCACTATGCAATAAAATTCTGTCTCATGGGGAGCTATAGCTTAAATGACTATTATGTTTATGAAATGTGTCAAGAGTATTGTATGTACTGGCAGAAGCCTTTCTGTTACAGCAGCTGTAAAATAGGTAACAGCAGCCAATCTTGAAACAATTCCCTGTTCTGAACTGGAACTTTTGCTAGCTGCTTCTACGTACTTCCAAGATTTGTTTTCTCTACTGTGATTAAATCCAGAAGTTAACAGTACAGTATTATGTATACAGTATTTGCTATGGTGCATTTTTTTAATATGGATATCTGTCCTTGAAAGACACGTCTGAGGATGGCAGTGCTTTCATACAGGCTACCTGTATAGATGTTGAATGGGTGACCATTAGAAATCAGAACTTAATCAGTCTTCTGTCCGCAGATCAAACAACATTTGAAATATAGCTGGGGGCTTTTTTCTTCTAGTTCTGAAAGACTTGTGTAATTGATTTTTTTTTCTTCTTACAGTATGATTGCACCAATCCAAATTTATCTGCTAGTACCTTGTTTCTAATTGAGTGTAATGAATCTTTGCTTTTGTTAATCACATTATGTATATTTTTAAGTCTTTGAATTTTAGCTGCCAGAAGGGAGGCCTGCAAAGTGACTTTAAAACAATTGTTTCTTCTTTTGCTATCTGTCATTCAGATGTGAGGCAAGAGGAATCACATCCTTACTGAAATACAAACTGGATTGCCATTTGAAAAGTTTTTTATTTAGTCTGTATTACACTTTAGAATTGCCTTTGAAGGCCCAGACCTTCAAAACAAAACGTATTGAAATGGCCACTGTTGTATCACATTGTGATGTGTTGTAGGACTTCTATTTCCTTATGTGAATATATAAACTAGTGGCCAGATGTTAAGAATTGATCACTTCAGTGGATCAGCACTTGGTGTCTGAAGACTGAAGATGCCTGGCTGTGTATGTTGTGCTTTTTCAAAGTCTTGATTTGAAACTTTCAAGACGACTGTAACAGTTCACCCGGTTTTCAACGTAGTGAGGAACATCATTTGGACACGTGTAGAAATTCTGTAACTGGTCTTTGAAAATGCATGTGTAAGAATTTCAATTAGGTATCTTAATTGCGTATTGGTGGAACGATTTGATACAGCAAATGGACAAGAAAATAATACAGCTCTTACCTTTGCAGAACTGTCTAGAAATCCTTTGTAGCCATGGTGGACTAGAGGCTGAAAAAAAAGATAAATGTAATCGAACATTACATGATGTTGCTACTGATGATTGTAAACATCTCCTAGAAAACTTAAGTAAGTAATTGCTATCAGCAATACGCAAAAATGTCTTTGCTAAAGAACTTGTGGCACAAAGAGGTGGAAATATCAAAAGGGAAGTCATCAATTTTTTGTCACCATAATTTTTTTTTTTTTCACTTAGCAGGTCATTGTTCTCCAAATTTTGCAAAAGTTTGTGATAAAATTTTATTGGAGAGTATTAAATGATTTATGTCTACCTAATTTTAAACCATATGAAACATTGGTACACTGTACACATGCAAACATAAATATCCTTGTAAAATTTCTCAATGTAAGCCTAGTAACTAATTTTTCCAAAGCTATTTTTTTCCTTGACCTTCATTCTCATCTTTTCTTCTAATTCTTGCAGAAAAAGCATTGAGTGATGGATAGCTGTCATATTTCCTTAGGCTAAGACAGTCATGTGGTCTTTGAAAGCGCTATTTTGTCACTTGTTTATAGTTATGGGGATTTTTTGCTTAATATTCAAAGGAAGTCTTAGAGAAAACATCAAACAATTTCTCTGTACCAGCATGAATAGCTTCTCTCAGAAGATTTTTTTTTTTTTTTTCTGGAATCTGTCCTCTTCCTTCTCTTTAAGTTTTCTTAAAATCCAGTGAAGTGTGCTGACCTGGGTATTTCTTGATTTACAGCTTAGTCCATCCACACACAAATTCTCTTTTTCTGTTTCTCCATAGTCAGAAGTACTGCCTTTGTAGATTTGTATTTCATGCACTTTCTTTTGTGTTCGTGTTGTGCAGTGTAGGTCTGTGGTCAGTCAAGTTCATTGATTCTTTCATTCAGAAGGGATGCCATTCAGAGGGACCTCGAGAGGCTGGAAAGGTGGGCCCGAGTGAACCTGATAAGGTTCAACACGGCAAAGTGCAGAGTTTTGCACTTGGGCCGGAGGAATCCCAGGCATCCATACAGACTGGAAGGAGCGGTCCTTGAGAGCAGCCCTGCAGAGAAGGACCTGGGGGTCTTGATAGGTGAAAAACTTAACATGAGCCAGCAGTGTGCCCTTGCGGCTCAGAAGGCAAAAGGTATCCTGGGCTCCATCAAAAGAGAGGTGGCCAGCAGGAACAGGGAGGTGATTGTTCCCCTCTACTCTGCTCTTGTGAGGCCCCATCTGCAATACTGTGTCCAAGTGTGGAACCTCCAGTACAGAAAAGACAGGGAGGTGTTGGAGAGGGTCCAGAGGAGGGCCACAGAGATGATCAGGGGACTGGAGCACCTCCCCTACGAAGACAGGCCGAGGGAGCTGGGCTTGTTCAGCCTGGAGAAAAGAAAGCTCCAGGGTGACCTCATTGCAGCCTTTCAGTACCTAAAGGGAGCCTACAAAGAGGAGGGGAATCAACTCTTTGAAAGGGTGAGTGACAGCAGGACAAGGGGAAATGGTTTTAAGTTGAGGGAAGGGAGATTTAGGTTGGATGTCAGGGGGAAATTCTTTACAGAGAGAGTGGTGAGGTACTGGAACAGGCTGCCCAGAGAGGCTGTGGATGCCCTGTTCCTGGAAGTATTCAAGGCCAGATTGGATGGGGCCCTGGGCAGCCTGGTCTAGTATTAAATGGGGAGGTTGGTGGCCCTGCATGTGACAGGGGGTTGGATATTCATGGTCCTTGAGGTCCTTTCCAACCCTGGCCATTCTGTGACTCTGTGATTCTCAAGAAATTAGAGAAGCTTTGTGAGCTGCTTCTGATTTTTTGTCTTCCACTGTTGCAGTATCCTACAATTTTATACAATTCACTTTCTGATAGAAATTTCTCCTTTGTGGTCTACTTCTTTGTCAGTCTGAAGCCAGTTTTCACTAGCTGCATCTGCAGCCTACTAAACTGATACTTGTATAATTGTTGTCAGTCCTGATATCTTGTCTGTCTGGTCGGGCATATCACAAATCCAATTGCTTCTATCAATGCTTAGAATCCTTGGACTATGTTGTTTTTCTTTTAATTGCACTTATTTTCAATTTAAGAAATAATTTCTAAAAGGTATTGTTTGTGCAGTAAAGTTTGAAAATAGATTCATTTTCACTTTTGGTCATCTGATTGATCCGTACAGACTTCTGTTAAATTTTATTCTAGTCTTCAAAGAGTAAGGTTTAAAACAATTTAAATTGGAACAGAATGCCCCGTCCCTAGAGGCATTCAAGGCCAGGCTGGATGTGGCTCTGGGAAGCCTGTTCTGGTGGTTGGCAACCCTGCACATTGCAGGGGACTGAAATTAGATGATCTTTGAGGTCCTTTTCAACCCAGGCTATTCTATGATTCTATGAAATTACTTTGCTGTATTTTTCTAGTATGTGTATGTACATTTTCTACTTTTTTTCTTTTAATGCTTTCTCAGTTTATTCACTAGCAAACCAAATACACAATTCTAAGTGGATTTCCTATCTTAGTTTTTATTTAAAGACATTTGGCTTGACTAACTCTGCTTTCCACTTGTGCAAATGAGCCAAAAAATTCCTTTTTACATTGATAATAAAACCATGCACAACCACAATAAACTGAAACATTGAGAAGCAACCCACCATCTGTCTTAATTTATAAGAAGTTAGTCTATAAAGAGGAAATACAAGAATAAGTAAGTTTTGTCTTTCCTCCTATGATTTAAGTGATCATAATAATAATGATTTTTTGTAATAGATACCTTCATATTTGTTTTTCATCACTGCTTTGGTTTTGTGGTGCCTGTACTCTGCTTACATTTGATCTTCTGTAGCAGGAGTCACACTGTGGCTTTCCTTTTAAATATTAGATGTTATTCATCTTCAAAGTATAATAGTATAATTTTTATTGAGTTGTACAGTTTTTCTCATTTTTGTTTATCTTTTTTTCAACAGATGCTCTTAATGTGCCTGTAAGGATTTCAGTCAGTGGCATTGAACCAGCCCATTGTGGTACAGAGGAATTTGATACAGAAAATACAATATGTGCTTTAAATATCCGCAAACAAACAACATGGGATGATTTTTCAAAAGCAGTGAATCAGGCAGTGACAAATCATTTCCAAGCTATTGCTTCTGATGGGTGGAGGAGCCTAGAAGAGCTGTCATTTAATGGTGCTGCAGAATCCAACATTGGCCTCAGTGCAAGCAGTATATTATCTGTCAAACTAGGTATGAATACTGGTGTATTAAATAAAAGCAAAACTGAAATGTTTTCTTGAAACTGTGAAATCTTATTTCATCCCATGGTTTAAAATATACTTAAGGCTACTTTTGACAATTGCTGAACTTAAACAGTGCTATAATGACTACAGATTCAGTTAATACAACATTTTTTATGCTTGCTGTTCAAGTACTACTATAAAGGAGTAGAACAAGATGAAAAAAATCTTACATTTCTTGATCTTTCCGATGTTAGGCTAAGAAAAGCCAGTTCTGACTATGAAACTTTAAACATGCTGGCATGAAAGTATTCATTAGTTTTAACTGTGTATTTGGTGTCATCTGGGGGAACATGATGTCCAAAGTCAATTAACTTTTTACTCCATTTAGAAATCCGAAAGAGGTATCTTTATTACTTGTGAAACAAAATTAATTAAACCAAAGCCCACACTATTGTCTGTACAGTACAATCAAATTGTACAGTAAATCTAGACTGTAGATCATCAGAATAGGTAGAACATTTTATGTTCTGTTTTATGTAGTTACACTTAACAATGTAAAATATAAAAAGGATCAAAATAGCTAGAAAATTGTCCAGAATGTGGTCATAGTAACAGCTGCATAGGCCACTGAAACTTTGTATGCAGCATCTCCTCCCCAAGAAAAAACCCTGTTCATACTAGACTGGTTGAGTTATGTTGTTTTACTGGAAGGGTAGTGTATCACATGTAAAGATGTAAAGGCAGTCTTGCTATTCACTCATCTATTAATTGGATGAAAACGTCAGTATCATCAGTCCTCTGTCAAACAGTAGTATTATTTAGTACATGAGACTGATTTATTTGTCAAATTGGTCAGTGTATACAGTCTCTGCGGGCAATTCTATACGCTTAAGTATGGGATATTTTACATATTAAGGGAATCTCTCATTTTTTCTTTTTAACAGGAAACATTTCGTGGTCAACAGGTCAGATTTTTTCCCAACCACCATGGGACTTTTTGAAGAAGAACAGAGCTGAACATATCACAGTGTTTTTGTTTGGTAAGTTTCAATTCATAATTTTCAATTTTAACTGTTAACATACTCAATGAAGTATTTAATTTCAGAATCACCACTGGTTTTCTTCTTCAGTATCTTTTAGTAATCAGAAATATCATATTTTTTTAATTCTTTAACTAGGTTTGAAAGGGCTTATAACGTTTAGAAAATGCAGTGGCACATAAAAGCCCTACTACCTTTTCTGCATGTATAGTAGTATCTGTTTTACTTATGTCATGAATAACTGTGAATCTATGTTGATAGGTAAATGCTTTTAATTTCTTCACTATTTTAATTTATGTAGCCTATAATTTTAGTAAGTTATTGTTGATACTGTATAAAAAGCATATGTATCTGTTATACATACTTCTTAACATGAGAGATTTATTAAAGCTATTTGCTTATCACTTTCTTTTAAAGGACCTCAAGAAGGCTGCCTAAATAGTGTGACTTATGCATCTATGATCCATCTTCAGACTCTTCAGAACTACCTCCGCTTGGTGAGTACCGTGGTAGCTTCTCTCCACATTATTCATATGTGAAAATATTATGTTAATAGAGGTGATTAAAAAGTAATCTTCTACTCTATGAAAGAATGGAAAGATTTCTAAAAAAGTGAAGTAGGACAAAAGTTGTTATGTTAAAATAAAATTCCCCTTAAACCTTCTCCCAGTAATTGTAGTCACATAAGGATATTCACTTCATTCTTTAAATACTGCCATCTGATAAATTGAGCTGCTCGAGAAAGTATATTAAAAGCTCTTTTATATCTTATTTCCTTACAAAGTTACATAATTACAGCTTTCTAGGAAAAAGTAAATAAGAATTCATGTAAGCAATTGAGACCTGGATTTTACGAGCAGCTTTATTTATATATTTATATATACTCGAGGGCTGCTACAGAGAAAATGCCTCCTATTTTATTATGTTGGCCCACAACATTAGAAGTGGATGTTGGCAGTATGATAGTAGATGTTGAACCTTTCCACCAATATTTCATTAAATTCTGTTACTATGTGATAGATGGCAGCAGAGGGGCAGTCTGACAAAATGACTTCTAACATGGAAGCACTTATTAAGAAAAAACATTACTTTCAGAGTGACCTAGGTATAATATATATATATATATACGTGTATATATACATCAGTATAATACATATATATACATATATATACATCTAATGTTGATAAATAGGTAGATTTCGTAGCTCTCAGAAGTTATTTAGTATCTGAAAATGTAGGGATAATTGGGTAACGCATGTTAACATTAATTATCAAGTCTAAAGTCTGCACAAATTTGGCTGTGTACTTGGATAGAATTTTGTTGTTTAGAAGAACAGCTGTGAAGAATATTTCAAATATGTGTCATACGAACATTGTATATTTTAAATCTGACTAAAAGAATTCTGAATCTGTGAACTTCCAAGAATAATGTATTGTTTATCTATAGGTTGAACAATACCATAATGTCATCTTCCATGGTCCAGAAGGGAGTTTGCAAGACTATATAGCGTATCAGATAGCAGCCTGCATGAAGGTATTAACACAAACACACAAAGTTAGTTAGTCTGTAAGTTGGAGTATTCACCATTTCACCAAATCCATACATTTTCAACACAGCAAAAACAAGTGGCTGCAGGATCTACATGTGATATCATTAAAGTGGAAGTGGATGCTGGTTTCTCCAAGGAGCAGCTTGCAGAATTGTTCATCAGTAGTGGTAAGCTTATTTCATCAGTCTGATCTCAGTATTTGGTAGGAAATTTTTTGTTCATACAAAGAAAAGAAATACATTAAAACATTTTGCTTAGTGAGCGGCGTGTTTTAACAGAAGTCATCCTTTTCTAGGTACTTGGCGAAAATGGTAATGGTAAGAGTCTAAACTTTGAAGTAGAGCTAAGGTTCAAATGTATTGAATCAGAAAAAAATCTCTTATTGCCTAATTGTAGCCAATGTTTCAAGACATATGTATTATATATATATAATTGCTAGCTCTGCAGAAGCAGAGAAGGAATTCTCAAAAAGCCAGATCACTTCTTTTTGATATGTGGTTGTTTACTAGATGCTTATGTGTTGTCCTATGCCAAATTTTTGTCACCTGGGCAGGCAAATGTTATTTTGCTTGTATTATGTATATGTTGGTAAAGGGCAAAGTTGTAATTCTGTTAAAATGAATAACTTTCTATTAATGGATGTGAATAGTTGCATGTAGACTAAAGTCTCTTTAGTTGGGTGCTCCACAATAAAGTTCTCTTAGAGTGATCCATAGGTTTCACCTGTGTAAATTAGTGTGAACCACTGGTAAGAGTAAGAAAAGAGTTCAGATAAGCCAAATAAAATGTCAGTGAGAATGGGGAAAATAAGTATGGAACCAGAAGAATGGGTCCATATGGGTTGGTCAAGTGTAGAAGGGAAGGCATTAAAAAATAAAAAAATTATTTAAAAATAAATAAATGAAGGAATGGAAGTGAAAGACGAGGTAAATTTTCTCTGCCATACTTGTTCATACAAATGCATACAAATGCATTTTACCCATACGTTTGAGCTCTGATTTATTTTGGCTTAATATCAACTATACAGTAATAATATACTATATAATAATAATATCTAGCAATATATGCTATAGATAAAATGACAGAAAAAATGTAATATATAGTATGATATACTACGCAGAGATCATTTATATAAGAACCTGAAGGCTGATATGATTTTTTCTCTTTAACACTGTTCAAATTATCTTTGGCTCAAATACAGTTTGGCTGTTTGAAAGCAATTCTCAGCTTTGTATCTGCATTCACCCCCTTCGCAACTTTCTCCTACTATTTTTTTTTCCCAATCTGATTGACAGCCTGAGTTTTAGAGTCCAGTTTGTATCTGTTTGGTCTCTTGATTTCTTTTGTGCTTACTTCTTTTTAGTAACTCTTTCCCCTTTGTCATATTTACAACAAATGTATGCCTAGCACGTATTTGGAGTGCATTTTTGTCCTCTGTCAGAGTTTGTTTTTTGCCTAAACAAAACAAGCTGAGAATACACAATTTGATGGACCCATTTTTTTCCAGACTTTCTGTGTGCTTGTGCTTTGTATATTATGATGAAGATTATGGTCTCCTCTGACTTTTGCACATTAATTTTTTTTTAATTTCACAAATTGTTACAACTGCTAGCCATTCTGATTTTGAGCTATTACTCAACATGTCCTTGTTTAGATTTCACCACACGGTGTTGAAGTCAGGAGCAAAATTGAAATATGAAATAATGTATCATCATAATGCTTATTAGATTCAGGTGCTACTGTTTGTAACTGTGCCTCAAACTCTCTCTGATTAGTTAGATGATTCTTAGAGATACTGATGGATCTTCTGAAGAGAGAAAAGTAGCAAACAAGCAGTTAATCTTTCAGAATGATTAAGTTTTTTACGAATGTGGCATATTCCCTGAATATTCTGTATCTATTTATCACTACATGAAATGAAGAGTAGATGTCAAAATTTTAGGATGAAGTAGTAGCAATTGAAATAAATGTTTCCAGATATCTTTGCTATTTTGCTATTTATTTATGGAAATCTTTTCTATATATGAATTTTGGTGTTCTTTTTTATGTTCTTTAATGGCCTTCATTTTTTTTATTACTGTATGAGTTTTTTTTATTACTGTATGAGATTCTTTCCATTTTCATACATCTAATTTTGAACATTGTACAGCTTCCTCTGAACTTGTTAAGAGGCAAAAAATTGGAAAAACAATTGCTTTGTGTGAGTATCTGTAGAAGCTGTGTACATAAATAACAATACTTTTTTATAAGTAAGCATTCATGAGATTTTTATATTTCAGCTTGTCTGGTTCCAGTTAAACAGCCTCCTGTAAGCAAGACAACCATTGTGATTTTAGAAAATCTGGAGAGAGCATCTTTATCTGAATTACTCGGAGATTTTCTGGCACCTCTTGAGAATCGTAGTTCAGAAAACTCTTGCACTATTCAAAGAGGTATTTAAAGAACTTGAGTTGAATAAATGTTTTTATTGCAGATCAGTTGTATTATAATACACGAAAAATGGGGAACTTAGAAAAGAAAAATATAATTTGTTCTGTTTTTTTTTTTTTTTATATTGAAAAATACAAGTGGTTAAATACACCATGTTAAATTTTAAGGGTAATTTATATGTTGTGTTATTTTTTTCTTTCAAATAAAGTCACTGCTTCTTGCTTTTATATGAAATGTAGAAACATTTGAGTATTTCAGTAAAATTTGTAATGGTTCACTTTTAGCAAATGGAGCTTCTGGTGCCTTTTACTTTCATGAGAACTGCTTTTTACTTGGGACAATCGCCAAGTGCCATCTTCATGGATCTGACCTGCTAGTCCAGCAACACTTCCGTTGGGTTCAGCTTAGGTGGGATGGAGAACCAATGTGTGGCTTGCTTCAGAGGTTTTTAAGAAGAAAGGTTATAAACAAGGTAAGCAGAACTTGAATCAGCTTCTCTGGTTTTGTTCTTCACCAAGTCTGAAATGCCTACAGTGGTAATGTCAAAAGCTGATCAGATAACTGAATTATTTCAGGGAAAAAAAAGCGAACCAAAATAAAAACACATTTATTTACGGGAACATATGGAATATCTGTAAATGTTGTGCTTTACTTTAATGTAGGAGGGTGTGTGTCTGTGGTTGCCTGGCACTGATTGGCTGCGATAATGATACTGCTTATAGTTGCTTATCTGTTGTATGAAATATGCTTAATTATTTTTTTTCTTTTTTTGTGTGACTATGATGAGTAAGAATCTGTTCGGCAAATGTAAAATCCCCCTCTCAAGGAATTTATTTTGTACATCACAAATAAGATAGTTATATGCTCTGTGCGTATTGTGTAAGCTTTATGCAGCTAAAAGAGTTTTAATAAGCAGTTCAATGGGAAAGAAGGGTGAAAAACACCATTTGGGAGGTCATTTTGAGCCAGTCGGCCTGCTGAAGTTGCAACAAAGTCCAAAAGAGAATAAAGATGGAAGCCTGTTCTAAAATAAATAAATAAATGGAGATAGGAAATGAAAAGATAGATGTGGCCAAAAGCAGAACAGTAATTTTGAATGTTATTTGGAAAAAAAAACATTCCTGTGTGATAGCAGCTATTGCAGACAGTCAGGCAGTGTTAGAGAGTGGGAGGGGGAGTTTAATCAGAACAGCTGCAAAGGAAGATAATCTTGGCAGCAGAGTTTTGGACAGACTTAAAAAGGGAAATTGTTCTAGGAATAGAAAAAACTGTCAGTAGTAAAGAGTCCTGATCTGGGACAGCAGAACTAGTGTCAGTTGAGTGTACAGCTGTACATATCTTGGTTATCCTTGGAGATGTCATCCCTTTCACCCTGTGCCACAGTTCTCATCTATAAGAGCTTACTGACTTGGAGAGATTGAAGAGATGAAATTTCAGTCACGATAATGAGAAAGTTTTAAAACAGTCCTAAATAATTTTGATTACCAGAAACAGGGGTACAGAATATAAATAGAGAGTAAAGTGGAATGTATCAATTAAACTCTTAACAGATTACTTAATTACGTTTTTTTCAGGATCTTTTTTCTCGTGTTTACTTTTATTCGGCAAGTGTTAAATCTTTATGTCTGTACTGATGTGGTAGGCAGAAACCGTGAGTCATTGTCTGGCTGAGGGTCTGAATGGTTTCCAGACTCTTTGCAAAGAATGACAGCAAGTAGCAATTGCGTGTGGGCAAGGAGGTGGGATGGTTGAAATTGCTGTCTTGCAAACACACGGTAGTGTTGAAATGAGATATAGACCAGAGGATAGTGCAATATGAGTGCGTATCAGAATTCTCCATGCACTTGAGGAGAAAGGCTTAAGAATAAAATCTACACTGGAGAAGATCTAAAGTGGGACCTAAGCCTGATCTAAGGACAGGAGCACTTTGATTCTAGATCATTTGAGATCAGAGAGAAGGACTTGTCCTCAGCTGAGCACAAGGCCAAGCAATACACTAAAGCAGATAATTGCAAGAGCAGTGATGTTCTGACTTGGTCACAGACATGGCTTGGATCAAAATTCCTCTACCAAACTGCTTTACCTACCAGAATGATGACAGCATTGTGTGCCATGTCATCTTCAGACTATTTTGTTTATGCTAAAAGCAGTCCTTAGTCTCATAGGATAGAGACTAACAATGTGAAAAGTATCTCTGACTAGCAGAATTTGAATAGCAGTCTCATTAAGGTTTCTTCTCTAAAGCATGTATTCTGATGGTGACTATTTTAAGGGAAAAAAAAACAATGATGATGAATTTGTTTTTAAAACCTGATGGAAAATAAAAGCAGTAGACTATTTTAAAGGTCTTTGCTCTGTATTCTAATAACTATTTTATGCCTTGATGTTAATATTCTCAGATGAAAAGTTCTTTTTCTCCTTGTTTCATTAGGATACATGGGAACAGTTTAAGTATTTTTCTCTATTAACATTAAACTGTTCAGCTGTAGATTCTGTGGGAGCTGTTCAAGGAGCTCTGGCTTCAGTGCTGTCTAATACTGCATCTTTTAAAGCTTCCTCTAATTCAAACTGTTCCAGAATATAATCCTAGAACTAGGATGATGAGGACTAATTTGGACTCACATGAGGTAAAAGATTTTTTCTGGAAAAAAGATTTTTCCTTTAACAAGAAAAATTCCTTCATCGCTACTAAATATAAGACCAAGTTAGAAATCCACTGAGTACGTGCCTGGATCAGGTGTTCCTGTTCAGTGGGATGGTGTATTCTTTTTTATGCCCAACTTTTATCATATATATTGCATATGGTAGATGCCTGTTGTATCACTAATCTTAAACATCATATAAAATAAAGTGCACTCCAATTTGTTTCTTTGTTTCCTACATGAGAATAGAAGCATGTCAGTTCGTTGATAAGGAGACATAGTTGGGGAAATAAGAATATACTTCCTATGGAGTATACTGAAACAAGATTTCAGTATACTCCATAGGAAAGTTTGAGCAGTTACTATCTGCACTTGACTTTCATGATAGGAGAGGGAAAAAAAGGTTGGGGGGGAACCAGGCAAGTTTTCCTGTGGTGTTCAAGGGAAGTGTTTGCAGCAGAAATCTAAAGTTGTGTCAACGTTCCTTTCTCTTTCTGCAGTTCAGAGGCAAACTACCTCCTCCATGTGATCCTGTGTGCAAGATCATAGACTGGATTCTCGCCGTTTGGCACCAGCTGAACTCTTGCTTATCTCGTCTCGGAGCACCTGAAGCTCTCATGGGGCCAAAACATTTCTTCTCTTGTCCAGTGGTGCCAGGGCATGGCCAAGCAACAGTGAAGTAAGATTCCTGTTTCCTGTTTAACAGTTTAGTGCCTCCTACATACTTATTACAAATGTAGTGATTATTTTTCTCCCCAAACTCATCTGACTCAGCATCCTTGGAAGTATTTAAGTGGAAGTTAGTGAAAGTTAACTAATCCCCGTAATGTCTTTTACAACGGTGACATGCCACCTGACTCTTCATTTTAACACAGCTTTTGTCTACTAATAATCAATTATTATCAATTTCAACTCTTTGAAAGGGTAGATAATAGCAGGACAAGGGGAAATGTTTTTAAGTTGAAGGAGAGATTTAGGTTGGATGTCAGGTGAAGTTCTTTACTATGAGAGTGGTGATGTGCTGGAACAGGCTGCCCAGAGAGGTTGTGGATGCCCCATCCCTAGAGGTGTTCAAGGCCAGGTTGGATGGGGCCCTGGACAGCCTGGTCTAGTAATAAATGGGGAGGTTGGTGGCCCTGCCTGTGCTTTGGGGGTTGGAAATTCATGATCCTTGAGGTCCCTTTCAACCCGGGCCACTCTGTGATCCTGTGATAATTAAAAAGTACAGCTGCAGTGAGTGCTTACTAGCCACTTCTAATTTAGCTGCACAGCGCCTAACAGTAAAGTCATGTAGCTAGAAATAAATAAATGTAATTAGCAACTCAGTGGTAGGTGTCAGTTCAGTCTATTAGCCACTCCTGTCCCCTCGCCCCTCCTCTGCACTGCTATTCTGCTGCTTTTTGCATTTGTTAAAACTTCACTGATTCACTTCAATATATTAACATAGTAGACAGCTATCTAGAAACTGAATTTGTTGAGCTGGCCGTTAGCATGGGGTAAGTGGTAAAACCAGCAGCTGGGAAGAGGGGGAACAGGAAATTGTTTCGTGCTGTGTGCTGGTTCACGTATTTCACATGTTTTGGAGCATAGGCTGAATAAATGAGGAAAATTTTGGCAACTTTTTTTCCCTTGTTTTTGATCTAGAGAATTAATGATGATATTCCAACAGGAAAGAGATTCTTTTCACAGCTTATTTTCAGGGGTGGAGGATGTTATATCTTTCCAAAATATCAGTTGTATCAAAGCACTGGGGAGTTGATCAAGATGTGCACAAATGAAAACCAAACATAGGACTGAATTTAAACACCGGGTAGGAATATAATTTAAGACAGGATAGCACAGTACAGCCCATCAACAGTCAACTGTTAGATTAAATGAGCTAAACTAATTTTTATCTTTGCAACATTCATTTCTGACCATTCATGTTAGCAGTATTGCAGAATGTCAAAAGTTTACATAACTTCACCTCTCAGCTTCTGCCTATAGTTCAGCAGTTACAGTATACTGGTGTTTACTTTCTTAAGTCAGCTGTTAGAAGCAAACTCTAGACACATGGAATGGTGTCTATAATATGCTGGCTTCCAGGAACATCTTAAATATGTATTGTACAACTTATTTTATTAACAGTACCAATTATTTTGCTGAGTAACACAATTTTTATCAATCTTATCTCAGCACTTTGTCGCACGGCTATATGTCACAGATTTTTGGTCTTATGTTTCATAACTAACCAAAAAATATATAGGAAATGACTCATGCATTCTAGAAAAAAAAAAAAAAGGAGAAAAAAGAGTTGAATTTGATTTTTAAAAGTTTATTATAGATGTGAGATATGCCTTACTCCTGATGCTCCTAGCTGTTTTCCCTCGAGAACTGTAAGCTGTGACAACTGTCATTTATTTATTACCTACTACACATTTTTTCTTCACTTCTGTGCCAAAAGGGTGTAATATCTCTCTTAAGCTAAATCCCACAAGAACCATGTCCCATCAAATCAATTTTTTGTAATCAGACCCAGTCTCTAAACCAGACAATCTGAAAAATCCACAGCATCCTGGAAACGCAGTTCACCATAGATCAAATAAACAAAACAAGAGTGAGAGAGATGCAGCTGTACGAATAGAAAGGTCTTGTAAGCTGGACATGCTTGGAAATGGAAGAGTACTGGAAAGGATGCAATCATGACTGAATAGCTTCTTTTTCCTACCCTGGCAGCAAATATGCAGTGAGTGAACACCTGCGAACATGGAAACTTCTCCATGCACTGACAAAGGTGAAAAGTTTTTGTTGTTGATGGGACAGGTGTTTCTGGTACTTGCACATCTTTCTGGGATGTTCTTTAAGCCCTACAGCCTTCAGCCTATGCACAAAAAGGATATTTTATGCTGGTATTTGAAGGAGGAAAAGCATCAGATGGTGAAGAGTTTGCCAAAGCAATGTGGGAAAAAAAAACTTGGTCAAGCTTTTAAATATAAAGCAAATAAATGAAATCTGCCTTAATCAAATCAGTACCTTGCTGATATGGAATATAACGTTCAAAAAATATGAACTTCCTGAAAGCACAAAATCTGATACATTACCTGAAATATAAAATCTGGAGTTTTCTTTGAGGTTAAAGGATTGTTTGTGTATCATCTACAGGTGGATGTCCAAGTTATGGAATGTTGTGATAGCTCCCAGAGTTCAAGAAGCAATACTCTCCAGAGCCTCTGTAAAAAGACCATCTGTACCAGGGCAAACAATAGCCAAAAAAAATCCTAGCCAAGGTCAACAGGCTGTTGTTAAAGCTGCTCTCAGTATCTTGCTAAACAAAGCCGTTTTGCATGGTTGTCCTCTACCCAGAACAGGTAAGTGTGAGCAGTGTGGAAAGCAAGCGACTATACGTTGCCAAAGTGAAGCTTTCAAATGTTTGGTTCCTTTTATAAAATTTCCATGAAACTTAATTTAAGTTATGATGGGGGGCATGTTGTTAAAAGCTAGCGTGGATATACATAGTAGTCAAAGAAACGCTCTTTGCAACACTTGGTTCTTTTTAACCGTGTTCTATTCTTGTTTCAGAGTTAGATAATTACATAGCAGATTTTAAGGGTGGAAATTTTCCCTTATCCATGGTTTCAAGCTACAAAAACTGTAGTAAGAAAAGAGGAGAGAATGCTTCTTGGAGAAAAGTGAGCACAAGTCCTCGCAAAAAGTCGGGCCACTTACCCTCCCAGTCATGGAACAAGCAGGATATAAGTAGTGAAGGTAAAGTTTTCTGTTTTGAATTGTGGGGGAAAAGAGTGTGGGGTATAAACTGGGTAACTTTTTTCCACATAACAAAATAATTTTCTATTAAATAGCACTTGTGGTTTTGTTTACTGGTTTAAAAAAACATTCACCTTTTCTTCAAGTTTTTTCTTTGTGACTATGAAGTATCCTAATTCTTCTCTAGTTTGTTCTAATGCCCTTCCTGTTGTCTGATGGTGAGGCAGGCCCTGGCTCTCATGATGGGAGATAGAGCAGTGGTTTTGCATCATACTGCCTACAGTGATCTTCCTCACTCCTAGATGTGAGAAGACTTCATGACTTGATTGTTTCCTCCAGCCCTTCAATCTGATTTGTGACACATACAGAATGCTTTGGGGTTTTGTTTTGCTTTTTCTGCATACATGTGAAAGTTATATTAGTAGCTGACACTTCTGAAATGTCTTTTCACCTCAAGATCATAAGCCATCTAACAGGCAGTTATTATGAACACCTGTCATCTGGATATATGTAGATGCAGTATTTGTTCTTTTATGAGTACACATCTATCTGGAAGGAAAAAACAGGAAAACTTGTAGAGAACAAAATCAAATTACTTACTTTTGCTTTCAGAGAAGCTTTCCCTCCCCCATTTTATAAACAGTAAGATTCTAACCTCAATTAACTTTATTTAGGCCTGCAGTACTGATGTTTAGTACTTCTTAATGTTAAATTGAACTCAGCTCTTCCTCTGAAAGAAGTCTGCTTTAGCTGAACTGCAAATCTAATGTCTCAGTTCTGCTTTTTAGTTCACTTGTGAGTAAATCTAATCCCACTAAGAGGATTCGAAGAACTCAAATGAATATAACCTGGAGTAGGATGGTTGAACGTACTTTGGACCTGGAGATATTTCTGAAAGCAAGTTAATAATTGTCCAAAAAAAAAAAAAAAAGCATATTGATTTTTAGTTAGAGTAGCCTTTCATTTCTATGCTTTTCCTATTCCAAGTAAGGGTAGGTTGTGTTGTTGTTATTTTTAATGAAGTTAAATCTTTTCCCACTAATGAGTGGCTTCTGTTTGAGAGAACCAGTAGGTGTGGATCAAGTGCCTCACTCTTGAACTCTTATTCTGTATTCCACAAAAGCACTGGGCATCGCTGCCATCTTAGGTGTTCCATATGGCCCTACAGCTACTCTAACAAATTTCAAGGAAAGTATTAGAATCTTTAGAAGACTCAATTGATGTAAGAAGCCAGTAAATAGCTAAACTTTTCCCCATTTATTGCACATTTAATAATTCCGGATTTAACGAACATAATAATCCACTAATAAGTCAACCTCTTTTTTCTGCAGGTATAAAATCCAAGACTGTGTTGCAACCGAACTGTAAGAAAAGAGCTTCTCTTGCCACTAAGTAAGTGGCATGGCATCCATGGCATGTGCAACACTTAGAAAACAATAAGGATGTTGAAATTGTAACCCTGCACGTTACAGTGAATAGCTGAAGAGGTTGTGCATGATAATGTTTTGGTTTTACATCTGAAGAAAAGAATGACTTTCAATTTCATGTTGAGAGAAAACAATGTTTGCATAGTTCAGTGTAATTTTAGAATCCATTTCTGTAATTCAAACCTTGCACCTCTTTATGTTCTTTTTATGTAACAGAATAGCCTATGACTGTTACGTAAATTCTCTGCCACAAATACTCTGCCACAAAAAGCCAACCTTAGGCTTTTTTCACATGGCATTACGAAGAAAAAAAACCCCTCTCCTCTAGCTCTTCTAGCTTACTGAATGGAAATGTGGAGTTTCATACATGCAATTAATTCATACAGTCCAATTAATACTGAGTTTCTCAATTAAAAAATATGCATAGGGATAATAGGGCCACAGGGAGCTGTACCTGAGATTTTACTTCCATCTGAAAATTTGATTCCACCACATTCACAAATTCACAGGTACAAACAGTGCAGAATTCTTTGTGTTTCCAGTACGTTGACTTTTTTAAAGTCTAGGTGCTTGGAATTAAGTCCAAAAACAGAGATGAAAATGAAATTGATTGCTCCATTAAAAAAAAGAGGAGTCTTTGAACACAGAGGTTAAAAGAGTCCTCTGTTAAAATTTCAGAATGGAGAGAAGAATTTGTATAGAAATGAGATTTATTAAGATATAACAAATATTTACAACTGTTACTGCTACTAAGTTAGATATTTTGTTCCTTTGATGGTTTTAAAAATATTTGGAAAGAAATTTCTATTTTTCAGTTTTGTATAGCATTTATTTTAAAACTCTGCACAATGGCTTAATTTTCATTGTTCTCCCTCTTGGTTTGTTTGTGTTGTTGTTCCTGCTGTTGTTTTTTCACTAGATCTTCAGAGAAAGATCAATTGAGAACACTGAATCTAGAGCAAAGGCTGTCCCTTGGTTCTGATGATGAAGTAGATCTTGTGCAGGAACTTCAAAGTATGTGCTCCAGCAAATCTGAGCCTGATATAAGCAAGGTAAGCACAAGGTTCTCAAATAATTTACATCATTAGTATATGGAGCTGTTTGCTAAATGGTTAAAATAATTTTTTTATTTACAGACACTACTTGAACTGAAGAAAATTATAAAGCTATTTGGCAATAATCCCAAGTCAACTAATAAATTGAACATTTGAAGAAGACTGTTCTGGTTTAATATGTGTTATTTTAAATTACACCCTCACTGTCTTGAATCATAGAGGTTTTTGCATTAGAGGCTAAAATGTATTAGTCCATAAGTACTAGAGACAGTAGCATTCTCTGCATTATTGTTCATCTTTCTCTGGGAAACTTTTTTACAATCTTAAAAGACCTAGAAAGGGTTTCCCCATAGGCACTTCACGTTTTGTTTCTTGTAATCCCATTAGGCATCAGAGAACTGGTTTTAAGCTCATCTGCTGTGTAGCAAAATTAAGTTTTGTTGCCCCACAGAAGAAAGAATGGATTGACAGTATTCTTTTCCTACAAAAATAGGAAAGAGGCTTGAAAGACTTCCAAATTTGGGTTTTAAGTGACTGTGGAAGGCTTTTTGCAGCAGAGGGTAGAAACATGAATCTTACCTTTCCTTCCATACCAAAAGCTTCCAGAGCTCCCTGTAGCTGTGCCTATGTATTCTTTTCCAGGTTCCCCTGCTAGCAGTAGTTGATCCATGTATTTTGAAACACAAAGCAAGCACTCTTCTTCAGTCCAAGGCTGTTGTCAACTCAGGCTGTCCACTGTAACCTCTAGATTCTCCTTGAACAGCAGTTCCATTAGTTTTACCTTATTAAGCAAGCTGCTTGTTCTTAGAAAATAACCACATTTTATTAAGAAATGTATGTTTGGGAAGATTTCTCAACCTGTTTAATTACATCCTTCGTTATGTTTTTTTTTTTTGTTGGATTCAGGGTCATTATTTGGTTGTGGAATTTTTTTTGTTCTTTGATTGATTTTATTATTTTTAGTTTAAAACTTACAACATTTGTGTGAGTTGCATGGCCCACGCTGGTCAGATAATCCTTAGTCAGCAGGGATTTACTGTATCAGCACTTGACAATATGGGATGTGCTAAAGAAGTGGCAATGAACTTAAAATTGTGTTTAATAACATTTAAAATGCAATTGCTGGTTGTTGACAATTCAAGGAAATGTGGGTTAAATGAGGAAGGAGATAGATGTCACTGTCTTTTGTTCAGTTTCCTCATCGTGGGTGGAACCATCCATGATTGTAATTTCTGTTGTTAATTCCCCAGCTGCCTAGTAGAGCTTACAGAAGTAAGGATGCTGTTGCATGTTTGCTTTGTGTGAGGTAATTCCAGGCTGCCATCAAAATAAGTACGTCAGCTTTCTAATTTGCTCTTTCACTGTATGTTCCTGTGTTCCTGCCACCTCTGTTGTGATGGGATTGAGTACTTTTGCAGTTGCAGAGTGAATCAGGTCAGCTCATCCCAGGACAATATATCAAGGTTTCACTGAGATCAGAAGGCTGATCATATTGTATCTTTTTCTGCATGGTCACAAGTTTTGATGGAAAATATCAGGAAAGAAATGTGATGGGAGAAGGAGAACGCGATCATTCCTTTCTGTAACGTCCTTGGAGCAAGTTAAACTCTTTGGATGTTTGTGCATAACACCAAACGGAAACTACCAGATAATTGAGTCAAGACTCCAAAATTCAGAAAACAGAAACATAATTTCTGCTGTGAATAAATCTTCTTCTTTTTCTTATCTTTTTTTTAGATTGCAGATTCTAAGGATGCGCTACTGATGTTCAGTAACTCTCAGAACAATCCTGTATTTTCAGCAAGTGGTACTAACCCAAGTAAAACAATGAAACAAAAGGTAGGTAAGAATTTTATAGCAGTGTAGGGAAGGTGAATAAAGTTCAGGTGTCTCTAAAATCTGAGTTGTTGACTGGATCCCAAGAGTTAGGGTTTCAGTGCCCTGTTTATTGCAGGAATAAACTGTCACCATTCTTAGGAAACTTGGTGGCACACCATGCCAAGTTTTCTCCATGTGTCTTAATGGAAATTAAATATTAATTAAACAATGGATGTATTTATTTCACAGTTTTCATGTTTATACAAAGCCTAGGCCAAGTATCTTTAACATTCCTTCAGCTTTGTAAGGCCTTGTTTCATCTGATTATTATTTTTTTAACAGTTAAAGCTATTTAATTAGTTTGCAAAAGCTGAAATCTTTCTGAAATTCTTAATATAAAATTGCTGGGTCATGGTTTATTTTTGAACCATCTTCTGCAGTGATTACCAGTGATTACTACCTAGCTATCTGTTCCTGTACAGTTGTCTTGGCATATTATTTATGAGAGATCAAAATAAGCCCGTTGTTACAAAATTGGTGCTTCTGAGAAAAAGTAGTCTAAATGTGAACAAACTTTACTAACTGAAGGGCAGTTCCAGAGTGGGAAGGTGCATTGAATACTGCTGGAAGATAGAACAGATCCACTAACTTTTTTTCTTTTCAGAAATGGAAAATAATCATTTGTGGTTTCTAGACATGTTTATGATAAAATACACCCACTTTCATTTTCTTTTTTTTTTAATGATAAAATTCCTTTTTTTTCCCTGTTTTTTAAACAATGAGAGATCTTTTGAGCATACAGCTCAATTAACCTTAACTAGTACAGAGTCTGTTCTCTATGTTCTCTCAGTAGGCATTGGGTTCCTCTAGAGGTCAATGCAGGCATTTTGTCTGATGGCAATAAATTGTTTTCTGGAAGCACTCTGCCTATTCTCTGCAGGTACAATGAATGATAGAATGGCTTGGGTTGGAAGGGACCCCAAGGATCATCAATGAAGTAGCCCTGCAAATAGTTTAACTTGTGCACCTAGGCATTAAAAAGCTAGTTAGATAAGATGACATATATTTATCATCATCTTTCTTCGCATTCAAATATTTAAATTGTTAAAAAAATTTCCTGTAATTTTACTGAAAACCCAGAGGACGGACTCCACTGAATGGCAACAATTTTAGTATTGAAGTATTAGATGTACAGCTTTTGAGTGTTTCTCTGAACATTCAGTTCAGACAATCCAGACAATCCAGAGCTTATATAGTAATGATGATTGCATAATTTGATACATAAGTGTAAAATTTTCCTAGTCGTTTCTTTTCCCTTTTAAAATTCCTGCAAACAGTATAAGACATACCTCCTAAAATTGAGACGTTTGAGATTTATATTTAAGGTTTTTGAATGCCAATGCAAAAAATCTCATTGAATTCTTTTGGTATTTTAATATATTTATGATATTTCCATCACAGAAGGAAAAAAAAAAAACATCGTTTGTTCACCAAGCAGTCAGACACTGTCATGTTCATCTGCAAGAGACTGTAAATGACAGAGGTTCTGTGAGGGTGGAGGGTTGGTTGGTTGTTTTCCTGCTCTGGCTACAATCACTATTTGAACAAAAATGCTTTCTTTTATCCATAGGATGGAATCCGTCCTCTCAGCAGCAGTCGAACTGTAGAAAGCAGCAAATCAAAGACAGAGCTGGGTGGTTCAAGAGTTAAATCTTTTCTTCCTGTACCGAGAAGTAAAGTCACCCAGACTTCTCAGAGTACTAAAAAAAAGCAGCAGCAGTAATACAAGGCAAATAGAGGCAGATAATGACACAAAAAGAGAGATTTGGAATTTGCACAAAAAAAGAACAAATAGAAAAATTTTACAGTAAACCTGCCTACCATATAATTTTCTGTGTTCACATAATCTCTATTGCAAAAACCAAGCACTCAAATATGTAAATAGTTTTTATTAAAATAAACTGTTTCCCTGTAATGTAAAGTTTGTACAGGACCACAGTTTCATTTGTATGTAAGTCAGCTGGAAATTATATTGATTTAGATGTCAGAAATGGGCAGCTCTGCCACCTTCATAGATTTCTTTCTGTTACCAAAATGATTCTTGTTTAAATGATAACATTCAGGGGTATTACCACAAGATTCTGTTTGTGTATATACTGTACATAAATATATATTCTATTAAGTTCATGTGTTAAATTGCATTCAGATGAGTTGCACAATGTGTACAGTAACGGCTTAAAGCTATTGTACATGCATTTTAAAGACATGTTTTTATCTTCACTTAATGAAAATCAATGGAATGTGGCAATAACTAAGATGATCGGAAGCGCAGATCAATTACTTTCAGCTCCAAGCCATATTAAATACTTTGATTTCCCCATCCTCTGCCTGCTGAATTGTGATTCTGTTTTTCCCAAGCTTCTCTTCATCTTAAATGTCATGACCTTATGTTACAACTTCTATCTTTTAAGAGAAAAAAAGAGATTGAGAAATTAAAATGCAATAAAAGTTATTTTTCTCAGACTCTTATTCTTTGATAAATTGAAGACAATGTGGTCATTTATTAACTTAGCCTTTATTTTTTACTATTAGGAAATTTATATGCTTCATTAGTGTTTTAAGAGTATCCAAGAGATAACAGTGTTTTTCAGAGGCAGATTTTACCGAAAAGGAATTTGAGCACAAGCTTAACTGCAGTATTATCAGAGATAATGGAGTAGCGAAAACATGAGTTACTGTGTAATTGTCAGCTTCTATTGTGGACTGAAGATGTAATTGCTGTGAAATGATACTTAAGTTGCAGATAAAATGAAGTCTTGTTCATTTTTTTTCCCCTTACTGAGGTAGAGCATTTTCCTAAGAAGGAAAGTGTCCATGAAGGGAGTATTTTTCTGCTCTCCCCTTACGTAGCTACCGTTACACAGCTGTGCGTTGCGCACAGCAGCAGTGCTCCCACCTGGATACCTCACTGGGGAGGTAGTGGAAAACATGGGGTGACCATGAGGTCAGACTTGGTTGTTCTCTGCTGTGTTCTCAGGAGGTGCTTTGGGAACTGTGGGCAGAACATGGCTGCGCGTGTCATCTCCACAGTAGCGTTTGTCTTAAGGTAATTGTGGAAGAGAAAAAAATGACATAACTGTTTCCTAACACTTCACCTTTCTATGTAAAAGTCATCCCAAACTCATGTCAATAAAAGTTTTGTATGGCATATTGTCCATCTTTCTGTCTCTTAGTTTGTGTGTCAGTTTTATCTCCCTAACTGTGGCCTGGCAGGAGTTCATGTCTGTAATTATCTTCCTCACTGTGTATTTAGGAAGCACCCTAAATTTCAGTTGTATTAACACTTTTGTGTTAATTGTTGTATTAACCATGACCATTGTTGTATTAACACTTGAATTATTATTTTTTTTTTTGCAACAGCAGATTACGTCCAACTATTCAGTTGCATTATTCAAGGGTGATTTCTGTAGGATCCCATTTTTTGGTATTAATTTTGGTGCTGACAAATGGGACCCTGCTTTTACCATCAGCTGCGCAGCGCATGGATCGCTGTGGAGCACCACAAGTCCGGAGGCAGCTCTCAGCAATGAGCATCCCTAACTATATATATTCTGACTTGCTTCTAAGTTGGATGTGCTCTGCACTGAGGATACACCTTACAAATGTCAGCCCTCGTTTAGATGAAGAGTTTGCAGTGTGTTTGTGTGGGGCGGACTGAGGCAGTGCCCTAAAACCTGGTTTTAGATGCGCTTTAAGACGATATTGTCTGTGAGGATCAGAAGTCGTTTGTGCTGTACGTGGAGAGAGAACCTGCAGAGGAGCGGGTGGCTTTGATCATTGGCTCATTGTTTGAAAGTCAAGTCTCTGTTGCTAAATTTAGCGTTGCCTTTCAATCCTCTCATCCTTTCTTCCCAGCTCACTGTCATAATCTCTCTCCGTCTGCATCTGATCCCTGGGTGACTTCTGTCTGCTGTCATTCCAACTGTCTGTCAGTTCAGTGCTGCCTGTGATCTTCATTTGTCTTTGCTCAAATGGTGTTCTGCAGATCTCCGAATTCCATCTGATCTCCAAAGCTCTCCTCTTAGGCACAAAGGCCGCATCCATTCCACAGCCCCAGGGTGGGTTTTGCATTTAGGCCCCACCTCCCCACGCTCCTTACATGTGGCTCAGTCCCTTCAACCAGAGCCTGAAAGATCACTCTCATCCACCACTGATGGCGATAAGTCCTAAACTCTCCATCTCTCCACTTTGTCAGTCCCGAAAATAAGAGCTCACAGCATGCCTAGGGCAAAACCAAAAGGCTTGAAAACCTCTGGTTGCATTTATAAGGATTGTGTTTCAAGACCTAAATCCTAGTGAATAAAATTGGAAGTAATATCATTTATCCTAAGAGCAGGAAATTGATTTTGGAGAACTAGAGGGTTTATAAAGGAATCATGTCACTGAATCACACTGTTGCTTATGTGCGAGATTTTTAGGCAGCAATTAATTGTCCGTTAGTGAATAATTGGACACACAGCTCCGTGTGGGTTTTGGTGCTTTTCTTGTCCAGTGCTGAATAATGCTAACTCATAGGCAAGCTGTGCCCAGTTAAAATGCCAAGTGGACATCACACAAACGAGGAAAACGTTATGCAATAACTTTTTAGATATCTAATAGACCACAACAAACTGTGAAGTTCTGATCTGATCTTCAGCAATCCATGCTAATTCAGAATCAGTCAGAAGCAATGGCTTCAAAAGGTTTGTTTTCCCAGAGCTGCTACGTTTCAAGGAAATGTTCCCTTTGTGGGCAGGGTGGAGGTGTGTGGGCAGGAGGGGTGCAGTGGGGCACTCCGAGCTTGGGGAGAGACGTGGATGCCGAGCTCTGGATGGTGCTGGTACTGCTGGGCCAGGGCAGGAGGGCCGTGGAAATGGGAGAGGTAGAACTCACATGAAGATTTTGGAGATAGCATAGGAAATCCTTAAATAGAATCTACAGCTGGTAAGGCACCAGTTAAGCAACTGTGCAAGCTGAACTGTTGTTTGGGACAGCAGCCCAGAGAGACACCACTAATGGCGATGATGAAGCTGCTGTGCATGGGGATTTTGTATGCGAGATGTACAAGGATGGGGGGATGTGCACGTCTGAGTTTGTTTGGGCTGCTCCTGTGTGGCCGCTGCCGTCTAAGAGGCCCTTGGTGCTGAGCAAGCCATTTCTGGCTGCCCTCTCCCTGCTCTGTACTTCAGGGGAGCTGCAGATCCTTGGCAGGGCAATTTCACTCTCTTAATCATTTTGGCTTCAAAAATCACAGGCTGCAAAATTAAATCTTCCTATTAGTGCTGGACTCACTGCTCCTTGGTTTTCGTTGCACACCTGCACACACACCCGTTAGTACAGACGTGTGCTTTCATAGAATCATTAAGATTGGAAGAGATCACTAAGATCATCCAGCCCATCCATCAGCCCCAGCAGCTGGGAGAAGAGGCTGACCGCCACCTCACCACAACCTCCCTTCAGGCTGCTGTAGAAAGCAATGAGGTCACCCCTGAGCCTCCTCTTCTCCCGACTGAACTATCTCAGCCGCCCCTCATAAGGCCTGTGCTCCACACCCCTCTCAGCCCCTTCTCTGAACCGACTCCAGGGCCTCAATGCCTTTCCTAAAGTGAGGGGCCCAAAACTGAACTCAATACTTGAGGTATGGCCAAAAATAACTGCCTGCTCAGCCCAGCGCCCGCCCTGCTGCTTCGATGGAAAAATCACACCAACCAACGAGCACTGCCCGTTGGTCAGCGGGCAGGGCCGTGGATACAGATATGGCCGGGCACGGACCGGGGGCAGAGACACGGATTGAGCCGGGCAGGGACACGGACACGCATAGAGCCGTGCAGGCGGAGCGGTACCGGCCCCGCAGCGCCCCCTGCTGGCGGGCGGCAGCGCAGTGCGGGCGTGGACGCGCGGGGCGGTGTAGGGGCGGTGTAGGGGCGGTGTAGGGGCTGTGTAGGGGCGGCCCGGGCTGTGGCAGCCGGCAGGGAGCTGCGGGCGGGCTGTGCCGCTGGAGCGTCTGTTTGCGCCGGTCCGAAGCTGCCCTCGGTTTGTGTGAGGGCAATGCGGCACCACAGGTTAGCGGTAACAGAAACACCGTCCCGACGCACAACTTTTTGTACAAATATATTTTTCTTTATAGTACAGAATCACTTTTAAAATACATCATTTCCTTAACAAACGTTGGCAACAATATTAAAATAAATAACATATCCTAGAGAAAGTTCCGTTTCATCATAAAACTGCAAACCAGAAAGTATAAAAATCGGTGTGCAAGTCTCTAAACCGGCTGTGCTGCGCGGGACGCGGCGCGCGGCTCTCGGATCCCCGCGCGGGGCTGCGCCCATCGCTCCTGCGCCCCTGCGGGCCGTACCGAGCAGAGCCGCACCGCCACGCGGCGGAGCGCAGAGCCGGCAGCGCCCGCACGCCGCGACGGGGGAGGTCAGCCCAGAGCACGCGCGGCTCACAGCCGCGTCTCCTGCACCTCCTCCTCCGTCTCCTCCTGCAGCGCGCAGATCTGCGGCCTGGGCTTGCGCTTGCTGGAGTTGCGGCGGTGCGCGGGAAGCAGCTTGAGGCGGTCGGCGTGGCTGATGGCCTGCCGAAGGGAGCTCTTCTCGCTCAGCAGCTTCTGAATGGATTCGTACTGCCGCATCTTGTTGTCCTCGATCACCTGCGAGGACGTTGCACCTTTCAGATGGGCCGTGGCCGCGGGAGGTGCAGCCCGGCTGTCCCCCCACCAACCCTCACGTTCTATTCTGCACCCGCGGCTCACCGCCCAGATTACACGATAATGCAATATTCAGATGCCTTTACAAATGAAATCAAAGATTCGGACCGTTGGATATTTCTTCAGAAAACCTTTTCCCCTGCATGCCTTTCTATTGCTCAATTAGTGCAGCCATTTCTGCCCTGGCCATGGTAAAGCAGGGCAGGGGGCTGGGACTGGTGGTCTTTAAGGTCCCCTTCAACCCAGAGCACTCTATGGCTTGTCAAATGTAACAAAACAACTGTGCAGGAGATGAGGGAAGATGCTCACCAGGAACCGCTGGCACTCCAGGATGGCTTCCAGCCTGTGCTCGGACAGGATCACGGTGCAGTCTGCAAATGCATGCTTCAGCGTTTTCCTGATCACCTGGGAAGTTCTGAAAGGCAAATAATCATTGGCACCCAGACTGCAACATGCATCACTCACAGCCCATATATTTGTGGTATGTAATCATCCAGCTGCATGCCGTGATGCTCAGCAATGGTGCACCTCTGCTGGGAAAGCACTCGTCTGCTCTAATGTGAAGGTGTAACTGAACTTCTCTGACACTCCATGCAGAAATGCCACCATCTCTAACAATGCCACACTGCACTGGCATTCTTTGGACCTAATTTATGCTCTTGCTGTCTGGGCTGGAGATAAGTCAGCGTGGAGTGCTGAACTCATGATGATAATCCCAGCCCGATGCAAGCTTTGGGGGATAGAGTTGCTCCCCTTTGGTAACAATTACAGCACCCACCATGCTGAAGCGTTTCCATTGCCTTGCACTGTGACAGTAACACAACAGCAAGGAACAGTGAGTTACAGCAGGCATTGAGCAGAGACAGAAGAACATCTGAAGCTTCTGAACCCTGTGTTTGACACTGCCTGATCTCTACCCCTCAAATGCAAGGCCACATGGACCAAGTGTGACCAGCGCCCTGTGGACAGCCCAGCAGCAGTCACTGCGTGTCCCTCTCCTTCCTTCACATAGCTCTGCCAAAGCAGGACAGCTAGCATGGCTGAGCTGCTGCTGACACAGTAGAAGTGAGTTGCTGTCCTGCTGGAAGCCGGCTTGAAAAGCGTATTTCTCCACGTTTGGGCACGTTTAATGCAACCCTTTTCCCCAAGGTCTGTTCCTGAAGCTGAAATCAGGCTTAGTACCAGACCTGAGGAGTTACTGAAGGTTTCTTTAGGAGGTGCTGCCTCACTGGTTTTGGGATTTCATATTAGAACACGTGAACAAAACGTACATGGGGTCCAGGTGAGCACTGGGCTCGTCCAGCAGCAGGATTTTAGCCTTACTGAGAACGGACCGAGCAAGGCACATCAACTGCTTGTGCCCGTGACTAAGGACACAGCCTCCATCCACAAGAACGAAATCCAGCTGGCCCGGGAACTGCTCAATCACAGACTTCAGCCCAACCTGCCAGAGAGAAAAAGAAAGGAAAAATGGATGAGGCACAGTTACTGCTGACTGGGGGAGGAACCATACCATGTGCCAGGATTTACTCTGGGAAGCTGAGAGTTAATGCTTCGTTTGTTTGTCACATACAGTGACTTCTGGCATTTCCACCCAAACTCTCTGAGTTAGCAGTCAGCCATGTGCTCAGAACTTGTGTCCAGAAGTGATGTGTGTCACTGGTAATGTCAAGGAGAGAGATTTCTGAAAGGAAACCAGGCCTCATTGGTTACTAGGAGGGCAAGAAGAAAAACAAGCAAAATTCCCACGCTACTTTACAGCAACAGGGAAAATAACCCCGGTCACTGCGGCATTGTGTCTATGGCTCTGAGAGCGTTTGCATCTGCTCCTCGTGCTGCCTCAAATGCACTGTGCATGTTCCTCGAGCACCAGTGACAGAATGCTTCAGAGGGCCTTGTGGTGGGAACCTGCTTCACCTGAGCCAGAAACAAACCCAGCACAGGCGGTGGCTCTCGTTTGTTTCTGCCTGTGCCTTTCTTTGCTCTCACTGGGAAGGGCATTGTGTTTGCACCAAAGCCTTGCAGCTTCCTCATGTCCAGTCTGACTGTGCTCCCTGGCATTCCCAAAGAAGCATATGTAAAACATGAGAACTGGGAAACATATGAGAGATGCACTGCTCCAAAATACATAATAAAAGTGCAGTGCACCTCACAGCTCATGAAGAGCCCCCCCTTGGATTTTTAAAATATGATTGATCCGCCATTTACTTTCATTCCAAGGCAAAAAAAAAAATAGAATTATTGCTTTGCATTTCCTTTTTACATGGAAACCATATTAAATGGTCCCATGCCCGGCTCCTGAAGTCATGCTGACTCATTGCCTCCACTGAGCCAGATTTCAGGAGCGTGAGCTGTGTAAACAATCACATCACTCCTACTGAAAAGTATTAACGGCTCTTTTTTATTTGCTTTGAGTTCTCTTGCCTATTAACTGAAAAACTGTGTTGTTACATTTGGATTTGCCAAACTCCTTAGTGATAAATAGTTAAAAAAAATTTTCTCACTGTTACAAATAAGGTTTAGCTCTTTAAAATCCCAGGGTTAGCTCTCACACACCACCATCCAAAGCAGAACTAGAACACACTTTTATTCCACAGAGGGAATATTAATCCTTCCCCCCAGTCTCAGGGCATTAGGGAAACACAGCATTGCTTCCCTGTCTCTTGTAGCACCAGCTAAAAAGCTCCTGTCACACCATTTCACCAAAAGTGTTGTGATGTACGTACTTGACAGTAAATTGTGCATTGAAAGTGGCTACTTTCCCCTTTTTCAAACATGAAAGGAATTATATAAACCTCAGAGAAGCAGAGACAAAGTCAGCCTCCTGGGTGGGAACAAGGAAGCTTTCAGATTAACTCCCACATTTGTACACATTTTATGATACTTGAGACTTGCTACGGACAAGGAAGAGGGAAGCAGTTTATTAAGTCATCTGTGCCTTAGAAGCAGACATCTGCTTTCTAGGTTGAAGCATTCCCTCTTCTGTACCTCTTAGCTGCCTTTTCTTAGGGCATTATTTACACCCATGCAACCTATTAAATGCTATCAGCACCAATAGGTGGCATCTTACACCCATAATGTGTGGTGTTTGCTCTCTAGATGGAAACAGAGCTGGAAAAATCTTTCCTCTGATATTGGGGAATTTGAAAACAAAAATGTTGCTAAAACCTCAATATAAAATTAGAAGAAAGAAAACCTTCAGGTTTTCTAATATTCCCTAATATTTGATTTCCACGAAGGAAGCAGCTGGCTGTGACACAAGCTGTACATGAGCCCAAATGCGATGTCAGAGAGCACTGCCTACCAGCCAGCTGTAAGCCAGACTGAGAGCTGCAACAACCGGAAAATCTTTCAATGAAAGATCCTTACAAGCTGAGTCTAAGTATTTCCTATTGCAGTAATACCAGTCTTTTATTTCTAGCACTGACCACAGACATTTCTCACTTCTCTCTGCCCTCTTAGATATTTGCCAGTCATCTTCAACACTCCAGTAGAAAAATTTCATATATTTGGCAAAGCATTAAAGTGACAAAAGATTACAAGACTCCTGCGTCATCAGCTCACTGACTTCTTTCTCTCAGGGTCATGTAGCCAAGCCAAAGAGAGAGCCTCACCTGTGCTCAGTCACTGCATGAAGAGCTGTACGGAAGTTTATCTTTGTGTTTCCTTATTACCCCATAAAAAATCGCCTTTGTCAAAGTTAGGGATTAAAAGGTTTATGGTCTTCTGTTATCTTTTCTCAGCACTTTGTTTCAAAGCCTTTATATAAATTTAGCATATGATAACCACTTGTCCTGCATTGCACTCCGGTGTAGGCACCTCAGCAGAGGGAAACAAGAAACACAGTGAGCAGTTTTACCTCCTCTGCAACTTTCCATATTTCTTCATCATTCCATTGCCCATAAGGATCCAAATTCTTCCGAAAAGTTCCAGAAAATATGAAGACTTTCTATAAGAAAGAAGATGTACAGGTGTATATATACAGGTGGAACACTATGTGAGACGTTGTAAATTGTAAAGTGTACAGAGACAAAAAATAACCTTCTGTAATTATCAGATAAAGCTTACTGAAGATAAAAACTGAAGGTTTTATACAATTTTGGAAAATGTTGTTCAAAAAAAGGGGGAGGGAATTAATCAAAGAATCACAGAATGACCCGGGTTGGAAGGGACCTCTAGGATCATGAATCGCCAACCCCCAAAACACAGGCAGGGCCCTCAACCTCCCCATTTAATGCTAGACCAGGCTCCCCAGGGCCCTGGTCAACCTGGCCTTGCACACCTCCAGGGACGGAGCATCCACAACCTCTCTGGCAGCCTGTTCCAGCACCTCACCACTCTCTCTGTAAAGAATTTCCCCCTGACGTCCAACCTAAATCTCCTCTCCCTCAACTTAAAACCATTTCCCCTCATCCTGCAGTTGTCTACCCTTTCAAAGAGTTGATTCTACTCCCCTCTGTAGGCTCCTTTTAGGTATTGAAATGCTGCAGTGAGGTCACCCTGCAGCCTTCTTTTCTCCAGGCTGAACAAGCCCAGCTCCCTCAGCCTGTCTTCATATGGGAGGTGCTCCAGGTCCTGTTCTGCACCTTCCTTTATTTCAGAAAATGATGAAGATGTGCATTGCTCAGCACCAACAGAGCATCCTTCTGAGGATGCACTAAAAGATTTACTACTTTGAATTTGTTTTTTTCATCAGTTTAGACAAGCAGCTATAAAAGAACATGCCTTAGATATATGTGTTGTGGCTGGAAAAGCAATGACTCAGACAAAATTAAATATTTGTTTAATCTCTTTTTACACAGGGCAGGTGTGTCAGATTGGTGGAAGTGGGGTTCTTCAAGTGACAGTGAGGTTGCACTACAGTTCTTACAAGATAAATGGAAGCTGATGCTTTCTGTGTTGCTCTACACCTGCTGCTGACAGCAGGAAAACTTGCTCTCAAAGAATGCAAAGCTTGGGAAATATGACCGTTTGCATGTTCTCGCCTTGTACATACAGAATGGATATCAAGAGGAAGGCTTTCAGTGATTACTTCTTCTTTTGTCTTCCTAATGAAAATATTTATTTAGAGAAGACATGTTGAAATGCCAGTGATCTGTAGCCAAATAATTTCTTGTTGAAATTAAACCAGAGCTTTGGTAGTCCAAAGCTACTGAAAGCAACAAGGGAAATGCTGGGGTGGCAGAAATTGGCTGAGAGCTCATATGTAGTAAATACTGTCCCAGAGCTCAGCCAGTTGGCCACAATTTCCATCTGACCTAACCTGGGAAATTGGCGTTCTTTCATCCGATTTCAGAGTGATTTATACATGCATTTCTATTCATCATCTAATTATGATTAATTAGAAGTGTGTGGCTGCTTAAAATAAATTGTTTTAATTCATTTAATTAAGAGGTGCAAGGCATTGCCAGTAACTTCTTTGTATAAGAGGGAAGGAAGGACCTCACTCGGGAGAGCAGAAGAGAAAACCAACTGCACTCTGCTGCCATGCAGCCACTGGAGGGGCTTCCCGGAGAGCTCACCACTGCTCTGCGAGCCACGGTCCAGCAGAGCTGCAGTGCAGGCAGTGGTATGCACAGCCAGTACTTATAGAACTACATTTGGTAGCTACCAGGGAAAGAGAAGAGCCTTTCCTTTATAACCATTGTTTCTAATAACTCCAAGTACTTCAGTGAAGAACAGCCCTGTCCCTTCCCACGGCCCGGTTACTTTGTGTGTGTGGGACTACATTTCCAGCAGGATTAGATTCCTGCAAGCACTGGGTGCGGTGAAAGTAATAGTTCTGTGGAAGCAGGGTCAGACCTGGTTTTGTTCACACTTTGAGCACCATACATTTAACTAATGGAGTAGGTATTTTCAGTTCTCACTGATAAAGAATAGTCAACTGAACAAACCAGTTTTAAAGAAGATTGGGCTGAATAACATTCCTGCTGAAGTGCAGCAGGGAGAGAAATAAAGGAGACCACTTTCTTCAGACACCGCTGATACTTGTAATAGCTGTGCCTTTAAGAAGTAGGGCACTAAAAGCAAGCTATTCCCTGAAATACATATTTTTTTTCCACAAGATAAATATTACATTGTCCTGAATTCTGGTACTTCTCCATCCTTTTCAACACCTCCTTCCTCTGAACTCATTAGAAACCACATAGGCTTCACCTGAGTAAATACCGTGTTAGGTACGTGGGCAGGTACAGTCACTTAAAAAGAAGGAGAAAAATAAATCTTAAATGCCAGAAATTCAAAAGGAGGGGAAAAAAAAAAGTGACTACCATAGGCTTGCGTGTCATTTATAAATATGGAAGAAGTAGGAATAAGGAGGGTGATGGAAAGAGAACTGGGTGGCTGGAGAGACTGGCAGTAAATCTGAAGCCATTTCCTTCTCTGTCAGTTGTTCACATTCAGCCTGGAGGATAAAGACTGTGATCACACAGCAGATAGTTTCTCAGAGCTGACATCACCCACAAGCAAATGCTTAGGAACATAAATATGGCCATGTTTATGTTCTGCCCACCCCACCTATTGTAAATCAACCCCTCTAAAGTGCACTAATCCTCTTCAGTGGCTAGAGCCTCTACATATTGGTTACAGAGTTGGGTACACCCATTTTGTGCAGATAAGCCTACTAAGTGATTTAAGTGTTGCGTGGAGAACCAAGACTCTGACAAACCCAAGGAAATGCATACAGAAGAGTATAGAATCCATTTAGAAGAGACTGATAAAGAGTGAGAATATCCTGGTTGTGAGCAGCTGCTGATGAGATGGAAGACCCATGCAGGTTCTCAGCCAGACCCATGGGTTGGCACCTCTCCCTCTGCCCTTACAAACCCTTCCTTGTTCCCATCTGCCCAAGGCTGAAACATCTTCAGAAGCACAACATCAGCTGCACATACAGAGAAGTTCAGTTAACAGCAATATGACCTCCATGTTGCCTCCTCCTACATACATCATGACAACAATATCAAGATGAAGGAAAATGAATTTGGTATCTGAATGTCTGAGTTCAAAGTTAGAATCATAGAATCATAGAATCACAAGGTTGGAAATGACCTGTAAGATCATCCAGTCCAACCGTCCTCCCACTACCACTGCTACCACAAGCTACAAACCATATCTCGCAGCTCCTCATCCAGGCGCCTCTTGAACACTGCCAGGATGGCGACTCCACCACCTCCCTTGGCAGGCCATTCCAGTGCCTGACCACTCTCTGAGAGAAGAAGTTCTTCCTTAAGTCTAACCTAAACCTCTCTGGTACAACTTGTGGCCATTCCCCCGGGTCCTGTTCGTTGCCTGGGAGAAGAGGCCAAAGCCCTCTTCACCACAACCTCCCTTCAGGAAGTTGTAGAGTGCGATGAGGTCTCCACTGAGCTCCTCTTCTCCAGACTGAAGAATCCCAGCTCCCTCAGCCACTACTCATAAGACTTGTGCTCCAGACCCCTCACCAGTTTCGTTGCCCTTCTCTGGACACGCTCCAGGGCCTCAAAGTCTTTCCTGTAGTGAGGGGCCCAAAACTGAACACAATACTCAAGGTGCAGCCTCACCAGTGCTGAGTACAGGGGGATGATCACCTCCCTGCTCCTGCTGGCCACGCTATTTCTAATGCAGGCCAGGATGTCGTTGGCCCTCTTGGCCACCTGGGCATACTGTGGGCTCTTGTTCAGCCGAGCATCAACCAACACCCCCAGGTCCCTTTCCTCTTCACAATCATCCAGCCACTCGTCCCCAAGCTTATAACGCTGCATGGGGTTGTTGTGGCCAAAGTGCAGGACCTGACACTTGGCCTTGTTGAACCTCATCCCATTCACCTCAGCCCAGCAATCCAGCTTATCTAGATCCCTCTGAAGGGCCTCCCTACCCTCAGGCAGATCCACACCACCTCTCAACTTGGTGTCATCTGCAAACTTACCGAGGGTACACTCAATCCCCTCGTCTAGGTCATCAATAAAGATATTAAAAAAGATGGGCCCCAGTACTGACCCACCACTTGTAACAGGTTGCCAACTGGACTTGACTCCATTAACCACACCCGCTGGGCACGGCCCTCTAGCCAATTCCTTACTCAAAGAAGGGTATACCTGTCCAGACCACGGGCAGCCAGTTTCCCCAGAAGAAGCCTGTGAGAGACCGTGTCAAAGGCTTTGCTGAAGTGTAGGTAGACTACATCAACAGTCTTTCCCTCATCTACCAGGCTGGTCACCCAGTCATAGAAGGAGATGAGGTTGGTCAAGCACAACCTGCCTTTCATGAACCCGTGCTGGCTGGGCCTGGTCCCCTGGACACCATGCACGTGCTGTGTGATCTCACCCAAGATGATTTGCTCCATTACTTTCCTCAGTACCGAGGTCAGGCTAACAGGCCTATAGTTCCCTGGATCCTCCTCATGGCCCTTCTTGAAGATGGAAGTCACATCAGCAAGCCTCCAGTCCTCTGGTACCTCTCCAGTTAACCAGGAGCGCTGATAGATAGCCGAGAGTGGCTCAGCAATCACCCCCGCCAGCTCCCTCAGTACCCGAGGGTGTAGCCCATCTGGTCCCATGGACTTGTGACAGTCCAGATGGAGGAGGAGTTCTCTGAATGTCTCCTGAATTGCTGGGGGGTATATTCTGAGTAGCGTCCCAGACTTACAGATCAGGGCATAAAATGCCCAGAGGATAACTGGTCTGGTTATTAAAGGTAGATGTAAAGAAGGCACTGAGAACCTCAGCCTTCTCCTTATCCTCAGTGGCCACATTCCCTGCTGCATCAAGTATAGGATGAAAATTATCCTTGATTCTTCTTTTACTGTTGATATATTTATAAAAGGATTTTTTATTGTCTTTTACTGCAGTGGCCAATCTAAGTTCAAGTTAGGCTTTTGCCTTCCTAACTTCCTCCCTGCATACCTTAGCTACTTCCTTGTAATCTCCCCAAGTAGCCTGCCCCTTCTTCCAGAGGACATAGACTCTCTTTTTGTCCCAGAGTCTCAACAGTAGTTCCCAGCACAGCCACACCGGTCGTCTTCCCCTATAGCTCGTCTTACAGCACTCAGGGACAGCCTGTTCTTGCGCCTGTAAGATTTCCATCTTGAGGAGCGTCCAGGCTTCCTGGACCCCTTTACCCTTAAGAAGTTTTACTGTCATAAGTGTTCTTTAGAAACTGTACTGACATTAAAATATTTACAGTCAACAATAAGCACGTGAGTAACGAAGATCTTTTGCAAGGTCTCTTCAAGACCTGTAAGACTCAAAGTTGTGTTGAAGATGCAAAAACTTCTGCTTCCCGTAAAGCTCACTGAGAGGCACGAGGGCTGTGTTCCTGGCAGCACTGAAAGTATGATGCAGAAAACAACAGATATACTGCCCTGAATGAGCATGCAGTGTTTCTGTTGACCTCCACCAGTGTCCTGTGCATGGGCCTGGGGCAGGAGATGCTCCCAGCTATGATGATACTGACATGTCATTGTGGAGGAATAGCTGAGCTTCCCAGCAGGATGCATTGCAAAGGAGTGACATGGGAATGTGCAAAACAGCCATCCTGGTGCCTCCTCCAAAGGTGAGATGTCCTGGAGAGTCTGAGGCTACGGAACAGTGCTGAGGTGGACAGACAGACAGGTAGATGTAATGAACAAAGACAGATAGCTACTGCAAAATGAACTAGAAAGAGAAGTTGCCAAACATTACTTCTTCAGGGAAATAAAGGAGACAAAGGAATTTGGTAGTTCTCTTTTTGTCAGCTGGCAATCCCACAAACTGTAGTAGTCTTGTTCTCCATACTAAGCTTGATTTTAACTCTACACCGAGTTAAATGCTCTGAGATCTGTCAGGATGTCTAAATATGAGTGGAACAGCACTCAAGGCTCAAGGAAACACCCAACACTCTGACACCTTATGGATCTCAGGATTCCTCAATTGTTTTAATGGGAAGCTGGCTCCAAATCTCCCGTTATCCCTTCATAGCCAAACTTCTGAAGTCTTCTTTGTCAGTCTTACTCAATTAGTTATGTCAGTACATAATCTGCTTGAGGACCTGCATGCAAAAGAACTTCAATGTGTAGAAATCGAGTGCAGAACCTTTCATCTCCAAACACCCTTGAAACATGCTAGGGAAAGTCTTGCAGATGAAGCCTCAGAAAGAACTGCCCAGAATGAAGAGCTGTTGGGCTGCGATTATGCTTCAAGCAGGCTGTTATCGCTGAGTTACTGATTTCCATGAGAATTACAAACATCCTGTAGGAGCACTACTGTGGTCGAGGCTGTGCTTAACCAACGCCAGCCTTTGATGAGGTGCAGGAAGGAACTTCCTTGTGGGCGCTCCAGGAAACTTGCTTGATGTGATTTACCAGCTCATGCACCACAGTTGCATCTGATACACGGAAAGGAGCAGATAGATCTCCTCCTTTGCTGTGGCTCAGTGAGATCCCTGAGTGCCCCTCGGGCTGTTCCAGCACCACCCACCTGGAGCACATTGCAGTACGTGCTGTTGGGACGTTGCGGGTGCTACACAGCCACCTATTAATGACACTCCCATTAAAGAATAATTTTGTCTCCTTTCAATTGCAAAATTTAGGGATAGGGAAAAGAAGGGCAATACTGAAAAATTTTCCTAAGGAAGCATGCCTCAGGTTAAATTAGCTCCATTCCCTCACTGATAGTGAAGCCTCTTTCATGTGACTGTACACATCCACATGTTGTTATAGGCCCACCTCCCAGGAAAGGCAGGGAGACTTTTATTTTACATTCTGAAGCTGCAGGTGAATGGCAGAGAACAAAAGGCTCTCTTTGTTCTGCTGGGAAAGGCTGGGTGGCATGTGTAATTTCTCTTCTCTGAAGAGAATACTGGTGAAAACTTTATTTCATTCTGCATATGGGAAATTCTGAGGCATAAATGTGCAGCCCCTTGGCAAGTGTTTTGGACAGAAGCTGCAAAGTGAAGCAAGCAAACAGATTGTCAACTCTAGTGATTTCCAGAGAATGAGGAGCTGGGGTTTTTTAGTAGTCTTCAACAAATTTTATAACGTACTTCTCCAGACTTAAGCAACACCATACATGCAATCTCTGCCCATCTTGACACAGCTGTATTTGCAATCTCTGACACAGCTACCTTGACCCAAAGGGGTTACTTTTTTCCTTGCTTGCAACTAAAAGTCATGCTGACAGTACTGAACTAGCAGTAATAAACAAATAAAAGTTTACAGGACTAGACATACATGAAAGAGTTGCAAATCTGAGAGAAAGGATGACAGATCAGCTGTCACAGGGCAGCATGCCAGGCAAGTCCTGGCTGCCAGCAGAGCTCAGCCAGGAGGTGAATCTGAGCAGCAAACTCCCTGCAGCACTCCTGGCTCCCATAGGTTGGGTGTGTAAATTGACAGTGAAAGAAAGGGCTGCTCCAGCAAGGTCAAAGTGCTTAAGATTGCTGTCTTTGAGGGAACTGCTGCACTTGCAGCAAGTTTGCAGATGACACTGAGCCGTGTGGTGCAGGTGACATGCTGGAAGTGAAGGGTTGCCACATGGAGCTTGACAGGCTTGAAAAGTGGGCCATGCAAACATGCAGGTCAACCTGGACAAGTGCAAGGTCTTGCACGTGGGTCTGGGTAATCCCAAACATCAATACAGGCTGGAAGATGAGTGGATTGAGAGCAGCCCCGTGGAGAAAAAGTTGGTGCACTGGTGACTGAAATGCTCAACATGAGCATTTAATGTGTTCTTGCAGCCCACAAAGCCAAGAGGTAATCACCAAGGGAGATGATTGTTCCCCTCTATTATGCTGTCTTGAGGCCCTACCTGGAGCACTGCATTAAGCTCTGGGGTCCCTACTATATGAAGAACACGGATCCATTAGAGCAGATCCAGAGGAGGGCCACAAAGGTGCTTAGAAGACTGGAGCTCCTCTACAATGAAGATATGCTGTGGGAGTTGGGATTATTCAGCCTGGACAATAAAAGTCTCAAGAGGGACCTTATAGTGACCTTTCTGTACCTAAAGGGGGCACACAAGAAAGCTGGAGAGGCACTCTTTAACACAGAGTCACAGAATGAGGGTAGTAAGGAGCAGGAATAGGTCGCTCAGAGATGCTGTGGATGCCCCACCCCTAGAAGTGTTCAAGGACATGTTAAGCAGCCTGGTCTAGAGGAAGGTGTCCCTGCCCAAGTTGGGGATCAGTTAATGATTGAGTAGTTCTGCTACCGACCTATCAAAGAAAACAGGCAAAGTATTATTTTCACAAATTAACCATAATACATGATGTAAGGTTTTAGAAAACAGGAGGTGAGAACATCACTGACTGTATTTTTTTTTCTTTAGATGGCACTATCTTATTTTGAATCAACATGTCATCCATTTCAGAGGCAGAGAGATAAGCCAACTACAAACACTTCTGTTTGAGGGTACCCGTACCTGGGGTGCATTAAAAAGAGCGTGGCCAGCAGGTCGAGGGAGGTGATCCTCCCCCTCTACTCTGCCCTGGTAAGGCCTCATCTGGAGTACTGTGTCCAGTTCTGGGCTCCCCAGTACAGAAAAGACAACGATCTCTTGAAAAGAGTCCAGCGGAGGGCCACAAAGATGGTGAAGGGCCTGGAGCGTCTCTCCTATGAGGAAAGGCTGAGTGAGCTGGGTCTGTTTAGCCTTGAGAAGACTGAGAGGAGACCTGATCCAGGTCTATAAATATCTGAGGTGTGGGGGGCAGAGTGGCGAGGCCAGACTGTTTTCAGTGGTATGTGGAGACAGGACAAGGGGAAACGGCCGAAAACTGGAGCACAGGAAGTTCCGCACAAATGTATGCAAGAACTTCTTTACAGTAAGAGTGATGGAGCACTGGAACAGGCTGCCCAGGGAGGTTGTGGAGTCTCCTTCGCTGAAGATATTCAAGACCTGTCTGGATGCCTACTTGTGCGACCTGGTGTAGGGAACCTGCTTTGGCAGGGGTTTGGACTCAATGATCTCTGGAGGTCCCTTCCAACCCCTACAATTCTGTGATTCTGTGATTCTGTGATTTTTATAAGAGCTCTTGTGTGAGTGACATAGAAATACTCAAAATGTAGATTTTACTGCAAATTATCACATTCATCCATCCAACTATCTTCTTCACAAATTCTGTGCATTTTTTCTATTTCTTAGCGTAAAACAAGTAGCTTTCAGCTTAAATGTAACTATGTACATATTAGTATACAATCAAAAAAAAAATGAAGGCCCTTTGTGGCCTCTGAAACATTCTCATTACCTGAGGAATCACTCCGAAGGCCTTTCTCCATTGCTGCAAGCTGACTGTGTTCCAGGAGACGCCATCAATCTGGATATCCCCTTCTGTATTCAGCAGTCTTAAAAATGCAAAAAGTAAAGTGCTTTTTCCTGAGCCAGTTCTTCCTAAAAGGCCCACCTGCAATGCAAATTAATGAAAGTAAGCACTTAATATCACTCATATATTAACCACAGACCAAGGCAGCAGCATTTAGAGATCTTAATAGTGGAGAGCAATCCAAATTGATTTCAGTGGGATAGCGTAGGTTGTTCATTTGTAAGTGATAAAAGTCTACAGCAAGGGCTGATTGTTAGTGTAAACCTTCAGAATCAACTAAGAAGGTAGATCCATTAGTCTATACTTACCTGAAGAGCAGAAATTTCCTTATATATTATTTCATATTTTGTAACCACCACCCAAAGCTGAGATACTGGCTTTTTCCACAGCTGAATTTTACACAGCTAATGCTGAACTGTTTGAGCATGGGCTGCATTTGAACAATGACAATATAAATGTGAAGGTGATGAGGTGACATGGGGACCATTCCTGTTGTCTGACATCATTTTCATTACAGTGCCTAAGGCAAAACAGGACAAGCAAAGGTCTATAATGGGAGTTCTCCCCTTTCCTGCTTCTTTTTCTCTTGCTTCACTACAAGGCAGAAGTAAATCTCTTTGGTTTAAGGAACACACTCCAATTCTGGAAACACTACCTCTGCATACATGGTTCATCACTGGAATTGGATAAAATTTCTAAATCGTAGTCATTGTAAAAGGGACCTTTGTTTTAATTGTTTTGCCTCAGAAGTGTCAGTACAAAAGTATCTTTCATTTCCATTACTCCATGGCTTCAAAGAATTATCCAGGAAGTAAATCAAGCTGACTACAGAAGCACCCACACCTCACAGTCCAGAAATCACAGATTGCCTCTCCTCCAAAGGCACAGTTGTTTCAAGATGATGCTACAGGAAGTCTGAACCCTATTACCAAAATTGCAGTGCCCTCAAACTTAGAAATGAAACGTGTAAACCAATATAGATCTATAGCTCTGGCAGACAGTTGCTGTTCAAAGTAGGACCTAAGAGCTGCCTCATGGTAAGGCAAGGCATTGTTGCTGAACCTGTTCTCTCATCTAGGTGACAGAGTTAAAATTGGCTCTTCATCCATACAGCTTCAGCTCAGGAATCTTTGCATGAATTTCAAGCAAAGTGTTCAACATCTGCCTAAGTGCTGCCCTGAAAATAAAGTTATTTCTTGAATGTAAATCCAACACGCATGAAGATTAGTTAGAGGTTTGCAAGCCTTTTAAAGAATAGAATTGCTTATCGTTTGCTCTCTAATAATTTGGCACAGCCCACAGCACCCACGGAACGTCCCTCTGAGCGCTGAGCCGCTGGTGCGTTACCATTGGCACGCTGGCCAGTATTCTTTCATGTCCCGTTCCACCTGGGTCAGTCTGCCCCTAACATTTGCACACTTCTCTGTCCATAGGAGGAGGAGGCCAACTTCAAGCACAGAAAAAGGACGTGAAGAAATGCTGCAGAAATATTTTATCTGTGTGTTATTCTCCTCATGGTCTAGAAAACTCCTCATCGTGCTTCACCAAGGTACAAACAGCTTCAAGATTTCTAGGATAAGTAAGCCAAATTTCCTTACTATTTTTGTTCATAGCTAATAATACTAGATATGAGCTCTTTTTAATAAGAGGCAGAAGACATTTCTGTTATTCAGATGATTTAGATGATTATTTTGTTCTGCAATAATTTCATGTTTCTATCTACAAAAACTTACTGAGTCAATAAATAGTTTTATAATGACACTTCCACAGTAAAGCATAATAGAAGTCAGACCAAACACAACAAAACAGTGTCTCACCGTCTGCCCTGAACTGATTGAAAAGGAAATGTTTTCTAAGACAGCAGTTCCTCCTTCAGTGTATCTGGCTGAAAGGTCCGTCACAGTCATTTGTCCCCCGGACGGCCAGTTCTTCTTGTCCTTCACGTGCTTGTTTTCAATTATAAGGGCATCTGAAAACTGGTTATTCTTCTGTGGCTTAATGGTTTTCATCTCCTCTGTTGGCATGTCAATAAATTTAAATATTCGGCTGACAGATCGCATCTAGGAATCAAAACAAATATTATTCTAATTGTACTAAGCTACCAAAGCAAACAAAATCAAATTATTCCTAATTCCTATCCAGTGAGTCTCTTCTATGTATAGCGCTGTATAATTTGAAAAGGTAAGGTACTTCTTTTACAGAACTCTAGATTATTTTTCTCTTGTACAATGCTAAAGTTGGCCAAACATTTAATTCCCCTTCCTTTATTTTTAAATGAACACAATAGCTCTCTTCACCTTTATAATGTATAGCAAAAACAGCATATGAGCTGTACATCTGAAATCAGCGATCATGTAAGAAATCTGGAAGTCTTCAGCTCCTTCCTCCCATTTGAGGTTGCTCTACTTGAAAACTGAATTTCCTTGAATAGTGACTGATCTTCAAAGATAAGCAGAATGCATGGAATTTGAATAGGTCAAGGATCAGATAATAAAAAGTTAATTCATCTCTTTTGCCAGAACTTCACAGGACAGGTGGCCATAAAATATGTTTTTAAGTCTATGGACAAGTTTGGGGCATTTGTAAATTTTAAGTTCTAAAGTTTTTTTCTCTAACTGCTTTCCCCTTTAACTTATGGTGGGCCATCTTAGATCCAGTCACCCTTTATTCTCCAATCCTAAAGAAAATCCAGGTTTAAGCCTCTTTCTAAACATATGTTCTCCTTCCCCAGACATCCTAGTTCAAATTAATCTTTCCTGTCTGATCAGAACTTATACAGCATTTTGCATAATATTTACAGGAACGCCATACAAACGTGCTGATACTTTCTTATCTATTTTAGGAATATCTTAAGATTATATATATTCTTTTCTTCACACTCACATCTTATAGTCACCCTGTAACCAAGCAGTGGTTGGCCAAGCTTTCCTTCACTTTAGACATTTCTAACTGAAGAGATCCTTACTTACAAGAGAGGTTATTATTAGCAGTTCCTAAGTTTAAGCCTTTGCACTTTGTTGACTGAAATCTGTTTCATATTTGCCATATGAGGTCACCTAATACCTTTAACTCTTAGTGTTCTTCATGTTGACACTGCTCTTCAGCTCTGTGCCTTTGGCAGTTTTCTTCAACACATCTTTTTTCTTTTTGTTGAGAGTATTAGAAAAAGATTAAAACAAGCTCAGTCACAAACCTAATCGTTGTTGAGTAGTCTCCCTGTAGCTTAATACCTACAGCTTAACGCCATTTCCTTTCTTTCCAACTCATTAACTAGTTTACAGGTTCTTGCAATAATCCTGATCTCATTCATTTATATGACTTCTGAAACAGAGCCATAGCCAGTGTATTCCTGAAGACAGATTATTACTACATTACTTTTGTCCACAAAATAAATCATCAAACACAATTATCAAGTTATTCTAACACATCCTAATTTCAGCACATCTGTGTTTGTAAGCTTTGTATCTTCAGTTACATCTTCAGTATAGTTTATAAAGACTGCTACCATCAGACTAACAAACTCATGGTGGGATCAGTGACTTCTGATCTCTCTTTCTCAACTGGAAGAAACATTTGTTTCTTGGTCACATGCCACCACTGCTACATTGGTGGATTCATTCAAGGCCGTGGTTACCAATGGCCAAATTTTCAGACAGTTCTTTCTGAACTCTGGAGTGGGTTGTCCAGCCCCATCCAGCCTGTGTATTGGTATGTGCTATTCCAGCCCAATTTTACAGATTTAACTGAAATGCCAAACTGCAGAACCCAATCATATCACTCTTAATTGATATTAAAGAAACATCTTTGTACATCCTTGACCTTATTAAACTTATTTTTGCATTCCTTCAGTAAACTCATGCTACTTGTATTATCATTGGTTCCTGCTCTTCTCTCCAGATTGAAATATCTAATTCAGTGGATTTTCCATGTAGGAGCAAATATATAATGCATGGAAATACCGGGAAAATTGCTTACCTCTCTCAGCATCTTGAAACAAAACTGTGACAGAACTTTTGAAAAGTGTGCTAATATGCCAGCCTATTGATTGTGATTTTCATTTCAACTACTGTGCAAGATGGAAAGGCATAGCCATCATTATGTTCACATATGAATGTCATCTCATTTTGATCATACAAACAGGAAGACTTTGGATGAGACAGGCCATTTTATTCTTTCTGACTGCATTTAGTAAGCCCCAATAATGAACACCATGCATTCACTTCAACTGGTGTTAGTATCTTTTTTTTTTATTCCCAGAAATCTTATATTTTTAGAAATATAGCGTTTGCAGAAATATCAGAGCTTCTTTCTTGGCTTCTTGGCAATGAAATTCTGTACGAAAAAGGGAATCCCTGTAACTGTCCAAGATATCCTAGCATTACACATCAGCTAAAATCTGCTAGGTAGCCATCTGGCTAAAGTCTTGCCTTATAAAATTTAATCTCTACAATCCAGCTCCCCTGACAAATTTATCACTCACTTCACATGCAAAGATGTTTTAGACAGCTTAGTACTTTAAGTCAATTGAAAAGATGCTTTCCTGGTTCTGTAATTTGCATTACGATTTAGATCTGGGCATAATCTACAGCATAAATGTCAGAAACATTTTACAGTGATAGCCATTCTTCCTTTCAGAGACTGAAATCTTCTGTCATTCATAATGACAGGCATAGTGTAGGTGACAGAAAGTTTCTTATCTATTATTCCCATCAGCAATTGAACTGCTATATTCACATTCTCCAACTAATGCTTTAGAACGAAGGAGTATATTTACTACTTTCAACTAAAAATGTCTAGAGCATAATACACTATTTTTAGCCTTGCCTAATTGTATTTTAATAACATTACAAAATCTTTAATTTACTTTTTCATTAATATCACTTAAACTATTCTTAATGTGGGATGAGAATTCATAATATTATTAAGTAATACATACTTCCAGAATGTGGAAGACGTCATCTTTTTTTTTTTTTTTCACAAGTAATCTAATACAACTAATTCTATAAGGCTCTGTATTCTTCTGCTTGAAAGAGAGCAGTTACTTTCTCCAAAGCAGACACATATAGTTTGCAACAACAGTGTTGTGTGACACCATCTCCTCAAATACAGCTCTCTGGAAACCACAGCGTGCAACTGAGAGATACCACAGGAGGTCAGTCCAGTGGCTCAAGTTGGAAAAAAAAAAAACCTGTGCAGTTTGTCACTGCAAAAACTAGCTTGGTGCAGGCAGGCCATACGTTAACTGTGAGGTTTCTTGTCTTTTGCTGACATGTTTTGGAGACACTTATAAGTAATTGAACTCATATGTGGGTTTTGGTGAGTTCTGTTTTACAGCAGGTTGAACACAAGTCAGCAGTGTGCCCTGGCAACCTGAAGGGCCAACTGCACCCTGTGGTGCACCAGCCCCAGCACGGCCACTGGGCAAGGGGAGGGGTTGTCCTCTCTGCTCTGGGCTGTGCAGCCTCACCTCCTGCACTGGGGACAGATTTGGGTGCCACAATATGGAATGATATGAAACTATTAAGTGTCCAAAGGAGGGCTATGAAGATGAGGAAGAGTCTAGTGGGAAAGACGTGGGGAGCAGCTTAATAATTTTGTGTTATTCAAGGAAGGGCCTAGAGGGGCTGAGGCCCCTGGGTTTGCTGAGCGCAGAGCAGAGGAGCTGAGGGGAGGCCTGATGGCGGCTGCAGCTCCTCACAGGGAGCGGAGGGCAGCGCTGAGCTCTGCTCTGTGTGACAGCGACAGGGCCCGAGGGAACGGCATGGAGCTGTGTCAGGGGAGGTGGGAAACATTCTTCATTAGAGGCTGGTGGACACTGGAATAGGCTGCCCAAAGCAGTGGGCACAACACCAAGCTGCCAGTGTTCAGGAAGGGTTTGGACAGTGCTCTCAGACATGGGGTTTGACTTTGGGCAGTGCTGTGTGGACCCCTGGGGCTAAAGCTGATAACCCTTGTGGGTCCCTTCCAGCTGGGGATATTCTATGATTCATATACTCCTATTTCAGATTGCAAAAATGAAATACTTAGTTCACACTTGTACTGATTTTTTTTTTTTTTTTTGCTCTGTTTTTTTTCTAGATTTTGTGAACCTCCATATGACTGCAGCTCATTTTGAGAGCTGCTGTTCTGATGCGGATTATACAGTCAAGAAGCTACTAAAGTTTTACCAAGTTTTACCAGACTAAACAGTTCTCAGGTTTTCTCAAGACCATACTAATATCATTTTCCAGTTAAAAATTACCAACTGAACAGGTTAAGAGAGAACTAGCATGGAAAAATGAAAGTATGAAAACCAACCATAAAACAACCATTATTTTTAACAATCCTGTTTTTTTCTTTGGTCTTCTTCTTTACCATGTACTACTTTAATTCCTCAGCATCAGTGATGCACAGGGTGGAGCACAATGTAGTGTAGCAAGTACGTTCTTAATATCTCTTTGGGGAATTCTTTTTGCTCTCCTAAAATAAATAATCTTGGCAATAATGAAAGCATGACAATTTCTTGCTCCCTGATGAAAGAAATTGTCCTTCCCAGTTTTAGCACTGCTATTGCAGGATATACATCAGTGAAGGAGAAGGTTAGTGAACATTAAAACATTCCACTGCGACTAGCCAATCCTTATCTGAAAAGGCAACACTTACTGGAAAACTTATTTTTTTTATTTCCTTATGGAGGAAAAAATTAAAAATATTTCAAGACTGTCTGAAGGGCTAAGAAAAAGACTGAAAACAAGCTAAAGTGCTATTAGCAGAAATGATCAAAGTGAGGAGATAAATCTAGTCTAGCTGCTAGCTTTAAATGAAACAATGGGTGGCTGTCAGAGTGACCATATGTTTAAAAAAAAAAAGAAAAAGAAAAGAAAAAAAGAAACACCAGAGCAGATAAAGTATCAGGACTGTAGAAAATGCAATTCCAAAACCATTATGGGGTATTAAAAGACAATGGAGATTTTTCAGTTAGAGTCAAATAAAGATGAACAGAAGTCCCTCCAAAGACGAGAATACTTGTGTATGTAAAAACAAAAATCCAACCTAGATTCTCAGATTGCTTGAAAACATATGCCAACGTCATAGCAGCTCAAGAAGGCTATGTGAAATAAAGTCAAATTTGCCACCTACTTATCTGTTTGGTGAGTATTTCTTCTGGTGCATTTTTGTCTTTGTCACATGATCCTGTTTCCCTATTTTCCTTCTTCCTGTCCTTTTGCTTGCACCTATTTCACTCATGTCTCGTATCTCACATACCTTGTTAAGGAATTCAGCACAAGTTTAGTGTTATGTACTAATTGCAGCAGCTGTGCCTTTAGCCATGGGCTTCAATCACTTGCAGAAAACACCAACTTATCTGACAACAAAGACCACCACCTATAACTGTGTACACTCAGGCACACTTGTGTGCTGCCTTGTAAGCATGGATGTCACGGCTGCTCACAGAAGGGCATAAGTGATCTCACTCAGAGCAGCGTGTGTGTATTGGTAACTGGAGACACGCAGAGATGTGTCAGTTCTCACCAATCTGATGCAACTGGGAGCTCAGACTACCCCTTGAGAGAAATATAACCAAAATAGAACACTAAGCCAGGCACCCACACATGCCTTCGCAGGACATCCTTAACGAAATAACTGTAAAGAGGGAAGTGTCAAATGTGAACAAAGAGTAGGAAATAATATATCTGAATTACCCAGTGAAGCCATTTTATTGCCTTGAAACCATGAAGCTATTATTTGTTTGCGCACAGAAGCAGCTTTTCAATGTCAGGAAACCATTCTGCCAGCAATATCTATGAGCTTGGCAACTGGGATACTTAAACATCCTTGGGATGGGGGAGGGCAGCAATCCATTACCAAAACAAGAACACAGTATTTATCTATAAACAGATGCACTGTCTAGAAGAGTGTCATTAATAGAACCAGAGCTCCAATATACTAGTTGTCTTAATAGAGAGGAAAGAACTCACAAACATATAAAGCAATTTGCAACATTCTTTTTCAGGGGAAAGGGAGTTACTTCCTAGTTACTATTAATAGATGACAGCTTAGCATCAATGTATTTTAAAAAGGGGAAGTTCTTTATTAAAATGCTAGTGTGTCCAGCACCCTCTCAATACTATACCAAGATTTTCTCTGCTCTTCTGTGAAGCATCTTCAATTTGCACTAAGCAAATGAATGAACATGGTTCTCACAGACTGTGATATTTCAGTGACTACATTATGCCATATAAGGCTAAAATTGAGCTTACACAAGAGAGTTCATTGAATGTTCAATGTCATGCCTTACCAATAGAATGTTTTACTTTGTATCAGTCACAAAACTGCAGTCTGGCTTGTCTTGCAGTTTTGGCAAACAAGCCCCTGCACAAACTGCTTGCCCTTCAAGACAGCCTGTACTAACAACTGAAGAAAGAATCATCATAAAACAATTGGTGGATAGGGAAAAAATGTGTCCCTGAATGGCAGTCAGCTTTCTGGACTATCACCAATTGTATGTGTCAACAAGAGATTAGATTTTGTGAGTGGTTAATTCCCAGTTTTGGGGCTCTTAAGGATTTCCTTCAGGATGAGGGTGGTTGAATCACTTATTTTTTTAAAAACAATTCATTTCAGCTAATCAGGATCTAATTGTCGCCTGTGAAAGTTATTTGTTTTCCAGTGTTTAAAGGCTTGGCTTGAGAAGATACTTTGGGATTCAGAGAGGGTATGACTGGATGTAAATGATTTTTTATCTTAGATTTTTTTTTTATAGACGTAATTGGGGTTTATATGAATTTAGTCACAAGAATTCTGTCTAAAATCAATCCCAGAATGCCTTAATTGTAAGAGAGAATTGACTATTACATGATGAAAATCACCACAACAAATGTATTCTTTTATGAGTTTCCTGTCTGCTTCTCAACAAATAGGTGATGATAAGATAATCCTGTGAAATGTTCTCTCTTAAAGCTTAAACTCAGTCTCAATTAATGAACTAACTACACAAATTAATGAGATCAGCTAAGCCTTAGTTCATAAGTTATTCTAAGCAAAACCAGAAAAAGACTACCAGTTAAGTCTAGGAATGATTTTTAAATTGCTTCCGATTTTGCATGAAAGGAGCTCAGCCTCATCCATTGAAATCTGCTGTACAAAGTACATAAGTGGACCAAGATTTGATTAGGTATATGACCATAACAAAGCAACTCCAAGTTTTTCAGATGTTTTCCCATAACTGCTATACAATCTGAATCCTCAAGAGCAAGCATTTGCTGTTCCCTTTTCTCACCCAGGAGAATTTCTGATCATGAAAAAACTCAGTTGGTGCTGTGCCAAAGCCAGGAGGTTGCTATGAAAGATGTAAGGGAAATTTTTTCACTTTTGATTGATATACAGGTCTGATAATAACTCAATGAACATCCATTATCAACAAATTAAAGCAACTCCTCTAAACAGACAAACCACAGCAGAACACACTTTATGCTTACCAAGCTGTCTACATCTATGCTTGAGTTTACTGCCCACTGCAAGGTTCCCATGATGTTCATGGCTAAAGTAAGAATAATGCCAACTCTACCTGGTCCATCACCTGCAAAGGGAAAGACAGATTTAATGTATACGAAAATAAAAGGACAACAAAGATCAGAAAATGAATATATATTTCATACATTGCATATAATATCCATAAAACATCTTAAAATATATATTCAAATTCTGTCTTTTATTTCATGGAAAAAAGCATGGATTTGTTGGTTATACAAGAGGATTGACAGTTTAGTCATCAATTAAACTCCTGGTTCTGTCAATGAATGCACTAAAAACCTTGATCTTAATTTGCAATTAAGTCTTGGTATCATAGAATCATAGAATCACAGAATCATGGTATCATAGAACAGCTTGGGTTGGAAGGGACACCAAGGATCATCAAGCTCCAACTCCCCTGCTGCAACCAGGGCCATCTACCTTCAGATGTGGTACTGTATGTATGATCAAGAAAAGTATGATCAGCTATAAAATATGATCAACTGAAACTCAGATACTGTTAGAATTAAAAACTTCATTCTTAAAGTCACTGAATTCTTGCTCATCAGCTGTCATAACACTGATTCTGAACAAAAAGTTCAATGTAAAACAGGGGGGAGGGAGTATAATGCCTGAGAATGAAAATTAAAAAAAAAAATGTAAATGAGAGCACAATGAATTAGAAACTCTTTTAAAAGTTATTTGTAGCTAAAGTTGCAGAATTTTTCCACAAAGCTGAATTATTCAGTTTTCATTGGGATCTTTCAGCTCCTACTCTGCTTGTCAAAGACTGGCTATGTTTGGCTCAGCATCCAGGTAGAATAGTAAGGTATACAGTGTTTCTCCTGTGTGTACTCAGTTTACTTGGAGTGGTGAGCCATTTTGGAGGTGATTTTTTAATGGAATTTGCAAAAATTCATACCAGGAAATGGATCAGTATTTGGGAATTAGAAGACTGAATGAGTACTTTCGCTACTGATGCAGCTTTAAGAGATCATTAAATCCATTTTCACTCAGCTATTTGTAAAATGAGAGGAATATTAACCTCAATTTACTAAAAAACTTCAAGCTATGCAGACAATAATCACCATCCAAGCTTTTCAGTACATTCACGTGGTTATTTTTATGTGGTTTAGAAGCCACCAGACTACTTTTGCAGCAGTTAGGGTCAAGAAAAGGAAGTTGTGGCCCCTCAGATATTATTTGCAAACTAATCCCTGTGTTATATAATCCCTGTGTATACTGTGGTATAACTTCTATTTTAAGTAAAACACGATTTCTACTCTCTGACATACTTCAGTCAGTGACTGCAATGTATGCTGAACTGTGCAGTGGTTTACTGTCATCAGAAGTGTCCACAGATGAGCTGTTAAACAGAGGCAAAACCTGCATTTCAGTATTCCAGTAAAGTTACTGTACCTGTAGTTATGATAGAGATGAATGCCACTGCACTGAAAAAGACAACAAAAATCATTTCTATCCTCATCTGAAACCAGCGCAGAGTTGACAGGTAGAGGAACCAGTTTGCTGTGTGTAGGTTCAGAGCTTTGTGAAATAGGGTTTCAAAATACGGCTGCCGCCCAAAGGCTCTCAGCGTCCACAGTCCTTTTAAGCTTGTAACAAGATGTGTGAATATTGGACTCCGAGCTGTAAAGTGTTTAAATTACAAACATCATAAACACTCGTAAGAAAATACTTTTCATATAACACAAATCCACAGCCCTGTGTCTGACTCCTAGCAGTGTAACTACTGTCATAGGTTTAATTTATCTATGTTGTTGGCGTACATAGTTGAAGTAATCCTAGCAGAGGATACACAACAGTGTTTGCATGAATGGGTTGAAGTTTCATTCAGTGTCTTGCCAGCAAGTGACCACATTAATTCCTCATAGTCAGCAGACTGCTTGGAAAAATGCCTGGTCAGCTATAAGATGTCACAAGAGAAAGAAGGCTCCTCCCCAGCCAAAATTAATTCCTACATTTCTGACAACTCCATCATGTAAGTTTGGGTGGGTTTTTTTAGCACAGATAGAGTACTTAAACACTCTGGATTCCACTCTCCTGTCATGGTGCTAATTTTAAGGAAACTTTGAATTACACAAAAAGTGGAGTGCCAATGCTAAACCCTTCTAAATATGAAACAAATTTAGATTTATATCTGAGCAAATTTAAAATTATGCATAAGTAAAAGGCAAGATTCACAACAGACTGAGGATTGTCAGATCCTGCCAATCTTTTGTAAAGCCGGACCACAGTCCTGATCTGCAAACCCACACTTCAGAATCAGTTTTTCCATTTTAATTGGGAATATGTTAGTCTGATAATAGGGGAGAGGAAGAAATTTAGTCAAATAACTTATTCAGAAAAAAAACACCTACTTGCACTCATAAAAGAAATGTATGGAGATTCTAAAGTTTTCTTATAAAGAAACAACCTTGTGAGGCACATACTAAATCTGATCACAATTTTTCAAGTTAAGTTTACTTTGAAGAAAATTGTATTTCAGGACTTTATTTGTTTTCAGCTGCAGTGATGTTAAAGCCCAGCTTTAAATAGGTCTTCTCCATTGTTCTTTGGCAGCAGAGCACTCAGTACTGGCTGGATCAGTAACAGTTGTGCTTTCAAGGAGATAAGTGTTCTACTCCCAGAGACAACGGCATCTTACAAGAGAAAAGGCAAGAGGTGACAGGGTGAATCACTTCTCAATTGATTTGTGGTGGATTTAGTAGTCTACCAATTTTGTTGCTCATACCTTCAGATTCCAGTTGTTTCAGCTGCTGAGAAGTGTGGAGGAAGTATGCCCTTAACACAATAAAGGCTGCTATCACAGGCACTGATGCCAGGAAGATGTAGGGTTGTAATATTGAGACTACTGTTATAGCGCCAATCACAATCAGTATTAACTGTAGAATGAAAGAAAAATACTATTGATATAGTAAACTTGTCATTTTATAGACTAGAGATTGGTGATGAATTTCCTTCCCACGGCAACTACGCATTGTTTTGATAACCATAAAATGCTAACTTAAGTAGTACTTGCAGCTGAGAACAAGCCTTTATGAAAAAATCATGAATAACTGAGACCAGATCCACAACCTATAGAAATGTCTACCTTTCCTAATAGATGGAAGAAATGTTTTCTGTGGTAGAAACAGTATTGCAAACTTCTAAATTATGAAGTCAAACACATACACACAAAAACAGTAGCTATGCACTCACTCCACTTAAAATGATAAGAACGATACTTGCTGTACCTGCAGTCATCTTTCAAACCTACTGATGCTGACCTTGTCCTGTCTGGGCTAGGTGTGCTAGGCTGTCAGAAGCTGAGTGCCATTCTCCTGCAGATTCTGGGCCAATCAGTTTTTCCAAGGGTCAGAAAAAATGGGAAATGGTACATCATAAATTGTGCAAGGGACTGTAACCTACATATGAACCTAGTGATTCTAGTCATCTTGATCAGAAGACAGGAGATGAATTGTGAAAGGATTTATGGTATGAAAAGTTAGTTTCAGGAAGTTAAATAAATAAATAAAGAAATGTTTTAAGGTGACAGATGGCTCAAAAGGGAAAAATCATTCAAGTTAGTCTATTTATTCTACCAGAGACTACTACCATTCTCCTGAGACCTCATCCTCAGTATCTCCAGATTTATTTAAGTCAAGTCAATCTTTACTCTAGAAGCACCTTAAGCATTTGGGCTGTTTCTGTCCCATATCTGAATCGATGAAACACAAATACATCCATGTATGCAGAATAGCAAAACTCTACTTCATATCAGGGTGTTACCTTTCACAGTTAACTACTTCACCTTGCAAATTTATCAGCAGAAGGCAACTACAAATGTACAATTTCAACAAAATGATAATCACATTATAAACATCACTGTAACTGACCAGCTCACAGAATCACAGGATGGCTGAGGTTGGCAGGGAATTCTGGGTCCATATGGTCCAACCCCTGTCCAAGCAGGGACATCCAGAGCAAGGTGCCCAGGACCACATCCAGGCAGCTTTTGAAGATCTTTAAGGAGGAAACTGTACAAGCTCTGGGCAACCGGTGTCAGTTCTCAGACAACCACACAGCACAGAAGTGCTTCCTGTTGCTCAGACAGAACTTCCTGTGTTCCAGGTTTTGCCCATTATCTCAAGGAAGAGATAGTTGGAAAACAGAGCTAATTTCACATTAAAAAGATACTTGCAGTTCATGTGTTAGCTATTAAATCTACATGGTTTCAAGGAATGATTTCGATTTCCAGTATTCCAAGTCTGATGTCTTTCATAGTCAGACTAACATTAAGTGTTCAACACAGGCTTCCTACCCTATGTTTTCATCAGAAATACAATCAGTGCAATGGCAGTATCAAAGTTTATGAATAAAAATTAACAGATGGACTAGTTAAAGATTTCTTTCATTACTTTACCCCTTTCTATTAAAAGAATGCTGACACACATGGGTTGTGCTTGTACAGGCTATATAGCACTGGTCTGTAGAAACACAAAAATGAATTTGTGTTTATTCATTATTTCAAACTGCAGAATTTAGCAACTTTTCTATATTTTACTATTAAGAAAATGAGTTATTCAAATGACATCTGCCAAATTATACAGGTCTTAGGTTACTTGAGATCATAGAGTAACAGAGGGGCTGTTCTAATTCCCATTTCCATCGTTCACTTAAATTTTGCAAAGACTATGATCATACTACATAGTTCTACCGCAGGTCCAACACCCATTTCACTAAAATGCTGAAAATAAAAATTAGTGTTCTCTCACAGGTTCAAAAAACAAAACAAGTGTAAAGACAAACAGACAATAATACTTTCTCCAAAATGTCAGTAGTGAAAATCAACACACAAGCTGGCTACATTGGTATATGCTCAGGGAATGCCAGCAGAGAGTTAATGAAGATCAATTAAAAGCCACAGGACTGTGCTGCAGTGACCTCAGATTATGAGCTTTTAGGGCTGGGATGGAGGCCAGACCAGGAGACTTACTCCAGTGTTTCCTGTATGCCTTCATTTTAAAAAACACAACAAGTGATAGAGACCTCATCCAGGGTTCAAGGTGGTGATGACTGCAACAGCCAATTCAGTTAATCAATGGCAGTTCATTATTTTAAGAAAATGTGGTTAAGACCGTAAGTATAATTGTCTAGTGAGTTCACCATGATCTCATGACTGAGATAATATTAAATCTTCGGGACTAGCAATATATGCTAGCAGCATCTCATACAAAGGATTTCAAAAAATGATGATGCTGCTGTAAGTACTGGTGGAAGACCGACATAGGCATTTAAACTTGTTTAAAGCTACTGCAGTCATTAACTGGCTGTAATTCATACTCTGACAGATGGCCACCAGAGAAAACATCACAGACACCTTCTCTTGCCATTGATGTAAAATTTATTAGGTCATAGGTATCTGGAGTTGATTTGGGAAGGTGGTCAGACTCTTCTAACTGTCAAGCAGTGAAAGGACAAGAGGCAGTGGGCACAAGTTGAACTAGACAAAATTCCATTTAACCATGAGAAAGACCTTTTTCACTGTGGAGACAGTCAAACACTGGAACACGCTGCTCAAAGAACGTGTGGAGTCTCTACCTTTGGGGGTATCCAAAATCCAATCTAGCTGTAGATGACTCAGCTTTGAACAGAAGGTTTGAAGAGATCCTAGTGTTTGACTGTCCTCTATGGACTAGGTCCACAGATTTACACTAAGTTCAACCATCCTTTGACTCTGTGATAACCAACATATAGAGTCACAATTTCTGTATGTCTTTCAGATTAATCTGACATTGTTTATATGCAGTGTCCATGGAAGTCATGGAAACTGCCAAACAATTCAAAAGCTGCAGAGGATGAACAGAAATGTCTTATAAGGAAAAGGCTGGTAAAAAGTGTTCAAGAAACTGGGTAGATTTAATGATCTTCTACAGAAAAAAAAAAAAAAAAAAAGACAGGGCAACTGGCCATGCCTCTACATCTGAAACTCAGGAGAAAAAGATGTACCAATAGGTATTACAGGTTAGCTTCTGAAAGGCATCAGAACAGAAAAGCTACATGTAGAGATTATTTTCTTTAACCTTGAAATATGAAAAACTAGTCAGCTTCTTGTACAGAGTTTGACATAGAATTTGATGGACTAACAGAATTCAGCTTGGAATAACTCCTCCATGGCAGATCCAAATTGTCAGAAACAAACAAAAAAAACACACCACAAAAGACAGCAGTGAATACTATTCGGACCAAAGATGACATCAGCAATTCACAGAATGGTTTAATGTTCACGTTTACTTATTCAGCAAAGTTTCATGACTTCAGAAGTGCACAAAGTAACATTGCTATTTTCTTGAACTTCTTAAGGTGGAGCTGCACTTGCCTCCCTAAGGTCAAGAGGCAAAGTTACCCATTACTAATAAAAAAAGAGAGGGGACTTGGTTTTAACCAGATCATCATGTAAGAACTGCAGATCAGAGCAAATTCACAGATAGAGTGTGTCAACAGTAGTGCTGGGACACTACTGACATGAGCTGGGATCCATACAGAGCCACAGAGTCTCAGAATAGGTGGGATGAGGAAGAAGGATAGGCAGCCCCTCTAAGAAGTACTGGAATTGTCTCTGTCTCTATATTTCTTCAGTGTTCTCTTCAGTGTGAATGTACTGGAGGTTATTCAAAGCTCATCAAGATCTGGCAATGTGTGGAGTTTCCCAGCAGCTACAACGGCACCAAGCATTGCCATTAAAAATAAAATAAAATTCTGCAGTTCTACAACTCTCAGGGCATAAAATTCCTCCAAAGAATTCCTAACTCCAAAAGCTGTCTTTCATAACAAGTAGTTAACAAGTGCCTCACAGACTATATTCATCTTGATCCAAAATAACTGAAAGGAACCAAGGAATGTATTTTACATCTTTGAAGGTGAATGTGGACTTGTACTGAAGGGGATTGCAGGGCAAAAATGTTTCTGTGCCCAAGTACTCGAAAGAAGTTTGCACAAAGAATGTAGGTAGACCTATGCCAAGAACTCAAAAACAGAAACAGTGGTTGATTTACAAGATAAGCAGCTATGTAAACAGATTGAAAGAAAGAGACTGTTGGGATTTAATTCCTGTTAGTTCTTCACATCACATAATTTCTTTACTTGATGTACAACTGAAACTTTACAATGCCAAAAGACATCAAAATTGAGAACTTCTATTCCACAAACCTGAATGAGATCAAATACTGTCAGTGGAAGTAAATCATCCAGTATCGCTGTATCTTTAGAGAATCTGTTGAGTATACCACCTATAGATTAAGAATAAATAAATAAATAAATAAATAAATAAATAAATAAATAAATAAGCAAACATTTTAAGACCCTCCCCACAAAATCCTACATGTATTACTTTTACAAAACAAACAAACAAACAAATAAAAAATACTACAGATAAGTACAAGATTTATTCTACTACAAGCAATTCCTTTACAGCGTAATGGAGCTACATCATGAACAAATATGATTCTACAGTTTCTGATTCACGTCTTGGAATCTCAGACAAAAAAATGTAGTTAAAACAAACTAAAACAAGACAGAAACCCAGACACTTGCGATAAAGTCTGTGCCCTTTATGCATCAGGCTTTGCTGATACACGGATAATTTGTACGTCAGTGTTTTTATTAGTTTGTATACCAGCTTCTTAGTTTCTGAGTAGAAATACTGTGTTAACCACAAAATAACAACAGAACTAAGAATATAATGGGAAAATGAAGGAAGATCCTATATTACACCATCATTTACCAATGCTTCCTGTACTCCAGCATGTACCAGTTAAGTAGAGCATGGGAAAGAAATTTCACGTTCAGCAGCAAACAGAACTTGTTGCACCAGTTATGTAATGAACTCTGTATCAACTTCTGAGCCAAATTTGAATATGAATACCATTGTTCACACCAACTGATGTTTTATGCCATTTTAGTAGGACTGCTCATGAAATAAAGCACTATTTATCATCCATATCTGATTCCTTGTCACTCACCACATATCTTTAGACTATATCTTTTCTATTACAGTTTTAGACAAAGGCTATTCATTAGAACCTCTTCTGGTTTTATTGCCTCAAACTTCTAACAATGAATTTTCTCATTCTATGCCAATTTAAAAGGTGTTATTTCAGAATCAGAACTGACAACTGAAATATGTCATACTTAAAGTAAGTGCAACCATTAGAAGATTCACAAATCACTTTACGTAGCAAACTTTTATCATTCAGCTTGATTGACAATTTAAATGGAAAGCAGCAGTATCTGTTTAATTAAAATAAAACCTATACATGAGTCAATCAGTCTCCATCCAAGTTACCTGCTTTCAAAGAGTTGAATGTTGACATAGGTGCATAAAGAACTGCATGCACCATCTTCTGATGAAGAGTCTTAGATACTGTTATCAGCGTATGCACAAGGGGCAAGCCTCTGAAAATTCCCATGGCGAGCAGGGTATCTGCAATTCCCACATAAATATAAATCATGTAGTAGGAGCTGGTGTCGGTGATGATCACGGGAGGGTTGTCACTGGTAGCATTTTCTGGTTGTGTCTCATTTATTTTTGCAGCTCTACTGTGTGATATAAACAAAAAATAAAAGCATTATCAGAAATTGCAAGTTTCTTATTAATTTCTCTACTAAATAAATAGTACTGCAATGTTCATTTATTTTAAAACTAAGTTAATGATTAGTTTATATAGTTTAATTGATATTTATTATTATTATCCTATGAAATATCCTATCCTATATGAAGTATCCTATCCTATGCAATAAAATCACAGAATCATATAATGGCTTGAGTTGGAAAGGACCTCAAAGATCATCTACTTCCAAGCCCCCTGCCATGAGCAGGGCTGGCAGCCACTAGGTCAGACTGTCCAGAAACTCATCAGTCCTGTCCTTGAACGCCTCCAGGGATGGGGCATCTACAGATTCTGTGGGCAGCCTGTTCCAGTACCTCACCACCCTCTGAATGAAGAATTTCTTTCTAACCTAAACCTCTCCTCTTTCTTTTAAAGCCATTCCCCATTGACCTGTCACTATCTATCCGCACTGAAAGTCAGTCTCACTCCTGTTTATACGCTCCTTTCAAGTATGGGAAGATCGCAGTGAGATCTTCCCAAAGCCTTCTCTTCTCCAGGCTGAACAGTCCCAACTCCCTCAACCTTTCTTCATAGGAGAGGTGCTCCAGCCCTCTGATCATCTTTGTGGCCCTCCTCTGGACCCACTCCATCATATATATCATGCTGTACCTCAAGTGCCGGTAAGACAAAGTTAGTCTGTGTGTGTTCAGGGGCCAAGGCAATATATGCCATATTCTTTTCTTCACATATCTTTGGAGATGCTCTCATCTATAAGCATCTGTAGTAATTTCTAAAATATGTTGTTGTTGTGCAGTGAAGTGTTACAAAGATAAAATTTAATCCAAAACCTTAGTGACCTAGGCTAAGAGGATACCAAAATTCCACCCAAATCACACATTAATTACCATATTTCCTATGCTCGAACATACAGACTTAGTTCTACAGGACTAAAATAAGAATCAAAAGCAATAACACAGGAAAAGCCATACTGCTGCTCAGCATGCTTTAACCCTCATCTGCTGGACTCTGCAACTTCTTGGAAGGTTTCTAGGTGAGCAGAGGATATTATACAGAGTTTTATAGAAATTGTTCCCTTCAAATATTCCTAAGCAAATGTCTCATCTTGCGTCACTGAAAGACAACAGTGAACCACAACATATTCAGAAATAAGTCCACACATCTTTAGAGTGAGCTAACTGAGGAAATGTCTTTTGTCACTGCTATGCATTCATTAACAAGACACAAACCATACAAATGCTAGCACTTGGAGAAGGACCAGTGTAAGGTACCACCTCCATCTATGAATCATTTTATTGAATTTAAGCTAGAGCCTATCCATATGGACTTCTGGCAGAATTTATTAATTATGTATAACAAAAATCAATGTAAAGTATTCTTCAGTCCTTCAATAAATAATCAGAACTACTTACTTTTGAAGAAATAATAACAGAACAAGAGAAGCAGCCACCTGTGACCAGAGAAAACAGTTAATTTTTTTTATTTTGTCTCATCTTCTCATTTACTTTTTTTTAATATATAATTGTTTGGAGAGAGAACATTGTTAATGCATGGAAATTAAACTTCCTTGAAGCAAAACCTTGCCAGATCAGCTTCTCCTTCCACAGAAACATTTAGTGCATCCCACTAGCAAAGCTACATTTAGACTTTTATTACAATCAGGCACTCAAGTTCTTTAATATTCTTTTATTATTTTTTACCATACTATTAACAAAGGCTTGTTAATGCACTCTGAATGACAAGGAATATTCAGTGTATGCTTTAACATATTTTAAGTTTCAAAAGCTAACATTTCGTGATTGCTCTTAAAAAGAAAAAAAAAAGAAAAAGAAAAAAAAGAAAAAGAAAAAAGAAAAAGAAGAAAAAGAAAGGGAAAAAGAAAAAGAAAAAGAAGAAGAAAAAGAAGAAGAAAAAGAAAGGGAAAAAGAAGAAGAAAAAGAAAAAGAAGAAGAAAAAGAAAAAGAAGAAGAAAAAGAAAAAGAAAAAGAAAAAGAAAAAGAAAAAGAAAAAGAAAAAGAAAAAGAAAAAGAAAAAGAAAAAGAAAAAGAAAAAGAAAAAGAAAAAGAAAAAGAAGAAGAAAAAGAAAAAGAAGAAGAAAAAGAAGAAGAAGAAAAGAAAAAGAAGAAGAAAAAAAGAAAAAGAAAAAGAAAACAGGTCTCTTTTCCAATATCTTCAAAGGCAATAATTCAAAACCTTTAACATTTTTACTCTTGCATTACTGTTCTTTCCAGGTGACACCTACCTTTGATATATCTATTTGTCTGATCTTGTTTGGCTGCTAGTTTTACATACTTCTCCACATAATCTATTTTAGCATATTTTAAGACATGGAATTCAACTCAATTTATTGTGCCCAATAACAAATCTTGTTGTCTGTTCTCTGAGTCAGTGGAGAACTTCATGTAGGCCACTCAATTTCAATCTGTCTCTTTTTCTACTTACAATTTCTTGTCTATCTAAATGTACATAGGCCACTCTGAAAATAATGCCTCCTATTTATTTCCATGGCAACTACAACAAATACAAAGAACAGAATGATAACATTTGAGAGAGCAAATTCTCAGCTACAAAGCACAACTTTTCAATATAGTCACCTCCACTAGCTATGCCTTTTCACCAGCAATGAACAAGAGCTCATAAAAATCTGCATGGTCATCCAGAATGTGGCCTGTCTTTGTTGCCGTCACTGTTGCTGAAATGCATCACCCACCATCTCACTGTGATAACATCCACTGTTTGATCCACAAAAGCATTCAGCAGGAGTCAGTGATTGTCACTGGGTGCCATGTTTCTGCATGGAGGAATTCAATGACACAGCTCTGCCTCATACGCACTTCCATGTCAGACAGCATTTTTTGTCAGATTGCCCCTCTGCTGCCATCAGTCACACGGCAACAAAATGTTACAGAATACTGGTGGGAAGACAGTGATAGATGGTATTGCAAGAGAATACAAAACCTTTCTAAATGTTTCCATGCATAACTGCTCTTCCTCTAGTTCACTAACTCTGGTCTCCAAGTCCTACATCTAGGAAATTCGCTTTGAGCCACCCAAGTGAGCTACACACACACAAATACACACTCCATAAGTCTAGAAAGAAAGTATAACCGATGGCCTATTTATGGTGTTCTCTGCGAACCCACCTTCTGTAATATCTGTAATATAAAGTAATCCATTCTAAATCTAAAATAGCATATCTAGCATTTTCACAATAGTCCCATCCAGTTCTGAAGGCTGTTAAAATTCCACTTTCGATTTACTTGTCACTACTCTCTAAGTTCAATATTTCAGTGTTTAGCACTAGACTTTCTTCATCACCTGTGCCCAGAAGGGCAACTTGCACAGTATTTCATCTCATACACAGAGGTTTAATAGAGGCTACATAGTTTGTGCTACAACTGAGTATCTCCCAGCCCATTAATTTATCAATAGGATTTTATTTAAGCAATAGATACACTGGGGAGTTTAACTCTGATGGATAGATATTCATTGTCATCAGATTTGTTCTTAGTTAGAAGATGAGGCTTTTGAATTATTTAAAAAGTTTTTAGTCTAACTCAAAAAGCAAAAACTTGTAATCAGTATTAGAAATATACGCTGAATATAGAGGCATACACCCCAAAGTTAAAATTTCCTTTTCACATTTAACTTTGCTGTTGTATGTTTATAATGCCATTTTCCACACCATGAAAATAGAACTTACATAATAAGAACAGCTACACATTAAAATGCTCAATCTTGTTATTGGAAGCAGTTTAAAAATGTGGGATCTCAAACAAGCTCCAGACACAAAGTCATTGGTTCCAGAAGAACTAATTTAGTCATCCAGAATGCAACATTACTGTAAATTCAGCCTACTATCACTCATGCCCTTCTCCAGGCTTGATGATACTAAAAGAAGGTCAAATGTCAACTTAGAATTGTTAAAAATCCTTCACTGGCACAATCAGCCAAAAAGCAATCCTATATACCTAGTGGGTCCTTTTTTTCTTCCTGTGCTGAAAAATGTCAAGGGAAAATGGTGCTATATTTTATAAGTTGGCATATCAATACAGTCCCCATTAATCACAGCCTTTTCTCTGAAATCTGTTTCTTGACTTAGAAAAAACTCTCCATTTAGGATATTAATTGTAAAAGAGGATACTAGAAGTTTATGTAGATACGTTAAAAGCCTTTCCTAAGTTGAGAAAAGACAAAAAGCAGAAAACATCCACAAAAGGTAAAATAATCAGATCTGCATGATCAGGCATGTGATCAGGCAGATGTTCTTCAGCCCATGTTCTGATGGTGTTTTCCACTGTACTTGGAAAAAAGTCTTCTCTGCACACTGCAGGAAAATCCCACCTGTCTTTAAATGCCATCAAAGGCATTCAGCTTTCTGCATTATTACCCTTTCTTCTTTCACTGAGAGAAAAACTAATCACACATTTTTAAAAGCAACTCTCCAGGATTGATATGTGTGTACTTGTTAAATTCACAAGGCTCTGTAAAGATATCTTTTCACAGAAAATGGGAATTCATTCACCTGTGAACAAGAGACAAGCTCAGGACAACAGTTTATATGACAGAAATGACAGAGATAATCTGAGTTGGTGGGTAGTCTTTTGCCATGTACTGATCATTATCTTCAGTGAGCAATGTTCAACTAAAAGGTAGAGAAATTATATTTTAAAAAATATCATTTAAACAGCAATTGCCACTGGTCAATACATGCATCAACTAATGTCTTGATCCTTTATCCTTTTATACTTCTATCACAAGCTACATAATTTGAAGAAACATTGTTTGCAGGAAAATGACACTGGGAACAGATTTTCTTACCTCAAGTAAGAAGATAGTCACACATAAAATTAGTACAAAAATCAAGCTTTTGTGGATGGTAATGTATCTGAAATAAGTATTCCACGTGGTAACAGTACCCATGCTTTCAGCATCATCAGTAAAGCATTCCTGACAGAGAATTGATAAGACCATAGTTACAATGACAATAGTACCTATTTGTGAAAATTTCTGACACACGAATGCTGTCATTCATTCTGCTAACTCACAAGAAAGCTGTCATTCTTTCTGCTGTCTCCAAATAATTGAACTGTAGCATTCATGCTACAGGCTGAGAGAGTGGGGTTGTTTAGCCCAAAGAAGAGAAGGCTCCAGAGGGACCTCATAGTGGCATTCCAGTACCTAACGGGGGACTACAGGCAAGATGGGGAGGGACTCTTTATCATGGAATGTAGTGATAGGACAAGGGAGAGCAGCTTTAAACTAAAAGAGGAATTATTTAGATTAGACATTAGGAACAAATTCTTCACTGTGAGAGTGGTGAGACTCTGGCATGGGTTGCCCAGAGAAGCTGTGGATGTTCTATCCCTGGAGGTGTTCAAGGCTAAGTGGGATGGGGCCCTGTGCAACCTGGTCTAGTGGAAAGTGGGGGAAGCCTGCATCCATGGATGGAGGTTGGAACTAAGTGATCTTTAAGGTCCAGCTACATGAACTAGATGATCTTTAAGTTTTCCAACCCAAATCATTCTATGATTCGGTTATTCAAATTGCCTGATAATGGTTGGTGAGGAAGATGCTGGGTGATCAAATTATCTTCACTCCAACATCACAGTTTAGGGATAATTTGAAATGTTCAGAAAACACTGAAAGAAACAACAACGATTTTTCCAGCACTTCTAAAAGTCGGGTAATAATAGTTAATCAACATTAATTTTCTTTCAGTGCATATTGAAATGTAGGCTACTAATATGCTGTTAAAGTGAAATCATAGATATTTTAAGGGATTTTTATTCTGCTCAGAACAATAAAGCGAAAGAAAAAAATGGACAGTGTTTCAGCAAATTATGAGTTTCAATGTTTCTTCTAGACTTTTTTCACAAAGTAAACCTCTATAGAAAATTTTTCTATCCTATCAAAAACAATTAAAAAAAAAAATTGGGGGAGGGGGGAGCGGGGGAAACCTTGGAAAGAAAAGTATTTCATCACGTAATATTGTTAATTATAAGAAAAAGAAAGGAATTTTGCTCAGTTGTTGGCATAAAACTCAACCTTAATTACATGATTTCCAGCACACCCATAAAAACACTGTAAAACAGCTAATTCATCTGTTCAGTACTTGTACCGGAATATGAGCTAGGCAGTTTGACAACAAGAAATATTTTTAAGAATTTCAAGATAGTATTTGAGTTTTAAAAAATATTCCTAGATACTGAAGAAAAGACATTCCACAGGAAATATTGTAGAGTATAGAGTCAGGTAGAAATGGGTATAGGAGTATATTGCTCAAATTATCACCATGTCAAAAAAAGATCAAGTAAATCAACACGCACCTTCAAATCCTCTTCATTAATTTCATCAGTTATGTCCAAGATGCTGTCTCGAGACAAGCGCCTGGTGTAGATATCTATCTCAGAAGACAGGTTTGTCTGAGGCACCATGGACATTTTCCGAAATGTTGTACTTCCCTTTTTGGAGACGTGTGGGCCTTGGTTCACAGAGGTGCCTGTCATCAAACTTAACACAGACTGCCTCCTCCGAGATTGCAGCATATGGTCAGAATTTAACATGTTACTTCGAGGTAGACCCACATCTCCCTGTTCCAGGTCAGGTACCAGTGAGATCCTCCTTTCTGGTGAGTCAACGTGGCCATCTTCCAGTCCGTTGACCTGTGTCCCATTCTTCTGCATTATCGATAACTTCCTGCCTGCATTAAGTGGGTTAATCATTATGGAGTTCTTCCTTTTGTCATTAAAATCTGATGTTTGTTTAAAAGATTGCTTCTTTATTTCATTTCGTGATCCCATGCTTTCTCCTTCAAAGGAAAATCGACGCAGAGTCTCAGTTATAATTGAATTTCTTCTCTCTGCACTGAATTGATCAAAAGAATCAAATCCCATCAGCTCTGAGCTGAAGTCTGGCCTTTGACCCTGAAGTTCAGAAAATGTTCCATAGAAATAGCAGCTCCCCTCATGTAAGATTAATATTTTGTCAGCAATCTTCAAATGTTCCAGTTTTGAAGTAACTAAGATCCTAGTTTTATTGGCCATCAACTTGCACACACAACTATAAAAAATGAAAGATAAAAATTAGATTTTTTATTTTCATAATTAGACATTGCTTTTGTCTCCTCCATTTTCAATCCATACCTGCCTCCCTCAAGTATGCACAGTCTTGGGTGCTCCCTCAAACTACAAGGAAGTGGTAAAGCTGGAATGTGTGAAGGATGAGCATTTTTAGAGCAGAAGCCAAAGGAGGGGGAAAAATAAATCATTTTCAGATCAATCCACAAAAGTACAGGTCAACACGAAAATGAAATATTTCTTCTCATTTTAGAGTTACTTAGATTTATTAGCTCAGTTTCAAAGCTTCAAATTTGGTAACTGCAAATTTCATGAATGGCAGTGTGTGTCCTCAGTGTTTTGAGCTACTCTAACAGGACAAGTCAGAAGTCTACATGTTTGGCCAACATTCTGTCAATCTCTTGTTCAGTGGGCACTTTCAGGTGACCGCTCTTTCAGCAATTAAAATTTCTTTCTAAAAAAAAAAAAATTGTCAAAATGTATACTGACATAGTAGATACAAATTGTAAACTGAGAGCCCTTTTGGTAGACAGATGCACCAGATATGAAGTGTTACACCCTGGGATTAATAGATTACAGCAGGTTCAATATGGCCCAGGCCTGCTATACACAATATCCCATCCTAATGCTAACACAAAATGCTTACTCACAAAAATTCTATAAAATAACATTCCCCAAAAGTATTATTTTAATCACTTCTGTATTTTTGTACTGTTCTTAAATTCTATAACAATTAGAGGGAGATTTCTGTTATTAGTTTTACATTAAGTCATTTGATGAAATTCTTAAGTACAGATTTCAAAACATACAGTACCTCTCAAATATTTCTTTTTCTGTAAAAATGTCTAAATATCCAAAAGGAGAATCCATGAGATACAAATCAGCATCTTTGTACACTGCTCTGAGCAGAGAAAACAGAAATGAAATTAACTTTCACAACTCTTACAAATTCACATAAATATCATTTAAAATGACTGCCTTTACATTTCTAACTCAAAAACATTTCTACAGTATAAATACGGAGTTGGAGTTCAACATTTTTCAGTTAGGGCTTTCCTTGCTGCAGATTACATTAAGAACTAAATAAATCTCTCACTAATCTCTGTACAAAGGAAGAAATAGAGCTGCTTTTTACAGAGGCTTCTCCACAGATGTTTTTAAAGCCCGAATTTGACAGTCCCTCTGGGTGTACAATGAACATTTTAATTGGAATTTAGAATCCCCTGGAATGTCTTCTGATGCCTGAGGAAATATTACATGTATGTAAATAAGTGCCCAAAAAGACTTTGGCGCAAGGTCTTAGTTTTAAAAGTAATTTGAGATAAATGGTGAGCCAGGACAAGCATGTTAGCAAGGTATGAGCTTGCAAGCATTACCTTAAACAGGACTGTAGAATATTTTGAGATCAGGATGTGAAAAATTATTTGTGGCATTAGGCTCTTAAGCTACATATGTCTGGACATGGGTCAGTGATACTTCAACTTGTGGTTAAGAGGGGTTTTGTAGATCAGTTTCAACAGAAGTTCAAAAAGACCCCTTGCCTTTCTCTATCAGTATGAAAATCATGATGTGATATGAATCAGGGTATAATTAGTAAAGAAAATTTGGACAACTTCATTTCAGTACTTTTTAAAGTACTTTTTAATAGTGTTTTAAAACAATTATGTTAAACAATGTGAAAATATTTAACCACCAGGATAAATAACCCTCAATAATAGTATGTTATGTTAATAAACCAAGCAGCTTTATCAAAAAATCTCTGTCACGATTGATTTAAATGGCCATATGTTATGATGAAGTGGCTGCATAATAACAAAAAGCTCATGCTGTTCTTGGGATTTTCATCAGTAAAACATCTGCAGTTTGTTTGATGAAATAACAGTTGCATTCAGACTATGGCTGTAATTTGTATGGTGGACTTATTAGCTGTATATGACTGACTTCAAAGTGCTGAGCCAGTGAGCACAGTGTGTTTCCTTCCAGGGGCTTTTCGTTTGCCCTGTCACAACCGCAGCACTGGCAGTACTGTTAGAAAGCAGAACTCAGGCAAGCTGCATCTGCTCCTCATGAAGAATCACTGATGGCACTTATAGAAGGGATTCTGATTTAATATGACTGCAAGAAGTACACCAGATAGATGCATGCAGCCAGTCCAAGCAAATGTCCAGGTTATCTGCAGTGAAGGAGGGTACGACTCAGGGCTATAATCCTACATTTTCTTCTCTGGCTTCCACAAACTTTCATCTGCAACCCAAGGACCTGCACACCTTGTTGAGTTGAGTATGTTGAGTTTAGATTAGAGCACAATCTAAATTTAAAGCAGATAAACTATTGCCTTTGAACATGTAACTGTTTATAAAATAATTATTATACAGCTGGCAATAAAAACATAAATTCCATTATATGACACTCCAGTAAATGAGCTGCAATCATCTGAAAAACAACAGACGTGATTACTCAGTGAATCTGAGAAATATTTCGTGTGAAGTTTGTATGAAAATCTAAGTGGGTTTTGGTTAGGGTTCTTTTTTTCCTTTTCTTTGGTGTTCTCTGGAAACTTTGCCCACTTCTCACTTGTCTTTCTATATGAAACAGAAACAGCTATATCCCTTTTCCTCTCTCACAAATGCACTATAAATATCCTCACTGAAAGGCTCCCTAGTGTAATGAATCTATCTTTTAGCCTCAAACAGGCATGCAGATCTTTCATGGGATGCCACTGTGGATCACTATAATAAGATTTTACTTCTACCAAGCATTTTTGAGCCACTCAGCACAGAAACCTACAGGACTATTTACACATTACAGCTATCATTCCTGGATTTCTGATGATAGCTAAGCAATTCAGCTGAAACATACAGCTAACTTACATGAAAAACATGCTGTTCTTCAAAATTATCTCCTAACTTTGAAAAGTCCAAGAGACAGGGCTAGGCCATTACCCATTGGCATAAGCTAACCATTGCTTTCCACTTTTTTTTTGCATGACACAAAAATTCCTAAACTAGTAACAACACTTATTGAAACATGGCAGGATTTTTTTCATTTTTGTTATCTATAGTGAGAGAGTATGTCATTAGTCAGTATACAGACTGCTTTGTGTAAGTTTCACAGCAGGCAAAGATCCTGGCGTGCTACTTTATCTGCGTACGTATATCACAAGTGTTTCTTTGATATTCAGAGAACTACACATGAAGTTCTGAATCTCCCAGTGGCATCTTGCATCAGGAGGAGAACACTCATCTTCAGCTAAGCCGTAGCATGCACCTGGCAGCAAATTTTTAAAATTCAATGAATAGATGTACAGATGTATCACAAATGAAATTGCAGAGCAAATCTCAGATTTCTGATAGTAAAATGAAGCTCCTGCCTGGGGTATAGTTACATATTTGGTCTTAGCCCACATGTATTTATGTGCTCAATCATAACATTTCCCCTGTATGTAAAACATAGAAATAGATAGCAAAATGCTCACCTTGCTAGTGAGATTCGTGCTCGCTGGCCTCCACTCAGAATGATTCCACCTTCCCCCAGCACTGTATAATCTTTATCTGGGAACTTCAAAATGTCCTGTTGAGAAATTTTTTTAAGAATCTGACATGTATTTTCCATATTCAAGGATCTCAAGCTACAGACCAAATGGAGGCACAGTATGCAATACTGCACAGAGAGGTTAGACAGAAGTTGTAAAAAAATAAAAGAAAAAAGTCCCCAACACGATTATTTCTTCACCTGTTCACGTAATCAGAAATGGTGATTAAACAAAGCATCATTCTACCTCAGAGAACAATCTCAAGCTGTAAGATTCGAGAACAAATATTTCAATTGCTGGATTGCTATAAAAGCAAAGAATATACTTTCATATAAAATCAATTCAAGATGTTAATTGTCTAGATCTGAATTCTTCAGACCTCAGAGAAGGCAGTTTCATAAAAAGAAGGCTTGGATAAAATTCCCAGCAGAGACTGACAGGAATGCAGGCTTGCAAATAGTGAAGGAATCAAGTTTCACCACTTGGGATGTAACTTACTTATGACTGTGCTAGAAATGAATATTTTACCGGTGCAAAAAACAGAGAATACCATTTTGTTCATATGTAAGACAGAAAGGGGCACCAGTAGAGATCCCTGTGCCTCACTGGCAGAGGTGGACAGGAGACTTTTGAGTAGTTGCATTTAGCACAGATCCTTGCAAACCACAATAATTCATGGAAGCATAGATGTGGAGAAGTGCTCATATGCCTGAACACTGTCTAGCTTATCTAAGTTTACGGTTGCCCTCATAAAAAATATTAACTTGTCCTGTAGGCCTTATCCAGCCTATGTCCTTAAGCTATTTCAGTAACACTGACGCCACTGTGAGTCACAGAACATAGAATTATAGAATCTGCTGAGTTAGAAGAGACCCACGAGGAACCTCAAGTACAACTCTTGCCTCCACACAGGACCACCCAAAAATCAGACCCTATGTCTGAAAGTGTTGTCTAAATGCTCTAGAGCTCCAGCAGCTTGTGACCATGACCACCGCCCTGGGCAGCCTGTTCCAGTGTCTGACCACTTTCTGGTAAAGAACCTTTTCCTGATATCCAACTGACCCTGTCCTGATGCAGCTCCACAATGTTCCCTATGTCAGGCAATTTTGCTCAGAGACACAGGCTGGACCACCTTAGGTTCCCAGCCACTTGCTGGCAGTGCCCTGGGCAGACTGGGCTTCTAGCATGTAGGGCTGCAAAGCAGCCTTCCCAGCACACAGCTGGAAGCCCCAAGACAAGCCAGATGCTCCCTGCACCAGCATTGCCCACCTAGCAGCACAGCACTGCCGCACAGCTGCTCCCACACAACTGCAGCACTCAGAACCATTCATTCACCTGCACATGGCCACTCCATTCATACTAGGGGCACGAACATGTCCCACATGGCCTACCACTGCTGCTGGAAAAAGCTGTGCTCTTCCAGCACTTCCTGTTGAGGAACATCCTGCATTACAGTCACAACCATGGCAGAGGAGGGCTTGCTACCTTTCCTTAGGCAAAACACTAGAAGACAAATTTGAAGCGTTTTTCAAGGCATCGCTATTTATGAAATCAGAAAACAGATGCCTGGCACTTTTCAGTGAAAGAAACAAGCTTGAGTTATTCTGGAAGCGGTCAAAATCGAGAACATAACTTCTGCTACTAAAACAGTGGCAGAGAAGATACGGAATTAAAAAGATGGAGGAAAAAGATAAACTCTTCCCTGTGGCACAGTCAGAACACCTTTTATCTCATATGCCCCCAGCTAGCACAGGACTCCTGTTTCCAACTGTGGTACCTGTATAAGAATGATCGATTCCAGCTCTGAATATGCAATCTGCATCATTCCCCCATGTGAACAGAGAAGTGCTGGGACGTACAGTCAGGCTCAGATACCAGGCTCTTCAGACTTCCAGGGAAATACAATCTAAGCTGAGCTGCTCTCTAGAAGTTAACATTTCACATGAAGTCTGATATAATACAACTGTGATCACCTGTACTGAGATTTTGACTGCTAATCATTCTCTTTTGGATGTCACAGGCCCCGCAGGTTTTGCTGAACAAATAAATAAATAAAAATCTTGCCAGAGAAACATTTCCTTCTTCCTCCCCTGTAAATTGCCCTGACCTCAGGAACAGAGTAACAATGCTGTTCAGTCCTGGATCAGTGACAGATTAAAGTCCAGCAGCTCAAAGACTAGAAATTGACTGCCTGATCCATCAGGAAATGGGAGATTCTCCCAACTCTTTAATTTGATAATAGCATTTACTTCCTGGCTCAGAGGATTCTGACCTTAAAATCAAGAGGCTTTTATGTATGGAAAAGCTATTGCAGGTGATTTCTAACTTATTCTGATGTTAACTAGTTACTTCCCGCACAAGCAAATCCCTGTTACTAACTGACATTTGCAGAAAGAAGGATGCAAAATATAGTGCTAACATTTTTAAAGCACAATTATCTGAATATAATAATTTTCCTATAGGCCATGAAGTACTTCAAAAGGAAGTATGGAATTCTGGCATAAAGGCTTTTTTGGCATTTAAGTGAGATGACCTGCTCAGATCCCTTCCAATTCCACTGTGCACATAGGAGTCATGTTATGCATCTGTACCTTTGACATTTACCCAATATTTTCACCTGAACACTGGGATTTGTGCTGTTGTATACCTAAATATCTAAGCTGATTTCAACTGCTTCACATTTCTACTGAAGCCTGCAATGTTGTTGGTGCTATTGCTGATTCCTGTTTCTACATCTTCTTCCAAATAAACTCCAGGTTATTACTGGGCCCAGTATATCTCTCCCTGTCATCAATGTAAAATCCTAGCCCTACTAAAATTAATTCCAGAACTTCCATTGCTTTGGTGGTTGGATTTTGCCTGATATATTTCTTTGCAGGTGTGTCAACATGGAATTTTAATCAGACTTTTAATGAGTTCCCCTTCTGTTCTCTTCTACCTTTCACCTCAGAGTAATATATGGCATGGAAAAGACAAAGAACTTTTCAGTCTGTAATTATTATAATTAAAAAATGGTTAGTAATTTCTTTCAATGGCGTAAACAGAGTGAAGAAGTCCAATAGACACACAATGTTATTTGTTGGAACATGCATTACCTATTGTAAAAAAGTATGTAGGGCTGGTCCAAATACATCCTTGCTGTCATTTTATGCAGGAAGTGAAATTAAGCCAGGAACAAATCTAATGTAATGATGCTGAATGGCACAAAACCCAGCATACTAATGAAGTATTTACTGGATTTTCTTTAATATATACATAGGTTGCTCCAAAATTAATGCTTCCTATTTATTTCCATGAAAACTATAACAGATGCACAACAACACTATTTGATAGAGCAAATTCTTAGCTACAGAACATTGTTTTCCAACATATTTACCACCATTAGCTGTGCAATTTCACCAAAGACTGCAAGCCACACTCATAAAAATCTGCACCAACAGAGTTGACCCACTTAACAATTTCACAATTGTTGTGACAGTCTTGTTGCTAGAAAAATGTTGCCTACACAGTCTGTCTTTCATTGGCCCAAATGGATGGCAGTCAGAAGGAAATCTGGACTATGTGGTAGGTTTTATAGGACAGCCCAGGCAAGACTGACAGCATACTCCACAGTCTTCAAACTTGTATGGGGCCTGTTGTTATCTTGGGATAAGTTTTCTTCTCTGCCTGTCTCTGGAAGTTCGAGCCTTCAGTTTATTCAGCATCATGATGTAGTGGTCAGAGTTGATGATTTGTCTGGGTTCCAGGGAATCCAGAAGAATTACCCCTTTCCTATCTCATAACTTCACCCACTGAGGGCTGTGTCTTGAATTTTTTCTTCAATGGGGAATTCACATTTTGCCTCTCCGTAGACTGTCATTTTGACTCCAGCTCATAATGGTGACAACACATCTCATCATTGTTTATAGTGTGACCCAGGAAACTGTCACTTTCAGCCTCATATTGATTCAGTAAGTCATGACAAACCTTCATATGGTGTTCTTTATGTTCCTGTGTAAGCATTCATAGGACCCACCTGATGCAAAATTTGTGATATTCAACATTGCTACCAATGCTTTGAAGCTGATATTTAGCTCTGTACACAGTTCCCTAGTAATAGTCTTTCAATTCGTGCAGATGAGCTCATTTTATGGTGTAACAGTGTGCATTGCCATCTAGAACATGGCTTGTCTTTCACATCACTGCCACGTCTGATGAAACACACCACTCACTGCCTCACTGTGCTCGCATCTGCTGTTTGCTCTCCATAAGCATTCAGCAAGAGTCAACGAATGTCAATGGGTGCCACTTTTTTTGCGTGAAGGAATTCCATGACACATCTCTGCTGCATCTGCACTTTTGCATCAGACGCCATTTTGTCAGACTGCCCCTCTGCTGCCATCAGTCACATGGCAACAACATGTAACGGAATATTGGTGGGAAGGATCTGCCTCTACTGCCATACCAGCAATATCCACCTCTGACATTGTGGGTCAGTATAATAAAATAGGAGGCATTACTTTCAGAGAGGAACCCTAACACTCTCTCCCCAACCCCTGTTCCCATAGATCGTAATTATTTTTATGAGATCTTCTAATATTAGCTAACAAATCTCACACTCAAGGAGAAAGCACTCTATTTAATATTTGTTTGTAGTTTTAACTGTGTGTAAGTCATATTCACCTGCCTCAGCAATAAGGGTAATTGATAATACCTTTGGGATTGGTACAGAACAATAATGCTGAGATAATTTAAGGTAATAACTCTTTCCAGAGTATATAATAAATATGGTCTTGCTTAAAAAACACACATACATACACAAAAAAAAAAAAAAAAAAGGAAACAGAGCAGACTTTTTTTTGCATACGGATTCTTTGTTATCAAGATTATTTGAAGATTATTTGATAGTTTTATGTGCCTTCATGCTAAGAAAACACTGTTCTCAATGTGTAAAATGAGGCACTTTTTTTCCTAATTTTTTAACTAGTTATTAACTGTCAGACAATTACTGTCTTTTCTTAGTTGCTAAATGCTTGACAGCTTCCAGGCATCTGTTTAATGCGTGGATTAAAGAGTGGGACTCACCCCACCTCTTATTGATAACAAAGACATCTAAGCTACCTGTTTTCTCTAAAAACTAAAGAGGAAACATGCAGGGAATTCAGTTATGCTATTTGAGTTGATTACATTAGGGTGAGAAGAACTTCACATTGGCATACCTGTGTCTGTCCCTATCTATGAAGGCAGCCTAGGTAACCTGCTTTCTCATGAACACCCACATTGCAAACATCTACACGATTAGGTAACCAAGCTTCCTCTTAATATCCTCTTGCAGAGAATTGCTTACTATAAAGCACACAGAGCCAGATTTGAGTCCTTATTGTTCCTCTCTTCCGCTTTCTAATGTGTCAGCAGCCCTTGTGAACAATGACCACAAAACGGGGTGCAAAGTATTTCACACACTGTCTGACTAAAAGCTGTCAAATTGCCTCACAACTCCCACAGATTTAGTTTAATTGTGCACCTGTAGTCAGCTTCAGATGTGATATTCTGTGCAGACTAATAAGACACCTGCAAAAAAAACCCAAACAGTCAGCACTGATAAAAGGGGTCGGGGAAGCACAGCGAGATGATAAGTAAGGATATGTGCTTCTGTTTCGGGGCATCCTTGACACTGCAGAGAACCAGTCACCGAGGAGGAGATGCCATCCTTTCTGAGGAGATGCCAAATACAAAGGAGCACAAATGAGGGCTTGGCATATTAACTGTCTCTTTCTCTAATAATTTTCTTATGATCTAAGCTGAAAATGTATTGCATGCACTCGCTGTGAAGGCAGCTCAAAAAGGACAGAATGTGGCTGCGTGTTTCCTGTATGCTGTTATATGATTTGATTTTGTAAGGAAACACTTTCCCTGTTTGCAAGCAGCATTAAACATTACATTCACAAGCAGGTAGTGTCTGTCAGAACATGTGTTTACTTTAAAAGTGGCAGCTTCTTACAGGTAGTTTGCTATCATGGGTTTGTGGCCTCTTAGGAAAGCACTAAAGGACAGAATTAATTAAGTAGGTGGAAAAAATATCTTTTACCTTTCACAAAGGCAAAACCAGAAGTCACAGAACTATGATTTTAAAACAAATGAAGTATTGCCTCCCTTCAAATGAGATACAGTCCTTGTTTATTTTTTAACAAGAATGACTACAGTGGGCTTGTTTCTGCTGTTCTGACTTGAAAAACGTATTCTCTTGGGACAATTTTGTTCAAAGCTAACAGAATGTAGCCTTGAAGTTTCCCACTATAACTGTCCAAGGGCTTCACCTTTTTAACTTAACAAGTGATAAAAAAGAATGAAAAAACCCACTTCCAGTTTATTGTAGGCTATTAATTTTCAAATTATTATATTTATTATTTCTCAAATTAAAATTTAAAAATCAAGCCATATTCTTTCCACATTTTTTTCATATCAGTAATAAAGATGTTGAAAACCCATTGGCTATTTTTACAAATTCCTGTTTAAATTCATGTTATCCTTTCCATTACATTAGTAGAATCCTTCAGTCTCTATGGAATATGCACCTGTGGAATTACTTCATATTTAATAGCAAAACTCCATAGACATATAAATTCAAGCAGTTCACATCTCCCACTATTTTTTGCCATTCATCAATGTGAATAAAAGTGGTGAATCATGCAGGATGTTCCCAGCACTGAATTTGTTCTTACTTAATTGGTCTTTAATCTGAAGTGCTAGGAAGAAGTTCACCTTCTAATTGACTTTTATCATGAATGTGATGAAAAGTACTTGATAAAAGGGTAAAACACCTTGTCAAAAAAAAAAAAAAGGTAGCATAAGCTGAAGTATCACCTGTTTATCTTATTTTACTTTTAATTACTTTTAAACTAGCATACGGGGACTTTCTTTAGAAGAAAGAGTTCAAACTGCCTCAATCACATCTTGTCTTTTTTCTATTATAGCACAGCAACAGTGATGCTAAAAGTAATAAACGCAATAGTATCTGCACACTCAGAATTAAACTCATTCAAACAGTATATTTCAACAAGGCTACTGAAAAACTGATAAATGGTGAGGGCTACTACTTTGTGCTGACTAATTTTATCTTCATTTTGAAAGATCTGTTAAGGTATGTATTCACACTGCATACTTGCTAGGATATTCGCTATTTCCTGAGGAAAGATAAAACAAGACGGCAGTGGTAGAAGATCAAGTTCCCCTTCTACCTTTTCTATGGAATGCTTTTTACTGTGACGCTTCATACTATCATGTGACTAAAATGTATTGGCATTCAAGTTCAACATTATGCATGAATAAGGGTGAGTCTAGACACACTACAATCTCTTCATCTCAACTCCAAAGTAGTCATTCTGTTGTTCTATCACATGGTGCTCTTCTCTTAACCTTTGTCTATTTCCAAATGCCTGTAATTAGAACCACATGATTTTAACTCCCCTGATGTCCTACTTTCCCTGTAAGGAACAGTAACATTAAAAATGTAATTATGAACAAGTTTTGAATCATTTTACACATATAAAGCAGGCTATGCTGTAAAATCTTTCCTGAACTGGGGAGCCCAGGACTGAATACAGTACTCCAGATGTGGCCTCACCACAGCAGAGTAGAGGGGGAGGATCACCTCCCTCAATCTGCTGGCCACACTCTTTTTGATGCACTCAAGGATACCACTGGTTTTCTTGGCCATAAGGACATGCTGCTGGTTCATAGAAACACATTCAAAATAGAATTTGAGCACTTTTTTCATGCTTCTTCAGCACTACACACACACACACATATATATATATATATAGCATCTTCCTGAAATTATGACAAGTAGTCATATGACCTTTAAGAGCCTGTCCAGAGGAGGGCCACAAAAATGATCCAAGGGATGCAACACCTCCCTTACGGAGACAGGCTGAGAGAGTTGGGTCTGTTCAGTCTGAAAAAGAGAAGGCTTCAGCGAGATCTGATAGTGGCTTTTCAGTATCTAAAGGAGAGCTATAAGAAGAAAGGGGACAGATTCTTTATCAGGGTCTGCTGTTTTAGAACTAAGGGAAATAGTTTTAAACTAAAAGAGGGGAGATGTAGATTGGATATAAGGAACTTTTTAGTGATGTACTGGAACAGGTTGCCCAATGGTGGATCCCCATCCCTGGAGACATTCAAGGTCAGGCTGGACCAGACTCTGAGTACCTGATCTAGCTGTAGATGTTCCTGTTCATTTCAGGGGCGTTGGAGCAGATGACCTTTAAGGATCCCTTTCCACTCAAAAGGAAATGATTATATGATTCTGCGTCCATTTGATCACTAGGTCAAAGGAAATGGCTTTGTCTTCCTCAAACCATTTTATTTTTTTTTGTGAGCATGAAACTTGAAGGAAAACCTCAGTAAGTCACTGTTGAGAGATGCCTTTTAACTGACTTCTAGCATATGTGCAATAAGGAAACAAACTCTCTTTTATCACCAAACTCTGGTCCACCTTGAAGAACTCATATAAGAGACAAAATAAACAAAAGTCTCTTGCATTCAGGTGCATTGTGTAACTACCTACACAAATTGTAGAGAAGAATGTAAAGTGAGCTCCTTTAAGCAGAAATCCTCCAGTATTCCTTCTTCCGAAAGAAGAAAAGCACAACCATAAACCAACAAAACATTAAGTCTTCTTGTCATAATAAAACCCTAAAAAGTGCACAATGGGGAAGAAAGTAGGAATTACTATTTTAAAACCATCCTTAAACTTGCTATACTCAGTCCTACTTGATAATTTGTAATTCAACGCTAATGAGACTAGCAAGTATAACTGTAATAAGGTAATGCATTTGGCTTAATTCCAGACCATTCTGTCTTCTCTTCAGGCCATCCCAATTTATTCAGCTTCAGCACAGAAGAAAGTATCCTTATAAATATCAAACTTGGCCTCAAATAATAAGCCCTGCTAGAGGTGAAGCATATCGTTCTGCACAGATCTGCACCCACACAGATCAAAGCTGGCTTGATTGAGCCCATTTGGAGAACAAAGGAACTCCAGCCTACTGAGACACTGAGCCATCCTACCAAAACAAAACACCAAGGTATCATACCAGTGCCAAAACACTGAGCTTGCTCACCAACATCGAAACATCAATCTATCTCACTGACATGGAGACACAAAGGTGGCCCACCAGCACCAAACAAACCCATCATTAAAAACCTTCTGCTCTAGCCAGGCCCAGGCTGGAAAGCCTCCTTGGACATGGAAAGTTTTGAACTGCTGCAGTTGTCCCTTGGAGATTTGGCATTCACTACAACTTTTTAAGTCTGGGGTTAAGGACTACTCTCTTCAGAATGCCTGAAACAGAAGTTGCTAATTCTCCTGTCTTCAGAAGCTTTCAAAGAAGATTTCCAGCAAACCACAATCCAAACACAGACTGAAATGGCCATAAACACGTAAGAACAGATTACTTTATCACTTGACTATACCCTGCTCTGAGATAAAGTGCTGTAACCTCATCTTATTTTTAAACAGAGTGGCTATTGTTTTCTTGCTTGACTGGCACAAAAGTAAAATGTTTCACTATGTAGCCTAAAGAAAGATCCTATTCAGCACAGTTAAATATTTATTGTTTTCATCTGCATGCTGCTGAGGAAACACCTGATCTTATGGCACAGCAGTAAGTGTGGAAAGGCCTAAAACGTTGGGTCCTTTTGTATACTGCAATGTGAAAAAGTGCTTGTTTCTTACATTACCCTCTGGTAACATCAAACAAACACAAGGGCATTCTGACTTCATTATAGACTACACATCACATAAAGATTGATCCTACAGTAATTTCCAATGTGAAAACTTATGGCATTCACACAAAGAAAAGCACAATCTCAGTCAAGATTTTCCTCTAAAAAATTCAAGTTTCTGGCACAGAGTTTTAATTATCCCCAGAACATTACTTGAGGTGCAAAAGGAGGTGAGCAGATTAATTTCCTAAAATTGTAACAAAGAGCATTTTCCATTAATAAAAAATGTAAAAATTATACACTAAGTGTGAAAAAATGTAGAAGAAATACTTTTTACATCATTTGCCCAGGTTTTTAACTAGCAAGAAAGACTGAGAATACAGGAACCTTACAGTATCTGAGCCAGCTGATTTAACTCCTGTTATGTAAACTCCCAGAACCAGCACCATCAGTATATGTCTGAAGGAGATGGCAATAGGCTGACTTGTAATTCTACAAAATCTGAATGCCAGGATGAGTTCTTGTTTACTTAAAAATGTACTCCCTGACTCTTATTTAGTATTTTTTTTTTACAATTAGGTTTTAAGTGTTCTAGATGACTGACCTCTTCCAGTTGGCAGGCTTGGATGACACTCTTGTATCGGTATTCATCATAGGATACACCAAAAATGATGTTTTCTTTGATTGTTCCAGGCATAATCCAAGAGACTTGAGGGGAAAATGATATCCTTCCACTGTGTTTAATTTTACCCTGAGAAGGCTCCAGTTCTCCCATTATCAACATTAGAAGAGAAGTCTGAAAAAATATGAATGGTTCATATATCAGAGATCCGTACAACCACAACTAGTGCTAAACAAAATAGGAATCACTTTAAAATAATAAGATGGTACTTTTGTTCTGTAAAATGAGTCCCTACGTTCACTGATTTAGTACAAGTCACAATTACTGAAGATTTTCATGATGTGTATGGTTCTGAAAGGCCCCTGAACAGAGAGAAAGTTATTCACTGAACAAGAAAAACCGTATGATAGCCTATAAACAAGGCATGTGGCTGCAAAAGCATTCATTAATTAAACTTGCAGCAGTTTTACAAGGTAAAAATGTGAGTATCTGTGGGAGGCATATGGATGTCAGGTATTAGTACTTATGGTGAATGTTACTTGATTTTTAACATCACTGTCTATTTTGCTTGTTCTTTGTACAACACAGTTCATGTTTACAACCTTGCTAATGTTTATAGCCCTTTTGCTGCGTTGCCTTGAAAAGTATGCTATCTCTATGGATGCAATTGCTCACCAACTGCTCATTGTGATCTGAAGTCTTCTCTGTAACTGTTAACTCATTTACGTGAATACATGACCTATGCATATTTGCTATTTCCCTTCATAAAAGAATTGATTGCAATTTCAGCACTAACATGTTATAATTTCAAAGTTAATCAGTAGCTTGTAGTAACCTTGTCACACATCACTAGCTACTTGATCAAAGAACAGAGTTGAGAAATACAAGGAAAAATATGTTACAGAGGCATTCCAGTGGTGTTCTTATCACAAATAAACAGTCAACAAAGCTGGGACATAACAGCCAAAGATCTAAAAATCTATCTAAGACAATTTTATGTTCTCAAGCAAAGATATCCTTTGAGAAGTTATACAGGGGGAGTATCACGAGACATCTTCCCATCATACCAGAACTTGAATTTTCCAAAAAGCTGAGTAAGAAGTTTCTGAACATGCAAATCTCTTAGGATGTTTTGCACACTGGATGTTGAGCTGCAATATCTTATGTTGTATTCTTTAAAGTTAAAAAAAAAAAAAAAAAAAAAGAGCAGAAACATCTACTAATGAAGCTGTTTTAAAGAGCTAATATCAGGCTTCATAGTACAGAGAGAAGAAATAAGTACACAGTCTGTTCCATTGGCATGACAATTCCTGGAATTTGCAACACCATCAACAAGAAAGAAACCCTACACTGAAAGGTTGGAAGGAAAGGAGAAACTTATTTTGTTGGAGGGCTAAGTGTAAATCTTATTTTACATTTGCCTTTCAGATAATATTTAATCTTTTTTTTTTTATTGCCTGGAAAAATGCAGATTTCTTGTATGTATATAATTGCTTACAGCACAATGTGATCTGAGTTTTCCTAAGCTGAATAAATGAAATATATAAACAACCTTCTTACAATATCTGACACCTTTGTATTACAAGTATGAGCTTCAGCAACAGCCATCTTAGATTAATGAGGACTTCAGCAGTATAATAAAATTCTTCCGTTAATTCAGAACTATCACAGTAAAATGCATACCAGCATATCAGTTTGAGGACAACCTCATGTCTTTTGCAATGGCATCATTTCTGAAAAATAATACTGAAGCCTTGACGCTTTTGAAATTGACGGGTCCTCGCCACTGACTTCAACAAACCAGACTTTACACAGAATCACAGAATGGCTGAGACTGCACAAGACCTCTGGAAGCCATCTGGACCAACACCTGATTGCTCAAGTAGAAACACCTAGAGCAGGCTGCTCAGTACAATGTCTAGGTGGCTTTTGAAAATTTCCAGAGAGGGAGCCTCCTCATCCAAAAGAGTCCTGATCAGGGAAAGTAAAGGATACTTTCACCAATAATTTGTTAAATGGGAAAAATTGCCAAATCCATAATTAATGTTGTTTTTTTTCTTTCATGCCTTCTCAGAAGGCTCCCTGGAGATCAAACACTTTATCTAATTCCTTACAGCTTGAAGTGAATAAGAGTATTACAATTCAGTGTATTTTATAAGGGACATGGTTTAGTGAGAACTATTGGTGATAGGTTATTGGTTGGACTGGATGACCTTATAGGTCTTTTCCAACCTTGGTGATTCTATGATTCTGTGATAGTCAAGGTCAATTGAATATGTTATCTGCAAACAAAATGCATTTATAACATTTTCCAGATCTAAGATGATGATTTATCTAAACCACAGCTTCTCTCAGTACTCCACCAGTTTGAACAGCATCTCCCCAAACCTGTCCTCCAGGCTTTCATCTGGAATTGAGAGTGTGAGCTCGAGCTAGGTACTGAATGATCTGGAGCCTATATGATGAGGTATGTCATGTATCCAGAGTATGCATCATAGTTATTTGGCTAATTTCTTTGTCAGAATACTGACCACTTTGTTTTCAAATTTTTCCTTAAAATTTTAGCAAAGCAGGAAAAAGCCCTGCTTTCAAGCACACTGAGCGATCTGGGCATCCATGTAACGTTCTCTAGTTCACTGTTTTAAAGGCAGGGAGATGCTCATCGTGATCACCAGCATAAGGTTACAGTCAGCATTACTCCTGCAAACCTCCTTTTAGCTCCCATGGAAAACAGATTTGTAATTTAAGTTGGTATTTCTCTACTAAGCCTATATCCTTGTATGTACAAAAACTATCCAGCAGACTCCTCTTCACATTAGCCACTGAGTAAAATTTAAAATAAGGATGGGTCATTTTACTGAAATATATTTTATTCATACATTCTTCCTGCAGCTGCTACTTTTACAGAAAGCACAGATTAGCACAAATACATTAACAATACTGGTAACAATACAAACAACACGAAAATATTCCTTAAAATTAATATGACTTCTGTTGAAACACAGAAAGAGAAATACCTTGCCTGATCCTGTAGATCCAGAAACAGCTAATAACTCTCCTTTCTCGATCTTAAAATTTATGTCCTGAAGAACAGGTGAAGCATGAAGGGGAAAATTGCTGAAGAAGAGATTGTTGTCATTGCTAGGAGCTTTGCTGTTGTTGTTTTCCTGTTTTGCTTTTACAAAGAGCTCTCCAATTCCCTGCAACACACATATTGGAATGTTGGTATGTACACCAAAAATGAACAGAACATACATATGCAGACATGTGTATCACACTATAGACTTATGAAAGCCTATGGACTTTGCTGACATTACTTTTCCTATCCATAACCAATTTATTATATTCTTAAAATTGTATCTGTTTTACCATCCACGTTGTACTTACCCCTAAATATGCTGACACAAGCAAAATATTCCTCTAACTGAACTGCTTTCAGATATTTATACATGCCAGAGATTGATTTTGGTTTCAGGATGGTTTAAATTTGAAATAAGTTACAGGCCTTACCGTTTACTAGAAAACTTATTCCAACGTTTCTCCACCATGGATAATTTGATATTATGTGTTAATTACTTGCCACATATTCCTTGCCTGCAGACAGCTGAAGCTAGTTAAAATGAAGGTCTGCTCTTATCAGAGAACAATGAGTCAAATGCTGGTAAATATGTGTCTACCTATCTATATATTATATATATATATATAGTCAGTATTTAAATTTAATTGGGGTAAAAGTACAAACCTCATCCCAAAAAGCTGTTACTTTGTCCACCTCAACCCCGGTTGTTGTTAGATTATACTCCAGGGCCTTATATTCTTCTTTTAGCAAGAAATCCTAGAAACACAATGAAAGCAGATGACAGGAAATGGTAAGGGACGACAGTCAGTCCCACAGAGCAATACAGACTTGCCAATGCTGATGCCAATGCTTAACATTTCTGATAGTGCTACTGCATTCTTGTGCCCTTGTGCAAAGCATAAATGCAGCTTCTACAATGTCTTTCAGATTCAGAAAGAAATGTTTTATGAAGCTACCGATTCTTTCATTGTTAGGGGAAATATAAGCATGCATGTATTTGCTTCTGGTTTAGAAAGAATATCAAAACATAGCATTTTGCTCACTTTCAGAACTTGTTTGAGGCAGCATTAGCCGCCAGCCTTAATCCTTTTCAAATAAAGCTTTGTTTCTGGAGCGGGATGTTGAAGGTTACTCTGTTAAACAACGAAACTAAACAGCTAGACGCTGCTGACACACTATTCCAAAACTGAAAGCTTAAATGAAGTTAAATTATGTGGGCACAAAAGGCAGATGATAACACTGACTAGTGCAGCACTGACGTAAGGTCATTTCCAATGACAGAAATCAGCATTCCTACTCATGTTATCTTCTGGGATAAGGATAAATGAGTATCATGATAAGGAAAATATGAGTAACTCTATATTATGTAAGATTTTTAACTTTTCTGTCCCTTTTTTCTATTAAGGCTATGCAGTCTTTAAGTACCATCTCCTCTAAATCACCTTTCCAAATTATATGGGACCAAGTACGTTTGCCTTGGTAATACAGTGGACAAACAAAGAAGATATGAAGAATATCTGGTAAGGGAGAATATCGGTCAAACTCTCCAAACTGATGAATAAATTAAATCACAGAAATGTATGCATAGCTTATTCATTTTATGTATGTATGCATATTTCCTGTGACAAATAAAAGGGATCAGTGTTTGGGGATTCTGTGAAGCCTTTATATGGAGTCTGTAGCAAACCTACCATAAAGAGATTATTATTTATGAATTCCAGAGGAGCCATATAGCTAATATCCCCAAAGACAAGTGACTAACAAAGCAGTGTGACAACTGGGCTTTCCAGTTCTGTGAAAAAGCATTAGATGCACTCTTCCAGGAAATATGAGAGACAGGATGCCACCACTAATGCCTAGGGAGCCTGGCAACAAGCTCTGTGCTAATTGGGATCCAACGAGGCAACCTTCTGACAGGCTTAAGGCTAGATTCTTGACATTTCAAAAATCCAATAGATGCTTTTTATTCTTTATTACAGTTCAGATTTCTGATAAAGATCTTTAAGGGTATTTCTATATTGGATATATTGGGTATATCGGGTATTTCTACCATGCTGAAAAATAACAAAATTGTATTTTAATGAAAAACATCTACAGTCTTTTTTTTAAAATTCCTAAGATTTGGATTCAAAATAGAATTCTTTCTCTGAGGATTGATTACAAAACAGTAGACAAAACAGAGGTCACTAAGGTTTACCCTGAGCTGACTCTGCATATAAGCCTCTCACGCTGGTACATGAGCAATTGATCTTGGTAGGTAAGGTAGGCAATAATTAGCAGACCAGTACCTTAATTATGTTTACTACTCGTAATGAATGAGATGCACATTTGCATAAGCTGTACAATCTCCTGCTGTTCTTGCCACTAATAGCTAGAAAAACAGCAGGTTTTGGGATTTCAACTACTGGAAGCTGTGCTATGTAAAACACATACTAATTTTGTACTTCCTTTTCTGAAGGGAAAACATCTCTTAAGTACCAGAAAGTATAGTTTTATTAAGTTCCCTATTCTGCAATGAAAAAAAGGCTTAGATGCCTCTGTTTCAAAACAATCAAATGGCGGGTAGCATAAGACTCCTGTAGTTATGCTGCCTGGGGAACCATATAACAATATCAGGATTTATGATGACATTTCATGGTGTATAATCAAAGCATTATATAGTATATTCGGAAAGTCTGCACAAATGCCATGTGCTTTTGTTGATCAACTGACAAGATAACGTGCTATAAAGAATTAGCTTACGTACTTGGGAAGGTTGAAGTGTGGGCACCCTACCTGTATTTTGTTTATTGCTCCAATAGAATCATACCAGGTCTGCACAGACCCAGGAAACTGCCTGGTCACTGTCATTCGAAGAACAATGCAAAACGAAATAGTGGTAAATATTTTTCGGAGAATGATTCCTTTAGTCACAGCATACGGAACCACAGCTAAAAACACCACAAAAAATCCTGAAAAGAAGAAGGCTGAGCTGTTGAAATATCTCACGTAAGCAGCTTTTCGGGTTAGCTTCAGTTCAGTTCTGTTAAGAAAATTTTAAAAAAACAAAGAATTAGTATCTGATTTCACAGTTTACATCTTACAAATTTTTGGGTAGAACTGCTGGTAAAACAATTTACCTAGAGGCTCATTCATTTCTGTTATTTTTTAGGAATGCAATTAAAAGAGTGAGATTCAAATCCAATTTATATTTAAAAAATAATTGCAGCTACATTTGGGCACCAATCTTCAGAGTTGTTAGACAAAGTGACAATGATCTATGTCATTATTTAGATACCTCATAAGCCACAAGCCATTACAGTTCATGATACAACTCTCCAGAAACATCTGATGCTCCCAGAAATGTCACCCTTCTCATCTGATCATCTGGATACATGAACCCCTGGGAAATCAGACACTCCTAAATGTCAGATTTCCTAGACACAAACCATAAAGACTCCAAAAACAATCTACAATTCAGTTATAGTGTCGTCCCCTTTTGCAGACCATCCTACTAACAGCCTCACCCAAGAAATGAGGTGTCAGGTGGCCTCAACTGGAAGAGGTGGAAGGCAGGGTATTCTCAATCTTTCCTGCTGAATCTCAGTTCATAGAGCATGGGTGGTCAAGAATGCAAAGAATGCAACTAATGATTACTCCTAGCTTCCTCCACAACATTTATGCATCTTACAGAGAGCTGTTAAATAAAAAGTGCTAAAGCTTTCTTTCGACCTCATTCACTTCACATTCCCAGGCACAAAGCGACTCAGTTTTTCCTGAACATAAGCACTTCTGCATCAATGAAAGATAAAGGGTTTTCAAGTCCAGAGATGGAGCTAGACCCCAATAAAGGTGCCCATTTGCTGGGTGAGTGCTCTAACTACTAGGATGTTTTGCAGTTCACAGTCGCACTGGTGATGGTAATTGCTGGTATTGCAAGGCTGAGCATCAGAGTCTTCACTTATCGTATGGTATTGAGAAACTGTCTGCATGCAAAGTAAGTCCAAGATTTTGGGGTTGTGTGGGACCTATTTTCAGCTGTACACTGCATGTTTGTGAGATTTCCACATACATCAGTGTCCTATCACTTTTTCTGGAAGTCCCTGAGAGAAAGACTGAGCTCAGTTAGTTTAGAATCAGGGTACCTAGCACCTCTTGCTATGTCTGCAATTCACAAGACAGGCCTAGAGAGAGTAGTCAGGCATGCATGTAACCACCACAGCTGTAATTATGGTCCTGGAAAAGGGCCTTTAAAGGATCTCCAGAACTTGGATGAGACTGTGTGACAGCCATGAATGGGGATAACAAATATTTTGGAGTTCAATGCTTGGTCAGTCTGATGAAAATGTCTGATAGAAACCAAAACCACCCCCAGTGCTGAAGCTTACAAACATCACTCAAGCAAGGGAGAACCAATGCACTAACCCTTCTCAGTACATTCTCAAGTACCAGCCAGCTGACAAAATACAGACATTTCAAGCCTTGAACTTCACTTTCTGCACTATTATGCTGTTGTTCAGGTGTAACAGTTTGGCACTGTGTTTTTTTACTTATTCAAATACATTATATGGCCCACAGAAATGCAATGCATTTATTCAGACACCTTTTATGAACAGTTGTCATCACAGGCTTCAGAGGCACATAGGAGACAGCCCATATTGTTATCTTTGAAGTTTCACAGCTACCTGGGGGTCTTTGCCTCCAGCAGTGTTTCACCTGCAGGATGGCCAGCTCAGGCAGCTCAGATCTAGAGAAGTAACTTCACAGTTGTATCTAGTTGATTGAGTTAGTTATACTAGGTTTCACCAGAAACTTCCAGCATGCAGAAACAGTTTGGTAACAACAGTTATGATGCATGGTTGCCAAAATCCAGTTATGGGTTAACTCACAATATCTCATTTCCTACCATCTTAACAAACCAACTGATTGTAAAGCCCTGCAGAGCTGTCTCAGCAAGCAAAATTCAATTGAAATTCTGACATTCGCAGACTGGCCTGCTCTGGTGATATCTTTACCAAGTGATCTTTTGAATCAGTCAGAAAATATAGCATTTTGGTGCAAGAGCAGCAGAAGAAAGATAGATTGATCCTATAACATTTTTAGAATTCTTTCATGTCTCTTAAAAATTCGCACATAATACGGTAACAATTGAATTCCAGCATTACAAAATTTTCTATAAAGTATTGCAGTAAATATAAACTGTAAAATGGTAATTGTTTTTTCAGGTTTCTTGACCATTTTGAGGAATGTATATATGAACCTTATTTCTTCAGGATTTACTTAAAAATGTGGTCTGAAAATTGCTAGAAGTAATGCACAGTACTAATGGCACCAGCTGAATCCTAGCCTGATTCCACCCTAGAACTGCATCTCAAGGTTCAATCCAGGTTTTCTCACATACAGTAAATTATTATAATTATTATAATGTTGAGAATTTTCTTATTCTGAAGGTAAAAAGCACTTAATTTTTCCGATATTGTCTTTCAGAAGACAGCTGAAGAGGGTGTTTGTTTAATAACACTGTTTCACCTCTTTTATTTACATGATAATACGATACTTATATTTCTTTTATTTTCTTTTATTTTACCAATCACACACCTGGCACAGAATTCTAATGTTCCCTAAAGGACTACAAACACCCTGCTTCATGCAACATCACCTATCAATCAATCTGCCACTTCTCCTCCCTTCCCCCAGGACTCCATCAGCACTGAAGTCCTCTAGCTCTCAGCCAACTGGGTTAGCTCTTTTACCTCCTTTATGCTTCAGCTCTGCTAGTTCCAGTGAAATCCCGATGTTAAGTGAGAAGATAAGCACTACACAAGACTTTCCACAGATAATAAATATTAATGTAATTGTACCGAAGGAAAACGTGAAGCTGCAATACTGTACTCCTTAAACAGATTGTGTGGCACATCTAAAACTAGCTCTGTTGCACTTCTCAGAAAATTACTGCAGAGGTGTCATACTGTTTCCTCTAGCACAGAATGGGAAAGTTTATAAAGCCTTAAATAACCATTACAAAAGGGCTTTTTACTGTAAGATGAGGATAAGGTTGGCCAGAAACAAACACAGATGCCACAATTGTTTTACCTGTACAAGCTAACCACTGAAATACCACCATGGCAAATAAGGAAGCAAATTAAAAAAAAAAAAAAAAATCTCTATTGTGAATTTGACAAATTGGGAAAAAGCAACTGTAGTGTGGGAATGCATGCTCATTTTATGGAGGATTAATAGTTGTGTGCTTTACTTCTTAACTAGTATGACTACAGACGGTGCGCAGTCACTTAACATTTTTCTCTGAACAGGTAAGAAATGTGACTAAAATAAAACCACTTACTCACGGAGGCTTTCAATCATTTTTTCCATTGCATCTTCCCAGCAATAGGCTTTAACTGACTGTATATTTTCAATTATTTCTGAGGTGATTACAAGCCTCTCGTTGATCTTTCCTGCCCTCTTATCCCTACAAAGTAAAAAGCCAGTAGGTTAATTTTCATCTATTTCATGCTCTATTGTCAGTTTATATCTCATTATATCTTAGGAATCACTTTTCCTATATACTTATGTTTAACATCAACTCACTACCAACAGTACTATAAAGTATTATCACTATTTACTGCACATTAGACATCACCTTTTTTTTTTTTTTTTAAGATTAGATAGCTGCTACTAAAGAAGTAAAGACTTCTCCCTACTTTTCTGACACATCCAACATTCTTTGGATGCTAGTTTTCTAACAATGTCATAACTAGAGATCCCAAGTCAAGTGCTATAAATCTCTTAAAACAACATTTTAAGAAAAAAAACATTAAAATCCTTTAAAGCAGTCTCATCACCTGTATTTCATCATCATTTGTCCCAGCCAGGCTTGGAAAAAGGCCATAACTATTAAAAAAGCAAGTCCAGCAAATGCAGAAGCTTGTAACATATCCCAGAGCAGTCCCATCAGCAGTGCCACTTGTAAAGGTGCAATCCACACAAAGTGAGCCAGAGCAAGACCCTGCAGAAAACCACAGCAGAAAATAATAATACTGAAAATTACAGACTGCTTTGAAAGCTACGTGAAAATGAGTAAGTCACTATAGTGACACTGAAAAATGTAATGAGGGATGGTACAAATAGTTCCAGTAGTAAAACAAGTTCATAAAGGAGGACTTGTGATTACAAGCACATAGCATTCTGGATCTTAATAATGATGACAAAACATATTCATTCCACACCTAATCTTTGATTTTTGTAAGGCAAAGTTCAGTACACAATTATCTCTTCGCTATGTATGCACGAGGGGAAAAAAACAGCTTTGTAAAAGTAAACAGAATTTGCTGTTGACACTGGCAGTTTTAATCATTGCAAGACGCGAAAAGTACATAAAAGATTTTTCTTAGTGATTTAATCTGATAGAGAAGGCCAATCTTACTTTAGTGAAGAGACAACTTGTAGGAGTGGAACAAATTTAAAGGAGACTGCTGCCCACTTCATCCATGTTCCTTCAGATTTTTTACTAAATGCTCTTCTCAGGCCGAGATACAGAGCCTTCACAGAACTCTGTGTTACAGCTACACTCATGCACTACTTGGACACTTGTCCTAGCTCACTAGCAATAACTCACATTCCTCTGTATAGTAAAATAGTGCTTAAAGTAGATATGCCAAAAACACATGGTTGGAACTGTAGAGTCCCTCTGATGTCAAGTTTCCTGTTTCTTCCAACGGACGAAAACCTCATACTATCAACAGAGCAACTGACAAACAAACTCAACAACAGCTCATGGATTTTCAAACCTCCAAACCATTACCAGGGATCTACCTCTGTGTCTTTAATAAAAGCTTTTACTTCGGAAGTATTGGAGGTATTGATTGAGCAATGGCACAGGCTGCCCAAAGAGGCTGTGGATTTTCCCTCCTTGGAAATATTCAAAAGAAGCCTGGACACGATAACTGGCAGCCTGCTCTGGTGGCTCTGCTAAAGGAGGGAGGTTCAGCCAGATGGTTCCCAGAGGTCCCCTCAACTATTCTGTGACTGTGTATTGTCTAAAAAGGATGTCTTGGAAATGATTCCTAACAAAGTCTTACATCAAAACTTAATTAGATTTTTAACAAGAGTAGGTAATAATAATAACAGGATGCTGAATATCACTGTTTGTTTAACAGCAAGAAAACCATACTGGTTCACCTTATTAGAAAGATACAGTGTTCAGGAAAAAAAGACTGAAGGATTGGATGAGCAAGTTCTGGCTGCTATGACACCAACTGTGTAACCCAGAGTTTTCCTGGTAGATTCTCACTGAAATGTAAAACAAGAATGTTTTTATGGTATGTTGAGTTTTTAGGTTTCCTTTCCTAATCAGCATAGGAGAAAAATGAAGATGTATATACGTTTCTGTGACCAGATGCCAAAACGTAATCTTAAGACAGACTTCATTTTATGTTGATAATGAGAAGTCAGTGCAGCTGTTTATCCTCATTTCTTCCTCAATGTTGTATCTGATGGATCACTAAGTGCATAAAACAAGAACATACCTCATCAAATTTGTTCAGATTGTTGGAAAGAAGGCTGACCAATTGTCCAGTACTTATTTTATCTAGAACTTTACTTGACAGTTTTAAGGTCTGTAAAAGAAAACAAAACCACAGGAAAATGGCCATGTAGCTACTCCTATAATACTGAACAAATACAAATAAAAATAACAGGCAGTTATACAGTAGTATAAATAACAACTCACTTATCAGCTTCATGATATTAAAAAAGTCTCATCAAATTTGTTATTTATTTCACGTGAATTCAACTGAGCAATTAAACTGCTTTACAAATATTGATTTATTGACGTAGCCTTTGCTTTCTGTTGCATATTTTATGTATACAGATATATATGCAAATACAAGCTTTAATTAAGTACACACGCTGTGTTGCTGCACATCCTCAAAAATCCCCTACTGTGTCTATCTAGACAAATGTTTTTGAAAGATGTTTTCACAATGAGCTTTATTCTAGAACAAATAACAGATTTGCTTATATTAGCTGGTTTTGGTATTGGTAAAATCAAACACGTTTTGAAATTTTTGGATTTGTGAACGTGGAATGTATCAATATCTGTTGATTTTTCATGAAATAGAGATCTCTCATACTAACACTCAAACTCATTCAAACCTTTTATGTTATATTTATTGTCTAAATCTTCATCTATAATTCTCTTCTGAAAGTATTCCTTAGCCACCAGCACTCAATATTTCCTTTGCAATACATGAGCAATTCAGAAGCAGAGTGGTACAATTAAAACATCTCACCACATATCCAGCCCATCTGAACTCACACTAGGGCTGGCTTGAGTCAAAGCAGCTGTAAACTTGTATTTAATTCTTTAGACAAAGGAAATGGACAGTTATCAGAAGCTAATGTTAATCACATTCATCTTTTGTGCATCTTGTGTAACAAAACTATCAAACTTTAAACAAATTGGCCTAAAAATTATGTAGAGTATGGACTAAAGTCTGGTTTTAAGTGTAAATGAAATAGTTACCTTCTTATAAATCAAGCTAAACAAAGCTATTCTTATTTGCATCCCTATGTGATGAAGTCCAAATATAGAAGGGTGTATGAGCAGTGTTCTCACAAGGAAGAGAAGGCACAAGCCAATGCCCAGGTAGTAGGCGATGGATCTTTCAGAAGAGTTGTCTGGATCATAGGAAGCTATTATTCTTCCCAGCAGAAGGGGCTGCACGGATTTGGTGACCTCCTGAAGACACAAACAAAAAAAAAAGAATTTTGTTTAGTGTATTTTTCTTTTTTTCAAATTGATACACTGTAATTTCAAAGCCTACCAACTGAGATTCGCATATAAAAGAGGTTAGTTTTTGAGCAAAGCACAGAAACATCCAGCAACTGCACAGGAGCAGACAGCTCACTGCTCTCTGTGATGTTCCTGCAACTCCACCACAATCTACTTTTTAAATTTTGCTGATTGCTTTCTACAAAAATGACAACTGAGATATTAGCTTCTAGATTTACTTTTCAAAACATACAGATTCACCACATAATACAACTGAATTCAGCTCTGCAAGCTGGATCTCTGCTTTAGCTACTAGGGAACAGTTCTCACTGTGTTTTGCTGGACCTATAGGACACAGGAAGATTCGTAGGTCCTGTAATAAGCATTAATATAACAACAAAGTGAAAATACAGCTAAAACACATAGTAAATAGGAACAACAACAAAAGTATCAATTGGGATCATTGTGCCCAACAGTTCTAGACTCTCATGAGCCGGGCTGTAACAGAAGCAGAATGACAGGCATAAATGGTGGAAGAGGTAAGTTTGATAAAAGTCCCAGGGAGAAACCAGGAACTCCTGTCCTGCCAGCCCCAACACTTCCCATCCTAGGATGAATAACATGGCAGAGTATCAGAATAGGAGACAAAAAAGAAGGCATAATCACACTGCTGAACTATGAGGCATCCAGCTGATCTGCCACCATACCCTGCTGATACATTTACCCACAGCCTCCTTTTCTGTTGTAAGTAAACCTTTCTATTGTTATCTCACATCTGAGTTACATTTTCATTTCTTCATGTCCTGATTGTCCTTGTACTCTGGTCCCTCCAATCTTATCATTCTCCATCTTTTCCTCTTCCTCCTCTTTCCTTCCCCAAGATCTGCAAAAATCAACCATATGCTGTGGTTTAACAGCTTACTTCCTCTGAACGAACTTCCAAAGGGTATGAAATACATTTGTGCTCCTTTGTTTCATTTCTACATTCAAGGTAAAGAACCTGTCCATATTCTCCTCATTCTACTTTTTCTTGTCTACGTTCACTCTCGATGGAAAGCAATAATTCAAAAATAAGAAGAAACCATCAAATTATCTTTCGTATGGATGTGCTAAATTCTGCCAGAATTTATTTTGCCTTTGAGCTCAAAAACACAGGTCACCATACAGAGGCAGAGTGAACTAGTGGAATTGACCTATAATTAATATTTTACAGAGATAAATAGATAGGGAAAATCCTCTTTGATTCTCTCTTCTCTTCTTGGTCATCCACACTAGAACAAACCCAAACATTGATACAATATGTACTGTAAACTCTTTTGAATATCACTGTCAGTGGAATTGATATCACTCACTTTTTCCACAAAAGAGAAGAAATCAAACATCTCAAATAGAATACTTGTGCTATGCTTCCAACATAAATGCTGTAAACCTGGAGGCTGCTTTGACAAACACTTCAGTGTTATTAGTAGGCAAAAGAGAGGAGTGTTTATTAAAACACACATGACCCAAGGCAGCTGTGCTTAGACCATATGCATCCAGAAGTGGCAAACCAAAACTCCACGAAAGTCACTAAATACAAAACAGTCACCTTTCAAGGACAATGCAGTGTTTTCATACTCTCTGAGATTCCAAGATAAGCTTTAATATATATAAGCTTAAAATAGCAAGATTTATTTTTGTATTTACTCTTTTTCTAGTGAAAATGCCTTGCTCTGCTACTGTGTTTGTTGTGACTATAAAGACTACATGTCTAGCTTGCTGCAAAGAAAAGGTGATTTACTGACTGTCTAAGGGCAGAATAATGGCTGGCAATACACCAAATTGTTTGCTATCTGCAATAGAAAAAAAAAAATCCACTGTAAACCAGTGGATTTTTACCAGTTTGTTTTCTAAAGATATTATCTAGTCAACATACAAGTGAAAGTAGAACTAGATGTTATTCATTTTTCCTATTGCAACCTCAAAATTACCTCTACATATGAATGTGGGTCTGTAAATCAAATGACCTGACTGAAAAAGGAATTGGAATTGTGCATCCAGCAGAAAATCCAGTTTTCAAGAGTTTTTTGCTTCTGTTCTTGCTGTTCCCTCTGCATTCTCGTAGGCCACTGGGAAACTCATAAGCATTCCACTCATAGAAATGTTAATTAAAAGATCAAAGTTCTGAACAGAAATGGAATATGACAGGGTATACTATTTAGATGGATCCCTGATTTGACCTGATATGGTTGCCCTTACACAATGAGCAGTTTTGCATTACATATATTTCCCATATGCTCAATCACTCTGAATTTGAAGACAATAATGCACAGCTCTGCTTTGGCCCATGCCCAAGAAGTGCCTTGGGACCTTTATATCCCTTCTTGCCCTACACACTCACATACATGATCTATACGTAAGAACTCCAGGAAATCCTCATCAGAATCTTTTGGGACATGACACTAAACCATTTCTAAGTTAATGACCGTAAGACAAAAATGTAAGTAGATATAAATGATCCTCACAGCAAAGTGCATAATTTCACAATTTGTTAGCCAACATCTTGTTAAAAAAAAAAAAAAAAAAGATTTTTGTTTGATTGCCAGACCATCTTTCCTTTACATTACAAAACATCTGCTGATGAGGTGAAACATGGAAGCTGTTTAAGCCAGCAGGGGAGCAGATACATTAAGTGAACTAACTCAATGTGCCTAACATAACCCTGTGTTAGGGAGAAGCATAGTACTCTAGGGGGCCAGAATGCAACTGTCCACCTTTCAATAACATCATTACCTAGGGTGCATGAAGGGAAAGAGAGAGACAGAAAAAAAAATGTTAGACCTAATGAGAGCAAAGATGTGATGTTGGCTGCAATCACAACTGCACAGACAGCAGGGATGTAAATGGAGTTTAAAGCACTCCAAGAAAGGTGCTGTGCAAGTGTCTTGGGGATCTTACAAGAGAAGAGTTGAAAGGAAAGTGAAGTTCAAAAGAGCACACAACTTGATTGCACTGATGCCAATACGGCACAACATCCTGTCGCCATTAAAACCAATGGCAAAGCTCCCATTAATTTCCGTGTGCAGGGTCTGAAAAGAACATCAGTAGTTTTAGCGGAGAGTTTTTCCTCTTCAGGCTTTCAATAAAATGAATAGTTTTATCAGCTCATAATGAAACGAAGAATTTAAAATAAGATTTAGCCTTGCCATGGTCACCGTGAAAGATTTTGATCCCTGTGTGCTGAAGCTTTACGTCTGCAATTTCTTAATAAAGAAAAAAACAACAAAGAAAATAAGACTCAAGAATTCTGCAGATTGGAATTCTGTTACTGTTCTGTATACAACTTGTCCAAAATTGTACTTGGCTAAAGAAATCCACATGGAGAAATCAGCTCTGCACAGTCACACAGCCCCTCACATTTCAGATTCCAGGAAAGGTTGTTGTCCTTAAAACTGTCTGCATAAACCTTCAGACACTGCTTAACTTTTAACAAGAATGCATTACTGTGATAGTTTCAGGTGACAGATTCTGCTCTGTATGCTAAGCTACATTTGTAGAACTGCTGTTGTGTTACAATCCTGACAGGAATCAGGAGTCACTGGCTTGGTGTCTGTTACACACAAGAGGAAATGGAATAAAAAATTAACAGCTATGATAAGACACAGCAGGAGCAAATAAGACAGAATTGTATAGGAGCCCACAAAGAAAGTGGGGAGCTGTCAACAAACAAGGTAAAAGAGTACAGAGATAAATGTTATGACTCAGCTCTACATACACCAAGAGGCCCTGTACTGCTCTGTTATGCTTGGACAAAGACAAAAAGACAATTTGACTCATCAAATTCATTTAGAGCCACATTGGCTCCCAGCAGCCCTGCACAACAGTTGAGCTGCCAGAAGGAGGCCCAGGATTTGACACAAAAGGCCTCCAGAATGAGCACGGTGTCAACCTTGCTTCTCTGTCCTTGTGAGGTCCCTTTACATGGAGAAGGTAAGCATGTCTCACCATGTCTCACCAAACCAAATCTTCAGCAGCAGCAGCTTCAGACTGAGGTGAGCATCAGTCAGGAGGGATGTGAAGGTCTCCATCAGTGACAAGAGCTAGTAAGTTGGAGGGACTTAAACTAGGGAAAAGTTGGCTTGGAGATAATTTCTTCCATATCTCACCTCAACTAAGCAGCCATCTTGATTACCTTACTTTTACCAGAAACTGTGTACTCATAAGTGGGAGTTAATTATTCAAAAGAAAGAAGCAAAAAAGATAAAGTGCAGAGAGCATTTTCATGCTAGATTTTATTTTTAAAATCAAACCTTTGTGATGAAAAACTACAGAATTGTTCTGTAAGAGCTATCCCTAAGGGACAATCAACATGCTCACAACAAATTAAGGCCTATTTTTTAATATATCTGCGAAGTAACATGATATAGCAAAGTAGATCCAAATTTTTTAATAGACTTTAATAGAAAGAAAGGAAATGTTGCATTTTAATGGGAAAAAAAAAATCCATTTTCTTCAGAGTATTTATTCCATTTTCTTTAGACAACGTTACTTTTTAACTTTGTGATTCTATTACTGATACTCAGTAGTGAATAAACCAGAGCTGCAGAAAGGTATTTTAAATATTACATTTCCTTTAGGTATGGTATTAAAAGAAAAAGAAGCAGCCATTTTTTCCCTTAATTCTTAGGAGAAAATCTGATCTGAAGTACAATTTTAGGCAGTTATTGACTATCCAAATGAAGTTAATGGTGATCTACACAGAAATCATTAGCAATCCAACCTAATATTCTTAGGATTTACAGGATTTTCACCATAGGATCCTAAACAAACTTACTTTATAATTTATTTGTCTTTCATGTAGCCATGTAAACAGGAGGAACTCCAAGGAAATTTACTGCAAAGGAGCTGCTCCATCATAAGACTCACAGCAGTCATAGTATTAATCCAACATTTAATCTGAAAAACAGTCTTTGATGAAAAGCACTGCCTGATATATTACTATTTTTCACCTATAAAAGGTTTTCTTTTAATGCAGAAAGTTTTCATGCAGTTAAGTTTTAATTTTCAGATTATTCTTATTTATTTTTCTAGTTTTTCTTTATATAAATTTATTAAAACTTGAAGTATCACTGTGATCTCACTTATCTTAGCATACATCTGGAAAGGCTGCTATAGAGCAGTTTCTGATCTTTTTTTATCAGCTCGTGAGAAGATCTAGTTGGCTTGCAATTTCCCTTCTACAGACAAATCATTAGCAGTTTAATAGGAAGCGTGACATTTTCCATACTACACTTCATTCTAATGGGAACAAAGACTTGCATTTCTGTAACTTAATTATTCTCTTAAAATAATTCACTGGAATACCTCATAAAAAGGTAGAAGAGAGCTGTTTCATAGGAAGCAATATGAACTTCAGATAAATTTATGCATCATTTCCCCACAAATTATTCTTCCCCTCTTCTTTTGTCCAGTTCACATTCCTCCCTGAAAATACAGCTAAATTATATCACACTCAACACTAATGGTGACAGAATTAATTCCTTTCTGTATCAACCTATCCAAAATAAAACTCTGGCCTAGAGGTCTATCTAAAATTGAAAATACTCACTACATGAGTACATCTGAGCAGTTGGAACTACCCAGGCTATTACATCTACAGTTTCTGATATGACAGTGTTTTGCACACAGAAGCAGATATCTCACTTTTACTATTAAATCACAGAAACCTGAAAATAACACACATATTTAATGCACATATTAATTAACACTAGTTTTCAAATTTGCAGACTGGATATGCGACGTATCTAGTACCAATAATTTATTTTCACAGATCATAACTCCAGTGGCAGGGTTTTCAAACAGATGGAATTTCATAAGCCAGGACAATCACAGCATGGAACAACTGATAAACCCAAACAGTAGATTTTAATATCAAGCTCCTCTTCATATATTTTGGAGCACCAAACTCCACACATATTTTACATGTTTATTTATGCAGAATTGTTGCCACTAATAAAGACAACTTTATCATCATTAGTCCCTCTGGTAAGACTGACCAAAATCGTGTTAGATTTCACTGTCCTTTTTTGCTAATGTACATGAAATTTTCTCCTGAAAATTCATGGGAAATGTCTTTCAGAATTTTACATGAGAAAACAATTACTTTAATTCATCAGTTCTCTATCTTTACTTGAGAAAAATATGCGTGCACTTAGCAACAGGTATGTTTTAAAGATATTAACACATGGTCAGAAGATAAGTTACTTAAGAAGGTCCCTGCTTATCTCTCCAGATTTATTATCTTTCTAAGTAATCCACAGAGAAAAACTTGTAGTTACTCACAAGATTCTGTATTAATTTAACAATCCTTATGACCTACATCCTTTTACAAAACACTAAAAGTTCACAGGAAATAAGAATAAATCTTACCCCTAAATATAATAATATTCCATAGAACATAAATTTCCAGAAGAAGCATCGTCGAAGAGCATTAATAAGTTTGGGTTTTTTCTTTGAAGTTGCCAGCTCTCTGTCCCACTCTCTAAAAAGGAACCGAAAAACAAGGCCATTAAGTTGTGTGAGCAAATACGGGTCTATGGCTCTGACATACTTCAATTCGCTCAAGTATATCCAAGGAGATTTAGTTTAGGTGACTAAAGAAACAAAGCTTTTCAGAGACCCCAAAGACCTGATCTTCATTGACTTGATAGATCAATAAAAGTTCAAATGTAGTTCAGCCACACATTTGGCAGTTTTAAATACACAGCCATACATCACCCTGCAGGGAATTAATTCATGAAAAGGTCACACTGTATGTTTTAAAGAAACCTGGTGTACTTAATACCAACACACAAATAATAGGCAAATAAATGCTTTGGAGCTCTTCCAATCTGCAAAAAGAAAATACCAGCAAAGCGTAAGAAATGCGTATTTTCTACTGCATAGCATTAATTTTTTATTCCGTAACTGATCACTAATCAGAAGAAGTGCTATATATAAAAAGCATATGTTTAATCAAATCTCAGCCTACAGATTTAAGCACTCCTAAGAACTTAATCAGCTAATACTTTCCTTCATTTTTCAACAGAATATTTAATAACCAGAATATTCCATTTATAAATCCTTCTCTGTATGAAAACACATTAAGTATACCTATGCTATCAATACTTTCCACCAGTTTTGAATAGGTGTGTCATCCTGCACTTCAGTTTAGCAGCATTGTTGTAATCATGCAGATGGGAGCTGCCCCAGAATGCCAGCAAAACCTGCACCACACGTTTTGGGAGAGAGACTGGATTGAAGCCCTTCTGTTTATATGAAATAGTTCTAGATGCAGCACAGTTTCGGAGTTACACCCCACTGAAAAAGAATATCAAAATGTGATCCTTGAAACAAAGGTATTCCAGGAACTTTTCATACCTTTCCAGTTTTTCAGAAAGATTGTCAGCAGAGTCCGCAGAAGGAATCTGATAAATATCCGACAGTTCCAGTCGTTGTCTGTAACCCTTTTTCAAAATTGGTTTTGTCCATCTAAAGAAAAAAATAAAATAATGATGACTAGTTTCTGGGATTAATGGTAGAACTGCACTATCCTGTGTGACTATTTTGTCCAAAGCACTCAAATTATGCATATTTGCACACATATATGTACACACAGTATGATATAATATAATGCAGCTTTACATTGTATTTATTAAATTATACTGACAAACCCAGCATTAAAAGAATAATTGCATAATTGTTGCATTTAATTAGCTTGGGATTATGATTATGCCCCAGTCTTCCCATTTAGTCAGACAACAAGCAGGGCATTGAGTCCTTTGTTCCGTATTTGCAAATATCTACCACGTCCATACTAATGTTCATTTAACAAAGTTATTAAGATTATGAGACACAAGTCTATAATCCTCATAATTCAGTATAACGCAAAGGTATTTCCCAAGTGAAAAGCTATATTACATTCACTGCAAAGAGAGTATGTTTTAAGAAGCTGGAAAATTATCCTTCTTTTTCTGCAAAAATACTATGGTTTCAAATAAACCATTTGGGCTCAGCTCTGTCTTTGACATCACTTTATCTGACAAGTCCATGCAATTCACAGTATGCTACAGCAAAGCAAGCTATGAGAATCTACTTTGTAGTTGATGGTAAAAGATCCATAAGCTTCACTGCTACTGGAAACAGGAGCCAATATTTTCAGGAATGTGGGAAGATGGATAAGAAAAACACTTCTGAATTCAAAATAATATTGTTATATGAAAGTCTTTAGTGGCTACTGCACATGATAAATCATGTACAAGACAGCAGAAAGGACCAGTTGCTATGGACATTGTGCACATCAGGTGCAGGAATGGCTAATCCCTTCAAAAACAGCACCGTTAGTGACTGTCTTCATCAGAAACTCTGTATATGCAGATATTGTGGTAATCATAAAACAAATAAGTTATGGCACTCTAAACCAGTACTGCAGCTAATGCAAGTAAGCAGCAATACTTCCGAAGCAATCTTTTTAATTCCTAACACAGTAGTTAAGTAATATCCTTGCTGTGCTCCTCAATAATACTTTGAGACTGCAGTAAGCAGTTCCCAACTTGTCTTGACAAAAGAGAAAAGCTTTACATTTTCCAATCTTGTAGGTTTTGGGAAAACTATTACCCTGCTTTTCTCCACACATTTTATTTTGTTTATACTTTTGATTACCACCTATCTTGGCATTTTGCCATTGCTTGAAGTAACAAAATGTGACTGCAATCAGTAAGCAGAGTGGCTGTACTATCATTTGAGGGTAGTGGCATATTTAGCAAAGCTATTGTACTCCTAAGAACATCTCTTACTCTTCTTGGTGTTTAACTGGCTCTACTTACCAGTGCAATCTAAATCATCCCTAAGTCACACTCTTCTCCAAAGTCAACAAGTCTGAATCAAAATTAGTGCAGTCCTTGTCATTGTAAGTCTACTCATCAGAGCAGCTGTATCTACAGCAGACAAATTCTTCTAAGCAGCTAAATGAGTGGTACTGTCTCCTTCCAGGGATATTCTGCTCTGCAGTCAGTTTCTACCACAGTCTTTGGCAGGGTTTACACATCAGTGTTCAACTCCCACCTGACCTGGTCCTACTGGGACGTCCCACTTGAACCGATCTGTGAGCCATGCCATGTGCCTCAGGTCTGAGTGGTGGTACTGGAAGGATCTAGCTGTTGTGTGGTATTTGTCTGGTTGTGCTGTCAAGAACCATGTCAGACTGTATATATTTAATGAAAAAGAACATACATGAATATCTTCTAAAAACAAATTTTTTGCAGATTCAAATAGCATCCAGTTTACCATTATGCTCTGGATTTCTAGCAAAGTTTTGAAATGTAAAATGGTTGTATATTTATTTTAACCAGCAATGTCATCTGTAGTTATCCATGTTTCATTGTATTAGCTAAAACAGCTGAATCAGAGTTTGTCAATATGCCTCTTCTATTTTTAGGCTTAATAGAAATTATCTGCCAGCATTAACTCCAAGCTTTTTCTTTGCATGTCTACTGAGAATGCAAAATTTCTTTTGAAAGGAAGAAAGCAAGAAAGGAATAAGGAAGGGAGACAGATTGGCTTTACAGCATTATGTTAGCAAATGCCACCGGATTACTGGCTGGCATTTAATGAACTCTTTCACAGAGAAACCTGTAGTGCTGTCAGAGTTTTGCCACTTACTAGGAATGTTATTATGGGTACACACACACGAAACCCAGCAGGGGACAAGTTTCAAGGGTGTACAGTAGGAAAGAAGAAAGAAAGAAAAACAAGTTCCTCCATATTAATTGCCTGGTAGCAAAAAAATACCTTACGCGTTTGATACATAAATATCATATACACAACGTTTGTACTTCTCTTTAGTTATATTTCTAACGACCATCTCTTTACCACACACCTTAGAAATATATAATAGATCTTTCTTTACAGCTATTTATTTCTCTAGCAGTCTCACTTCACTCAAACAAACCGTACAGAAAGGACAGATGTCTTTGGCTTCCCAGAGAGTATTAACACACACTGTTGACTAGTCAATAGGATTTGACTCTCCCTTTAGGCTGCTTTGCGTGTCACCAAAGACAGAAAGAGCCTCTGTGTTGCTAAGCCAACCGTCCAGATCTTCCTCCCAGGCACAGGAGCTCCCCAGGGACAGCAGACCCTCTCTAACCCTAAGGTACCGCTGCTCCAGGACAGCCAGTCCACAACAGCCAGTCCACACTGCTGAGGCCTGCCCAGCAGAGCAGATGTCTGGAGGGGAACCACGTGCACAACACAGTGATATATCTACTGAGCTGCAGAGAGGCAGATGTGGCTGCACTTCTTTCCCTCCTGAGGTTTTTACCTGTTGGTAAAAAACTAGAAATAATGCCTGTAGCTTCTAAGGGAGAGAGCCCAAACCTTGGTGAAGATGAAGCTTCTATCTTACCCCTTCTTTTAACACTTCGGTGGAAAAAAAAAATCAATCCATGATTTTGATGCTTTGAAGCCCAAGTTTTATGATGTGTTTTTAGAGCCACTAGTTCCCACTGACAGTAGGAAAAGATGATGGCACCACACAGATCTCAGGCATTCCTCAAAATCCAAACTAGACCAGATGCCATGAGAGCCTCACATCCAGTCCTCCCCCAAAAGATGCCCATTGCTGCAGCAGCGGAACAAACTGCGAATTGTAGCTTATGTGATACTGGAGGTGACAGTTCTGCCATGCCTGAAATGCATTTGCACCACCAAACCTCTTCTGAGAGCTTCCTGCAAGTAAGCCAAGCAAAGTGGTTCTAGCTCTGCATGGCCCTCACTAATGGGTGGCACAGCCTCACAGCTGCCAGGCACCACAGCCTAACTCCAAGGCCCTGGTTGCCCTCAGTGCAGTGGGGCTGAGGTTGGCTGATTTTGCTTCAAACAGTAGGTACCCTGCTGGAATAGCTTTCAGAGTATATATAACACCTTCAGCACTTTTTCCTTTAAAAAAGAAACAAATGCAATGTTCTGAGAATAACATTTACATGTAATTATTGCAGAGCTTCAAAAGAAGGTAAAAGCTAAATAAAGATAGCACTCATTTCCACTTTCTTTTTTTTTTAATATTCAGACTACTAGCAGAAATGCAATATATTTCCTTACATTCAGTAAGGTGGCCTAAGTATTTCAGCTTGTAGAACTACTATAGGAGCTATTTTTGAGTAAAAGAACTATCAAATACCACAGTAGAAATGATGGGTTCTAAATGGATTTGCAACATTTTCAGCATATATGCACAATTAGACAGGCTAGGAGAGAAAGTTTCACCTTCATTCTTTCTCTGTTGTAAGTGCCATAGCAGAAGTATAAGATAAATAGTTTTTTCCTGCTCTTTTAAAGACACTTAAAATGGACAAAGGAGAGTTTGTATCAGCAAAACTGTTGCTGAGCTGAACTTGAAGATGATCATTGATGTGACACCAACTACCTTCACTCAGTATAGTACTCCACTATCTTAGCCATGCATTTGCAGATATATTTCATAACAAATTAATGCACAGCTGCACATTACATGCTTTAACTCTTCTCAAATCTGTAATTTGTTCCAGTGGCAGCAACTGGGATCTTATCAGAGGTTCACAAACTGAACAGATGTGTGGCAATTTGAGCAAGGGAAAGGGAGGAAATTATCTACTTAATATAAATACTACGAATCAAAAGGTAAACTGCCACTATAACAATAAGTAATTAAAGCATTGGGCTGCTTGCTTTTTGTCATCTTCTCTGCATTCTGGTATTTGATGCTGCCAGTTATCAGTCTGACTCTTGAAAGGTAACGAGAAAATGCCTCATATCTTCCAATTTCTAAAATCTTGGACTCTGAGCAAAGCAACACTGATGGTATATTGGTTTTTGTTTTGTTTTGTATTCATTACCTCCAGAGAAATAAAAGCATCACAGATTTCAAAGATTAACCTTAAATTGAGTTAAGCTGAAAGAAGTAAATATGAAAGATCAGATTGCCTCCAATACAATACAGGTTCACATTCTTTATTTTGAAAGTTGGAACAAGTTTATAAAAAGATAAGTAACAACATTAAAACACAGCATGAGAAAATACCTGAAACCTGTCATTTGGGATTTTCTCCTAAGGCACAACCTTGCTCCCAGATTTAAGGTGCCAGTTCTGCATAGATCACCCAAGTACTGCCTTCCAGGAGCAATCCCAAAGGAAGGGAAGCTTACCCATATCTGAACAGCAAGAAGGTTCTGGTTTCAAAGAAGAAAAAAAACAACTATTCTCAAAATTATCTTAAAAGTCTATTTAATTTCTCCTAATTTTGGAAGCTTCCTGACATAGTTTCGGTTTAGTCCCAAGCTGGCTGTGAAAATGTTCATGCGAATCCTTTTGTTTGTATGAGACTTAGTGAAACATAAACGCAGCCCACAAGTTCTTGCTCATACAACACAGGCTTGCCCTTTCTTACTTAATTTAGAAGGCATAATGGGACACTTCAGTATCCAGAGTCAGGTTTGGCATCATTCTGCCCCTACAAACACTGTATCCACTACATACATACCCTGCTAGAAAAATATAATAAAAATAAAGAAGACTACAACTTACATAACTCCTGCAACAAGTCGCACTGTTGTCACTGGTTTGAAAGCATATTCAAAAAATTTAGATATTTGGAGACTGAAAGAGCTGATAATTGTTCATTGTAGAAATATGCTGAAATAATTTTGCCACACTAAAAACACCCACTTGCAACTGAAGCCCTGGGTAACTGGTCTTCAGAGATATAAATCACCCAGAGAAGAGTGATTTGCTACAGAAGGTTAGCACTTCTGCTGGTCAGATTAAAGACACAGCATCAGGCTGAGACAAGGACTTAAGTTACAGTTAAATTACAAGTACAGCCTTAAGTTACGCGGCTGAAATGCTTTCAGGCTAGGAGAGTAAGCATTCTTTTTCTAATTCTTTTCACAGTTTATACTCAGACTTCCTAAAGAGCCTCCAAACTTGTAGGCATGGCGTACCTTTGGGGCTGACCTTCAGAAGTCCTGAAAGCTCTCTGTTTCATAGAGGTCTGAAGGGTGGGCTGCTGAGCATGTCCCTAGGAACATCTGTGGCTACAGACAAATGATCAGCACTGCAGTATCATAACAAAGAGGGCTGATCTGAAAGTAATGCCTCCTATGTTATTATGTTGGTCCACAACTCAGAGGCAGATGTTGGTGGTACAGCAGTAGAGGTTTAGCCTTCCCAACAACATCCCATTACATTTTGTTGCTGTGTGACAGATGGCAGCAGAGAAGCAGTCTGACAGAATGGCATCTGACATGGAAGGACGTATGAAGCAGAGGTGTGTTGCTGAATTCCTCCAAGAGGAAACAATTGCATCCATTGACATTCATTGATATTTGCTGAACATTTCTGAAGACCAAATAGTGGATATCAGCACACTGAGGTGGTGGGTGGTGCATTTCAGAAGTGGCAACAGACACAGTGAGTCACCTCCACTGGTGCAGATTTTTATGAGCGTGGCATGAGGGCTCTTTCTTGACCATTGCTGGTGAAAATGCACAGCTAATGATGGTGACTATAGTGGTTGAAAAATAGTGTTTTGTATCTGGGAGCTGTATCAAATGGTGTAATGGTGTTATTATGCTCTTTGTATAAGTTGTAATTTCCATGGAAATAAATGGGAGGCATTACTTTTGGAGTGACTTACACATGTGTAGCAGCTACATCTATGCCTGATATTCTTTAGCAGATAGGATTTGCAATTACCTGGGATTACCAAAAGTCAGGTCCTCAGGACTAAACCCACACAGGGCCTTAAGAATGCAGACTAAGAAATCTGCCTTGCACACATGCCTAAGCAAGCTGTCACAGCAACTGAAACATCATAGTAAGCAATTCAATTTACCTTCCCCTAGCTGACTATGCACACAGGCTCTCAGAAAAGAAATGGCCAAATGCTAAATTTATGTATTTATAGGACACGCTCCAAATATTTGCTGGATATAAGATACTTGCCCTCCAGAGCGAAATCCACTGCCATGAATTTAGGAATTCAAGACAGTTTCAGGGTAAGTTCTGAGGATAAACATGCATGGTAAAACCCACAATTTTCTAGGAAAATAAGTACATAAATTCATCTCTATTCAGAAATCAAAAACTTAAGTACCTTCTTTTTTCTAAACACAGTGCTAAAATACCTGGCTCAAGGATAGAGCAGGTTCCATTTTTAAGCCACTATTTATACACCAGTCTTACTGGAAAGAATACTTCCTGCAGTAGGTCTAGCCTATGGGTGTTCAATCAACCAGTGTGACCTGGGCCACACTGAGTGAAGACGAATTGTCTTGGTCCACATATAAAATATATAATATAGTTAATACATATAAGTGACAACAATTCTTTTATTATTTTTTATATTACTTATTAATGTATAAAAAAAAGAAGGCTATAAAAACATGAAACTAATGAGTTGCACGCATGTGGCCTAGCCTTAGTTCTTTCTCTATGTGAAAGAATTCAACCTAATTCTCATGAGAATGCCTTCTTGAACCAGAAACTATTTTGGTAAAGGCACCACCAAATGTTACACTTGAAAACATGTCATTGAAGAAAAAAATAAATAAAATAAAATAAAGTATTAAGAATGAATCAAGCTGAAAACAAAGAATAACCATGACTATAGCTCATGAGTCAAGAACTCTCAAAACTTCAGTCCTGGATGCTATTACCCACCCTGAAGGCTTTCAACAGACTTCAACTTCATAGGGAGCGCCCTTAGAAGAGAAATAGGACTTACATGCAAATAAATTTCTTACCCACAAGAGTCACAACGCTTTAACTGAGCCAGGGAGAAAATTAAAGCACCTTGAAGAGATTGGACAGATACTGTTCATACACTGGCAACTAGTCCTACCTCCCAGAAGACATAAGAGGGAAGGATACATAGTATGTAATTCCATTTGCTACCCCTCTTAGCACACATACAGTGGAAGAAGGAATTCAGCATATATTCTCATCATACCACTGCTCTTGGTTCTAGGAAACGCTGGATAGGTAACCATATGAAAAGGTCGCAGGTTGATCCTTCTAGAATTTGGAAAGAAAAAGCATCTAGAGTAGGGGTGCTGGGCTGAGCTCGTGAGAAGAGAGCATGAAGATGGCTTCATTTGAATTGCTTATCTGGATTTAACAATGAAACAGGCACTGAACTGCTCGGTCCTGACAAGACAGTTGTCATACATGGTACGTAGAAAAGCTGAAAGTATATGCCTAGAGAGTTGCATGAGAGCGTAATGATTGCCTTTTTGAACTTTTGAACTTGAGAAAAAAAAAAAATATTGCCCCAAAGTTCTGAAAATCCAGTGATAACTCTCTGTTGCCTATACCCAACTATAAATTAATTATACCTGCATTCATTAAACCATAATGATTCTTCCTGACCTCCGTTTATCTACAATAAAAACCAAGTGGCAGCAAAGTACTCTGCCTTGTTTGCTACAAAAGGTAAGGCCTTGACCCTGCAAAATCCTATAACACACACAGCTTTGTTACAAAGACAAGAAGGAAGCTTCACAAGGAATATGAAGAGAAGCATATCACCATCTGCATGCTCCTATAGAATAGTCTGTTTTCTTTAAACAAGACAAGAAGTTGCCAGTGCACACATAAATGCCTTCCCAGGGGTTTCAAATGAAAGACATAAACAAACTCCAAACATGGAGTATGGAAAATAAATCAAAAGGAAACTCTGAAACCTCGAGCAGTTAGCATCTATGTTTTGTGTCATACTAATGGAAGATCTCAAACCACTTGCGTTCACACTTCATGTCTGAACCATCAAAACTCAGTTTCTAAAGCGGAAACTGTTCACATTTGAAGACGAAGTTGATTTTTGTGCCTAAGTACTTTCTATCATTGTCACCCTAAATCTCTTTTGTTGCCCTTTCAGCCCAGACAATCTTGAAAGTCCAACAAAGCGGCAACATTTCCCTAAGTTTTTTCTTCTTGTATGCACATAAGAGCTTCTCACTTTTTAGTAAAACAAATTAAGAAGAAAAAAGAACAACTACAAAGAATGCTGAAATGTTCCAATTATCCTCTTAAGAGCAAATCCCTCCATTCTAACTTCAACACGTTCAGCCCTATCCCTCTACTGCAGATACAGGAGATGTGTTGGAGCAATAAAACCTTGTAAACAGGTTTACAGACATCAGTATCAAGAAGTTGATAACACCTCATGAAATATTAAATAAATATTAAAAAACATTATATTTATCCACGAGATTTTCTGAATAATACTAACACACTTTTGTAACCTTCAACTCAACTGCATTATAACCAGCTTGTTACTTCTCAAGTAATTCCATGAGAACTGACCAGAGAAGTTACTTCACCAAAGCATTCATCATCTCTGTTGTACTTGAAAAAAAATATTGTACCATTATTGGAAAAAGCCATCTTTCTCCATACACACCAAAGAAATAATTGACTACTTGTTCCAGATACAATGTCCTTTGGGTTCTATCTCACTCTTTCATGGAACTAAAGTACATACTGAAGTATAGACATGCCTTGAAATTCTTTACTGAATAGCATCAATTTAATAAACCATTGATGTATGTACATTCAGTTAAAATGCTGATAAAATATTCTGACATCCTAGAAAGCCTTGTTCCAATCTAACGCATTAATTACTGCATTGTGGATGTTTCCATTTGAGTGGACTGGAAACAGTTGATACTGATATGTAGCAAATGTTCTGACTTTGTAAGGCTCATTACAGAAAATATACTCCAAGCAGTATGAAATTCTTACACCTTGATGCATTTTTGCTCTGTGATAGTTTACCTTTCAATAGTCTTTAGTATTGATATGGATCTACCCCTGATGAGACAAGAACTGCTGGAGTCCTTGAGGATTGAAACATTTTGAAATAAGCTAATGTGTGTCATAGCCATAAATAATGTGTGACTTTAAAAGATACATTGATTTCTTTATTTTTAAGAGAAAGACATTCTTTCTGCCAATTTGGCTGTAATACATTTTCTTACCTTTCGGTTTCTGCTTTTGTGATTTTTTCAAATCTTTCAAGTAATGTTCATAAGAAACAAAGGCATTTGCAGTGTACTTGTCAAAATGCAAGTAAGCAAAACACTTTGTAATTAATAGACACATCATTGAGAACATATGGGTCTTCACACAGTTACACTTTTAGCTGTTCTCACCCAGTGAACTGAATGTGTACTTTAAAGGATTGATTTTTCTGTGACATACAGTTATTACAAAGTTTTGTAAATAAGTTTATCTGCTGTAGTCAGTATTGATCACAATTATCTCTTTTACTTCATATATTAGTTATTATCACTTCATTTACAGTAAGATAGTTGGTGCAATATCACATCTCCTCCGTGATACGTAGGATTTAAACGGCATTTAATCGACTTGAGAACTCGGATTTTAAAAGACATCGGATCTCAGGATGGTTAATTATGCACTTCCTGAGCATGAGCTGCATCTGGTTTCAGCCATGGAAACATTAACTAAGGTCAGAATCAGAAATACATTTACTTTATCACATTGGAATCTTTCCTTGATGCCTTCCCAGGTTCTAGCGGAGAACGCTAACAAAAGCTTTACAAAGAAATAAAATGAAACACAACAAGTGGCTCCATGAGCACTAAAGTCACTATGTAGCCTTCTCTCCCACAGATTTGTATCTTAATACTTGAGGAAAGAACTAACTGAAGCTTATTCTATGGATTAATTTATACGGGGTTATTCCCATCATCCACATTTTCTGGATCTAACAGCATTTGAAGGCAGGTACAGCTGCACTCACTGCAGCATCTGTACCAGACTTCTCTGGGGTCCTCACCTTTGCCTGGAGGGTTATAAAGTCTCAGAAACCGCTTATGTTCGGGGTTCTTCCCTGCAATCACACCTGGTTAAAGATGAACAACAGAGCTCAAAGTGGGGGAGGCTGGCAAAACAGCAATTCTCTAAGGGCACTTCCTTTACGAAACTTTTTTAAACGAAAAAAAGAAGAAGAAGAAGAAGAAAAGCCCAGGGCAACCTGCTGAAGGGGCAAGTTATCCCAAAAGCTTTAGAAAGTGAGTTAACAGCCCTCGGTTACTCGGCCAATGTTATGGTTTTATACCACGTGTTCCCATTTCAGTCCCCATGCTCTCCCTTTTAACATTTCCTCCCACCCCTCAGCGCTGTGTGAAAGACCCTCGAGGAACAAAAGAGGAAAGCAGCTCCTTTGGAAAAGGGCAAAACTGACGGCATGTGGGCTGCTGCCAGCCGGATTGTTTGCTCATTCCAGCTGGCAGCGTTACCTCGAACAATGTCAGGTAGAGCGCGTTCAGGCTTCTATACCGACTTATAGAGCGCTGTTCACCGGTGTTGGCATTGGCTCCTTCTCTTTTTATTTGTTGTTGTGCGAAAGAAAAGGCGCCAGGGACTGAACTAGTAAGAGAACGCTCTCAAGGCTCACAGGGAACTCCCTCCAGTAAGATCGCGTCTTGCGGTCGCACGCCGAGCAAACGCTGAAGCCCGAGGAGCCGAACGGGGGAACGCTCGCTCCGGGAGCGCTCCCCGCCGCCCCCCGCCCTTCCCGTGCTCTCACCGTTTACGATGAAATAACAGATCACCTTGTTGAGTAATTTACCAAAGGTTGCTCAAATTATGCCATAAATTAATTTGTCCGGGGCAGGTGAGGGTTTACGACACCTGACAGTTCGAGACCGCTCGGTGCTAAAACCCCGCGACAACAACATGCAAGAGAAGAGATAGGATCCCATCGTTGGGCCGCAGCTCCCACCGCTCACCCCGCGGAGCCGTTCAGAGCCGAGCGGCGTCCCGGCCGCCGGGAGGGAGGGGAGGGCAGGGAGCGCAGGGGAAGGGAGGGCGGGGAACGGGGAGCAGAGGAAAGGAGCCGAGCCCCGGGGAGCCCTGCGCCGCACGTGTCCCGCCGCGCCGGGGCTCCCACCTGAAGAAAAGTTTGGAGAAGATGTTCGCCTTCTCCAGGGGGGACCTCTGCATGGTGCCCGGCGCTGCGCTGCGCTGCGTTGCGCGGCGCGGACGGCGGCGGCCGCTAATCGCTCACGCCCGGCTCGGCTGCTCCACTCCCGCGGCTCTCCCACCTTATCCGCTCGGGCCGCTCTGATGTCATTGCCTGCCTCCTTCCCCTGCCCCTCTCCCCGCCTCTGCTTTGCCCAGGTTCAAAAGCGGGAGGGTTGCGGCGCCGGCCCGCGCTCTGCCTCCTCCGCCTCCTCCCCCGCCGCGCCCGGCACCCGCTGCCCGCGCTCCCCGCCCCGGCTCCCCTGGGCAGCGCTCTTCCTGCCCGGCCCTGCCGCTGTGCCGCAGAAGCCCCTCGGGGGACACCGCCGCTCCAACCGGGGCCTCCTGCCCTGGCTGCGGCGCGGCGGGTCGGGGCGCCGAGGGGAGGCGGCGGCGGCACACCTGCGCCCGTGCGCATCGACGGCGGGACAGAGCGGGCACAGCGGACAGACGCCTTGGGATCCGCTTTAAAACACGCACACGCGTGCTGCAGTCTTTCAAATTTCGTGCAGCCACAGCTACACGAACCTAAAGGAATGGGAGCTGGAGCACATCCTTATAGAGTTCAATCTGAAGAGCCAGGTTTAACAGTAAGACTGTTTTTGTAATTCTGGATGCATTCTGTACAAACAGGGTCCCTGCCGCCAAGGACAGCACAGTGGAAAGCATGCTTACAAGAAGACAAAGACGGCCAGAGGCAGGAACAAGAACTTATGCTTTAATGCCGCACACCAGATAATTTTATTCAATGCTTTAATGTCAAAGTTACGAACTCAGTTTTCCTTTCACTTCTATAACTTGAAAAAATATAGATGGAATAAGGCCATGCTTGCCTAAGCATGCAGCTGTTCCCCATTGAGCTAGATCCATAAACACGCTAGTCTGTGCTCTTATAAACTGCACTACAATTAACTGCAATACAATTAAAGCTCCTGTTTCTCTTTGTAAACTTTGCAGGAGTTTTTTATTTCGCCACTTCTTTCTACACCCCACCGTGATTTCATAAGGAATTACTCTGCCTCAGCAGTTCTCACAGATCACAGACAGCAGAGAGGTGCCCCTTTCCCTGCCATCGCACCGGGCTCCTTCGTGCCTCAGAGCTCCCATGGATCCTTCCCGACTCTGCTTTATTAATGACAAAACCAGTAAGAAACACAGAGCAGGCAGGGCTCCAGGAAACTGCCTACACTTTATCATGTCTTCAGACAATGCGGAGAGGCAGGACCAAGTCTAGGCGGGCTTGGGGACAGTAGAGCGGAGCCCTTCGGCATCCTGCCACCTAGCGGAGCCGGCCCCGGGCCGGCAGTCACACCGCAGCGCAGCGCTCGGCAGCCTCCTCTGGTCACAGTTCTCCCGGCCCGCCCGCGTTTGGCACTGGGCTGCAGGTGGGCCTCGGCTGGAGCAGTGACAGCAGGTCGGCCTCCCTGCTCCTCCGCACTCGGTGACAAGGATACTCAGCTGGGAAATAAGGTTAATAAGATGTCGGAGTATCACAGAATCACAACATTGTTAATGCTGGAAAAGACCACTAAAATAATCCAGTCCAACCATCAGCCCATCACCATCGTGCCCAATAAAACGTATCTCCATGTTTCTTGAACACCTTCAGAGATTGTGACTCCACCTCCTCCATGGACAGTCTGTTCCAATACCTCACCATTCCTTTGAAGAGATATTTCCTAATATCCAATCTGAACCTCCCCTGGTGCAGCTTGAGGTCATTACCTCTCATCCTATTGCTGTTACCTGGGAGAAGAGGCTGACACCCACCTCACCACAACCTCCTTTCAGACAGTTATAGAGAGCAGTGAGGTCTCCCCTGAGCTCTTCTTCTCCAAACTAAACAACCCCAGCTCCCTCAGCCGCTCCTCATAAGTCTTGTGTTCCAGACCTCTCACCAGCTTCATTGTCTTCCTCTGGACACTGTGAGCCAGTCCAAGCAATATACACTCTACTGCAGACTCTTTGTCTTTCCAGCCTCTAGATTTCTGGTGCATGTGAATAAGGCAGAAGCTGCACACTGGGTTAGATTTTTTTTTTGTAATTTACTTTAGAAAGTGAGGTATGTTGGTCACGTAAAATCTTCTGTGGATCAAGTTTAGACTACTACAAATGTCAGTGGCTGATGGAGTATTTTTGAACAACGTATCTCCCTTCTTGCTGGTACCACCCAGGATGACTTACGGGCATTTGTAGTAAATTTGGGACTGACAAAGACATCCCCTTAGTGGTTATTGATTATGCCATTTTTTTTACATGAAAAATTCTACTGCCCTTTATATGACAAGCTCTCTAATTTTGAACAATTCTTCTTGAGACTTTGAATAGCTCCTTAAGTACCAGCAATTGCCCTGTTTAGCTTGGCAAACACCTCAGCTACTTTCGCCTCTGTCCCGCACAGTCTTAACTACCTGCATTTTACAGAATTCGTTCTTGCCATTTTTCTTGAACACTTCCTTAATGTTTCCACTGATACATTTCCTTGCTTTTTTTTTTTTAACATTTTGTAGTTTTAGAACAATGATTATTTGTAATCTTGAACATACTCCAGCTGACATGAATGTGAAACTTGTCATTAGCACCAGCGTGAGTAGGAATAAACTGTATTCTTTCTGTTCTCCCTGGTGACTGAAATACCTCCAAATTTAGTATTATCTATGAATTTCATTAATATGACCATCTTTCATTTCTACAGAAATACAGCCTGGTGTGACAACATCTACTTTATCTCTTACTTGCATCCACATCCACCATCTATCTGACTATACTCCGTCTTTCTGAAGAAAATGTAGTGAGCCTGAGTTACTGAGCGAGCTGGCATGTTAAGGAGAAAATGAGTAAAATCTTGCTTGCTGTATCACCACTGCAGTGACTGGCAGGGCTAACTCACCTAATGTGCAGTGGCCAACCTGAAGTAACACTGGGAAGCAGAATGGCTGGCTTGCACTTTCACATCCACTGCAACTGAAAGCTTATTCTCTGAGGACTGCAACTCTGGCCTCTTCCTTGCCCTGGGGTAAATGTTCCCGGCCCAATTCCCATCAAGGAACACCAGATTGAGCGTGAAGCTGCATTGGGCTTCAAACCCCACCAGAGTAATGCATTTTCAGCAGGTCTGAACTCAGTAGAAAGAAAAAAATAGCACTGTGTCAAGAGGTAAGAGAGGAGGAAGACAAGGCAGAGGGAAGATTAGATTTATCTATCACAGAATCACAAACTTGAATTTTGCATTCCCTTTTTTAGATGCAGCTTGTACCTTAGGAATTCCAGGCCAACTTTCAAGAAAAGAGGAGGAAATTAGTGATATTTGAATTTTTCATCAGCTAACATCATTGGACAAAAGGATGGAAGCTACAAAGAGAAAGAGAAAGCACTATCATATTAAATATCATCTCCCTAGAAAGCAACACTGAGAAACTGACAAAAGTATCACTCTAAGTCTCTGATTTTTTGTTCTTGCTTAAAATGGAAAAGTATTTTGCTCGTTCTGAAAACTAAAACATCCTTGACAAAACAAACAAACAAATAAACAAACCTGGTTCTATGCTGCACAGATAGGGAGAAAGAAATCAGATATCAAGGTAAAGCTTATTTTCTTTGGTCAGTAGTTGAAGCAATCAGATCTATAAATCAATTTCATGCTACTAACTCAATTCTAACTCAATTTTTTCATAATCTTTTAATTAATTGGAAACCGTTTTGGTTGCAATAATTCATTCAACCCAAAGAAGCCACATCTATTCATCAAATTTGCTTTAATTAATGCAGAGGATTTGATCCAAAACCTGACAATGGTCGTTCCCTCAGGCCTTCCTGTGCCCAGCTGGACTTAACACACCTGAGTTCATTTCCTCATTCCATGCAACTACAATAATGGTTGGAAGCCTCGGCTCAAATCTTCTTAGATAAATACCCATAAGACATGGGTCAGCTAGAGCTTCTCAGTACCCCTTGTGAGATGGCTTGCCTTCACCTGTCATCCACCTACCCTGTTCCAAAAAGTTTTCTACACGATAGCTTACAAATATCGATTTTTAGTTGTCAAGTCCCCAGAGCACTCTCCTTGTGGATAAATTAGCAAGATAACACTTTTCATTTTGCTTGTCAGTTTTTGCATATAGCACTATGATTTCCAAAGACTTTCTCCATTTCCAGGAAATAAAATGAAAACTGGATCATAACCAAGACAAAAGCTACAGCAGCATTCACAGATATTTACCAGGCAAATAATTTTTTAGTAATACTTCTGCAACACAGAAGTATTACGGATGAACAGAGCCCTATCTTCAGATGCAGAAGAAGCCAGACTGATAGTTTCTGGGTCTATTCACACCGGCAAGATCTGCATTCCAATTCATTGTCTTAGTGCTGCTAGAATTGCTACAACCAGTGCTTACAGTTGGAGATCGATATTCTTAATCAAAGTGCGTGGATACTCGGCAAACCGAGTCATGTATACTTTCCCACACTACATCTTCAATATCTGTCTAAGTCAACTCAATACATTGTTTCTGTAAGTCTTGAACACAGCTTAATATTCCCGGTGGACAACACGGACCTTCTACCAAGCATATATTTCTCTGATAAAAGGTACAGAGCTGGGCAGTAAAGCACTGTGAAATTAGTATATATCTTATCCTGGAGGGGCAAAATGGGCAGGAGACCGTATTTTTCATAAGCTTACAAGGACATTATGAAAGGAAAAGCACTGATGATACACCACTGTTCATAAGAACAGAAGAATCGACACTGGTGTTCCTCTAGTTTTTTCCAGGTCTGTTAGGACACTGCATCTTCAACTGTTAAAGAGGAAAAGTTTATCACAAGAAAGACAAAAACTTAGCCAAGTTCTCTAAATAGAGAAATTAGTTGCATCTCGATGGAAAAAGAAAATCAACCAATAACTGTCTACCTTCAAGGTATCTGAAGCAGCAAAGCTTTTATAGGAGTGTATCAAGTTACTGATAATAGCAACTGGTAAGTTCTTAAGGGAATAATAACACTATGGGAATAAATACGTCTCTCCACAACTTTTAAGAAAAAAATGTAAGTTAACATTTCTAGGGCAGTACATGCAGTTCTTCACATTATTAACTGAAACACTAACCAATGACTAGTTTGATTGGTACTGAGTTTGCAGAGGTTGACTATAGATATGATCCAGATAAACTCCTGGCACTGGCTGCCCAGAGAAGCTGTGGATGCCCCATTTGTGGGGGCACTCAAGGCCAGGTTGGAGGGTGTCCTGGGCAATGTGATCTAGTGGGTGGCAACCTGCCCACAGCAGAGGGGTTGAAACCAGATGATCTTTAAGGTCCCTTCCAACCAAAACCATTCTAGATTATTCAGAAGATTTGAAATTACATGCAATTTTCAGTGAAAATTTTTAACATCACACTGGAAAGAACCAGCAGACAAAAGTCAGACGTGTTCAGATGTTGCCTTTTGGTCTATGAAGTTATCAACAACTGCAATATCTTTTTCAAACTGGAAGTTATTTTAAAGCATTTTGAAAATTCTGATGAAGAATAAGGAAAATATAAACTGATTATTTCATCCACCAGCACACAATTTTGAGACAACTCATTTCCATTTATACTGTCAAAATCGAATGCACGAAAACCAGTAAAAACTTTCAGATTTGTTGAAAAGTAATCTTGATCTGCCTTGCTACGTGATGTCCCAATGTACTCATTGAGATTTTGATGACTTAACTCATGCTGAGTACAGTCCTGAAGGAACTAGAATCCTTCCCAGAGAAGAGGAAGTTTAGACTGTGCGCTCGATTATGCAACAAAGTCACGCTACTGATTTTTAAGGCTAAATGCTAAAAGAATTGTTCAAATGATGATCACTCTACTGGCAGTAACCCTGAGTAATACTAAGATTCGTGAAAGGTTTTGTCAGCTAGGACAGTTAATCAGAAATGAGGAATGTCCTGCAGACAGGGCATCTGCATTTAAATAAAAAGAAAAAAAAGTGACAATTGTTGATACACACACACACACACACACACACACACACACACACACACACACACATATGAAGTTAATAAAAAAGAGAAAACTTTGAATTAAGCTGATTTAGCAGTATAAAAGAAAAGTTATCAGATATTGGGGGCACAGTCTTGTACTTCAGACTTTGTAGAACATATTTACTTCTTTTGAAGCTGCAGTAGAAAGTAAGCTGGAGAAAGTTTTCTAAAGACTTCAGGGTTTGTTTGCTTTCAGTCAAGAATAAATGTGAAAGGAATTAAGAGCCTGAGAAGCCAAGCCTGACAAGTTTGCAAGGTTTATGTTTCCAAAGATAGTTTTAACTTCTTCCTCTTTGTACTGTCATGTAATAATCCTAGAACAATGATATCATTGAGGTTAGAAGGGCAGAAATCCAAGACTGATATCTTACTACAATTCAATAAAAGGCACGTCTGCTGTCTTAAACAGCCGAACAACGAAGATTATTGAAGCTAGCACAGAGGAAAAAGCTCCTAATTATTTACAACTGAATAGAAGTGCAAGAGCTTGAGTTGTGTGCTGGTGGATGAAATTTGCATCTTCTATACTGAAATCTGACCGTAAAAAATAACACAGTATAAATCCTGCCATGTGAATTCACATGTTGCAATGAATACTTAATCCGTTGCTTTCTAAAAGTGGGTTTTGTGTATAATATTCTTGCCTAAAATTATTCCCTATGAGTCTCAATATTTTCTGATCTTAATAGAACAAATTTGAAGTAAACAATGCCATTACTCAAGCCACAGAAGAACAGTAAGTCTTAGCATTTTTTCTCTGGTCCTGAAAAAAACTAAAATTGCTTCTGCAAATGAGCACAGAAGGTCTCTCCAGTAAGGAAGTTTTACCTCTGAGTAAAAATAAAAAAATTGAAGAGAAATAGGCACACCTCTGAAGATATCCAAGGGCATCAAGCTCATTGAGGGAAACAAGGATGCAGATGATGTCTGACATGAAAATAAAGGAGCTGACATATAGTTCCCCTTTCTCCATGCACTCTTCATAGTGTTCTCAGCCCTGGTTCAGGGCTGTCGGGCACTGGCTCGTCAGGGCAGTGGTCACAGCACCAAGCCTGCCAGAGTTTGGAGCATTTGGACACTGCTCTCAGACACAGGATTTGATTTTTGGATGTTATTGCGAGTTCCTCCCAACTCAGTATATTCTATGGTTCTATGATACTATCTCTAGAGGAATTGCTGACATTCAAGTTATTATCTTAAAGCCCCATACTTAGTCAGGCTTCAGAAACCTGATGTTTTCAAGTACAAAAGAACAAGGACTGGACTTGCTGTGGACTTGCTGATGCATTTTCATGAAGGTTTTCATCTAACCAATATGAGAAGTAATGGCTTTTTTGTTGTTATTCTTAAACGTGGCAGTTGACAGCAGAATATTGTGAACTACCGAGTTTAATTAAAAGCCTTTCACACTGGACACAATGGAAAATTTATAGGAGGTGAAAAATATTTCTCATAATGGGTTCTTGCAGCCACTTGTGCTAAGCCAAACAGGCACAGCCATATTTTAAATAGACAGTTAAGATATTTGAGGGCTAAAAGCTAGACCTTTGAACTTGTGTAAAATTTTTTACATCTGGGATTCTTCTAGAAGTAAAATGAGAGTAAGAGAAACCTACCATTGGTTCTGGAAAAGAGCGGCTGTTTTATTTTCTTTACAAAATAGTTTGTGAATTTACTACAAGTTTACATTACAGAAAGGTAAGAACCATATTAAACAATGATAACAATAGCAAAATTGTTTCAGACTTCAAGAAGTTGTCCACCAATCTCACTGGAGTATACCTGTACTTGTGAAGGAAACAGATATTTAAGAATCCCTATGATGCTTTCTTAATACAAATTCCTAAGCCACCAGTACTTCAGACTTGATCACTAAGCCCAGACTCTGCTGCTGCAAGTAAACAGCAGAGCAATTCAGTACTGCCCACCTTCAGATGCTGCAGGCCTTGTGCTCTGAGAAAATTAAGGCTTACTGGCTACCACAATTACACTGCAAAAATAAGAGAGCAAAGGACATTGACATCAAAGAAAGTAACTCAGACCCCAGCTTTTCACTTATTATTATTAAGGAAATCAACTTTACATAGTGATGTGCAAAGGAAAAAAAAGCTATTCAACCACAGATTAAGGAGGTTTGCAAAGAAATTTTAAAAACTAATGATGAAATTTGCCTCTACTAACTTCTGATCATGAACTCCAGAGTTTGCTCTCCTAAAGTTGTTTCACTCAGTGCAAGACAACAGAGCACTCACAATCTTGAACTGCTTACTGGAACCCAAATCAGGAATGGCGTTTTGTTTTGTTTTGTGAAAAGAAAGGTGCTCTTTGATGAAAGAAGCAAGAAAGAAGAAGAAAAGAAATGGAAAAATGCTGTTGGATGTCTCTATTTCTTCCCACAGTAGAAAGGGTGAATGCATAATCTCATTGTTTTCTTTGATATAAGACTGAGGAGAGCTGGTGAGAGTGGGTTTTGACAGGAAGCAGGACAAAAGGATAAATTTAACAGCCCTGAACACTGAAACAACAGATTCAAGTCGTTCTGAACAGTTTATGGAAGAAAGTGTTTTCACATTAGACTCTAAGATCTCAAAGACTTTTTAAAAGCCATTTTTATTTTCCTTCCCAAGGGTTTCTATATTTAGTTAGCAACAATAACGGTGATTATATTCCTTAATATTGGTTGAAGTGGCTAAATATTACCTAAATATGCTAATAGTTTAAAAAAGACAATACTTCCTCTACTTTTTAAAGTAGAGTTTGAAAAAGCCAGGTATACTTGAAAAATAACTACAACTGACACATTTGATTTATGATTTAAGAAAATGAAAATATTTGCAAATACAACAGTTTTATCTCTAAATAAATTTGTCACAGAGATTAAAAATAGTAATTTATTACTCTACCCTTTTATAGAGTTTTTTCCTTGCTGGCATACAGAAACTTAATTTACACTTCCCTATACTGGTATTAAAGGAACAGTATGATCTATTAATTCACTGTAATGGGTTATAAATTACTAAAACCATTGAGGGAAAGAACCAGCTGTGAGTTTAATTACAGAGAGCAAAACGAAAATGGAGCAGACAACTCACAAGGTGCAAGCCTACATTATGAGACAGAAAAAAGTAATTAAAATATTTAATTATTTAGAAAAATGTAAAAAAAAAAAAATTCTCATCAAATACTTGTTTCAATCTCAGCCATCCTTTCACAGAAGCCAAAAAATGACAGAGAACAATTTTAAAAGTCGTGTATTTGAAATACTATACAGGAAATGCAAAGAATATCAAGCACTTATGTTTGCACTTTTGCATAATGTTTAAGTAAGAGGAACTTCTTCCACTATTCAACATGAACTGTGAAAGTCTATGATTTAAGACTTTGTTGAGATCTTGAAAACTTGGTACACAAACAGATATTCACACAGAAAGTGAAATATTTAATACACTTACAGCAGCTATTCAGCAAAATCTGAAATCCCTTTGCCTTAAGAAAATCTCTATTTATATGGAGTTAGGAGGCAACATTGGATATGAAGTCTATCAAAGAACCAATCTATTACTGTGTTTGTACCTTTTACCACGTACTATCCTGCACAGGATCCTGGCTAGGGTTAGCCACCACAGTAGACTGGTCTGACACATGCACGAAACTAAAGAAGTCTGCATTAACACAGTTAAGATAAACTTATTCTGATAAAAATATGGTACCACTTCAGACTCCTCTAAAGCTGAAAAATAAAAAGCAGCATCTGAGTATCAGAAAGAAAGGAAAATGAAGAATAGGTATACTTATGTACCTGGCCGTACAATAATTTAATTCTTAAAATCAGAAACGAGATTTTTCAGGTTATTTTTTTCCATCAATTTACAGGTAATTTTCATTATTTCTATGGTACTATCTACGGTCAAATAAATCAGAATTATGCTGAAGTACACAAAAATACAGAAAATGACATTCTCATTTCTAATACTACTTCCAGTTTGAAAACACGATATAACAAAATAGGTTAGACAAGCTTTCAGATCATTAGAAAACCTGTAACAGAAGAAAGCAGTAGCAAGCCCTTTCAGCTCATCCTTTCCCCAGCCTCAGCCAGCCAAGGTATTCTGCTCCTCTGAGTAAAGCAGGCCAAACACGCTTTTGACAGAGCAGGTCCACCCAGTTAGGGAGGGCAGGTGATTAATACCTGGGATGCATAAGAAGAGAGAAGTCAGAAAGAGAAGTAGGCATCTGTGATTTTTAGAAGTGTGACGTCTTATCAGAAGAGACAGAAGAAAGAGATATTTGTGAAAAATCAGTAAAAATACTACAGTTAGAAAAAAATTGTTGAAGGTTGTCTTCCCTGAAATATATATAGATGCTGGGGGGAGAGTAGAAACACTGAAGATTAGAAGAAAGGAAGTAACAGAAATAGTTAACTTCATATTTTATTCTTCAAAGACTAAGCCAGGAAAGGCAATGAAAAGAGAATTTTAAAATAGATACTGTGTTGAAAGATACAGCTAAAACTCTACTAGAATGGCTAAGACACCTGACTTCATGTACATATCAAGGGGAAAAGTATCATTTAAAAAAAAGAAAGAAAGAAAGAAAGAAAAAAAATACCAACTACAAACTTGAAACCAATATATCTTTCTTGAAAAACATCACAGGAATTCTGAATACTGAAAGTATGAGGAGGAGGCTTTCTTAAGACATGAGACATCTCCTTACCATTCGAGCACCTTCTTGTTTAACAACAAATGTCTGTATTCTAAACACAAATGCCTGGGGAAATTCTCTCCTAAAACAAAGGCTAGAACATCAAGTGTCTAAACTCAGTATAACATGTTCTCTATACCAAATGAACCTGAGATGATAGTCTGTCATAAATATCCTGCTCCAGCAGACAGGAACAGCAAACAGATTCCATTGCAAAAAGGAGGCTGGCCTTTCAAAGCAAACACAGAAAGAGTAACTTACCATTTTCCAGACATAGCCAGCCCTCAGAATGAGCCTCATTAATGCTAGGAAAAAAGTTGATCTAAAGAACACTGAAGAAAGAATATTCCCCGTATAACAAAGCTCATGAGAAGGGAATGCTGAAATTTCCTTAGTAGGAGTATCAGTTATAAAAGCATAGAGCTCTATTGATTTCTACTTGGCACGTTCCCTAGGAATAAATAACATGAGAAATTCAATTACCTAACAGGTATAGCTTAGTGCTGCCCCAACACAGGAGCAACTAAGTGAGATTTCTCTGTCTGATCTATGACTTTCAGGCACAGAGCTTCCCTTTAAAAATATCTTCTGTGTTCTTCTAGGAGACTGACATTTTTTTCTGAATCATTCAGTCTAACTGGAGCCAGGATCCACACCCGTCAGAGGCTTGCAAAACTCGGAAGACTTCAGATATAATTTATCTATTCCTGCAAAATATTTATTTATTTATTTAGTACTGAAAGAATGAAGGCAGAGAAAGGTAAACAACAGCCTATGTAACCAAAACAAAGAGGACATTTCTTAAGTTTCCCAAGAAACTCAGTAACAGCTGAGGTCATGATGCAAAACTCGGCCTAATCAATAGAAAATCTTTCTTAGCCTTTAGTCTGGATCGATTACACCTACCACTCCCATACACCATGACTTTAACTACACTTATTTCCAGAAAGCTCTTTCAACACAATTAACTGTACACTACATCACCAAATGGAAAACACAGCCCCTTTTTTTATACTTAATCCGTTGTTCTCATTGTACTTTCTCATTGCCATTTTGATCATTAACTGTATCACTGGAAGTGGTTTAATAATTAGTCATTGCTTCTGGAAGCCTTAGTATGATATGATATTCCTCCCTATTCCCAGGGTGTTCTGGAGAAAAATAAAATCTTTTTTAAGCCATCACCTGTTGAACATTCTTAATAGCATTTCAAGATCATTGCTGTTTTAATTCAGGGTCACCAAATTACTGGATTAATAATTCAGCAGAACAGTCAGGTGTTTAGGTTGTTTGATCATAGCACAGGAACCAGTATGTAATGAATCTGATACACGGCAGTCTGATATACAAAGCTGGAAGAAAAAAAACTAAGGCCACAAACAGGAAGCATGAATACCTCACTGGGCAGTCCTGTGAAAAATACTCTGGGGATCCAGATTCAGGGGTAAGAACAGGGATACCTCTTTTCGTCTGCTTTCTGTAGGTTTTCAACAAATCTGTGTGTGAGGATTACAGCTGTGCCAACTACTGCCATCTCCATGACTGGCAAACAAATTTCCACTTACTTCAGATAGAGGCATTTTTTGTAGAAGGAGCCTAAATAATCGCGTGTTTCTTTAGAAAGTTGTACTACACCACTAATTATCTTAGTCACAAACAAAACTTCAAATTTGATAATCTTTATTGAAGCCAATTTGTAAAGCAGTACAGCTGAGTTCTGTTATACGACTGTTACAGGAATGGGTCCAACATGAACAAAATAGTTAAACGATGTAGGAAAAAATAAGAAAACTATTAATACAAACAAAAAAAAAGTGTTCCCAGAAGTGAATGTGTTGACATTTATTAGATTTATTCTGAACTGTAACATTTCAATTTATTCAGCCTACAGATTCTACTCATCATTACAAAACTGAATGTATTTAATTTAGTGTCCTGTAATTATACATTTGCCTTAATTTGGAGATCCTGAGGAACTTTGCAAAAGTAAACAGATAAGATAAAGTAAGGACAAGCACCGTGCTCAACATAACCTCCCCCCCCAAAAAAAATAATCTAATATATAATAAAACATTCTTTCTGATGTGCAAGCTAAAACCAAAATAGCTCCATAGTTGAAACTCAAGGCTTCAAATATTATTTCTAGGTGGATATAGAAATTCTAATGTAAAATATTGGTAACCACTGGCAGGTGGTTTCATACAGCACAACAACCTTCTTACACAGCAATCACTGGTACTCAACACTTACGAGCTCTCCCAGACTAGCAGGTTGATGTTTCCATCATTCATTACTGATTGGGCAATCTGCAAGTGCTGTTTTAGAGAGACAGGGAAGGCCTGAATTTGGAGATGGCTTTAGATAAGCAGGCTTAAGCAGCTGTTCAGAAAACAGCAGTTCTTTCTCTCTCCCTATATCTCACTTTGCTTGTGTCCTTTGACCACAACTAAGTATGTATAGTATATATTTAACATAAATGTAACTTAGCACAGTTATACTATATATACACTCACTACAATTTAAGCATGACATACATGAAGGCTGCTCTGAAAGTAATGCCTCCCATTTTATTATGCTGGCCCAGAACTTCAGAGGCAGATGTTGGTGGTACAGCAGTAGAGGTTGAGCCTTCCTAGCAACATCCCATTACATTTTGTTGCATCTAGAGTAGGGGTGCTGGGCTGAGCTCATGAGAAGAGAGCATGAAGATGGCTTCATTTGAATTGCTTATCTGGATTTAACAATGAAACAGGCACTGAACTGCTCGGTCCTGACAAGACAGTTGTCATACATGGTATGTAGAAAAGCTTAAAGTATATGCCTAGAGAGTTCCATGAGAGCGTAATGATTGCCTTTTTGAACTTTTGAACTTGAGAAAAAAAAAAATATTGCCCCAAAGTTCTGAAAATCCAGTGATAACTCTCTGTTGCCTATACCCAACTATAAATTAATTATACCTGCATTCATTAAACCATAATGATTCTTCCTGACCTCCGTTTATCTACAATAAAAACCAAGTGGCAGCAAAGTACTCTGCCTTGTTTGCTACAAAAGGTAAGGCCTTGACCCTGCAAAATCCTATAACACACACAGCTTTGTTACAAAGACAAGAAGGAAGCTTCACAAGGAATATGAAGAGAAGCATATCTCCATCTGCATGCTCCTATAGAATAGTCTGTTTTCTTTAAACAAGACAAGAAGTTGCCAGTGCACACATAAATGCCTTCCCAGGGGTTTCAAATAAAAGACATAAACAAACTCCAAACATGGAGTATGGAAAATAAATCAAAAGGAAACTCTGAAACCTCGAGCAGTTAGCATCTATGTTTTGTGTCATACTAATGGAAGATCTCAAACCACTTGTGTTCACGCTTCATGTCTGAACCATCAAAACTCAGTTTCTAAAGCAGAAACTGTTCACATTTGAGGATGAAGTTGATTTTTGTGCCTAAGTACTTTCTATCATTGTCACCCTAAATCTCTTTTGTTGCCCTTTCAGCCCAGACAATCTTGAAAGTCCAACAAAGCGGCAACATTTCCCTAAGTTTTTTCTCCTTGTATGCACATAAGAGCTTCTCACTTTTTAGTAAAACAAATTAAGAAGAAAAAAGAACAACTACAAAGAATGCTGAAATGTTCCAATTATCCTCTTAAGAGCAAATCCCTCCATTCTAACTTCAACACGTTCAGCCCTATCCCTCTACTGCAGATACAGGAGATGTGTTGGAGCAATAAAACCTTGTCAACAGGTTTACAGACGTCAGCATCAAGAAGTTGATAACAAATAAATAAATATTAAATAAAGTTATAATTTACCCGCAAGATACCTTGAATAATACTAATACTTTTGTGACCATCTGGGAGTGACCTATGGACAGATGTTCTAGAAAAAAAATCTATCGTGGAATGACAGATGCATCATATTTCATTATGTTTAACCACAATTCAATTGGCTTACTTCAAATATTCACAGGACTATGAGTATATAAAATACAAAAATACTGACTGATGTGACAATCTCATTTTCCATTCTACTCTAGACTATACTACATTCCTATCGTCACTGTCTAGAGGACATTTGTGTGGGAATTAATTACGATTAATTAATCAAGATTAAAACAAGTTTGTAGCAACTAACAAAAATATTACATTTATGAAAATACTGAAATATCTGAATAACCTTGAGTCTTGATAAAAAGCAAGAAGATGAAGTGAGGTAGAAAGTTCATGGCACCACTTACTTTATCATTAGGCAGCTATTAGTATGTGTAAACATCTAAGAGATTATATAATACAAATAGCTGCCCAAGGGTCAGCAGAAAGTGAAGTGAATAGACTGAAACAGAGAAATTACTCACCCTCACAACATGATAATGAAGCAAGAGGACAGGCAGTTAAGATTAAGGGGAAGAAATAGTGTAGAAAGGAGTAGAGATAGCGGAGGAACTAGGAATTTTTGATTGAGAGGATGCACCCAGTTGTAGCAGGAACCACTCTGACATAGACTTGCTATACAGACCAAAGCTTCTACAGAAAGAAACTAAAACCTACCTGACTTTTTACATATATATCCAATATCCTAATTCCTGTTCTAGCTTTTTTAGGCATTACTAGAGTAAAAAGAGGCATTTCATGACACAAGCACCAAGGTGGTCCTGAAAATACTTCAGTTTACACTATACCTACAAATTCCCCATTGCTTACTAGTTTAGTTGGCATGCAATTTACAGTCAGCAATTTATTGGCAGCATGTACTATCCAGAGAGATTTGGCTAAGTGGACAGAATGAACACAGCTGTAAAAAATCAGTAATCAGTAGCAAAACAGCTGAAATAAGATGCTTTCCATCTATTGTAAGTCTTATTAGAGCAACGACTTAACTATGAATAATTCAATTTGCTGTAGTGCAGCAGCTAATAACAAAATTTCAGAATTGCAAAACTCAAACTTGTTTAACGCAAAGGGTGACTTCACAGATCAAAGAAATGACACGTGAGTGTTTTTTACAGAATAAATGGCTTCCAGTCTGAGGTGAAAGAGAATGTTTATAACATCAGCCTTCCTTTATACCTGAAGTACCTTAAGAAGAAAAGATGCTACGGGTATATACACAAATCTACTGAAAAGGACAGAGAAAACCTGAACTACTATGAAGTACTTGGTTTTGCATTTTTTATGAATGTGACTTGTGAAGATAGAATCAACTGTGTTACCTCATGGGACTTATTGCAAATTCTGTAAATTCCTGCATGACACTCTGCCCTTAATCGTGGAACTAACACAAGTGCCCCTCAGAGCTAGTCATTCACCAACCCCTAGCTACGCAGTTACTTGAAATCAGTCAGTCCACCAGAACCAGAACTACTAGTTCTCCGTGGGAATGAGAACATTACTGTTATCCAGTATTTTAATTTTTGGAGAGCCTATTAGAGGTGCAATGACTTCACCTTTGCATGAATAGGTTGGAACACAAAAGGAATGGGTTCAATACCGTTTATCAGTTATTCTACAGTTCAATTAGGTTTTGTTAGTCATACCCAGCTAACACTATTTACTGCAAAAACTCAGTGATTCTGTATCTTAGTGTTACTGCTGATGGAAATTATGTAAGAATAATTCTGAAGGGGCATAGTCTTATTCAAAATAGTACTTGTAATTGAGAATATTACATAGAATGCCCTAAAATGCAATCGCTGTTAAATCTCTAAAGTATTAGCTGCTGCATTGTTAGTAGAACATTATTGCAGCAGTTAAGGTTCACAGAGTCATTCTCTTTAAACATTTACTAATTCTGATTCTCCTTTCAAGAACGCTACTTTCCCAACATCAAAATCTTTAAACATTTACTCATTTTAGACCTTTTGGTCTGAAACAGAGGGAATTAAACTAGTTGAAATACTCTGGCAACCATGTTAGAATAAATACCTATACGTACATCTGTCCAATGTGAGATAAAACATGAGGTAGAGGTAAAAATACAGAAGAAATTCAGTCAGTGAATGAAATCTATTCAACAGCAGGTCATGGAATAAGAATTCAGCTGATAAACGAAAACAAGCTGAAGTATGGCCAGCAAGAAGGGTGGCAGAAGGCTGACAGTATATTAAAGAAGTTCTTTATTTAGAGTAAAAATGTGTTTTTATAAGAATAGTGCTATTTACTGCATCCAGTGGTTGTAATCCTTATACCCACCGTAATTTTAAGAGGTATATGTAATATAGGCTGACATACAAGTACATGGAGCTAGGCTGCATGCAGATTAGGTGGTTTCATTTTGTAAGAGTTGGCTTTTCGTGCTTGTTGAGATGCCCTGTGTGATACAGGAAATTATCCTGAGACGTTTTCCCAGCTTGAACCGTTTTGTAATTGCCTTTTGCATGTAAAATGAGTACAGCATAGCAACAAGGAAAAGATGCTGGGAACTGCTCTCACCAAATAATTTAAAACTCACTGACATTTGGCAAACATGGATGGCAGCCAGGACTTACCACACTAAAAACCACAATGAAGACTCTGCTTTGCTGAAAAACTTAAGACAGTCTTCACAGTCACAAATGGACAGGAGCAAGAAGAGTGTTAAAAGGGAGCATCCATATCAACAGCAATGTTTGATTCACAGCTCCACGCAGACACACAGTGAGAGGTTACCTGATAGAAACATTATCAGAATATTCATATTTGAATCAGCTGTCAGGTGCACTGGCTGCAGGGCTCTTTTGCACACTGATGTTTCAAAAGGGTTTATTTTTTGTAGCACTAGGGACCATCAGGACTATTACTGGAATTGACCTTTTAAAAGAGGAGACCTTTGAACAAAGAAGTAGCAAGTAGGCACATCTGAAGTGTTGTGATGTTTTAATCATACCAGAGGTGGCGCAGAGAAAAGCAACAGAAAACAATCTTTGAATCCTGAAGCTAGACAAACACATCACATCGAATACTCAGCAGTGAATAAGTAGCAGTGTAAAAAAATAAGGAGTCTACAGATAGTAATATAACCTGTTAGAACTATTCTTCATACTCATCAGATCAGCAGTAAAAAGGCATCCTCCATTGTTTCTAAAGTTCTGCAGCTAGGGGTGCAAATTTTACTAGCAAGCTCCTATTCTCTAACACAGCTGAGCTAAAGAAAGAATATTACAGAAGCCTCATTCTGGGTCTGAAGTCCATAATTTGGAAGACTGGTAGGCCCGTACAGCTCCAAAGAAGTTACACAACTATTCTCTCATGATAGAGAAAAGCAACTTAAAAAAAAAAAAAAAGCATCAGGAATTCATGAGTGGAACACATACACCGTGATGATGATGATGATGATTATTTTGAATACTTGGGAGGTTTTTTTGTATATTGTAAGAAAGTTCTGGCTAACCCACAAATCCCCATTTTGGGGAAAGCTGCCTTACGCAGCAAGGCACTCACACAGTAAGGCAGCGCCCTGCACTGCTCTTTATGAAAGACAAATTGTAAGAAGGAAGAAATGCTTCGCAGCCACCTTCTATCCGAGTGACATTTTGGTTAAAAACAAGTTCCCCAAAATGAACTTTTCTGCAGTCTGAGGCTCAAGGACTGCACTGTCCTGCACAGGAGCACGTGCCTCTTTGGCAAGCCCTGCCTTCTTCCTTTCTGTTCTCTTTTAGTGGAAGACCAAACTCACTTCAGATTCAGGCAAGGCCTGCACCAAGCTCACAGCACAGCTGTGCTTATGGATAAAATACAACATACGGCTCCTCGTCCGTTTTTGAAGCACGTAGTCTCCTGTTCTGGAGATCCTCAGAACCTGCCTGAACGCCTTCCTGTGCTGTACTGCAGGGGACCTGCTTTAGCGGGGGTCGGACTCAATGATCCTCTCAGCGAGGTCCCTCCCGACTCCTACGACTCTTGATTCCCGTGAACCTCGTTACAGACAACGCGTCGTCATCTCTCCAAAAAGCACAGCCACGGTTGTGAGATGAGGAGCACGCACTAAGGCGGCAGAACGCAGTACGAGGCTCAGCCCGCTCGCGCCCGCCCCTCGCTTTGCCCGCACGGCAGGGCGCACAGCGGCTACAGCCCTCGGCCCGCGTCGCGCGGGAAGGCGGCGCGGCCACGTGACCCTTCGGCGCCGCCGTGACGTCAGTGAAGCTCGTGCCGCGCGCGCGTGCCGGCCCGGCGGCTTCGCCATGTGCGCAGCGGTGTGGGGCTCCCGCGTCACGGCGGGGGGCGACGAGGACTACGACAGCGACGACGCGGACTGCTGGGATATCGGCGTGGCGTGCCGGGGGACGCAGGTCGGGCGGAGCGCGTCTGCCGGCTGCGGCTTCTGGGGAGGGAGGGAGCGAGCGTGGGCGGCTTCGGCGGGGCCGAGGTTTCTCCTGGCTGGAGCTGCGTGCGTGCTGGAAACGAGCCGTCGTTGCTAACGGCTGTCTTCAGGTCTTTGGCCTTGGTCTTATAGCAAGGTTCTCATCCGGACTTACGCGGGAGGTGGAAGTTTGTTCGCTAAGTGGATCGGAAATAGGTCTGAATTATTTTATTGCCTGGTTCTTGTCATCAATTTGATAGACGTTAATTACTTATTAATTATCACTTTATAGAAGTTGTGGGAGAGGTAGATGATAGTATGTTGAGTAATTCTGACTTATCATCGTACAACTTCAGAACTATCTATGAAATCTCCTATTTGTAAAGAAACTGCCGAGTTATCCTTAATTTATTGCCGTATTAATTGTGGATAATTTGGGTGATGCTTGCAGCAATCTGCATTTGCAGCTTTAATCTAAAACAAACAGTGTGACATGCATGTGAAAGGGACGTGAATCAGGCAACAGTTCGATTCATAAACTGGACCTTTGGTCAAATCTTTTTTTAGGTGAGTTATTTATGACGCAGCAACACAAATTCCTCAGCCACCACAGCAGTAAGAGCAGCGACCCTTTTCCAGCAGCAGATCCAGCTCTGGGTTAAGCCAATGCATAACCATTGTGCTACACTGCCTCAGATCTGCACGTCTGTGTCTGCTTGTAGTGGATTTGGTTTTTTTAACGCCATGCTTTGCAGTATGTGAGATGTGCAAAAAAAGCAATGAAATACATTACAGTGTTGTTCTGCAGACGTTCAAGGTGAGGTTGGATCAGGCCCTGGGCAACCTGATCTAGCTGTGGTGTCCTTGTTCATTGCAGGGGAGTTGGACTCTCAGAAAGATGGCTTTCAGAGATCCCTTCCGGCTCTGAAGATCTATGATTCTATGAAAGGAGTCCTAATTAAAATGAAATACCTTTAAGAAAAACTTAGTGTGCTGTAGGAGGGTAGCACATCCATTGAGAAGGAATTAGTGATATTTTCAGAGAATGGAACCTTTCTGAAAAAATGTAATCCTAAAACTTTTTTTTTTTTTTTTTGAGTAGAGCTGGTCTACAGAAGTGTAAGAGGGAGAGTCTTACTATGCTTTTCTTCTCCACTGCTCAACCCCTGCTCCTGTGCACTCACAGAGATCATTAGTGTTGTTACACTGTAGTCAAGCTGTTAATTTTACCTTGAAACAGTTACCGTATTTTGATTTAATTTTTCTTTGTCTGTCTAGCAGCTGGATCAGGTGCCACCAACAGACAAGAAAGATACGTTTCAGAAAGCTCTGACAAGTGGTGATGTGTCGCTTATTGAAGAACTCTTGAACTCAGGTGATGGAAGTCAAATAGGAATCTGAATATATTTAATTGAAGTTGGAAAGAATTCTAAAGCTTTGAAGTTCCTTGCTTCAAAGTAATGTCTGGGATTAATGTAGAAATATGTGAATGTTTCCAATACGGAATGTGGAATGAAATTACTTTTTTCAGTGTTTCAGTGTGATATACCTCAGGAAGTTCCTTCTAATTTATATTTACTTGGTCAATCAGAAGTCCTGAAAACTGAGAAAGTTATGGTGCATACACAATGAAGTACGGTGTTTCTTTGTTTTCAAGCATATCTTTAACTGAAAATACCCATTGCAAACACTGGAATTGAGGTATTTTAAATTGATAGTGAGAATTCAGCGTGTGTTCTTACTTACCTTGAGTGTTGCAAAGGGGGACATTAGAAACTTAAAAAAAAAAAACAAAAAAACCACTCCTTTAGTGTGGGAATTCCATGTCTTTTTTACTTGCAGCATTGTTACATTCCTGGTATGGGCCATGTGTAATACTGCTGCCTTGGCAACATCAGCTGGACAAAGTTTTTGTGATTCCTGAGGCTCTAAAAGCATTTGTGTGGCATTTGTTTCTGAAAGGTTATTTGTTTTAAAACTAAAACCCTTTTTTCCCTTTTCTGTTGCTCAGTATTTCTCTGTAGTGTTTCTGCTATTTAGTGTTAAGAGAATTGGATCACTAATTGAAGCATCTAGGGTAATCAGTAGCTGTGTAGCTGAGTTGACCTGCCTAGTGCTAATTATTAGGAAGTTCTGCTTCAGCAAGCAAGCAGAATATAGTAAGCTAGAGTTTGTTCTCTTAAAAAATGTCTTATGCTTGGAAGAAAGTAGGTTTTTAGTTAGCACTATTTTTTTCTGAGTTTTAAAGTGGTGATGTTACTTGCCCTTTTAGAAGACTGTTTCTATCGCAGTCTGGAATAATTTTTGTTTACATCAGCATTAAGTCAAAGCTAATAGTAGTGAGTGAAATATATCTTCAGTCCTACACTGAAGAAAAACTGTTCTTATTTAGAATTTTTAGTGATATCTGTGCATTAGATTGAATAATGGTTTTGTTACATTTGGCTGTTTTTAACTGTTCGTACTTCAGAGAAATAATAATAGCTCATATCAAACCTTTGTGTTGATGCCTGCCACATAATGAGCTGTCTGTTTGGAAGCTGATGATAGGATCATAAGGTCAAGACAGATTCCTGTAGTCTGGTATCCTGTCCCCTAAAATACACAATGGAGTGTTACAAGAGAATCTGTGCATTTTCTAAGATGATGATTAACAGTAATTTTGACACGTCCAGTACGGTGTCTTCTGAGCAGTAGAACATAATGCCTTTCTTAGAGGGAGGTGTTTCTGAAGAAAGGTAACACAGTCCTTTAGAGGTTCAGTGCTTAGTCAGATGAAATCTTTGCCTCTAAAGTTGCCTTCAGTTTATGTTCAGTAAACCTTGTAGGAGTCTTGCAACCTGTGCTCAACTCCAGGTTTGTGTTGGAAGGGGATTTCCTAGCAACAGCTATGGACGTTCTTTCAGGCAGAACAAGAACATGTTGTCTTTTGCCTTGCATAATGATACCTCTAAGAATCAGTAGTGCTGAGAGAGTTTCATAGAGCTCCTTTAGGAGATGGACAAGTGCCATGTCTTCTCTTATCCCTCTTTTAAAATGGTAACATAATGAGAACACTCTTCTGAAGTGTATGTCGTCAAAAATTAATGCAAAGAAGTAGAAGGTGCAAAGATGACTCTGGCATTTTAATCTGCTCTGGAAGTAAAATAGTGCTGTATAATCCATACGTTTGTTTTTTTTAAATGGAGCTAAAAATTAGGAGGACACTTGGCAGATCAGACAGATCAAAGATGAAACTACAGTCACTCCTGCTTTTTCAGTAATCTCTTCCAGTCCTGTTCTTGCATGTGTCTTGGAGTTCATTGTCCATATGGAGGGATGTTCAGACAATAAACAGCAGTAAACTGTGCAGGGGGAGAAAAATGAACAGCTTTCTAGCCAGTCTGGGACTTGAATCCCAGATCAGATGAGAACCATAGCTTCCCCAGCAGTGAGAGCCATCGGCAGCTTTGATTTACTCACTCAGCCTTAAGGTATTGTGAAGCCACAGTGCTAAATGTTGACAGACTTAAAAGATATGAGTATTTCTAATAGAAGAGAAATTTTGCTGTACCAGCTGTTTTCAAAGATTGTGGAATGGTTTAGGTTCTTAAGAATCGAAAGTTCAAAACCCCCTGCAATGGTCAGGATTGGGCAGGTTTTATAATTTGTCCCTCAGATAAACTGAGTATATGAGCTGGAGTGCCCATGTGTCAGTGGTGTCATCAACTGGAGATAGCATAGTTAGTGATGGCAACTGGAATGTGACCCTTGGGCTATAGCAGCCCACTTACCCTGCTGCTTTTTGTAGGAATGAGTGAGGATCTGGAACAGCAGCAGGCCTGCTGCCATGGGTCATAGGACCCAGGTTCCTGGGTGCCAGCAGTTGTAGGTACTGGAGCGATGCCTTGGTACTGGTTGGATCCCTGGGATCGTGGTGCTGCAGCAATCTTGCTGGTCTTTTTCACTTTTTTTTTCCTAGGCTTCACGGTTGCCTTATAGGACTTCTTAGGAGTCTTTTTAAATATCAAATGAATACTGCTCTCTTCCAGAACAGTTCATATAACGAGAGTCTGAGTTGTAACTATTGGGAGACATTTCTAGTTTGGTCAACAACTATAATGATGTAGTCAAAAAGCAACATGAGTGTCTTGGTGCTGTTTCATTTGTCAATTTCTGTTTCTTCCAATGAGGATAACTGTTTGCATTGTGACTTCCAGAGTGCATGATGCTTCAAGACACTCACTAGAAAGACTGCAGGAGACAGTGCATGCTAAAAAAAGTTGTACCATGGCTTTGGTGTCCAACTGCAAGTAAGACTATTCCTAGACTTGGGAAAAGCATTGTAGCAAATACTGTCTACTATACACCTAAAGAAAGCAATGAGGAAAACACTATCTCAGGTGTTCTAGCAAGTCTCTATATGGCTGCCAAGTAGATATTTTGTCACTATTATTTAAATACACATTAAAATAAAAAGCTCTAGATGGGAGTTGTAGTTGCTTGGACTACTTTTCCTCAAAAGAGGGAAAGTGGCTTCTTTATGCTGTGAGTGCCAGTTTTCCAGTATTCCTTTCCTACTCCTGAACTGTTGGATATCAAACTTCCTAAACTTTTTAAGTGATCTGTCTAAAGGGAAGTTCAGATATGACTTACTGGCTCTCCCTGTAGAACTTGGCTGTGGAGAACAATGAATGTTTTGTATGCTGCACACAAACTGTAATGCTGTGGCAGTAAAGATTGTAGTTTGTATGTATATATGTATCTGGTCATAGGTTATGTGACTAGCAGGAGTAAGAATGGTTCAATACCTGGCATTCATTGAATGTTTTCTCCTTATTGATTCCTTATACAACTCCTTATCTTGAACAGTTAAAGAATCAATCCTAGAGCAGTAACTTTTTACTCCCTCAGCTGTAATGACTTTGTGATGCCTACACTGATCACATCTTTGACAAACCACCAAGGCAGAGAAAGTAAATACACATCCTGCATGAAGAAATATGCATGTAACTCAACTACCAGGAATTTTTTAGGATTGCATTTTTTTCCCCACAACTGTCTATTGTAAAAAAAAGTAGTTTTAATTGTTCATAATCATGTTTGACTAACATGGAATCAGCAGATGGAGACTAAGTGCTATAGAGGAAATAATATTTGAGGAATTATAGAAGGAGCGATTAATCTTACTGTGAAAATCTACAGAGGTTTTTATTTGAAAGTTTTTAGTTGCTGGGTCTGGCACTTAGTTTTTGGTGAATTTGGGAGGGCAGTCTGTCAAGCTTAGTTTTACCCCCAGGGGAAGCTGTGGCCACTGTACAGATTAACAGACAGAACTTGTGATTTTGACTGAATGTTGCATTATCCTCTGTTGCCTTCTGTTAAGCTCATATTTTGTTAGTGTGGAATGCAAAACTGGTATTTGCTGCTTAGCTACATTGGATAGCAGAGAGTAAAAGGAGCTATGAAGTAGGAAAACCTTAGTGTGGTCCTAATGGTATGACAAGCAAGGTGGTTCTACCACTGCTTGGTAAGAATGAAAATATGGCGGGAAGGGGTTGATTGAGCTAAAGCTGTAGAACCTAAGTGTGTACTAATCTGGAATTATTTTTGCAGCTAGATTTATCACATATGTGTTTGTTCAGTGTAATTTTCCTAGTTGTGCATTAACTGCATTGAGAGCTAGGCTTCCTTGGGGTCAGTTCTAAAAGTTGTTTTTTGATATTCCAGATAAAGTTGTATATGTAAAATGAAAATACAATGTGCAAGTCCTTTCACTAGGTCTGTGTGCAAAAGGAGTGTAACTTTGCTAACAACACATTTGAATGAGAATTACAAAATGCATCTTTGTTTTGGTGTAATTTTAAAACTTTAGTATCTTAATTTTGACAGGTATAAACATAGAAGCTAGCATTCAGTTTGGATGGACTCCCCTGATGCATGCTGCCAGTGTGGCTGATGATGCAGTAGTACGTCTTCTTCTGGACAGAGGTGCTAATGCGTGTTTTGAAATAGGTAAGATGTGAATGAAACATAACATCCAGTGTCTCTCAGTAACAGACACTGTCCTATCCTTATTTTCTTTTTGTGTATAAGTAGGAAAAAAATCAAAGTTCACACTCTAAATTTCCTAATTTTGAACCAGAAGTAGTAGGTTTAAATTAAAAAATTGTGTTCTTGGATCTCATCTGAGTTCAGTTTATAGAGTTCTTTTTGTTCCTTCTTTCTCTCTTTCTCTGTCTCTCTTCTACCTCCCAATCCCCAAGTGCTTCTTTAAAAATGGAGCTTGGAAATACTTATTCAAAAATTCTCCCTGAAGTTTTAGAGTTAGAATATCCTGTTATGTAGTTTGTACTGCCGAAAACAGCTAGAATCCCAAATTTTGATTGGTACCCACTGTTTTTAAATTTATCGTGGTGACGTTATCTCATCCCTCCTAAATCTAACAAACAAATTTTTGTTTACTCAGAAATGTAATGATTCTTCTGTTCAGCTTTCCAACTGGATATTAGTTATGGATTCATCTTTAAGGCCACATGTGCTTTTCTTCTCGCCTCAACTGTACCAGTTTATTGCTCTCCAGCCACTCAACATTGCCCGGTGACCTGTCCATATGATTGCGCTGTGTCTTGTTTCAGACTAAAGTAATAAATATGTAGTGGATTTTAGGTTAATAGTTAATAGGGATTATTTTTTTGTAATTATTTTTTACTTACTACACCCTAGCAGCTCAGGAATGGGTCAAATGTGAGTTTTGTAAGGTGGTGATGAACAGTAATTCTCCTCCTTTGGACAGTAACTGAGGAAATAAAGTGTCTACTGGAATACCTGTCTAATTAATAGGGAACAAATGTGGACTTCTCTAAATCTAGAGGACAAGTTTTGTATTAAGTGAAAACTATTCTTCAGTGTGTTGATGGATCAAGTTTTTCTGCAAGAGTTCAGTGGAACTTCTAGGTAATACCAGCTCCTTTGTCAGTTTTTACAGCTTATTAATAATTCTTTCCTACTTCAACTGCGGTATTTTCTTTCTGTTTCACTGTGTTGGAATATCAAGAAAGGACATCACAATACAGAAGATGCTGACAAAGGACACAACATTGTGAAGTACATAAAACAGTGATCTTACATTCCAGTAGCTTGCCAGCATTTGTAATAGAAGTAGTAAACTGCAGTGCAGATGGTACATAACTGGCTTTAAATTTTTCTTGAACTTCTTAGGAGCTGATCAGAGTATGAACTCTGCACAAAAGCAGTTGTGCTTCTAAATGTCCTTGTAGCCAACAGTAGAGGACTTCCATGTGGCTGCCTGCAACTCATACCTGTTCAGTGTTTTTGACTGTAGAAAGCTAACAGGCTGCCCAGAGAGGTTGTGAATGCCCCGTCCCTAGGGGTGTTCAAGACCAGATTGGATGGGGCCCTGGGCAGCCTGGTCTAGTATTAAATGGGGATGTTGGTGGCCCTGCATGTGGCAGGGTGGTTGGAAATTCACGATCCTTGAGGTCCCTTCCAACCCTGGCCATTCTGTGATTCTGTGAAAGCTAAATGTTGGGCAGAAACTGCTATGGGCAGTAAGCTGGTTACTTAATTTTACCCAAGTAGTAGAATGAATTAGTAGTCATGAAGAACAAGGAACTGGATGTAATACTCACATGCGATGAGATCAGAATGTAGTGTCTTTGAGATGTAAATTCATTGTGTCTTCAGGATTTTTCAGCTAATCATACAGACTGATATTTTTGCAGTCTCTTACCAATTTTTCTGCACAAAAGAGAAACTCGTGTTCTAGGGTGTTTCTTCTTTACTTGCTCATGTATGAGCTATAGTTAAGCACACAGGAATCAACTTCCCTCTCCTTTCTGCAAGGAGAGTGGTTCATATTCTGTGCTACTGAGTACAAATACAACTACAGTTTCTTCTTGAATATAATTCCCAGATTAATGATGTTTGTTGCTGTCCTTTGTTCCAAGTCCTGCCAGCTTTCAATTCATGTTATTGTTGATAACGGGTTAAACATTTTGACTAAGAATCTGTCAGTGTATCATGTAATTTACTGAAATGTTAATTACTTGTTCAGGAGTTTAACTCCATGAAACTTGATTTTTTTTGTGTGTGTAATATGCTGAAGTTTTTGTTTATATGTGGTACAGTTTCTACATGACATAGTTTAAAGTTACAAGATGGTGTATAAAAACCAAGGTGAATTTGAACACAGGGTCTTAGATTGGAGTAGTGGGGGACAAGAAATCGTGAGAAGTAGAGCAGATTGGGGTGAAGCGCATAACAAACTTCTCAAAGAAAATCTGATTTCATTTGGCAAAGATGTTAGTGCATACACAGTCTTCAGATTTAACAGGGAAGAAAAAATACATTGGAGCGCTTCACAGTATGATCAGAAGTATGTACGGTCAACATTATACTGATTAAATTGTTAAAGGCATGTTTGGACTTGTGTGCAGGTTTGTGCAGTAAGCAAAATGAGCAGTTGTTCAAACAGTCTCCTAACTGATTCTAGAGCCGAAGAGCTCACTGAGGTCCTTGAGGTACGATGCTTACTGCATATCTGCAGGAAGACTGTAGGAAAAATGAACAAACGGCAGTGGTGTGCAGTTTTACTTCATGAGCGGATTGATCCTGTGGCTTCAGAGCTGGATTAAATACTCTCCTCTTCAATCCCATTATATAGATGTGAATTTAAAGAACATCTAATAAAACGTTCCTTTTTTTGCAATCTTCCTCCTGTCACTACAGCGTAAAAGCAGTCTAAGTTCTTAAACTGAGTTCCTTAAGCTGTTTAATAAAGACCTTATTGTTTCAACTGCCCTTTCTATGGATCTCTATTCTACCTAAAATTTATGTTGCTATGTGTTTTGCTTTTTCTAACTACCTGTAAGTTGTTTCTTCTTTGGACTGTGTTTTGGGAAGAGGAGGGGAGGAGCAGGGAATAATGAATCTTGGTGTAGACCAAGATTTGAGAAACAAGAACCTAAGGTTATGCTCCTGCAGATTTTTTGAGGGAGTAGCTAAGCAGCATCCTCACCTTTGGTAGAGGTGGAAGCTCTGCTACGTTCATTCACTCTAGTCTTTCTGAGTATCTCTTCTTTTTAGGTGCCTCCATCTAAAATGATAATTGTAGTGACGTTTGCTGGAAGAAAAACAAGTTTAATCTTTTTCTAAATATCTCAGTTTATCAGAACCTGATTAAGAGCTCTAGGAAATGTTAAGGCTTTTAAAGATACTTTTGGATTTGTATGGTATTTAAATTTATGTATGTAATTTTCTAACTGTAAGTTTCAAAACAGATAAGTACACGGTGCTGATGGCAGCATGTGCTGCTCATGCTTCAGAGAAAAAGATCTTGAAGACCGTAGAACTACTTCTGTCAAGGAATGTTGACCCTAACCTTACTTGCAGGTACAAAAAAAGTCTCTGAATGTAGTGTAAAATTTAATGTTATTGTAGAGAAATTTTTAGACATGCTTGTTATGAGTTAAGGTTAAGTCTACTTCATTAGCTTTGTATTACCTTCTACTGTATGTATACAAGAAGATAAATGTGCAAGTGTTTTTTCTTCTAGTATAGTAGTTTACCTGAGTAAGTATGTGTATGACCAATTTTATCAAACTTAATTTGTGCTTTTTTTTTCTTTCTTAAGCTAATAACTAACCTTAATCTTTTGTTTGACCACAGTGTAATTACAAGAAATGTCCTCTGCCCTTTCCAGGTCATATTTCTTATCCTGTGTAAAGACAGGTGTTAAATCAGTTACTTTCTTTTTAATTTCTTGCCCTGATTTTGATTTTTTTGTGGATGTCTAGCTGTATTCCTTTCATGAACAAGATTTCTATGGCAAAAGTAAAAATCTTTGTAAATAGAATACATTTATTCCAGTACAAAGGTGCATTATTTTATTTTTTAAAATGACAGCCTATTTCTTGGATTACCATGTCATGTCTAAACAGTCTGAAGCAATACATTGTGAGTTGTCTGTAGTTGCATAGTCTGATGCAACTTATGTTTTACATTGTTAAGAAAGAGATCATGGTCTGACTCTGATAAACTCTCATCCCTCTGCTGGAAGAAAGTTTCTGTTTGGAGCGCGTTGTAATTGCTTGTTTTTCAGTTAACTGAAATTCACTTTTTTTACCACAGCTCTTTCACCTCTTTACCACAGTACTTAAGGTATGTGTACTATGTAGCAATACAAAAGCACTGGAGCTCTATTAGCTCTTATTAGCAGAACTCATTTACTGTGTTGGGCCCCAAACCTTACTGTAATCATAGTATTAATACACAGGGAATAAAAACCCTTGTTGTGCTGAAGTGTCACTGATCTATGGTAATAAAATTAAATGCCTTATTGATTTCTTGTAGGCTAAGAATTTTTTATGAAAGAAGTGAAAGTTACAAACTCTGAAATAACTACATCTTGATGCTCTTAGCCAGCTGTATATCTGCATAAATGTCCTGCTTGAAAGATTTGGAAGTCTTTGCACTGCAAAACTTGACACTGGATGTTTGAAAATGTAAGCCAGAGTGTAAAGCTGCAAGTTTACACTTAAAAAGGCCTTCAGCTAAACTTTGAAGAAAAAAGATTGGCTTCTGACACAAGAGATGGGAATTTTAAGGGCAAGATTTTATTTATAAATTGAATGTGTTACGCATACTTGGCCTTATTTATTATATTATCTCTCTTTGTTCTCTGAGACCTTGTACTAACAGGAGTTGTCATTGCATGTACCAGATACTATGTCCAGTTGTGGTATTTATTGCATATGCAATGGTAGTCTATCTCAAATGAAAAGATAAATGACAATCCAAAATGTAGCATTTGACTCAAACAAAAGTAGAAATGACAAAGTCTGGATTTTTCAAAAATCTTCAGGCTGCCTTTTTTCTCTTTCTAATATTTGACCTCTGTGTATATTACACCACTGTTAAAATTCCTTGGACAACAGCTGCAGCTTTGTATGGATTTCTTTCAATGTATTCTGAAAGGGTGGAGTGAAACCCATCAAACCTGGCTCTCTGAAGATCAGGAGTCAAAACAAATCATTTTTTATATTGAGTCCCACTTCGCCTATTCCTTTAGAAGAAGCAGAATGCTCCCTAGGAGGGAAAACATCCAAAGTGTTCATGAGTTTGAGACTATTATGGAAATCCTCTCTATGTGATCAGTTTACCACATTAACTAAAAAACATGAACTTTAGTTCTTGTTTTGATGCTTAAAAACCAGTGTGATTTTAGGAATCTTTTCTTAAATCCATCAGCAAGTGAAATGTGTGTGAAGATGCAGCTGGCATTAACTTTATTGGAAGATAGTTTGGTATTTTTTAGTTTCCCTGTTCCTTTCTCTATTGATCTTTGAGTAGTGCTGGTATGGAAAGCCTTTTGGTTTTGCATCATCTGAAGTTGATAAATGGAAACCTGCAGGGTTGTGGGTTTGGGTTTTTTTTTTTTTTTTTGTCTAATTCATGAAATGTGTAGAGGTAGGTGTGGTGGGTAGTAAAAAATAAACTCATTTGAAATGTCATCTAAGAATGAATATCGGTGTAGGAGTCTGTAGGTGAGTGGTTTATTTGCAATAGAATAGAGTATTGAGGAGAATGTATTAAGTAGAGTAACTTTTTGCTGAATCAAAAATGGGAAATAAGGAAGTTTTGTTGTGTAAGAAAGTGTAAGTGCAAACTGAGGAGTTTTGAAAGATGAGAAGCAAGGTAAAGGATAGGTGAGATGGGAAGATATTCTAAGACCTGCTATATGTGGTCTTTGTAGAGTTACTGTGCTCAGTGCTTCATTTAAATGAATGCTAGCTTGAAAAATTTGTTCTGCTTATCTTGTGAGATTTACCTTCCTCTTGCTTCAGAATATAAATTATGTACTTCAGCTTTTTGTAAATCCTGGAAATATTTGAGCAGACTCTTTGTTATTTATTTGATTTTGTTTGCTTGTTTTTTAAAGTTCTTTTAACCTGCAGTGCTTTCTTAAAGGGACACTGATTTTATTAATATTAACCTTTGCCTCTGTTTTAGACAGAAGGAAAATGTATGATGAACTGGCAGCTAAGCTAACAGAACTGTCGCTGAGGTTGTGTTTCATAGGTTGTTTTGTAAACTTTGGATCTTAATGATGGCATCTTACAAGTTCTTATTTACATAAAGTGCAGTAAAAGAAACCTAATGGCTTTACAGTTAAGAAGAGTATGGGATGGATGTGTCTGGTCAGTGACTAAGGCTGTCTTTCGTATTTCGGGGTGGCAGGGAGAAGTGGAAAAAAGTATGAGTATTCTAAAATTAAACTTCTAGATTGAGACTGAAGCATATATTATGTACAGGAGCGCATACACATTAAAATATAATTGTTGTTAAAGTCTGTTGTTAAGTTGCCTACATATATTCAACTTCTGCTTACACTGAGTAGTTTTGAAGATCGTCAAAAAACACAACAAGTTTTACAGTGGAAGTTTTTGTCTGCTTTACTCTCTTGGCAAGATGGTAGCAAGTGTGTATAATTTCTGTCTCAGTACTGCTGAGATTACAAGGTGGGTCTCCAGGTTGCACAGTCAGAGTAAGGGAATTGTGTAATGCTTCAATTTTAGCAAGATATTTATTGCTACTTATAAGATAGTAAGTCTGTACTGCCACATAATAATTTCAAAGACCTTGACATTATCATGGTGTGATAATTAACTACACCAAATGACTAATAGTACATTTTAGTAAAGGAAAATAGCTCAGGAAAAATTAATGCATTAGGGTGTGTTTTATGGCCAGGGGCAAGAAAATTAGGGCATTTAATACCAATTGAGTAAATATCTTTGATCTACTACGAAGAGAAAATTATCTTGTGATATTATACCTCATGATGTTATACCTCATTACTTTGAAAGTCTTATTCTAGCACCATAAACTCAGAAAGGCATTATATGTTGGTCAAATGTCAGTACAGGGGAATGAAATATTTAACAAAAAAAAAGCAACAAAAAAACCCATAAAATACAGAATTATATTTAGCAGAGAACTTTGTTCATATGGGCTATTTCCATTGTTGCAGCTAGTAAGAGAGCCTACCAGGGAGATTTGCCATTAGACTTGCTGTTCACAGAGAAGGATTGGTGGGAGGTGTGGAGGCTGGGAGCTATCCTGGGCAGAGCGACCACAAAATGTTAAGAGTTCTCTATTCTTGGTGAAATCAGGAGGGGGGTCAACAAAAATGCTAGTGTCCAGGACACTGGTAAGGAGGGTCTCTTGGAAGTCAGTCCTGAAGGGTGAGAGAGTCTAGGAAGGCTCTTCAAGAAGGAAGTCTTAGGGGCACAGGAGCAGGCTGTGTCTGCTGCAAGATGAGCCGATGAGGAAGAAGACCAGCGTGGATGAACAGAAAACTTTCTGTGAGGCTCCAAGAGAAAAGAGAGAATCTACCTCCTGTGAAAGAAATGACAGACAACTTGGGAAGAGTAGAAAGAAGTTGTTAGGATATGCAGGGAGAAAATTAGAAAGGCTAAAGTCAAGCTTCAGCTCAGCCTGGTCACTGTAGTGAAAGAACAAAAAGTTTTTTTTACAAATCTACTAACTCTAAGAAGAAGGCTAAAGAGAATCTCCATCCTTTACTGGATGCAGTGGGGAACATGACCACTGATATTCTCAGTGCCTTCTTTGCATCTGTCTTTAAAAGTCAGGCCAATTATCCTTGCGATTCTCTACACCTGACTTGGAAGTCTTGGATGGGGAGCAGAATAAATCCCCCATAGTTCAGGTGGAAACAGAGACCTACCACTCCACCTGGACTGCCACGAGTCTATGGGGCTGGATGGGATCCACCTGAAGGTGCTGAAGGAGCTGTCAGAAGTGATTGCCAAGCCGATTTCCACCATCTGTCAGTGTTTCTGGTTAACCAGACCGGTCCCAGACGATTGGAAGCTTGCCAGCCTGACTCTTATCTACAAGAAGGGTCATAAGGAGGATTCAGGGAACTGCAGTCCTGTCAGCCTGACCTTGGTGCCAAGGAAGGTTATGGAACAGATCATCTTGAGAGATCACATGACATATACAGGACTACTGGGATATCAGACGCAGCCGGCATGGGTTCATGAAAGACAGGTCCTGCTTTTGACCAACCTGACCTTCTGTGGTTGAGTAATTCATGTGGTGGATGAGGGAAAGGCTATTGAAATAGTCTACCTAGACTTGAGCAAAGCCTTTGACACAAGTTACTGAGGCTGCGGTGTCTGCAAGGCTCCTCAAAATGACGAAAGGATTCTTCAAATCTTTTACTGTGGGTAGTTACCACAAAGCTTTCTATGCACACTTTTTCCTGATTTTTTCCTATGCACCTTTCCTGATCATAAGGTGTATGAATAAGTTAAATTTTCTTCAACATTAGCAAATAACGGAGGATTTATATATATGTGTGTATGTATATATATACACACACACACACATATATAAAATCTTGGTTTCTTTGCTGGATTAGATTTGTTTTTCTTACTCTGATCTCCCTCTTTCAGAGGGAGGTGTGTGTAGATGGATTTTGCTTTCTGAAGCATTGGCTGTGGGACTAAGGCATGAAATGATGCCCTCTCATAGGTAGTGTTGTGTAAATACAGTTGCATATTTATTCAGCACTGTAAATGTTTCTACCTTGAAACAGCCTTTAGCCCTTTAATTTAAAACATATGTAAAATGGAATGTTTGAAGTCATAATTGCCTATTCATGTCATCAGACCTTTTAAACATCACATGTATTTGAGTTAATTAGCAGTGGTGATGCTTTCTCACTTCTTGTTTGACTCAGTGCCTTGATTTCAGATGTCATCTTTGCAGTACTGCCCAGTTGTAACCACTGCATGTTGTACTCCAGAGAAAAGACTGTTCTGTAGCTTTTGGAGTTCTGCTTGGTAGTTTTTCTTTAAAAAAGTGGGAGATAATTGTGAGGTGGTAGTAGTGTGCAAGTTTCATAAAAATAACATTGAAAGCATAAAGAACCTCCGGATATATCTCTACTCCAACTGCTTTCTTAAAAACGCATCAGTTTACACATCAGACTACCATTTGGTCTCTGAGACTGCCAAAGAAAGAGACTATTTCACCTTCCTTTCATTCAGTCAGAACAACTTCTGTTGAAGTGCTGACAGGCTAAAACGATTTAGTTACAGACCAATGCAGATCTCTTCTTCATTTCATTACTAGGTTCATTTCTCTTACCGTCTGTGTGTCTTGGGATGACATAGTTACCTTATATTTTGCTTATTTCTGAATAATATACTTTTTTTTTCCCCCCTATCACAAGACTTCTTCAATTTGCATTGTAGAATTATAGAATTGTTTGGTAGGAAGGGACCTATAAAGTCTGTTTTCTGCCATGGACAGGGACACCTTCCACTAGATCAGGTTGCTCAGAGTCCCATCTAACCTGGCCTTGAACACTTTTCACAGATAGGGCATTCACAACTTCTGTGGTCAACCAGTCCCATTGCCTCGCAACCCGCTGAGTAAAGAATTTCTTTCATAGGTCTAACCTAAATCTTTTCACTTATTTTAAAGCCATTAATCCTTACTACTATGCTCTGTGGAAAAAAAGAAGTCTGTTCCTAGCTTTCTTTTAGGCCCCTTTTAGGTACTTGAAGGCCACTGTAATGCCTCCTTGAAGCCTTCTCTTCTCCAGGCTAAATATCCCCACCTTTCTCAGCCTGTCTTTGAAGGTAAGGTGCTCCAGCTCTGATCATCCTTTTATCCCCTCTCTGGATTTGGTCCAATAGTTCCATGTTTGCCCTGTGCTGAGACCCTCAAGTCAAACACAGTACTGCAGATGGGTTCTTGGGAGAGTGGGGGGGGGGAAAATCACCTCTCTTGACCTGAAGTTTGTTTCTTTTGATGCAGCCCAGGTTACAGTTGGATTTCTGGGCTGCAAGCACACACTGCTGGCTTGTGTTGAGCTTCTATTATCACCACCTAAGTCCTCTGCAGGGCAACTCTCAACCCGTTCGTCACCAGGTTCTACTGATAGTTGGGATTACCCAAACCCATGTGCAGGACTTTGCACTTGGTCTTGTTGAACGTACTGAGGCTTGTACAGGTACACTTCTGAAGCTTCTCAGGGTTTCTCTGGATGGCATCCCTTCCTTTCAGCACCACCAACTGCACCACGCAACTTGGTGTTGTCTGTAAACATGATGGATGCACTCAATTCCATTGTCTGTGTCATTTACAAAGATGTTAAATGGTGCTGGTCCCAGTATTGACCCCTGAGGAATGCCAGTCATCGCTGTTCTATACCTGGGCATGGAGCTGTTGACCACAGTGAGTTTGACCATCCAGCCAATTCCTTGTCCACCAAGTGGTCTGTCTGTCAGATCTGTCTAATTTATACAACTTGGAGTCTAGAGAATTTAAACAACTGGAAAAGATTGCCCCATCCCTGGAGGTATTCAGAGCAACTTGACATAGTGGATGTCCCATGGCAGGGGGATTGGAAACGGATGATCTTTGAGGTTCTTTCCAATTCACTTAATTCTGTGATTCAGTTGTTGTGTGGGACATTGTCAAATTGTTTGCATTTTTGTGTATGTCTGAAATTTTTGCAGCAGACTTTTGACTACACTTGTATCGTACCAGATATTATCCTGACAGATAATAAGAGATTTTGCAAGTAAGAAATAATGAAGAAGAATGAGCAAAGCCATAGTTGCAGCAACAGTCTGAAAGTAAGCAGAAAGGCAGCATTTTATGAAATCTACTTAGTGTGCATATGTATTTCGGGGTCCCTCTAGTGGTGGGCATTGAAATTACTGGTAAGAAACCATTTCAGAAAATGTTTCTTGTCTCAAATTGCATTCATAGAATCACAGAATTGCTCAGGTTGGAAAAGACCTTAAAGATCATCAAGTCCAACCACAACCTAACCTGACTCTAACAACCCTCCTGTCACGGAGTTATCTCTAGATCTGCGTTCATCACAGGGTGTTGTAGAATAAACTTTTGCATCAGATTTTTGTCACAGAGCTATACATTAGAAATATGCAACACTTTTTTTAGGGAAAAAAACCCACATTTTAAGATACGGCACATTTTTAATTGAACACTGTTAGTAAAATATTTTGGCTTATAACTGTTTACTTCATAGCCCCCAGAAACTCAACAGCTTTCTGCTGCAATACTACATGCTTGTCAATCTTCAGTTGTATTACACCAAAGAGGAACAATCAGGCTACTAAAAAGATATTTTCTAAACAGAATCTTTTGAGCAATATGTATATTCATATAAATATATTTCTGAAAAACATCAGACCAGTTCACTATGGCTTCATCTTACAAGCCTCTAAGAGGAAGCGTAATAGACTGCTGTCATCACAGTTTGGGGATATAAACAAAATAAATAGAATAATGGGAAAGGTGGTGTCTATAATTACTATTTACGCAGTTACAAGTAATAGTTTTGTATATATAGAAGAGCAAATGTCAACATACCTGTGGGAACAGAAAATCAGAAAAAGGCCAAGGACATAAGTATTTCGATGTACATTTACTTTTAGTATTTATAAACATTTTTAGTAAGCATTTCTATGTAATTCCCTGATGTCTTCTTTCACGTATGCTCAGGAGGGCTCTGAATGTTGGTTGTTCTTGTGTACGCTGTGGTTTTGCACTGTACCTCTGCACACTAACAGTAGTTGTGTGACCTGTGATTTTTTTGCTGGTAATGTTTTTATCAGAGTTTTGCAAGCATGTATATAGTTGTTCATCTTAACATTTAATAAGAGAAGTATTATGATTTATAACTCCACAAAAATGCATTTTTTCTTTCCAAAACTTTCAGTTAAACTGCGTGAAGAATTTATCACTTAAACTGTGTTCTTTACATTTTTATATGTGAAAAGTAATGCGCTGCCACTTTTTTTTCTCTCTGAATTGAATTTAAAAATGGATGATTTGCTGTTATTCTCTGCTTTATTAACATAGAAACTGTGATGTGTGACTATGCTCATTCCTTTACGTAGCTGCTTCATGTGCTTTCATTGAGAGCCTGCCATTGGTACAACAAGAGAGATGGCCTTGAGAAATAGATTTCATGTATTTTTAAACCAGAAGGCTTTTCATAGCTGGGAAGTGTTATGAATATTTGTTGTAATGCAGTATTTGAATTTGAAAGTGATAAAATAGTTTTTAACTTTTTCTTCTAGAAGTATGAATCATAAGTTTATATTCTAATCTCCAAAAATGTTTTCTCTATCTTCTGGGAATATCCTCTAAGTGCAAAGGGCAATAATTAACTCTTGATTTCTTTTCAGTTAGAAAATATATAGCAATTCTTAAAATGTATAAAAAAGGCTAACTGATATAAATCAGTTACTAAATCTTATGTTCTGATAAATTGAACCTTGTGGTAAAGCATAAACAGTGTGCCATGGGCTTTCATTCTCTGCTGAACTGGCTCTACTCTGCAGAATTGAGGTACCGTATCTGATCTTACAGCTGGATTTTAACATCTTGACATGCTTGTCACTGTTCCTTCCAGGAAGCAAATGACTCCACTGATGTATGCAGCTAGAAAAGGCTATTCTCACGTTGTTAGTCTTCTTGTTGCTCATGGATCACACGTGAATGCTCAAGATGAAAATGGATATTCAGTAAGTGATTTACTTCTGTGTATGCTTCTACTAATTATTTAAAAGTAATTAAAAAAAAAAAAAAGGAGGAGCCCATAGGCTTATTTTCTGAATATACTTTCCTTAAACAAATACTCAAGCTTATTTATTGTACGTATACGTGTCTACCTTGAGATTGTTTTCCACTACGTGTCTTTGCCTTCAGGTTCTGCTGTGTAAGAAGTTATGAAGTTATAAATTTTGTATTCAATTCATTGAACCTCTATTCTTTTTTTTTTCTTTTCCTCTGTGTGCAAACTTGATAAAACAAAGTTGCTTTTCATGCAGGCATTAATATGGGCAGCACACCATGGACATAAAAATGTAGTCTTTATGTTGCTTGAGCTTGGAGCTGACAAAAATCTGCAGACTAAGGATAAGAAAACAGCAGCAGAGGTAGCAAAAATCAATGAACATTCAGAGGTACTTAATTTCATTTCTCTTTGAAATATGAATTCTGTGGGGTTTTTTTGTGTTTATTGTAGAGTGTTTGGTTTGTTTTTTGAGTTTGCCATCAGAATCTCTTCTATTAATTGTCTGGTTTTCTGCAGAAGTTTTACTTTAATAACTACAATACAGGAGCTAGTTGAACACCTGCCAACTTTTCACAGTTTTAAATGCTATTAAATGTTGTGCATATTTTTGTGCTTTGTTGTTGTTGTCATTTCTTTGGCTTATTTCTTTTTAGAATCTTTGACTTCAGATTTGAAATATAGAGCAAGGGACTAGTAATGTAAGTAATGGTGACATGAGAAGTAGTAAAGTCATGTGTTCGTTTTTGTTTTTTCTTCTTTCCTGGCTGCCCAACTGTGTGAGAGAAGGCAGATATCAAACTAATTGGCAGTGTATAGTTTCTGATTGAAGCTGAAAGTGAAAAGGCCAAAGCTAAAGGGGGGAAGAGAGACTCAGTGGTATGTACTGGCCATCTTCCAAATCTATTCTCAGATTCTTTGGACAGAAGAGAGTTTAAAACAATGTGAATTGATCACTGGATCACATCATATCATTGGAAAAGCAATCACTAATTACCAGTTTGAAGAAAGCTGCTGAAGACACTACATACATATACTCCTAAAATAAATCTTTTAATTGCCCATACTAAATGGTACTTTGTGGATCAATCAAATCAGATTTGTGTGTTTTGCTCTGACTTGCTCTTACCAATAACTTCTTAGTGTTTTTTCTAGTGTCCCTTTAAAAATATGTAATTCACTTTAGTGATTTTTCTACTGTCTCTCCTCTCTTGTTTTTCCTCCTGTCATATTACAGGGCTAGGCAGGAGCAAAAATGGTAACTATGCACAGAGCGTAGGCTAGCAAGATCAGTGTCTGAGGCTCAGCAGTCTATCAACTCAGTTTATTGAAGGGGGCTACACATGCTTTCTGCCTGTGATAAATGACTTGTTCAGCAGGCTGTGGCCACATAGTCTTACAACATGACTGTCTGACATAGAGGGAATACAGGCTTCTCGCACTTGAGAGGTGGGTCTTGCTTCTTGACCTGTGAAGTGTTAGCTTTCACGCAGTTACTGCAAAGTCTTGCAGATGTTACTGTGATATTTAATGGTTGTGAGCTTGTTCCAGCTTGGAAGTCTGCTCTTCAGCCCATTGACAGCCCCTCTGCGTTGTCATAGGCTCTGGCAACAGAAACTATATGAGGGGAACATTTATTTCCTTGCATATTGTACTGGGTTTGGCTGGGGTGAAAGTTTTCTTCCTAGCAGCTTATATGGTGCTGGTTTGGATTTGTGACCAAACCAGTGTTGATAATGCAATGGTGTTTAGCTGTTGCTGAGTGTTTATGCAACAACAAAGTCTTTGCTGTGTTTGTCAGGGAAGCCCTGCGAGCAAACAGGCTAGGGTAGGTGAGGGTCTGAGAGGGGACAGAGCTGAGACAGCTGAAGTGAAGTGACCAAAGGGTTATTCCATGTTATTATATAACAGCCTTGCTCAGCAGTAAAAACATGGGAGGAGTAGAGGGATTTTTGTTAAGTAGCTGTTTCTTGGAGCCTGGCTGGGCATCAGTTTACAACTGGGAGATGGTGTGTTTGCCTTTGAATCACTTTTCTGTTAGGAGTGTGTGTGTGTGTGTGTGTGTGTACACATTTCTAATTAAATTACTGTTATCTTGACCAACACACTTTTTCTCACATTTATTCTTCCAGTTCTCCCCTATCCCATTTTAAGGAATAGACAAGCAGCTAAGTGGGGACTTATGTGCTATCCAGAGTCAATCCACAGTGTGTGTGTATAGACAAAAAGCTGGCTAGTCACCTGAATTTCAGAAAAGTGATCTCACCATTCCTTTACTTTTACTAGGATTCTACTTGCTTTGCTAGATTTTCTAGTAACTAGCAAGGGCAGCGCAGTTTCTGGAATCCATCACTGATATGTAGTGATATCTGGTAGAAGACTTCCTTATTTAGTCAGTTGAAAGAATTCTTGTCTGTCAAATATAGTCAACTTCAATTGTCAGATGTAAACTGCTAAATGTTGGGTCCACATATGCATTGGAAACTGAGGTGTTGGAATAGTTTTATACATTAAGCTTTTTTGGAAACTTACTCCATTGAGTATGTGGTACACTTGTCTTCAAACAACAGAAAATAGTTGTTGGAGTATTGCTGCTTCTGAAATAATAGTTGCTAACTCCTTCCTGACTGTGTTGCATATTAACTTGCTTTGTATCACTGTGCTTGAATCCATTTGATTCAGAAATGTTCCTGAGATAAACTCTTAGAGCTTAGTCTTAACTCCTTACTGTAGTTGAATTAGAAAAGATGTGGCAGATGTTTCATGTTCCCCCAAGGTAGTAATTCATAAAATAACTCTCTGTAGTCTGATTTCTGTGTATTTCTTTATGCATGTTAACTAACTCATTTTGGCTCTTTCAGATATATAGTTTACTCTCTTTGACTGTAAATCACTTGCAAGGGAAATACTGTGGAACAGTGAAGCAAGAGACTATGTACAGATTTCTAACAGCTGCCTCTGACCATGGTGTTAGGTAAATAAATTCATAGTGTAATTTTAGTTTATAAGCATTCATGAGAGACTGTATTTGTTCATAATAAGTTTTACTAAAATGCATTGTGTATCATTTGAAGCACTACCAAGAGCCCACAGTAAGTATATTAATATTCATTTTTCAAGACTGCATGGTTCCTTTGCATTGTAAACTATGAGCATGCTCTAGGTCTTCTGTTTCTCTCACTCGGCATAAAGTACAGTAGAGGCAGGGTTCAATGGCACTTACATGTGTTTCAGTGCTGTTAAATTTGTATGCTCGTCTGTTGGATACTCCTTGTTGTGTGGTTATCTTCATTTGATATTCAATATCAGATGCTTTTACTGAATGCCTTTTCTCATCTTCATGCCACCAAGAAGAGCTGTGCCCCATTTTTCCATGTGCTTTCAGGTACTTGCATTGCCTTGAGGAGAGCCATACATCCGAGAAACCCCAAGTAAAGTATGAACAGCATTTAAGCTCCAGAACTTCTTTTATAAGCATGCTTCTAACTCTGAAGCATGCAGATGTCCCGTGGCTGACCTCAGTACCTGCTTTGAAGATGTCTGGTATTGTTTTGTCACAGCTAAGAAATCGTCAGCAAACCACCCATTTTCTTCCTTGAGCTGCATAGCCTTGAGAAAACAATCTTCAGTGCCCATAGTCTCTGTGTGGTGTGTTCTGATTGGTCAGTTTAATATTGTGTCCTTGCTCAGCCAAGTCATGTAGAATTGGAAATACCAAATTATGTATCACGAGGCTGATGGTAGTTCATTAATTAGCACTTCATACTTCAGGTAGTCTCAGACAGAACCTCATCAGATTCTGTTGCTAGAATAATGTTTACATCAGATTTTTTTTCCTCTGGGGCTTCAACCACAATCGTCTTAGAGGCACTTTCTGAAGCTGAGGGTTGAAGACTTTGCATGGTAAAGTCAATTACCTGTGTTGTTCTCTGTTCTTGTGTATTACTAGTGAAATAAGGAAGTAACCCTACACAGCAGTTATTCACTTGAATTTTGTCCTGTTGAAACCTGATGCTGGCTAGAGGGTGTTCTATCAGTGTCTTAGTCATCTTGATAAGCTTTGAAAACACACACATACATGCGTTTGTTCTTTTTGTTTAATGATAGTCAAGAGGTACAATATCCTCAAGTTGGAAGGGGCTCATAAGGATCATTGAGTCCAACTCCAGGCTCCATACAGGTTCAATCAGATCAGATCTCTGAGAGCATTGTGCAGGTGCTTCTTGAACTGTGGCAGCTCTGTGCCTTGACCACTTCCCTGGGGACCCCGTTCCAATGCCTGACCACCTTCTTGGTGAAGAACCTTTTCCTGATATCCAACCTGAACCTCTTCTGTCACAACTTCATGCTGTTCCCTCGGGCCCTGTTACCCTTACCAGAAAGAGATCAGCGCCTGCCCCTCCACTTCCCCTTGTGAGGGAGCTGTAGGCTGTGATGAGATCTTCCTGCAGCATAGCTCCTTGTGTTGGATGCCTCCTTCCTACCGTTGGCCCTTGTAGTTCTCATCGCAAGCATTGCCACTTGTCTTCTCAGCTTCCATTTCCTTTCTCATCTGCTCCTTCCTAATGCATCATCTAGTACTGGCTGTCAGCATGTTGCCCCACCATGAATGATAAATGAGTATAAACTCTGATAGATGTTTGTGTCAGCCTTCTGTAGACATTAGGTAGTGAGGGTGGCTTCAGTCACTGACTTCTGCTATGCTAGTGATGCAACTGTCCTGACTCCAGATGCCTGGACTCTAAAAGGAGGAAAACGTATCTGTCAGGAATTTGCTTTCTTCAACTCCTAGGCTAGTCCTTTTGTTCAGAGGCTTTCAAGTAGTTGCTGAATAGCTCTTCAATTCTTGAAAACAAAAATGTCCTTTCCTTGCACCAGAGATCTTGAGTTACCAAAAGACACCCAAAGGCTTTGTAAAATATATGCTTTGAATGCTTAAATAAAAAGATTTGATCACTGTAGTTCTTTTACATTCATCCATACTGTCCATCTCCCCAGTATGAGGGTATCAGTTGTACATTGTGTGAATGTGTCTGTGAATTGCTTACTTCAGAGGCTGGCTGTTGATGTTTGTGTGTTGAGGGTAAGAAGATAACATGATTCTGCACAACTTCATGGTAGAGACAGTAGTTTTAAACTCATATTTTTCTGCTGAAACATACCTTATGCTCAAAGATTTATTGACTTGCTATGAATTGGAAGCTGCATTAACTCCTCCTTAGGTGATTTAGAATGCCTATACCTTGTGAAGGGTTAAATGTACTGAAATAGCAGAAATCCTTGGAATTTTCAAGATTTCTCATTGTGCAAACCTGAAGTGTTTTCTTAGGCTTTCAGAATTGTTTTCAAAGAATTTTTTTTTATATTATTTGCTTTGTTTTCTGCCAATTTGAGAGTAGAAACTTAATTTAATCTTTGATAGGATAAGAAGGCAAACCTTGATTTTTGGGGCCTACAACAAGAGAGCAAACTATTTCTTAATTCATTTTGGCAAAGGTTTGTTATAGCAACTACAGTAGTTCTTTTTGCACTTCATATGATCTGCTTTTTTCTTCTGTTCATTACAGTTGTTCATCTGATTGTTTAGACCTTTGTTCTTATATTTTTATCTTTTAGTAGGTTGAAGAATAGACTGATGTTTTACCTGATGTTGAACTCAGAATTTAAAATGAGTTTTACTGTTTCTTTTGTCTACCTTCTGAACAGTAGTCTTCTGACAGTGAATTTCGTACCAGACTTATCTCCACTGTCTTCAAAATAGGCATTCTTGTTTTCTTGATAACTGTTTTTGATTTAAATGGAACTGGTAGAGTAACAGTTTTGGGTTGAATCCAGTTTATACGATGATCAGCTGATAAGAATGAACAGTTTATCTTCCTTAACACCACTTCCAGATTTTTCAAGCTTTTGTGAGCAACTTTAAGGTCCTTGTGTTGCTCAAATGTTGAAACGTTTTGCTACTTAGTGGTTTTCATTTATAATAGCAGTTCTGTTTACGGTCAATTCTACTCACGAGACCAAAAACGCAATTAAAAAATTTTTATAAGTTACACTTATGATGCTTACAAGAGACTATCAGTAAAAATGTAGAGGTTTAGATCTGTCAGTGTCAGTCTGGAATTTCTTCTGTAGCATTTTTTTTTTGGATGTATTTTTGTTTTTAATTTCCTCTGTTTTCATCTTGAACTTTTATTGAATGTATTTACAGTTCCTGTTCAACTTTAGATGCCATGGAAGTGTTTTTACATGGTATTGGTCTAGAACACATAATAGGATTATTGAAGGTAAGATACGATGTGTCTGCTATCTGTAATTTCATGAAACATACCATAAACGTCAAATTCTATATTAATTTAAGTAAACGTATTAAGTGAAATTTCACCTTTGAAGTGTAAAGGTCCACTGCAGTGGACTGGATTGCTTAATTTTGATTTTGAGCATTAGTCACAATGTGATATTTCTGAACTGGAGGACAATTGTTTTTTTTAGATAGATGTATGGTGTCATTGTTTTTGTTTATGAAAACTGAAGTAAAGTGTAAGTGAAAAAAAAAAAAAAAAAACTGTTTTCTTTTGGAACTATTTTTGGTGACAGAAAACCCTTTGATTTGTGTAGGACAGAGATGTATACTTATGGCAGCTTCTGACCATGCAAAAAGAAGAGATGATACAGGTTGGTTTAAAAAGTTCAAAAATTGTTTTCTTCTTTCTCATAAATGGTTTTAATATCTTACCTTTATTAATATCTAACCATTATAAGAAGTCATCTTTAAAGACCTGTTCTCAAAATCTTTGATAAATTCTTGAATTTTTGTATAAATGTAGGCAGACTTTTTTGTGTAATCTGACAGACCTACCTTAAATTCTGTGAGGTGAATTCTCAGGTCATCTTTGCCTAGATCTGACTGTGGAGGTTCCCTCTGTTTCTTTACTGTAATGAAGTGGGAGTTGGGGTGAGCGGGAAATAGTTCAATTTTGAATTTTAGTTACTGCCATTTTATGATGTGTTTTCCCTGAATGCAGATCAGTGCTAGGATTAGCAGCAGATAATCCCATGTATCCATTTTAAATGTGGTCTTTTTTTCTTTTCTTTTTTTCTTTTTTTAAGTAAAAAAAAAAATCTTTCTTGCAGCCTACTGCATTTGGGAAGCTCGGTATCTCACCCTTGTCCAGGAGAAATTGTTTTTATAAAGTTTTTATAATGTTTTTATGAAGTTTTAGTTTGTAGTAGAAATAGGGTGGTTGCTTTTTCCGTAGACTATTCACTGAAATTACTGCTCTGGAAAAGGAAAGATTTTGTTCACTTGAAGGAAGAGGCCAAAATGAAATTTTACCATAGAGGTCTCCTTGGTACGGTGTAGGTATTTCAGGCTGCAGCATTTTTCTGAGCAGTCTGTGCCTGGTCCAGGTTACCAGAGAGGCCTTGTTCAGTTAGTTGCCTGCTACTCATGCTATGTATGTACATCCTAAGTGTCAGCTTCTTTTCCCCTCTATTTTGGTTTGGATAACCAGTTGTTTTACCCTGGAACAGTGCCAAAACATTCATGGTACCAAGGAGGCATGTATTCTAGCAGCAGCAATCAAAACGTAACTGCAGATATTGGTGTTCCTTCAGAGCTGATGTCACAAGGCTGTCCTGCATGGAGATTTGTCTTTTAACTGAGTTAGCATTTTCAGTGTTTTGACAGAGCTCAGAAATACCTGTATTCTCAGAGGGTTCATGTATAGGGAGTTTTGTCAATCAAGATTTTTTTTTAAGAGTTGATTTAGACATAAATCTTACAAGGCATATCAGCACCTGTGTGGATCGTAGCATCCCAGTGTGAGCTTTATTTGATTCCTTAAAGCCCCCTTTTACAGGAGTTTCATTCTTCAGAGATTTTTGTGGTTTTCTCCTCATGACTGTGAACTGCTCTCTCTCATGTCTGCACTGAACTGCAAATCTGATGGAGTATACTTTCAAATTCACCACCTGTTTTGATGTAATCATTTTTATTTTGTTTTGTCCAGGGTGCAGTGGAGGAGGGGAGAGTATTATGGACTTAAATGAATAATTGAGCCTTAATTAAAATACTTCAGCTTCACTGATGAGACAAAATATTTTTCACGCAAACTGATAACTTCTCTTTCAGTGTTCAGATGTGTTTGGGACTCCTTAATACAAAGGACAGTCTGGAATAATGCCTGGACTGGCTGTTCTTGCACAGGAAGACAACTTCTCTAGGAGCAGGATTCTTTTTTGCATCTTGTCTTGGCAACAGCAGAAAACAGAGCCTGGAAAATAAGTCATATTTTGTGCATGGATGTAAATTAATAGTTGAAGGATAATTCTAAATCTAAATCTAAACTATATTCTAACTAAGTCTAACTATATTCTAAGTCAGAATTTAAAAAATAACATTGCACACCTGGCTTATTACCATTTCATAACTTATCATCAATTCTTGATTATAGTTTTAGAGCTCTGCTAACAGTTTCTCCCCTTACTGCTGGTAGAAAAAAAATCTAATCTGTTTCCTCATAACAGAGTTGAAAGTTTTTGGTGTGATGGCAGATCTTCCACTAACAGCCAGCTCTTTTAAATAGCCTGGATCTTATTACTGCAGAGATTAACGATGTCTTCTGATGGATGCCTCTGAACCATGCTGCTTTTTATCCAAGGAACTGGAGAAAAAATCCTGTCACTAACATGAGACGCTTTCCTCCACCAAACTATATCGGGAAGATATTTTCTCTGTAAATATCTTTATCTGTATTCTACAACAGAGCCTAAACAGTGACTCTTTCAAGCTGAAATCCTTGCATTCCTTCAAGTTATAAACTGTTCTATACTGAGACATGTCTGTACAGTATACTGGGACAAGTCTATACAACATTTGGAGATTTTTGTCTTTGTTCTTCTCGTGACACTTGGATTTATTTATTTTTTTTATTGGAGGAGAAGCATGGTTTTTTTTACTATTTGTCTGATGAGGCAGTGGCATGAATACTTGATGCATTTTGAACTGAGAAAATCCCTGTCTCACATGTCTGTTAGCTTATTAGAAAAGAAATTGGCATCCTCTTCTGGATTAGCAGAGAATGTGTAATAAAAATTTGACACATCAAAATATAAGCCAGGAGTTTAACTTCATCATTAGAGAGTTATCTAGTCTGCATACTTCTATATCACAGTGCCAAGACTCTCCTTCCTCTGACCACCTTCCCACACACAAAAAAACATTTTATACTTGGCAGAAAATAGAGTGAATAAAAAATAGTGACCATTTGGGCAACATGACAAAGAGTTCATATATAACCTCACTGGTATGTTATCTGAGAAGCATGCCATCTTTCACTTGAGGCAGTCTGTTACTCACCTTCTTCTATTATTTCTGTCTAAAGGATGACAGAGAATGTTAGTGCTTGCTAATGCAAGTTTTTAGCGATTTTTTTCATTTTACTTTATTCTTAAGTAAAAACAAAGTAAGTCTACGTACCTAAAATAAAAATCTGGGCTAAGTGTAGTCTGTTCTACAGATACAAATAAATCCATATACAACACTTCTTGTTTCTTAGACACATGGCCACTTAAAAAATAGTAGTTACACTATATAGACTGAAGAGTATAACTGAATTATTACTAGCCTAAAAGTTTCCTCATCCATAAGGAAGAAGAAGGTCTTCACAAACTGTTTGTGTTCCATTCATACACACATCTTGTTCCATTTCATCATTGCACGAATGGTCAGATTATGGCTAAATTTTCCTGTTCAGCATAAGTGGTCTGGAAAAGAGAATTGTCTGCTTTGGAAAGAAGTTTGAACTGGTCCTTTTCTTCTCAAGTTCTGCACCTAGTACTTCTCAATTCAAAAAGTACTGTGCTGATGGTAGACTTTGTGACAGTTTCTTTGACAGTTCTTTCTTCACAAGACATATCTACATGGTGTTGTGTGAGTGCTCAGTCAACTGATGTGTTCACAGAACGATGTAGTTATCTTTTATTTGTAGGAACCCAAATTAGAACATGTGTCTGATACACTGATCAGAAAGCTGTATCCTTATTTGCTTGCTCAGGGAATGAGAAGATGAATCAAAATCAGTTCCAGTCGTAATAGTTCTCGCTTCAGGCCAGATTTAATATTCAGGAGTAACTCCTGTTCTGTCCTTGGAAGAGTTAATTTGATTTTTCTAATTGTAGTTAAATTTGCTCATAAATCAGCTTACTACTGTGTCATGAGATGACTGTATTAGATCTCACTTTGTTTTCTAAACAGTAAGAAAACATTAGTTCATACTAGATAGTGCCACAAAACTCTTGAAAAAATAAGGTTTTTGAAAGAGATGTGATACCTTGCAAGACAGGTTTCCCTAAACGGGGAGAAATAAAATATATGTCCAAAAGCACATAAAAGCCTTCTTGTAATTTGGACTCTCTAATTTACAATTTGATCCAAACTTAGCTCAGAAAAAAATAATGCGAACTATTAACTCTGTATCACTGTTGTGATGATTAGTTGTTTCTCACTGTAAGACGGTTTAGATGATTCTGAATTACTGAAGCATAAGATCCTAACGTGAGGGGTACTTATAAAAACTACTGCTAATGTTTTTTAATACCCAGTTTTTTGAGTATCCTGTGCAAGATCAGTTTGGCTCCTACTTGGTTCTTGTCTTATTTTCTATTACTATTAAGTTTGTTTTTTTTTTTTTATTCTAATTTCCTTTGGAAATAACATACATAGTTGATTACTTAAAAGTAACTTCTTTTGACTCTTAATTATAAACTCATAAAATGAGCACTACTGAACTGTTTTATGTTTAATATATGTTACAGCTAAATCATATATCTGAAATTACTTTTTGAATTTAGATAGGTGTTACAAACCCTGTAGATCAACAGAAACTCCTAGATGCCATTAATGAGCTGCAAGTGGAAGAAACAAGATTCAGAGACCTTCCTGAATTAGCAAATCTGGAAGTGAGGTAATAACTGTGTTTCTAAGGAAAGTAAACTGGAATGCAAACTATTTAAGGTAACTGCAGTATTTTCTGTAGCATGAAGCTTAGATTCTCTGGCACCTCATCCTATGCATAAACGTTCATAGGATGCCTAGTGGATGTTAGTGGATCACGGGGAGTGATAGTAGGTGCATTTTGTACAAAGAAAGTTAGAAGCACAGCTTCCTGCTGTAGGAATCTTTTTATCAGTTATATTGTGATCTTATGTCATTACTTTGGTCATCTCTGAGTGATGAATTCCTTATCTGTATCTCAGACCTGCACTGCTGTGCACATGTTTCAATAGGTGTGTTTATATCAGGCGACCTCTCTGGCTCCAATATTAACTTGTTCCTTAATTATTCTGATAAGCTTGCTCTCTTTGCTTACCCATGTTTCAAGAGCATCATTAACACTTTCAGACTCTAAACAATATGGCCCTAAACAATAATTCTCCATTGTGTCTTTAGACAAAATAGACTGTTAGTACTGCTATCAAATATGAGAGTGAAATGCAATTAAAAAGTGTGGGAGGCAGAGGTGTATATTATTTCTGCGTATGGGTTTAATTTTCAACTGATTAATTAACTTCTTGTCTGTGTCCATCTAATTCATGTAGATTTCTGGATTTGTTCCTTGTTTTTCTAGAAACAGTATTACTAAACTTTACCTGTCTCCTAGATGCTCGTAGAGCAGTTCCCATATCTACCACAAAAAGAATGAAGATTGTAGTAAGGGTAGAGGTGTCTTAAGATTTCTTAAACCTCTTATCCTTCTGTTTTGTTGTGTGAATGTTCTATCTAGAAGAGAGCTGTGGACTTGGATGTTCATATCTTCTTTCACGTTACCTCCCAGAGCTATAGAATTGTTTCTGAAGAGTAAGACCACTTAGATACTTTAAAAATGGACCTCAGCACAGAACTGTTGTTTGCCTTTCAGAAGCCTTTATTAGCTGTACTATCTTTGTTCAGCTTGGTTAAGACTGCTCTGTTTAGGAGATACTGACCATCCCCATGCTGTAGCTGCCTCACGAGTTAGGCTCCCTGTACTAGTTTTCTCTCTTCCCAGTCCCATCACCAGGTGCGTAGCATTGTCATCTTCTTTGCACAGGACTTGTGACAAACTCCTCCTCGTATCCGATCTGTTCATTACATAATTTTCTTCTATCTAGAAAAGTGAGTGTAGTTCCTCTTTAAAGTGTGTGTGTAGGGAAGTGCTTGAAGCCCACATCTCGTCTCTTAAGTAGTGCCTTGACAGCTTTCTTAGCTATTTCTTCCTTCTCCAAAATTCTGGAGAGATCTGTCTGCCCTATGTGGGGGCTGTAAGGCTAAACTTGGCATTGTATTGTAAGTTGGACTGAAGAATGTGCAAGGGTTCAAGTGCATTCTGTATATGTCGCCATCCATCCTCTGGAGGCATCTGAATCACAGTGACACTGTGCTTTAGCCTGCATGTCGTGATTCTGTTTACTACATTCTCCACCTGTTTAATCACTCTTAAATATACTGATTGCTCCTTACGCTGGCACAGTGCCTGTTTCTGTAACCATTACTGTGTTCATACGAAAAAGTCTCTGCAGCTTTTTGAGTTAGATTGTTGTGCCTTGATACCAAGTTTGAACTGTGGGATGAGAGGACGCACAAGGCTCTTGAAATGGGAAGCATTTGAAAGATTGAGGTGAGCTGGGAGAGCCAGGTGTTTGTGTTTTAATGCAGGACCTTGGTCCTGCCTTCTTGTCTCTGAGATTTCTCTGCCAAAGCAAGTACATACTTACTTCCGAAAGAGAATTAAGGTGCAAACTAGCATGTGTGCTACAAGACCAGAGAGCTAAAGTTCTGGCGCGCAAGAGGGTACAAAGCATCATAACATCCATATTTTCTGGCAGCATTTGGGCTTTTCTTGTTTAAGTAGAGGCTTTGCTGTTGAGCTGAGAAAGTAGACCGGTCATCTGGGTTCCTGTGTCCAAGTTAGGCATTCTTGGAAAATGATTTTGATTCTTCATCAAGGAATCATTAGTTTCAGTTTAAGAAGACCAGTTCAAGCTTCACACATTGTTTTATGTTACAGATGTATGTTTTTTTACATTGGCCAGTAGCAAGTGGTATTTAGTTTGCACATTCAAGCAGGACAGCTAAAAAAGATTAAATGGGAAATAAGTGGAATAATAGAAAAAATTAGTTCAGGGCGTGTATGAGGAGCAGGGAGTGGAAGCAGACACTTAATGTCAGGTACAGTCTTACACACCAGTAACATGATCATCCTATGGAATTCTAAGTACCACACAGTTTTGAAACATATACAGATCACAAAGCAGAAAGTAATTGATTGAAGACTTAAGTACAAAAAAATATGACAGCACTTCAGTTCAGGCGAATACTGCATAGCTTTCTAAAAAATGGCTTGACATGTATTTCAGGAATCTGACCTTGACACTAAAATCATACTCTGTTTACCTGCTCTTATATAAAGATTTTACTTGCCATTTGTTCAAAGTCATTCTGTGAGAAGGAAGATCAGTCATTAAGTCATAAAAAAACTAACATAGTAGAAAATGTTGAACTGATTGATTATAAACTCGCAGACCATCTAGTAGTGTTTAGCCACTGATATTTTGACAGCCATTAATTCTTTTAAAAAGTGATTAATTTTTTGAAAATGTTATTTTTGTTTCCAAATACTTCCAAATGGAAATCACGTCATTGCAGCAGATAATTGTTAAAAAATATTTTCATGAAATTTCTATTTGTATAATAAAGAAGTATGAGGCGTAATGTTGGAAAAATATTTACAATGCTTTACTGTAGGAATTCTAGAACTATTCTCAACAAAAACTTTTCTGATAAGACAGAAGGTGCCATAACTGCTTCTAGCTTGCTAATAAGTTATCTTTCTAAGTAGAAGAAAGTCTTCCTAAGTGTCTTAGTTGAAGTAAAATGGGAGAAACTTTTCTTACCTGTAGACGTGATTAGTTTGCTTAATGTTGATTTTAAATATAATTGTTGTTATATTGTTCTGAAGTAAATAGTAATTTCATTTATAAAAATAATAGGCTTTCTCATTTTCATTTCTTCATATCAAACTCTGAACAATCTTGGTTTTCAATTTTCAGCACCCCTGCTGATGCTTCTGTATATTTCTCTTTGAAGTGGTAAGGTCTTGGTTGTTGGGCAGTGTTGCAGATCACAGACATTCTGATCAGCAGTGGAGACTTTGCTCACAATCGTCTTACACCAGAATTCAATGATGCATTAAAAACTCATTTTTGAAATCCATATTAATTTATATAATGTAGGAAGAGATTTACATTTACAGGATGTGTTTTCAAAATTATTAAATGCTTTATATTATCCTAATTTTCTGTGTTGTTTTTTTTTTTTAAACTGGATTACTGTGTACATGAAGCATAACATTTTTTCATTTTTTTCTGCCTGAATTTGCTGTACTGTTATTATACAGACTGATTAGGTGGTGAATTCGCAGGAGCTGGATTTGGTGTTTGCATCTTCCACCAAGAAAAACGAGAAGATTGGAATTTGGTGCTGAGGTTCAGAAGCAGAGTAGACTGTTCAGAGGGCTGACAGAATGTTTGGCTCTGTGTTGGAAGCTGAGATCTAGAGCAATGAAACAGCTGCTTTAAGTGGAGATACTTTCAACAAATATAAAATGAAAATCTTAGGAAATAAATTATTCTAAAACAAGTTATAAAACAGTGCAGTCCTAGCTATGGATAATGCTCTGTGAGAACTTTGTTCTGGTTTTGTTGACACACTTCTCCCTTCCTGATGGAGAATCATTCCTTAAGAGTTGAGTCTCCAGTCTTGCTTGTTATCTGGATACTACAGTATATCAGGCTCCAGGTTTTTAGCTGTTTTTAGGAAGTAAATGTTTTGCCAGTAGGCAGATCAGTATTGCTTGATTGGAGTATGTGTTGTCATGGGAAAAAGTTGGAAGCTGAATGAAAACTCTGTGAGCCAAATCCAGCCTCTTTTTAGGCACCTGCACCACACAGGTTTGTGGCTTAGTTTAGGTGCTTGGCACATTGCATTTAGACCCTTTTGCCATTGGAAGAGGCATGCAGGTAAGAGGGTGTGAGTGTGTTGAATTTGAATTCAATAGCAGATGACGGTAAGGAGAAGAGGAGCGTCGCAGTTTGAATACAGTTACACAGATTCTCCAGTAAATGTAATGAGGTTCTGTGATAGGGCAATATCAGCTTGAAACAGTCTTTTACATTGGTCCTTATGTTATTCACCTGGATGGTTTATAGCTTGCTCTAAAAACTTAGCATTGAAATTAGTCTATTAAGTTCCTGTATCCTTTCCTCCAATTTTTGGAGACTGATCAAACTGATTTTCAGAGTTGTCTTCCTGCTTATATTTGAGCATTGAGTTTACATTTCCTTCAAAGTAGATAACATCAGATATTTTAGACTTTAAGGAATGTATTTCCACATCCAGGGCCCAAGAGAGTATTATCAGATTCTTCACTCTTCAGCTGTGCTGGAGACAAAATGCCTGTAGGCTAGCCATTTCAGTCCTAGCTCCAAAGTACAAAATATAAGCTTCAGTCATAAGTTCTGCTACATCAGTATAAAGTTGACTCAGTTGTCTGTTCCTGGTATTGCAAGACTGTGATCTCTGTGCTCACATGCACAGGAACAATGATTATTATGTGTAATGTCGTACAAAACACCACTTGTAGCAGGTAATGAAATGCTTTCATTGGTAAAAACAGGATTGAAAATGAGAAATAGAAGTAAGAGTTAACAGAATGTTTCTAAAATGCTTTAGGTTGATAGTTCTTCAGCTCTGGTGTAGCTAAATATTCTGGGTAGCATAACAATTTGTTGCCCTACCAGAATGGGAGGGAGGAGCAGGAGGAGATGGGAAGGAGCATTGATATGGACAGTCACTGTGCAGCTTGCTAAGATGTTGTATGTTAGTGTTTAACTACCCTGTATTAAAGAGACTGGTTTTTTTATTGTAATGAAATTGCATGTCTGATTTGTTCACTAGCCAGTGTTGAAAGTGCATAGATGATACTTAGCTTGCAGGAAGACATAACATTTTACAAATAATGGCATATGGTTTTATTTTGGTAGTGGAGATGAATGCCTCAAGTTTCTTCAGAAGATAAATAAAGAGTGTAGCAACCTGACTGTTCCTGTGCAGACCATAAATAAACATTTCCTCGAAAATTCTCACAAGGTATTCAGCAAAAGGGGAAAAGTGATTTAGAGTTTGAGGGGAATAGTATTATTCTACCTTTGTAAAATGACAAATATGTATCCTAATCCACTGTCTTGATTACTTTTAGTTTTATAGAACTGTCCAATGTTCTGTCTCTAATGTAAGGGGCTTTTTTGAAAAATCTGTTTCAAAAAGTTAAATCACCCAACTAAAGATAAATCTGCTTTTCAGTGTTTCTGCTGTTGATTCAAGTGATTCAAGTGACAAGTTTCTAGAAAGGCTTAAAGAGAATAGTAGATCGGTGTCATGTATAAATCATACAATGAAAACCTGACAGAAATGAAATTACAAACTTTTCCTGACGCTGTCTTTTATGCTACATCAACTTGTATTAAGTTATGACGTACAGGCTTTGTGGCAAATAACTCTGACTCTTAACAGATGGTACTGCGGTGGGCACCAACTGAAAGATACATTGAAGTTTGCAGAGACTTGATTTGCAATGTTGAAAAGCTGGGAGAAGAAGTTAAGAGACTGAACGAACTTGTGGCAAAGGTGGGTGTGAGGAGTGAGATGATTATAGTATATATAAGTTTCTGTGTGCAGTATTGAATGTGATTTTCATCGGTCAAATGTTTGATACCTTTTTCTACCAGCTGCAATCTGAACATTGCAACTACCACTCCCCAGTCTCTTTCCACCTTTCCGTAACAAAGTGGAATAATCTAAAATATTCTAAAACTGTGTGGAGAGTCTCCAAAGGGAGGTGAAGTCCATCATTTTCTTCATATCACAGGAAATAATTGAGTGGGAAATATATCCCTGTGCACTTGGACTGCCACTGTGGCATAAATGCCACTCAGAATACTTCTTAATTAAGGAATCTTTTGTTTGGAATTATTGACTCTCAAGGAAGATAGTACAGTTTTATGGATTGAATCAGAGGCATCCCAGATAACTTCACAGAGTGACAAAAGAAGAGGGTGGGAGAGGTCAAGGCTAGATGTTAGCACCACATCAGTCTTTCTCAGACCAACACAATGATATGCTCTTGTCAGATGGGGTCATTTTAAGTAATAGGCTAGTAAAATGAATGGCTGCTGGGATAGAGTAAATGGAGCATCAGTGTCAGAAAGGAATCTGTTACTAAATGAAGCCATGTGGAACTCAGACTTTGAGTATAATGCTTCTAATGCAGTTTCCTGTAGTTTAAGTAAATCTAACGGAGTATAACAGCCTTCTCCTAATAAATCACTTAACACCAAATGTATTTAAGAGATTGCAATGAAGAACTTCTAGCTGTTGGTGTTCCTTAGTTTGCGTACACAGAAGTCAGCAGCATGTATGTATCTGCTTCCTGTGGGTACAGGCCAGTTGTAAGAGAGTGGGGTGGGCCTATGTTTAGGTGCTACTTGCACTTGCTCTTCTATGTACTTAAGATTTTGTAGCTGCCAAGATGTAGCATGGTGGCTCTGTACCTACTGTTAAAGAGACAATAAACATTAACCTTCCAATTATTTCAAAAATCTAATTCCTGTTCTATTAAAGTACTACAGTGTGTTATTTATTCCACTGATGAAGACTTCAATCCAAAGCATTTTGGCATTTCTTAATTTATGGTGAACTGCTTTTGAATCATTGGAGAGCTCTGAAACATTTTTTATGAAAAGTGTGAATTTAAATGAAACAGTGAAACCTCTTACATAGCAATGTGCTAATTCCCTTTATCTAAATCTTTGATAGCAACAGGGCTGCTCTGTTAGTAATATTTTACTGTATCAGCCCATGACATCAGAGGCAGATGTTGGTGGGATGGCAGTAGAGGTTGAACCTTCCCTCCAGTATCCCATTACATTTGTTGCCATGTGACAGATGGCAGCAGAGGTGCAGTCTGACAGAATGGCATCTGACATAAAAGGGCATATGAAACAAAGGTGTGTCACTGAATTCCTCTGTGCAGGGAAAAATGGAGCCCATTGACGTTCATTGCTGCTTGTTGAGTGTTTATGGAGACCAAATAGCAGATGTGAGCACAGCGAGGCAGCGCATTTCAACAGTGGTGGCTGTGGCAGTGGGCCACCTCCACTGGTGCAGATTGTTAGGAGTGCAGCATACAGGCTCCTGTTCATTGCTGTGAAAATGCACAGCTACTGGCAGTGATGATGTTGAAAAATAGTGTTTTGTAGCTGGGAATTTGTTCTATCAAACATTGTTCTCGTGCTCTTTATTGCTTTTGGAGTTTCCGTGGAAATAAATAGGAGGCATTACTTTTAAAATGATCTACATGCACTTGCTAAGCTTAGTCATAACAGTGCTTCTTTGCAATGCATGTTAAGTGCATGACATGCAATTTTTGTAAGTGATGTTTAAAGTGGGATGGCCTGCCAAGCATTATAAACTGAGGGAGGGAAGCAGGACCCAACCCTGCTGCGCTTCATGGCAAGGCTCCACTCAACTTCAGTAGATATTTGGGCAGGCATTTGTGAGATACTTTCCCTGTCACTTCAGTTTTAAAAAGTCTTGAAAGCTTGATCTGTTACGTGTTTAACTTTTGCTTTCAATAAACAGTTATCCTGGTAATTAAATTGAAAAAAATATTTAGTAACAAAAAAATAGGTTAAAATATTGGTTGATTAAAGTTTAAGTGTTTTGGTATCGGATTTTTGTAGCATGTGTTGGCAGTATGTTTCACTCCACAGGAATTCAGTTTGTAAATGATTTGTTTTCTAGAATGTGTTGCATAAAGAGCCATTGAGCATCAGATAAAATAAAGGTTTGTGCATATTTATTTCCATTGAATTAAGGCCCAGACGTGCAGTTAGAAAGGAGCATTTCAACCTAAGAATCCAGAGTTATACTTTATCACACACTTCAGAAACCCTCACACTAATCTTTACGTTTTTTTCATGATTTAACATCTGCCTCAGGAAGAAGAGCAGAGGAGTGACCTCAGCCTAGTGATGTTTCCAGAAAAATCGCTCACCTTGAAAAAAAGATTAGTAAAAATGGGAGCAGTAACGTTGCTTGGGTTTGGTTTTTTCTTTTTTATAACTAAGTTAGCAGTAAAGAAAAGCTGACTCTTTCAGTGCTATGAATAACTTGTGCTCAGTGTTATGTAGCAGAGATGAATTCACGTGAAAATGTGTGTAGTTTCATCATATCTGTCGCATTTACATTTGGTACCTATTTTGATCTAGCTGTAAAATGATTAAACATAAAATCTATTTGCTTTAATGTATCTTAATGTTTTAGATTCAAAGTTTTTTCTGGTATTGATAATAGGTACAAAATCTTATCAAAGCTGTGTTACTGTTTTTTTTTTTTTTTTTTTGCCCTAAAGTTATAGTTATTACTTAATGATCACAAGTTTTTGGTTTAACTGTTGTTGTAACAACTGTTACCTGTTCAGCTGTTGTTCACATAGGTAAACATAAACAAGCAATACTGTTGTTTCTCTTGGATGCTTGTAAGTAAATTGGCAATGCAGGCGTGTTTTGCTTTGTTTCTTTTTTTAAACATTGAGCATCGTGTGATTTTTATGTTGAAGAAGTTCATTTCTCAGGCATGGATTCTTAAGAAAAACTTTATGGTGAGGTATATTTGTCACAGCCACAGGACTGCACATATCTTGTCTAAAAGTCATTTCCCACTGAACTGTGCTATTCAGATTATGCCTGAGATACATTTCCTCAGGTCTACTTGTATCAGTAGTTTTATCACTACAAAGGATTCTAAGAATACCAAAAGGATTTATAGCAATCATTTGCTATAAGAATGCAGGCAACTTAGAAGGAATATTAGTATTTCTTGACCCAGACTTTCATTGCAGTGGTTTCATGTTAATTTTCTTCTTAAGGTTTTCATCACTTAGAGGTGTTTGTAATTCTGCAGCAAAACTTTAGTATCTGTTTCTACACTGAGTTTCCACACTGAGTGCATTGGAAAAAAAAAAAAAAAAAGGGGGGGTGGGGGTGGGGGTGGGGGGAATTGGTTTAAGTGATCCAAATCACATTTTTGTAGTCTTCAGTGAACGCCTGTAAAAGCGCTGCACGTTTGTGATGTTCTTCTGTCAAAACAGAAGCAGTCTGGAAAACCATCATTAGACTCAGTGGGTGTGCCATGCTTTAGCGTGCTCTGCTCCCAGAGGTGTGTCCAGTCATCATCTTGGATGCTCCCTCTGGAGAATAGTAATGAGAAGGTAAAAACTGAGCGCTGCTCCAGGCAGTTATTGCTGTCACAATTGTTTTCTGCTTTTGATTTGAGAAAACTACCTTGGGCATTAGTATGTTTCCTTGCTATTGTAATTGTGTTACATGTCAGAAGCTTGTTTATATTGTCTTTGCAACGTGTAGGTTATGCAAGTGGAATTATTTCAGCCACTCTCATGGTGTGTGTGATACAGCCCTTGGAAAGGATTCTGATTCTTAGCTTTGGTATTCCTCCCTTCTCCACTACAGTGAAGATTTGCAAGTAGCTGACACTCCGGAGATGCATTTCCTGCCTCTGGTACATCTTGCCATTGGAGACAGTAATGAAAATTATTTTTTTTTCCCAAAAGTCTGAAAAAATTATCCACTTGTATGCAGGCCTTTGAAGCTGACCTTGCAGGTTGTGCAGTTAAATAGGAAAGCTGCTCCAGAAAATAGATTTATCAGCATTTAACTGAATTGTAATAATGTGAATGATGATGTCAGTGTAAATTTACCTATGCTGGGGCAAGGGAAGGAGAGAATAATGCATAATATTCACTGATAAATGTTTTCTAGCTTGAGAGTTACAACAAAATATTCTGTGCAGAAATGAGTCATGGGTCTGAATGTTGTACTGTACTCCTAAATGCATGAAGTCAGCAGAAAGATGATAGCTTAAATTCCAGACGTCTTCATTTTACTACTACGCTTTTGTGCGTGCCATTTCATTATTTGGTTCTGTCAGTTCATGTCATGGATCTAAAACTGAAATACAGATACAGAGAGGACAGCTTTTTTTTTTTTTTTTTTTTGGTAGGAAAAAACAATGTATTTCTCTTTTAAATGATTTCTGTTTTGCTTTAGAGTTACTTGAATTGACCACTTCGTTGATGAAGTTGTGCATTTCTACAGTAATCTAAGCTGGCCTCCAAAATGCATTTGAGAGAAGCTGCTGCTGTTAAGATGTCCTAAACATTGCATATTTCACGTGTTTATCATCAAATTGTGACACTTCCATGAAGACAACTTACAGAATAAATACAGGCTTTGTGTCATCAGCATCCTTCGTGTGTTGTAGTGTTCAAGAGCATCATTCAGAGTGGCATAAATCACACACAAGAAGTGAAGGTCTTGGACTAACTAGTTTGATCTGTGTCTCATTTCATTGGTGAGGAATGAATTGTGCTGGGTGAGTAGGATATGTAAAGAGCCAAATAAATAAGGTTTATTCTAACTCAACATACCATTAAAGAGAAAAAAAAAAAAAAAAAGTGTATTTTCTCCAGATTCCAGACTCGGGCTTAAACAATGAATTTCAAAGTCCTTTATTCACTTTCATGTTGTTCCAGTGCCTTTTTCAAATTCCTTGTTTGAGAGGGTATCACAGTATGGCTGCGATAGGGCAGGAAACAAAGAGATTACTGCAAAATCTGGCCCTTCAACCATGCTGTCCAAATTGAATCCCCCAGCCAGCACCGGGTGAGGCAGCCTTTAGATGAAAATAGCCCTGCTGAGAGGCCTTCTTCTTCAAGTCATCACATTAAAGTCATTATCCTGGAATAGTAATAGTACAGTGATTTGCACATCTATGAGGGGATGGGAGGAAAATGCTAAAGAGCTTTGCATACATTAGGCAGGTAAGCCTCCCAGCCCCGGGAAGGGTTATTTTCCTTTTACAGTAGTGCAAATGGGGAAGCAGGAGGATTGAGCCAGTTGGACTTGGGGCCAAACCCTGTAGGTACAGAGTTGCTTAAAGATGCGGTGAGGTTCCTACTTGGCCGTGTGATGTATTGGATACCTAACTGCTCTGAATGCAATGGCCTTTTCTGCATCTGTGGGCTGTTATGTAAAATGTAGGGCCTTGGGTGAGCCTGTAGAGGGAACCTAATGAATTCTACTTCTCATTTGCCCTGTTCATCCTGGAGCAGGTTGTGAATGAGAGATTTTGTGTGTTCTGTCTCTGGGATTTGGATTTTTCTCTGCTCTTTGACTTGTGGAATACTTAGCCTGTACTAAGGCATAACCAATTTTTCCTGATGGTTTCTAGTTGCAAGGAGTAAACAGTAAATTTAGGTATCTTAAATGGGAAATGAATGGGCTTCTTTAATCACATTCTCTGTTCGCTTAGAGAAATGCTGCATTCATTTGGTTGTGTTTTTTTCCTTCTTCCTTGTCCAGCTGCCTTGTTATGGACAAAATGTAAAGGTGAGCTGTGCAGTTTGCTCCTTCCCCTCTTGCTTTCTTTGAGTTTCTCCCAGCATTCCCCAAAGCTGTTAGCTTCTTCTAAAATTTCCATTTGGAAATGACATTGCCTATTCTAGGAAATTTCTACTTATCAGAGCTCTGGATTTTATATACCAGGACTTGTAAGTGTTAAGGTATGAGATGAAGTAGTACTGGCATCGGGCGAATAATAGGGTGTTTGTCCTTAACAGCTCTAACAACTGCTAAATTATTTTCATTTCTTATCCTGACACAAACAGTGCAGTTCATGTGACATGGAGCCCAGGTCCTTACAAATGAAACCTGGGGGCTCCCTCTGAGAGATTTTAAGTTCTGAGATGTGTCCCTAGCTGTGATGTGTGTGGAAAGATGACCTCCACTTCAGGATTTGAGGGTTGAAGTATTCCTCCCAGATGAGCCTTCCAAGCTTCCAGAATTTCTGAAAACAGTCTCTGTGAATGTAGTAGTACAGGTTTAACTACATTATTTTCACTGATTTGCTGAAAAAAACTTCAGCCCCATAAGGTATGCACTGATGAAGCTGGGCTTTTGAGTTGCATAGTGCATGGTGTAATCTCTTGTCTGGATGAGTAATGGTGTGGGTATTGCACTGTGAGGATGCTGAGGGCTCAGGGTAGTGAGTTGAGGGGAGGCTGAGGAAGCTGGGGCTGCAGAGGCCAGAGAGACGGATGTGGGGTGTCTCTGTGTGCGGGTACCTGATGGCAGCAGTGTCCTACTGCTGTCGGTATGGGATCTGAGAGCAAAGAAGCTGTTGATTGAGGAGGGTGTCTTGGAAAAAGCCAGTAAGTCATCTGCTGGGTGCAGCTCCAGAGGGGGCCATGGGGCCTGCAGCCTCTACTCAGGTCCCAAATCCTGCTGGGATCTGCTGACTTGTCCCCACTTTTTCCTTCTCCCTCTCCTGTTAACTGAACCAAGATGAGTGCTCCTTCAACACCAGAAACTGAAATGGGCTGAAAATTGAGGTACTTCTTTACGCACATTGACAATGCTTTATTGAATAGATTTGCCCACTCTTCTTTTGCCCCTGGCACTACTCTATGGACACACAGTTCTTGTGCAGCTGTTCTGCTGCTGAGCTGGACCTGCCCCTATCCCACTGCTGCAGCCCAAAGCCCTTCTGTGGGGTTGGGCGGTTGGGCTGTTGCTGGTTTTGTTTGGGGTTGGTTGTTTAAGAGAAGCAGGTGGATGTTCTCACATCTTACAGCCATTGCTTGAGCATTTTCCTGCTGCAGTGCCCAGGACTTTCCCCTGGCTGTGGTCTCATTTTGGATGCCAGCCTGAGGCCTGATGGCACGGACTGCAGCTGTGCCCTCTGTGCCTGAGGAGTTCAGTTTGGGATCTTTCAGTGCAAGAAAGACGTTGAGGCCCTGGAGTGTGTCCAGAGAAAGGCAAAACTCTGAAGGGTCTTATAGAAAGCAGATGAGGGAACCGGGGTTGTTTACACTGGAGGAGTCTCAGGAGAGACCTCATTGCTCTCTACAACTGCCTGAAAGGAGGTCGCAGCTAACGGATAGTGCAACAGGCCTTAACTTGCATCAGGGGAGATACAGGGTGGATATTAAGAAAAATCTCAAGAAAGAGTGGTGAGGTATTGGACCAAGGAGGTAGTGGAGTCACTGCCCCTGGTGGTGCTCAAGAAACATGTAGTTGTGGCACAGAGGAACGTAGAGGTGGTGATGGGCTGATGGATGGACTGGATGACTTTCGTGGTCTTTTCCAACCTTTATGATTCTATGGCTCGAGGAGTGGGTCCCAGCGGTGTTCCTGGGTTTTCTCTTTCAGGATTTTCCCCCGGGACTGACAGCCAAAAGGAGAGCGATGCTCTGAGTGCAGCCATCCCAAACCCCAGGGGCTGAGCCTGAATCGGGGCATTTCTCTTCTAATGATGTTTTGCAGTGTTGGTTTTTGTTTGTTCCTTGTGTCTGTTCTCCTGTATCTGACCTCTGTAGCTGACGCTGACAGAAGTGCGTGCAGAGCTGGCGGAGGAGCGATGCGGACGCGAAGACTCGGAGGGCGGTGTGTGCGGGCTCAGCCTCCGTCCCTGCCCGCGGGTGGCGGCCGGCCTGGCGGGGCCGCAGCTGAGCGGATCGGGCAGGGCCGCGGGGCGGGAGCGGCTCCGCCTGATCGCTGCCATACGGGAGCAGCGGGGAGCGCCCGCGAGGCTTGGGCTCCGCGGCCGGGGGCACAGCTGTGCTCCGCAGTCCCGGCCCGGCCGCCCCCCGCGACGGGACCTTCGCTCGCCGCCCGCGCCCCACCTCCCCGCCCAGTCCCCGTGGGATGCGAGGCTGCGCCTTCGCCCGGTGCCGGGGGCCCGCGTGTGTCCTCTGCCGCCCGGAGGCGGTCGGGGTCGGCCCGGCAACAACGGTACGCGGGGCGGCTGCGTGCGGGGTCATTGGGAAGCAGCCGTTCCTCGGAACTCCGTCCTAATCAGAGGTGTTACCTCCTCCTCTCCCCAGTGTCTCTTGACATCATTTCATCCATCAGAGTTTCAGAGAAGAAGAAAAAAAAAAAAAGCAGAACCCACCCAGTCAGCGCACAGCCCACGCCGCCCCTCAGCGCTGCTGCGGCCGCGGGGAAGGGCCGGAGCGGGGCAGGGATGCGGGAGGGGCGCGGGGCGGCGCGGGGCGCAGCCGAAGGGGCGCGGAGCGGGGCCCGGAGCGCCCCCGGCGCGGGGGGGCAGCGGTAGAGCCCCGCGGAGCGAAGGAAGGGCCCCGCGGCACCGCCGCCGCCCGGCGCTGTCCCATGGGATGTCCGCTGTCCCCCGCGAGTGCCCCGATGCGGAGCGCCGCGCCCCCGCCATGGCCTCGCTCTTCGGGATCTGGTGGTGGTCTCTTCCCCTCGTGTTGCTGTGGGCGACCCCGCGAGTCGCCTCCTCGTGGTGGTAAGTGCGGGCGGCCCCCGTGTGCTCGCGGGGAAGGAGCGGTCGGGCTCAGCGCACCGGGCGCAGCCCACGCGTGGAGCCCTCCGCTGGGACCCGGGCGGGGCGGGACGGGACGGGACGGGACGGGACGGGCAGCTCAGCACTGGGCGCGCCCCGAGCGGTGGATCCCGGCCGGGACCCGGCACCGAGCGCGTCCCCGCCGCTGGGACCGCCCGTGTCCGTACGGGCGCTGCTGCCAGGGATGGCTTTTTGTGGTGCCGCTGAAATGTCACTCTTGGAAGTCGCGGCTTATAGATTTCGCGATCGTACGACATAATGAAAATCCGCGGAAAGGACGTTTTCCTGTGTTTGGTGCCTTCAGGAGACACCTATCGCGGTTTGGGTTTGATAAAAGGCACTTTCGGAGCATTTCAGGACTTAATCGGGAACATCTGGGTGCAGATGATGTAATTTAATTTCTGGCCGGGCGGTTCTTTAAGTTTGAACTCCTGACGTTATCGAACAAAACACAGCTCGGGAAGTTTTTAAAGGTTTTCTCTCCAAAAAGTGGGTGCGGAGCCGGGGTCGGAGTCGGGGGGAGCAGAGCGAAGCAGCCCTTCCTAAACGCGGCCCCTCTCCGGTGCTTTGCCCCGCGGTTCCTTCCGCATCCCTCCCCCATCCCGTCCCCATCCTTCCCCGCACGCCTCCCGATGTCCCCGTGCACGCAGGGCTCCGGCCGGGTGCTCCCGTCGCTGCCCCCCCCGTTGCCTCCCGCAGGTACATGGGAGCCGTGGGCTCGTCGCGGGTGATGTGCGACAACGTGCCGGGGCTGGTGAGCCGGCAGCGGCAGCTGTGCCGGCGGCACCCCGAGGCCATGCTGTCCATCGGGCGCGGAGTGGCCGCCTGGACGGCCGAGTGCCAGCACCAGTTCCGGCGGCACCGCTGGGATTGCAGCGCCCTGGAGCGGGGGCAGCGCCTGCTCGGCCGCGTCCTGCAACGCAGTGAGTGGGGACGGGGCGAGGGCGGTGGGTGCTGGGTGCTGGGGCTGCCCGTCCCTGCGGAGATGGAGGCTGTGCTGAGGAGGGGGCCCGGGCAGGTGGCACAGGTGAAGCACCCAGGTGCTGCCGTGACATAAATGCTCAGCATTAATTCCGTGGTTATTCTATCAGTTCTAAGGATAAAAGTGTCTGGTTTCTCCCAGTGTGAAATTGTAGATAACGCCACGGGCTCCTTGGGTTCACGCTGTGATAACGCTACCTAAGGGGCAGGTGTGGCTCACTGATACCAGCCCCAGCTGCTATAGGAAAAGGTGCTGCTCACTCCTTTCGTGTGAAACTCAGAACTTCTTTAAGTCTGAAAATAGCCCCTTACTATAGAGTTGTATCAACGCAACCCAACTCCGTGCTGTAAATTATTACATCTTTAATAAACTTAAGCAATAATTGCCTTGGAATATTCACTGAAGAGTAAGCATAGTCTAGAAAAATAGCTGGTCTTTGGTGTAACAAATTAACATCGTTAATGGGAAGGAACTGTGCCTGGGCTATGCTGTGTGGAAGCTGCTCTCTGCAGTGCTGCCGGTTGCACTGAGCACACCTGGATCAGTGAAGGCCACCAGGTTCAGTGCTTCCTTATTTTTAGGAAAACAAGCACCAAAGATTTCTCACTGCTCCCTTTGAAATGAGCAAGATTAAGTGCCTCCGAAGAGGAAAAGCTGGCTTCAGAAGTTAGTTGCAGTATTTTGCAGCACAGATGCTGTTCCCGTGTCCCTGTGTAGTGATTTCCCAAATACTCTCTGAACCAGCACTTTACGTATTTCTCTTAGCTGACGGAACGTGGCAGAAATACCAGCATCCTGCATCTCCACAGAGCAGTTGAGCCACGGAAGGATGGTCACCCATGTCAGGAACAAACTCCAACCCGTATCGACAAGGTTATACCAGGGAGGGATCCAGATCTGAGCTATGACCAGTTCTGACTGCAAGAAACACGTCTCTGTGTGGTTCCAGCCCAGTTAAACCTGTAGCTCAGTACACAGGCTGGGCTATCAGGCCATGAACTAGGCTGGCTGCTCACACTGAGTGCCACAGCCATGTATAAGGCCTGTTCTCATTGCAGGCAGCCGGGAGTCTGCCTTCGTCCACGCCATCTCCTCCGCTGGTGTTGTGTTTGCCATCACGAGGGCGTGCAGCCAGGGAGAGCTGAAGTCCTGCTCCTGTGACCCCGAGAAGAAGGGCTCTGCCAAGGACAGCAGGGGCCGCTTTGACTGGGGTGGCTGCAGCGACAACATCGACTATGGCGTTAAGTTCGCCAGGGCCTTCGTGGATGCCAAAGAAAGGAAAGGGAAGGACGCCAGGGCGCTGATGAACCTCCACAACAACCGCGCAGGAAGGAAGGTGGGTGTCATGGCCGTGCTCGTGGGGTGGGGAAGGCCAGCTCTCGCAGCAGCTTCAGGTAGGGAAAAGCATGGGAGGAGTGGGAGGGCAAGGTGCCATTTTATCTGCCCTGAAGGCTGGGGGTGGCAGGTCTCCCAGCACACCACGTGCTACTGCTCATCAGTGCCCCTCTGGGTCCATCCAGCAATTCCTTGTGTAGGAGCTGAGCGCAGGTACAGCCCTTGCAGCGTCAGGTGGATGGAGGTTTTGTTTTGAGTCTCATCCTTATGTATGGAGGAGTTCTACTACTTTTTGTTAATGAAAAATAGAAATTCCTACACGAGGCTGAAGATTCAGGCTGGGCTATTAGAGAGCAAATTCAAAATAGTATTGAAGAAGAACTAGTGCCAGCCATTCCTCTGCGTGTGTGGTAAACTGAAACAGAATGAGCAGAGAGAAAATGCAATGACTTCACATTTTAGAAAACAGAAGTCATACTACATTTAATTCCAAAAGACATTGGCCTCAACTGCTCTCAACAAAATATCTATATACTGATTGAAAATCCCACTGTTTAATTTCCCCAGGAAGTTTTCAGCTGGCTGTTGCAGGTAGCAGAAGTGGTTGCAGGCACATTGGCTGCTGCTGGTGCAAGAGCTGCAGAATGCATGCTCTGATATCTGGGGGTAGTGGCAGTAAGTTGTGAGAGTAGCGCATGTGATTGGAGTGTACTTTTTCATTATTCAGAATGTGCTCAAAATTCACTACACTCTTAACATCCAAAATAACACAGGAAGACATTTCATAGTGCTACACCAACCACTTCTGGCATGAAGAGACTTCTTCTTGTCTTCTGATTTCCTTAGGACACATTCAGCAGGAAGTAAATTGCTCATATCCTCACCTTTTTTTTTGTATTAAAAAGTTCCCTTAACATATTGTGAAATTGTTTCATATTAACTAGCTCTTATTAGAAAGAAAAGATCCGATTTTCATTAATTAATTGTACTGAAAGCAGATGGTTTTCCTAATAGTTTTTTCTCCTCCAACATCTCTATTTCATCTGTTTTCTAGCAGCAGGTATAATTAATGTGTAATGCTACCAGTGTGATAGGCAGAGTCATGGTATGCCTTGTGGGGAACAAAGAAAGCTAATATGGTGTCTGTATGGCACTGTCCAAAAGAGGCTGCCATCTACAACATGAGGAAACACTTCATAGGGGTAATTTGGCTCCATGCTGTGAAGTGCTTTCTGTAATATTTAGGTATGTCTGTAAGTTTAAAAACACATACCTGCAAAATGGTAGGGTAGTATTGGTAAGCAGGTAGGCTTTCTATTTGTTAATATTATCTGCACATTCCCTTTAGGGCCTCCCCCACAGGAAGCAGTGCTGCTCCATACAGCAGTGCAGGTTCAGTTTGCAGCCCCTCACTGCCTCAGCTGCCCCAGGTTGCACACACAGGCAGGGGTCTGTGCCCTCGAACTCTTCTCACCCCCAGCACTGAGCCTGTGTCCATAGATTCCTCTTAAAAGGAGACTGCCTGGATCTTACTAATTCAGAAATACACTGAAAAGTATTCACAGTAATCTCATAGGAATCATATTGTTTTGCTGTGTATCAGTACAAGGACACCACCAACAAAGTAATGCTGAATCCTGATGTGCTTCTTCAGGTGTTGGGGGCCTCGGTCCACCAAGTTCCTTTAGAAACAGCAATAGTTCCTCAGATGATTAAAACCAAGCACACACTTAAATCCCTGTCTGAGCAGAATCCCAGTCCTACTTGTTCTTTGAAGCAGTCACCCAGATTAGAAAGAAAATAAAGCATACTTTGCCTGTGTGACACATCCTCACTTTATTACCAGGTGCCTGAATGGAAAGCGCTGCCCCGCTGCACCTCAGTCTGTGATCTTGTGCCTCTTCTGTCTGTTATCTTCCTCCCATGATGCTGTTCCTCATACAAACTCTAATATGTTCATGAAATATGAACCCTTAAGGCATAAGAGATATTTTTATCTTCAGAATTATAGTAAATTATTTATTGTTTATGAACATATCTGTTGTTCCCTAACATCATGCAGACAGCTTCTAGGTCTGAGATGAAGTTGAAAAGACATTAATGCTTCCCAGACATTAAATTAATGATGGTGATCTCTCCAGAGCAAACTAATTAAGGCATTTTACAAATACCATTTTTAAATTGTGTGCCCCAGCCCAGCTATGGTGCTTTGGAGTCTCTGCAAGATCATTTAACATGAAACGCTTATTAATTCCCCGTCAGCATTTGAAACACCACCTACTTTTGTGTAGGGATCTAGACACCGTGCCTAAGAGCAATTTGAGGAAGTTAGACAGTTCTGTTAGATTTTGCACACTAAATTTAAACCTGATTGCATTAAAATGTTCATTAACAACATAGCAGTAAAAATGTCACAGTATTCTCAGTTCTTTTATCTATATACAATAAAAATATTCATAGCCAGGAGCAGCTCCAGGAAGCCCAAGTAGGGACATGCAGTCTGGCAGTATTTCAGCTTGAGCCATGGTGACATGGAGCACCTTCACTTATTGGAGCTGAGCAATTGTGTCCCTTACCCAGCTTATTTCCCATTGCTGGAGCTGTATCTGGCACTACTGTGTGCTCTAGGTCTTTGGGATGACCAGCAGGAGGGGGGAGGCAAGGAAACCTCGGAAGATGGTGTGGTTGAGAGAAGCAAGCAGAGCGGACCAGCCCTGTCGGATGACTTGGTGCTACCAGTGGGTGTCACTACAGACCGTGGTTTCAAGGCCCACTGCAAGCCTGGCATGACAGGATCAATGGAAAGGGTTTGAGAAGCTTCGATTACAGTTTGTTTTACCTGTGTATATTTTGCTGCGTTTCTAAACAGGCTGTGAAGCGTTTTTTGAAACAGGAGTGCAAATGTCACGGTGTGAGTGGATCATGCACTCTAAGGACCTGTTGGCTGGCCATGGCAGACTTTAGGAAAACAGGAGATTATCTGTGGAAGAAATACAATGGAGCGATTCAGGTGGTCATGAATCAAGATGGCACGGGTTTCACTGTGGCTAATAAGAGATTTAAGAAGCCAACTAAGAATGACCTGGTATACTTTGAAAGCTCTCCAGACTACTGTATCAGGGACAGGGATGTAGGTAAGCCTCTATCATTACACATGAACGGTTTTATTTCAGACCTTTGTACTTTGCAGGTCAAAAAATATCATTATTATTGAGTGTATCCATGTAAATCCATGCATAGAACCAGCAGGAAACAGGAAGGAAGATGTTCTGGAAGAACGGCTCTGTACAAGATCCATAGCTCCTCAATGTCTCTAGATATGTGATAGCCAGTTGTTCTGATGTAATTCAGCAGTTTCTTCCAGGTGCTGAGTCCTGGAGACTCTTCAGGGCAAAGGTTGTCCTTAGGACAAGTTGGAGCTGTGCTCTGGAGGCTGGCCCAGATCACATAGCCTCCAGAGCCACCCCGTGTCTCTGCAGCAGTCAAGTCCTGTGGCGTCCTCATGATGCCCCCTTCAGTTAACATTTCTTTTCCATGTTGTTATGCTGCTGCTGTACACTCTGAAGAGTTGGGTGGCCTTTACTTGCTCCTTCCCCACAGCTCCTTGCTGCAGACACACCTCTCCTGCAGGCAGGAGGCCAGCAGCTCTGTGCACCACTTGCACCAGCCTGTATTGCAGCACAGGTTGCTGAGGGTGTGCAGGTGGCTGAAGGGGTGCAATTCGGTGGGGCACAGCACGCTGCACCAGGTCTCACTGTGGTTATTTCTTTCTGTGAGTCGGCGTTGGCTCAATCCGTAGCAGCTATCACATTTTCTGTAGAGTCATACCAGCCCCGGTGGGAAGAGGTGGAGTTCCAGGGCTGCTGTTAGCACTGAAGTGTACTGCTTTCGGAGATTTCCGTTGTCACCCTTAGCAATGTTACACGGTTGAGGCACTACTGAGCAGTGCTAATCGTGCCAACAGCTCCTGACCAGTGTGCAGTATTTCCTGATGTGGCAATTTACAATGAGCAACTGAAAAACAGAAATGTGGAGAAGAGAGCCAGGCTGCGTAATGTATGAAAGATGCTGTGGAACTGATGAATGTTGTATAATGTACCAGAGTGCACCCGCTATGACACATCCATAGGAGTATCTGGATAGCAAAGCAGCTTAGTTCTTTTTGGCATTGCTGTGTATTTACAATCCAAGTTTACTTGGAAAAAGCATTGCAAAACAACTGTACTTAAATAAGAACAATATGTGAAATCCTGCTCATGTACTATTGACTTCAGCAAACCCAGAATTTCATCCAGTGTGCTTGTGTTGTGCACTGATCCTGGTTAGTTAAGTAGTCAACATAACTTTAAAAGTTATTTATGGTCTTTGCAGATGGTGCTTATTACCTGCACAAGAACATGTTGTTCCTTGGGTAGTGACCAGTACCATAAGGTCTAATAGTTCAATCCAAGTAAATAAATGGGCGTGTTGTGGCATTGTGCACAGACTAGGATTTACTGAACTTTCTGCAGAATAGGTTGTATCTGATATTCATTGCTTAGAGTTGCCTGTTTCATTGTAAAGTCTGTGATTTCTTTCCCCCTAGACGGAGAGCCAGTACACAACTTCTATGTCAGGAAGCCATCTAACAGCCTTTGCAGTAAGCCTAATCCAGTGCAGTCAGCTGGTGGTGGAGGATGCTGGGTGTGTGTTGTGGCGCTGCTCCCTGCTCCCCACCCAGAGCCTGGCATACGCTCCCACTCCTCCCCAGATAACACTTCTGATGAGGCATTTCTGTGCTGTGCAGCAGTCTGAAGATATGGCTGTTGGGAAGAGTGCAGTTTTGGAAAGTTGCATTAAGCCTTCAATGGGAACAGGAATGGTGCTGTGGGATTGCCTGCAACTCTCATGGAGCAAGGAAAGATAAACACAAGCTGATCCGAGTTCAGCAGAGATAACATCAGCAGCTGAGCAGCATTTTTTCTTGATTAGTTTTATTTGCCCTGCTGAGCACTCCAGAGCATTAGCCCTGCTAGATGATTGGAGGTTAAATGAAATGAGACTATCGAAGTCTGAGTTAGGAAATATGCGGACAGCACCTCAGTGTCAGCTAAGTAAAATACCACGGTACTTTGTTATGCCCTTGAATATAGTTCTGCCTCTGGGGAACTCCAGCAGTGTAATGCTTCAGAAAAGCTGTGCACCTAGAGATTGATTAGAACTGGGGCTGGGGGAAGGATTCCCATAGCACGTTTTGTGAAGCGTCACAACTCAACAGCTTCACAAACTGTGAAATGACAGAGCCAGTATTCTCCGTGGCTTGGGTGTGTTAATGCATAAACCCCAGTAAATGAAAGGTGCTCCAGAGTTGTATCATCAATGATCCTTCCAAAAATCCCCATGTCTCACCTCCTCCTGTTGGAGCTTGCAGCTTTGGCTGTTTGCTGATGGCAAGCAGCCATTGAGGGTGCTGTCACTGCATACACCCCGCAGTCTGTCTGGGGGAGGCACTGGAACGTATATACATGATTCACCCCTACAGAGGGAAAAACATTGAGTTATTATTTCTTTCCTAGAAGGAGAAGAGGAGTCATTGCTTTCAGAAGGGAGATAATTTGTGGAAACCACTAATAGCAGCTCACTTAATGCTTATGCAAGAGAGCATAATAAGCCAACCACCTCTATCTAGCGTTAAGATTTCAAGGCTTTTAGAAAAGGACCAAAGGAAGATTTGCAGAATTGTTCAGAATCCACTTGATTCTGGTTGTGTGGAAGCCAGAACAATTTTTGCCCATCTATATATTTTTTAATCATAATTCACTAGAAGCAGAGGTTGGACATCCCAGAGGGTTTTTGAAGACCTTACGGTGAACTTTCATATTTTGACACACTTTGCATGGGCTTCCTTTATATTAACATAAACTGCCAGCTGCCAAACTCAATAAAAGCATCCCCTGTACAGGGGGCTGTACAGGGTGAGGCTTGCTAGAGAGGATAATGCTGTAAAAGGAAATAGAGGGAAGGTTACACCGATGGCAGTCCGGGTGCAGCATGTACTGGCTTTCCTCAAATGCTTCACCTTAGAAGTGCTCTAAAGCCTTCTTTGTCTGCTTGTAAACTTCTGGTAAAAACATTATCATTTTAAAAATGTTGCTTTTTAACAATCTGTGCAGGCTAGGATGATTGAAAATTGAAGCAAGTTTATCACATTTTGAACAGGTAGGTGAAAACATAAAGAATGCTTTGGGAATAAATGTGTGAACAGCCATATGATAGACATCATCGATTTACTGGCAGATCCCTTAGAAGGGGCTGTTGTTTGTGGAGTCTGTTAAAGCCATGTAATGTGTTCCTGCAAAAAAAAATAGTTGAGATCCAAGTTAGTTCTCCCAATTAGATGTGATGGCAGGATTGCACAGCTGAGCAGGGGTTGACTTTTTGTAGATGTATTGGTAGCACCAAGGCGTTGGCTGTGTTACGGTGGTGGTGGGGTGAAGGGACAGGTCGAGTCCATGTGCAGGTGGTCTCAGGCAGCCCCTCAGGATCTGCTGAAAACCCATGTGAGATGTACCTTAGGCTGCTCTGGGTCACACACAGGTTTTTCCTGACACCATTTGGTCACGTTTTGGTGCTATCAAAGCCAGCATTGTTGCCTCTGCTTGCACATAGGGAGACTGGTGACAATGTTAGGTGTCTCCAGCAAGCAGCGGTGTCTGAGGACTCCTTCACGGGGTTACTTTCCTGACATTTTTTTCCCTTATTGCTCCACAAAAGCCATCTGCTGTATTTCTGAGAGGAATAAGGAAGGCCAAGTTTGAAGCGAAAGAGAAACATGAAATTAAACTGTGGCTTGGGAAGTATTGGCACTGGGCAAGATGTGTTAGCACTTCAAGTATGTAATCCATGGAGGGAAACCAATGCTGATCTATGTTAGACACTTTTCACTAAGGTTAGCCCTACACAGTCAGTCCCTGTGTGACTACTTGGCCTGCATCTCCCAATTTACACACTGAGAACATATGAGGCGAAGTCCCAGCCCGTGGGGCTGATGCTGAGCTCGCAATGATTTCAGTCAGAGCAAGAGCCAGCCCTGAGGGCTGGGGAGATGCCAACTAACTTGGGATCCTCCTGAGGGACTGTGGCGATGCCAGCAAACTTGGGATCCACCTGGGCCTGAGGGAGCAGGACAGCTGGCAATGGCTGCAGAGAGAGAAGTCGGACATGTGCTCCCTGTCAGCTTATTCAGAATGAGCTGATTTTTGTCAACACATTTCTGTCTCTGCATTGCTGGTGTGCTCAATCCCAGTTCTCCCAGAGATGGCTGTTTTCTGCCCACCCCCTCAGGCCCTCTCTCATACTTGCCTTGTGTGTAGGGTCCACCTGAATATTTCTTGATTTGAAAATTACCTTCAGAACTAATTTTCTGTGAATATATTTTGCAAGTGTTGAGTAATGAATTTCATTGCTTGAAGCCATATTTTTAAATAGAAATAGAAGGGAAAATCTCACATTATAGAGCAATAATGTCACTGTAGTTCTTTAGGAATGAGGAAAAAAGATAGTTCTCAACTTTCCACATTTGCTCAAGAAAATGACTGCAAAGCAGGAAGAAAGGAAGGGTTTGATGTGCAGGCCATAGAGCTAGCAGTGCTCAGAGCTGTGGGTATGTTGGCATGTACAATGTTGTGTGTTGGCATGGCAATTCTGAAACTCAAACTAAAAACAAAGAGGTTGCGCTAAAACTTTCTGCAAGTTAAAACAATTTCCTGCCTCTCACATGGTTCAGAGGTGCATGGTAGGTAGCAGGGTGGGACTAGAAAATTATACCTTCTTTTAGTTTCCTCTATTGTCCTCTTCACCTGAGTGCCTGAGCACCTCCAGAGGTGCAGTGATGTGCGTGACTGCTGTCAGCTATTGCTCATTTTCTGCCTCGTGAAAGGAATGTTTCTTCTGTGTGCATATGTTGTAGGTGAAATGAGTTTGGCAAGGGCAAGGCAAGTTAAATTTGCATGCTGAATAAGTCAGAGTGCTGAGATGTCTGTTCCCAGAGGGGAGCCCTGCGTGGGATGTGTGCGCCCTGGTTCCCCCAATGAGGTTGGTGCCCAACAACTGTCCTTGAGCTCAGGCAGAGCCACAGGAGTGCTGAAGAGGCTCTCTGAACTTCTCAGAAGTAGTTTAGTTTTGCTCAGGAGCTAAGCTTCTATGTGTACTATTTTGTCTTATGCCACAATCTGTGGATAATCTAGTCTCCTCCCCTAGTAGCACAGTAGATGTTTGTTTTGTATTGTGGGTGACATCAGATGATACTGACTTTTGACTATCTGTTAGGGAATGAAATCATTTTCTTGTTGAAGTCAGTACAAAACTCCCGTTGAAATCAGTGGGAGTTTCCCATTCAGATTCTCTTTGGCTGCTGTGCAGTTTCCCCAGACATCTGGAAACCAGAACTTCTGGGCTGGGAAATAACCTGTGTCTTGGCTGAGGAATGCTGCTCACCTTCCCAGGAAGGCTCCCGCACCTCATCACAGCCGTTCATATTGCATCACCTGACCTTATGCAGAGGTTGATGTGAGGCCTTCCTCCCATAGCAGAACACCAGGCAGTTTGAATCTAATCCAAATCATAGTTATTATGGATTGTTGTCCTCTGTATGCCGCATCACACAGCCTGGGCATTCCAGGACTTTGTTACTGGGCCCTATTAGCGTAGTACACCCACATGTGTGAGTGGCTGGGTGGCAGAAGCATGGGAGAATTCAAATCAAATTTCTAATGCAAACATCAATCATACTTGTCAAGAGCTTGGCCTTTGTGACTTTATTTTGTCCGAGTGGAGAGTGAGGGACAAGGCCTACAAACATACTTCTTCAATTAAAGGCGTTCTGCTCTGACTGGGATGATTCCATGGGCTGGCTTGGGCACAGATGTGCCAACTGTTTGCACTGCCTCATGGACCAAGTTGGTAGTCTGAAAGTAGGGTTGGTTGGTTTCTGCCACCGGCTTCCTGTGTGACCACGACAAAGGTCACACAGCTCTGTGTCCTTGTGGGTCCTTGCCCATGCCCATATCAGTGGTGCCAGGGCCTCTATGTGCAGAGCGATACCTGAAAACAGGACCTGGGAAAGTAAGGGTTGGGACTGATGCTACCTTGCCCTCCCTTCGGTTCCCCACCTGCAATCCAGGCCCCTCATAGATGATGGGGATGGGACACCAGGAGCTGTTGCTGCTTCCCAGTGTAGGATGTACCTGGTGCAGCCTGTCACTTGTTTCCACATCAACGCTATTTGTTTGCTCAAACAGAAAGGACTTCAGCTCTGCCCATCAGCTGCCTCCCTGCAAGCTCCCCAGTCTAGGCAGAGCTGGGCAGGCTGGGACAAGGCTGAGTTGGGGATGGCAGAGCTCAGCCAAGCAGAGCAGCATGACCCAGAGACAGGGCACATGATCCTTCTTTCAGCCTCCTCCACCCCGAGGTGGCACTTCAGCTCAGGGCTGGCCAAAGCAGTAAGCTGGAGGAAGGTCTTGGGCTGGGTGAGCAGATGGAACAACAGTTGAAGCCTGTCCTGATTAGGTATAAAAAGAGTAAAATTTCTGGTACCATGGCTAAGAGCAAAATCTCCCACACTGTGCTCGCCATGTGTTGGTCAGGTAGGAATTGGCAGAAGAGAAGGTGGCTTCACTCACATGTGTGAGATCACTTGCTGCCTGAGTGCTGGGGTGATGAGACATGGGATCTGATGTCTGCCTGGTGCTGGGGAAAAAATTATGGCTTGGGCTTTTATTAATTAAGACTTATTTGCTGTCTTACTTCACATAGATGCATTTTATTCCTTAGAAAGGTGGAATTTTCATGTATACCTGAGAAATAACATACTAATAACAAAACTGAGCAGATATGCTTTGTAGAATGTTCCCAGTTAATTTAGTGATCATAGTCACTGTATAGGGGATTTCATTTTGGCCAAGAACAGACAAAAATAGCTATTATCTGATCTAAAGGCAATGCTGGAGCAATATTCATCTTAAGGCTGCATCAGAAAATCACTGGAATATTAATACCTAAGAAATTAGGTTAGACAAAGAGGTTTTCAGATGGGAAACGGTCTGCCAAGAGCTGTGGCATAGATCCTGTAGTGTTCTCTGAAATAAGTCCTCATCAGCTGAGCACCAACCCCTGTGTGGCACAGCAGCCTCCAGGCAGGAATGCCTTGAGGAGGTAACTGCAGCCATGTTGTGCCACTTGAGTGTGGGCAGAGGTGTCCCAGGACACAGGATGTGCAGAGAGGAGCAGGCCGTCTCCCTGCCCTCCTCCTGCCCACAGCAGATCAGTTTCTTCTAATGCAGGGGCTGTGAACTGCAGCTGTGGTACAAGGTGTTCCGGGTGCTGTGGTTCTGCAGACTTTAATGCCAGCAGCAAGGTCACTGCCCACGCGTCCCTCACAGCCATCAGCTATAGCAGTTTTGGGCCCAGCAGCTTTACCCTGCCCGCCCTGCACTGCTCTGTGTGCCCGTTGGCTGCAGAACAGAGTGCTGAGGCTGAATGCAGGGCTGTGGCACTCTTTGGGTTGGACAGAGCCCTGCAATATTTAGTCACTTGTACTCCTCCTTTCCAAGGCTTATTTCCAGAAATCAGGTTGCCCAAAATATGAGGCCAGTTTTGCCCTAATACAAGCATTTCTCATTTGACAAATAATCCACAGCGATGTGATGTTGGAGGACCAAATGCATAGTAGATTGTGTCTCCTTATTTTCATGCTGTCTGTCCTTCCTGGAACCCACCCTGCCTTTTCACGTGACTCCTGCCTCTCCCCTGCAGGCTCTCCAGGGACAGCTGGCCGGGTGTGCAACCAGACCTCCCGCGGCATGGACAGCTGTGAGGTGATGTGCTGCGGCCGTGGCTACGACACGTTGCGTGTCAGCAGGATGACCAAATGCGAGTGCAAGTTCCACTGGTGCTGCGCGGTGCGCTGCCAGGACTGCCTGGAGGAGGTGGACATCCACACATGCAAGGCGCCCAAGGCTGCGGGCTGGGCCTCCCGGACATGACGTGTGGTGCTGGTCTGCGCAGGGAATGCTTCTGAGGCCTTTGCTACATTTATGCCAGTTTTGTCTTTCATTACACAGAAGCTGCCCAATAATCATGCCAAATTTGCAGCATTCACTACACGTTTCAGCAGGACCGTGCTGTTGCACAGTTTGTGTGGACTGACGCCGTGCTGGAAGAAGCTGCCACCACTGGGCCTCCCATCCGACACAAATCCCCATCTCCTCACTGTAAGCCCTTGCTGACAGCATAAGCATTGTGAGGCCCCAGGACGAGGCCTATCCCACCAGGCCTCCTGCTGCCAGGGCTGTGGCTTCCTCCAGAGGACCTGCTGCTCTGGACACTCAGCCTGTGAGGCTGCAGGGCTGGGCACTGGTCAGGGACCCCTCCATGGAAAGCTCTGAGGCCAGGATGATTCCACGGCTCTGCTGGAGTTGAATTTGTCCATCTACCCAACACGGAGCTGTGTGTGCACTGGGGGGCCCTCAGGGGCATGAGCTGTGCTGGGCAGAGACTGGCCCATAGCAAAAAGGAGAGAACAGGAAATGCATTCAACTGCAACAGTCTCATCTGCTATAAAAGAGTGAAAGCAAATGCCTTAGGTATATATTTGTGACAGTTTGCCTTGAGAGCTTGTTAAAGGTCATTAATATTAACCACTGATCTGAAGGATCAAAGAAAAGAGATTTGTTTCTGAGCCCAATGATGTCTGGAAGCAGGATGCTCAACTACGTAGGGGTAGGGTTTCCTATTTGTCATTTACATAATAAACAGGAGTACATGCAGAAGGCTGGTGGAGAAGGCAGTGCCTTATCTTAATAATTGGGTTTGGTTCTATAGAGTCAATCAGCTCTCATGTTGTTTTAAATTTAATAAACCTATTCAGTGTGCTTAAACTGATACTTACAGTTCAGGTGCAGTGAGGCTTGCTTGCTCCAAATCCACACTACACAAACCCACAGCTGATGAGGAGCATGCTGGCCTTTGATGGTGGCAGTGGCAGACTGCCTAGGCCCATATCCTGCCTGGCTCAGCACACAAAGCTAAGTGCCAGCAGTGGCTGCAGGTGACAAGGCCCTGGGGCTGTGGTCTTGCTGGAGAGGTGCTGGGGGCTGTTGTGGATGGAGATTGTGACTCTGGGTACAAACCGAGCACTGCTGAGAACAGCCCTGCCAGTGTGCCATCCACAGTGCGAGTGTTACACGCATACATGTGTGCAATGGGATATATGTACCCCAGTGTACACTCTAAGGTCAGTGGTTACGATATTGGCCTCATTACTGGAAACTCTGGCTCTAGGTTGGACAAGCAAAATTTCACACCTGATTTTATTTAGAGGTCAGCCCTAAGGAGAACTTTTATTCAAATTTCACTGTGAAATTGAATCTGCATGGAGTTTGTAGTCCGAGCAAAGCCTTACACTTAAAGAACCTAGAAGCAGTACAGTATTATTTGTGTGTGTGTGTGCCAGGTGTTTGGAAAGATTCAGGGATCTTCTGAGTGATGTACAAATTCAGCAGGTAATAATGCTGAAAGTATTTTGATATTCTGGAAAAAAGGGAGCCTCAGTTCTGCGAGGGAACTTGTCCTGGGAAGTCAAATAAAAGAGGATGAAATCAGCCTCACCTGCTTCTTAACATCCTTTGGTTCACAGGATCATTAAGGTTGGAAAGGACGTCTAAGATCATCTGATCCAGCCATCCACCTACCAAAAACAGCAGTAGAATGCACTTGAGTTCTGCAGCCTTATGTAAAGTGTTTCGGGGTCATTGTATTAAAGGTGCCAGAAGTTTTATTCTGGCAGAAGAAATACTGGGAAGCCTGGAGCAAGGCTGACACCTTACTGGGAAATATGGCTTAGACGCATGTCTTGTTGCCCTTATTTCACCTATACAAGAAATGATGTAGAAATTATAGAATCATAGAATGGTTTGGGTTGGAAGGGACCTTTAAGATCATTTAGTTCCAACCCTCTGCTATAGGCAGGGACACCTCCCTCTAGACCAGGTTGCTCAAAGCCCCCTCCAGCCTGGCCTTGAATGCTTCCAGGGAGGGGACAAATAATGAATGAATAACGTAATGATGAATTTGCAGATTGAATGACCTTTAAAAACACATTTTTTGACTGCTTTGGGGCTTTTAATTTGCTTTCATCTTAGAGAGTTTTTTGAATTTCTTGGAAACTGCACTTCCTGAATGCTCGGCACGATGGCTGCTGTCACCGCGTGGGCTGCTCACTCTCATAAGCACTTCTTCTGTCTCTTCCACAAAGATAGCACTCCTGGGAGCTTCTGCCATTTCAGAATGGCCAGAAGTCAGAGCGCTCCTCTGTGCACTAAGGCAGAAGCTTCCATCTGTCACCAGAAGCGTAGGCTGCACCTCCCTCTGATCTGAGCTGTGCTGAGCTCCCCAGCAGCAGAGCCCCAGGCTGCAGCCTCTGCCCAGTGGCAAAGAACCCCCAGTCTGACCGCCTGGTCTCAGCTGCCCACCATTACAATTACAGCTCAAAAGGTACGTGCCAGATAAAATCCATCACCACTTACTGCTAAGGGAGGTGGATATTAGAAATAGCAGAAATAATCATTATGATATTTTTGAGTTCTTCTAAGTTCCTGTAGTTCAAGGAAGGCTCTGATTGTTCATTCCAAGGAGTTAAGCGTTCTTTTCTCTCAGTCTGTTACAAATAATGATTCCCACACAGACAGTCGTTCACATTACCTCTTCCCCCAGCAGCAGGCCAAACCTGTACCTCGATTGCTGGTGAACATCAACATTTGTACGTAGCTATGTAGACACCGATATGCAGACACACCTTGATTAGGACTGGTAATCACAACACTTAGTTCTTATGAAATGTAGGGGATTATGTAAACTAACTCCAAAAGGTTTTGCAGGCCACTGAGATGAGTGACACAAAACCACAGGACAGTGAGAGCTGACTGAGCACAGCCACCAGAGGCAGACTGTGCCTGCCCCTTCTGGTTCCACAGCACTGCTGTGAGACAACAGGTGCATGAATTACCCTTAGTTTTACCACTGCTTGTGTGCAGGTGTGCCCACTTTGAGGATGTTCCCTGTGGCTGTTTTAGCAATTCAGATGCAAAACCAAGAATGTATGTATCAGACCACATGTTGTCCATGAGCAAATCTCCTCCTGCTATCTCAGGCCACATCTCACATGAAACATAAGCCACACTAATTATGACTCAGGAAAGGACTGGAGCACCTCTTCTATGAGGAAAGGTTGAGGGGACTGGGCTTGTTTAGCTTGGAGAAGAGAAGGCTCTGGGAGACCTCATTGTGGCCTTCCAATACTTGAAAGGAGCATATAAACAGGAGGGGTAACAACTGTTTACGAGAGTGGATTGTGATAGGACAAGGGGGAATGGTTTTAAACTGAGACAGGGGAGGTTTAGGTTAGATATTAGGAGGAAGTTTTTCACACAGAGGGTGGTGACACACTGGAACAGGTTGCCCAAGGAGGTTGTGGATGCCCCATCCCCGGAGACATTCAAGGCCAGGCTGGATGTGGCTCTGGGCAGCCTGGTCTGGTGGTTGGCGACCCTGAACATAGCAGGGGGGTTGAAAACAGATAATGATTGTGGTCCTTTTCAACCCAGGCCATTCTATGATTCTATCACATCACAGCAAGCTGCTTTGCAGCCAGCCATGGGGCTCTCTGCCTTCTGTGTTCTTCTCAAATCTCACTCTCACAGCCAGTTTCTCCTGGCACAGGGCTGCCATGTTTCTCACCATACAGCAGTGTTTGCTTTAACACAGTACCACAGCTCGCTTGGCCAAAAGTCTTTCTCCTGTGCAGATTAGTGAATGTGTGATCAAAGGGCAAAAATAATGCAACTGTTAAGGAACACTCTTCTTTTACACCAACTCCAGCAATGGGAGTTTCATCTTTGCTCACCTGTGTTCTTATTGGCAAACAAACATATCTCAGTGCTTCAAACTGTGAATAATAAGTGCTTTCTCATTAACTGAGTTGTGGTGAAGCAGATGCTCCACACACGCTTAAGCACACAAAGCACGATGTGAGCTTTGAAGAAGATGCCAAAAGACAGCGATGCTGCAATACACAAAAGTTTATTTTTAAGTTTGTCTTTTCTGAAGGCAAAATATAATAGAACCTAACATCAATGAATTTTGTACAACGAAACAGTTTTTATATGAGAACAGACAATCCATGAAGATTTTTTCAGTCTTAGAACTGCTTCCCTTTTTTATCATGCTTTCTTGTGGTCAACCAAAAGTTGGCACAGCAGATGTCGTGGCAGTCAGTCAGCGGGTGCTCCCTCAGATCCTCGTCAGCTGGTGCCACAGGCTGGAGGGCAGGATGCTTTCTACTTTCTCCATCACAAAATTTAAAGGGGCAAAGAGGGTGCTGAGAAACTGCAAAGAAAGCAGACACACATTCAGATCAAAATCCTGGAGACAATACTCCTCAATACAAAGCTGTCCAACACGACAAGCTCTTGCTGTTTGCTTCTGTAAAACCCTCTAAGCATGATCAAAATTAAATAATTCAAGCATAAAGCCCTTCTGCCAAATTCTGAGCCTTGTGCATCCACAAATTTCTCGGTTTTGCAGCCAGGCAAGAGAGATCCCCATTTTTACAAAACTCCAAGCAGTGAACTACAAAAGTCCCCCCACATCTCACATCCCAGGCTTAGGCTCACACTGAAACCACTGAAAACTCAACCCCAAACCAACTGAAGCATGAGAGAAAGACTCTCCCATCACTGCAGAATTTGTCACGACCTGCGACAAAATGTGTGTCTTCAGGTTTAAAATGGTTCTCTGAGGTGTCATTAACTGGAATTTATCTCCATGTCCTCCTCCTACTGTGGTGCAGTCAGTAACATTGTAAGAAATTTCAATACATGAACATCATGACAGACATGACAAAATCAAGTTAATAAAGACCATTTTAGCACAGAAAAAAAAATATTGCAAACTGTGCACCTGAAAACAGAAGTAGTCACATACAGCTATTTTGGGGTCTATGTGTGCATGAGAGCATAAACTAATATGCAATGTTGACCACCTCGAGACTGAGCAAAGGCCAATGCCAGCTCTCCACACTCAGTCACCAGAACCGGTGACTGTGAAATACAGTAAATTCAGTTTTTGTGAAATACAATAAATACCAATTTGCAGTAAAATAAGCCTGGAGTGTGGTGATGATATTACTTCTGTGAAATGCTTTTGGATTGGCCAGCATAAGAGAAAGAATAATTCTGACCTACTAAAACACAGTTCAGTGCTGTCTGTAATATACCACATGGCAATGAGTACCAAGCATCCTGAATAGGTATCTCAGTGCTCATAACCACAGCAATAGCCAACATGCTCATCTTTTAGTTAGTTAGAAAACCAGTTACTTATGAAACTGCCTTCCCTAAAACTGAAAGGGAAGAGCTACAGCTGGCAAACCTGTTATTCTGTTCTGATACAGCTGCATTTCAAAGAGATACCTGCCATGACTTTCTGCAATCTCATGTACCTCAGCTGCTTTTCCCAGAGCAGACAGCACTATGAGCCTTTCCGAATTAAAGCCTTTTTGTGAGTCACTGAGTGAGTGTCACACGGTCTTCCTATGTAAAAGAAAAGCTAATCTGCTGTTTGTGGTGATTTATGAGAATGGAGATCCACCTAAATCCAGTCACTGTAGCTGCTAACTGACATACCAACTGTGTCAGTACGAGTTCAGAGATCTTCAGTAATCTAGTAATTTTATGCACACAGTGCAGCCCACATTTTGATTCTGTCCGTGCTTACGTTATTAGTATTAGAAGCTTTATATGCTCTGATAGGCAGAGCTTAACAGTTACATACAGAGTCTTGTGGTATCTGTTCTGTTAACACTAATGGCAGCTGTTCTTGTACACAAAGGAAGAGACCCTTTTAGTCTGACTCTACCCCTGAAATGGCCTTGGAGCCTGCAGGCTTCACACAATTCAGACACAATAGCTAGCACAGCACCAGTGTCACTTCTCATACCTCTGTCTGGTTGCACTCAGCAATCTCAGGCAGGTGAGTTAAGCTCACACAAACACACTGCCAAGTTTTGTCTGTTCCAGTAGCCCACTGCCTGTTGTAGCCACATGAAGTGCAAAACCTCATCATGTTGCCAGTTTGACAGACACCCCTTGGTTCAGGACACAGGGCTGAAAAGTACAGGGACAATTGCAACAGGCCATCAACTGCCAATCTCAGAAAACTGAAGATTACATGGAAAGAGCCCTCAAACATAGGTCACGCATTGCAAAGACTCAAGGAGGGAAAAAAAAAGCTTAACAAAGAAGTTTAAGAATATATGCCTGAATTACATACTTTCTTTCCACCAAATGCATACATACACACTTTTAAAAAAACAGGAGAAAGTAATCATGTTTCAGCCCCTAACCCCACAAAATCAAAAGCACCAGAGACACAAGACTTACATCAGGTACAAATATGTTTGAGAAAATATATTATTGTAGAAGATAATCAATATTTGTTGAAGGAGGAGACAGCATTTTGACATCCAGCAACTTTTCAAGAAATTGATGTTTTTTCATATCCTAGAATATCCTACCAGGGCAATGATGTCCTTGGCTTTGCAATGAGAAAAGCATGTTTTAGCACTATTCACGGCCTTTCCCCCTCAGTCTCCAACTCTTACTAATCCTTGGTGGATTATAAAAGTAGAATTAACACACAGTTCCTTGGATGTAGTTAAGAAAAGTTATGAAGGAAATATTGAGATTGCTTTTTTTCATGGCAGTTTGGGGAAAGAATGCAAATTTCCCCTCATTAATAACACACTGTGTTTCTGCTTATATGAAGAGTTTCTATTGCACTGGAAAGCATGGCACCTCTACACAAAAGAGGAGTTCTGCAAACCATGATGTTGATTTTACTGGGTTATGTAACAACAGATACTACTTTCTCCAACCAAGATCTTATTGGCAAAACCACCTGAGATCTAACCTAGCCCAAGAAACCAGGTAAACCAAAGAAGAAAAACAGCAGTGTGCTTTACTGGTCAGTCCCCTGAACAGTTGTTCGGTGTCTCCCCCTGCTCAGACGTTCACAATGTTTGATTTATACTACCAGACACACAGCTCTTTAATACTCAGCAATATTGACTGCAGCTTTTCCTGTATCTGTGCCTTCATTTACCAGAAGAGAGGAGCAGCAGAGAATACTCACTGCTTTTGCGAAGACCCCCATAAGCTCTGGGAACTGATGTGTCAGGAGAGCCAGCATGGCTGTGAAAGAACATAGGCCAGCAGTGAAGAGGATGAAGAAGGGAAGCTCCTTCTTGGGGTAAACTGAAACTTCATGAAATGCTGCAGGAAAAAGAAGGAAGAATGCATTGTATGTAAAAAAAAAAACAAACAACATTCTTACCTGGTTTAAACAGCCACAGTCATGACTAACCTTATGTGACAGATGTTTTAATTAGGAAAGCCTATTAGATCTCAGTTTCTCACTGTCCTTTTAATTACATGCAACTAAAGGCTGTGGACAGGTATGTGGAATCTCTTTAACAGGTCTGCATCTGCCACAGTATGTTAAACCCTTCCCTGTTCAAAGCCAAGTGAAATGCAGTGAAATGCATTCCCCGTGCTGCAAGAGCAAAACATGACACTGTGTACATTGCTAAAAGAGTCCCTTACTTCTAGAATTTGAAAAGAAAAATGAGTTTTGCAATTAGAAGGAGTGCTGAGCTATTCTGCATGACTCTGTCAGTCCTAAATCTCCTGACACTCCACCCTCCCCTGCTCAGTATCCCTTTGAGTAAAGCAGGCAAAACACTCTAAGAGGTGTTGTTATAATTAGGCTGATTATAATGGGGTGGGGAGATGCTGTTGGTTGCCAAGCGTTTCTGTGTAGTATCAGTGAGAATGAACTGGGAAGGAGAGCCTCAGAGTGGGTGGATTTCAGCCCTGTTCCTCTCACCTTGCCTTTACTCAGATAGGCTCATTAAAAGTGGCAACACATTTTTTAGCCCAAAGCAGAGAGGTTATGACTGAAAGACTACAAAGAGTGCAAATGCCCTCAAAATCGGTGCTCATGACAGAAGCAGACTTTTACTTTTTGTTAGAAGAAGCTTCCTCTGTATTGATTCATCCTAACAGAGGACGTGAGTGAGGAATCTCCTTCCTCGGATCAACTCGTATTTATCCCCTCTGCCCTTGTCCGTGTCCCATGTGTGCTCACACAAAGTCCCACTGACTTCAGTGAGAAAACATGTGGGAATGAAGTGTAACTGTTTGCAAGAGTGACTGCTTCGGCTCTTCCTCTGCATTCCTGCGCTTCACTGCAAGCACTGCAAATAGTCCCATTAGCTTGCTCTGAAACACTTGCTGAGGGCTGGGCCTGTCTTTATAGCCATATCTTGTCGAGCACTGGGAACTCTGCTGGCACTTTGCTAATACATACCATAAATGTATATGATAAATGACTGAGGTAATTTCAATCTCTTTAGAATGGCACACACATCATTACACATAGAGAATCCTTTCTTGTTATTTCGGATTGCTTTTCAGAAGATGTCAAAATAACCTGTCAGAGTAACAGCTGTGCTAATGATCCGGCTGTCCTCAAGCAGGCTTGATCTTGCCTTGGAATGTAAGTAGCTAATTTGACTGCACAAAACTAACACCGCTGTGCAGCCGTGCTCTTGGTCTGATGTGGTGTTTCCTAGGTAAATGATCAGACATATTTTCTACTGTCTTGGCAAGAGAGAAGTAGCAAGATCTATGAGATTTATATCTCCTCGGTAATCTCACTCCCTATCTCCATGCTGCTGACAACAATGAAGATAGCTGATCATTATGATTGACGGCCTGAAACTGCTTTTTAAACAACTGTGTGAGCTCCAGAGGTTTGCTGTCACCTGACTGCTCTACTCCAGTATACCCCATTTGAAAAACATTGGGAGCAATCAGTAGAGAAAGATTCAGATAAACATTTCCTTGGTGTCAATGATAAGAAGAGAGAAGTTGAACATACACGGTAGTAGTTCTCTATCTGCAGTTTCTGTACAAATAGGGTAAGGGTAGAAAAGATGTCCTTTTTCCAGTGGATAGGGGATCATTCTGAAAGCTGGAAAGAAAACACTGTGCATTAATGACTGTGAGTGTGATACTCACTGGAGACATTTAATTGTCATTACATTTTTGAAGAACAAACAGAAAAAAATTATATTTGGTCGCAACCAGTGTATATACTGCTTAACTAAATGTCAGAAAGCTTTTAATTCTGAAGACACAATTCTTTTATTCTTGGCATTGTAAAGTCAGACCATGTTACAGGTGCATAAATACATGTTTGCAAGATAATAGCCCAATACACTTAAAATCCTATAGGAAAATGTACAGATTTTATCATAGAATTTCAAGCAAGACAGGTAATATCGATCAGACAAGCCCAGAGAAACAGCTTTCCAACACAGTCATGTTTCTATTTTGTATTTGGCAATCAAAGATTAATACTGAATTATTAAAACCAGGTTTCTCAAATGCATTCTGAGAAAGTCAGGTTTCTGATATAAATCTTCAGGTCATGGACAAAACAATACTTAATCTTATAAACTTTTAAAATTGAAAATAATAACAGAGAGGGAGGGAAAGGGATTACTCAGTCTGGCCTGTGATGATGTCATGGGCCATCTGAGTGATGCTCGTGTGGTTTATGGAAACATCCATACGCTTGACTGAATTACAGCTCTGCAATCAATGCATCCCTTTCCATTATCCGATATATAAATCTCACTCTTAAAGTGTAATTGATGTGTTTTTCTCACTATTCCTATGAACATCAGTCACTGCAGCAATATTTTCCTCAGCAAATGTCCTAGAAGCACTGTATAGTTTAGAGATTAGGTACAGCAACCCCCACATGATAATATTTCATTATCTCTTGCTCACAAGACAACAGAAGAATTGGTTTAAAATACATAAAATCCCAATGTTTTCAGTTGTGCACGTGGCATCTGAAATAACACTAGCCATAATTTTTGTACAATTATACCCACGTTTATTTTTGATAACTGTGTTTAAAGCAGGAGAAAAGAAGGCAGAAATTCTCAGAGCACAATTACAATATGCCAGTGCAATTCCAAGTGGAACCTGGTATTCTTCTATTTGAATACAACTGAATATTGTTTAAAAATAAAAGCATTGTGCTTCCAATTTCAATATTTGGATTGGAGCCAATTTATACTACAGGTGTATGACTCAAATCAACATCAGTCACTGCTCTGTGGGAGACTATTGAGATAGATCTTAATAAGTTTTTGCCTGTTGTCAGAAACTTCTTAAACTGAGATAGAAAATTAAAGATATGCTGTTTCTTAGCTCTCTGTAAATGGAAGACTCACGCTTCTAATTGCTTGTGTGGAATAAAACTACCTAATAATGTTGGTTTTTTAACGTGAGGAAGTGCAAAATACTGCTGAATTATGAGACTCTCTTTGAAAGACCCTACAACCCCTCCATGCTGTGTAGCTAACATGATTTTCTTTACTGTTAGAATATGACCTTGCTAGAGGCTGCCTTAATTAGGAATGACCTCTCACAAGGGATCACCTTAGCAGCACTCATAATGTACCCATAAGTGACTGATTGGCTCAAAGACAGCACATAGTTCTACCTGATTTCTACAAGGTTAGAACTGAAGAGTACATACATATGGGCATTAACTTCCTACACACAAGCTGCTGAAGTGAGACTGGTGAATATTGTCAGAACAGCTCAATTTAAAGACATGACAAGCACATGAACACCTAGAAAGAATGTGATGGCAACTGACCATATATGGCAGGCTGTTGGTACAAACGTGTTTAATTAAATTCACTTCCTCTGTCATGTTTCCACTGGATTTAGCTTAAAATCGAACAGAGATAATAAGGAAATCTTTATCAAGGAAAGGGACGTAAGAGTGACATGAACAGCTTAGTACATCCTTGAAGAATATTCTCATATTAAGATATGAACCAAAAGTTACAATTATTTGATTAAATCCAAGTGAAAACTTTAAATCCATGGCCATTTTCATGCATGAGGGAAATCTGAAAAACAATCTTGAGGACTTCTCTTACTGAAATTACTCTGCAAAAGGAATTATGGATTTTTCTTTACAGGTTATGCAATAACAGTAATTTACATCTTGCAGGCTAACTAATGGACAAATATTTTATAATGAATTACATATTCAGATTGCTGATTGTGGAGGCAATGAAGAGAGGAATCAGTTTGAGTAGTTAGACGGAAGGCCTTCAGGCACTGTGCCTTCAGGTGCAGATGACGAGAGCTCGTACTTGGCAGGATGACTGCAATGTAACCAGCCTCCAGTGCCAAAAGCTGCTCCTCTAAGCTACTCCTTAGTCACTCCTCAGTTTAACAAAGGTCAATTCCCACCAGCACTGGGAAGTAGTGTGCCCAGGTGGCTGAGGCCAATGGCATCATGATTTGTATCAGGAATGGTGTGGTGAGCAGGACTAGGGAAGTAAGTAGTCCTGCCCCTGTACTCGGCATTGGTGAGGCCTCACCTCGAGTACTGTGTTCAGTTTTGGGCACCTCAGTACAGAAAGAACATTGAGGTGCTGGAGCAGGTCCAGAGAAGGGCAACAAGGCTTTTGCTTGAAGAATATGCCCTACGAGGAGAGACTGAAGGAACTGGGGCTGTTTAGTCTGGGGAAAAGGAGGCTGAGGGGAGACCTTATTGCTCTCTTCCAATATCTGAAAGGTGCTTACAGCGAGAGCAGGGTTGGTCTCTTCTCACTGGTGACAGGTGACAGGATGAGGGGAAATGGCCTCAAGTTGTGCCAGGTTAAGTTTAGGTTGGATATCAGGAAACACTTCTTTACAGAAATGGTTGTTAAGCACTGGAATAGGCTCCCCAGGGAGGTGATTGAGTCACCACCCCTGGATGTGTTTAAAAGCCGTTTGGATGTGGTGCTCAGGGACATGATTTAGTGGAGGGTTGTTAGAGTTAGGGTAGTATGGTTAGGTTGTGGTTGGACTCGATCTTTAAAGTCTTTTCCAACCTGAGCTATTCCATGATTCTTTTCCAGATTCTCTCTAAAATACTGCTCAATAATGATGGCATAACAAGGTCCTGGGTGAAAGGATTTCTGTAAGCATCTGGAAAAGAAGTAATACCACAGAAGGACAGCTAGTGAAAAAAAGCACTGGGAAGGAAGCTATGACAACTTTTAAGCTGCATTTTAAGTGGTAACTTCCTTTGAGTGGGAATTATCATGGTGACAAACTGTATCTTTTCTAAGAAACTTAAACAGCGAATGGAGGAAGGAAAAAACAGTTGTGTAATAACATATGAAAAGGCTGAAAGAAAGCAGCAGAAAGTGCAGCAGAAACAAATGGATTGGATTAGGGAATGAACAAACAGCATTAAAAAAGCCTACAAAAGCTGATTCTAAACAGTAGCTTCTAACTCCCTGGAACGTGAAAAGAACATGTCTAAAAGACAGTATTAGATCTGACCAAACGTCATTCTCCAAATTCTTACTCAAAGCAGGGTGATCTTCTAAAGCTGATCTGGCTGCTCAGGGCGATGTCCAGCTGAGCTCTGAGTATCTCCAAGAATGGACATCCCACCACCTGTCTGCAACCTGTTCCAATCCATCACCACTTTCATTCTGTTTTTCTCATGCCTAGATGGAATTTCTTGTGTCAAAACTCGTGTCTACTGCCTCCTGTCTTTCCTTTGTGCCCTTCTGATAAGACTTTGACTCCGCCTTCCATGCTATCCCCAAGATGGTTAAAGACAGCAGTTAGACCCCCCTTCAACTACTGGAAGTCTCTTCCAAGCTGACTAAAAACAGCTCCCTCAGTGTCTTTCCTATATCAGCTTCCCAGGCATTCTAGTTGTCCTCCACTGGACTCACTCTATTTCATGAAAAAAGAAATCAGAAAATACCATCTTGTTTTATATTATACGTTAATCTTTATTTGCTTGTAAGGCATGTCCATAATTTCCCAAAATCAAAGCCTTAAATTAATGACAAACAAATTTCTGCAACTCCACGATGAGGAAGGTAAGTTATTAAGCCCTTATTCATGAGTAAAAAAATATGTCACAAAGAAGATGGGAAATTTTATTTGGTGTTACACAGAAAACAGAATCCAAGACTTCAGAAAATTTTTTCCCATTAAATGAGGTGCATACTTTCTGATTGAATTTCAAATATTTCAGTGTCAGTGTAATATAACCGACCTACAAATCTTCCCCATTCTATGCTTTACAAAATGCTTTTATTTTCTCATGACATTCAATCAAAATAATTGATTAGCTTCTTTGTAAAAAAAAGAATTACTTACTGCCTTCCCATGTACAGTGTAAGAGATTCAATGCTCCCTCTACCCTTTTCCAGTGTTGAAGATGAAAGAAAGCATATGCTATTGCTTCACTGTCCCCTCTCTTCAGAATATGTTCAGGGGGCAGAATTAAGCTTTTCATTTCTAGGAGGTACTGCAATAAAAAAGCAGAGTACAATTATTTCAGAAGTAATAAAAAAGCTGCCTGCAATTCTACAGCGCGTACTGAAAGGTCTATTTCCCTGAAGTACTTCATTTCATAAGCGTTTCATCAGATGCGTAACATCACTAACTGCACTAGAAGATAATTACTGAATTATTGCCAAAGCATACGATATACTGACAGATGGTTCATGTTGTGCTCTTCAGCTGGAGTAGGAGGACTGTGGAGGATTTCAAAATGAAATGTCTCTCTTATCAAAGGGGCAGAAAAAAAAAAAGGCTTAAAGCAGAAAAGAGACTCTAATTACAAGAGCTTTTTAAATTAGAAGCATTTATAATATAATGAAGAAGACATTAAGCAGACTGATACACCTCGCTCTTCTATAAGGAAACAGGCAGTACTTTGCACACAGGCTGCTTTATTGCATTGCCATCATGAAGTTGCCAGGCCTGCAAGTGCACAAGGTGAGCAGACAGCAGGGCTACCAGCAATTTACAAAGTAACACCATAATGAAACAAATATCAGATTTCTAGGAAAAAAAAAATACAACAGTCCTTGATGTTTAAGTTTGCTAAACAAAATACTGATAACGTGAAAATGAAAAGCACCAGTGACCAAACCCACAAACATTTCTCCCCATTACGGGATCCCTTAAAACAGCAGGTGAATGAAGTACATGTGGGATTCATGTCACAGGAGAAGACAGAGCTCCTGAATCACAGAATCACAGAATTGCCAGGGTTGGAAGGGACCTCAAGGATCATGAATCTCCAACCCCCCTGCCACATGCAGGGCCACCAACCATCCCACCTAATGCTAGACCAGGCTGCCCAGCGCCCCATCCAATCTGGCCTTGAACACCTCCAGGGATGGGGCATCCACAACCTCTCTGGGCAGCCTGTTCCAGTACTTCACCACTCTCTCTGTAAAGAATTTCCCCCTGACGTCCAATCTAAATCTCCCCTCCCTCAACTTAAAACCATTTCCCCTTGTCCTGCTGTCACTCACCCTTTCAAAGAGTTGATTCCCCTCCTCTTTGTAGGCTCCCTTTAGGTACTGAAAGGCTGCAATGAGGTCACCCCGCAGCCTTCTTTTCTCCAGGCTGAACAAGCCCAGCTCCCTCAGCCTGTCTTCATAGGGGAAGGTGCTCCAGTCCCCTGATCATCTTTGTGGCCCTCCTCTGGACCCTCTCCAACAGCTCCCTGTCTTTCTTGTACTGCGGGCTCCAGACTTGGACACAGTACTCCAGATGGGGCCTCACAAGAGCAGAGTAGAGGGGAACAATCACCTCTCTGTCCCTGCTGGCCACCCCTCTTCTGATGGAGCCCAGATACCATTTGCCTTCCGAGCTGCAAGGGCACACTGCTGGCTCATATTAAGTTTTTCATCTATCAGGACCCCCAGGTCCTTCTCCACAGGGCTGCTCTCAAGGACCGCTCCTTCCAGTCTGTATGGATGCCTGGGATTCCTCCGGCCCAAGTGCAAAACTCTGCACTTTGCTCTGTTGAACCTCATCAGGTTCACCTGGGCCCACCTTTCTAGCCTCTCGAGGTCCCTCTGAATGGCATCCCTTCCTTCAACCGTGTCGACCGCACCACTCAGCTTGGTGTCGTCAGCAAACTTGCTGAGGGTGCACTCGATTCTGTCATCGATGTCACTGATAAAGATGTTAAAGAGCACCAGTCCCAAGACAGACCCCTGCGGGACGTCGCTCATTACCGGCCTCCATCTGGACATAGAGCCATTGATGACCACCCTCTGTCTGTGGCCTTTCAACCAGTTTCTTATCCATCGAGCGGTCCACCCATCAAATCCACATCCCTCCAGTTTGGAGATAAGGATGTGGTGGGGGACCATGTCAAAGGCCTTGCTCAAGTCCAGGTAAATGACATTGGTCGCCTTTCCCTTGTCCACCGATGCCATCACTCCATCATAAAAGGCCACCAGATTGGTCAAGCATGACCTTCCTCTGGTGAAGCCGTGCTGGCTGTCATGGATCACATGCCCTTTCCTCATGTGATCAAGCATGTCATCCAGGATGATCTGTTCCATGAATGTTCTTCAAGCGGGTGACTTTCCTCCTTCCCTGGCCCGCCAGTCAGACTGCTGCCAGGTCAGAATTCACCTCACTGCTGGTGTTTCTTCCTTCCTACTAGTGGAGGGGAAAGATAGAACAGAGGGGAACAGACACATCTTGCATTGGCATGCTTTAAAGGAGAAAGGATGACACACAGAAATCAGAGGCTGCTGAATCAATTGCTGTCTGTCAGTTCTCCTTTATGAAGTAGAATATTTCCCACCTTTGCAGTACTTTTTCTTCAGGAAAACTGTTGCTCTCTTCCAGGACTCCCTAAAGCAAACGTTCTGCCCACTAGGCTATTTAATACAAGAAGCAACAAGAAGCAGGTGGGTCACACACCACATGGACAGACCCTGACATGGAGTTGGGATGAATTACAGAAGACTGACAATGACAGAAAGGAGGATTACAGAGAAAGGAGGGAGATGAGATGGCTCCTTTAGCCACTAGGATAAAGGTATAAGGCTGCAGCACTTCTGGGGAAAAAAAATTACAATATTTACTGACAGGCTAGCTGTTCTGGAATAGAAAGTTCTGGAGTTAAAGACGAGAAAAAGGCTGCAGATTTTAGATAGGGATTGGCAAAATTAAAAGAAAATATGAAATAAAAGGTATGGACAATCACCAGCAAAAAGGGAATAAGCATGCAGGCCCGCTACTGTAGAGAGGTCTTTGTGTCTACATACTGGTCTCTGCCTTGGATGGGAAGAATGAGGGCTGCAGAATCTAAGGACTGCCAAGAACTGAGCGCAGGCTGGAACGCAACTTGGCACACAGAAGTGACAGTAACCTTTTCACAGCTCCTGTCAGATACTGACATTTGTGAATGGGAGACTCCAGGGCATCCTTGCACACTGGCTCTGTGATGCGTGAAAGAGGAGAAAAGGAGAAAGGGAACAAATGAGAATTCAAAACCATCCTTGAAAAAAGGAAGAGGAAAGGCCAGAGGGGGCTGAGAATCAACTTGGCATGATGTCATGGAGGGCATCCTAAAACTAGATTCCTCTTTGCCAGAAGCCAGGAAGGAGCTGGAGAAGCAGATACAGGATCTGAAGGGAACAAGATCAAAGCAGAGAACTGACAACACCAGGAAACAGGTAAGTGATTCGAAGAGAAAAGAAAATTCACACATTTCTGATGCAGGTAATTATTAAAGGAGGGCAAACTAAATTAGCAGTGAGAGTAACACGTGTGATACGTGGATTTTCTATAACGCCTTTCAGAAAAAAAACTGGGAAATCTGTAGAACAGGTAGATTAGGGGAAGAAGATGCAATTCAGTAGGCAGGGCAGTATAAGAAGGGATTAACAGTGTCAGAAAGAATGGAATAAAGATCTGACATGAGGAAAAGAGCTGCCAAGCTTACAGATAGATATACAGAAAAATTTCTTATTTGCTGCCTACATGACTTTGCCACGCTTTTAAAATCCCATGTTCTACCTGTTGAGCTGAATGGAATGTGGCTGCAGAACTGATATCTGTTCTATTAATTTAGAACAGAACTCTCAATTCTGTATTTTCTTGCAAGAGTAAATGAAAAGTTTTCAGTGTTTAAATATCTCAGTCAAAGGAAAAGAAAACAACATAAAAGCCATGAAACTATTTGTAAGGAAAAAGCAGGAATGAATGTCCTACCTCGAGGAGTGTTAATGAAAACATGCAGATTTTGTTGTAACACATTGCCTGTTATTAGTGATTAAAAACCATCACATGGAATTACCTGGTATTAGGATGTACCCTGACACTTGCAAATCATTCTAAGACCTCACTCACTTGTATTGATATATATAATTACTTTTTAGTCTTCATTTTTCTCAGTTCCAGAACAGCAAAACTATTTTTAAGAGTTCCTTAGGTCAGAAATAGGAAAAACTCCTCTCTCATTACTCTACCACAGCTACTTTCCCAAACAAGAAGTCCATCATCTGGTCTGGTGATACTCATGAAGGCTCACACAAAATTGACAGATGGCTCAAGTCTCATTCAGACCTTGTAATAGCTTTTGTTCTATGCACAAAGGTCAGACTCACCTTCTGGGCATATAAGCTATCAATTTATTTACTCTGTAAATATTGCCAGCAAGAATGATAATTGTGCACAGACCCAGAGAGATCTCATCTAGAACACTGGTGCACAGTTCTCATTCTGAACCATGAAGATCAAATTCTGCAAGTATGGAATACAGGAAAGCAGAGTCATGGCAAGCCTACTTTATGAGAGGATGCCTGAAAGCCTTCATTTGTTTAACCTATCTAAATAGCAGTAATAGGCACCAAAATGGTACCTAGCTGAAGACTGAGCTTGATCATTAAGAAGGAGACATACGACTGTCCATGAAAATGAATTAATTTTATATTCTAGAATATGTCATCAATTCCTGTGTTGCTGTGTTTCCAAGGAGAATTTGAGGGCATTGAGAGCCCTTTCAGCTTTTTACAGTACATTTCTGAAGGCTCTGTCCAGAGCACAGACTTGTTCTTGTAGGGCTAAGACAGGCATAGGAACCTAGCATACAAGTAAAAGCCACAGCAGTAAGAACTCCACTGGGCCTTACAAGGAAACAACCAGCACTCTGGATAGATTTCTCACTGAGCTGTGCCTGCTGATACACTGACTTGTGAACACAACCATGATCTTTACATTTTAAGCAATAAAATGCCATGACATCTTCCACACTTTGAGTATGCAGGGAAGACAGGAAACTTCTGTTGTCTTGACATGGCTCTGAACCCAAGTGTGGTTCCTGTACAGAGGAAGCGTTAAGCAATAGGCTGAGTGAGAAACTTTGCAAAGAGCTCTCAGCATAAAGAGAGCACGGAGATGGCAAGCCCTGCACATCTCCATCTGCACTTCTTTCCAGTGACAAAGGAAGAAACTTAATTAGAACAGGAAATAATACACACTCCCATCATTACAGAGTTATCATTTTCCTTTAAAAAAGGAATGAGCTCAGAGAAGACAATCAATAAAAGCCAGAACAATCCAGCCTTAACCAAACTGTGAGTGAATACCTGTGGTGCCCAACTATTTCTGTCACCATCAGATGTCACCCAGCCCTTCTCCCCCACACTGTGCTGGTTTGGATTTTGTGACTTCTTCATTTTTTTCTGGACTTTCTTTTCCCACCCCAAACTTCTTCTGTCAAAAAGCTGTCAGGAGTTAGAAGGGGAACAGTATTTTTCATATAGCTTCTGGGCTTGTTACTTCACACAGTAAAAGCAAAAACATGAGCCAAAGTGTTCAGCTATAGCCACTCTGGACACAAGTGGAAATATACCTTTTAATGAGCATTTGGAGGATGACAGTGGAAACTAATTTCATTGTTCTAATGCCTATAGGTACAAAGATTGTGATAGCACTCTGCTTGCAGTTTCTTGTCTGTGTGAAGGGTAATAAGGTGGAGTTCATATTTTCTTACTTGAATTGATTGAATACACATTATTTGCTTCATAATATTAACTTCACTCTCACTACTTCTCTGCTGGGACTGCTTTTAACATTCCAAATTAATAAACTACTTCAGTGCCCATTTATAAAATAAATCTATATAAAATAAATCAATCTATCTCAGGAAGGTTTTTCCCCAGTTCTGCATCTTGCCTCTGAAATTACAGCTCGGGCTGTAAATAGGCAACAGTCACTCCTGCACCTGTGACAGCATCCCTCCAGGCCAGAACACGAGAATTTAACATTGTTTGAACAGGAACTCTCTTCCTCCCTTTGGGATGAACAGCACAAGCTTCATACAGCTCAGAAATACTGGATTCTACATGCCCAGAGAAGCCAATTGTAGGTCACACAACAAGTTCACATTGGATTGATGGTAATTAACAAGACTGGCTTTTTTACTGGAGATACAAAAACAAATCACTGTCTCACTGAACAGTTAAAACCCCTCTTTAAACATATCTGGAATACTTTCTCTGTAATATCATGGGGTGTGTAGAGTGGATTCCTTTCCCATCTGCTAAATAAATTTGTTTTCATTATTTGTTTCTATTAGCAACTACAACTTACTAGAAACCACAGAGCATTCAAAGACACACAGTCCTCATTAAAAATAAAATAAAGAAGGTAAGAAATAAATAATAAAGAATGAAAGGGAGAACTGGTAAATCTTTAAAAGTGTTCAAGTTAATGGTTGGTTATATTCTTTTATGAAACACTTTATAAACAAAAGTGGCATTTAGACAGTCTGACTCTTCAAATTCAGGCCCTGGTTTACATGGTCACTCCACACAACTGTGTGCAGGGCACAGTTCTGACTCAGTTCTAACAATCATATATACGAACCAACTCTTGTTTTCTCTCCCTGCTAGATTCGAAGCTCTTATCAATGACACAAAAGATTTTTTTTGGTTGGGAGGTGTGAAGGGAGTTTATAAAGATGAGCTTGAGAGAAGGGAGCCTAGCAAATCAACTCAGGGAGGGTGTTCCAGTATTGAGAAACATCTCATAAACAGCTGTTGTATTTTATCAGCATTAACTTGGATTGCTGCAATACAAATAAGTGGGGAAGATCCAAACACAACAGATAAATAATGCTGATGAAGTCTTCTGTGCATACATACATTCTTTTTCATACACCCCACAGACTATGGACTGCCATGACCTAACATGTACTACCCTCTTTTTTCTGTACTAAACCCTCTGGAATGACAATCATACCCCAGCTGTGGCACTACACCATTTTTTATTTTACTCTTGATTTTTTGAGCAGCATGTTGTCAGACACAGTCAGCACATTTCCCTGGGGCCTGTACTAACACAAAGGTATACCAGACTACAGAATCTCCCATAAGACGGAGATGGATGGAAATCAGACAAGTGATCACAAGCAATATAATTTGGTATGATTCTTCTCTTAGTGGAAATCAAAGCTCTCTGCTTTCTTATCTTTTCTGCTGTACTGTTGACATATATTGGCTATCCATACGCTTTTCTTCTACTAAAATGAATCCTGAAAATATTATTTTTGGTTAACTGCTTACTTTTTAGAAAGTTAACATCTGCCAGGGTATAAAACTGCGTTTTGCTGAAGCTGAGCTGTTTCGGCAACATAAACAAGACAATCTCCAGGGATAGAGACAGTATCTTTCATCAGGTCAGCCAGGCCAGCTGCCCAGCTTCCTGGATACATGTGGTAAATTGCACTGAGCTCCATATTGCCTTGGTTCACTAAAAAACCTAGTACCTCCATGTGTCACATCTTGACTCCAGCCTAATTCATAAGCAATGGCAATTTATTAGCTGTAGCTAAGGCTTAATGGACTGATCTCTGGGAATTAAACTGTCATCAAAACATACTTAAAAAAAAAGAAGAGCCCTGTGACAGAAGAATGTTAATTGCTGGAAGGAAGGCTAAAGAAAGGCTTGTACACACACTGGCCCCTAAACAGAAGATAGGTGGTTTTGCAAGGTTTCTTATGTTTGTTATCTCTATGTAAAGATGAGAATCTGGGACTTACAAACTCTTTCTTCTCAAAGAGTTCCTATATCTTCAAAGTACACATGAAATAAAGTGTAAAAACTAAATCTGCCTCTGCAGTATTGTTATGGAACAATGGACTGGAGTCTGGATGTGCATCTCCTATGGAAAATCAGTAGCACTGCAGGAGTCCAATGGAGGTTTGACACGAGCCCACAAACCTGTAATGGGCCAGTGGAAGACCTGGTCATCCTTTGTTGCTAAACATAGCAACATCTCTCAGTGTGTTCAGGCTGCGTTCCCTGCTTTCTCCTTGTGTCATCATCTCATTAGCACAAGTCTGGTATTTCCAGTTAAATGTCTCGAAAATGAATATCCAATAACCATATTTTTCTGTGATAATTCTAAATTTTAATGATTTGCACTGAGAATGGTAAAATTATCTTTTGAGACCATAAATATACTGAAACATTTTTTCCCTAAGTAATAGTGTAGCCTCTTTCTAAGATTCTGCTGAGATCTTTGCAAATGCTTTTAATAGTATATCAGTTTTATTACTTATTTATTCCTCAACCTGAACAAGAGACTCATTAGTGTTTAAATCCTGAAGAAGCTTTTGAAGACATATTAGTTTTGTAGCACTGCTAGATTTTCTATGATGCTGCACTCTAAAACTTATTTCCATTTCATTAAGAACAAAATGGATATGAATTCAACCATAATTGAGTGGAAATTGAGGTGTAATATCCAGACTTGGCATAAAATTATAATCACATATATGTTATTGACACCTTAATAGCCTTTAGCTATAAGCAAAGAGAATATGAGTGTTAATATGAGTTATAATAGCAAAGAGAAAATGAGTGTGAAATTGTTAGTCTGTAATGGGCTACACTGTTCAAAATATGAACTAAAAAAGCCCAAATGGTTGCCATTACTACCTCATTATCCTGATAATTTATACTTTTCACTATGGTTTTTAATTTCCAAGTAACTGACTTTGAAATTCAAAGTGAAGGAATCAATTAACAATGTGAACTAGACTGAGAACTTAAATGAGGACTAGAATTTCATTACATTAGAAACGCAGAGAATAACATGCAGTTGGTATTTCACGTATGGAGATACTTGTCAGAAAGGGAGTTTCAGTCGTTTATTGAAGCTACCTAGCCAGGAGTTGGTAGGTAAGACAAGGGTCACAAGCAATGAGTAAAGCACTGATCTGCAAGCACAGCAGCATGTTAAAGGGGTGAAAGTGCAGAGATAATGGAGCAGCTGCCACAACTTAGAGTAAATTAGATTTTGCAATGGAAATCAAGCCAAAGAAAGGAATGCACAAGTATAAACAAAAAAAAAGAACAAGCAAAAAAGTAGTAAGTGAAGACATAGACTCAGTTTCACAGTAACGTTGAGCATGGGGACAACAGCAGGATGGATATTAAGAGCATGTACAGAAGTGGAAACCATTGCAGCCAGTAATCTCCATTCCTGAGCAGTGAAAGAATTGGCCCAGGAAACTGCCAGATTTGCATTACAAACTTAGAACAAAGATCCCCATTCAGAATCAAGCGATCCAGTAATGAGAATAATAAATGGAGTACCACTTATTTAATGAAGGGAAACAATGTGTATGCAACAAAATAGACTTTGAAGGGAAAAAAAAAAGATCGAAAGCAAGGAGAAGTACAGAAAACAGAACAGACTCACAAACAGAGCCTGTGACAAGCAAAACTGCTTGCTTGGCAAGATACCTCTTTTTTTAGACAACAAGGATATAACTCTAACTGGGCTTCAGTAAAGCATTTTAAAAGTTTCATGCATAACAAGATTAGAATAGAGAGGTAAATAGATGAACAAGTAGAAGAGAATATTAATGGCTGTGTTGGTGCAAGAACCATTGGGATAGAAGAAGGTGAAGAGTTCCACAGGAGCAATAATCTTGGGATCAAACTTCAATGTTTTCATTGTATAGCTTGGCACAAAAGTAGAACGTCAGCTAATAATACCAAGGAACTCACATAAGTCTTGCTGTTTGAAGATTAGGATCTTCCTGGAAAATAGTTGCTCCTTTCATAGCCAGTGCAGAAACAGGCACCTTGGAGGGAGCCTATCTAGAGATATCTAACACAGTCCCTTCTTGCCACATTGTCTGTAGAGAATGTCTAGGTGACTTTATTAAGCAGCCTAACTTTCTGATAGCTGAACTATGGTACTTAGTGGATGGCATAACAGATACATCTTACAGAGAAAATACTTAATTTCTGAAATGCATGAGAAAAAAACTATCTCCAATATATGTGTACACATGGAAGAAATTCAAAGTTTAGCTTGACCAGACTTGGTATTCAACTCTAGCTAATGAAGAGGTTCCCTATATAAAGATAATCCAGTCTTCTGCTCTCCAGCAAAGCTGCTTGCTTTCACAGGGCAATACTGGTTCAAATGAGCTTTGCAGGGTGAGGTTCAGTGATTCAAGGGTCAAAAAACATCTGCCTCTAGTCTGCCTTTACAATGAACTTCTAGACTGCAATATTGAATATCAGGTGAAAAACAATAAAGTACATTAGCTTTTAGAATTCACAGGCAAGATTCTTACTGCTGAGATACATATCTAGGGAGAGAATTATGGAATTAAAACATTAATCCATTTTCTTACTGAACTCTGTAGTTCTCAGTAATTTTTCATACTGACCTGTGTATTATTTTCAGAGCTTAATGACAGGTGCTACATGAGGAATTACTAATGTAACTTATTTGAAGCATACTACAAACTCTGAACATAAGCTTTTCAGATAGCATATAAAAATACATTCTTTTATGAAGTCATCAAAACAAAAAATGATGCTATTTTAAACTAGAAAATTTTTCATGGCTTTTGTGTAAAGAATAATCTGTCCCTGTGTGTTCTGCTCTGCAGCACAGCATTTGGTGGCATCTACTATAATGCATTATATGACTCTTGGTCACAAAAAAGACTCACTTCAGCTAAAATTTCAAGTTTCAAGGCCCACAGTAGAAGATACTTCAAGTAGAAGATACTTCAAGTAGAAGATACTTCAAGATTGAAAACCAGAAAAAAAACACACTGACTATCATCTTATTTGTCCTCCCAGTGTTTGCCCCCTTTCCACTAGATCATTTGATAATCTAACACAATAAAACAGGAGATAGGATCTCAGCAGTTTTAAAGCTACAACAGTGCTTTCTCCATACTCACTTTTGGCACATGTGGATTAAATTCTACTGCTCTGTGAATAGCTTCTACTGCATTCATCTCTGCAGTACTCAGCCCTCGCCTTGAGGCAGCCTCTGGAGAAAATCTAGAAAAGCAAGAAAGAAAACACACTGGGTCAGAAATGCTGGTAGAAAAATGACAGAAAAGGAATTAGACCATGGGCCCATACAAGCAAACTGAATCAATTTCCTAGGCTCAGCAAATTTCTATAGCAAGTGGAAACTAAACGATCTACTATATCAAGGACAATGAAAATCCCAGCAGAAGTGGAAAGCATGTTTGTAGCTAGTCATGGCAGGAAGTCAGTTGAAACAGTCAGTTCTTTCTCTGTCACTAATCTAAATTTGCTCTAGGTACCTTTTCTAAGGGGCATATTCAAGGCTGAAGTTGCAGAAAAAAATAAAAGTGAAAAAACCCAATGCCAAATAATTGTTGGAGGGTTTCTATTAAAAACAGGTTTGGGGAGGTTTGAGGGAGGTCCCAACCCAATGCCCCTGGGTCAGGTTGGGATGGAAGCACGATGCAGCAGCAGTAGCAGGTGGTCTACTGGCCGCAGCACCATTGAAGGTAGCATGCCCAAACTGTGGGCGAATCATCTGCCCCAGTGAATGAAAAACCAGACCATGCAATCTCTTTCTCACCTCACACCCCACGGCTAACTCCAGAGCTGTACTTGGCAGGCAGACACCACAGGGAAAGCTGTGACAACCTTAGCCCTGCCCTCCCAAGCTGGAGTCGCTGTGTAGGGAGGAAAGATGTTGCAGTAGGTACTGGCGATCTACAGGATAAAAAGAATGAAAGAAAATTACTTAGATCTTGATGTGTACATACACTTTAAAAGCAAAAACTGTCAGGATGTCAGTCAAGAAAATAGCTTTCCACTCTACTTGCTTTCCATCTTTAGGGAGGCATTCCGATCCTCAGGTGCACAGACACAACTCCTGCCTGGGATTTGTGTGAAGGCATCTGAGAGCAAAATTGGGATCTTTGAGCTCCATCTCACAAAGAGCTGAGCACACTTTTGGAATGGGCCAGTGCTCTCAAGTCCACAGGCAAAAAGTAGATGTGCTCAGCACCTTGGAAGGTTGAGACCCAAGAGATAACCATAACAGGAATGAGCAGATATTTGTGTGTCTAAAAATATGAACAACGTCTACCTCTCAGAATCCCTGACATGGTAATGCTAAATGCACCTGCCACTATCTAAGCACTCTTCTGACAGCTTTTGTAAAATGACATTGTTATCAGTGTATCCACATTTATTTATTACCTTTTGGGGATCAGGTTTATAGAAAATTGAAGATGTTCAGCCACACAGCACCTTTTAGTGGAATTTTCATCATATTGACTAGACAGCCAAGGCACACCCACCACAGCATCTTTTAGTTGTATATTCATTATACTACATAGGAAGCTAAAGCTCACCCAGGTAGTATATACAGAAGTGAAACATGAAGGCTATTTCTCTTCTTTTCTTCTTCTCTAATATTTGAAGTGCAATGTTTACTCAATGCATTTTTTTTCAGATATAAACCAATTTTGTGAATTTCTGCAGGACTGAACTATCCTGCTTACTCAACAGATTGTCAGGGTGTGGGCTCAGCTAAGAAAAATCTTGAGTTAAATCAGGAATTTTGCTGGAGAGTGGTTCTTATGCACTTACTTGTCAGAGACAGCTCTGGCTTTGAGCAATGCAGCTGTGTAACATATTGTTGCTGACTTTGGTAAGCTTATATCTGTGGAAAAGAAAGAAAAAAGTAAATATCGGAACCCTTAAAAGACTGCAGACAGAAAAAAGTGTTTGATACTTCGAAGTATGCATGGGATGTACAAAATTATTAAGTGAATTCAGAGTACATTCTGTCCTTGGGACTCGTACTACCATGTTACATGGATTCCAAACTTCCAACCAAGTTAAATATATACACCTTAAAACTTATAATAGTGAATTGCTATTTAAGTAGCAACAGAGGCCACAGACAACTAATTCAAAGAGTGACATGACAGAGATATAGCAAAAGAATTCATACTCTATTTCATAAACATAAAGGTAACTGGAAAATGTGATTTTTTCCATAGTTGATGAAATATCTAAGAAATACATGACAGCTCTTATTCCCTCCCGTTTTCACCAAGAAGCAGTTGTTTAATGTGCATACACGGCAACCACACAAGTTAATCTAAGTGATTTTACATGCAAGTAAAAAACTATTAATTAAAAATCAACAAGAAACTAAGGTGTTTTGCCTCTTAAAGAAATTTTGAACACAAATACTTATCAGCCTCTGGCCATTTTATATTGTCCCAGATATGAAAAGCACCATAATCCTGACAAAACCTTTTAGAACAACTTCATTTGTTCTCTACTAGCAGACTGGCACAAAGCATATAAAGAGTAGTAATCAATACTGCATAATAAATCTTAGCCATATATTTTTTCTTACAGGTACGAGAACAATTTTCACACTAGTGATCTACCTAACAGTCATACTATATACCGATCAAAATATTCCAGTATTAAAATTTAAAGATTATGCTTAAAGGAAACCAACCAACCAAACAAACAATAAAACCCAACACTTAGAGCTGAATTCTGCACACAGCACACTGTCTACTCAAGTGAAACCCAATTGGGTACTAAGTTATCAAAAGCATTATGCCTAGAAATAATACTACAGCTTCCTACAAGTAAATACTGAAAACACAAGGCAATGGACTAGGCCAACTGTAAGAGTGGAATTGGACTATTGCTCTAAGAAGTATCTATCCCTCAGTTTGTCAGTAAAGGTGAGGCATACAAAAGTTGTTGGGGCTACCCTATGATACACCCCAACTTCATTTCACAGGACTACCTAACGGTAGCAACTGAAATAATTAACATCAACAGCATGCAGGACAGACTAGGTGAAGCATATGTTAGTTACTACATTAACAGAAGCTAGCTAAAAACACGTATTCGAGAACAACTTCAGTGACAGGAGGAGAAAACGTTTCTAAGGACCTCCAGTAACTCTCCTAATACCAGGTTTTCCTCAGCATTAGGAATTAAAAGCCATTTCCAGTGAACTGAAACGATGTTTTTCCAAATATACCAGTCTTTATTTTCCAGTTGAAGGTTCATTTTCAATCATAAATGGATTGAAAGGTATCTTTCTGAGTGCAAAAGGAAACAAAATACAACAAAAAAAACCAGATACCCCAATGATCTGCAGTCATTCATAAAATGTTTTAAAATTCAGTAAACGTTTTAAAATTGGTCAGTAGAATATCATAATTTCTCCTTACAATTGAAGTGTTTCTGTGGGCCACTAAGTCATTAGAGAATATTTTCTCCTCTGTCAGCTCAAACCTAGCAAATTTCTGCCAAAGCAATGGGATTTTTCAAGAGAATGCTGTGTTTAAATCTGACCACTCATGTTCAAGAACAACAGAAGTGAATAAAATACGTTGTTTTTTTTAATAATCCAAATGAATTGAAGTCTGAGAAAAGATACATCTGCTCCCTGTCAACATCCACAAAGACTAGGGGAGAAGAGTAACTGCTTAGGTGAAGGGCAATATTGGCACAAGGATAAACAGTTGAACATTAAGTTTAAACTGGGGATTAAAAGAAAGTTTCTAGGAAGTGAAGTTTGTAGGCAGATTTGCAGATAGAATAATGGGGCAAACAAAATACCTAATTTTAGGATGGAGCTTTCTCAGCTCATGGGAAGTGTAATATCATGTAGTGAATGCAACAGCAGGCAACCTGACTTACCCAGGAGGGCTCTTCCAGAACTGTGCTCCTAATAAGCAAGCAGCAGTTATTTGAGGATAATACCTACAGTCCCATGACAATAGAATACATACATACAAATGTCCATGTTTATGTTGCTGTGGAGATAGTGACTAGGTCCATGCTTGTTTCACTCCTGCGTTATACTTTTTGCTTGCTCCATATTGGACTACATATATTTAGTTCTTCTATATCTTGGCCTGATTACTACAACACTTTAAATTCCTCATATAATTTAGGTTTCGTTTCCTAAATTGCACTCTCATATTTTAGAAAACAGCATAAAATAATTATGCCTGGTTACAACTTGAACTTAGCAAAGGAATCAAGTCTAAATTAGCCCTAGGAGATAAGTCCCCTGTCAGGAACTAAAGTGAAGGTATTCATAAATGAGTGTGTCCAGCTCTTTGAGCCATCTGGGAAAATATCGTCACATATACTATTTTCCACCCTTCTATTATTACTTATGGAGTTCTCACAATGTGCTGAAATATGTGACTGTGATTCTGTTGTTGAAACCATCAAGACATTTTTGCCTATTAAGAATTGACATGATAATCTAAAAAAAAAAAAGACTCTCCTTCTTCTTTATTGTTTTTATCTTCAAACTGAATACAAAATAGTCTAGACTTAATTAACATCCAATTTCTTTGGATTAGCCTCAGACAGCTTTTGGAAGGGCTGGAAAAGTGAATTCTTTCTAGCTGTTTGCTTTGTAAGTGGCTGTTTTTGAGAGTGAACTAATGGAAAAATACTATGGATAGAGACCTGCAACCATAACACCACTATTTCCCTGACTCATGATATCCAGAATATACCATAAATCATCTAAATAGGTCTTGGGGTTTATGATTCTCATAAAACAGCAAAAACATCTAGAAATGATGAATCTGAATACAGACTAGGGCAGCATCCCTTAGCCAAATCATGAGAAAGCCCCAAGTATGAAAAGGTGAGCACATTGCCATTGCTTTAGTCATTAATAATCAAAAATTTAAGTCACTAATCAGTAATTATTCCCCCCCCCACTTTTTTTTATCCTAAAGGATACATTATTCCCAAGTCAGCAATGAAGATTCCTATGGGTTTAACTTTGGATAGGTGAGTAGTCTTATCAGCGTTAAGAGGCCTTAAATATTTACTGAAATAAGCCACAAATCTTGACCATATTTTGCATAGTTAAGACCATTCCAGTCAAACTGTGAGCCCTTCCTCGTACAGTACTTGAGACTACATTTAAGCTACCAGATTCATTCGTACATTTCTAAAAACGTAACTGTTAATTGTATTAATAAACTGGAAAAAGTTTTGTGAAGACATAAAAACAAACCAACAACAAAAAGATGAAATAAAGGACATGTATTGTGCCATGGCTTGGTGGTGAACTCCAGTGCTGATTTTCTCTCAGCTTGTCTGCAGACTCTGGTGTTTAAGTGATAGGCCAACGCTTGCCTTGTCAGCATAGAACTCCCCCAGTTCTCTGCACCTGCAGACTAGATTGTCAGCTCTTGCACAGGTGGTAGAAGGAATTCCTTGTGGGAAAGACTGAAAGTGGTCTAATAAGTAAATATGTGTCAGCTGAATGAGTGACAACAAAAGAGAGATGCAGTCATCTATAAAGATACAAGTATTATGTAAGAATGTGAATTAAGCTGATAAAAAATGCTTAAGACCATAGCAATGGGATAGAATGCAATAATGGAAAATATGAACTGAACATCAGGGGAAAAACACTTTGTCAGACAGATCTACTGTCTTGCGGAATTATCTCCCACAAGAATAGTCATTGCCTGGGCCCCTTCTCCACAAAAAAAAAGTTAGAAAAGATGTTGGAGGGAGCAAAACTATGATCACAACAATGTAATGTTTACTTTGGGTTTGCAACAAAAAGCAGTTCTGATTTTCTGTAGCTCTGACATTCTCCCAGGTGGGAGACATCCCAATCAAACAAACACTTAATCACAGTGTACAGTAAGACCTTCATTTTGATTCCCTGAAAGAATAGGAAAAGCATTTCAGCACGAATGAGGAGTGTTCTATTTTGCCACGAGCACAGCTAGCACTTAAACCGTTCAGATAAGGACATATCTTGAAGCTCACTGCTGGTTGTAAATACGTCATAGCTGAGATGAACATCTTGGTGGCCAGGGCAGGTGTCAATTCCCTTGATTTTACTGTGCTCAATCTTACATGCATCTAGAGGGGAAGGAACCATCCATTTATCCTACAGAAGATTTAAAAGATCAAGATCGGTGCAATTAGTTCAGACTTTCTGTGGTGTTGTAAAAGTTGGAGAAACAACCAATCCACCAGAAAGCCTCAAACATAATCATACAGCTAAAAAGCCAATCAGTTGGTAAGGACAGAGAACTGATGGAAAGACCAAGTAACAGGTAACAAGTGATTTTGAGATAAAGAAACCAGTTCTCAGATGCAGAAACTGAAGAAGAAAATGTAAGGGGAAAAAGGAAAATCCATTCTCCTGATACTGCTGTTACCCAAACTGGAAGTGTTACCTGATTTGCATTTGAGATGGTAGAGTAGGCTTGGTCTGGCATTAACTAAGAGGAACTGAAGGTCTCTCTTTCAAATAAATGGAACTGTTACAAAATACCATGAATGGTTGCTTCCCCACTGCCACTTGCTGTATCTTTAACTCAGAGAAAAACTTTCTTGCACCAGAATGGAGAAGAAACATCAAGTTAGCTCCACCAGGTAGAAAATCTCTTCAGTAGTATCAGACATTATCATGGTGAGTAATGAAACTGATGGCCTGCAGCTATGATCTCAAATATATATATATACACAAAAGCTCTAGAGACCATAGCTGATATAAATGAATACTCCATCTGATCAGTTGATCAATCTGCAGCTATTTACAAAAGAAATACCATGAAGTTTGAGGTAATTAAAACCTACATATTTCATAAGTTGTAAGGACACAAAAAAGGACGGACTATAAAAAGTAGAATAATCCTGAATGTGCTGCATTCTAGAAAACTTATTTCTTTGCATTAATTATTTGGATTTCGTAACAGTAAAGGTCCAAATTCCTTTTATGCTTGACTTTCACAGTCAAAATAATTCTGCAATCTATACTTCAAGACCGAATAAGAATATGATCAATTCCTGATCATCATGCATATTCCAAGACAAATATGACTGTTTCTAATTCTTTATTTCTAAGGTTTGCATTTTGATTTCACACTAACTTAAGAGCAGGATTGTTTGAAGTAAGCAGTTACCAAATAAAAGTGTAATAGTGTGGAGTAGAATGAGACCTCTTTAAATAAAAAAATTAAAAAACACAACAAAAGACAGAAACCAAACAGACAAATCAAAACCCTCACACTTTATTTCTGTGTATATTGAGTCCTAAATTCTCTTTTCTAGTGATCCGAATTCAGAACTGTCTATATGGTGATTATGATGATGTGATCCTTCTCCTTTGCAAGTGTTTAAGTGAAAGGAGAATGATGATAAGATGTTCCTCTTGCAACCCAGAAGGCTTATAGTCTCTTTAGTAAACACTGACTTTAAAAAAATAAGAAAACAAGGAGTGGTTTAGGGAGCAATCACTGCATCACTGCAACTACATAAATAGGCCTCTATCCTTAAATTTTACTTCCAATTACCAGGAAGGTCTGAGTTTTCACACAACGCTCAGGTTACCAGAGAATAACAATCAATGGACCTGGCTGTCCAAGGAAGTTAATAAACCGTTTGTTCCAAGCATCACAACAAGCAGATCTACTCCACTGAAGAACAATCAGTTTAAAAAGCAAGGGAAGAGCAGATAAACATTATCTACTATGAATATCGGAAGCTTATTCCATCAGTCTCTTCAGCATCTATAACTATTTCTGCTGTAAATAACATGGATGTGTGTCAAAACAGCCAAAACTTCTTTTAGAATTCAGCAGTATTTAGGTCATCTGCACTCTATTGACAGGCACTGAATTCTGAAACTATAATGATGTAGCTCTGCAGCAGTGCATGACTTCCCACTAATGAGGCCCTTTTTCCATGAATAATGAGTATAGACATCAGCTCTGTTGCCAGGTGCATAATATAAACACTATTTAACACACAGCTTTTGGTAAAGCAGTGTGTCTGCTTGCAGAGGCTGAGGTTTGCACAATGTGTTCTAATGTTTTAACCCAGGGTGGGAGCAGGCCACTCAAGAAAATAATTTGTTCACATGTTATCAAAATACAATAAATCAAGTTTGGTCCCAGTCAAAAAAAAAAAGACAGTGGAGTGGGACCAAGAGAAACCGTAGATGGGAAAGCATAAATGAGTTCATTGTTTTATAATCCAATAAATCTTACAACACATGAAGCTGATGAGTTCTAAAATGAGCTGAGACTCCGTGAGATGAGCCTTCTGAGACTCACGAGCCATAAGAGTCATACTGGTTAAGCCTGTGCTTGTGGAGTCTTTATGTATACCCAGCATATACAAATACCTCTGCTTATATAAGGCAAAGAATTAGATGAAAATGCAAATAGATAAAGTTAAAAGAGTTTTATTTTGAAAAATACACATCTGATACATTATAACCTTAGTTTTGACTACATCAGATGCATCAGATGAACAAAATTAATCTTCCATAGTTTTATCACCTTCCATAACACAAAGTGCTACCATGATATTGTTTAAAATTAGAGATCAGCTTCAGTATGCAAAAGTAGACCTAGCACAGGAGTTTAATCTGAGATTTGGGAAGGCTGATTTAATTCCCTGTTCTGCCATAGGTCTGCTATGTCCCAGAGCTATTATTAGAGAACAACATTAAAGAGTAGGAGGTGTTAAAGTCCCACTATGCCTGGGGCAGAAAAGTAGGCATTTCTATTTACTTTCTTCCTAATGTGCCAAAACAAAGTCTGTGGGGAACTACATCTCATCACATACCATGTTATCACTTCAACTGCAGATTTTTTTCAACCAAACTAAGCATAACCAAGATCTCTAGTAGAGTTGCTACTGCTACTGGATGACAGTACTTAAAAGCCTAAGTAACGCTTTGATCTTTGCTTAGAATGATTCAACTCCAGAAAGAGCTGAAAACATTCCATGCTGGACTGGTAGCAGTAACAATTGCTAACAGTTGCCTGTAATCAAACACTTCCCTTAAAATACCTCAGCTCAGCCACAGGCTGAAATTTGGCAGGTTGACCATGTTAGCAGCAAGTCAGTAGTCAACTGCTAACCTCCTTAAAATTTATCTTAGTTTCCTAAGTTATAAAATGTTAGAATAAAGCAGCTAGTACATATTAAATGGAACCTTTGGCTTTTTTTTTTTTTTTCATTTATACCCTCTAAAGAGTCTTCGTTCATCAAGTGTACTTCTCAGTATTATGATGAACTTACACATTATCCTCTTTCCACAGTTCCATGTAATTATATGGGGCCAAATAGTGCAGCTCACAGGGAAAAGTTTCTGTTTCTATGGGCTCTTATAGCGTTTGACATTTTGGCACTCAAGCAGAGAAAGTTCAACAAAGAGAAGACAGAAGCCACAGAAAAAAAAGGGGAAAGTGGAAAAGGTGGTAAGTGAAAAAGAGAAGATGGTTAAGACAGGAACTGTAAAGTGGGTGAGAAGATATATTGTGACCATCACTGCCCTGAAAAGCCAACCTGTACAGGTACATCTACATGGGGTAGAGATGAAACTGGGAGTGAGTAGCACTGGCTGAACAAGGAGCTTCTGGTAGGTACTGGGTGCAAAAGAATGCAGAAACTTGCTGTACAAAACAGCTGAAGTAGAAAGAAGTTCAGTAGACAAATAGGAAAGATCAGCTAAGGACAGAATGAAAAGGATAGTAGGTTTTTAAGAAGAATCAAATAGATAGAGTGGCCAAAGTACTGAGTATAGGTTCCAGGGCCAATACTGGTGGTCATATCTAAGGAACACATGAAAATCTGTAAGATCTAACAATTAAAAACATTTTAAAGGCTACAAGATATAGCTAGAGAAAGAGTTAATACCAAAATTTATGCTGTTTCACTTAATTCAGTCACTTTGTGCATACTATCATCTAAGTTTTAGTTGTGTAACTGGATAATACTCATTTCTTAATCTTCCTTGCCATATTCCAGCACGTAGAATGACACTTTTCTGAGGACCATGTAGGAACAAAACAAGAAATTGATGGCTGCAGCATTCTTGACTCAATTTTTGCAGAACTTACCAAGTGGACAGTGAGTAAGCTGGGGAAAATAAGAGTGACATTGCTAAGGATGATTAATGTTGCTCAAGATAACTGGATTCTATTCCTATTTCTGTCCCAAAGTTTCTACACAATACAAAGAAAACTCATTTAACTTAACAAAGTATGCTATTTGGTGATTTTTACCCTGTCCATTCTCTGTTTCAGGCCGTAAGAAGAGGTGTGACTTAAACAAAAAAAGTGACACATACTGCATTAGACCAATGCTTATGGAAAATACTGAAAAATGAAAATGGGAGCGAAAAGTTCACCAAGTCCACTGAGCTTTCCAGCTTTTCCCCCTAAGATATGAAGTTTGCTACTTACTAGGCTGCTGTGAAGTGAAATCAATTAATGTTTGTAAAGTACTTGTATGCAACTTAGTCAACACTCATGAGAAGTCCACATGGGAACAGATAATCCTGTCTTCAGACAATGTTTGAACAGCATGCAATGAAGAGTTTGCTGAACCTAAACAGTCATTCATTAAACATTACTGAAGAGCTTTTAGTAACTGAATTCCATTACTTTGTAAAATGAATAAAGCAGGGTTGGCAGGAAAAAAAATTAATACATAATCCTTGGAATAAGGGCTGTGTAAGGAGATCTAGGAAGCTTGTGTGAATCACCTCAATTACAGTATTTCTTAATTTTTAAAAGCTTGACTAATCAATAATGTTTTTGTGTGCTTTAGAAAATGAATAATGCTTTTGTGTGCTTTAGAAAATAGAAAAAAATTAGAAAAAATAAATATATACATATATCCATATATACGGACTTACCATCATACTTCGCTAAGACTGCCTGGACATCCGCATATGCTTGCAGTTCTAACAAAGCTTCTAGCAGGTTTTCATGGATATTGAACATGCTGAGAAGAGGGAATTCCTTCATCAACTAAAATCAGTAACACATGAAAGGGTTAGATTATTAACATGGAAAATGATTTCTTGCTCAAAATGCATTGAAATAACTAACATCAAGTTAAAACCCCTCTGCTTTCTGTGTTCTTGTCTCTTTCCCTGAGTTCACTATTATCTCAAAAAATTTTGAGCTCTAAATGGACACTGGGTCAGGTTTCTTGACAAGACATGCTTTAATCAAACCCAAGAATACTGCTGTCTGAATGTGCAACTATCATACAATTAACAGCCTTTGTTCTTCAAAATGAAAATGGGTTTTCTTATTGCACTGGATAATAATCTTCCCCAGAATAACTCTGTTGTATCAGTAGTAAGCAATCCAGTATTTCTCTGGCATACCAGTAGCAAAAATAGAAATTAGACTGAAGAAAATCAGAACAAAATCAAATGAAAGAAGCTCACACATGTGCAACTATATTTATTAAGTGCATTATGATTTGTAATCATGGATACTTTAAAAAAAAATTACAATAATGGCCAATAGTGGCAGTAAAAATAATAATAATAAAAAAGAACAATAATATAAAAGGCATGGATTATACAAATCTTACACTGTGAGTAAAGAATCTGTCTTGCATTACAAGCTGAATGAAGAGAGTAGTTAAAATAATGTGACCCTCTTCCATGTAAGTGCCTTTAACTTTGTGAAATGTCTGAGGAATATCAAGAATTTATTCTTAGACATCTTCAATTTCAAAGTCTGTATAGCTCCAAATGACAGAAGTTCATTTTCTACTGCATCTCCTTTCTGAAGCCACACTTATTAGGAGCATCATTTTTACTGCTTACATGATTAAACATATGTATATTTATTATCAGAGTGGTTCTCCAGAGAACTGAAATGTTACAAGAGCCTTGCTTCCCCACGTCTTCTTTACAGTTGTTCTATTAGTACTGTCTATGTGATGTATGTTATGGATGGCCATAATGCTCCTAGTCTTAATGGCTGAAGATGAACCTGTGAAGAAGAATACAAACTGAACTGCACAGTTTGCAGGCTTTCCTCCTTCTCCGGTTTTCCAAAAAATGGACTTACTGCTCACTTGTCTATATGAAGAATTTTGACCATAAAAAAGTTTATATCCTTGCTCATGAAGAAAAATAACTGCAGGTGAAAATTCACATAGCTGGATTCCACAGTTATGGATCCAGCATGCAGTCTAATCTCTTTTCATTCTTGTCCATACTCACTATTGCATATTTAACAGTCGAAGCTACTACTTGGCAAGAAAAATCATGACAGAATCTGGTCCTATGTAAAAAGTGATTTAAAGTACAGAATGAACATATTGCAAACAAGTCCCTCCAAGGGATTAAGAAAGATTATCCCTGCTCACTGGGAATGAATAATGGCTGGCAGAACAATCTTCCCTCCATCAGTGAAGAAAAGGGAAGAGCTGCAGCGAGTTCCAGATGTACTATGGCCAGTACAAGTTCCGACTGGTTCTCTTTGCTTCTCACTGACATCACTCACTGATTTTTTTTCTACTTCGGTTCTGTCAGAGTGATAAACCTCGCCTAAGACAGCAGCGGAGTAAAGGTCACTGCTTGGACTAGAAGGCCTCTGAATTTACACGTGTTAACAGGGGTTTCAGCTGGGAAGGGTCGAATGTTAAGAGTCTGAGTCAAAATGAACTCAGTTAAAATTCAAGCTACAGAATTAAAGCAACTCTAAATAGCCACTCAACTATTCTAAAGTTGACTGTGCAGAAATGACAACACAACTGTTATGAAAAAAAAAAAATTAAAAAGTAGAGGATGAGCTCATTATGTCAGTATATAGCTTTTACTGCAAATAATTTTCAGTCGTGGTAAAGACCTAGTTTTTGAGAAGCCTCCCAGAAAGTAAAGCCAATTAGATGGAAGCACATCATGACAAGTCATGTTTTAGGCCTCACGGTGAGAGGAAACGCTGGGGAAGTTAAAAATAAAAAGCCACAGAGGTTACAACATCTCCTGCTGGGCGTTGAGGGCAGGCCAAATACTGCGTCACATTGAGGAGCAATGGAAAGCCGACTGTGGGCCGGCTCCCTGCTCCTCCTTCACAGATGGGGAGCAGGGCTGGCCCATATTCCACATAGAGAATTAAAGACGGGCACGCCATCTGTGAACATGAGATGAGGAAGGCAGCCTCATGTTCCAGAAACCCTCGCATCACTGGGCTTTTCTTAGGACTCCACTTTGAGGCACACACCTCCCTTTGAATCCATAGATGTATTTTCTGTGGTGTTACAAACACTGGAGGAACTGTGCAGCTTATCAATTTTAATTCTTACTATCCTTGCTGTGACAGACAAATGTTGTCATTTTGGTGGCAACCACTACACTTAAAAGACAAGATAAAGGCTCTATTGTCACTTTTCTCCACACCTTACTATCTCAAGAGTGTCACCAAATTCAGCACTCAAGATTTCTCACCAAAGCCACTGGACACTACTTAGGACTGAAGATGTCACTCCAACACTTGAGTTAGTTGGACTCTTGGCCAGTATGAAAGAGCTGTACTCCTCTGAGCTAAGCTTGTTTTCATACCATTTGAAAACCAACACAGCATGGCCATGAATCCTTAAAATATAGAATGATTAAACAGATATCAAATATCATATTAAATATATGCTCCTCAGGATTTTATCTGGAACTTGCATTGGTCAAAATGTTTTCTCTAGTGCATTAACCCATATTCTGTTCCAATTGCTCTGTGAATTTGGGGGGAAATAAATACATCAGTAGAAAGTGAAACACTTATTTGAAAGATTCATTAGCTATACTGCAAATACACACGAATGGTAGCTTTTGCAGATAATTTATTATTATTATTATTTATTTTTTAGATAAATAACATTTTGGGAGTATAAGTTTGCAGAAAAATTCTGGAAATAAGTCTGACACAATTGGAGATCTTATCACAAGTCCCAGGAGGGCTGTATTTCCAGACTCACCCCAATCCATATTGCAGGGTGTAGGTTCAGTGATTTTGTGATGGATATGAAAGAGTGATGATGACAAAAAAATGCTTTACGGTACGAGGAAATCCCAATCTGATTTACTGGATGAGGAACAAGTTATATCTCCCAAAGAAGACTTTAATGAAGAGGATTCCCTTCCTTGAGAAAATTTCCATCATCAGCATTTTCTCATTTAGATATAATTTTTAAAACATTTTAAAGGAATGTAGCTGTAACTGCTATATCCGTTTTTTTCCCTGTGATGTCAATAACCTCATGTATCAATTAGCAATGACACATTATTTGTGTAGGAAACAGCTTTAAGTTATAGTTTATGCCTACGACTAGGCCATGGGACCCGAGAGAATACAGAGGTGGATAAATGAATGATCTTATACATAACCTGGTGTTGACACATTTATTCTCTATTTGCATTGCGGCTTACATATTTTAAGGGCAGTGCATACAATCATTCATGGCTGCTTATGCTCATTCACAAACACAAATATTTTAAAATCAATGGTTTCAAGTGAATGTATTCATAAATATGGAAAGTTAATTCAGTTTAAAGTGAAAAAACAACAAAAAACAAATAAGTTCAGTGGAAACAGTGAAATTGCTTCAGCTTTAGCTCCCATCTGTTACCACTGTGTCTATCTGAAATGGCAAAATCTGCCTCCTAAAAGAGGATTGACTGAAGCTGCCATCTTCCAGGTGTGGCTGTCAACCACCACTGAAAATACAAGCACACAGCATGGATAGTATTGTTAATTTAATCTGTATTTTGCATAAGCTGTTTTCTGGTATATGATTTATAATCCGTAAGTGCTGTTAACCAAAGAAAGCAGAAAAGGCAAAAGATTAAGCCATTTCTGAGCAGACAAAAAAGAAACCCTAATTTTCTAGGACTTTATTACCTACAGCTGAATTTTTAGATGTCTTAAACTCTGTCTGAAGCTTACCCTAGGCGTGAGGCATTTGAAACATGTCACTCTAAATGGACTCAGTGATGTCTAATAGAAAAAAATTATGTTTAAGGTTTTCTCTGGTCAGATGACCAACATGATCTTTTTCCTTTATTCAGCTGCTTTTCCCACAAAAGCTGCAGAAATGTATTATCTTTGACATTCTATTCTGCTCACAAATTTCACTGAAAAGTTGAGATTTGATTATATAAACTTTATTCTCTTAGAACATCAAGCTAAAAATGATCTGGTCAAGAGCATTGTTGTAAACGCTCTGATACTGAAGCTATCTGACAGCTAACCAAACACACTGGAGCTCATTTGCCAAGTCTGAGAACGGAGATCAAAAACCCCTGGCCAGCTCACCTGGCAAGGAGAGAAGAAATGTCAGCAGAGGTTAGCATGCAGAAAGGCTCCATTTTGGGGTGGGATAGTTACAAAATTTAGCTGATATTCCACTTCTAATTTGGCAAATGCAAAATTAGCTGTAGTGTCTCAAAATATTATGGACAATATGTCTTTTGTTCGAAATAGGATTAGACATTAAAGAGAGAAATATCTTACCCAGTATGTAAACTCTAAGGAAATGTGCTAGAACATGAAGCCTGTATCTTCTCTCTTAACTGGAGGATTAAAGACTTCAGAGTAAGACTTCAGCATTTTAAGGAATATAATTATGAAAATGCTTTTACTTGAACTATGTTGTAAAAATGCACATTCCAGGAATTAAGAGAACTTTAAAGGCAGATGTGGCATGAAACCAGAAGAGCAAAAGTTGCTCCAGATGTACATTTACTACTAAATAATCACATCACATAAAAGTAGTATGAGAAACTAATAATTTTTGTTACATCAAACATCAGCGTAAAGCATGAAAATGAAGTCATCACTCATAGCCCTCTTCAGAAAAAAAACACTTCACTGACATCATCCTCGAGTTCTTTGCAGAAATTTTCATAATTCTAGAGGTAGACTTTGAAATGAAATTAAAAGAAGGAAATGATCTAATAGCTCAAAAACGGGCTAGGAGATTCTGTAGAGATGGGTGAACATAAAGGACATACAAAGCCCTTGGACAAGAAGTGATGCAAAAGGATTGACAAAAAGGAGTCAAATTAGCAGAGTCCTTGTAAGACTATGTGACTGTGTTCTGAGTCTATGCTCTGTCTTAACAGAATCACAGTGTTGGAAACCCTGTACATAGAAGCCCTCTCCCAGAGGGCTGTAGCACCTCTCCTATGAAGACAGGCTGAAGGAAGTGGGCTTGTTCAACCTGGAAAAGGCTGCGGGGAGACATCATTGTGGCCTTCCAGTATTTAAAGGGAGTTTATAAACATGAGTGAAATCAACTTTTTTTACAGGGGTAGATAGGGATAGGATAAGGAGGAATGGTTTTATACTCAAGGAGAAAGATCTATGTTAGGTGTCGGGGGAAAGTTTTTTATTGAGAAAGTGGTGAGGTGCTGGAACACGTTGCCCTGAGAGCTTATGGATACTCCATCCCTGGAGGTGTTTAAGGCCAGGTTGGATAGGATTCTGGGCAATCTGGCCTAGTACTTGTTCTAGCAACTAGTAACCCTGCCTGTGGCAGGGGGGTTGGAACTTGATGGTCCTTGAGGTCCCTTCTAACCCAAGCCAATCTATGATTCTGTGAAACCCTTGGATATATACATTACATATGATGAAAAATCAAATGTGGTTGTCTGTTCCACATAGGGTTTGATAATACAAACTATATGCTCAGCAGGCTGAATACACATTTCAACAGAAAAATAAAAACTGACATTGCTGTATAGCCTTAGTAGAGGAAACAAGTATTCTGCTCTATAGGACATGTGCTCAACACACAGGCATTTCGTTCCATTTGGGTGCAAGATGCCCTTAAGTGTATCAGACAAATATCGTGAGAAAGCTCAAATGTTCTGCTGGAAAAATGCATATTTTCAACACATGCTAAAAAGTCAGTCTCTTATTATAGTTGCCCAGCTGTAACAATTTGAAACATAGCTGATATGAAAAGCATTGTTATCAGGCTTAAGTGATAGCCACGACATTTCTAGGTTTGAGGGTTTTGCATAGGATCACTGCCGTGACAGAAAGTGAGGGATCTGACTGGCAGGTAAAATGCATGGATAAATGGATAAACAGCATTAGGGCAATCTCAGGCATCTCTGTTTTACTTTAGAGTCCATTCAAATGAAGGATATTCTACTGTTATTGCAGTATTTCTGTGTCTGAACAAGAACTAACTGAAGATACTCATCTGTAATGGAGACTGGAAAATGTCATGCTTCACAGGAGTAGAGCTTACCTAAAATGTGAAAGGTAGCTCTCAGTCTCTTGAACTCAGAAGAATTTTTGCTTCCACTTTTAATAAATGACATTTTGAATAAAAGCTACAGATTTTAATAAAGTTAGCATTACATTCAAGGCAAGGAAGCTTGCTTCACCTGACCTGCGTAATACATGCCAAAGACTGACTCACTAATCCTTGCCTAAAGCACAGAAGAATTTGGGAGAGACAGACAGTAGGCACGGACGCAAGCAGCTGCAGAAGTTGCATTGTTAAGTTGCTAGGGATCACAACATCTTTATTAGCAGTCAGGATTCTTTTCTTTCACAAAGCCTGACAATACAAGGTGCAGAACACTGTTCCGGTTCTGTGCTCCCCTTGCCCAAGAGCAACCAGCAATGCACACAGAAATACAGAATTCAAGAGAATATTGAATAGAAAAGTGCATTCGAAGTCGAATACAAGAGATTGCCAGGGAAGCATGCCAGATTTACAGAACTGGCACACCAGCAAAAACCACTAATACTGTTGGTCATAAAAAGATAAAAGCCCAACCTACCCATATAATCAGTTGATTTAGTACGGTTGAGTACCCTTTTGATGTCTCCATGTGACACTACCTTTTAAAACACCTGAAAAGTTCAGGGCTGCACAAGTGTTTAAAGAAGTTATCATGCAGCACACTGATAAGCACTCAGCTCTCTAACAGTGCAAGCTGCATTGGCACCGATCGTTCCTTGCTGTGCTTTGTGACACAAAATATGCATTTTAGACACTGCAGTTGGTTACTGAGACAAACGTACAAACATACACAAGTGAAATATCTCTAGCAAGATTCTCAGAGCTAGGTCCATAATAGTAACAGTTATTCCTCAGCAGACACGACTGATGCCAGAAATAAAATAAAGTGTACATTTCTGACCCTTAAAGAGCGTTTTGTTTTCTAACCTCCAGTGCTGAGGGAAGACCTGGGGGGTGTCTTCCTAAATGCTACTTGTTGCTAAACAAAGCTGCAAAGGATGTGGCAAGCAGCAACTCCACTATTGCCCGGAAACATATACTTGCTAAGACTACAAAGCAGCTTCCAGGGAATTGCAGGGCCACAGTGTAGGAGATAAAAACATCCTGAGGAGAACAGGTTTCTTTCATCTCTCTAAAAGAGAAAATGATTGAGACCTGCTCAATCCATCCATTAGCACGCCTTCTGCCTGCCTCCCTTCTCTTTTGTAAACACACATCACCCTTCAGTGAAAGCTTGTTCCACAGCCCAAACCTTCTCCAGGACAATCCTAAGAAGCCAGAATTAATTTGACAATTCAGTTTCTTGCACTGTGTGCTTCCACCTGGATACTCAGTGTCTCAGTCAAGGGAAATTCAATAGCACAGACAACTACTGCTCCAGTCACTGCCAAAGAACAGAAAGAGCCTTTGCATACCCTCCCCACATCTTGGCTTCCAATCAATGAAAAACATAAAATGTACATGCAGTATAGTTTTCTTCTCCTGTAAAGGTGAGGGAATCAGCAGACAGCAAAAAGCTATCCTTGCTCCTCAGCACCTAGTTTCTTGTCTTATTTCTTATTGAAAGCAATAACATCCCCAAGATTAGAAACACTGAAATTTCTCACAGTCACCACTACAGCCTTTCTCCTCTGCACATACTGGATTTTCCAGCATTGTTTGGAACACGCTAGTTTAAATCCTCCTAACACAATCAGCCTAACGAATAAAACAACCAGCACTGAAGATTTTTTCCTCTGGGATGGTAAAAGAGAGCTGGTTCCCTCACAAACCATATCATGTTCTATATAAAGAGGAATAAAATTGGAACAACTCTGGTGACTAGGCTGGAGCTATTCCAACAACACGCTAATCAAAATGAGCTCACAAGTTAACTCAATATATACAAATAGTGACAGCTGCTGGTTTCTATAGTGAAACATAGTAAATAGTTATCATCAGAAATATAAGCAAAACCAACACCTACATGTACTTAAATGACAAGTTTCCATGAAAATTGCAGGTTAGTCATTCTGATTAATTCTACTGAACTAAGTGAATGAAATCAGAGCAGTAAAGTCAACAAAATGATGCTATCTCAATATCAATCACAGAAATGACAGGTTCCTATTTGATTTCAACAATAGAAGAAATAATTAAAATATCCCCTGTAAGTACTAAATAATACGATTTTCCTATTGACAGTGTAATAAAACCAATTATCCAAAATCTTATTAAAGTCACCAGCAACTCATTTTCTTTTCATTAAGGTGTTTTAAGCAGGATCTCTCTCTTTTCTTACATAAAATTGAAGTAAGACAGTGTAATCCATCAGTAATGTCCTCAAGATGGCCTTGTATTTGCCATGAATTAAACACTCTCAAATATTTTATTTTTTCAAAGTGGTAAAGACTCACTACATCCCAATCATATTTCCCAGATGGTGTCATGAACCTCTTAACACTTCATTTCCATCATGTTCCATGCCTTGAGAAATCTGTTTTCAATCTTTCAAACACAAACAAGGCCTCCACCCTCCGTTCCATGATGCTAGATTCAGCAGTCCCCAGCCAACATATTCTTCATGTTTTTTTCAGAGTGAATAAATTCATCTCCTCCCTCATCAATCACACAGAAACCATCAATGACACATTCATGTTCAAACTTCTTCATAAATATATTATTTATGTCATCCATGAATAAATAGTGGTGTGCATTCATCAGAAATAAATAGCTCCATGTCAGTCTAAGAAAAGCATCTGCAAAGCTGACTTGATGCTACTCTTGCTCTTAATGTGTTGGAGTTGTGACCTAGAGGTACTGTTGCTTTTATATTTCATCTAGGGACCTGCTAATTCTCAGCTCTGCTCACTCACAACAAAGAGCTCTAGAGGCATCTAAATTCAGTTTGGAGGATTTGGCTAAGTGTCTGTATGTGGAAAAATACAGAATGCATTCATCTGTGTTAAAGCTCTAGAAATTTGAAACTCTGTCTTTCTACCTCTGCTGTCTTGCATCCAGTCCTTTTGTTTTAGCATGATGCTCTTACAGAGGAAAGGGTCTTCAGTCCTCCAAACGTCTAACAAATGATGTATTGACATCAACTGAGGAAAGGCTCATGGAAGATCTGTTCAACACAGCCCTATCTACAAATCATAAGACACATTCAGCAGCCCATATTAAGCTCCAGAAGTTGCCATAATTATGATGTGCGACATTTGAACGTGAAATTCAAAATTGTATCTCTCTTGTGTATTAGTGCCAGAACTTAGAATTTCAATGCTTCCACCAGCATTTCAGTGTTTGTCCCAGTGTGCCTGTGTAATGAAATTGATAAATAATCAGTGGAGCTGGCTGGACTGAAAACATTTTCTCCCAACTGACTTTGTTGACTAAGAGGCTGGAAAAGCAGGTCTTTTCCTCCTTGTTCCTCTTTCTCACACTCATAGCTATACAATGGCTGGGTTTCGACAAGTTCTTTTTCAACACCTCTATCTGGCAGCCTAGTGATTCTGAGAAGCAAGAGTTGTATGCCTGAAAAACCTCAACCAGAGACAGGAAATAAAATTGCTCCCCACTTGCCATTTGGTAGATTATTTAGGATGAGGACTAGCATCATGATGAACTCTGTTCAATGTTTTCAGACATATCACCCAGTCATAGACTTGCTACCTTGGGTGTGGCAAGTCACTGCCTCAAACTATTGTGTTACTCACCTGCATGCAGGAGATGTCAATCAAAGAAATGCCAAATATCAGGTGTGCACAGCTATCTCTAAAGCTGAGCCTTTTATGCACTTGTAACTTATACAGAGCCTCATGGGGACTGATGCACTTACTGCCACTCCCCTGCTTGCTACTGTTTGATGTTTCAAATTTGTAGCCTACAAATACTGAATAAAATCATCCCCCATCTCAGAGGGAAATTATTTCACTACAGATTAATAACTTTCTTTTGATGTCTCAGTAGTAAATAAATAACATTGTCCTCAGTTCTGAGCAGTGTCACAAAGAAGGAAGAGAGCCAAAATGCAGCTTTGCAAATCCAAATTCACTATGTGTCACAGAGAAGTCTTCCGAGAAAGAAGCTATGTAACTTTACGACTGAATAACCAAAGGCAGCACTCTAATGCAAACATAGCAGGAGGGGAAATACAACCATCCATCTGGCATTTCGTGATTTTTTAGTGTTCCTTTTGCAACCTTAGAAGGGATGTGTTAACTTAGTCTTTATGTACATATGTACACATACAAAATGATTGTCAGTACAACTGCACGATTCAAGAACAGATACTAATTTGTAACTAATATATATCATTTCTGTGCTACTATTTATTACCTATGTATCAAATGCAAATAAAATACAAACTCACATCTCTCATCATTTTCACTGCTTCTCTGGTCCTTCCCAGCTTTCTTGCACACATTGCCAGCCTTCTCTTAATATAAACTAACACATTAGTGTCCCTTCCTGCAGAAGAAGAAAAAGAAACATAATTAAGATAAAAAAGACTTCTTTTTAAAGAAGTTCTTTAATATTCCAACAGAAAGTTTTCTATATAATTTTTGTTATTCACTATCATCAATGCTTTCACAATAATTCCAATAAACACTCAACAAATTGAGCTGACTTAGACATGATATAACATCACTAAATCCAGAGGAATTACTCTGGATATACGTTGGTACAAATAAGGACCCATATGTTGGCCTTACACCTGTGAAATATAAGCAGATCTGAACGCATGGAGAGCTCTGTAGGATACAGACCATCAAGTAATAGTCAGGGGAGTGGAACCCCTATGAAGTTAACACTGACACAAAAATCTGCAGTTATTCAGACAGCATCAAATTACTTACCAGTTCACGTATTTGGTTTAGACAACAGTATCCATGAAAATTCCAGTATGTCTTTTCTTATGTTTTTATAAGTTAAGTTGCACACGTGTCAATAGGAGATTCAGTAAACTAATTCCTCTGCTTTATTCTAACAGTTTTTTTAGTTTTTGGTTATAAATACACCCTGAACCTTCCTTTTGCTGAGCCTTTACTTGTTATCCTGCTACCACCTTCAAATTCCTCACTGCTATGGATGGCAACTTCACATCTTTCAGACATAACAGTCCTGTGTGCTGGTGCCCCAACCAAAGTGCCCTGATCAAGACAGAAACTAAACAGCTGCAGTAATTAATCCCTAGAATTACCCTTACTCTTCCATTGATCCTTGGTTTCTCATTCTCTCTCCATAATCTCACCGTGAACTTTTAACATACTTCTGGACCAACAGGAAATGTGTGGACAGGCAATCATCTATAAAATTACCATATCAAGAAAATATAAGACACTTGCTACAAATTATCTTCACGTATGCTGTCTGTAAAGATTCCTCTGTTCCTAACATTTTCAAGTCTTTCATAATAAGAACAAGATGTGTGCTGAAAACATTCCAAGTACCTACAAACTGTTTTAAAGCTGTGATTATGATTTTCAGACAGATCCAACAGCAGGCTGATAGGTCTGACTTTAGAAGAAAAATAAGGGAGGGAAGGAATTTCATTAGCTATATTTTATATTATGTAATTTCTTATCTCTGAATTGTTTCTTCTATAGTTAATAAACAATTTATTAGTTACATCTGTTTCAACATGTTTATGTAGTGTAACTAAGAGGTATAAATTTCAGACCAAGTCCTTTCCAGACATTTCAGAAAAAATGGTCAAAAGGCATTTATTTACTATGAAATCAAGACAACCTTTCAGCCCAATATTTTCTGAGGTGACTAATTATTTAGGGTGACTAGTACGGGCCACCTTAAACAAAATTGCCTTCACCTTCTATAACTGGAATCTTTTGGAAGAGATTGAACTGGCTGCCCAAGGTCACTATCCAAGCTGAAAATTCATGGTCTGTCACTGAACAAACGATAGAACACCTTAACATACAGAAAAATTGAACAATATATTGTTTTTATAGTGATCTTCTCTCCCTTAAGTGGCCACTTTTCATCCCAACATCAGCCTGAAGGACTAAAAATGGAACAGACACTTCAGAACCAAGGAGTAACTGCAAAAGAGAGAGAGGAACTGTGGTCTCCTTACAGATGTGTGTCCATGGTCCTTCTTCTCTAAAGAAACCTGAGGTCTTCATCTTTTCAAACTACGTAAACGCAGCATATAATCCAAAGATTTCTACCTGAAGTCCTTGTGTGTAAGGCACATTCTGTAGATGGAGTTTCTCTAACTCCTGAGGGTGCATGCTGAAATTACCAGAGGAAGGCAGAGGGGTGGGACAATCTAGCCCCTCTACCAAGCAACAGTCAGAGCTGGCAGTCAGTCTTTAGCCCTTCTTACTCTATGGCAGCATTCTTAATTATGAGACTCAGCTGACTGCTTACTCTGCTGTAAATTTGAAGATTCAGGGTGTCAAACTTGATGATGATGGTAGTGATACATACTGTAACACACATCAATTAAGAAGATACCACACTTAAATTTGCTTGCACAAACTTAATATATCTTGGACATCGCTCAACAGCATGAGAATTGTGACAGTCTTATTGTGTATTTTTCACAGAATTGCTGGCATTTTTCTGTGCTTATAATGGATTGAGTGCACAAATTAAAGTTTCATGGACAGCCTGCTAGAACCTGAAAACTGTTTCAAGGGCTCAGCTGCTCTTCATTTGTTTTTTTCCAAATATAAGCAAATAAACATAAATGTATCATCTTAAATATCATTTTATATCCAACAAATGTTTAAAATACCACCTCCAAGATTTATAAAACCTCAGGCTTTCAGGTATAGACTCGTGTGCACCTTTGAAACCAGAGATGACAGACAATTTCACTTTGTACAATTTTTATCTGCAATCTTCGAATTATGTGACACAGCCAGAGGCTATGAATCCAAGTCCTGAGAAAGTTACAGATGCCCAAAATATGTCAGTGCTTGTACTTATGTAATTCACTGGTATTATTTTTGCCTGAGGTAGTCACTGTAGACTTGAACTAACCTAGATCTGTTCGTTTCATTTATCTTTCTGTTCTTTTACTGGCAGTGTAACCTTATGTATTTTCTTAGAATTAAGAAGCGTCTAGCAAATATCATTACAGCAGCTAAATCTCCACAATAAAAAATTTTTTAAAAAGAGCAAAAAACCTAGAGCATCAACTGCAGCACTACGTTATTCCAGTTGTTAATGTTTCCATGACCTTTCTTAATGTATGCACCTAACTTTTCAAATGTCACACTGGCGAATGAATCTCATTAACTTTCACACAACAGTGTGGTGTACTTTATTTATCATTACTGATGATGGAAAAAGCTAGCAAAGCACCAACTCACCTCTGTTTCTGCTATTCTTTACTGTCTTTTCACATGAGCTTATGTTTTCAAAATGGCTAATGGCATTTTAGTTCAACTTCCTAACAGTCTCTAGAATCTTCCGAATATTAAATCTCTTTTGGCTCTGCAGCATTCCATTTTCTGTTAAGTAAATGGTTTGCATTTTCTGCCATGACAGAAAAGATGTATCTGTATTCTGAGTACTGCAACTCAGTAACAGAATCAGGCGAAAACAATGACAAAAAATACAGCCTATGGCCATAGTGTAGCCAACATGAAATCCCAAATACATTGTTCTGAGAGGTAACAAAGAAAAGCTACCCTACCAGAATTTCTCCCTTTTTAGAAACAGCTATTTCTTCCAAAGAAACTTACTGTGTTGGGCTTCATACTGGGCACCATGATGCTGCAATTGCTGACTGCGCCTGTAACAGCCCTCCCCAGCCTTCAGAGCTTGCTTGAACAGCTTCTCTGCTTCCACAATAGTTGTTGCTTCCTCTTCAGCCAAAAGAATATAGGCAGTAGCACATCTGCAGAAACATCAAAAGAAGAACCATGAGAAAGTTGCAAGAAGTAAAAACTGTACAAAGATATGCAGACAGTCAAGCATGTATTGAATATGGAAGCAAAGGAATTTTAGTGATACATCTTTCTTGTGACCCTTTGTAAATACTCAGGCAAGCAGATCGTGATTTTCATGTGTTGATACTCTATCATGCAGCTGCCCTAGTAAACCTACTGAAATATGCCCCAGGAAGTAAAGCACTGTTTCACTAAGCAATATGGACTAAAACTCATCAGAGATCAAGACCGGTTTAATGAACTGTTTTAACATAAAATGTTTCCATTATTGTAATGATATGAAAAGAAGGGATCTCTGGAGATCATCGAGTCCAATCCCCCTGCTAAAGCAGATTCCCTGCAGTAGTTTGCACAGGAAAGCATCCAGGTAGGTTTTGAGTATCTCCAGAGAAGGAGACTCCACAACCTCTCTCTGCAGCCTGTGCCAGTCAGCCTTGCAGTTTTTTCTCATATTCAGATGGAACTTCCTGTGATACAGCCTGTACCTGTTGCCCCTTGTTCTGTCAGTACTCGAAATGAGGCCTCAACAGGACAGAGGACATGGGGAGGATCATCTCCCTCATCTGCTGGCCACGCTTGTTTTAACACACCCCAGAGTATCACTAGCTCTCTTGGCCACAAGGGCACACTGCTGGCCCATGGATCTATAGCACTTTCAAGTATCAGATCATGAATGCAATTGTAGAGATCCTCCCCATAAAATGATAACTAAGAAATTTATTTTAGGAATACAGGAAAAGGTGATATGCAGGGAGGGAATCACTTCACTCAGCTTTCAATCATCTAATTTAGAACTATCTGTGTTCCTCCTCCTCCTTTTAGGAGCATCTTCAAAAAGCCATTCATTTCACCTGTTTAAATCTCTCTGTAAAAACATGATGATATGCTGAGTTGAGAAGCTTCTCTCATTGCTATACAAGGAGCCGAGGTAACTACTTTGGATTTGACAGATACAACTTAAACAGCTGAAGTTAGGTGGGATACAGCTTGTTGATTTCTTTCTGATACAAGCAGCTAATACCATGAGATCCTTGTTTATACAGAAACGGAATCAGGCTGCTGCTGTCACCTCTCACTGTGTTTCACACAGTCATCTATTGAGGAAGTGGTAAAAACAAGCCTGGGTGAAAATGAGACTCCATATGTGAGTAGAATGGAATAGGTGTATAGCTCACTGCTTGCTAAAGCCTTTTAAGCTACATGCTCTCTCAGTTAAATTGTGGCCCAGGAACAAACATTTATTTTTTTCCTTCTAATGAAACTATCGAAGGACAATCTGTAAGGCATCAGTTTATGCAATTCTAGCATGCAGTAATCTCTGACAGTAACCTAAGGGAGTCTCTCTACTTTATGCACTTTGGCAACATTTGTACAGTATGCCATGCCAGCAAAGCCTCACAGCACTGAGTTTACTGCAGGATCTCAGAATGCTACATTTCTCATTGGGAAAATAAATAACAGATTGAAAAAACAAAAGTCCCAAAATATTACATCATTTTCCTTCACACTATCAAATGAATATTTCAGGAAGTGTTTACGAGTCCCTTCTTTCTTGCTTCTGTTCAGGACAACTGAGAAATCCAAAAGGGAACTCTCTGTCTCCATCCCATAAATAAAAATATCATGGACTTACCAGGAGGCAACATAATTAACACTTTTCTGTGCTAACACAGGGCCTGATCCAAAGCCCGCTGACATCAATGTGAAAACACCCTATTGTCATCAGTGCCCTAAGGATCTTCTGGGTGGCTAGCACCACATACAGCTGTGCTTCTTTTCCTCCCACTGCTGGACTTCCTGTGGCAGGCCAGTAATCATGGTTAAAAATTACTGTAGTAAAACCCCTGCCCTAAGCTATCATCAAATGGATTTCTAAATGACAGAAAATAAATGTTAATGTTGTCACTCACTCATTCAATTCCAAAGCTTCATGTGCTGCAGAAATTCGGGCTTGGGGGTTTCTCTCTCTCCAGGCTTTTTGCATTACTATTCAATAAACCAAGAAGAAAAGGGGCATATCAGTCATTACAGCATTAACAAGGAAAATCTATTGCATTTTAACAACAAAATTTACTGTTCTCAGCCTGACTCACCGCATAACATTTCAAAGACCTCAGCAATCAGTCAAAAGACATACAACCAAATGCTGAGCCTTATTCTTTCATTTAATCACCTGTTTTCCATGGGAAAATCTGACTGAGAGATTGTGCCATCTGCACTGTTATATGCAGAGTGAGTAAGCAGCTTTTTCTTCTTGGGGAGGTAGATTCCGTGGGGCACAAAAGAATACAAGGATAGTTGGGGTTCCTATTCCAGGTCCTTAACGTGCAGTTGCTTTAGGAGTATGTTAAATGAGACAACGTTCAGGCTAATTAATATGACCTCATAATTAGCCCATGGTATTCAGAAAATAGGATTCATGTTTCTCCTGTGTCAAAAAAGCACAGTATGTTCTCCTTTGTAATTACATCCACAGAATATAGTGCCCAACTTCTGTCAACTCCTAAGAGACAAAGAAGATTTGTCTCTTCAGATGCAAATTCTGATTATTAAAATAATTGTTGTACATTTTAAGCTGAACTGAACTATGCATCTGGACTTAACAATAAAGGCTTAATACAACTAAAGCTGCTCAAATGAAATTAGTTTCTAAATGTGTTCTCATTTTTTTTTACACAGCTTCTAACTACAGCAGGGAATAAAGTACAGGACTCAGGTTTTACATAAGCTCTCCTCTGTTTCTGTCAGCATAGACTAAATGGGGCCTGGATAATGTAATTCAGATTACTACAGTATAGCTGGAGGCAAATTAAGCTATATCTGTTTGGAACTGCTGCAAGAAATGGGAGGAAAACATAAATTCTTATTTACGCTTGTAAGTGGTACCTTGAACGACTCCAGAAAGAAAGTAGAAATAAAAGTGACACAAACTTGAGAGCTTATACCTACATAGAGTCTTGTACAAAGCTAGCATATTGGTAATAGAACAGCAACAGCTTTTCAGGCATGACCAAACTTTGTCTTCCTCAATCTGCCTGACAGAACTGATGTCTGACTGTACTTTTCTTGCAGCAGTTCAAAGTAATCATTAACCTACTGGTAAAAATGGTTGTTCCCAAAGTCTCTTACTGGCATCGGCAGGCCTTAAATGATCCGTGTCACATGTAAAGAATGTCTGATGGTCCTGTGCTGAAAGATTCATATCGTAGTAAGTCAAAGGTTCTCTTCCTGTTACCCATGTATACCTGCAAGCATGCCAACAAGGAGACATTTTGGTTAATGAAGTCACATTCAGCAAAACGTATAGGAAAGAAGAATCCTAGCTGTTAGACAGGCATAACCTGCTAAGGAGCCAAACTCCTAACCAACACACTGCATTTCACTGTTCTGTGATGGAGCTACAGTAGCTGAACATAAGCTAGTAAGGATAGTGGGAGGTAATTACTGGCAGTTGCTAACACACCTATTCAAACACTAACACCACATGAAATCTAGATATAATTCATTAGGTTGTTTGCTATCTGAACAGAATTACTGCCACGTATTAATGTGCCACATGATACTGCACTGAGGTTTTCCAGTTTTTCTAACGCACCAAAAATTACAGAACTAACAGGTGCATGTGTATGGATTTAATTTCCTTTTCCTTCAGAAACATTTTACAAATTATAGGAGAGCCTGGCATGATCAAAAGTGTCCACAGCAGTTTTTCCGTTGCTGAGTTAGATTAATGGAAATGTACAATTAAGGTCCTTAACCCAATACTGTACCTGTAACATCAGAGCACTTACCGGTTATATTCAGCTCCTCTGAACAGATTTAAAGGATTTCGCCAGACTTTGCATTCTGTGATAAACAGAAACACACAACAATGTATCTCTCCCAAATTAAAACTTGAGGTTTATCAGAAACATTGGTTACCTTCTAAGGAGTCTTAACAATCCTATTTTATTTTCTATAGGTACAAATGGAAAAAATAAAAAGTATGAGATGCAGGCAACCTGACTGATTGCTCTTTTCTTTTAAAATGATAATTTCATTATAAGTCAGTGTTAATAAATGATATCATTCCAGGCAAATAACATCCAACAAAGCACCAAATGCCAGGTGAAAACAACACTGATTAGTGCTGGGACTCACATTTACCACAAGGCAGATCTGAAAAGGGCTCACACTGGGTTACTGCACTGAAAAACAGCAATTAACTCCATCCCCATGGACTTGTTATTCCTACAGAAGAACTTCACTGCCTAGTTGATACTGTAAATCACTGAAAACCTCAGCTACAACTGCCAATTTTAATCTTTCCTTAGCTTATCCATGGCAACATCTGCTAACCTTACTTAAATTATAAGTACCCCAGGGTTGACAAAGTAGTCTAAAGTTGATTGGCAGAGAAAAGTCCATTGCAAAGTTTTGGTATTTCATCCATGTCTCTCAGGGAAAAAAAAAAACATAATGATTGCAAATTCTAATGCTACAGGCTAGGAAGGAATAAAAAAAAAATCATTTAGAACAGAACTCCAAAAAAATCATAAAATTAGCTTCTATAGCTTTTGAAAAGCTGAGATCTTAATTACAGCTTCTGTTGCTTTAATTAAACACCAGATTTGTTCTCTTGATTTCAGTGAAGACAATTCACTTAAGCAAAGCTAAGGCCAGAGTGAACTCAGCATTTGCAACAAAGACTCAGAGGCTCATTGTGAAACACAGTGCTGCCTTGCCATGTTAGTGGACGACCCCTCATCCACTGCTCTGCAAAATCCCATCAGGAGAATTGAACCTGCAGCGTTTTGCTGGCGGCCTTCCACCACCAAATGTCAACCAGCACATTTTTCACAAAGAGGTTCCATAACATCATTTCTAAACAAATCACTGCAGCAGTTTTCAAGAAGTATATTGAGTCAGCAGGATATGTACCCTACTTCATACAACACTCATAAGTTATGTCAGGTCCATTAAAGAGCCAGACAAAATGACAGGTGAAGCCTTCCTCTGTTTTCATGGACCTGGCACTTCTGAATATGAGGCTCGAGTGTCAAGGAGAGAAAGCATTTTACAGAAATTGTTTGCAATAATATAAAGCCACAGCTACACAAAAAGTCAGGCAGCATAGGTGGCAGGACTTCAGCTTGGTCCCTGCACTGCATAACGTGCATCAAGCACTGACATGGGGAAGGGAATTTATTTGGGAAGAATAAAAGCATTGATTATGCGTCTGTGCCTTTCAGCCAACCACTCCAGGGTAACCAGTGTTGGAAAGCTCCATTGGTTTACTCAGCAGAAGCACTCAATCAGAATTCAGCTGTTCAGTTGTGCAGCCAGAGGGTATGGCTGTTTGACAAGCTTCAGTCTGACAGCTTTTCAGAATACAACTTTCAACACACAGTAAATATTAAATTAATATCAGCCTCCTCAGAATCAGAGCTACAGTTCAAAGGCTTGGCTTACTCTGCAACAAACAGTATTTGGCAACAGCTATTTGATCATCCTTTTCCCTCAGCTTATTCAGACTGAGGCAACAGGACTCTAACGGAGCACAGAAGCACTGTAGCAGGGGAGCTGGGGAACAAGAAGGGGAAGCTCAAAAGGTATATTACCATCTTCTGTCCTGGGTTTGGCACCTGTCTGGCTAGTTAGGCATGATGTGCTCTTTGCTGCTTTTGTCTTGGTATCTGCTGGTACTGTGGTTTTTGTACAACTGTTCTTCCTGTGCTCTCAAAGGCAAAGGTACCTACTGGAGTATTCTACAACAGTCACACATCTATGTGGGGAAACATGGTGAACCAAGTACAGAAGCCATCTTCACTCTGCTTGGCAGTGAAAGAAATATCCCTGTGTGGATTCATAATGGGCTCAGAAGGCTGCTTTTTCTGTTCCATTACAACTTAATATAACACACTATACCTATGCCCCCATTTTGCATAAGCAATTCAGATTTACTGAATATTACTCTTTGAGCTCCTTATTCAATGGTCTGGTTTTGAGCATCCATATCTTTCTGAAGGCACGAACAGCAGGCTCTCACAGACACGCTGCACAAAGTCTCTGTTGGAGGAATCTGTAGCAGTGTGTGCCTGTGCACTGAAGGCAGAGCCATTCCCTGCCTGCTTCTTTATATCAGCAAGTCGAGATGCTTGGCTGAGCCTCATTAGCCGAAATACTGTGCCTTCTGCTTTAAAATGCCCAGAGTCATTTCAGAGCTGCTGAAGCGTGACTGAAGGCACTGATGAGTGCACACAGGTGTTTCCAAGCCATCCTACGCTTTCTGCCAGTTCACCCAAATCTAATATCCTGCACCACGCAGTGCTGCTATTCGTGGCCTCTCCTCAGATGGGAATGACAGCAGCTGACTTCGCAGTGCTATACGAAGGCTTCCCTAAGTGGAAATACCCAGCGGAGTGCAAGGGGTTTCGAGGCCGCTTACTTTATTTAACTTGTGAGTTCAAAGCTAATTTCTCCTTGCTTGTTTTCACAAGAAACGCTGAAGTGAAAGCTGCCAGGTACAGACAGGAATAGCTCAGCTGCTTTACAACACATTCTCCTCAACTGAATGTCTTCTTTTTCACATACATTACCCCATTTCCCAGTTCTGTGCCTTGCCCAGAGACACAGAGGGCAGCAGAGGAGCAGAGCGAGCCCTCGGGTTTCAGAGCAAGCAGGAAGACGTGCTGGTAACCGCACAACACACAGCGGACTCATTTGGAAAGAAGGGATCCGGGTGAGCAATTACTGCGGCAGTTCTGTGCTTTATCTGACTTCAGAGACAGCCCTTCGGAGAAGCGTCAGAGCCCCGCTGGCACGGCACGGCGCGGCGCGGCGCGGCGCTCACCTGACACACTCTGCCTGCTGGAGTCCGCCTCGCCGTTGGCGGCGTTGGCCGCGCTGGGCGCGCTGTTGTCCACCCCGCCCAGCAGAGGGCGCAAGTGGCTCACCGAGACCTGCTCGATGAAGGACGTCCCGTACTTGCGGAAGTACCACCACTCGAAGATCTGCAACACACACACGCACGTCAGCGCGCCGCCCGTGACCGCCGGCAAAGCCCGCCCCGCCCCGCCCCGCCACAGCCCGCGCCCTGGGTAGCGGGTCCAGCCGGGCGCTTCAGAAAGGGGGCTTGTGGACGTGAAAAAAACGTCGGAAATGAGGACTGCTTCGTACAAATAGGGAACCGGCTTTGTACAATCTGCCAGTGCGCACGCAGTGCTAAGGAGTGCAGCCTAAAGGGCTCTGCAGCTGCACCACCACCCTCAGCAAAACGTCTGCGCGCCAAGAGAAACACAACCGAATCAGACGTGGGGCCGGGGGGTTTGGTGTATGGGGAGGGCAGAAGGGCTGTGCGAACACACAAAGGTTATTTGGAAAGCTGAACAGATGCTCACAGAGAAATCAGAACATAAACGTATCCAGATCGTTGTGAACTCTGCATTCCAGGCAAATCGACAAAAGCCCCACAGCATGTATAGCCCCACAGCTCCTACTCAGGTTTCACGGCGTGTTTGTCGCCGTACTCGTTCCCTAGGATAAACCTGTAGGAGCACCATGGCGGGAATCCTGTGAGCCGGGGGCAGAATTGTTAGGAAATATCACGGTCCCTGCTTTGCCCTGTGCACTTCCCAGGCACCCATCGCTGCGCTGCCTGCCTTTCTCCAGATGCCGGAGGTGGCAGCTGGGGAGGTGGTAGAGGTGAATCTTCGGTTTTAGCTGCTCTCGTGCCCTTACTGACACTGCCTAAGGGGTTAGAATTTAAATCTTATGATCCAAGAGAACTTCATAGCTTAAGCAGCCAACACATACCCAATCATCAAAGAAAGACTGTGTCACAAGATATAGTAACAGCTCAGCTGTGAATACGTGTTTTTGTTCTGTCTTTGGAAACTTTGAAGCCACAGTTGTGCCCCTCCAAGGGCAGGAATCAAAGATTATGGATTTGTACAGAGACACAGGACACCAAGTATCACAAAACTACAAAATCTGTAACAAAATCACGGGCCAAAGTACAGCTGCCCAAGCAGTTACTCTCAACTACTCAGCTGTAGACTGTATCAACATAGCTTCATCCTTTAAGACCTGCCTTAAAAAAAAAAAAAAAAAAAAAAAAAAAGAGAATGTACTGAATTCCTTTACATTATTATTTTAATTATCATCATCATCATCATCATTATTTCACTCCTAATCAGCTTTTACATAAAAAGTCAACAAAACCTGGAGAAAATGCTTTGAACCTTATTTACACTGCAAAAATGTATACAAGTTGGGAAACTGTCACACTGAATTTCAATGAAACTAGGATACAAGCAGAAAGAATGTATGTTGGAAGGTGACTGCTACAGTGCAGCTGAGTGACAGAAACTTGTCGAAGTATCTGATGTAGTTGCAAATTTCTCCTTAGACTTAAAAATATACGAATTGCGCTTAAAAAAGGGAATTAAAGTTTTAAAATATTTGCACTGTTGAGTGCATCTAGAGCTAGGGAATGTCAACTAGATCTCAGTGCATACAGTCTCTCAGAAAATGAAGCCATAAATCATCACGATAAGTCTTTATTTGGAGTAATTTGTTCAAGGTATGTGAGAAGATAATCTGTAATTTGGTGTTGAAGTCAAAACAATAAATTGCACAGAATCTCTGCACCTGTCTTATTGTCAGCGGTTTTGAAACCTGACTTCTACAAATCAAATTCGATTTCTAGCTATACCAGCCAGTTCGAAAGCAATGTGAATCCAACAAGCTTTTGACAGATCAGCAGATGAGAGATCATCTGGCATAATAATAGCTAACTACAAGGATTAATTACCCACAGAAAGAGATCTGGATCAGAGAGGAAAGTGGGGAGAAAAATTTTACTGCAGTGCCTCTGAAAGCAAAGGCTTTTTAGCGAAAGGTACTGGTGGTGAAAGGTGCCCCTGCCCATGGCAGGGGCTTGGAATTAGATGACCTTTAAAGTCTCTTTGAACCCAAACACTTCTGTGATTGCATGATACATTTCTCTCATATACATGCATATACTTTCAAATCAGAACAGGGTCAAATATCTCTGGACTCTCAAGGGGTCTCTGAAGCTTTCACAAAGACCAAGTTAAAATCTTGTTCTTAATGCATTTCAGATACTTACTAGAGACTTTTTTTTTTTTTTTTTTTTGCCTTTGCTTCTCTATGCAAGTACTGTTTTTCCCCTGTGCTACGAAAAAAACCATTCTCTTTCATATCTCTGCTCTCACATGCAGGCAATCCCAGATTGTTTTATCTCTCTGTGTAACAACAAACATATTCTGCATCACCTGGCTTATCAGATCTTCCTGCCTCGTTTTTCAGACCAGATACTCCACCAGAAATGCATCAATTCACAAGGGATGTTTTTGATGGCTGTTCTCAGTGGACTAAATAGCGATGTCTATCATTTATATGAATTATGCTTTCCTGTTTATCATATCCAAGACAGGAACCCTCTCTTATACAGCAAATACTCTCTGTAGTCCTCACCCAGAGTGTGTACTATGTCTTCAACCAAAACAGTAGGAAATTTCCTTGCAGGCAACTTTCACAGCTCAGAGTTCTCATTCAGACTTCTAATTAGGCATCTAGGTCTCCGAGGAGTAAGGACTGCAATACTCTTGTAATCTGAGGGGTGGTAACAACCAATCTAATGGATCTAACTGAGGCTTACTCCCTTGAGGAATAGGATAATGATAGCAGAAGATTCAATGGTTAAGCCTCTCAGATAAATAAGATGGGAGAGCAGCACATGCTTGACTGGCTCAGTCATCCAAGCTGCTTTTTAGCACACTGCCCAGCCTGTGCCTACTCTCCCAGACAATGACTGGGCATGTTTTAGGGATATCACAGCCCAGAGGCTGTTTCCAGTAGACAATACAGAAAAGATCCCTGTTTTGGGAGGCAAGAGTGTTTATCCATATGGATGTGACTATACAATGCTCTTGAACAAAGAAAGCCCCTTGGCTTTTTATTTAAAATCTGTTTATTTTGCTCCTAGAGATAGCCAGTTGACACACACACAGATCCTACAGTCCTACTCAACCTGATTCAAAGAAAAAGTTTGCCTCTGACCATGCCCTTAGTGTCCTCAATGACAGTTTTGAAGGCAGTGCAGCCCTATTCTTTCTGGATGAAATTCATCAGTTGAGCATCTCCTTAGCCTCTGCTGCTGGTTCTGGGACTCCTTAAATCAAACAGTAGATACATACATTGCTAACAACCAGCTTATTCAAAATATTTATTTACTTATATTTTACCTACCTCTGGAAATATACGGCCTATGTGTAATATTTCTCTCAGCACTGGGTAGGCTTCACTTACTTGTCTGTAGACCTAGGTATAGTAGACTGTCCTCCTACAGACTTTTCCTGTCTCATCTGTTACGTGGCAAACACTTTCAGTTTCTTAGGAACACTCTCCTACGGACAAATTTGCCCTCCTTGACCTGTCAGCATCCACTGAGCAAGTCAGAAACTCAGAACAACTACCACGTGCCAGTTTTCAACTGCCAAAGATTGTCCCTGTACAACTGTCAGACTTTCAGGAATTGCTGGGAACGCCCAGAACTCAGTCACCTCTCTGCCTCTCTGCAGCAGACTACACAAAGGTAATGAAACAAGCAGAAGAATGTTTAATTTCTTTAAAAAATATGTATAAAAAAGACAGGCTCTTTCTGTGTTATTCAGGTCCTCTTTGAGACATCCTCTGCTAGCACCCTTGCAACAGGGACTCTCACAGACTGTGCCTGCACTTGGGCTGCAGCAGACAGCCCAGCTGCTCAAGACTAGGTGCGTTGCCTCAGCACTCATGCTCTACTTCTGTGTTGACTGCCTTGCTAATTCTTATCTATCCAAAAAGCCTGGTATTTGCTTAGTTTATTGCAGAATGTTTCTCACTGTGTAGCAGAAAAAGGTTATTATTTATCCCTGAAGTAGAAAAACAAAGCATTCTTGGTTGACATTCAAGACTGACATTCATTGCTGCCTGTGATTCGTCAGAACTGAGACTCCATCAGTTTGCAATGCAAGTGCCACCACTATTTTGCTACACAGCTTTCACTCTGGTGCTAACATATTACATATGCAGCCTTCTTGGGAAACCTCAGTGGCATGCAGAAACACAGTTCCAGCTTGCAGCATTTGATGGACATCACTTGTGCTTCATGTTGCCCTACCTGTGAGAAACTCCACCCTTTCTTAAGACACCAGGTATAATACAGCAACACTGTATTCTGTGAGTGAGAACCATGTTTTTACTAATTTGAAAGTAACTGTGGTGGAATCAAGTTTCTAATACAATATTTTAAACTGCAGCTTGGGATCTAATTTGATTTCTATTTTTAACATCTAAAATAGTGCAGGGATGAATTAAATATCTGCTAAGTTGTTCATTTTAAGCTATGTGCTCTAAAGTAATTATTATGGAAGATAGTTGAAATAGAAAAGACTTCTGTGCTATTGTTCTGTGCTATCCAGACAAGACAAGGGATCTGAAATTCTTGCGTCATATCACTTTACTTACAGTTAGGCCAGATTTTTACCTAAAGAATGAAAACAAAGTAAGACACAAAATAAGACAGGAGGGGAGTGTTTTGCAAAGGAGTCACGTAGCATGCAATTCCCCAAAGTGAACTCTGCAGGATCATTGTTTCATGATCCAAACATGGAATAGGAAAAGCATTCACTTTCCCACCAGTTACCACACTTCTGAAATGATGGAATTTTCCATCATTTCACAACCTGCAGAGCTGTGATTTCTCTTTCTGATTAGGAACTGTAGCCAACCAATAATGGAAAGAAATCAGCCAGACCATATGGTGGAAAATTCCAAGGAATATTAGAACATCTAGTCTGACAGATACCCTAGCAATGTAGATTTGTGAAGAGAATGTTTATTTTACAAAGGGTTTCATATTATACTATCAGCAGGACTAAGAATCTTTAGAACTGCAGATGCCGCGTTGTGTGACAGATAAGTGGGTGGTGGTACCGTGGGCAATTCAGTGTGTTACAGGGCCATTGGTAAACAGCAAGATTATGAAGAAGTAATAAATATGAAGCATAACTTGGCTAGTGACTAGCTAGCACTACCTCTCCAGCATCTACCCACCTGTCCTTCCTGATGCCTGGGCTATTCGAGTTGCAGTTTCTTCTTTCCATGACCATCTCAGCTGAGTTCTGTTTCCACCACTGAATTTACAGACCACACGTTCCCCTCAGCACAGACACTGGTCCCTACAGTCTGGTTACTGGTTGTCAGCTACCTGGCCTATTTATCTTTTGCACATACAGGATGGTGGTGTATAAGTAGCAGACAAAAACTGAGAGTAGTAGCAAAGCCCCATGAAAAAGGCTTTCAGCACAGAACAGGCTTTTAGTGTTCTTTAAGTCTTTGTCTACACGTCCATCACTTCACTGCTCCTTTAACTTACTCATAAAGAACTTTGTCATGCACCACTCACTGAATTTTTCTGGCTAGGGATCACTCAGTTTCATCTCTTCTACAGATGCCCTTTTCCCCCTTCATCATATCATTACATCCTACCTGCTTCTTGTACTTTCCATCAAAGTATCGCACTTAGAAATTTCTTGCTCACAAGTCTCTCACTGAGCTCACTCTTCAGAGGTTGCCTTCATGACTATAGCACAAAGTGTACTACATCTGTAATCATGCTATATTCAAGGAAATTAGTTACAGAGAATTTAGTCTTTCTCTAGGGTCTTAGCTCCTGTTTGGTTCTTTATCTCTATAGATACAGGCTCTTTTTTTCTTGCTGACTCCTCCAGCTGTCTTCACTATCCAACAACAAGTACTGAATTGTGCCTGTGGAACACACGTATTTCCCTCATTCCTCAGCATCTTGTTGGTGGGACCTGGTCTCTTGAATCCTTCTTCTTTCTGGGTGAGATTATTGAGATTACTGAATTTTACATTCAGTATCCTCTTGCTGTGCATTTGAGTAAGTGAACTGCACTGAATAGAACCCAAGTCTTATAGGTCTGGCTCCCGAGCCTCAGTGTTCATATTCTGAAAGAACTGATGTCTCCAGAGCTTTGTCCTGTGCTTTGGGGTTCAATCCATACAACTATGATGAATGCCCAAGGTACAAACATTAAATAATTGCCTTCTGCTACAAGTAAGCCCCAGAGCAAGGCAGAGCAGCAGTGCACCTGATACTTTATACCTGAAATTATCTAAGTGATGAGTCTCATTGGCATTTAGGAGTCAAGGATGGCATTTCTCTATCTACATCTACAATAAGTAGCATGGAAGTAAGTGAGAATTCCTTTGAGGTCAGCAGATACACAGTGATGCTAACCAGCTCCTGGTGATGTTTCCCTTTTTCCATTTACCATCACTGTAACTAAACACCTAAAACTGGCCTTCTGGTCTTACAATTAAGCACCTGGTTTGATATGGGGAGGGAAGGTCTACAGTTTTCATCCAGCAGTTTTTAAAAGCACACATTTGGTTTTAGACACGGGACCTAAGGCTGATTGAACAAAGTAAAATAAAGCAAAGATGACACTCACTTCTGTCAGTTAAAAGGCAGCACTCAGTATCAAGGCCCAACATAAGCACAATATCCTAAGTACACCTTAGGGATTGTTAAGATTATTTTTAACTTCAGTTTGTTTCTGTGGAAATACTGAGCAAAATCCAGAGCAATGCTTTGTTTTGTACTCCTGTGCTATGATGGCATAATGATTTGCTCCATCAATATGTGTGCTGAAGCCCTCAGGTATTATATTCTGGAGAAGGGTTTTTTTAAGGGGTTTGAAAATATTCATTAGACCTTTAAACAAATAGGCAGACATGAAAGATTATAATAGTGAAGATCTGAAATAATCATCCCTTTGAATTTTGGCCCTAAAAGTAGGTTCATTGCTACCATTCTGTTTGCTTTTCCTCTAGTAAGTCCTGCCTTAGCTTTCTAATAGGAGCAGGCTAAGCTGAGAGAGATGGTGCTTCTCCCATTCTTCTTATCACCACTCTCTTTATTTTTGTAGTACCTGTCAATGGAAAGACTTAATGCATAAGCACTTGTTCTGATTTATTATAGGGTTGTTTGTTAGTGGGACACAGTGTCCTTCCAGCTTTTTTTCTCTTAAGGCATATTGTGATGAAGTATTTTCTCTTTTTTTTTTTTTCCCCACAGAAATATTAGTACAAAATTTATGCACTGCAGAAATGTTACATTAAAAAAAAAAAAATGGCACCCATTAAGGGTCTAAAAAAAAAATGACACCCACAAAGTTTAAAATCCCATTCTGGATGACAAAATAAATTGACAAAGCAGTATTAATATATCCAGTACTTACCAAAATAAGTCCCGAGATCAGTGAGGAAGTGCCCGTCAGGGCAACATAGAACTTGGGGGTTAACGTGTTCAAAAACATACTCACTGAAAAAGAAAAAGAGAGGAAACCATGAGTACAAGAGCAAGACATGCTCTCCTTTTGTGTCCCCTCCTCCTCCCAGCTATTCTCCAACTTCAAGTATGCTAGGAGTTTACATCTGACAAAAAGGTTTAAAGAACATCCCTTTTCAGCTGCCCAACATGGCAAAAAGTTGACCATTAGACTGCCACATGCTGAGTTTTCTTTTCACAGCAGAGTCAATTAGAAGGCAGTGCGAAACAGTTGCACACACAGATAGGTCTTTGCCATCCCAGTCAGCATTCCACTGCCACTGACTGCAGGATTCCCCACGATACATGGAAAAGATCCATGCCAGGGTTGGTGTCAATGTGCTGCATTCAACCTTGTTTCAACATCTTGCATGATCCTGGTGAAACCACCACTCTTACTTTTCATTACCTCCATTTGCTTTCATTATCTTCCTTAGAAAATAGGAGATAACAGCATTTCCCTAACTCATTAATATTTGTGAAGCACTCAAATGGTACACCAAAGTGTACAATTTAGTGAATAAATGCATAAAACAGGTTATGAAAAGACCTAGCACATCTTTTGATAAAATTATGAAAAAAACCACCAGCACCACCACCAAAACTAACAAACAAAAACAACCAACAAACAAACCAACCCAGGATAATTACGCAGATAATCTGAAATCCAGGGCAGAAACAAAGCCCAACGAGCTCCAAGGAATAACAAATCCATTTGTATGCGTTTCTGGAAATTCAAGCAACTTTTTAAGTCATTTTGGAAGCTGCTGAGAGAATCATCAGGTAGTCTTGCTCAGCCCCTCGTGGAAAATCCCAATGGGTTTAAGAGAATAACATGATCTTTTATTACTTTTAGGATACTCTTACAGAAGCTGCTAGAGAGCATTAGAGTTCTTTTGCTAAATCCCAGATGTATTAAGAAAACCTTTCAACTACCCATCAGTTCATCACTTCCATCTTCTATGAATGAAAGTGTTGTCCATTAAACTACATAGGAGGCTAGAGCACCATCTGTGAAAAACCTCACTTAGTCTTACCCTTAACAAATCCTGAAGTACTTCTCATATATTCATATGTGTACATTCATATATACATATTTGTAGGTTTATGCATGTGTGTGCAGGCAAAATACCTTTGCAATCTGCATCTGTGACTTGAGGAGAGAACAAACAACAGTAAGCAGGTAAGTTTAAAGGCTTTGAGCAGATTACTGAACAGGCATTTAAAAACGATGATGACAGAGTTGGATATGTAGGCGGGAGGCCCCCAGCTCATTCTGTTCCCTTCAGAAATGAAACTTGCTGAAATTAATGAATACGGAGCCAAAAAATGAAGAAAGACAGCAACAGCATGATACAAATCATCAAACATACAATTAATTTTCCATGACCAGTAAAATAGGAAATTGTTTTCTAAAAGTGATTGAAACCCTGCAAATCAGCTGCATAGCCTGGGTTTTAGCTATTTATTGTTGGTTTTTTTTCCTTTTCCTTGAAGATGCCATAAATTATTAAAATGTATCATGTTGTGCTTCACTGGAATAGCACTAAGCACACAGCAAAGGTCTAGTTTGTGAGTTTTAATTCCATCTAGCATTTTCTTTCACAAATGAGAATGGTGTTAAATTGTTGGCTGGAGTAAATCTGCATAACATTCCCAATCTTAACATGTGCCGTGGAGCTACACCGATTTATACCAGCTCTGGCTCAACAGTTGGGATTTTCCCACGTCTCATTTCTTTTTTTCCTGTTCTCACTTACTATTTTTTTTAAGGTCTAATACAAATTGGCTTTGAAATAGCACTCCCTGCTTATCCCAGTCCCAGCATCCATAAAGAAAGAGGAGGAAGAGAAACACCAAAATAGCTTCATCATCTACAAATGACCCACAAGTCCTTTAGAAGAAACATTGCTCATTCTGGAATGCAAATGTAAAGCAGAGACATAGTCAAACAGAGTCCCTGCGGATATTTCAGACTGCCAGTGAAATTGTTTCCTCTGCTTAAGTCAGGATATTCCCAGGAGACAGTGCCCTGTGAGGAGTATGGCTGTGCATACCCTGCAGTAATGTGGAGAGCTGAGCAGCAGGAGATTTCACTTCTGTCCCTATGCCATAGGCTCATGGAATACTGGAATATTTCCAATTAAACTGGAAAGAGTACTCTGGAAGAAATTTGATTTCCAAGTATATAAAATACAAAAACCTAAAAGATTTACCAAAGCTGTGAAGCCACCTAAGCCTGTTACGTTAAAGAAGATTCCACAAAGGTAGCACTGAATATGGATATAGGATGTTTGCTTTAAGTTTCTATCGCTTCTTTCACTAAGAAATGTTGCAAAGAGAACAAAATAGCTTAAGCAGTGACAACATACTCACTTATCATTATCAACTGCCAACAATAAACATCACTTTGCGAAATGCATCCACATTTGGAAAAGCCTTCCCCACAAATTAAACTCCAAGGTGCTCATCAGTAGAGCAAAGTGAGTAGAATGCTGGTAGCTTTTGTCTGTCACCACATCTGCTGCAAGCAATTTATACTGATTTATACATATCAATCAGAGCTGAACAAAGATAGGATTTTATTTATCTTTTGCTTGCACTCATACTGCTGCTTTACTTTGCTTACTGTACAGGGGCATCCATTCACACTGCTGCAGTTGCTCCCTTTACAGCTTAATTCTGGGAGCTGGCAAGGTGAGCAGGTGCAAACTGGATGCTCTCAGAATGCACAGACCAGACTCCCTGCTCACCAGACCAGCTCTGTTGATTTGCTACAGTTACATGCAATTACAAGAGCTTCCTATCTTCCCTATATCTCTAATCCTTTTACTGTTCTTCTTCCCACTGATTAATAAAAGAATCTTCTGTTCCATTACGGAAACTAACAACTTCTGCCAATTATTAACCACCTTCCCCATTCCTCTGTCTCTGTAAATATTATTTACCAAAGCAAACACCTTCTAATATAAAATACATTTCCAAAACAGTAAAACTAAGCACTGGAGGATTTGTGGTCAGACCTTTTTTATGCTGAAGTCAGTGAGAATCTAGTCATCATTTTAGTAGAAATACATCAAGTTCTAGTCATTGTAATGTTAATCACCAAAGTAAAAATCAATTCACTTTTGAGGTTACCTTATGTGCATCTTTATTTAAAAAAAAAAAAAAAAAAAAGTATTTTTTCATATACAGTATTCTGACACTGAAGAAATTACTATCTGTGTTAGCTACCTAATTTCTACATCCCTTCCTGCACCTCCACTGGACCCAGACTTCCTTCAATATGTTGCTGTAAACTAGATACCATCAGATAATGCTAAATGTCCATCTATCTGAATTTGCATAGCAGGTTTTTTTTAATCTCTATTTCCCTGTAATGAGATAGCAGGAATGAAGAGCCTGAGAATTTTCTGAGAAACAAGAACTGAAATGATGACTGCAGAACAAAGGAGCGAAGGAGAACACCACTGAGAGGTGGCATTGCCTGTCTTTCCTTAGGAATTCGTAACATGCAGTCTATGCCCAATTATCTGTGTCCAGGAAGGGAAGATGGCACACTTACTCAGCTTGGATTATCACCTCTCATCTGCAACTTGGTAGCACTAAAAAGGTATTTAATTAATATCCAGAAAGAAAACCTATATTTAACAAATGCCTGATGTGCCTTCACTGTCAACTTATTTGAAACTATGGTTAAATCCCAATTATTTCCATTGGCTTTTGATGATGAATGATTTATTTTAGGTGTGTTAGTGGGGATGATGGAATATAGTAGAGCCTGTGTTTCTGTAAAGAAAACCAGCATGACCTATAAATGCTGTCTAAACAAACCAAGCATGTCTGCTCATGAGAGGCTCCTGCCCCTAAAAATAAGCCCCTGCCTTTCTTCCCGTCTCTTTATTGCTTTCATTTTAATCATGCTTGACTCATTCAGAATAAGGCACTCTTTACATTTCCAGCATTGCCTGCATGACACTGACAAATCATTCCATCATAATGTATAACATCTAGGGAAGGATTATTATGTCATTGTTAACTGTGCATGCTCACACAGATGAATTTAGACCCAATTCAATTCCTGGCAGGCAGGCTAATAAAGCACTCAAGCAGCAGGATGTTGAGCCTGATAAAAGAGGAGACTGAAATGTTCTTAAAGCTGATGGCATCGCTTTAGGGGTGGGAGCATTGCAAACTACTGGCTACTCCCAGAAGGACAAAAAATGGCAGTGCTGTTACCTACTTCTCTATGTGAGGCCAGTTCGTTTGCCCTGAAGAGTGCTAATAAACAATTAATAGCAGTGTTACAACAAATCATACACACAAACAGCAAAGAAAGGACTGCATCGTTTATTGTACTTCTAAGAGGAAAAATCATTCCCTAGACAGAATGTTATATTCTGAAAGAGTTAAATAGACACCAATAACTTAGAAGAAACAAGAAGATGCATTGTAGACTCAGAATTAAAGATCAAGCTGAAAAAAATTCCAAATATATTGAAATATGCCTGAAATCACAGCTCTTTTTGTGTTGGAATCTCCATGTTCTTTGGTGAGACACGGTTTCTCAGTACAGTAGCAACTTTTATTAGTATGAATAGTCAGGAAAAACAGAGAAGCTTACAGTCACAGAGCCCTTCTTGTGCACTGCTGGTCCTTACGTCATCATGGCTACAATTTCCATGTCACTAAGAAATTTCACTGTCTCCACCCTCCACAGAATTTGCTTAGTATGCAAAACACTGAGAATTCCTAATGCCAGAGCCAGGAGCCCAACCCCTGCAGAAGGACGACAAGCTAAGAAGATGCTGTTGTTGAGGGCCTCGGGCACCTCAGCTCAGCTTCTTTTCACTTCCAGCTGCTGTTCACAGTGGCCAGCTTATTTCACAGTGGCCCCACGTGGATTAATGGAGTCCCCAGTCCAAAGCTGTCACAGCAGAGCAGAACTGATCTGTCCAAGTGTTAGTAAAGAGTGACAAAAAGTTCAATAAACTTATTTTAATGCATGTATAATATCCTCCTCTCTGAGTAGGAAATACTGCATGCTCTTGACTCTAATTGAACTATTTATACGTAACCTTTTTGAAGGCTCAAGTTGAATCTCAGAAGAATTTCAGCAATATGGGAAACCATGCTAAGGTCACGCTGAATTATGCATTCCATACTGTGATGGCCTCCAGCTCAACACTGTCACAAACCGCATCAGATTTAAAGTTAGCATGGGATACTATGCCTTAAGAACAAAATTATAAAAACAACCCCAAACCCAAAACCACAGACAAGAAAAACAAAACAAAACCTTTACCATTTACCAGGGTTTTCCCTGGGAAGCTACAAAGATTGTATTTTTTTTCACTTCTTCAGACTTCATGAAGAAAGTGAACATTCAAAAGTTTAAGAATCTGGTGAACTGAGTACCATTTTTACTTGAGTTGTCGTAAATTCTATGCAATTTCCTTCTCTTAGGCCTTCTTTGTTGGTCTGTTTTCAAAACTTGACAACTTTTGACACTCAGAAATAGACATGTGGCCATTGCAGGCAGGAACAATCCGTGCCTCTGTGCTGTGCACGAGGAAATCCAGATGCCCACTCACTTTGTTCAATCACCTACACTTGTCCTAAAGGCATGAGGCTGAACAGGGGTCACATTCAGACATCTGGAGCCTCTCTCATAGCCAGTGATCTATTGCACTGGGAATGCTGGACCACAGCCCAGGTGAGAATAAATGGTGCTGTGCCAAAAGGTATCTATTATTTCAGATAACTAATGGGTTCTGAATAGAGTGTAGAAAGAAGGATAGAAGAGACAAGAACAGCAAAAGCAAAAAATGCACATGAGAAATTACAGATGTAACACGAGTGTAAACAAAAGCTATTTCTGCTTTAGCAAAGATGGTTTGTGATCAGAGGTATCTTTCACTGGAGAGAAACAGCACTGTCAACGCTAACAGCTTTGGTCATTTTGGGAAGCAATACTGTCAACAAGTTATTCCACAGTATTAAATACACCCGGAGCCTTGTCACAAGCTTGCTGTCACCATTCATGTATCTTCCCAGAATCTCCTACTCCCATGGAGGAGCAGCAGCAATTGCTGCTCGGACACAGCCCAGACCCCAGCACATCACAGTACATCAGTGCCACAGGGTGCATGAGTGCTAATAATAGCTGCTGCACTTTCCCCCAGGCTACGCACAGATACAGAACCCAATATACCAACCCCCCAAAAAACATTCTCTAGTATGAATTTAAATACTAAAATCAACATAGGATAGGTAGACTCCATCACAGTATTTTGCTATTCCGTTTGTCTAAGACCATGACCTCTTTATCTTCGGGAAAAATAAAGGACAAAGAAAAAAAGATCAACTTTCCTCCACAGAAGCAGCCACTATCATGCAAAGTAGCTGCTACATTTGCTTTCCCTGCCAAAGGATGGGGGACATTTCCTCCTGCATTCACAATGCAGTGGTGACATGAGGTAATTACACAGCTCCTGTTAATTGTAGAGCACGGTGACTGAATACCAAGATTTGCTAATTATTGGCAGCAAAAAACTGTTTAAAAAAACTGCCACCACCAATAAACCCCAGCATTTACATTTAAATAAAAGAAAAATGAGGGAGAAAACATTTCCTGGGACCTTACAGCCCTCATCTGCCAGGGATTAAACTGTGCTGTGCATTTCTTTATGGCCAGCACAGTGCCCTGCTGCTAAAAGCAGGCTCCTGCTACTAATAATGCAGGAACGGGGGGGAAGAACTGGGCCAATTAAAAATGAAACACAAAGGATGAAGAATGATATGTCGTGCAAAAGTACTGATATTTGAATTTTTAGAGATGCGTACGTGTAACATCTGGTTGTTCCTCCGTTCTTAGCTAAATTCTCTTGCAACATTTTCAACCTTAATTCTTCTAAAATTAGTTTGTCAGCTGATCTGAAACACTGCCAATGTCTCCCCTGCAGATTTTAACATTTCAAGAAGCATAAGAGTCCTGGTCCTAATTGCTATGTAAGTGATGTACTGCGTGTGGAAGACTGCTCTCAGATTTGTGAAGGGGTATCTCCTTCACCATGCAGTGTTACACGGCGTCTTTGCAGGCACTGCACACCTCCATGGGCAGCTTGTGGTGCTCCACCCCAACCACAAAGTATTCAAACAAATTCACACTGTACTTGAAAATTTCTCTAGATATCAACTACCACTGGTATAACAGAATTGATACGGTTATATCCAGTTTTTGTTTGTGAAGAAGTCAGACCTACCTGTTAACCTTAACTGTCCCTTGTTCTGAGGCATTATACAGATCTATGTGCTTTAGCCTCTCAAAGCTATATTAAAACAAAAGCCAATTACTAAACCTCATTAACTGGAGTCATTTAAGACAATTAATGGATTAGCACAGTTCTCTCACAGCCTAAGTTTTGTCCTCTCCTGTAGCAACGCCCAGGGAAGAACCAGCTGCATTGGCTCTTTGCTTTTGGTTCATTAGCTGCCTAAGAACACCCTTAACTAAAAGTTTGCCACAGTGATTAATTTAAATGCTGTAGATAACAAAGGCTAATCCACTCTAGAGAGACAAATTGTGCCAAGAGTTTTCACAACTAGCTACTGGCCTTCCACAAAAGCCAAAATAACCCCTGGCTTTCCATTATCCAGGGACTCTCAGATTAGGATGTTCCCATGCTAAAAGAAGGAGAGGCACATGAACAGAACACCCTCCGCTGCCCCGCAGCCTCCTTTTGTGCCAGGCAGAATTTGATATGAGCACTGACCCTACAGACACAGCAGTGTACATCTTCCACCCTGACTTGTGCATTGCATTCATATGCACACAAAGATGAGGATCATCACCTTTTGTGCATTAAAACACTGTCTCAGAAAAGAAAAAAAATCAGAAAGTATGGTTGTAAAGTACATCTTGACTATCTTTCAGACACATTTTTTCATTGTTTGTTTGTTTTAAATTCTGGAGAAATGTTCTGTTCCTGACATCTCTATCCTAACCTTGACAGCTTCCATATATAGCACATCTATTTTAGGAGTCTCCATGTTGCTGATCTCTTTGCATACAAGTAGTAAGGTGCTTCTTGGAATAGAGGTAACTGGAAAACAATTTTGTAATTAGAGGCAGCGACCTCATGAAAATTCCCCAGAGATCCACAACAGCTAATATCATTATCTTGTCATTGAAAACTCATCTTTGCTTCCTACTTACAAAATCAATATGGCATTCGTGCCATTTGTCTCTAACCTACCTATTTTAAATCTCCACATGCAGCAGTGATTTGTTTCCAATAACTGATGGTACAGGTAATGTAGCACAAAAAGAAAATTTTCTAGCAAGTGTGATTCATTATGCTTATGTATCTAATAATCAATTTTCCCTTTCATAGCACTCTTCAAGCTGAGTGACTCACATAATACTCACACCAAATGGAAGAGAAGACAAGTTCAGTAGGCAATTTGGAGTTTTTTGCCTCACTTTTGGGGATTTTCACAAAAAGCACCAAATTTGACAAGTGCAGTATGATTTCCATTGTCTAGCTGTCTCTTGGGACACCCAAAACTTATTAAAATATAAAAGGCTCTATGGCAACTCTGTAGATAAAACTGAAATCTGCATTCAGGTCCCAGCTGAGGCAGAGACCAACCTTGGTGGTGAATTTTGCATAATAAAAATTTTTGACAGAACGAGCTCTAGAGAAACAACTTCCAACCAAAACCACAGGAAATGGATGGTAAGGGCTCACATGGGCTGCAGGGAGGCAGAGCGCTAAGTTAGACCTTTAAAATGCTATCAGTTGGCGGCCAGGAGATCCTCTGTCCCTGCAGATAGCAAGTCTTTCTCAAATGCTGCTTCCTCCAGAGGTCTGGGACATCAGACAGAACTGGTTTGGCCATGGTTTTAAAGCTGGCTTCATTTTCTGAGAGACAAATAAAACAGTGCTTAGACTATGTCATTAGCATGAACAATAAAGATGTGACTTGATTTAGCCTTTGATGAAATCCCAGGAGTAAAGGCAGCTCAATACACCCACAGTTTTTCTTACTGAATATCTGATGGTTTTAATTCCAGAAAGGAGCTGTGGATGACTTGGCTAAAAATAACTGTCAAAGTTCTATACAATAGCGTCTTCTTTTCCTTTCTTCTCGTTAAAAGCATGAGATCTGCTCAGAGGTGGGCCTCTTCCCACACACAGAGGGGACACAGCAGGAGCAGGGCTGCTCAAGCACCCTGCAGGCACTGGGCATGCATCAGAAGTCCAGCATACCAATCCCAGCCCTCTGGGGCACTCACAGCTTCTTCCTCCAATTTCTTTTCCTGTTATGTTGGTGTGGAGACAGAAGTGAAAAATGCACGACTGAATTAGCTCAACAAGGTGTATTTGATAAATGAGATGCTTGCACGAGAAATAAAACCAGCACAGGGCTTTCTACAAGCTGCGTTCTCAGCTCTGCAGTTTTCCCAGTCAGATGCTGCACTGGCTCTAAATTGCAAATTCAAAGCCTATGTGAAACATTCAGCGGTGTATGGAAGCTCCCACATTTAGCTACAGCTTGCAACCTGTGAAAACAAACATGCATTCACCTGCATGAGTTCCCCTGCAGATATCAAGCAGGTAAAGAGTGCATCCTCATATATTTTAATAAATAACTCTGGAAATATTTGGCATGTCATGCCACGTCAAACTGCAGGTAACATTAGATGCCAAGATGCAGAAAGCAGATGAAGCCATAAGAAGTATTTCTCTTTGTTCTTAGCAGGCTATGTCTCCGTTTAGATGTTTTGCTGAAGGGAGAGCACACCTGCAGCATGGCTGGCCAGCAATGTTACCTTTTGCTGTGCACACTGGGTCTCACGATGCAGGTCAGGAGTTCCCCCTTGGCTCTGAAATGAGTTATGGGAACTCCAAGTTCCTCAAAAATCAGGCCAAGACAGCTCAAATCAAACATCTTCAACCAGAGAATGGTTTTGGTTGGGCAGGCAGAGAGTCAAAGAGGTGAGAGCTGCTGCGGGATCTCAGCCTGGGGCCTGAGCACAGAGCGAGAGCCCACTGCCTGCCTCCACCTCTGAGCATGGCTGAAAGCTGTGTAAACTGTGACCGATGTGCTCAGTGATCTGAGAAGGCCACGCACCAAAAACAGGCAGTCAAAAATGGCTTGGTTTTGTTACAACCACTTTGCTCCTCTTCTGTCTACATTAGTTCATGCAGGACTAGTAACCATGGCCAGATTCATCCTCAGACACAGGTGGTTAATTATGATAATCACTGTATTGGGATTTTTTCCAGCTCTTCTTTAATTTAATATACTAGGACCAGCTTTGAACAATTGTCTTTGAAGATAAAACTTGCAATGTTTCTTCCTAATGCAGTAGTAGAAGTTTCTGGAGCTCTCTTTTTCTTGGAGTAGGGAGACTCCAGCAAAAAGATTCAGCAACTGGGGGACATCCACTCCCTGATTTTTCTCCACATACGTGTCTGGGAACCATTTCCATCTGGCACTGGTGGGTGGGCAATAGGAAAGTGGTCTCTGAGTGTGCAGATCTTGCAACTGATTCCCCTCTGAATGCACACGTCCGAATGAGAAAAACCCGGAAGAAAGCATTGAGAATAGCAGAATACCAAAATCAATACAGTAATACATCCAAAGTAATGTATCCTATAAAACACACAAAGAGAGAACAAAAATTACTGTGGGAGACTCCTTAACTTAATGCTTTCCAAAATGCCACTTGGCACAAAAACAGAGTAAGAGGGGACTTACTAAGTGTGTTTAAGTGCTTGGAGTTGTGACATTTAAAAAACCCTTATTGCTCATTGTTCAAAGAACAAAATACCACCAAGGGAAGGGCCACTGACTTTCTGACTGGAAGTGCCCATTACAGAGATGAACATAGGAATATAAGATAACAGAACAAGATAGAATTTGCAATAAAGTTTAGGTTCTGCTTCCATATTCACAACTGAGTTGTCCGTGAATCTCTGAATGCAGTGTTTTGGGGCTCAATTCCCATGCACGTGCCTTGGAAAGGGACCTCAGTAACATTTTGTGTACTGAATCAGAAGTTCTCTTTGCACTCCCTGTTGCCTCCATGGAGTAGCTTCCATGCTGGTAAAGTGAATCGCTCAGAACTTCTCAAATCAAGAAGGCACTACAGAAGATTACATTCAAAGAAAGGTATTTCATTTAGTGCTTTCCAGCAGAGCTGATCTTGGCCCACCTGTCTCAGAACAGCACAGCAGTCAGCGCTACAGTGGTCAATGAGGCAGACTTGCCAGCTAGCATTATATATAGGGGATGGATGATGAAGAAAAGCACCAGAGAGGTGATTAAAACAAACAACTAACATAGCTTTGTGGCCTTAAAAACTCCCCTGAGCAGAAAAAGTGAATGCTACAGATAACTTAGTATGTTGGGTTTGGATCTCCCCAAATATGGTTGCCATCTATTTTCTTTATTACTTTTTAAAAAGGAAAATAATTTATCTTAAGTTCCAGCCATATTTTAAGGAATGGGTTCTTGAAGAGCTCTTTCTTTATGTTATGCAATCAATATTTTACTAAATACTGAAAGTTACCACTGAGCAAAGATCCCATTTGAAACTTAGAAAACAAGAAACGTCATCAGCCCAGGAAGGCAGGGAAAACCACCAGAGCATGTTAGGACATTGTTGCGTGAAGGAAACATGTAGGGGACTCAAGAGGAAGGACAGCAATGCCTGAACACGGCTCAGCAAAGCCACGCACTGAGGTAGCGCTGGCAGCAGAAGCCAAAGGTGGGAGATGCCAATAGGTCTGTGAGCCTGAGATGGCATCAAGAGATGCTACATTTTAGAACTGTATTAAAAATGTATTTTGCTGATATGCAATGGGGAAAGATTTGTTGACTTCTGCATGAATACACCAGTAAATAATTATTACATTAATCCTTTCCCGAAAGTATTTACAAGCATAACACAAGAAAAAACCTGCTTTTCAAAACTCACTTTTTTTCCCCTTTTAAGGCCAATGCCCTGAGGATGTTTAATTTTGGGATGAAATAAATTCAACCCTTTTTTTTTTTTTAATTATCTGAGAATTATAAATACTGTTTTGTGGGAAAATGCACCTCTTCGGGTGGGAATCTTATAACAGGCTTTTAGACTTCTGCAGAACGGTGCCTTCCCTTCAAGGGGGAATGGTTTTAAACTGTTCCCTAAGTTAGTTTAATACTTTCACACAGGTAGATCTTCATAAATTAGTTTGTTACAAACCAAGCTAGGAATCCATGAGGATTCTTCCAACGGTTTCATTACGGTTCTCAGTATGCTGCTCTTACTGGTTTAAGAAAAAACAACAGTATTTTTAACATTATGCTCTGCAGAGAGAAATGGATGCAGCAAGGCAAAGCAAAAAGGGTAGGCAACAGGACACTGTCTAGAAGCACAATGCACTCTCAGCACTGTCTGCTCGTACTGCTGCTGTCAGTGCTGTGAGAGAACGCCAACGCGTGGGCACGCGTCAGATCTGAAATGCCAGAGAATGAGCACACAGCAGATGGCTTCCACATACCGACAAGTTTGGAAACGCAGGTGAATAACCCAGAGAAAGCTGCTCTGGATGAGCATTGCTGAGGCAAAGCTACAGGTAAACAGGCAGCACAGAAACGTGAACAAGCAATGACAGCAGGCCCTGCTGAGCTGCCGCCTGCAGGCACCTGGCCCAGAGCAGCAGGGGCAAGGCCTCCTCACTGGGCTGCCACGGGGAGCGACCCCTCTAATTCCATGTGCCATGCTTCATTCATGATGAGCATCATTATTTCTTCTCAAGCCTGGGCCATGAAACTGAACAAACAAGAAAAAACAAAGAAAATTGATACACGAAACAAGCCTGGATTCTTCAGTAGCAGCCTCTGCTGTCTCTGTGTAGACCATAGCTTCTTTCCTGAGCTTTACCCTGAGCAGACGGATGCTTTTCCACCACTGCTGCACTCCCTTTCTTCAAAATGTTTATCTCCAAGACCCTTCATGCAGCTGACAGGGAAAGCACAGAGGCTTTGCTCGCAGATGGGCTAAATAAGATTTCTTGCTGCAGGCCAGCATTTGCACGCTCTGAAGTGCTCTCAAGCAACCCAGAGTAGCTCAGGCAGTAATACAGACACCGAGGACTGAACTGTGGTGATGTGTGAGCTGACTCCTCAGCACACCAACTCCAGCTCAAAAAGCCATTCTCACATCCTTCCACACTGCCCAGCTTCAAAGCTTCTTCTTGACTCCATTTCTGTGACATACATCAATTTGATCACCTCCACGGCAGCTCCTTCCTCTTCTTCGAGCTCTAGATTGTTCATCCTGGCTGCCATCTGGCCCAACTTAATTTCCACATGCAATGTCATTTAAAAAAAATAAGACAGATACACCCTCCTATCCCATCAGCATGCACTGAAATGGTCTCGGACTGGAGTTGGAATTGGATAGTGCAAGATATCTGCCTATGCCCTTTCTGCCAGCACAGGCAGCAGCACCCCCTTGTGCAGAGTTCAGCCACTTATCCTTATGCAGCTGTGTCGCAAGGTGAACAGTGATGGGCCAAATGCATATCTAATGCCAGTGGGCAAAAACTCCAGTGAAAGTCCTCGCTGACATTGAACAGTTTATTTTTCTCAGTAAATCCTTTTGAAAGCTTTTCCTAAAATCAAATTTCCCCACAGTTCAGTTGAAAAGTTGGGAAACACATTGCAAGAAAGCAGCTGATGAGCAGACAGATTGGACACAGAAAGAAGCATGACCAAGGAATACCATGGCTTATTTTGTTTAAGGGATGAATTAAATAATTCCTTTGACCTTGAAGGAAAATAATCTTGTTCAAGAAAAGGAAATCGTTTCACTGCAACAGCTCGATCGCATGAATAAAATTCATCATCAATTTCTGCAATGCTAGGTACTATGCCAGTGCTATCTGCCCAGCCTAGAGAAGGACTAAACAGTCCCCTTGACAAGAGCCATTAGCCAGGGCTGATTCACCCAAAATCCAGCAAGAAGTATAGCTTGGGGCACCCTGTCTTGTGGCTGTGGCTTGTGGTGCCATGAACCCCAAACCACACTGGACACAGCACCAGAGTCCTGTCCAAAAATGGGCATTCCCACTTTCACTATATATAAGATTTTCTTCTTCAGAAAGATGAACTGAGATGGGGTTAAAAATAGGTCAGCGCTGAAGGGCTTGAGGTCTAACTCTGCTCCCTTGCCTTTCAACCAGCACACAACACCTTTCATCCAGGGGATGGTTGGAAATGGAAGTGGTCTGCGCTGGGATGGCAGTGGCAAAATTCAATGCTTTGGTTCAAGTTATACATTACACCTGATGCACCTTACCTAACTTTTATCTGACTATGATTCGAGGAGTAAAACAGTAGGACTTGATTATAATCTACTTAATATGACAAAATAACTGTTGGAATATACTTCAGAGAAAGAAAAAGTCATTTCTCTTTGTTATTCTTCCTTCAGCTCTTCTCCTTTCCCCACTTCTGTCTTTCTTACTGAGCCTCAGACTCGAGACAGCTTCCCCACTAAACCTTGCCTAAGATGGACTCCAAGGGGAGGATTTTCAACCCTGAGATTTAGCTTCCCAGTTGTAATTAATCGTAAGAGCAGCTAAGCAGTTAAACTTTGGTGTGCAGCACCAAGTGCTTACCCACACTATTATTTAAGCTGGAAGTTTTCATTACGTTTTCTTTGTTTGACCCAGCTCAGGAGCTGCTCTAACACTATTTGCTCCAGTAGCAACATTTTCAGGACAATTCTGTGCCCAGCCATAGAGGCATGTTATTTTGTGCAGATGCTCAACTGCTTTTAGCCTTTTTCTGAATCACAAAAAATGGGATCATCCATCACCCTGTTTCAAGGTAAAGGGATACTGTCGATCTAAAATCATTTCTTAACAATTTTTTTTTCTCTCCTGGTGATCAGTTTAAGATTGCATTGAGAACAACTGATGCTAAATCACAAAGACAATTGATTTTACTGATAATGCCATTTTTTCCCCCAGTCTGTTTGCTTTGAATCTCTTCTGGATCAATATTTTCAGCCAGAAAATTTCTCTGTTTTGGCCTTTCATACAAAAAAAATTGTAAAATCTTCTGACAAACTACTGTTATTAATTTCTACATACATATATATTTTTTTTCAGTTTGTAAAGTATAACATTGTGAAAACCTCTAGCAAATGAAGAAAATCATCATTTGATGAGGGTTCTATAAAATGTTAATAAATACCTTTTGCACTTATATCTTTTGTCTCAATTTGGCACAATACAAAGAGAAATTAAGACTTCCTAATTCTAAAAAAATAGCTTATTATTATGTTATGTCCGTGCTCAAATGGACGTGATCAGTCAGTTCAGTAAAGGTGCAAATGAGAGATGAAACCTGAAATTCTGCTAGTCCTTTCTGTGAGATCACCTAGATGTCCTATTTCAACATCTGAAGTCTGGTCTGAAGCCCAGAAAGTGGGATTTACCGCAGCTGTTGGAATGCAACACAGTGTTTGTATATAAATATATACCAATCAATCAATGGTAGTTATATTTTATATAAAATATATGAAAATGACTTAACTACTGAAGTTGTATGCACAGAAACATGCACCTGGCAAGGCAGCCCAGGACTCCTGGGAATTATCAGAGCACTTCAGTTGTTGCTGTCACTTTGTGTAACCATTACAAAGTCTTCCAAACCTCACCTCATTTTTGTCTCCAGGCCATCAGACCACAAATGTTCTGCTACCACAACATGGAAAGTACCAAAATCTGATGCCAAAGGATAAAGGAGATAGAACACATGACATAACTTCTGCTTCAGAAGGGCTTGCATGCCTCAAAGGTTATTTCTTTTTTCCAACTATGACAATTGGTCTAAGGAGATTAATCCTATAAAGTTTACTTGGAAGTTCAGTGTCTTTTCCATAGTAGACATCAAACTACAGAGTGTGCCTTAAATTCACATTTCAAAAGGGGGAACTTAGGATACAGAAAAGCAACTTACAGCAAATTACAGCAAAATAGAATCACAGGGGAAATCCATTTACCTTCTCTAACAAAACAATGCAAAACTTCTTCAGCCTACTCTTAACATGGGTCTGAACAAACCTGACTACAGAAGATGCAGGAAACACCTCAGCCACACAACAAAGAGTGGTACAGAGCACTCTAAGGGACTCCTCTGTATAGTTTCAAGAAGTCTTCGAGGCTCTTGAAGATACTCATCTCCATCCACAGCAGTGTTAAAACCCTATTAAAGAACTTGAAAGACTGATCAACTTGAATACAGTGCTGAAGAAGAATACTGCTTTGGTATTACTTAAGTAGCTCACTTGAAGCTTTCTCCACTGCACAACATAGGCATGCCCTTCCTACAAAAACCTAAGCTCCATTTATTAAGTGGCAAAACCCCTGCTGACTTGGTTTGTCCTTCAACCTTTACATTAAATTTCTATCTTCAGCTTTTTGGACGTACATACACTGCTGTTTGCAGAATGCCATAAGCATCAGCTCAACCTAACAAGCCCTGCATCCAAATCTTAAAAGAACTCAGATGAAATGTCACATCCATTCTTATTTGAAACGACAAAAACTTCCAGTCTTCATAGGCATAATTAAAATTTGTGTTCCATATATGCTTTCCCCTCTGGAAAAAATTATGATCTATCATTTTAAAGGAATCAAAGCATCTTTCTACAATTGGCATCTGACAGATTTCATTAAAGTCAGGTTTCTTTTGAAACGTGGTATCTATAATTCTGTTTAATGTAGAGCTCCCTCTGTGCATTTTATATGTGTAGACAGTGAGCACGCATATATTTTCCCTCTTTAACTTTTTCTGACAGTAAATCTGTTTCTAGTACTAAAGAGCAACATATTGAAGCAAGAAAAAATGACATTAATTTTGTATGTAAATTTAATGTATGCAATACATGACACAATAAATGTCTGTGAATTACATGGATTTTGTTTTCCATAGAGTTGATTAACGTCTATCTTATAGCTTGTTTCACCAGAGCTGTGCAGAGGAGGGCCAGGAAGATAATCAGAGGGCTGGAGCACCTCTCCTGTGAAGAAAGGTTGAGGGCGCTGTGCTTGTTCAGCCTGGAGAAGAGAAGGCTCTGGGAGACCTCACTGTGGCCTTCCAGTACTTCACGAGGGCATATAAACAGGAGGGAGACAAGTTTTTACATAGGCAGATAGTGACAGGGCAAGTGGGAATGCTTCTAAATTAAAGAGTGGAGATTTAGATTAGATGTCAGAGGGAAATCCTTTATTCAGGGGGGCACTAAGGCAGTGGCACAACTGTCCAGAGAAGCTGTGGATACCCCATCTCTGGAGGTACTCAAGGCCAGGCTGAATGGGGCTGTGGGCAGCCTGAGCTGGAGGGTGGCAGTCCTGCTCATGGCATGGGGTTGAACCTGGGTGGTCTTTAGGGAACACTGCATTATAAGCCATTCTGAAATTCTTTGGCTCTTTAATTCATAGCTGAAAGGTACCACACTCTTCAGAACTCTGCCCAGATCTATTCCTTCACCACCATTCAGACTTCCATTTTCACCTAGCCCTGAACAGCTCTTCTAGCCACAGACGGCCCAGATTCTCACCACCATGGGGACTGCCAACCTAGGAATAGTGAACGGGGCTTCTTCCCCACTGCTAGGAAAAGATTCAAGGTGGTGCCCCGTTCAAATTTGCATGTCTTGTTTACAAAATGTACTGCAGTCATTAGGTAACCACAGCTCTACTAATTCCCATATTTGAATGCTCTTTCATTTAGCACTTCCTGCGGTTACTGTAATTACATTTCAGGGCTCATCGGCTGAGAAAGTCAAATGATGTGATATAGAAGGAATAATACTAAAACAAAAGTTCTCATCTCTAAATGTCAGATAAACAAGAATGTACCATAAGTTTTCAACAAATGAGACTGTCATTTTTTATCTTACATAGAGCATTTATTTTTTTCATTAGATTCCATTAGATTGAGGGAACTGGGCCTGTTTAGCTTGGAGAAGAGAAGGCTCTGGGAGACCTCATTGTGGCCTTCCAATACTTGAAGAGGGCATATAAAAAGGAGGGGGAACGGCTGCTTATGAGGGTGGATAGTGATAAGACAAGGGGGAATGGTTTTAAACTGAGACAGGGGAGGTTTAGGTTAGATATTACGGGGAAGTTTTTCACACACTGAAACAGGTTGCCCAAGGAGGTTGTGGATGCCCCATCCCTGGAGGCATTCAAGGCCAGGCTGGATGTGGCTCTGGGCAGCCTGGTCTGCTGGTTGGCGACCCTGCACATAGCAGGGGGTTGAGATCATCATTGTGGTCCTTTTCAACCCAGGCCATTCTATGATTCTATGACTCCTTTTTCATAGTGCTATTAATTACTTCATTATGAATCCATTACTAAATTGGACAGCAAGAAAAGGGCACATCAAAACAAAGTATGCCAGAATTTTAATGTAATTTCTACAGACATAAACCCATTTTCTCCAATGGCCCTGAGGTAAGCCATGCGCAGCATCTGGAATCCTGTATTTATATTTTATCAGCATTATTCAGAAATTTCTTAGTAGCAGTCTATTAACATTTATTAATAATTAATGTCATTGTTTTGATTACCAGAATACAAGTGTCTGCTTGGGATTGAACATATACACATATCTTTCAGGGAACTGTCAGTGCTTTCCATGTTGCTGATACTACTTTTATCACCAAAAAGCCATAGGAACATAACTAGATATGGAAATTAATGTTTTTCCTGACAGGAGCTGGTCTTGTTTTTCTACACTGAGGAGGAGGTAGAGTTATGCTTCGGTCCATGTAGGGTTGAGAGAGAATAATTTGTTTTGAACTGGGGGAAATGTATAATGAAGGAATCTGGATGTGCCAGTATATTAATGAATGACTCTGAATACCTATGTGGAAGGCACAGGCAGTTGCTGTCATTCCCCTTCTACCAGCATGAATTATAGACAGCAGCAACAGATGTTGCCAATAAGCTTAAAAGGAGAAACTGAAGTGGTAGGAATACAAATGCAGTGTCATATGGAAAAAAAAAAAAAAAACCTGCAGGAGGAACACCTGAAAACACAGTGATTTCCTTTCCACAGAAGCCAGCCATATGACAGCAATGCCCACCTCCTGCTGCAGATAAATAGATGGGTGCAAATGCTGTAACGGTACAAAGATCACAGAATATCCCACAAAGCCATAGAAGGAAGGAAACCAGTAGCATTGCTTAATAGTCTGCTTAATTTACAGTCAAGTCGACTGCCAAGCAACTGAGCTATAACAAGTCCCATATTTAGGGGAAGAAATGTTTGTCTTCTGTCTGTCCCTGCTTGTAAATGGCAAATGGAGGGAGCCAGATAATTCAAGTACAGCATGTTCCACTCTGTGCCCGAGCCACTGAGCGGCCAGGGTTAATGACTGCAACAGTTGACGTGGGCGCCTTGCCAGAGCCCGAGTTGATCATCATCACTGTGACTGACTTCTACTCTCTACGGTTCAAAACAAAAGCAAAAAACAAGAACACAACTAAATTAAAGAAAAGCAACCAAAGCCCCCACCGTTACTCAGGTATCTGAGAAACCTACAACATAACTCAATTTCTTTAGGACTGCATCAACTGCAATCCTTTATGACAAAGAGCTGCCTAAGCACGTGCATCCAAAGCTGTTTGAGATGAGGCTGTGTCTCTCAAACACTGACACACTACACAGACAGAATACCCCAGGAGTATTAGTATTACCAACTCTAGAAGCCTCATTTAGGCAACTGACCTGAGCCCCAAATGTCCCCTTCATACCTTGCATCTTTCAGCCACCTAGCCTATCAATAGAAATGGCTTAGTAGTGCAATCAAATATATACAGTGTGTTCATTTGGGAGCCCATCTTAAATCATTTAAGAAGACTCAAAATCTAACATTTATTTCTTCTGAATACAAGCAGATACTGAATACTCTCACCCATGAGAACCATCTTCTGAGCACAGTGCTCAAACTTAATGAAAGATATGGTTAGGGAAAATGACAGGAAAGATAACATTTGGAGATTTCGGATAGTTGGGTCCCATCCCAATGCATGCTGCTGCTGGAGGACAACAGTGTAGCAACAAAATCAGACTGAAGTCCCACAGGTGAGCCGGGCTAAATGACTCCAGCCTGGGCCATGAACATCTATGATATTATTTCAAGAATGAATCTAGACAGTTGATCTCAGCACTCACAGTCCACAAGAGATACCTTATTATCTGAATGCTCTGATAGATGTTTGTTATCTCAATAATGACTTTTCAGAAAGTAACTAGATTTTTTCAGAAGATAGGCTGTTTTGCATGGTTCAGCTCTCTGACACTGATGGTTTCTAGGATTCTGCCTACTGGCAACAGAATAAAATTTAAGGTGTGATGAAAATCTGTACTCTAAATGTACAAGCAGTGCCTCAACTTCAACTGATTTCACTTTAATTGAGTGCCCAGATGAAATACAGAGGAACAAAAGGAGTGAGAAAGCATTGCTGATATGTTGTAATGGCTGACTGATCTAAAACCATCAACCATTTTAAAACTCATTATTTTTGCAATTCACTTTTTTACTCTAACTTAATTAATGACAAAAACATAATTTGCCTTCCATCTGAAATGATACTAATAATCACAGTAGAATTCAACAATGAAAACTGCTCAGTGCTGTATTTTGTTAGGAATGAGAATACAGTACCTTTACTCAGGGAATTAATGCATTAGAAGCCACTGTTTTTCCTTCCAAACTTACTAAATTTCGTATCTTTGACACAGCTCATGTCAGTGTATATCCTAGCATTAAAAAAGCTGACAACAGAAACCTCCAAACTCAACATCTCACCTCCTCACTGAAGCACTGTTGTGTTATAGGGAGGATGTAATAGAAAAGGCGAGGTTTACCTTTTCAGTCACATAAGCATACACAAGCTCTCATTCTTCTACTCAGCAGCAGCCACAAATTCAGATACAGAATAGAAAAGTAGGGATATAAATGACTACAACATAAATTTCTGTAATTGCTTCAAGCCTGTGCTGTTCTGCCTTGGAGTGCAAGTGCCGCTGGAGCTCCAGTAGGCATTTGCTGCCAAGCAGCCTCTGCAGCTTGCTCGAAGATGTAATCAGTGACAGGAATTGAAAGAAACGCTGCTGTGTGCAGAGATAAATTTGGGTGAAACGTAGAACTGTTCCTTACCTGTTAGAGATGACCTCTACCTGTCCACTCAAAGAACATCAAATCCTGCTGAGCAGAAAACAACACACTACCAGCAACAAATTAAAAACAAAGAGATTCAAGATAAAAACATGAGAGGCTCCTCCAGACCAAATAACTGAAGGCCATGTCATAGATAACAATAGCTATCTTCTCTGTTTGTCTGTCAGCCTCCCTTCTCCAGTAGGGCAGGCTTGTTTTAGCAGCTGACTTATTTCTAACCTTTTTAGGGATTCTACTTACAAAAATCTTGCAGTTTCAGAACTGATTTCTATCCACTTCCAAAACACTCAATAATGATCTGTGAACTGAGGATGAATGCAGAGCTTTTAGCTACTGTTCTTATTTCATGTCAAAGACGTCTCCATAGCAGACTGAGCTCTCTAAACCTGGTCCATCTAGCAGAGACTGAAAAATGGTCTTGCAGATTTACTGAATTAATTCAGTGTATCTTTTTATGCTCAGGCAACCTTATCTGGCATGCTGTATGAGCTGTAGCAGAAAGCAGGACACTGAGCTTCTTGCAGTTAAGCAGGCAGAGCATATCAACTTCCAGAAAAAAACAAAGCAAAGCAAAACAAAACAAAACAACAAAAACAAAACAAAAAACAAAAAACACATCCTAAGCTTCTAGAGACAATGTGAAACACTGACTGCCTGTCCAACCTTGGAAGTGATCGTAAAATGCATGAAGCAGTGAGAAGTTCAGTGACATTCAGAGAATCATAGAACAATTTGGGTTGGAAGTGAACTTAGAGATCCCCCAGTTCCAACTTCCCTTCCACAGGCACAGATACCATGCACTAGACCACTAAACCATGTTGCCCAAGTCTCCATCCAACCTGGCCTTGAACACCTCCAGGGATGGGGTATCCACAGCTTCTCTTGACAGCCTGTGCCAGGGTCTCACCACCCTGGGGGTGAAGAATTTCTTCCTAACATCTAACCTAAACCACTCCTCATTTACTTTAAAGCCATTATTCCTTGTTCCCAATAAATTCCCTAATAAAGAGGTCCCCTCCATCTTTCCTGCAGGTGCCCTTTAGGTATTAGAAGGCTGTAATGAGGCCTCCCCAGATCCTTCTCCTCTGCCAACTGATAGAACACTCTCCTAACTCTCTCAATCTGTATTTGTAGGAGAGGTGCTCCAGCCCTCTGATCATCCTTGTGCCTCTCCTGTGAACCAGCTCCATGTCCTTCTAAAGCTGTGGGCCCCAGAGTCAAACTCAGCACTCCAAGTGTCATCTTCAGAGTTGTGCAATTTGCTGGGAAAAATAGGGGAGAAAACGTAGGTAGCTCTGACAATAGGTTCCCAATATATATTCTGAAAACACAAGATATTCAGAGCAAAAGGAAAAGTACCCATCAGTAAAATCTCTGCAGGGCCAAACTGCTGATATTAAGTGGGTAAATAGGTTTGACTCAGAAATCTGAGTTCTGAACCAAAACCAAAATGCCCATGAAGCAGCTGGAAACTGCAGAAGATCAAATCAAAAAGCAGAGACATTCAGCTATTTTCTCTTACTACAAGATGCTGACAGATCTAGAGCGAGCAATGAATTGAAAGGGATCTTACAGTAGACGCAGCTGAGAGGGGAGACATTGCTAAGAAGTACATAAATGCATTTGCTGTTCTCACTTGTTCATTAGAGAATGAGAAGGGGGAAGAAGGATGCAAATTAAATAGAAATGCCTCATATTGACAGGAGCTGAAAATAACACAGCAGCACATAGGGACTGGTACTCAGTTCTACTGCTAGCATCAATACTGGATGGCTATCAGGATTAGGAGCAAGCCAGGCTAATGCAAAGCAGCACCAGCAGTTTCTCCTTTCCCCTACTGCTACTCCATCACAGTTCAGCTCCTTCCTGCTAACTACACAGTTTGCTTCCATCCCACTATCAATTCATTTTAAAACGGCAGGCTGCACTGATCTGTGCACAAGATTACAGATTGGGCTTGTGCCCGTTTTGTTACAGCACAGATTGCTTCCAGTATCGCAGAGGGAGCCATCTGGGAGGAAGAGCATTTGCTCGGCTTTCTAATTGGTGCTTTCAGTAAAATAGAGCACAGTCAGGATTGACAGACCTAGAGAAAACAACAAAAGCAGCCATCATGAAGTGAGGGAAGGAAAAAGGAGCCTGCCTACACTCCAGGCTCTGAAAAGATCTGGAAATAAATAAGATTCGTGACAACTCCCTGCACACTGGATAGTCTTTGGTTTCACTGATTCTTCACCCCAATTCAAGAGACACTGCCTGATTTTCCCAGCTCAAGCAGGAGCAGGGGCACTGGCTTCATGGACATGATTAACTCTTGTTCCCACAGCAGGATAACAACATGTACTACAGCAAAACTATGATCATCTTCTCTTCTGGATATTAGAGTAAAAGGATACCAATGTGTTGATCGCAATTTCTAAAATTACCTCATTTAACTAAAATCACTTCAGTAGCATTTCCAGATTCTCTTTTTCAGTTTTACAATTCAGAGATGTCTCCTGATTTCTTTATGGGAATTAACGAAGAGCGGAGAGGACTCCACCATCAAAGCTATTCATATCTGTCTCTCCTACTGCTTCTCTTTATATCATAGAATCACAGAATGATTTGGTTTGGAAGGAATCTTTAAGACTGTCTAGTTCCAACTCCCCTGCTATAGGCAGGGATACCTCCCACTAGACCAGGTTCCTCAAAGCTCCATCCAGCCTGGCCTTGAATGCTTCTGCGGAGGGGGCATTCACAACCTCTCTGGATGTGCTCCAGTGTCTCACCACACCGGCATTAAAGAATTTTGTCCTAATATCTAGTCTAAATTTGTCCTCTTCCAGTTTAAAACCATTTCCCCTCATCCTGTCACTACATGCCCTTAAAACAAGTCCCTCCCCAGCTTTCCTGTAGGCCCCTTTCAGGTACTGGCAGGCCGCTATAAGGTTCCCCCGGAGCCTTCTCTTCTCCAGGCTGAAGAGCCCCAGTTCCCCCAGCCTGACTCCATAGAGGAGATGCTCCAGCCCTCTGATAATCCTCGAGGCCCTCCTCTGGACCCTCTCCAACAGCTCCATGTCCTTCTAGTGTTTGGGGCTGAAGGCCAGGATGCAGTGCTCCAGGTGGGGTCTCACAAGAGCAGAGTAGAGGAGCAGAATCACCTCCCTCTTCCTGCTGGTCACGCTTCTCTTGATGCGACTCAGAATACAGTTCACCCTTCTGCAAGGGCTGAAGCACACACTGCTGGTTCATGTTGAGTCTTTAAGCAACCAATACTTTCAAAGCCTACTCCTCAGGGCTGCTCTCTAGCCATTCTCTGCTCAACCTGTATCTATGCCTGGGACTTCCCTGACCCAGGTGCAGAACCTTGCACTTGGACTTCATGGAGTTGGCGAAGGCCTACCTCTCAAGGCTGTCCAGATCTCTATGGATGACATCCCTTCCCTCTAGCATGTGAAATGCACTTCTAAGTTTGGTGTGTGCTGAGAGTGCACTCAATCCCACTGTCCGTGACATCTACAAAGATGTTAAACAGCACCAGGCTCAGCACCGACCCCTGAGGAACATCACTCGCCACTGGCCTCCACCTGGATGATACACTTGGACATTTATATACTTACATCTAAAAAAAAAACGATACAAAATTTGAGAATTCCAGGATCTTCCATGTTATAAGACTTCCTTCTCTCCTCTAGCACATCACACTTCCCAGATTTAGCTGTTCAAGAAATAAGTTGACCCAGCCTTCTCCTTCAAATTTCCAACTGTTCTTCAGTTTATTTCAACCTCCACAGATGAACCATCTAGCCAAAACCTGATTTTGCAACAGTTCACACAGTACACGCCATATTCTATTTCTGTTTTTGTAAAAATCTCAAAACCAGCTGAAGTTTAATTGTTAGATCCAAACTAGAATATATCTAGCAGGGCACCTAGCGTAAAGACAAGCTTTTATACCATCATGGGTAATGGCTTCAATGCTGAACTACTGCAGATAATGATGTCATACATTTAAGAAGGCTCTGCCCACCTCATGCTCTCATTGCTAATGCTCAGCCACTGTGGATCAATAAAACATACCGAGGCCTCCCTCCAAGCCAGCATTTTAGGGAAGCATGGCCAAATTTACTAGCAGGGCAATTAAAAGCCAGTAGCCATTTTCTTGGTGTCTTTCAAAAATATAACACTGGCTTTGCAGAAACATCACCAAAGGGCTGATAGCATGACAACAGCATCAAAGAAAACAAAGTTACTCCTTTGTTATGTTTGAAAATGGCAGCTCCTCTTCGGCAGATGTGAACTTCAAACCCCTTATCAAAGTTCATTCTCATGCATGTTAAGAAAACTGAGATTGGTGCCCAGGGAGGTGGCTGAGTCGCCATCCCTGGAGGTGTACAAGAAACACTTAATTGCTGTACAGAGGGACATGGTTTAGTGGAGTTACAGTGGTGGTAGGTGGGCAGTTGGACTGGGTGATCTTGGCATTCTTTTCCAACCTTGCTAAATCTATGATTATGACAAACAAAATGATATTTCAGGTTTCTGAAAGCTATAAAAAGTGTTATGACAGATATTAAAACAAAAACAAGAAATCACCTCATCATTTTTACACAAATATTGCTTTAAAGTACCTTCTGACCTGTCCGAACCCACATTTTTATGCAGTGTATTTCACAGACATACTATTTTCTAAGAAAGTTTACTACAATTAACCTTAAACTTGCACGTAGTTAACTCAGTGTAGTCCTACTGGAGAATCTGTGTAGTTTGTTGTTTTTTTTTTTTTTGTGCCGGCTTAATTAACCTTGTTTTTTAAAAAAATCACAATTTTATTTAAACTTGAGACAGGACATTTACAGATAAATCTTCTAAGGGATCACCTACAATTTCTGAGAAGAGTACTCACAGAAAAGGCTAATCTCATCAATCAGTCTCAGCTCTTAAGAGCCCCGAATAAAAGGTTTTGACATCTATTTGGGATAAGTCTTTCACTGCTCGGTACCATATTGACATGGTGTTCCCAAAGAGAAGGGGAACAGCTGCAAATGGACAATGCTGAGACTTGGCTGCAGTGACTCCTACCATATGCCAACTGCTGTCACTGGCTTAGTTTTGGACATCCTGCAATAACTGATGTGAAATCAATTGAAGAGGGGCAACCAGATAAAAGTTCAGTTCCCTCGGGCTTAGGTATGAGTCCCTGGAAAAAGCAACTTTATAAAGAAAAAGGAAGCTAACTCTACTTCGGCTCATAGCTCCAATCTCCTTGCAAAAGAATGAAAGCAAATTTAATGCTGGAAAACTAGATATGGTACCAGGGTACTGAATTTCCAGTTCATGGAGGGAAGCAGTGAGAGTACAGCTTCATGGCAGCAATATAGGCTATATAGAGAGATGGTTCAGACTCTTCCTATGCTTAGGAAAAAGCTGTCTTCTTAGCTTTGGTCACTCAGCCTGTTTGACAATGCTTGATTTACAAAGAAGGCAGTTATAATTTTTACTCATAACAGCTTACAAAATAATATATATATATATGCATATATATAATACATATGTAAATAAAAACTTTCTGAACACCTTTGCCCAAAGTTAGATTGTTCAATGACATGTGAAGAAATGCTGAAGCAGCTGAGGTTGTTCAGCCTGGAGAAGAGAAGGCTCTGGGGAAAGAGACCTCACTGCGGCCTTCCAGTACCTCAAGGGGGCTTATAAACAGCGAGACTGAAATGGGCAGATAATGACAGGATGAAGGGGAGTGGTTTTAAATTAAAAGAGAGGAGATTTAGATTATAAATTAGGGGGAAATTCTTTACTCAGAGGGCGGTGAGGCAGTGGCACAAATGCCCATGGAAGCTGTGGATGCCCCATCCCTGGAGGCACTCAGTGCAGGTTGAATGGAGCCCTGGGCAGCCTGAGTTGGTGGGTGGCAGCTGTGCTGGGTGGTCTTTAAGGTCCCTTTCAACTCAAGTCATTCTATGACAAAGCCACGTCTTTCTTTCTCAATCAAATAAATCAAATCAGAATTACAGTACAGCTTGTCAGTGAACAGAAGGAGAATAGCTGAAAATGCAGATTTCTGAAATAATATTTTTCTGAAAAAACTGAGAACGTGCATTTACTGTTAGACTGCAGACATGAGCTGCTGCAAGCTGTACCTCGCTCTGCAAGGACAGTGACTGCACTGACAGCCTGGATTACAGACGCACATCGCTTTGTACCCCCAGGGAAGTGTGGATGTTTAAGGGAATACTATTGAGGATGGCAAGCCCCAACATGTGCCTTTTCTTCTTGTCCTTTTGCATAGTTCTGTGTGACTATTTATATGCACTTTATTTTATGCAAGAATTAACTGAACATTGCTAGAGACAAACAAGACAAAGCACAGCTAAACGCCAGACACGTAGCTCAAAACTCCTGCAGCACAGGGCACTGATTTTGAATCTACGGCTTCATTCATTGCTGAAATGCAGCCAAGACCCACAGAGACTGTAAGTCATTAGCGTAAATGCAATGCCCCAAAACAACCAATCTAATGTCTGTTTACATCAGAACGGGTCACTGCAGGCTGTGATTCACAATGCCCAGAGCAAGAACACCTTCTGTGGCATGCAGGTATATCCTAGCATAGTAATATGTATAAATACTTATGTACAAAATAATACAGTATATAAATATGTATAGCTACTGAGATTGCTCCTGGGCAGGTAATTAAATCTCCTATCATTGCAGCTATTGTACCCCTACAGGCAGGGTAACATGCAGTAGCCCCACTATAGCATGGCAACTGTAAATGATATTAAAGATGATGCTAGAGAATCACAGAATTATGTGGGTTGGAAGGGACCTCCTGAGATTACCTAGTCCAACTGTCTGCTACAGCAGGTTCCCTACAGCAGGGTGCACAGAAAAGCATCCAGGTGGATTCTAAACATCTTCAGAGAGACTCCACAGCTTCTCTTCTGGGCAGCCTGTGCCAGTGCCCTGTCACCCACACAGTAAGAGTTTTCTCACGTTCAGATGGAACTCCCATGTTCCAGTTTGCACCTGTTGCCCCTTGTGCTGTCACTATGCACCACTAAAAAGAGTCTGACCCCACCTACTTGATTCCTGCCCTTCAGATATGTTTGAGTTCCCCTCAGTCTTCTCCAAGCAGGACAGTCCCAGGTCTCTCAGCCTTTCCTCATAAGGGAGGTTCTCCAGGCCCCTTATCATCTTTGTGGCCCTCTGTTGGATTCTCTTCAGTAGTTCCCCACCTGTCATGAACTGGGGAGCCCAGAACTGGACACAGTACTCCAGATGTGGCCCCATCACAGCATAGTAGAGGGGAAGGATCACCTCTCTCAACCTGCTAACCACGCTCTTTTTAATGCACCACAGCACAAGGGCACACTGCTGGCTCACGGCCAACCTGTCATGCATCAGGACACACAGGTCCTTCTCTGCAGTGTTCCCATTCCGCAGCAGCTCCTTTCATCTCCTAAACTGTACTTACTGCTGCATGTGGTTATGTCTCCTTCGGTGTAGAACTCTGCACTTGCCCTTGTTGAACCTCATCATTTTCCTCGCTGCCCAACTTCCCAGCCTCTCCAGGTCTCACTGAGTGGCAGCACAGCTTTCAGGCATGGCAGCCACTCCTCCCAGCCTTGTACTATCATCAAATTTGCTGAGGATGCATGCTATCCTATCCCTTCATACCAATGTCTTATCTTACACGCTTGAGGATTCCATCATCCTGGTGCTGTCTCCTTGTACTGTCCTTACATTCTAGCTGAGGCCTGAGGCCTCAAAATGAACTCACTAGTAAGTCAGGAGTATGCTCCCAGTTTTATGGTCACAGAAACCACATTTCTGCTTGTTAAAAAGGACACTATATTCCCCTATTTCCCTCATATAATCTGAATGCATGAAGTCTCTCAATGCATGGGAGGTTTCCTGGGGGAACTTCCACTCCTGAATGAGAGCCTTGCAGCTCAGATCTTGCTGCTTTTTATCTGGCTGCTTATTTCCACCACTTGGAGCTTTTTTCCATCCATCTGCAGAGGAAGACTGATTATCACGCTCCGTACATAATAATAACAGCTTATCTGCAGTTATCACTGTGGACCACGCAAGCAGAGAATAACCAGGCTGATACATGCTGCTGAGCTACAGGAACACTTCGCCCAGCTTAGTTAACCCTCTCACAGACCTTGCCCTCCACCAGCCGCCTATGAAATATCTAGGCCATTTTAGATGAACTGCTTGGTTTCATTTCTTTCTGGATGACAAAGCACTGTATAGGATCTTCACACAAGTTTCTTTACCAGATAATTCTGCATTTCTGATGTAGTGTATTTCCTCTGATTATTTAAATCAAAGCATGAAAGCATTTTATCAGCAGATGGATAATTTGAGTTGGGTTATTGCATCTATGCAAACATAGCAACATGGTTTGCTACTACTGAGAAGTCTGGGATGCTAGAGCCTGCAATGAAGGCAGCTGCCAGGAGAAAAGGTTAGTGAAGACATCAGCTTCCACATTCAGCTCTTGTGAATGATAAATACACCTTTTTAGCATGTTTCAGTATTGCTAATAATAACACTTACTTGTATTTTAATTTATGACCAGTGGTATTTTCCTTGTGCTAAGCTTTCTCAGAATTGGTGTGACTGAGTATTGGTCAGCCAGTGATTCACGCACTTCAGGTTCTGCTTGGGATGCTGCTGTCTGCTTATGGTAGTTTTCCCTGATCTTGCAGCAGTGATCTTACACGTGGAGTCAGCTGCCATTTTCTGCGCTCTGCAGAGCTGCAATGTACGTGTCATAATTCACTTTCCAGTTGTGATCTCATAATAAGGTCCCTTGCTATTCTTTAAAATGCAGAGAACATATAAAGCAAAAAATATGCAATCTCCTTTTTCTACTACCATCATCCAGGAACTTTAAAGGATGAGAGTGAGTACATTTTCCTTTTGCTGCACTTTCGTAAGTACAACTCATCAACATCAAGAACACAACCTCTTAAATTTCCTTGATGCACCACAAGATGGGTTTTTCCACAGTCAAATGAGTGCAGCAGGAAAGGCACACTCACAGCAGCTTTCCAAGACCCAGTTCTAGCAGCAACATGAAAGCCAGCATTTGCTGGTGTGATGAGAGACATGAAATCACATTCTCACTGTATGTGCAAAATCATTGGGCTAATGAGTAGCATGCTGGAGATGAGAGGCAAAAGGAGATGGACAATCTTTATATTGTCATCTTCAAAACCTCCCAGAGCATCTCAGGTTACAGACCTTCTGAGTACAAATTACATTCTTTCAGAGCTCATTCACATCACTCTCATCCCTTCCCTGCCCGGTCAATCCTCTAGAAAAGCTATTTAAGGACTACACAAATGTGGAAAGTCTCCACTACAACTACATATTTCTCATAAAAGGTTGCCAGTTTTGCACATTTTCATTCTAAGCTCCCACTTCTGGCTCAACCACTGTCTGTCTGAGTGCCACTTCCACATCTTTCACTTTCCTGCACTGAGGAAAGACCTTCTCAGCCACCATATTTCTTGAAGGAAATCATACACAAGAGACTTTAATTTTGCATCACTGCCCAAGAGTCTCACAAGAATTTCCCTTCTGATTTCCATGTACTGTTTCAAATACTCAATATAACTCAAGATGCCAATTCAAAATGAAATCCACAAACAGCTTTAGGAACTCCTAAAATACTTTCCATATGATGCTGAAAGCAGTGGCATATTTCTTGGTCTAGGCAGAATGTGGGTCCACACAGAATCCTGGTTTCTGAGCATCATAATTTGATCATAATTTGAGCACAGGCTTCTCGTTGGCCAAACATAACACAGCCAGCCAATTTTCCATTGAGCTACACAGGATTCTGGATGTTTTTCTCTGTAGTTTTACATCTTTATTCCCTATTACAGAGGCTCAATATCCTATCCTTTATAACAGTGAACATAATGGCATTTCTAAGCCTCTTTCAGTCCTTGCTATAGATAGCGACCTTCATATGAAAGGGTCTAAATACTGGTGTTTTAGCAGTGTTTCAACAAACAGGAAAGATACATGTTGATCCTGAAACTCCATCTCTCCAAATTTACAGTGCTCTTTTCTTCATTGCACTTCATAGACCTTCCCTGGTGCTTTAGTGACCAGCAGGCGATTCTAGCTCAGATGGAAACAAAAGGCTTAGACTGTTCTGCAAATAAGTTTTTAGTGTGGCACTGACATTAGTTACCCCCAAAATCACCTCAAACTCCAGTGCTTCCACTCTGGCTCATTGCAGTCCCCTCTACATGTACTGCACTTCCTATCTGGGTCACGTGGCCCAAAGGGACTCTAACAGCCTTTAAACTGCCCTTGGGCTTAAAGATTTATCCTTATTTCTGGTTCTGTAAATCAAACTGGTCACAGCTGAAGCTCATTGTGATCTCCCATCATTTTGCAAACATGCGGATGGATTGAGATGGTATAATATCCATATAATACATCCATTGAGATGGATGTAACCTGGAGATCATTCCTGGTCTGAAGGAGGTGCTGGTCCCTCCAACAAAAATTATTCTATGATTTCTATATTTAATCTAAAAAAACTCTTATCACTTTTAGCCAGTCATGGGCCCCTCTGCTGACCATAGCTTAGGATTTTAGCTATGGCAAGGATCAACTTTAATGACACAATATGGGGGGAAGAAAGATGGTACTCCATTCACTGCCTTTCAGATCTCTTGCCAGTTCCAGAAACCCACCTATGGACACAACTGCAGAACTGGTTAGAATCACACTCAGAACCTTCTATCAGATATTTGTGAACTCCAAACTGATGAGACACAAAAGGTGATTCATAGCTACAAGAACCAGAAGGTCTCAGATTGTCAAATGAGTGTGTCAAATCTAGCTTGCAAGATGTCTCCATTCACCCCAGCAACGCACAGTTAAACTTCTCAAACAGCTGCATGCTTGACAACAGCTCGACACAATGAATTCGCACTGGCACTGTCAGAGGAGAAAGCTGAATTGAGCTTCCAGCCCTCCTGAGCACACACATAGCCAAGCGCTTCGAGACAGCACCGTGGGCAGCTAATGAAGTAATACAGCAATGGAGTTTACATAAAATACAGACCTTCTCTTATCTCAGGGTTATTATTTTTTAAAAAGCCTTTATTTAAAGAAATTAGTGACAATTCAATAAGTATTTAAAATCCCTTGTAAAGCAGAAGGGGAGACTGTTTTTCCCTCCAAATATCTTGAAGTCTCACTGTCGAATTTGTCAAGTTTATTACAACTCCTACAATCTCAATCCCTTTCATAATCCAGGTTTACTCTGGTATTTGAAGCTGCTGTAGCTAAGCCAGTCTCTTTGACCTGATTCTGCAATGTTTCGACTGCCCTGACTGATGGGAGATCAAAACAAGCTCCCCTGGCTGAGGACCAGCCAGAATCTCAAGAATCAAATCTTTTTGTTTGAATTGATAAATTTCTGTAGCCTCTCTTCTACATAAAATTACCTAAGAAACCAGTGCAACATCACTGTGAACTTACTGCTGTACTGCTGGCAATTCAGGATGGCAGTTGGCTATTTGTGTTTAAGAACGGAGCCTTTTGGAGACCTGCTGGTTTGGTGGAGCCCACCCTCCCCAGGGCCGCTGCCCCAGCAGAGTTTCAACAGCTCCACGGTCCCACCTTCCTTTGGACCACTGCACATCTGACCACCCAACAAAGCCGCCTGAGGAGCTAACATGGTCACTACTGACTGGCTGAAGCAGTGGTTGATTCTGGCTGGCTCTCCTGAGGGTTGGGATAGTGAAAAGAGGCAGGTACTCTGGCCCAGGACAGCAGCACCCATGCCCATCACACTGTACAGCTTTGGAGCTGGGTCCCAGGCACCCTACTCACTAATGAACTGAAGACTTGAGCTTCGTTCTAGTACTTGGGCATCCACTTCACAGACTGCCTCTTTTAAGGTAGAAGAAATTGTTCTTAATACCCAGCACTGAAGTTTCTCATTTCTCTGTTGCTAACTGCTGCTCTTACATAGTTTTACAAGACACTCCTGATGCTATAAAATCAATTATCTTAGTGCAACCTTTTCCATTTAATGCATTCTGGCTGGGAGTTGGAAAAAAAAATATAGCCCAGGAACAATAACACTGAAGGACAGAGCAGAAAATAGTATAAGTGGGCAGGGCATCCCTTTCCACACAGAATGGCTGAGGTTGGTAGGGACCTGTGGCCCAACACCTGCTCCAGCAGGGACACCCAGAGCAGGTTGCCCAGAACCACGACCAGGAGGCTTTAAACATCTCCAAGGAGACTGCGCAGCCTCTGGGCAATCTGTACCAGTGCTCCATCACCTGCAGCACCACACCAAAGTGCTTCTTCCAGGTGTTCAGAGGGAACCAGGCTGTGCCTGCTGCCTCCTGCCCTGGAGGCACGGGGCATCAATGACAAGAGTCTGGCTCGCACAGAGCCAGCTCTCTCAGCCTCATCACTGGAGATGCTCTAAGTTCATTCCTCATCTTAGTGGCCATTCCATGGATTCTTTCCAGTATGTCCACTCCAGCCCTCAGCCACCCATTTTCCCAAGGACAGCAGCCCCACATACCAGCCTCCCTCTTCGTAAGCTGTACGAGCTCTGAACCACAGCCTGCCCCATTCCTTTACATCGCACCAAGAACTCCAGCTGAGCCACATTGCCTCAGCCTCCCCCAGCTGCTGTGCCTGACACCGTGCTGCGTGGAAGAGGTCAGAACAAAAGCACCAAGGATGAACGATTTCCAGCACACGTGTTCCCCGTGGGGATGACAAAGAGGGCACGTGACTGATGGAAAGCACTGAGCATGGCCGCACGGGAGCTGCCGCGCTGCAGCCCAGCTCCCTGCAGACAGCTCTGCGTTGCCCTTTCCCAGCTCGCAGCGTGCCGCAGGGCTGGCATCTGCTAGCACAGCGCGTCCCAGCTCCCCGCCACGCCGCCGTGCCCCACGTTGTCTTTCCCAGCACCCAGGCAGCGATAAGCACGGCTGCGCTTCCGCACTGCCCTCGCGTTATCTCCCACTGCCCTTCTCATGCTGTTAGAAGGGAAAAGCAAAAGCAGAACTGCGGAGTGTTTGACATTTGAAGTATCTGTGTCACTGAGCGACAGAATTCCCAATCAATTCCTAAATACTACGTGTAAGCCAGCAGGATGAACAAACTGCAATCTGCTCATTTTGTGCTCTTTGAACAGCAGTGGAAACAGCTCCTGTAGGATTTTAAAGGAACAGAGAAAGCTGAATTTTATGAATTTATTTTAGCACTGTGAAAGTCTGTCTGGTGGACCCAGCACCATTCTGGCAGGACTGAAATATTAAGAACCAGATGGCTGCACTGATCATCCGGCAACGGGAACATGAAGACAGGAGCAGAGGGGAGGCCAAAAAACCTTCAGTTTGACTCCACTTTGATCAGAAGAGTTCCCATTCAATTTTCTTTCTCTGAATTCAGACCCACCGGTTCCTGGACCAAGCAGCAGCGGTCAGGGCACTGCCAGTAACACAGAGCCCCTCCGGTGCCTGGTCCCTGCTCTGTGCCCCAGCTGAGCACGGAGATACATTTGGACAAGGGCAGGGCACAGCCTGGTTCAGAGCTTTCTGCAACTGCTTGCACTGCACTGTACCTGAGGTGAATGGACACTGCTGGACCACCCTCAGGAAGCTGATAGTGACTGTACAAGCTCCCATCCCCTAAATCTATACACATGGGAGCCATGGAAACAGGCAGTTAGCATGCTGGTGGCTGCATACAGATGTGTCAGGCAAACCATTTAATGGTGCACATCATAAAGCAAGAGAGCAGTATGGAAATGAACACCCATTACTCCTGACTTCCCAAGTTTGCAGCATGTGCTGCCTGCAGGAGGGCAGGTGCAGGACTGACTGTACTTCACCGCAAACTCATACGCAGTGTGCACAGGCACACGCTTCCCCATACACACAGGCTGTTTTGTATCAATACGGCCACAACATCAACAGGCGCAGCCACAGCAATGGGTATTTCTGCTCGTGCTCCATTGACCATGAGCTTCAAGCATGTTTAGTGCAACACATGAAAAACCATTCTAAAGCAGACAGGAACTGGGTACAGGTTTTTCTGCCCGACCATGGCTGGGCACGGCATGGCAGAGGGAGCAGCCGCCCATTCCCAGCCCAGCCTCACACCATGAGTGGGTCCCCAGGGCTCCCCACGTTCTCATGGCTGTCTGGCAGCAGCCGAGCTGCAGAGCAGCCCCAGCCCAGTGGTGTGGGGATGCAGCACCAACGCCTGCAGGAAGATGCTCTGCTTCATGCCAGGGTCGGTTTGCAACACACGGCGTTATTTGGGCATGAAGTACAGTGCAGCATTTTTCAGCCTGCAGATAATCACAGATAAGACAAGACGGGTCCCCCCCACTGCTGTGCCAGCACCACCACTTCCACCCAAACCCTAGGCTGCATCCACAGCCAGGTTTGCAGGGAACCGACTGCTGCTCCCATTGAAGAAAAGCTCCTTGTTTTCCAAGGCATGTGTCTGTGTTGCTGTTACATGACAAGCTCAGCTACGATTTTCCAGCACAGAGATCAGGAAAAAAAGAAAAAAAACAACAACAAAAAAACAAATAAACAATGCCATTCTTTTGGATTTTTCACTGATTTAGATATTTAGAACAACTTCTAGTATTTAGTATTCCACTCAACTGATTTAATTCTGGATTCTCCAGACACAGGAAGGATCCCAAGACAGCCTCCCTGCTCCCAGAAACAGAACCAAAGCCAACGAGACCATCTTTTCTGTCACATTAAGCCATCCCTCCCATCTTCAGCCCATCTCACGCTGCCGCAATCTCAGCCCCTATATGTACCATCCATGCAGCGCATTCACCGGAGCGCTCAGAACCAAGGACCATCAGACAAGCTTATCAATTAGGACGAGCTTATCAATTAGCACATTCAAGGAGGCTGCCTTTTCCCCTCGGTGCTCAGGCAGCCCGCAGCCGGGATGCAGCCACATGGAGGGGATGCCACCCTCCTGCATCCCCCGTCCCTTTGTAAGCAGGCTGGCACCGCGGCGCGCAGCAAACAATACCACCGGCCCTGTTCAAACAGAAAGAGGATGCAAGCAGGATGCATTTACTTACATGAAGATTCGGTGCCAAACATGGCTGGCCCCAGATGCTGCTATTTTATAAAGGAGAGAAGAAAGATTGGAAGACAGAGGGAGTGTATGAAAGCAGGGATGAGACCGCTACACAGCAGGGGTCATGAAGGCAGACAATGCAGTCCGAGCTATCCAAGCTGCCAGACCCTCCTCTCCTCTCTCCTCCTCTCCCCTCCTCTGCTCCACGCTGCAGATAGCTCTACGTGCCCCCAGAGCGAAGGTCCTTCTTCGGGCAGCCAAAGGCAGGAGCCTCTGTTTTAAATCCAAGAGATAAGGGAAGGCCGGCGTCGCTCCCGCGAGAGCGGCGGGCAGAGATAGGTAGCGGACACCAGATACTGCAATCCCCAGCCCTGCTCTCGGTAAGACAATAGCATAGCTCATGCATACACTAGATGACGTCAGGACACTGCAAAGACTGACTGCTGCTAACCAGAGGCTCGGAGGGGGCTCGGATGGAGCGCAGCAATTCAGATGGGGAATCCTTTGTCACAAAATACAAAAGACAAAGAAGCAGACGTCTATCTCCTTCCCCGACGATAAACCCCCCGACCTGCGCCTTTAACTCTAACTGAAATATCTGCTATCAGTTCACACTTCTCTGCTCAGCTGCACGAGATGCAAAGTGCTTCTTTGCAAACACATCATGCAGAGTAAATCCCGGGGACAAACGTCTGAGTAAATGCTGTTTATGGCATTTTCAATATACAATAATCACAAATTTCCATTGCTAACGCTCTTCATTATCTTTCCTTCAAAGAGAAATGAAAACCCTGAGCCAATCTGCACTTCAAACACCCCCTTCACGTGGCACTAGCCAGCTATCTCATTTACTTAAACCTATTGTCAAAACACAGTGTAGCAGTGCTCTAACCATAGTGAATAAATTACATTAGAAGAAGAAAAAACCCCAAATCACTCTGCTATCAGCGATAAAGAAGCATCCTAGCAACCAAAGAACTATTTTACTTCTTTCTTTATTCCTTTAAGCCATCCAGATTTAGTGTTTCTTAGTCTCTGCAAGTGCATGTTTTGGTGTATTTTTTGCATATTGAGCATATTTTTTCTGATATTCAGTAATTTCAAAATGTTAAACTGTGGAAACAAAGGCTTCAGCTGACTCCTTCCAATCCCACTGCAGACAAAAGGCACTTCCATGCCTTGCACTGGAAGGAGCAGCAAAGCAGTAAGCTGATGTGCAGAAGCTTGCAGATATCAGGGGTCATCTCTCAGCATGGCAGTCCAGATGGGGCACAATGAGGAGTTTTTAATGAATCTCACTGAGCAAGTACATGCAGCTATAACCAAAGACAGAAAAGCGCTGCCAGTGGCCAACAAGAAAGGAAATAAATGCGAGTCCATTAAGCAAAGCACTTAAAGAAAGGCTACCCCCTATTTCTGATCTTTTGCAGTTTATCCATTACCAAACGCTCCCACCGCTCTGTTGGCCAGGGGTTTTTGTGCTGTTTGCAGAATGCACCATCTCACTGTGGTAAGCAGGCAGGGAGAATGGGTAACAGCTAACCCTGGAGGCACCTTCCATTGGAACATCTCAACACACTCAAATCACTGGGGAACTGCTAGCCATCGGCAGACACTGCTGCCCTAAGAGCACAAAGGAAAACAGTGCACAGATCAGAACCACGGGAGCCCACTGGCACCTCTCTGCTCTCAGTGAAGGGCAGAGTGGGTCCAGTGCATGCCCAGCAATGGCAGTGTGCTCCTCCCAACAGCCCTGGGCCATGAGCAGAGAAAGAAGGAGGACAAGAAGTTGTATCAAGCCCCATCTCCTTGCTGAACTTGTACAAAAGGTCAGGGGCAAAACACAAGGCACTTTGAGCTCTTCTCATGGTCACCTCTGCTGGCACAGAATGCTCCTTGACTGTTTCTCCACTCAGCTCCTCAAACAGCCTGTGTGTGTGCTGCACACACCCCAAGAACATTTAGTCCTACCAGGCTTCTGGAAGCATTTAACTGGAACAGAGCAATGGGAGAGGCCATACCCTGGGGTGAGACATCATCTCATAACACGCTGTACAACGGGCAACTTTTCATCTCCCCACTGACAGACGGACACCTGAGCATGGTGACTCAGATCAACCCTTAGGCAATGACTAACCAGATGTCTTCAATCTGTTCTTAAACACCTGAAGTAATGACCTGGCACTTGAAGTAATGACCTGGCTGCTGAATCGCAATTAACATTTCCAGACATAGTGTGGGTGCTCAGCACCATTAAGGCATGTCCAAATTATTCCTGCTCACAAAGCTATCGGTGGCACAGGACCATAGTTTGGCTATTCCCAGAATTGAAGCAGTTATTTTGACTACTTAGGGCCAGTAACACCTCCTTTAACTGCAACAGTTTGACAAAAAGCTGTGGTGTGTGGAGGCAGCAAGCCTTCTGGCTCAGTTTTCAAGTAACAGAGGCAAGCTAACAAAGCCAACATGTCTATTACGTGCCATGCCTAAGGCTCCCAGCATCTTTAAAGACCAAACATTGGAACAAAACCCCTAGTGTTAATGTACAATGGCTTAAGGATAATTTTAGTTCTGATGAGCAAATCTGACCTTCCCACAGCATTGTTTCCAAAGAAGGTGCAAAACCTAAGGGCTGGCCAGTGACAGCCATGCAGGTGTCAGAGAGCCAGGCCCACTACCAGGTTCTCACTGCATACGTGGCAAACCACCCCAACAGCACCTGGGTAAGACATTCATCATACTCTGGTTCACTAGCATTACTTTTGCCAGGTCAGTGCTTTACACTGTGGAGGAAGCAATGCTTGACAGACCTGCACCAAGATTCTTTATCAACTCTACCAAAAGCACTTAGGAAATAGGTTTAATTTTACTACCTCCTGCTTCATACAACCACAGCCATACAGTTAGATTAGTTAATTACTAGAATTTAGAATTTCTGTTTCCTATTCTGAGTTTTGCTGTTGGTTTATTCTGCAAAGAAGGGTTAACAATTTTCATCTCTTCCTATGAGAAAGTCTATCTATCCTACACAGCTGTTCAGATGATGTAAACTAGCATACAGAGAATGTCAAAGGAAATGTGCAAGAATTATCATTGTTATGATCTTCTCACAATATGCCCAAGACATTGTTCAAGCATTAGATTCGTTTACAATATAACTTCCATACATTTCTCTGCAAGCTAGCTATATTTAAAGCAGCAAATATATATTCGTAGTTCTCTGCTGTACATTCATATTTTCCAGAGAAAGGGATGTGCTTCTCAGCTACTAGTACACTTTGAACAGATATTACTTATTTCTCAATTTACATAACAGAAAAAGAAAATATCTATTTTGTTAGTACGAGAGCCTAAACATTAAACAATAGCTTGACTTTTAATAAAGAAGATGAAAAATTAAATGTTAATTTTATATGGACATAAATTTCTGCTTCAGAATCACTTCTCTCAAGAAGAGTGGAGGCAGGGAAGTGAAGACTACTAACAGAGGTAGACTTATATAAGTGCTTTACTCTGATCCATTACAATAGAAACCTTTGCTCTCTCTTGTTGCTAGAGAAACATTTCTTTTTGAGCTTAATCCTCTTTTCCACGAGAGAAACTTCAGGAAAGGAGAAGGAATCCACGGCACCTCTGAGGTGTCGGATTGAGGCTGCTCTCATGGGAGATCCCACCCCACCTCCACCACAGCATAACTTCCACTGTCCCCAAAGATGAGTAATGTTTGTCGGTTAAACTCTGCCTTACTCTGCAGCTGCCCTGCTCTGTCAGTTTTTTTAGGATGTTACAAAATTTAAGGCAACTGACATGCTTTAGGAAACCCATGAGTGATTACGCGTTTAATCTGTACATCCAGCAACCACTGAACTTACTTCGTCTCTATGAAAGTCAGCTCTCTCCTAATTTGGAGGTAGGCTACCCATCACCTCCAGCTTCTCCAGGTTTTGTTGCCTCCAGCAACAGCTGACAGCAATTACTGATCTGTGTGACACCAACTGTAGCGACTTCACACCAGCAGCTCAGTTCTACCGTGCTGCTCTCACTTTTCCTTCTTAAATGGACAGAGGGAGAAAATACAATGAAAAAAAAAACCTGTAGGTTGAGATCAGGACAGGCAAATCACTCACCAATAACCCATACAGGCAAAACAGACTCAGTAAAGAAAGATGAATGTGATTTATTGCCCACTGATAACAAAACAAAGCAGTCAGAACTGACACCAAACTAAAAACGCCTTCTCCCATCTATCCTCTTCTACCACTTCCCCCAGAGTGGGCTGCAGTCAGTCCGTAGCACCTCATTTTGCCCATTTCTGTCCGTCCTCAGCTGATCCAGTATGGCCTTCCTATAGGTCCCAGGACTGCTCCAATGCAGCTCCACACCATGGAGTTCACCCTCCAGGCACTGCTCCACACAGGTCCCCCGCTTGCAGGGGTATCCACGGCCATATCTCCTTCAGGCCACATGCACTGTCACACCATCCAGGGGATGGCCTGCTCCTCCATGGGCCTGTCATAAGCTGCATGGAGCTGCTGGAGCACCTCCTGCCCTCCTCCTGCCCTGAGCTCGGTGCCCGCAGGGCTGCTGCTCTCATTTCTCCCCCCTCTCTCCCAGCTGTGCAGCGGTTGTTCTCTGGCAGCGGCTGGGCCCTGTTGGAGCAGCTGGGGCTGCTCTGCTCTGGCATGGGGCACTGTGGTGCTACCAACACCTTGCCATGTAAGCCCGATACACCAACAAAATACTGTGAGGCTGTTTTCCAGGCTACGGAGAATAACAGAGAGCAATGACAGCACACATCACTGAGCTGCAGGTCCATGACTTCAGAGTTTCTATGGCCTTATTTTGATCAACTTTTCTGGCACTTAATTAGCTCCAGTAAACATATCTCGTGAATAATTCATGAGTATACTGGGGAGAATCTTCATTACTGGTACAATTTCACTGTGAAGAAACATCTGATATTCGTCATTTCTGGAAACAGAAGAACTCTCCCAGTGCCCAGACCAGCAACTGAGAATGGAGATGCCTGGTTCCCAAGAGGCAGGACCACACCAGGAGCCAGACTGCCCAGAAACTGGGCCAGCAGCACGGTGGAAAATATCCCTGGATATCTGAGCCATTCCCTCAGTTCCCTTATTTCACCGGCACAGAAAGGAAGGAGTGAGCTGGCAGAGAAAAAAATGCCCAGGTCTCTAAACTGATCAACATACGAAGCAGAATTTAGACCAGAGCAGCTTCCTGACTACAGGACTGGTTTTATTATTTTTTTCTCTTTTGCGCTGGTTTTTCAGATATTTCTGTATAGTCCATATTGTGTTTATGCAACCCATTTCACATAATTCTTTTTCTGCAGCAATTTTAGCCAACTAATGCATCAAAGACTAAGTTTTTGGAGCATGCACACACACAAATGATAAGAAGAAGTGAAGAATACATATTTCATTTTTCCACCAAAAATGTTCTTATGTCTTTGTTGGTCATAATCTGAGATAGAAAGTCCAACTGATAGATTTCATTTTTGAAAAGAGATATGAAATGAGCCATAATAGAGCACTGTTATATTATTGTAGAATTTTTCAACTTTAATTCTAAAAAAAAACATCTTAGCTTCAGCACTGCTCTTTACATGATTATTGCGGTCTGTTTTTTTATGGGAAGAGCTCAGCAATCAGCAGAGAAGTTTCCTGTGCTCTGCATCCCCCAGGACACTCTTCTGGAACACTCTTAATGGACACAAAGCTCTGGCATTTAAGAAATGGCAGTGCTCTGCACACAGAGAGCTTTATGTAAAGAATACTGCATATGAGAGAGAAGAAAAAAAAAAGAAAGGATTAGCCCAGCGCAGGCATTTAATGCTAGGATAAGGCTGAAGCTGTGGGTGCCAGACAGGCATCTTGCTCTCTTCACGTGGCTCAGTGTTTGCTCCTCATTAGTGTCATTATCTAAATGAAATCTCAAATCTTAGGTTCTATCTTCTGCAGGTGATAAAGCCTTGAGACCCTAGGCAATAAAATCTAATTTTCCTCCAGTAGCCCCTGGACTGTACTTGAATTGCTGGGGTCCACTGACAGAGAACAAGAGAGTTAGAAAGGTACTCCCACTCCCCACAAAAAAATGATAGAGATTCAGTCTGCCATTTTCTACAACCACTTCCCTTCCTATAATCAGTGTGAGACCGGAAAATTATGCAGTATTATCTAATAAATGGCAGAATATATCTCATCTTCTGTACAGTACTGTCAAAAGATAAGGATGATGACTCACCTCTTTTTCATTTCAGTTTTCTTGGTTTTGTTTTCAGTTTGGTCAGTTTTGTTCTAAACACAGAACAATACCCAAAAATATGTAGACAGTTAACAACACAGTGGGACTACCTGCTCACTGTGTGCAAACAACATTTCAAATCTAAATTAAATGCATTAGTTTTCCAATAAGATCAAGTCCCAGGCCTCAATAGAGCATGACTTCATTAAATTCTGAGAGCCAGTTTTGTCCCAAACACATTCAACTGTGTGGTGAAACAGGGCCACGGCTGTATCTGAAAAATGTACCAGCAGAACACACCACCTTTTGTTATGAGCCAGGAGAGCTTGAAAACAAAGGAAGCAACCAGCAAGCACTGTGGTTAAATCAAACACATTTCATTAAACAACTATTTATATGCATTTTAAAAGTAGTAAAATATTAGAAGATGAAGAATGTGTATTTTCTACATTGAGGGAAATGCCTGAAATATTTTGTGGGGTTTTTTGTTTTTTCATCCTAAAATTAGGGTCATTTCCACAGATCTGTGCCAAAGGACTGCACACATGTACATGCAAAAGTTTCAAATGTACGAGTGAGCAGAGATGGATAACAAATTAAAAATAGATTATAAACAAACTAGCATTTTTAATGCAACTCTGAAGGATGAGAGATTAGGATTAAGGCCTATTCATAGTAAACCACATGCAAACTGGTATCAGTGAGAACATGTGTGCCCCAGAAAAAGAAAACACAAAAATATCCAATTTATATGCAAAAACAGTGAAAAAGAGAGAAGGTTTAGAACAGTAGTAAACACTGCCAACACAGCATTATGATCCATATTAATAATGGTGACTGATCTAATGCCAAAACTTCACAGCTAGGACTAAGTTTGGTTGTTGAGAGAGGAAGATTAAATTTAAATTAATTCTCAGTCTGAATAAACATGGGAAAAATGTTAGATTTGACTTTACAAATAGCAATTGTACGTACAGGAAAAATTAAGGACTTGTAAGTTTACAAGGGAATACCCACAAGACAGTACAAGAAGGTGTGTGAGCTATTTAGCACAGCATTCTGAAGGAAGTAAGATTCACATGGACACGCTGTGTGTGTGCACAAGTCCCTGCTTAATAAGTGGAAGCATCATCCACAGCAACCCCACTTTGAAGAGGGGCAGGAGAAACCAAGCATCCTGCGTGCTGAGTGACAGAAAGTAATTAGGTAGGGAGGAGATGACTTATAGAGGTCTCTACTGCATGAGAGAGTGCTGTGCTGAACATGTATCTTGCATAAAAGAGTTCACAGTGTAACCAGGGAAAAACTGTTTTATTCATATTTTCCTATGTGGATATCTGTGTGCATTATGCTGGCTAAACTGACACTGCAGCCCTAAGTATAATGCAGTTGTGCGGTCAGTTATGAAATGAAGTCTACTGGAAACCAAGCTTCATCAGTGCCACTGGGTGAACCTCCAGGCATTTAAGGATTTTGGTTTTCCCAAGGCACAAGATTTTGGTAGCATCACAGCCTCTGGTTCCATGGGGTCCAGTCAGCTTCCAGGCACTGCCAATCTAGCAGATAGGTACATGCTTGAATAACTCGATAAACAGAGGTTTTCTTGAGGAAGAAGACCCTCTTGTAGGAGCTGATGAAACAATCAAAGCAGCTGCTTTAGAAATCTCATTTGCACACACTGCTGCAGGCCCAGATGCCCACCTCAGACACAGACTGCAGGCTCCAGGCCTGGATCTTGCCGCAGCAGCTTCATTTGATGTACATTCAACAGCAGAATGGTAAAAACCTTCCTGGAAAGACAGAATTCTCCAAACTAAAAAAGACTTTTCTGGATAAGTGCCAACCTGAGGAGCACACATTAGATGAAGAATCTTCCACCATAGTGCTTAAGCGCTGTCCCACCGGTTTTGAGGGGAAGTAGGCTCTTAAATTTGATGGACACCTTGGAAATGTTCTCATCAACAAAAAAGCACTAGAGAAAATGTCAGGCATTTAGTCATGGTAACAGAAGGCTTTCCTATATAGTTAGAGGAAAATAAGATTGGAAAGAATGGTGCCACCTGCCTTCCTCGTGGCAGATCCAGCTGCACCAGCACCCTTTCTGCCATACACCTGTCATGAAGGAAAACTGCATAAGCTCCGAAATTCTGCTTCATGTGGGAATTTGCCTTTGCAAGGACTGCTTTCATGAGGAGTTCACAGCACCTCTTGGCTCAGAGGGTTCCCTCAGCAAAAACACCCTGCTGCCAAAATACTGACAAACCTTAGTAACTACTGCACACACCTACCTCCTGCCCAGTGATGGTTTGATACACAACATGGTGGTAGAAGCAGGACTCTAAATGGGTATGATAATTAGCAGCATGGCAATTTAGCAGCGGCTAAATGACCAGACATCAACCCTATTCAAGTTTCTAAACAAACTGTAGGCATCCCCATGAGCAGACTGCACTGTGAAGGTCCAGCGAGCCTACAGCTCCCTGCCAGGCCTTTGCTGTGCCATTTACTGTTGGTGCAAGGTTCCTGAAACCGGGTCCCAGCCTTCAGCATGACCAAGTCACCCAAAGAGCAGGTATTTAACTGAGAGAGACACCTTCTGCTGTGTTCAGCTGCATAAATATCCATGATGCCATTGATTTAACAGTATCTTGATACTTGGAAGCACTGTGCCAAGTATATTCTCTGGCTTCAGCATCATGAAAGATTCAAGGGCTTGTGTCCGGTACTAGGTGGCAAAGAGAGTTTATCAGCTTTATCAGCTGAAGCAGGAAGTCCATGTCGAGCACAGCCTTTGCAGATACACAATGAAGATAAAATCAGCAACAGTCACTTCACAGAAGAGAAGTCTCCCTCGCAATCAGACATTCCTCCTGCAAGTTAAAGCACAGAGACACATTCCTTTCAAGCTGAAGGCTTTGTAGCCCTTTTCACATACTGCATTTATTTACTCAGCCTACCTAATCAGTTGTCAAACCAGAAAGAAGTGCTTCAGTAGCAGAGCATGCGCATACGACACGTCCCCCCCCTGCCAGCTGTAGGGTGAGTACATCGCCGCCTCAATTCTCCATATAACAGATCGGTCTTCAGATCACTGTTGGCTCTTCTTAGCACTGTGTGCTGTCAGTCAGTATTATTTACCCACTTCAGCCTCTGGCCCTGTTTACACTATAGGCAAGTAGCGTTTGACACCACTTATCCTCAGTAGAACACATTCTGGTTGTCGGCCAAAACAAATCCCCAAGCAGAAAGAACAATCTGTCCCTGCACCAGGGCTGAGGTTGGTTGGCTCCCATCACTGGGGCCGCCCCACAGGGCCCAGCAGGCACCTGCAGGGCAGGGCTTGCATGTTCCCTGCTTCTACATTTTAGAGAAACAGCCTGAGAAATATATCCTGTGCACATAGCTTCTGAAAACTCTCAAGAGGACTGGAAGAAAATGTATTTTTAAATAATTTACATGGACTACTTTCTTCAGCTCGCAGCAAACATCACTGGAAATAATGCACATGGGATGAATGAGGTCCAGTATGGCCTCCTCCCTGCTCTCACATCTGTTTATAAACCAGTAAAAACAGACTTACAGGCTTTATTATTCTTCTTGTTGCTAACTATCTGCTTGATTGAAAGTGAAACAAAAAGATAACTTTCTGAACACATTGTAGGCAGGGAAAAGCAAATGACTGAGTGCTTTAATAAGGATATATGATATCCAACGTCCAATTATGAGCATACAGCTTCCTCTGGCATGTGGTGCCAGTCCCAGAGAAAAGACCTCAGTGGAAAGACCAACTATGTCTTCATCATGTGCTCAACATGCCCCTTATTCCAAATACCTTTTGCATGTCTATGGAGAGGGAGTTAAGGCTCTTCTGGAACATTGTTTTCATTGTATACAATAAGTGCTTCTAGCCAGAGCAATTCTTTTTGCAAAATATTTTCTATGAAAAATAGTTCACTTTGTTCACGTTCTGCTCTGCATTACTGATGCAAATGAAGGGAATGCACATGTGAATTTGTATTTCATCGGCAAACTAACCCTTCACTAACTTTCACTGTCATGAAACAAACCCTGCACCAACTTTCATTGTCATGAAGCAAATGTCAGTAACTTTGCTTTGCTTTAAAATAACTCAGAAGATGGAAAAAAAAAAAAAAAGAGAGAGCTGCATAGCACCGCTTGTTGAAATGTGCCCTACGTACTTTGATAACTGCCCACGCTGATGCACGTCAGGTTGCTCCAGACAGACATGTGCTGCACACTCACTGTGGAAGCCAAAAGGGAACTGGAACATTTTACTTGCAAGAGCCATGGTAAGAGCTCAGGTCAGCCACAGTGTTGATTTACATGCAGTGTAAGTTACAGAGCCAGGAGATGTCTTCAGGGCAGGAGCTTTCTGAAGGGCAATTTCCTGCTTAACAAGCTAGAGTTAAAACATCTATTTTCTCTGTAATGTGCCTTTTTAATCATTCTTGTTTTTCCTTATTACTGACTACTTAAAATAGAGTGATTCAGTAGTTCATAACAGCCAACGGTAAACACAAAGGAAAAACTAATCAAACAAAAACCTGCAGGGCCAGGTAATGGATATTGTGGACAGTTCTCTTGCAAAAAGTCATGGTGAAGTGGCAAATCACCTTCTAGGGGTGGCTGAAACAAGAGCAAGACAGCTGTGCTAATTCAAGCCAAAACACAAGTCAGTCCTTATTCCACCTACCCAGCCATGGCCAAGCTTGGCTCCCTGGCTATTTGCCTTAGCTGAAAATTTGAAAGAGGCAACTGAGGCTTTGATTTGAGGCATGACTGACCTCTGAAGAAAACAGGACCTTCTCGATCCAATCTTTGTGTTTTTTTTCCTCCAGTCAACAGATTAACATACAGTTAACAAATTAACATACTGTCGGCAACAAACAAACTTCATACTCTTTAAGATACATCAACTTCAGCTCAGGCTCTACATGGAGCCCATTGTTTATTTTTCTTACTCAATCAAATAATTCCATACTTCTGCTGGTGATATTGAGCCATAGTTTCATTGTTTCTGCAGCAGCCAACTATGATTTTCTGCATTTCTTAGCACAAGAAGTTCCCCAGATCAATGTCTACTAGAACTTGCTCAGTGCACTTTGGCAGCACATGGCTGTAACCCAGGACTGTTACTTCACAGTGAGCAGCCACACTCTCACAGGTTCCTTACAGCCACCTTTGGATACTCTCCCTCCAGAGTAGCATTTGGGGAGCCCCACTGCCTGGGGACGGATCTGGGAACCCCATACAGCCACTGACTGCCCATGCATGCAAAGTCACCAGTGATTCACAGCAATCTGCCACCTGTACCAATCTGACGTCATGAGTTCCCATTTATTCCAGTGCAAAACCACCTCTTTATAGGAGGAGTATCTTGACCTTTTGCTAGAATACTATTACTGCAGCAAATGATGTGGTCATGATCTATTTAGCTAAATGTATGGCCTTTGGCCACTTCTGTACCCCCACACCAACAGTTCTAATGTTCTCCGAACAGTCAGAGCTCAGTCCTTGGCTAAAATAATCCTTGGATATCAACAGATTACATATGTAAGATATTCCTTTAAGATAGTTTTTGTATGAAATATAGAACACCATTTTTCAGTTCAAAGATGGCTGAAGTAATTTCTGAGAACAGCATGAAAAGAAACTGAAGATTCTCTAGTTTTAAAGATGCTGTTTAACAACAAAGGCCCCACAAAGGTGATCTAGTGCAGTCTGAATTCTCATCATAAAGGAAAGCACACAGGGCACTTTTCACTCATTCTAACTCTTTTGCCTTTTTATTTATGAATGGGTTTTGCAATGAATTTGCTGGCTTCAAGCTGGTAGTTTGGCTTTTACCCTTTCCAACTCTCATTTAATTGCTCCAACTCTCACAAAGAAACCATTTCTCTTTCTGCTTCCATCCCACACTTTTCACACCCTTCCTACATCCTGCACAGCTGATCAGAAGAGGTGGCCAGCAGAGCGCTATGAGTCTCCCACCATCTCCTACACCTACAGCTGCCAGCCCTGGTAAGGGCTTCCCCACGTTGCCAATATGATCTGAAAGCTTCACACCCTACCAGAAGGAGCTGGGTTGTCAAATGCCAAACCACAGTGCAGTTCTGCAGCAATACATGTCAGCTCTCCCATATGGTGAGCACCAGTCCTTTCCACAGACGTGAGTGACGCTTTGCAAAAGTTTTCCTCCTCATGCTCTTACTCCTCACGGATTTCTAGTCCAGACACATTTTGTCTGACCAAAGGAAGGAACCAGTGATAGTTCAAGGGAAGGGGCACATGCACACAAGGTCTAGAGAGCCTTGATCAAGCCCCATCACTCACCCTAGCCCCAAGATCACTCACACCACGAGCGTCCTTGTATACCTCAAAGTCCACCTCCCCCACCCCAGAGCATGCAGTCACTCCAGCACTCAGCCCCATTTTCTGGCACAGACACAATATTGCTCCCCTGTCCTTGTTTGAATACCACAGCACACCCCAAATTCCAATGGCAAGGGGAACTGACTATCCCCTATGGGTTGCCACATATATCCAAACCCACCCTGTTAGCTGATTCTACCTCTTGAAAAAAAAAAGAAAAAAAAAAAAAGGAAGAAAGAAAAAGCAAATTCTTTGATTTTGCTTTGATGGAGAGCTAGAACAAAAAACAAAGAAACAAAACCACCACCACTGACAAAAAAAATCTGTGCGCTTTTTTCCCTCAAAACCCACCTTAACATCATTCAAAGGACAATAAAAGACATACCTGATATGCTTATGAAAACACTGCATAAGAGACTTTCTAGTGTCATTGCAGCAGGGCAACACAGAGCCTGTCCTAGCGAACAGTAAAGGACCATCAACAAATACTACTGGACTACTGGGGGCGGTGATGGACATGACAGACCAGGGTTACTGCAGAGGTAAGCCAGGGCCTTGGCTGCTGCAGGAATACACTGATATGTGCAGCAGTTTTATCTAAAATCTTTCTGAGACTGAAATGTGGAGCTGCACTGTGAGGAGCAGGCTGTGCTGGAAAGCCAGAGAACTGTGATCAAAGCAAGTCACAGAGAAGCCACTGGCACAGCCAGGACAGGCTGGAGTGCGTTCTAGAGAACAGAAAAATGGAAGGAAGTGGGAGAAAGCTTATAGCATAAAATGGCAGAGACCGTAACCAAGAACGAGGTGGTACCTCTGTGCAGCAGCACTGTGTGAGCCACATCCCGGAGCCAAAGGCAACACCAACAATGAACCTCCTCTGAACCAGCGTGGCTTTCAGAGGGGTTTTTCTCACACTAAGGATCACATTCATTGTTCTGTGCCAGCAACAATATTGCATTGTAATGTCTTGGGATTCTAGCAGACATAAGAAAAAACATTCAACCTCAATAAGCAAGCTCCAAGAAGCAGCTAAAGTAATGAAGAACAATGCTTTGCTGGCTGCTGTCCTACATGGGAGACTTTTTACATATTGACCACATAGCCAAGCACAGCGGCGTGAATTCAAGTGAGAACTGGAGCCCATAAGCAAGGATTTTAATAAACTTCAAAAGGTCGATGATCAAGCAACCAAGCTTTACCTTACCTAATAGGTAAGGTACCTCAAAGGAAAGCTGAACAAGGCCAGAAAACAGATCAGGCTGGGGGGAGAAGCCTCATCTGAGCATTCAGGCAAGAATGGTCGCTCACCTGCTACTTCATAACAGACATCAAGGTGCCCATGCTGCTGACATGGGATGTGTGGCCACAGGAGCACCAGGCCTGTCTGGCCTCGCTGCCCTTCCTTCCACCAGCACCATGCCCTGTGCCTGAGCCTTACGGATACACGTGACCAAAAAATTGAAAAGAAAATAAACAATGTAGTGTAACTCAAAGTGCTTTTTTTGACCTGTACAGTCTCACAGATCCATCAACAGGAAGTGAACATGGTGATGTCTATGCAGACAACAATACTGGCTTCACTTCTTTTTCAAAAACTAATAGTTCATTTCAAACTAATATCATTTCAATCATTTTTCAGGATTGGGGTTTTGTTTTGTTTTTTAAGGTTTCTGCCCTTCTAAGAATTGGATTCTTATCTTTAATGGTCACTCATTTTTCTTCTTGCACATTCTTAAGGCAATCTTTCTTCACATTCCAAGCAGAACAGGATTTCACAGCCATTCTGCTTTCCTTTTGGTTGGGGAGCACTCTGAGCTTTCTCACAATCATTACAGCAGAAAAGCTTCAGCCGACACAAAAAGGAAAACATAAATTATGCTATGACAGCTTTATAAGGCTAATTCTAATAAATATTCCTCAGTAGGCTTCTATTCAGTGTTTCTCTAGAACAGCTACTGGGGATGTTTCTGCTGGAAGTATTTTCAGTTGTAGCAAATATTTAATGGGAGTGCAAGGATTTCAATGCTCTTTCATTAGGTAGGTCAGGACAGGGCAGCAGGGCAGAAGAACAGGGCTGACGAGTTTGAGCACTGGCCTGGGGCAGGGTAGACCATCTCATAACAGTTGGATGTAATTTACTTTTCTCACCTGAGATAACTCCCAATCAGACTTCTGTCAAAGCTTCCGCCCCGGCTCTGATCAGCTTAAATCTCCTGTGGGCCAGACAGAGCAGAAGGCTGGAGATGAGTCTCCTGCGCTGGAGGACCAGAGCTACCACACTATCAAGGCATGCATGCAGGCCAGCCAATGCAGCCTCTGGAAGGGTCTTGTTTACCCTAGCACTGTTTCAGTGGTTTATTCATGCGCACAAGGAGTTTGAAAACACCACTCAAAGTACTTTCTACTTCAGCACAATCTATATATGGATCTCCGCCTCACCCAAGCTACTGCCTCTGGATTTTTATTGAAAATAACAACAGAAAAGTCCATATTGCTGACAGAAAGAAATTATGATTCTGAAAAGAGCAACTTCATGCCTTATCCATATGAAATTATGTATACAGTGATTGACTTGTTTGACTGAAACTCTTAGGAACCCAAGTGTCCTTTTCAAGAGGTAATCGGAAACCTTTTTTTCAACTACCACTTTTGTTGGAAAAGTCAAGTCACTTCTGAAAATAGGATTCAGACACATGATGACTTGAAAGGAAATTCAAAACTGTTTCAGATGAGATGATAGGCAGCCTGACAGCTCACCTGTATTATCACTGACCCATTCTTACATTGTTTGTTACCAAAGTCTCTCACTGCTGATACTCAGGTGAATGCTGAGGAGCCTGAAGAGGTCTGTATCTGTGCTTGTTCAAACTGCACTAAGGTTGTGAAGGCTGAGGATGACTACTGGAAGCTGAAGGACAAGGTCCAAAAGCTAGAAGTGCCTGATATTAAAGCCGGCATAGAAAACTGGCATAGAAAACACTGATAGATGAATGAAGAAATGTTACACCTGACATGGGACATGTCAAATTATGAATTTCTATCCATAGGCTGAATCCATTTTCTGTACCATGGCTTCAGCACACAAAATAGCTTAGACTCAAAACAGCAACTTAAAAAAAAAAAAAGCTAAGAATTAATCTGACAGTAGAATTCTACCCCCTTCATGTATCAGCTCTCCTTTCCTGGTTATTTATATGGGCCAACTTTCAAAAGCAGTGAGAATGACTTTTGTTTTCCTTTATGCACGATGTGCCCAGCCAGCTGGACATCTCCTCCAGCTCTACGTGAAATGCCTTTCAGCCAATCTCTCTAGACTTTTCCTTTTCAGCTCAAGCACAGAGTATCTGACCCCACCCCTGCTTTTCGTTGTGAAACTGGAGCATGCCCAACATTTTTTCCTCAGTAGACAATTTATTTTTAAATCAATGGCTAAGAATGCAGCATAACATATCTTAAAACAAATGTTCTTAGTCATCATTTCCACAATATTTCAAATCCTTTACGGGAAATATAATTCAAAAGAGAACAGCAGCAGAATAGAAACCAAAGCTGTTCTACTAGTTAGTGTTCACAGCTCTTAGATTCAAATCTGAGCAATAATTTAAAGCGCATTAATAAAACCTTGAATAAATAGCAACTCTTCTCAACAGCCCTAATAAACAACCGCAGAGCTGTCTCAAGGTACACCATATTTCAGTGGCACATAGCTGGTCTGCTACTGAGCACTGAAATTCTGTTGGCCATGTTAAATGTGACAGGCTTTCCATGTCTTTAGGTTTAATATTTAACAGGAGATAGGCTGACTGACTTCCTCATAAACAAACTCTCATTGATCCCAACTGGCCTGTTCTTGTAAGTTTTTCTCCTCACCCCAGACAGAAAACAGGTCTTTATACCATAACTCACTGTTACTTCTTAAAAGCCCTTCAGACTTGCACAGAAAGTGAGGCTAAATGTCATCTCTCTGGTACTTCTAACAAACTCATTCGCTCCCTGTTCTCTTCCCCACTGCACTGATAAATAAAGGTAACTGGTTTCAGTGGCAGGAAGGGTAGATGTAATGTCAGGTTCAACACTTTAAGGCTTTGTAAATTAAACTTTTACAAATCCCATGGCCATGCTAGCTACCCCATGAATCTGGGATGTAATTTCAGACACAGCCGAGAATTATTTCTTGCTTCCCTCCTTGCTGCACTACACTTTGTTCCAAAAGTGCTTCTGCCACATAATGTAAAAGCAGATGGATCTCTCTGCTGCACTCAGAGATCCTGTAGGTAATAAGATACTGCACTGACTAAATGGATCTCACTGGGTGCAGACAGGAGAAAAAAATAGGAAATATGACTGCAAATAAATTTCCATAAATCACTACATTTCTTCTTTCCTTCAAATGAATTATATTTTTGGCTTTGTTCACCACAATGATCTTTTAAATTCTTTCTACTAAAACAAATTGAAATAGGCTGAATGTGAAATAATAACAATTGCACTTCTGCTTTCCATATGGACTCACTGAGAAAACCACACAACTTAGGTCTGAGCCATCATGGCCAACTATAAAAGCATACGTACACTCACATTGCCATGAACTTTTACCTACTGAAGACAGAGAAATCAGCTACTGACACCACAGAGAGCCCCACAGGATATTGACAAAATAAATGTATTACAGGATAACATCACAAAGAACAGTCAATTGAACTATCATACAGGAATTAAGTGTGAAAAATCCAAACAAAACATAATATGGTCAATGGTCTGACCTGTTTACGTGTTTTCTTTCAACTCCACTGTAAGGTTAAAGAGAGTCGTAAATATACTGTTTTCTAAAGCCAGGTTAATGAAGGCAACATGGGCAGAATTGGAGCATATCTGATGTTAGAGAGCCATAAAAATAATCCCGTAGCATTTGCTGCCCAGCTGACACTGTGGTTTGCTGAACGGCAAGAATGGAATTCCTCTTAGTGCGCACGCTGCACCTGACAGAAAGCATGTGCAGGAACAATATCCATGCTCTTTCTAGGTCTTACACATCCACAGACCAGACTCTGTGTGAGTAACTACTGCATTCAGAGGAGAGAATGTTGCTCTCCATGCTCTCCATGTCACTCGCAAAGATCTTAAACTGCAGTAACTGCAGGACGCTAAGTAAGCAAAGCAACTGTATCAGCAACGTTATTTTTGCAATTAGACTCCCCTTTAAATCCTATTTTTCATCATTAATGGGTGGTTTCTTCCCTAAACAGAAATGTGAGGCTTTTTGTGTTGGCAGCACTGCTTTTGAGAGGAAAATGCTCCGTGCAACCCAGCCCAGCTGGGCTGAACACTGGCCTGCGAAGAACAGAGTGAAACACTGCTCCCACCTGCTTCTAACATCCCTGGGTCTGGGTGTTTTGTGCTACAGCCCTGCAGGGCACAAGTTCCCACCTTATGTTTCCACAGAGTCCAGTAGCCTGGAATCCAGAGCACCAGACAGGGACCACTGAGGCCCAAAGGCACATGTCTCCTAGAGAACTCATTCAACATTCCTGTCTCATACTCTTAAGGGACAATCTATCCAAGGAAACAAAACATAGTTTCTAATCACAAATGCCTTACCTGACAAAGCGCTGAAAGCAGCACACTCTACCAGATGGACCTTATGCAACCTCAACACTCTGTGTTTACCCAAAGCCCCACATCCCTTCTGATTTTTGCCTGTAAAAAGCCCTCCATTCCCACAGAATTTCCATTTCCAGAGGATTTCTCTTCTTGCTTTCCGTGCATTTCAGGATGTTGTCTCATTGGGGCGGTCAATTCTAATTGCACGGGGAGACCTAAAGCTAGGGCCCTTGTATGGAAAAGCTCTTGTGTTCGGACCTCACCTGACTGTGCCAGGACACCTCCTCTGCCCCAGCTGCCCATGAAGCATAACATCTGTGCTGAAACCTAAGTGCTGCAATCCAGAGAAGAAGTTACAGCTTTAAATGGTCTTCGTACACCAAAACAGAGTTAGTGACTGTATAGGGGGATATTTCACACACGGTCACAAACGTGTCTGAGAGCTCCTGGGCTTCTTACTTGCTGGTAATAAGTAGAGAAAAAAGTAACAGTGATTTCTGAAGTTGGTGTTTCTTGTTAACGCTGATCAGATGAAAAATTGTTAACAAAACCACAGCAGAAAGAAAACGAATAGCTGATTAAAGTCTGTTAACCGGAAGTAGAGCCCTATACACTGATGTAAGTCAGTGAAGTAGGATGTTTTTGAGCATATCTACTGATTTGAAATCTTACCATTTATTCTTCCAAGTCCATAAAAGAAGCAGCAAGGCATGCATAAAAGGTCTTTAATCTTGCCTTTAAAGAAATTTAGTAATGGAAAAATCAATCACATATCTGCGTCATACAAACTGAACAGTCAAAACCACAACACGCTGTCAAGACCTTGTTAAGGGCAAAGCATTCCCATATTTGACTTCACCATGTCAAACTTTCAACATCTGCAATTATCTGCTGTTTTCTAACATTGTAAAACAGCAGCTTTTGTGCTTTGTTGGAAAAGTTTTCCAAAGATTTCAGCCCAACATGCTACTTGTGTTTAACAATCAGACACTGGAAGAAGATTCAATTCCACTTTCCAAGCACAAAAGTCACTTACCACAGGGAGAGGGGTGCTACATGTATCCAAAGAAGAGCAAGCAGGAAGCCTCTACAAGGACAAAGATACTGGCCAGAGCATGAAACACCCGGTAAAGGGATTCTGCACAGCTGAAGGAGCGGTGGTTTGTTGGTTTTCTCTTTTTATTTTTATTTTTTTCTGGCAAGCTTACCTAGCCATCTTGCTACTTCATCAAACTCTGTGGCCTCTTCATAGCAATCTAGACAAGGAAGACATTATGTTGCTCAGACTTTGCTTTCAATGCCTTGAAACTGGCTTTGAAACAACCTAGAACATGGTTATTCTCATATGCCCATCAGCTACTGGCGTGGTCCACCACAATGAGTGCCCCCTTCACTCACACCAGAGAACGAGTAGCATCCATTCACATACACCTTTCAGCCTTCCCCAGCTTGTAGTTTGCCACCACATCCTTATCTCCAAATTGGAGGGATGTGGATTTGATGGGTGGACCACTCGATGGATAAGAAACTGGTTGAAAGGCCGCAGACAGAGGGGGGTCATCAATGGCTCCATGTCCAGATGGAGGCTGGTAACGAGTGGCGTCCCCCAGGGGTCTGTCTTGGGACCGGTGCTCTTTAACATCTTTATCAATGACATTGATGATGGAATTGAGTGCACCCTCAGTAAGTTTGCTGACGACACCAAGCTGAGTGGTGTGGTTGACACGGTTGAAGGAAGGGATGCCATTCAGAGGGACCTCGAGAGGCTAGAAAGGTGGGCCCGGGTGAACCTGATGAGGTTCAACACGGCAAAGTGCAGAGTTTTGCACTTGGGCCGGAGGAATCCCAGGCATCCATACAGACTGGGAGGAGCGGTCCTTGAGAGCAGCCCTGTGGAGAAGGACCTGGGGGTCCTGATAGATGAAAAACTTAATATGAGCCAGCAGTGTGCCCTTGAGGCTCCGAAGGCAAATGGTATCCTGAGCTCCATCAGAAGAGGGGTGGCCAGCAGGGACAGGGAGGTGATTGTGCCCCTCTACTCTGCTCTTGTGAGGCCCCATCTGAAGTACTGCGTCCAAGTCTGGAGTCCGCAGTACAAGAAAGACAGGGAGCTGTTGGAGAGGGTCCAGAGGAGGGCCACAAAGATGATCAGGGGACTGGAGCACCTTCCCCTATGAAGACAGGCTGAGGGAGTTGGGCTTGTTCAGCCTGGAGAAAAGAAGGCTGCGGGGTGACCTCATTGCAGCCTTTCAGTACCTAAAGGGAGCCTACAAAGAGGAGGGGAATCAACTCTTTGAAAGGGTGAGTGACAGCAGGACAAGGGGAAATGGTTTTAAGTTGAGGGAAGGGAGATTTAGGTTGGACGTCAGGGGGAAATTCTTTACAGAGAGAGTGGTGAGGTACTGGAACAGGCTGCCCGGAGAGGTTGTGGATGCCCCATCCCTGGAGGTGTTCAAGGCCAGATTGGATGGGGCCCTGGGCAGCCTGGTCTAGCATTAGGTGGGATGATTGGTGGCCCTGCATGTGGCAGGGGGGTTGGAGATTCATGATCCTTGAGGTCCCTTCCAACCCTGGCAATTCTGTGATTCTGTGATTCTGTACAAATGGAATGGAGTGGACCTTAAAGACCATCAAGTTCCACACTCAGGCCATGGGCAGGGACACTTTCCACCAGCTCAGGCTGCCGAGGGCCCCATCCAGCCTGGCCTCGAGTGCCTCCAGGGATGGGGCACCCACAGCTTCTCTGGGCAGCTGTGCCACTGCCTCACCACTCTCTGAGGAAAGAATTTCTTCCTCATACTTGATTTAGACATTATGCTTCTGCCACCTCAAGACTTTCAGAGGAACCTCCAAGCACAAGAAATAATATCTGACAGCATTTTTAGTAAATAATGTTTTTCATTAGCTGCAAGAGCAATAAAATTAAACTTCTGGCCAGTCAGTGCCCTTCTGTTTCCATTTACGGTTAAGAATGCAAAAACTTGACCATAATTTCTTTCCCAAACTTGCCTCAGCCTATTCCAATTTAGGGGCATAATTCAGTATAGTCAAAAATATTTTTAAATAATGTGGTTTATTTATAACCAGAAAAGTGATCTTAGAAATCATCGAAATTACTAGAAGTTACTAAATTTAAAACACAATGACTACATTTTCTTCTCTCCTCATACAGAGCAACTGATTGAAAGGAGGATGCAAGCACTGCTGTGCCCAGATCAACAGAACCCCTCCCTCTGCCACCAGCTGCAGTCAGAGCCAAGGGAAAAAACTATAAATCTCAAACCAGACAAATGAATGCAATGTGAGGAATGGCCAAGAATCTGAAATATACGATTTCTTTCACATACTGCAGTTCGCCTGCATTTTATAAGCACTGCCAGCCTATCTAAAAAAGGAGACTGAAGATGCTGCAGTGGCAGTAAAAACTAAGACTAACATATCAGTGTCGTTTAGGTCTTGTAAGAGTTAAAGGAGAAAGGATGCTTAGGTATATGCAGAATAAAGAAACAGTGGCTAACAAGCAGCTGCTCAATAAAATAAGGGACAGAGAACTGTGCAAGTAAACTGGCTTTCACAAAGTACGTAATTTATTTGCAAAAATCACTATTAAAAGGTGATACTGAAGTCAAGAACCAAGCAAACCCCACAGCTGGAATCACAATGAGAATATCCAGAAAAGTAACAAAAGGATTGGCTTATTAAGAGTTATTTCACATTGCTTGCTACTACATGTTCTCAAAAAAGAAGGCATCACCACCACTCGTCCAAAAAATAAAAATAAAAACCAACCCCCAAAGAACAAACCAGCACTAGAAATGCCCTCAGTGAATCTGTTGCAGTGCACGTTCTGCACGGTTTCTGGAGAACAGCCTGCTAGCACGCACAACAGCCCTGTACCACTCAAAAACATCAAGAACACATTAACAAACTTCTTTACAGACAATAGAAAACTGTGTGATGATTCCTAGATCAAGCTTCAGCATGCATTATGCTGCATTTGAGCAGGAGATCCTCCTTTTCTCCCAGGTTAGCAGAGCAATCCATTACGCTCCCTCCACCTCTGCGAGAGCAGAGCTGTGCTCCAGCAGGTATTTCTGGCTGCAGGTCTGGCGCTGAGCGGTTCTCCTCCCTGAACACCTGTTATCCCCAGTGTCCCTTCCTGGGCAAGGATCTCACGTCTGGGGCTTAACAGCAGAGCAGACAAGTCTGCCTGAGCAGTAGGGGCCGAAACTAGAATGAAGCCAAACAAGCATGCAGGATGTGCTGAAGCTAACTGAGAAAGACAAAGGGAAAGGGCACTCTGTTGGTAGAGAAGACTCTGCTTCCCGGTAGTGGGTGCCTGTCTCCAGCTCCTGAAGCATTATTTCTCCGTCTCCCTTACACCAAACACACTGAATCTGATTATGGGAAATTAATTTTCAGGACAATTAAACCCCATCCTTCCTGCCTCTTTATGTTCAATCAAAGAGCCTTTCGTATGGAAGCAGACAGCTCTTTTGCAAGAACGAGTAGAGGAAATTAAAATAAATGCTAGCAAAAATGCAGTACCTTTTATATTATCCAAACTGGCTCCTCAAGGATTTCCCAGAGCACACCACCATGAAATGGAAGCTGCATGTTCTGCCCCTTCCCACTGAGCTGCATGCTAAAAAATTCACCTAAATTAATTTTTAAAATTGTAAAACAGTGATACATGGATTTTGAATCCTTGCCATCTCATGGTCTGTGCTCTTACACATGCTGCACAGCTCCAAGGGGCCTCTGTGACATAGTTGGAGCAATTCAAATGGAGGGGAGGAAGAGTGAGAGAAAGTTATTGCTGACTGAAGATCTGGAGAGCAAACAGGAACTGGACACTCAAGTGATACTGGATAACACTTGGGAAATGAATTGGCACAGCAGCATTATTGGGCTTTTCCTGTATATACAAAGATAGCATTCAAAATACGCAGTAAGCCTTCCTAATGTTTAATGTTTGCTTATGTCTCAGTTCCAGACGTTACGATGCAATTGGACAAATTCAACTGTTAGAAGTAATTCCTCAGGAGGCTACTTTATAAACATATTGATTGTAATTCTTCTGACCTTGTTGCTATTGTTCAGCAGGGGACGATGCGGTGAACTAAGGAAGGGCTGAGGGCTCACCCACGGAAGCTGTTTCAGCAGTCAGTGCCCTTCCAATTAGCATGTTATTTTATTCCTGTCTGGATGCCTAGCTGTGCAACCCATTGTAGAGTACCTGCTTTGGAAGGGGAGTTGGCTTCTTGAGGTCCTTCCAACACTCTGCATGCAAAAATACAGAAACTGTTTCCACCTAATATGCCTGATGGCAAGCCTCCTTACCTGAGGTAGTCCTTCACTTACCACCACACATACAAATCAATTTAGTAGCCACAGAGCAGGTGGGACCCAGCATTAAAAACAGAGACCTGTCTGTCACCTTGCAACCTGTTCTAAACCATGTCTGAATGCTATCTGTCATCTTCTGTCACTCATACCTGTCTTTGTTCTATCTGGATAGATCAGGCAGAGGTGGGAGCTAGCATTTAGTACACAACCATACACAGCATCAGAACGTCAATCCTGTTGAAATCCCCTAAGATAAACCCTTGCATCCAGCCTCAGTGAAAAAGAAGTGCTGTACACCAGAGACACCTGATATTGAGGAGTCTGCTTTAACTGGGCAGCTGCAAACAGCTGCACACTCCTATTTTCAAATGATGCTATTGTGCATACGCAAAATATCTAAGGCAGTCCAGAGCAAGTACATAAAGCAGACGGAGACAAAACTGAATGAACAGAGACAGACCTTGGTTGATTCATTAAATATATATACATATATAAAACAATCTACTGAACAGTTCTATTAGCAAGGCAGACGTAAGCATAAAAGAAAGATACTGAATTCTTTCCTAGCAAATCCCAGATATAAACGTCAAACGCTAAAAATGAGCAGCTTAAATATTCCTCTTGTATAAAGATGATTCAATAGGGTCATTTTTTCAGTCTTGCATCAGTGTCTGTATTTACAGATGCCTGAATGGCTCAGCTGTATCTGGAGAAGAATAAATAAATACATAAGAGCCACCACCTTTAATCTGTTTGTACATGTACATAAACAAAAAATTGCTCAGAGATGACTCATGAGATCTACCTAGTAACAAGTGGGTAGAAGATAAACCTCCACAAAATGAAGCTAGTTTTGGTGGTCGTATGGAATAAGTCAGCTGCAGTCAGCCTGTGCTTCCAGTGGGCTATGGGAGAGCATCCCTGGCTGCCAACTGTTCTTTCTGAACTGCCCAGTGCGAGTTCTCCTGTATCTCCAGTGGGACGGGCAGCGAGCTTAAATCTGTTTAAGTGCTTCACGAGCTCAAAGGCAGGCAAATGGCTGTCATCTCCTCAGCTCCTTCCATGAAAAGACCCCACTGCATTCCTCAAGTCCCCAGCATGGCAGGCAGATGTAGTTTCCATCACTACTACAACTGATCCAAATTCACAGCGCAGCTTGTTTTGCAATAACCTCTCCAGGTAGCTGAGTTTGAGATATCGTTAGTCAACAGCCATCCTTTTAATCCTTCATTTTTCACTTTCTGTCTGACTTAAAATAATTCAGCTTCACTGCAGCCATCACTGTCCACTTAGTTCACCAAAGCCAAGGACCTGGCTCTTGTGAACCTCACCTTCCAGCTGATCTTATGAAAGCAATCCAGAGGACCACCATACAGATGGGCTTCTGAAGGACAAGGATGTCCTTGTGATAAGGATCACATTTGCCTTACAACTACATCAGTAGCAGGACAACCTTACAGCCCTACTTCTTGCCACAGGTCAGCACCCAACTTCACAGAACCTTCACATCTTCAGCAGGTAATTTGGTGCATTGTGGCCACTGAGAATCTGTGCTTGCACACAGAGGATCCAGCCCACTGACAGGTCTGCTGCACAAGGGTGTACTATGGCATGTGTGTGTGTGGCTGCTAACAGAATAAGATGGCACTGTCAGATGCAAGGAGACCTCAGCTCTTCCAGACAACATTTCAGACAAGCCACTAGCTGCCTCTCATGTCACCAGGTTCCTCCTGTGTCTTTAACAGGATGCCCTCTAGTGCAGAACATGGACTATTCTACTTCCGTCCGCACTACTGCATATCAGATGCAAAGTCTGCTTAAAGCAGTACTGGCACTGCAGCTGAGCCCTGCAGGCTGCCCTGCTAACGGAAGGACTAGGAGAGAACTGGCAAAGACAAAGAAAACCCCTACAAACACTTCTCTTTAACAAAGGCTCATCTGACTGTTCCTATCTAAACAGCAACCACTAGTGAATGGATGCAGACAAACTGCAAGTGCTGTGGGTGCTACTTAGTTCACTGCATGAGAAAATCTGCTGAATTGATACTATAATTTCATCCTCCTCATAAGCAAATAAATCCTTTCTAACAAACTTACCTTCAGCCACAACATGTCAAATAGTCGTGATCTCTGTAAATAAACATGCAGGTTATTTCATTCGTTATGAATTAAGAACAGAATTCAAAGTTCAGATCATTTTCATCTGCTGTCACAAAGTGTTGCAATCCCGTATCAGAGGGCCACATACAATAAGAATAAAGTTGAGGACCTGAATCAGCCAACAATCCTCTTGCTAAACTACAGATTAGGATTCACAGAAGCCTCGCACAGCAAAACCAGATTTATTTGAGCTGGCTTGTGTTTTTTTATGGTGCTTTCATATCTCCCATTAATATTAACTTTTATTCAAAACTGATAACATAGCTTCTTGCAAATCAGCAGCAAGACACACAGGACAAAATCACAGTAACATAGGGGTAAAAGAAGATACTGTGTATATATTATATCATGTATCAGACACTTAATGATTTTCTTAAAGCTAGCGGAGCACTTTCTGGTTTATTACCATGCCTATTATACCAAACATACAAAGAAGTGCATGTTAATAAGTAAAGCAGTGGCTGACTAAAGCAAATAGGAAATGAAACAGCAAAGGTGCTTCTGAAAACATTATCCTGTAGGTGTAATTCCAGACTGTAGATTTAAAGTACACACCAAATAAATTAACATCATAAAACAGAACAGGGAAGATACTTCTAATACCAACTTATTTATACGTAAAGATCAGAGTCTGACAAAAATCTAAAGAGGGAGGGGAAAAGGGAGAGAACAAAGCCCCTGGTTGTCCAGGAGCCAAGGAGTGGGCTCAGGTACAGCTGGTGGAACAAAGCTACAGGGTGCTGCTTCCCTCTGCAAATAAACACACGTCCAAGGAGCAGCAGGGACCATCCTGAACAAGACACATTACTGCCAACTCTGCCACCTTAACACACAGCTGATCTTCCATCCCACCTTGTGCAAGGAGAGGTCCCAAAGGGCTGAGCCATGGGCTCTGGGCACCACAGCTCCCACTCTGCAGAGAGAGCTCTCAGGGAGAAGTGCTTCACGAAGCCACAGTGCTCCTGGTGTTGGTCTCCCTTAAATACTTCACATTAGGTTGGAAAAGAAACCCAAAATTAAACAAGAGAGTTTTTGGCAGGCCTCTCTCTATTCATTCACTGTTTATTATCGATTTTTGTGCCTATGCAGAAGGATCACATGCAGATGTGTTAGAAAGTGTTTACAGTGTATGTAAGAGAGCTAAATGGAATCTCTGTGGGTTCTCTCTGTGTCTGTTTCTCCCTTTGTCTGTGTTTGTTGCCTTTCACAGTGTTCACCCCAGGATAAACCAAAGCTCCTCCACAGCTCTCAAGGTCTACTACAAAGATAGCTCCAGACAGAACTAAGCTCCCTGAGCTCAGGAATGGCCCTGAGGGTTGCAGCTGCCCTGCCAGTGACTGTGCTGGGTCAGCATTTAAAGCTTCAGGTTGGATATCAGGTAAAGGCTCTTCGTCACCAGGTGGCTGGGCACTGGAACAGGCTGCCCAGGGCAGTGGTCACAGCCCCACACTGACAGAGTTCAAGAAGTGTTTGGACAACATGCTCAAACATAGGATCTGATTTTTGGGTGGTCCTGTGTAAAGCTCAGAGTGGGACTCTATAATCCTTATGAGTCCCTTCCAACACAGGATACTCTATGATTCCTGAGCAAATTTACAATAACGGACTGGAGGCTGACCTGATTTATACCAAGAAAGCCTGCCAAACTGGCTTCTAGCAACCTCACTGTAAAGTGAGAGTACAAATGTGCACCAACTCATGCATTTCTGTGGTACAGCAAGGAGAACTCTACCATACCTAGGGAAGAACAGGCCTGTAATGAAGATATTGAAGAATATGCATTTTGGCCCTGTACTGCTAGCTCTCCTACAGCAGTGATGCTGATGCATTTAGCAACAATGTGCAGGAACAGTCCTGACTGACAGAGCGTTTGCAGAGATGTGCGTTTACAGATCTATAATCAGTCAGAACCCTAAATAAAAGTAATCAATAATAAAGATGTTTCATAATTAATAACTGCCTGCAGTAGAATTAGGAATTGTAGATCTACCTGAGCTGCCTGAGAGCAGAACAGTATTTCAGGCACCCAAACTCTCCAGCTGAGTAATTTTCCAGTTACTGGGTTTGGTTCATACAGTATAAATTTGTCATGTTGTTAGAAAGCTCACAGAGTTTAGAAAGACGTGTGGGATGACAACTGATCAAAACTCTTTAAATATAAAAGCATCAGAGAAACTCTGCGGTTCAGGTTTAGACAAGCAGGCTTTTTCTAACACACAGTACCCACTACCCGTCTATATTTAACACCAGCTGCTCTGTGCTGCTATTGGTTCTCAGTTTCGTGATACCTGTGATGTCCCGCAGCAAGACAGCAAATGTGCTCATTTCACATGGCGGGGAGGTGCCTGGGAGTCATTCGTGCTCAACAGACTGCCCTAGAAGAACCTAATGTCAAAAACCTTTATAGGGGCAACACAGTCATTTCATCACGAGGCAGTAGCAGCTCTGCCGACTGCTTCAAAGAGTCCAAAACCTCAACTGACTGGCTCAAAATAACTGTGGAAAGTTACATTATATTTTTATCTCATAGATACTCAGCTATGAGTCAATGCTTTAAAATAAAGCAACATCAGCTCTGCGTACATAATGCACACGAGACCCAGGATGTTCAAACTTTCCCCTTTGCTTTGAGGGAGGACAAAAAGCACAGAAATAAATTCATATTTGCTGAAGTCAAACAGAACTATACCTTAAGAGCTGTCTGAACTCATGCATTATGCATCAAAATAAACCCACCAAGCCTGCAAGATTATTTCAGCACCGTCAAGAATGAGACTGTAAGGTGAGCAAGTGCAGCAGTCTCCAAAACAAAAGGAATCCCTTCTGCACTTTTGAACGTGAACAAAACCGTTGTACACGGAGGAAAAGAAGGCAAGAAAAAAAATATTGTGACAAGAGGAACAGAGGCATAATTCAAAGAGCATAGTGCATTCAAGACAAATTGGAACACACATAAATGATCTTACTGAAAGATGTGGCATTTGAAAAATGAAGCCCAGTAATAAGGCAGTTTTAATAAACTGATGAAACTCCCCCAGCCCATGCCAGAAAGCCTCATATTTCTATATTTTGGACACCAACCCGAGCTATGACACTTGTGACAAAGCAGTATTCTGTGAAACTTCAGAATTCTGAAGATCACAATACATTAAGCATACATTAATGCTTACACATCAATGAAAAACCGGATAAAATGAAAAATAAATAAATCATTCTGGACCAACCAGATGCATTTCTTTATTAAAAAGTTTTCCAGACAAGAAAAATGAGTAGCTCCAAATTACATGGATTTTAGCAAAATATTTGACATGGTGACATAGGAAGTTAGTTGAAGCAGAAGTGGGGAACATAGAGGAACTGGCAAATGGAGAATATTGATGCTTGCCTGGAAGCACCAGGGTACAAGGAGAGGCTACTGTCGTCTGAACCTTCTTGAATATTTTCATTACCAAAACCAGAAGGGCACACGAGAAGACTGGTACGAGCTGCCAACGCAGAGAGAAATGAAACGCTGCTCAGGGAGAAGCAAAGGCCACACAAGCTGCAATGAAATAAAGTGGATACAAATTAACAGTGCAAATTGCAGGAAAACAGCAAGAGCTGCTGCTTGCAGCTGGCCAGCTGCAGGGATAGGAGCACTCAGATGTACTACATGACCACAGCACTACCACCTCCCTCCAAGGAGATGCTGACACAAAAAGGCAATTTAACCACTTAAATACACGGCAAAATATTCTCAGTGGCAGGCGAGAAAAATTGTATGTACAAAGCAGTTAACAGAACCTTATCTTGGAATACTATGTACAATGCTCACTACCCAATTATGAAAGGGATAGAAAACTGAAACAGGTCAGGTGTGACTAGCATGAACAAGGAAATACTGACATTTTATGAGAGCAGACCGGGGCAGTTTGTGGGAGGGAAATATTCAAGTGAATACACTGGGGAGCAATTCTCGGAGCAGCCCCACAGGTTTTAAAGCTAAAAGAGAGAGCACAACTTCACACAAACCAGTCATGACCATATTGGGCTGGAATTAGAACAAGGTTTCTGACCACCATCAGAGCAATCAAGCTGTGGAAAAATCTCCCAGCACAGAAGTTTATGTGAAGGTGGGTAAAACGTGACTAAGGACTGCAGTCAGTGACCCAGAGAGACCTCTCCAGCTCTTAATTTCCACACAATGCAGTTCCTGCATCATCACAGAAAGCAGAGGAATTGGGCTGGGAACTCTCAAGTGAAAATCCCTGCTCCAGGGGAGTGGCTGACAGAATGCCCTGACTGTGGCACAGCCCAAATCCTCGGTCACCAGCCCCAGGTGAATCCTGAAATCCAGGCACCTTGGGATGTCCTGAAACTCCTCATGGGTTGGGTCCCCCTGTCCCATAGTGGCAATAGCTTTAAGGGCTGCTGTTAATGAGCTGAGGTCAGCAGATTAAAAGAGCAGGGTCTTGGTCATTTTCTTAGAGGGAAATTCAAGTTTATATGGAATACAATATCTACTGCTGAGGAGATCTTGCACTTGTATCACTCTTCCTCAGTCCTAACCCAAATGGCTGTATGGACTGGCACAGGGACCCAATACAGGAGCCCACTCTGAGCAGGCAGATGCCTCCATAAAGCCAACCACTGTCATATCATAGAACAGCTTAGGTTGGAGAGGGCTTTAAAGATCATTTAGTCCTCACCCCCTGCCACGGGCAGGGCTGCCACTCCTCAGCTCTGGCTAACCAGGGTCCCATCCAACCTGGACTTGAGCACCTCCAGGGATGGTGCATCCACAGCTTCCATGGTCAGCCTGTGCTGGTGCCTCACCACTCTCTGAGTAAAAAAATCTCTTCCTAACATCTAATATGAATATCTCCTCTTTTAATTTAAAGCCATTCTCCCTTGTCCCATCACTATCAGACCATGTAGAAGGTCGGTCCACCTCCTGTCCTGGATACCCTGCTGTCTCCTGACAGCAGCTGTGCATCAGTGATTGCTGTTGCCCTCTCCCAGCAGGGCTTATCAGGTCCTGCTTGAGGAGCTGCCACAGCCATGTGCAGGGACTTTCCCCTGTCCTCTTGTCCCCTGCACAAGGGGCTGGGGCCAGCTGTGCTCCTGCAGCAGGTCTGGGTCAACCTTCTTTTGGAAACTGAAGGAAATTACCAGTCTGGAACTCTAACGCTGAGGTTTGTGCAAAATCTACCAGGCGGGCATGCTGCTATCGAGTTTACTTCAGAATTAAAAATAGCAGGAGAAAATTCATGTGGAAGATCAAGCGTGCTAATAGATCATATAACTCGCACCAGACCAAGCTATGCTGTAAACAATTTGCAGCATAAAACATACAGGAACTGCCACCAAAACATTTATTTACACAAAAACCAATAATTACAACAGTCTCAGGTTGCACGTACGTTTTCTTGAGAAATTAATGACAGCCTTACAAAATAAACCAACACCAACAATAACATTTCTTGTGCTTTAAATTTGATCTTCAAGAGCCTTGCTGCTGGGCATAAGAACTAACACAGCAGCCTAACAGGCCTGACATTTAATAAGCCAAGTTTATTTCTAGAAAGTGAGCTGGAAATTAAATCTCCTGCTTACAGCTGGCACATTGTACGCAAGAGGAATCCTAAGACGACTGCATTTCATTTTTACCCTATAGCTTTTATCCTTCTACTAATTGGCATATTTAAGTGCACTTAATCATTTCAGCACTGAACTTACCACCGTGATAAATCTCCAATTTAGACTATGCAACAATAAATCTTTGTCTTCTCTTAGCAGCTGGCAAGTTTTGATTTGGACTTTGAATTTAGATCCTCTCCTCAGGCTTAACAGTAACAACTTGTTTGTTCTGCCTTCTGGAGGCATGACATTAACTCTGCTCTTTAACTGTATTAGCGTTGCTTAAGCGCAGTGTTCTCAGTGCTAAAATCGGTTGCCCCTCTATAGTGCCAGCCTAAGAAACACAACAAAACCAATTAGACTGTGCTGGTGGCTTACAAAGCAACTTTCACTCATTAGTATTTACACAGCATCACTGGGCCACGTGACACTTTGCAGGCACAAGGACAAGCTTGAGGTTATAATACAATCTTTCAATAGATGCCTCCAATGCGACAAAGAGCTAATTTAAAAACAGGTGGAAGGGGCCTCCAACAATTAACAGAGGAAGAACTCTCCCACTAATACCTTGTAGTTTGCCAGAGGACCAAGTCAGGTCTTCTCTTTAATTCTTTGACAAATGCCCTGAAAACCTTACGGAAGTAGCTCCTGTAAAAATCTCTAAATTAGATGTGATCACCAAAGAACAAAGGGGAAAACCGTTTCTGGGTGGAGAAGGGGATTCTTCCCTCAGCTTTGCTACAGGCCTCCTGGTAAGCACTCCTGGTAGTACCCTGGTAAGCTGTTTAGCTCCCATCTGTAAGACTTCACACATATTATTATGACCTTTTCAATATAACTCGGGACTTGTGCTTGCAGAACAAATCATGTCATTAAAGATTTGCAGGATCAAAGTCTCATTTCCCCATGCCTTAGTTCTTCCTGTACACTTCAATACAGCTGCATTTGACATACTCGCAGATGCTGGAAGAAGGGCCTCATTTTGTTAAATATAAAACACCTACTTAAACAACTCGCCTTGTGATAAAAGGCCGAACAGTACAGCAGTTGCACCGAGTTGAGAAAGACTGCATCTTCATAATTTCCTGACTACGATGTTTGCTTTTGCAGATTTGAGCCCAGAAGAAACTGCGAGCTCACCCAACGTATGCTGCCACTTAAGTTGCTTTATTTGCTTTACCACTTGCCAGTGAGACAAACAGCTCTTTCTGTTTTACAAGGCACAGCTCAAACACCGAGCTTGTCAGCTGACCCAGCAGCTGACCCAGCAGCACTGGGCCCTGGGGTGCAGCAGGCTGGCACGAGAAGCTGGAACCCCCAGAAGCACTGCAGCCACCAGCACAGTGTACCTGCATGCAGGCAACAACCACTGTCAGCTGTTAGTTGTTTTTTTTTTATTATTTATTTCTACATGACAGCATCTTTACTGCTCAGCTCTGCTTATGGTAGGCCACAAGGTTTCACTTAGTTAGCTCTTTCTGGGACACAGCAGTATTTGTCACACTGACAGCCTTAATACAAAAAAAAAAAACAACCAAACAACCAAAAAAACAAAACACCAAAGCTGCAAAGCCAGAGTACTGCTTGCCATAGTACTTAGGTCCAAATGCAGTCATCTTCAAGAATTTCTGTTAAAAACATACTTCATGTATGAATTCCACTGGACTCAGCTTGCAGTCACCCAGTTTTGTAACATTTGTCTCTTCTGCTTAAAGACAACATTAGTACCTGCTATTTTCTTCCCACAATGTAGCTTAGACTCTGATCAACGACATACCAGTCCTTTATTTCCGTTAGTTAGTGAACTGTACTCAGAATATCTCACAGCAAGGCTTCTTCTTCAGACCTCAGATTACTGTGGCCCCAGTTTGGCCAAACATAACATATGTATTTTGCATCTGAATACTTTGGAAATTGGCTAGATGTTTGCCAACAAGGTTCTGGCTTTCACTCCTCCATAGTTACAGTAAAGTTGCCTCTATGGCTTCTCTGCGGTTAGCAAAACAGTTTGAGCTTCCTTACTCAACCAGCGTAAGGTGTTCTTCATAGACTCTTTGTAGTTCTTCTCAGAGATTGCTGCAAATTTCTGAATCAATTTTAAAAGACAGACATACCATTCCCCCCAAACACTGTTTTGCCTGCGTGGAGGTGACAGCATCCCCCTAATTCCTGCCAGCTGCTGCTCCAGAGGCTGGCACTGCCCCTTGTCTTTCATAGATGGAAACTGACCATGCAGATTTCTGCATTTACACCTTCCTTTCTTTATGAAACAATCACCACAGAAAAAAAAAAAAAAATCAATCTTCAATTTTTCTCTAAATTTGCCATCACAGTCTTTGCACAGCTGCTCAGACAAGTAGAACCAAAGACCTATATGAACAATGAGGCTTATGTTCTTTCAGGATAAATTTACTCTGGTGCTCAATGGGTGCTTTGGAAAATCCCACTACATACATGCAGTTTAAGGAGCACTTCTGAAAATTTTCATCAACAGATGGAGAGTATTAGGCTCCATTTAGAAGCTTACAGTATAACTCAGCAGTCGCCCACCAGCAGTGTTACAGCACATTCACTCGAGATATTATCAAAAACTATTTTGGGGGCTCCAACATATTTCCCCTGAAATGCTGACTGCAAACTTAGAAATTGTGTAATCAGGTGGCCAATTTCTTAAAGAAGCACTTTTGGAAAACCTTATGTTTGTTACAAACTTCACTTTGTTTCCCACATTTTATTACTGACTGAAAATGTAACTTTGATCAAATAAAAATCAAATTCCTGAAGAAACAGCAAGATTTGTAGAAAGCCAATGTTCTCCTGTATTATTTCATGCTGCACTCATTGGGAATTGATCTAACAGGTTGTGTTGGGGCTATTGCCTCTGTTTTACTGCAACAATGCCGTGTTTAGTCAGTGAAGAATTCTGTCATAAATAACATCGCTTTTATTCATTTCCACAAAAATTTAAGGGAGAATCTCCAAGCATACCATGCTGAAAATGTACAGCAGATTTAAACTGTTTTATGTTTGTACAACAGGCTCTTGCATATTAGCCTATACCCTGACAACTTTTTCTTCTCCTTCCCCCAAAACACACACAGAGTAATACCAAGGAAACCTTCTGGTGTTCGACTGTGCAACAGCTACCAACCTTCATTGGGCTGCAACCCATACAGATGCGGACGGAGGCTGGCAGTAAGCAAAACAAGATTTACTTTAATTCCATTAGGACTGTGGGGAAAGTAGGAACAATATTTAGGAAAGACTTCTCTTACGTTCTGAGAAATACAGAAATTAAATACAAATATTTTGGGGTCAAGGGGACAAGTAGCACTGCAGTAAACTGTAGCTGTACATAACTGAAATTATTTATTCTGTGAAATCTATGCATAGAATTAATGCCAACCTTCCCAGAAGCAGTCACAAATTTAAGAAGTTACTTTCAACAGTCCAGTTCATATTAAAAAAAAATAAAAATCAATATTTCACTTTCAGGGAGTTAATAATTTATCCACCTACTTTTGATGGAATCTGAATTTTGCTCCGAGTTGTCTGTTGTCACAACACCACATTCTTTTCTGTAGTTCACACCGTAAACACTCCCAAGGAAACCCATCCTAATAAGGAAAGCTGGCTTCAAAAGGCTAGCAGCAATGCCTGAACCTAAACTGTCCTGCTCCTTTTAAACAGAGAGTTGCTCCCTCATTTTTAATCCATTTGCAACTCCCTGGCCTGTGTCAGGTTAATCTTTTTTCAATCCTAATGCTTAACTTTCCAGGCGTAAATTTACAAGCAGGAACAACCCCCCCGATCACACCGTCAGGATGCCATCGCAGCAGACGCTCTGGGTGACAGCGTGCGCTCCGGGCAGCTCTGTGAGGAGCACGGGGACAGCCCTGATCATTGATTACTGCTCCCTGCGTCCCCAGCCCTGAAGAAGCCGAGGTCCTGGCTCCACACAGGGCCACCCAAAATTCAAACCATATGTCTGAGAGCACTGTCTCTGAACTCAAGTACTTCAGTGCTATGACCACTGTCCTGAGCATCCTGTTCCAGTGTCCAACCACCCTCTGGTGAAGAACTTTTCCTAACCCCCAGCTGCCCTCCCCTGACACAGCTCCATGCCGTTCCCTCGGGCCCTGTCGCTGTCACACAGAGCAGAGCTCAGCGCTGCCCTCCGCTCCCTGTGAGGAGCTGCAGCCGCCATCAGGCCTCCCCTCAGCTCCTCTGCTCTGGGCTGAACAAATCAAGGGACCTCAGCCTCTTCCCCAACTTTGTAGCCCTCCTTTGGACACTCTCTAATAGCTGTTATGTCCTCATATTGTGGCACCCAAACTGCACCCAGTGCAGGAGGTGAGGCCGCAAAGTGCAGTGCGCAGAGGACAACCCCTCCCCTTGCCCTGTGGCCGTGCTGGGCCTGGTGCACCACAGGTTGCAACTGGTCCTTTGTGCTGCCAAAACACACGTTCAACTTGTTGTCATCCACCAGAACCCCAATTATAGCTTCTGGAGAGCAGTATACTGCACCAATGCTGAGTACAGACCTGTAAGATCAGGACAACTAGTAAATGAAAAATCAGAAGGATTACACGAGCTTCATCAGCAGTCGCTGCCACTCCAAAGGCAGCAGATCCAAAACCTGAGAGGAGTGCTCCATCTGCTCACACCTCATCTATTCATCTCCTGCAGTATTCCCGTGTACAGAATCACATACAACTTTCCTGCTTGGTTAAGTTCTGGATAGCTTGGGTAAAATGAGGGTTCAGCGAGACAGATTTACTGCAGTGGTCCAAGTATTTTATTTATCTGAGCCTGTGTTATGCACACATCATTGAATGTACTGTAGCTGGGCCAAATTACTGCAGACCCTGGCTGCCTGAAAAGCTGTCAGTTCTGCGTCTTCAAAAACACTCTTGGATGAACAGAAAGTGCTATCCTAATTTTACAGAGAACAGAGGAACACTTTGAACACGTCTGCTCAGCTCTCCTGCCCGTTCACGCACAAAACCTGGCTGTAACTGAGTAATCTGGTGCTGGCTAGTGTTACAGCACGGTGCACACCAGCCTCTTTCTTCCCCTCTCCAGATGGCTGGCATCGGGCACAGCGTTTCAGGCTCTGGGCTCTGAGAGAATTCTATTACACATAGTCACAAAACCCACGGAATTAAAATCCTCAGTAATTATTTTAGTAGGATCATCAGAATTTAAAAAAAAAAAAAACCAACCATGAAGAACTGTCACAATGAGCAGTTCTCACATGAGGTGATGTACTCCTTGCTCCTCTGTTCTCACATCCATACTAATCTCAGAATGACATCCTTCACTTTCTCTCACCAATGGTTTCTGACTCTCCTTCAGATGCTCAGCTAATAGCAGCACAGGGCTGCCCCACTTCAGCTAAGCAGGATGACCTCAGCAAATTCGGTATCACGATACAGACACCTACAAAACTACACCGGCTCATTCCCACAGATAGTTCACACTTTTAGGAAACCAAGTTTCCCAATTTCTCTTCCATCTTCAACCTGCAAATTTCTGAGGAGCCCTCCTGTCTGCCCTGTCACTAGCTGGCTGCAGTTAATCCGTCCTCCTACTGTTCTTCAGAAAGATAAATATGATGGTCAGAAACTTCAACTTTTGGGCCTCTCTCCTTCTTAGGACATGAACAAAAAGGCAAACTTATGTCAGGAAAAAACGAGTAGGGCTGCACATTTTTATAAGAGGTGTGTCCTATTTCAGATTAATGTGGCATTCAGAAATTGTGCGTGTGCCAGCATGGAAGAAAAATACAGCACATTCATTATATAAAGAAATCGTGTTTATTTTAGTTCTTTTGGAGTAAGATGGTAACATCCGCTTCCTTAATTACTTATTCTGTGTTTAATATTTTAACCTGACATGTTAATTCTCCTCAATTGCTTCCTGCTAAATGGTATAATACAGCTATACTAGCTCAAAGATTTCTATTCATGAAGGACTTGATGATTTCATTTGCACAACAAGCTTCAATTAAAATCCAAAAACTTTGAAACACAAGAATTAGATTTATTGGAAACTTCTTTAATATGACCTAGTAGATTTTTCTTTGATTATGTTGCAGTAGTCTGCTCTCCGTTTAGGGCACTGAAATTACACTTGCCCACAACTGCAAAGACTTCCAAGCCCTGTAAACCAAATTACAGAAAGGATAACTGACTTGTGCTACCAGCTTGGCCAGAGCCATAAAATGCTCAGGGCAAGCACATCTGCCCTACAACAAAAGAGGAGAAGAAGCCCCACAGTGATCTTATTAAAATTTAAAGCTAGAATTGACCACTGGACTATTTGGTGAAACCTCCCCTGATTACTTTGACCACTGACGTTGCACAGCCTATTGCACAAGCTCTCACTGAAAACTGACTTAGTGCTGGATGAAAACCAGTGATTCTTATTTCGCCATCTGATTTGAAGACTTCCAGAAACTGGAAACCCAAATTCTTCAGCAGCTGATCCACAGTTTGTTAAAAATTAATGACTTTTTATGACTAAATTGAGTTTGCCCTCTACTTCTAGCCACAAGTTCTAATTTTTCTTTCCATGACTCAAAGGCAGTTTATTTCTCCCCATGACAATAACACTTCACAGTAATCTAGTCATCTCGCAGTCAGAATCTCTCTCTCTAATGCATATCCCCAGCCCTTAAACAATTTTTGCTACCTTCGCCAGGTTTTCAGTTTCCTCTTGAAATCACCTGACACCACACATGGAAAAACAAAATTGCACCAACACAGACAACCTTAGAAATAACATTACCTTTGATGGGAACTCTTGCATAACACAGCAGCCAACTGCAGACACTATTCCATGAGGTGCAAACCACACCTAAGGAATGAGACTGTGTTTCTCTTCTTGGCTGCCTGAGTCTGCAACTGGTGCCGTTTTGCTTGAATGACCTCCATTTACCAACAGATTCAGATCTTTCTGGGAAAATGCCCAATCATTGTTTTTAATCACCTTATTACTTTTTACATCATCCAGAAGTTTTGCTAGCAATGCTTATACTTTGATTTTCACATTACTGAGATAAATACAGTTGGCATCATAGCTGGTATGGGTTTCTGTGAGACTGTGAGCAACCTTACCCCAGTGAGAGCATGCTGTTGTAAAGAAAAGCCACAATGAATCAGATGGGTTTTAATTCGTTCACAAAAGCTTTCAAAACAACAACAAAAACCCAACACACCATCACCACCAACAAAAACTCCATGTTATTGCCAGGGCTGATTTTTAAATAAACAGCTTTTAGGAACAGATGATGCATTAAGGCCATACTGTGCCCATTGTTCTCCCATGGTAACTAACTTTCATCACACACTTTGGGACTCGCTGGTAATTTCTTCAGTCTTTTCAACTGAAGAAAAAAAAAATGGGAAAAATAAACAATTTCAACTGCCCAGCTCAGATTGGCAAACACCATGATGCTTATGCTGATTCTGTCTAACAGTGGCATACTGCCTTAAGTCTCAATAGCTGGAGCAAAGTCCATTACAACAGTGGTAACTCCCCAGCAGACTGCGCACTTATAGATCTATATAATGCAGAAGAACAACCCAGTACCTCACTTTTGTCAGAAACAGAAGAATTGATCCTGTTAAAAAAATGCTTATGCACAACATGAATTGCGCAGGAAAATGTATCAATTCCATTTTGTGTATCTCCCTAAACCAACAGGCATACTCACCTCCATAACCATTCTGTCTTTATTCTTCAAAGAAACCAATTTTCCACAGATAAAATTATCCTCCTGAAGTCCTCACACACACACACACACACACACACACGTGGCTCCTAAGAATGCACCCAGAAGGGATGAGCTGCCCTGCAATGTACAGCAGGTTCCTATTCACACGCTCTCACTCTGCACTAGAGATAAGCGTGCTGCTGGAATGAGGCAAGAGCAGGCACACAGGGATGCAAATTGCTTTTGACTGTTGTGGCTTATGCTTGTTGAATTGAACACGCTGCACGTACTTCTGCCCAAGAGACTTAAATTCTCTGTTAATTCTCAAAAGTAGAGAAAAAGAATGAAATGGTGGAGGGGAAAGCTGCAGTTTTGTTATTTGCCATTTCCACAGTAAGAGCGGCACAAATAGCCTCAGCCAACACCTGAGCACCAGAGGTACAACTCCCTGCTTGGAGGGCTTACTCATCGAAACATCTGTCTGCTCCTGGGGAAGGAGGAACGTGGGAAGCGCGTGTGAAACGAACTCCAGACAACAGCAAAGTTCAGCCGGCAGCAGCCCGCCCTGTGCTCACCAGGCGATCTTTACCCTCTACCTGCACTCCCAGAGGGCAAGAGGAGGGGATGGCTTCAGCAGTGCCCCTGCAGCCCTCACACAGCAGCGGGTCTGCGGCACATGAACGAGCCGAGTGTTTCGCCGCAGCCCTCCAGCAGCTCACGCTGCCTAAAGCAGAGGGAGGGCACAGCGGTAAAACACCGGCAGGTAACTTCTGTGCAGAGCACGCGGCGATAAAACACCAACAGGCAATTTCTCTGCACGCCACAGAGCACACTAGGGATTTCCGCAGTCTGTCCCCGTTGCGGCACCGCTACTTCAGCTGAATTTAAGAGGACGCTCTCAGCCAAGCACCCTCGACGCCTCCGAGCCCTTCTGCACGGGCAGGAGCGGGCCGAGCGGCGGGAGGTCACAGCTGCACCCCGCGCGTTCCCCTACAGAAAGCAGCGGCCCGAAGCGCGCCGCGCCGCTACCTGCGAGCTCCGCCCGCCGCCGCGCTGGGCGTCCCGCAGGTGTCCGGTGCCCAGCAGGAGATGTCGGCCGGCCGCGGGCACCGCGCACGGGCAGGCTTGACCGACACGCTCGAGAAGCAGCCCCGGCTTTAATTCACGCCAGTAAGCGCACGCAGCCACACACCAAGCACGAGCTCTCGGCGCGCTCGCCGCCCTCTCCCCGCGGCCCGCACCACCTCCCGCTCCCGCCCAGCAGCCCCGGCTCTCGCTGTCCGCACGGCCGCGGGGCACGGAGCGGCGGGCAGGCCCCGGCCCCGGCCCCGGCCGCGGCAGGGCCGCGCCGCCTCCCCGCCCCGAGGCCGCGCTCCGCTCTCGTTTCCCGCGGCTGAGCGGCGGGGACGGCGCGGGACTCGGCGGGGAAGGGGCGGACGCCCGCAGGGCCGCTGCCGCGAGACGCGGCCGCCCGGGGCCCAGCTCGGCCGGGGCGCCCCGGGGATCGCTCCGGCCGCCGGCGGTGCCGGGACCCCGCCGCCCGCGCCCGCCTCCGCTCCCCGCCGGCTCCCGGCGCCGGGACTGCCGGCCTTTCGCGCGGCCCCTCGCGGCGCCGGGCGCCGGGGTCGCCGCCGGAGCGGGGTCGGGAGCGGCGGAGCCGGGGCTGCGCGGGGCCCACGGGGTCGGCGTCCGGGGCGGGGGCCGCCTGGCGGCGGGCGGGCGCCGTACCTGTGGTCAGGTTGTCATTGATCTTCAGCGGCACCCGCAGGATGTACACGAGGAAGAGCATGACGAAGAACCACAGCGTCCAGAGGTACGTCCACGACCAGACGATGCAGGACTTGAGCTGCTCCAGAAAGCCCGTCCCGGCTTCAGCCATGTTTTTGAGGAGAAAAAAAAAAAAAAAAGGAAAAAAAAAAAAAAGAAAACCATAAAGAACGCACCGCGCTCCCTGCTGCCACAAGCTCGCAGCGCGCGTCTGCCGCTGTGCGCGGGGCACGGCTCGCAGCTCACGGCCCGCAGCTCACGGCCGCCGCGCCGCGCCGCGAAAATGGACTCCTCCGCGCGGCCCGAACCCGGCAGCAGCGCGCAGCGCCCGGCGGAGCGCGGGTCGGTCCCGGCCGGGGGCGGGGAAGGCAGAGCGCGGCCCCGCGAGCCCCGGCCCGGCCACGTGCTGCGAGGCGGCCCCGGGCCGGCCCCCGGCACGGCGGGGGGAGCGCGGCGGCTGCGGGCACCGGCAGCGTGATGAAACGCTACGAAACGGCCGGAGGCTCCCGCGGGCGTTGGGGGGGGGAAGGGAAGATTAATAGCGGGAACGATTGGGGAAAAGAAAAAAGCTGCGCACGCTGCAACTTTTTTCTTGGTTTTGTGTGTTTGCACAAGGATTTCAGCCGGTGTTTTCACAGCCCGAACTGGGGCTCGCTTTTCTGGGATCGGGATCACATAGGATTTTTGTACGGTCCGTTTTTTTGTTTGTTTGTTTGTTTTCCAGTTTCTCTGCCCATCCCTCTTGCTAGGGCAGTCTCAGAGGCACACAGCACCAATTTGTTGGGCATCGCGTGTCTGTTTGTGTGTGCATTGCTCAGCATCGTCCTGAGCTGTAAAACCCCCACTCGGAAGGCTGTGCACAATGGGAGAAAATAATGTCTTATTAAGAAAAAGCATGTATGAAGCATAATCATCGAGTAGTAAAACATTCCTTTTGTGACATGTGTTTTTCTTCTAACTTGGCTCTCTCAGTGACACATTTCTACACAAAACAAGGTTGGTCAACACAGACATGCAGAGGTTGGTTACCATCACCAGTTCCTACTTTCAAGTGCTACATCACTTACAAACATGTAAGTGCCACACTCTGCAGCTTCTTGTCTCAGCTTCTCCCCTCAGAATTTCTGCAGCCTGCAGTGGGACAGTGCTCCCCAGCATAGAATCATAGAATCATAGAATCAATCATAGAATCATAGAATGGGCTGGATTGAAAAGGACCACAATGATCATCGAGTTTCAACCCCCCTGCTATGTGAAGAGCCTGCAACCAGGCTGCCCAGAGCCACATCCAGCCTGGCCTTGAATGCCTCCAGGGATGGGGTATCCACAACCTCCTTGGGCAACTTCTTCCAGTGCATCACTACCCTTTGCATGAAAAATTTCCTCCTAATATCTAGCCTAAATCTGCCCTGTCTCAGTTTAAAACCATTCCTCCTTGTCCTATCACTATCCAGCCTCGTAAACAGCCGTTCCCCTTCCAGCTTATAGGCTCCCTTCAAGTACTGGAAGGCCACAATGAGGTCTCCCTCGAACCTTCTTTTCTCTAAGCATCTTAAAGCACAGCTCAGTGTTTCTGTAAGCGATACCAAAAGGACATGAAATCCCATCAGAAGTTTCAGACAGATAATACCCATGCTTTCCTGACATTTTCAAGTCTGCCATTGAAAAGGCCCCACAGATAGAACATGGTCACTTCTCCAGGATGCTTACAATAGCTAGAAGACATTACAGCAAAATCAATCTGCATTTGTACAGATGTGTACTTCCTGGTGGTAGCAGAGGCAGCGAGACACAGATGTGCTCCTCCATGGGCTGTGCAGTGGTTGGGGTTGTGGCCGGGCCATGCACATTTACAGCTTCAGGATCTTCTGGTTACGGGACCGTGGCCCCCGCATGAGTCTGTTGCTGTGGGACTAACAGGTTTTCCCACTAATAATCATAAAGCTTTTGTAAATTAGAATGTACAGATGGCACTTTCGCTGTAACTACTAAAAGGACATTTTTAGTTAAACTACAGAAAACCACATTTCAAACATCTCAGCCTCCTTTTCCAGTTAGAAAGGAAATAAATATTTTAGACGTGTCACATCTGAAAAAAAAATCAACATTATCCCATCATATGGTCATTTCTAAACTAAAATATTCATCTCATGTTCTCTTGTGTATAGGTTAAAGACAACAACAAGCACTCAGCATAGCTGTCATTTGTATAATTTTTGTCTATATACTGCAGCACTGAGAATACTATTGCCTATAGTGCAAAACTATGATTGATTCCCTTTAAAAACAATCAAGAAAGAGGAACCATGTGTCCAACAACAAAAGTCTGCATGAGGTGATGAAGAATTACCTGTTGGGGTATCCTGAGCCATGAGCGTCTCTGTGCACTCATGTGATGGATTGTGTTTCTGTTGTGCCACTGAAACAACAGCCAAGCTCACACGCAAGATGTGTTTGCAGTTCAGGCTCTCTTTAACACCACTTCTCTCTCCTCTTTCCATTCCGGTAGCAAAGGGTGCTGAGTATCAATAAAAAGTCTTACAACACACATTTTACAAGTCAAAAAGCCAAACTTTTCAGTACTATAAAGAGATTTTATTAGGATTTTATTGTGTCATCTGGCTCCAGACACTCACTCCTTTGCTAGGTCAAGACCTAACAGCATACAGCTGAAGTGATCACTGCATACAAATCACTTTAAAAGCATCTGTTACCTTTCTGCTGTGATTCTGCACACACATCTTTCTCACTCAAGTGGTCCCTCACATTGTTCCTCAGGCACTCCAGTCCCTGCCTTCAAATGCTGCCTAAGTGCAAGCCCAGCCTTCTACGTTTCTCAGACAGCTGTTGATGACTTTGCTAACCTAAATCAGGAAGTAGAGGCACTGACAGTTATCAAACATGAGGCACAGAAAGTTACCTTTTTTTTTTTTTTTTTCCCCAGAAGAAAGAATACTTTTGAATTGCGGTCCTGTCAGGTAAGAAATAACAGTTGTTACCTGCATGCAACAAACGGGTAGTTTTAAAATCCCAGCTACCTGTCGCTGTCACACAGAGCAGAGCTCAGCGCTGCCCTCCGCTCCCTGGGAGGAGCTGCAGCCACCGTGAAGCCTCCCCTCAGCTCCTCTGCTCTGGGCTGAGCAAACTAAGGGAAATCAGCCGGCCTGCATACATCTTGCCCTCTAGGCCCTTCCCTGCCTTCATAGCCTCGGGTGGCCAGGAGCATTTTCTGAGGATGCTCAGGTAGGGCACGAGCAGTCCCTGCATTGGCTTCAGGCACCTGTGAGCACTTGGAAGTGATGGCAGCCCAGTCCCAGCCTAGACACCCCACATTCTGCCAGTCCTGCTGCAGCAGCACCTCCTTGCAACTCCCTGCCTGGTGCCTTTTCATCTAGGTACATGGTAAGAAACCAGATACACACACATGCGTACCTACACATACTTACACACGTGTATGCATGGATATAAATCCACTCACATACAATGGATATGCAAACATATGCAAACGCTAATTAAACAATATCTGGGATGAACTGGAGATGGCAGTCTAAACTGAAATCTGCAACGCTTGCAAACAGCATGCCAATGGGAGGGAGTTATGGCATAGCACAGCCAGCACTTTTCAGGCATCCAGAAGTTGGAGTATAACAGCTTCCACACATAGGAAAGTCTGTTTTCAGCTAAATCATGCAGTTCTCTGTCACAGACCTGAAAATATGATAAGGAAGATTAAAATAAAACAACTTAATTAATGTATTTTCATTAAAACAGAGATGCCTAAAGTACTTTACTGCAGGCTTCTGTGCCCAGTCTGTAGCTTTTGCTCTGTATCTTGTAGGTAAGATATTATGCTACTACAGGAGTACACTTCAGCTGAAAAGAAGATGGTCATATTTCAAAATATGCTGCTGTTGTTAGGAAACAAAAATACTCATTTGTGTGCCAGACCATTTCTCAAAAAATTTTTTTAAATAATTTTTTTTATGAATTTCCAAGCGGTATGAAGGTTAGACCACAGGGAATGAAGTTCTGCATGTTTTCACAGAATCACAGAATAACCAAGGTTGGAAAAGACCTACAAGATCATCCAGTCCAACCATCCACCCATCACCAACAGTTCTTACTAAACCATGTCCCTCAACACAACATCCAAATGTTCCTTAAACACCTCCAGGGTCGGTGAATCCACCACCTCCCTGGGCAGCCCATTCCAGTGCCTGACCACTCTTTCAGAGAAGTAGTATTTCCTTACACCCAGTCTAAATCTTCTCCAGTGGAGCTTGAAGCCATTCCGTCTAGTTCTACCACTAGTTACACAAGAGAAGAGGCTGACCCCCAGCTCACTATAACCTCCCTTCAGGTAGTTATAGAGAGCAATAAGGTCTCCCCTGAGCCTCCTCTTCTCCAGACTGAACAATCCCAGCTCCTTCAGCTGCTCCTCATAAGGCCTGTGCTCCAGACCCCTCACCAGCTTTGTTGCCCTTTGAACCCGCTCCAGGGCCTCAATGTCTTTCTTGCAGTGAGGGGCCCAAAACTGGACACAGTACTCGAGGTGCGCCCTCACCAGAGCTGAGTACAGGGGGACAATCACTTCCCTGTTCCTGCTGGCAACACTGTTCCTGATGCAGGCCAGAATGCCATTGGCCTTCTTGGACACCCAGGCACACTGCTGGCTCATGTTCAGCTGAGCATCAATCAATACCCCCAGGTCCATTTCCTCTGTGCAGTCTTCCAGCCACTCTGCCCCAAGCCTGTATTGTTGCCTGGGGTTGTTGTGGCCAGAGTGCAGGACCCGGCATTTGGTCTTGTTGAAACTCATCCCACTGGCTTCAGCACAGCTATCCAGCCTGTCCAGATCCCTCTGTAGGGCCTCGACAGTCCCAGTTTTATCAGTTCATAAAACAGAGGTAGCTGAATGAAATGTAGATGGATTCCAGATTCCCAAAGATCTGTTTAAATTGCAGGAGGATGGAGAAAGCAAAGGTCAGCATACCCTGAGCACATGGGCTGCCCATTGGCATGAAGACTCAGTAAAAAGAGGATAAAGAATCATAGAATCATAGAATGACCAAGGTTGGAAGGACCTCCAAGATCATCCAGTCCAACTGTCCACTTATCACCAGTATTTCCCACTAAACCATGTCCCTCAGTACAGCATCTAAATGTTTCTTGAACACCAGCAGGGACAGTGACTCTACCACCTCCCTGGACAGCCCATTCTCTGAACACACTCGAGGACCTCACTGTCCTTGCAGTGAGGGGCCCAAAACTGAACACAGTACTCGAGGTGTGGCCTCACCAGTGCTGAGTACAGAGAGATGATCACTTCCTTGCTCCTGCTGGCAACACTATTTCTGATACAAGCCAGGATGCTGTTGACCTTCTTGGTCACCTGATCACACTGCTGCCTCACGTTCAGCTGAGCATCAGCAACACCCCTAGGTCTGTTTCTTCTTCACATTCTTCCAGCCTCTCTGCTCCAAGTCTGTAGTGTTTCCTGGGGTTGTTGGGATCAAAGTGCAGGACCTGGTACTTGGTCTTGTTGAACCTCATCCCATTGGCTTCAGCCCAGTGATCCAGCCTGTCCAGATCCCTCTGAAGGGCCTTTCTCCCCTAAGCTTGACGCTTCCTCCCAACTTGGTGTCATCTTCAAACTTACTGAGGGTCCACTCAATGCCGTCCAGGTCAAAGAAGAATATGTATGGGCAGTTATGAAGAAGGGATGAAGTACAGCCTGGAAGGAAAGTCAAGGTTTTTTACCAGGAAAACCAACCCACTGCATTAGCTACAAGTCACAGAAACAGAATTGAACCTGGCTCAGTTAAGAGGATGTCAGCACAAACACGGTGCAAAGAAAGGAGTTAACAAATAGTTAAGCCCAACTCTGAGCAGTGTTTCAGTAGTTTCAGGCAGCGTTAGAAATAAATCTTAGCCAGAAAACAAGAAAAATGAAACAATCCAACTGGTTTTCCTTTATTCTTTTTTTTTTTTTGGCTAACAAATGACTTTTCTCTCTGGAAATCAGATGGGTATTCCACCCTGAACATCAGTATATACAGGTGTCAGTGCAGGGCACTGTGCCTTCTCCCAAACACATCTATGTTTAGTAAAGCTCATTGAAAAGTTATTGAAAAAAAATCTACTGAAATATCTGTATTTATCGCAAATTACATTAACCCACATATTCACTGAGCTATTTTATGAAGATCCTTTATAAAGATCAGGTGACATACAAAAAACATCGGTATTTGTGCAGGATTGTACGTGCTCAGGATTCATAAAGAAATAATTAAAAGCTGTGAGGTTGGCCTCTGGTCAAAACAGAGCTCTTGGCAAGTCAGAGTTTGGCATCCACACCCATCCACGTTCTGTATGTCATAAGAGGCAAATGAGGCTGTGGGAGAAAAGGGAAGGCAGACGGCTGGGAGCCTGGGGGGGAACCTGCACTGCTTTCTCCCTCCCCAGTTTAGGTTGAGAAGGACAACAGCTGACCTTTTCAGATCTGTGCCTGGGACCAGAGCCAAGGGATAGATCTGTTTTTTCTTACTGAGGTGAATTTGGAGGTGCAGGAGAGAAGGCATTAAAGTTTCTTGCCATTCGGTATCTTGACTTTTCAAATTAAGATGTTGAGAATGGTTTTCAATTTGCTGAGCACTGGTACTGCATGCTAAATGAACCTTCTTAACTTTTTAAAGAAAAAAGTCTTGACTCCTCTATCTGAAATCTGCAATTAATGTATACACATAGCATTTTTTATTTTTCTCTTCGCAAAGTGGCAGAATGTTTTGGGTTGGAAGGGACATTACACACCACCCAGTCCCAACCCCCTGCCATGGGCAGGGCTGCCACCCCCCAGCTCAGGCTTCCCAGGGCTCCATCCAGTCTGGCCTTGAGCACCTCCAGGGATGGGGCATCCACAGCTTCCGTGGGCAGCTGTGCCACTGCCTCACCACCCTCTGAATAAATTTCTTCTGAATGTCTAATCAAAGTCTGCCTTATTTTAGGTTAAAACTGTTACCCCTTGTCCTATCACTACCCCTGAGAAAGAGTCTCTCCCTTTCTTTCCTGCAGGCCTCCTTAAGGTACTGAAAGATTGCAGTGAGGTCTCCCAAAGCCTTCCCTTTTCCAGGAACAACCCTGATTCTCTCAGTCCATCTTCACAGGAGATGTGCTCCAGCCCTCTGATCATCCTTGTGGCCTCCTCTGGACCCACTCCAACAGCTCCACATCCTTCTTATGCTGTGGGTCCCAGAATGGAACACAAAAATGAGCTGAATGCCTACACAGTGTCCTTCCCAGCGAGGTATTGGTAGAAACACAGGAACACACTGACATTTATATTTTACTAATTTCCAGAAATCCAGGCAAAGGAAATGGAGAAGTCACAGTGCTGAGCCATGAGCAGATAACTACTGCTGCTTGAGGCTGGCTGCTGCTACAGGGAACAAGAACAGACTGCAGGCAGATTCAGATACAACGAATAGCACATCTTCTGTCACCAGAACAGGCTGCATTCACATGGCACACTGAATTTCACTCTCACAGATAGATTTGGCTCCTGAGCTGAATCTTGCTAAGCCTTTGCAACAGTGAGTACCAAAACACTTTTTCCCTTGTCTGACAGAACTCTTTCTTACTTGGCCTGCTTGTATCACTTACTCACCACCCCCCCGTACGTCACTAATGACAAAAACCTCTTCCTGTAGACTATGGAGACACAATCTTCTTTCCCTTCCTACAGGGGAAGGTCTGTATCAGGAGATGTCCCATCTCAGTCCAAATAAATACTGATTTTGTACATCTTTTGAATCCTCTCTTACATTTGATTCCAGCACTACCTCACTTCACTCTCTGTTTAGTGACAGTCAATAGAGCTCAAATAGCTAATTCCTCTTCAGCTGCTGACTGAATCAGCTGCTGTGCATGGCAGCAGGGAGACAGGCCACAACAAAAATCCCAGTCAGCAAGCAGAGAGCTTCACTTACATATAGTTCCATTCTTTCTGCGTATCCTAGCCTTGGTGGTAGGCACAAATAGCCACATAGAAGTTTTTTTTTCCTTCTATGATCAATGGATGACAAGAGGTTTTGAGCAAAAGATGGTTACTGTTGCTCCTCTCAGACCTTTGTTGTCCGTGATGATCACCACATGGTTGCAGCAAATCCATCATCTGCACTGAATATCCATTAATTATAAATAACCTCAGAATCTCTTTCATTGGGTCCATTACTTTGGTAACTTCGACTTTCCCCAGAACTCAGTTGTGGGATTGCCAAGCTTGTGTCCACTATTGCTCAGTTCCTCAACATCATCATCACTGGCCTGGCTTTGGTACCAGGCACTGGGTCACCATGCCATGTCAACAGTTACAGTTGGTTCAGCAACTTTGCTGAGTCCCTGAAGAACCTTTTCAGATGGATGAAGTGTCGAGCAGTTGAATTTACTCTTTTGGAAGTTATGTGCGGACATGCTCTACCTTCATCATTTCCATTCAGGCAGTGTAATTCTGGTCACACAACTGCTGGTCGGCCAGCAAAGCAGCCAGCATGCAGCTCTGAGACACAGGGTGCTGCACTTGACTTTTTCAGCTCCAGCTGACATCGATGCTTACAAGATAGCAGTGGATGAACTGCCTGCTGTCGGTACAAGTATACCAGAATAAAGATCTGGTGCATCAGCTCAGACAAGTTAATAGCAGCTTTCTGCTCTTTGTTCCAGGATCTGTTTGCTGGCTGTCATTATTAGGATACAGAACAATTTCTTTTCTTTTTATTTCATTTAGAATTAGCTTTAAAATTATACAAGAAATCTCACTACTGATGAAGTTTTCAATGCCAGTTTCTATCAGAAGGAAATCCAAGAACTCTGTTAATACCATGATAGCTTCAGCATCACAGAGACTTAAATTAACAAGATTCGGAGAAAACTAAATAATTTGCCTTTAAACATGAGCAGAAACCAAAGGGCGAGATGTGGAGAAACGACAAGTATTGAATTTCATGTTGAAACTAGAATTGCTGGTATTAATCCTTAGCCTAAAGGCTGCACAGTCTGGAAACACTCTTCAAATACATTATTATGTATTTGACACAAGAAAAGGTGGTGTATTTCACCTCTTCAGCTTTGACTTGACATCATGCTTACATACAAGGTACTGCTGGATGAACAGTCTGCTATAGTACATATTTGAAGACACAGCACGGAAGATGTAACTTTTCCTAACATCTACCCTAATAATAACATTGTTAAAGGCCTACAGGAACTTAGAGGGGAAAGTTAGATTTTACCATCAGCTGTTTCTTTCAGAGCAGACAGGTTTCTCCATGCAGCTGATCCTTAATCACAGAATCACAGAATCACAGAATGGCCAGGGTTGGAAGGGATCTCAAGGATCATGAACCTCCAACCCCCCTGCCACACACAGGGCCACCAACCTCCCCATTTAATACTAGTCCAGGCTGCCCAGGGCTCCATTCAGTGTGGCCTTGAACACCTCTAGGGATGGGGCATCCACAACCTCTCTGGGCAGCCTGCTCCAGCACCTCACCACTTTCTCTGTAAAGAACTTCCCCCTGACATCCACCCTAAATCTTCCCTCCCTCAACTTAAAACCATTTCTCCTTGTCCTGCATTTATCTACCCTTTCAAAGAGTTGATTCCCCTCTTGTTTGTAGGCTCCTTTTAGGTACTGAAAGGCTGCAATGAGGTCACCCCGCAGCTGCCTTTTCTCCAGGCTAACAAGCCCAGCACCCTCAGCCTGTCTTCATAGGGGAGGTGCTCCAGTCCCCTGATCATCTTTGTGGCTCTCCTCTGGACCCTTTCCAACAACTCCCTGTCTTTCTTGTACTGGGGGCTCCAGACCTGGATGGGGCCTCACAAGAGCAGAGTAGAGGGGGACGATCACCTCCCTGTCCCTGCTGGCCACCCCTCTTCTGATGGAGCCCAGGATACCATTTGCTTTCTGAGCTGCAAGAGCACACTGCTGGCTCATGTTAAGCTTTTCATCTATCAGGACCCCCAGGTCCTTCTCCGCAGGGCTGCTCTCAAGGACCGCTCCTTCCAGTCTGTATGGATGCCTGAGATTCCTCCGACCCAAGTGCAAAACCTTGTACTTTCCTGTTTTGAACCTCATTAGGTTCACCTGGGCCCACCTTTCAAGTCTGTTGAGGTCCCCGCGAATGGAATCCCTTCCTTCCACCGTGTCAACCATACCACTCAGCTTGGTGTTATCCTGCCACACTGTGGACTGAAAACCAAGATAAACTTTTCCTTTTCATTCCTAGATTTCAAGATTCTTTACGCTATTGTTCAGAGTTATTCCAGTCAGTCTCTGACCTTTGGACTCCTTTGCCACAGCCATTTTTTGGCCAACGATGGTTCTGTTTTCTCATGTTCATGTTTTCACAATAAAGTGAAAGACTTGCCAAGTTCACTGGTCTCACATAATCTGAATACTGGTTTAACAATGCAGCACCATTTGAAAGGAAAGAGGAAAGTTGACTTTTCTTCCTGGTACTTCATTAGAAACTGCTAATGGCTCCTGAAAGCTCAGATTTCTACTCCAGTTGTTTGTTCAGATATCAACTTGAAGTGTCACAGCAAAGCTGGAAGAGTGTTTAGAAGTCTGTTCATTTTTGGAATACTGATTTATTTAGTAATTAGCTTACCTCTTTCCTCACTTTCCAAATGATATGAAAGTTATAAATGCAAGTTGTTAGAAAGATGGGAGAAACAAGTGCTGGGTCAACATTCAGACTGCAGGTACAGAAGATTCACAGAGGTTTTGGTACAATACCCTTGTTTTTGACTGGATTAAGATAGACTGAAATAGGAAGAACAGCTCAAGCTCCCCAAAGCTGCGGTGTCAGACTCCTCTCTCCAAGCTGAACAGGAGACTTGGAAAAACCACAGTTGATCACACCCTTGTACCTTGTATGATCTTGGTGACATATCTTGTATTATCACTGTATGTAGTGCCTTACCTGAGAAAAGGCAGTATAATGGCATCCCATAAGCAAGGGCACAGCTGGAGCCCTTGCTTGCACCTCAATAGCACAGCAAGGTTTTGAACATTCCTACCACTGAAAACCCAATGCCCAGATACACAGCTTCTGCAACAGATGCTCAGTTCTTAGTTCTTGTACACGTCCTACAATGCTGTACTTCAGAAAGTCAGCACATGGGACAGGCACAACTGAAGAACTTGGAAAGAAAACATTTAATAGTCATTGTATGTCAAGGAAATCTGTAGTTTTCTTCCACTTAGAGAATTCGTGGCTGTAATTTTTGTCAGATGCATAAATGCTTCATTTGCAAAAGAGGAGGTAGCCTGGTTTCCTGGGAGCCATTTACTCCATTAAGTCCCTTCTCTATATCATAGGACAAAAACTCTTTTCTGAACCTAAGAAATGTTCCAGATGCACAATGCAAAGTAACTTTTGCCTCACCTCAGGCAGGCTTGCAACCTATTCAGCCCAGCAACCAGCATTCCATTAGAGAAAATTTTTATCTGCAACAAGAGGCTGTGAGCACTGCAGGTCTTGCATTTGTATTGTTGCACCAAAGCCGTACCTCAGCCTCCTGTGTTATCATTCCTAAGCGATTTCTGAAGTAAGTTTGAAGGGTAACTCAAACTTTGACTTGCAAAATGGAGAACTACGTATTTGTTCAGAGAACCGCTCCGAATTCTTTCACTGCTATTGACAGAACTGTACTTTGTATACACTTGACATTTAAATATATTAAGTTCATTCAAATATAAAACCAAAAGGAGCATTTTGGAATGATATGGATCTGACAATGTGGACTGTTCAATGGATGAGGAACTGGTGGTCAGACGCTCAATGTCTGGATGGAGATCAGTGACAAGTGGTGTCCCTTCAGGGGTCAGTACTGAGACCAGTGCTCTTCAACATTTTCATCAGTGACATTGACAGTGGGTTTGGGTGCACCCTCAGCAAGCCTGTGGATGACACCAAGCTGCGGGGTGCAGTTGAAATGCCCAAAGGACAGGATGCTATCCACAGAAACCTAGACAGGCTTGAACAATTTGCCCAGAAGAATCTCATGAGGCTCAACAACTCCAAGTGCAAGGTCTTGCACCTGGGTCATGGCAACCCCCGTCAGTTCAAGCTGGGGATGTAAGGAGAGAGCACAGCCATGACGAGGAGGAATTGGGGGTACAGGTGGACGGCAAGCTGGACATGAACCAGCAACATGCCCTTCTAGCCAACTGTATCCTGGGCTGCATCCACAGCAGCGTGGCCAGCACAGCGAGGGAGGTGATCCTGCCCCTCTACTCTGCACTGGTGAGGTCTAACTGGGAGCACTGTGTCCACATATGGAGTCCTCGGTACAGGAGAGATGTGGATTTGATGGAGTGCATCCACAGGAGGGCCACAAAAATGATCCAAGGGATGGAACAGCTCTCTGAGGACAGGCTGAGAGAGCTGGGGCTGTTCAGCCTGGAGAAGAGAAGGCTGCAAGGCGACCTGAGAGCACCTTTCAGTATCTAAAGGGGCGCTGCAAGAAGGAACGGGACAGACTCTTTAGTGGGGTCTGCTGTGACAGGACAAAAGGAAATGGTCTCAAACTAAAAGAGGGGAGATTTAGACTGGATACATGAACAGTTTCTTATGATGAGAGTTGTGAGGCATTGCAACAAACTGCCCAGAGAGGTGCTGGGTGTCCTGCCCCTGGAGACACTCACAGTGAGGCTGGACAGGGCTCTGGACACCCTGATTTAGCTGTAAGCATCCCTGTTCATCACAGGGGAACTGGACTAGATGGCCTTCAAAGGTTCCTTCCAACTCAAATGATTCTATGATTTCCTACAAGTGATTATTAATACGGGTCGACTCCCACTCCAAAGAAAGCAGTAACAACAAAAACCACAACCAACCAATCGACTCCTTATTGCAGGCAAATTTAAAAGCCTCAAGTCTAGAAGTTGTTTCAAATCTCAAGATAGTTCAAACAACCAGCAGCCAGGCAACAATCCTTACAAGCCTGACATATTTGCCAATGCACAATTCCATTAGTTTGCAAGAAAGGATGCGTGATGAAGTCCAAATGTTTTTCACAGTATATATTCTTATGAGGCAAATATTACCACTTTTATACTCTCCTGTGAGGAATACATGGGTAAAAACCATGTTGCTCACTCCGTATTACAGACAAACCACTCACAGCAACATTATCAGTAAGAAAGCATGACAAGTATTATCTCTCCGTTTCTTTCCTTCAGCCATTCAAAGAAATTGACTTTTTTTTTTTAATTGGATGCAAACATTTACCTTTTACAAAAAAAGAAAAATATCATTCAGATTTATCATGGAGTTGCCACTGTCAAAAATTGACACTTCTGCATGGTTATGAGCAAACAAAGTTTAATCTAAATCTAGTTCACAGGATGCAAGATTTCAGTTTTTCCAGTAAACAAACGTGGCAGAAGCTGTGTCTGCATCAGAAAGTAACTCAGTGTGACAGGAGAGGATCCATAAAATCAAACTGTTGGTGCTGAACCTCTATACCTACAATATATTAAGTCTGGAAATTTGAAAGCCAGATTTAATGTGATTGTGCAGACATCCTCAACACACAGGTGGCTTCATGTTGTCTGAAGGACAAACCAATGCTATGGCCCCATATCCCTGTGAGGAGCTGGAGTTCGGTGCAAAGCCAAAGCACACCTTCCAGTGCAGACTTCTCCAAAAGGAAGTGAATTCAAGTGTGCCAAAGTGTGCAAAACACAAGAAACAGAAGTGATGTCACTAAAATTAGTGATAGTAAAGCCTCCTTCTACTTGTAGTGTGAGAACAGAGACATACAAAAAAAGGGTTGCTTAGGAGAATTTGAAAGCAGAAGTGTAACTAGTGTTTCTTGTGTTCAGAAGGAGCAATTATTTACTTGCATATAAGTTAAAAAAATTCTCAGTGGAAGGGGATACTGAGATGCATAAGATAGAACACATTTCATAAACAGAAACCTTTTACAAGTCCATATCACAAGCTATAATATCTAGTACACCAACACTGCACAATACAAAGCTTGTCTTTATAGTTAAAAAATAGAATATAAACAAGTATTAGTTCACATTGACACAATTGCCACAGCAAATTTTTTCAGAAAGTGCTTTACCTACACAAAATATCTTAAAGCCCACCAACTAAGTTGTAAGGTTCTACAATTTAACAATACAAGTTAGAAAATAAAGTAAAATAAAAATGCAAGTGACATTCAAAACTTTTGAGAGAAATTAAGAACTCACAATGTGCCATCTACCTCAACTGATTAATTCCTGTCAGCTTTCTCTGGGGAGTCATTGCTCCCAAATATGACATAAGGTACTATCCAGAAAAAGTAATGGAATATTTGTTTTACTTCTAAATTGCTTTACCGACACTTGGATGTGATGTCCAAGGCATAGAACTATCTCAGACTAAACATATTGAGGAAAAAAGTACAAATTTATTCAACCAAATCTGTGGTAGAATTGAACATCCTACAGGGATGCTACTTTTTGAAGACAGGAATTGAGACTAACACGGAACTAAACGAACAGAGAGGAAAGCACAACCACAGAGTACTTCACAATAAAATACCTCTTTATTAGGAATATATTTAAAATTAGCCTTTATTTCAGATAAGAAAAATAGCATTCTGACTTTCAGCCAGCGCTGATTCTGGTCACACGTAACATTCTAACAGCTAGAGTACTTATCTGCACCATTGCTGCCCATGGACAGTTCTCCTAACTGTCCGTTCACTGCCTTTTATTCTTCTTAAGTATGCAGAAGAGAATACTGTAGCAAGGCTTGTATTTAGATCTTAAGGAACATGGGACAGACTGACTAGACTGCAACTTTGGATGTATCATCAGCTCATGTACAACTTTTACAAGCTTTCTTTTAAATAAGAACAAGATGGTTCAAGAGCTGATCTATAAAGACAATTAAGAGGGCAATTCTTCAGGAAGGCTGTTGTAGAACAAAGCTCATTCTTCTATTGGACAGTTTAGTACTGTAAAGTAGCAGCAATTTCAAGAACTTCAGTCAGCTCCACACCCCTTTAAAAGAAAACACTGACGAACAGCATACAGGGGCATTGCTATTCCAATCCAAACAGTAACCTACCTTTTGTGTACATTTTTATGCTCAGTACAAGATTAAATTCTCTCTCTTGCTATGCTGTAACTTATGGTTTAAGGTGATTAACAGGATCATGCTGTAAACAAAAATATAACCCTTGTGTAAGCTTCACTTTTTGAAGTCTGCATAACTGACTTCTAGAAAAAAGAAGCTGTTTGTTTTTCCATCGTAAGCATAGAATTGCATAGCATCTTTTTGAACGGGCTGTCATACAACTAAAAATGAAATCCATGTATTCACTGAAGTGAAATACATCATTTGTAACAAATTTTGCCTTTTCTTTTAAAATTCATTTCCAATATCAGATCTATCAGATGGGGAAAGTATTCTCCAGAAAAAATGTTTTTTTGTTATTTTTATCTTGCAGTTTCTTCCATATGAAGCTATAAGATACACATTTCAAAAAGAGTTCCATAGGCAGATGCTTCTTAAATGTGGGTGGAAACCATGAATGATGACAATACTACAATAAATCTCCAAATACACTGGAAATAGCCAACAGGCCACAAGTTTGTGGCTGTTTTAAGCAACACTCTAAAAATAAATACCAAAAATAGGCTGTGTCAGGAAGCAATTTGATACTCAAGTAAATAGAAAATTTGCATTTTAATGTCACATTGAATTTTAGTACATTTCAATCCAAGGAAAAAAAATGACAGACATGGTAATGAGTACAGGGTTGTATATATATTACAATATGCCTTGTTATAATACATTTGTGGCTTTATGACAAAAACTTAAGGGCAGGTGGAATTTAAGCTCATTTAAGTAACTGTATTTAAGTAACTGTCAGGAACAAAGCATTAAGGGGATTCTTGGAGTAAGTACTTTAATTTCAAAACCTTAAAACAGCATTAGACCTTGGCCTTTTCTTAAAAAAAAGTTTTGTTAACGCTAAATAAGTATTCTCAAAGATTTAAACAAGATAGAAAATGCTTTCCCCAAGACGACATACGGTGGAAGGGTACATGATTTCAACAACAGCACCTATTGCTAACTCCACGTTGACCTTGACCTAGAAATGCACACTAGTGATCTCCACAAGGAATCCAGCACATTTCAGAAGTTGTCCATTTCACATGAAAGCAAGAGAAAGGGTTATCATATGCAAAAATATTTTCAAGCTGTTCTTAATTTGTAATGGGAAACTAAAGGCATGGTTTCTTCATTATAAAAAAATAAAGGTATAACAGAAACTTTAAAGGAAAATACTCAGCTATACTGAAGTTGCAACCCTTTGAAGAGAAAGAAAAAGGAAAAAAAAAGATCAATTAGCTAAGCTTTGTGCTCTAACCAAACTACTTACAGTGATTTTCAATGGCAAAAGCCCATGCTGACTGGGTGATTTGACAGTTCCAAATATCTTTTGTATTTTTTTTAATTTTTATACAAGGACACTAAAATGATCCAGTCATGCAACGTTCATTTTAAGCATTCTGCATCTCTTTTCCAATCTTATAGCTAAGAATCTTGTTCCAGTCAATCTTGGTGCGGGTAACTGGCAACTGCCGACGTAAGGCCTTGAACGTAGTGTCCGACATAGTCTGGTAATTCTCACTGATTGCAGTCTGTTAAACACAAAGTCACACAAAGATGCATGAAAAACAGAACAAAGATGCTACATAAAAAGTTAAATGATTGAACAGCCTGTTAGAGGCTTAATACATTTAAATATTTTATGAATAAAAGATGTTACATCTAGATTGAAACTACGCTAAGACAGTTCAACAGATGCAATAAACCTGGTTCTAGGCCAGGTGATTCAGCAAACCTCAGTGTAGTTAATCAGCAATATGAATGAAATGCTGATCAGAGTTAGTTCATACATCATCAACTTCACACACCAAAGTTTCCCACTGTTATTTCTGGGAGATGGCTGAGTCAGATGACATTGCAGCATGACTTAAATATAATGCATATGATACTTAGTACAATTTTACTAATGAGTACTTTTTTTTCCAAGCTGACAGAAGGTGTCTGAAATCTACCTTATGTTGAAGACCTAAATGAACATGAAACCACTTCTACAAAGGGCATCTAGAACAGCTGTACTTCTCTAACTTCAAAATGACTAACTCAAATACATAATGCTTACTGTCATATTTCGCAAAGCTGTATAGAAGAGCCACCTCCAAACAAAATCTGTACAAAAATTCCACTTAAGAAATGCACTTGGGATGAAAGGGATCAAAATCGCTGATATTTAAACACACTAGGGACCTCAGAGATTCATCTTCTGCTCTCAAAAAATGACTTAGACTATTATTATGTAGGCGACTGCAATCACCAAAAGGTTTGGAAAGGGAAGGTACATTTAAAAGCAGCATGCAATCTATTTGTATTTGCTTGAAATGGCATAATCTTAGTATCAAGCTTGCTAATTGCAGAATAGTAGCTCTGGTTAAATATATGATAATGTTTGATTATGGCTATGGTGTTTTTATCCAACCCACCTGATACTCATTTTCCGCAGCCTCCACAATTTTTATAAATTCCTTCGCCGTCTGGGCTTCATTCTAGACAAAGAGAGTGTTTCAGTCAGGCTGGATGTACTGCATGGTTCTGTGAAGACTATTTACATTTTGTTTATGCCACTATCATGAGAGATGTGCAGAAGACTTCATGAGAACGTGACCATTTAGTGACTAAAACACAGCTGAACTCACCACTCATCCAACAGATATACACCACATTCTTTCTTGTTACACCTTAATTAGTTGTGTGAGTTCAGAACACAAACTAAAATTATGAGGAAGCAAATCAACTAAGTACACAGCAGTACTGGTTTATTTACATGAGTCAAGCCAGATTTAATTGTGGCAGGAAATGATGTTAAAAAAATAGAGCATTTCAACTGGAACAAGCATAAAGATTACTGCAGAGCTCATTAAAACACCTTGATTAAAAGCTCTGTTTTGATAAAAAGACATAAGAACAGCATTTGCAAGTATGACAATGCACACACAAGTCTCTAAACATCAATACTTTGCTTGTTTTAACACTATCAACATTTTATCTCCAGTACAACTTAAAGAACATCTGCTAAACAAAAAATACACAAACTACAAACAAACAAACAACAACAAAAATGATTCCTCTCCAAGTATTCTAAATTAGGCAACTCAGCTGAGGCAGGAAACACAAGTTATATGCAGTCTTAAAAAAACGTTCAAGTAAACATTACAAATATGAGGGTGCAACAACTCAATTTCCAAAATTCATCATGATTGATAGCAGTGTTTTGATGCCTCATCCTTAAGCACGTAAATTCTTGTTTGTTTTAAAAATAAACAACAACCCTTCAGTCAATCTGAAGGCAAATTAGCTGAAGTGCTTGAAAGAGGTGTTAGAAAGGAAAGGAGTGTTCAAAAATTTAGAAGCCTCCAACTTGGGTCTTGGGGAATTCCTGAGGGGACATCTGCAGCAGCAGCTGAAAAGGTAGACATGCTTTTGTTCTATGCAATCCTTTGTGCCTACAGAGGGTTAGTTCTTTGGGCTTAATTGCCACTGGCAACAGAAGTGCTAATAAAAGAGCAAGGCTGGACTGCATGGCTGGAGAAAAGCTAGAACTGCTTCAAAGTGTCAGAGAAACTGCATCTAGCAGCTGTGGAAGTGCTCCTGAACATGGCAGAAAGAGATGAAGGTGCTAGAGAGCAAGCAGAAGACTGCAGAATGAAAGGGCTTTGACTTTTCAGTGAACTGAGACAATGATTTCAAAGGCTCAGAGAAAAACTAGAGAAAAAAAGCAACCCTCACTACAATTATTCATAGTTCCAGCAACAAGACAACTTTTCACTTCTTTCTTTCACTTGTGCCCATTGCTGGTACAGAATCGCTTCTTTGCCAAACAACAAAAAAAGAAGTCATTAGGGCTCCTTTTATTCCACCATTCTGCCTGCATGAGATAAGAACTTCTACCCGCTCTGCAGGCTTTAGCCATGGCTAAAAATTGGTAACCAGCAGCATACTCGCTTTTGTTCTATTAGGAGGCAGAAGCGTTATGTAAAAGATGTTTTTCGACTCACTGGTCTTCTAAATTGCAGAACAGGATTAAGTTACTTCCAATAGAAGGAGAAGCAAAAGCTAATGAAATGAGACCTTCTTCCAGACAGTTCCTTCTGAAACATCTCTTAGTTGAATGAACGACTAAACAGACCTCTTTGCTTAGGGGGTGAAAAGTAATTTTATATCTACAGCTACAGAAGTGTTATCTCTTGGCACCACAGTCTGCCATTCTCTGTGCTGCTATTGCATCTGAAAAGCCAACAAGTCTTGCTTTATATTAATGAACAATGTTCTCTATTGATGAACTAAGGTTTTGAGACCCACAGGGTCACTACTAGTCTTTATCTTTAAAATACTTCTAATGTTCATGTTTAAAATCTCCCTTTACCAGTTTAACTTCTCTGGCTTAAATTTTTTAAGGAACACTCCAGGATGAAATCTTACCACCTGTAAATATCACCTCCAATAAGCAAGAAGATTATAACTTCAAAAGTAGCAGTTTATTTTGCAATAATACCAACTCCAACAGGACACATCTGCTACTATTTCCAAACAACTTTTATTTCAACCCTGTGCTCCTCATTGCTACAAGTATCCACTCGGAAAGAAAACTTTAAACTCCAGAAGCGTGAATACTTCTCAAGCTGAAACATCTCTGAAAGAGCTTTTAGTATGGAAAACCACGATGTTGAAAGCACCCATTACAGACTGGGAGGAAATGGAGGAAAAGTACTCACTGCTGCTTCTCAACTGGCAGCATTTGCTTCCTAGATTTTAGCATACCAGTTACCTCGCCACAAACAAAGCAGTACTACAGGTGATCTCCTAGAAGCTGCACTAATAAAGTGGATTATAACTCAAACCTTCTTCATACTCAAAAATTTTATCTATGAAACACTCTGCATACCGAAATTTAAATACAACACAGGTGTAGAAAGACAAGACAGAAACCTGATTAAAACTACAAAGTGAATTTAGCTTATATAAGCCACAAGCAAGCACATGTTTAATCAAAACAGTTTTAAATTAAAATTAACTACATGTGATTGCAGTAATTTAAAATTATTAAATGTAGTTGTAATGTAGAAGTAGAAAATATTACATATAAAATATTCACAGATTAGAACATTCATTCTCATTCACACAGGAAAGAAAACTAGCCCTCACATTTCTAAGTTATTTTTTAAGCAAGCTTCTGTTTTTAAATCAAAAAGTCACTTCAGCGTACACATAAAGGTCTCTAAAGTTCACTTACAGACACTGTTAGAGAATCCTGTATGTCTTTATGGCTCACAAGCTGAACATTACCATCTTCATAATAGTGAACCTACAGAAAATTAGACAAAAAACTCATTAAATGTTACAGAATGTCATCATACATGAAAATCAAAATGTTGTAGAAATTAAATACTTTTAGAAAGGCAACACTGAAGAAGCTACTAAATTTAAAATACTTTGGTGTTGATCTGCCTCAAGTACTATTTCATGCAAAGAAGTTTAGGCTTTGATTAACAAGAAGTAGAAAACTTGCTAGTTATGTGATAACTTCACTAAGAATTCTTCAAGTGGTAACGATATATTTAACACGAGAACAGCTTTGGCAAAGTTTCAGGATACACTGAAGTTCCTTTCTTGCCAGCTTTGCTCAAACTGTGTGCCAGGAATCACACAACATTAAGCTTCCCTTTCTTCACCTGCCTGTTTTTGATATCTCCCTCTGTTAGGTACAGCTCAAAACAAAACCAGGTATGCATGTTAGCAAAGGAGCAATTCAGTACAAAGTTTGACAAAGGTGGTAAGGCAGGATGAAATTTATTTATATTTGAAATGTTAAATCTACAAATAGCTTCTTGCATATCCTGCAGGAGGTGGTAAGTGGTAAAACTCTACTCAAGCTAACTTTAGTTCTAAATTCAGTTGGGAAGGAGAGAAGGATCTGAAAACATTCAGGTTCTAATGCAACTATCAGAGAACTTGAAAAATCAGAAGCATATATGAATTGTGTGTAACCATTTACAATAACTGATGCAGAGTTATGGAACTCTGACATTTAAACAGGTATCTTTAAAGATACTTCTATAATTTTGATCAAGTCAGAACAATCACTGTAACTGATGTTATGAGAAACAGAAGCATTTATGCCACACCCTAATAAGCAAGATAACATGTGAATGTGGTGATTAATGGACAATAGTATGATTTCATATACATTATGATCATGACATATGCAAGAGGCCCTCACTTTTACACAAAGTAAAAAGAGAACATGACATAGCAAGGCAGCTATACCTAAGCACAAGAAGCATTTTCTGTAAGAGAAAATATTAGTTCATAAGATTCATCATGTCTTATTATTTTGCTTATTGGCAAATACTTGTTTTCCAACAAAAGATATCTTAAATATAAGATTAGCTTGTTTTCAAATTAAACATCACAGGCTGAAACTTCTATCAGCCTTTTTCAATCTAGTTCCTTGGAGGTGAGAAGTGCAAAACTATGAGCCCTTCCAATGAGACAAGAGAACCCAGTGAGGTATAATCTGGCCTTCTTTGCCACGATCCATTGGAAAGGACTCAAATCTGCCCTGTGCTCTAAAGCCAATATCAGCACAAATACCTGCCTCACCAAGTTACATTCTTAGCTAACATCCAGACCTAACAGGGATTTAACAGGGATGAAGAGTAAAATCTAATCTGACATTTCTTATGAAATACGAGAAGTAACTGTTCTGTACTATACCTCACTGCTGACATCCTTCTAGAATGCTACATCTGGGTTCAGAAGACTACAAGAAGGATGATGTTTATGAACAGAACCTCTTGGGAATGTTAACTAAGGAGGGATGAGAATAGCAGATTATCTAACAGATAAAATCAGTAACCAACACACTTATCAATTGTTTTCCATGCACAGCTGGGGCACATCAAGCACCAAAGGGACTTAAGTTTTAGTAAAAGCCTGCTGTTGCACAGTATTCACCTTGTGTAATTAAAAGAAAATTAAAACTGAAAGAGGTTAAGACAGTTGAGATTCCCCTATACTGGAATGTATTAATAGAACAAGAAAAAAAAGATCGTATATGTAATCTTAACAGTAAATGAGATACCAGAACACAGGTGGTGCTGGAATTTCCCCCAGGGTACTTAGGAAAGATATTATCAGAACCAAGGCAACGGCAGTATTGTTGTCACAAAGGTTCCCCAATCAACTAAAGCCATAGTAAGTTTATAATCCAGAAGCCTGTTTCACACCTTAAAATAAACTAAAGCACTCAAGGTACTCCATTGCAGAAATTAAACAAAATTTCTAAAACTTTGAAACAGAATTCAGCATTCCCTAGTGAAATAGGAATGTCCTAAGCAAGCAAAAAGCTCAAACTTGTAATTGCTTCCCAAAACATGTACTTTAATAAACAGAAATACTGTCTTGATTAATTATACAAGATAGTCATAAAGGACAAAATCAGCTTGAGATGCACATTTAACTCAATTCCCTGCTCAGGCAATTTTCTGTTGTCAATTAATCCAGCAGGCAGCTAAGCATCACACAGCTGTTTGCTTACAGATTTCCCAGAATGAGATAAATGCCTGCTTGTTCTGGAAAATATCCTAGACATTTAACCTGAAGTGAATGCTGTGGACAAAATGAGTGTTTTGTTGCAAGACAGATTTAAGTGATCATTCATTTGGATTCTTCCAAAGTCTCAGCAGGTCTAGAAGTTACTTAGGGTGCTTACTATGACCATTTTGATGTAACAACATAGTCAAAATTGTCCACACTCTGAATATCATTCTAGCTTACAGGATGTTGACCCAAAGAGGGAAACCGGATTCAGGCCCCTGCTTGGGTAGATCTGAACACAGGTACCACAACTGAGAAGAACATACTAAGCCTCACACTGAGAATATTTTGGTGCATCTTCCTTCTGAAATCAAGTCACTGAGCAGTAAGGTCAGTGCAAAAGTTACTGAGGGTGGAGAAAGAGCAGGAAAAGGGAACTTGGCTTACATCTAGTAAAAGAAAAAAAAAATGGCAAAAAAACCCAAACGAACCAAAAAACCCTCCTACACTGAAAGGCAGGCTGCAGTAAAATTCTAGTCCCTGATCCCAGAACTGTTTAAATAACCTCCTGCAAAATATGTGTACACATTCCAGGGAACCAATCCAGAAAGCCAAGTTCGCCTGCCTACTGCATGACAGTCAGACTTGCTCTTGTTTCAAGAATTCTGCATTCCTGCTTGGAAAACGTATTTCTGAATGCCTTAGAGCCAACAGAAAGGGAAAATTCTTAATGAAGATCTAAATTCAAAAAATTCAGATACCAGAATGACTCAAACCAAAGGTTCCTATCTTTCTAAACAACAAGGTGGGTAACGTGAAAAAAAGCTACTATCACTTAAGAAGAAAAAAATCCCTCCTTCAGAAAGGGACTACCCTCAAGAAGCTTCTCCGTGTAATGTGGAATTCAAATTTCTACTGGCTCACTGTACAGGAAATAAGTACAAAACTGAAATAGGTATATGGCCATCCAAGATGAACACATCTTCTGAAGCCCACAGAATCATTACAGTATTTTGCAAGAATCAGGCAAATACACAGTCAAGTGGCTAACACTTATCTAAATTCTCTCTTTGGCTTTCTGGATTCCCCAGTTCTCTTGAAATATTTAAATACATTGGCCTAAGTCTCTTCTGATAACTGGATACTTCATTCATCAGGACACAGTTTAGGATAAACATACCTGAATTTTCAAGATGCCAGCCACTTGAGTGGTTGAAGGGGAGATTGTAAACTTCCATTCTGATCTCCAGCGGCCATTCCTTTCAAAAGTAAAAATTAAAAACAAACATTTCATCTCGTTAGTTGAGGGGAAAAAACCAACAAAATATACAACTGTCAGTCAAAAGAAGAACAAAATACCCAGTGGAACTACACATACATAGTATCTTTCAAATCAGAAATATTCAGTCCATAGCCAGTCATGAGGAAAACAGTTTCCTGGAATACTTATCCAAGATTTGGATGAAGACCAAGGACATCTATTAGTAAGGAGCTTTTAACAACAGGACTTAGCTTCTGAAAATATCTAAAGGCTTTAGTGTTCTTTCCTTCTTTATTAGTATACACATATAACCAATCTTTTTTTCTTTCCAGGACCTGGAAAATTTGCTGGATCAGCCAAATTCACTTCAGAGCAGGCTACCAAAAAATGGAACGAAAGGAACCTTAAAGTACCAAGACTGTCTGCTAGTGCTGAAACTCTAAATCTTTCAGCTCTTCTACAATTTCTGCTCCAGAGTAACTTGTTTCCATCTAATAGAAACAAATTCAACAATCTTGCATAATTCCTTAAAGGAGTTTCAAACGTCTGAATAGCAGTATGGGGAGACTGTATTTTCACCTGACTTCTTCCCTGTAAATTAGACACTTTCATTTTAGCTAGGAGGTTAGTGGGTTAGAAGGTTAGTACATTAAAGCTGTGTTAGGATGGTACTGTGGCCACGTCTTGATTCCTGCTTTGTCTGCACTTAGAAAGTTTCAATACTCTGAGATCCAGTTCTCCTACAGCTAGGTGTAGATTCCAGAGCACTCAACGATTTCTCTAGTACAGGCAGAAAAGCTTGGTAGGGAAACATGAACGGTGTACATGCACTTGTCTGACCTTAAGATAATCAGTGTAATGCCAATAGTACATCTGTTCAATGCATTGTATTTTACAGTATTTGTTCCCATACAAAAACTTACCAAAAATTTTTTGCTTGGAACTGATGGCTCTCTATGCATGCAATAATGGTTTGCTGTCCATCAATTGTTTTACCATACACCTTAGTTAGAAATGAAAAAAGCAGAGTTAACATTTCAGCTATCCTGTTCAAACCGCTCAGTGATATCCAGTCCTAGTATATATCCCAATTAACTGTACAGTTCTATTTTACAATCAGTATGATTTTTATATAATACTCAGTACATAAAACATGATTATATATTAAAAATTAGAAAAGATTAGAAATTCTAGAGGTCGAATATTATAACCTGCAAAGGCTTTTGTTGTTGTTTTTGTTTTTTTCAACCAGAAATTCCAAGCATACATACTGTCATGGCAGTCATTGCTACCACAAGAGTTTCAGACACCAGTTACTCTTTAATTAAGAAGTGATTCAAGCCTTTATAGATTGTTGCTAAAGCGATAAAGTAGCTTTATTTCTTTGCTTTGCTGTGCTCCCTAAAAACAAATAAACAAACAATACAGAAGTTATCTTGCCGGAAGTGCAATCTGCTTTCCTTTACAGAAACTTGGGCACTCATCTCACTGTACAGGAATCCAATTCATCATGTTAAATCAGCAAGTGAATATTCATTTCTTTACTAGATTAGTTTTCCATCAGGTTAATACAAAGCCCAGGACAGCTATCCATAAATCAGCTCACCAAACTTAAAACAGTCACAGGGCTCCTAACAGCAAATCCAATGCTATTTAAGTCTAGAGTTTTATTTCAAGAAGCTGCAGAACCCAGTGATGCTGGTGGTAAGAATTTTTATATATTTATATATATACATTTTATATATTTTATATTATAAATTTTTATATATAGGATGAGTGATGGAGAGAAAACAGTTTGCTTTACTGACAGTTTTGTCAGTAAGCCAAACCAAGGCAGATATTTGTATCTCATGCAATATTTGTTTATTTATTTCTTTTTAAGTAATCTACCAGGTACCCAGGATCAATGCGGCCAATCTGCAGTCATCTACAGAGGTCTCAAGCCTTTTCTATGAAAGAACTAAAATAGAAATATAACCTGCAGTAACCATCTGTTGGTAGTTGCTGAAATATTAAACATCTGAAGCTTCCCCCGATCTCCCTAACAAACCCCTGTGAAGATTAATTCTTCACAGTTGAAACCAACTATGCTCCTGGTTCACCAAGTTAGTTACAATTTCATTTTAAATTTTTATCCATAGCAGCTACCCATTATCCACGCATATGGAAATGGAATAAAATGAATTCACATAGCTTTTTTATTGACTTGATGTTAGGAATTTTATTTGTAGATATTCACAGAAACCAAACTAAGATTAGGCATCATAAATTTTAAAGACACATTCCTGAAGCAGAAAAATCTAGTCTTCAGAGCCATCTATCATACCTTCAGCAATGTCACTAGTGGTACTCTTCTGTTTTTCCTCTTGCTTTTCATAGAATATAGTAAATACAGCTAATGAGAGCTTTTTTTTTTTTTTAATTCTATGCTTCACCAATAGTTCAGTGGTTAGATAGCTTAGTACTTACCGTGCATACGCCATTTGGGTAGTGTTCTTTCACATACGCCTTCATTGCTGTTTCAACTGAATTTCTCCAGGACTCTATGGCATTTTCAACTTCATGGGGCCTAGGATCAGTAGCCTCCTTTCTTAAGTGATCAAATTTAAAAGAAATCTTGTTCTTGGGATCCAAAAATTTTCCATTTCCCAAGTCACCATGTTCTGTTATCAAAACCTGTGTTATGAAATTTTAGTTAATTGTATTAGTATAAAATAAAGAAGGAAAAAAACATCATGCTAAATTGTACAACTGTGCATTTCAGTGCACACTTAACTGAAGATTCCTCAAAGAGTCACTTTTTAAACAATATATGCACGTATATCAAGGGAGGAAGAAGCTAACAGGAAGCACTGACACAGAATCAAAACCCAGATCACTACCCTCATACTGAAACAAAAGGCAATTAGAAGTTCTCTATTGTCTACAATGACTTCAGGTACTACAGGTAAGCAGCTCCTACAGCTCCAAATCAGAATATCAGACAATAATACAGAATGAAATCGCAAGCTCCTTAGATGCTTTCCAAGGTATGTTCCAATACCAGAACATCTTTAAAAATGTAAGGAATGTCACCGTATTCATACCTGCTCATCGTAACCGTCAATTTTTACTGGAGTAAACTGGTCCAAGTTGTACTGTGCAAATGCACTATAAAAGGGAAAAAACACCAAAAACCTGCATCAGGCACAATCTTTTTTCCTTAATAGACGCAAGAGACTTAATACAATAGCTAATAATCTGGATTATAAAAGAAAAATTTATTACTGCCTCATTATTTAGCAGGCCCTAAAATACGGGCTCACCTTGATTCGCTCGGCACTGATAGTGCTATTCCAATCATTACACAATGATTCACATTCAAAAGTCACCTCGTATAGACAGACACTTAAGCTTTACAGTAACCCACAGAAAGTGAAAGAACAGAAAATGTAAACTCCACTGAGTTCCTTCCTATTCAATTAGACATCTCTATTCTTACAGAGGAAATTAAATCTGACACAAAATATAGTAGTCATAATGTCTTCATATAAAAGCAGGGTCTTCCCTACAAGTCTAGTGTCTACAACATTTACCAATAAACAGAAAAAATGCAAAAATGCGAAGACAAATTCCAAAATCCAGGTCTCCCATTTCAAAAGCAGCTGTTCTAACTCATCAGGATACAACACTGATTTCTTTGCTGCCAAAATATTGTATCTTAATCAAAGATGCACAACGCTCGCAACAGGGTTTTATTTGCAAAAGCATCTTTTTAAACAAATCACTTACTGCCAGGGGAAGCCTTACTGAACTGACTTTTATGCAACTGAGTACATGGCAGCTGGTACTTACTGGGCTGCTCCTTCCCTGAGAAGATTGTCATTATTAAGCAGCAACCGAACATCTGAAAGGAGATGTTTATAACATAGAAGTATACTTAATTCAAAGATTTGTTCCAGTCACATAACAAATGGCAACAAACTACCCAAAACAATTAAAACCCAAACCACCCCATACCATCTAAGTAACTAGGCAGGAAAATCCCTTGCTTCAGATTTTCTAATTTTGACTGAACTAAATGAGAAAAGCACTACTGAAATGGGATTCCTTCCAAAGCAATCTGGTTAAGAAGATACAAGCCATACCTGTAGGCTGTATAACAGCTCAAGGAATTTGTCAAAGAAGTCAGTCTGAGTTGCATATAAATGCTTTTGATCCTTAGCAGTTTAACACTCAAGTCTCTGGCTAGACATCTACGATCAAATGTGGTGTTGTGCGTCATCATCAAACACGCAGCAGCATTACTGAGCAAAGAGCTGTAACTATGAACTGACTTAATAGCAGTTTTAGCAGCACTGCAAGAAGAAACTGTATTTGCTTTCAGAGATCTCTGCTCGCAAGCTGCTCACCAGCAGTTCATTTCACAAGTACACTACAAGCTATGTTCAGGTATTAATTACCTACTCACAGTTTAACTGAAGAACAAAATACTTCTCATTACATTCCTTAACAAATTTAAGCTCCTGCCACTCATTAGAAGTTTAGTGTACTCACCTTACTTCCTTATCTAAATAGCATCTGAGTTACTGGAGGCTACAGCTACCAATGTATGCCTACACTTTGTCTATGTCCATACACACTGGCACAGGACAAATGCAACAAGTTTTAAAAAAAAATAATATTTTAGATAGTTTAGTAATTAATAGCAGAAGGAAACTAATTTCAAGTCTCCTTACAGCTTACCTACATATCAGTAAAATGTACGATGCCGTAACTTAAGGGTTAAAAATGTTTGCTTAAAGTGCAGGACACTTTAAGCTGTATCCCTTTGTACATTCAAGGTTAACTAATCAAAATGATATTCAAAGAGCCATTTTAATTTGAGTTAGTTTGATTTCTATTGAAAAATATAATTGTAAATTGCTGAAGTAGGAGTGTGTGCCTCGTAAAAGAACACAACTGTTAAACCATGGTTGAACAGAAACAGAAAGCAGGCTCATTCTCACATCACAAAGAGAACTGGTAGGTTCTCACTACTGCATTTAAACTCCAAGCTGCCTTATGACTGCAAAGTTTATATGCCACGCTACAGAATCAGGATTGTAAAGCTCTTACAGCAAGTGAGCTCCTAAAAAACTAAGCTACACAAAATTCAGGAGAGCAATCAGCAATGCGCTTTTGGGAACAGATGCCTTAAATGAAAACATGCAGCAGAAAGACACTTACCATTGAAAACCTCATTGAATTCCCCAGGAGGAGCATGAATTATGAATTTTGCTGCTATACGCACCTAAAAGACAAAAAATTATATGGTTTTATAGAGTTGTAATTATTTCTATTCACATCAATCATGAAAAGCTGGATAACTTCAATGGCCAGACATGAAAATGCACAATTCCTGTTTCACTGATTCATTCACACTGCAGCGCTCCTTTTCAGAAACACAGAAAATGAAGTTCCATCTCAACAGGACAGAGATGGTTACAAGCGATAGAACCAGGAGGAGACAAATTAAAAAAAACAACCACCCACAAAACAAAACAACACAACTCCCCACCCCAAAGAAAAACACCTGAGAACCTCGAGCCATTACCTTCAGCCATGACTTTTTTGTACTCAAAACACAGCAGAGGTCAGCACTTCCACTCAAAGTATGCATGCCTGCCCTGGCTTTCTCTCTACCTGTGCTTGCACGAGCACTTACACAACTGCGCAGTGAGCAAAACCAGAAAGGTAATCCTTTTTTGCAGACCAGTCCCCTGAGCTGCCTTACTGCACTGCACAGCTGCAGACACGTGCTTGCCAAAGGAACACAAAGCTGCTTTCTTCACTATGGAACAACCAACCTGAAAATGTCTGAAGTACTACCTTACTAATACAGTGTCCCTCTGCTGACTTTTCATTCTTGTTTTCCCCTTTAAGCTCTTAAGAACACACAGAACAAATAAACAAAAGGTGGATTCCTAATTTGACAAGAGTTCCTACTGTTTGTAATTTACAATTATCTAAGTTGAGGACACATTCAAGGCTGTCTTTCATCCTTGTCATGATATTGCTATTCAAATCTAGTGATTTGAACCATATTTCCCATTTCTAACACCTTCAATTACGGTTCTGTGGGATAAAGATCTAGGAGATGCAGTTTCTGCACTCTTTGGTCTTTCTGTCTGAAATTAATTAGTCTGTGAAGCACGTACTTTACTGACAAATACCTAAACAACCACAAAATGCTTTACATTTAGGCATTTACAAATATATGAAACTGAAGAAGCAGCTGTCTGAGCCTGCATGAGCTCTTGAATCAACCTGTAAGTATCTATTATTGTCCAGGTTGATAATAAACCCAGTGCTCTGCCAGGTTTCAGTCATCTTCAGGAGAGGTGATTCAAACACTGAGTGCCCTGAGAAAGCACATGGCTGCTGCCTCATCAGCGGAGTTCAAACTCACGCAGACCCCAAACAACTTGCCAAGCAGCTTCCTGCTCACTGCAAGTCAGAGCTGCTAATGGAAATGAAAAGGCTGCCAGGTCTCTGCTGTCTCAATTGAATGCTGTGTTTTGGATTGCTGACAGCTTTTATCTGCTGCTTCAAATGCATACATCAGAACTCCTCTTTGCATGTAAACACATACTTTGCATTATACTGAAATAAATGCCACAGGGCTTACTCTTTCATCAAATGAGACACAGCAGCTAAGTGGGAGTGCCTTGTTTTATGGCATCTTATTAAAGCACTCGCCCAGATAAACCCAACTGCCTTCTTTGACACAAAGGAATTTAATCTCATTTGCATAAGCCAGAGATCACCTCAGCCAGCAGACTGGGTGCTTCTCCCCAGTGAAGGCACGCTGCTCCACTGCCCTGCAGGAGCAGGGGCACCCCGTACTGTGCGTAGTTCAGTGCTCGGACCAAACCAGTGCAAAGACACTCAACAAGGACCTGCCTCAGTGGGCTGCTCCAGATGGAGAAGGGCAAGGTGAGCTCCGGGCTCTTCTGCAAGGGCAGAATTTTTAATCAAGCGACCAACTAACAGAGCCTGGGATTAGGCTGGGCTTTGGGCTCACAAAGAGGAGCAGCTATGGAGGTGTGTTGGATGAGGGGGTAGTTTGCAGGTTCTGACTCGACTCCAGAACACAGACAGGCCTGCTCACCCTGGGCATGGCTGGGCCAGCTCTGGGCATGCTCAGAAGCAAGATTTCCAGAGAGCCTGAGCTCTGAAACACATGGTGCAGTCTGGGGTTGGGCAGGTGCTAACTGCAAGGTTAAAGAAAACTCGGATGCTCAAACTGCACTTTAAATAACCATGTGGTTTAAGCTGCAAATATGTGCAACATTATATAGGAAATCTGCATTACAACCCAAGTAATACCTTGTTTTCAGCTGTTCTGGTAATGCTACATTGATTTTTATTCATTTATTTATTTTTGCTACCAGTACAAACTGCTTTTCTTCTTATTGTCAGATTTGCTGTAGTACGAATACTATCGATTTCTTCTAGATATTAACACATTTTCTCAGGACAGACTAAGCAAGTTATTGCTTTCAATGAACACTGAGTAGTAAATTAAATTCCTCAGTATGACTCTCTTTAGTGCAGCAATTTATCATAGATACCACTTTCTAAATAATCACCAATGTGCAAATCAAGACACGTAAGGTACACTCATGGTTGCAGAAGCCAGAAACCTGCTGTCTATCAGTCAGCTGCCCTCTGTCTTTTGCTAACCTACCTATGCGAATGGAGCCCTATTACAGCTAATCCACCTCTTTTTTCAGTAGTTAAACCAAATTAACTTATTACCAATACTTATCCAATATTCTTATCTAACATGCAAGACCTCAAGAACACTTAAGGATTCTTTATTGCCAGAGAGTCCTTCCCAAAAGACACTCTCTGAAGGCGCTCTCTGTGCTCCAAAGCCAGCCTAACACACTAAATAAGAAATGAATGTGCTCCCACGTGCCTCACCGAGCTGAACATCTCCCCCTTTTGGCAACAAGAGGCCACTGGCTCAGATACTACCCTAGGAAGTACAACACTGGGGCAGACAACTGAGAAGTGGTGGTTTAGGACAAAAGAAAAAAAGGATAGAGATACAGCAAAAGTACGTTACTTGTAACACACAGCAATAAGCTAAGAAACATCAAGTGCAATGCGGTACAGATAGGAAATTGGGGTTTTCTTTAAAGCCTAGTGGGATGCATGACTGTTGTAGACAATGCCAGTTATTTGAGACACCGAGACTCCTAAAAACTGATCAAAACTGATTTAACAATCAGAACACAAAGAACACAGTGTTTTAAAGTCTAAGGGACAAACACTTTTCATTCAAGAGAAACGCAGGCTGGCACAAAGTACAAGCACTTCATACGAATAGCAGCGAGAAGCAAAAATCCAGGTTATAACTGAGCATTCCTTCAAAATCTCAAACAGCCAGAACTGAGAAAATACATTAAATGTCTCAACTTGTTACTCCAGTTTTTCCCAAAACATCATCTAAAGCATCATAGCAATGTTTTCCTGCTGTAGTTTCCAAGAATAGATTTACAGTCACTGTTTTACTTAGAAGTTTTCCAAACAGCTTGCAAGAAATTGCAAACTTCAGAAGTTCTAATGCTCAGTGGTTCACAAAAAAAACCAACTCTTGTGGGCAGCTTTTACTACCATTCTTTGCATTCAAGTGGACATTTATTGTATTTAATTAACTGAATGCAGAAAACCAATCTAAATACATCTTCCTAAAGGCTTCTGTCTTTAGGTCTTCTTAAAGACTTGCTGCAGCTTTGAGGATTAATCTGGACAAGTGATATATACACATTGTAAGGGAAAACAACTTCTTAAGCATTAACAATAGAAGCATTCCCTGCTGCAGATTCTCTCTATTTCTACATGTAGATCAGACTTCACAGTGCAGACTGAAATGCAGTCCGTGATCAGTAAGTAAGAGTCAGCAAGACTGAATCTCTCAATATAAGTGAAACCAAATACTGCCCAGCACATCAGTTAAAAGCTGTTTGATTTGTACGTAGAAAATGATTGCAGCTAAGGTAAAAATTCAGATTGAGGAGATAGAAGAAGGAGAAAAGGATAGCTTTGTTGTATGCAACGACTGTTGCTATCAGGACATACTTTGTGCTGTTAGAGGTTGAAGCAACTGTTATATAAACAAGCACCTAGATTCAGGTATGTCAGTATTTGCAGTTTGTTCAGATTACACAAGGACAAAGCAGTCATTTACTGAACAGTGTTTTGCTTTCATCCTTTTGCCTTTGTTTCCAGTGTAATCTCTCCCAAGGCACACCATCCTCAGGTACACAGATGAATCCTTCTTCTTCACCTTTTCCAGACTGAGCCACTATGAACTTGTTTGAATTCAAAGTCACACACGGTCACTTAAAATGCCCCAAACCATTCTTCCTGTTTCTGGCAAATCGGAAGCTGACATTGGTTGAAAAAGCTCAACCTTCAGTGCTGCATGTGCCTATATATGGCCATGAATACACGCTCAGACATGCAGGGCTCTCACAAAGCCATGCTACAGCATCAGCTCTGCTGTGAGATATGCTCATTCCCAGCCATCAGCCAGGGTACGCCCGACAAAAAGAAAGGCATTACAGCTTCAGTTAGCTTTTCTTTCTTTCTCCCTTTATCTTTTCCCCTTTAACTTATTCGAACTACAGTTGTACTTGTCAGGCAGCCTGACAGTTCCTTCAATGAACAGTCACACCGCAGAGGAAGAACACATCAGTAAGCAATATGCTGTGAAACCACATGCTTTGCCATTATTCTTTCCTGCACATCACTTCTTGCAAGTTCAGCTGCAGATTCATTGCAGCAGAGACCCGCCCTTCCTCTGCACTCACAGCAGGTTAAAGTTTACTGCTCTAGAGCAATAAAAATGAAATAGTGAGGTACATATTAAAACCCTTTTAAACTAAAATCTTAAAAAAAAAAAAACAGCAACAACAGTGGGGTGGGAGAAGAAAACCTTGGTTTTCCCACCCTACAGAGCCATGACAACTTTGTAGCTGATCACAGGAAAAGAGTTAGCTCTAGCAGTTGCCTTTATCAGCAATTACAGCAGTTGTTGTACAAGGAATAAGGCACCACACATCATGCATTTTATATTCCTGAGAGAACCTTCGCTACCCCGTAAAACCAAGTCTCATACTCACAGGTGAATCTACGTTTGGCAAAACAAGTAGGTGAGATGCCATATTTAGTAGAAGGGAGCTCTCTGTTCCTTCTCTAGGAGCAGTAAAGTGCCCCAAGAGTCTGTGCCACTGCCATGCCTTCTGGAACTGTTCTCGCTGGCTCAGGAAGCCTTTCTGCAGACAACTGAGCAAATGCCTTAGTCTTGACCCACTGAGCTCTATCTACAGGCAGCTAGAGGGGCTTCTCAGAGCCAGCCCATAGCTTCAGGAAGGCTGACACTGTTAAGATTTCCAAGTAAATGAAGAAGTTTCAATCCTCTGAAAAAACTGCCATTCAGAGACACTGCTTGTCTACTTATGTGAGCATCCAGAGAAGCAAACTGATGTAGCAAAAAATGGCTGTAGAAGGTGGCAAGAACACAGCAATCAATTCCTTCACTGTAAGAATTTCAGAGAATTGCTGCTTCTTGCTGCCAGCAGATTAGTGAGGTGAATAAGCCTTCAAACGGCCAGACAAGCTCTGAGAACATGTGTGAGAAAGGGATTACCCCGAGTGGGCAGCAAACCATCTCCTCAGCATCTCAAGAAAACAAATTCACATTTCATGGGTATGATTCCAAATGGCAAAGAAGCATTCAGATATATGCAGCATCTCACAGAGACACGGAGCAAAGGCTTCGCTGCCTTTGGTGGCAGCAGGAGTTGAATATGAAAGTGAGGTTTGCAACTGCTTTGCTACCAACCTCAACTGAAAAAATGCACTATGGCATTCAATTCACTGCTCTTCTGGGAGAGCTGAGAAGAGAACTGCAAAAATGTAGCTCTGTGGCACAGGAAAGGAGGGGCACATTCCATATCAACAGCTTTAAATGAACAGACATTTCCTTCATATTGATGCCTGAAGCTGCATTAAATCTGTAGAACAAATATTTTCCTCAATCCATTTAGCAAGTTAGAAATTCTGTAAACTGAAACAATAAAGAGAAAAGGAAGAGATCCTTGTAACACTCTAAGTCAGCCCCTGGGGACAAAAACACCGTATCATATTGGATTGGAATAAATCCCTTCACTTAAAAAAGAAATTTTAAAAAATAATACACAAGTATTTAATAGCACATAACACTACTAGCTCTTAATAGTAGTGAAAAAAGTAAATCCTAGTCAAAATGAGACAATATGAGGTACTTCAGATAGTAGTCAGCTCAGGTAATGGTCTTTCTATCTGAAGTACTGACTCAGATAATGAAATTTATTTTCACAAAAAATAACCACCTTGAAAGGTGTTGATTGTTCTCACCCTGTAACGTCATCCACTTCCTATACACTAATTCAGAAACATTAGAACAGTACTGAACTTAGCAAAACACGTTTTGTTTGTAAACCTTAAGCCATCAATGTCAATCTCAAACTTCAGCTACCACCATCAGTTTCTAAAATCTGTGAACAAAAAAAAAAAAGTACTGCTAATTAAACTACAGGGAGTTGAATATATCGTTTTTTGCCTGCACCTGTATTTCTCAGAAAGCCTGTGTCTTGCCAGTAGTGAGCTAGAGAACGAATGGGCTAGGAAACCACCATATATACAAAGGGGATTCCAGAACTATTGATGGCACCACATGTCCCAGACTTGTAGTGCAGAACATTATTTCTGCAGTGGTTTTACTCCAATTTATCTTTTCTGTAGTCCTTTTCCCAGGTATGTGCTTCAAAGCTCATACATATGAGAAACCAGGAAATTACTAAAACAGCTGAAAAAATTAAGAACATTTCAGGTTCAGAATTTAAACAAAATCCAGCTTCTTATTCATGTATCGTGCTTCTAACAGCTCTTTAATCTCCGAGGACAACAGCAAATTAAAAAATAGAGGTGTGTCCAATAAAGTTGCATCTAGTCCTGCTCTCAGGAAACTACACTGGTATTCTAAGGCACACAACATGCTTCAAAACATCACCAAAAGTTATTCTTTGGTACTGCACATTTCAACATAGGATTAAACCTGAACACGTTTAACCAATCCAGCAAGCAAAATACCAGGCTGGGCAGCCAGCTGGGAGCTAGCACAACCCCCCTATGATTTGACAAAAGATCTGATGTAGATTTATAGCTAGCTCTTATCCAACAACTACTAGAAGGCAAGCAGCAAGGTATTTTTCTGATGTTTATTTGATATCTATCTGATCCATAAAAATTTCACCATTTCCTTGCAAGAGTCATTCCTAGAGAACTGAAAAAGCTATGAAATCTTACACTTATTGTGAAGCAAAGTTCTTCACTTTTGTTTGAGAAGTTAAAAGCATACAGCATGGCTAACCAGACATACACAAAAGACTTGGTAGTGCCATCTCCCCAAAGCAGAACCACACCATTCTGCCAGCCCAATGCAAGCACTCCTCTGTTCCAGCAACCAGGCCTCTCTTTCTCAGCAGCTGCTGCAGAGCAGCATCCATCGCACCAGAACAAATCCTTCATTTACATGTGCATGTGTTTTACATTCATCCACTGTAAAACCTACATTTCTGAAGTGATCTTTCCTATTAGTTCAAGCTCATTATTTATAATTAATTATTCCAAGGATACCAAGCCTGGATTCAAGAGCAATGGGGAGTAAAAAGGAAGAAGAACAGAGCTTGCTCTGCGAGAAACACCTATTCCCAGACTGAATGCCACCTTACCCATACCCAAATCCACCCCTACCAGAGCCTTAAAATTATCTCTCAAAGTTAACTTGCAGTTCTGAAGTTTTAACACTCGGTCAAATTAAGAAGCAAGTATTTGAAGGGCCTTGCATTTTGGAAGCTGGTTACTCAGCAGTAGAAACAGCAACTCCATGCGCTGAAAAATCTGCTTTCATTTCTGCTTAAGCTGTTCCAACTTTTTAAAACTTCATTTTCAGAAACTAAAACTCAGTTTTATACAGTTATGTCTGAGAAAAATATAATGATTTGCCATATACTGTGGTTAGAATTTTTATCCCATTCCTCTTTTGTTTGCAGAAATGAAATTAAACAAGGATGACATTTCACAGCAGAACTGTAGGTTGATGACTGCTGCTGACCATAGAAAGCTTCATCTACCACATCATACATCATTCTCTCCTTTTTCAAGTACTACTAGATTAGCCAGTAATTTGTTCTACTACCTTTCTCTATTTTGGGGTTATTTTCTTTTTAACCTTATAAATGTTACTGGTGAGGTTCCCTGGGTAGCAAACTTCCACAAGAGCTGTGTGAGCACAAAGGCAGGAGCCAGGCTTCTGAGGGTGCTCCTTAGACATACACAGTCCACGACGCGGTCAGAACGCACGTAAGCATCCAGTCTCCTCAAACTCTTCATAACAAAAGAAAATATGAACTGCAGTTTTAGAAATCACTTCAATTTAGAATAACAGCTTTCATTTGTATGCGTCTCAGATGTTGTTTTTTTTTTTTTTTTTTAACTTGTCTAGAATGCAAGCAAGTTTGCTTTGCATCGTGTCTCTTGGACAATAAGGATCAGACAAGCTGCCACATGAGAAACTGTCATTGAACAGTTTGAGTGTGAATGCTGTCAGACACTGCAATAGGTTACCCACAGACTGTGCAGCCTCCATCCTTACGGATACCCAAAACTGAAAGGGCAAGTTCCTGAGCAACCTGATCTGAGCTGGCCTGCTTGGACAACGCAGCATTTGGGATACCTCCAGAAGTTTCTTCCAGCTTGTACCACTCCACAAATAAACAAAGTTATTATTTGCAGTTATACATACAATATATGATCAATTTTTCAACATTTTCATACAGATAAAATGATTACAGTTTTGATTGTCCTTTGATCTCAAGAGTAGCAATGCATTTTTAAAAATCATCTTCTAACTCACACTAACACATTTCCCTATCTCAGCTATGGACATAAAAAAGCCTTGGGAAGGCTGCCATATTCAGAATTACACAGCAATCTGAGATGCACTCTCAACTTCCTCATTCTTATTAAAGAATTGTCACAAAGTGTTATCAAATAGTAACCATTAAGTTGAACTTCACATCTGTAGGAAAACAACTCCCTCTACAAAACTTCTGTTCTGTTTCACTCATGGAAAAATATTAACTTTGACAATGAGACTGTTTCCATATGTGATAACTTAAACACACAACTAATTCAATCACTGTTTGAGTGTTTTTCACATTCAATAATTGAAAGATTTTCAGTTGGCCATAGGAACACGCTACAGCATTGCTAGTTCCATTCAGAGCTTCAGCAGGAACACGAGGGAGGGCTCACAAAGTTCCCCTGCAGGACAGGTTAGCAAAGCTACATCTTTAATATACTAAAGAGTATACATTTTATGAACTAGAAAGAAAGAACAATACCTGCAAAACATCACCTTCAGTTATGGATTACTGTGCAATTATATCCATAGCTGACTATTAAAATCTTGCTCCTGCTCCAAAATGTTCTGGTCCTCATTTCCTATAGTCCCCAAATCTCATTTCGGAATTGGGGCAATTCCGAAAGTTAAGGTTACAGACCCTTCCAAAACAAATCACTTAGAGCACAAAGTGACTTACTAAACATCAGCATTTAAAAATCAGATTATTTTTAAAAGAATAACTATCTTTCCCCTATGAGGACAGGCTGAAGGAGCTGGGCTTGTTCAGCCTGGAGAAAAGAAGGCTGCGGGGTGACCTCATTGCAGCCTTCCAGTACCTAAAGGGAGCCTACAAACAGGAGGGGAATCAACTCTTTGAAAGGGTGAGTGACAGCAGGACAAGGGGAAATGGTTTTAAGTTGAGGGAAGGGAGATTTAGGTTGAACGTCAGGGGGAAATTCTTTACAGAGAGAGTGGTGAGGCACTGGAACAGACTGCCCAGAGAGGTTGTGGATGCCCCATCCCTGGAGGTGTTCAAGGCCAGATTGGATGGGGCCCTGGGCAGCCTGGTCTAGCATTAGGTGGGATGATTGGTGGCCCTGCATGCGGCAGGGGGGTTGGAGATTCATGATCCTTGAGGTCCCTTCCAACCCTGGCAATTCTGTGATTCTGTGATTTAAAAAAAGCCTACTGATGCTTTTGAGCTCACGGCTGGGTTTGCTCCTGCACAGGGAGCTCTGCTGCCGACATGCAAAGCCTGAACACAAGACAATGGATTTTACTGGTTTAGACTTTTCATCTCAAAACATTTACTACAGAAAAGAGTTTTCCTTAACTACTCTAAATTCCACTGCAGAGTTTTGCTAGCATATTTATACTTAGCTTTGCAGGTTTTCACACCTAGTTCAAAAAGCTGTCAAGTTACCTAATGTAGCAGGAAATCTGCGATAGCAGTGTGGGTTCATTTTCACAAATGCGACCATTTCCTCATCAGAAGGGAAGTTCTGGTTTACCTCCAGCCAGTTGGCCGACTGCTAAACTCCACCTTACTCAATATGTCTCCCTGAACAAGTAGAACTACACTGAGGCATAACCTTACTGAAAGAGGCGGGGTTCCTCTCTGATACCATGTTTAACAATACATGTACTTTTATGTGAGCTATTTTTGCATTAAAAAACATCGTGATGTTCTCTAACTTCCCATCAATACTCTCCCCTTTCGTCACTGAAGACATCTCTGTTTTCTCAGACTATCAGACTATCTCCACAACAACATGGCTATTTAACTCCTGTGCTTTGTAGTAAGAGGGATTTACATTGCAAAAAGAAAAAAAGACAAAAAACCTACAGCAAACACATCCTGGTGAGTCACCAAAAGGCACTGACTACAGAACATCCTTAGGATTCAAACAGTTGCAGCCCTATTTTGTGTATGCTGCTATTTATTAACAAGTATTTACATTAACAAATACATCTTCTATAATGAAAACAATCCCTTCTGTTAAGCACTGCTTATATTCATGTAAATAAATTGCAATTTGTATATACACACTAATAAGCTCATAGAAAAAAACAAAACATTTTTATATATGCTTATCAGTTTGACATAGCCACAGGTAGAACAATTCGTACAGGAACTGAAACATAACTACACTGCATAAAATGGTTATTGAGCTTAAAAAAACCCTACTTCAAATGTCATAGATAAATAAATAGATTTTGTATTCAAGACTTAATCAGAGGACAAATTACCTCTGAAGTGAAGGAAAGTGATGATTTTCCATTGCTGCGTCCCTTAAAAGTTCTGGACTTCAATATTTCCACCTCTCTCATCTAACTTTTATTTATAGCCTGAAACATAAACATAATATTTTCTTTTTCCACCTAACTGAAACGTTCTTAACTTTCAGAGACCTACAGAACACCACAAACCACTGAAGCTGTCTTTAGTACTGGACAGCCCCTGGTGATACATGGGATAGAACAGCTCCCCTTTGAGGACAGGCTGAGAGAGCTGGGGCTGGTCAGCCTGGAGTAGAGAAGGCTCTAGGGAGACCTGAGAGCAGCCCTTCTGTGTGTCTGAAAAGGGACTATAAAAAAAAAGACAGACTCTTAGCAGGCTCTTAGAAACAGAAAATGGTTTCAAGCTAAAAAATGTGAGATTTGGATGGATATAAGAACAGTTTTTTGTGATGAGGGTGGCGAGGCACTGCAACAGGCTGCCCAGAGAGCTGCTGGGTGCTCTGCCTCAGGAGATACTCAAGGCTAGGCTGGACAGAGCTCTGAGCAACCTGATCTAGCTATGGTGTCCGTTCATTGCAGGGGAGGTTGGACTAGATGGCCTTTAAAGGTCCCTTCCAACTCAAAAAATTCTACGATACACCATCCTGCACATGGAAATGATGTTTTCTTGCAATTGCTCTTCTCCTTCCTTGGTTTTAGAGCTCCTTCACCTGAACTAAGCACTTCTTTCTGCCTCTGCAGCACTTACAGTTCCTGCCTGCACACAGACGAAGACACAAACCAACTACAATTCACAACTTGTGGTATCACTTAATCCCTCACTGTAGCTACATCTCTATCAAAATTTCCCATAGCATCACCATTGTTTGTCAGCCTTTGATGGCCTTTATTTCATATAAAGGGAGAAAGTTACACAAAGAAGGAATCTGATTATTCCCTGTGAAAATGAATGTCTGTATGCCCACCATTCCTTCTGGATTTACATTACAGACCCTATTAGACGAGGGAGAAGTATGTACTTTCCATGTGCTACCCAGCAGCATTATTTTAGCTCACTAAAATGCAATGTTTAAGAAAAATCTTGTCTAGCTTCATAAATGTTAGCTTAAAAAAAATTCTGCATCATTCACAGAAAGTTGAGACATCAGGAATGAATTAAACTGAAGAAATTCAGTGCAAGATACATATGTATATGAAGTATTTGCTCTTCTAAATTTCATTCCTTATACAGTATTCATTTAGTGGCTCAGTAGAAGGCAAATCCACTTCATTTTATAATAACTCAGATCCCCCAAATGCTTTAAACTGAATATATATTCTACTTAGTTAACTTAGAGTGCACAAACTTATCAGTTTAATACCACCAGAAAATAATTACAGTTTTTAAGCAGTACACATTTTTGTTGTAAAATGATAGCATAACTTAAATATATCCGTGCTTTCAAAAGCACTGCTAAAAGGATACCTAAAATAAGTTACATGTCAGAGTCAAATATAAGTCCATAAACAGCTTCTCCAAACACTAGTGAGAGCCACAGAACACAGTGAATGCTTATTTCAGCATGGATATATATATAACACCGATAAACCTTCTAAGAGGTTCAGATTCATGAAAACTAATCCACATGCCTCTTCTGTGAAAAATTAAAATCTGGAGGTATCACAAGACCTGCATGGATATTTATTTGCTTTTCCATGAGCTTGCAGCATTATTCATCTTTGTTTTATTGCCAATAAATATACAGCCAGGCTTGAAAAACTCCAATCATGTAAAACGATCAATTTTATAGAGGACTGAAATGGGTAGAGGAATCAATTTAAATTTGCAATGGAAAAACGCTGACTTTATTCAATTATACGAAGGCAGGAGGAGACTCCAGAAAGTCTGCACCAATTTGGAGAAAAAACTGCAATTAAAGAACAAGAAAAAGTTCAGAACTTAACTTCATCAGTCACTCGAACACAGGCGATGCTTCTCAGCTCACAGAGAGGTAAGAAGAAAGCGTCACTGTATCTTACATTATTTGACAGGACAAAAGGCAATAAGAACGAACTGAAACAGGAAGTTCTGTTTGGCACAAGGAAGGAAGCACTTCTGCTCTTTGTGGGTGGCTGAGTGCTGGCACAGGTTACTCCTCTTTTGGGATCTTCAGAACCAGCCTGGATGTGATCATGGGTAACCTGCTTGGGCCGGGTGAACCCTGAGGTTTCTGCTAACCTTAGCCATCCTCCAGCCCTGTGATCTTAACTTGCACACTCAGCATGTTCAGGCATATACTCTATCAAGTGGATTAAAGTTACTTGTATGTTCCAGAAAGAATACAATCTCAGACTGCCACACATAACACATGTGAATCTGAACCAGATAGAAGACCAATCTCAAAACCTGTGGCTGGGAATAGAAATTAGGGATCCACACATTCAGCACCTTGACCCACCAGTGCCTCTCCAGATCTGAAACACAGCCCTGCTAATCTAGAAAAGTACAGAGAATCTACCTTATTGTAACCATTTACAGCATTCTGGATATCTATCTTCTAACTTCAAAGAAGTTTGAAGCATTTCTTTTTCCTGATGTCTCCAACACTTAAATCACCTCAAAGCTTCTGCTGCCACGACAACCCGCGTTTTTTTAGGACAGAAATGCATAACACTGCGCACTGTGTGAAGACGTGAGCCGTGCACACGAATCACCACAGCCCGGCTCTGAGCAGGCAGTTGCCATGAAGCTGGCTCCGAGGGGAAGGCAGTTCGTGCTGGTAACGGAGCTCTTGTAATACACGCTGCTCCTTCAGAAATGTCCTGTGAAAACTTGCTTGAAGCCGGAGATGTTGCCACGGCCACAAGCAGAGATCACATACACACACAGACGCACACGGGCAGCACGGACCCTCTGACCCCCCTTCCCCTGCTGCTGCCACCTAATAGGAAACGAGAAAACCTTCCTCGCCCCACACCCTAGGGCACCCCGGCTCGGGAGCCAGGCCGAGGCACGGCCCCATCCCTGGGGAGAGCAGGAGGCCCGGGAAAGGGGAAGCGGAGATGGAGGAAGGGCCGGAGGAGCCTTTTCTACTCCCGGCTCGCCGCTAAGCGCCCCCCGGCCGCCGCCGCCCCCAGCGCACACGGGATCCCGCCCCGCCGGGCCCGGCTCTCCCGTCCGCCTCGCACCCTACAAGGAGCGGCGGGAGCTGCCCCAGGCCGGCCCTGCCCCCGGACCCTCCTCCAGCCCCCGGCTGACGGGCCGAGCCGCGGGAGCGACCCCGAACGGCGATGGTCCCGCGGCCCGCCGACTCAGAGGACCGGAGAAGAGCGGGGTTCGGCGGCGGGAAGCGGCACCCCCGCGCCGCCCACCCCTACCTTCTCTTCATCTGAGAGCTGCTCCTCCAGGTCCGCCATCTTGCCGTCCGGCGCCCAGCGGCTCCGCCCTCGCATGCAGGAAGGGCGCCCCCGCCCCTACGGCTGACGCGCGTCTGCGCATGCGCGCTGCGGGGGCGGGGGCCGGCTGCGGGAAGGGCGGGCGGTGGGCGGGGCGTGCCTGGCGCCCACGGAGAAGGAGGGGGGATGATAGCGTTAGGAAAGCTGCCGTTGGGTTTGGGGACTATGAAATTGAGTGTCTTCATCTACCAGGAGCACAGGGAATGGTGGAAGAACTGGCGCTGGCTGGGAGTGCTCCTCATCTCCTGTCAGGCGCTGCTCAGGAGGTGGTTCCCTCCAGAGCCCTTCTGGCGGGGCTGTCTGAGCTCCGGGCTCAGGGAGATGGGAGGAAGTCCTGAGGAAGCTGAAATGCTGTGGTGAAAAAGGAAACCGAAGGCTGAGAAGCGTCAGATGATGTTTCTGAGATATCCTTCCTGTTTCTCAGTGACGACTAGAGAAAACATGGGAAATGAGGAAGTTAGCCAACCAAGTTCTGCTGCTTGGGTTGTGTGGAATACCGGGATAAAGGCTGAATAAAATGACTGTAAGCACCATCTCATTAATAGGGGTGCCAATTTCCGGAGTGGTACAATAGCACATGCACATGAAATAACACAAAAATCCTCATTCCGCATTCTAAAAAAATGACAACCCTTCAGTGCTATGAGGTGAATCCAAACATTACATTATTTTATTGGGTACATCTTTCAGTTGTATTAGTACTAGGAAACCAAAATGACAATTTGGAGCTCAAGAAAGATCACATGATTACTATAATTAAATTTGTGGGTAGGGTCTTGTAATGAGGATGTTGGAATTGATGGTTAGACCTTGTTCCTCCGAATTGAAAAGCTAAGAGGGTTAGTATGTTATGCCAGAGTGGCTATTAGCTGTTACAAAGCCCAGGTTTTGGAATAATAAGATAATTAAAGTTCTTATTCGTTAAATGAAATATGATCTACAATGGTCCACCTAATCTTGCTGGAGAGTAAGGTGAAATTCTTAAGGATTTATTCCAAGTATGTGGAAGGAAGTAAATTTTTATCATTGTTTCAAAGTGAAGGAAGTATGGCAGAGCATACTTTCCCATCCAGTGATAATGTTATGAAAAGAATTAAAAGAACAGAGTTTCTTCTTGTTAAGCACAGTGTGTTCACCCAAGCTGTGATGGATAAGGAAAAGCAGATCATTGACTGAAAATATACAGGTGTCAAGATAGATTTAAGTAGATTATAATTAGTGGTGTGATACAGTCACCTTCTAGCAAAAGATCTTGGTGTGCTCAAAGGTTCATCCGTCTCTGTTGCAACAGCAGCCATATAAAATTGCTTAATACTGTCATGTGCAGTACAGCAAATTATTCCCACTATCTGTAGCATTCTAGATGCCCTAAAGGGACTGCTGTATTTAAATAAAAGAAAGCAATATTGCACAAGTAGTTGTTGCAGGTCAAGTGGGCACTGGAAAATTACAATGCCACTGAATTATATAAACAAAGGATGAAAATGAAAATGTCAGTGAATGTACAATTTGGGCAATACGTTTGATTCAGAAAAGTTGAAGAGAGATTTTAAATATCTGTAGGTGTGGTGGACAAAGTTAATGAACAGTACTTTGTTCATGTTGGGAACAAAATAAACAACAAACAAACCTTATATGTGATGAGGTCCTTGCTAGAGAAAAAGCAGTGAAGCGTAGAGCAAGAACTGTATGTCTTGACGTAGTCTGGTATGGGAGCATCTCATACTTGTTGTTTGGAGTCAACAACTACAGTTAATGGTCTGTAGCATGGAAAGCATTGTGTCGCATTCAGTTTCACGCAACAGGAATTGATAATTTCTACACAGGAGTCTTAAAGCTGGGGAGGTCTGTGTTGATTTTGGGATTTGACATCTACTGGGGTATTGCCAAGGAAACTGCTTTATTTAAAACGTAAAAAGAGGATCACTCAAGAAGGTAGGTCTTGGCAAATAAACAATTTGCCAAGACTGATTTTCTCATAAGATATGATATCTACCTGCTGGTTTTACTGTGTTTAAACAAGAGATTTTTTCTTAAAATTTGCAGAAATTTGTCATGGTGAGAGGAATGATTCAGGAGAAGACTGTTTAGTCATCACAGGTACTAGTGGGAACCTTCTGTATAATTACACTGGCAGGTACTTTACTGTGACCTTAGGACTTAATGGGAAATGAATAATCAGAATAATGTGGAAATAAGTACTGCTCTTGCCTTGTGACTCAGTGTTTTGAAGTGATTTTGTGTCTTTTCAGGAAGAATATGGACACTTCAGAGGGAGTTTAAAGGAAAGAGAACTAAAAATATTTCTGAAGATGCAGAGCAAATTGCAGGATGCGAAGCTTAAGGATGCCAAGATTAAGAAGTGACTTAGAAAATATCTCCTCAGGGGGTGACTGCAGTATAAATAAAGCAGTGATGCCTGTGTTAGTTTGGAATTTATCTGCATCTTATCTGAAGTTATATTTCCTCACCTGCTGTTTTAATTTGAGCAAACTCAATTTCCAACCACTAGCTCTTATGCTATGAAGTTCATCTACATTAGCTTTTTTATGTGCCACTGTCTCTACACATTGATCAAAGGTTAATTTGCACTACAGTTACATGCAGTAAAGTGAAACATACAATTGCTAACTAGCCAGCCCACATTTAAATGAATTTCTAATCCCACATTGGAACTCACTCTGGGCTGCCCGGTCTGTCTGATGAGCAGTGTGTGATTTACTGGTGCAAGGAGAGAAGGACAATTTAAAATAGAAAAGCAGCTATTGAGTTCTACTTAATTCAATCAAACACTGTATAGCTACCGATCAAGTACCTTGCTGTTTTGCTGTACTGTTTCTGTCATTTTTTTGGTATCGACTCTGTAGGGCCAGACCCCTACCCTTGATTAGAACTGGAAGAAAGAGCCCAGCAATCCTTCCTTCAAGGTTTCTTTGCTGGGCAGTCAAAATGGCTTCAGAGAAACAGCTTCTGTGCCAAAGCAATCCTGAAGACTGGTAAGTGCGCAATGGTACCTAAGGGTTACACAGCACACTTCCTCTTGTCTTTTGCACTGACCCCAAAGACTGACATAAGCAATGCAGAAAAAAAAAAAAAAAAAAAAAATCCATTATTCTGATTGATAGCTGACCTTTTGCATGTGCTCCAAAGACAAATCAATGAGAAGTGTACCTGGTACCTACCTGTTTAATGCAGAGGATGCTTCTTAGGTTAGTGGTGGACTTGGGCTGAGCTTTGCACCTGCTCAGATGGTGCTTCCAGTTATGTGGCAGGTGAAGCGCTTGGAATGGTGTGCAGGGCTGTCCTTGCTACTTGCCCCTCTCTGTGGGAAGCACTTCCCTTCATCCTGACATCTTTCAGTACAAATCCTCACAGTACTGTGAGCTGGTGGGAGGCATACTTCAATTCCTGAGGTTGCCAAATACATATCAGATCTTAGAGCCTTGAGAATTGCCTGCCAATTTGCATCTATATTTGGGGGAAGAGGGCAGCAGTATTTGATCTTTACTAACCTCCCAGTTCACTCTTTTTACCTTACAGAACCTTAACAGTTAAAGTAAACAGGTTTGTTCTAGAAGAGTGAAATGCTAAATCCTTCCATTAAATGCTTAAAGCCATGTAGGGAAGAAAGCTATAATGAAGGCAAACTTTAGATTGAGCTTCCTCCTTGGTTAACACAATCTTTTAGGCTGCAGCAGGTATTCAAGAGAATGACTCAGTAGCCCTTCACCATCTGTGGAAGTCTTATTTCTGAGGATATTTAGACTTTTTCAGTGACATTTCTAAGATTATCGCAACATTATGTTTCACAACTATAATGTTTTTTAAAACGCTTTTTAGAATTTTGCATCGTATTTTATGTTTATGACTATGCATGTCATAAGAATCAGGATGACAGGCTTGATATTTAGAGTGGATTTTTTTTTTTTGCTATGTTTTAGGGGATGATTTTACCATTGCATTCAAATTTGATCCAGGCTTGCTCTGTGGCTTCCTACTCTGCTTCTATTCTTGGGAGCTTTCTCAGCTTCTTTTTCCACCTCACCCCCTCCAGGAATAGTCAGCTATATATCTTGCCTTATGTAATTCAAATTCACAGTCCCAGGTTTGCCTTTCTTTTGACACGTATCTATGTTTTAGGAATTATGAAGGCTGCTCTGAAAGTAATGGCTCCTATTTTTGTTAATTTGGCCCACAGCCAGAGGTGGTGATATGGCAGTAGAGGTTGAAACTTTCCACCAATATTCTGTTAAATTTTGTTGCCATGCAAGCAGCAGAGGGGCAGTCTGACAAAATAGCATTTGACATGGAAATGCATAGTAGCAAAGGTGTGTCATTGGATTCTCCAAGTGGAAAAAAATTGAACCCGTTGACATTCATCAATGCTTGCTGTAAGTTTGTGGAAATCAAACAGTGGATGAGAGCATAGTGAGGCAGTGGGTGGTGTGTTTCAGCAATGACACCATCACAGCAGCTGTGTGACAGTGGGTCACCAGCACTGGTGCAGGTTTTTATGAGTGAAGCATGAAAACTCTTGTTTATTGCTGGTGAAAATATATACCTAACAGTGGTGACTGTATTGAAAAATGGTGTTTTGTTGCTGAGAATTTGCTCTGTTGAGTAGTGTTATTGTGCTCTTTGTTATAATATCCCTGGAAATAAATTTGAGGCATTACTTTTTGAGCAACCGATGGTGATAGCCATGTTGTTTCTTAGCTTCTTCTTAAATGCAGACCAGTAGCTCCCTGTTTGCAGCAAGACATACTTCTCCCCCAGAGAAAGAGGTACGAAAGGAGGTATACTCATTCGGAGTGGGATTATTTATTTGTGATACAGAATTTATATTCAGAGACAGGAATGCGCAAATGCAGGGTGAAAAAGAGTGAGTGTTGAGCATCCAAAAAGGAGCTGACCAAAGGAAGGAAATACAGCTTTGTCTTGTTGGCTGCTACTCCTGCTTCAGCAGAGAGAGGAAGTTGCAGGTCTTTGAAGGGAGGCTCAGTGGGCTATGGTGGCACAGCAATTGCAAATGGGTGGAGGCAACAAGAAGATGATAAGGATGAAATGCTGCACAATAAAATACCTAGGCAGGTCTGAGCTACATTTTAGAAGGAGCAGTGCTTACATAATCTAGATTACGTGTTGATTTTCAAAGGTGCTAAAAATTGGATGTTTTGTTGATTCTGAAGCATGTAATCTTCACTCACTGTGTAGGTGTCAGTAGGCTTCTCCCAACACATTTGTTATCTTTGCTATTTTAGTATGTGAACCACTTAAAAGCTACGGTGTTAGCTTTTAAAATCTTGCCTACTTACCCACCTTTTTCTTCACCTGCCCCTTTGACTTCTTGAATGTGTTGTTTGATAAAGTTGTCAGGTTTGCAAAAGCACTTCATCTAAAATTCTCTGATGACAGAATCCTGATTTCCTTCTGAAATGCAGAAATGGAGCACTGTTGAGTAAGGAAGGCTATTGGCTGTTTATAAACATCTTTTATTACAGAATACCTTAATAATTTGATTATGATCTATTTCACTATGGAGAGTAAAATGGCATTCTAAAAGCATTCTTCCAGTTAGCGGTGTTAGATGGATTGCCAGTATCAGTCAATTTTAAGGGTTAAAATTACAACATCAGAGTTTGCAGGAAAAAATTGCAAGACTACTTGGAATCTAGCATTTTCTCTAGCATTTTTTTCAGTCTGTAGAAAAGTTTCTAATTTAAACATTAGTCTGTGCTACTGATTTTCTAATAAATTATATTATAGCCTTGTGCTTTGACAGAACTTTGGAAAGAACGAGATTAACATGCATATATGTTAGCATGCTGTTTTTCAAAGATACATAAATTAGCTATATACAGTTACACATACAGCTAGAGGGTGTCGAGAACATTGATAAGCTGGAAGAGGGTTCAAAAAGAATAATCAGGGACTGGAAAATGTGAGCAATTCAATCTGGTTAGTTCATCAACAAAAAGCTTGAATGTTTATAAGTTTTCTGTGATCAGAAAGTTGCTAATAGGATGTTTTGGTACAGTAGAGTGTGACATGACCAGATATTGAAACAGTACGCTTTCAAGCTACAAACAAACATAAATTTTACTTGCCAGAGTAGTTGACTATTGGGACAATTTAGTCAGAACAGCACTGGGTCTAGCAAATGTAGAGCAAGTATTTGATGCTTTTCTAGAAGAAAAATTCTACAGTTCAGCAAGGAATTAAGTCTATGTAGAAGAAGGTAGCAAGGAAGATCCTGAAGCGATCCCACATGATGTTGTAGGGTATGATTCTGTTAACCATTCTGCAGCTTGACAACTGATGGAGAGAAACTCAAGTAGCTCCACGAGAGAGGCAAAGAAGAGAGAGCTGGAGCACAACAAACACTCCAAAGTAGAAGGGGATTTGGCTGCTAAAAGGGAGTGAAAAAAAAGCACCAGGGAAGTTACTGAAGTTGAAATGGACATTAACAGATTAGAGGTCAGAGTCAAATAGAAGGCCTGTGAATACGAGAGCATTTAAAATGAGATTATCTGGGGAGTTTTTTCAATGCTTCATCTGTAAACATCTGAGTCTGAGCTGTTGACCCTGGGTTCCCATTACATCAACAGGGAGATATAAGCATGCCAGGGGTGAGATTCGTTTGACCTAGTTAAGATGCCTGCTTTAGGATAAGACTGTTGGTTCTAATGGGGTTGCCTAGTTCAGATCCAGATGTTTAAATATGGGGGCCTGTGTTATGAGAGCTGAATCCCCTTTCAGTGTGAAAAGATTAGGGGCAAGAGGGAGATGGACTGAGGAATGGGGACGTGGGCTGAGGGAAAAGCAAAACAGGGCTGAAGTTACAGGGCTAATTAAAGGGAGAAAAGATGATACTTAATTCACCATTATTCTATGCTCCTTGGGGAACTTATGCTCAAGGAGGTAAATCCTGTGTTTATCCATGAAGGACTTTGTAACAGTTTTCGTTCTCTCTGTAGAATAACTCTTGCTTGAGCATCAGGAATGCTGTTTTGGTAGCTGTGAATAATACGGAGGTAGAGCAGGATTAGCAAGAGGAGATTGGGATTATGAAGTGGGAGGATCAAAGCATGAGGGTTCTATATTCAATAATAGTTGAAAAGGGCTTTTAATTGCATGTGTGAAAACATCTCTGAGACTTCTCAAACATTAATCTAGCTCTTCTTTAGTATACAGCATTTGTTTGCCTTTACTCTAGCCTGAATAGGTTGGGAAGAGAAGGGAGGTCCAGGAGAAAGCAGCAGTGGTGCCACGAAAAAGCAAATAAAACTGAGGAAAGCAAAGGAGCTGGAGCACTGCTCTCCCCAGCCATAAACTTCTTACAGGAGTAGAGCAGCCAACAGGATTTGAAAAGCTCCATGAGAAACCACACAAATTCCTTTCCTTCCCTCTCACTGAGCCTGGTTCCTGTTTATATTTTAGTTATTCCCTTCTGAAAAAAGAAGTGTAGTATTCTAAATGGATTTGTTTATAATGGGACATTGTTTAGCAATTCTTTTTTTTGAACAGGAAATGGTAAGTGTGCTGATTTGTATAATGAGGTTGAGATTCACTGGAGGAGTCCAAATTCCTTTTTCTTTTCCTCTCTATAGAAATGAATTTCTTATGATAAAATCTCGGTTAAGATAAACCATACAAGAAAATACGATGGCTGAGATTTTCTGTGCCTGTGTAGATCAAGAACAATGCTACTTCTAGCTTCCTGACAGTATGGGGCCTTCATATTTGATCTTGTGTCATCTAGTAAAAAATATGTTTATTGGAAGAGCTTGTTACAAAAAAAGTGTTAAAAAATGAGATGTGCATAGCACTAAAATGGTTTGCTCTCTGATATTGTTACAGTAACAACCACTGTCTTTGAACAAAAGCAACTCTTCACGGCATCTCATAGGATACTCCAGTCCTTTACAAGAAAAGGATTCCTTAAAAGCATAACCACGTTGTGTATTGATAAAGTCTCATGCACCTATTAAAATATTTTTTTCTCTGCACTGTTTCATAGAAGACTGAGTGATATAAGTTACCTATAATAGCCATGTAAACTCTATACAGCAGAAGTTATCTTTGCCTTTAGAGCACTAAACCCGTTTACTTGGGACATCATCCAATAAGAGATGAAAGATACAGTGATGCCATAAAAACACCTCATATGCAAAAACAATTTTGAGGATATTGTCTTTCCTTTTTTCCTTTACCCGAAGTATTCTAACATATGACTATAATTGCACTGTTCTCAGTTTTCTGGAAACTGGGAGGTCTCTATGTGACTGTAAGAGAATAAGGATTTCACCCACTTGGATTCTGAAACTGATGATAGCCATAGGCCAATTTGGTTAAGGCTAGATCATCAGAAACCAAGGAAGGAGGCTACAATTTGGTGTGTGTATGCAAATGCAAGTTCTAAATGTATATATTGTCTTGAGGGTTTAACATCTTGTTTAACTCCAAAAAAGAATATTTTCTTGTTTTGAGGCCTGTTTTACACAGAAATGAGTTATATAGCAGTGCTATATCTACTGCAAGAGCACAATTAATACCACAGACATAACAGAGTTCAGTGTGGGAATTATCCATCATTGTGTTTCATGCTTCTTTCATACTCCACCATGAGCAACTTCAAAGGCTTCATGAAGATAGACTTTATTCAACAGCTTACATGGAACAAAAATCCATTGAAGTATTTCCACGATTGATTATATCTATGACAAATACATTTTGATAATAGCTTCATCACTTCCTGAGAAGTATGTAACAAACAGAAAAATGACAGCTTTTTTGTTGCATTGAATTGGGATATATGGAAGTCACATTCTTCCTGTATCTTAACATGTAAGCAAGCTAACCGACAGAAGCTGAACATAACACAGGAGGAAATGCATCCCATTGTAGTGTCCCCAGGAAATAATCTTTTGGTCAAGAATGGTAACTCAGAATAAAAGTAACATAAAAAAAGATCAGAGGTCAGATTATGCTGTTTTCATTTCTTCCTGCTCAAGATACAGGAGTAAAACACGTTAACTCTGAAAAAAAAACGTCACTTCTTTCTGGGTCCTTATCACACATTTTATGTGAGCTTATTGGCAATTGGTGATCCTCAGAAGCAGTGAAATTGTTTCTGATAAAGTCTTTGTGATACCAGGCAAAGCATCATTAGGAATGGCAGTAATCACTCAGAGAAAAAAGTTAACTCACCCAACTAATAGGATGATCTCTGACTACAGAGCCTTCTCCTCAGGGAATTGCCTTCATCCAGGCAATATTCTTCCCTTGGAGGCTAGCCCTTAAATGAGCCCAGGGAGGGGTTGGTTGGACCCTCCTAGTCAGGTGTGAAGCACAGATGAATTGCTTCCACCTGTCCTCCCTGGGTCATGCACTTCCTTCATCAGGTGCTCATCAGTTCTGGCCCTGATATAACAGTTCCCTTACAGCTATAGAAAATATTGAAACCAGATCTGTATTTGGTAGTATGTAATATCTCACTAAAGATTTGCAATATCTGGATGAACTATTCTGAACTAAAACAAATAAATAAATAAATGATTTTTATCCTGGAAATGGTACATACTTGTAGTCCACATGTCTTTTAAGCAGTTTTCGCATTTTTAGAGAATGATACTTGCTATTTCCGTACCTGCTTTAACATCTATTGCTGCTGTTCTAATGATACCCCTGACTGGTACAGCTCATTAGTCCAAAGGAAAGCCTCATGCACTTTCCCTCCAGATGGTAAGCTCAGGCTTTTTTCAATCCGTGGAAAGCTAATGCAAACACAGTGCACTACTTCCTGCCTCAGCGGAAGATTTTGAACTTCTCTTTTCAGTCTCTCATATTGGATCAAGGTATATGGCAAAAAAAGAATCTTATCCCTGTTGTGATCACTAGGATGAGATAACAAAGAGATACCAAGAGAAGCGGGATATCCAAAGCTGTAAGGTAATGTTATCCAGCATGGGAAAGGAATCTCTATTCTGACCGCTCTTCTTCAAATTACTGTGGCCTTCATATCAAAAGTCATTTTTAGGAAAAAAAAAAGAAATAGCATCAAGGAGCATTTATAGGTGTTAAAAGTGCAACACAGGAGAAGACAAAAAGCTTTCATGAAAACTGAATGTTGACAGGTTGGTGGCAGGATGTGGAACTTTGGTAACGTATGAAAAATACGGAATGGTAACAGGCAGGAGGTGGTGGGACACAGATGGAGTGCTTTTTTGTGTACTGCTTGCTGACACGATGACATAAGAAGCTGTTTCTCAGCCTTGCTGGGTGTATTTGCAGACTTGATGTAGCTGAGTCCAACTTCCTCTTGCATCCTATCACTATCCTGGATGTTCTATTTTGTCTGTTACCTCATGTAGTTCTTGGTGTTGGACCTATGTTTGTTTCTGGCGGTTTTTAAGTCTTTATCACTGCTTATTTGTTTCTGAGTTTGGCCTTAAGTTATAGTTACAAGCTTTTCTGAGTCACACCAGGTTGCTGCTGCCACCATTTTTCTCTGCTTTGTGTGTGGGTATGTTCTTGCCAGCCCAGAAAGGAAGAAAAGAAATAGGAAAGGAATGGGAAAATGAGAGGGCGGGTGGGAAGGAGGGGGGCAATAGATCTCACGCCATTTTCTTTCTTTTGACCCTATTGAACCTTGCAATTTCTGGGCAGTACAGCTTACCTCTGATCATGGACTATATTCCAGGGAAGGATTTTTCAAATGGGCTATTAGCAAACAAAAATTTATTCCAGCCCTCTTAGCCTGGCAAAGGTAGGGTTTCATAACATGTGCAATGAAGGAGCTACTGGGGTGCCAAACTGTGGCCAGCCCTGCAAGTCACTGCCATGGGGCTGCTGCTGCCCTGGGTGTCAGGTGGAAGGGAAAGGGTGAAATGAGCCAAGTCTCAGGCTGCCCCAGAGGGTTTTGTGTTATGTATTAACATGTATGGGGATTTCTGTGAGCCAAGCAAAGCAAAACAAAAGAAAAACCAAAACAAATAGTGAAGTTGTTGCAATGGGTGTGGGTAGAGTAATTCCCCTAATGTCAAGAGAGGAACTGATGAAGACAGAGAAGAATTTCAGCCTTGACTAAACTGCAAAATCCCAAGGATACACTCCTGGTTTTGGTGCTGTGGCTATCTGTTTGCCCAGTGTCATCTGGGACGTGCCTTGCTCTATTTCATGCGAATTAAAGATTAGAGACACCAGGCTGTAGATGCAGAAACCCACAGTGAAACATGAGTCCTTGGGGAAGAAAGGAGTCTGAGACAATTGGCATGGAGATCTCAATCTCTTCCTGCTGCAGGACATCAGCCTCTATGAGGCTCTCTTTTGTAATATAAGGCAATCTACGCTGAGAGCTGACAATGAACATACAGTGAGTGAGCACTGAATGCCAAGAACAATGCTGGATGCACTGTGAAGATTCTACAGAATTTGGGAAAAGGAAGCCAAGCCATGGTTCCCTGTTCCTGAAAGGGAATAGTTTCTAATAAGAGGAAATGTTGGATCAGTCAGAGAGACGGCGCGTCTGAAATGAAGCATGAAGCATAAAATTGGGTGACAGCAAAATCTGAGCGACTCTGTGAAATTGCTACTGCTGCAAGGACTCCTCACAGGGCTGGACACCAACCAGCTGCTCGAGGTGAACAGTTACAAGTGAGCCCTTCAGGCTTTGCCCATGACACGCGGTCAGAAAAGCGTTAATGGCTTAAATTTCTCTGCTAAAAGGTGATTCGCATCCACTAGCAAATGTTGTATTTAGCAGATCCTAAACAGATGCTGCTCTGCAGAAAATAAAGTGGTTTTTTTTTTTTTCCTTTCTATTTTTGCTTATTGGTATCCATGTATATGCATCTAATAAAAAGCCATGAAGGATATCCAGAGATTCTTATCCAAACTATTTTGGAGCATATTATAAAGATACCATCTAAAGACAACAATAAATGTTCCACTGTAATTGCCTTGAAGCACAAGCAGTCTGGAAATCTGAGAACTATTGTTGATGTAGGACTAATCTTTATTTCAGTCAATTCATAGCAACAGTAGTGATGAAACACATGGAATCGTTTGAGTTGGAAAAGACCATAAAGGCCATCTAGTCCAACTGCCCTGCAGTGCAGGGACACCTACAGCTCCTTCAGGGTGCTCAGAGCCCCAACCAGCCTGGCCTTGAGTGTCTCCAAGGATGGGGCATCCCTCCTGTCTCTGGGCAACCTGTTGCAATCCTTCATTACCCTTATCATAAAAACAAACTAACAAACAATTATTTTTTCTTATATCCAGTCCAAATCTTCCCTCTCTTTTAGTTTGAAACCATTTCCCTAATTTGCTCGTTTGGTTATTTGCCATTCTGGTCACACAGGTCCTCCTGAATACACACATCTCCCAGTGTGAAGATAAATATCAGCAGATTGGGAAAAGAGAAACCTGCTCTGAAGAACTGAAATCTGAATTTCCCAGGCAGGATAAAATAAGGCAGAAAGAATTTCAGCAGCTGCAAAAATCTGAAACACAAAGGAACGTGCAGTAGTTTGAACACAGTTTCAAGGGGAAGGAAAAAGAATAGATCAAGCGGACAAGTATCGAGATTTTATGTGTGATTGTATTAAAAACTATTAAAAGCCTATATGATCCCAGACCAGCTACCTTCACATAGCTGAACGCTGCATGTTGAAAATCGCACTTCCCAAGCGGTCCTGCGATAAAGGAGTACACCGTGTACGAGCACAGCTATGCACTAGATGGCACTGTTGGTTTTGGTTTTACCGCTGTCTCCCTCTTCTGGGGAACCGGTCTTAATTAGCTCCCTTTGAAAACAAACACGCTGTTTCAACAGAGGGTCAGTGTACATTGTTCTGGGCTGCTGCTTTTATGTTTATAGTCGTGTAATCAATATGTTGGAAGGGTAATTAATTTTTAACTTTGAGCCAATTGTAGATCAAATGCCAGGAGAGTTACTGGGTGGAGACAGTTTAATTTCTTTTGAAGCAACGATCCCGATGGGCTGTAAGGGGTTTATAGTGAGCTGCTGGAGATCCAGAAGACCCTCTGCTTTGAAATACCGGTGCTGTCTTTAAAACAACATTATTACTGTGATACAGATCAATGAGTTGTGGCATAATTCTGATCAAGTTCTTCTCGTGTACTTGGTATATTTTGGCCTGTCAATTCCTATTTCAAAGCAGCTTTATTTGCTTTTACTATTCTGTTCTTATCGAAGGCATGGTACAAAGTCGACTTTAAACTGATCAAACTCACTTTCTGCTTTTCATCCCTTTTCAGTCATTGTCTGCCTTTAGGGACTGTAGAAGGCACAGGGCTGAAACAGTGACCCTCTGTACTGAGACAGGGGTGGTTTAGGTTGGATATTAGGAGGAAATTTTTCATGCAGAGGGTGGTGATGCACTGGAAGAAGTTGCCCAAGGAGGCTGTGGATGCCCCATCCCTGGAGGCATTCCCCTGGAGGCTGGATGTGGCTCTGGGCAGCCTGGTCTGGTGGTTGGCAACCCTGCACATAGCAGAGGGGTTGAAACTAGATGATCATTGTGGTCCTTTTCAACCCAGGCCATTCTATGATTCTACGATTTTATGCACAAGGGGATACTGCAAGAAGCCGGGGATTCTGAAATCCCTCTGCCCCATGTATGAGGGTCACCTGCCAGGCTGAGCTCCTGGCTGCTGTCCCCTTCCCCTGCCTAGGGTAGCTCTAACCACCTCTCAGCTTCCTTACTTTGAGATGTATGCTGCCTCCACTCCAGTGCTTTCAGCCCACCCCTTCATGCTTCCTTGTCTCTGAGCTGACCCGTCTTGATCATATTTTCATCCGTTCTCTCTTTCATCTTTTGCCTTCTCTCTGTTCTTCAACATTCAAACAAATTAGAGTCCCAACACTCAGATCTCCATCTCTGTCTTATTACTTTTTACTATCTTCTTCCTGCTCCTTTTATTTTATTTTGTTTTATTTTACAATCAATAAACGGGCCATTTTCATGGATAGGCTATTGATCACTTCTTCAGTTGCTGGGATTCTTTCTGATCTGGTGTCTGTGCCTTCCATTACATTATGATTTCACAGAGGCTCTGGCTGTCCATCCTTGTGCAAGTCTCTGCTCTCCTCATCTTCCTTCATCTTTTGGCTGACTGATACTTTGATCATTTAATTGGAAAACGATGAGCAATAATTTAATTTGAAATTAAACTTTTGTTTAGTCTAACATTAAAAAATAAAGCCAAATTAATACAAACAACAACAACAACAACAACAACAACAACCATTCTCTGAACAAATAGAACATTTCATAGTTTTGGGTTTAAACTGTTAATTTAATTCAGACTGGACTGAACAGCAATTTCTGTCCTTTTGAGTCCTACTTCAGAGTAAATCTTATCAGTTAATGGGACTGTGTTACTGAGCTGCACTGCAAACATCTCTAATTTCTGCTGGAACCAAGAATAGCCCTCAATGCAGATAGGCATGACCATCAGCTACTGAGCCTTGTTGGTTTTTTAACCTTTCCAGGAAGACAAAACATTCTAAGTAGGATAACGATCAGCAGGGTTTAGGGTCCACACCATTACATTTCCTGTCACAAATAAATCTTGTGACTATTAAAGGCAAGGCTGCAGTTCTTGCAGCAGAGCCATCCATGGACTGCAGTCTACAGTACTTTGTAAAATATTAGATTAAGATCATGAAATTTATTCTCATTTTGAGACAAATTCGAGACAGATATTTGCAACATACAGAAAGATTGAAAACCCAATTATTACAACCACAAGATCTGAAAAGAAAAATCCATGCTGTCTTTCTGCCTGTCTGTTCTGCAGGATGCATTTTTTCCACTGCTTCAGAGCAGTGCTTGTAATGAACATTTGGTAAAACTGGCTGTTTTGGGAGGGATGGGACAGTAGCATGTAATAATCTACTTACAGTAGAGGGAGCTGATGTTCAGTGCGCGTGTGCATGAGTTTTTATTGCTGTATGACTCTTTATCACAGTGCAGGCACTAAAGAGGAAAGATCCACTTTTGTGATTTTGAGAGGGTTGCTTCTCCATCCCTCACCTGCTGAGCACCATCACAGCTGATGCCTCTGGCAGTGCAAATGGCACATGTCAGAGAGGCCCTTGCTGGGGCCCATGGATGTTTTCCCCCATGTCAGGGTTGATGTGTGGGAGAGATTGGCAATGTTGTCTGTGTAACCTTGCAAACAGTGAATCCCAGCACACCTGCTGCCAAAGGCTGATGATTCCATCTTTCAAAATATTCTGACTTCCTACTACAGCACAGTCAGTGTCTCTTTTGTATTCCTGGTTCTTCTGTGCTCCTTGCCCCTGGCCTGGGCTCCATCTGACCCATCTCATGAAAGAGTGCTGAAGAAATTCTGTGATTTGCCGCACTGTTTAAAAACCAGAGATCTCTGGTTCTCTGCAACTGGCTGGTTGAGTTATGCAAGCTATTCAAAGTTAATTAAAATACAAACAAGTGTGTAATAACAGAATGCATATGCACATATGGACTGGGGATGCAACTGAGTCCCACTTCTTGGCTTTGCCATCGCTCTCCTTGGTGAAAGCTGTCCTCCCAGTGAGGCAGTTTTCCTGCCTGCTAGGGTTCAACTGAGGTGAGTACAAAAGAATGAGTCGGTGAAGGCATGCTGTCCCAAGATAAGTGTAGGATGTATATTTAATAAGAGAAAATAGAGGACTCAGAGAATTACAGACCCATCTAACTTGTATAACCTGAAAGATCCACAAAGAAATGATTAATTTGCCCTGCTAACACCTATTGCAATTGTTTTTGATCTGTATGTGTGGACAAACTTCTAAACAAGTCGTGTTCTGTAGTACCTTGATTTTCCAGACAACTTGCGCTATATCACTGGTGGTTTTCTTAAGCCATGAGCACCAGAGCTGCTGACCTCATCATTCCATGAGACAGTGAGAAGTATGGAGAGTACTGAGTTCATCCTTGGCACCACACTTAAGAAATGTGGATAAACTGGGAGAACCTTAGCAAGAAAAAAGCTAACTTGTTCAGAAAATACAGCATATTAGTAAGAGTTGAAAACCTTTTACCTTAGAAAAGATTAATATGGGATATATTTTGTTAAAAGTTCTCCGCAAATGTGACAGTTGTTTGTTTGCTCTGTAGACAGAGTTAGGCAAAACAGAAGCTGGCATCCTGACCCTAACCCTTGTGCTGCAGCAGGGGAGATCTGGAAAAGCTGTCCAGGAGAACATTAGTGCTACACAAACAATGAGGTCTTGAAATCCTTGTAGCTTGGGCAGTTATTTTTTAAGAAAACATGCTAGACAAACATTTGCTAAAGCAGCTTATGTGCATTCATCTGGTCTGAGTGACATAGGGTGGCCAAGTGATTACCTGACATTTCCTCCAGCCCTACATGTCTGTTGGAGTGCTCTGAAATGTATTGATGAAAAGAATCCAATTTCCAAACTAGGTAGTAGTATTTATTATACTTACTAGTGTTGTTACAAAGGGAAGCTGCTACCTCCTAAATTGGTCCTTTCTGCTCATTCTCTGGTCAGCTTTCCTGGCATTAGGCCTTATCATAGCGGGAGAAAATTACCGCTAGCTGTTTAAACAAAGCAGTGTTCAATTAGAAGTATCAGAAAAGGGAGGGAAGAAGGAGGCATTTGCGATGACGTTTCTATTAGACAATTCTCCCAGTGTTACAGTGTTTCTTAATCATGGGTGATTTTGGTGTTAATTTCCTGAACCAGTCCTTCCCAAAGTGATTGATTTTTGAGTTGTTTGCTTTTGTGCCTGTTATTGGACAATAGCTCTACACTGAACAATGTACTGACGTTATCTCAGCTGATCACAGCAGTAGGATGGATTTGCCTCTTTAAGCTGCTTTTTTTCAGTTTCCCCTTGTCTTGAAATATAAATTATTGTAGAGTGAGGGACATCATATTCTCTAGTGTAGCTTTGATCTGTGAGAGGATGCATTATGTATTCCACCCGTATCTAAAGAAAACTCACTCAACAACGAAAACATCAAAAGTTTTGGATACCTTTCATGTACATGAAAAATATAACGGTGGCATCGCAAACCGCACATAAAGCAAAGCAGCAGTGCTCTCTGTATCTGACTGACACAGTCTACATCTCAGCCATGCTTTACCACTAAATAGAAGTTCCCATGAGACTCTTCTATCACTTAATGCTTAAATAGTTGGGAATTGTAATACATCTGGGAAGTGAAAAACACTGGGAAGCGGTTCAGATCTTAAGGGAGCTGAGCGCTCCAAGCAGGTGGCTTCTTTCCAGAGAAGGCTCTTCCAGTTTTCAGAAATGCTGCTCATAAAATCTGACCCGGCTATTAGGGGTAGTGTATAACTAAGTAAGGGGGAAGAGTGATTTTAAACTTCTGTAGAAAATATCATTGAGTAGATTGAGCATTACAATTCTCTGATCTCATAACAATCAGTTACTGGTTGTAACTGAATGTATGGATGTTGAACAAAGTTTCTGTGTTCTCATTCAGGTGGTAAAGACTTCTTTAGTTTTCACTAAAATGAGGACATGACGGTTTGAATCCTGTCTGAAAGATACCATTGTATAGCTCATGTATGTTGTACTTTATGAATGAGTGGGTCTCTTTTATAATATCTGCTCGGCAGAGTGGTGCATAAGCACAGTATGAAAAATACAGTGTAAAACAAGCATTACATTAAGGAAGGGCATTTGTTAGTGGCTTTCAGCATGGGCTGTTAACCTTCATGGCCACCAATTTCCCTGCAATGAAGTTACTATTCTAACACCATTCCACGTTTTATGCACTAAAATGTAAGACTACATAAATTTTAAGGCAATTATGGTGAGTACTACAGAGACTTCTAGAAGAGAGTGCATGGGAGGAGTGCTGTGTTGATATCAGTTTGTTCAGCCCACAGGTAAGGATTTGTTTGTATTGATCACCACAATTCAGATGTTGTCTTCCTATTCAGGATTGTCTACAGACCATAATATTGGATGGATATTTGCACAAAGAACCTTCACACTGTGATGCCTTCTGATATTAGAAGGAGGGGGAATGAATGGCTGTTTACAAGGGTGGGTAGTGATAGGACAAGGGGAAATGGTTTTAAACTGAAACAGGGGAAGTTGAGGTTAGACATTCAGAGGAAGATTTTCACTCAGAGTGTGGTGACACACTGGAACAGGTTGCCCAAGGAGGTTGTGGATGCCCCATCCCTGGAGGCATTCAAGGCCAGGCTGGATGTGGCTCTGGGAAGCCTGGTTTGGTGGTTGGCGACCCTGCACATAGCAGGGGGTTGAAACTAGATGATCATTGTGGTCCTTTTCAACCCAGCACATTCTATGACTCTATGATTATGAAGAATGGAAGACAAGAAAGAAGATGAAATACTTGGTAGATCAGTTCTGGTGCATGAAAGATCCCTCAAGTACTGCAGAGGACTCTGTAGTTTCTGACAGATAACCCCAAATGAGTTTGCCTGGACTCTTTCCAAACCACTTCAATTTTAAGAAGAAACAAAACCTATTTCAAGACTCCTGGAACAGCTAACAGAAGGGATTTCCCTTTGTTTATCCAAGTAAGCTGACAGATTTATTTTGAATATATTCATTCTCTTAGATTTATGACATTGACTTAAACATACTTCAAAATAATTCATTCAATAATTTTTTAATGATCTTAGAAAAACTCTGCTGCTGTAAATTAATATCAGGATACCTAGCAAATACAGTTTAGAACTGCGTATGTTGCAGACATACTGTTAGTTTTCCAGGATATTTTTGAGTAAACTTAATCTTCACAGAAAGAAGCAGGAGTAGCGCTGATATAGATGCCATTTATTTACTTGCATTCCATTCAGCAGCCAAGGCTTACACTTGCAGTGAGGTGAGTTTGTTTTCATTTCACCGGCATGATTAAGTGCTACTGGGGTCTGTCTGGGCCTGACAAACCCTTACCCTCTTTCTGTCTGATTCAGAGCTGATGTTCAAAGGTTCTGGCTATAGCTACAACAGGTCAGTGCTGCAGAGGTGTATGGAGGACACAGGCAGAGCTGGAGCATTCATACAGTTGCTGATCTGCTGAACTTAGAGGGAAGTGCTCCTAGTGCTGTTGTGGCTGCTGTGGCCAGGTGGCAGCTATGGTGCACTGCTTGGCCAGCAATTTAATACAAAAGCCGAGTTCAATAGATAAGTTTCCAGAACAGGAGCTATTCGGTTCATTACACTGCTCCATAAAATGCAAAAGTTACAGACTGTTTGTAACTTCTGAAGCTGGCTGTCCAGCAGTAACCTCTTGTACATTTGAGAAAACCACCAGCATGTGATTGGGGCTGGCTGTGACTCATTCCTTGCTGCGTCCTGCTTGCTGACTCAGGTGTGCCTGTTTTCACATCACTGTGTGTGTTTGCCTCAAGTTTCGCAGCATATCCATGAATTTCACCGGGCCACAGCTCAGCTCTCTTAAATATTGCCTTTATCTTTTTCTTGAGCCTTACAGAAGATGGAGTGCAGCACCCATGTCTGAAATCCTTTCCTCCTTGCTAACTGAATTTCAAACTGTACTTTTAATGTTTATTTTCAGATTTGTCAAACTCATAAAGTATGCCAGCAACCATAGAGAGCTGCAGACTCGTAGCAGCTGAGGTGTCCATGTTTGGTCATGCACCCTAAAGTTTTTGGCAACGATACTTTTTATATTCAAAAAGAGGATATTGGGTTGTCATTTAAATTGGAGAGGAGCTCAGTGCGTGCTTGGTAATTGGAAGTCTGGCAAATATTAATATATAGTATTTGTAGAGACCCATAGGGCCTCTACATATAGAGCCTCTACATACATAGAGGCCTAAGCAAGGAAAACTTTTCTATTAAATGGTCAAAATGACTGTGAGGTGGCACCAGGCTGTAGCGCAGCACTTACCACCAAGTGGAAAAAAAACACAGCAAAACTAGATTAAATAAATCACTCTTCTTTGGTATTCTAGCTTGGATTATATAACTAAAATCATATAAGGTCCAATATACAGTTTCTGGCTATATTTGCTTTAATTCCTACATACATCCCTGCTCCTTTGCTGGATTCTGTAAGGCTGCTGAGGCAGGAGGCCAACCTGCTTCCCTGTGTTAAATTCAGAGTTGAGAAGGAGGAGCTGAAGTAACAGAAGGAGGAAAAAAATTAGAATGTGTCTCTCACCCTCCATCTACTCTCAAATAAACTAACAACTGAAAAACTTAAAGCCCAGCCTGGTCTGCACGTCGGAGCCTCACTGCTGCCCTGCCCTGATGGCCTCTCAGCTGGGAGAGTCTCTCCGGGCCACCTTGTCCCTCAGGAGGTCATGGAATGGCAACAATGCCTGACCTCAGTTGGAAGAACAGCCTTTTGGCATGCTTGTTAGGGGTGGCTGCACTGTCAGTGTTAGCAGGTGAAGGGGGATTTCAAAAGGCAAACTCCCTGTGAATGTCCCAGAGCACAGCTCCTGGGCCAGATGCAGTTCACAGTCATGCTGGTGTCAGCTGCATCCATCAAGTTGCTCTGAGCTCTCCCTGCTGCTTATGAGATCAGGATTTCTTGTAAATGTTTTCATTAGCAGATCTGGCAAAACCTGAAAATTTCCTGTGTCTTTCTTCAATGCTCGGAATACTTAGTTCATGACCTATTTGTTAAAATAATGGAAATTGGAATGTCTTAGGAAGAGATGTTCGGTTTAATGAGTAAAAAACTCATTAGGATTTGTATTTCATTTATCAGCTTCTATCTCTGTCTCAGATATAATGTTGTAGCTTAATGCCAGAGATGGCATTTTTGAAAGGAGAGGTTAATTTCAAGGCTTAAGACTATTTGCATGCCACTTTACCATTGCTCACCCATACTGCTCCTGTAACAAAGATTGTAATGCACCTTTTCTCTTCGTCTGTTTACAAAAGGCATTTAAGCCTGTTCTTCATGACTGAATTTAACACTAGATACAAAAAGTTAGTAATATGCAAAACCTTAAAAACCCAGTTATACAGTGTACTATTTTTTTAAGAAACTTTTAATACAGTCAGATGTATTAAAAACTCCCTTCAATATAGGGAATTGTTTAAAACTGTTGACTTAGTAATATATTGAAACTTTCGGGTGAAATCAACAGCGTATTTTCTGTGTGGTGAGTATACCCTTCCTTCTTTTTCATCTCTTGGCTTTTGCTTAGGGTATCTCTTATGTAATTCTTTGACCATGGGCCATCCACTGTTAACATTGATGTCAGGGGACTGCTGCCGGTTTAAGTCAGCTGAGGATCTGAAGCAGGGTGTACCTGCTATAAACAAAGTTACTGGGATGAGAAACTGAGCATGGGAGGCTTGTGATTCTGTTGACTCTTTCACAAATGCAGTACATGACATCCCTTACAGTCATGAGAATTAATCGGAGGAATGTGTTACAAATCTGGTATTTAAGTTCAGATCATCATTTTTCTGTTTTACACTGAAGACCCTGGTATTAATAACAGGCTGCAGTAAAAACTTGGGGATGTTTTACTAACTTTTCAGGGAAACTTTGGAAATGTGTTGGCAAATAAATTAGATGTAAATAAATAGAATAAAAATATCAGATCGTTTAGTTGCATTGTGCTTGTGACACAAAGAAGAGCTGCTATTTTTGATGTGTTTTTCCCAAAAATATTTCATCATTTTAAGGTAAAACCAAACAAATACATTTTCTGTTAAGAAGTAAATAAGTCTGGGAAGCAAAAAAAAAAAAAAAAAAAAAAAGTGATTTCCTCGATCCTTTGAAATTATAAGAGCATATAAATGCTGTTTTCAACCAGTTTGACTTTGTGCATTAGAATATTTCTAAGTAAATTCAGTATAAAATGGCAGCTGGGTGAGTGGTGGGAGGAAGCAGCTTTCAGTGTTGCCATGTTCATGAGTAGCACAGGACACTGAACATTGCAGTGTTTGTTGGGTACCCACTCAGAACTCGGTTCACAGAAGCGAACCGATGAGTTCAGTGGGAAATGTCTAATTTGCCCACTAGAAAACGCAGAGGAGAAGAGTGGGGCTGACTCCTGTTCCTCCAAAAGAACTAGGGCCTGTGGGAACTGGGGTGCCTTCTCTCTTCAGGCGTCACAGATATGGAGCATCTCATAGAAATGAGGTGCTTGGTACGAGGTGTGACGGATGAGCACGATCCTCTTGGCCATGATGGGGTCAGATGCACTTTTTGCTTGAAGTTTCTTGTGGCTCAGGGCTGATTTGGGTGTGGCCTGTGAATAGAGAATAGACTTTCCAACCAAACAGACTGTGCCAAAATTGTTTGCTACAGAATGTTCACACTTTTCTTTGAAGCATGTAGTACTGCAGTGATGAACTGTGTGCTTGATCTATTGGAACACTCTCCATGTTTTTATGTTTCCGAGTTTTCCTCTCCTTTGCTCTCTTTCACGCAGTTCCATTGGTTGCTCTTCCAGCCTCAGTCAGGAAAAACATGCAGATTTGTACCAGCTTAGTAGTCTAATGTTAACAGTAATAACAGCACTCAGGGCAGAAAGTATTACAATAGTTCATTTTAGTAACATGTTTATTAGGTCATAACAACAACTAGAAACATAAGTACCATTCAGCTCTTTTGCCGATATATGAACTTACTAACATCAAATTTTACCAGTCACATATTCTTACAGGTGTCCCAGACACAACATTAACTTTATTGAGCAAAAGTTCATAAATAGTAAAAATGTCATCTGTTTCACATTGCAGCGTTCCTCAAGCAGGTATGTACAAGTTTGGAGTATCTTCTCCAAATCTAAATTTCCTTAGCTGTTTTAAAACCATAGAGATGATTTTTCTGCCTGCAGCAAAGCCTTTTGTCCTTGAGCAATCTACAATTAGTATTGCTCTCAGCAGACATTAAAGTTTGTTTCTGAAATGAAAGTGGTGATGAAACACAGTACAATATTATCTGCTCATAGTTTGCCTACACACTCTGCCCTCATTATAAATCTTTCATTTATAACACCGTCTCCCAAGAACAACATTATCTCTCTTATATCAGTTCCTTACCACACTACCTCTCTTTGAAGATCTTAAGATGGCTGGCTTGCAGCAATGAAGATATTACACTTAGGGTAGGGTGGAGTGTGTTTGCAGTCAGTTCTTTTCCTTTCTACTATTTACACAGTATTCTTTTTAAGGTTGCTACTATTTATGAATCATGTACGCTGACATACATTTTCTGAAATGTTCACAGTGCAGTATTTTGTGGCCTAACCAAACTTTGTAAATGTCATTAAAAATAAACTTTTTTTTTTTTTAATATAAAAATAGAATACTTTATGTGTTTACACCAACAAACCCAGTTCTATTCTATTCTAAACAAGCTATACAGTAGTATGCACAGAATTCCACAGGAACAGAAATGACATGTGATGTTTGCCCTAAAGCTATAGTACTTCTCTCTAATGAATGAAAGTTTATTCATTCTCTCTTTTCATTTCTTTTTCTGGGCATAATTTAGAAATAAAAATAGGTATCATAATTCACTGGGTCATGTGATCCAAGAAAAGATAAGGGGCCATAAAGGTGTTGTTTCTTCTTTTGATCAGTCTTCTGAGCTTCTTAGGGCTGCTGTGAAAAAGTGATTAACATTTTTGCTACGGCATTCTCTTAGGTCAGGGCTGGCTGCAACACCTCCGCTCTTTACTTACCTTTGGCAGCAGCTCCACCCAAGGATAGGTGGCACACCTTCAGCTGCTCGCTGCGTGACTCATCAGACAGCAGCTCTGTATATTTGCCAGCCTGCCTGCCTGTCTCCTCTTCCTCTGCAGAATAACGCAGCCCATGTTGCTGTCTCCCAGGGATTAGCCTGGCATTTAATATGGGTGCCTCCTAGTTTTCCATCTCTGAGTGCAGTTACTTCTTTACTGAAAATGTTGGAAGCTATGCATTTTTTTTCAGTGAGATATCTGCAGATTTATCAAATGTTGGAATAGAGTTAACACTAAGAATTCTTTAAGCTAGATGCTTTTCTGTTCATTTTATGTACCGTCTGACTACACCAGAGGCCTGGCAAGGCTGACTTACTTATTTTACTGTGCACTTATTTTACTGTGATGTTGTCTTCTGCTGTTGACCTTTACCTTGAAGCTGGCGCTATTGGCTGCCTATCTTCTGAGAAACCTTGTTGACATAGTGCAAAAATCCAAAGTTTGGACTGTGTGACAGGAAAATATATTTTTAAACTCCTGTACATTTCATGGTTTGTCTTCACCTTTTATGTAAAAACCATTCTGCACTGCTCATTATCCTAAAGTACATGCAACAATAATAGTCCTTCCAGCTCTTCTGATTGGTATTCTACGTTCTCCTTCATGGCATTGATGATGAATCTTTGTTCTTGGGTCTCAGCACACATGAATGAGAACTAGTGAGAAGTAGCTCTGGTTGGTAGAACACAGTATCTCTATTTAGTAAAATGATGCAGTTGTCCAAATACTGTGATTGTTTACAGAATCCCATAGCCTTAAAAAAAAATGATATCATGTCCTTGTACTAGTGCAACTTGGGCAACAACATAAACATGTGCAACAGTGTTCTCACAAAGATCGAGCAGTAAAAACTAGTGGACAAAATGTTTCAGTTTTTGTTCATACAACTAAGAATGGATTTTCCTCTATTTCAGACATACTCGTCATGTGTCTACATCCATGTCTGTATTGTCTTGTGTTGATAGAAGAGAAGGATAGGGAGCAACACACTTCACGTTGACGTAAGTAGCATTGACATGAACATAGTGTTCCCCAATAAAAGTGGAGAAGATCGTTGATATTTTTGAAACAAGTTCAGAAAATGCTGGACGCATCTCAGGTTTTGGATGCCAACATTTCAGCATGACTTCATACCTGCCATCCAAATAAAAGAAGTGTTCAATTATGAAATAATAAAAAAAGGAAAAAAAAACATCATCTCTTCTACCCCACAGTCTCAAATACTGTAATATCAGAAGTTACTGCAATATCAGCAGTTGCAGAAGGTTTTGCAAACTATTTACTCACAGTGGGTCAGGGCAATATTCAGGTTGTAGCAGCCTTCTTCCTTGTAATAAGTAAACAGTTATATCGAAAGAATTTACGTCAGGATAAGGTGGTGCCCCTCTTGTCATAAGTTCCCATAGCAACACACCAAAGGACCACTAAGAAAACAAAGAAATAACAAGTGATAGGGTCGAAGAGCTTTACATTCCAGTTTTAGAACATGGTTTGACTGATATAAGCATTCAAATGCATTAGTTTTCCCTTTGAAAAGTTATTATTTTACTGCATTCGGCTTCATTTTAAGTGGGCTAATAAATGCTGTAAGGACTTGAGGAGCCACTTAAGTTAGAGCCAGAGAAACTCAAGTAAATAAATGAAAGAAAATAAAAGCTTATAGGCTTGCTACTTAGCTGGTAAAATCTGGCAGACATCCTTTGAGGTTAATGGAGTGCTGCCAATTTGCATGATCTGATGATCTGACTGACTTTGTGTAAATATGTACTGAAGAGAGAGTGGTGAAAATTCTATGCATCACAGGCTAATTTGGATCTGGATTGAAAAGAGAGCTAAAATATAAGGTGATCCAGCCAACTAATGACTTCACCCTATAATTTGTTCTTTGTAAATGGACAGGTAGTACTTGAGATTGCTGTAGGCAGACGGTAAGCATTTATAGAGCAAATAAAGTCTTTTTGTGACCCATTGCGTTTTATGAGTATCAAAGTTAAACTGCTTGGTCAAGCTTTCTAGAGTCCCTCCTATAGCAGGGATCAGCTCCAACTTGGCTCCTTAGTATACCCTGAAGTGGAATTAAATTCCTAATTCTTTTCCAAATCCTAATTTTTTACTGAATAGTAACAGACAGTCAGGTCATGTCTTGCTGCTTTGTGCCTGGGACAACTGTCTTTTCTGGATATAAAAACAGTCTCCTACTGTTACATGAACTAAAGTTAAATTCAAATACAAGTTTTGGTTTGAAGTCAGTCCATTCATTAAATGCTAGAAAGTGACAGGAGAGAAATTAATAAGTGACACAAATTTATTTGTACTTTACCACATCTGACTTTGTTGTGAACTTCTGAGTTTGTAAACTTTCTAAAGCCATCCATTTCACTGGCAGTTTAGCTCCTGTTTTATTGTGCACACTGTAGTACTCTTTATCATAGACATCTCTAGCAAGACCAAAATCAGCCACCTTGACAGTGAATTTTTCATCCAACCTGAAGAAACGACAAAAAGTGTTATCTTCATCTGAGCAGACAGCATTTACAATGATACAATGATGGTTGATTATAATGAGTGACTTGCATTTTTGAGACTGCGAGTCTAGAAGGCAGTATTTTATCTTGGAACTATTAACAAATATTACAGTGAAACAAAACTTGATACCCATTTAGCAACAGTGAATGAACTCAGGAAATTACTAATATTATTTTTATAATAGAACTCAAATTACAGTTCTCTTAAAACAATTACTTTGTAGAAAAAAACTTTGCTAATAGCCTATATATCCTGGCTGGCTGTTACGTCATTTCTTCCGCTGTTATTTCTTCTTCTGTAACCTTAGAAACCTCTCATTTTTTATTTCCAAATCAAAATATCACCTTTTTTATTCACTCTCAGTTTGGATAAGGAAGGACCTATCATTATCTCAGTGACTACTCATATCTAATAATGCAATCCTGTCACTAAGAATGTGAGACTGTAATGAGATGGGTACTGGTGAAGAATGGTGGCATGAGCAGAATTCTGTTGGAGTTGCAACTCAGTCATTTCACCAGATCTCCCTGGCTTTGGTCTTCCTAAGTTTGGAGTATGTCCTGATAAGCAGTGTTATTGATAAAGAACAGATAGAGCAGGGGGGTTGGCATGCTTAATCCTATCCTTCATTGCAGCAACTGCCTATTTGGGGGTTTCTTTACAATCACAGAATGGATGAGAATGGATGGCACTTCTGAGGATCATCTAGTCCAATCTCCATGCTCAAAGCAGGGTCAGCTGATGCAGTTAGCCAAAGACCATGTCCAGTTGAGTTCTGAATAACTCCAAGGATGGAGTCTCCAAAATCTTTCTAGGCAATCTGTGCACGTCTACAACCACTTTTATAGAAAAAAAAAAAGTCTTCCTTATGTTTAAATGGAATATCATGTATTTAGTTTGGGCCTTTTGCCTTTTGGCCTCTCACTGGGCACCACTTGGAAGAATCTGACACCAGCTTCTTTACCATGTCAGATATTTATGTGTATGGATGACCCCCATCACCATTTGAGCCTTTTCTTCTGCAGGCTAAACAATGCCAGCTGTCTCAGCTTTTTCATGTAGCATTTCTCTCTCTTGAACTTTATGAGATTTCTATCCAGCCAGTTCTCTAGTCTGCTGAGGTTTCTCTGAATGGCAAAGAACAATCTGCTGTATTTACTGATGTAATAACTAAGCTAATATCAATGAAGAGAGTAAAAGGCAAGTTTGATGGGTTAGCAGGAGGGTAGATATGCCATGGCTGTTTCCTGCATCTCTTCTAGAACAGTCAAGTATTTGTAGGGAATGTATTTGCATCCTGACTTCCTTTCTGATGGACTTCACCAGTGTAGAAGTAGCTTTGTTTATGAATGCTGAATTGCCTATGTCTGCTGAGGAATGTGGGTCTTCTACCCTATAACTTCCTCTCATGTGGTAGCAGCTCTCCAGGCTCTGAAGTGCTGAGCCATATAAAAAGTACAAAAGCAGCAATTCAGTTGGCAATATGAGATACCCTGATAGTTGTTTCCTCCTCCCATAAGAAAAACACAGTAGTTCAGAGGAAAGTGTCCCGTTGCTATACTTTGGACTTGGATTGTATGAACCAAGACTTTTATCCAGTAACATCATTCCTTTGTTCTTAGAAAGGCTGAAAATCACATTGGTTGATACTTAAACAGCAGCTGCAAGAAAATGCTCTTTTCCAGAGGCCATTCAACTGCACAAGCATGTAGACTTTGAAAAGCACAAATTTGATATCATAGGTAAAAAACCTTTTTTGCAGCCAGAACTCCAAATTACCACATATTAAAAAAAACCAACATTCTAATATTTAATGCTGTATCTTATTAGTTCACAACACAGGTGATGAATCAGCAAAATACTATTGGCAACTACTGTATCAGTTAGACTTTGTGTGAACTGAACTGCCTGGCTATGCAGTGACTAGTAAGATTCTTTGCATACTCAATTTTAAATGTAAATTAGTGTACACAATTGAGCCAAATTAAGCTCATACTCATATAATGAAAAATTACTGTCAAGAAGTCTCACTGTTGTTTCTGTGTTCCTGTTTTTCTCACAAAATTCCCTACTGCTAGGTGCGGCAGCAGAGACGTGCTGCTTCTGAAGAGTTTGGGTGGAAGCACAGCAAGTTGAGACAACAGCAGTATAACTTCCCTTAGGTGATGCCTTTTAAATTCTCTCACCAATGATTTTGAGAGACTTCACTTTCACCTCAACTTTCCTTATTTCCCACACTCAAAAAGCTTATGTGTAACGAGTGAGTCTTTAGCAAGCTGAGTAGCTCAGCAATATGCAAGACAAACATCAGTGTAATTGCAGAACGGTGAAAAAAATCTAGTTTGACTAAAAAAGGAGAATCCTGGAAACTTTAATTTACCTCATCTATCTGCCTTACACGAAGGAGTGTGATAATGTGGCTGGAAATAGATGCTTATACTTACATACAGTTTCTTGCTGCCAAATCTCTGTGGACAAACTTTTTGCTTGCAAGGTATTTCATCCCTTTTGCAACTTGAAGACCAAATCCAATTAAATCTTTAACTGTTGGATTCTGTAAAATATAAATGTTTGTAATACAATCAGTGCAGAAACCTGAATAGTAGACTGTTGTGTGTTTTTTTTGCTGTGACTTTCAGTTTTTGATTCAGATATCTTGCCACCAGATATTGTAAGTTGGTGCTTACAATAAAATGGCCTAAGTGTAGGTTCAGGTTCTTGCATCCACTGAGGAAACACACTTTAGGAGATGAAAAGGACTGACAGACTCCGAAGAGTGGAGTTTGCATCATAAGTAGCATGACCTGGATTGGGAAGTGGAACAACGTGCTGAAACCTCAACAGTACAGCTGATACACAAAATTCACATATGTCTATCAGTTCACATTTGTGAACTTAGAGTAATAACATGTAACTCAGTAGAAAATACTAACTGTGAACTTGGAGCTCGTCAGCTGGAAATGTCCAAAAAAGGAGAAGCTTATCTGGGGCAAAATAACTGCCAGCTACCATCAGTATGATGCTAAGGAAAAGATGGATGAGACCTTAGCAGCTTTTGGGGAAATATTTCCGGCAAACTGCTGGTCTACAACACCCTGGTGAGACCCTACAGAAAAAAAAGTTAAGTTTGGAAATAAATATAAAAATAAGCCTGTAATTCTTTTATCCAACAGCACAACTTGTTATGAAATAGTAAGGTCCAACAGATTACTGTGTTGGCATTGTTCCATACCATTTTCTTCTGTTCAACAATTCTATTCAGCTGTGGTTATTATTCTATTCATTTCAGGAAGACACATAGAGCTTCTCACAGACAAGATTCCTGGTGCTCATAGAATGAAATAAGTTCAAAAGAGAAGAAGTACCTACCTTATAAAGCTTAACTCCTGCAATAATTCTCCAAAATGCCTTCTTTATTTATTTATTTTTTTTAATTTTAATTTTTTAAATTCCCGGCTACTAGGAATCAAGAGCAAAGTCTCATTGGCTCAGAAATCACTTTCTATTGCCTAAGCACTGTGAAATGGGTGAATACTACAGTAAAAAGTGGGCTTAGATTACTAGAGGCAAGACCTGGTAATGTGGGTCAGTGAGGCCCGTGTGAGAAAACTGTAGAATTTCAATAAAAATTAAGAAAATCTCTGATAAGAGAGTACTCACAGTTTGTATAACAATTATTGTTTTACTCTCTTAAGATAAGCAGAAAAAAAAAATTGATATCAGGACTGTGACAGTCTCTAGCTGGCTGTGAAGATCCCTTACCTAGAAGTTGGAAGAGCATATGGTAACAACTGACACAGCTGTACTGAAGTCAATGGAGACACGCAAATTTAACCCAGCAGATGGTTGGGCCCCTTTATTTGAATCTCATAAAGACATTTGTTTATGAAGAGGCTTATGGATGGGAAATGAGAAATACTTATTGCTGATAATTTCTGGGAAACACTGTAGAAAGGAATTTGAGGGGGAAGGGAAGGAGTGGCAGCGCTGCGGTTGGGCTCGCTGCCAGCATAGGCAAGTGCCAAAAGTTAAGGTGTAGTAACAGCAGCAAGTTACATACCTAATGTAATTATCAACCTGTAGTGTTGGGTCTGGGTGTGGCTAGACTTGTATTATTGTTTCGCTGACATCACTGTGTACTTACATGAGTCTCATTCCTAATGAAGTTTCGAAGGTCTCCATGTTTCATGTACGGAAGGACCACTAAGGGGGATCCTTCATTGGGTAAACATATTCCCAGAAGTGACAGAACGTTGGGATGAGTGAAGTCTTTCATGATTATTCCTTCTTTCAGAAACTGAGCTACTTCTTCCAGGTCTGTAATTCCTAAGAAATTCAGCAGTAGAATGTAATAATTAAAAAAAAAAAACAACAACTACAGTTCATTTCTGTAGTGTCATCGCACAAATGAAACTGATAATGAGAAGCTACAAATATGCTCCTCACCTCCCACATTGCAGCTATGCTATGTGCATAGTTTTTTTACAGTGACCAAATACTGTTTTTAATTCAAATTTTTTAAATTAATTTTAATTACATTTCTCCTTTGCTTAGTATGAATTGAATAACAACACTTCAGTAAAGCTTTTAATAAATTTTATTATAGTCTCTTCCAGATTTTCCAGCATCTTTGCCTGCTGCTTATCAATTTAACTTCCAAAAGCAAATCTCACGGAGTCAGTAGAATAAAAAATGACACTATACTTCCCTCATTTTTCTCTATCCTATGCTTTGTAGAGGAAAAACCTGGACATTTCATTTGATAAATATATAGCAATGCCTAATTGTAATCTAAAGTCACTGGAGCTCCCTACAGATAAATTTAATCCAGCTGCAACTGAGAATTTCTATTTGTAAAAGTACCCACTGTAATTGATTAGTTCACCATAGTTGTCTTTGGAATTATGGTAATGTCTCACTCTCAAACATGTAACTCACTATTCAATGACTTCACAGCACAGTGAATTTTCCTGCCATCATTATCCAGCAGTGTTCCATGGTACACACACCCAAAATGTCCTGTGTAGAAAATGAGCAAGATTAGCTTTAGTAAAAACAGTCTTCTGTTATTTTCCATTGGGTAGCAATTAAACTTTAAGAAAGTGATTACACTTTACTTCTGTCCAATTCCCAACACTTGTAATATTAACTGGAACTAACATATGAAACAGTCATTACATAAAGCCATCATTACATAAATGAAAACTATTTGCAACATAATTGATATTTCTTGTCCTAGATGAAGTATATAAATAATGACAAGGCTGGCACCATAGCTGCTTCATATTTTTGTTAATGACCATGCACACAAAAAAATACATCAGCCCATTCCCACCATACTGTCCCACTGGATATATGTTGAATGGGGGCACTGGAAGACGCAAGGCAGCAGCAGTTAGAAGGAGCTGATTCAACCACTGCATCAGTTGTTCCCAAGGGTCTGTACACGCATGTTAAGTGCTTTAACCTGCACTGTGCTTTATCTTTAATGGCAATTTGAATAAAGAGGCAATGTGGGCTTATAATCTTCCTGATCTTGTTATTTCATGGAAAATGTTGAGTGTTAAAAGTGGTGTGTTGGCCATGAAAGGTTTGGGAGCCACTCCACAGGTTAACCATACTGTTAGGAGGCAGTCTATTGTTTCTGCTGTGGTCTCGTTTCTAGTGCAGAATATCACTAAAAATGATGAGCACAGTTTGCCTTCTTGCTGACAGACTAAGCAGTGAAATAAGCTGGCTAGGACACATAAATCCTTCTGAACCTGTGTTTTTCTGTCAAGAAAATTGAATAGTCTGCAGAATGGAAAGACCTACTGTGAGAAGTTAACTTGACCTGTTTGGGAAGCATAGAGAACTTCAAGCTTCAGGCACATCCATTAAATAATCCAGATCAAATTATGTACATATAATGGTGACTTTCCTTCACAGATGTACTATTTAATGGGCACTTTTAAGACACTAATATTTGCAGTCAAAAAAAGAAATAGGTGGTGGTTGTTTTTTTTTTTTTTTTGGTGCAAGTTCTTCAGACAGAACAAGATTATTTTTACTAGGTTCCAGCCATAAGTGCTGGTTGGAGCCCAGCTGGCTTTGACTTTGGCTTGGGGTAAAATTAATATAAAGTTTGTTTTATAAAAACAACTCAAATCCCATCAGACCACAGCTTGTTTGGAGCCTGGGCACAAATCCTAAAGCTTGGATTGGGTGTGTCTGAAACATTTTTGGGTTTGGCCTGTTTCTAGTTATGGAGGTGAAAATTAAAACAGGTTAATTATGTTGGTGTCATTCCTGATATTTTTCAGCATTCAAAAATGGGAAATTACTTGGCCTTCTCTGAAACAAGAAAGAAAAGCAAAAGGCCCACCCTTGCTTTGGGGATGATGAAGTGTAATACATGGAAGGGAAACACACTGACTGTATGTTTGATTTGTGGCTATTTTCCTGCAGAGAGGACATTAGGAATATCACTTATAGCTTTTTAATTAGGATTCTGGTACTGAAAAACAGATCTCTTGAGCGTGATCTGTAGAAGTACTGAAAATCCAGTTTCCACTTGGTTTATTCATAGGTACTCAACAGCATAGATTTTAATAAATGTCATTAACAGAAGTACTGACTTGGGCTATGAATGTGAGAGAGAACTCGTTCAAGAAGATGTAGAGAAATAAGGACTATGGGAAAAAAACCCAGAAAAAATGGGAGACTTATTCAACTTGCTGTTGGGTTGAGCAAGGAATGGAGAGGAAGAGAGAGACTTCAGTAAAAGGAAACAGTGAGCTCTTCAAAGCTGGGGGAAACTTGTGGAGAACATGTAGGTGTACACATCCATGTACTGAATGCACTTAGTGACTGAGGGCATTTCAGTGCCATGTAGCAACCCACACATCTCTCACACTAGGAGTTTAAGACTCACTGATGCCTCCTCCTTGGCACCTCCTGCCAGTTAGGCACATGCCTTTGGCTTGTACAGTATTCTGCTGTAGCTTCACTCCCTTTCTGCAGCCTCATAGATCAGACTGAGCTTTCTGGTGGCCTGGAAGAAGGCAAAAGTGAGGCAGCTGAGGGGTATCAGCAAGTCTCTTGAGTTCAAAGGAATCTCATTAAATGTCAGGCTACTTCCCCTTCCTGTGGTCTTCTCCAACTCATCTATCACACAACCCCTCATATGACTTGAAAATGAGAACCCCCTTTGTTGTCCTCTTGATTTGATGTACGGGATGCCATGCCGAAAGAGGAAAAAAGCTTGAAAAACTCCCATATACATACCTAATTCACAATGATTTATGATGACTGAATGTGCAAAAAGAACAACAGTTTGCAGTCACAGTACCCACCTCGTCCTATTACTTCGCTGAAATGTACAATCAGGCTATCAGCACCAATAACAACGTGCTGGACTTCTTTGACCAGGTCAGGATTTAAGGCACTGATATCGATGTGGACGTTAGTTTGAAGAAGAGGACTGGCTAAATCTGAGTCCCCACTGGATAGAATTGGGGAGAGGTCAGAGTGAGGATATTGGGCAGGTCTGCACGATCCATTCTGAGACATGCTTGGGAACTGATCTGCAAGATGAACATAAACTATTATAGTATTTTCAGGCTTTTCCCTAGAAAATGAAAAGTTTTGTTTCATTGATAAGCAAGGGTTTGATTGTACCATATGAAAACAGCTTGCTTTTGCAAAAGATTTTCTCACATAGGAAAATGAAAATAAGCACTGCTAATCTGCCAGACTCCAGGGAAACCACGTCACTAGAAACTTACGTCTCAGCTCTACCTTTATGAAAGCAAATGGACAAACTTTCCACTTTTATAAAGGGACAGAACAAGATCTCATCGCTACTTGCCAAGTGCAGTTTCTAGTAACTGTGAGTAATAGAAGTAAAATGGGAAAAGTGATAGAGATGGGGGAGAAGGAAGTAGTGAACAATTAAAAACATGAAACCTAGTGTCATATTTTAATTTGGTAGGTAACTCTACTTTTCACACAGGTTTCCAAACTGCTGGTGACTAGCTATATTTATCCATCGGTAAATATTCAACCAGGGAAATGCCTAGAGGTGATTCATATCCTGTAGCTCCTGAAGATAATACAGTTGGTGCTACTCATGAAAATAACATGAGCCAACTGATTTAAAATAGCAGAAATTAAAATGTTTCAGTCAAGCAAGAAGTATTTATTTGAGAAAATTATTTTTGTCAACATTGTGTCCAAGTATGTTAAATTGCTTTTGTTTAAAGGATTTTTCCTGGCATTCTATGTAAGGAATCAAGGAAATAAGTTTAATTTACACTAATTTCAGTTTGGAATGATTCCAGTGGAATCTGTGAACAGAATTTAGCACAAGGTCAAAAAGAAAAGAAGGGAATAAATTTAACAACAGAAATTATTAGCTATTTTATTGCACGGACATGGTTTATATATTTATGTATAAAAGCTGGGAGGTTTTTCACATAGTGTTGTTACCACACTAAGTAATGAGAAAAACTTACCATTGCTCTACCTAGAAGCAAAACCAAAAACTCTTCCATTTACAAGCCCCAGTTATGTCACCAAAAGCAAGTATCTGTTTAATAGCCATGGTAAAATTAGCTATGGTTGTGAATTAATTTTTATAGCTCCTGCATGTAAGTGTGCTTGTCTTAAAATATTCCTGTCATTTTATTCTTTTATGGTAAATGAAGTGAATGCCCTTATGGCAACATTCAGTGAACAAATCTCGTGCTCTGGGACATTCTCTGTGGTACTTTGTCAGTGCACAGTGGCCCCGGGTTCACTGCAGATTTACGTTCTACTAAGGATCTTTGCACAGTCTTGCCTCTTGTATCACCTTCTCTTCTAACACTGGCACAGACTTTCCTTTCCTTCAGGAATCTTTCAGTCAAGAAGCTTCCTGTGCCAGCTGTCAGCAGCAAATATAAAATCAGAAAGGAAGCTGGAAACTGGCCCAGCTACTAACAAAAATCTGTGATATCTCAAATATCTTAATATAGTAGATCCTAATAGTTAAATCTGTTTAATGGCAATCAGAGGACATGGACTCCACATTTCTTAAAGGACATGTTCACTCTGAAGTGGATTGGTAAGAGCAGTAGAGTTCTCTTCTGAAGAACGTCCAGTCTAAAATGGTGTTACATGGTACAGAAACACATTTAGCACAAGATTAATCTTCCCTTTTGCTCCTAGACCTGCCAGAGAACACTGTGTTTTCTGAGCCTGGCACCCGAGCACACACGGATCTCCACTTGAACTGTTGACAATCTACACAGCTCTTTATCTTAAGTTTTAAACTGAACAATTTCTAGGTGATAGAATTGCCATTTTATAGCAGGGTGATGAACAGATCAAAGAATACCAGTTTACAAAAGTTTCATTTTCCATTTGAGCTGACAGATCTGCTTTATAATGACTGTATAAAGCCACTGATACGCGCTGAAACTAAAACCACTTGCCATCCTTAAAATCATACTTTTAGACTGGATTTGATCATAGTCTGGCAAACATCACGATAATACAAAATCATTATATCTATTAGCTCCTAATTAATTGTGGAACATGCTTACAGTGAGCTTCTACTAATAGTAGTTTATTAAATTCCTGAAAATGAAATGGACTAAAAGTAGAAATTCTTTTCACCTTAATTTTGGGAAGCACCTGAGAAGCTCAGTTCAAATAGTGAATCTGTGAGCAAATGATAATCCCATACAATGGAGACATGGTCAAACAGCCCAAATGGCTGCAATCTGAAGGCAGAGGAAAAGCAAGATGCATAAAATGGTATCATCAGTACAGATTCATAGTAGAGACATACCTTCTAGGAATGTCGACCTGTAATCTACAGATTCACTGGAGACCATTTCTGTTGTTGGACTGACGCTCCTTGCACTCACCAGCCTGTCCAGGTGAGGAGTGTGCACTCTGCCATCATAGCGCACCAGGTCACTTCCCAGATCTGAATGGGAAGGAGAAAGAAATATTGTAACACCCTCATGTTTATTGAATGCTATCATTAATTTAGTTATTTGTTTAATTTTAGATGTTTCTCTCTGCTAGGAAAAAGGTCATTTATGCCTGAGGCAAATATAGGCAGGACCTGAACTTCAGCTATTTGAACAGGACAAGAATTGATGTAATGTGTTAATGTCTCATTCTTGGCCATAATGAAAGATTCAAGGGAGATCTGAAGCCTCTGGGACAGCTTTACAACTGGACTGTGATACCACATCAGGACAAGATCTGGTTGTATAGCAGCTCCCTCCTCCTTCCCGCTTGCATACTGCAGCAGTTTCCACTGGAAGGAAAGTCAGGCACAGAGGCCAGAAAGAAGGCAAACTTTCACCTAGGTCCTGATTTGAGTGAACAGGACACTTCAGTGCTCTGTCTTGCACAACCTGGGCTCAGTGTGGGGACTTACAAGGACACTGGATGAAGCTGAAGTACACGTGGTTCCAGGCGCACCATCTATTTGCCCCTCTTGTACGGGTGAATGTAAAAAAGAAGTTACCGTGTTTCCCTAATACTCAGAATTTCCTCCTTCAGGCACAGCGCGGCCCTTCACCCAGCTCAGGCAACAGCCAAGGGTTGAAATGCATCTAAACATTGAACTAGATTGTGAAACTTCAGCTAACAGGTTACGGAGGAGCACTGCACAGCACTTAATCAGAGCATAAATTAATGTTTGGGTTTTTTTAATCTAAGGTATAACAACTGAATGATTGATTGGAGTTTACTATGATAGACCTTTAATCTGTTTCTTCTTCCTTCTCCAGAGAAAAAATACCAAAAAGATAAAAATTAAAACAGATGTTGAAACAACTCCAGCAATCAGTCCTGTGAAATTCTGATCTTGCCGGATCAGCACTTTCCCAATAACTGTTGACAAAACTTCTTGCTTCCACTGGAAAAAAAAACAACAAACAAAAACAAATAAAAAAAAGTAGTGTGACGATTTCAAAAGACATGTAAGAAATAGATTATTAGTACTGAATATAAACTGATATATCCCATATGAAATACATCTCGATTTTATGATGCTCTACTGAGATAAGACACTGGCAGTGCAGAAGTGATTTTATTGGTGTCTGTGAAATCAGATCTGTGTGTTTATGATGCCTTACTTGCTTTCAGGAGCTCTGGTGGGGACACAGCTAAGTGTGTGCCACACCACGTACACAGCACTCTCTCTCTCACACACACACACACACACTGCATAACAGGGTTATGTTGTTATCAGATTAAAAATACCAAATTCATATATTCACTCAAATATATAGGCCTACGGATACATGAGCTGAGATGTACACTTATAAAAAAAAAAAGCCCAAATGTCTTTGATATGTGTCCTTTTGGCATAGCCACTCTGTAACATCAAACTGTCTTTCTGTTGAAAGCATGCCTGCACTTTAGTTCCCAAGGTCACGTGAGGCTGTCCCTTGCCAGCTTCTAGCTTGTCGACAGTTTAAAGAAACAAAACAAAACGAAACAACAACCCCCCAAATCAACAACTGAACAAAACACCAAGCAGCTAACAGGGAAAAACTGTTTCAGATCACACAGCACTAGCTCAGTCAGTTGGAATGCATTTGGCCATCTTTTCTCCTCCTCCTGTGGAATTCATTCCTCTGGGTACTGTAATGATGGATTTGCCCGTCAAAAGAGCAAATTTTCTTGTTCGCTGGGCAGACTTCAATTTCTGAGGCTCCTTGCCAGTAAACAAGCAGAAACCTTATTTAACCCCTTTGTGTTGTACCCTTTTCTACATATGGAATATGTGTCGCACATATGTGCTGCTTAGAGGTTATGACCTACTGTCACGTAGTAGAACAGATTGAATGAGATTGAGTATGTAAAAATACAAATAGGTACAGAATGTAAAATATGAGCAAATACTGTATGAAAATAGCGTTTACAAATCTGAGAAGCAGATCTGTCAGAAGGGAGCTGCACCTCATTCTACAATTTGTCTGATATGCCCAAGATATTGATTTCTTACTTTTCAAAGCAAATATATATTAAAATAAATTAACATCTAGTGTATTAAAATGAATAATTACTATTTACTTAGATTGTAGTAACACCTAAAAATATCTTTCAGAGGACAGAGTCTCGCTGAGATGAGTGCCGTGAAAGCACAGAACAAAATGATGGTCCCCGCTCCAAAGAGCTTACACAGACTTTGATCCTGGTCAAATTTAGATGACCATTAATGTTTCCATTGTTTTCAGTGAATTGGAGTCCATGCTCAGCAAATTTAATTTGTTAAAATGAAATTCCCCCTCCCCTGTGATTTTACATATTTATATTTTCAGAAATACAGAAATGTTGAAAGATTTTTGTTCTATTCTATGAATCAATGGGTCTACAATTTAAATCTGCGGTAGAATTGAGAATGCCTTGAGCGAGAGCACATTTACAACAAAGATGAAACTCAAACATTTGGTCTCAGTGTCTGCAACTCGCAAAAACTAATGAAACTATATATGTATAAAAGAAGAAAAAATATTTCAGAAATGATCCAATCCTATCATCTGTATCACAGTTTGTTGTTGTTGTTGTTGTTTGGTTTTTTTTTTTGTTTTTTTTTGAAAAAAAGACTTATGAGCTCCTAAGAAAACCCACTCCATTACAATTTCTTGTTCTTTCCCACATGGCACCACTTGTCTTTGGATTAAGAACTAGCATTTTATTTCTGTGGTTCTTAGTTTAGGTTCTGCTTTGTGCGCAAGGCTCCAAAAGTCTCTGTACAAACTGGTAATGGCAATTATAATGATAATATTTCTTTTAAAATAGTTGATATTATTTGAATTTCCATCCCAAACAAACAGAGACTGAGATGGAGATATCTCTGAAAACAGAGGATTGGGCTTATATCTGAAGTTTGTAAATTCAATAGTGTCACTGGGATTGAAAATTAGGTGACATTAATATCATGTGCATTGTAGCTGCCTCACCTCTATATTTAGCTCACTGTTGGATTTCAGGAGATCGCTTGGAACTGTGCACAGAATTGTTTCTGACTGCAAGAGAAGGTTTTCACAGCTTTTATTTCCAACTTTTAGCACCTCTCCTTTAACAGCTTCTGAATCAATATAATTTCCCTTGGGAAAAAAAAAAAGGAAAAAGAAAAAATCAATTCAATATTACATAACATCCTCATAAAAATTAGGGAGAAGGGCTTTTATTACCTCAGAAAATGTTTTTAATGAAAAAAAACCCAACCAACAATTGTAAAATAAAACAGACTAATACAAGTTTACATTGTCAATATGTGTATATCAGATTTATTCATGTAAATGGGAGTTTGACAGAAAGGCCAGCAAAGGGGGGATAATAATGTTTAAGGACAAAATCTCCCATCACTACCACTCATACAGCCCATAAGGACTTCTTAAAATGCAAGTGTTTGAGGAATAATTTCTGCTGGGCTTGTTTAGATTTTTGTATAATTTTCACAAGAAAGAAAGCATTATGTGATCCTGTTGTTTATACAAAATGAACTTTATATTATGCACAAACTAAAGGCATCTCAAATATTTTGTTTTGCAAGTGATTATGGCCGAGGGAGTGAAGCCCTCAAAAAGGAGTGACTGAATTATAATAGTAAAAAATGCACAAGTCTGTTAAAATGACATTCCTCAGACCAAAGAGGAACAAACCCTGTTAAAGATGACAGCATGAAAAGTGCACTACCTACACAGAAAACCTGCCTTCACATCCCAGACTTGGATGAAATATTATTCCTTCTGGTATTGTGATAGTGGTGTCCGAAGACCAAGGTCAGGATCTTTTGTGCTTAGGACTACATTGGTATTTAGGAAGTTACATTGCTGCCCTGACCCATTTACAGTCCAGCCTAAGATAAGATGAAAGAACCAGCATATTATGAGGGAGTAAAAGGGGAGAAGGGTAGATGGGGAGTAACAGTAATATAGTCTATTGATGTGGGCTGGACTGGGAGTTTTTTCACGAGGGAGGAGGAAAGAACCATGCCTGACACTGCTGGGAGGCCTTGTCTACTGAAAAGAAAATAAGAATCCCATTCTGAAGAGCAAAATAAATGTTACTTTGGAAAATGTTTTTTTTTAGGTCTGCTGCAGAAAGACCCCTGGGGAAATTGTAATAAAAATAAAGGATAGCCAGTTTAATGACCTATTCTGACTGGCAAAGCCATACCCCAGGTGAGTGCTTTTTAATTGCTGGCCAAAAAAGTCCGTTTTGCTATTTTTTTTCTACCTACTTGAAACCATTCTGTTTGGTGTTGAATATTCAGTGGGCCAGGCATTGACTAGTGGTTTAGTGCTTATTAGTCTGGAAACTTACTGCAGACTGTGAGCCATTCAAGTTCAAATCTTTTCCTTTGAATCATTTACCTCAAAAGACCTGGACTTGGGTCTTCATGTTCAGGACAAATGTATTGTCATGGAGAATGTGGATGAGTGGTCTCTCTTTTCCTTCTGCACCAGATCTTAGAAAATTTCCTCCACCAAAACTGATGCTTAGCCAAAGGAAATAATCATACTGATATTTCCCAGTGTGGTCCTTAATCAGTTACAGTGAAGACAGGTGTGGCAGAGAACATCCAAGATCTCAAATGTGATGTGAAACATGAAATTTGTGCTGCTTATTTCTCTGATGAAAAATTTATAAGTATGTGCTAGTCATGTAGGCCTAGGCATCTTATGGAAGTGTGCAGAGACCGGGCACTGGCTTGGCGCATCAGCGCAACTCCTGACCAGGCCAGGCCTCTGCAGGTTGTGCGCAGCTCAGGCAATGGCCAGAAGAAGCAAAAGAAAAGAACTGACACAGGAGTAAAGCCAGGCCCCTTCTTCACCTGTGCCTGTCCTGCCTGCACTATTGCTCCAGGTTTGGGCAGAGGCAAGCTGTGGAATTGCTGCTGCAGCCCTGGCACACACTCCCAAAACCTCGGCCTGCTGCAGCACTTTAGAAGTCATTCCTGCATCAAGAAGCTGTTGAAGAACATTCTCAAGAGCTCCCAAAGCGATGTCCCCTGCAGAGTTAGGGCTCATTTCTCCTTGGCAGATGTGGGCTGCTGAATGATACTGATAAAGGGGTTACCCTGTCTTTGCAGTGTGTTACTGCTTGCAGTATTTACAGACAGGCTTCTTTCTTGACATGACTTTGGTCAGAAGTTCCCAACTGCACAAAGTGGACTGAGTGAAGGAGCTAGTCCTCTGAAAAGCTATCAATTCCTTCCTGGTCTAGCTCAGTAACTCTTGTGAGAGGCCATGAGCAGAGTCTTTAGCAGATTCTGTTCTTCACTCTTCCCCGACAGCAAGTTTTTTCTACTCTGTGAGCTTCATGTATTGGCAGGAGATGGGAGCACTTCTAAAGTAACGTCTCTGTGGTGTTGAAGCAGTGAAGTGCCTCAAGCCGCTTTGCTGTGACCGCTCTGACCGGGGCATGGCGGGCACTGAGAGACTTCAAAGAGTCACATACTTGGCAAAAGAAGACAGTGATGATGTGGGTCCTTAAGAGATGTGGTAGTGTGGAAGACAAAGGGCTGGCACTGAAGACAAGAAAGGCTGGCATTTATGGTGCATAGTGCCCTGACTGTATTTTAGACAAAAGACTTAATGTTTTCTTGCATTTTCTTACAAAAATGTTTTTTGGTCATCAGGAGAAACCAAATAGTGCCTTTTAATCAGGACCCACCGTCATTTGATGGAAGCTAATATGTCACAATAGGTTAGTCTGATTGAAAAACTTGTGATAAAAGATCCCTCCTTCTCTCTGAAACTAATTAAGAAATAGATAAAAGAACTTTGGTTTGGTAGAACAGCCTGTTCACTGAAGCAAGCTGCCATTTAATTTCATGCTGAGCTTGCTTAATTACCGCACAAAATATGACCATGAGGCATGTAAACTTGTATGTGTGTATTTTTGTATGTGGGTATGGGATGAGGGAAAAGTGTTGGCAATATGGCTTGTAATGATCTTTTGGCTCCATAATATAATTTCTGAAAGCTGCCTCACTGTTTTGATAGAAGCATCCCACTATAACTAATTCTATTTAGAGGATGCTAAATTGGGGCTTGTTCATGCTTTGTTGTGGAAACCAACTTTCACCAATGTCATTCTTCAGATGGTTGCCAAGAAATAATCAGGGCATTAGGCTTAGGTAGACATTTGCCTTCTGTGCCTTGACTAAAGGTGACATCAATACTACAGAATTGTTAGTTTGGGCAGTTGTCAGTGGAACAGTTCTCAGCCAGCCTTCCTCATCTCAGTGGCATCTTCCTGTCAATAAATAGCACCAGGGAGTTTTCCTTAAGGGAAAGTAAAAGATCCAAGAGCAAAAGAAGAGAGTTTAAAAGAAAACAAAAACAAAAACCACCTGATTTTTAACCTAAGTTCCTGGAATGATTATGAAATAAGTTAACTGGGAAGCTTTTCCAGGTAGATGAAGGATAGGAAGGCAATTGGAAATAGCCGGAACAGACTTCCCAAGAGCAGATTTTGCCTAAGTGGCCCAATTGTGTTCTATGAGGAAATGACTGGTTCTGCAGATGAAATGAGAGCATTTGAAAATGTTTACCTTGCTTTCAGCAAGGTTTGCAACACAATCTCTCCTAGTTCTGAAAACAAATTCACTTGATACAGGCTGGATGAGTGGAGTATAAACTGGGTAAAGAAAATGAATGTACCATCAACTCAAAGATTACAGGATGCACAAAGTGAGGTTAGGGGAGCTGGATTGTTTTTTTTTTCCGAACTGTAAAATCTCCATCCTTAAAGAATTTCAAAACTCATCTGGACAAAGCCATAAGCAACCTGACCTAATTTTAAACTTAGCACTGCTTTTTGATCAAGGGAGTTAGACTATGAAGACCTCCAGAGGTTCCTTCCAATCTAATTTATTCAATGTTTCTTCTTAAATTAGTCTTCTTTCTTTCCAATTGGTTGATATGTGTGACCTGGAAACAACTGGAAACTGCTGCTGTCACTGCACAGAGGCACTGAGCCATACAGAAGCTATGTATTCCCAGCTCTCTGCTAATCTGCACATCAGCACTCTTTTTAGTATGTCTCTATGAACAGGCAAACATTAGTTGACCAGAAACAACAAAATAACAAAAAAACCTAGACTGATTATTCTTTGAAATCTGCCCACCACAACTTTGTGGTGTCACATCACATCAGAGAGTTTGACTGGGACCTAGCGTGACAAGCGACAGCCAGTCTCTGAGGTAAGCCCTTCTGCTTTTCTGCAGTTAGAAGTTGGCTCATTGGACCATCTTGAAGTCAGAAACCTCAGGGCTCCCAGATTTCATGGCTGTATAGGGAAAAAGTTTTGGCTTAAAGAGCGATGGAGCAGGGACACCATTAAGGGAGATGCTTTTCTCTACAAGTTTCATTGTGCCATATAAATTATAAATATTCTATGGAAATGAAACGTACACAATAAATTTTCATACACATTCATTGTAAGTTAGAATTCCCTGTATTTTTATCCTGTTTCTTTTTGACACTCTAAATCAGAAAAGTACTAAATTTCAGGAAATCAGATTCCCAAATTAATTTAACATTCTCTGCAGTACTCTTGTACAAAGAAGACTGTGACTGTGAGGGCCCCAAATTCCTGAGAGATGGTTCTGAGTGCCCACTAGGTATTTTCAGTGCTCTTTTAGCTAGCACTCAGTATTAACTTTGCATTTTTCATGGATCCATAAATATTTAGACTACATTGGTGGCCGATCTTCAGTGACTGTGCACAGACCAGAATTTCCCTCAGCTTTAGAAAGCCAAAACTGCTAGGACATTCTTAGAGGTAACTCCACATCATCCATGAGGAAGAGCACAAAACCGTACGACAGTAAGAGCTGGGACACACACAGACCACACATTTCAAGTTCTGGGCTGCTGGCCATGTTTAATCCTAGACTGGTGACGCAGCCTGTAGCAGACAGATTCTGCTACAGTTGTCTCACTCACAGCTCAGAGCTTGGGGAAAGCCCCTCTCCCTCTGCACCTGATGTCAGCAACCACCCCAGAATGCCTATGGTTTCACCTCTTTATCTTTTAAGTTGTGACAATGTGATGTTTGGGAGAAAGCACTACCAAAAACACTGTGCTCCATTCCCCTCTGCCTTTCTTTCCTTGGCGCTTCCTCTAATTTATCAACAGGTCTGTGCTGCAGTACAGCGCTGATGTGCACTTCACAACTTTCAGTGCAGCTATGAGTAGTTCCATTGAAAAATGAATAATTTAAAAACTTATTTCAGCATTTCTTACCTTAATTTCCAGAACGTTTGGGTTGCTCCTTGAGATGAACACTGGCTTTTCAAAATGTTTAAATACAGGATTATTTACATAATCAAAATCAAAGTACAGAGAGCTGACACCATCAAAAATAAAGAATACTTTGGTTACAAAGGGTGGTTGAAGATTGAAGGCTTTTAGGGAAGGAGTTGTACAGCAGATTATCTCCGAACTAGAGCGGTGGTTACATGCCTATAGGGAAGAAAGAAAGAATTGGAGTAAGTACGTGCATAGGAAGTAACTGATGAACATAGCTGTTGTTTAACAATACACATATATTGAAAAAATAAACACCAGAAGTCTTGTTCTTCTTTAACCAAAGCAAAATCCTGATCAGGCTACTCAGCGTTTGTTTGGAGTGGGGAGAAGGGTGTAAAAACTCAGTGGTGTTTGCACTCTCGTTGAGGAAATGTTCAAGTAAACAAGCTTCCTGGCCTGATTGTTCACAGCACTTTTAAAGTAAATATTTTGAAGATAATTAGTGGAAAATGATTTCCAATGCCAAAGACCATCAGCAGGCTACCCTTTCACTGGCCTGTATGGGGACACAAAGCAGCCATAAGTCCAATATCCAGCCTATGTCAGAGCAAACACAACATGGATTTCTCTGCCTTTTATACTACCAAAGCGATAGCAAGAGACCAGAGGAGAAGTTAAAAATAAGGCAAACGTGTCTGACTATAACAGTAGAAAATAAAAGTACACCATGTTTATTCATGGCGTAGCTGAGCTGTGTTTTTTCCAGAAAATTGTTAGGGACTCTCTGAGAAAGTGCTTCAAAGCCAAAACCACTGTGGGAATTGGCCTATGAAAGTTCAGCAAAATGTATCTTCTTTTTACAACAGTAGGTGTAGGACCCCAGAATCATGGCATTTGGTGCTTAGGTATAACACAAGTAAGTCCCTCTGGGAAGTGCTAACAGAAGGATGTGCTTCATGCTGTATATCCCTGGATGAGTGGGGATGAAGGTTTGCCTCTCAGTGCATTGTGAAAGCTGCCTGACAACACATGTGAAGCACCACTTTCCCTTCGTTCTGTGCTTATTCCCACTAATGATGTACTCTGGATCAAGCAATGCTTCTCAGGGGAAGATGAAACTCTTGCTCCTAGGGAATGTACTGTACCCTGGAGCTGTGAATCAGAGTAAGATTCTGGCCAGGGTGCTTCCATCCATCCAGCAGCACCTTGACACAGGTTTCTTGAGACAGACAAGATGGATCAATGTTTTTCCTAAAAGGACTTGTGTACTGAAAGAAAGGGAGCCTGATCTGAAGCTGAGTCTGGTCAGTTTACAGGGATAATGTGAATCCTTGCAGGTGGGATTCATCCAGCCTGCATCCAGACACCCAGACTACAGTTAGTTCTCTGAATTCCCTTGATAGTCAGTGGTGGAGGGGTTAATCTGATCTGTTTTAGACTTTAATAGATATAACGTTACAATAATAGTATTATAATAGTAATAGATGTAACTAGATACAGTAACTTCAAATATATGAGCAGCACTCTCTAAGGATCAACTTTTCTCTCTTTAGGGTGTTCTAGATAACTGATTTGATTATATTGTCAACAGCAAATCTACAAGCATCGATGGGAAGTGTGGTGGGTGCTGGGCAGCATCACACACATTGCAAAGAGGCTCTTTTGTGATTGTGTTGTATTCTCCCTTCGCTGTGCCTCCCCTTCATGCCTCCTGCAGTGGATACGGTTGAAGGACTTCTGGCACAGAGTTGCTTCAGCTCCACAGTACTTTTGTGTAAGCCTTGTATAAGTAGCTCCCTGTTCTAAAAGCAGACGTTACATTGCTCTTTATTTTAAACAGAGTGGCTGACATGTGGCCCAGTAACAATGGGACTTGTATACTAGTCATCATAAATCTTACATTTGATCTACATCATATTTTCCTGTAAAACCAACAGTGCTGTTGAATACCTTTGTGCATCGAGGAAGGACCAATATATATATATATTTTCTGTTTTGTTTTGCAAATTAAATTGGTTCTCATTATAAAATGCTGTCTGAAGAAGCTGTGAAATTGGTTTACATTTTTCTCTAATATGCTAAATTAATGCAATGTAATTTTGCTTTGTTTCCAATCAGTGACATAACGTTTCAAGCTATATCAATTATGTACTCATATTAACTTGAAAAGTAAGATTAAATTAGATAACTGCAAATCAGTCCTTTTTTTTTTTTATATCACCATAGCAATTCTCTTTCTTTGCATAATATTATGAAATCTTGAGTCTGCCCAGAAAAACATGTTTAAGGTTCTGAAATTGAGCATTAGACATTTGGAGCTCTATCACAAGGTTTATATATCTGTGAGCTGTGAGTTTTATGCTCAGTTAAATAACTCAGAGTAGCTCTCAGTAAAGCCAGGGGAACTTGCATCCATGCAACTAACAGCTCACACAGATTCCTAATTCAGGAATAGTTGTGCACCTCCCCATAACAAAAAGGTGATCTGCAGGACACAAATCAAGGCAGAATTTCCCTTCGTTTTCTTACAGTATCAGAGAATTTTTGTTCTTTCTCTTTTGAATGCCTTGCTACAGACCATTTACCACAGCTCGTGCTTTATTATATCACATGGATGTAGAAATTCATTTGAATCAGTATTGTAATAATCAGATGCATCGTTAATATAATGCATGACTGAGTCAGATTTTTCCATGATATATGAATATTCGTAAAGTTATATATCATATTGTGTCAATTCTAGAAAGAGATTACTAAAATATATATATAATTATAAAACCAATTATGTCCTAAGTAATCATTATATTTATTTGATTAATGTAAATTCATTAGACTTTTTATCTACTGTAGACCACTGATGTCTGTTAAATGAATAGCAGTGGTATTCATAACTTTGTTTGTGGCTATCTATTAGAATCAGATACTTTACTTTATCAGGCTGGTCTCTGAAGAGGATGCTTTCAGAGAATGATAAAAATCTAATAAGACTCTTTGGAGGGGATGCAATGTGACTGATTGGTAAGGTCAAGAAAAATCTTATTTGCAATGCCCTTATTGGTACATGATTTGACATGACATTTTTACCTTGAAATTGGTTTTAGCAATTGAAGAATATGATGGTTTAGTTTTCAAGAAATATTGGATAGAGGATCTATAAGAAAAAAACAAATTCAATCTATTGCCTACTCAATTAAGATACTGCCTATCACCCAGCACCTTTAACTTTTATTTAATTAGGCTCTAGAGTACATTCACTTTAAAAGCCAAACCTGTGTTCTTCCTATAATCTACATCTGAAGACAATAAGGAAGAAAAGATGTAAAAATTATGAAGCATTTCACAAGCATAAATAAATACTATGCCCCATAGGAAATAATAATCCATTGCACAATGCATATGACTCATCACTTAAAGGTATGTATTCTTGCTTCATTTGTAAAATATGACCCTTGAGGCAATTAATTCAAACTTGACCTACAGAATCTGAACTTCAATGCCCAATTCAATTTTTTTTTCATCTGACACAACTACAGGAAAAGTATGAGGGAGGATCTTGGAGCTCCAAAGGTCTCTTAGCAGCCGACCCAGATAAGAGAGGGGCAGTGGGATTTGTATTACAGGATCTGTAGCAGTCAGAAGGGAGAAAAACACCAATTTGTCCTTTCATAAGAAGTCTAAACTTTTGTAGTTCCAGTGAGAAATGAAAGATGAATGAGGTTAAAGACAGACCAGGAGACTCTCCACCTGTCTCTGCCAAGAATGATTTCTCAGAAGAGAGAAATGAGAATTCAGGTCCAACTTGAGGAAAGCCCATTCAGAAGGCTTTTATGTGTAGGTGAGAAATGCAGCAGTGCCACTCAAGCAGAGTATCTTAAAGATTTTCAGGCAGCCTGTGGGCTTTTGCTGTCATTTCAGTTGATTCTAATGGTTTGGCAACATTTTAATTCCAGTTGTCTCTTAGATGAAAACACTGGAGATGATGCTTTCAGTTTATCAAATTATTGGGCCAGAAAGTGGAGTAAACCCTGTTGCTCCTGTATCTGAGAGCCAGCTCTTCACACAGTATGACTGATACTGACTGGGAGTCCTTGGGCTCAGGATGATTAATGTAAGTGATAACAATACCAGGGACCAATGAGTTTGCAGCATGGGATCTTCTCTAATACCCACCACTGAATTTCTTTCTTTGTGAGAAATGTACATGAGATGCAGATGCAGCACAGAAAGAAAGGCCATGGTTCCCCTTCATGAGGGAAGATCTTTGCTGAGCTTCTGTAGCAGCACTGTTCCACAGAGTGAACATAGCTAGAAGATCTGACCCCATGTGGTTCTGGATACAAAATCAGGAATAACTTCACTAATCCCACACTCACCATCCAGAGTTCTCAGAGAATTTCTTCTATTATCATTAAATAAATCTATGATAGACCCTTGTGGGTGAATTCAAGGGAGTCTGATGGGTATTATGAATAAAGATTTTAAAATGTGATTTAATTCTTCTTCCAAAGGATCCCCAAATGACAACTCACTATTGAGAACTTACTATTACAGCCTTTCAAAGAGAAAATATTGGCCTCAAGACCTTCGAGTGCAGGAGAATCATCTAGCAGGACTTATAGATGTCACAAGGTACTTATTTGTAGACAGGCTCCTGATCAAACACCATCCCACACCATGCCCTGCTTTTACACAGAAACAATGCAAAGTGAAAGGAAGGAATGAGTTGCTATCTTCCTTGTGCATCTCACAGAGGAACTGAATGTGTGAGCAGAAGTAAGAGAGTTGGTGTATGCTTATGCACTGACTAGAGCTCTTGGGAAGAAGAATTTATGCAGCACTCCTCAAATTCATTTTTTGCACTTAATAAGAACAAATGGTCAAAAGAACTCATGAAACAGAATTAAAGAGAAACCTGTTGCAAATACTGAAACATATGGTTCAATAGCTAGAACATTTTTTTCAGTCGTTGAAATTATGAATTTGAAGAAGGCAAGACATATTGACAATGTTAGTGGAATGTAATATAAACACAATTAATATGAACACAGTATTGAATAATTTCAATGACATTTAAATAAATACGAAAAGAAAATTGTAAAATTGAAGCAACTTATTTTTACGTTACAGAAGAGAAATTAAACTGCAAACGTGTGCAACTTCCATGTTTCTTCTACAGAAAGCTGGCATCTGCTCCCAGAGCTTTTCAGTTTCAGTGACACTGCAATTCTAATGGGGTGCTTTCCCATAGAAATTACCAGCTCTATTGCTCATCTGGAAAGAAGCAGACGCCCCAAGAAGCACAAGCTGGTTCTGTCTCCTGAGGTTTTGTGATGCTGAGCACTCCCAACAGCTTCTCCTGCTTGCTGAAGTGACCCTCCACTCACACCCTGACTACATCGGCGCTCCAGGCCCCAATTAAGCTTGGCAGAATGAATTAATGGCTTGGGGACAGATAGATGACAGGAAAAGGAGAGAGCTCTTTTAAGTCAGGCATCACCAGTTTTAAGCAAATGAGAGAGCATCTGGGAGATGGAAGAAAGAGGGAACAGAGCTCTATGCTCTTACATTTATCATGTAAGGTCAGAGTTTGGTTTGGTTTGTTTCAAATGGCAAAGAGAAAGGCTGAATCATAACATAGTGCAAATAAGTAAAATTAGCAGGAGGGGCTGGTAATCTGTTGCTTGTGTCCACTGAGCGTTAAACTAATTAACAGCTGGGATTCGGGTTAATTGTTAGAAGGAATTACTTCCAAACCACTAGGTAAGCAGGTAGAGCAGCTCTCTCCAAAGCTTCTTTAAGTGAGACTGTGAAATTTCCTTTTCAAGGAGCTTTAATAACAGCCTAGACAAATATCTGTCAGGCAGTGGTCTGGGTATGTTTGCTGCTGCTGCAAAGGAACGGGCCAGGCGAGGTCTTTGTGGTACCTCCCAGCTGCACTTTCCTTTGATGCTCTGGGATGTGTTTCAGTGCTGCCTTCAGTTTTCCCAAGAGCCAGAGTTTCTGAATGCTGACAAAAGCAGCTTCCTGGAGGCTGATGAGAAAACTGAAAAGAAAAAGGGCTTAAAGGACAATTAAAAAATGACTCAGTTCATTCTCCTCTCCCAAGCTAAGGAAGCAAAAAGATACATGGCCTGAGCTGCAGGACTTGATTATGTTGGTTTACACTGCACTGTCTTTCTGGGCTAGCTCTATTCAGGACTACAACTTATTTCTCCTTTGTTAATGTGATAGCTGTCCACTGCATTGCTCTGGATCACTACTGGAAAGAGTTCTTCATCATTATTTATTTCTATAATGAGTGGATGAAAGTTTGTTTTTGGCATATTACTCATGCATAGGGCCCAGAATCTCCCACACAGGATGAAACAGGTTGCAGCCATAGCATCCTTTGCAAGGAATTTCCTCACTTACATGGTGTAACCTTTTTTTGTTCCTTCTAAGTGTCCCCCTTCTTCCTGAGAACAAATATCCATCCTGGAGAAATAAACTTGAGGTAGAGATTGGTGGCAGAACAAATGGTAAGCAGAGCTGAGCTGCCACAAAGGGAAGCCATGGAGTTCCAGAGGCCTTTAATTGCAATGGAGCAACATACATTACTTGGGCAGCGTCAAAGCATTATACAGTCTTGATTATAATCTGATTGAGGTTATAGCCCAGCCCTCCATGCAGGGGGATGTGACTTCATGCACAGCTGCTTTTTCACTAGTTCATATTCCTAGAGCTACATAAAGATATTGACAGTGGTAGGGGACAGATACCCTCATGGACAAGGAGGCTCAGACTTAACTCTTCTTGTTTGTTGACAAATATAATGCACACTGCAAGGTATGAAAGAAGAGTACAGGAGATTAATTGTGACTGTCCATGCTGGTGCCTTTTTTAAAATAGCAGGTTAGAAGGCAGCACAGGAAGAAATCACTGCTCAAAGGATTGTTTGCTCCTCAGTGTCTGGGGAAAAGAGGAAAATATTGGTTGCCTGGAGTTGCCAGTCACTGCTGGAGAATGGATTTACTTCCTTACTTCAGATCTTTGTAAAGCTGTACGAATCCTGAGAAAGTCTCCAAACACATCAAACACATTCTCTTCATGGATTTTGAAGAACATGATGTTATATTTTTACATCATGCATTGTTAAAATTCTCACTCTAAGTCAGATTGCGAACTCCAGCAAGTTCCAAATATTCTCTGTGCTTACTGACTGGAAATCTGATAAGCAAGGTATGCAGAATCTGTCCCTGAAGAGGGGGAATTTTGCATATTCCCCCAGGGGAATAGAGAAAGCAAGAGAATGAAAAAGAAAGCAAGCTCATATTTACCCAAAGCAAAATCTAAATAACTGATTTCAACAAATCTTTTGCACTTAGAAATAATTGTGCCCACAGAGAGAATTCAAGAAATTCTGAGGTTGGTTGATTTGATAAAAATATTTTATTTCCCAACTTGTGTGAAGTGCATTTTTGGTAACACTGAACACTGTTAAATTGCAGGGGCACTGATTTCCAGATTTAAATCTGTACCCACTAAATTATAAGCCATGATTACATCCAGCTGAAATTCAGGTCCCAACACTCAAAATATTATGCAAATCAGGATCATGAAGAATATTATAATCTTGAAAATATAAAAGACTGAAAATTTGCCAACACACTAGAATTCAATACAGGAAATAGCATATGATGTTCATTAGAAACAAGCTAAGAATTTGAGCAGTAGTGTAGCATGTTATAATGTGCCTAGGTTAATTTAACTTCAATTAGGCTAAACAGACCACAGAAGATGAGAAAATGTCAGAGATGTAAGACAAATGTGTAGGCAAAAGGTTACAGGAAACAGTTCCAGTCCAAGTAGCTAATAAATGTCATCTTGCCTTATAAAAATTGAAGTCGATTACATGACCATACCTGGTGATCATATTTAGATTAAGATACTGTGCATTATCAATTCAGGTAACAAAAGAAACTTGAATTCATGTTCATGAAGAGGTTTCCAATGCCCAAACTTTTCTTAATACTGAGTTACTCAACTTGGGGTAAATGTTTCCTAACTTACCAAACAGGTAATTCGGAAATTAGCTGTTTTTTAAAACAACACCTACTCTTGATTTTACATACATACTTTTCCTCTTTCTTCGATATTTTTTTCATTTTCCTCTTATATTCACAGTCACCATTGAAATATATTCCCTACTTACCACATTTCAACTTGACATGTCTGGTAAATCTGGCATAAGTGTATTTTGTTGTTCTGTGCTTAGTCATTGAATTTGCACTGCTAAATTGTGATATAAAAACCTTGTTATTGGACACTGTGAAAGCCTAATCTCTTTGCAACAGTTTTCTTGAAAATTATTATTCTCCTCCTCCTCTAATTCCCAGTTTGCCTATGTAAATCTATTTTTTCCACTGAAAAACTCTTTGAAGAAAGCATTGGTGAAAGCCCTGAAGTTTTATGGCAAAAGTCAAAGTGTTTTGACTGAAAATTCTGTGCCATTCACCACATGTACAAGGCAAGATAGCAGATTGCCTTCTTCAAGACAGACTCACCACAGAGAAGTTCATTCCCAGTTTAGGTACAGTAATCACCATCCGAGGAAAGCACACTGAATTCAAGTTGATTCCCTGAGCTGTAATTGTACTTCCACCACTAGGGAAAATGAAAAAAAGAAGAAGAAGAAGAAAAAAATGTAAGTAGGATAATGATGCATCTGCTATGATAACTTTAATTACAAATTATGTTTTAAACTAAATGACAACATAAAACCAGAATTAGGGATATACGGGGTGAATGCAAATACATAGCTCTGAGCAGCAAGATTATTTTTCTGGGAAACAAATTTTACACTTGTTATAACAACTAACCATACACAAGAAAAGAAAATTAATTTTAAATATTGTGGTGTGCCAGGATATAAAACAAATGTGTGAATTTTAAAGGAGAGCAAATTTAATGTTTTCTAACTTACTTGCTGCTTTCAGTGGTGCTGAAAAAGGTGTCTTTTTACTGCTGACATTTTTTTGGCAAAGGCAGATGGCTTGAATTAGAGCTACTGATACAATAAATATGTCACGTAAAAGTACACACATACTACCATACATATATATTCATAATATTTATGATTTGCTGGATTTAGACGATTTTAAAATCCATTTGCTCTCTTGAGTACCACTGACTTGTCACATTAAATGATTTTCCTCACTAATCAGTGTAATGTCCAGACACAGCATGGGAAACCCACTTAGCTGTACAGTAGGTATCTCAGCAGGACATCACAGGTACACTCAGCAGCAGTTAGGAGTTAAATCACACAAAGAACAGAGGTGCCCTTCCCCCTTCTCCTTCACCTCTGAAAGGAAATGATCTGCCCTCTGCAACTGCACCATAATAGAAGCAATTGGCATGGCAGATAGAGATAAAAATGCAATTTCTTTTGATAGATTGCTGCACGGCACAGCTACGCTTCTTTCATTCATTTCTTCTCTTATTTCTATGAGAAACTTTTACTCACCTAAGAAAAGATTTGGCTGGATGAATTTTTAAAACAACGGGGTCTTCTCTGTAGGTGAAATAACCTTTTGCATCTCTGATAGCTCCGTCGATTCCCACCCTCACGCGGTATTCCTGTGGGATTCCTTGTGCTGGAGTGTAGCACTCCACAGTGCTTTCCGATGTGCTGGAAGCACAGAGAAGGGCTTGCTTGTTAGTGTTATAAAACACATAGTCTGTTCAAAATCTTATCCTTTAGTAAGCCCCAACCCCACCTAAAGATCCATGTGTGAAAAATAAATGTTATTGATAATCACAAAAGAAGGTTCATGTTGCAGAAAATAAGCACAGCACAATGTAGAAAGAGCAACAACACTTCTTAGGCTCCAGATTCACCTTAATTTGATTGCCATGCACCTTGTCAGGTGAAAAGCATTTCCTCAGTGCCAGTGACAGCCCTGTTAATGCACATATTGTCCTGTGCAAAGGCAGCTTCCAGCCTGGAAAATGACACCAAGTTCAAGGAGAATGACTTGTTTGGCCATAAACAGGCAATAACATATTTCTCTTTCTAATGCATGGGACTTAGCCTGTGTTAAAAAACTCAAAAAAAAAAAAAAAAAAGGGTGGCAGGATATGCACCATCTTTTCAGAGGTGTTCTGCACTGGGGGAATCTATTGGCTCCATGTACTAACAAGGGATAGGCAGGAGAGGGCAAGGAGAAAGAAGAAGTGGGTGAAAATTCATAAAGAGCTGGCCAAACCCGGCACAGCAGTAGTCTTGGAGATATTCATCTTTCCCTCTTTCTCTCATGCTTGGCCCTGGAAGTCTTCCTCCTGTGCTGAGATCATTGGGTGAGGTGAAGGATCCTGAAGGTTGAAGCACGTGAATTGTGACCACAAGGGCACAATGGAGGCAAGGGTAAATTGACTGGAAAAGCAAAATAAAATTCTAGCAGATGGTTTCAATGATTTGGGCCAAATCACATTCAGTTGCCTTCCAGGTGAGGCCATTCTCAAAGGATGTTTACAAATCAGACAGAACAGGCATTTTCTACTACTTGTAAAGCTTTCCAGGAAGGTAATGTTTGCAGTATGCTGTAAGGCGTTAGTTATTCATTCATAAAAGTCTAGAAATGTTTACCATCTTTTAAAGGAAAAAAAAACACAAAAAAATTCACCCTTGATCTAGCTATACTCAGAATCGGGCATTACTCCCAAGAAGGAACATCACACTTTGGGTTGAGAAATATCTAACCTGAAAAACTGGCTAAGACCTTCATATATGAATCTATACAACTTTGCTTGTAAGAAGAGAGGTGCTGAGAGTGTCTACTGGATAAGCCTGAAGTAAGGTTCAAAGCCTAGTGGTTCCACTTACTAAAGCATAGATCTGCCTCTGAGGGGGCAGTCATCTCACCCCCACAATAGGCATCTCAAATGGATTAAATGAATGATTCCCAAATGTTCCATGTGTTTGTCCAATAGCTAACCAGCTGAGATGATATCAATAAAGCCTACCCTGAAGTATTAAGTAGCAGCTGAACATCTTGGTAGTGATTAAATATTGAACTTGAATACTTAAATCCCTTTGTCGATTTAGTCAGGAGACTTAACTGTTTTGATCAAAAACACAAATCATTTACCAGCAACGAATAAAATTCAGCTCTCTTCACTTCAAGTCTGACATTAACTAATAGACTATTCCTTCTTTGCGTCCTCTGCAAGTATGATTTTTCATCACTATAACTTTCCAAAATCTTTAGGAGAGACCTAAAATGTATACAAATTGCAGAACACCTTGTTCCTGGAACACAGTTGGCCTGATTCTGCCCTTGGTAGTGGAGGTGACAATTCTGTTCACACTAATGGGAGCCAACTTGCTCTATCCAAAAGAGGACCAAACAAGGTTTACACTGTTGCCGAATGGCTACTGAATTCAGAATGCTTGGTTGCCTATTACAGAGAATCTGTACTTATTATTTTAATAACACTGACATTCAGATAAGATTCAAAACATTTCCACATGTCAAATGTACTTGGCTGAGTTCCTACTGGATCCAGTAAAGAGCCATGAAGAAATTCTGGCTTAATCCTTAAAACTATTTTATCCATATCAGGAAGAGTGCTGAAATGATGCTGTGATGCATCACACAAAGAGACTCCTGAAGTCCTTTCTAGGAAGCTTCTAGACACCTTACACTCAGGACCTAATCCAGAAATGAATGCTTACTGCAGTCTGTGTTCCCTGATATGTGAGATGGAGAGCAGTGTGGTTGTTTTAATTTTTTTTTAACTTCATGATATTTTAACCAATATTAAAGGCTTTTTTCTTTTTTCTTTTTTTTTTTAAATACATTACCTTTTCAAGCTGCATGGTTTCTCACCAACAAAAATCCTTCTGGATTTTCCACTGTTTAGGTATTTGCCAGCTATTGTTAGCAATGTTCCTCCAGATTTGGGGCCGTAGGTGGGGGAGATACTTGTTATTATAGGATTCTGACAGAAGTAAAAATAAGAAAAGAGGACTGTTAAGTTATGTTTCTGTATTTTCAAAAATAATAATCTTAATACATTTATTAGCACTTCTACAAAGTAATAATAAACAATAATATAGAATTATCATACCAGATTGAACTCATGAAAAGTCTTCTTCCAGTCCACATTGAAACTAATTAGACATTAACATTCTAATCATAGTGCTTACCACATATGAAAATGTATTGAATAATGTTTTTCCATGTCCAACAGAAACACTACTGGATATATTAAAACTTGCATTTTTTGCAGCAGGAGTTGTGCATTCCAGCCTTTGGAAAGCAAAGAAAAAAACTGGATTACATTTATTTTCCTAGCTTGATCATTTCGTATTAAAATAAAGCCGCGACTACTTCATAACAATGCTGAACCCATACAGAACTAGTCATCAATCTATGCGTGTCAGGTATATTTCAGAAAAAAAACCAGCAGGAAGTACTGTGGTCTTCTTCAATAATAATTACAAATGCCATGGTGTTTACACATAGACAGAGAAAATAATTTTAATAAATCAAATATATTTCTGAAAAAAAAGCACGCAGGAGAAAACAAATGCCGCCCATTCAATTGATTAATTTGGTTTTTGGAATTTTCCCTTGTGTCAAATTTTGGCAGACAACAGCATTAGGAAAACTACATCCTATATACATTTATTGTTTAAATTTAAATATTGCCAAAAATTAAACTTGAACTTTGCGGCATGATGATCCATTAACTACATTACATTCTCCAAGTCTCATATATGAGCCATTCTCTTTAAATCATTTAGCTTGCATTAAGACTGCTCAGAGCAGCAGAAAGGCGCAAGCTCAAGACTGCTGGAGGGTGACCTCTGCTACTACAAATGCAGGTAGGGAAGCCGTGTCATGCTCTGCACATTGCTGTGCTGGTAATCACAGGCTCTGATCTGAGAGAAGAAATTCATTGAACTTATTATTTCTTCACAATAACAACCAGAATATCCTCTGCCTTGAATTTAAGCCATTATCCCACTGTCTCAAATATGTATTTTTGAAGAGGAGTAGATGTACCGCAGAGGGCCGTGAGCAGCTTGATGACCAAATACCTTCCTCTTCTCACATTCCTCTCCAGCAGCCTCACAGATGAGGAACATGAAGGTGACATAGCTGAGCCCTGAAGGACCTTGGCTAAAGGAACCTGCCACATTTTCAAACAGTTTCATTTTGTGCCAGCTCCCATGGGTGCAGAACAGCATTTTGTAGGCAAACCAGAAAAAGCTGTTGCAAGAGCTGTTGGCCTTAACCAGCTTTATGGGCTCTCTGGAGCCCAGTTTTCCTGGGGAACTTGTCGAAATGGGGGATTGTTTAACACCAAAATCTTCTGTTTGAAAATCTGAATGGAAGGATAATATTTATAGACCAAATGTTTGTACCATTAATAAATCCATTCCACATAAAGAACATCTTTACAAAGGAAATCTTGTATTTTAGGTTTCTTACTTGTTTTTGTTGCTAGATTTTGTTTCCAGAGCACAGATTTGTCCTCCGATATGGACTACTGTATTTCTTAATTCAAATCTATTATTTTTGCTGAATCCAAAGTCCCATCCACACAGTGTCAGTTTTGTCCCGCCTTCTAAAGGAGCACTGCTTGGGAGAATCTGTTAAAAAATATTTTGTTACTTGCATCAGGTTTTCTTGAACTTCAAACGGAGTCAAAGAATGTGCAAAGGAATAATTTTAGGAAAGCATTTCTTCTGGCGGTTTATGTCCTACCATTCATCTTAATTGCTCTTCACCTTTCATTCGTCACATTATGAGCTTTCTCTGACAGTAGCAATAAATAACAAAACCTATACTAGAAAGCTTTGAAGGATAGTGTTTAGGGGCACTGAACAAGCTGTGCATTGTAATAGTCTTTTAAATCCCGTCGTTCTTGTCTTTCACATCTTATTTCTGGCATGTTAAACATACAATGTACTTATTTTGTTAGAAGCTGAATGCTGAACACAAAAGAGCCCCCAAATGACCATTTTTTGTCAGCTTGATGAAAGTCAGGTTCATAGTGAAGTAGCTTCAAAGACACCTAGATCCGAAATTGGATTGGCTGTGATAAAGTTAATGTGACTTCTGCTATTCTTTCCTTCAGTCTTTTACATTTGGTCACCTCTAATTCCGAGTTAAAAATAAACTACCTCTCAGAAACACAGAGACAATCTACAAAGGAAATGCTTTTTTTTTTTTTCCCCCTTCTGTATATTGTAAATTGTCCTGTAAAATATAACAATGGTGGGAAAAAGGTAGAAACACTATAGAAGTCTTGCAGAACTCAGTAAAAGTGCTGGTCAGTACTGCCAGCAACAAATATAAAAGAGACATTGGTGTAGGGTTTATGGGGACTTTTAACAATACTGCAAAATTGTGCAAAACTACCAGTGCTGCTGGGCAAACAACAGAGCATGGAGGATTGAATTTATACTTGTGGTTGTACTGCCTGAATGTCTTAAACTTAATGCTTTAGTAAGAGTAGTTTTGCCCCTAAAATGCAATACAGCTGTGCCTTTCAAAGGACTCGACTTCATTTTCAAGCTGAAAGGCAAGCATTTGAGAGATACTTGGCTATTATTTCATCTGGAAATCCAGTAAGACACACATTTCTTTTCAACTTTCTTCAGGACTATCACAAATGAACTACTGTAGATAGAAAGGAAGCTGAAGAATACTTCAAAAGAATTATACCATATATTCTATATGGGGAAATTTATTGCCACCATTAGAAAGCAGACAAAGAGTCTGATCAAAAATGCACTGAAGTCAGGAGGAATCCTTCCTGCTTTAATGAGCTTTGGATCAGCTCTCAGCAAGCACCGAAGAGGGAACCTGTGCAGGAACAGTGCTTCTGCACAAATCCCATAAAAAGCAGATACGCTCTCACATTGCCCAATGCTGCAGTTTAATGTGGGGAGCAGTACCGCACCCTGTGGAGCCTGTGCCATTCCCAAGTTTCAGTTTCCCTTCCTTTTTAAAAAAATTTTCCTTCAAAATCTGGACTGACTTCAGATCATAATTTCCCACTCAGTATCTCAGCACACTATCTATTTTTATGAGTAACAAAACCCTAGCAAGAACTGAAATTGCTCTGTGGGGGGACAAGATGTTTTGCACAGTAGTGCACAGACTTCTAGCATTTGAAGAATCTGAAATTAATCATAGAATCGTAGAATCATAGGATTCCTCAGGTTGGAAAAGACCTTAAAGATCATTGAGTCCAACCACAACCTAACCATACTATCCTAACTCTAACAACCTTCCACTAATCATGTCCCTGAGCACCACATCCAAATGGTTTTTAATCACATCCAGGGATGGTGACTCAACCACCTCCTTGGGGAGCCTATTCCAGTGCTTAACAACCCTTTCTGTAAAGAAGTGTTTTCTGATATCCAACCTAAACTCACCCTGGCACAACTTGAAGCCATTTCCCCTCATCCTTTCACCTGTCACCAGTGAGAAGAGAGCAACCCCTCTCTCTCTGTAAGCACCTTTCAGATATTGGAAGAGAGCAATAAGGTCTCCCCTCAGCCTCCTTCTCCCCAAACTAAACAGCCTCAGATTCTTCAGTCTCTCCTCGTAGCGCATATTCTCCAAGCCCTTCGCAAGCCTTATTGCCCATAATCCATTAAGTTAGCAATAAAGGGCATTAAAATCAAGCTTCACGAAGCCATACAGAATCAAAATCTAAGGCACTTAGCTGGTTTTGAGAGATATTAGCCAAAAGTGTGATAGCAGCCCATGTGCCTTGACTGAGAACAAATGAAAGTATTTACTACGTTCTGTAAGAGGCGACACTTCAAAGTAGATAGCAAATAAACACACCAAAACTTACACTTTTTTACTTAAGCTTTATAAAAATTCCTCTACAATGTTTTCACTCATTCCTTTATTTCAGATGGCCTTTATGATGAAGCCAATGAAAGTCAAATGTGGTTTCCCAGATCTTTTCTCGGGAGAGAAGACAGGAGTGAGCAGAGAACCTACTGGACTTTGAACTGAGGCACTCATAGGCATCCTGTGTGTGCTTACATTATGCAGGTAGCAACAGAAAATAAACAAAGTGCAAAAAAATGCTATGAAATTCAGGACTTGAAAATTGTTGGCAATTCTCTGTAGCCAGGAAACCCTTTGAGAGCCTGCAACACGTCCTGCTATGAGGCTGCAGTTCTGTGTGTCCCTGCCGCTCCCTGGCTTTGGGCTGTGGGGCAGAAAGCTTTTCCAAAAATGTAAAAGATTCTGTTTTTCTTTTGCTTGCGTTAACAGCCATTCTTCTAATATCCACTCACGTACTTTATACACTGTTAGCTAAAATAGCTATTTATTAAAGGTTCAACAGCCCATTCATTTTAATTAAGAGTGAAGAACATGCAGAGACCACATCTGAAGTTTCCAGTGAAACCTCCAATCTAAGCAGACAGCAGAAGGTCTGATATTCTTGATACTTCTGCAACAAAAGCTAACTAAAATGACTCACTTTCAAAACAACACACCATCCCAGGCTTTTAGCCACAACAAAGAATCCAAAGGGAGACCAGTTTATTTTTCCTTTTACACACTTCACCTCTCAGAGTGACCTGAACTCTGCATGCAGATGCCTATAATTTGGTTCATTATGGAGTAATCCCAAGTGAGAATCCTTCAAGTCCCCAAGAGCTCTGCTAGTGCTGTCACTCAGGCTGACAAATCATGCTCTGGTTGCAGGCAGGGCGGTTGGTGGAGGGACATCTGTGGAGTACTGTGCTACTGTGGGGCAGAGCCCAATGGCTCCAAAGAAAAATGCTTAGAGCAGGGCAGAGAGACAACATGTCAGCAGGACTCCAATGGGAGAATCTCGTGCCTCCTCTCCGCCATTTTTCCTGAGACGAAAATCTCATCTTTTTTTTTTTATCTTTTGTTTTCTTTCTTTCTTTCTTTTTCCACTGCACATTGCTCTGTGCAATAATGAGAAAAAACTTATTTGAAGACTCATCTAACATTCTTTGGATCAGACCCTCTGTGCTCCCCTCAGGTTAAAGTGCTCATGTGACATATCCTAAGCAATCTGCCTCACTGAAATCTGCAAAATATTTGAGAGGTAGGACTGAATTTCAAAAACTATGCAAAGCAGGTCATCCTCTGTTTGTTAGGAACAAAACAAGCTTGTTTCTCATATTTTATGCATATGGGTTTAAATACAGATCAGAAGATGATGAATAATCTGTTTTACATTTTTTTCAGTAATAATGTTAAATGTCATGGTCCAGCAGAGCATGAAATCTGTCTTAACAGCTAGCAATCCAAAGGGATTTGAGTACTCAGCTGTATTTTTTTTTCCTTACAGACCTTCTAGAAGAAACTTCCACCAGTGTTAGCACCAGTGTAATTCAAGATTGCCTTCAAGATCTAACAGTGTCACAGATCCATATCCATTACAGGGACAGGCTGGGCTTGTGCTGAGCAGGTAGGGCTGAGACCAGTGAATGGGGAAGGGGAGCGTGTGGCTGGCACCATGCCTGCCTGCTGCCCACATCTAAGGCACACTCCACCAAATGAATCCTCCCAGCAGCTTCAGGGGGACCCCAGAGGTGACTTTGGGGATATATTTCTTGGTCTAAGCATCTGTGCATGGACACTTGCTTCTTAAAGTTGCTGAGCACATGTTGGTTGAAATCAGAGAGGATTGTTGTAGCTCAGCACCTTTGAAATTCAGAAACAAAACAATTCCAAGCCTTAGAAGTCTTTTTGGATGCATGGAAATACACTGCGAAAGCTGAAAAATTTTGCTGAGAAAAAATGTTGAGGGTTACTACTTGTGCTTGAGCTCTAGGAAAGCCAAAACAAGCTAAGAAAGATGGTTTGGTCCTGAGGAAGTATATAAAAATAGGCCAGGATTAATTCTCAGTGTATGTCTTTGCATTGGTGACTCATAGTCTCTTAAAAGTGATGACCAGAAAGGACTATTTGATCATCTACCACAGCTTTTCTGAGATGGCTGTGATCTTGTATAAAGTGAAAGTAAATGATTCACCTTTGGAGTTAGCAGTTTTTTACATCTCCTTTATCCAAAGGTAGAAGGCAAGACAAACTCACTAACAGGTGTGCATACATGCACAGATCTCTCCATCCATTTTGGGTTTGATTCATAGGATGCTTCACTGTCTGATCACTGAATTTTCTCCTGGTTTAGCTTTAAATTTCGCACCTGAAATGTGAAAAAATCCTATCTGTATGAATGTGTTTCCAGATTACTAGCAAATATAAAGTTTTACAGTAGTTTTGCCTCTTTAAAATGTTGTCCATGAAATTATCTGTCTGGTTGAAAGAGGAAAATATTTGCTCCCTTTCCCTCTGGGAGTTTCTAGTGTCAAAGCTTCATCTCCATTTATAAGCTGTATATTCAGAGGAAAATGTACTTTTTAGCTGCAGAGTACAGTTTTAATGTGTTAAAAGAAAGTGGGTGCAAGTGCTACTGGAGAGCTTTATGCTTGCTCCTCCCTCAGCTTGCTCCTAAAACCTCAGCCTTCACAGTTGTGCCAGACCTCACTAAAAATAGCTCTGTCAAACGTTCAGTCACCCCATGCAAATCTCAGACTGACCATGGCTAAATGGAAACAGGGACAAACAGTGGAGCTATGCTCATCTGCCTTGTCCCCATGCTCTTCATAGGCCCCAGCCCATGGAAAGCAGCCTCCAGCCATCCCCTCTCCTGGGACCCAGCTGCTGTAACGAGCAAGGAAACTTCTCTCCTTTGCTTCTCAAATTCACCAACTGAGCATCTGGGAGTACCTCCTCCTATACCTACCCTAAAGGCTCATCCAATCCTTCAGCCTTGTAAGGCAGCGTTAAAGCAGTGATGGCAAATGATCATGACGTGGGCATTGTTGGGTATGACGGGCTCTGAAGGAACAAAGGTGGGCAGGCTGCCCTTCTTGTGGGCTGGCCAGCAGCCCCTGTGCGCTATCTGTGGTATGTAAACACCAGGAGCAGGTGGTTTTACCTCATAAACTCTTGGCAAGCAGGTCTCCTGGGTCCAGGTCCCTCCGCTGCACTCGGAAGCCCTCAGGCACCGCTGGCCACACCAGCCGCAGCGCATGAAGGCAGGTGCCAGCAGGCACTGGCTGCAGGACTGGAAGTGGTGGCAGCCCGGCCCGTTCAGCGGCACCTTGGTTATCTGTTGATGGAAAGAGATGGCATACAGAGCCTTCAAATGTGTATGCTTGCTGGCAAGGAGTCTCAATTTATGCGCTGTGTTGTGGTGCTACTCAGATTTCAGCTGTGCAAGTTGTGGTTCGACTTCTCTTTAGCTCGATAATTATAGGATCTTATAAGTAATTTAACTGACATGATTTTAAATTCACTTGGGAGAAACCCTAAAGGCATCTTAATGTTATATACAGTTACTATCAGCATCTGGTGTTTACAGCAAGATAGCATTTTTTTTGCTGATGGAAACAGCAGTGTGCTCCTCCCAGTTCTGTAGCAATTCTTGGAAAAAGCAGTGTGTTTCAGTATGTCTTAGTTCATATATTTGCAAAAGCAGTCATAGTAGCTGTTTTGGCTCTGGTGAGGCTACATTGGCAGCCGTGACACACTGGTCACACAATGGCCAAATACAGTATTTAACACCTATTATCAGAAAACTTACCCTGTATCTAAAACATAAATTGAAAATGATGTTATATTTCAAAATATCACAATAGGTATGATAACAGTAGTTCTAAATATATGTTATCTGTGCTCAAAATATTAATATTAGCATATATTTGCATCGTTAGATAAGTATACTTTATACTTCAGTACCTTTCTTAGGTACATTCTCATTGAAAATGACTTTTATAAATATCTAATACGTTTCTAGTAAATGATTAATAACCATCTTTAGTAATGGCTGATTTATTTCTTTAAATTCTTATAGAACTCAAGGAGTCATCAAATTATTGCTTACGATTAGGATTTAGGATTATCTGTAATATAATCTGCTAATGCAACGATGTTTTAAGCTCACTCTACAATGCATATCCTACTAATGACAATAGCATATTTATGACAACTCTTCATGTTTTGTTAACCCCTTGTAATCTGCCTGTGAAAATATTCCTCAAACCTGACCATGAGCAGCATCTCCGATTTTAAACACACCCACCTGCACACACACCTCTCTTCAAAAAGTTATAGTGTTATGACACAAATGAACAACAGTTGGGAAATTCTGCATGCATTCTTTTCTTAAGCCATTGCGTAGTTTTCTTTGCAAGCACTTGAATTAAGGACAGACGTTCAGCCTGAGATTTGCATCTCCTGACTTTTGTTGGTTTATATCACAGTTCTTACATTAGTTAAATATTTCCCAATCTTAGTCTGTTGGTTTGTTAAGGAGGGAAAACAAAGTCTTGGAGGAAACTTGCTCTTTCTGTGTTCCCAAGGGAATAGAAAGGTTGGGAGGATGCAGGATATAAAGCCACAGTGTAAATAGTTGCCCTTACCAAAAATCACTGCTCTGGGTGCAGGTTTACATGGGGTGCGGAATGATGAGATTATGAACCACCCACCTTTTTTCCAGTCACTACCAGAGTATAGCCATCTGCCGCTGCCGACTGCTCGACAACAACCTGGGGAGAGACGGGGTGGGAGTCCAGCTGAAAGCTGACGTGTGGAGCTGTGGGCTCGGAGCGACAAACCACTATCTAAGAAAGACAGAAATTCAGAAAATCAGCAGGCAACATGTGACACAAATGCATCCTGCTTGGCTTTCTCACATCGCTGCCACTTTTCTGTTTGCATTAATTACTCTGCATTACATTGCATAATGTTTTGCATAATGTTTCATCATGATCTGATTAAGCCTCTATAAAATCCACTTTATTTAACACAGCAAAATCATGGTTGTTGAGGGATCCTCAAAATGCATCGTGTTTATTAAAATATGAAGAAGTCACTGCATGCTTTCAGTTCCTCTAATTTCAAGTATTTAAAAATCAACCATAAAAAATGAAGATGGGTCACTTAGTTAGTCTTGTAGATTAAAGAGTACATTTAAGAAAAAAAAGAACTGTAGCTACAATGTCTAGTTAAAGGAGACTTCAAGCCATTGAAGATCAAATGTATTTTCATTTATTTTCACCTTTGTCCTTCAGCTTGAAAAATAAACCACAGCCTGTATCATTACTATCTGGCCTTGATGCTGTTGGAGTGCAAACCTATGGCAGGAACAGATTGTGGTGGCCACGAGCGGTGCTATGAAGACACAAGCAGAATCACAGAATCACAGAGTCACAGAATGGCCAGGGTTGGAAGGGACCTCAAGGATTGTGAATCTCCAACCCCCTGCCACAGGCAGGGCCACCAACCTCCACGTTTAATACTAGACCAGGCTGCCCAGGGCCCCATCCAACCTGGCCTTGAACGCTTCCAGGGATGGAGCATTCACAGCCTCTCTGGGCAGCCTGTTCCAGCACCTCACCACTCTCTCTGTAAAGAACTTCCCCCTGACATCCAACCTAAATCTTCCCTCCCTCAACTTAAAACCATTTCCCCTTGTCCTGCAGTTATCTACCCTTTCAAAGAGTTGATTCCACTCCTGTTTATAAGCTCCCTTTAAGTACTGAAATGCTGCAATGAGGTCACCCCGTAGCCTTCTTTTCTCCAGGCCCAGCTCCCTCAGCCTGTCTTCATAGGGGAAGGTGCTCCAGTCCCCTGATCATCTCTGTGGCTCTCGTCTGGACCCTCTCCAACAGCTCTCTGTCTTTCTTGTACTGGGGGCTCCAGACCTGGACGCAGTATTCCAGATGGGGCCTCACAAGGGCAGAGTAGAGAGGGACAATCACCTCCCTGTCCCTGCTGGCCACCCCTCTTCTGATGGAGCCCAGGATACTGTTTGCTTTCCGAGCTGCAAGGGCACACTGCTGGCACATGTTAAGCTTTTCATCTATCAGGACTCCCGGTCCTTCTCCGTAGGGCTGCTCTCAAGGACCGCTCCTTCCAGTCTGTATGGATGCCTGGGATTCCTCCGGCCCAAGTGCAGAACTCGAACTCTGCACTTTGCCGTGTTGAACCTCATCAGGTTCACCTGGGCCCACCTTTTAAGCCTCTCGAGGTACCTCTGAATGGCATCCCTTCCTTCAACCGTGTCAACCGCATCACTCAGCTTGGTGTCATCAGCAAACTTGCTGAGGGTGCACTTGATTCTGTCATCGATATCATTGATAAAGATGTTAAAGAGCACCGGTCCCAAGACAGACCCCTCGGGGACGTCGCTCATTACCAGCCTCCACCTGGACATAGAGCCATTGATGACCACCCTCTGTCTGTGGCCTTTCAACCAGTTTCTTATCCATCGAGTGGTCCACCCATCAAATCCACATCCCTCCAGTTTGGAGATAAGGATGTGGTGGGGGACCATGTCAAAGGCCTTGCTCAAGTCCAGGCAAATGACATCGGTCGCCTTTCCCTCGTCCACCGATGCCATCACTCCATCATAAGTGGCCACCAGATTGGTTCAAGCATGATCTTCCCCTGGTGAAGCCGTGCTGGCTGTCTCGGATCACACACCCATTCCTCATGTGATCAAGCATGTCATCTAAGAGGATGTGTTTCATGATTTTCCCAGGTACAGAGGTGAGACTCACCAGCCTGTAGTTCCCTGGGTCCTCCTTGCTTCCTTTCTTGTAAATGGGAGTGACTGATCCCTCCTTCAGTCATCTGGGACCTCACCTGACAGCCACGACTTTCCAAATATGATGGAGAGCGGCTTGGCAGACGGAGCTTGATTCCCAGAGCGCTGAGGTGGTTGTTGCTGCAGAAGGCCCTTGGCAAGATGAGACTGGGAACCTCGAGTTCTAGCTCCTGCTAATTTCTGTATGAGGTGGGTGTCCAGAACAATCTCCAGCACCTTTTAAACAGCAGGGAGTACTGGAGGCTTCTCTAGAAGATGTTTCAAAACAGAAGCCTAATTTAGTTGTCCTGAAGCTCTTTTCTAAGGGCCCTCTCTCTCAATTTCAGGAGATCTTAAGGAGATTAGTCACACCAGTATGAAATTTCCCCACTAGTCATCTCTCTTGATCTTAAGTTACCTACATACTTCTGAGAATTTGGGCCTATTCCTACAAACACACACTTGACTTTACTACTGTAACTTTGTTGACTTTAATGGGATGAGTCATGGTTGTTAAGCACAGGCATAAAGCATCTGCTTTATAAGATTGGGATGGACATTTGATAGCAAGACTTTATAGGCTTGGGTCTGCAATCCAGAAGGATGTGCACCCAGTGTGATAGCAACAGACAACAAAGGCAGAGGATTGTTTGCATAACTGAAGACCATGTTCATATTTCAAAATCTGCATCACGTGCAGTTTACTTAAGGAATTTAGATAATCAGCATTTGTTGAGAAGTTGACATTCAATGGAGTTCATTATTTAACAATATCGAAGCTATTCTGAAAATGTATGTCAAACGTTTCATTTTTCCTATAATGAAGCTTTTCTCCTGACTCTCAAGGCAGCATCAGAACAGCCAGGACATTGACTTACATGATTTCACTGGCATTTCCCATTGCCAAAGTCTTTCAACAAGATGGCTGACTCCAAAACTCGACTTAGATGTGCTGTAATTACAACTGATGTTTTGTTGTAATTCAAAACTTAAATAAAATATATGAGCAGTTAATTCGTGGTGATAAAAGCTTCACATCCCAGAGGTACTTGCAGTTTGCAGTTACAACAAGCTCTTTTTGCCCTTAAAATGAAACTGGCATTGTTGAAGAATTTGCTATAGTTTTGTTTCACAGTACAGAAAGTACAGCTTTTAGAAATCGATACGGTCTGATCATTTTCAGTGACACAGAAGTATGGTCTCTGACTCAGTGTATTAGGGCATAAGCTCTGTTTTTATATTCAGGACAATGAAAAATAGAACAGACTGCAAAGCTGCATGGAAAAGCTTGATTAATGTTGGCATTATGGGGAGAGGTAGCACCACAGCTGCAAATACCTTTTTAGTTGATCATTAGCCATGTCTCATCTCGAATACCCACTGCTATAAAATGCTAAGAATTCTTTTCTATCATTAATCCAGGCTTCCTCTTATTGCCAAGCATTCTTTCTGATTGAGCCACAGTGTTAACCCTTTAAAGACATCTCTGTTGCAACTTCATAATGATACATGTAAATTTAGATCCCTTATCTCTACAATCTTGGAAAATTATTTGGTACATTAAACATCAAATATTTGTTGTGCTGGGGCTGATAATCAAATCACCTGCACAGAGCCCAAGTGGGTAGACTTTGACCTCACGACACACAAGGAGCTCAAATTACACTTCCTAATTCATTTGGGACTGTGGAATAGAAGTTTGCTGTTTTCCTAAAACTAATTTGCCAGCCTATAGTTTTGCAGTAACAGACTCATGATGCAGAAAAGCTCTTTCTATTCTATATAACTGTACCACTTTTGCATGCATCAACCCAGTCCTTGAAATTCTATCTTACTCTTATCCAACATAATCCTGAAGAGAGAGGCAATTTTAAGACAGTTTCAATAGGATGAAGAAGCTACTCAGGACTCCAGTGTTATTCTCAGATACATCTGATTTTTATTCCTTGGGACTGGGCTGGTATATGTACTATTTTTTTTTTTAGTACATTTAGTGCATTGTTTTAATGTGGCTGCACGACCACATAAGGGATACTTCTACAATGAAAACTGTTCAGTACTACACAAGGATTTCTCTTTGCAAAGTCTTTAAAGCTGATTGCCCAAGTGCTGTCCATTTCCTTCCTTCCTTCCTTCCTTCCTTCCTTCCTTCCTTCCTTCCTTCCTTCCTTCCTTCCTTCCTTCCTTCCTTCCTTCCTTCCTTCCTTCCTTCCTTCCTTCCTTCCTTCCTTCCTTCCTTCCTTCCTTCCTTCCTTCCTACCTTTTTTCATTTTTATTTTCTAACATTTTAATGAGATACCAAGCATTTCTTCATAGCATACAAGAAATGAAAGTATACCTATATACCTGCACTCAAGCAGTTAAGAGAGAAGGAAGACTTGTGCAGATAAATAATTGACAAGAAGAGAACAAACAGATGCTAGATATAAATGGTCAGTTCCTGCAATAGTCAGAAGTCACCAGGGGTGTTGTGCAAGAGTCTGTGCTGTTTAATGTATGCATAAATGAGTTTGAGAAGTGCGTGAACAGTCCAGCAACAAAGTTTGCTGAGGATCCAAAAGCCTTCAAGGTGATAAGGATGAGGACAGACTATGAAGGATGGCAGGAGGATTTTACAAGACAGCGTGTCAAGGCAATAAAATGGCAGGTGAAACAGAACAAAGAAGATAAATTTAAAGTGATACATGATAGATAGTTCCTGGAAAATATCATTTCTCTGCTCAGTAGAAGTCAAAAAACCCCAAAACTTAGACATTATTAGAAAAAGATTAGAGAATAAATCAGGCAAGATCTTTATTTCATATGAATTCACAATTGGTCCAATCCTTGAACTCTCTGTGCAGTTCTGGTTATCTCATAACAAAAAGAATACTTTAAAATGGGAAAAGGTTCAGAGAAAAGTAACAAAGGTAATCAAAAGGCTGAAATAAGCAGTCACTGAGCAGATTAAATATGGAAGCACTCACTTAGTGTTTGGGATATGAAAAAGACATACCGGATCCTGAGTGGCAAGGAGATAGTGGATAGGGATTGACCATTTAATCTCTTCCAATCGAAGAACTGAATTCCATCAAAAGGTAAAAATGAGAGTGCGAACTTAAAAGGAAATTCTACTTGTACAAGAAAGAGCTAAACAGACAAAACCCAATTTTTCAGCTCAGAAAATACTCAGAACTTTAGAACCAAACACAGATGGAGGACTGAAGGAGAAGGTGTTACACACGATGCCCTGCCCCCTAGGTGTTCCTTTGTCACCGTGGCTGGAGATAGAGCACTGACCTACATGGACCCGTAGTTTGAACCCATCTGTCTGTTCTGATGCTAAAAATCATCCCAAGCAGCACACAATCCTAGACATCCTTCTTAAAGCAAAAACAATACCTATGTCTCTCTCTTTAAGAGAAACACAAAAAAGTGTAATCTTTGCATGTAGCTCTAAGTAGTTCCACAATGATAAGGGCCAATGGTTAATTAATTAATTAACTAATATATTATTTAATATATCCTTTATACTGGAAGCCAGTGATCACTTATGTCCATGAACATCAAAGTAATTCATTTAAATATTATTTTATTACCATGAGCATTAATGTTAAGTCAGAAGACTCTAGGTTAATTTATGGATAATTTGGCAAATGAAGACTTTAATAATTTGAATTGAAAAACAGTGTGCAATGGCTTTTAAAAATAATAATTCTGATGCTCAGTTGTGCTGGTCAGCAGGATTGAATTACAAATGTTACTGTGTGTATGGTGAAATATCTTCTGCAAAAATGAGAAACCTTCTTAAAGGAATCACATCTAAGTATCATATTGTTATTTTTTCCCTAGATGTCTGGCAGGTGGAGGCCATTACCAGCAGAAATAGGCTCAGGGCTAACTTTACTATAATGCCTCAAATGCCTCAGGATATGTGGCAAAACCCTCTGAAGGGCACATATGTAGCTCTCTAAATGCTGTATATCATCTTAATCCATGGAGAGTATAATGGATCATCTCTGAAGGGTGCAAGATTCTCTATTCAAACGGAATATTGAAAATATTTGTCAGCAGGAGTTGATGTTAATTTGACTGTACAGATTTTGCATCATGCACTATTTTGTATTTTTTCTGGGACCATCAAGATACTCTCTTTACAACAGAAAGCTGTTAAAAGTAGAGATATAGGATGAAAGCATCACTGACATAGATTTTGCCACAGATTTATGCTGGTTGAAAAAATGACAAAATGGGAAGGTTTGCAACAATTCATATTCTTATAAATGCACGCACACATATTTTGCATTTAGCTTGAACACTCCAGACTGCTAGTATTGAAAAGCCAGGTGAATTTCTGGTTCACAAATGCAGAACAGGAGTGGGCACTGAGTTGGACAGCTTTTGCAATGGCTGCCTGCATCCCATCTCTCTTTCTTCCTCCTGGCTTTGACCGATTTAAAGTTCATGCTCATTTATCTGTGACCTCCTTGCACTTGCTTCCAACAAGGCTTGCCATTTGCACTAGTGGGTTTTATTATAATAATATTTATCTAGGAGGAAGGGAATTAGGTCAAAAGAAGTTTGACCAGCTCAAAGGTGAAAACGGCTTCCATTGTGCCGTGGTATAGATGAGTTGAATAACTGTGCTGAAAGATGCAAAGCTCTGTAATCCCTTGTTCTGTATCCAACCATTTTGCTAATAGGCACCATGGCTTTGAGCCTCAGTTCCTGAAGCAGTGAGGCTTTGCCATTTTGCTGTTTACAAGAGGAGAGCAATGCTGAATGCCTGGTTCTCTTGTTGAATTCTGGGATGCTATTTTCCAAGCGCTGAGTGCAGTTCCAAATAAAAAGCAGATGTAATTAATTTTTCTATACTCATTTCTGTAACATGCATTGTGTTGCTTGGCATGTAATCTATGAAAGCAGCTATGACACATACTGATTTTTCTCTTTTCAGGGAAATGAGATGTGTGTGTTATAGTTTGGTGGTGGTCTTTGTTTCTAATCATAAGTATTCCCGGGAAATGAATGTGACTGTCAAGTGTTCTGCACTCGGATATGAAAGCCAAGAGACTTCTGCTCTGCACATGAAAATTTCCCAAACCATTGATCTGCGTGAGCTGAGTCCCTATTCTTCATCAGACAGAATGGGGTGCACCAAATGAAAAGATAAGGCAGCAGATGAAGGAAATCCCAACGGAATCTCTTCATCATTCAAAGCATAATGTCATTGTCACAGGATACTGTGGAGGGCAAAGCAACATATAAATTCAAAAACCAATAAGCAGAATTAATGGAAAAGAATTCCTTTATGGACTATTAAAAGACTATTAAGGACAATTAAACACCAGCCACGGGTGCAATTTCCAGCTCAGGAAATCTCTGGGCCACTGAGTACCAGACATAGGAGACTACTGGGAGAAATATTGGTCTGTCCTTTTACTTTCCTCATACATCTCCCTTGTATGTCCTGAAATCTTCATTCAAACCCCATACTTCCTTTCTTAGCTGAAAAATCTGGCTAAAAATACTGAGATGTAATGGGTCTCTAGAAAAAAAAGCTTCCTATTTGTTATTGTCTTGAGTCAAACAAGTGCAGAGAGGCCCTGAGAAGGGTGAGCAGATGTTCTCCATGCCAACAAGGACTATCTATGCTAGCAAGTTTTGCTTCTCATGCCCCAAGTTATATTCAGTCCTGAAGCTGCTCAGACATGACAGTGTGTGATCATGCCTTGCCAACTCTTGGCTTCTCAGCTAGCCCTGGCTCATAACCAGCCAGACTGAAAAGGATTGCAGCCAATGAGGGACTGACTGCATCTCAGAGTGCATGTAAACCCAGGGGAAGATGCTCTTACCTCCAGGAATAACAGGATTGACACCCCACTATCCCATAGAGATGAAAGGACACCAGTGCATAGCCCAGTGCTACCCCACTCTGCACCGAGTTTAACTCCTAGGGCTAGGAGGTCCCTAAGTGGTCTGACACTACTATCAGAATTGCATTTAAAGAGAGTTGTCATAGTAGTCATAGTAGTTGTAAAGCTGCGTGAAGACTTTTCCATCCTTTTTCCTGAAGCAGGGAACCAACAAACAGTGCATTTGTTTGAGTTCGACCTCAGTGATGTCAGCTTCAGGTGTCTGGAGTGTACGCAGTGCTCTGCTTCCAAACAGTGTTATGCTGAAAACCAGCTTCTGCATTCATCAGAGGTATCAGCCTCTTGTTCATTGTTAAGGCCAAACTGAATGTGAACTTTTCAGGATCTTTTAAAACTTTCCCATATCCCACTCTCCCAGAGCTATCAGAGAGACTTCCCCTTCCTGAAGAACCTTGCTCTTTCCTTCATTACTCAAAACTCACTCTCTGAAGTAATATAACATTTCAGGAACAAAAAAAAATGCTTCACCTTGGAGCTAACCAAAACTATAAGCACAGATCTTATTTCCTTATTTATTTGTGACAAACTATAATTTCCCTGAAATGCTGACTGGTAATAAACAAGTCTTTTCCAGTTATGAAAGTATCCTCAGTGTAATTTCTCTAACTCAAGGGGAGTAAGACTGGTTTACATCAGCTGTAAATCTGATTCCACAGCTACGGTAGTGAGACTGTGTGCTGTTTTCTAATCAGATAACCACTGTGAAATACCTGATTCACTTTGCACCCAACAGCTGTACTTTCAGCCTCTGTTCCCAGTCACACTCTGAAAACAAGCACAATAAGAAAGGTCGAAACAGCTGCAACTTCTCAACAGAAAAAAAAGGAGGGAGAAAAAAAGCTTGTTGTCAGGCTCCAGCTTAGGAAGGAAGTAAAACCATTTTTCTTGTCCGTCTCATGCGTGTCAGCTGTCTTAGAAAAATTATTACTGCTCTGTGTTGTAACAGAAACTCTACAATATTTAGTAAACTACAAACTCCAATCTATTCATGGCCAAATAAAAATTTAACATTTCTGGTGCAGCCAAAACATGCTCAGTATGTCAATGGGCTGCAATTATGCTCCGGGAGAGCTTTGGAATTCACCTTCTGGCCTCAATTATCTTCCTGAAAAGAGCTCATGAATCTTTGAGTTTGGACCATCTAGATTAGTTTTAGATTTTGGCTGAAAAAATATATGTTTAGTAAAGGAAGCTTCATTTCCTTCCAATATTAGTGTATTAGTACTTTCCAGAGATGTTAAAGAGCATAATTCTTTTTAATCTAAATAAAAGCACAAGCAGAAAATAACAGGTGACTATTTGCTGATTGAGTAAAGCATAGCTGCTTTTGCAATCTCATTATTTTTGGTTCCTCTGATGCTTTTTTAAAAGTAGCAAAATACAGGCTATTCTCTGAAAAATGGTGGATCATTAGCACAGCCATAACCTTCAGTGGAATTGCTTGTAAAGATTCAACATGACCTGGCTCTAAATACAACAGAAATCTAGAATCAGCTAGCCATCATCTACAGAAGGAAAAACTGTTCTCAGAAACTATTTATTAAACCTTCTCCTGACTTTTGCAGAGATGCTGTTCTTTAAGTACACAGAGAAAAAAAAAAAAGGAAATGGAAACAGGCTCAGAGATAAGGCATTGGTAGAAAGGCAAAAAGTAATGGGTAGAAGAAAGTGCAAAAGAAGTTAGAAAGAAAAATCAAAGAAAGAAAAAGGAGGATCAAATGGTTGACTACTGATCAAGTGTGAGCAGGTGAATGTGAAAGAATTTTTTCTTGAGTTGAGTATCAGTAGTTTGCTTCTGCACCTATGGATGCAGTTGCCAGAGACAGAGGTACTGTGCAACTGTTCATTTCATGGATAACTCCTAGTGCTGAAATTATGCCACAAACTAAATTGTCTAAACATAGACTTGAAATTTAGTACTTCAAGGAGGATCTAAATACAAGACGAACTGCATTCATTAGAAGAAATCCATATTTGAGTATATATTTTTTCTTTTTCTTTTAGATAATTTCTACATAAACATGTTATGTAGATATTAATACAATACAACCTGTTATAAAACAGGTTCCCTGATAGACAGAACCATGCAACTCATTTTCTCTGAAAGTGAATCTCTCTCTGACCAGGTGTGGTCAACTCTGATTAGCTGCAAGTTACAAGTACATTGTATGAGAAAATCCAACATTTTCCTGTAGGAAGAGCTAAAAATGTCAGTGCAAATGATGCACTGTGCAAAAGGTAGGTGTGCAATAAGGGAAACAACAGAGGATTCCTTGCAACACATTACAGAAGTTTTGTGAACGGAACAAAAAATGAACAGTTACATTTCTTTGCTAAAAAGTATGGGAATATTGTTTTGATGAATTAAATTACTGTTAGATTATCCTGACTTTTTAAATCCATTTTACTTCAGTAGTGTTAGTTTAATATCTCAGTATTTAACGATTTCCATCTAATTGCATTTAATAGCTATATTTCCATAGAAACACTGAAAATCTGCTTTTGTTGGACATTTGCTGATGAACATGTACTTCCTAGCAATTCCTAGATAACTATAAGTATTAAAAAAATGAAAGACTTAATGGAAGTGAACATTACATTCTGCAAAAAGACACATCTTCTGCATCCTAGTGACCTACTATTCCTCTCAAGAGCATTTAAAAGAAGTAAAAAACAGTAAGGATTTTATTTGGAGATGGTGTCATTAAAGCTAGTTAGTATGCTTATTCTCCTGGTGATCACGTCAAACTCTCATAGGAAGAGCTCCTTCTTATTACAGCATAACACCAGTGATAACTTTCCTCTTTAACTCAAGCCAATCTAGTTCAATGATGAGAATATTTCTCTAATGGCAATATACAGTTTACACAATAGCCTTTCTTTTGATCTGTAGCTGAACCTGGAATGGGAAATGTATCCTGGAAATATGTTAATTGTTCCATGAATTGGGTAAACGTCTGAATGAAATGTGTGGTTCAGAACTTGAATGAATAATTTAAGGAATCTTGCAAATAAAAATAATGCTGGCTTGCGCTTTCCACCAAAGCTCCCTAAAAGCTTTGTGACAGCCAAAAACAAATGCAGTGAGTAAGATAGTGATTGTTACCAACTGTATTTTTTAGATAGGGAAATGGCTTTGGAAAGGTTAAACAAATTGCTCATGTTCGCTGTGTGAACCAGTATCTATGTTTAAGAGCAGAGCGTAGGTTGCTCCTGTGCTTAGCATGTAGCTCTTAGCATTTGCCTTTCCTGCCTTAAGACTTCCTGCAGCTTACAGATAACGAGGCTGTCAAAGGAAGTTCAGGCAAAACTGGCAGGGTTGTCACTGAACATTTTGTTAAATTCGTATCTGTTAGAGGGAAAGGAGAAATGTAATTTGCTCTGATTTTCTCCTGTTTTCCACCTATCCTTCGTGGAAAATTACTTTGACCTCCTGCTTTGCAGGAGCACAACAGACTTTGCAGTAAGGGATAGGTTCTGCATCCAGAAGGCAGTAGTTGGGGTACTGGCTTTCCTTTGACCAAAATAGGTGCAAATTGTGGGTTAATAAATACTGGAGACAGCATGCACACCTGCCTACTGGGTGTATTACTGGGTGTCCTTATAAGGACAGAGAATGAGGGGAAGGGAGAGAAGAAAGAGAAAGCATGTTATTTAGACTATCTGATGACTTACACCCTACAAAGATTGTTATAAGAAGATGCAGTGCCCAAGTGCTTTCTGATGGAAGATTGTCAGAATGAGAAAGCTGGAAGGGCACAGCAACTCATGATGGCCTTCTTATTCAGTGTAATTTAACAATTGATGGATAACACTCCTATCTTTGATGACTCATCAGCCCATGGAATAAGTATATTCAGACTGCCAACAGTTCGGGACAAATAACACTGTCCAAGTGAAAAGGACGCAGACGCTTGGATACAAGAGGGATCCAGACATACACACTCAGGCTGGACCCTCTGGCTCTAGAAGCCAAGTTCTCCAAGGTGGTCATTGCAGGCCTAACAATGCTTGAAGTGAGATGGGTAGATAGAGGCAGTCCTCATAGCTTTCAAAGTATTTTTTCCTCTTATGTGTGACTGACAAACTTCAAAAAGACTTTTGGCCCTACGGGTTAGACTTATTTCATTATTCACCTACAAAGAAGGCATGCAGACTAGTCTGCCTACCGAGATCAGTTATGCACTCAGTGGAGGGAGACAGACTTCAGGAGCATAATTTACCACTTATTATGGAAAACATCTTTTAGGGCAGGAAGAAATTCTGTCCAAAAGAACAGTGTGAAGAAAATGTCTTGTAAAATCTAAGATGCAATCAGAGATATTTCTAAGCGTGTAGGGGAAAAAGTTAATTCTTCAACTGTGAGTCATAATCTCATATGGGTACAATAGCAAGTAATTTGGTGCCATAAAAGTGGATCAGTATCTAGAAACAACTAATGCTCCTGTTTCTGCACAATAAGCTGCCTGAGCATTTTACTTTAAGTTAGGTTTAATCTGATTTTCTAGATCAAATGACCATATGAAGCACATGTCTGAAACAGTTTGAAGAACCAGTCGTTCTTTTAGACCTTTTTACCTCCAGTTGGGGTTGAAGCATATTTGGTATATATGTAGGACAGAAAGTGCAGTTTATTTTCCTTTGAAAGAAATCTAGCTTGTATGGCCCAAAGCAGATCTCTGAACTTAACCAGATGGACTAATTGGAGACTGTGCTGGAATTTGATCCAGAACCATTCCTTCAAACCACAAATCCCATGTGAACGTTTAAAATGCTGAATGCACCATTAGATGCTTTGTTTATGTTCCAGAGGCTCTATTTTGCTCCACAATTTGAATTTTCTAACACCCTGTTAAACTGGATAATACTGGTCCTCACTTTTCCCTGTTCTGCAAAACTCCACAGCATTTTTTTAATGTGAAGGTAATATTTACCTGCATGAAGCGTCCCTCTGAAGTTCCCAGATTGGCAATGGTAAGGTTCCCTTTGGTGAAGACAGATATCGAAGTTAACAGGATGTTGTTGAACTGGCCCATGAACAAGTCAACCCTCTGCAAAGGAGTCGTAACTTCTAGGCGGTATTCATCATCTTGTGCTCTGCAGTATGAAGCATTTCTTGAAAAAGCCTGTTAGAAAATGAAGCACAGATGAGTACTGTCTTTATGAGTAAGAATAGATCTTTGTCAGAGTGAAGTCATTTAGCACAAATGCATTTGACCAAAAGTATTTTAAAACGTTTCAAACTTAATTGCTTCATCAGTTATGGTGTTCCTTGAGGAAGGCAATGACTTCTTAACATTATGGGAATGTTTCTTTTAACTTTTTCTTCTGTCTGTTAGGAAGAAGACCGTGGGGTCTTTATTTAACCAGATGATGTGTGTATAAGGACACGTATCAAAGTATCCTTTCTCTTAGTGAATTCCATAATGCTTCTTCAACAAGGCTCTCAGAATTCTTTGATTGCAGAGCTTGACCAGTAACACTTGTTTCTAAAACACTGTTTCCTAGAATATGATTCTCTAAAAAACTTTGCTTTTTTCCCCCACTTTTTTTCTGCATTAAAATAAGATTTTCTGACATTTTTCTGTTCTATATTTCCCCACATTTGTTTCAGTAACAAGGCAGAAAAGAAAAAGATGGAGAAAGAACAAGGAGATAAAACAGGAAAAATGTGTTTCTGATTGTGTATTTTAATGAAACTAAGGTTGAAGCCAGAATTTTATAATTACTTAAGCTGTTATATTGATCATCTATTGCTTATGCATTATTTTGTCCAATCTCTGTATGTCTTGAGTGAACTGTAATAGTTGCTGTATTTGTGGGATTTTCTTTTTTGGTTTGGCAACAGAGAATACATGTTTTTAACTTTCATTTGAAAAATTCTTGAGGCGTACACTTTAAGGAGTCTCTAGAGAAGAATAACCTGCTGTTCTGATAATTCAATAGTAATCTATTAACTGAAAATTCCATTACTATTGATACTATATCATCTGTTTTGGTGAATTTGTACAAATAATAACCGGGAACCCCCTAAAGGATCTCTAACCAGTTTAAATTTGGAAGTCATCTAGTGTCTTCCCACTGTAGCATACTTTATGAATAAACATGTAGGAAGATTATAAAGGATCTTATGATGATTCCCTCTGTCAAAATCAATTCAGAGATAGGTTTTTCCTGATTTTGTATTGATTTGTAGTTACGAACATGTTTTTAAAATCCTTTTAAAAGCTTGAATTAAGCCTTTTGAAGACACAGTCTTTCCACTAAACTAAATAGATTTGGATCTTATACTTTAAAAACAAGTAGGAGTAAAATTTTATTTTTATATTTTCTTGGATGATTTTCCTTCTACTGTTTATAATCAAAGTATTATGAAAAAGAACACCATTAACCCAGAATTTCTTGTGGGTTAAACACTGATGAATTCTGGGGAAAAAAAAAAACAATGCATTAAAAATGCTACTAGCAAACAGTTCGATGTAATGATTCAGTCCTTTGCTGTGAAATTGTTGTATTTCTGAACTGTGTCCAGCAATAGCAGTGGCAAATGAAGTTTCCTGTGATTCCTGGAGATTGCTTTCAGCAATAGAGTCAGCTTTCCTCCAGGTGTCCTGCCATTTCTCTCTATCATTTATGTAAAACCCTGCAGAAGATCAAACAAGCACAACTGAAATCTCTACGCACAATCTAATGATACAGAAAAAGGGCATCCAGATTAGATTTGATACAGCAATCACTTCAGTTTGGTTATCCACAAGCTAGAGTGCTTTCTCTATATGTTTTGATATTAACTATCAGCGTTAGGAAGTCAGCTAATACTTTGCATTTAAGCACGCTGAACATTCAGTGAACACATATTTTTAACCCAGTACTTGACATGGTTAAATCATCAGCAATAGACAAATTTAACTTTTCTTTGTTTTGGCCACCAAACAAGCTAAAGGCTTTGTTCTTTTGCACTCATATCCTATCCAGTTGAAAAATATTTCTGAAACATCTGTGCAAAAATTACTCATACAATGAGTATGAGTAGTTCAAGTGCAGAAAGATGTGCACTTTTCATGCTTTTTGAAATAATGCAGGTTTCTGAGTTTACCCTCCCCCACCTTGGGACCTCTGCTCTTTGCTTTAATTCTTTTCCTTCCATGAGCAAAAAACAACTTTGAGGACAATGTTTCTGCTCTAACGTTAAGAAAGCACTTCCTCCTTTTTCCTCATCTCAACATGATTGGAACATCCTGATGCTCCTTGTGAAGCTCTGTTCAAGCTCATTTTAACAAGTGGCTAGATTATCCTACTTGCCTTGACACCTTTCCTAGCCTCCCTGAAGTCAGTTCAGCCACAAAGTCATTTCAGCCTTCCTCAGAGATGTTGTAATTTTGGGTATCTGCCCAAGAACCTTCAGACTGTTCCACATATGGCTCTCTTACAAAACCCGGCACTCCATGGACCAACAACAATGTAAGATTAGCTTTTCAGAAAATATAAATACTTTGATCCTTGAGTAGAAATAGAGAGATGAAAATTATAGAAAAATTGATAACACAAAACTTCAGCAAAGAAGCTGCTTTAAATTAACTCTTTGAAAATTGAATCTCTCTCTCTCCCTCTTTTTTTCTCAGTGTACACATAAGTATCCTCTTGGCTGTCAATGTGGAAAAATAACTGATGTCAGATGATGCACTCGGGATGTTATGCCAAGTTCCAGTGACAAATCACACAAATATTGGAATGGACGATTAGAGCACGGGTAAGTGCTTGGGTTGGGCTATACTGCCTCTCCTGTGTTTTGAGAAGTGCCAATTGCACGACTCATAGCGAGGGCTTTGTGAAGCTACTCTAGGTGAGCCACTGGAATGCAAAAGGATGCAGGCAAGTCCTGTCTTTTGTCCACATCCAGAAGGGCAGGACATAACATACACTATCTTACTTGTTCATAGGAGAAGTTTTGATATTTCAGGATTTATCTTGGTCTCAGTGCAGGGAAGACAAACACACTGAAGAAGTCTCCAGAAATCTTTGAGCTAGGCTATCAAAATCAGTTGCTGCTTGGCAGTTAACTGATGATTTACAGCATTATCAGAATTAAAAATAATATTTTGGACACAGCTGCACATGTGAAACAAAGTGCAAAGCATGGAGAAAATCTTAAAACTATTAAAGAAAGTCAGTGTCAGTGCCTTGGATCTAGTCTAAAAAGATAGACTCAGTGACAAAAAGTCTCAAAAGGTTTAACCAGGGATTTTTTTGTGAGCTTTTCTGACATTTGCAGTAGTGTTATTTGGAGAAACAGTTCAGTAAGCATTTCTCCAGGCTGGTCTTTCTAGAGCTGGCCAAAACCTCTCTTCTTATTTAAGTGCAGTTCTCAATTAGACAGTGTTATTATGTCTTGATCTGATGCTTAATGGCTTGAATAAACTAGAAATTAATGACTTAATCACTGCAGAACATCTCATAATGTCTTGCAAGCAATTTGGAGGACATCATTAAAATTTAAATTTAATTTGACAAATTGGAGAAATGGACTGAAAGTAACGAGATTTACTAGTGTAAAATACTACATTTATGATGGAGAATTCAAGTACTTTGGAAATAGGTGGGAGTCTTGTTTCCTAGTGGTTAGTTTATATGACTTTTCACTTATTGGCTCTCAAGAATCAAATTACTAATATCAGCTTTAATTTCATGCTATAGGTTGTGAGAGTCTTCAGGAAGAGAAATGGGCACTCAGAAATGCCTACAGAATTTCTCTGTTGAGCATTTCTATGGTCAAACATGGACCATGGAGAAAGGAGCTACTGCCAGATGAACTGGAGCCTGATATACACAAATGGCAAAATCCGTATTCAATGAATAACTGCTGTAAAGAAAATGAATGGATGATTCTACATAGCAAATTGATTCCCAAGCCAGTTTAAAGTACAGAGTATGAAGACATTTAGGAAATCACCAGAATAGTTTCTTATCTCTTCTGCTGTGGAGGTCAGCGAATCAAGATGAGTAAACTGCAGTTTTCAGGAGTGTGTTCTCTTATATACAAATACATAATTGTGAAGAACTTACATGCATAACAGGGTGAATAGCATCAGTAACTGAGAAGAAGACAAAAGAACCTCTTCAGATTTTCCTCTCTCAATTTTCTTGAGTTTTCTAGCCAACAAAGTTTTGCTGTTTTGCAATGCATCCACATTTTCTGGGTAGTGTACAGTATCTCTCTCCAGGTGAGAAACGCATTTGATCACTCTATCTTTCCATATGAAAGACAAGAAGTAAAATTCTGGCTCTATTAACATTGCTGAAGCCAAGATATTGTCTGAAAAGGATGAGTGACTTGATCAGCATCATGCTAGAGGTCTACTAGAAGACTAGATTTGGAACTTGTACCATCTCTTTTCCATCCCCCAAATTAAAAAAATGTGAGGTACATTATGAATCTGGCCTGTCTAGTGAGTTATCTTTGAAAGGAATTACTTCTTGGATTTCATAAACCTCATAAATCTTCCCAACTGTCAGATACCTGTCTCTTCAATTTTGAACTCAGGGAAGACTATCAAGATCCTTGTTCTTATAACTCCTTGACAAAATGAGGTAGGAGAAAAATAACGAGGACAACCCTGTTCACTCTGTGTCTTTTTCTGTCAGTTCCCTTGGCAAAGGGACAATCTCCCCTCTCCTTTTCCAGGTAGTTTTACACCATAGTTGGTCAGATGGATTAAAGCACAAGGAAGAAAATTAGATGTATATATATTGCTTTCTATGCTGATCCCATGGAAGAGTATTTTTTCCTCTGCTATTTGCAAGAACAAAAATTTGTGAAATTGACTAAATTTCACTACTAGCAATTCTAATTTGTTTTTCTCACTTAACACAACTGTCTCAATTCTTTGATTATGAGCATAATCAATGACCATACAAGGAAAAATTATGGACATTTATTTTTCATGAGTAACTGAACAGAAAAGAATCTCTTGTGAACAAACTTCAGTGCAGTACAGTGAAGCCATTCAGAATGCAGGAATATGAGAAACATATTATATATATGAGAAGTTCTTTGGATGCAGCATTTCAGCTTTAGCCAGCAAAATCGACCACAGTTCTATAGTCAGTATTGTCACCTGTTGGATCACCACAACAGCAGTGTGAAATCCCAAAATTTCCAAGAAGCAGCTATGTGTATCTAAACAGGGACGTCCATATAGTCATGCTAGTTGTGTGTACTCTTTAAAAGCAGGCTGAATATACAGTGACAACATTCTTCATTGGCACCAAGATTACCAAGATCATATTCTCTCATTTCCTTTGTTAGATATTATCAGTAATGAGCTTTGGTCTTTCATATTGAACTATTGCATGTATGTATATCAATGGGCTCAGAATATCCTTGGAAAGAAGTATTCCAAATGGATAAGTCAGCTTTTATTTGCAGTAGGGACCCAATGGAAACTATACTGGAACAGTCTGCTGTGCACAGCCCACCTGCTGCTCTCTCAGCCTGGAAAGACATCTAATGTCCATACTAATGAGGCAATGATAGGTAGTAGGTAGCTTACTAGATACATATGCTCATCATCTTCAAACACTGTTCTATCAAGCAGCTACCTAATATCTGTGTTCTTGGGAAGAAGAACAAAAATCATTCAGAGTTCACATCACAAAAATGTATTTTAAAACACATCATACAAAAAGTGATGTGAATTTTAAAACATAGTTTTGCAAAGCAGAATTGTTCTTGTGATAATAAGGAGGGGAAAAAACAATAAAGAATTGCATGAGCCAGTTTCACTAGTGGGCACACATTTCTCACCAAACAGTTCCTACAGAAGAAGATATACCATGTTTCTGGTCACTTCATGAGACTGTAGGTGCTGAGAACTCAGTCCAGTGTTGCCTGAGAACTGAACACATCTGTGGTAGGGGACTAGGTTCTTCTGTTTCTAAGAACTTCTGCTGGGGCACTGAAACATAGTTTTACATGGAAAAAGAGCTTCTTCCTCTTTTTGTTTTAAACAAAGAATTGTTTCCCTCTTCCTTCCTCTTCTTCGTATTATTCCTCATGTATTTGAATGCAATTCAAGTGGGTTTTTTTTGTTCTTGTTTTTTGTTTTTAATAAAATACAGGGGAAGTATGTTCCCTTTCTGAGAATAAAATTTCAATTCTCAACTGCAAAGTAAGAGACTTGAAGAAAAAGCAAGATAGAAACCATTAAGCAACCATAATTATGCTGTGGCAAATACTATGCATTACTATTGCTTGGACATGGTCACAGTAACACAGGAAGATAACCCTTCAAAGCAGTATTTGTTGCAAAAGAAGGAGAAATTTAGAGGAAATTACTGGAAGATCTTTAAGCTACACTTTGAGCTTCCAGGACTTGATCTGGAATTCACTTAAGTCAAAGGAAGGATTGTGCAGACTCCCAGAAAAAGAGAAATCTTTAAAGAACTCCACTGAAGTAAAATTTTACACAGTATCAACCCAGTAATTCCTATATTTGTTGCCTTGATCTACTTCACTGTTAAATGAGGAGGGGAAGGAGGTTACGGTAGTGATGCTCCACTTAAGGTAATAAGGTAAAAAGACATCCACGTTAAATGTAATTAGTTAATACAAATTAAGATGATTATATGTTCTATTGTCAAGATCATTCAAAGAGTTATTTGCTTTTGTCATTGAACAGTGCTGCATTAGTTCTCATAATTTGGTTAGTGCATTAGCACTAAGTAAATCTTATTGATTCGGGAGATAAAATGGACCTAAGTAATCTTTGCATTTTGCTTGTTTCCTTTATATTAATTTAACATCTGACTCAGTATACAGATTATCAAATGAGAGGTGTTGACTAATTACAGATAGTGAATAAATAAGGTATAAGAGTTGTTGCTATAAACAGTTTAGATTATACATTAGGTGCATTTTCTCAGAGAAATCCTTATTTATGTGGAACCTGTGATGATGCAGAAAAGCTGTGAATTTCACATAGATCAGATATTCTAAAATAATGCTATGTGGAGATTCTTACTGCAAGAGAATATTGCTCAACAACTACACTTGCAGCCAAAACAGTGGTACAGAGATGTGTGGGATAGAAAGAAGTCCAGAAAGTAGGAGAAAATCATACAATTGGCCCTAATTTCTAGTCAGTGTGAAAAGAAGAGTTGCATATGCCTTGAGAAAATGAAGCTCTCATTACCACTTCCCCCAGGATCATTCTTCCCCTAACATTTCATTATGTTCACTCACTGTATATCCAGTAGAACTAATATTTCTTTGTGACCTGCTCTTGCTTTTTGAAACATTTGTTCAATAGTTTTTATTCCTTTCCAGTACTTTTTTTTTTTTTTTTTTTTTTTTTTTAATATATATTTAGCAGTGGATTTGACAGATTTGACTTCTGTCTATGGAAATCAGGAGTAATTCCACTCTGATGGAAAACTGTCTGAGTTCTTAACCTAGAAAGTCCAAGTGACACAACAGTCTCCTGGATACTAATTGCCTACTGTTGCTTTAGTGAGCAATAGTGAAGGAGATGGTGATACGTGGTCCTGAGTCAGATCAAACTGTGAGCAGAGAAATTGCTGAGGTAAGGGTGGCGCTGAGGGAGCTGAAAGGCAGATGTCTGCCTTGTCAGGGCTTTTGTTCTAAATGCAGACGGGATAAAAAAGTATCTTTCATAGATGGACAGAAATGGAAGGCTGAAAGCTTGTTAGACACTTACAATACTGTGGTATCTGAGATGGATGCTCTCTGGATGTGCTTCTTCATCATTTGGCAGCAGGAGCTGAGGGAAATTCATTCCTGACTTAGATGTCTCAGCTAACTATCAAAGCCAGGTGGGCTAAATCCCAGACTTAGTAGATCCGCATGTGGTGCACCGCAGAATCAGCTTCCTTTTCTCTGGAATGTGGATTTGTATACAAAGAAACATAACCAGCTCCCTCAGTAGGGCTGACAGTGTCCCATTGCAAACCATCCATCTGCAGACTGGATAGGAACTTAAAGCGGAGCAAAGAACTTTAGAATTTGCTTTGCACCCAGGAAAATAGACTTAGATCTGAATACTACATGTCCAGTGAGTGTACTTAATGCCGCATGCCTGCCAGTCTAAATTTTGGAAACCTCTTCCTTTGGGACCGTAAAGATTTTCACATTTTGTCAGAGTTACACAGGATCAGAAAATTATTCTATGCCCAACTCTAGTCTTTAGAGTTTAAAGGGTTTCAGAAACTCTGAGGAATAAAAAACACACGACCAGAATATCCAGACATCAATGTGAAAAATTAAAAACATTTTCTGCTTGAAATGATTTCTGTGAAATTCCAGAGAAATGCAGCACTATCACTCTCCCACACTAATAGCCAACAGGGATCCCTGCCTTCGGTGGAAGAATTTGATTAAAAACTCTGGAAATGGAACATTATTAGTAACTCTGGATGATAAAGCAGTGCCCTTTGCAGAAAATGGTAGGTTAACTGATACCACTTTTTCACAGAGAAATCCAGCTTTCAACAAGAAGATGATAAAATACCAAGCAGCAGCACTGGGAGCCAGAGGCAGGTCCTTAACAGGAGATCAGGAGATGAAAAACTCTGTAGTTTTTCAACACTTAGGTTAACAGGTCAGCCAGCCCCCAAGCCCCATATATGCTGGAGCTTGGAAGAGTCTGCATACACTTACTACTCAGGGCAGCATGGTACTTTCCAAAGAAGGTCCTTGACATGCTTTTTTCCTTGCCTTGCCTTTTTCTTGGAAACTTTCTTGTGTCATTGTCCATGGGCAATCCCAAGGACTAAACAGCCCTCACCTCAATGGTTTATGCCTCTGATGAATCTGGCCCAGCCTGAGATAACCATAGCCATACCTGTGCCTAGCTTCTTCTTTCATGCAGTTCAGACTGTTCACACTCTCCCCAGACATGCCTTGCAAGACTGAGTGGGTAGATGGCACTGTACCTAATGTTGAAGGGTCTTGGCTTGGAAGCACACCTTGCCTTGCACTTGAAGTGCCATGAAGGTCTCAAGGGACACTGGTGGGCTATTTTCTGGACTTTCAGCAGACAGGAATTGAATGCAGTACAGGAATGTGGATGCAGCCCATCATTTTACTAGCATGATTTAAACCTGTTTTAAAGGGTGTCACTGTGCATTGCTCATCACCTAATTGCTCTTTATTTATCCTTTTGAGATGTCAGAACCCATAGAGAAGCTAGCACAAAAACTGTATGGCTAGGAGCAGGCTTCATGCCCAGGCATTGCTCTGTGTCCCATTTGATGTAGCATTTGAATAAATGATTGAATCAATCAGATGGATCCTGGTGCCTGACTTTTAGGGGAGGGAACTAGGCACATTCTACTCACAATACAAAAAAACTTATTATCTATGCTGTGAGATTACCCAAATAAGCCACATCTACCCTTCCTAACCAGAGAGATGTGGTGCTATTTTTAAGCCTGCTAATATTTTTTAAGCCAAATGGTGTGGGATATTAGAGTTACAGGGCTTTAGAAGAGTTATTTGTCTCTGTTTATTTTATTAAATATTCCTAGACGTATCCTAAGGATGACAGATCAATAAGTGCCTTTGTGGTTTCCTGATAGAAGGCAGCAATTATTTTCTTCCATTACAATATAAGCATAACCCAATTTTACCCATCTATCATGATATGTAATAGTAATAAAGAAGCATCGGCATGTGTTCATTTTACTGTAATTTTATCTCTTGTTTTGGTGATTTTCTGTTTTCATTTCATGTTCTTCCAATATGATTTTTATCTCTTTGTGCCTTTCATTTGACAGGAGTGGCGACCAGCCTGTCTTGCTTTAGGACACTTGTGGAAAATGTAGTAAAAGCCTATGTGTGGTTTCTCTTTTCCCAGAACATAAATGGAGTATGTTAGCCTCTCATCTGCCCCTATCGAAGGAACTTCTAGAGTTGATTTCATTTTCAAAGATGCTTTTCCACAGAACTCAGTAGGGATTGAAACTGGGCAGCAGAGAAATGGGCTCACAGTAGTTTGGTAAATAACAGACACAGAAAAGCTAAACAAAGTCCATGCGATCTGACAGTTGACATATGTAGTTGAGATTGCCAAGGCTAAACTCAAACCATTTTCCTCACATGGAGAATCCCATTCAATTCATGACCGAGGTTGAGACTACCAGGCTACATCTGCAGATGAAACAAGTAGTATTTGTCTCCTTAGCTAAGTACACCTCCACTCAATACCATAGCTAAAAATGACTAAAAGCCAACATCCAGTTTCCTCCCTGTGGGTGAGGGGATTCCTGAACAATGATTGAAAACTTTCTACAGCAGCTACCTCTCGGATATATTTCTACTGACTTTGGCAAGAAAACTCCTTTACTACAACTCCACATTTTACTTTTAATTTGAAACCAGTTCAATTTTCTCCTTTCTGTCACCCAAGTGACAGACAGCTCTTCACTGAAGGAAATTCTCAGGAACTTGTTAACTAGTCTCAGCTCAGTACATCTGATATCAGTCAGATTCACCATCAGATTAACTTTTCCTAACCCTGACTTCAGTGTCCAGGCTTCACCTTCTGAAGTATTTCACTTAAACACAACTGAAAATGTTTCATTTTGATTTTAAAATTCTTTCCACAAGCACTGGAATAAGTGAAGCACAGTTGAGCCTGGATTTACATCTTGTGGTTGGTTGACTACACTCTCCCACTGAGCTATGACAGAGACTTTTCCCATGGGTGAGCAATTCCTTCTCTGGTTCCAGTTAGTCCCTCTGCTGTTTATAAAGGGGCTCCTTGCACTTCATCAGTTTCCACAGCCTGAGCATATATTGAATCTGTCTCTAGAGTCACACTTGGATTCACATCTATAAAATTTCTAAAGGTTGCATTTGTCAGAAGAACTAACAGAAAGACAGGCATATCATAACACTGATTTAGAAAACAAGGCTAAAAGCTAACAAATTTTATTAAGCACATCAAGATTAGTGTAAGGCATTTTTTAAAAGATCAAAATCTGAGAAGATAGAGTTAAGGGAGTGTTTTGGTTGCTTTATTCTGATTTATTCTGCAGCCCTAGCATCCCTTAGCACCCTTAGTCTCAACAGTGCTGAGGGATTGCCTCTCAGAAAGATGGACTATCTCAAAGTCCAACCAAATTATGTATAATTTTCTACTGGGAATTTTTTGGTAACATGAAATGGTCTACATCAATGACTGCAACTAATAGCATAGATAGCATAGCAGTCTCTTGCAAACACTGCTAAAGGCTTTTTTTTTTTCTTTTTAATTTTGAAGATAGCGGTAACTCTTATTCACTGCTGGACTGTTTTCACTGTCCTATGACTAACTCTCATAGCGGTCAGAGCCTTTTTCTTGCTTCAGTGGTCTGTGGTTTCATTCTGTCAACGTTAAAAAGAAAGATCATCTTGGCAGCATTACAAAAAGCAAGTTTTTAATTTTGCCAAAATAAACTGTGACAAACTCTCATAGTTTATAAAAGCTTTCTTTTAAGTTGAAGGTGACTTACAAAGTGCATTTTAATAATCTACAAAAAAGGACACAAGCCAAGCTGAAAGGTTTGGGATTTTGTTTTGTTTTGATCTCCGGCAAAATCAACGAGTTCAGATCTGATGAGCACAAACATTCCTTCTTCTGCCTGTTCCTTCCCTTCCTTTGCTCTTCAGAATTTCAGATCTGTTTTGCATACCTCAGAAAAACAGGTGCATAAAGGATGCCTGGCAAATTCTTGCCTATTTTTCTGGCCAAATGAAACCTGAAAAAAGTATGTTTTCTATTGGAGCTTTAGTGATTCTTCTGGAATAAAGTATAGAAAATGAAATGGCAAAGCTTGACAATCTTGATATCTCAGTGTTAAGCAAACAATCAGGACAAAACATTGCGACTGTCTTTGTGCCATTTAAAAGAACCACAGGAAATCACAGCAACATTTTTGCCTTTATCAATTTAATGTAACAGAAATCAGAGTTCTGATGACATTTCTTGAAATCGGGCAACTATAATAAACCGTCTGCAGTATAAGACATTCAGTTCTGATATGCAAAGCAGCAGCAGACTCTGGAAAAGCTTTTGTAACAAGAAAGAACTTCCCAGCATGTAAAAAGTGGCAAATTATTCTGTCAATATTTTAATGGTATACTTTGCTATGATAAGTCACCTTATGAAATGGGTCTATAGGCAAGAGCAGAATGAGATAAGTTAAAGGCCATAAAGACAGTCACTCACAAATAAAATACCCTGGAAATAAGGGGAAAAAAAGCACTTTCAGAGAAGAACAATGTTCATTGTGAAAAATGAGCTGAAATGTGAAAATAAAATGATATTAAGACCTGAAAAATTAGGACAGCAATAATGCATTGAAAGTCACTGTACTGAATGTTTGCTCTCTTGCTTTTAGGTCCTGAAAACTGACTCCCCTCTCCTCAAAAAGGGAATAAGATGCTACATCTGGTGCGGGTGCAGTATCAGCATCCACTGGCAATGCCAGTGGGGATCTGGGGACAGCAATAAGCAGGCTGTTGTGACGAGCTGGTGATGCTCTGACTGGATTGGACCCCACCTGTGAGCACATTTCCACTACTGGGTAAAAGCCACAGCATCGGTGTGACAGCTCCTTCTACACAGATGCCCCCTCCCAATCCTCTCATTTCAGATGCTCCCAGCTCCTAATGGAGTCAGGCCTCTGGATGGCCTGGGCTGGGCAGCATGCTGAGCTGGTCTCACTGGAGCAACAGAGGCCTGCAGTGCCCCTCTTCAGCCCAAGCCTTCCCCAAAGGCAGACTGAGCTGTTGCCGTGGCTGGGATGGCGGGCTGAGCAGTCTCCTCACGGCCCCTCTGGCCCTGCCCTGGGGCAGAGGGCAGCATGCTGCCTTGCAGCTCCAATTTCCTTTTATTTGCGAAAAGAAAGCTCCTCAGAGAGCACATGTAAGGCCCTGCTGCATAATTCAAAGTGAGAATGTTTTATGTTTCAAAATAAATTTTAGAAGTATCCTATTTCAGATTCTGTATTTCCTTTCCAAGTGCTGCCACGGGTACAGACACTGACCAGAAAGGAATAAATAATTCCTGTGCTTCCTTCACTTCAGTATCTCAGCAGTCACCTGAACACGTGGTGCACAGTGCAGCCACTTTTCCCTTCTGAGACTACTGGCATCCTCACTCAGACACACTTTTAATAGATACTTCTTTCATTAAGAAAACTGATTTCAGTGGGACCGTTTATGTATTAAGCATGAGTAATTGTATTACAATCTGGCTCTCTGTGGCATGTTCCAAACCAGCACTTTCATTTTTTTTTTCTAAAGAGAGCAGTGATTCAGCATTAACGGAGTCTAAAATATGACTGATATTTTCAGAGACTTTTCAGTGCACATGGATATGAATGTTAATGAAGACTTCTTTAAGACAGTGAAAGAAATAATTCCCTAAACATCCTACTTATCTGCAGCACGGACTGTTGAGAACACAGAATAACCAATTACTTAAGAATAAAGAAGTGGCTTTTTTTGTTCTTGTTGTTGTTGTTCTTTTTTTCCCCTCAGTTCCAGTAATACTGGGCACCATAAGGACCTCAGTGATTTTCAGTCAGTTTACAGAAACTCATTCTTACAAGGATGAATCATCAGTAGTGCAAGGTAATCTGAAATTACCAAGGGTCTTACTTTTTGTGACTAAGATGAGAGGACAGCTATTTAACAATGGCATAGTCAAAGAGAGACTAAGAGTTCTGAAATGTAAAAAATTTATTTGTCACTTACCCTGTTCAAGCAGTATTTGCTATCCTTCCCATAAAAGTGCTGAAGACATTTCATGTTCTGCTTGTCAACAATCTTGTTGAAGAACTCATTGATTGTTCGCACAGAGACAGCACAGACAGCAGATCTGTTTGTTGGTTCTGAGGAATCTGGTTTGCTTTGTGCAAAAACGCCATAGAGAATATCATCATTCAATCCAAGGCCCATTTCATGCGCTAGTGCTGCACCGGGCTTGCTTACATATGCAGCTTGCAAAATGTTGAATACCTCCTTTCTAATGGACCTCTTCCTCCGCTTTTCAGTAAAAATACACTCAAGAGGCATTTCCATGTAAGAACGCATCTCTGAATCTAAAGTGCAGAAGCGGATAATTCTGGTGTGAAAAGTCTGGGAGTCAAGAGATTCTCTCTGGACAGTCAGAAAATAGACAAAGTGGTCATGCTCAAAGGCATGGACATACTTAATGGGATACGAGTCGCGGAACTGAGGGAGGATATCTATATAAGACTGATCTGTAAGAAATTCAAACCCATCCTGTGTTTCTTTCAACCTTCTAACTGATATTGAATGCAGTACATGGGGAGGTTGAAATGCAGATGTCACAGTGTTCCCAACAAAGAAGTTGACAAACCTGTCCTTTTCAGTCACCAGAACTTTGGTTCCTAAAGTGCTTACAACACAGTCAGGACAATTTTCTGTCTCTCCGTCTACCTGTGGTGAATACATGCAGTGCACCTCGCTTTCTATGTCAGCAGGGTTGTCAGGGGGAATGATGTGACGGTGACAGACACCTCCAGACACGCTACCACAGCTGATGAGCTGATCATCGTAATAGGTTTCTAAGAGCAGCGCCATGTTGACATTATCCTTCCATACGCTGTTAGATAAATTAGCTTTATCTTTGCAGTCTTCACATGGTGCGCAGCCAGGACTCTTCAAAATAGGCCCAGTCTTGTAGACAGAAATGTTTTGGAGAGTCTCATTTAGTACATAAATCTTGTTGACTGCTCCAATATAAACATGATGCTTGTATAAAACTACATTCTGAATTGGCGTCTCTGTGATGAAGTTAGGAAGATCGTATTTTACATTCAAGTTCATCTCTGATTTTTTAGCTGCTTCTTTGCATTGTCCATGACTCCTTTGCAGCAACGCAAACAGGAATAGGATAATCCCAGAAGGATAGGCAGTAACAGGCTTCATTGTCAGAGGTTTAATCTGTCAAAATACATTTAAAAAGAAGAGTGGTTATGTTTCATAGAGTAAAACATGAGTTTATCAGCCAACAGAAATCTGTTTCTAGACTGAATATTAGCTGAACTATTTCAGTTTAAGTGTCATAATCTTGCTTAGGTCCTTAATAGCCTTGCGCTAAGAACTGCTGTGATTACTGTGCTTTGTGGGCACTCATTTCACTGCTTTCAGAACAACTTACAGCAAGATTTTACGATGTTAGATTTTGCAAGAACTTTTCGTGTATCATACAACAGTGGAAGAGAGATGACTACTCCTCAGTTGGCATTAAGACAGCTGGCTGATAGGATTTAGAACAAGATGGTGCATGGGTAGGTGAAAGAAAATGTGCCCAGGACATTCACAATGCACACAGAGCAGTTATAGCACTTTAGTGTGTGGATATAAGATACTTGGCAAGTGCCCTAAGGGGCTGAAATGGTTCTTAGCACAGCTGTTCAAAAATAAGAAATAGAAGAGATTAAATAATATACAGATCTGAGCTGGGATTGGGCTTCTCTTTTATTCTGTTGCATTTTTGATTAACCATGGAAGAGACATTTCTCCATAAGAACAAAGGAAAAACCCCTTTCCTCTCTCCCTCGAGATCTTTCCTGAGGGCCCATTTTGGAAGAAGAATGTTTTTTTCAGCCAGCTCTACTTCTTAGAATAGTAATTTTCCCTAGTGTTGACAAGGTTTTGTAATATATTGTTAGAATATTTTATGCATCATGTGGTGCCTGGCATGTGCAAGTTTTATTTTAGGCCTTGCACCACAGCAATAAGTCACTCTGGTGAACCTTTAGAAGATACAAGCATATCACTGTATCGCAAACAAAGGGATATCAAGTGACCTAGAGCCATTAACTGATGAAATCAAAAAACCTAACACTTTTCTTTTTTTATTTTTCCACGCAATTGTTTGATGTGGCTTTGAAAACCAAAGGCAGATGACTAGTGTGATATTTCACCCCCCTGGAAGATCAATTAAATGAGCTGTGGTTATGAGTTTTTGGTGCAGCGTCCACACTATGCCCTGCCACACCAGACATTTTCTGTTAATGCCATGACACAGTTGTTAAACCAAATTTAGCTACTTCATGGAGAAAACAATTATGCATTCTAACAGCAATATGATCACATGCTTTGGGAAAATACTTATAGTTTGGCTATAGTTAAGCAATTGTTACTAACAAAAAAATGCTTAAAGGATTCAAAATAGACGACCTTGAAAATTACAAACTAATAGTAGAAATCAGGATTGCTGTATTGAATTATAATTCAATACAGACAGAACTCTTTCAGCTATACATAAATTCTGTGTTTTTATATGATTGATTAAAACATCGATAATTTTCCTGCATTCCTTGTGACATTATACTTCAGAATCTACTGAATTCTTTCTCTGCCTTACCTCATTAACTACACAGAATAATAGGTTTTGGAAACAAGGACTTGTCCTTCCTCCCTGTTATCTGATAAAAGTCATAATCGAGAGCTGGGATAAACATCAGAAACACAGGCTGTTTGCAAGTACTAGCTGGTAAAGACAATTCACACTTTTGGTATTGAGAAATGAAGGTCTTTCTTTCCAACAACTTTTTTTTATATTAATCAATGATAACAATTCTAAAAAATAACCAAACACAGTTTCAAAGTAATAATAACTAAAAAGAACAGGAATTTGTAATTAGGGAACAGCCACAGTACACATAGTGCTGACTTTATATTTTATAGGGCAGGAAACTGTTTTCTCATCCCATGAAACTTCTTGCTGTTACAGACTTTTTCCTGCTCTGTACTGGGATGAAACCAAGAGCTTTCTAAGTTTGTGTGAAACACCCAAAAGCCTCATGTGATCCAAGAACAACTGTGTTCACGTCCCTGCACTATCAGGGCTGAACTGGGAGGAGTGGGAAACCAGTCCAACTGTCTACCTCCTTTTGGCCAGCCCTTCCACCCCGAGAAACTGTGCTAAAACTCATACATTCCTGCATTCAGTTCTGACAAGTCAACATGTTCTGACAAATGATAGATTAAGCTGAAAATTCCAGAAGTGCTCTCTTTCTGACACAATATAGAAGCAGATATAATTTTTACATCAACATGTTTTAACCCAAGTGACAGAGGTAACTCTGAAAGAGGAAGAAATACAATAAGTGGGACAAGAGTTAGATGAGAATGAGGATGGTTTAACACCATTACAGGAATAAAGACACAGGGTTACTTGTCAACCAAGCACCTCCTTCCTTTCAGTGTATTTGGTGCTATGCTTTGTTTTAGTATGCTCCTAAATAGATTTCCCAACCACTATGCCCATATACAATCTTTCAGACTTCACCTGTTCTTCCAGTCTCTAAAAAGGGGATCCCTAGCTGTAAAACAGTACATTTCAGTGTGCACTTCAGAGAGATTCAGAGCAATAAATACAGACTGACATATTCTTTCCCTCAAACTACATCTTGGAGTGTGAGGTCAATATCCTCAGCTTATATTCAGTTGTTCTCTGGTTAGAACCTGTGCTGTGGAGACAGAAAAATTCCTTCTCTGACTCTTTTAGCAAATGAGGTACAAAACGAAATGTTTAGTAGCAAGAACAAGGGTCAGATTTAGTATAACGCAGCAGATACCAGGAATAATAGGTACTGCATTTCACAACAAAGGGAAGGAAAATATGTGTGATAAATAAGTCATCTCTGCTTTCATATCTGAGCGCCATCATTATGTCTTCCTCTGTATGTTTTTGAGGTGTTTAAATCAACCTCCTAGACAGAAATATGCAGATTCCCACCCATGGGAATCCCAGGCTCTGTATGTATCCCGCACTGCATCAAAAGAAGGGTGGTTAGCAGGGTGAGGGATGTGATTGTCCCCCTCTACTTCGCCCTCAGCAGACCCTATCTGGAGTACTGTGTCCAGGCCTGTGACATTCAGTGCCTCTTTTTATCCTAATTTGACCCAGAGTCTTTCTCTGTTACAGAACCATTGCCTCCAGCATAAAGCTGTTTTTTGCAACCTCCAAATCAGGTAATTGCAAACATAATTCACTTGAATACATCCTAAAGAGCAAGAAAACTCTGGAGAACGAAGAATTTAGTACCACATATTTCAAATGTCCAGTAGTGCCAGTTCTCCTAAGCGCATACACAAATGCAATGTCAGCTGAACTTCAGCACTTAGCATTTTTCTGAATTTGAACCAAAATACTTATGTTAAAAGATATACTTTTCTTTCTGAATTCAGGTCAAATAATTATTTGCTGTCTGTGAGTTGCAAAAGAAAAACAAGTAATCTGTTTGTTTCTTTTCTTGATTTCAATGATGGATGCTGTTCATTCTTTCATGACCTTTCTGTGACTTCCATGTGTGTCTACAGAAGACTTGGAAGCTTTGGCCTGTGATAACAATCAACAAGCAATAGCTGTGGATGGATTGTGCCTTTTGTAAGAGATATTTTCAAAGCCTGTGTCATGATGTGCTCATTTTTCCATCTCTCAGCAGGCACTAACTTGTATAACTGATGAGAAAACAGATTTTGGTCAACTATTGCAACCATGGCTAGTAATGATGTGTCATATTAGTGTGGCTGGAAACTTCAAGTGTTATGGGTGATGATTCTCATCAGGCTTGGTCCTGAGTTTCCCATTAATAATTTCCCAATGGCAATCTCTTTTCTACAAGTTTCCCTCATTTGAGGTTGGATGATAATTTGTAAACATTGAACATCATGTCTCTCCATACTGGTGTTGGCCAGTGCATCAACAAGTCAGGCTTGGACTTTCAAGCTATCCTGTGCAAAGAAGCCAGAAAACAGAGCTGTTGCGTCTTCCCAGCCCTCAATTCAACAACACAAGTCCCATTAAATCTGATCATAAAGCACTCCATAGAACTGCACAAGTTAAGACAGCACACAGACACGAAAGAAAGACTTTGGCAGATTCCTTAGCGCACCTCCTCTTTTCTTATCATATCACAGAGAAGGAAAGGTCCCTGTCTATACTACATCCAGTGTACAGTGGCATGCTTTTACAAGAATATGCTGACTCCTCAGGTTATTTCAGGTTAGGTACAGCAAAAACATGTTAATTCTTACTTCACAAACCCTACTGTTAGCAAACATAAAATGAATAGTAGCCTTTTCCCATTTTTTTTAAGGAAATATTTGGTAGCATATTTTTATCTTTTTTCCCTGATAGAATAGTACGTCTTGTTACTATGGGCTTTGACAGACTTATGGTGGCAGATACATGTAGGATAACCATACTGATTACTGTTCCTGAGAATTCAGTTTGCTTTGCTGTCCTAAACTGAAAACCGTGTCAGTTCAGGACCTGATTCCCCATGGATCAGATGTCCTGCCAGGATACAGCAGCATCATTTGAAGGACAGGACAAATAAGAGGGAGAAATTATAACAGCTCCATCCATCCAATTTTAATCTGTTATAGCAAACAACACTATAACAACACTAGCACCAGCTTTAACAGAGCAAGTTCACAGTGGCCATGTCTTCAACAGACTTTTCAGTTAACCAATTGCAACTGTAGAAAGGATTGAAGCTGATTTTCTCTTTCCTGCATCCACAGACTGAAAATGTTCTTAATTTAGAATTGTTAATCTGAATTAGCTACCATGAGTTAAAGTAACTGAGAGAACAAGAAAATTTGAGCAACTCAGCATCAAACATACAACTGATCCCTGAGTTTAACCCAGATTAACTATTTGAATTCAAATCCATATTCCCTTGTCCTAAGTACTGTTTTCACCCCATTTTCCTTATCTAAATTGTTCACTCTGACTGAGATGAGAATGTAACTCTGCAGGGTAATACGTATACAAATTTAACTCAGCTCCCCACTACAAAGAGTCATAGTACTTAATATCTGTGATGTATGTCACAAATTAACTCATAATTAAACCAGGAGGTTTCCATGGTATGCTAGGAGGTGTGTGCAAGCTTGTAGGATGGATTTGAGTGAAGAACTGGTGGGCAGGGCACAGCCTAGGCAATTGCTGGAGGACCTACCATTAAATAAACCTTTCCAGTGTGGTGATGCGTGTCAGAATAAATTGCTTTCATTAGCATGTTCAACTGATCTGCAAGCTCTTACAGTATTCAGATAGAAAGGAGAAATCCAAAGTCTCACTGCATAAAATATACTCTTATATACATGATCCATTACTGGGTCCAATATTCCATTATATTTCACGCCAGCTTACAACAGAAGCATTTTTGTTTTCTGACAGTTTTAACTAGCATCAAAACAGAAAAAAAAACAAATGTATCCTTTGCAATGGAGAAAATGTTATTCTTATACTCACTTATTATTAATTATCTGCAGGTATCCTGCAGTACAATAAAGTGTATAATGTTTTCTTTGAAACTTGCAGCAGATCTTAACATCCTAACACCAACATACATCTTGGTTGTGCAGCACAACTGGATTTATTTAACCACCTTTGATATGACGAGCTACAATGACACTACAGGTTCTTTCATAATGAACCTCAGCAAACACTCACTGATACATTACAAGTGAGTGGAGAAGATCAAGAGCTACACCTTGTTCAGGAAGACTACTTTAAAAGGTAAAGCATTTGCTGTAATTCAGTGAAATTTCCCAAGTGAGGAAGTCATTCTAAGGACTGAGGAATCAAATTCACAATTAACAGGAACTAAAAAAGAAGTTCAAAATATACAAAGAACAATTGAAGAACAGGGCAGAGATAGCTAGAATAAGATTGATCTTTCATTGCTTGTTCACACATATTTCAAGATGGATTTGGATCTTTACATTCAGAAGGACTGTTTTCCACATCTGGAAGCACACAGATGGAAGGACTTCTTTGAAATAACTGTATTGTTTGACAATAGTGGGAAATTAGAAATTAGAGTCTGCACAACACAGCATTATTGATCTGCTCCGTTCATCTCGATACAAGTCAAAAAATGTAGATCTTCATTAACAAAATGCCTGGGGTGGTACTATGGCTCTTGACTACTGTTATCAGCAGTAACAGAAGTTCAGTTCTAACACAAACCTAAACTCTGCATCGGCATCAACTGGTTGTCTGATAATCCTTGTGTGAACATCTTAGTCCAAACGTTTAGTCCAACTAGAAAAGGAGATTTGTAGGGGGGCAGGATAACATGCAATACTTGTTATTTTACACGTCACAACCTATAGCCCATAGTAGGGTTGCTGTCTGTTTCAGTTGAGTGAATATGGAGATATTTGCCTTTCGCTCTCAAATTTTCTTTTATTTGGACAAGCTAACACATCTCAGTGTATTTTTACTGCATAAACAGAATAACTGCTCTACTGACTTTAGCCAGCTGAGAGAAGTACAGATGTCCATGCTGATATTCTGCAGTTCAGGAAATATTTGAACATATAATACTTAAATGGGAAACTTGAGGTATAACTGGAAAGCATTCAAGGCCAGGCTGGATGTGGCTCTGGGCAGCCTGATCTAGTGGTTGGCAACCCTGCACATACCAGGAGGACTGAAACTAGATGATTCTATGTGCCCTGGCTGATTGAGGGTGTCATACAACCTCAGTTAAAGATGCAAGTACCTTACTGGTCAGTATAAAAACATAACACCTTAGAGTAGGAGGAAGCAGGTTTTCTGAGCTGATCCTGTTGATCAACTTTTTAGCAAGAGTCTAAGCATTTTGTGGCTGTCTGCAAAGAATAGGGACAGTGTAATTTTCTTGGAATGTAGCTTCTCTTTTCTTAAAGAGCCAAGTTGGCAAGACTGGCTGTAAGCACTTTTAGCTCCATTCCCTTGACTACTCTCCGAGCACTTACTTAGATTTTCTGTTTTATGGTTTTATCATCTATCTACCTGAATTCATGTTTTGAAATGCAGAACAAATTTTGGAAGCCTTTCCTATCTTGTAGTAAAAACTAACAGCCCTCCACACAGTGATAATTAAAGGAATGGCATGGGTCATAAAAAGAGAAAGATTAAAAGGCAGATAGCAATGAGTAGCCAAGACAGCATACAGATTTGATCTAAATGTTCCAGCAGCAATTATAAACGATCTCGATGCAGTGCATTTCCTGCAGTTTAATTGTTATTTGGTGCTAATGGTTTTAATGTGTCCCTTAGACAGTACCTCTCCATAGCCAAACATTAATCTTCTTTAAAGAAATAATAATAAAATTTCTTTGCATCATTAAATAGGGATGACAAAGTATAGGACATGAAATCTGTACCAAAATATTTACTTGTTCATCATGTCATCAAGCTTCCTTTTAATGTCATAGTAAATATTAAAGTATACTAATAATAGCAGCAAAACCCCAACAGGTCCTTGAATTCCTCCAGTGAGGAATGAATGTATGAATATCTACTACAGCAGGCAAAAGAAATCGTGCTGGCTCTGGTGGGTTTTGTGTATGTGTGTATTTGGGGGGAGAGAGAGAGAGAGAGAGAGAGAGAGAGAGAGCTGACAGGATAGTTCAGGTAGCAGCTTTTCTGCTCTGCAGCATGCATAAAACATGCTGCTGGGTGCCATGGCTTCACTCTCCTCTGTCAATGTGTCTCCGAGGGCAACAAGGCAAATTAGTGACAAATACCCAGGGTCAAGGATTTCCAATAGGTTGCTGACACTCTACTTGATACGTATCTCATCAAGCTAAGGTGTTGTGGTCAAAGTTCATGGTGGGTCCCTGTGAGATCAGCACATCTTCAGGATGAGCTGAGCCCTGAGGTTCAGGGAGCTCACCCAAGGGCTGAAATGGGTCACTCAGCTCTCCTCTGCTGAAGCTTGGGTTATTTAGGCAATAGACATCTGGAAAAGGCATGATTTCTGGAGTACTGCACAGAGAGAGCTTCAGTTTGCCCCCAAGCCCGCCCCTTGCATCTTTTGAGATGCTGCAGAGCCAAGCTGGCCTGGCACAGCCTATTGTGCTGATACTGTGGTTTGCCCACATGTATTATATTTAGTGTTGTGCTAGAAAGCAGAATGCACACCTTCCATGTCCAGTCTGGCTCCCCCACAACATTTAAATCACAACCATTTAACTTAGAGATAACTAGCCCTTCCAAACACAAACTGCCCCTGTCTAACACTACCTTAATACTCTGCCCCACATAAAAAAAACGTGGTGCTAACCCTACAGACCAAGCTGAATTGTCTGTTTGTAAACAGCTAATGGAAACAATGAACTACTAGCAGAATACATTCTTTATCTGACGGTCACATTAATAAGTTGATTGTCTACCTAGTTTCATAGCAGTTTTCTGATAATCAAACAGCAATGTCAAGGATAGCGTTCACTTCACATCTGTGTTTGGTTAGGAGGTTATGACCTTTTCTTTTTAATGCTGACCTCGCTCTCGTCACTGCAAGATTATGTTATTGCAATGCACTTTAACTGATGCCCTACTTTCACTCAGTTTAGAAACTGAGTTAATGATGGCTCATTGGCTATACTGCTGCCTTGCTGTGAACCTGTGATTCATGATCTGCTTCCAAGGACTTCACTGTATTGGTATTCATAAATCCCAAAATGGCCTGGAACCAGCCTATCTGACACCCTGGCTCTCACTAGAGGCAATGGTGTCACAGCTGTAATCAGCAGAGTGCCTGATCTGGAGCAGCCTCAGCTTCTTTTTTGGCCGATCTCCCTCAGTGAGGGTTTCTCTGCCCCAGCTTTCATTCTGAAATATCGTACTGACCTTCGGAAGATGCTGAAAAGCTCAGTGGTTTGAAGACTGTTTTCTGGGATGGTTGATTTCTTTTTCAAGTTAATGGGGTTCTTTATTGTTTTTGTTTTGGGTGCTTTTTTTTTTTTTATTAAATGACTTTTCTTGGTGCTTCTCCCTCTCCTTATCTTGGGGACAGCTGAAGAGCTTACATGAACTGGCACTGCTGCCAGGGCTTCTCATTTACACAGGGCCTGCTCACAGGTCTCGGAATCACTCAGGCATCTTGCTTGGACGCCAGAGTGGCTCTTCTGGAAAGCTGGAGCCAGAATCCAGAAGCTTTCGAGATAAGCAAAGAGCCTATTTCCAATCTCCAGGAGGTATTTACTTTTCTCACAAGGGAGACAAAAGGATAAGTGAGCTCATTCCTGCAGAATGTCTCCTAAACGTGAAGGACTTGGTGGCAGACTGACAACAGCACAGGGCCTGGGACACAGCTGGCAATAGTGCTGCAGGACAGTGCCTGCCACAAGTGACCTGACTTAAAGCCACAACCTTCATTTCCTCACAAATAAGCTGGCCAAAGGTCTAAACCTTGACCAGGCCCTGGCTTTCCCCCATTGCTTTCCCTCTCCTGTTCTTTTGCCACGAGAGGCAGTGCTGGTGCCAGGTGCTGGCTAGGAAGCCACCGCTACTCCTCTTCTCCTGTCCTGAAGATGTAGGCAGTGGGAAATATGGCTGTGAATCCTCCTTAGTAGAGGATGCAGTTTAAAAGCAGTCCTTGAGTTTCATAGCCCAGCAGGCTATGAAGAGGGGAGAAGGGTCACCACTGTGTGGGACTGGATGCTGCCAGCTGGAGGACCTGTCTGCACCCTGCCCTGTCTCGTGACCTTATGCAAGCTCAGCCAAGAGCTGCAACCTGCCCAGGGCATCTGACTGCTCCATGCTGACTGTGGTTCCTCCTGTGAAGTTTAAGCTCAGGTGAGATCCAGGGAGCATTCAGAACCAAGTGCAGACACCAGCTAATCTAAGCACCTGAGAGCTTTGTGGCTGCCCAGCATTAGGTTTTTGGATTCCTTCCTTGGACTTGTGCCCTGAACTCACTCTAAATCCCATTTAAGATTCCAAAGTAACCTCCATGGATCTTTCCCATAACTTTTAGCTTGATCTGCTTATCCAAAAGGAAAATAAAATGGCAGTGGTAAAATTGGAAGTGTCAGTTAATGCATGTTTTTAATTTTGGACTTTATAATACAGCAGTCACTCTTGAGCACGAGGTCTGTTTAAACAGTTGCTGCACCAAGTTCAATACTTCAGGCACTCAACAAAGGCCACTGCCATAACAAGCACTTACTTTTACGTCCCTCTTCCTGTTAAAATATTCAAATTACTTTACAGTGCTTATTTAGATACACGTAAATACCTGACTACTCATGATTAATAATTACTCACCCAAGCAGTTGAAATTTGAACAGGATACAGCTGCTGGGGCTGGTAGTGGGGCAAATCTAAGTTGTTATGCACCTGGATTTTTGCACAAAAGCCTCATTTCAGGCCTAAGGTTTGTCTGGCTATGTTACATTCCTTTACTGTGGAGCTGCCACCTTCTCCAAGACTGGATTCCACATAGTCTTTATGCAAACAATATTCTCATCGATTCCTGTAATGGTTTAGCTGAGTAAGGACTAGAAAACAGGGTGCTTAAAGGAGCCTGAAAGGCAGAAGATCTGTTGACATGACAGAATCTCAATATTACCTCATTTAAAATGAGCGATAGATGACACAGGATAAACACTGAGATGCAGAAGGCATAACTTAACAGGGGTGATAGGTACAGAAGACTAAATCTTTAAAAATCTTATATATTGTTAATGAAGAAAATCATTACGCTTTGAAGAAATACTGAATTGACCTACATGGCATTTCCAAGGAACTAGCTAATGGACACGGGCATTATCTTTTCATGTGTCTTTAAAATCCCAAAAAACAATGCCCAGTCCAACAGTAGGTTTTTCCCCTATTAATAGCGTGCACTGGAGGTCTCATTAAATAACCTATGTTCAGATTCACCTCCAAAGACAATGGAAGATACACCAACTCTCCAACAGGGAAACGGGTGCTGTCTTATTTTCTACCATCTCGTATTGCTCAGTGTTGCTTCCTGAAAGGCTTTTTGTACTGTGAAAACAATTCACTGTTTGTTACCTTTTTTGTGTGCCCCAAAGGGATTTTAGGCTAATACTCTCAGATAAGCAAGAAGCACTCCTAATAAAGTCAGGGGAACTTTATAAGCCATGCATGCTTATCTGCAGGCAGAGTTTGGCCCAGATTGTGGTTGGCTTATGAGAGAAATGTGGTATTATTTGCATTAAAGGAGTTATTTCAAAGCATGTTGTATGAAAACCTCTCAATGCGAAAACAAATGAAAAAACATGCAATAATTTTCAGGAAGCAGCAAAGACATCTCCAAGCTACCCGAAAGCTGATTTTATCATGGCAGTTTACATCTAGAAGAACAAACATGTGCTTATTTTTGTAAATGTGTTTTCGGAATGAAATAAAACTCCAGGGAAATGGCAAACAGTCCTTCTGACTGATAACGACTATGTACAGTGTTCTCCTTTTTTTAGCCCTCAGGAAAAACAGGAATCATTTTCTGCAATTAGAACATCACCTGTGAATTTTTTTTTTTTAATTTTAATTTTTATTTTTTTTTACTTCATGCAGTAGCACACTTTACACACCTTTTGTCTGGCTCTCAGCTCTGTTAACTTCTGTTACTCTGCTCTGCATTCAGAATTCCTCCTCTCACACTGGCTTCCAGAGTTACCCAGGAAAACAATAGCTATGGTTGGGCTGGTCTTCCTGAATTTAAGCAGAAAAGGGAGGGAAACATCCCCTTCTCGCAAACAGATATGCTTTGCCATCCATCTCTCTTGTATATGCAAGATCAAGACAATACAGACAAAATCCGAAGGAATATCTTATCAATGAGTAGCTGGATTCTATGGGTTTTAAAAGAACATAAAGGGCAATAGAGTTTTAACACCTTGCAATCCTAAAGCTAGAAGAGAATCAGTATTAAATTTTATAGGATGGTTTAAAAACTGGCAGTAAGGTTCCTACGTTGAGTAGATTCAGTGAGATTTTCCCATTGTGGAAATCTGTCTGATGAGCCAAGATGCAGACTCGGCGGGACCTGGAGAATGTCACAGAAGAGGACGTCCCCAGGCAAGGAACTATTTAATCCTGTGAGAAGGCAAAAGGGCCCTGTGAAATGTTGCTGCTGTGCCACGTTCTCTGGTGAATTTGTAAGGGCAGTGTTTCCAATATCAGCAAAACCAGACTTTTGGCAATTTCAGATCTGAACACATATGCTCAATAAGCTCCAAATACTAGGAAACGGTGAAAACAAAGCAACACATAGAAGTGAAGTCCTAGACCAAGTGTGGGTCCTCTAACCTGTTCTCAGTACTTTCATAGCCCCTGAGTTTAAGTAAGAACCTAGGGGAACAACCTGATTCACCATTTGGAAGCTCTACAAACACAAACAAGGATAAAACTCTTATCAGGCAACACAGTCCTTGAACACATACAGGAAGGCAACAGCAACATGTGTGCCAAAGCTTCCCTTCATCACAGGGGTTAAACAACAGTTAAGATAAAAATTTTTATCAGCTGTGGGCTAAATTGCAGCCTCGAACAAACAGCATCTTCCACTGATTTGAATGGGTGCTAAGCACATTTTTTAGGGTGGAATTTGAATTATATTCTCTGATGCAGATGAGCTTAATCACAGTGAGCTCCGCACTGGCTCACTGCTTCACTGGAGTTCCATACCATTTGCATTCTACCTACTTCTTAAAGCTTTATTAATATTGTGATTTATTTTATTTTATTTTTTTTACTGCAACTTTGGGAATTTGTAAGAATGGTATACTAACAAGAATAAATTCTTTTCCAAGAAAAATATTGGTCTATAATCTAAAGAACAAAAGCAACAAACCTAAAGACCTTAACCAAACATTTTGAAAGACAGTAATATACAATATTTAAAATTAGTATCCACTTTCCAGAAGTAAACAGGAAAACTGAATATAACTTCAGTAATTCATTTAACATTTTCAATGACATTAGGAAAGAGGAATTAATCTACTTTTGACATGAATTCAACTACCAACACCATTCACTGTCTTCAGAAAAACTGCCTCCCTTTTTTTCTGTTGCTAACAGAAACTGGTATTTTTGATGAGAAGACATGTCATCTAGACACACAAGAAAATGATATAATAAAATTATTGCAGATATAGGGATAGCTAGTGAAAGGATATACAATTCCCTAATACAATTTTAACTATGTAAGAATCTGAAAGATAGAAATCCAAGCCTTAATTATGCTAGCATGTATCTGAAGAGAAAAGATGAAGCTTGTGAAGTTACTTCAGTTTCGCAGAGCAAACCATGTTGTCTTCTTGTCATGTATTGCTGAAGAGCCCACAGATTTGGGAATTTTCTCCAAGCCTAAAGTCACTCATAAGCCTGCTGACTTTATCTCCATAAGATCATCCAAGAAGGGCGTTTGTGGCGGGGGAAGCAAACCCTAATCTCTTAATAAATATAGCAACAAAGTAGTAAAAAACATGTATGCAACTAGGCATTCACAGGCTACTATAGATATATAGTAAGGTTGAAACCATGCTAGTTAAAATGCTTTTAATGTGGAAAAAAGTAAAAATTAAAGGAAAAGTTCAACATACAGTTCAAACAGGCTTAAAAAAATTTACAAGAAAAAGGAAAAAGGACATGCATTGTAAAGAAAAGGAGAAATAAGTAAGTTTGGAATTCTGAGTGTAGCTAGCAAGTATTTTCAACTGCTCAATTAGACATGTACAGAAGAGATACCAATCTAGATTTTCTGGAAATAGAAATGAATAATTCCTGCAGGAATTATCAATTTGTACAAATATTGGCTAAAGGAATTTCATATGGTGAAAGATACCTCAATCCTCTACATTGAAGGAAAGGAAATCTGCTTTCAAATGCTGTGCAAACACACCCAACGCGCAGCAAAGCACGGAACCCACAAGTCAGTAGCACAGCACACACTGACAGCTTTGGGGCCTTGCTCACAGAACCATGCAACGGGCATCACCCGAAATGGAGGACCAAAAATCCAGATGCTGGAGACCTACACATTCTGTGGGTCTGAGGCCCTGTGGCAGAGGTGGAAGGGATGGAATTCTGCCAGGAAAGGTGTTCTGCCATGTGAGGGCATGGGCAGCACCGCTAGGCCCGGAACATCCCACACGAGAGGCTACACAGCTCTTGGCCCTAAGGAACACTCAGCGTAATCAGCACATTAGTCCAGGTTTCTCCCAGTCCCAGACAGTTGTTTAAAATGAGCATCAGTTGAAGCAAACCAGAAACCTTAAAAGACTATTTAATAAATAATGATAACTTTATTGCTGAAGTTCAGGGTGGTCCAGTCTTGTTACTGTTAGAGGCAAAATGCCTGGTTTGAGTCTTGTAAAGCAGCTCTCCTCCCTCAAGGAGGTCTGACTTTGGCATGCAGGGTGTTGAGGCCTGCTGCAATGCCAACAAACCTGGGACAGGAGCATCACGTAGGGTTTGTTTTCTGATCAGCTCCATGTCCACACAGCTGGAAGACTGCATGCAGCCCTCCTGCAGACTGGCCTTTGCTTGGACACCAGCAACTGGGTCACTTTTTGCTCTATACCAGAAGATCTTAAAGGACTCCCTTTGTAACAATCAAAGCTATGATTCTAACCATTTCATAGAACATATATTTGGCTAATATCATATCCTTATGCTGAAAGAACGTCTGCCTGAAGTAAAAAAACTTCCCACGTGGGAAGCAAACAATTTACATTGTATAAAAATGTCAATAAAAGTTAATTACTTGTTGCCTAAATCTATCTGTCTTTATAACTGTGCAACCTCAATTAACCGAGTCTATTTGTTGAATTGTAACTGAGAGGCCCCTGTGCTTCATCGTAACTCTATTTTGTAAAATAAAAGACCTGTATCCTGTCCAAAAAATAAACTCCGTAGGTGACTTGCTGTGTTACCATTTTGGATTACAAAAAATACTCTGCCAACACACAGGGGAAGCTTTAATTCCAGCAAACACACACATAAACAGGAAATCTCTCTCCAGTCAGAAGGTATTTTTCCTTCATACAATGGGGTTCAAAGATGTGTCATCATATAGCGTAAAACAATTGCTAAGTAACCTTCCAATTCCAATAGCTCATGAGCATAGTCAGTTCACAGGGTTCGGAGCCTGTCACAACTTGCATGGGAGGTACAAGCACACAGACATCACATTTTGAGCCAAGGCAGGGCTGTTAATCAATAAGCATGTCGGGCTGAGAGGTAGGTGGGGGGGAATCAATTTGCAGAAGGGAAATGGTAACAACTGTAGATTTAATCAAATTGAATCCACAATCCCTTGCTATTCTCAATGTTCTTGAAAGAAAGTAGCTCCATGATGAAGAATGAATTTCAATAAAAGTCACCTATTTAGTTACATTGCTGATTTTTTATATTTGTCAAGCTAGGTCACTGATCCTTCTCAGAAATCATACCAGTGCCTGTCAAAAAGATTTCAATACTGTTTGGTTGGATAAACGTCAAAATGAAGGAGCTGCAGTAAAGAAAAGCAACTTACATAGGGATTGTTATTTCTCTGTGACTACAGGAAAAAAGATAGGCTGATGTGACCCCTCAAACAGAGGTTAAAGCCGCACCGCACACAACAAAATGGATAGCTATCAAATGCCATGGCGATGGCCATGGTGCGAACACTTGAGCAAAATGAAAATCTTCCAAAAGCATTAGGCAATTTTCCTTCCTCATCCATTTGCAACTGAATTGATCACGTATTCCAACAAGACCCTTCCTACCAGTTTCCACACAAAAGGGCAACACTGTGTTAATTTTCTTGGGACAAGCAGAAGGGTAGCACAGAGCTGCGGGATGCACAAAAAAGCATCCTGCTTAAGTATTTTGAGTTTATTAAATGCCAGAGCATTAGAGAAAATTTCCTGCTGCTGACACCTGCTTGAAAAATAAAAAGCCCTGCACACGCATGCAGCCACTGCCTTCACTATCTGCCTCCACAGACATCAGCCCTGCTACAAACCCTTCCGGCCTTCCCCTCTGCTCCCATCTCCCACTCTGATATTCAGTGCCTTCAATCACAGACAATTCAAAGAAGGTCTGATTGAGGCAGGGGTCACCATCCAGTGATAGAAAGGGATTACAGAACAATTAAAAAAGTTCCAAAACAGATCAAAAAGCTTCCATTTCCAGGTGTCCATCTACTTGGTAGTGCTGTTGCCTTCAAAGGAGTTCTATCCTAGGCCAACGTAGTCTGATAACTTTGCCTTCCCTTTGTTTTTTTACTGTTTGAAATTGGAGGAAAAAGTACTTTATCTTCTTATACAACATCATAGCTTTCCTGAAGGCAAATAGCTCGGCAATTTGCTAGATTTTTTTAATGCTGGAGGAAACAAGTTAGCACACATACCACGTGTTTGAATGCCTTCAGAAATTAGATTGAAACACTGATTTGATTTCCTAAAAGGTACCTTAAACAAGGCAAGGTTAGAGATTTGGAGAATAATGAGAATTTGTGTGACTTCAAACAGCTCTACATAAAACAGACCTGATATTCTGGGGGGGAAAAGGTCACCTAATTATTCGCTTCCTGAAGGCCCTGTCTATACTGCATTTCCCCTGGGTAAGGAAACTGATTTAAAAATGGCTTCTGGTAACATGCTGGCATCACTCAGCATGTAGGAGATAAAGATTCGTTAAAACCATTGCCAAGAAAAACACAATTTTACAAGAGGGAACAACAGAAACCTTCCTGGTGTGGTGGTTCCATTGGGGTCAGGCAAACCACACAGGGAAACACCACTTGTGGTACTCCTGCAGTGCCATGGTTCTGCTCACAAGCAGGGCACACCACATGGGGCTGCATTGGAGCTGCTGTGGTGTGACCACTGGTGGTGAGTTGTCTGGGCTTAACGATGGGCTGCAAACCTGCATGTGGGAGGCAATCATGGGCTGTGGCCACAGCAGACAAGATGTTCAGGTTGATGGCTCCGCTGCTGGGAGTGCAGCTCAGAGGCAGAGTTGGGGAGGTGGGGGTGAGAAGCCTGGGCACAAAGGTTTCACAGGAACCAGCCACCAAGGTGTGGTTGCAAACCATAATCTCAGGAAGGTCTGTTTGAAGCATCACATAGCAGCACTCTTCCTCGCACTTCCCTTGTTGTTCCCTTCTGGGTATCACCTTTCTGCCCAGGTTGTTTCAGAGGACAGTGCTGCTCTCCCAATCAAGAAACGATGCACGCTTTTGCTGAGCAGGGAGAGCCCAAGCAGGATGTCCCCTCTGCTACACATTGCACAAGCACACATGGAGATGCAGCCCCTCCCCTCGTTTTCTGTCTGCAGGGAATGAAGTCTGGACACACCAGCACCACGGAACATAAACAGCCATGGGAGGTTTGGACTCTCCCCCAGCCCAGCCCCATGTGTGGCCAGCAATGGGTGCCCGTGGTGGCTATGCACACAGCCAGTGTGTGAGCTGCTCACTGGGGTCCTGCAAGCCAGCTCTGGGAGGCGCAAGGCTTCATATTTCCCCTCGGAGCTGGAAAGTACAGCGCAGTCACTTGTGGATCACAGAAGGTGGGCTGCTCTCTTCACTGCATCGGGTCAGTGGGAGGAATCTACAGCTAAGGTACCAGAGAGCTACAGGAAAATCAGCATGGGAAAGGCACATCTAGCAGGACGACATTGTCTGCTCAGTTTTGTGTTTGTGAGCTGCTCCCTGAGCCCCGGCTGAGTTCAGGCTGTGGCTGCCCATCCCGAATCAGCACTCTCCATCCATCAGGTAGCACCGTTGCCCCCCAGCCGCCCCAGGAACCTCCCTCCAGCCCAGCACGTGCAATCTGGCTTACAGGTAAGGAGCTGCCGCACGGTGCTCATCCGTTGGGGAAAGGAAAAACGGAAAGGAAAAAGAGCCCCACAGGATAACAGACAATCCCCTTCCCTCCTCAACAGAAAGGGTAAGACACTGATTTTATATGCTGTAAATAGGGAGATGAGTGTTCTACAAAGTATTCCTTTCCTCCAATGATTCAGTTTGTTTTAGGAGACAGGCAGAGAAGGAAGCACGCAGCTCTGAAGGCAGCAGGGCACACAAAGAACAAGGATACAGTCACTCTGCAAGTTACTTTGTTTTCCACACGCAGCTCCTGCCAAAGGCAGAGCTTTTTGCTCCGCAGCCTGCGATCTGTAAACATCGAGCCGGCTCTTAGCGAGACGTGGGAGACGTTTTCCCTTGCCCGGCTACGAGCACAAACTGCTCACGTTTCAAAAAAATAAGATAGAACTCGCTGGTGGACAACGCAGAACGCGCTATCGGGATGAGGCAGACGAAGCACCACAGTGCACAGGTTCTTTGGGAAGAGCAGGCGCCGCAGCCGGAGGAGCCTCCTGCAGGTTACACACACGCGGTTTGTTCAACACCCCCGCTCCTCGGTTAGCAGTCCCCGGTTTAGGATGCACGCGTGCAACTTGCAGCTCCAGAGGAGTGCATGCGGCACTTTTAAAGCCAGCGACCATCTCATTCAATGCCGGCACGGAAGCAGCGGGAGGAACGCTATCGTACGCCGCGAGTTATTGACCGTTTTCAGCAAATTCCGCTTCTCAAAATAAATAAATAAAGCCGAAGCAATTCCTCCGCGAGAAAGACCGTAAACGCCGAAGAACCGCGAAGTACAACCGCACAACTCGGGGATCCCCAGCGGCTCGCACCGACGCGTTCGCCGCACGCGGAGCCCCGCCGGCCGCGCTGCCGTCACACCCCGCGCCCCAAGGGCACCGGCCGAGCCGCTCCGGCCCCGCTCACCTGCCCCGCCCGGCGCGGAGCTCCGTACCCCGGGAAGCGCAGCGGGCGCCGAGTTCCCGGGCGGGGCTCCCGTCCTCCCCCATCTCACCCCACTCCCGGTCCCCCCGTGCTTACCGCGGCAGCCGGAGCAGCGCTGCGGAGCGGCACCGCCGCCGGAGGGGCGAGCGCTACGGCCGGCGGGCGGGCGGGCAACCGCTCCCGCTCCCCGTTCCGGCGCTCGGCCCGGCCCAGCCCGGCCGGGTGGGGCGGGGCGGGGAGCAGCCCGACACACCTACGCGCCCCGGGACTGCCCCCTTCCTTCGCTCCTCTCTGAGCCCCCTCTCCAGCCCCGCTCCCCGTGCTGCCGTCCCTACCTGGGCTGCGGTGCGGTGCCGCGGGCGAGGGTCTCCCGACCGGCACCTGAGCTGCGGGGCGGCTCTTCCCTCCGGCGCCTCCGGCGCGCTGGTGGCGGCTCCCAGCGGTACGGCGGCGGTCCCCTCGGTCTCTCCGCCCCTAGGCGCGGGGCTGACCTGCCGGTGACTCACCGCGGCGCACGGCGCGGCTGTCGGCGGGGGGAAGGAGGGAGAGGGCTCCGGCACGTGTGGATGGCGCTCCCCGTTGCTCTCCCGACAGGGACGGGGACTGCGTCCGAAGGATGACAAAATCCCACACGAGAGGGAGGGAAAGGGAAAGAAGGCCGAGGCACCTGCGCTCCTGTCCCGGCCCGGCACGGCGGCAGAAGAACTGAGCCCCCACCGACCGCGTCGTGGCGTCAACGCCTGAGCGGCTCTCGAGCTGCCTCTCGGTGTGATTGGCCTCGCTGCGCACAGGCACATAGCACCGAGCTGCCTCTTCACGTCATCCCCCAGGCTCCGAGCCCAGCGCTGGGGCTCTCCCTCCAGGCCCACGAGGTGTCTCCCACAGGTGCAGAGAAACTAAGGCATGGAGCGATGCCAGTGGCCTGGCCTGCACCCGAGAGCCATCTCCTCGGGCTGATGGGTTTGAGCAGCTCCTGATTTAAAGCAGATTTTTAGCAAAGGGCTTCATGTTCTGATAGAAGTTATTGGAGACATCTATTTTCCCTCCTCCTGTTTCCTTTTTTGGCCCCGTTTCTCCTTCCCTTAATCACACCGTTTGGACCGTTGAATGTTTTGGATGAGTAAAGTGAGAGGAACTGCACGAAGCGGTGCCCAGTTCCATGATTAACCATGGGAAAAATGTCAGCCCTTCCTTCAAAACGTTTTGAAAGGGAAATCAAACAGCATTGCATGTGTTTGCTGTAGGCCCAGGCTGTCCGTGTGACGTGTGTGTGCACAGAGCTGTACATCAGCACGGTGCTTTCAGCAGCAGCGAGCCACCCTGCCACCAATCTGCTGCAGCAGCACTCGCAGTTTGTCTCCTTTTCCTATGAGCTTTTGGCAGTGGTGATAAAGACATGGAACAAAGCTATAAACTAATTCTCTGCAAAGGCAAACATGTAATTGAGACAGTGTGTAACCTTTTACATGTTTAACTTATGAAATCCTTCCACTGCAGTATCTTTTACTGACAACGGATAGCAAAAAGAGCACATGGCAATAAAAGTGGTGCAATGCCTACAGGAGGGATGTGCTTCTTGTCTCCTTGTCCAGTGTGAGTTAGCAACGCAGAAAAGCTACACCAAGAGAAAACAAAGCCTGTCTTTCGGTGTCCTGAGAGCTGAAATTGCTAACAAGTAACCAGTGAGGCAATGTTCCGAGTGATGCCACCCCGTTGTTTGGAGGCACTGGGAACCTGTCCATGCTTTATTGACCTTTACTTCCATTAATACTCAACAGTAGTCAGAGAAGGAAGGCTGAGAAGCAGAATGTCAGCCCATGGTGGGAAATGCACGGCTGCATAGTACTGCTCACTGGGCTTTGATTCCTGATCAAGTTATTAGTGTGCATCCATACTGTTACACCAAATTTGGATGAATCCCTCGTCTTGCTTTTGAAAGAATGGGGTAAAGAAACAGCTCTCAGCCTGGTGTCCACCCCACAAGGACAGCCCCTCTGCTCCCAGCACTGACACACCTGCCTGTGGGACAGCCAGTGCTATTCTGCAGCTAATGAATTTTTTGTCACTCATGTGCAGCTAATTAATTGTCACTCATGTACAAGGGAGAAACAGATTTTTCCATTCTGACCATGCTTGTGGCATGTTATTTTAGGTTAGCTGCATGAGACAACCACATTGCAGCAGAGCTCTGATAATCTTCCCTTTCCTATTCCTGCAGTGATATGTATGCACCATGAGTAGTTTCTTGGAGGCTCGAGGCACCTTCAAGGCTCAGGTGAAGCAGCCACTCTGCTACCACTGTGCTTTCACCACAACTTTCCCTCATGCCTGTCTCTAAGGACTGGTCATCTGCACACTACTAAGAGTGCTGGCAGAAATAGCACTTGTGGCACATTTCAGAAAGGTGATGGCACTGGAAAAAAGCAATTCAAAAGTGTAAAGGAGCGTCTGCCGACATGATGTGTTCAGCAGAAAGCCAGAGCTCACCCGTGGGAGTCTGGGCACATGCAGCCCTCATGTGATTAGAGATAGGGAGCTGAGGAGGACAACAACTTGTCCAACAAAAGGGACGTGCAGTTAGAGGCATGAATTGTAAGGCTACGCTTAAGCTGATCTCTCAGACGCAAGGAGGAAGGAGAAAACAGTACAACTTATACTTCAGTGCATTAGCAGTAGTACACCAGGAACTTAATAAGAGGACAGATTCGGTCCAGCAGGTCTGATTGTGACTGAATATCTTACTCAGAGCTTAAGATTTGGTTATCTTAAGTGCAAGTGGTAAGATGGAGTATAACACCCAGACTCATCTTGGTACTCAATTTTTGTTTAATTTAAATAAGGACAAGATATTTGACTGTCCCTCTGAATCTGGACTTATCCCCCTTTTTAAACCAATAATATAAAAAAAAATAAATGCATTTATGTAGAACCAAATCACACTATATGGCACCACATCTATACAGCACTATCAGTACGTTCAGTCTTTGCCCTCTGCTGCCATCACTCACACCTCTGAAAGGGAATATAAAATGCAAATGTCATTGTGAGACTCCAGAGACTTCTGACTTAACAGGGCTTGCTCATGGGTAAATGATTTCACCAGGAGCACAACAGTGGGAATGAATCAATTTAAAGCTTAAGATCACGGGAGAAGATCTCTAGAGCTAAGCTGAGTGACGGGTATCAGGCAGCCTCCTGCAGCAGCACCCCTCAAGGTGCAAAACTGAGCCTTAGGCGACCGCACTGATCCCAACTGCCTTGCAGAGCAGTGATCTGTAGCCAGCCTGTGGGGTGATGTGGGACTGCCATAGCTGCAGCCCTTCGCTCAGTTCAATGCAGCCTGGTGAAGCTTCGGGGCAGCTCTGGGGAGGAGTTGCACCTGAGGCAACTTTTCCTCCGATTATTTCATCCCTTCAAGTCACTCTGATATAATCTATCCTTAGCTTCAGTACTTCCTGGGCTCAAAACCCCCATGTGGGCTGGGCATTGGGGGAAGCACAACCACAGCTCAGAGAGGGACAACAACACCTACAAATAAAGTATCACAACTGACACTTTGAAATGTAGTTTCCAAAGATTTGATTATCACTGCACTTCATGTTTATTTATTTATTATTTAGGTATTTATTAACTAAACCCAACGATTATGAAAGCTTAATAAGTATTGCATGTTTGTCTATGAGAGGGTCAACAATGGCACCAGGAGGATTTCAGCCTGCAGTTGAGGGTTGCAGATGTCCCCAGGTGGAAACCCTCATCTCTGGCCACTGAGCTACCCTGGGCAGGTCTGGTTGGTATGGAATCACCAGGCTGAAATTAAGATCGTAGCTGAACACATTTCCACCTGTGGTCTCTTTTCTGCATTTACTGACGGAGGAAAGGGAAACACTTTTTATTTTATTTTTTTTATTTTTGTGCTGAAGTTTATCCTCTTTGTTTATCCTTCTGGATTTAACGTTGCTACTGAACACCACAGCTGAGTGAATCCCAAACCTGAGCAGTGCAGGCATCAGCTAAGCTGAGAACAGAGGAAAGTATGACTGTGGTCACTGCACGTGAAGACTGTATGGCCAGGGGTCTGCCCACCTCTGTGCCAGCCCCAGGGCTTGGTAAGCATGTGGGCAGCTGGTACACAGAGTTCAGGAATCCAGGAGAAATTAATCACTTGAAAGAACAAAGATTATTTTACAGGCAGATCAGCTCCTTCCATGCATCTGCTATGAGTAACATGAGTGCTAGTGCTTGCAGAGGGATGGGGTTAGGGACCATGGAGGAGGGTGGGCTCGCAGCAGCCGAGATTTATATGCATTTAAAGCGTGGTGGCTCCTCGCCCTCTGGAAAGCAGCAGGGAGCTGGGAGGAGATGGTGTGGATTGCAGCTCCGCTCCCACTTCGGCTCTGCCTCCCTTCCAAGCTGTGTTGAAACACATTAAGTCCTGGAATGAGTATCTTTGAGTGTACAGAACCAAGAAATCATTTAATGGATGAAAAGCTGTATCCTTTACCATTTTATGCTCACATCCCTGAAATGGATTCAGCTGCAGTAGCCCTCGGTGCATTTGGGGAGCTCAAACAGCAGGAGAGAAGGCTTTCAAGCCTTTTTCAAGATTTTTCTAGCATGTGAATTGCTTCTGACAAAGCACAGAGGCAAAAATCCCAAACCTATATCATACATGTATCACTCTGGTAGCTCATTTGTTTATTTAACTGGAAACAAACGCTATGATAGTCAAAAGCAAGATGTTTACACAGTGAGGAATTTGCTATCTATTAGATTCATATTTTCAGCATTATTACACATTCAGTTGTCCTAAAAGAGTCTGATAACTGTTTCTGGACATACTTTTCAGTAGATTTTTAATAAATACCCCTCCTTACTCCTTATATAGTACTTGTAGTAAAATCACTACTTTCGGCATTTCCAGCATTGCAGGATTCTCTATGCACTGACTGCTAGAAAGTTTCCATGAGCTTCCTTTCATCCTGACTGCTGTGACTGCAGCACAGCATTTTTTTTTTCCCCTTTGCTTTGCCGTTTGTGTTTACAAAGGTCACAGCAGACAGATCATTGACCAGGCTGGAAATAGAAAATCTGCCTGTTTAAAAGCAGAGGGACAAGTCCTGCCTCCAGCAATGTGTGCACCTGGTGGGCAGGGGGAGGCTGTGCCTGCACTAACATGTAAGCATGGGTGAACTGATGCTGGCCTCGTTCAGCCAATTCAGGAAGGATGTAAGCTTCACTAGAGATTCACATACGCCTAAAGTGAGGCATGTACCTGGGTCTGATGGTGTCATGGGCATCTGCAGGCTGGTTTCTGTGCTTGTGTCAAATCTCACAGCTCACCACACAGCTCCGCAGGGCACTGTTTGCACACCTAGAACCTTCAGTGAGTCCCTGCAAGTTTAAAGAGAACCATCACCTTCAGATATCTCCTCCATCTGAAAGCATCTCAGGATACTGCTGCCTCAGGTAATGCTGCTGTAAATATCTCAGATGGGTAAAACCCAGAAAATTTTGAGAAAAAAAATCATTTTATTTTCCTCACACTTATAGCACTTTGCTTATTATCAGAATAACTGGAAGGTTTTTGCTCTTTATGCTATTTCAGCATGGGAGAGAGAGGAAAAGACTTTTAAAACAGAAGTTATCCTTATAAAAGTTCCATAAAATTCCAGGGAATACAGGAAAAATAGTTGCTGTATTGGTTTTTGTTTCCTTGGCTCAGTGTTCAAGTGAAAAGAAAAAGAAGTGTTAGAGAACATTTAGGAATGAAATTAATCTTATCCATAAATATTTGAGGTCCTGAGAGCCTGCGTCTCAGTTGTCCACAATGACCAAAATGGAGATCTTTGGCAAAACCTCCAACTGCTTTAGTTTAGTGGGAATTTGCCTGGAGAGCTCTGTTTTGGGGAGCTGTATCCACTTTATCATCATCTTTTTACCATCCCTAGGGTCTTACATGCAGAATTACTTACTGATTTGTAAAATCTGGTTCTTTATGCATACGTCTCCATCAAATTGTACCAAATGTCTCCTGGCCATGAAGAGCATAGTTATAAAAATGCTTTTTACTTAATGTCATTAAATATGAGGTATTTCCCAGATGTGGTTTAGAAGGTGTTACATTTTACATGCCTACTTTAATACTTTTTTTTTAAAGTTAAAGAAAAGTATTCTGTGACAAAGCGAATTGCAAGTCAGGACTAGATTTGGTTCATTATCATTAAAGAATCTGCATTTTTTAAGTGAGCTTTAGAATAACACTGTTGATTCTGTCATGATGTAAGCATATGATATTTGCCAAGAGCTGTATTTCATAAGGCTGGTTTAGGATAGAGCCCAGCTCATAAGAATCTTGATATGAGATTATTCCTTTCAATAACTTTCATAATGTAATTATACTCATGTGCTGATTATGAATTTAATACTGCAGGGAATGAAGTCAACGTTAAAATCCCATTATTTAAAATTAGGCAGGAGCACACCCATGTTAGTGTAGCCAGAAAATACTTGCACATATAACAATACATCTACACTGATGGGAATGTTTCTTCACAGATAGACACAAAATCAGAGTGTCCCTGTACTGCTGATAAAACTTTCCCTGTTATATTCCACTGGGAGCTGCTAGCAGTGCTGTGTGACATCCAGAGAGCAGGCAAGCACTCAGGTGAGTTTAAAGCTTCGCTTTGTGGTTAGGAGCATTTTCAAATCAAATAAGTAGTTTCTAGGTGATGCTAAGCCAAACTGAAAGAGATTACTCCATCAGGGAAGCTTTGTGTTCTGCTTTCCTCTACTTGATGACGTGGAGTCTTTCTAGCAGGTGGTCTCAAAGCAAACTCTGAGGAAAAAATGAGCAAGGATTCTGATTTTGGTCACTTCTTTTGGCTTCGTTTTACCTCTAACACAAACAAAAAATGCTTGTGAAGGATCAGGCATGGCCATGGCAGTGGCCCAGGCACAGGGCACAGCTGTCCCACATGACTTGTTTGGAGCCGTGTGCCTGTGCCAGCCCCTCATAGGTATGGTGGCTGTGTCTGCCCTCGGTCTGCCAGGGATGTTTTTAATAGCATGCTCATTATACAGAAATATTTTCATTTGACAGACAATTTAAATGATCCCATAAAAGCTGCAATTACCATCAGGACAAATCCAGCTCTGATTGACTCCCACGTTAGCTCCCAAAGTTTGACTCCCAAGTAAGAGACAAGATTTTACTCTTTCTTCTTTTTTGTTACATAAGCTCTTTCACCAATATCTGTCTCCCATGTTAATACACTGAAGAACATCTCAAAATCCTGCTGTCTTAATCTACCCCAAAACCTACTTCTGAAATAAGAAGCACTATTATCTTCACTTTACCAAGGAGGGACTGTAGAACAGAGAAAACCACCTCTTTGTCTAAAACAAGACAGGTAGGCAACCTCTAGAGAAGCAGGGAGAGGAAAGTAGGTCTTACATAGAATTCTCTTTCTGAAGGTCCAGCAGTCCTAAAGAAAACATCTTTTTGCTGCCTAAATGGGTCAGGAAGGGAAGCCTGATGTCAAAACACTACTAAAAGGGCAACTTGGAAATTAGGACATTTGGTTACGCAGCCAATTCTGAAAACATTTCCTTTTGCCAATTCTTTTGTTTTGTCTTGTTACTCTGTATGTCAGTAGCTTTTTTGCATAGCTTGCTGCTCATATAGCCTGTTTGTAAGTGTTTCTTGTGATTCAGGGAAGAAGTCATTTATTTGGATCATCTGTTCACCTGGTCACCAAATGCAGCAGATCCTCTTGGTCACCTCAGACAAGTTGGCTTTTGAGCTCAGCTGGACACCTGGAGGCACCTAGGCTACCCCAGAAAGGTTCTCCACAGGTTGGGTGTTTCCAGTTTCTGAACGTGTAAGGATAGGTAGAAATTTCACATCTCAAATTAGTTATTGGTGCTTTTCTCAGAGCTAAAACATATTACCAACATTTTGCCGGTATGTGCTAGTGCTCTTTAATGACAGTAATGATGTAATAACTGTTAACATTATTTATCTTAGAAGACTGCAAAGTGTCTCACCACACACATCCTATCGGCATTAATCAGGGAAGAGGCCTAATCCCAACACAAACATGTCAGGGGAATGGCCAGGGTGGAGGTGTAGCTGGAGATTAAAAGGAAAGGCTGCTCCTTTTTAGGAAGGAAAGGAAGGTCTCCAGACTCTTGCCCCTGCATGGGGTGGCCTCTGTGCTAGGATTGGGTTTGCTCCACTCCCCACACCTGAGCAAGACTCCGCTCACTTCACTTCAGGTGTGTTTGGAGAAGCCTAGGCTGGAACCCTCAGCCTGGTCTCCTGTTATAGTTAATGGCAGCACGGAGGGAAATGTAATTCAGCTCATCCAAAACACAAAAAATTTTTTCTTTGTATATTGCATAGGAGATATATGACATAAATGCTTCTTCTCTGGATCTGGAAGCTGAATACTGGTAGTTAGAAAAGAAGAACCTGCATTTTTTTTTGCCTGACTACCGTGAAGGAAGCACCTAGCAAATGCAAGAGATGGAGCTTTCAAACCAGTCAATCTGGATCAAGTCTCAGTGGAAATATTCTTACACAATTTTTTTTATATGTGGTTTAGTCCAAGAGATTTTGAAGTAGATCATTTTTGTTTCAAAAGAGAAAGCAGGTAAAACCCACAAATAAAAATAAAAAATCCCAAGTCTTACGCAGATCCTAATTTTCTCCTGAATTTCTTGTCTGAAAACTTCTATTGCTTTTTCCCATTATGAAATGTAACATTAGACCCCTCACCATAGAGTCCTCTTTCCTTCTGCAGAATAAAGGAACAGCAAAATTTGTATGGATAATGTTACTAGCTGTGAAAATTAACAGCTTCATTAAGTTTTCATTAAAGGCAGGGCTAATGAGATACTTTTGGACTACTGATCTATTTCTGCCACTGTGGTGTTGGAGACAGTTTCAAAATGGACACCTGGGCTATCCTGTTTCTTTTTGCTGTTTATATCCTAACAGTTCCAGCATCTGATTAACATTTGCTTTATATGAAACAGATCACCATTTTTTCAATCAGAAACTTTCCAGGAGGGGGATGTCCTTAGTGTCACTAAGCTCCACTACTGGAGCTTATTAGCTTGTCATTTGGAAAGGAGCTGATGGTTGAGCCAGCCGGCAGTGCAGCACAGCATTTGCTGAGAACAACTCTATTTGTGTATTCCTGGCTTCACATCCCTGGTGGATGCTGCAGGGCTTGCTGGAATAAGGGAGGAAAGCTCACGCTGGTTGTACAAAAATTTGGAGTTGATATATTGTGCTTGAATAAGATTGCATTAGTTAGCCATCCTCCTAGGAGAAAAGACAGGTCTTGATGAATGGGACCTACCCAATGGCATCAACCTTTCCCATGCGATGGAAGCTTCATGGGCCATCCTGCTTTGCCTTGGCACACAGCCAGCACTGAAAGCAATTGCTCACAGCATGAGTGCAAAGGTGATATGAGTCAGGGGATTCAAGTGAAACCACTTGTTAAATTCTCTATGACCTTTTCCTTAATTTGCAACAGGGAAGTTGCATTGCCTTGGGAAGACTAGAAGATGACAAGGCTATGTCTTTCTTTAGGTATTAGTTGTTCTGCTTTTTTAACATTTTGAAAAATATAGTGCAGTGTTTCCATGAGCATATTCATGGTCACTTTCCCAATGAGACACATTTTATTAGAGAAATCTGATATAAATTAACATAGACCTGCCATTTGGTAGGTTTGCTAAACAACAAAGCCGGGGAGTGATAAGATGTTCTAAATAAAACAAAAATAGAGAGAAATTGCCATTCCTTTTTCATATTTCTGTTACAACTGAAAATGAAAATGGGTTTTGAGGACTGCCTGTTTTCAGAGTGTGATGTTCTGATTTCTGGTCAGAATACGATCACGCCTGAACTCAGCATCATGCACAAGTCTGTGCAGGCACCCAGCACTGAGTGCTCAGGAACACGACAGATGCCTCACAAGAAGACAGACTCCTTGTCCTTACACAATGGCTTCTGCCTTTTCTTAAGAAAATCATTTCTCATTGTTGGCTTTTGGAAATAAAGCAGATGTCCCAACAACTTCTCCAGATTTATCAAAATTGGGGTGATAAATTTCCCAGTGACATTTAGATATTTTAAAAGAAAACGAATGTTTCAGGACACGATAAGAAGAAAACCATGACACTGCCACCTGGTGGATTCCGAGATAATATCTACATCATATCATACCGTCATTATTTGGGTATTGGCATAAATGTGTATGGCACGTCGTGCTCAACTATTAGCTCATTTCTTTCCCACAGAAAATATAGCATATAAAAATATAGATTTTTGTAAACTAAGACATTCAGTTTAGCTAACGATAGGAATCCTGTTATGATTTGTGTAAGCACCTGCATAGGTTAAGCTCTTAACACATTCTGTTTTAAAGCACGTTAGCAGTGCTTTAAAAGCAATATTAGTCTAAATGCACTACTCACTCAGTTCCACTATACCATTCCTGAAAGCTAATGCTATCTTGAGAAGTACTGATCCTTGTAAATTGTGCTTGGGAATAAATTTGAAGTTCGTTGAAGGCTGTTAATACAAGGATTAAAGGACTTGTCCACGTGTAGTTGTATGTTGTAATTTAAACTGAATTCCATAACTCACCTCTAAGAAAGTCTGTGATATATGCATCTTTCAAATCTATTCTGCTCTGGTTTGTTGATGTACAAATAATACGGACCAAGAAATTCCCTATTGTATTGGAGTGAGTGAATTGAGAAAAAGGAAAAAAACCCAGAGCAACATCCTTTTTCCTGAAGGATCTGAACCATTTCATCCGCACATCATCAGTTACTAACAAAGAACCATAGGACAAGAAAAATCCACAAAATATATTATAGCAACTTCAGTGTCCTCCTTGTGTTTTGAGTTTGCAGAGAACCGTACCAGGATGTCAAAATCCTGTACCTGTAGGAGCCTGTGTTTGAAGGAGTGCTTCTCACAGAACACTGATGCGATGCAATGTGAAGCACGAGCCCATTCTGAAATCAGCTGTACCAAGACAGTGATATCAATATTTGTATCAAGACAGCTCGCCTTATAGAGGAATGAAAAAATAGCCCTTTTGCCTGTTCCAAAATGAGATATGGAGGCATTTGTGAAAAGAAAACTGTTGATCTGCACAACGATGAACCAGAAGCTAAGCATAGGGCCTTAAAACCCTTAAATAAACAATTCCTTAAGACTTGTTTAGTACTAAAATGGGAAAACAGACTCCATCACTGGCATAAAATCCATTGTGGTTCATATTTAAGACTAGACAGTGATTCATACTGTTTCACTAGACTCAGCATGCTGCAAAAGGCACTCGAAATAATTAACACATAGAATTAAACTACTTAGATTTCACATCATCAAACATTTAACTTTCCGTAATTCCCTCTGCAGCTGTGATTTATTTGCATTTATTATTTTGCCTATTTACCACTTCTCTGTTGCTTTTTAAGTTGCTCATACTTCCTTCTTCTGTAAGTCTGAACACTGGCTCATTGTTTTTGTTTTTAGCTCTTGCATCTTACTCATGCTCACACTTCTGATGGCTAGTTAAAAAAATTCATTGCATCAAATATGGTCCTCAAATTGCTGAAAAGAGTTTTCTGTTTATTTATTTTAATCATTGCTGTAGCCTTACTTGGTATTCATAACATGCTTACTCATTACTGCAGTTTGATTGTTTAATACTGGCAAGAATGTCTCTAAATATTTTTTTTCTATTTTGCTCACAAAAAATATTCATTTTGTTTTGATTAGGTTTAAGAAAAAACACACATGAAGAGGAAGTCTCATTATATCTGAAAGCTTGTATCAAGAAATATAGATCAGAGTCCTCAATATGACAAAGTCAGTGAATTTGTGGAGACAAAGACCCAACAGATAACTTGAGAAAAATGGACGTATGAAATATTAAAAAAAACCAGTCGATAAAAATGCACATTGAAGGTAATGTTACACTGCAAAATCTCAGACAGTATTTATAAACAGAGCAATGAAAGAGAGATCCAGAGAGACACTGATTACGTATGTTAAAAAAGACTGTATTGGGTCAGGACAAAAATCCAGAAAACCTGTCAAAATCTGACAATCATCCAGAGCATATGTTTGGGGAAGAAGCATACGGACAAGGCAAACAAGCAAGAATGTTTTCCCTAGTTTTCCTGCCCAGACTTCCTGAGCCATCTGTTGATTCCCCAGGCATTTGTTCCTGATGGATGCTTTTTCCATGACTTTTTCTTATCTCTCTCTGTATTTTTGACACTTCTTGCCATCAAAGTGTCCTCTGTCGATGAGTTCTACTGTTTAACTAGAATCTACGTGAAAAAAGCCCATATTCTCCTGTTTTAATCCCTTTGCCTCTTTATTTCATTTGATCTTTTCTCATTCCTTCATTCTGAGAAATAATGAACAACCCTCTTCATATTTTTTTTTTAATATATTTACACTTATTTGTGCTGCTTCTATTTTGCCCTCATTGTCCTTTCTCTAAGCTGGTAAATCCCAGCTGACTTAGACTCTTTTTTGAACATCATCCTTGTCATTATATTCAAAACCTCTTCTACAAAACTATTCTACTGTGTTTTAGTGACAGTCCCAGAAATCCTTGACAACAAGTATTTTCAGAACTAATAAGCTTTCCTCAGTGATACAATATTTCACATTTCAAGGACATACAGGTTACCCTTAGAGGATGTTTTTATTTCAGTTTCAGAGAAAGAGTTGGTCTCTCAGGTCTCAGTACACAAATTAATGCATGCTGAGTGTGAACTGCACTCTCACATGTGCGTAATTGTTTCTTCATTGTTTTTACAATTTGTTGCATGGATCTGGCTGCATAATTCCTTGCCCTGTGCTTTCTCAGTCAATTTGGGGAGAATCTGTTTATCCCTCAAGGGAAATTATGGGAAAGTACTGGCAGACTACCAGCTTTTCTTGAATTAGTCAGCACCTTCACTGCAAAATACCAGTGTGAAGAAAACAGGGGTTTAAATGTAGCCTGCAGTGGGATAATTTATTTACTCTCACGGTACCACCACAGCAGGGTAAAAAATCTTTTGTTTTTTTGTTTGTATGTGTATAGCAGAGCTATCATTTGGGTAAGAGTTTGGTTTATTCTGCTGTGTGTTCACAGAGTATTTTGGCAAAGATTTTTGCAAAGTTTTTGAAAATGCTGCTGTTATTACTCTTGATATTTGGTGCTTGGTACTTGTCAGATTGGGAACAGTAACAAGGTTGTCCAGAGAACACTTGTTCACTTGTTATAAAACATGAAGTAAAGACAGAAAGAGCTGGTCAAAATCACCATTCACAGCCAGGATCTCAGGAGAAAGCGAATGCTTGGGTCTTCCTTCTGTTGACACTCACCAGTGCTGTTAAGCTGCCATAGACCCCCAATTCTGTTGATGAGCTGTTTTTCATAGAGCTCATCACCTCAGAATTCAAAACATAAAGCTCAACATTACAGCTTCAGCTGTAATTGCTGAAAATGAGATTCACCTCACCTAATTTTAAGAGTGTGAAAGCCTGGTGTGTAATGTAAACTAGTGAAATCCTATCAGTAGTCAGCGAAAGATGAATGGATCCATCTTGAGAGCACCCACTCTGTCCATTTTAGATTTCACTTTCCTTGTGCCCTCAGCAGCTCATACGACAGCTGTATTGTTGACATTTTAGAAAGAGTTGTTGCCAGTTTAATTCCATCATGAGTGCTACTATAGAATAATATTCAGAAAGAAAACAATGTTATTTTAAAGGGACAGGGGTGCTTCCACAAAGGAAAAGCCTAAGGGAAAACCTGAGACAACGCTGCCAGTCACATTATTCTTCTCAAGACACCTGGAGTCAGCTCTTTACTGTGCTCCTGAGCTGATCTACACAATTCAGGAGTGGGAGGACAGTCATAACTCAGTCTTAAAAAAGGTCTAAGCAAAAAAGATGTAAATTAAAATGGTAAGTCAGCAGCGATTCTCAGAGAGCAGATATTAAACATAGTGCTTGGCTCTTACTGTCCTGCAGCTTCAGCCTTCTCTCAGCATTTTTCAGAATCAGAGCTTACTTCCCAGAGGCAAGGTGTGTGAACGTTTGGGCATGTGCACTAAGTTCAGAGGCAGGATGAGGTGAGGTGCAGTGAGAAGCATCCCCATAAAGCTCCAGCTCTTTGCCTTCCTTACCTTCCCCTGGGGCACACCTTACCCACCAGCCAGTAGGCAGGGACTGGAATACTCAGAAGCTGTGTGGCTATGCTTTAGGCTGGGGCTTTGTGAGGGCTCTGTACAGCTGACCTTGCCTCAAGACATCTGCTCTCAGTGTCCAGCACTGCTAGACAGAAAGTAGCTGGTGAATGCAGTGCTTCACATAATCTGAAGAAACTGCCATCCTACTTCAGGCCCTGGAAAGATGCTATAAAAGTCTGTTTGGAGGCAGGCTGACACCATAAATTCCAGAAAAAAAAGATATGGAGTAAAATTACAGAAAGAAACTAACAAAATAAATACAAGCCTGCAGGCAAAAGTGAAAGTGAAAACCAAGTGAAATAAATTAGATTTGAATCTTAAAACTGTAAGTGACTATTTTAAGAGATGCAATGATTCTGATGAAACAGTGAGGGCTTCTATGATTAGACAACCATATAAGTTGTTTGTTGCAGGGCTTGATAACCATTTTTTCTTTTTATGTTGGGGATAACTAGGCTTTAAACAACAGTATTTTGGAGAAATCTCAGAGTTTAAAATCATTTTGGAAGTGGATTAGAAAAAGATTTCAACATCTTGCTTGTTTACCACAGGCAAGTCTTCTCAGTTTAACAAGAAATTTTTTTTCCTTTTTCTTTGAAACAACACCAAGAGGCCTGCACACAGGTATTCCTTTAAAGGTTCACAAAGGATGTTGTAAGACATTGTTTGAGACCAGAAGTAGCACTTTCATCGTGTTTACATGCCAGTGTTTCTCTGCTTGAAATCATCTTTATGCTTTGATCTCCAAATCTATAAACATATACTTGTTTCTCTGATGGAATTAATTTCACTGGATCATTGCTTATGCAATCTGGTTTTGTTTGAATATGAAGGCTAGAGGAGCTGTCATTAAGTACATAATCAAATCCAGCAATTATTTTCTGTTGGCTATTTGTATAACTAATGTTCTGATTACTTTTCAGCTGTAAGGATGCAACTATGTTCACAGATAAGATTTGTCTGCTGTTGTTTATCCTATCTTCACTGAAGCACTGTTTTTGTTACTGTGAGAAATGCGAGAGAGGAGCACATTATAGCATTCATAGCATTAAAAAAGTAAGAGATTTGAGTTATTTATAGCTTTGAAACAAGGAAGGGTTGTTTCAAATTTTACTCCCTGAAGCAATGTCACTGTAAGTATGATTTTTTCTTTCTTTCTGAAGAACATAATTACATTCTCTGTAATACTGTTGCACTGATGACCTGCAGTGCTCAGGCAGAACTATGCCTTAGAGCAGAGGGGTGTCCCATCTGGAAGTGCTCAAGGGAGATGTGAGAAAGTACAAGGTGTGACTGGTTTTGTGGTATGGACACACTCACTGGGAACTGGGCTCTTGAAATAGTTTTGGAAAGCAGCAGTTGGTAGATAGTTATACCCAGGATTGAACCTTTTCATGCTTAAACAATTCTATGATTAGTGTTCTCAGCAATAAGGAACTGCTGTTCTTGTAATAAGTTTCATTATGAACTTTGAAATGAGTAGGAACCATAAGGATTTTGACTTGGTATAGCTCATCTTCTTAGTTCTGTTGTCGTCAGTATTCAGCATAATTAAGTTAAAATAAGTTTGGAACATCCCTTGGGTCTAGAACCACTTCCACTGAGGACAATGGATATGTGCCCTGTGCTTTAACATCACCAAGACACTCAGAATTAATGTATCCCCCTTTCTCAGGAATTATTATTATTATTATTATTATTTAATGTAACCACATACATATAAAAGGAGTTTTAGGAGGACAGCACAGTTTGATTTTATACTGTGATAGTAGATATTTCAGTGCTGCACCCAAGAGTAAACATTTTTGTGTTTTTACACAGACCTTCTGTTTTTTCTGGCATGTCTCTGCTTGCTTGGATAATTCTCAAGAGAAAGGATAAGACAGTAGTCAACCATATCATCAGAAAGAAGCAGATTGCAGGTTGTCCTCCAGAGAGGACCTGGCATGGGAGCTGGCAGAGATCTGACCATCAGGTCCAACCTGTATTGCTACCTTCCAGGTTGTCTCATCCCTGGTTCCCTGACTTCTTGACTGCCACTCTGAACTTCTCAGAACATTCAAGACAACATTACACACAATATGCACTCACTGCTTCCTTGCTTTCTCATGGACATCCAGCACCAAATGGGTGGAGATATCAGGCCCATCATACCCACTCTCCAGAAGTGGCCAGCCTGCTTGGTAAGGGGTGTGATACACCACTAAGGCATCTCCTTGTGTAGGGTAGGCTGGAGCCAGTTGACTTCCTAGTTTGAGATGGTTTGAATTTCCTGCTCTAATCTCTACCTACAAAGAACATGTCCTGAATGTACGGAAGTGAAATGAAATGGAATAGTGTAGTTGCTCAACTACACTACGTAGGAAACACATAGAGTAATAAGAGTTTACACTCTGAAGCTAAGAACTGGCTGAGAGATTGATAAAAATTACCACAACATATTCCTGTTGTTTTCAGTCAAGACGAATTCTTCTGCTTATTCATAATCTATTTTAAAATGCACCTTTACTTTCCTTCTCCTACCAGTTTCATTCAAATGTAAATCTATTGACTTTAGCAGAGTTCTGATATTTGTCTCATTTCCTCAGTGTATTTTCCAGTCTTATGCATGACTTTTCCTCCTGAACCCAACAAAGAAAAACCCACCAAGGTCTATGATATACAAACTGAAGCACCTTCAAATTGCTGGAGGCTGAGGGGAATTACTGCACACTGACTTTGGTTTAGTCCCTTTCATAGGCCTCTGCTGTCAGATGGAACATTGAACTGGGTGTACCCATCTATATGCATAGGGAATTATTTATTGTACTCTTCTGATTGCTACTCTACAGTTAAAGTATTGGAATCCTCATTTAAGGGGACTAATACACTGAGCTATTTTTAGAGTTCAGAAATAAAAACACAAATAAAAAAATTCAGCATGATTAATAAAATTGTTTGTTGATTTTTTAAAAAAAGACTGATGACCAAGACAAAAAAAAAAAAAAAATTGTGAAAAAAACAGCCATGTTTCTCTACTCTACAATGACAAATAGCTAAACACAAAAAAGAAGAATGGTCAGTCTTTTACATATAAAAAGAGAGTTCCTACTGAATTTATCATAGCAATACTCCTGTAGTGAGCCAGAAATCATAGAGGCATTTACGATTAGAAAATCACATAAGAAATTTTGCTTCTGGAAAGAGAATGGTTAAGGTTGCTGGGAAAACAAAGAAGAAAGCTTGTATTCATACTGTGCTACAATAGCCTTGGATGAACACTTGGATCTTCAGTTTTAGTAGAGTCAAATACTACAGTGCTCAGAAGCAGAAATACAAATACTTGCACTTAGAATTAATGCTTTTATTCTTGTATCACTGCATATCTGCTGGTACATTTTTGAGTACAGAATCAGAAGCGAGATAAACCTGGCAGTTTAGGATGCTAAAAGAAAGAAAAGTACAACTTCATGGTACTGTCTGATGTCTGAAAGCCTAGAAAGCTTGGTGATGACAAGAGCTGGGATCACCCCATCTCATTTCTCATGAACAATTTAGAGATTTCCTTCTCTTTTTTTTGGAGGGTAGTGAAGGCGGAACCTGTGGATCACTGTGATTGAAAGTATACTCAGATGGGGAAGAAGCAACAGAGCCTTTCTTTAGATGAGCCAGCAATGTAGTTGTTAGAGTAGCAGGGGCAGAGATTGCCTGGGAAAATACTGTTGGCAACAGAATGTTGATCTGGTTGCATGTGGCTTGCTGCTTTACTTCAGTTTACAGAAAAGAACCACTGTCATCACAGATAGCTGCAGATAGGTGTTTAAAATGAAAATTAATAAGGCATCCACATTAATGGCGTATTCCAGAGTCTTTAGACAGCATGGTTTCTGTAGCATTTTCAATTATCTTGTCAGTCCTCAATGATGGGCAAGGACCACAACATTCTGGTACCAGGTATGGAGCAATGCTACTCTTTAAGTGAAAGATGTGTGCTCAAATGTTGAGTGTTGCCAAAATCTAGGTGGTTCTGGTATTCTCATCTGCAGAAATGTGGAAAGGCAGGATTGTTTTAAAATGTATCTCCAAATTTAAATGGTTTGAGGGATATTAATTCAGGAGTCAGTTAAACTCAGTCCTTCTTGTGAAGGTAGTTATTGGAGTCAGAGCTTTCCCACACAGCAGAAATCAGATTAAGCATCTTGCTACTTGGTCTTTGTGCATGCCTATTTCACATAGTGCAAAATGTCCTTGCAGTTGTATCCATTTGGTTGTGGCCACCAAATGATGAATAATAGCTATATGGCTGCCTGCTTGGCCTTTGGCTGTTTTTCTAAGCCTACAAGACAAATTTGGCCATCACAGTGGAGGAGCAGCTACACCCAAGTAAACAGTCTGATTCAGAGTTTCTTTCCCTTGGCTAAATGAAATGTGCACAGGAGAGTCAGCAAACCCCAGTTTGAAGAACACAGGATTCAGAAGTAGCAGCCTATTGCAGAAAAACACTGCTTTGCTTAGGGAGGACTTTTTTCTTCTGAGCTGTAATAGCCTTTCTCAAAGCATGACATTTGTTCACCCTTTCAGGGCTGGCAATGATGAAGGTCCCGGTCTCCAAAGACGTTCTGAGCATTCCCATCATCCTGATGGCTGTGTCCTCTCCCAGGCCCAAAGAATTGTCCTGGGTGCACAGCACATCAGAGTCTCCCAGGGAACACTGTGCGACAGCCTACAAGCCGCCCCTTGTTGCCACTAGCCAGGGTTGAGGCTGCTGCTGCACTTCTGTGAAACAATGGGCTCAGCCATATTTCACTGTCAGCGTGGTGACAAATGTTGGCCTCCTGAGACTCCCAGACATATGTAACTTGGCTGGCACTCAATGGCAAAGGTCATGAGTTGTCGTCTTGCATCTCCAAGTTCAGTGAGATGGTTTTGTGCTGTGTTAGTCTCTCCGTATTAAGTTTCAGCAAAGAGAGGGTGGTGGAGGAGGAAAGAGATTCTTATCTGGAGTTAGGTGATGTTAAATGTTCTGAATAATAAGATAAGATTGTGTGTGCCAAACAGACTGTGTTTTCTGATAAGATGTCTCTGGTTCCCTCTGCCTCCCTGCCCTCCAGGACATGCATGCATGCACACACCCGCACATTTTAAGTGGTTTCAGGGCTCATTAAGTAAGCTGGGCTGATAGCTGTAGAAAATGTCATTCGTTCTCAGTGGGGCAGTGAATCCATGTTCTGTGCATTTTTGGTAGTCTCAAAAAGTAGCTAAAGTAAGTGAAAATTCACTTTCCATAGTCGATCTTTTTATTTTCAGCTTGGACTTTCTGAAGTCTGACTGAGCAGCACATATTGTCTGGGCATAAGCCCAGAGCTTACACCACAGTGTAAGCTGCAGCAGCTCAATTTGCTTTCAAAGCTCCTATTGAATTTCTGAAGAGGTGTGTGAATTTTTTTGGGAACAGGCATGTATGGATGCACACAATATCTCCCTGGCCTCCATCTGAAAGTCTGGACCAAATCTGAATCATGTTGGAAAATATGATGTGAAGACATAATTGTGCAGGGGTCTCCATATGGACTCAGCTCCTGGAGAAGCCAGGAGGAAGACTGATTTTACACATTCTGCCCAAGGCCAAGTCCACCCTCACTTAGCTGCTCCTAAAAGAAAGAAAACATCCTCCTCAGTAAAGTGGCATTTTGAATGTTTCTCTCCATACCCTCTCACTTCCCTGACTGCTGTCACTGTTAACAATATGTATATTGGATCTATAGTAGTTTACCAGGCAGAATGGCTGTGAGCTCTAGAAAGCAAACATATGACAGAGGTGGAAATGCCATGGAAATCACAGGAAGATGACAGAATCACAGAATGTGCTGGGTTGAAAAGAACCACAATCATCATCTAGTCTCAACCCCCTTCTATATGCAGGGTCGCCAACCCCAGGCCAGGCTGCCCAGAGCACATCCAGCCTGGCCTTGAATGCCTCCAGGGATGGGGCATCCACAACCGCCCTGGGCAACCTGTTCCAGTGCGTCACCACCCTCTGAGTGGAAAACTTCCTCCTAATATCTAACCTAAACCTCCCCTGTCTCAGTTTAAAACCATTCCCCCTTGTCCTATCACTATCCAGCTTTGTAAACAGCCATTCCCCCTCCTGCTTATAAGCTCCCTTCAAGTACTGGAAGGCCACAATGAGGTCTTCCCAGAGCCTTCTCTTCTCCAAGCTAAACAAGCTCAGTTCCCTCAACCTTTCCTCACAGGAGAGGTGCTCCAGCCCTCTGATTATCTTAGTGGCCCTCCTCTGGACCTGCTCCAAGAGCTCCACATCCTTCCTGTACTGGGGGCCCCAGGCCTGGACACAGTACTCCAGATGAGCCTCACAAGAGCCAAGTAGAGGGGGACAATCACCTCCCTCTCCCTGCTGGCCACTCCTTTTTTAATGCAGCCCAGAACACAGTTGGCCTTCCAGGCTGCAAGTGCACACTGCAGGCTCATGTCCAGCTTCTTGTCCACCAGGACCCCCAAGTCCTTCTCTGCAGGGCTGCTCTCAAGGAGATCTTCCCCCAGGTTGTATAAATAGCTGGGATTGCCCCGACCCAAGTGCAGCACCCTGCACTTAGCCTTATTGAACCTCATTAGGTTTCCATGGGCCCACTTCTCCAGCCTGTCCAGGTTCCTCTGGATGGCTTACCATCTTTCCAATGTCTTGACAGCACTGCTCAGCTTGGTGTCATCTGCAAACTTGCTGAGGGTGCACTCGATGCCAGCATCTATGTCACTGATGAAGATGCTGACGAGAACCGGTCCCAAGACCGACCCCTGAGGAACACTGCTTATGACCCACCTCCACCCTGACACAGAAACATTGATCACAACCCTTTGACTGCATCCAGCCAGCCAATTCCTAATCCATCGAATATCCTTCAAATCCACACCACTCCAATTTATAGAGAAGGATGTGGTGAGGGACCGTATTGTAGGCCTTACAGAAGTCCAGATAGATGACATCCATCGCCCTTCCCTCGTCCACCAAAGCCGTCACTCCATCATAGAAGGCCACCAGATTGGTCAGGCATGATCTGCCCTTGGTGAAGCCATGCTGGCTGTCTTGAATCACCTCTTTGTCTTGTATGTGCCTTAACATAGTTTCTAGGAGGATCTGCTCCATGGTCTTCCCAGGCACAGATTGAAGCTCACCGGCCTGTAGTTCTCTAGGTCTTCCTTTCTCCCTTTCTTAAAAATAGGAGTAATGTTCCCCTTTTTCCAATCACTGGGGACTTTACTGGACAGCCCTGATTTTTCAAATATGATGAAGAGTGGCTTGGCAAGCACATCAGCCATCTCTTTCAGAACCCTAGGATGGATATCATCTGGCCCCATGGACTTATACACGTTCAATTCCATGAGGAAGTCTTGGACTTGTTCCACTGTTACAGTGGGACAGAAACCACTCCCTACACCCTCACCTAGAGGCTCAGGGTCTTGGCAGGGGAAGATCGTTCAGTTGAGAGATGTTTTAAAGAGTGCCACCACTTGAGAGTGCTGCCAGGCTTAGAGGACCATGGCTTGACTTTCAAAATTCATTACAAGCCAGTAGAACTGCTGTCAGTAAAAGCTAGCAAAAATATCTAGGGATGAACTTGCCATCACTCTTTCTGGAGAGATACCTTCTATAGCTGAATATAAGGACTGTCCTCTGTGCCATACTCTCTGCAGAAGAAAACCTTGTAAACTGTAGAGGAACTGTGTGGATTGATAATCTGAGCATGGTTCTTACAGGATGTGGGTACCAGGTCCAAGCAAGGAGGCTGTGTGCTGCCTTCCAGTGGAGGTGTTTGCTGATGGCTGCCACCCGTGATGAGGAGACGTTGTCTCTTGTGCAGTTTCATAGCAGCTTACTTCTCACACATACACCTGACAATTGACTTCATTGCTCTGATCCCTGGTGATGAAAAAGCAAGATGGGATGTGGGGCTGTGACAGGGCTGTGAGTGAAGCTATGCTTCCTGTGGCTGCTGCTGTCCCACTCCATTATCCAGATAGTGGCTGGTTGTGTTAGGTGATGAAAGGGCCATACTCAACAAAAACTGGGGAAGAAGGGAAAAAGTGAAAACATCCACCCAGATTCCCTTCTACGCCTGATTTTCCAGAGCAAATACTTTCTGAGTGCAAATTAATGTATGCTAGGCATGACAGCATGTCACCCCTTGCCCTTCTTCGAGCTCATACTTGTCTGTGAATCACTGAACTGTTAGATGGAAAGCCACGTGTGCTGAACAGCCCCTGTGCCCAGGGCTGTGAGCTGGTGCACAAGGGCAGAGCTCTGCAGGGTGCAGGAGAGGACTTGAGGTCCTGGTGAGCCACGTCTGGCAGTACTTCTCTGTGAGCCCTCTGGTGAGAGACACTGAGCTCAAATAAGAGCAGCTTTTTCTCTTGGTATTTGCACCTGGTATTGATGTACCCTTAAGGAAATAAATACAATTTTGAAAGTCTCCATATGTGCATGACCAGGGGTGCAATGGGAGCTGAGGGGGAAGTACATTCTCTGCCCTCCCAGCAAAGCCAGTGTCCACAGCCTTGCCCAGGGCAAGCTTACAATAAAAGGAAAGAGAATACTCTTGAAACCTGGGCCATAATTATTATTTATTTCAACAGCAATTTGCCTTATTATGGTGCACAGCATTTGTTACCCAGGCAACAGCTTTCTGTAGAGGCCTGGCTCAAATTAAAGTCAATCGAGCAAGATCTGAAGTCAATATTGGCATTATATTTTAAAACCAAGATACAAGGGAGTCGGCAATTTCACCTAACCATTGTATTTTTTATTGTTGACTTAGGCAGACACAAGGAGCTGTGATGGTCTGTGTCCACGTAATACTTTTCTGTGTTGTGCCTGGTCAATCTGCTCTACGCACATTTGCAAATAAAGTGAATTTTCCAGAATCCTGCTCTTGCCTGAGGCAGTAGGTGTGAGCGTGGCTGAGTGACGTGTTGCACACTGTGAAGAATCACTCTCCCAGTGCCTGACCCGCTGTGCAGACCACACATCCTCACACAGGCCTGGTCTCCTGTGAAAGAGATGGAGCGTAACATATCTTCTAAGGTCCAAGGCAGAATGAAAGCAAAGCAATAGAGCTAAGCACCATGAGCTATAAATATATTATTCTCTTCATGAATTCGGCATAAAAATGCAACACAGGTAAACACAGGGAGCTTGGAAAATAAATTTTTGGGGGCTAAGCTCTTTTTTCATACCTTCTCTCATTTGCTTCTTGTTGGGTTTTTTTGTTTGTTTGTTTGTTCTGTAAGTATAGAGCTTTTGTCAAAAATATCTACCTTGAAAGACTGAAAGGGTATAGAAAAAGTAATAGGAAGTTTGTAGTGAATGACAACGTAGTACAGCTCAAATATTCCTGCCAGACAGTAATCCTTTAATGGGACATTTTTCCTGCAGATTGTAGACCTATTTTATAGATTTGACTGGCTATGAGAGGCTTTCCTCTTTGGACGGGGCTTTTCCTCCTGGCAAGACACTATCTCTGTTATCTGACCCTTTCTTAAGGCCCTCAGCTGGCCCTTCTGCACCAGGGGCTGATGGAGCATTGGGCTTGAGGTAGCAATGACAGATGTGCTCCCAGCTGCTTTGTGGCTGCCTGTCTGTCCCTGCTGTGTCTGTCCGCAGCTCTCTGCAGACAGCGGTGCTCAGGCAGGGTGCCAGCTGCTGGGGCTGGATCCAGCTCTGCGTGCTGCTTTTACAACTATCACCCACCTTCTGGTGGTGCTGCTCAAGGCTGCACCATTTCCTGTCATCCTACCCCTCACAGAATCTCTGAGTGCTGAAGAGAATGGTTCTTAATGTTAGAGCCATTGGGTAGCAAATATTTTGCTGGAAAAGCTTCACTACGATGCTGCAACATGACCGTAAGATAGTGCCCGCTTTCTGACAGACTTCACAAGTTCACAGCTGCCAATAAACTGATGGCAGTAAACAACTACAAGCTGCCCAGTGCTGAGGAACAAGGGCATTTTAATAATCTTAAAAGTACCTCATCTGGCTGTGTCTCACACATTTGGGTCTTCAAACTTGTGCTTTGGGAAGTTGCTTCAGTTCGTGCCGAAAAAGTGTGATGCCTTCCTTGCTAACATGCACCTTGTCTGTAATGTTTAGTACTTACTAATAACACCATCAGTTACATGTAGGAAGGACTGCTCCATCTCGTGCAGATGGAGAATGAGGTATGCATGTTGAATAATTTGCTTGGAAAAGGAAAGGAGTTTTACTCGGCTTTGGCAAAAATAAGCAATTATTTGTTGCTGAGTTTTCCATGAAACTTCCTGATTTCATACTTCACAAGGTCTTAGGAGGTGCAGGGTTTTGGAGGTAACAGGTTTTGGACGAAGTGTTATCACTGGCATTTGTGGCTGTTAATGATTAGCAAAAGCTCTTTTCTTCCGAGAACATCCTGGCCATGCCCCAATTTCATAACATGCAAATTCCTCACTTCAGTTTTAATAAGCTATTGAACTGTGTTTGCCACTGGACTGTTGTTATTGGAGCTGCTCGGAAATTATTTTTCTTAATGAAAATTCTGCTTTATGATGACAAATGAAGCTCATGTTTTCAATTGAAAATGGTTTTGTTTTGTTACCTCAAGTGTCTCATGAGACCAGTAGTCTGCATGCCTCATGCTCCAAACTCTTCAGTTGTGTGGGCTTCTTAAAAAAGCCGCTCCTCCCTTGGTGTGCTTTTCCCTTTTACTGACCTGCTGTGGGACTCATCGTATTATATCTTGCCCAGATAGGAAACCTGGGAAACAGAGGGGACTGGAGACAGCTACAGTTTTCATGAACCACCACGGGGACAATCCTGAGATGTTTCGGGTTTTAAGGAACAAAAAAAAAATAGAAAGATGATTTAGATTTCTGGTAATCTACGTTAAGGGGAAAAAAAAAATAAAAACAGCACAGCAGTAATCAGATTTCTGGTAATCTGTTTCTTGAAAAAACATTTAGTTTTGTCTGGTAAATGGCCAGTTCTCACACAAAAGAAATTAATTTTGACTGTAAGAAAACTGTGATAAAAAGACTTTGCATATCAATAATTGCTTTTCCTTTTCAGGGAGCCATGTTAATTCTGAGCTGGTCTATGCTGAGCCACAACAATGTCTGTAAGACTTATGCTTATGATATCATAAATGGCTGCACTTGAAATAAACATAAGCAGAGTGCCGAACACAGTGGAAATTAGAAGGTGAACTGACCACCTGCTTTTGTGTGCTCACTTCTGTTGTGTAATGAACCTGCAGGTTAACCACTTTGCTGATTAGTAATACTGAGCATTGTACACTGTCCACAGTTCCTTTCAGACAATTTCAGAGTGACTTTTTCAAGGCATATGGACCTAAAAATATTGCATGAGATGCTTGTTTTTCTTTTTTTAAACTTCCTTGGCACAATTTTACAGGGCTTGACATGACTGTCTCTTGAATAGCATCTGTTTTTTCTGCATTTGTTCTTACTGGTGTGATATGTTATTAGATATTGTTAAAAGAAATATGTTGTTATTTTTAACTCAGAGCCTGCAGTATTGCTTCAGCTGCCTTTCAGCAGCAGCAGGTTCTGGTGTTGCACTTCCAGTTGCCCTCCTCTCCCAGGTTCAATCCGTTCTTCAGGTTGCTCATGCTGCTGTTTGTACAAATAGTATGTTCTCCAGCATTCAAGCTCTGTATTGCAAGTCCCTAATTTGCCTGAGTTAAACTCTCTGGAGTTTTACAGCGCTGAGAAGAAAAAAATGGGGAGAAATTTTGTTCTATCCACACTGTGAATTTAAAATGCATTTGTGTACATTATACTCAGTTCCAGTTTTGTTTCATCGATGAGAATGAAAGATTTTCCACCTGTAACAAAACATCTTGTCAGGCCTCATGGCTTTATCTAAAATGCTTTATGCATTTCTGATCTCTGTCAAACGTGTTTTCAATGTCAGTTGAGCTGTTTGCTGAGGTACTCTCACTTCTTTCTGCCCCTCCTTTCTAATTCCCCAGCAGCAGAAGAGGAGTTCTTTGGTTAGTGGAAGCCAAGAGTAAAATTTTCAAGGTTTCAGGTCAACCAAGATCTGACTGATAGAGTTTAAGCATGTTAGTTGTATTTATCCTATAAACAAGCCATCATGCCTTCCATGATATCTCATAAGCCTTTTGTCTCTCTCTCCTGCTTCTTTGAGACTGATGGAGCAGACAACATTCACTGACTGACTCCTTTGATGTCAATGGGATGAAAGCTCTGGTTGAATTGGGCTCTTGAGATGACTTAGAATATTAGTTTCTGATTGCCTTAATAAAGCTACTGTAGCAAATCTACATCTTCCAGGATAATTTAAATACAGGAACTGTCTTTCTCATAGAGGTATTGTGTAATTATATTGTGCCCAGGAAAAATAGCCCTCTCATACCTTCAGGATATTTCTGGAAGCAGCTGCTTTACAATATTCATTTTGATTGCTTTTCAGATAGGTAAGCCCATTGGTTTATCTATCAGACAGTTGGTCTGGCTTCCTTTGTTATACATGACTACATCGTGTGTGATCTACCTTTCATTTAAGAAGCTAGAATTGGCTGGCTGAAGGTAAGCAAACTGGCATCCGTACTCTGAAACGTGAGCACAGGAACTCCAATGTTAGTTCCCACTTTTTCTCTCTCTTCACATGTGATCAAATCCCACATTCAAAGATGCTAATTGCTTTAAAGACCTAGATCTTTTCCTTCTGCATGGACAAGACAGGTTTGCTTTGTCCTGAATCCTGCAGGTATTCTGCACTTGCAGCCTGTTGGACAGCTGTGCTGCTGCTGTGTTGCTGTGAGCAGACACAGTTATGTGACCCCGAAGGTGCCTCAGTTGTTCTGTGGTAAAAAAAATTGGGATTAGGAAATAAACAGTTTATTATTTATTATTTATCTACTAAATAGTGCATGGCATTTTCTGAATAACAAAAAGACCCATGTATTTACTGTACAGACATAGTCTGGAGAACAGACAAACCTTTTGGACAGCACTCTTTTATAAGTCGTCTGTTCTGCCCAACATAGACAAGAATGCTGATTTTTGCTTTCCAAAGGATTGCAGTAACAGCAAACCTCTAGGCATTTTTCATGTTTATTTCATTGTCTCCAACCAATCACTAAAAAACTTCTTGAAGATTAAAATTAATCTATTTATGTTTAATTGGACTGTGTTTTAAAAATCTTGTGCTAATCTTTCAGCAGTGTCACCACTCCTGCCTGTCAAGCAGTGCTTCAACACCTTGCAGACTGCCTGGTAGCAACGAGGCCTGTTAGCTCTGCCTAAATGAAAAGCATAACTTCATTTACAGGTCAGAATAGTCTTTAGAGCAATCTGTCAGGCTGTGAGCAGAGGGCCCTGTGCTGCAGCCCTGCCACCATCCCCACAGCCAGCGGCAACGCCCAGAGGAGCTGCTCCTCAGGGAGGGTTTCTTGCTTGACACGTATGTAGGCATCCATGCTCTCTGCCTCTTCCTGTTTATTATAAAAATAAGTCTGAAAAGCCTTTCTACCCTACTTGCTGTAAAGCAGCAAAATGGGATAGCCACCCATGGTTCTGATTTATATAGAAATTCCGGATATAAGAGATTGCACAGCAGATTGTCACTGACCTGCTCCAATTTAAGCTTGGGTGGCAGACTATTCTTTTCCTTTTTCTTTTTTTTTTTTTTTTTTAATGTATGAACAACAAAAGGAGGAATATGGGATGAAATAAGAAGGCAGATGTGGAACTGAACTTTCTGTTATCAGCAGCTAATTCCTCCTTTTGCTTTATAACCTATGACGCCCAGCCTCCAATGGTTCTGAAGATGGACTTGCAGAACCATGGTGCCTGCCTTATATTTTGCCCTTTTGAATGTATTCATATTTAATCAGGATATAATTGCATATTTTCCCAGATGCTGCCTTGCTTGCAGCTGTGGCAGCAGTGTGTAAAAAGAGTCTTTGTAACTTCAATTAAATAAAGTACAAATGCAAAGGGTGCAGAAGCTGCTTGTTGAGGACAAGTGCATTCAAGATGAGAGTTGTGGTATTTTTCTGTGTTTACCCCTAATAATTTGCATAAATCACCCACCTTAGTTTATAAAATAGACAAATTGTTTAAGAGCACGTTTTTCCCCCTAAGGGCTGTGGACAAAATTCGTTAATGTTTAATAAACATTTTCAAGTGCTTTTGTAAGATCATCCTATTCATAGCGGGTCACACTACTGAGACCTACGGATAAGGTACCTTGTAATGAACAACTATCACTTTAGTATTACTCACTTTCAAGCACAGATATTTTGGTAGAGTATAAACAATGATGGCATTTTTACAATGAGCAATTTATTATTTTTTAATTTAATGAAATAAGCAAAGTATTATTTCAAACTGAAACAGCATTAATTCTACAGCAATGGCATTCATTTTTTTCCCTTGACAAATCAATCAAAATTCTGACACTGATAGCCAGAGATCTTGTAATTAAAATCTTACGACACATCCCAGCTCTGACTGCCTCCCCACCGCCCCATGATGTGAGTCTTTCCTATCAGTAAAGCCTGAATTTTCTTCTCTCCTCAGCCTTAGTTATGTGGGTTATTATCTATTTCTAAATACTCCCAAAATGGGCCAGATGCATCTGTATGGGTCAGCTGTTGAGGTGGTCAGCACTGGGATGTATGAGGGTTGTATATAATTACCTGATGGGAGGATGCAAGCAGGATGGAGCCAGGCTCTTTTCAGTGGTACCCAGTGCCAGGACAAGAGGCAGTAGGCAGAAACTCTGAACACCAGAAAGCATTTCTGTGCTGTGCTGGTTTCCCAGAGGGGCTATGAAGTCTCCACCTTGGAAATCTTCAAAAGATCCTTGTTTGAGCAGACATTGGACCAGATGGTCTGTAGGGGACCTTTCCAACCTCAGCCATTCTGTGGTTCTGTGATTCTGTAATTCAAATATTTTTATCCTGTTCTATTTTTCAGTCCTAGGACTGTCTAATAGGTGTTATTTTTGTTTACAAAAGTTCTGGAAAAAAAAAAAAAACAACCAACAACCCTTCTTGAGAGAGATATCCATGCAAAGATTTCTCTATCTTACACATTTTATCGCCAACTCTAAAGGCAGGGTGAGAAAGGGAACTCCAGCTCTGTAGGAATTTTCATAATTTTAGGCAACAGATCATAGAAAAACATTTGAAAATGCATGTTATATGAAGCAGAAAAGCTGAAATGATAACTGACTTGTTTCAACACTGCAGAAATTAATTTGTGGCTGACTTTTTGATTTACAATTCCAATGAAATTAAAAAGTTACTGTAGAATATTTTGATGTATCTGAAACTCTCTGATGGAAAATATACAACAGCTATTGGAATATTGAATCCTGCTAATGATTCTTGGGGCTATTTGACCTTGAAATTCTCGTTCTTAAAAGAAATTTTGAAGCAGATTTGCTGGATGCTGGTAATCCACATAGAGTATTTCAGAAGAAGTGCATCGCATTGTCCTCTGGTAAAACCGTTATTCTGCAGGTGTCTAGGAAAGACAGCCTGCAAACACTGTAAATAAAACATTTCACTAAGGATTTACTTCAACACTCTATCATCAGTTTCTGTAGCAGAAGGATGACCAGCAAGGTAACAAAGGACATTGTTTGGCAGGAAATGCATCTTGCTTGCTGAGCAGTGTTTCCTTTATTAATTACTTGTGGGGAAAAAAAAAAAAAAAAAAAACACTACTCTTTAAGAAGGCAAAAAGCCTGTGATTCATAAGATTACCACAAAGCCACAAGATGTTCATGCTTGAAAGATTAAAACTAATCAATTTTAAGCACAGGTGCTTGATATCCTCTAGAAGGGAGAAGATAAAAGGCTACCTGGCTTGTCTATCCTCTGGTAAGCATGAATGAAATCTACATTTGCCATGAGTTCATATGTGGAGAAGATCTGCTGAAGAACTATATCCCTAGCTAGGCAAATGCATAGTATTTTTCTAACTATATGTAAAAGCCTGTTTCTTGTTAACCTGAAATACCTTTCAAGAATTCTGAAGACAATAAATAACACTGTCTTTGATGCTTTATAAGAAATGCTGAGGCTCTAAGCTGGTCACTTTCTTCACTACTGCTCAACTATGGAAATGAAATGAAATATTAAAATGTAGGTCAGAGACAGCCTAGGAATGCCCTTCTTTTGCAGAGAATGAAGATTGTGAATCCCTACTGCTACAGCCAGAAGATGGTAGCTAGCATAAGGGAGATCTACACATTTACAAACTGTGGAGCATTAAAGATAAAACTGTTCACTGCTCCCCATTCAGCTATGACTGGAGTTAGTCTCTCATCTTAAGAAAAGGCTTAAGATATGATAGCGCTGGCAAGCAGCTCACAGTGGCCCTTCTTTTCAGAATTGTTCCTGTTCTTCTCTCTAAAGTACATGAGACTTTTCCCAGCTTTAAGGATAACTTTCTGGACCTTAGAATTCTAAGGAAACACAGAAGTAAAATGTTCCTTTGCAAATTTTGTGAACATAGAAGGAAACTTCTTTTGCAAGCTTTCAATTTTGCTCAACACTTTTTGAAGTTCTGCCAACTGTATCAACAGCAAAACAACATTGGACTGTTCATAACAGTGGTTAAAAATATGATACTCTTGTCCCACAAACTGATCACATTGTTGACCTTTGTAACACAGCCACACTATAACTGCAGTGAAATGCACTCCCTTTGGCTACTGGAGGTCCTGGTTCTCACTGACACCTGGAGTATTCCTAAATGTCCAAAAGCAGCGATCTAGATGCAGAAAAATCTCTGGCAGAACAGCTGAACCCTTCTTCACTGAAGAGATAGGCTGAGACAGCGAAGGGCCTCAGCTTTGCCCCTGGCACCCGCAAGGCCTGAGCACTGCCCTGTGAGCTTGGAGCACTGACCTGGCAAAGCACTGCCACCCGATAGTGACAGCAGCTCCTGTCACCTCTTATCTTTTCTGCAGCTCAAGGACCAAAAGCAAAAATCTCACTATAGAGAAGATCTGAAGAAGATGTCTTCTGAGTGCCTGACAAAGCCTTGCCATTTCATTGCTATTCTCTCTCCGCACTGTAGAGGATACAACCAAGGCCTGTATGCAACGACTGCAATCAGAAGTTCAGGATTAGGTCTATGTTTGCACCCTCTGGTACCCAGTATGAATCTTTTGAGAATCACTAGGCTCTTAAAACAGCTGCAGAATCTTCTCTATAGGCCCTGGGCTGCTGATGTCTAAAAAGACCTCTTAGAGATACCACTGAAAAGCTTCCAAGCATGAACCCACCCTGCAATCTACAGTTGCACATTTTTTTTCAGAGTACTGCAGTCTTATACTTCAGGGAAATGAGGATGATATGAGCAGAAGTGTTAGCTGCACTATCACTGTTTTATGAATCAGTGCTGATGTCAGCTGTTTGTCAGATATGTTTTATACTCAACAGCAAACAACTTCCAAAGCTGTCTGTTGATAGCTCGCTGATCTGAATTTCACTAGCTAAACATTTCCTATCATTTCATTCAACGTGGGAATCATCGCTTAGCATGATTCTTAGTGAGAGATTCAGGCTCTTGTTTCTTCCCAACAGACTGTGCTCAGTTATGTTGACCAGTAGATTCTTCCATACCCTTGTACTAATAGCTCTGAAGTCCAAACAAGATTATCTAAATCCAGCAAATGCGTACTAAATGGCAACACTAACAATTTAACAAGGCAGTTATAAGCAGTAAGTTGCTAAAGTCAAGTTGTCTCTCTTCCCTTAGTTTTCTCCTTAATGGTCTTGTTAGTTTTTGTAGTTGAGCATAGCAGTTAATGGCCTCAGCAATAAATCCCACACAGTGAGGTTTTAAATCATCAAGGTAGATCTGTGCTACTGGTTTGTCTTGTTATTTTCCATGTTGACCTCTGCAGCCTTTATTTAGGTCATGATCCTATAATTTTAACTGTTTCAGAGTCAGACAGGCAATATCTAATTCTGAAATATTAAATCTCAACCACATACACGACAGGTCAGTGCATGCTCCAGGCTCTACAAAATGATGAATAAAGGCTTTCCAGGCATACAGTCAGTTAAAATTGATGATAAAAACAAAGTTTCATCTTATTTGTCACTTGAAGCTCAAAACTTTACTATTGGGGTTTTATCAGCAGCCCAACGAGGGGCAGAAAGTCCCTTTTAAAACACCCATCACGACCACACGACTCGAGGAGTGGGGAGCTTTAGGCAGAGCAGCAAGGAAAAACCATGCAAATCTTGAGGTTGTTAGCAATTTGCTTGACAAGATCCCATCGCAATCTCAGGACCCACGTATTGCGATAACAATCAGATTTGCAACAGAGATTGCTGTCTTTTGTATTTCTTTTTCCTTGACAGGTTTCACGTCTGATTCACTGGGGAGTTTATTGAATTCAGGGGTGTTCAGCCAGTGTTCAGCTGGAGCAAAGCAGCCATGAATTATGCCCTCTGCACACTCAATTCTGCAGCCACTAACACTTTATAATGTTGTCTGGAAATCCAGAAGAATGATTTAGTCAAACCATGCTTCTATTTCATTTTTATTAAATGGCTCGCTGCCGAAACTCCTGCCATTTTGAGCAGTGAACTTAGGCTGGAAGGTATTGCTTTACTCAGAACATTTGTAACCTCTATTGATCTGCTTAGGTAAATACAGAGTAAAAAGTCTTTCTTATTGATGGGGAAAATATTACTTCTTTGTTGTTTCTCAGTCCACAATCATCTGTCACATTCTGCTGGATAAATCCCCTTAAGTACAGTTCCTTGTTCTAGGCCTGGAAATCCTACCCGCACTCATTGGGTGGGATCCAGGTGCTTTTCCATATAGAGGAATTGAGACTCTGACTTGCAGCACTTTCTCCCTGTTTAACTTCTAAATACTCCCATTTTGCACAAATACAGCCTGCTATGGCCACTCGGAATGGGGGGTATCTATCTGTAGCTTAGGACCCCATGCCAGCCCCTGGGCCTCACACCCCCTTGTGGTGGGAGCAAGGGGCAGAGCCGTGCCCCAGCAGCTGTGGGGTGCACGTCACAGCTAACGACCTTTCAGTTCTGTTTTTCTGCCTAATGCTTGGCATCTCTAGTCCCCGCATCTGACAGTTCCAGCAGAGTAAATAAATAATTGCCATGCCTGTCACAAGCATCATGACCCAGTCGTGGCTCAGTGAAGTTCACTCAGTGCCTCTGCCCTGCAAAAGCTGCGATTTCAGTGCCCCTTTTGCTCCTGTGCCTTCTGAGGCAGAACAAGCTCCCAAGGTTTTCAGTCACTGCATGGCTGTCATGTTTCATTTTACCTGACACACATCAAGGTGATACCTTTGGCAAGTGTGTTCTCCTATGCCATTTGTTGATTTCTGCTTCCTAATTCCACCTTCTGGGACCAAAACTATGGCTATGTTGGCTATTCATGTCTGGTTTCTGTGTCTAAACACAGTTTTTTGAAGTTACTGGCATTTATAGATTGGTATTTATCTATGTGTGTTCCTGTGTGCATGAGTATGCATTTGCTTCTATTAATTGTTTATTCATCTCTGGGTGGAATGTCAGCTTGTTTGTGTGTATGTGTTTGCATACTGAGGGTAATATCATTTGTGCGTCTGCATGCATGCAAGCAGGTTGTTAGGTTCATCTCTTTGTATATAAGCCGTGTGATCCTGTCCAGGTTACATAGAGATAAGCTGATGTTTTTCTCCTCGGCATGCAGCATTTATCTGTCTGCATGTTAGCATTTCCCAGCAGCTGCCATGTGAATCATGCATTATGTAAGGAAGGCAGCACTGCTTCCCAGTGGAGAACATTTATTTTAGGTTTTCATTTTCTGAAACAAATTTGCAATAGTGCTCTGCCATTACAAAAGAAAAAAAATGAAATTGTTTTGCCTGACTAAACTATTAATTTAGATTGGGAGTAATGTCATGCTTAACACTTAACATTTCTGCATTTGGTGGATGGAATCCATCTCGCTTCTTGTTGGCAGTTTTAATACCAAGTTAGTCCAATTTGGTCATCTTGGCTCTTTCTGTAGACACTGAAACCTAATACAGGTCTAGAGACACCCTCCAAAGGCGCTCCATCCTATGGCAGATGCCTAAAGCAGTTGGCAGGACAGCTGTTTATGGACAGGTATTTGTAGTAGGTACTGAATCTTGCTGGCTTTTGCTTTCCTGTTATATGGGGACAGCTTACTCACCTCTTTATCTGATGAGGTGAGTCCTGGGACTCCAGAAGAGCAAACATAGCTGAACTAAGCCTAGCAGTCTTTATGAGTTTCATGACCACAGTTTTCTTTGCAAGCAGGTTTTTCAAGCCTAGACATGGCTGGATAAAAAGCATTAAAAGGAGTGGACTCAGACATATATGAATTATAAATGGCACAGGCATTTAATGGCATAGATCTGCAAGGAAGCTTCAGAAGACCGTGGACCAACCCCAAAGCCAATGAAATCCACCCCCTTCAAATTCACAGGCTCACAGCCGATCCTACAGGTGAATGGTGATTATCTTGCAAATGATGAAGCTGCCTGATCTTTAGTACAGGGGGAAAGCCAGCAGCTCATGTGTGTGTTGTGCTAGAACTGTTGTGCAGGTAAATAAGATCTCAGTGTTGTGGTACTGATAAGGCTGATGTAGAATTTAAAGCAGCTGTCCCCAAAGGAGCATGAAGATGGCAAGAGTAAACAGCAGGTCCCAGGAGATAAATGATGCCCAATTTTGGATAAATTCTCCCATTTGCCTTCCAATCTTCTGCAGTATTTTTGTGAAGAAAAATAGCAGTCCAAGGCAAACTCTGGTACATTTTGCCCATTTTGTAGGTATTAAGACATAAAATAGATGCAAATCTGCAATAAGCAAAACGACCACATGATTGTCATCCAGTGGAAGTGAATCCTAATATACTTTATGCTAACCAAAAGGGTCTAGAAAATCCAACAGGACGCTCAAATTTGGAGAAAAGTTTAAAGAGGAGCTTTGCTTTTTTTGGTCTTGATACTCTAGAGACAATCTGTAACTTTATTGATCTGGGGAAGCACATTTATTTATAGAGCAGGAAGTGTTTCTGTGAGTTGCTACTATACATAAAAAATTATAGAAGTTGACTCTTACTGCCTTCTAAACCTCTGTGTTGTGTGTTTGTAATAAACAACGAACTGACTGTTTATCCTCGTGAAGGGTACCAGAATGACACAACAGGGGGAAATAATTGCCAATATTTATTTTTAAGAGCTGAGAATCTTTATTTTCTTGTGAGAATTCACTGGACTATGGGTGGAATTGGATCCAGCTCCATGTTTTAATAGGAATGCTTTGGATTTGGCTGATTTTAGTATTCTAAATATGGAAATGTTTCAAATAAATGCATTTATTTTTAGGGCAGTAATACCAATTTGTCTCAGGCATGCCTCATAGCTGCAGCTTTTCTTTATCCTCTCTGCCCCTTCTCCTTCATCACTGCATGACCCATGACTTCTCAGAGCCCCTGCCTTTGGAGATCTATCGTGCTATATTTCTTTATCTCCAAGCAGCACATCTCTTTTTGTCTGGGGTAAACCTGGAAGTAAAAAAGGGAATGAAGAAATCCAATAAACTTAGAAATTCTCTCTCTCCTGTTTTCAGTCTCAGCAGTGCTCCTGTTCTCGCTTCTGTATCTTATCTTCCATGCTGTCATGCCTCACTCAGAAGATTTGACTCATGCGTTGGGAACTACTGCTTTTGGTGATGACTTGTTACTTTTTCTCTGCTGTTTATCATGTCTGAGCTAACTCTACAGCTTTCAGCTGCTGCCAGGTTGTCAACACTGGATCCAGCTGTTCCCATTGTACAGACCAAGTGTAGCAACAGCTTTCAGAGAGCAGCATCTGATAGCTCGCAATTCCCTGCTCCTCTCCTGCATCAAACATGCCTCAGCCCTTTCCTGGAGGAGTCTGGCTCCTTTTTTTTCCGTTGTTCCTCTCCTTAGTGACTGCCAGCCTGGGAGCCTGTGGCAGTGCTGGTGTGGGGCCATGGCTTAAGGCAGAGCTGGAGTTCCTGCTTCCCATCTGGTTCCAAGCAGCTGGCGGGTGGTAACAAATGCCAGTGTACAAAGACAAGAGCCTGCTCCTGTTGTATGTGTTTGTGTCCTGTGCACCTCTGTGCTGGGCAGCTGCTTTCTTCTCCCTCCTAATGAGCGTCTCCAGTGGCTCCCATAAAAACGCATTTTAGTGGGCATAGTAGCCTGCAAACAATGGTTTGCATTGCTGTGGCTTACATGCCAATGTCAAAGTATTCAAATGAACAAAGAAGTTTAGCTAGCATTTTGCAGAGAGGTTGGGGTGAGATGCCAGATGGATATCTTGACTAACAACCAGAAATGACCATAGTAAATCTTTTCTTTTTTTTTTTTTCAACATATATAACACAACTCAGTGCCTAAAACACAGCTGTGATATTTATCTCTGGTGTTTACATATAAAGTGCAAGTACCTGAAAATGACCACCTGCAGGGTGGTCTTTCTGCAAGGTTGTCATGTTGTCATGTTTTCAAGCACTGGAAAAGTATCATAGAATCAGTAAGGTTGGAAAAGATCACTAAGATCACCTAGTCCAACCATCAACCCTTCCCCACAATGTGCACTAAACCACATCCCTCTGTGCCACATCTACTCGTGGTACTTGTACTACTTTCTTGAGCACCCCCAGGGGCAGTGACTCCACCACCTCCCTGGGCAGCCTGGTCCAATACCTCACTACTCTTTATGAGATGAAACCTTTCCTAATATCCAATTTTTCCTAATATCTAGCATCTGGAATCGTACAGCAAGCCTACATAATGGAAACTCTTTGAAAGGGTTGATAACTGCAGGACAAGGGGGAATGGTTTTAAGTTGAGGGAGGGAAGATTTAGGTTGGATGTCAGGGGGAAGTTCTTTACAAACAGAGTGGTGAGGTGCTGAAACAGGCTGCCCAGAGAAGTTGTGGATGCCCTGTCCTTGGAGGTGTTCAAGGTCAGACTGGATGGGACCCTGGGCAGCCTGGTCTAGTATTAAATGTGGAGTTTGGTGGCCCTGCCTGTGGTGGGGAGATGGAGCTTCATGATTCTTGAGGTCCCTTCCAACCCTGGCCATTCTGTGATTCCATGATTTTAAACTTAAAAACTTTCCTGATGGGATGTTTTCAAATAAAATTGAATATTTCATCCTAGGAGCATGTTTGTTTGGATCCTTACCTAAAGAAAAGTGAGGATTTTGAAACTTGATATAAGGAGGAAACAGCAACTATATCAAAGGCAGGGCTTGTCTTTGATATCCCTGCCTGCTTGTGATTCTGTACAAGTCCTCTGTGACGTTTGAGTTACCTCAAGGAAATGGGAGCAGCTTCCCAGTGCTTGCTCCTGCCCATCTGGCTGAAGGGCGTTGTGCTCCTGGCCAGGACATCACATCCTGGGAGCTGCTGGTGTGTGGCATTTAACCAAGGAGAGCAGCTGCTGCTGGCTGCAGAGCCAAGGCTTGCCCAGTCCCTGACTGCGAGCTTGTCATATAACCTAGCACCATAACAGAGATAATAACATTTGCCCTTCTTTAGAAATTACTATCAGATCTGCCAAAGAAAAGAGCCTATTCAAATGCAAAGCCTGATCTTCTATTATTAATAGATGTTGTGCCAGAGTCACCAATCTGTTCCTGATGCCCAAGTGCTGCTCTGAAAGCAGAATCTGCCTGCTTGATTTACCCCAGCTGCCAAGCTGGGGCCTACGGCTGTTTCATGATATTGGGAACAGCACGAAGCAACCAGATGTTAACCAGCAACAGCTCAAGCAGGGAAAGCAAATGTGCAACTGCCTACAGCTGGCTGCCAGCAGCTTTGCTGCTGCGCCTCCTGGCACTGGACTCCTCAGAGAATCAGTTGTTCATGTAAAAGATGGTGATTACCAGTAAAACTACCACCTCCTGTGAGAATACTTTTTAACCATGCCATAGGACTCCAAGGATGGCAGCTCTGTGCTGGGCTGGGGAGCACGACACAGGGCTAGGCCAGCACTGCCATCACTCCAGCACTGCCTGGCAAGACCTCAGACAAAATTCCATGGAACATAGGGAGAAAAAAGAAGTCTCCTTTCAAACAGAGAGTGTTACTCTGGCTTGGTTTCCGTACTAGTGGCAGGTGGGAGATGTGCCTGTCTAATGTGTGCTGTGCTTTCTTCTGCCTGCACTCTGCTGGTGCAAAGAGCCCCGCTGGTTTCAGTCATCGCTGGATCCATACTTGCTGTCCCTGGAGGGGAGTGTTATGAGATTACTTTGCCCTCCTTACAGTAACTGATGACTCTCAGAAATGCTTCGATTAGGGTAAAAGCAGAGAGCACATTTCCACTGATCGAGCACTCTACAAACATTTGTTTTGCAGATGAAATGGAAGCACAAGGAGCTTTGCTTCCCAATGTGTTACAGCCTGTTTACTCTGATTTCTTGCCTTCAGCACGTATGGAAATACTTCTTTATTCCAAGCAACACGCGAGCACGTGTATCACGGCAGGCGCACAACTGACCCCCTTTAAGCTAGAGGGAGCCGAGTGTGAGGGTGCTCTGGTGAAATAACGAGAATAACGCCGTAAGGGATGAGGGCGGACCCGCGGCCCCCAGTTCCCCGCTCTGCGCGCTCTGCCCAGCAGGTGGCGGCCGCGCCGCGCCCTCACGGCCGCACTGCGGCTCCGCGCCCCGCGCTCCCGCCGCTCCCTCAGTACCGCGCTCCAGAGGCGCGAGTCGTCGCAGGGGGCAGAAAATATACCCACGGCGCTCTTCCCGACTTTACCTCATCAGCGCTCCGTGCTCAGCCTCCCCACATTGTGCTCTCTGTGCTGCATTTCCCCAAACTGTGCCCGCAGCCTGGACGGGGAAACGGCCTGCAGGGCTGCCCGGGGTGGCTGTGCCTTCACCCCCGTGGTGGCGTTCAGTGCCTCAGGGAAAGCGAGGTGGCAGCTCGTTCCTGTGGGCCTCATTGGAGAGCCTGATTTTCAGCTGGCTCAGATCTGTATCATTCATTACATGTTAGAAGAGGACGACCGTCTTCTGATGGCTGACACCTTTTAGTGATGTTCTCCACTTTGGGGTAGGATTTTCCTTGGCTCATTTCAGTTTCTGTTGAAGTAACTTGGAAAAAAATTCCAATGGTTTTGGTGGAAACAGGCTTAGATAATCTGGGATTCTCAGAAGTGCTCTTCCTTTCCAAGAAACATCTTTCTTTGGAGATCCAGAGAGCTCTCTTTCACGGAACCCTAATGCTTCTTTGCTTTTGGTGCTGCAAATGCATTGTATCAGAAGTAAAGCACAGCGTAAATGAGATTATGCACTGAGATCCTTACTCAAAAAGATTAAATTGCACAGCATTTAAATATCTTGAATTAATTTTTTTTGGTCCTTTGTTTCATTTCTTTGTCCAACATTTGGAATTTATTGAACTGCACGAGCTACCCTTGTTTTAATTCATTGTCTTAAAGGAATTGGCATATACTTGGCTCGCTATTTAAATACAGATTTTTACTACTTACTAGCAAATCCTGGAGCTGTAAACACTTCTTCAGTTTTTTATCTCTGCAGCATTGCTGTGACTTGACAGAACCACTCAGAAAGCAAAGCTATTTTCGGGTGTCTCTCTGGTCAGTAGGGAAAAATGTTCCCCTTGCAGAAGAAAACTGTTTCTCTTCTGCATGAGTCACGACTCTGCTTGTATGCGCACAGCAAAAGATTTCCAGCTTCTCAGGCTTTGCTGGCATTCGGGGTAGCTTTCAGCCAGCCAAGATTCACATGTGGAAACTAAATATGGTCATAGGGTTACACTCCCATTTTTTGCCCATTACTCAGGCCCCTGCATGGTGTATTTTGGTGCCTACTCCCTTTCTGCCCCTCTACATTTCCCTCTGCAATGTTAGTTTACTCTGTGGTTAAAGCTAGTGAGATCTTAGACAGCACTATTTACTAATAAGCAGTATGTTCCAAGCTCTGCTGAGCAGTCCCATATAAATGAAAGAGCCAGTACTAATCCGGGGAGGGAAGCTGAAGCCCTGGTACCTTTGTGAAGCTCCATGCTAGAGGAGGCCGCTTGAAGTCTGCTCCAGCTTGAGCTACAGTCATTGCCACAGCTCCCATGGCAGAACCTGCCAAAAATAGAAAAGCAAGAGGGAGGGAACGTGTTGTGTTGTTTTTTCTCGTTGTTGTTTGTGTGTTTTATTTCCCTGAAACAAAACAGCTTATATATTTTCAGTAACAAGAAGTCAGAGGGACATTTTTATAATTATATACAACAATCAGAAGGATTCTGATATCACGGGAACCAGAAAAATACATCCTAAATTATACCACATTTCACCAAGGAGCCAAGGCATATTTAGGTTCCTGTGAGTGTGTTTGAGCCCTGCTTGCGACCAGTTGACATGTGTGGCCATGGAGAAACAGCAGCGAGCTCAAATTGGTAGGGTCCTTGACTTCCTCAACCGCCTTCTCTGTTCTTCTCATAGAATCATGGAATGGCTTAGGTTGGAAGGAACTTTAAAGGCCACTCTGTTCCAACCCTGTGCCATGGGCAGGGCAGCCACCCACCAGCTTAGGCTGCTTGGGGCTCCATCCAGCCTGGCCTTGAGAGCCTTCAGGGATGGGGCACCCACAGCTTCTCTGGGCAGCTGTGCCACTGCCTCACCATGCTCTGAGTAAAGAATTTCTGCCTAACATCTAATCTAAATTTCCTCTCTTTTAGTTTAAAGCTATTCCCCCTTCTCCCATCACTGTCTGACAACGTGAAATTGGGTCCCCCTCCTGCTTGCAAGTTCCCTTCAAGTACTGTAAGGCAATGAGGTCTCACCAGGGCCTTCTCCAAGCTAAACGAGCCCAGAAGTCTCAGTGCTATGCAGGGACATAGGTGTTGGAGCCTTTGCCATCAAAGAGGTAACATTTGCTTTATTTCCAATTTTCACCTTCAGCCTCCATTGTAAGTTCATTGTAGGGATGGTGAAGGCACTGTGACCAAAGGGATCTACAAGCGAGGCCCATTTTCAGCAATGCTTTTTACATAGTGACACCTGCATAAATTCTCCCAGTAAATTAAATGAGACCACATACATGCTTGGTTAAGTTGGACTTATGTTCTGGCTGGATTACAGTTTTGCTTGGGAGATACTTCCTTAGCTGGTGATTTACTGTTGTGCTGCACAACCGCCATATGACTTTGTGGCTTGCTGCAGTATTTCTGTTAGAAACCAAACCCATGATTGTTAAACAATAGCTGTGGCAATGGCATGAATTACTTGGCTTGACCTGGAAGTATCTGACAAAAATATTACAAACTTTTTTAGATTGTGATTAATTTTTTGTACAGTTTTTGTGTTTAATAGCGAATAAGTTTCTAGTAACTGAAACACACACAAAATGATTATAACTTTAATTGAGTAAATAGAAATTATTTCCTGGAGAGATTCCACACATTGGAAAGCTGCAGTGTTTTGAGTTTAAATTCACATCAGATTCACCATGATCACATCACTGCTCTGTGGCTTTTAAGGGGTTTCTGTGGCAGAACTAGTTCCAGCTTCAATTCTAGGTCTTGGGAGGGACCACAGACTTGAGAGGGAAAGTGGTGCCAGTGTTGGAAGAGGTTTGAACTAAGAAACTGTATTTCTGCCAGACATTATTAAAGTGTTTTTATTTCTGTGAAGTGTATAAATATTTATTCTAGAAACAAAATTATTTTGTGAGAACTATCCCACTTCATGCCCTTTTTCCAGACTATTGAGCTGTCTTTAGAAATATTCAGATATGCGTTATACCAATTATTTGCACCTGTTACATTTCTTATGCAGAATTAAGTCACTGATTCTTTTGCAAAGCTCCTAAGGGACTTACTTCCTACCTCAGAATATCATCTGGTGTTTATACGTAGTGAAATATGATAGTGTTTGCCATGAAAACGGGTCAACACTGCCACTCATATGGACTGCAACCCACGTAGCCTTGTTTGACAGGAAAATGATTATTTCTTGAGATAAAAGTGTTATTTCTTGACTTGCTTTCATCAATAGTTGTGTCTGGTAACTGCTGGACAGCTGAGCTGTTAGGAACAATTCAAAATATGCATTTGACACACTGCTCATTGGGCCCCTGCAAGTAAGATCATACACTAAAAGAGCTGGATCTAGTACCGATGTCATTGTCTGATGGGCATTTGGAAACAGTATGAAAGAGTAATGCAATGGCTCTCTAGTAATTGTGAGCTGATTTTGTTAAGGCTTCCTGCATGTGGAATAAAGGCTTTTATATTTGCTTCTAGATGGTGTTTGTAAACAGAGACAGAAATGAATGTAAGCTCCATCTAGGAGAAGGTTGTGAAATAGTGTTGAACAGGGAGGAAGGTAAGTAGAAGCATAATATCATAACATTATAGAATAGTTTGAGTTGGGAGGGACCCTTAAAGATCATCTAATCCAACTCCTCAATGAACAGGGACATCTACAGTAAGTACAGCCTACAACAGTAGGTCCAGCCTAACTTTGAATGTCTCCAAGGAGGAGGAAATCCACCATCTCTCTGGGCAAGTAGGAGTGATATTTTTGGGTAAGATTTCTATCCAGATTTGTCTGCATGGCTTGTTGGAAGCTCACTATGAATATAGGAAGAGAAGAACAGAGATCAGAAGGGATCTGGGAAAGGACTTTAAGCCTTCTGCAAAATTGTAGTCCTCTTTCTGCAGACACTGTGATGAGCTAACATGAAGGTAGTTTTGGAGGGAGAAAAATACCTTGAGATGAAGCCTTTGAGCAGAGCAGCAGGGCTCTGTGAACTCATATGTCTACTGAAACAAGTGTGGTAAAGCAAGACCTCCGTGTGACCCAGTGACAGGAAGGAATTCTTGTACAACATGAAGGAATTCCTGGACATTGTGGCAATGTAAGAGGTGGTGGTCAAACAGGGAGAAGCGCTAGCTGGAATAAGTAGTGACCTCAGAGAGACAATAGCTGAGGCAAGTTACGGTTGTAGCTGTGAAGCTGAGTAAAAAGCTTAGTGCAAAGAACTACTGTATGTGCCTTTAGAAATTGCTGTACAAATATGTGATGAATTCAGCATTGCTTTTTTATTTTCCATTGACTCTATGCAGGCTCAGTCTTGTAAGTGACAAATGCTACTTATCAACAGAGTCAGTGTTCAGCTTCCCTGGGTCTCAGGGTGGGGCTCCAAACCAGAGGCTTTTGCTAATATGGAGAAGAATCCCTCTGTGCTTGAGCCCTGTTTTTATTGCCGTCAGCAACACGGCTGCTTTGAATTTCAGTCCTCGTTAATCCATGAATCAACAGGATATAGACAACTAAGAATTTTTTTCTTACGTTGGATGACTGTCCACCAGCAGTTGACCACAGTATAGTTTCAAACTAAAAGCATTAGTCCCTCAGCCAGGAAGGAATAAATTGATGAATTGAGAAACCCAACTGTTTTGATGAGCTCTGCAGCAAAAAGTTTCTTGCTGAAGAGCTGGGCAGTGGTGTCTGTAACTTGTTAGTGCTGAATGTTGCATTTGGTCGGGCAATGCTGCATGGCTTTCCTCAAAGGATGCTTGTTAGAAATTTTACTGTAACTACAGAAACGATGCTTCAAAGACATTCAAATGCAAAGCAGAATAACCAATCCTGCTAAAGTTTGACAAAAACAGCTCCAGCTTTTTGTTCCTAGACATATTTGTTTCATGGAATTCCTTGGACAATTTCAGAAACTCAGCACTGATGAAATAGGCAGAATTTTAGCTGTTTCCAAATATAGTTGGATCATTGTCTAATAGGGGAGTAACAACATCTACTCTTGTTGAAAGAAGACAGCTGAATTGACAGAAGCCCGTAACAGCTGAATCAGAGTCTACACATAATGAAATAAAGAGATAAAATGCTGCACAAGCCAGAAGATGAAAAGTCAGGACCTGACAAAATCTGAACAACCCTTGAGGGTGCTTGTCTAAACATACAGGAGCTAATATGCTTTTTTTCAGTTGTCATTTTCAATTATGGAGCTATTTATAGTCCTACAACAAACCTTGCCTACGCTGGAGGATTTCTGTCAGTGAGATAAAACTGATCTATAAAATAAGTATCCTGCAAAGCAATGCATGCTGATTGCAGGGAACACACACGCTGTGTTGCCCACCACCATATTCAAGTTGAGCACTGGGACTGTATGCAGTCTTTCTTGTGTCCTGATGGCTGCCTGCAGCTTGAGGTGGTACCCCAGCCTCTGGGATGAGAAGCAGTTTGCAGGCTCAGTTGTCCACCCAGCTGGGCTCATGTTGTGTGAGTCTGGTAGTACGTAAGAAGTGCGAGGTAAGTCTTCAGCTGATTTATCAGAACATTTAAACATAGCTGTGTCTGACTGTGCCCAGGGTTATTTCCCTTCAAGGTGAGTAACACTTCAGAAATTTGCACATCCTAATGACACCTTAGTGCCCTGATTACTGCTGTATCTACTAGTGCATAACACTGCACTGCTCATATTTGCTCTCCTGTGTGATTCACTTTTGGTTCAGAATGTACTGGAAAAATGTAACAGGTAGAAACTGGAGAAAGGCATGGAGAGTCATCCCCTTGTTTTAAACTTCCCCAGAGTCTTCATCTGTCACTGCCAGAAGGAGTTGTGCCTGCTGTATATGGCTTCTCCTTATTCTCTGATTATAAAAGACTCTGTGGGTCTCCTCCAACCCACCATTCTCTCTTCGGACTATGTCTGTTCCTTTTGATTATTCTTTTTTTTTTTTTTTCCATTTTATTTCTCTTAGCACCAGCTATTTAGTTTCTGCATCCCTTTTTTTACTTTGGGTTTTCTGCAAGTAGGATTTCTGGCAATGTTTACATCTGGCAAGCTACATCTGTTGCCCTGCTTGCTGGAGATGGGCAGGCTGCATGTTTTGATGAGTAATAGCCACAGATGAACGCCTGCATTCTGGTAGTTGCCAAAAAGTTATACAACTACAGATCCTGTGGTCTCTTAAGTTTTCTCCGAGCTGATCCTCTGGTGTAAAGAATGTTGTAGTGTTTTAAGCTTTTAAAATCTTTTACTTTTTCTCTCAGTGCATAGTCCACTCCAGTGCACCAGTTGCTACCATTGGGCTATTAACTACCATTAAGTACACCATCCTGCTATTGAAAAAACGCATGACAGAATACCTTAGGTTGGTATCTGTCATTTGAACATTAAAATCTGGTTATTAGATTTTTAGGCCAAACTGTGTTAGTCTGTTTTGTTGAACTTCTGTTTATGAGGCAGTGATGTGACTGGCATTATGCAATTAGACAACTAACAGAAAAGAACTGTCATGACACAAGTTAGGTCTATATACAGCTCAACAAGAGCTATAATTCCCCCATTTCCACACATTAAATGCTTATGCTGATAAGCTTTTATTGAGAAATATCCTGTTTCCACTGGACTCAGAAGAAAGACTTGAAATGTTTCTGAAAAACTATTAGAGTCTATCTGAATGATCTGCCCCAAACTATTGAATGATCAGAGTAAAAAAAAAAAAAAGAAAGATAAGCATCTAATTGTATTAGATACATTTCTATTTATTGGATCTTAAAATTTTCTACATGTAAACTTCACTACTGGGATTTGACATGTGGGCAAACTGAGGAACAAGAAAGTAAAGGAATTTGTCATTGTTAAGTATTTAAGTACACTTCGGTTCCCTATTCAGTGCTGTATGTACTTGCCTTAATGCCTACTTCTGTAACAGCATAAAATATTTGCCTGGGAGAAAAAACATAATCTTCTGCTGGGAAGAATCTTTCTAATCCAGATTTTGAAACACAAAATCAAGAATGTTTTGCATGTTATTTCTTGACAAATAAATGACATTGCTTTTTGCTTCTTTATTAAGATATATTGTTTTTTTTCTTCCTCATAACATGGGATTTGTTCACATGACTTTCAAGGATAAAGAAGTCAGACAGGAGCTACCATTAAACATTGTTTTATTGTATTATTTAATGTACATGCAGAATTAAAAAAGTGTCAGTTATATCTGTAAGCATATAACAACAATGTAACTGTCTTGGATCAGCAATGTATTGGATTAGGGACTAATAAATCTAAGTGAACAGACATCTTTCAGGATATACAGTTTATATGGCAAATCAAGAAAGTTTTCTTCAGAATGATCTTCCTCATAAAAAGATAAAATATATCTTATTTAAAATCTTACTTGGTTTCAATACTGAAAAAAAAAATCTATAATTGTACACTCTCTATTATGTACATAGAAAAACATAAAACTATATCCATACCAGTGTCTGTTTTAAATGCAAACAATAGTAGTTAATAGCTTTGTAACTTTTTGTGCACATTTTCCCCTCTTCCCTCCCTCTCTCCCTCCCTCCCATCCCCATTAAAAAAATGCAGCATTTCCTAAAGTTTTCAATGCTTTGGCAGAAATGCAACTGCAGGCACTCCCGTGTTAGGTAAAGCAATATGTGAAATATCAGCGCTAGATAAGAAAGCTGCAGGTGTACCAGACAGCTCCATGCTCAATCCCAAGGGCCAACACCTGCTCTCTTGGAGGTCAAGGACTGATTTGCAGTAGATGCCAACTGGAGCAGGCTCAGGCCCCAGGCTGGTTACAATAAAGCTGATCAGCCTCACAACTCTTTTTACAAAAGCTTCACACAAACCACATGAGGATACGGGCTGTATCTCTCAACACAGTACTACCACAAGAGCAAAAAGCTTCTGCATGTCACAGCATCAGAATGTGTGGCAAGGGCTTTGCCTTGTAGGCCTTGCACCTTGCTGCATAGGCTGGCTTGACACAACACCCTCCATTTAGGAATTTCTGATGTTGCAGCACAGCTAAAACCAGACTAAGCCACAACGTGAAGTTTCTAAACCATCTCTCCTGATGGATTAGTTTAGACTCAGAAAAGCGTCTTCTGAAAATAGTGTGTGCTAGTGGCATGCTGACTTCTGCTGATAGGAAAGTTTTTTAAAGCTCATAGGAAAGTTTCTCTCAGAGGCAGCCCTTCCTTGGCATTCTGTGGCTTGTGTTTGGCACACCTTCATGTTTCTTGTAACTCAGGGTTATCTCTGGCATACTTTTATATTGAATACTCCGGAAAAAAAATGAAGCCTACGAGATAAGCACCTAAATGCTAACTAAAGGATGTGTCGTAAGTCACAGTCAGGAAAACATTTCCAAAATGACCAGTTTTAGTTTACAACTTCACTTTTGTTCTACAATTTAGTGAAGGCTGAGAAACAACTGGCTGCAAACTTCCAAGAAAGAATGAGATACAAAGGCACTAGAAGCCTTTTTATGGATGTGCAAAGCTTTCACATGTCAATGTCTCCAACCTGATGAAGCGTTAGTTTTTCAGGACATGCATTAATTAAGTAAATTGTTTACTTAACCAATGTATTCATAGTACACCATACCTGATCATGACTGCAAATCGCTGTAGTCAACTGACTATACAATGGAAAAAGAACATTCTGCTAAAACCTGCCAGCTTTTCATGTTTATTCTGCTGCAGCAGCTCTACACTCTTTGGCCACAGTAAAATGAATGGCATTACAGTGTTGGAAAGCATTTTTGTCATTCTTTGGTAACTCTGTGGATTTATCTTACAAGGAATGAACAGTGAGATAAAAAGGCATCCAGCAACATTTCAGTCTTTGAATTGAACAGCCAGCAAAATGATATGCAGCTGTCATAGAGGAATAGCCATTTAAGGTTAGTTTGAAATGCAGACTGAAAAGAGAGGAAAAAAACCAACACAATAGGCAAGAAGTCCAGTAAGAATACATTGTAAAAAAGGAAATTGAGCAAGTGATTTTTTGTTTTGGGCCAGTATATCCACCAGTTGCTGTATGTTGCTTTGGGAAATGTGAAACTGGCACCAAAACACCCCAAACAACACAAAACTCCCACCCTCTCTCCAGGCTGATGGTGCTTTTTGAAATGTCCCTCAAATCTCTTTCCGTACTGTGGCTCGGATGCTGCTGAACACCTTGCCCATAGCCTCAAACAGTGGGTCGCAGAATGTGTGGATGCAGATAGAATAGACACGGCTAATGCACTGGATCTCAATCAGGTAGCTCCTGATGCACGGCACCACCGCCCAGATGTGCAGGAATGACAAGATAGCAAAGTAGATGCCCCAGATGAGTGCCATGGGAATTCCAAAGATTGCTGACAGTAAGCGATAAAACCAGTATTTTGTTACAGTGAAAGTGGTAAAACTGGCCTTCCAAATCCCATCGAAGCTGTGTGTTCCTTCTGGCTCAGCAATCACATCTTCGAAATCAATCTGCAGCAAAGAACACAAACATCAGATCAGTCAGACATCCTCATCGAAGTGTGGAGTCCAGGAAGCCCCTGCCTCAAAAGCAATGATCGCCTGCAACAAGCACTGAAGCTCCTTTCATCCCAACGTGAGTGAACCCATTCTAAAATATCATCTAAGCCACGAGTAAGTCTTGTCTTTTTTTTTCCCACTGATTATAAGTAAGCCTTAACAACTAGCTCAAAACTAGACATCTAACTTTTAGACAGAGAAGAACCATCCAAGAAATTGAATATTTTGTCCTCCTCTCCTGCAGCCTTAAGGGTGAGGAACACCCCTTAAGTCTGCTAAAGAGATGAGCAAGGTGATAGAATCATTATGTTTTCTTTGTCTAACTTAACCATCTCACATCTTTCTAAATGGAACAAATGCAGTCACTGCTTTGACATTTAACACATTAATAAAACGTGTTTTATTTGTCTGAATTTTTCCATCTTCCCTTATATAGTATTGCTGAATTTTGACAGTGAACAAGTGTTGAGGACATCTAAATATACTTTGAAATAGGCAGAGATAGCTGTTGATTGGCTGAAAAACAAAGTGCTGGATTTAGATCTGCCTAAGATGGAACTAGTCTTTACTGTAAAAGAATGAGGGAGTCTGCAATTTTATCAAACGTAAAAAGGCTCTTCACATTAGAGCCATTTTGTTCTAACCTGCTCTGTTTATGTGATAACACTGTTAGTGAAAGACTCAGTCAGGATAACATATTAATGTTTAGAAGGAAAACACTCTTCCACATATTTCATAGGTTTGAATACTATTCATAAACCATTCATAAAGTCAGCTAAGGAAGCAGTACATTCCAGCATGCATATTTTACCACTCTCTGTTGAAATATTGAGCTTTTCAGGAAGCCTAATTGTCATAACATTTCTATTAGAAAATTAACAGAATTACAATGATAGTTCAGCTCCATGTCACACAAACATGTTTGATATAACCCACAATACAGGATATTTAATTCAGGCAGCACAACAAATTGCATAGGTGCTGTGAACAACAGGAAAAAGAACACCATCAAATTATACCTCTCTAAGAAACGAAATGATTGTTTAACTTAGATGAAAGAAAAAAAGAAAATACATTCCTGGGACTGAATCCCAGTGTCCAATGATACTGCTGCCATAAGTTTAGATTTACAGAAGCAGATTAAGTATGATATGGACCAGAGGTCTCAGAAACTCAGGTAACAGTACCTTAGCATGTTGGAAGGACGTGAATATAAATATAGTCAGTGTATCACCTATGCTGTAGGAAAAGGCTCAAAATAAGTTCAATTAAAATATAGTCTGAAGTTGAAAAAAAAAAAACCTCCTCCCTTTCTCCCATCGAGTCTTCAATTGAGTTCAGTTGAGTTCTTCAACTAGGAGTTGTTGGAGAGGGTCCAGAGGAGTGCTACAAAGATGATCGGGGACTGGAGCACCTCCCCTACAAAGACAGGCTGAGAGAGGTGGGCTTGTTCAGCCTGGAGAAAAGAAGGCTGTGGGGTGACCTCATTGCAATACCAAAAGGGAGCCTACAAACAGGAGGTGAGTCAACTCTTTGAAAGGGTAGATGATGGCAGGACAAGGGGAAATGGTTTTAAGTTGAGGGAGGGAAGTTAGGTTGGATATCAAGGGAAAGTTCTTTACCAAGAGAGTGGTGAGATGCTGCTGGAACAACTGCCCAGAGAGGTTGTGGATGCTCTGTTCCTGGAGGTATTCAAGGCCAGGTTGGATGGGACCCTGGGCAGCCTGGTCTAGTATTAAATGTGGAGGTTGGGACCCTGCTTGAGGCAGGGGGGTTGGAGCTTGATGATCCTTGAGGTCCCTTCTAACCCATGACATTTCTGAATCAGCTGTGATATCAGACATCTTGAATGCCTAATGTCACGTAGGTTTAACTCACTGTATTACTGGGCCTCAATGTCGCTATGTCTGCTCTGGCCAGTGCACCTCTCCAGGCATCAGATAAAGTAAACTATAAACCTTCTGTTCTTTATCTGCTGCTTTATCTTAATGAGGCCTTAGTGATTTGAAAGTGATACATGATTCTTCTGGATGGGAATTCATCATCAATATCACACTTAAAGTTAGCATTCAGATTGAAATACAGAAATCAAGAGTAGACTGAATACACTGGCTGAGCACCCAACAAATACACCACAGCTCCGTGCGCTTCTCTGTAAAGGCATACAGAGATAAAAGTTTATCTGGAATTTCTGAAACTGAACACAGTAATCTTAAAATAATAGCTACAAAAAGAGAAATTGAAACAGAGATGAAATGACAATTCTCTCCTGCATTCATTCTACACATACAAAATAGTCTGCACTTCCGTAGGTCACGTGTGACTTTTTGGTACATATCTTGGAAAATACTTCCATGGAAACTGGTGTAGAAAAAAGCATATATAACACCACATCCACTGCTGAATGAAGATGGGAAATTTGAAATTATTTGGGTTTTGGAATGTCAGTGTGGGCAACACTGAAGTTCTGGTAGAAATAACTCTGATTCTGGGAAGAGCTTTACAGACAGTATGTTCTATATTTTCATTGTGGCCTGATTAGATATAGAAGTTCACATCTGGGGACTGAATAACTGATACAATATTAGCTTTATGAAGTACATTGGCCATAAAATACCTATATGAATTGGTCATTAGAAGTTAGCTGCCATTCATAGCAAGAAACCTTCCGGGATGTACTGTGGTTTCATGTATTAAATGAAACAATCAGATGTCCTTATATCAGTTACTGGAATTTAGGGTTGCATTACAACAAAAATTTGAAGAAAAGGTTGTAGATATGTATATAGAGAAGTTGATATTATCTCCTGATGGTATCCAATTGTCTTAGATCAGTTCTCAAGAACAAAAAAGTTTGCACAAACTGCATATTATTCATTGAAATCAATCTTATTCAACTGAGTGCACGTGCTGAAAACGTATGCTTAATTTTATTTGCTTTTTGAAATATGCCAGCAAGCATGTTTACAGTATCTGTTTCTGCAGCTATTCAAAAGCATTGTAGTCCATATCATACAGTTGCTCATTTTCAAGGCAAATGGGTGCTCTTGGCTTATTATCACCATTAGCCTTGAAACTAGATAACAATATGCAGATGATGACAAAAAAGGAAGATGGCTTCAACAATAGAAAGTAGACTCTCAGAAAATGATACTACGTGAAGACTTCATTTTTTCTCATAGGTTTCACAAAGCCCTCATATTCCAAAACTTCTGGTAATTTATTGTGTGCATCCTGTCAGCTGATGCTGTGATAACTGGCAGAGACAGTTTGTGCACATAGCTATCAAACAGCAGTTCAGCGCATCAAGGGCTATTCAGGCTTCTGCCTAAAGTCTTTTTTATTTAGCTCAGTTACGACAGAGTCTATCCTGCATATTTTCAGCTAGCTGATAAGGGAAATGTTAAATTACCAGGAAAGCAGCTTTGCACGGAGCTTTCTTATGGTTATGTGTTCAGCTAAGTGGGACCTATTTTTATCTGCAAAGCATATTTTTGACATGTAAAAAGAAACCATAAGTTAATGTAAATCTCCTAGAACATTGCAAATGAATAGCAAGACTGCCTGTAATTTGATTCCTTTTAAATTAATTAATTACAGTGAATACTGAGAAATGGAAGCTGGAAAACTCAACAGTTTTCAGATCACGTAGTAAATTTTCTATGATAGTGATTCTCAAAAGCAGATGGTTTTAGTCTGCTGTGTACCTCAGGATGTTCAGAGAGTTAATCCTGGGGAGCCAACAAAAGAATCAGATCACAACACATTTCCAGATGGACTGCACTGTCCTCATTCCAGGAGTTGATGCTAATATTAGAACATTCATGATATATCCTTGGCCAGGGTTTCTGAACTCAAGTCAGACACAGTTGTCCTAAAAGTACTTGGGAATCAATCTGTCTGTGAAACAGTAATAACAGTGCATTCATGTCACCAACAGTCATCGAGTGGAGCACATTCTCAGAGTAATTTTAACAGTGCTATGGACATTCCTATCAGTGCATATAGATGGTGCTATAAGAGCTATACCCAATGTGTCACTACTGCACATTTTCCATTTTGTTATTCCTCCAGTTCCATGTTCCCCAGAGCTCCGCTTTGAATAAGGGAGATATCAAACTGAACTGTAGAGTGAAAAGACAGAAAGGCAGCCTGGCAGCTCTAAAAAACTCTCAGATAAACATAGAGTTGAAGTGAACTTGTTGTCTGTCTACAGCCCACAATAATTTTATGAAATTACATATATGTCGAGTCCAGCTACAATGGAAATGCAGTACTGCCCAAAATTAGGCTTACTCTGAACAGCACAGAGCCTAAATCAAGGCAGGCAGTGAGTTGAGGTAAGCTCAGCTGCTAACAGATCACATATGAATTCCTGGCTGGGAATGGTTCCAATTGTTTCACCATTCAGGCAGTATAGATAACTCCTGCACTGCAGGAGCTCGGACATCACCCAGATTCTTCCTGCATTGAGCCACTGCCATGAAAGATCCTGTTTTTATCTCACAGAGATCCGTCCTCTGCAAGCAACATAAAAAATAGGTGGATAGATGCGCTTTGTCTTGCTAAGGGTTATAATTCATTCAGTTACACCATCCTCAGCCTCTTCTATCATTCTCCTCTGTATTCCAGTCCAGCAGCACTCAGCAATGCTGAGTGTCATCAGGCTGATAATGAGAGTTCAAATGAACTAAGTAAAGCAAAAATAGGAGTGACAGGAGAAAGAGAGGTGGCCAGAAATGGGATTCTAGGGAAGAAAGACACTTTGCAGTTCTCCACTGATTTCTGGAAGTGGACCTAACTGGCTCGCAGGGATAAGATACACTCATTTAGGGTATTTTCACAACTCCGCTTTTATCAAAGCATCAAGTACATGTAAACCTGTGATGGATTCTGTTTCATTTACATAAAGACATACTTAGGTTAGCCATAGGTCCTGCTCTGAAGATTACATACTCAGCTTGTTCCTTTGGAGCTGTCAGGGTGTGCTGTGAAATAACTGTGAGTTATTTGCTAGGATAATGAAAATACAGGCACGTTCACTTGTGACAAGGACAGAAGCAAAGGAAATTTGTTGCAACCCTTTATAGAACGCTATTAATTCACAACAGCTGCCCGCTTCACCCAGGGCTATTAAACGCTATTAACTTCTGTTCCATGCCTACAATACACTTCCTGACTTCAGCTATTCTTTGTTTCCTACTATTCAGCTTGGTAAAGCCAGTTTTTACATTGCTTGAAGCTTTTGTCTGATTCTGCTGTGAGAATTATTGTAGCTTCTTTTGCTCTACGTGTGTTTATTAAACTTCTGTCAGGAAATTAAAGAATCTCCTTTGATTCTTAAAGAGACTTCTTTACAACAAAGGGAAATTGTATGGAAAATTTTGTTTTCAAAGCCTGTTTAAGGCAAATACCTATTAATTAAAGAAACTTAACATTGTGAATTTATTGTTTTTCTAAGAAATGCAACCAACCAACCAAAAAAAAAACCAAAAAACCAATCAACAAAAATCCCAACAGCTGAGTCAAGATTATATGCCTTATACAGGAAAATAGCTATTATGTATGAAAATAGCTGACCTTGTCATGTTGGTCCCTATGAATCAAATCTGGCAGGCTCTAAAGGTATGTCAACATCCATCCTCTAACGTCCTACATAAAGATTATGCTTCTCCTCAAAATTTGTGCTTTGAGGTATCAATTCCATTGAAAATTTACTGTGCTGAGTCTATCAGAAATATATATAGGCCAGAAATATATTAAGGCCATCAGCATTTTATGGAGGCTTTGGCCTAAGCCACATTTCTGTGTGTGTAACTACAGTGACTCAAACTGCTGTTTGCAGTGTCTGTGTGCTGCAGCTGTGCTCCTAGCAAACAGCCTGCAGAGACAGGCACCACTGGGGAGGAACTCAACCAGGAGTTCAACATGTCAGTGTTTCTGAGTGCTATCGATACCTTTTGGAGACATTGAAAAGACACCAGGGTCGTTATTGCATCTCTTCTGGTTAATCACTGATATCTCCAATTGGGCAAACCACTTAAATGTATACGCAACCTGAAAAATGGCAACTGTCTCGCTGATGTCAATATGTTTAAATGTGCCAGACAAAGGCTACAGCCAAGCCAGACTGAAAATTGGGTCTTTGATGAATAATTTACATATGTGTATCACTTGTTTATACTTTAAAAAAGTTCACCTTTTCAGCAGCATCCATCTGGCAAACATTTACCTGCGTTGTGTAAAGAAGCTGGTACCTTGTGCCTGAAAACATACAGCTTGATAATATTTTACTAGGTGCTGTCAGATGTGTCATAAAAAATACCTTAGATTGCGGTAGAGTGACTGAACAACATGAGCATCCAGCTGTATCCAGAAATGAGCCAGGTTCCATCTGACCATCATTAGGTGTTCAAACTGACCAATGAGATTTCATTATATTTCCTTTCTCCTCGTGTCTACTTCCCATGACAGTGCAAGAACTGAGTGTTCTGCCTGTGGATCTCTTGATGGAGAGAGTGCAATTTTCCTGACTACTACAAAGAATGCTGAAAAAGCAAACCATGTTTTTTAATAAACAAGGACACTCATGTTGGAAAACAGAATTGAAGGACTACACTCTTCTGGATTAGAAAAGAAAACCATGTCCTGTCAGGAATGACCACTACTGCACAAATAACAAATATTCAGATGGATTGTGAGCAATTTAATATAATGCCATGACTTAGAAGAGTCATGACTGCAAGATCACAATTTCACAACTGAAAATCAATCAAAACAGACAAAATTCAGTAATAATTACCAAGAGAACAAGCTCTGACCATGCTGACTTACTGATTACACACCAGGAAAGTCCTTGTGATGGGCTCTGTCTTAGCAGATGGGCTCATCTAAATCTGTGGAAGTATTCATGGGAAAAAAGTTGCTGTGGCAGTGGGTCACCACTGAGGCAAGGAGGCATCCTCCAGAGACCTCACTTGCCTGTGCGTCTTAGTATAGTCCAGCAGAAGGAAAGAATAGTAGCTTTAAGGAGACATCTGCATTCCGCTGAAACACAGTTAAGCTTCCTGTGCAGGTGGGGATATCGCATCAGTCAGTTCCATGGAAAATAATTTGGTGCTGTCAGTGAGCAGTCAGAAAACAAAGTGGCTGTTTTCATCCCTGGAAACTGAGCTGCTGGGAGGTGGTTGCAATTTTCCCCAAATGGAATTCTTTAAAATCTTTCTTTATTTTATTATTTGTTTCATGTTCCACAGTTTCACCTCATTTGATGCTTTTACTTTAGTAAAGAACTCTGAAATGTCTCTGTGTATGTGCATGTTCGTATGTTTCTCCATGTCTGTATGTTTAAGGATGCACACACATCAATATGAACAGCGAGGTGGAATTTGGATGATACTAAAAATAATGAGAGCTCTTTTATTGATTCTTCTGGGATCTGGAATTAACCAGGATGCAGAAACATTAATAAAAGTATGGGTATTCTCTAAACAAATTTTTAGATGATTATATTGCTCTGTGTTGGTAGTTTCACAGACCTGATATTAAGTTAATAGACTGCCTTAAGATTTTTTAGAGCATGCTCTAGCTTCAGTCCTCCTATGGACACTAATGGAAAATGGAACTACACTGACCTCGGAATTCTTAGTAGCACATGGAGAGAGACGGGCACCTTCATTAGGGTGCTTAGATCTAGAACTGAATTTTTTTCTTTCTCTCATTTTTAAGTAAGTTAATGAGAGAAGACTCTTAACTATGTATACTACCCACATATGCATTCCTGTTAATTGCTGCAATTATTTTAGCACATCTGTGTGACCTGTTCACTTCCCTCATTTCTGTCTGGATTGCTTACTGCTGACGGTGAGCATGCAGTGTGCCCAGCTAACTCTGTTACTGTCAAAGAGATTGGCCTCTGCATTTCTTCTGTTAGAACGTTCTCCTCATACTGGAAGATTTTAAGTTACTGACCCTTAAATATGAGGCAACTATTTCTTTAATATTTCATAAAGATCAAGATTTCGCTGGTCTACAGTTAGAGTCTTGTCATAAACTGCACTGGAAAAGAGATAAATGAAATCGGATTTCCTAAAATGATAGGAGACTTTGAGACTGAAGTCTACAGAAGATATTAACTTGATCTTGAGGGAAACGTGAATATGTTTTTATAGTATTTGTTTGAGTTCTGAGAAGGTGTTTTAGAGCTTACAGAAGAAGTGTTGCAACCCTTCTATGAGGTTCCCCTGGCTTCTTCGAAACTTTGAGTTACATTCAGCACAGCAGGATTTTGGACAAAGAATGCGATGTTTTCATCTTTAGCTGCAGTAGTATCATCTTCTCACTTCTTATTTGAGAAGCTGAATTTAACAGTTCCCATTTATTTGAAGTGGAAGTACATGCATGGCTCAGATAAGTAGAATACAGACATGCCTCACTGAACAGCTCCACTAGCATCTATAGCATAACTCCTTGATTATCGTGAATAAAACAGGGTGTGAACTTCATCTGCTGATGTATTCACTAGAGTGGGCATAGTGGTAATGAGACTGTCCTTCTAAATACTAAACCAATGACATAATTTTGACAAGAATAATACTGCATAAAATTATGTTAGTTTTGAAACAATTAAAAAGCATTTTCATAAGAAATGTCCTAGGGAAAAAAGAAAAAAAAAGATACTTACATAGTTAACCCTGGCCCTCCAAGCAATCAAATAAATTTAATGGCATAAATTACCTTCAAAATAAGAAATCAAATTTCTTTAGTTCTAGATGTTTGATTTTTATTTTTTTTATTAAAGATCATTTAGAAAAGGCAAATGACAGTTCTAGATCAAACAGCTCAAAAAAGTCAGTTGCTGATGTAGATTTCGTCCCATTGCCTATTTATTGCAAAGATATTTGAGGACAGTGGGAAACAGAAACCTTAGTTTAGAGCTATATTTCTCTTCTGCTTTCCAAACATCTCAAGTTCTATTGATTCATTCATACACGTCCATTTATGTTTTTTTCTCTCTGTTGCTTAAAATACACCAAAGATCAAATTCTCACTGGGGATCTCATGGCAAAGCCACTTTATCACATATACTTTCCCTGTTCCCACTGGAAAGTTTTAGATTTCAATACTTTTCTCAGTATTAGACATCCTTACTTTCTGCCAATGGAGATGGTATTTCTATCCATATATTGGATTAAAAATTCAAATTCTTCTTAAATTTTCTAACACATAATCTGAATTATGTTGCACTTAACAGAAAGAAAAAATGTTTGTCTTCTCTGAATACAAGGTAGTGTGCAATAAATTCTAACAAAAGGAACACCCATGTTGAATAGCTGGCTCTTTCCTCATTGTCATCAAGTGAATGTTTTCCTATGGAGTTATGAGTCATGTTCATCATGTTAAGAAGGCAATGCATACGGCTTTAATAATACTATAATCCTAAAGACAAACACTTTTGTTTGGGATTTGTGACTTGATTAGAATGAATTCATAATATTAAGGATATACAAAGATTCCATGTGTAACAATCTGGAAACTTCTAATTCCTGTGCAAGTAACCTGTTCCAGAATTCTCAGCCCTCACTCAGTTCCCCCACAAACTGGTTTTTGTAACAGCTTGAGCTTTAATCTCTGAATCCTATACTGGCCTTGGAGGAAATAGTTGGAACAGAATTGTATCATTCAGATAGCAAAACACTGGAATTTTAAAATCTGAAACCCACAGTTGGCCATTAGTGTGGTGCAAAGTTTAAGAATAATCTCATTTGAATGCAGTTGTGACATGCTGAAACTGCACTTATCACCAAATGGAGAGAGACGCACGCTCTGGGAGAACCACTCATCCTATCCTGTGGTTAAGCCAGAACAATGTGACACCAATCTTCCTCCGAGAGCACTCAACTATCTGAAGGGCAGAAGCTCTGTTCTCCCATGCTGTCACACCAGTGACAGCCCTCAGTGCCTTATCCCTTCCTACCTCAGCAAAAACATTGGGACAGCACCACTTTCCTTCCAGTAGGATCTCAGGCCTGGAGGTGTGAGGTGCAGCCTGGTTGGCTCTCTGAGTGCTGTGCTCAGCACAACAGCGTGTGACCACATCTGTGAAGGATTTAGTAAATAAAATTGCAAATTTTTCTTTTTTAAAAAAGTTATTTTATTTTTAATTTATTGGAAAGTTGTAGAAGTTGTAAATTGCTGTAAGCGTGGCTCAGGATGGCTGAGCAGCACTGTGCTCGCTAATGCCTACATCGTGGTGTTGTGGTAGTTGTCAAGAGCTGACTAAAAATTCCAGACTCAACCTTGCAGTGAGCAAAGCTGCCCTTAACTGCATTGGCTTTAAGTAAGAAAGCAGGAACACAACTGTTTAAAACTTGGTACAAAAGTTCCACATTGCTACATCTGTAGCCAAGTACAGGATTTTTTTTTTTTTTTTTCCAAAGAAAAGGTCGCTTACACAACAGCAGCAGATAGACACTGTTAGAAACAAAATAGTAATTATGTTCTGGATGGTACAGCAGTACCCTAGCACAACACTACAGGAAAGAATTGTAATCAAATGTGACCACATGCTGGATCCTTACTAGTCCAGAAGGAGTAGAGTTTGCTGGTCCATTGCTATCCTGAGCAAGGAGCGAGGAAGCACTGAGAAGCACAAGCCAGCTTCTCCAAGGGCTGCAGGAAAGCAGCCTCCTATGTTTCCTCCTAACAAACTCTGCAGATTTGGCCACAGACACTTTGAAAAACTTTGAACTGCAAAGAGTTGGAAGGCTGTAAGTTCAGCCACAATCTGGAAAACACAAATTGGAAAACAGGAAGAGCAAAGACTGTGCAAGACCTGAAAGAGAACTTCAGGCACCTTCATGTGAGGCTTAGGTCAATGGGGGAAGGGATGATAAATGAGAGAAAAAAAACATAAGCTGTGGAATAGAAGTCTAGAGTGGAATCTGCAATATGAAATAGATATAACTTTGAGGCAAATAGCTGTATAATCATCAAAATTCCTCTCAGAGAGTTCCCAAGTGCACAGACGCTATTTCTCCCTTGCTAAATTTCTGTTTTGCTTTCTATATGACAGACAACTCTAGAAGCTGGTGCCTTGAGGAATGGGACCATGCTGCACATCGTTGGCATCCCAAGGTGACGCAGGAGGGCAGCCACATGAGGAAGAAACTCCTTCCTTTCCGCTCCCTGCTGAAGGATTTAGAACAGGAAGGAAACTCTGGTGGTTTTACTAGATTGTGCTTCCTCCTGCATGGAGCTGCCAACAACTTTGATTGTGGACCTCAGCTTTCACACCACAAGGTCAGTAAAGCCTAGTTTGCATCCCTTTCTGAATACAGAGTCAGTTGCTTTCCCCACCTTTCTAGAAATCTGGCACAGCATTTAGTGTCCACTTGGTATTATTTATTTAATAAAAATTTAATTTTTATTAAAGGGTCTGGATCAGGTCTCTCCCTCTTGCCTGGATTGTTCTCCTGCTGCTGCCTGCCCCATTTATCTACTGTGGACAAAGCTGCAGATGCTCTGTGTTGCACTCCAAGGGAACGTGCATTGCTTCTTACAAGCAAGTGTTATTTTTAAAATGTGCTATGGGAAGTATTTGAATGCAGCCAACACTGAGGCCTTTTAGAGAGCTGCTTACAGAGCAGATTCCTCGTTCTCTGTCTAATCATTTCTGTTTCATGGTTGACTGATTTGTCCCTAGTTTCCATGCTATTGTGTCTCATAGTCAAGTGGCAAGAAATGCATTAAATTCTGGTTACAAAGCAGAAGGTTCTGAATCTAGAAAAAGGCAACGGCCCTACACAAAATTGAGTTCAATCTGGGGCATGCTGCAGGCCTTAAAAAAAAAAACCCTGAACAATTTTTTCTGTCTGCCAGTATCCAAGACTCCTGTTACTCAGGTACATTTTTTACACTCTCTAGGTAACATAATGGAAGAGGTCATAGACTGTTGCTTGAGGCAGGAACTGATTCTTTGTCTTCTCTTCAGTCAGAGTCTGCCCCCTAGGAACTGGATCTAGACTTTGCAGCTACTTCTAAGCTGAACCTGAAAGCAGTATCCAAACAAAGTGTAGCAAAATTCCTTTCTGTATTGGTAGGGTTGGGTCTAGCTACAAAATGCTTAAACAAATCAAAGTGACTCTTATTCATCTTTGTGACAAGATGGGAAAATGTTGATTTGAGATGTCCACTTTAAAAAAATTTTAAAAAGCTGCTGTTTTTATAATGCAAAATGAAAACTTTGTGGTCGACATTCATTTTGGTACATCACTGTGTCTTGATGTGCTTCTGTGCACTACCAGGAGCTCATGGATACAAAACATGGTACCGCTATTCTGGCTGCTTGCTGGTTCTCAATGAACACATTTGATGGTCTGCAATTATCTTGGAGGAACATACTGAAAAGCTTGATTTTTCCATTCCTATAATTTTTATTCTTTAAATGTGTTTTGGATTATTGAACCTACTAAGCTAACTTTCTTAATCATTGCCCCTGGAAGAGGCAGAGAAAGCAGGACAGGCTCTGCATGCTACTTCTTTCATGTCCATTAGGAGTTTTTTCCACCAGCAGCCTGCCTCTTGTCCCAGCAGGATCTTTCTCTCCCAGGCTGTCTGGACACTCGAATTCCAGCTTGCCTGGGGGCTGTGACTCATCCTTGGAAGGTCTGGTTGCTTTGGGGACTCCTTCTGTTGATGTACGCAATGAGCCATGAGGAAGCCTTGTTCTCCAGCTCCTACATTCCTGCTACCCAGCTGCTCCTCCATGGGTAGCAGATAAAAGAATTGTTCCCTCCTTCCTAACATCAAGCACTTTAATGGAAGTTTTGTACCACTAGGCAGTGGTACAGATTATATTTTTTCCCCTAAACAAATGGAAATTTCATCCCTTTTCTTTCTAGATCTTGGTCAACGGCTCTCTAACAAAAGAGACAGCCCATATTCCTATTCTTGATCCAGCAACGTGGCCAGTCATACTTAGCACCTTCAAGCAGTTTAGAAGTCAGTGGAATTTGAGGTTACTCAAGACCTCTCTGCATTGTCCGCACATGGCACAAATCATGCTCCTGACATACATTTAGGAACTGGATTCCAACTTTTTTACCCTCCAGAAACAATACAACATTTATCTTTTTTTAAGAACAAGTCTTCCCACTCTACAGCCCCAGTGCTACAGGAACCCATGCTGGGCACTAAGCACCCCGGTGGCTTTCTCATCCACTGCGACTGACTGGGCAGCCCTTGGCTTTGCTGGGTCCTGGCAAGCCCAGGTGCCAGTGTCCCTGGTTTTCACACAAACAGCATAAGATTTTCCCACTAAGAGAAAACTCAGCGCCATGATTTTTCCAACCAAAGTGAGTCCAAGCAAAAATCTCCGTCACTCCAGATTTGTCAGAACTGTCCAACTGAGCTAAAAAAAACAGAAGAAAAACTCTAGAAAGAGGCACCGTCTGGTTTTGCCTAACTTTCTTTTCTTATTTCCCGAGAGAGGGAAAAGCGGCACGAAAATGAACATAAACCGAACCAAGCAAACGAAGCCAAACCACCTCTGCAGCCGCTGTGCCGAGGGAGACCCGTCCCGTGGCTCAGCCGGGCTGGGGCCGCCCGCTCGGGGTCCGCAGCAGCGGGCACACGGCTCGGGGCGGCGCAGCTCGGAGCCTCCCCTCACTTCAATGCGAAAAGAAATTGCGAGCTGCTCCCTCCCTCCCGCAGCAGGTGGAGGGACTCGGTCCTCCCGTCCCGGCCCCTCACCTTCACCACGTCGTCGTTGAGGTGCTTGGGGTCGCGGTTGACCAGGTCGATCTCCTTGGTGTGCACGTCGCGCACCGCCTTCTCGCTCAGCTCGTCTGCCATCATCTTGTTGTTGGGCTTGTAGATGTTGCCCTGCTCCCTGACGGGCGCCGCGTACAGAAAGCCCTGCGGGAGGGAGAGCGGCCGGAGGGCAGAGCCGGCGGGGAGGGAGGGAAGGAGGGAAAGAGGGAAGGAGGGAGGGCGGGCTGGGGGCGGCCCCGGTCCCGCGGGGAGCGCGGCGCGGAGCGGCGTGCGGCAGCCCGGGCTATTTAACGGCGGCGCGGGCGCTCACCACCCCCCGCGCCCGGCGCTACGCCCGCTCCCACGGCCGCCGCCAGGCGTCCCCGCCGCGCCCCGCACGCCCCCCACGCGCCGCCCGGGCCGGGCACGGAGCACTGCCACCCTCCCGTCCCCGCAGCCCGCCCGGAGAAGCGGCTCTGCCTCGGCGCCCTTCGCCGAAGACGGCGCAGAGGGACCCTCGCGCTGCGCCCCGCGCGTCCCGCCTTCGGTTTGCCGCCCTCACCGCGTGGCCTCGCCCCGCAGCCCCGGCTCAGCTCGAAGCGGCCGAGCCGCCCGCGACCGCCTGCCCGCCCTCGTCCCGTCCTGTCACATCCCGTCCCGTCCCGTTCGCCGCAATCCCGCTCCTTGTCCCGCCGCGGAGCGCCGGTCGGGCGCCGGCAGCAGCCCGGCTGTGGCCCCCCAAGCCGCCCTACCTCCGAGTCCACGTATTTGGTACCGGACATGCTGCCCCGGCGCTGCCGCAGGTTGTTCTGCTCTATAACTCGGAGGAGCGGAGGAGGCAGGAGGATCCCGCTCGGCGGAGCGGCCAGCCAGGGGGAGGGAGGCGGCTGGCGGCCGGCCAGGGGCTGCTCCCCGCCTCGGGCCGGGGCTGATGACAAGCGGCGGAGCGGCCCGGCATCGCGCAGCGCGCCCGGGAGCGGCCCGCGGTGGGAGGGGAAAGCGGCCCGGCCCCGGAGACGTGCGGGCGGGCGGGCGGCCCCGGCTGCCTGGGCAGCGGCGGCGGCAGCGACAGCAGCCACAGCGACAACGACCGGGGCCGTCCGCGGGCAGCGGGTCCTCGCCGCTGGGCTGCGGGGGGCGGCGGTGCCCGCATGTGGCAGAACCCCGGGGGGAAGGGGGACGGGAAGGGATGAGGAGATGGAAAACTTGAGCAGCGTTGCGGGAGAGAGGCGTTGTAGAGCCCCCCCCGCTCTGACAATGGTCCACACACTGTCCCGGGTGCAATTGTGGAAACTTGGACATCCTCGGGTTGAAGAAAAAGAGATTTTCTCAACCGGTTCATTTCAAAACTATGCAAATATTTAACAGTCCCGCACGCTAACTGTACTGTATTTTTCCTGGGAGGAGGCTGACCCGCGTCTGCCGTGCGTGTTAACTGCTGGGACGTCACTTTGAGAGGTGCGGTGGGACGCCGGTGTTTAGCCGCACTCTGTTCTCACGGCCTCTCATAAGCCCAGGGGCGCACAGAAGGGGAAAAGCTGTAGGGATCCATTGCTGGGTCCAGCGTGATCCGAGGCACAGCTGCAATGGCACTACATCTACAAACCCCAAGTTACATTCTGCCCTTTTTAAACATTTATTTCATTTTTAATTTTTGCAGCCATTATTTTTCTCCTAGTAAATCAGAGCATGGCATGAGATCTACAACGTTAACAAGGAAGTCTTAGTTTTATGCCATTAAGCATAGAATTGCAGCAAAAGGGGTAGAACAGCCTTAATGCTGTGTATTCAGCTTTAGCAGTTCAGCAGAGAAGCGCCCTCAAACAGGCCATTGGCTGCGATGGTGAAGGCTCTGTAAGTGTAAATAAATGCACCTGTTGGGGATGCAGTCTGTGTAGTTCTGATATGGCCAACAGGGAACAGTGAACTTTAAGTGTTTCTATTGCTCGTAAACTTTAGAACTGTGGATGGATGTTTTCCAGCTTTCCAACTTAGTTGTCCCTTTTAGAAGCAATTTTTTTTTTAATTCACATGATAACTTAAGCCATCCTTAAAATGTCCTACCACTTGAATATGTGCATTAAAGCAAATGTATGGTTTTAAAGACAGTTTCTGGAATTTTTTAATACATCTGGAAAAAAAAAACCAAAAAACCAAAAAAACAACCCAACCAATAATAACTAAAAAATGCCTTCTTTCCCCCATTACAGTTACTTAAGAAAGTATTTAAGAAAGTTTCATACCTGGTCACTGTCCTGCACATACTTCAGAATATCATTGAATGCCTTGGGCTTCAAGGGACCTTAAAGCCTACCCAGTCCAACCCCCTGCCATGGGCAGGGCTGCCATCTCCCAGCTCAGGCTGCCCAGGGCTCCATCCAATTGGGCCTTGAGAACCTCAGGGCTGGAGCAGCCACAGCTTGTCTGTGCAGCTGTGCAGCCAGCGCCTCACCGCTCTCTGAGTATTTCCTTCTAATATCTAACCTAAGTCTCCCCTCTTGTACAGCCATTCCCCTTGTCCTATCACTATCAGCCCATGTAAAATTTAGTCCCCCTCCTTCTTATATGCTCCCCTCAAGTACTGAAAGAAAGATCTTGACCCTATATTCAGTATTACCGCATGTCTCAAGGATGACTAAAAATAGGAAATTTATTGGTTAATTTGAAACAGTAATGATTCCTGGAATGGTTTCTGCAGAACTTCAACACCCTTTGGAAGAAGTTTCTGAATCATAACTGCTACAGTTAAAGAAATACTGAGAGCAGAAGAAACTGATAGACTTCATGAGATGAATCCCAGCAGAGGAGCGAAGGAGCTCTGCAAAGAGCTGTGATGCCATACAAAGGAGCAGGATAGCTCATCTGGAAAGGGCACGGCAAACGCTTGCAGGAACCTTCTGAAAGTTCAAAGGCTGTGCTCCCTTCTTACCTACCGTGAATGGATTAAGCCACAGGAGTGGCTTAAAATTGCCACAGATCACAGATACCAAACTGGCCTTGCAAATGCCACCCAAGCTTCTTCTCATTGAGCTTTGCTGCACTGTTGGCAGCCCAGGACAGCTGCTGAAGAGAATATGTGTTAACTAGCTGGCCACCTCGCTGCCCTTCTTTTTCCATCACACCAACTGCATTTCAAGTCTAATTTTAAAAACATTTTATGCTGCAAAGTTTTGCTTTAAGTCAACTCCTAGATCTTGGAATTGCCTTAATTGAGAGCTGACTGTAAACATGGAGCTGAGCGTGTGCGAAGTGGGAGCAGTTCTTCTGATGTTGATAAGAAGAAAAGCCTTGGTACTGGCAGGAAACATATCTTCCAAAAAGCAAAAATTGGATTGGAAAAAATTCCTCAAAAAATAGTGTCAGAAAATGAGTCACAAAGCTGAACTAAATGTGCATGGCTGCTCACTGCGTGTCTTTGTCTGGTATCAAACATTGCCTCTCACTCCACTCCTCCCCCTGAAGTTGTGTAATTATTCCAATTATGGTCTCAGCAATACTCCTGACACTTGCATGACAATGCCAGAGAGATTGGAATCAGCTGAGGATCAGTATTTATGTACAGCTGCAGCAGCAGCGAGACTGTCAGATAACAGCCTGCCCAAAAGCAGCCTTCCTTATGCAGCATGCTTCAAAACCTAAGGCTTAGGAGAGGAAAATCACTGTGGTTTTAGTGTCTTCTGTTCAGCTGCTGAAGTGCATCCTTTTATGTGCATTTTTGGATGGTTTGCTGGCTGAAGGCCTGAGCTGCTGGAGCTGTTGGTAGCGAGCTTTTATCAGCTCTGAATACAGCACTTACCCTGCTGCGTGATAACAGGCACTGGGATGGGCTCACAGAGCAGAGCAGTGCTTTCCTCATTCCACAATGTACAGACATTCAGTCTCAGAGGATTCAAGACAGTCATTCTGTCCCCACTCTGGAGGCTATCCATGGTTTAAATTACAACTCACAGAATTGGAGCTTTTCCTCTGAAGTGGGTGCCCTTGCCTCAGTCCTATATCAGAATATAGGACCGTCTGTCATGCATGCTTTTTTGTTACTTGGCCCGTTTGTTCCTTGTGTCAGAGGAGACATTTGCTTAGGAGAGATGGTGAGCTGCCCTCACATTCCTTTCTTCTCATAACCTCTAGCTATGAATGATTCCCTTTTAAACGGAGGTGCTGCTGCCACAGCACATTTCACAACAGCCTGGGGGCTAGAAGTGTAATCCAGCAACTGAGACACCCGAGATCAATTTTGCCTATCTGAGGTGTGCTAATGCATTTGGACTCCTTCGAAAGCATATTTTGGGAAGTATCCCACTCTGCTGACATGCAGTCACTGTATTTTCAGGTGACCAAGGCATTCTCTTCCCTTAATTTGGGATTCTGATTGGGGTTGGATGTGAGTAAGATGCCAAGTTGCTCAAACTAGGGCAGTTCTAGGCATGACCAAAATAAAACTGTAGGTACTGAGGGAAGGTTACATGAAAGGGAGGTGCCTCCTGAGTTTAAACATGTTCCTAGCTGGGTGGCATCTGGGCAGGGATTACAGTTTTGGATTTAAATGTCTGACTATCATTTCAATCCTGTGTTAGGTATGTATATCTTTTCTTATAGCTAGTCCCCGTAGGTTTCAATCAAGGTAGCTTGTAAGCGCTTGGTTAGTGCAGAAAATAGATCAAAAGCCTTAATTCTGTCAGCTGAAGGTTAAGTTTTCCAGACTTGAGCAATTTGGGTCATTCTTTTCTCAAGCCTTTTCATCATCAGGTTCAAAGTCCATTTGAGCTAGGCCATGAATGCTGGTTGGTGTCAACACTATTCTGTGCCATTCAGCCAGTTCTAGCATGTTATTAACTGTATTGTGTAGAAATAGCAATCTGAGAACTAGTCCCTCTCATGGGACTCAAGCACCCCCTCCCTGAGGCTTATATAAGATATGATTTTTTGTCACTGAGATCATAGAATTACGGAATCAAAAATGGTTTGGGTTGGAAGGGACCTTAAAAACCATCTCATTCCAACCCCCTGCCATGGGCAGGTTGCCACCCCCAGCTCAGGCTGCCCACAGTCTTATCCAACCTGGCCTTGAGTACCTCCAGGGCTGGGGCACCTACAGCTTCTCTGGGCAGCTGTGCCACTGCATCACAACCCTAAAGAATTATCTCCTAACATCTAAACTAGGAGGTTATGAGAGATGTACGTGGAGAAGAGCCTGTTCCTCTGCTTAGATACTTAGATTGCTTCCATAGGCCTGCACAATTTTTAGAGGAAACAATTTTTTTTTTAATGCATCAGAGGAAAGGACCCAAGCCAAAACAAACATTTTGCATTAATCACTGCAGAAACTCTTCTCAGGAGGATGATTCAGAGCCGGAACCTATCCTAGTTCCTCTGGATTGCCTCTACAGAAGACATTTTCTTCTTGTTGAAATAATCTTTGGAAGATCAGTGTCACTAGGTTAAAAATAGCCTTAATAATTCACCCCTCAGTTGTAAAACCCTGCATGAAGAAAGCACCTCAGTGCATAACTGGTGGTTCTGTGTGCTCATTGGAGGTCTTCAAGAACACAGCGTGCTAACAGACAACACCAGCAGAGTGTCCAGAATTTGATTGCGTTCCATTTTCATTTTTTTGAAAAAAACATGTTTTTATTCATGTATTTTTAAAAGAGAGTTAATACAGCTTAACAGCATTAGCTTTATCTCTGCAGGTGGGGGAAAGATCACACCCTGTAAAAATAATGAGCTTACCATTCTTTGGCTTCCATTAAGTGTGAATGTGTGGTCTGAAGTCCCAGAACTGCAGGGATGCTCTGAATTTTTCAGTTGGTGTGTATCTGGGTGAGCTTTCTGGGTAGGTGGAGAAGGGCCCTCATTTATTAAGATCTCAAAGTTTCTGTTAAGAATTTGTGCCAATTTTTGTGGTGGACACGTAGGGTGTGGAAAGATAAAATACAAATATCTAAGTTCTACAGTCAGATTGGAAGGATTTTAAGGAAATGTTCTCACAGTGAGGCAGGTTAGATTTCACTGTCAATTAAAAGAGAAAAGCCCATGAAGATAAAAGGGGTTATTTCTGTCTGTTACTTGTGACCTCTAATGACAAACATAATACCAAAACATTTTACATTACAGAACTGAATCTCCAGTTGTTTGTAAGGTCTACAGTAACAAAAAATAGGTTAGAATTGGAACATCTCACACTTCATTTACTTACCCTCACAACTCTACCCTAATGATGGGAAGTTTACCCTCGCTTTGAGCAACAATATTTTTCCCATTTCACAGAGGGGAAGAGGGAGCACAATTCAAAACAGATGATCTGAATCAGACGCAAATTTTCCTAGATTAGTAGTAGAGAATGAGGTTAAGTTTCTGCATTCTCTCTTTTGCCTAAACTTTTACCGGTACGTTGCTGTTCCAGAGCCAGCTGGTATCATTTGTCCGTGTTTCAAAACACTTAGAAATGAATTTAAGGAATAGATCCTAAATCTACAAACACAGATTAGAGCCAGCACCCATTCAGTTCCTGTTGTCCATGGATGGTATCAGTTATGGCAGAGCTTTGTCATATGTCACAACTTTCACATCCTGAAGTCCACGATTGCTGGAATCCCAGTGCTGTCTGGGGGAGATGCACAATAACAGAACCAGTTCATGACAAACAAAAAGGCTCAAATCAAAAGAGCTGAGAAAATCATTCTCCTTTATTCTCTGTGGTAGCTAGAGCTGGATGACTTCAGTAAGCAACTGAGTGCATACATGCAATAGTATATAACCTAAATGGCTACACTTTTCCTTAATCTCAAGGTAGGATGCACACCTGAGTTCTCTCATATCTCAGGCTTTTATAGGGCTCCTTTTAGACCAGCTCTTTTTAGACTAGTGCTGAGTCAAGGCACATTTTTGGTTAATTAATTCATTATATGGATTTTTTTTTTTTGGTGTGAAAAATATCTGTAAACATCCTTGGATTTTGTAAAAGAAAAAAATCTCAAAAGAAGTCAAGCCTGGCCTGATCAATCTTTATTTTCAGCACAGATACTTCAGTTTTAACAGAAGAAAGGTAAGAAGACATCTGAAGAATAAGCTAACTTCTGCAAGAAGACCAAACTCCATACAAATCTCGGCGTGTATTAGTCATTAGGGTTCAGTTTTCAAAAGCCATACGAATCCCTCTCTAACTTTGACAAATAGAAAAGAAGTTCTTAAAGTAGAAAGATGTTCTTAATGTGCAAAAAATACGCAGTGTTAGCTAGCTTCTGCAGGCCAATGAGTAAGGAAATTCTGCAGCTCATTTGTAAATAAAGCATGCACCCTTAAAAATAATTAAGCTTGGGGGATGCAGCCAAAATTCTGCACCAAAAGACCTGAAAAAGACACATTCTGTCTGGGCATAATTTGACACAAAGAGATACATAATTTTCCTCTATAAGCTAAATACAGTGGATAATAGCAGAACAGTACTGATGCTTATCCACTTATTTTCCCTCTCTCACATTCTGGAAGTATTCCACACTGTTCAGCATTTTAAGAGCTTTTTAAAAAGTTGAAAAACCTGAAAACATAAAGTTGACAATTGGAAAAAGCTGATTTTTTTTATTATTTTATTATATATCCTTTTTGATAAGAAATCTGTGACACCATTTTAGAAAATATAATTCTAAATCATACAAACATTTACAACGGCAGGAAAAAACAGCAGCATAAACCCATTAGAAGGCTAATGTAACTTCACTGTACCTCTGCATATGTTCTGTTACTCTGCTTTAAAAGCTGTATTCGGTGCAGACAGAAAAAGGGCTTTGTTATGGGTTAGGCTTTAAAGTAGCAATAAGCAACATAGAGAGTCAAGTCAGTAGACAAGGAGTTAGACAAGGATACCAATTACACCCACTTGACTTATTTAATAGCTTGTTACTTAGTTAAAGTGCCAGCGTAGCATCCATCATTTTAAATATCACAATGTCCACACAGATAACACACAGAATTAGGCAGGGTTGCATTTACTACTTTCCATTTTTAATTAAAAAACAAAAACAAAACAAAAAAAAAAAACAAAAACACTTCTCATAAACAGGTATTTCCAGCTCTTTTGCATAGTCTTGTGTTAAAAATCTTATACTCTTTTCTGTTGCACACAACTATATATATAATGGATATCCTACAATTGCACAGCAATGCTTAAAAATCTGCATAGTTTATACACTGAAATTTTAGTTTAAGTCAGTTTCTCACTCTCGTTGCCTAGTAAGTTTGTTAGAGTTCAAATACCATAGAAATAATGCTTCAAAGAAAGCTCACCAAGTGCCATTTACAAAGGTACAAAATATACAGCAAAGTTAACCTCTTGTTAAATAAAATATACAGATTAGCTGATAGTCCAAATCATTAGGTAACACCTTATTTTAAGGGATAACCTTCTAGGGAGCTTTTTCCCCAATACAGGAGAATTATGGAAGAGTTAACTTCTCTGTATGCTTATGCATCGTGCTCTTCTTTTTAAATGCAGATAATAATGGGCTGACAACATCATCTAGCATAGTGAGAGCCAAAAATGATCCCTGTAGGAATTGCAGTGAAATCAATTTGAAACCCCAGAGATCATTCTCACCCAGAGTATCTCAGCCTACTAATTTAAATATTTCTTGTAATAATGCCAATAGTTATCACAATGGTGGCAATTAAACCTTTAAGAGATTTTTTCTGTAATCCAGCAATCAACGTACCATTAAAATAAAGTGTTGCCAACATACTCCACGTTTATTCTGCTGTTAAAATAGTTAGATATGAAAACTGCCTACTTAGTCTTAAATTCATTCCCTGAAAATAAATGAGTTTTAGAATAATAGCATGTTCCCACTTAACCAGCCATTATCATCTTAACAGGTTGGAATGAATGGTAAGTGCTTGCATGTTACATTAGAAAGAGGTATAACACCATCTACAATTACAGCAGTGTTGCAACCCTGACAGTTACTCTTGATCCAGATGTATATTAACCATGGCAAAGCATCGGCCTACGCTATGAAAGAATGGTGCAACAAAAACATCTGTCAGGCTCTTCCATACGGTTTGCACTGAAGGCAAGACCATGAGACAGGTTCTCACAAAAGGCACCACAATCCTGTAAAAGAGCAAATGGAAGATCTGTGAGATTATAGCATAGGGCAATTGAGAGAAGAAAAGTGCTTACTTATGGAAAAGCAAGGGAACTTGCAGTCATTCTCCAGTGATTTTGTTCACTGACAGCCTCACACCTACATAAGCACCATAACATACACGCTCCTCTGTCTCGGCTCACTTGTGCGCAACAGCTCGTCAGTCCTCGTCATGTCTCTGCTTCTTCCTAACTGGCAACACTGAGCTAACTTTTGGGCAGGCTGCAATAGGGATGAACATTTTCCTGTTCTCTCATGCTGCTGGAGGTGATGCTGCAACTTGTGGTTAAGGATAGGTCCCTTAAGGAGTCAGGAGTGGGGTCTTTAGGGCTTGACAGAAACCATACATTTCCCAGTTTGATCACCTGGGAACAGAGCTCTTTATGATCCCTTCAGAGCATTCTTGTGTCCCTCGCTCTGATGTCTCTCCAGGTGCTTCTTTTCTGTCTCTCTTGTGCATGCGCACACCACACACACACATACACACACACACACACCTCTTGCCATTCATACTTCATTCCTGCCAATCCAAGACCAATGTTAAAGTTGTTACAATAACGCAGAAACAGTAGAGCAATACTGAAATACATTTTATTGCTATAGTACAGAGACAGGCCTGACCTCCGATATATGGCATCTTGTTGATACTGTGAAGCTTTTCACTTAAGGGTGAGTAACAAAAAAGCAGAACAAAGTCAAAACTCTTGTTGAGGGAAAAGATCTTTTTATCTCCTTGCATACTTGAAAGAATTGTGCTTTCAGTCTGCCAAGCACAGAAACCATCCACGTATGCTCTCCATATGTCCTGACTCCAAAGCAATGTCATTAGTGGTGGCTTAAGCTAAGCTCACTGACAGCAGAGATGAGCCAGGCGTGTGCACACAGCTGGTGCACCAGGGCTGTCACATGCAAAATCAATGACCACATCAGCACTGGTTATTCTCTTTTTTTCACCACTTCCTGGCCCAACCCCCTGGCCATTTCACTAAGCTGTGTGTTCTTACTTGGGTGCAAACAAATTACATGTACGCATAACATATGTAATACTGAAGTCACACTAGAACAAGGTTTTCAAATATCTCTGCACCATGTTTAATGTATTTATTTCCTACATGAGGCATAAGAAGCTATACATCCATTTGATAGAAATAATGAGCTGCTCCAGTTTGCTGTTGCATTCAAGATTTAAGATCCCAGTCTTGCTTCCACAAAATTCAGCTGCAGAACTCTCACTGACTTTGGTTGGAAGTAATAGGCAAAATATTTATTATTCTGTCACATGTCTGAAAAATATCTAAGTAAATACTGTGTATTTCCAGTGAGTACTACTCAGAATACAGTGTAGAAAACAAACAGACAAACAACTGTTGCATTAAAAAAATTAAAGCTTCGATACCTGAAGAGTAAGAATGAAAGAATTATTTTCAATGTAGATCTGGATTCTTGCTTTAATCGTACCGTGCAAGCTGTATGCTACCATGTCTGTGCTGCACTCCAAGCTAACCCAGATGGATTTAAACAAGAATAGCTTTTCTAAAACCTTCTCTTTCTTTGTCTCTGCTGAAATAGCTAGTAAAACACACAGCACATAGAACTGTGAGTGCTATTGGAACACGTATCTGTAGTATTAAACTGAACTCTGTAAACTGCATGTTTATTAATCACTTATAGTATCACTATATATAGAATAGATGATTTATAGAAAATAAAATAAGGGCTTAGTGATAAAGTTGATGAACATCAATAATGCAAAGTGAAAAAACTTCTCCAACACAGAGAAAACACCAGAAGTAGCTACTCAGCTTGTATTGACTTCACCCATTTTCCATTTCACTTAGTTTATAAACTGCTAATACTGCTCCTCTGCTGCCATCAAATTTAATTTGGCCTGCTTTTTTTTTTTCTTTCTTTCCTCCTATCTTTTTTTCCCCAATCTAACTCATCTGCAGGGAAGCAGAAAGGCCTACATTTCTACTGAAAGCCTACATTTCTATTGGATCATCCATAAACAGGACCACACAAACTACAACCTAAACAAATACCACATTACGCAAAACCTTCACAGCAAGTTGCAGTGAATCACCAGGAGTTCATTAAGGAAGGCTGGGAAAACAGCCATCATACTACATGCAACTGCTATAGAGATCATCCACAACTCAACATCTCTCAATAATGTTATATACAATAAATATAAAAATGTTTTGGTAATGTTTTTTAATCTTTTAACACATTATCCATATTTATGCTATATTGCATACAAAAAACAGCAGAATGCAGGCAGCTTTCAATTTTAAAATAAAAGTCAGTCTTAGTTTTCCTTACTTTTAGAATATACATATCCTAAGGATATCAACGTTTACTGCAATTTTGGAGCTACTCTTGGTAGAGCGGTAGAGCACTGGGAAATAAAATAAAGCTTTTCTGAATTTGATATCTAAGCTGAAGCACAATCAGAGCATTTCAACTACTCATGTAACCTGTCTTTGAATCACACCGTATGTATTTGTTATAAAATATCCATCCTTTTACAAAGTAAAACGATTCACCTCTTCTGGGAGCTGTTGACCTGAAAGAGCAGACTATCCTCTTTGTTCCACTCTATTCCTTTTTCTTTTCCTTTTGTTCAAGGTATGACTTCTACTATTTTATACATATCATTCTACCCCATGTTTGTTCATGTTACTTTTTTTCTGCTGATCCCTAATGGAACATTGTTAAGAACCAAGCAAAGCACAACTTAATACAATACAACTTAATACAATTCAATTCTTACTCATAATGGTATTTTCTGAGGAGGTACTTCAACTTTTCATGGAGCTGGACAACGTATTGCAGCAATCATTCACTGCTAATCCAGATTCTTGCTTTATAGTTAAAAATTACATCTCCTGTGAAGTATTTCAAAATGGAATGTCAGACAAATCTTAATATCGTTTTTCAAATACTAAACCATCCAGTGCTTAAACTATCCAGTTCCAGGCTTGCGTGTGCACTACATCATGATTTTGTTTTGCATGGCACTACAGTATAAGCAAATATAGATTGCTAAAGATGAGCTAGCAGTTTCAGAGCTTCTTGTAAAGCCCCACTAACCACTGGGCTACTTATGAGTAAAGCTATAACCACTGAAGCTTTGCATGACCCAAACCCAGTACACAAAGTACAATAAAACCAAGCATTTAATATTCCAAGACTCACGTAGACTGGAAAAAACAAAACTAAAAAAGAAACAAGACAACACCCACCTACTCCCTTTTCAGAGGACAAGGGTATATACCAAGACAACACCAGACTATGTGGTATGCCTTTGTAACTCCTTTTGATTTTAGACAGCCAAGTAGGGAGATTTTGGGGGTTGAATATGATAACAAACAGCCATGTAAATGGAGTTGCAGAGAAAGAGTTAGATGATGCACATTCAAATCTGCTCCTCTGTGTGTATGCCCTGGCTACATTTGTGAATGGAAGCTTATGAAGAGAAGCTTTGAGTATCTGCTGCTCAAGCTGATGACAAGAGCACAAAGCTGGATGACTCCTTGTGTTTTAGAGCTCATCTCCAACTTAAAGTTACAGATTCTCAAATGACGCATCATCGATTCTCAGAATAAATATATAATGAGACATTTTACAGATAAGACTACAAAAAAGTGTATGTGAAATTCAAGAGGCTGCCAACATGTGGCTTGGAACAAGAATTCATCTTTGGATTGACCACAGAGATCATGATTTTGCATGGGCTGCCTGGAAAACCAGCAGTGTTCTGCTCATATTAAAAAATCAATAATCTTAACAGCCTCAGTCTAGGGACATGTTTAAAAGGTTGTTCAGATATTCACAGATAGCTGTTAAAGCTGGTCTGACAACTTCGAGTGTATCGGCTGCAGTAAGATCATCACTAAGAGAGAAGCCGTGTAGAGAAGTGGCCTTCCTTGAAGTAGCTTGTATGTAGGTCATGCTAGCTTCAGTATCTTTTGCCAGGCAGTGTAAATCTGGATTTTAGCTCAAGTAATATGAGAACAGAACCTAAGTATGTTCATTTTTAATAGGTCGCAATGAAAACTGAAGTTTTCTTTTTGCTTTCCACAGGTCTCATGTGTTCACTTCTCTTTTTAGTGCTCTTTTTTTCTGATGAAAGACAACATTTACAATCAGACACAATGGGTGCAAATCATGAAGAATCCTTGGTGCAAGGAATGCTGTCAGATTTCAGTGGATTTTTAGCATGTTGACAAAACTGCAAGGTGTGTGTGACTATCAGCAGAGTTTTGTTCCCTGGCACTTCCAAGTGTTGTTCAAACAGCTTCTAATTTATTCTTAGGAAAGACTCCCCTGAAACTGATCAATGTCAACATCTCAGTGGTTTGGATGCTGCAAATGAGGCACAGAGATTCTGATAAGCCCTCCTGTAGACAGCCATGTGGGAGGGAGTGCCCAGAGCTTTCCCATGACGTTTAAACAGCTGAAGACAGAATTATAATGTAATTCCCATCCTCACAACCACAAAACAAGGAGTTGATATTTTTACAGACCCAACAGGCTTACACAGGAACCAGTGTTTAGGGTCCCTTTAATGCCTCTGGTATCAGTTGCTCCTGTACTATCCTCTCAAACAGAGACTTTGAATTCCTTAATCCCAAGAAATCTGGAACACTGGGAGCTGCAGAAATAAGTTAGCATAACCTCAGTGTGCTCAAATGCTGTGTTGGAACAAATCCAAGCTGTGTTTGTGGGATGACCAGACTGTACTGTGCTACCAACTGTAGCACTGGTAGGGTCCAAGGGGATGCAGACAGTACTCCTGAGCTATGTGATTCTCTCACACCCATCCAGGTGCAAGAGCAGAATGAAAGATCAACTCCATACTGACAGTGAACTTAGGCACAGAAAATCAGTTGCTGGGGAGACAAGTGTGTTTGCAGAAAGTCAAGGGAAACTTTTCAAAATCAAGTGCCACATTCACTCAGTTCTATTTCAGATGTACTGGGAACCACAGTTCCCGACAGAGTCACTGGGGACTACTTGCACAAATAGAAATTGACCTCTGAGTCCTGTTCAGTGGAATTCGTGTCCACATATCCAGCCTGTGAAATTCAGATATAAGATCATTCTGCAGCATTAAACGTTACCATTCTGAACAAACTGAGCATCAATGAACTCTTCCACAGACATCTCGCTATAGGAAATCCATATATCCACCATATCCTTTTGCAGTTCTGGTACATTACAGCACAGTGACTACTGGCTGATATGAAAGTCTAGGCCCACTATAAGATGTCCATAATAATTTGAGGCCCAGCAAAGTAGCAGCTCTAAATTATATTGCAACTCCCTACTGCAACCTGACTAAGTTAGTCAGGTTTTGAAGCAGCTCCTAACAATGCCATCAACCCAAATTTCCACTCTCCTTCTGAAAATTGAAATCTGCAACCAAAAGATTGCAATCAGAGGTTCAAACAACCAATGCATTTATATTGAAATTGTTTCCCAGTTTCTGGATAGCATTTTGTCTTCCTGACTGACTTCTTCATGATACCAATATTACTCAAGGCAATGAGGCATAGATCAAAACTTATGTATATGGGAAACCCTGGTTTGCAAGAATGACATTGATCACACATGTGTTCATGCTTTCTCGTGCAGCCTGATGGACTCTCCTTCCTCAGCATCATTCTTTTCCCTGCCTCTCTTCCTTCTCCACAATCAACTGCCTCTCTGGGCTCGCAATATTTCACCAGTAGTTTCTGTATAAAGTACATCAGCTTTGCTGCTTTGGAGAGCTGCTGTATTTGTCTGTGAACCACGGCCATGGCTTTCCTGAGCTCAGGAGGGGTTCTCTGCACCGTACCTGCAGATGGCCGTGCACCTGCTGCGAGGCAGTGACAGCCGACTTTGTGGCAGTGGCAAAGAAAGACTGAGCTGGCCCCCTGAAGCTTTCTTCACTCTGTGAGCAAACGAGTCTGGTGTAAGAAATGCTGCTGCACGGGCCCTTCAATTACAGTACACGTGTTTTAACAACGTCTATACACTGGTTTACAAAAGCAAGCGATCAATAGCCAGGCAAGGCGCCCCACAAACAGCAACAGGAGCTCACCCAGACGGGAAAGCTGCTAAGATCAAAGCATGGAGTTGAATCACGGACAGAGCGTCATTTTAATTCCTCTCCCATCAGCAGCCCAGCAGGCAGAGCCGCCCGCAGGCCGTCACGGCGGCGGTGGCCGCCGGGGCACAGAGGCGGCACACGGCAGAGCCCCAGCCCGCCGCCCCGCGCCTCACGCACTCACCAGATGTGCAGGCAGCTGAGCGCCGCGAAGACGATCCCCAACACCAGGGCCAGCGGCACGGCGAGCAGCAGGCTCAGCAGCTTGTACAGCACGTACTTGCTGAGCTCGAACAGCGCGTGGCTGCAGATCCACACCTTGTCGAAGGAGTGGGTGAGCTCGGGCTCGGCGATCACGTCCTCGAAGCCTAGCTGGAAAAGCGAACAGCCCCGACGGCCGTCAGCCGCCGCCGCCCGGTCCCGGTCCCGGCCCCGCCGCCCCCGCCGCCCCGCCCGGCACCTGGAGGTGGGCGTTCAGCCCGCGGGGGTCCCGCTCCAGCGCGTCCTCCGGGCACTTCTCCGCTTCGGACGGCTCGGGGCCGCCCGGCGGGAAGTTGTCGTCGTCCATGAAGATGCGGGTGTCCGCCTTCTCCGTCTCCAGCCCCATGGCGCTGCCCCGCGCTGCCCGGCTCCCGCCCTGCCCCGTCCGCCGCCCCCGGCACCGCGGCCCCGCCGGCCCGGGGCGGAGCGGCGCGGGGAGGCCCGGCCACGCCCCGTAGGGCCGCGCCGAGGCCTGCGCCGGGACCGGCACCCGGCACCCGGCATCCGGAGAGACGGCGGCGCTGAGGCGGGCCCGGCGCGGGGCGGGGGGCGCGACGCGTGCCGGCCTTCCGTCCGGGCGCGGTGCTGAGCGGTGCCGCTGCGGGCTCACGCGAGGCTGGGCTGAGCGGCAGCGGGCGTGCGTGGCACGGAACGGCGCAGAGCGGGCAGGGCTGAGCCGTGAGCCGTGCTGCTGCCCGCAGCCAGCCCTAGGGGGAATGGGGCCGGAGCTGCACGCCGCGGCTCCCTGCCCAGCGTGCATCCGTAACTTGTCTGACACTCGGTATTCCGCAAACCGCCTGTGTCTCCCACACTGAGATCGTGCATCCATCATTACAAGCTGTTGTGTCCTGTCAGCTCGTACCGTTTACGTGGTTTAAGCCTAAGAGTGCCCCATAAAAGCAAACAGGTTCCTGTAAGGACTGCTGGAGGCACTGACAGCGCTGATGTATGAGCTGAGCTCGGGCGCAGTCAGGAGCGCGTTCCTCAGAAGCCACAGTCTCTCTTGGGAACAGAAGTGACATTGCTAATCAATGATCCAGGCTTCTTGAACTAAAACAAATCCAGCACTGGTAATTTTCTTTAATATTCACCACTGCATTAAATTAAGAACAGCCTTAAGCTGAGAGGAGCGCACAGGAAAGTGATACAAAAATAACTGCAAGGTTTGGGTAGGAAATCACCGAACACAATGCTCTGGACCGCGCTGCATTGTTCTTGACCGGATACCTTCCACAGAAATGCTTCACAACTCTGCGTAACTCCCGTTGATGCTTTTTTCCTCCCCTGCTGATGAGTTTGGAGATCCTAGTGTCACAGAAATGGTTTCTATCCAGCAGCCTGGCTGTGGTTCATTAGCTTTAAAGGCTCACAAGCAGGAGTTTTCAATTGGTACAATACAAGCAAAGAAACAGAGTGATGACTCAGGATATACTTTTGAGCTTCATTTCTACCTCTCAGTTCCTCTTTTTTTTTTTTTTTCAGTGAGTGGGAGGAACAAAAAGGCCAGCTGACAGGCTTGAGGTTCAGACGTCCTTCAGGATCCTTCTGCCCAGCAATTATTTTTTTAACTTCTGGGTATGGGAGCTGTTGTTCCAGCCTTACTGCGGCCTGAGGGCAGTCAGTGGGCTTCTAGTGGCTGCTTGTGTTGGATACAGAAATTTGGGTTTGGTGCTGCTGAAAAGCAAAGTAGGGGCAACCAGCAGAGGGTCCCAAGCTATCCCTTTGGCTACTGAGGTCAGACTGTTCTCCTTTATGTCAATGACTTCTATCTTCTTCCTTACTAGACAAATAGATTAGAGCACATGTGCTGCTCCTGAACACATCTGCCCTGTTCCCAGCCACTTCCGTGTTTCACTCCACCAATCTGCTGGAACAGTGACCCTGTAGCTCCACAGGCTCAGATCCAGGTTTGCTCAAAGGTAAGCGGTAGTTCTTGCAAGATGACCCAAATCACAAGTTGTCACAGGAGAGTGGCCTTGGAGTATCAGCCTCCTTTACAACAGCAAGAATTGCACTTTTTTGTTAGTGTCCATCTGGTTTTGAAATCTGTTAGTGTAATAGCTGAGAAATGACGTCTGTCATGAGAGCACTATGGAAAATGAAGATTTTTCCTTTATAATCTTGGAGGATTGAAGGATTCAAAATAAAGTTGTGATGCAATTGCTCCTGAAAGAATAATATTTTTCAGGAAAAACCTGTTTAAAAGCAATAAATGTTGAAGGTTGTAAAGATCTTGGGATATTGTTTTATATGAACCTTTTAAAATATGCTGTTTTCAATAATTGGCAGGGTTTTTTTTGGATATGATTTGTACATGAATTGTCAAATGGGGTTGATGGTAAAACCCAAGCAATGCCAAACTCTGATCCCTGACTTCTCTGGCAAACACACAGAAAGCAGCAAGGCATGTGCAATGCTCAGGAAAGGAGATTTTTCCCAGCTCTCCCCCCTGGTCTGTTTGCTGTCCTCAGGGTTGCCAGTCTCAGCTTTCTGCCAGCATGGCTGGAGAGTACAGTTGGAAGTACTAACATAAGGAGTAGAGAGTAATGACTGCAAACAGGGGGGAAATTGGTCCCCGAATATCTTCTCTGGTCTTATATAATGCTCTGTAATACCCTCGAGACAGACTGTTTTTTTTTCTCTCCAATCTTTGTGTAGATTGACCCAGGTGTAGTTCTTTAAGATACACCATATATTGAGGAAATAAAATGTACCTCCATTTTCTAAGCATTCCACATTTTGCTGCTCTATTTTTTTTTAACAAGAAGGAGAAAGGTAAAATTATTCTTTATTATAGCTTCTTTGCGTTAGAATACTAGGAACTTACTGCAGTATAGACTGCACAAGCACTGAATAGTACTCTCTCAAGGAGCTTGTAATCAGAAGCACGGGCCCAAAGGTGTCTGATAGATGCAGACATACAGATGGGGCATCCTGGGAAACAAGCAAGGATGTGTCAGCGACAGTAGTTTTATTCCCATGCACTTATACACATTGTTGAAAAGAGAGTTCTAAGAACTGTTTTGGAGAAAGGTTATGAAGAAGCACCGTGAATGTTCATAGCAATTCCTCTAAGGCAGTGAAGTGTAGCAGAAGGGGAAATGTCTCGGCTCACACACAGCTTTTTGGAAGAAGAAAGTTCTCATCCAAAAAGTTTACATACTTGTCAGTGGCAAATAATGGGTTAAGTTGGTTACATTTAGCCTCTAACCAATGTGTAATTTTATTGCAGAATGTCAAGTCAGTTCAGCCTTTGTTTTATAAGGATGTTCCTGTTTAAACTTTGAGCATGACTTTGATTATTGTAGTGTTTTATATACAAATAGAGACTATCTTTCCTGAACATGGCAAGGATGTCAGTTATATGGCTTTTGGCAAAAGCTTACACAGTTATACTTTGCATTTCAGAGAGTTCTCCTGTCTTTGCAACAAGACCCTGAATAATGTGCAGTTGGGTCTTATCTAGTCTGTTCTGCTTGTCTGGTTGAGTTCAGTTCTCAGATTGTTTTCTGCCTCTTTCCCTTTTCTTTCCCCTTTTAAAAGTATGCATTTCTTACCTCATCTAAAATAATTGTGTCATGCTTATCATATTAATTTTTACATTTTCAAAGATAAAGGACAAGAAATTATGTTAGTTTCTCCTGTAATCTCATTGGACTTTCAACTTAAGTGTGCTTTGAGTAAGTTTTTTTCTTTTCAAAGTCAGTATTGAAAATCTTCAAAACTTTTAAGTAGCTATGAGAAGACTATCTTCACATCTTTATGACATATCTGGGGAATTTTTGCTACTACTGCTTCGCAGATGGGCTGATGGGACACAAAACATCATTTGGGTTCTGAGTATTTAGTGAATATTGCAAGTGAAGTGTGAGCAGAATGGCTGCAGCCCTCAGGTGAACACAAGGAAAGAGTGGGAGGGAGAGGAAGCTGAACAGCTGAGATTTCAAGAAATGAACAAGGCGGTGGGAATGGGGAGGGTACAGCCTTTTTTCAGCCCCTTTTCCCAAGTTTTCTTCTGAGAAATGTGTGCCTGGATCTAAATCCATATGAAGGAAGCAGGTACAATGAAGAAATTTGTGTAGCGTTCAGGAATGTGCAAGATGACTTAAAATGGTAGCTCTCAGAGTTTAAAGGGATGGATTAGAATCTTTTTTTTTTTTAGATTTCTGAGTAGATAGATTTCATATTGATAGATAGATTTGATACATATGGAGAGGTTCAAGCTGAAAACTTCATCACATTGTATTGATTTAGCTGTTTTTGCAGATGTGTGTGTATGTGTATATATATATATATATATTTATATACACTATATTTTGAAATATATGTGTAAGAAAAACTGGTGGAAGACTTTTACCAAAAGTGGCTGTGTTATATATATATATGGTAGTTTGAACCAATAACTCTTGACTTGTTGCAAGAAAAAGGACAAGTGGGTCCTGGCCTTGTGTAGAGACTCTCTTGTTCTCAGGTGCTTTTCTTGTAGTTTTTTTCCCTATGGAGTGCAAATTTTGCTGCCTTCAGTGATCAATCAATATAAACAAATGGAAGCCACAGCTAAACATTTATATTTATTTTGCCAGATTCTATCCTACTCTGCTGAATTTAAGCCAAAAGCTTCTATGAAGGTAGTTTGTGTATGTGTTAGGGTGAAAGCTGCTTACAGAATCTGAGTAGAGATGATGTGATATATGTATTCAGGTCAAAAACTTGTTGCAGAAATCATTTTAGGATTTTCTGGATATCTTTCAGCCAAGCCAGGCTGGAGAGAATAAAGATATTTATAATAACTTTCAGCATAGCCTCTGATGTCTAATATGAGAAGGGAAGAAAGCAAGTGCTCCCGTGAGGGCTACTGAGTTACTGTTTTGCTGATCTACCAGTTAGTGCTCAAATTAGCTCTGGAGCGGAGGTGAGAGAGTTTGTTGCTTTATGGCAACAGTGGAAATTCAGTTCTGTGAGGAGATGGAAAGCATGGGGAATAGCAGAGGGAGCAGGGGTGAGGCATTTTTTAGTTGTATCTTGTTTCATTTCTCCAATCAGTAGAACTCTTGAAATGCTTTCCGTGTGTTTTCATAATTCGTGTTTTCTTTTTTTCTTTTAATTATCATCATTATTATAATTTTTGCTTCTCACTGCACTTTATAGGTATCAGCAGAGCTATTATTAATGTGTTGGGGCATGCTACAAGGTAAAACTCAGTGGCCCCAGATTTGAATGCTGAAAAAATGGCAATTTAGTGGGAGAGGTCCCAGCCTGGACACTGGAGCTGAGTGACGTGTGATACATACTTCAAGATTTACAGAAGGACAGGGATTGTTACAGTATGTTTTTCCTGTGTGCTTGAGTATGTTGAAGCTTACATATTGGGTATTAAGAAGGTATTTAAGACAGGTTTGTGCTAAGTGGGCCAGCTGCATGTTGTAAAAAGTTGGGACAGGAATGTAAGGTGTAGAAAGCTCTGACTGACAACTGTGCCTGTTGGTGCTCCAAGATTGCCACAGAAAAACTTCTCATTCAACCTTACAGCATGGTCTTCAAACAGCTACTGCTGTGGTGGCTTGATAAAATATGGTAACCCTTAAAGTTTGATAGAGCATGAAACCAGAACTGAATGCTGATCAAACCTCAGAGCTTGCTCTGAAGGCCTGCTAAGTTGAAAAAGGAAAAGGGCTATGGTGGAAGAGATGTGTAAACAGCCCTGATGATGGTGTGACTTGTGGGAAAGAGCAGACAGGGATTTCTGTTTGAGCAGCCAACAGTTAAGCCATGGATTCTGATGGAAAGTCATTATAAAAGGAGTAGCTGTTTGGCCATCGTCTGTTGGAAACATTCGAGGTTTAGCTTTCTGTGGTGCAGAGTCCTGCTCTTTAGCTTGGGTTGCTCTGCATTTGCTGAAGATTCCTAAATGCTCTGGTTTAATGAGGGCTCTCTTAATGGTTATTTTATGCTTCTATTAATGGATCATTGCTTCACAGGGTGCTAATATCTTGATGATGACTGGGAATTGCTGAGTGGTGTGCAGTCATTGATGGAGAGTTTAAAAAAAATGAAAAACAAACCCTTGGAACTCTTCAATATCTGCCACAAGCTTCGGGGCTTTGGAATTCTTTTTTTGTTGTCGTTGTTTTAAATCATAGTAATTTTTTCTGGAGGTGCAGATTCCTATCCAGCAGACAGATCACATACATCTCAGAGCAGTTTATGAAAGCTGTCCTGCTGAAATTTGACTCTGAAAGTGACAATGTCTTGATTTAGACTAGCATGGTTTACTTTGCATTTCTAAACCACACTTCAGCCGTTTACTACCACTAAATTTTCCAGATGATTCCTGCAGCTGAATATCTCACAACGTATACTGAATGCTCTTTGATCTTTTCACAGGTTTCTGCTTTTCTCATACTTTGGATGTGGAGGGGAAATACTGAGGATGTTTTGCTTGAATTAGGTCATTCTCTTGCGCAGTTCTTGTGCCTTTACAAAAAATTCTTGTGATCTGATAAAGTACTTATCCTAAGAATGCATTTTTGCTCTGTTTGCAGTATGTTGATGAGGCAGAACGTCTCCAAGGAACTTAGGACATTCTCAGCAATAAATTAATTCAATCCTTGAAAAAGGAAATTTATTTATTTGTTTGTTTGTTTGTTGCTAAAATATAGAAAAAATAACTTCCCATTCCTATTCAGAGTTTACTTTTAAAATGGCTTAGTAGAAAACTGATGAGTTTTTCCCTTCCAAAGCATTGGCCGGTCCTACAATTGGGGCTCATAAGGGACTTTTACTTGCACAAGGAGTGCTTCACAAACTCTACTTTGTGTTATTTTGTTGTTGGCACTTTTTTTTTCTTTTCCCTAAAATGTTTTCTGTTTTTTTATAGTGACTTGCTTGGGTGGCTTGTTTGAATCTTGACTTCTTTTGGTAAATTAATCATTAAGTCATTTTTGAGATTAAAAAATTTCCTTTACAGAAGATGGCTGCTGCTTTGGGGATAGTAGAATTTTCAGAATACCTTTTTAAAGATCTGCAATTTAAAAAGTTCTACTTTGGAAACTGCACTGAGATGAGAGTCCAGGAGAGAAAGACTCTGTTATCCACCTGGATAACTTTTGTTGACCATGTGAGCAATTAGCATTTTTGCTAAATGCTTTGAGTCAAATCAGTGTAATCAGTTGAGTCAAATTGAGTCAAATCTTGAAGATACACTTGGTTACATGTCTTCTCTCTATAAGAATTCTCTAGTATCATTTGGATTTTAGATTGGTGGTTGTCTATGCAACTACCACACGTGTATCTTTAATATATATGAAAATATGTTTATATTGTATGTATGAATGTGTACCTATTATAATGTTTTGCTCTGTCCACATTGTGCCAAGAAAAGGGACAGGAGGACAATAAATGCAAAGTTACTTTATAGACAGCGCATGATAAAGTCTGGTGAACTCTGATTCCTCTTCAGTTGGTTTCTCCAGTTGTTTGTTTTTTAGGTTTTTTTTCCCCTCCATGCTGCTCCCTTCCAATTCTACATGCTTTTTCTCCTTCTGTCTTTCAAATAACTTTTTATTAAATCCAGATGGAATAATGAAACTTGCCTAAGTGAGTCTGCAGCACCCAGTGGGTTCAACAAGTGTGATGCTCGCATCTTAAGATGTCTTTCAGAGTTAGTGTTTGGTGATAGCAGTGGTAGGAGACACAGCAGAGAACAGTGGGTAGTTAGAGATCATTTTGTTCAGCTTGTTCTCCAAAGCTGCTTTGACTTGAGCTAGATGATCCTTAAATGAAATGCCAGCTATGTTGTCTTAATAGCATGCAGCATTGTGTACTGGAGGTGAACAATGAGGAATAAGGTTTTAAGAGACCTGCTACAGACAGGTTTGAGAGAAGAAAACATTGTCAGTCCTACGTTAATCCTTGTAGATCTTTTACATCTCCCATGCCTGAGAAAGTGCTCAGTCTGTTTTGGTTGTCCAGCATATTATTTTCTTCTCTTATTTAGTTACTATTTCTTTGCTCTTCCTCTTTTGCCTTGCTTTTTGTATTTATGCCTTTCAAACTGTGCATTACTCTATCTCTTTTCCTTGTCATATTGCCAAGGTCTTCAAAATCCAGTTCTATTTTAATCACTCACTATGTGTCTGTCTCTCCAGCTCTCTGGTCCTTTTTGCTGTTTTCTGGACTCTTTCCATTTTCTCCCCTGGTCTTTTTGATAGTTAGATGACTGTAACTGCATGTAAAATTCCTGGCAAGCACATGGAGGGTAAGGTCATACAAAGATAGATTTTCACCTTCTTTCTCTTTGACTTGATGTGTTTGTGAAAACAACTCAAGACTGTTTTGTTTTGTTACCTCACAGGCTGTATTTAGCTTTTCTATCTGCTATTACTATGGGCTCTCTCAGGCATTATAGCTTTAAGGTTAGTTAAAATAAATGCTTGGCCTCAGCTGCTCCTATTTATGCCAACTGGAGGTGTGTCCATTTTATTTTCTGTAAACTGCTTCAGTTTGTTGCTGAATACTGTGTGTGTGTGTTCACGTCCTTTCCCTACTGCTATTTATCACTTTTCTGTGTCTTTCTTCTCTTCCACTTTACAAAGGATTCTCTATAAAGATCTCCACCCTCCGGTGAGAAACTTGTTATCCCTCTGGCTGAAACAAGTCGGAGCTGCAGTTTTTCCAGCTTAACCTTTGGGAATAAGGGCAGAATGCCCAAGTGCTTAGTGACTGTGCCCAAGCTATGTATGGCAAAACAACCCAGATGACACTCTGGATTCTAGGCCACTCCAGAGACCTAGGCCCTATCGTGCCCTTTAGGGCAATTTATCCTCAACCTGAGTTTTTTATTCCTTTAAAGACCAGCACAGGTGGGTGGAGGCTTCTGGGGGAGTTCCCAGGGCTCTGGGGGAGTTCCCAGGGCTCTTCCAAGGAAGCAGCTGGGAAGCATCTGTTCTGCCTCATTCCCGAAATACAGGAGCATATACATGGAGATGCATATACATTTTTTGTGTGTGTGTTGATGACTATCTAAAACATAAGCTAGGCAGTCCGAACCTTTTTTAATAGCAAGTTTATTAGATTATATTGACATATTGCACTGAGAGCATGGCAAGCCCGAGGCATTTCTTGGATTATGACTCATTCTGTTTTCCATTTCAACAGCTCCAGGTTTATTTTGGTGCCTTGACCAAGCATTTTAGATTTCTTTAACTCTTTTCACTGTAGGCTTTCTAGTTCACTTCAAAATTGATAGAAAAAGGAAAGCACAAGACTGGATGAACATAGCCTTTGAGGGCCTTGTGACATGAGTATGGAAGAACCTACCAGCATGGATGCCAAGAGCTGATAGATCTGGATTTTGTTTTTCTTTCTGTATAATGCCAGGCAAGGCATCTGACCTTTCTGTGTTATCTCGTCTTTATCTGTGTGGTTCATTGCATTCTCATTATGTGAGAATGAAGTGGTTCAGTTTTGTTAGGCTCAGGCTTACTGATCATGCGAAGCATATCGGGGAACCCACTTGCCTCTGTATGTGCCCAGAGTGCCACTTAAAAACCTGTGAGTATATCCTGCACAATATGGCACACATGGCTTCCAGCTATTTCATGAAAATTCAGATCATCCTGGCAAATTCTCCTTTTCTCTTGGATTTGTTTTATAGTTCACATATTGGTGATGTATAAGCTCACTGCCTGACCTCCCCATGTTGGGAAGCAGGTGGCTGTGCTTTCCATCCTGCTGTTGCCTTTAGTGATCTTTGTTAATGCTGGGAGAAAAGCTGAAGGTGCAAGGTGTTGCAAAAGAGTCTGCCAATCTCCATGACGAGTGCACAGGAAGACGCACAAACCTGCTCAGAACCTCGTTCCCATAGAAGCAGCAGAACAAGCTTTAGGCAAGGCATTCTATGGATCAACTGGGAAGTGATTTCCTCAAAATGCTCGGTCTGCCTGGGAAGACCTTCTGCTAGAGGCTGACTAAAAATAAATGTGAATGCAATTGGAACATGAGGGCTGTGCATTCTAACCTATTCTCTAAAAGTGTTAGAATTTAAAGAGGAACATATTACTGTCTGTCAGATAGGATACAGATTATTATGATATTTTTAAAGATGCCATTATAAGACAAATCTTCTTTCTGTTTTGTTCCATTCAGAGAATTATTTCCAGAGCACTGTGACATGAAAGAGCATGCATTTACAGAGGGCTGTGGAGTGCCTCTGACAGAGCATAGCCGAAGGCAGTGTGATTTGGAGAAAGATGCCTCATAAATTCCACCCCATCTCATGACCCAGCCAGCAGAGGTGTTTTGTTCAGACGCTGCTCACAAAGCAACTGCCATTATGTAGGCAAGCTGCAGCAACCCCAGGCAATGCAAGCATTTACCCAGAACTCACAAAAGAGAGGGTGGAGAGCAAAAATCTAAAGGAAATTCAGGAGCAACACAAAAATCTGGCATGATTAACAGAAGCACATTTTTGTAATACATGTGTTCTCAGCGGCCTCAGTTTTCTGCTGCTTGCTAAGTGCTCTCTGTAAGAGCCAGTTTGCAGTGGGTGAGCTTGGCCAAACATTCCACTATTTGCCACAAGCCTCCTCTATGAGCAGTATTTGAAGGTGCTGCAAAGTTATTTTTCCAGTGACATCCACAAACTCTGACTAAGGACTGAAGAATCAGAACAGCAATGGCTGTCCTATCCTGCTCACTGCTGAGCTCTGGGCTGCTCTGGCACCCACTCTAGGGGAACAGAGGCTGAGGCAGAGCAGCACGGCTCAGACCGAAGATGTAGAGAAAGGGAGAAAATGGAAGGCAGGGCAAGCAAACTAAACAGTATGTTTCTATTAATGGTTGAAGAGCTTGGTAGTGAAAATAAGCTGTTAAATTAGAATTTAAGCTTTTTCTATTCATATAGAGCTTCCAAGCAGGATCTGCGATCTGCCAGCACGTCAGTCAGTGCCACCGAAGACCTGTCCTGTGCAGCACAGTCTGCAACCTACTCAAGCAGTGGGAGCTGAGTCACTTGCTGAAATGAAGCAGCAGTAGTGCCTCTGGTAAAAGAAAGAATAAGTAACATCAAACCTTTTTTCATTAAAGTGTGTTCAAGCATGTCCACCTGTGTGAAGAGATGAACTTTGGAATTAGTGATCTATCACAGCCCGTTTCCCTAATTCCTAACTGCTCAGGGCACCAGGGGTCTGGAAGAGCCCTGGTGTCAGACTGAGTTTGATAACACTACAGTAATACGTAGCTGGGTGGCTGGTTAAGTCTTTTAGTTCCATTCCGCAGCTCAGAATTACAGACTTCAGACTCAGTCCACTGCTCAGCACCATCTGTATGTACCAGCATGCTGTATAGCACAGGAGCAACTTCTTTTATTAGATTTAACAAATAATGACCATATAGGTATAAATATAATTTGATTAGAGCTGGCTAAATGTCAATCTGCAGCACAGTTATTAATCTGAGTTAACTCCAGGGACTTAACATAGAGGTTCAGCCACTGCCAGTAAAACAAAGAGTGGGAGCCTCAGACGTGGCTTCTGTGGTTCCTGGCTCCTCTGCTCTCATTTAAAGAGTACTCTTATTTTTACCAGTGGGATTACAGTTTCATTCTGTGGAGTGATAAAATGTGTGTATTTTTTTGCGTGTGGTTCTGTGACACTTGCCACATCTGAAGTTTGCTTATGTGAAGTTTGATAGACTGGCTGTATTTACAAGCTTCTTGGGTGCTCTTTCACTCTTAAATTTGGATGTTTTTCACTTTCTCTTTTTTTGAGCCTTTTTTTTTTTTTTTTTTTTTTTTTAAATTTGGCTTCTCATATACTTTTGACAGAAGTAAGTATTTTTTAGTGAGGTGGAAACAATTTGTTTGTATTGTACTCCAGCCAAAACCATAGTATCCTCCTGCTTCCCCATGTTGGGTGGTTAGGGCACATCCCTATGATTTACAGGCTTTAATTTCCAACCTACCGAGGCTGAAAAAGCTGAGAACATGGAACTCAAAGCTTATTTATAGAGTGCTTCTGCAACCACAGAGATACTGTGCAAAGGTATTCAGCACCACAGGTCATTTTGGGCTTAAAGCTATTAATGTATGCTGCCTAGAAGGATATCTACTTTGTGAATTACATATTTTAGCTGGAGATACATCACCTCAACTCAAGAAGAGTTTTTAGTTGAGAATTAATGAATAGGCAAAGCCAGATGTTGAAGTTGCTCTGGTAATACAATGCTGTACTTCCAGTTGGAGAGTTGACTTTCTGTATCATACCACTGCTATTTGTAGCTAGAACATTTAGTGGGAGATTTGTTCAGACTGTGAATTCGTTTTGCTACTAAAATGGCAGCAAGGGAGAAAACTCCACTCAGTTCCTTTTGGAACTGCCTTCAGAAAAAAGTCATTTCAAAAATGAAGCAAACCAACAGTGTGTCCAAACTGCTGCCTTTCATAGCGTCAGTGGAGTCTGCAATACTGTCACTTTTATATGATGGTGCCTACATCTATTTTTTGGCCCAATTTCTTAGTGTCTTGGCTAGAGGTTTTAGAGTCTTTTATCATCAGACAAGGAGACAGAGAAAGCCTACTTCTTCTAATTTCTTACTAGAAGACAGAAAAAATAATTTTCTTTGAGTGCTTTCTCTGTGTTTCACTGCAGAACATTAATGTAGAACCTACATAAAATGTTTCAGAGTAAAAAATTTCATTGTACACATTTCATTTTCCAGAATGCTTTAGGAGATGCTTTTAGAAAACTTTTTTTTTTTTTTTTTTTTTTTTTTTTGGTTAAGCCAAAAAATCACCACCAGAAATGGAAACAAATCTCTGTAGGTATGAAGCACATCAAATGCTATTGCCTGGTTTGATTTTCTATTTCTGTTTACATTATCACTAGCATGAGACTGTTTTTTAAAATTCCCTTGTGTCCTGCAGGATAAGATAGTAGCCTACTTCCCATTTGGCTTTCAAGCTGTAATTAAGTTGGGTTTAGTTTACCATTTTAATGAGGAGAACTCCCTACACAATTCCCTGTATTGTGCATAAACACAGATTCCTGTTTATTCAGAGAGAGAGATCTGTTAGTGATGTGTTATACTAACATCTGTGTCTTGAAATAAAACGAAGCCATTTTTAAAAGTCCATGAATGAATAGAACATGAAGTGAGGTTTATGGAATATTAAGCGGATCAAATGTTCAAGTGTAAACACCCAGGGTAAGCCACCTGAGATTATTTAACATTCAGAGAAATGTGAATGCCTGGGAAAAATATTCCTGTGTGTGTTGATGCATTTTTTGTTTCACCCATCCCTACACAATAGAAGTCTGAGGGCAGTTTAATGTCTGAGTATCTGGGAGCAGAATAACTGCCTGTTGTTTTCCTGTAGCCTGGATGTATAAGGATGTGCCAGGGATGTGCAGCAGCCCCTCTGCAGTTCCTTTGGCTGGGCTGCCTTCCCTGGGAGACAGTGTGTGATGGAGAGGCAGACAGTGAGTGGGTGGGGTATGAGGGTCCTGCAGCTCTAAGGCCCTCAGGCTCCTGTGGGCAAGACAGCCTGGATGGGCTGGGTGTGTTGGGTTCATGTGTGGGAGGCAGTGCAGGTGCAGAAAGTGAAAATGCTTCATTCCTGCATGGGCTGCCACAGGGCTGACCTGAATTACAGTCCCTGCACTGAAGTGACCAGAGGGACTGCTCCGTGTCCATTATTTTTTATGTCATAAGGTGAGAAAAGTGTTTCATGAAGTGCTCTGTGATGGAACCACCTGGATTTACTGCAACAGACATGGCCGTGCTTAAATGGTGCTGCTATTCAGAAGAATCCATTTTTACCGAGCAAGTTGTTTATTTTTACACAACAGAATGAGAAAGCATTTTCAAGTGGTAATAAATTCCCTCAGAACGCATGTGGCAATGTCTGAGAATATTGAGATGGAGGAATTAAAGTAACATATCGGACAGGTAAATGTCAGAGTATGGAGAGGGACATTTGCCAATAAAATATAAAATCCACACACACAAGAAAAGAGAAAGTTTTCTCCAAAGGCCTCTATTATAGAACTGCTGCAAAACTATGACATGGAGACCCTCAAGCCCCAGCATTTGCTATAAGCAGATGTTGAACTTAACATTTTACCCAGTACATTTCCACTGAGCACTGGCAGCATTTTAATATATCTAATGCTAATTTGTATCTATGCAGATATTTTTTGACAGTCTGATATGTTGTACGGTATGATATGGCTGTATACGTTTCTCAAAGTCCTGTAAAAACAGTGAATTTGCATTCTTCGTAAAAATTGGGGCATATCCTGAGCAGGCACAACTTCACTTCGTAGTCAGTCGGTTTCAGTACCTTTGGTACACATGAGTTTACCAAGAGCATGTTGCTGAAAGGTCAACAGATTGCTCAGTCTGGTCAAAACATCATTCCAAGTTTTAAGATTGCACAAGCCTTGCTCTTGAGAAAGGTCCCCTTGAGTGATTCCATTGTTATAAGAAGTACAGTGCTGTTTTGCCACTGAATTTTTAATGCATTTCTTCTTCCTGATGTATGTTTCTAAGGCACACTGCCTTGTTTTCCATTCACCGTTCAGGCAGCACTTCTATCATACACTGGGAAAATCACTTTGAGGAACGTGGGCTACCAACATCAACACTGATGAGCTGCTGTCCATGGCGACATGTTGCACAAATGTGTCTACCAAGGAGGTTGGAGATAACATCACTTTATTAGTATTTATTAGTACTTTTTTTAGTGACTGAGACCAAATATTTCATTTTCAGCAGTGTTGTACTTTGAGACAAAGAAATCCTGGGTCCGCTTCAGAAAACACATCTGGCACTTCAGTGCTGACACTGTAATCGTTATTTCCCAATGGTCTGTTGCAGTACTTTCCATCCTCACATTGTTCATGCCTTAATCACTTCCCATCTTAAGTACTTCTGCTGCCACTTTTGTGCTCTTAACTCTCTTAGCTTCTCAGTGTCCAAAGTTCAGTGGCTAAATCATGGAAATGGAAATGTTCCACCCTTCTTCTCAATCACTTTTCATTGGCCTCCTACACAATTTAAGGACAGTTCAAAATTTGCCCTTTGTTTTTCAAGCCTTTCCTCTACAAGCTGAAGTACAATTTTAACCAGGACTTTGACCAAATTTTAGTGATGTTGTTCATGATGTTCAAAGTGACCACAGTTTACACGTTTAGTCTGGAATAAAAATACCATGAACTGCAAGTATTACCTAATGTAATATCTGTCTGTCAGAAATTGCTTCCCAATATCTCTGAACATTGTTTTCTAGGTATTACTTTCTGAGGAGAGTGTGGAGATTGTGATGAACTGCAAATATCTTGTGAAGATCCACAGAAGAATTTGGTCTTTTAAGCTTTTATGGACCTGAGGTTTTTTTCAGTTGCAGCAGCTTTTCAGAAGATGATTTGGCTATTTATTTTAGACATGCATTTTATACTTAGAATAAAATGTTCTGAGGAAGGAATTTTTCTCTTTTATCATAGATTAACTTGAGTTAGAAGAGACCTTAAATCCCATCTAGTTCTACCCTGCTCCTGTGGGCTGATTGCCACCGACTAGATCAGATTGCCCAGGATCTCAGCCAACTTGGCCTTGAATGTCCCCAGGGATGGGGCATCCACACCTTCTCTGAGCATGGCAGTATAACGAACAGGCTTAGAATAAAATCTTCCTGTTGTAGTTTGTAGATTGTTTTAGTTATGTCTTGACCTCCAGGGTTTTGTCTGTTTAGAGTTGAGCTCAGTCCTGCATTCTATCTGAAGCCACTTCAATATCAGTGGAAGAATAGAATAAGCGATGTGTTTAGGCCACAATTAGGCATGGCATCAACTGTCATTGCTTAATTATTTTTCTTTGATGTTTTGCTAAAATGGAGATATTTGACAAACATGAGTCAATTTTAGTGATATTTTCATAGGAAATACTGGAATTGCCTGATCCATAGGAAATACCAGGAAATTTTTAAATTGCTTGTTTACAGATTCAAAAACAGTTTGTATGATTTCCCACAAAATAGAAAATCTTGTTTCTGCTAAGCTCTGCTCAAAATACAGGCAGGTTCTCTGATGGAGAAACTTTTTCAGAGGTTTATTTTTTAAATTTTGCTTTATTTTGTAAACTATGAACAAGTATTGGCTACACAGAATTTATTATATCTGCCTTTAGTTCAGTTGTGATCATTTAAAAATGGAAAATACCAGCATAACTGTGAGATATTCAGAAGCTGTCAAATCATTAGGCTCTTCCAGAGTGGCAGATTTTAGCAGACTGTAGAGATTTCCACTTGCTTCCATCTTTTCATGTACATAAAATTAGTCATCCTTTGCTTCCCCTAGTTCTGCCTTACACAATAGATACAGAGGAATCCACTGGGATAACCATGGAGTTCCAAACCATTGAACTATATTTATTTAGATTACAAAAACAAAAGCAGCAAACCTGACTGATGGACATCACAGGCTGAAGAAACAATGCCTTTAGAAACATGCAAATAGATTTCCTTTAATTCTGAAAGGAGGTCTCTGAAATAAACAGCATGGTAAATTATTTAGCCTCTATTTTTTTGGAGGTTGAGCTTGCTAATGTTCCAGATGTGAGAGAACAGGAAGTTCTATCATTTCCTCAGAATATGTGATGTGTGGACTATTCTTTTTACCATAGATTGGTAAAATAAGAGGAGGAAAAAAGCAATCATTCTTACACAAATACCCCATTAGTAATATTAATCAGAAATATTACTGAAATAATATTTTTGATATTTCATTTTTTACTCATAATGTCTTTGTTTTCTACATTGTAAGAGTCATTCCAACAATGGGTATACATTTTTACTGCTAGTGGGCTGATAAATCACTAGGAAGATACTTTGCAAACAAATTACAGAATATTAGAAACTGATAATAAAGCAGTGTTATTAAAACCGCAGAATCCATGTTGGATGTTAACAATGATTAGTAGTACATCTACAGCCTACATGTAATTCCCACTACAGGTACTGTAAAACATGTGACATCATTGATTAGATAGATTACTCACAATGGTTGTGTGAATAGAAAAAGTTTCTTTGGAATTAAATAAAAGCAGATCAAAATATATACAGATAACTGTAAAATGGTTTCCCTTCTGACAACAGCTAAAGAAGAGTATCAGTACATTGATTAATCTCACTGTTTCGCATTACTTTCAATTTTTTCAAGTTTTCATTCAGCTCTTCATCACTGTGTAATTTCTTAAATGTAGAAATTACTACAGTAAACTCTCCATTACTATATAGTTTTATATGTTTATGCATGTAAGTTTTATGTATTTTTCTCCAGAATGTTTTGGCACATAAGAAATGCTGAACATCTTTTGATCATTCCTTTTGGATCTTCAATCTGCACTCAGACTCCATTTTTGTCAATAAAAGGGCAACCTCAGGTCCTCAAAGCTGTGGATGGCAGGATTGCACAGTTTAACTAAGAAGGCAGGAAGAATTAATCTGCTGTTCTGTTTGTTCTCGGATGTTTACAGAGTGTTGAGTATAAGTAGAAGGAAGAAAACATAAAAATGGTAAAAAAACATGGTAGTTTGATGAGTTTTTGCTCCGTAGATCTTTGCTGATAATTTTACTGATTCTGCGAATGCTAGGAAATCCTCCAGGAAAAGTAAAACTTGAGTTACACATAAATTCACACATCCTGAAGAGTAAGAGGGGCAAGCCAACATCTTTCAAGAACATCTTTCATTAGATCATATTTTAAAAAAGTACTACATCCTATTAGCAGTCCCTATTTGGTCATAAAATACTTACATTTGAAGATAAGTGTTGACCTACTGCATAAACAGATTTCTGTGAATGGTTTTCTGGCTAAAGTTTACAAGACAGAGATTCCCCTCTGTCTAGTGTGATATAAACTTTAATCTCTATTTAACCTCAATTTTAAAATTTAGTTTACTGAACTAAAATTTTGTATGCTATAGCTCTGATCATTAAAGGTTAGGCATGCTATATCTGAACTTATGTGAACTTCGGACCAAGGAAGCACCGGTGCCAAGAATTCAGAATTTAATTCAGTTATAAACTGCACAGAAAAAGATGGGTTTTGGTCTTATTATTGTGCCAAATCTACAAAGATGCCATCATGCCTTTGTAACAACCCACAACTGGCAATATGTATGCAGTTCCATAAATAAAGCAGCTGTGTGGACGGATATCTAGAAGATGCTTACCAGTGTCCAACTGGAGCCATGCTGAGCCCTGTATTGTATAGATCCTGAGGAAATTCAACATCCGTTTGCAGGCCAATGAGGGTGAAATGCTGTAGTATCTTCTTCAACAGCAAACACCTCAGAGCTGAAGCTTGCATGTTGCAGGGTAGTAAAATGGTCAAGCAAACAAGGTAAATAGGGATGTAATAACTCCATGCTCCAGATAATATTTGGAGAAAACAAAATATTGATTGTCTTAGTGTCACTTAATAATTGAGGATTATTTAATATTACATGCTTCCCTCTCAAAAAAGAAAAAAAAGTTAAATACTGCAGTATAGCAACTTATTCATATTTATCACTGATTCAGCTGAAAGGAATCTATGCTCTGTGATGAACTCCTTACATTAGCTGAGATGACACACATTTAGGGAGAACTATTGCTTTCTTACCGTGAAGTAGAGAAACATTAGAGAGAAAGCCATAGGTTTGTTTGGATACCCAGCTACATCTCGAATGTCATCTATGGTTTCACAGATCATTCCAAACAGCTTAATAAAGCTAGAACTGCTCCCAGTTTTGAAAGTATGAATACTTCCATACTTAAACATGCATCGAGTTAAATTGTGTTGCTTTGTAATGCACAAAAGAACCCGAGTCACTTAAAACAGCAGTAATTCTAAGGAAATCAGTGACATTACTTTCAAGTTGCTTCAACATTCAGAATAATTTGTTCCCCCAAAGGTCCAGTTTTAAGAACTAAAAAACAGGAAGCTATATTCAACTATCCTGAAAACACGTTGGACCATAGCAAGGAAATAAATATCTCCTTTCCACTCCAAGTTGTTGGCTTTACTCGTGTATTGTTTTTTGGCTGGGTAACAGCTGTCAAGGGAATAACATTTTCCTAATGTAACTATAAGAATGCTCTTAGGATGCAAACATTTTTATTGCTCTGTGGGAACATTGCATTCTGTTTTAGATATTTAAAATTCAGCTTATAGCACACAGTTTTCACCTATCCATTAATTATCAAGTGGTGGTTGGCCTATGGAGCATTATGCATAGCAAGGTAGTAAAGAAGGAAAGTCTTGATGGCTTTTAAGCATACGGTCATCACAGAATTATGTTTATACATCCTTGTTCTGGTTCCAATCCTTCCTTTAGGAAAATCAGTGATGCAGTAGTGACACCGGTGATATACAGACAAAGCCTTTTGCTTTTAGGCCATTATTTTGGAAACGTCACCATGTCTAACACCATAAGACATGCTTTATTACCCTGTGGAAGAGAATAAACCACTGTGAGTCAACATTCTCTGCACTAAATCATCTTCTAGTTATACAATATGATGTTCTGCAAGCCCTGAACCATTACAAAGTAGCAAGGATTCTCAGCAGGACTTTTGCTATGCAATCAAAGGAAAAACTGCATATAAGAATTAGTTAATTTCCAGTGAAATTGTAAATTTATTATCAAATTGATTTCCAGGTTCTGTTTGAAGAACAAATTAAAAATCACTCATGGTCTATTTTGTTCTGATTAGAAATTAACTGAAAGTTTCTGGAAAAATTTTTCCATGACAAAATATTGATTTAGGCCCCATCTCGAAACATTTACTGTTCCAGAATATTAAGAAGAGCCAGGATATTCTGAAATTCCACCTGACCTTGGCTTTTGATCTGAAATGAAAACTAGCAAGGAACTAAGAGTGAAAAGTTACTGACAGTAAAGAAAACATCTTATTTTTTGCCTTCTTTCTCCCAGGTTTGACATCACTTGAGCTATATTATCCTATCTATAAATTGATATAATGTTGTGATTTCCTGATTCAAATATTACATTTTTAGAGAAACTATTTTAATGTACCGTGAGAAATTAAGAAAGCATATAGGCACAGAAAGCAGCAATAGCATTTACCCTGGGGCAAGTGCCAAATGACATAAATTCTGGAAAACGATCACAAAAGACTTGACTTCATGGCTGCTATTTATTGTTTGAGAAAGCTGCATCAGCTCTTGCCGTGAACAGCAGAGATGCGGCCTCACAGCAAGCAGGGAGCAAAGCAAAGGCTCCTGCTAGATGAGATCAATGAGTGATCACAAAAGGCAGAAGATTGTGTGTTAGTATTCACACTGCAGAAGCCTTTTACTCATGATTTCCCAGCTTTTCCACAGGTTGCCTTAGAGCCATGTCTGAGTCTAGACTTTAGTTTGCACTTAGGCTCCTAGCCTTGCTCAATGTATAGACAAAATCAGTGAGATTAATGGCCAGACTCAATTCTGGCACCTGTGTTCCCTTGTAAACTCAACTTAAGGGACCCATCTTTCCCAGGCAATTCACATATAAGCTATCAAGAGAGTGGTGAGGTGCTGGAACAGGCTGCCCAGAGGTGTATGCCCCATCCTTGGAGGTGTTCAAGGCCAGATTGGATGGGGCCCTGGGCAACCTGGTCTAGTATTAAATGGGGAGGTTGGTGGCCCTGCATGTAGCAAGGGGGGTTGGAGCTTGATGATCCTCAAGGTCCCTTCCAACCCAAGCCATCCTATAATTTTGTGATTCTATGATTCTATACCAGGACTGCTTAGGAGCTCACTTATCATGAAAAACCTGGATACCCTTAGTGACATTGCTACATATGACGAGGCCGCAGCTTTTGGCTAATCGAAGCTCCCCAGTGTTTTGTTTTCCTTGAAGGGCCTGATTTGCTGAAAGTTGTCTGAGCACTCCCAGTACAGCAAGGGATAGCAGTAAACTACCTAGGGAAGAGGGAAAGGCAGTGACCATGCTTTCCCAATTGGCTGGGGGAAAGCACTTGCCTGGGAAGTGGGAGATCTGATTCAGTTTCCGCCATATCCTGAGGAAGTCCCAACCCCCTCCCATTTCCCAGTCCGCGCTGGGCTGGGATGGGGTCACCCTCCATCCTTCCTATCACAGATAGACTACTGATAGCCCACGTGAAGAAATTGTGAATGTAAAGAAGAGGAGGACAAGAAGGCTCTTATGTGATTTTGTGCTCTTTTGGGAGTTCTTTGATTTAGTGTGAATATGTAAACAACTTGGAAAGTGGACGACAGAGTCTGAGTTCTGGGCTATACCGCAACATGTGGTTTTGGATTGATATGGATGACTCAGAGGCTCTAATGAAGTCTGTGATGTGCCTGCTCTTTTGAATACATCAGCCCTGTCTGTGGAATTAATGTATCCATTGTAATCCACTTAGCCATTAGCAAAAGTTGTGAATAATATCCATGATGAGAAAACCTGAGATGACTTAAGATTTTTTTTGGCTGGGATGTCAAAAGACATTAAACATTTCTCAGAGATAAGAAAGGTGATAGCCCTCTGTGCTGCCATTAAAGACCAGTGCTAAAGCAAGAAGCAAAGAAAACACTTGTACCCTTTTCCCCAACAGAGAGGACTGAAGGATATGAACTTCTCATAGATTAGTGAGACAATAGAAACTCATGCTGGAGAAAAGAAGAGGGAATAAAGTAGGAAAAGGTGTTCCTCCTGGACAATTTGCTTACTAGCAACCCGATTCTTTCCCTCATTCTTGTCCTTCTTTTCTTCTGTTCCATTTCCCTCATCAGACTGGGGCAGAAGCTATTGTGATATTGCAGTCAGTCCAGAGCCTGAAGCAACTTTGATCTTAAATGCCTGTATGCACTTTTACATGTGTACATGTGAGTATATTCATGCACTTGTACAAAATCACGTTATTTGGACAAAATACATCCAAAGGAAGAATTGATGGTATTTCCTCCTTTTGTTCTTGAGGAGGGTAAGACTTTTTTTTTCCCACATACAAGTGCTTCCGTGATTCTAAAGCAATCACTTTCAAAATGTGTTGTCCCACCCAAATTAGGGTTGCATCCTACTTTTCTTCTCTGGGGACTGCAAGCATTAACTGTTAGGGCTTATCTCTACAAGCACAATCTTTACTTCCCACTACCTCCATGTAGGCAAAGAGAGGGGAGAATTTGGTCCTGCCTTCATCGTGCGTGTCCTGCTCATCAACCACAGTCAACAGTTAACTTTAAAAAAACAGGACAGTCTTAGAGCCTGGATGGAATCCAGGAATCCAAGATGAACGGGAAAATGTATTTGTAACTTTACAATTATGTTTAATAAATAATAGAATTTTAACTCTGGGAATTTGATATTGTTTTGCAATGTCAGTCTATATCATCTGCCATCTTTTGACCTGATGTCTCCAGGGGCTGCAGAGGTAGGTAAATGAGCCCAGGGCTGATAGCTCTCTGACTCAGAGAGGCACAGGGCCAGGAACACTGGTAGTTCCCAGTTTTTGTTAATGAGAGCATGGGGAGATCATTCTATTTACGGGATCAAAGACCAGCTGACACTTGTTCTGGCACTAGAAAGATTAAAAATAAGGATCTTGCTTTTGCGAGTCCTGAGCATCTTCAGTTCTTGACCTTGATGAAGAAGAAATTATGAATACAAGTATCTGAAGATTCTCTGTGTAACTCTCACACTCACGAAGGACAGCAGTAAGCAGGAACCAAGCATCCTCAAGATGCCATGTCCTCAGGACAGTTGTGAGCAAATGGTTTTTGCTGAAGCTGGTGTGAATATTTTTGGATTACAAAGTTATTTATTCATAAATTACCATTGGAAGAAATGACCTTCTGATATGGGTGAAGTTGTACTGAATGTCTTAGTTGATGAGTGACAATATATTGTATCCGATTAGATAGTTCCTGAATAGGTATAGTTAGGCTACAGAAAGGTATTAGCTTGGATATTTGTTGCTGTTTCCTTTTCATAAAATGCAAATAAAAAATATGCATATTGGCTTTGTATAGTTGGCATAAAAAAGAAGTGGCTATACTAAAAGCGTTCTATGTACTGGTGCAGTGAACAAATGCTCCTCTCCACAGTTCCTCTTCACAAGTTTGTGATACATTAATTACATCTAAAAGGCGAGTAGTATGATAAAGAATTTGTAAGTAGTTTGGTTTTCTGGAATATCCCTTAAATTCTTAATGACCTGTGGGAAGGAAGACCTTTTATGTTTGATTTGTTTGGCTGAATCTGACTTCAATTTATGTTCTGCTCCTGAAACCTATGCTCACCAAACATTATTTGTGTGGTACATATAATCAATTGCTTGAGGAATGTCCTTTAAAATTTTGCCAGGCTTTACATCTGTGATAGAATTTTGAATGTTTTGTTTCAGATGGTCTTAAATAATGTATCTATTTTGATTTCAAGATTTCATCTTTATTTTTCTCAATGTAGGGGAAAAAAAGGATAAATCTACACATAAAAGTGTTTTATTATGATTTTTTTTTTAAAGTAGAGACCATGAGAGAGCATCGTATTTGGCTCCAAGATATTAATGGAATTTAAAACTTGTTTACACTGTTCAGCAAGTTACTTTTAGTCACAGTAATGCAGGGATGGCTGAGGGATTAACTCTAATCCAAGGTCAGTAAAAGAAAACACGGAGCTTGGCAAATGAATTTTTGATCCAGCAATCCATGTATTCACCTTAATGACAAGCACATTGCTAACATTAACTCAGAACAAGCATGCACACAAGTAGGTGAGCTGTCAAATAAACTTGCAGTGCGTGAGGAGACTGCATGAGAAGTACCACTACTGGGAAGGGATGCTCAGTGGGAGAGCATCTTACCCACTTGCTTACCAAGTAGGGGACGATTACACCCTGATTTTAAAGAAGGGAAATGCAAGCATAGAGGTGGTGTATGGGAACAGCACAAGAAGTCTAAAGCAATCCCAGATGCTGCAGCTACAACTCTAAGGAGTGACTTGATTTTTTTGTTGTTGTTGTTCTGTGGCAAATGTCTTTGTGAATAAGAGCTTGTAAAAAAGTTTCCAGATCAAAAGCAGCATTCTTTCTGGCTTAGCTCATATTGGGTGATCTTAATATCTGCCTTATAAATACATATTGCATTTATTGTAATATTGCAATATTTATTGCAATATTGCAAATTCACCTATATTAAATGTTGATCCCGTGCAGAGATATTTAACCCCATTTCATGAGGGAACTGTGTTTCATGTGCTGGGATGCATCACTTGGAGGCTTTTCAAATGAGATTGTTTTGGAATAGCTTACTTCTTTTCAATAGTTTCCTGAGCAAGACTTGCAGGCTGTCAAATATAAACACATATTTCAGTGGGAACAGTTTATAAGAGCTTCATTCTAATGTAAATTTACACAAGTTTTGCATTGGTGTAACTGCTGGATCTGGATGAGGATCAGATGTAGGATCAGATCAGTGCTCACCCTGTGGCCACACAGATCCCCTTCTGCCCCTGGCAGTGTTACCTCACTCCTGTGTGCTCTGTACGAGAAGGGCTGGCTGCTGGCTGCCCTTGGAGGTGGTACCTGTCCCTGCCAGTTTCCAACCAGTAAAGAATTAACCCACTGTTAAGCCCCGCAGCCAAACCCATGTCAGCCAGGCTGGGGAGCTTGCCATGGCTGCTTTTTCCCTCTATTTCACTCCAAATGAATTAGTTCATGTTACTCCAAATTCAGTTTGATTTCTCATCCATTTTCATTTCTCGTCCTCTGTTGGTTCTGTCCCTGATCTCACAGCATTGCAATCAACTGCATGCTGAATTAATGCTCTGTTTACCTTCTAGTCCAGATTGTTAACAGCATGACCCTGGTGCATAGAGTTCAGTGGCTTTTATTAGCCTAATTTGGTCCTTTAATGGTGCTGCTCATTCACCTTCAAAGCCTGGGAGGCTGACTTCTCTTTTTTCTCTTTTTATTCAGAGCAAAAAATGAGAAAAAATCGATACCTCTGGTATATTTATGTCTCATGTCAGCACAGGTTTACTTTTATTTCTGGAATTTCCACTGTTTTTCTTCTCAGATATCATTCCTTGCTCAAGCAACAGTTTTTTTTTCTTTTTTCTTTTTTCTTTTTTTCTTCTTTTATTTTTACTTTCTTCTCTGGAAAAGGATGACAAATCTCTTCCCTCTTCTCTCCTGCCACCTCAGGCTTTTGTACAGCTCATAGCATCATTCTTAGAAAATCTGCAAAACATGAATATCGAGGGCTGAGGCTGCTTTCAGTTGCTGGAATGAGGCTGCTAATCTCTTTCTGCATCTGATTAATACGTAAGTAGCTAGGAGGTGTCCTGTAGGGAGTCCAAATAGGAATCCCTTCTGTTATAGGATGCCACAGCTATGAGTCACTTCAAATGAGGAGCTTAGTAAAAACAGAGACATCTCTAAACTACTTGGGGAAAATGAAAAAATCTAAAAGAATGTTAACCTGTTGATTCTACAGTAGCTTTTTTTTCCTGAATGTTCTTTTCCTTTGCTTAAGCTAATAACATTGCTTTACTACAGAAAGAGGTTTTAAACTGTGCACAGTGCTGTCCCTTTGAGCCTAAAAGCAGTGCAGAGATGAGCGATGCTTTTGTGTGTTGTGCCCTCAAAGGATCATTTGCATGAGCAAATGTTGCAGAATAAAAGTAATTAGCAAAATTAAGGACGTTACAAAGCTAATGTGAAGTTTATGGCATGACTGAGATACCAAACTCTTACGTATTATCTAAAAATCCCATGGGATAACTTCAGAAGTATAAAAAAAGCTCAAGTAAGATTCTCACTTCCTCTTAACTACTGACACTTCAAAGCTCTTCCTGCAGAAAATGTCATTTCCAGACTTGAGTAACTCTCCCTGGCTGGCAGCATATTTGCCATTATCATATTTTTCCTACTTTTGGGTGCTCCTGCTTTGCTGTGTCCAGGCACAGTGGTATTGAGCACCCTGCCTCTGAGCCACCAAGAGGAGCAGCATCTCTGAGCTCCCTGGACCTAGTTTTTGTCAGCAGATTATGGGTGCAGAGCCCTGTTTGTGGCTGGGATGCTGGTTCTGTGAGTGGTGGCAGAGCTGTGATGTGTTTACCAGTGCAGACAGCCAATTACTGCCTAGCCATTTCACTTTACAACTTAAAAGGCAAGTAGAATACAGTAGCAGAATACATCCTCCAGGTTGAAAGCATTCCTCTGCAAGAACCAAAATACCTTACAGTTAGAATGGAGATGCTTAGTCCTGTGAAAGTTGCAGCTGTTGTATGTGTCCTACTAAGGTGGAGGGATACTCACAAAGGATGCTACCATAAACCTGGGAGCTGCAGGCACTGCTGCTTCCTGAAATGCCACGTAAATGTTGTCAGATCCAGGTAATGGCTCTATTTTCTCTCCTTTATCTCTAAAATTTCTCTCTCCATCTGGTTTCAAGTAGTCCTACTGGGACCATCTTTCTTCCCACTGTTTTGTAGCTGAATGCTTCAGATTCCTACACCCACAGTTTTTCTGTATATGAGGCTTATGTTACTTGAATTTCTGTTGTTTCATCCACACACCTGACAGGGTTTAGGGCACAGCAGTTCATCTGCAGTGCACTATAATCATTATACATTTTCTGTCATTTTATCAGAATATTAATGTTGAGCTGTACACAAAACACAGTGAACTTTGGAAATGGAACTTCTAACCAAAATTAAAAATCAGTGAGGGAAATAAGGGAAAGCTAACTGTGAACTTGTGGTTTTTGCAGTCTGTTCCCTCATTCTCAGCCCAGGGAAGTGATGGGCAACCTTCATGAAGCCATGCTGCTCGTGGTACAGTCTGCACCAGCAGCACTGCCTTCCTCACTTTGGAGATGAGAAATGCCAGGCATTTCAGTAACTTGCACAGACAGTACATGCACATTTTCTAAATATGTCATCATTTGCTTCTGCTGATTTTTAAATAAGGTTGCTTCTTATTCTTCATCTTTGAATGAGAAGAAAGTAACACTACATGGAATACTCAGCTTTTTAAACTCAATATGTAATCAGGAAAAGCCTCAACATCTTTGTCATGAACAAAAACACACAGATGGCACTCCTGTATATAAATGCGTAAATTGAAGTTTTCCAGTTTTCCAGGGGATTTTTATGCAGTTAATAGTAGGAAAAAATGATTTTGTAGGAGGGATTATAGTGCCTTTCCACTCATTCAATTCTAATGTTCCATAAATTAGTGTAATCACTTATTAGAGATATCAATAATAATAAAAAAAAAACCCAAAGATTTCTAATCTTGTCTGTTGTTTTCTGCAGTTTAATTAGCAGTTCTTTCTTTTGATCATTTGTTTTATAACTTCTTGACGCCCATCTAACTTGAGGCAGTATCCCCTCAGCTGCAGGAGAACAGAAAATAAGGGACTAGAATAAAAAAGTGTCAAACCTAAACTGATTTTTCTGTGTCAATATATCTGTAGTTTTGATTTACTCTAGATACACCTACTATTTAAATAATCTTCCCAATTTAATTACCTGCAAGATATGAAGTTCTTTATCTGTGTTTGCATGCCATGTGTGTTTGGTTTGGCAACATTGCACAGAAGGCACACCTCCAAAATATTAACAACTACTGTTCAGAATCTTAATGGAGAAAGGCTAAGTAAACCTACCATTATTTATCAGTTTTCCATTTGAATCATAGCCATAGGAGTCAAATCAGGATTTTGGCCAAGAATTTATTTAAGTCTGAATGGCCAGCAAGCTCTACCTGCAGGTAAAGAATGCACAAGGGACAATCAACATGTCCCAGGAAGTGTCCAGGTGTGGCTGAAAAGCCTTATGATCTGGCTGAAGACCTTCCCCTCCATTCTTCTCCTACTTGCATAATATTATTGTTAGTCTAATCTCAGTTCATTTTTCAGAAGCCCAATTTAGAAGCAATCGTCTCAAATATTTATAGCTTCTAACACTTTCAAGTTATTCAAAGAAGCCATAGAATGAGTTTCATTCCTTGGAGAAGCCATCAACTTAGTCTGAAGTCAGTGGAGCTGCCTCACGAGCCAAATTGGTTGACACTGTTGATCTAACACTAATTTCTTGAGCAGTATGCTGCACACTCCTATCAACAGTTGATATGTTATTTTTTCTCTTCATTTTTTTTCTGTCTTGAGATTACACATTGCTTTGGGGCTTCGTTAGAAATGTTTGCTAAATGTCCTGCATTTTGGATTTGGACATTTGTACTATGTTCAGGCTATCTATTCTTAAATACTTTATTTGATCACCCTTTCTGAGTGGCTGACTCACTGAGGCAATACCTGGAGTTTTCCTGTTGCCTCTATGTGCTACCTAATAGCCTTGCCCAGTCACACTGGCAGTTGGGTTTGGCACTTTGTAGGAGGTGGTCTGAAATGACCCTTGGCCACTCATTCTGTGGCTATGGCAAGTAACAGCAAATCTCATCCAAATAGAAGTTGGTCTAATGCCCCAGATTAACACCCAGAAGCACAGATCAGGTCACGTGGGCTGAAATGCTTTGTTGGAAGTAAGACGTCTTGGCTGCCTTCAGATTCTCTGTGGGTTTAAATGCAGTGACAATTAATCTAACAGGATAGAAACTTTTAGGTAGTTCTATTGTCTTGTAAGATACATCAAAACATGACAACAAAATTTAGTAGTGAGTAGTAGTAATGGGAGTCAACTCTTTACCAGGGTAGATAATGCCAGGAGAAGGGGAAGTGGTTTTAAGTTGAAGGAGAGAAGAGTAGTAAGGTTGGAAAATTTTTTACCAAGAGAATGGTGAGGTGCTGGAACAAGCTGCCTGGTTAGGTTGTGGATTCCTGTCTCTGGAGGTGTTAAGGCCAGGTCCTTTCAGCTGGGTGTTCTGGGAAGATAGAATGAAAAATGTTAACAGTCTCATCCAGAATTTTTGTTTTCTCTTCACCATTGTAACAATAGATTTATCTGTAAGGATATAAGAAAACAAGAGGTGAGATTTTCAATGGTTGTGAATCCAAGGAAGCTCCTAGAGCTATAATGGCTGCAGCAACTGCAGGTCAAAGGTCAACCAACTGCAGACACTTCTGTGATTGCTGGGGATGAATGCTTGAATTATATTACTTCCACAGCCAACACAAGGCAAAAAAAAAAAAAAAGTCTTGATTTCAATAATGTCTTGATTTCAATATATCTTGATCACTTTCTCACTGGTTACAGTCTCCACTTGATGTGCATACTCTTAAATAGAATGAACAAAAAGCCTGTAGCTCCTTGGTTCCAGGCATCTTTTATGTGCACTCTCATGAAATCATTGTAATGGGCGTGAAAGATTAATGGAAAAATGATTTAAAAGTATTATCAGAGTATTTCTCATCCTTCTAATTTCTATCTGCTTCATAGGAAATATTGAACTGAACATACTGAACAAATAATCAGGTGACCTTTTTTTCCTTTCTTTTTTCTGCTGAAGTTTCTTCCTATTCTTATTTCTGCTGATTATTTTGAGTTTTGGGAAATCAATCCATTAGCTAATATACCCAGGAAAAGCGTGGAAAAAGATCTAAAACATCAATAGATAGACTTCGTAAGGCTGTTAGTATTTCCACTAGCTTTCAGTTTCCACCACTGTTCCATGTCTTATAAAGGGAGATAAATACTACCTTCCCTTGTATGATTTCGGAGTTTACTGATTCCCAGCCCAGAGCCTTCCAACTCAGCTCCAAGATTCTCCAATCTTTTCTCTGCTATTTGCTACCAAGAAGAATAAATTTTAGCAAACGCTTTTTGAACACATCTCAGTGAGATGCTGGGAAGGATTTGGTGAGCCTGAAGAGCTTGATTTACAAATCAGCATGTAGGTAAAATCCCTGTTCGCACCAGAAGAGCTGGGAGCCTCCTCCTGGAGAGATAGCTCCCTACACTTGCACTGCCAGCCTGGAGGCATGGATGGGCCCCTTCCAGACGTTCTGACAGGGTTCCCCGTGTACCCAGGCTGGCTGATACAGTTCGCAGTGCCTCTTTGCTGCTCTACCATTGTCCCTGCAATTGCTGTCAGCCTAATCACAAATGCAGCAGAACTATTTCAGGAGATCTGTATGAAAAGAACATGCAATGGTCCAGAAAGTGCCACAAGGAAGCAGCTGTAACAACATTGGTGGCGGTGTCCCAGGAGGGAAGGATACCTTAATTTAGCTGAAGAGGTGAGTCGTGCTTTTATGCCTTGGAGCACTTGTTTATGTACAAGCCCACAGATTCTGCTACCGAATTCAGTACTTTCCTACCTCAGTAAAAAGCAACTGTAAAATATTTCCTAAATTCTTCAGGTTCTTAGATAATAGAATAATTCACTCTTATTAAAGTGGACTAAGTACATGTAAGCCATTTCAACTCCAACATATTGCTTTCTGGATGGGAAACTCTCTTTTGAGTCCATAGTTTTGAAATCTCTCATCAGGTAAAGTGATGCTGTCAGTGATGGCTTTCAGCTTTCTTTCCTTAGCATTGAGAGAAAGCAATAGTATTTGAAAATAGGACTTCATGAGAAAATCCCATGGGCATGGTGTTGACAGCAGCTACCTCCTCCAGTGTCACTGCAGAGTCCATATGAAGCATACAGCTGTCACACATCTCCATCTGCTGCCCCCCGTGCACCACACTGTATTCTCAGACTTTCTCTTGATGGACCTCTTGGGAGGTTAGTCTCAGGTTCTCTTTTATTGATGAACTTAAACTGCAAAGGAATCAGAATAAATAGGATCATGCAAATAATCTGAAGTGTAGAAAAGTGAAGAAACGTTTCAGCTGACAATTGGCTGTTAGTGACCAGATTTTACAGTGAGCGTCCACAAGCAAACATTTACCAGAAAGTAGAATATAATCTTTCATATCAATGGTGAAATATGATTTCATTTAATGCCAGTGTTAATTAAAGGTCATTCCTGGGGAGTCAACAACCTGGATCCAATATTCTGTTGCTGAATTGTATTAGGGGAGGGTGAGGAGCAGTGTGGTTAAAATTGCTGTGAAGTAGATTGAGGTAAATTGAGGTGAGGAGTCCAGCTTTAATGCACTGAGTACTGATCACCCATTGATCTTGATGCTTTGATTTATTTGCGTTTTGTGTTTTAATTGTTGTGAAATCATATGGTTTTCTCTCACAAGAAAGTAAAAGCTATCTTATAAGGCTACTTTCTTTCTGCCAGCTCTTTCTAAGTGTCTGCCAAATGAGAAAGAAGCAGTGTTGCATTTAGTATGAGGTACTAAGTTTACTAAGTTGTTAATAAGATCTGACAGTGTGTGAGTATCTTCTGCATGTGGAGCAAGCATGGCATTATTTTTTAGCCCAGCAATGAGTGAGGGAAATGTAAAACACATTTCAATACTTTTGTGTGTACCTGCGTATAGTGAATCTGTGAACACTGATTTGTAGTTGTAACTTTAAGAAATACGTGGACAGAGTTCATCCTCCTTCAAAATTAGTAATGTTTGTGATGCAGTTCAAAGCACAGTATTACTCAAGGGTGATGTCATTACTTTTGATAAATGTGCGTACAGATGTGACTGGAGCTTCATCTGTAGGAGAAACACTTCTGGAACCCCACTGCTCCCTTCAGCTATATGCTCTAAACACTCTTGAGGGAGCAGATAGGGATGAAATGCTTTCTATTCTCTTGAATAATTATTGGCTTTTATTCTTTTTAATTAGTTTTGGAAATGCCAAGAACTCTAAGTGGTGTTATCAGAAATAGCAACATCTGTTCACCTGGGAGCAGAGGACTGTGTGCATCACTTCTTCAAACCTGCCACAGTAGGACAGCAAATAAAAAGACACAGGAATCTGCAATCTGTACTGTTAGGCCTGGCATGTATTTTTCCAGTTAAATCTTGCAGAAAGTTTCCTACATTACTCAGCTGGCTTTTACTCTTAGTAATAGTGAAGCACTTCCCCCAGGCAGTGTCCCTGGCTGCTTCAATGGCTGAAGCTGATGCTGGCACAGGCGAAAGTAGCAGAGATAGGCAGAGCAGAGGGCTGCAGAACGCAGCCCCGGGCTAGCTGAGTCTGGTGACAGGCTGTTTCCCAGCACTGCCAGCCCCCGGTGTTTCTCACGTTCTCCAGGGATGGCTCAGGGCACCCTTTATCAGCATGGGTGAAAATATATCATCTGCTTAGTGCTAGCAGTAATTAAAGGTATTTATTGGCAGTGGCTGAAATTCTGATTTCTTTGGTGCCCTCTACAAATCAGAAGTAATCCTTCAGGCTGTGAATTGCCACATACCTGAATGAAGGGGAAAGCTGCTTTGCTCTCTGATCTTCATGCCCATCTGTGTTTTCACCACCGTTAGCTGCCAAAATGAGCTGAAAGTTAATGACAGTTCCCTTTGCACTGCATTTTCTTTCAGCATTGCTAAAATCACCAAAAGCATATCCACTTTTATTAGAAGGATACAAGATAAATTACAAACTACAAGGGCTTACTTACCCTGTTTTATTTTGTAACAAGAATCATTCAGGCATGTGTGAGCTGGTTCTATCAGTGTGCCTGCACTCTGCGGGGACCAGCATGTGGCACAAAGCAAACACACGAAGCAGATCAGAGATTTTCCGCTTTTATTCTCAGAAATGAGGAAGCATGGAAAAAATTAGATCCAGCCTGCAGATGGTGGAGAGACTCTTGTGTTTGTTCCATCTACTGCACTACATATTAAAGCACAGCACAGCAGCTGAGGGAATGCTATTAGATTTTTCGAATTGTCCTTCTCTAAATCTGCTTTAGAAAAAGACAGCAAAAGAGAGTTCAAACATGCAGCAGGTGCCCTTTGATGGTGTACTACATTTTTCATACATTATTAGTTTTTACTGATTTGTTTTGTGACAGGAATAACATATGAGATAATGTTTTTTCTGTTTGAAGGATACATAAAAAAGTATTATGAACAAAGGCTTATCAAATCATCCAAATTGTGGATTAAAACACATACAGTACACTACAGATCTGGAAAATTTGGTCTATCAATTGCTGTTTACTTCATAATTTCTCTCCTCTTATATAGGAAACAGAAAGCTTCAGCCTACCCTAGTTCCAAGCACATTGTCCATGTGAGCTGGTGGCACTGACCTGATCCTGCTGCCATGCATGGACATGCTATCCTTTCATTGCCCTAAACCCACTGTTTGGCACCATTTTCCTACTCCTCTTTATAAACTGCAAAAATGGTTTGTGAAGCATTTTTGGGAAAGCTAGAGAATTCAAACTGCATCATTCTTTATCATCAGCACTCAAACCTTAGGTTGTCTGGATTGTAAACTGAGAGATTTGGTTCATTAGTGTTTAGAGATTTGCCCTGTCTGAAGAAGAATCAAAATCACTTTCTGAAACTGCAGAGCTTTACCTACTGACTGTATTTCTTACTGGGAGGAATGGTAGAGCTAGGCAGGCCCTCCACTGTATGGCAGCCTGTGCTCACTTTGCAGCCGGACAGAAATGTTTTGCCACTATTAGAAACATTTCAGCCCTTTTCTGTCCAACACTCTCGCTGAGCTTTGACTAGTACCAGCTGTTTGTTTGTTTGTTTGTTTTTACTTTAATTTTAAAGACATGAAAAAAAAGATCAGCTTTGGTAAACTGGGGAGAGTAAGAGAAGCGGCCTGTTCATAGCAGAGCTGGAGAGAGGAGTGACCCCTACTGACCTGTAACTCCACTCTGACTTCATGTCTGTTGTCTCTGATTCCGTGATTCTGTTATCTCTGATTCTGTGCCCTGGTACTCCTGAGAATGAAAGGGACCCTGTGGTCTCCAGCAATCAGAGCAGCATCAGGGAGCTGCTGTCTAACAGAGGCTGCTCCAAGACCACAGAGAAGTGGAGGCCAAGCAGTTGAGCTTTTGGAAGAGAGGATATAAGTACTGTGTATGAACTTGTTCAACCACCTTCTGTTTTCTGTTTCTTGTTTATTTTCAGTAAAGCACTATCTGTTTTGAGCAGCTGATCCATGTTTGTGTGTGAAGAAAACTAACTCAAGGAGCTCAATGAAATATGGTGCATTTTTCACAGGTTTCTTTGTAGAAGCTCTAGTGATCCCTAAAACTTGAACTCTGGGCTTGTTGCTGTCAGTAGTCACCTCGCATAAACCTTACACAGTGAGAGAGAAAGCACTGATCAATTGAAGAAGAAATGGAAAGGGAAATGCAAAATGTAACATTTTTAACAAAATGGGAATGCTAACAGTTAAACACAGTACGGGAGCTTGGGGAGATGATAGTCATGTTACTAAACTCAGGATTCAGCTTTGGACTCTTCATGGCACTGTGTGACCGCCAGAGCAATGTCCCTGAGTATTTTTACTGAACTCTTCCTACCTTTCACTGGTTTGCCACATAAAGACAGATCTCCCTAACTTTCTTTATCCTTTTAGAATTACTTCTCCAGGTTGTTAAGAAGAATTATAAAGAGGCCCTGCATACAAACCAAAGATGCTTTCCAGTAGAGAACTGGAGGCGTCGTCTCCTCTTGAAAGTGGCCAAAGGAAAAATATGGTAACTGTTACTATGTTCTGGAGGAACCTATTGAAGAAGGCACAAACACAGGCATAGTGAAACAGATAATGAACTCCTCAGAGTCTGCCTTGCTTGGGTGAAGGTGAAGTAGACACCATAACATGACCTCCAAAGGAAAGCAGCCAAGCCAAAATCAGAAAATCCCACAGGTTCAAGGGAATACACCAAGCTTCTGCGAGCTTGAAGAACAGGCTTGTTCTGCTTGGCTTGCAGATGTGGAGGTGCCAGGTGAACGTGAGCCAGTGGCCTCCCAGCTACAGGCCTAGAGGGCAGCGAGCCCTGAGGAGGGCCCTGAGGCAGGGCATGCTGAGGCTGTCAGCTCTTCCTTGTGAGCACAGTAGCTAACCAGCTTGAAAACCCAATAGAATTATTAAGACCTGGGCATGTGTTGCTTTATGAGAACATAATCACACCAAATTCTTTTGGATTTGATCCACCTAAAGAGGGCAGAAGAGTAAGGGAAGGTAGAATCTGTCAAGTGCAGGAAAGGCTTCCTGGAAGTGAAAAGCTTTCCATTGCACTGACAGCTGTTCTGCTTTAATACAAGCTTGTTCTACGTTCCCCAGAGATCTCTGCCCCAGCTTATGTTAAGTGTCAGAACACGACTGGCAGCTACCTGTGTGATGGTTATGGTGTGGCTAAAAGGTCTGCTGGAGGAGGAAAATAAATCCAGGATGGTCTTCACAGCCTCTGAAATGATTAGTAGGTGATTTTGCACCTGGTGAACGCTATGAATACCAAATGAGTACAGATCTACCACTTCCCTCATTGCTCTTTTCGTCCCAGTAAACTCAAGAAAGTACCTCCATATGTTTGTTCTTAGAGGCAGACCAGAGCCAGCCCTGAGAAGTCCTGGCTGTAAGGATTGTGGATTACAATTTGAATTCTGCCATTGCTAAATAAGGAGAGAGGAAGGAGAGACAAGTATAACACAGAGCTCTCTCAGGGGACCTTTTACCAGCTGATAAAGGATGAGCTGTCTGATGACTAGTTAGTTTATAGACTGCCTAAGGGAATGGCAAGAAGCTGTGTCAGTGGAGAGTAAAGTTGGGTGTTAGGAAAAGGTCCTTCACTAGAGGCAGCACTGCAACAGGTTCCCCAGGTCACGGCCCCCCAGCTGCCAGAGTTTGAGGAGTATTTGGAGAACACTCTGACAGAGGGTCTGAATTGGGTGGTCCTGTGTGGAGCCTGGAGTTGGACTTGATGATTCCTATAGATCCCTTCCAACTTGGGATATCCTATGATTCTATGATTCTGATTCCATGATTAAACCACCTGAGGTTGTTTGCTCATTTTCTCAACAGGGGTCTATCTGAAGAGCTACAGCTTTGAAGAGTACAATTCTGCAGAAGTGAATCAGATTAGCCCCTTACTTGAATCTCAGACTAGAACGTTTTAAGGAGGGGGCACTTAAATCCTAGTTCTCAGAAAGCCTTCAACAACATGACAAAGTTTCTGCTGTACATTTTTCGCATATAGATAACAGCTATACAGATAAACACTGTTTGAAAGAACCAATTTTAAAGAAGCACTTGAATCTCTCACATAAAACTTCATTAGTCTTATTCTTTGTCCTCACTCTGCCTTCTACAGACTCTTATCTCCCAGTCTTGCATTTCCAAATGTGTCTCCCATGGGTCTCTCATACAGAGCGACGAGAACAGATCCAAGAATAAGAAATGTTGAAAGGTCAGTGATTTTCTAGGCTTTGATTCAGAAATTTGTCTTTTATAGATTTTCAGATTCTGAAGCCCATTATTTTAATTTTCTGAATCTTTGAAGAATATTTCAGAGAGATAAGATTTGGCAATAATAAAAATAAATGATTGGTAAACTTCAGTTTGAACTTCCTACCCACTCCTTGCTCATCAGATTTCTCAGTTGGGATCTGCTGGGATCTAATAGCAAACGAATCAGGTAAAACAACTGTTAGGTTGCTAAAGATGTGCCTTCTAATGGCAGCAGGAGAGCCCAGTGCGAGCACAAGGGAGTGCAAAAATCCCCTCTTCTGTGACACTGAGCAGGTCCTGCTTATGGGCTTGGGGTTGGTTGTGCTGGGGCAGACATGACGCTGGCACATTTGTGTTTGACAGAGCTCCTGAATCAACCCTTGAGCACAGCCTCTGCTGTGCTGTTATATCTGTACACAGTGTTTCTGGCTGACATAGCCTTTATTTGGATTTTTTTTTTAAATGAACTACAACTTCTTAAGTACTGCTTTCAGTTATATATGGATAACATTTGCTTTAGTTGTTGCAAAGAAAGTATCGTTTTAAATTGAGAGGTGTTTCCACAATTACTTTTACTTAAGAGGCAGCTGATGTTCGTTAAAATGAAAGAACACCCTCATCTTTATGGTCTAAGAGCCTCCATCTCCCTTTGAAAAGGCCTCCTACATAGAGGATGCCAGCTTCCCTGGGTATAAACTGGTACAGGTCAGAATCAAGTATCTTGCAAAACTCTTCTACTTTTACTATAAAGAAAGCATTTATTGCAGAGTTGTTCCAGCTGTGGAGTTTCAAGGATATAATAAACCCATAACTAGATTTTAGTAGAATAAAGCTCAGGTTTTTATGCAAGAGCCTTCAATATGCGAATTAATTATTGAAGATGTTCTCTCTACCCACAAAAATTGCTCTGCTAAGAACAAAAGCATTTCATATGAAAACTTATCTTAAAAGCGGTAGGTGATCTGCATATCTCAGCATCTGCTCATACTTTCCCCACACAGCTTGCCCGTGTCAGCCGCTGTTAAGGCAGAGTCTCACAAATGGACCTTCCATTCCAAGAGCCTTAAAACCCTTTTAATCTTCCTTTGCACTGCAGTTCCCAGAAAGCATAAACAAAATGAGTGATATATAGGAGTTTGGACTTTTAAAGCTAACAGCTGGCTCCTGTTCTCACTGTGGTCTGTATCTGTGGAGATACTCATCCATTTTTTTCTATAAATCTTCCAATTACTTCAATACACAAAGACATGCAGTCAACATTCAAAAGTTCTACACACATCCCTGATTAGAATCCTTCATTCATCTTACAAGTAAGCCAATATAAAGTAACTTGAGATTATTATTATCTATCAGTATTCGTGTTTATGAGTAATACTGAATGGGTGAGCACACTGTTATAGAGTTTTGCATCTACATCTCCTGTAAACAGTATAAGTCTGGGTTCATAATGCAAGAATTGGAAATTATTTTCAAAAAATATCGTTCTGACGAGGTTAAAACAACAGAAATGTTAACAGTAATTTCCATGGAAGAAAATATTTTTCTTATTTCTTCATCAATGATGTGAAAGTTATGTAAGTCTGACACTTGACTCTGTGGCCAGCAGCCTCCATGGTGTTAGGTATCACAAGTGTTGGTGCCAAGTAATGTAAAATGTCACCTGAGTACACACAGTGTGCCTTCTTGTTCACAGGCAATGTAGGCAGAGAACAAAATGTTTTCAGGTGTGCTACAGCAGAGGCATGTCAAAACCAAGGGCATGAATTCAGGGACATGAAAGCAGCTAGGAGAAATAAGCTTTTCAGTGAGAAGCAAACAAGCAGAGGACAAGGTATTTCTGATGAGTTTCTAGCAATGATTAGAATTTTATGATTAACATGGGATTTTATCAAATGCAGAACTCAGCCCACTTGCTGAATCTTTAGGCTTTGTTTGCTCAAAGTGAAGGATAGTATATAAAGAAGCATCTTGGGAAAGTTGCATAATACTTTGAAATAAATACTTCGGCTGGAGAGATTCTATCATATTGATGGTACAAGGGGCAAATCCTTCTGCACAGGTTTGAGGCTTGGGTCTGACATATTAGAGATGGTTTTTACTTCAGATCACTGTAATCTCTTACTCATAAAGGTTTCTGAAGGCACAGGTTTTATTACTGGTCAGCAGAGAGGGAAGATGAGAACTGATTCCTTATTATAAGTTACTATCATTTATGTACTGTGAAGATCTGAGAGAGGGAATTAGAAGTTATCTCTGGTGAAAGGATGTTTGTGATGTTGTGATGACCTTAGATAGCCAACAACTGGGAATCTCCCCTGCAACTGTCACCACAAAGCTTATGGTCTGCAAGCTTAGAGTTTTGTTCAAGGCTCATCCTTGATAACCAGCAGATGAATAACTTATATCCCCATTTTGTCAGGCTAATACTTAATGGGAATGAACAGGTACCTGCCTTTGTACAAATCGCAGTGCTATAGCGCTGCAGCAGCGTACAGATTTTCTTCCTGCTGAGTTCTGATGGCTGTAATAACAGTATGGAATAAATATGAAAAGATTAAATTTTCTATAATAGCCACGAGACAAAAAGATGGTGAGCTGAGTCTTGCTAACAAGATGCTCAGTAAGACATTGCTAAAAAAGGCACAACGTTCTTACCAGATATTGCACTGTGAATGAATACTAAGCAGCGACCTGGAGAGGTTACCTATTTCATCAATATAATCTGCAGTTACTTAAGCAGAAGACATTCTTGTGTTTTTAGCTCATAGGGTGAAAATGAAGAGTATGGCATGGTGATTTTTTCTGAATACCATTTCAACTATTTATATATTTTGATTAAAATTCATCTTTGTAGATGTAGCTACATCTGATGTTATATTCTGAATCTTGAAACTTCTCCCAAGTTCTTTGCTCTGAATGATAGTTCGGAATCTGAACTGTGATAAAATATTTATTTTTCTTCCCATGTCATTGTCAATGGAGGAAGTCTCACTTAAAATGCTCAACCTGAAATCACAGTTTTGGTGGAGTTTGGTACTTCTAATTAGATGAGTTTGGGAAATTGAGCCTACAAACAATATAACATTAGCCTCCTACTTTGTGACATAAAATCACTATACTTCCAGTTATAGGTCACTAAGGTTTTACTGTCTTAGACATTTCTAATGAAAGTGATAAGTGGCATGAACAGTGGCTTTGTCTCAGGGCTCCTGAAGTCCCCATTCTACTGCAGCACTTTACTAAGGAAGTTCAGGCAGAAGATGCAAAAAGAATCCTTGTATAAGCTCACTGAAAAGGGGTGAAGGTTTAACCTTCATGTAAAGCAGAGCTGTTAAATTGTTTGTTGCTAAAAAATGCAACTTATATAAATCTGCAAGTTTCCCACGCAAAGCCCAGTAATGTTAACTTAGGAAATCCTGGAGCTGTGGAATGTGGCAGGCTTTATTCTCTGAGTTATGACCATTAATTATGAACATGATTTACAGTTCCTTCGGGATGGAGAGAGATTGTGATGCCAGCATTTTTGACTTGTAAATAGTCTAAAATATCTCCCACCATAAGAGAACTAGATCTTATTTTTCCAGGCATGTAATGATTTGTATTAATTAGATGAAGACAGGACACTGCTGATATCTGTGTCCAGTAAAAATAAGTGAAAAAAGCAAATAAAATGCAAATGAAAAAGGATCTGATATGGCACAGTGTAAAGTTTAATCCAAATAAGGCTAAGTACTATCCTTCATAGTACTTCATCAACATTAAAAATGTGGTTAAGCTGGTAAATGTACAACAGCTGGCAAATAGTATGCGCCAAGTCCTATTTTAGTTCAGCAAGAGAAAACTGAGGCTTTTTAAGTGGTTGCTGTGATTCCCAAGACAGCCTTGCGGAGATTCTGGAACATCTTTTTCTTTGTGATGCTATTAAATTACCATAATTCATTAGAAAACCTGTGGCTTTTAAAAAGAATGAATACACAGCAAGTTGCTGGGTTGACTAAAACAAAGCAAACAGAAACCCGATAAAGGCAAATAAAGCATCCCACACCCAGTTAAATAAAATGGCAGAGAAACAGGTGTGAAAGCAATTCACCCTAGAGCTTAAGTCATCTCCTGCACAGACAGGAGAGTGTGAAATTCAATCTAATAACCCCTGAGGAGTTTTAATTGAATTTCTTTTTTTAAATACTAATTACCCATCTGCCTGCAATCGACACCCATTTTAGAAATGCTAGTTATGGTTTTTATAGAATTTTAAAAATCAATAACTAGCTTTTCTAAAATGAGTGCCAATAGATTTTGAAAGCTCTATAAAAATTATAACTTTTAATTTTATCCTATTTTAAAACAACAAACTGAAAAAAAAGAGCAAAAATCTGGGGGACTTTAGTCATCTATTACTTTTTACACTTTATTAGTTACTTCTTCATTAACAGTACCCTCAGACGCTATGAGATAAATGGAAGACTAATTAAATTACTGTTGAGATAATCAGTGCAACTCAAGATTGGAAAAGGACTGAAGGAGAGGAGCACAGGATGATGATAAATAATGCCAAAAGTGTCAAGCCACAAAGACGTCTCTAGAAGAGTTGTTATCATATTTGGTTTGTTCTGGGGATTCTGTTTGACAGCAAGTTGAACACAAGTCAGCAGTGTGCCCTGGCAGCCTGAAGGGCCAACTGCACCCTGTGGTGCACCAGCCCCAGCATGGCTACTGGGCGAGGGGAGGGGTTGTCCTCTCTGCTCTGTGCTGTGCAGCCTCACCTCCTGCACTGGGAACAGATTTGGGTGCCACAATACAAGAAGGACATACAGTTATTACGGTTTTGACCAAAGGAGGGCTACAGAGCTGGGGAAGTGGCTGAGGTGTGCTAAGCCCAGAGCAGAGGAGCTGAGGGGAGGCCTGATGGCGGCTGCAGCTCCTCACAGGGAGCGGAGGGCAGCGCTGAGCTCTGCTCTGTGTGACAGCGACAGGGCCCGAGGGAACGGCATGGAGCTGTGTCAGGGGAGGGGCAGAGTGAGGGTTAGGCAAAAGCTCTTTGCCAGAGGGTGTTCGGGCACTGGAAGAGGCTGCCCAGGGCAGTGGTCACAGTTCCAAGCTGCTGGATTTCAAGAAGTATTTGGACAATGCTCTCAGACACAGGGTTTGATTTTTCGGTTATCCTGTGTGGAGCCTAGAGCTGGAATTGATGAACCCTATGGGACCTTTCAAACTCAGGATATTCTAAGTTTCTTTGACTGGTTGTGTGCAGCTTCATCAGAAGTCTGAATACTCAGAATTGCCTGAGCCTTCTCCAAACTGAATAAGCCCAGCTCCTACAGCCTTTCTTCATAAGAGAGGTGCCCAAGCCCTTTGTGGCCTCCTCTGGACCCACTCCAAAAGCTCCACATCTTTCTTGTACTGGAGTCCCCAGCCCTGGATGCAGTATTCCAAATGGGGCCTTGCAAGGGCAGAGTAGAGGGGGACAATCACCTCCTTCACTCTTCTGACCATCCCTCTTTTAATGCAGCTCAGGATACTGTTGGCTTTCTGGGCTGCGAGTCCATACTTCTTGCTCCAGTTTTTTTCATCAGGACCCCCAGTTCCTTCTCAGCAGGGCTGCTCTCAGTGAGATTTTCCAGTCTGTACAGATATCTGGGATTTCCCCAACCTAATTGCAGCACCTTGCACTTGGCCTTGTTGAAACTCATTAGGTTCTCGTGGGCTCTCTTTTCAAGCCTGTCCACGTGGCTGGCATCCCTTCCTTCTGTTTTGTCAACTGCACCAAACTTGCTGAGGGTACAGTTGATCTTACTGTCTATGTCATTGATAAAGATGTTGAAGAACATCAGTCCCAAGATGGATGGGGGACACCACTTATGACCAGTTTCCATCTGGACATAGAACCACTGACCTATGACCATCCAACCAATTATTTATCCAATGAACTGTCCAGCATTCAAGTCTGTATCTCTCTGACTTAAAGATAAGGATATGGTGCGGGACCATATCAAAGGCCTTGACAAATCCAGGTAGAAAACATCAGTTACTGTCCCTTTGTCCACAGAAGCTGTTGCTCTATCATAGAAAGCCATTTGTTGATCTAGCTGAGCTGGATTTTACCCACCCCTTACTGGCATGGTCATGGTAGTAATTCAAAGGTAAAGCCTTTATATGATTTTTAAGATTTTATATGATTATATAGTCTTGTTTTTTATCTATGTGCATGAGAGTGAATTTGGGAAATATTTGGGACATATTATAAATACAAACATATATATATATTTTAGACAGACATAAATACAAATACAACAAATATCCTTATATGATGTTTTATACATATGTATATTTTAGTTTTTGTCTTTACAAAGTAATAAATTCCTAACTGTAGAAATGAGGACGTGAAATAAAATAAGATTCAATCTGGAGATCCATGAGCTGATACAGATGAAAAATGAATTCAAAACATATATGTTGAAGAAAAAATAAGAAAAGGTAAGTAAAAAGCAGCAACATAGCAGAGACCTAAGGGTTGCAATAGACAGGAAATTATAAAGCCATTTCAAATGCAGTGTAGTAATAACTTAAATTACATGAAATAATAATATTTTATCTATCTGAATGAAGATCTCAAAATGATTCATGGACTTTATACATTGCAATCATTTTCCCCATCACTGGAAAACATTCATGATTGAGCTGTTTTTGTTTGTTTGTTTGTTTGTTTTGTTTTGTTTATATTGTATTCTCTTGCTACCCTTTAGAAACATCTAGTTATTTGTAATTAGGTCTTGCTGCCCAGATCACTGCTGTGTGGCAATAGGGTAGATGCCAGGACACCCAGTGCTGTGTGTCCAGCAGGATGAGAGCAGAGTGTTGGTATGTTTGGGGCAGCAGTCCCAGATGCTGGTGGGATTTCCCCTTCATGGGACCTCCTACCTTTCCTTCTGAAGCTGCCTCAGTTTTTCAGAAAACATTCAGCTGGATCTTTCCCAGACAGCCCAGAGGAGAGAGTGGGAGAGGAGGTTTCCTTGCTGGAGGTTTTCAAGCAAACATGGGGTTGGTTTCGAGGGAATGTGTCTTGTGCCAGTATATTGTGGGTTTACACTTTGCAAACAGAGACCAGCTTTGGGGGATATTATAGTGCCTGGGTGATCCACGAATGAAACTAATTAATTATAATCTTCACAGAGGATCCTCTATTAAAATAGGGCTGCAAACTCTTGTTGGCTGTGCTTGTACTTTATTCAATAGCCATACAGTACCATTTGCATCCAAACAGACATCTGAATTGACCATTCAGTAAGCAGCACCAGGCTTAACCTGAGAAATATAGTTACAACAGCTGTTCTGTGCTACATCCTGGTGTTTCAGTTAAGGTTAAAGGCTCCTTTTTGATGTCTTGGTTTTCTACAGTCATTAATCTTATCCAGAATATTCAAATTATAAGAGTTGATTTCTCATCAGCATTCCATGTTTTTTTAGACTTGATAGATTTAGCTTAAATGTTCCTTGCTTTACACTGTGATTTTTCCAGAATTCTTTTTTTAAGCATTACTGCCTACTACAAAAAGCGTGGTAAACATCATTCTTGAGGAAACACCCAGCATTTGATGATAAGAGCAGCATGCATGCTATTGGGACATGCAGTAGAATGAGTCAAAGGATTTGCTCTCAGGGAAATTATTGCTGTGACTCCCTGACGCTCTGTGCATCTGGGGAAAAAAAAAAAAAAAAAAACAACAACAGTAAGAGGGAATATTTTCAAATACAGATATGAGTACTTATCATTCCTCTGCTGGTATGTGTGTCCACATGTGTCTACTCACTAATTTTCCATTTATGCAACAGGGATTTTCCAGGAGGAGGTATTCACCACTGAAGTATTTAGATCCTGCAGCTGCAGGTTTAGAAGCTGGAGAGTGCCCAGATGTTTCCAGCTTTTGTCAGTTCCTGCATTGGATGTTTGCCCCAGCTCCTACAGCCAACACATTGCCCTTCCTCTTTCGGGTAGTAAAGTAAAAGGGTATTGTTCCTGCTGGGCTTGCTTTTAAATGCATAAAGAACAGGAAAAATTTGTTGTGTATTTTGAAAAATATGGTGTATAAAGCTTTCTTATGCCCTTATGTAGATAAAAGATATTCAAGAGTGCTTGAAACACACAGAACAGCTGAGTGGGGATGGGACAGAAACGTGGTTGCAGAGGGTATGCCCTAAGGCTACTGGAAACACCAGTACCCACGAGGGTCACTTCTGGATGAAATTTGAAGGCTGTGCTGACAGACCTGCTATATGGAGAAACAGTTTCAGGGTAGGGTGATTAAAATGACATTACTTTCCTGACATGTTGCACAATGTGTCTTTCAAGCTTGCTGAACTATTACCTGTAATAGCATTATGGACACTGCTAGGCCACCCTGCCTGGCTCAGGACTCCAGAGCACCCAGGGTCTTCAATGCCTCAAGTACACACAATTGTATTCTCATTCTGGGTTAATTGCTAAAAGCATCCGAATACAATTGAATGGAAGATACTGCCACTCCTGAATGAAAATGAGTAAACACTGCTCATGTGTTCCTTCTAATTGTCACTAACTGACAAAGGAAAAAACTGTCAAAAATAATTGCTGGGAGAAGTGTTATGCATGTCTACATCTAATGGCTGATGAGTCAAAATTAAAACGAAGAAAGGTGTTGCTCTGAACACTGGGCTGAAAGATAACCAAATAAACGTTTTAAATACCTTCATTTCATTAAATGTAGGGGAAAACAAACATTTCCTGGGAGGTGGCTGCATGCCTTTAGCTGGAACTGAATTTAGGCCTAAAATTAGGATTGTTTTTCATAATGAAGGATTGTTAAGACGTAATGATTTAGTTGGGCTGGAGTTCCTGTTTGGTAAATACTTCTGTTGAATTTGTATATCCAGACTGAGTTCCTTTGCTTGCATAGATGCATCAGATCTGATTTCTTGTGATAGCTTGAAGCTTTGTAGAGCACTGAATATGTTGTTTTGGTACAGTCTGCAACCTCAGTTTTCTTATGGGAAGTTCAGCAGGGAGAATTTTATGTGAAGTCAGAGTGTACTGGAAGTGCATCTAGATAGCTCTTTCCCTAAAATACTTTAACGTGCATTTTACTCAGTTTGTCTCCCTGCTTGAAGTTTTTAATTACTCATACTTGTATCAAAAGTATGTTTCTAAATACATTAATACCCACATTTTCTTTTCATCTTTTCTACTTGATGTAGCAATATGCTATAGGCACTGTCAGAAGTCTTTTACCAGAAAGATCTTTAAGCCATAGAATTAATAATTAAATGCTCTTTCAAAGGCACAACATGTTTCTACATACCTCGCTTTCCAGCAAGACATCGCTGTAGACTGATGCAGAAAATTATTTGAAGTAGCCCAGCTTTGCTTACTGCCTTTTGACATTAGGGATATTTATGAGATGATTATTAACCTTGACATAATGCTAATAGCATTTTCTTCCAACTTCCTTTTTTTTTTTTTTTTCCATCTTGAAGTGAGAATTTAACTGCTTGTTTCCAATTCATACTAAAAATGGAATGGTTAGCTACCCAATAGTGAGTCGGCCTCTCTATTGTACTCAACCCTGGCACTAAGAAGCAGAGTGCCCTGATCTTGAGTTCCAGCCGTTCATCTGGTACTCACGGTGGTGGTATGCAAAGCATTCAGATGGCAGAATAAAGGCCAGTCTCCAATGTAAGTCTTTCTGGCCTCCAAGGTGACCTGTGTCAGTGAAGGACGTGCTACTTTATCTTGAATTGCCACAGGAGTAGCACAAAGGACATGAGTGATATAACAAATGCCATGTCAGTCAGCTCATCTCAACTGTGGAACAGCTTCCTTCCAAGAACTGTTGGTTAAATTATAGCTTATTATGTTGGTTGTTGAATGCTCTCAACTATTCAAATGCTTTATGGAAGGCATGTGATTAATTCAGTCTATTCCAGAAAATGGATTTAAAATGGTATGCCACACTCTACTGGACTTGGTGAAAGACTTGCCTAACCCAGTGACCTATTACTGACTTTCATTGGATGCAAAGGCAATGAGTGACTGTACTTTCTCACCATGCTCTTCCTCCTTCCAACAAGTTATGACTGATGGGCTTCCACACCAATAGGTATTATCTTTGTACATCATAACTATTAGTGGCCTTTTCTTCAAATAGTCTATCTGGCTGCTTTTTAAACCACTGTCAATTTGTAGCTGTGGCAGCATTTCTGTAGTTCTTTGAGACATTTCTCAGTTCTCTCTTTCCATCATTTATGACTCTAGGGACTTCTATCAAACCTCCACCAATATTTTCTATTCTAGAACTGAAGTGTAGCTGTCCATTTAACTGTCCATGTTCCTGTTGTAGAAGCTGTTCCGTTATGGCTGGGGTCATACAGGCAGCATTTCTCTGTATGATTTCCAGATCTTCTATACCTTTTCAGGATTAGGAAGTCAGAACTGTGTACACTGTAAACGAAGCAGTTTTTGTATGGTTTTGTACAGGGAACACAGTCACCTGAATACATGGGCCCTGTGCTGCTCACAAAGCAAACTGGATTTTCTACTAGGGTCTTCAACCCAGCTTCTTCCCTTGCTGTGTTTGTTATGAGGGTGGAGAGAAGCACTGTACTGCAAGGTCACCAGAGCAATCCTGCTGATTGCTCAGCACCACACAAACAGCTAAAACGAAATAAAAACCCATTCCATAGAGAAAGGCGATGAACCTATTCAGAAAATTATTTGAAATCCATTTGTGCGATCAAATAATTTTTAGGCTTACCATGTAAGACTGATCTCATGAAACCTGTGGGAAATGAGTGGTGGAATTAAATGGATTCAGAAAGTGAATTTGACAGTGTCATATTTTATGTCTTTATCTCTTCATCTTTATACTTTTCTGTAGACCACAAACAGTTCAGCAATAAATCATACTTCTGGTCCTCGGATGTCTTCCTGTAAATGAATCTCTTTTGAGCTCCTATTAATTTTGTCTGATTATTATACCTGTACTACAATTTGTACTGTGGTTTTCCACTTTTAACACCACATCTGTTTGTGTTTGCTTTTCTTTACCAAGGAGGAAATAGAGGTCTTGGGCAAAAACTTACATCAATGTCTTCCATGCAAAAAGCAAATGTAGTTAATCACTGCAAAGAATACAAGGCTGTGTCAATGTTAGCATGGTTAAACAGCTTTCCAGCATCCCAGGTTGCTACATCTTTCTTGCTATGCCCATGAAAACTAGATGAAACAGCAAGCACTCCTGTCTCCGCAATGTAAATGTACGCTTAACCTATTTCATTTTCCTGACCTTGATGTCCAGAGGCAATTCAGATTAAATGATTAATTTGGACACCTGATCCTAAGATAAAATGCTGGATTCTGTTGAAGACTGTGGCCCTTGGGACTACGAGGTTTCCCAAGGTTGCAGAGGTGCTGCCTCTGTTTGCCAGCTCCCCTGTGACTTTGTACTCAGGAATATTGCCCATCTTTTCTGTTGTACTCTATTTTGTATAGAGTAGAAAACCAATGGAAAGTATATCTAATAGTGGCTATGGATGACATTTTGATAGCAGAAGAGTTTTCACCTTTTTAGTACACCAGGCGTGCCTCTTCATTTTTGGAACTGTAAATAGAAGCAAAATAGCATCAGTGTTACATATACATGCCTTCGATCAACTCGGCTTAAAATGATGGCTTCCTAGAAATATCACACAAACACCCAAGTTGATGAAATATTATCTAGCAGTACGAGGTGGAGCTCTTTGAAGCTTGGAGAGGTTACAGGAAAGCTCTAGTGTGGAATGTGGTTATGTGAGTTGGATTTTACGTACTCCTGCTCAGCTGCCTGCACTGTGGATGCCCAAATGCTGCTGAATGCAGAATATTTTTACTCTGAAGTTCCCCAGGGGCTTTCTGTGCAAATTCAAAATAGCTTGGCATCTGTCTCAGAATTATGTAGCTAGTAATTATGTATGGAAAAATACCTAATAGTATATCTGCGCTGAGTACTCCCAGGGGAGCACCCTCCTGCCAATCCATGTGCTATGGGAGATGTGGAACAGGGAGACATGGCAGAAGTGCACATGTTCTTTTCTAATTGAAACTGTAATAATGCACAGAGGAAAAAAAAAAGATATTTTATTTATATATATAAAGTATGTATATATAAGAATCTGTGCAACACAGTGTACCACAAACTCTAAAGAACAGAAATCACATCTAATTTCCCTTGCTCCAGATAATTTCCCTGATCAATAGGCTCTTGAATCATATTGCTCACATCTCATTTCCCTCCTTCCTCATTTCTTTTCCCATGTCCTCCCCTGCTGCTGCCCACTACAGAGAAACTGTCTTCTTCACTTATTTCCTTATTATTTATCTTTCACTTAACAGCTCTCCGTGCTAAGGTCACTGCTTCTATCTTGTCTTCACATCCCAAGCTTTTAAGTAGCAGGGGCTCAGAAAACATGCAGTTTTCACATCCAGGCCCCTGAAGGTGGTTCACATACAGTAAGTCTACATACAGAAATTTGACAGGGTAAAGAGGCAATAGAAAAACTACACATCGAGCTCCAATTATGTTCTATTAACTGTAGGAAATTGAATTTTTCAGCAAATTAATGTGTTTTTTCTTAGTTACTGTAAAAGTACATCCTAACTCTCACACTTCTAAGTGCAAGTCCCTCTTTCTAAGCAGGCAGAAGAATTTCTTCCTAAAAATGCCATAAGGAATTTTTTAATGTAGGCAGAACATCTATTTTCCCTTGACCTTATCTGGGGTGACAGCCACAGCTTACATCTGAGAAATGAAAAAGGGACCAAATTTTCTAAATGTACAAAAACCGCATCTGCTTAAGCTATTGGCAAAACTGGCTGTTCACATCTTTCTCTAAAACAATGCAGGAAGATAGCACTTTTAAAATGTTATTCGCGGAATGAACAATGAAAAGGAATGCCCATATCGTCAGCTTATGTAATGCCAATCGAACAACGCTGAACATGATGGCTGTTTCCATAATGATAACAACCTATCTTAAATGCTTTAGCAGAAAATGTGTTCTCTGCATTGCTCAGTTGTACATTTTAATCCATTGAGTAATCCCAAGTGGTGTTGGGACACACTTTTGTAATTTTCATGACCTTGTCTGCAGCTTTAAACGAAAGTGTCCAGTATTGTTCAGCCATATGGAATTTAGCACAGTGATATGTGGCAGGACAAGATGACCTGCCACAGTTTTGCATGGAAATTAGAAACCCCAAGGATGTGCAATGACTGTGTGCACGGAGATAGGGAATGATGATTCCCTTCTGAAATACTGGATTTTATCAGTAAGGCAAAAAGGATATATTAAATTCCTCTGTCTATTTTTTAATGAAACAATCTAAGAGAAAAAAAAATCTTTAAAAGGGTATCAGCAGAAGTGAACTGCCCAGCTGGCAAAGGAAGGTGACTCAAGCCCAGCTCTACCACCCCACAATACTGGCACAGCCCAGCCTTTGTGCCCACTCTGTGCCTCTTCAGGGAGCCCAGAGGTGTTTTGCAATATCTGCTTTCAGCTCCAAACATGGCAAAATTCTCAGATAGCAAAGTTCAGCAGCACTCTGCACACAGTCTCCTTGTTTAGCCAAGTCTTTCCCTAAACAACTTGGCCTTAGGAAAATATTTGGGGGAACTTCTGCTAGGGTTTCAATTGAATCAGCTTTGTTTAGACACAAGAATTTTATAAAGAGAGCATTGAAGAATGAAGCAATACTGGCTGGAGCTCTGCTGGCCTAGGGGCGCGTGCTTTGCATCATGGGCACCCAATGGGGAGGGAAGCACAGCAGTGCTGTGTGTCTGTCCCTAGCGACTGCAGGCACGTCACTGCATTTCCCTCATGTTTGCCTTGCTGCTTCCCCTCTAAGCACTTTTTGCATCACCCTGGCTGTGTTTCTGAGCTGCATCTCACAACTCTGTCTTGCTCACAGACAGCTTGCTCGCATTACATTTGCATCAGGCAATTCACGGTGTTGCCATGGGAAGAGTTGTTTGTTACCTGTTACAGCTGGGGAGGATGGAGAAATGGTATCGTTTACATTAAAAAAATATGCTTGAGGAGTGCATGAACTTTTGTTATCTACATTCTGGAAAAAAAATTGGGTTTGCCTGTTCTGAATGCACTCAAACTGGGCAGTGCCCATTCCTCAGCTGTGACTAACCTGCCTGGGATCCCCGGGGATTGCTTCTCCTTCCAGGTAGGAAACCAAATATTTTGACTCTCGAAGCAAAAATACCTCAGTGACCAGGGGCAGTGGAGAAGGGAGTCCACGCTGGCAGAGGTTGAGCACCTGGGAAGGTCAAAACTCACTGCAGACAGTGCTGCAGGCAGAGCCCCATCACACCAAGATTTTGCCTGGAAACTGGCTTCATGCCATTAATAAGAACAGGAAATACTTCTTGTTTTCTCTCAGAAGGGGAACATTAAGTAATGGCTTTATCTTAATTTGTCAGGCTTTGCCCTAGGGACTGAAATTAGATGGCTGAAAGCCAGCGGAGTAGTTGAGAACCAAAGCATTAACACTCCGATTAAAAAAAAAAAAAATCATTTTAATTAGTTTTCCAGCTGAAAAGTAATGAAGTTCTACATGCCAAAAATCTGAAATGGAGTAATGGAAAGGCCTGTGCTTATACAATAGGGCCTGATCGCAATCTCAGGGCTCCATTTGTATTCGTTTGTAGTGAGAAACAAAGGAAGGTGTTTGGATTCTCTCTCTTTATATAAAGCCTCTGCTCCAGCACTCAGGGCTGGTCTTGAACCAGGCTTCCCACAGTCTTGCTGCCAAATCTACAAAATTTTCCTGGCCGATGTTCAGGAAAGTACTGCTCGAACTCTAGGATGGAAAGTTGAAAGGCTTTGCCTGGATACACTGAAACATATACAAACAGTGCCTGACGTATGGCATTGATTCATCCTGCACAGGCTGTCCCCACGTATCCCGGGGGAAGGGAATTGTAAAGCTCCCTCTGATCCCTTCGGCTGCGGGTGTGAGATGTTGGAAGGAGGAATCATCCTAAACACCCATGGAGGCACTTCCCTGTGGGGATTAGAATTGCAGAGCTGGGCCGCAGCACTCAGCGCGCCCGGCAGGGCCTGGGCTGGGACAAACAGCTCAGAGACATTGCAAAGATAATTCTATGGGCCAATATGCCATTAGTCACTGCGAGTAAGAGGTTGTCCTTACTGTGGGAGGAGTGATAGGCATTTAGATGTTCACACTCCTGCTGCGTACTGAGGAGACCTAACACAGCCTGAACCACAAGCTGGTAGATGTTTAGCTGGTTTGCCACAGATGCCCCTGGAAACCTTTCTGCCCAGTGAAGTGACCAGTGAATAGAAGTGCCTCACTGCCATGAGCAGTGTAACAGATTCTTGCCCTGTTTACAGAATCTCGTTTCTGCAAGTGCTGTTACCTACGGAGTGAGCCTGCTCTGTCTCCTTGGTTAGCAGGGTGCAGGCTGTTTGGGGTCTGTCCTGACAGGGGTGGCAAGGAGCTGTACCAGCCCAGCCACACCATCCTCTGGGCAGACCACATCTCCCATGGTGTAGTTTTTCAGATCACTGATGATTTCATAGAGGTTGGAAAAGACCTCTAAGATCATTTAGTCCAACCATCAGCCCATCACCACCATGCCCTGTAAACCATGTCCCTCAGTGCCACCTCTCCATGTTTCTTGAACACCTCCAGGAACAGTGACTCCACAACCTCCCTGGGCAGCCTGCTCCAATATCTCACTACTCTTTCAGAGAAGAAATATTTCCTAATATCCAACCTGAACCTCCCCTCGTGCAACATAAGGCCATTACCTCTCGTCCTATCACTGTTACCTTGGAGAAGAGGTTGACACCCACTTCACTACAACCTCCTTTCAGGGAGCTATAGAGAGCAATAACATCTCTCCTGAGCCCCTTCTCCAGACTAAATAATCCCAGTTCCCGCCCCTCCAGCCTATGATGTGTGCTTGTCTGCCTCCAGCTTGTTTATTTGCTCTTCTGTAAACAGCCAGGACACGTAAGGGCAAAGATCTACCACTTACTCCTCATTCCTTAAATGTATCTTTTTGTAGAGAGTGATACTGCCAGGTTTCAGCATGGTTGAAGAGCACTCATTCTCGCTGCACTCAGTATGACACTGAGGAGCCCAGCGCAAAAGCAGCAATCACCCCAAGGCAGAACCCCATGAGAAAGCACAGTGTACTCTATTGTCTGTTCTTGGGGTTAGAAAAATGTGAGTTATGCAGCAAAAAGCATTGAACTGTCTTAAAAAGCAAGCATTGGTTTATGTTTTTATGTGCTGCCTGACATTGTCGAGCTCTGGGTCAAGTTGTTGGGCTGCTCTGGAGGCTGGCACGTCACTTTTGATATAATTCACTTTTCTGTACAAACCATGTAGTTTTGGAAGTGAAGACTTCCCAGATACCAGCAAATATACAGCAACACTCCGCTAGTGAAGAGAAAATAGTATGAAATGTAGAGGCTAAGAAAAAAGCATTTATAGCACACATATTTGCCATATTGCCTATAGAAAGAATTGCAGGTATGAAGCACATAAGCAACTCTATTCATAACATTAAAATATATGAAGCATTAGTTTATACTTTCACTTGGTTGCACTTAAGTGGAGCGTTTTATTTATTTATTGTACAGTGTTGTTTGTAAGTGATGGTTAATACCTGAAGTTTTGGTTAAGCATCTATTTATTTAAATATTCAAAATATAAAAATAAATAATGAATCTTTAGTGATAGAAGGGACTCTCAGATTACTTCATGTGGACCCTATAACGCAGGCCAAAGTGTTTCATTTTGGAGCCAATAATACAACCTGCTTTTGGTTGAAATTCATATTCTAGAATGGCATCTGCTGTTGCTTACACCCCTGAATAAGCATGTGAGGGAGATATCAAGTTCCTTAGTCAGACTGCTGTGCTCCATGATGTAATCAAAATGTAAGACCCTTAGAAATAAATGCATTTGGTTGATGTATGAATGTAAGGAGATATCCAGAGAGTCTTAAGAAGAAGCATGGTCTTTCTCCTCATGGACAGCTTTATTCAAGATCTGAAAAGGTTTCAGTCATCATTCTGGTGAATTAAAGTCTTATAAAACTTGTGACAGAGTTTTTCACAGCATTTCTGTGATTCACTCAAGGATCTCTAATTGAATGTTGTGCACATCCTTGTTGCTCTCTGTACAGGTGTTCAACAATCTGGTGTCAGGCAACCTTGCAAATCTGATACATTGCCAAAAGCGAACTAAGAATAAATGAAATAACTTTCAAACACTATTTTTTCATATGATCAGTTACTATGAGGATATCATGTGCCTGTAAATTGAAACTATCCATGTCACAACACAGAGAAATATCAGTGAGCTTTAAGCCAAGACCCACTGCTTTGTGCTGTAAGATTCATCAGTACAAGTATATATCTTATGGAAACTAACATGTAAGTATTGCAGAAAAAAAGGCCAAGAAATGTTGATCCTTACAAGGATGTTATTTGGCATAAGATGGATGTAATTGCAGATGAGGAGGTTAGAAACTGATTCAACCAAGGATTAACAAGGGGTGCTTATCAGCTGAACAACTGTGATAATCCAGTATGACATTTACATCAAATGGGTAATTTTGTTCTGTGAAAATCAGTTTTGACTATAGTGTTATTTACCACAGCAGTGATTTTCACAGACAAAACTCCTGTTTTGTCTTGTTAACAGCACCTTTTCCTCCCAACTTCAAGAGCTTGGATTGGATTGGAAAACATTGTGCTGGGCTTGGAGAAGAAAATTATTTGGCAGGGCTCCTCTGCACTACTCTTGCCCTGAAAATACCATGCATTCACAAGATGTGATGTTCAGAGAAGTTGCTTGAGACATCACATAGCAAGTATCATCACTGAAACAACTGCAGGACTCTATACTGAGGCTCCCTGCTTCAAAACAGATTTTCCAGGGTGAAGAAGCCTTCTTACTATGACAAAAAGAAGGAGCATTGCTCTGTGTCAGTCAGACAGTGAATCCTCATTAAACACATTTCAGCCAAATAGGCTTTTGCTCTGTCAGCAGAATATCACAGATTCAAGGTCAACAAAACAAAAAATCACACCCAAGGTTTCCCACAGCACAGACACACGGCCCACAATGGGACATAAACTCTATTCATTCACTGTTTTCAGTGAGGGCATTAAACAGTTGAGAAAATGAGCGTTGGAAAGACAAAAAAATCACAAAACTCATTCTATAAAAGAAAAAAATTGAACTGCCAAAAAACAGGAAGTTCTTGAAAAAGCTTGAATCCATACCTACTATTCAAATTTAACAATAGGCTCTGCGAGAGTGGCGTGCTTGGTATAACAGCCAGTAGGAGTATCAGATGCAGAAGGAAAATCCGCTGCTGAGAGAAAGAATTCTATCCTTAGAATTGTCATCATGTCACGCATTTCATTTCATCGTTCACTTTTGATCGTGACTGCTTGACATCTGCAAAAATCACCTCCGAACTTCTGGTCTAAAAAACAACGATCATCGTTTCCTCGTTACTCATGCCTGTGTCACACAGGAAAAAGCCCATTCAAAGCCGTGTGGAAGAGTCCAACACAACGGAAAGGGCAAATGAGCCCAGTGTGTTTGTGGCTGCAACCAGAGTGCATTTACTGGCTTAATTCTGGGTGCTTTTGTAGTCTCATATCATCATTTGCAGTGTGCTTGCTTGCTGTGTTGTTAAGCTGGGTATGCTTTTGGTGTGATACTTCACTTATCATGTTTTCACAGTACTTAGCAAAGAATTTTCAGTTTGTTGATATTTTGCTACCAAAACAAGACTAAAATATATAAAGCGTAAAGCTGTAAAGATTTATTACTTAAAATTGGTTTAGATTAGTATTTTCAAATATTATTTTTCTAATCTGAAGCCCACGTTCCTGGATTTACAGCTTGTGTGTCACATTCTACTGTTGCACCCTGTGTTATGGACACCTGGGCCTGGTCTCACCCTGCCTCTGCTCAGCCCCTGAATGGAGCTAGCAACATCAGAAGTACACTCACACTGATTCTTGTGCAGCCAATGAATAGTGTGCTTGGAATCTCTTGCCTGTCCATAAAGCCTCTGAGCAAGTGCCTGAAGAAGTGACTTCCACTTTCCTCAACCATAACACTGATATGAGTTTGTGAGACTTACCTCGTTCAAATTTCTGTTTTCAATAGATAAGTATAGTCATACTGAAGTCAGAAATTATGATTCTTGGAGGATTTTAATACATTTAATGGAAATTTAATATTGCTGCAGAAGCTAAAAACAATTTTAAAATATTTGCAAAAACAATGCTATCAAAGTTTGTTTTCAAAAATATCTTTTGTTTTTGACTATTTGTATGAACTATGTACAAAAACAACAGCAAAAAAACGTATCTCTAGAGCCAGGATGTACAAACACAAATGGGCTTTATGGCTAGAAGAACCACAAGACTGATAGAAACAGCATGTTTCTTCCAGCATTTGGGAGCCTGAGAAGGTCTGCCCTGACGTATCACGAGATGTATTTCTGCTGCCTATCTTTATATACACCCCATATTAGGAAACTAGTTTCTAAATCATCCTGATATTCAGAGACAAAAGTACATCCACAAAGAAAATCAGAAAAACAATTTTTTAATAGATATATTAAACACTTCCTCTTTTTTTTTTTTTTTTAGGAAGTAACGCTGAGGTGGAGCTCAGGGACTGCATTCCTTAAACAATACCCACAGTTCTGTAGTGAAAAATCATTCATTGAAAAAATTCTTATCAGCAGTAATAAAGATTCATAAAAGATTAGGATAAATAGACCATGGAACAAATTTCTGAGGCTGAATTCTCATCATTTTTTTGCCTTTAAATCAAGAAAACATTTCTTACTAAAAGATATATGATCTTTCGGCTGCAATTTATGAGGTTCGGTGCAAGAATTACTGGGTAACACTTGATGGCCCATGCTATGCAGGTCAGATTAAATGATCACAATGGCCCCTAACCTTAGCAGCTACTAATCTTTCATGAGAGCAAAGCTATAAAAGACAGATGAACTGTAATTAAGAGGAAGTGGAGTCTCTGGAGGACTATTTAAAGAATGTCTCAAATTAGCTAATGCAAGAAAGAGACCTTTTCTGATAGGAAAACCTTAAAATCATTTCACTTCCATAGATTTATATATATATATGTATATATTTCATTTTGATAATAAGAGAAATTGTATATTGGTTAAAAATATGGTTTGAGTCCCTTTGGCCTCCCCAGATCTGTTCCAGATTACTCAAATTGGGATTTGTGATGGGGATGCTTCAGTAGATCTTTTTGGGAACAGGACCTGGGAGCTTCTCTCAAGTATTGGTAAAACCTAGCCAGGATGATATGATGCTGTGCTCAGAGAAATCTTGATCAGGAGAGACAATGAGGTATTTAGGCCCTTGAACCTGATCATGATGAGCTGGGGAGGCTGATGGAAATGCAACGAGATGCTTGAAGCCCTTTATGCTATGCAGAGGAAAAAATGGGCCTGGCGTCAGGGACTGGGCTCTGACACAAAGACTTTCCAGAGATGCCTGTGATTTACTGTAGGAGGAATTTGGATGGGATAGGACTAAAGTAGCTTCTTTTTACTTATTGAAAGTCTCAGCCAGCAGGGCTGTAATAATCCTGTGAGATGGAGTGAGGAAGCTTTGTGGTGGCCTTGGGACAAACAGAAGATGTATGAGAAATGTCTTCTAATAGACCAAAGTTTCCTGCCTGGAAAGTGCTGTGAGTCAAGACTGCCAAGGAGTGAAGCATCAGAAAATGTAAAGGGCCCAAGGATCTTATGTGGAGGAAGAACACTGTAAGACTGCTGTGACTGAGTTCCAGGGAAAACCACCCAGGAAACTGATGCTGAGCTTTCAGTGCAATTGCAAGTTGGTTGAGATAAGTCAGTAAAGAGAGATAAGATACAAAAAAGAAACACATAAATCACACAGACTGATGTGATGGGGAGGGTTAGTGAGACAGAAAGTGAGAAGAAAATAGAAGAAAAAGTAAGATCTTCTGTTTCTTATGCTTTAAGACTGCAGGGAAACAATATGAAAAAGTGATTCTCTGACAAATGAAAGCAACTCAATAAGAATGAAAGGTAATGTGACAGTCTCTTTTAATTGTTTTCACAAAAGGCTTTCTGCAATTTGTCCATTTAACAACATACATTAGTGCTGATAGGATGACTTGCTGCATAGAGTGGAGAAAGGTTGGGAAAACTCAAATGAGTTAAGCAGGGAAAGCTACGGTGGTAGAGAAAGGAAAAAAATGTAAATAAATCAGACTATTAATTTCCAAAGCACACAGGATGCCTATCTAACTAACTGCTAGGATGTTCCAGCTCTTAAGACTTTATTGATACCTATAATTAGGGAGTTATTAATCCAGTTGCTGCAGTTACTACCTGTCTTTTTTGTTTTCCTTTCTCTGCCATGATTTACACTATAATTGAACAAATGTATTGCAGTCTCATACATGGCAATGTGTGCTATAGCACCTGAAATGGAAGAGTGCATTTCTCCCTAAATACACCTATTAACACCTGGTCTTTGAGATTAATTTCCATCATCTCATGCATCTTTCATAACTCTATACAAAGCACTTCTGGGGCAATTATTTAAAAATCCTGGGCATATTGGTACCCTGTAAATGAGTGCTGATGAGTGGCAGCAGTAGCATGTTCTCACTGAGGACTTCATCTGACTAACACAATTTGCCAAACAACTCTCATCAGAGATATGTGCACAGAACTCAGGTCATTTTCAGGCATTTTGTAGTGGAGGCTCCTCCTCTCAGCCCAGTTTCTGACAAGGTAAAGCTGAAAGAATTTTCCTTTCTGATTGTTTCATCATCAGTCAGAGAGCTGAAGGGAACAGCTCTTGATGCAGTTCCACCTCTGACAGCTCAGGCGCTCTCATATCCCAGTGCTGGCTCTCTGTTGGTCAAAAGAGCAGACCCATTCTTCCTTTTCCACTCCTTTTTATGGTAACTAGCGCATCTCATTCCCACAGTCACATAATCTTATTATGTGCATGAAGGAATCTGGTGGTTTTCCTAATATCAGCATCTATCTTTCAGTTATTATGACTTCTCTAGTGAACTGTGGTTGAGGAGTGCAACTGGCTGACAAGTCGAGATTTTCCTGCAGGGATAGTTAAGTCAGGTAAAGTTAGAAGATGAAGTTAGGTGAACAGTTTTTCTTTTCTGTATGGTTTCCATTCAATCTTGGCTAAAAGTGCATCCCAGAATGTTTTTGCGTCTTTGCTGTGAGTTGCATTCCTCTTGTTTAGGCTGCTGATTCACTCTCCTAAACTAAGTCAAGATGTAGGAATGGTTAGTGAAGGCTGCCCATTAGGCTACTAGTAAAAGACTAGGAACTGAGTTTTACAGCAAATGGCAAAGAAGTTGAGCCCAGCTTGACAGTTTTATTTCTTGTCATTGAAGAGAAGTTTTTGACTGTTGCACATTCCTTTTGTAAGCTTATTCATCAAGGGCAGACTCTCTGTTGCTCTGAAGTAGAACTGAATTGGGCAAGCACACAAAGACTGGAAGTTTCCTTCCACAAAAATCGAATAATAACTTGGGAGTGAAGTGGAAGGAGAGAAGCTATTGATGTGATTCCCATGTGGTCTCTTTCTAGGAAGAATATATGATTCCACTGTCACAGAATCACAGAATCACTAAGGTTGGAAAAGACCTATAAGATCATCCAGTCCAACCATCCACCTATCACCCATGGTTCTTGCTAAACTATATCCCTCAACACAAAATCCAATCGTTCCTTGAACACCTCCAGGGTCGGTGACTCCACCACCTCCCTGGGCAGCCCATTCCAGTGCTTGACCACTCTTTCAGAGAAGTAGTATTTCCTAATATCCAGCCTGAATCTTCCCTGGCGCAGCTTGAAACCATTCCCCCTAGTCCTATCACCAGTTACACGAGAGAAGAGGCCGACCCCCAGCTGGCTACAACCCCCCCTCAGGTAGTTATAGAGAGTAATAAGGTCTCCCCTGAGCCTTCTCTTCTCCAGACTGAACAATCCCAGCTCCCTCAGTCGCTCCTCATAAGGCCTGTGCTCCAGACCCCTCACCAGTTTTGTTGCCCTTCTTTGAACACGCTCCAGGGCCTCAATGTCTTTCTTGCAGTGAGGGGCCCAGAACTGGACACAGTACTCAAGGTGCGGCCTCACCAGAGCTGAGTACAGGGGGACAATTACTTCCCTACTCCTGCTGGTCACACTACTTCTGATACAAGCCAGGATGCCATTGGCCTTCTTGGCCACCCAGGCACACTGCTGGCTCATGTTTAGCCGAGCGTCAACCAACACCCCCAGGTCCATTTCCTCTACACAGTCTTCCTGTCACTCCGCCCCAAGCCTGTAGCATTGCTTGGGGTTGTTGTGGCCAAAGTGTAGGACCCGGCATTTGGTCTTATTAAACCTCATCCCATTGCCTTCAGCCCAGCTATCCAGCCTGTCCAAATCCCTCTGTAGGGCCTCGCTACCCCCAGGCAGATCGACATTTCCAGCCAACTTAGTGTCATCTGCAAACTTACTGAGGGTGCACTCAATGCCCTCATCCAGGTCATCGTGGCTGCATGCTTCAGACTTTTCGCATGTGATTTCATTCCCATTTAAAAGTTACAGTGCACAAAGAACGAAGTTCTTTAAAGAGTGGCAGAAGACAGATGATGCCATTTTTCAGCTGGGGAACTTTCTGTGAAACAAGGCTCATTTCTCAGAATGCTCTTCACAACAGGGTGAAGATTTTTGTATTTCATGCATAATCCATCTGCAGTGGTTTGTTTTTCTCCTCTGCAAAGAGATCATAGGCTCATATTAATCTTTTCCTGGTTAGAATAAGCAAATAAATTAATTCCTTCTCTAGCCAAAACACAGAAGTCTTTATCCCTCATGCTGAAAAGCAGATAAATTTGTGATTTTCCATGTGCACATCCTTTATTATTCAGGCCAATAAGTTATATTGCTTCCAAGTTCACATGAGTGTTTAGGTATCTTGCTGGGTTATTGCCTTTGGAAAGTCAAATGCTTCCCAATAGCAATACTCTTCTGTTACAATAATTGCACGCAAAACTTTGTTTTCCTGAAGACAGCATAGCACAGGGAGGGCCAAGTTTCTTACTTCACAGAGAACAATTTGAAAGAAGACTTTCCTGTCTTTTCCTCCATGCAACACTCTCATTGCTTGTCTCCCTTTGTGATCCTGGCTATTTCTAGTGTATAGACACAGCACACACTTCTCCAGCAGTCACTGTTAATGCCTGCCCCACAGAAGCTGATAATCAAGATTTTTCTCCCCTTTTGCACTCAGTCACACCAAGTGAGTTGAATGAATAAAGGAAATAGGCTCAGGATCTGATAGATCTCATGAGACAGTAAAAAGCTTCATACCTAAAGCAGAACTTTTTATCTTGCTATTATAATCTCTAGATGCAGGTAGTTGGAAGTGATAATAGAGATTAAAGGTACGGGAAAATGATATCAAGTAGAAAGACCACATGTCTGGAATCAGCCTAATAATAAATAGCGATAAGAACAGCAACAACAATTTTATTGTATCAGTAATTGATTTGTCATCATATTATCAAAGGATTTAATTAACTGCACTTTCTCTTCTCTTGCACACTTTATAGAATCATAGAATCATAGAATCATAGAATCACAAGGTTGGAAACGACCTATAAGATCATCTAGTCCAACCGTCTTCACACTGCCACTGCTACCACAAGCTACTAAACCATATCTTGCAGCTCCTCGTCCAGACGCCTCTTGAACACTGCCAGAGATGGCGACTCCACCACCTCCCTGGGCAGCCATTCCAGTGCCTGACCACTCTCTGAGAGAAAAAGTTCTTCATTAAGTCTAACCTAAACCTCTTCTGGTACAACTTGCAGCCATTTCCCCAGGTCCTGTTTGTTGCCTGGGAGAAGAGGCCAAACCCCTCTTCACCACAACCTCCCTTCAGGAAGTTGTAGAGTGCAATGAGGTCTCCCCTGAAAATGAAGGCTGCTATCAAGTTTCCCTGGAACTTTCTCTTCTCAAGGCTGAATAACCCCAATTCTTTCTTCACAGGAGAGATGCTGCAGCCTTCTGAGCATCTTCGTGGCACCCCTCTGGACTCACTCTAACAGGACCACATCATTTTCGGGGCTCCATTGCTGAATGCAGTACTGCAGGTGAGGCCTCACACAGGCAGAGCAGAGGAGGAGAATCTTCTCCTTCATCCTGCTAGATACACTTATTTTGACACTGCCCAGGATTTGGTTGGCTTTGCTTTGAATCCTTTGTAATTTTTTTTCCCTGAAATTGTCTATGTCTACATCTCTGTTCTTAATCCAAATATACTTCAACTCTCATCTTGCTACTATTATGACACAAAAAAGTTAATCACATATAATAGTTGCATATATTGGGGGTTTGCAGTTTTTTGCAGGTTGGTATCATGCTGATCTCTAGGATCCCTACTACCTTTGTAAAACCCTGCTTTTCTGATAGAGTTTTTGTTGTAATTTTTTTTTTTTTAAGAGCATCTTAATGACATGTAGCTTTCCCTTGATGCTGAAGCCTGCAGCTAAAATGTCATAGCTCTATTTTGTTCAGCTTTTTTTTTCCAATTCCATTATAATTTCACAATTTCATGATTTACATTAAACTCAGTAAGATGTCTTTACCTTGCTTTCTTTCAAATTTCTTAAGACAGGAATCTGGTATTTGTCATTATGCATTTTTTCTCCTTTCTGTCTTATTTTCATTTGACAAAAGGCCCCAAAAGAACTGGTTTGTCTTTTGACACCCTGCTTAGAGGCAAGACAGAAGAGAAAGCACTTCAAGGCCACATGGTCACTTTATCCTCCTAAGTCAGGCCAGACTACAGGCAGAGTTTAGTGGGAAAAAATCACAGCACTAAGAGCACTTTGCTCACAAACCTAGGTGTCATATCTGCAGTAGCAGTGCTGTCACTGCTTTTGAACACCTTGCCCTTTCTCACAGAGCACATCTCAAAGGCAGTTCTCAAAGTCTCTATACCAACACTGCACAAAGCTTAAAGAACATAAAAGATCCTCACCTTTACAACCTCTCTTGACTTGGAGATACGTGGACCATCAAGCAATCATTTCATTGCTAGTTGTAGGTTTCACACTGTTGCAGTTTCACTGCAAGAACTACTACAAACACTGCTCTCTGGTCATTTTGGTTAATAAAGGTTTGAGAGGCCTTGCTCCATCTCATACTCAAAGAGATGCAACTTATGGTTCTTCAGAGAGAAGTCTGTGTTCCTAATATTATTTTATTTTACAGAATCACATCTTTTTTTTTTTTTTTTTTTAATACTATTGTAGTAATCTTCTCGAGCTTGTGGACTGGAAACCATTAGTCTGCTTGGTTTTGGGCCTTTCAAGCAGAACTAACTCTTCATCTTCCCTTGATCTACTGCAATCCCTGATTCTTTTCCTTCAGTCATTGCTGTGCTCTCTCTGTAGGCTTTTTCTTGATGGGAGCTGAGGACCTTTAATCAGAGAAATCCTGTAGTAGTGCAGCTGTAGTTCATGCATGCAAATTGAAGTCCCCCAGCCCTGCGTGTTGTGTATGCTTACAGTGCATCTCTTTAGAAATTCATGATATCAAGAAATAATAGCCTAAATATTTCCAAAGCCTTTGCTTAATTTTTCTCTCTTTAATTTACTTGTACTCTTTACATTATTCCTCACTTCCTTTCATAAAAAGATGTCCTATTCATGGAAAGTTGTAAGACTGTACACAAGTTTCTTTCTTCCCTATACTTATGGTTTTGTCTCTTATTTTCTGAGTTCAGGTGTGATTCCTCAGCGTGTCTATCATCTTTCTTCTGCAAGCAAATCTCTCTGCCAGACCCTGGGTCCCTCTATTCCTTCCAGAGTCATTTCCATTCATTGCATTAGTGGCACATCTCCCTTCTGCAGAGGACCTGCTCTGCTCCATTCAGCCTGATATGTTAAGAAGCTCTCTTAAGCAGCCCAAGCCCATAGATGTGTCTAGACATTTAGTTCCATGGAAGATAAAAAACAAACTTACAAAATATCCAAAGAGTCAGGGAAAAATTGAGCCTAATATGTTGAAATCTAGAAGGAAAGAAGTCAACATAATGGCAACTAGAAGATTTCAGCTATTTGTTTTCAGCTCAGATCCTCAGCAATAAACCCATGATTTATTCCCTATGCCAGTTTTCAGGATTTGGCCAAGAAGATGAAACTTGAAATGAATTATGCTAGCATAGTTTTATTTCAGCCACTGAATCACTTTTATATGCCTGCTTATTTTTATGGCTCCATTCAACACCGTACATGTAAGCCTCTCAAATAATTATGGGTTCATAATGACAACACTTCTTCAAGGTGGAGAATTATTATGACCTTATTGTAACTGGGGAACTGAGGTGTAGAAAAATTAACTTCTTGCCCAAGGTCAAGGAGTTTCAGAGACTCAGTCCCAGTTCACTGACTTCACTCCCCCATTTCTACATGTTTATATATATCTGTCTTTTTGCTTTTGAGTGTTTTATAACTATTTAATGAGTGATTAATAGCATTTCATTCATTTATTTTAAAAACATCTCAAAATATTTTGTCCTCCTGACAGACATGCTGAATTGGGATGCTTTGGCATATGAATCACAAACTGCTTGTGTTAAATGACTGCAGTTTATAACCCTGCTCTTCTAGGAGACACGCTATTTTTTTTTCTGATGGAATCAGTAGAAAAAAAAAAAAAGAGTAGGTATTTATATCTAAACTAACACTGAGAAGTCAGGTGGTTCTGGTATCTTCCACTATCTTTCTGTTGCTACATAAGCCAGCTATCTTACTGTGCTGCTCTGCATGTTTCTTTATATTTCATTATACATCCGATTGTCATTAAGCGATAACAATTGAATGTGAAAGATTGCAACTATAATAAAAAGACCTACTTTCTAATGACATTGTTTCCAATTCGCTGCAGACTGAAACATTAAAAAATAGTTATTAAAAACAAACAAACGAAGAAGTAGTATTATCGTGGAGTTTCTGGATTCTGTAGAAAGGGAGCTCTAAAGCAAATGTATGGAAATGTGTAAATAAAATTTCTTTTTTTGTTCAAAGGTTGAATCACAAAATGTCATGAAAAAAATTCTACCCTTAACGTATTAATTTCTAGAAATTAAATATATATATATATAAAAAAAATATATATATATATATAGAATCTGCCCCTTTTTTTAATATATATATATATATAAAAACAAATGCTTGGTTCTTTCAGAAAAATGAAAAAGTGCAAAACGTTATATAGCACAAAAATAAATACAATTAAGTATTTTCTAAATTCAGCAATGTTAGCCTTACTCTCCAGAGGTTACAGCATTCAATTACAGTGCAGTACAAAAAACAGACATACCTTCTCCGTTCAGTTTTAAATAGCAATTACAACTATTTCTGTTAGAAACTGGTTGAAGCTGTTCTGCTTTTTGAGACATCTAAAAACATCTCCAAGTATTCACATTCTTCCCTGATCACAACTGAATGTTTGACAACATCGTCATTTTGTTTCTTTTTCTGGCTTGGACAACACCAGCAAAACCATTTCTAATTAGATAACTGGATAACTGACTGAATCTGGGGTTAAATTTTCTTTTCTGTTTTTAATAAATAATAATAACTTATTAAAAAGTTAACAAATGGACTGTTCAGTTCCATGACAGGTTTTGGTACAGAAGATCCCAAATATGAAGTACATGCCTGACTGATGATGTAGGTGTTTATCTCTGGACTGACTACTTTTATCTTTAGGCCAATGTTATTATCTTCTCATTCCATTTATGCTCAATTTAGATCACCCTTCTTCCATGCAATTTCTGTATATTAGCTGGGGACAATGAGCGTGTGGGGCTCAGGATTCAGGTAAGTTAATTATAGGAATTAAAGTTAACTGAGTAATGGCATCACAATGAAGAAAATTTCCAGTGGGCTGTGATGTTTCTTGGTAAGATCTACTCTTACACCCAAAAATCTTAGAGATAGTTCTGATGAGGTACAAAAATAGACAGTAGGGGAATGAGTGCATTTGGTGAAATCCTACCTAGTTAATGTCACCAGGAATTTACTCAGTGACTTTAGTGAATGAGAAAATTCACTCACTTGAAAAAACGAAGTGAATGAACAGCCTCCTTGTTTTTTGTAGAACTGTATTTTTATTACATTGTTTTCAAGATTTTAAGAAACCATTTAATGACACCCAGCTTTCAAGAGCCTCTTGGAGTGTAAGTTTCTCAGGAATAGAACGGAAGAGTAGAGTAGAGTAGAGTAGAGTAGAGTAGAGAAGAGAAGAGAAGAGAAGAGAAGAGAAGAGAAGAGAAGAGAAGAGAAGAGAAGAGAAGAGAAGAGAAGAGAAGAGAAGAGAAGAGAAGAGAAGAGAAGAGAAGAGAAAATTGTTCCAGTTGAGAGGGTCTTACAAAGATCATTGAGCTCAACTGTCAGAGTACTTCAGGGCTAAGCCAAATTAAAAAGCTAAAAAGAGGACCAATACTCAGATATTAATCTTTCTCTCGGTCCCTGCACCTTTCTCTGCAGGTTTTCCTTTTCAAAAGCCTCCTGTCACCATCCAGCCATGCTTCTCCAGGACCCTGGGAGGAACCCCCATTTCCGGCATGTTCTGAAGGCAGCAGCTAATGGAGATGGGGAGGAGAGGAGGGTGTTTATTTCAACAGTGGCTAGCTTCCCAGTTGAAGAACCAAATTATTCAACTCCCCATGCTGAATTTATGCCTGCAAATACAGTAAATGCACACCAGCAACTGCCCCAGAGTAGTCCCTGGGCTTTGACAGCAGCACCTGTTGGATCAGGGTCTGCTATTGAGTAACACCACTGTAGTACAAAGGGAGGGTATTTTGGTGGGTACATTTAATTCTTGCTGGTATTAGTCATAGCCTCGGTGACTCATCGCTCTGGCTCACAAAGTAAAAGCAGATTTACCCTTTATAGGGTTTGGCAGTTGGCAGATGATTGTTTCGCCTCTGTGAATCAGGCTTTTATTTATTTAGAGTGTAATCAAGAAGGAACTGTCTGTTTTGTGACCTTCTAGGCCAGTGAAAGGGAACAAAGGATTTCTCTTTATTATTATTATTTTTTGGCATCACGCAGTTAAAAGAACAATGCAAAACTATGATAAAGGGTCATTCTCTGGTTGGCTGGCTGCTTGGGCTATAGCTGTGCGTTACATTATCCCAGTTAGTCTGAAGAACTCTTTTGTTTTACAATAGAAATAACTATTTAAATATAAGTAAAAGTAGATTTCATATTCTTTAGAATTCATCAGGACAAAGTACTCCCTTCTAGCAGATACCTGGATAACTGCATAACATACATAAAGTTCCTCAACTAATCCTGCTAAGCTCCTGCTGGACAAAAACTAATGAGAGAGTTTTGGAACATGCCTGGCTATTGGATGGAGTTCATCCTGCCGGATTTCAGAGAGTCTCATACAAATCACAGAGGAAAATAATCAGACAGCAGGCAGGGACTGTGGTAAAGCAGCTCAAGGACAGCAATTGGGACAAAATGCCTAAAAATGCATCTAGAGATTGCCCAGTGACAGAGCTGAAATGAGTTATAAAAAGCTAAGAATAAGTATCCAGAAACAATTAACCAGTTAGCACTTATCCAGATAAGAAGAAAACGTTGTTTGGAAAGTTCATGCTGTACCTTAACTTTGCATTTTGTTTAAAGAAAATGGTTTAATTGGTGTGAAGAGCAGTAATTCACTCCTTGCTCCTGGCACTCCGTAGGCATTTCACTGAGACCTGTAAATGATCTGCAATATGTTCAGGGAATGCCAACAAGCATTATTCATCACTACAGCTGCGTTTGCTGCATAGCTTTCAAAGACAGTTATTTCAAAATATTTTTTGCCTTCGGTGTTCAACTAAAGTATGATTTCAAATGTGCTGAGAATCCTTGCTGCTTAGTGATCCTAAACTAAACGGAACTTCATCAACAGCGAAGTCAAAAAGGGATCTTTTTTTCATCCTTATTTTAAGAAATTTTCATTAAAGTTCCCTAAATTTAACAAACTTTAAGCAGGTCTGAGACTGGCTAGTTGCATGTGAGTCATCAGGTGATCACTGGATGATAGTGGCATGTGAGCCCAGAGCACTGCACCCATGAGGGAAGGGTTGTCCTGACTGCATTTCTGTATGGCCACATTGCGAAGAACATGAATGTGTTCTTTTAATAAGGTTGTCAGTTGAGGAGAAGAAATTGGAAAAACTCTAGAACATTGAGTTACTTACATGAGAAGCTATGTTGCAGAGTATCCCATGCTTCTTTTAAATCAATACTTTCTAGCATAGGAGAAGGCCTCAGCTTTGAGATAGAGAAAAATCTCCATCAGGTGTAAATAATGTATGATTGCTTAATCAGTTTAGAGTGGATGATACCCAAGCAAAGCAAGTTCCCATGCACTATTTCTACGAAGACTCTGATACTCTTAACAGTTTGAGAGTGTTTTCCAGTAAAAAGAGTTCTTAGCTTAGTATGCCTGGTCAATGAATTATATCAAATGATCAAGGGATACTGCAGTTTCTTCTACCCTAGGAACAATTAGGTCAGGTTAAAGGACCACTGGTGAGAAATAGTTTCACTGTCAGACAGTGAGGTGGTGATCTCCGAAGATCTCTTTCACCTCTCTATTTTTACCTAATACAGTAAAGATGAAATGATAAAACAGTAACTGTGGATCTGGAGTTAAGATAAAACTTAAGAGAAGTTCAGTTCTATTTCTGCTGAAGCCAAAGGCAGATCTCTGATGTCGTTCCAATTCATACTCAGCTCTCTAGGTTTTTGTTGTTGCTGTCGTTGGTTTTCATATATTCAAGAATGTACACAGAGCATGTTCCCAAACTCTTCACTCTGAGTCTGATAATAAAACTTCACACTACTGAGATCATATTTTAGTGTGGCTTCAGCTGAAATACTCCCAAAGAAAATGTTGTTGAATTTCATAGTGTGTTCTATGACTTTCCTGTTGCAAGTAAAATGATCATGAAGATAAATAGGCCAAGGAGAAAATTACTTAAGAGACACTTAACTGTACTTTGATCTTTTGCTTTCTTTTCCTCAGCAGATAATGCCCCTGAGACCAGCAGCTGTCTACATGGTACAATACAATTGTACTTGGTAATGGTTGCCTGTTGTGATGAGCACAGTGCAGACATAGCAACTGAAGTTAGTAGAACTCCTGATTTTATTACGACTCTCAAGATGTTTGTTGTTTTTCGTATAGCACTTTTTCCTGTTTTCTTGTGATAGTCAGGAGCCTCAATTACTGCTTAATAAGAAAACATTCCAGTTTGCTTAAGTGTGCAGAAAAACCATCAGAGTTTAAAATCAGACAAAGGATAAAAAGAAGGCAGGCTGTTTTTTTTTTTTTTTCTGATTTCTTAGTGTCACAGTTTTAAAGTCAACCTCAAAGTGTATTTGGGCTTGCTCTGAATTTGTGGGACTACCAGTACTAAGAAAAAAGCAGACCCTATCTGAGACAAACTGTTCTGACTACATATACAAGATAAAGAGTAGGGGAAATAAGCTGCTGTCAAGAAGGTGGAAATTAAATGCAGAATGTTAAAACTGCCCCTTCTTCCAACACATGGCTGCGTGGGCAGTGCCCAAGGCAGCACAGAGGCATTCTGCAGATCCAGGAGCTGGCCCTAGCTGCTCCACATGGAACGGATACAGAGGCCACAAAATCAGCATGAATCAGCAGCAACGCAAAGTACTTTCCTGAGAAAGTCACTGTGAAAAATCGCAGTGAGCTGCCACTGCTGTCAATATTATTGCCTCTGGGTTTAGAGAGGTAGGAGGATCAACTATTATTCTTTGCACATTATCTCCTCTTGAACACTGCTTGACACAGAACACTGTGAATGCAGAAGTTTACACAACGTTATGGCGGAACTGGAAGACTCCATGGGTAAGAAGGCAGTGAATGTTACCAAATACAAGCAAAACAAAACTCTAGTTCAACACTACATTTACATTTATCTCAGGTCAATAAATCTTTTTTTTTTTTTTTTAATGATTCAAGGATGAGAATGCATTTCAGTGAACTACCTTCTGTAGTTGCACACACTCTTTCTTAGACATTGACTTTGGAGCTGTTGGATCCAATGCTTTTTGTTGGTGGTTTTTTTACAACAGCTGTGCCAAAGCTGTAATGTTGTGAGTGACTTATTTGTAGCAGCTTAAGGTCTAATCCATCAGCTGTTGGAAGATCACTTAGATGTTATGCAGCTTTTGTGGCTACCAAGAACTTTCTAAAGAACTTCCCTGAATCCATTGGCCTTACAAACATACTGTTCTGCACATTTCTACCCACGAGACATCTGCAAGATGATCCATGAGTCTGTCTGGTTGGAATGGGTCAAATGCCTCCTTAGCAAGGGTGGGCTGCACCACAGTGGAAAATCTTTTCTCCTCGGTATGCCCTTGATAGTTCTACAATCTAAGAAATGGGTTTCTACAAATAAACAACATCTGTGTGTTATCAGTATTATCCATCTTCAAGATGGAACACATTCATCTGAGCAGAGCCTGAAAGCCCTCCCAGGAATATTTTAAATCCATTTCTTAGGAAAGCAAACAGATACTTATGCCCAGCCCTATATCCTGCTCAGACTCCTACTTTCATGAGGAGATCCACTGACCTCTCTGGTTCCTTACAAACAGTCTATAGTGCAGGGCAATTAGCCACCTTTAATTACTAGTACACTGTGGTTTTTTTTGATGCGTATACTTTGATTTTATCACTTCTTCTAAGTGAGAAATTTCAGTTTAGGTTGGCATTTTAAAGAATGAATTAAAATGATCAGAAGGTTTTAAATACATAAATGCCAAGTATCCATGTAAACTCAAGTCAGATATCCAAATGATCAGAGGAGATCCCATGAAAACAGATATGCACCAGTAGATTTGTCACGACCACATGTCTATGTGATTTGAAGGAAGACCTGGAGCTGATGTGAATAGTTTGGAAGTAAAACAAAACACATTATAATCCTGTATTTAGAAGAAATATGTGTGTATTTGAATGACTCGTGGAAAAGTATTCCAAATTAGAAAAATTATCTCACTTTTACCACAGATTAAAAGTTTATTTGTGTTTAGGGAACACATGGGAAAGTGGGCAGCCTGGTCTAGTATTAACTGATCTAGTATTAAATGGGGAGGCTGGTGGCCCTGAATGTGGAAGGGGGGTTGGAGATTCGTGATCTTTGAGGTCCCTTCCAACCCTGGCCATTCTGTGATTCTGTGATTCTGTGAAAGAAAAGGTAAATGGCATTTCAGTTTTCAGTCCTGATTCAGCAGAAAGAAATCTATGATTAAAAATGCTGGAGGATGCAAATCGATTGCTTTCCTGGAGCGTCAGGCAGGTGTTACTCATGCAAGCAACTAACCCTGTGTGAATTATTCCTTCAGCAGATGAACTTGTGGATTCACACAAATTAATAAAACTACTGCTCAAACCCTAGGCCATAATTACAATGCAATATAATTACATTTCAGAAAACAAAAACAGCAAAAAACAAAGAGGAACTGTAGTAAATAGGAAAGTCTTACCTTCTCTCCACCACTCCAAATCCAGTTCATTGGTGAAATAGAAGTTCTTCTGGTTCCCAGTTCCAATTTCTTTTGCTTTCATGATGGTAAGATGTCATGAGCTATCCACTATTGGTAGCGACTGCTCCATGTGCTCTCCTATTCTGTTGCAAATGCAAAGGGAAATGAATTTATAAAAAAACCCTCCATGAGACTGGCTGAGATGCATGTTTAATGGCACAGAATCACAGAATTGAAGAGGCTGGAAGGAACTCCAGGAGCTTAATCGTGTCCAACACCTCTTCAATAGGTTGCACAGGTAGGCATCCAGATGAGTATATCTCCATAGGAGACTACATAAACTCTCTGGACAATCTGTTCCAGGGCTCCGTCACCCTTACTGTAAAGAAGTTCTTCTGCATGTTAGTACAGAACTTCCTATGTTGTATTAGGCCATTACTCCTTGTCCTATCGCTACACACTGCTGTTCAGCTGATGGGCAGTTAAGAAGTACTCACTTGTTCATGAAAGAACCTACTGCTAAACTGCCTGAACTGGTATTTTACCACATTAAAAAAGGTGTTGTTTCAAGGTTGTGATAAAAGCTTTAATTTATTAATACTACATGAAATTAAAATAGAGACATGAACCAAGTGACATTTTACATCTTCTATCCACATTCTATCCGCTCATATCAGTTTCTCATGATTAATATGCAAACAGCTTTCTGTGTTTTCCTTTCAGTACTGAGTGTTCTTCCAGAGAAAAAATAAATTAGATATATCAGTTTTTTTCTGATTTTTACCATTCGGAAGTTCTAAAGACCACACAAGGAGGCTTTTGGCAAGTGTGAAATATGGAGTTTTCCACAATAGTGGGTGGTTGCTTTTCTGAGAATCTCAAGCTTCAGTTCTGACCAACAGCTTGTGGAAACACTTTCAGACATGAGAAGTGAAGTGCTGAGCAAATTAGCCATTTTAGACGGAGATTCCACACCTAGATAAGAGTTCCACTCCCAGCATGCAGTCACCTCTCCCTGCCGGAATTCTTTCCATCAGACAACAAGATACAAATTTACTTTCTTTTTTTTTATCACCATGGGTGTGACAAAAATCCGCAGATATGGCAATAGATAGGAAGAAAAGAATTAACTTCTTTGTTAAATTTTGGTAGGCAAGTGATTTGATCCCTTGCATTTGTACGTTGTGTTTATGTAATAAATAAATTAGGAGACATATCTTGTATTTTTTCATTCTATTTACATGTGATAACAGAGACATGCAGGTTTCAGCTTTGTATTAAAAACATATCAATGTTTTGAGCTTGTAAGATTTAATGTTTTAGAGATAATTCTCAAAGATGTGCAATAAATATGAAATCGGTATAAATTCTGCAGAAATGAACAGACTGCTAACCTGAACTACTTTGACTCTCTGCAAATCAGGTGTCCACTCTAAGGTAAAGGTCTGCCATCAGGAGAGGGTGAGGAGAGGAACATGCTCCAACCATTCAGAAATAAGTGCTAAAATAGTGTCATGGAATGACCCTTATAGATGCTGACCTCCCCTTGTTAGCACCAAGTGGAGCTTTGATGACCAGCTTTAGCCTGACAGCTTCCTTTTAGATGGCTTAGAATAGATAACATGAACCTTACCCTGCAAGCGTCTATTTTCACCCAATACAGCAAAGCTTCTAATAGCAAACATAAATGGAAGAAAGGTGCCATAAATATTTCTAAGTGTTTTGCTGGAGCAGGGCCAGAGTGCTCATCTGTTTGCAGGATCAAGCACCGAATCTTTAATGGCGTGTAGCACTTGAAATCACCATTGATATCATTGCTCTAATGTGCTGTTACAGCTCTGAAATGTGAAGGCCAGACCTGAACAGATTTCTTTGTCACCCATCCATGCTGCTCTCTTTAGCAGAAGGAGGTGAAGGTGTAGAAGAAGAGCTCACATTTGGCTGAACACTGAGCACCTGAAAGTGATTCTCATCAGGGTCCTTCTCACAAAGACAGGAATGTTAAGAGCACAGACAGAAGTAGGAACAGATTTCATATACAACTATTACATTTTCTTAATGGTCTACCAAGCCCCTGCCAGGCATTTACCTTAGGTGCAATTCAGGACATATGAGTTTAGAAGTCCAAATTTCCTCTGCAGTCCATGGGAAGAGACACTCAAAAGGCCAGTGGGAACATCCAAGCTAGCTGCCCATAATCTCCTGCATTACCCATTTTGCTATTTAATTGCAGTATTAATGCGTGGTTGTTTCCTGGCAAGCTATAAAGTACACATGGAAAAAATATGATATTGCAAGAACACAGAGCACCTTTTTGAGTCCATTAAATTCTCCCTGTAAACTGGTAATAAACTCTGCTTTCACTGAAGTCTTCTATTTAAACAGCACAAAATGTGTTTTTTTTTTTTTTTTTTTTTTAAATGCTGTCCTAAACATGCTTTTTCACAGCAATCTAGATAAACGGCCTGCAAAAACGATGTTGCATTTTGCATCTGAGATGCTAAGCTTTATTCGGGCACACATCAGAAAGATAAAATAGAAGCAACTTAACAATGTTACGCCTTGGCTTTGAACGTGGGGAACATAGCATGTTATCATTCTGCCAAAACAAACATGTTGCATTTGTGACAAATTTCCAGAAAAATAAATTTAGACTCATTAGCCACCCAGCTTTGTTTCCAAAATGACCTGAAAGAGTAAAATACTTCTCTCATCTACATTACTGTTGTTTTAGGCCAAGCAGAGATTGGCTTAAGTAGCTTTGTTCTGACTTTCATTAAACTATTTGACTTATTATGAATCTAGTCCAAACAAAGGAAAGAAAACATTTCAGCCAGCATTACAAGCTGACTTACATGCAGCTTTTATAGAACAGAACTTTACGTTTGCATTGCTGACTCCAGTTGCCACATTAAGTGTTTGGCAGTTCTGCTTGTCCAGGAAGACTCACAGTTTGACAAGCTCCACTGCAAACAGCTCCACTCTGAGAACAGTCTCTCCTAAGGCAGAGGCCTACCACTTTACTCTCCCATCCATTGTGAGAAGTGAAATCTGCTTATGGTGGCAGGTGCTGACAAGTAGGGTGGACAAGTGCACCAGCAAAAAAGAAATCTGGTGTGGGATGGATCGATTCCTACTCTTCTACCACTTTCTTGCCAAAAGGGAAAGGGAAATTAGCACCTTGATCTATTCATTGGTGTGAAGCACTGTTAGTTTGTTTAGGAGAGCTTTTACTGATACATGAAACGTGGATGTTGGTGTTTCTGAAAACCTCCGGCTGTTTTGCAGATCCGTCAGTTTTGCAGCCTGCTCCAATATGCAGAGGGCTGAGCTCAGACCTGCACAGACACCTTGCAGCCTTCTGCACCACTCTGAGTGGAACAGCAGAGGAGAGGCACTGCAGTTATCTGTAGAATTCTTCCACCACTTCAGTTCTGCCATTATTAGAAAAATGCCATAAAGGACATGTCAACGAAGACCTACCTGTTTATAGTATAGTCTCCTTAGTGAGCCCTGCAAACAGCTCTGGTCCTGTGGAGGTACATCAGCCCTGTGGTCTCTTGTAGTGGCATGAGGGTTTTAGTCCACTCTCAGCACTGAAATGAATAATTTGCATCAATACATGTTTGCAGCTGGCCAGGTCTGATTTCTGTGCTGCTCCTTTTGAATGTTGTTTTTTTAGGGATCAATATTAACAGTAGCAGAGATTATGGCATTGGTTTGGTGTAAAAGAATGATATTTCAACATAAAGTATACCTCCATCTTTCTTGTGCACTTCATTCCTGTGACAGCAATTTCCTGGATGGGATTACTCAGATTGACTGTAGCTTCTTTTACGGCTGACAGCCCTGTCCCTACTGATGTGAGGTGAAGGATGTGTGGTAGATAATGGGGTAGGGCTGTGACATTCCTCAAAGGCTTCTAATTCCTGTTCTGTTACAGAACTCTCTAGGGGACCCTTCCCTCAGAGTTCCCTCTTCCTATTACCTCAGCTGATGGGACCAAGGCCTGTGTAACACTACATATTACAGGTTCCTTTCAGACAGGAGGCTTAAATTACACATCCTATTCCACTCCCACAGACTTGTGTCAGTGGGAACACGTTCTTACTGATCTGAAAGTTGGAGAACTTGTGGGTAAAACCTTTTCCCGTGCCAGTGAGGTCTCCCACCTGCTAAATGGTCTCTGAATTATTAGTAGTGATGGTGTTGCCATAGCAAAAAAAATACTTAGGAGCAAGCAATCTTAAGAAGACCATTTTGGATAGTTTTAGATCAGTGGATTTTGTGATTTTTATTTTAATTTGAAATATTGTCACCTAGTAAGTAATAAATAGTTGGAGTTAATATGAAGCTCTAGCTCAGTTGGCTGAACTAACAGTGAAAGTTACCTGCAGTGTTGTCATTGGAGTATTTCTGAAATATAACAAGCTGCACCTTGAGCCATGAGCCATAGCTCAGGAACTGTGAGGCTGGGGATGATGAGAACAACGAGGCCCATGTGCAATGGGCAGATGATGTTAGTCATGAAAACCTGCACAAGTCGGATGAAACTGGAATGTCAGTGCAGACAGACACCTGGAGCAGAACTTCCACCACTTCCCACCTGCAAACTGTCTTGAAGTTTTTAATTGACTCTGGAAGATTCCATCCTGATTTGAAAAAAGGAAAGTGCAGAATTAGAGAAGCTAATGGTGTTCTACAAGTGGTTAGCAGTGCAAAGAAGAAAACTCATCTTCAGAATGACACCTTGAGACTTCTGGTCCTGTATGAATGACCAATGGGCAAGGGAAGAGCCACCGATGTAATCTATCTGGACTTCAGTAAGACCTTTGACACAGAACCCCACAACATCCTTCTCTGCAAATTGGAAGGATATGGATTTGATGGGTGCATTGTTCAATGGATGAAGAACCGGATGCAAAATCGAGTCCAGAGAGCGGTGGTCAATGGCTCCATGTCCAGATGAAGATCGGTGACAAGTGGTGTCCCACAGGGGTCAGTGCTGGGACCAACACTCTTTAATGTCTTTATCAATGACATCAACAGTAGTTGAGTGCACCCTCAGCAAGTTTGCCGATGACATCAAGCTGTGGGGTGTGGTTGATATACCAGAGGGATGGGATGCCATCCAGAAAGACCTAGATAGGCTTGAGCCTCACAAGGTTCAACAAATCCATACGAAATGTCTTGCAACTGGATCAAGGCAACATCCACTATCAATACAGGCTGGGAGATGAAATTATTGAGTGCAACTTTGCTGAAAAAGAACTGGGGTAGTAGTGGATGGGAAGCTGGACATGAGCCAGCAATGTGCCCTTGCAGCCCAGAAAGCCATCTACATCCTAGGCTCCCAGCAGGGCGAGGGAGGTATTCTTGCCCCTTTAGTCTGTGCTAGTGAGCCCTCATCTGGAATACCACATCCAGATGTAGAGTCGTCAGAACAAGTAAGACAAGGACCTGTTGGAGCACGTCCAGAGAAGGGCCACAGAAATAATATAGGGGATGGAACAGTTCTCCTGCAAGAACAGGCTGAAAGAGCTGGGGCTGTTCAGCCTGGAGAAGAGAAGGCTCTGGGGACACCTGAGAACAGCCTTTCAGTATCTAAAAGGGAGCTACAGAAAAGAAAGGAACAGACTTTTTAGCAGGGTCTGTGGTGACAGAACAAGAGGAAATGGCTTCAAGTTTGAAGAGGGGAGATTTTGGTTAGATGTAAGGAAAAAGTCTAGGGGTAGGGGTGGTGAGGCACTGGAACAGGTTGCCCAGAGATGTGGCGGGTGCCCCGTCCCTGGAAAGTTTCATAACTATCAATGGAAATAAGCATGGTGTTACTATCCTTCCACAAAAGTTCCTTACTCATTCTAATGAAGCTAATTAACTAATGAGCCAAAGAATGCAAACATGCCTGATGTTCAGAATTTCCTATCTTCTGTGGGCTTCACATTTTATACTGCAAAATTACTTTTCTGACTTAAGTGAAGTCAGCAAAAATTTACAGAGTTTGATTTTACAATTTTGTTCTTTTTCCCCTCCACTTCTTCTGCCATAAGTAACATGATTAATATAAGACTATCTCCTCCAAAACACAACACAGCCAGTATACTGCGCCTTTCCTTTCTCGGTGGAAACAAACCACAGGGCAGGGTGTCAGGGTTGGGGCAGGCTTGCATGCAGCACAGCTGTGGAACAGCGTGTGCCATCCACGTCAGGTCAGATGCACATCATGCCATTGCGCTGGAGGCAAAGTGGCAAAGGTTTACATTAAGAGCAGGACTGGGTCTGGGACAGCGAGTGCATCAAGTATGAGAATAATGCTTCTTTCTTTAGCCATCTCCAGGCTCCACCCCGTTTCTCAAAATTGCTGAACTATTTACAAATGTTTAAGAGAACCTCTGTGTTATTAGAGGAATGTTTACACTGCCACGCGTTCCCAATGCAGGCAGAGCTACACAATCAAGGCCCACCCCAAAGACAAGAGCTGCACTGTAAGATCAAAATATGCGCTGGTTCTTCTCTCCACTACCATACAAGGCAGCTCTGCATTCCTGCTGGTAACCTTTTATTACCTCCTCAGTTTTCCAGATCACTGCCAGATTTCTTGAACTTCATGGAATGATTACAGCCTTCATAAATGTAAACTTCAGAGTTTGCTTGGCAGTTTTGTATGGGAATGTCAAAATGAAGAAAATAAAAAGGTTTTCAGCAAAGACCACTAGGAGCTTTTGCACAGTAATGGCTGCAGTTACTACAATTTATAGTTCAACAAACCTCCCCAGCTAGAGAGAACCCAGTCTCAAAATGCCACTGTGATACTGCTATTATGCCCATCCCACGGGGGATGCTAGCTGAGGAACAGCATGCCCAAGGAATTTAGGCAATGTTCTGCATTCAGAACAGGGATGGAATGAGATGTCAAATGCTTCTGCTTTCTAGTCACAGCCTGCAGTCTACTAAACTAAATGCCTTTAGAGAGGAAGAAAGTATTACATAAAAAGGATCCCAGCTTGTATTAGTGCATTATGTCTGAGTTAGATTGGGCCAGGAGCACATTTGTTTGTCATAAATAGGAAATTTGTAAAGGTTTTAGTGAACAATTCAGCACCTAAAAAAAATGAAGTGATGCAAGTCAACAAAAGCTTAAAAGCATATGAATGCATTTCATATAGAGAATTTTCTAATTGAAGAACATGCATTGAATTCCTGGAGTGAGAGAGATGCTGTTTGTGTTCTGCCCACGGTGTTCTGGCTTCCTATTCTGGAAGGTTATTAAAATGCTTCCTAAGAACAGAGGAACTGTTTGCTGATTCTATTCTTACTGATTAATGCTAATTTTTGTCCTGAAGACTTTCAAAGCTGTTTATTAAAAAATGCCTCCCAGCTTGTTTAAACTGAAACTTTCAAACTATGTCTTTTTTTCTTCATGTTTTCTTTGACAAACACCACTGTCCAGATGAGACAACCCTCTCTCACGAGCTTTCATTGAGTCCAATTCCTATGCAACAATTCATTTGTTTGTACTTGGGGACTCCATAAATATTTCGGTACCTGAATCTCAGCTGCCAGAACATCTCACTTCTAGGTCCAGAATTTGAAAAAAGGGTAAAGATAGCAACAAATCAGAATGCTGAGCAGAGATTCACTCCACACGAACACACCCGTAGGAAACACTGAACATGGCTTTTTCAGTCCATTCTGAAACTTACCAGCATCAGATTGAAATGGGTGCAAACTCCACGAACTTGCTAAGAGCCTTTCAGAAAGGCTCCTCAGACAGACAGAGGTATGTGTGGGTGCTTCTTTCATGTGAGAAAGCGTGTCCGTGAAAGAGACAGGGACACAGAGGCGTGTCTTCCTCCTGTAACCTCAGCAAAATTGGGTGCAGGGCTCCAATGCTTATTAAGTTCCTAGAAGTTTTCTGAAACTTGTAAAACAAGATTTATCTGCTAACGCTGAGCCTCAGCCTCTGAAAGACCAGAGAAAATCCACATGGACAAATAAGACATAATGAATTCTCCTACCATGGGAAATGCTTAAGTCAGAGCTGATGTGTTGAACAGCAGGGAAACCTCAGACCGAAGTTTTCTCCCATATGGATTCTCTGCTGTTTAATGAGATGCAGACATGGGTACAAGCCATAAAGATGTTTCCAGCCAGATGCTCTGAAATCTATAAGGATTAAACTGTTAATATAATACAGTTTGTTAATTAGTACAGATTTTTAATTACAAAACTCTCAGAAGCTAAGTTACTTTGGTTCAGGCACCTGGAAATACTTCTCTTGAGCCCTAGGATCCAGCTGCTACTCTGTACTGCAAGCTTTGGGATTGATTAGGATGCCATAAAGGAGAAATGACCTCAGTCAGAGGCAGAAATAGCACCTGGTGGGCACCTTTTTGTGGTGCGGGATAACTACAACCAGAACAGGCCATGAGATTAAAGAATTAGATTGCAGCCATTGTTGGGATAGGTGGGTCTGTGATCATAACAGGACAAGGCCTTAAGCAGCTCGATATTTCAAGGGTGATAGGACAAGGAGAAATAGTTTTAAGCTCAAGGAGGAATGGTTTAGATTGGATGTCAAGGGCAAGTGAGGTGCTGGAACAGGCTGCCCAGAGGGGCTGTGAATGCCCCGTCCCTGGAGGTGTTCAAGGCCAGGTTGGATGAAGCCCTGGGCAGCCTGGTCTAGTATTAGATATGGAGGTTGGTGGCCCTGCTTGTGGCAGGGGGGTTAGAACTTGATGATCCTTCCAACCCAAGTCATTCTGTGGTTCTGTGATAGCCCTGAGATTGGTTCTGTAAAAGGCATATAACTCTTTTGTTATTATTTTACTGGAGTAAATTAGTACTACTTGGTGAACGTTTGGTATAATGATTGGATGCCCTTAGCTTTTGGGAAATTGAAGAAGACATTGATGCCCACTTGTGTGAAAATCCACCCAGAAGTTTTCAAATGCCTCCTGTTGCCATCCTGTGCTCTGCTGTGTTCTGTTCCTCAGAGCCGCTTTCTGGGAAGTGTCATAAAATTAACCTCAGACTCCAAACTTCAGCATGGAACACGAGCCCACGATCACATTACAGACATTTTGCCTTTCTTTTTCTTTAAAATTTTAACAGGGTACATCTATTGATCAATACATAGTTGTAACCTATTTGACTTTAGATATGCTGTCAGCCATGTTGTCAGCATTAGCAGCACGGAGTGGTCCGACCTTTCCTCACCACCTGTCCTCTTGATGCCCTCTCCTGCTCACTTCACACCTCGATTACTGGAAGCTGTCTGCTAAATGCGTGGTCTCTGATTTCCATCCGCAGCATTTAAACAGCATCACCGACGTTCCTTGCTTCACATTCTTCAGTTTTCTGCCTTTCTATCGCATCAGAATTAATCCAGAGTACCTTTGTGATTCAGCATTAACTCCCGCTGCTTTTCTCACCGTTTCTTCCCTTTCCCCACTCTAATCATGGTTGTCCTAAAATACTTCCCTTGTGCATCCTCCTCCTATCCAAATTTACAGTCGTGCTGTTTTCCACTCCCACCCGGACTCCTGGTGTTAAGGCCCCCTCCTCCCTTTCCCCCTCCTCATCTGATTGCTTCCTTAAAACGCTCAGAATATCTCTCCTTTTTTTTCCAGCTCAGCACCTCCCAGGGCCGTGCCTCGTCTCCCCGAGCTCAGCGCAGCACAGTCGGCACCTGCTGGGTGACTGCAGAATGCCATGGGGCTGCTGCCAGCCTTTCTCATACCATAAATGCAAAGACCGGGGCTTGATGCTCATAAACAGCTGGTCTAGGGCAACCAACAAATAATTCCAATATTTTAGTGAGACGGTGCTTTTTTAAAAAATGAAGGTTAATAAATATATGAAGCTTAACTAGAGAGCACCTCATAAACTGGATACAACAATGCTAGGCCAGAAGCCAAATCTGAACAATACTAGGCTTAATCTGTAGCAAATACCTCTTCTTATTTGGGTTGTTTTTTTCACGTCTTGGGAAGAGGAAGTGAGGGAAACTCCAATCTGTTGCTTTTTGTTGTGGTTGCTCACAGCAACAGGCAGCCCCAGCACTGTGCTCTGGTGGTGGCACAGCACAGCAGGTACTGCTTTTGGTGCTCCCTGGGCTGCAAAGTAAAAGCCACCCACCTGATGTCTTATGGTTTAAACAGGGAATAGAGGGTGACAGTCTGCAGTCTGAACCTCCTCCTAGCTCACATGATTTTGGACTGAGCTCTTTCATCCTTCATTTTGTTAACTGGGAAAAGACATTGAGCACATGAACATATTATTTTCAGAACTTTGATTATTTTTTTTTTTTCTCTCTGTTTTGCCTGGATTGCTGATAATCCCCACTTCTAGGATCCCTGTGGTAGTACATGTCATTTTAAACTTCATACTGAATTAGTAATTGAGTGAGTGAAGACCAACTCAGAAGACATTGGTCTATAGGCATTTTTGGCCGTAGCCCTTTGGAGCAGTAGGGTAGGAGATGCAGTATCTGAAATTGGCTGATTGGTTCCAGCCTCTGTAAGTGTAGAGTCTCCAACCTGACACCATTAGCAAGCAGCTATTTGCAGGATTACTCTGAAGGAAACCACTGAACCTCACTGTGTCTGACCTTGCTGCTGACTGCTAATGACACAGCAGTACAATTTTAGTAGTGCAAAAGGATTTCAGCTAACATTCAAAACCAGCCTTAGTTTCACTTGCAGAAGAAGTTGATTAAGACATGCTTAATTCTAAGGCCCGACCTCCAACAGCTGTAGTGAAGAGGGCTGCACTGAGATGGCACCACAGGTCAATAATGGGGAATATCCCACAAAAAGCACAAGGCCAAATTTAGAGTTAAAAAGCTTGGGGACAACCTAGAATCCACATTTCCCATTTCTGTCAGCAACTGCTTTGCTCGCCCAGCACTACCAGCGAAGGTGAACACACTCGCCCTGTTTCACCCAGAAAACTATGATCAAAATAATGTGGGTATACAGAATGCAGGCCTTACAGCAGCAACTTGATTGAGTTCCTGTCAATTCAAGGATAAAATAGCGCACTCTACTGTCTTACCACATGAACAGATGTTAAGATCTAGCAAATTTCCTGTTGGTCCACAGAGATGATCAAAAGGGTGAACAATCACTCCTACAAAGAAAGGTTGAGACAGCTGGGCTTGTTCAGCCTACAAAAAATGCTCCAGAGAGACTTAAAAGCACCCTTTCACTACTTAGAAGAAGCTTGTAAATAGGAGATAAACCAATTTTTTATATATGCAGATTGTTATAGGACAAGGGGGAACAGTTTTAAACTAAATGAGGAAAGGCTTAGATATGAGCATGAACATGTTATCATGAGGGTGGTGAGGCACTGGCACAGGCTGTCCAGGGAAGCTGTGGATGCCCCATCCTTGGACGTGCCTAAGAGCAGGATGGAGGGGACCCTGGGCAGCCTGATTTATTGTCCTTGGCAGAGATGTTGGAACTAAGTAGTATTTAAGGTCCCTTCTGACCCAAGCTATTCCATAATTCTATGAAAGCTAACAGCATCTGTATTCCAAGATACCATCCTGTACAAAACAGACTCATCACTGACTTTTCCTCATTGCACAGTAAAAAATGGTTTACCTGGACTTCATATAATTAGCATTTTTGTAGCTGTGAGCCATAAACAATAAGGAAAACCCTATTTTTTTTTTATACTAACACTTTCTTCATCAGGACTGTAAAGACTCCAATTAAAGCACTAACATTTGGAAAGCCATAAGCAAGTTTTACTACATACAGAGGTTCAATAAAAGCTTAAAACTTAAATTTGCTAAACTCTTCATCCACATCTATATCTCATAAAGAGCAGCAGGAGCTAGACATGCTCAGACAGCCACTCCACTGCCTCCCGGAAGAGACTGTACAGGTGGACTTGGTTGGGTTAGTGACGGAATGGTCTCCTTGATGCCCCCTACTGCTTGACTTGAGTCAGTCAAAAATATTCCAAGTGGCTGTCAATCAACCGAGATAAAGAACTATGTCTCTTAGGTCACTCAGCAGTTTGAAAAAGACACCTTAAAGAGAACCTTCCCAATGCATCGTTCATATTCTTTGACAGAACCGTATATTTTTGCTATAACAATCAGTAATGGCTCTACTTAAACTGCTGTCCATTGATCCTGCTTTATATCAATATTAACAAGCTCTATTCCTACTCTAAACCCTTTATTAACCACTAAAAAGTGACATAAGAAACTATTATAACCACAACAGTGTTAACACCCACATTAACTTCTTCAGGAAAAAGGCTGCATTCATAAACGTGCATTCACTACTCTGTAGGACACAGATGCTGGATTCTCTGTGGAAAAGATGTCCAACATGTTACATAAGGCTACTCAGAATTATTCATCTGTGCTAGAACAGACAAGAAATTAGGAGTATTAATGAGACAATGAAAGAAATATATTTGGTACCTTCAAAGACATATTATCATATTCACTTTATATGCATAGACACTTGCTGCAAGGTTGCATATAGTGGTGTATGGTTATCCAGATATGAGACAAAAATAGCAAGAAAAAAAAAGGCTTGGGATGTTGTTTGAAACTATCAAAGAAGGATTCTTCTGTTACTGATTTGGTCGTATCTTATACATTGTTTATCTCCCAGTCCTCTGCTCAATTCCTATTAAGCTGTTCTACTGCATACAAACCTACTTGTTCTTCACAGCCATTTGCTACAACACAGCTCTACTCTAAAATATTCTGGCAGTGGTATGGCAAATAAAGCTGCTTAAGGGCCTCTTCAGGCTGTCTCTGGCATACAATTAACTGCTCCTGAAAGAAGTATTAGTTATAATGAGCATTTATAAAGCTTTCTTACCAGCTAAGGATCTACATTTAAGGGTGAAACTTCAACGTTGATATCTGGAGTTAAAAAGTTTTTATCTGCAAAGTATGAACTTCTGACAGCATGCAAAAACTTCACATTTCTGTTCTTTGCTTATAAATAGATTTCTCCATGACAAAACAGCCGAAAAATACAAGAGGAAGAGGAAAAAAGATTGACAACTGCCAGTGTTATCATATAAATGACAGAATGAACCTTCCATGCTTGTCTTCAATAGCTTTCAGCTTCTATTAGAAGTGTTACCCATGGGAACATAAGTACTTTCCCTCTTCTTTAGAAAAACTATTTAGTGCTCCTAATTATCCTGTGGTCACACAGTGACCTGCAGTCACACAGTGATAACTTAGTCTCACTTCTATCATCTGTACATTACACTTGAGCTACCTATAACATGATTCTTTCCCATTGTCCATGGACACAGATTAAACTTTGGCTACCCCATAGCAGAAACACCTAGATGTATCAGGTTCCAAAGAAAAGAACTAGGAGGGAATAGGTGAGGGATCAAGCTGCTTAGAAAAGGCTAGTTAAGGGCAGAAGGCCCACGTGCTTCAGGAGAAGCATGGAAAAAGCCAGTCCCAAAAGATGTTACTGTTCAAATGTTTGGTTCAACAAGTTTCCTCAACAACTCTGTCCTGGGGGAGTGAGTAAGTACTGAGGTAATGCCTGCTCATCCTCTTAAGTGAAGGTTACACAGCAATAAAAGTTTCATAAACAACATTGCACAGAACAGGCCTCAAAGTGAGAAGCGCTTGCATTAATGATAGTCTTACCAATCACAGTAAGGAGAAATAGAGCTGTTACAGAAGATGGCCAGGGAGGGAAAAGGATATTGCCCAACATCTTTTTACAAGAAGTTATTTATAAAGGTCAGCTACATCTTCTAGAATAGATGTTAACAAGTGGGTGAGGACAGAAGCACCCAAGACAAGTAAAAGCCAAACGCTTTTAATCATTTAATGATACCTTAGTTTCCCCTCAGGGATGGCAACCTCACAGCATGTCCAGATGTAGAAAAAGGAACAGTAAAATGGAAAAAAGAAAACATAGAAACTTTCTTTTTTTGAGGCATCCTCATTTCCCTTAGTCTAAAACTGCAAGTTTGGCAAGAATACAGACCCATTGGTAGGAGCTGAAAGACATTCTTTTTAGTTCATCCAGAAGATCCCTGAGGAAGGCCATACATGCTTCCAGAATATGGACCTAAAGTTTGCACCTCCATTTAGACAACGTAGAAAGTACAGATCTCACGCTACTGTCTTATTTGTTGTACAGGAAGTATCACAAAGCACCCCAGTTTCACTGCACCCAGCTGTTGTCACAGCTCAAGTCTGAATTCAGTATTTTTCCTATGACTTGAAATATAACTGGACTGTAGCTTTCAGTAATACCCTCGTGTGAATAAGTGATTGTGAACAAAACTTAGTGGTGTGAATTTACTTCTTCACAAATTTTGAAGTTATGTATTTGTTTGAATAAGACCCATCCTTTTTCACCAGTGAGTGCCTCAACAATACTGCATATCACAATAAGCACCTGACAACGTTACAGGCCTTAGTTTTTGCTAGAAATAATGCCAAAGCCAGAGAGATGTTTAGGGATATTTCCGTTCCTCTGTCTCCCTCTAAAAGAGGGAATTCAGCAAGAATAGAATCAGAGGACAATTTAAGTGAGCAATACCAATGTTTATTTGTAAGTGTTACAACATCCAGCATCATAAAACTTAAAGCTGAACACAAAACTTGCATAGTTTTTTTTTTTTTTTTTTTGAGGTTAAAGATGATCCATTTCATCTTAGCCATAGAGATAGCTAACAAGTCTCACTGTAGATCTATAGTCCTTAAGGGGAGGAAAAGACAACAAAAACCACAGGAATCCATTTATTTGGCTTATCTAATAAGCAAAGACAATATTTAGGGGTTAACTTTTTATTCAAAAACTGGAAGCCTTCGAGTTGAGACTTCTTTCTGCTTTGGTTACGAACACAATTCAAAAGTCTAAGTACAAACCTTTTGCAGCATGACTTACTTGGGAAAGCATACAGTACCCCTGAGCCGTGTTCCTCTGACAGAAGGCACAATATGCAAAAAGAACATTCATGAGAAGCAGAAGCCAGATCCACAAATTGTAGTGGATTTGTATTTTTTAATTTGGGTAGGATGTCCCCTCAGATTTTTCTCCACTATCATCCCTCCTCTCCAAAACAAACAAAAGCAACCACAAAGCCTAACCAAACCAAAAACTCACAGAAGATAGAAGCGAAAGAAACCTTGCAAAGTAACTTCAATATTCATAAAATGAAAACTTCTGCATATGAAAGGTAGTGAGAAGAAACATGAGATAAACCAGTTTTTCAGTGGTGCAGGTACTTTACAAACTAGATGTGAGTAGTTTCTATTTCTCAACAACCCATGTGTCAACCAGGAGCAAAAAAACCTACATGGAGCTTTAAAAAAAAAAAAACAACAACTTCATTCTCCCTGCCCACTTGAGGGTCTAGTGAACAAACTGTATGTGGCCGTAAAGCTGATCATCTTGTCTAAAGTGCTTGATGAAAGCAGGGAAACAGACATAAATAACTTGTCAAACTGAAAGTGGAAAAGCTACTTGATTGTATAAGAAAAAAAAAAAAAAGGAGCACATTCACATTTTCTTCTTCTACTACAAAGAACACAGTGAAAAGATCCTTCATAGTGAAGAGTTCCCTTGAAGTGTATAGAGTTCATAACATACTTTTTTCTACCCTTCTGGAATATGAAGACACTTGATGTAAGACTCAAAAACAAAATCCCAAAGAAAAAAACATTACAGCTAAGGAATCAGATTACAGAACATGAATTAGTCATTAAAAAAAAATCTTTGGGAAAATGCTAGTTAGTACTTTCTATAACCTTAAATGCCACAATTCTACATATTTTACAGTAGAAATGCAAGAGCCTTTGGAACAGAGCAATGCTTAGTTTTGTGTGCGTCACTCCTTAAGACATCATCTTCTTCTTACATTCCACTGAGCAAAAGACCATCCCTTCCACTGGCATAAACTTCTGGCCAATTAAACACTTGCTACAACAGGAACACAAGAAACACTCCTGTGTAGCATGCCAATTGAAGTTGTTGTAGGTTACACGCTGAACCTCTGGATCTATAGCATTATGACAGCCTTGGCAGATCTATTAGGAAAAGAGACAAACACAAAGAAGTCACTTAAATGAAGAAGGAACATCCTCTGTACAATTCCAACAAAAGCTCACATTCTTAGATGTTCTCAAAGAATACTGACAAGTGTCAAAAGAAGCCTATGAAATAAGTTTTCAGGTTTTGATTTTTTTCTCATTTTATAAGTAGAATTTCTGACCAAAATGCAGCTGAGGAAATAACGAAAGTGTGCATGTGAAGTTAGATTAACTTGAGACAATCATGATGATTTCCAAAGCACAAATCAGGATATGAGCTTGTTATCAATATATACCCGTGCATTATTACAAAGATCAATTACAAGTATATTTTCCTGTGCACTGGTAGGTATAAAGGTGTGCTAAGGAATTAAAGGTTATTAGAAAGTCTTGAACTGAATTCATCTTGAGTTATTGTTTGCTCTCAATGTTTCTTTCAAAGTGAAAGTGAGATGATTAGCTTGGACCTACACATGTGCTCAATTTACACTTTCCAGATACTCCCATTCTGGGAAAAAGGTAAGAGTTCCATGCTCTTCAATTTCCCTTCCTTCACAATGCCAACATGTCAGTGAGGATCTTACCGCAGCATGTTTCTTCACGTAGCATGGTCTGCAGACTGGCTTGTCATTCACCATGACATAGATTTCTCCAGCCAAAACACAATCACAGTCAAAACAGCAGAAGTGTTTCAGATGCCAGTTTTGACCTTCTGCTTGAGTATATTCATTGCTGAATATTAGCTATGAGGAAAACACACAAACATTAATAGTAAACTATTTGAATAGTACTTCCTGATAATATTTTGTAATTTGTTAGGAACTGCTGGTATTCCACACCTTCAAATGACTTCAACAAAAATGGATGTATTTACTTGTATCACTGTTTTCCAAAGTCTCCATTTCCATTAAGAAACAGTAAGACGGCAAAGGCATCAGGCAGGCTGTTCTCTCTACATTGCTTAAGACGTAATTTAGTGAGGTGCTCCCCCTAGCGTCCTTCCTGAGGAAACAACTGCATATCTGAAGACTTTTTTATAGAAGAACTTACGCTTGCATTCCACACATGTCCTACTCTCCTCTCCTGTGAACTGCACAAACCCCCACCAAATCCAAAACAAGCTATGGAACCTCCTGAATGTGACGTGTCCACATACATCTCAGTTCTTTGCAACTACGATCAGCTAAAACTAACAAACAGATCATATCTCTGCACTGAACTATTTCACTACGATTATATTAACTTTTTGGGATCACAAACTTGTGCATTAAAACAAAGGTCGGGCTATTTCCTACCTCATCACATCCAGCACAGCGGGGTTTTTCACTATCACAGTAATGTCTTCCACAGTACAGGTTGCCATTCTTCCAGAAATAGATCATGTCTACTAGAAGTTCACTGCAGGTACAACAGACAAAACAAGCTGGGTGCCACAATTTGTCATATCCTGCACGTTCTGCATAGACAGCTGGGTCACCTTCTTTCATGTTCAGCTTGCAGCGATAGCAGGACTGGAAAGAGGTTTTACAGATTAAGTAAATGTTTATAGCAGCTACATATTACATAAACATTTATTTAAACCCACCTGCCCGTAATAAAACTACAGTATTAATTTTCAGCCTGTATCAGATAATGTGACATATCACAGAACACCAGTTGTCACACCAAGCAATTCAAGACGATACATATTATACTGACAGCATTAATGCTACTTAAATGGATTACTGTATTTTGCAGTATTCACATTCTTGAACTACTATCCAATACTTTGAAAAATCCAACAGACAAAACTCATGTTATGTTCTATGAACATCACATACTCAAGAATAAGGATCCTCCATCAAACCAGCTAGACTAAGACCAGTATACTAACAAATATATGGCAGAGTATTTACAGATTGTGAGGGAAAAGTCACCTATCATTTGCAAAATCCCCAGCCTTAGACAGCTAAGAGAGAAAGCAAAGACCTTCTTTAATAAATGTAAAACTTAGTATTCTGCTAATATCCAGTTCTCTGTTACTCATCTTTTAAATGAGGCAAAAAACAAAAAACTCATGAAGACAATTATTACAGATAGACTTACATTAGTAGTGGAGATCTGATTTTATTTTTTAAAATCAGATTTAAAAACTTTTTCTTCAGAGAAAGTGAATTTCTACCCTGCAGTTACAGGAATACATACTTTCAGGCTCTGTCTGAATCACTACATACAAGAAAAATTAGAGAATGAAGACTCAGAACTGATGGGCAGGAACAAATCAGAACAACCCTTTTTGTTGGGCTGCTGCAAGGTAGAAATCAGATGTCAAAGGGGAAAAAAATCCGATTAGGAAAAAAAGCTGCTCAAAACAACAGTTACATGGCTTAGCTTGTTGGAGATAGGAGAAAGAGGTGTTACTTTATTATTTCTTAGTTTTACTTAGTTTTCAGGGCAATTTGACAATTGCACAATTTTGATTCTTTCCTAGGAAAGAGAAAATAGTTGACCACAATTAAACTGAAATTAAACTACAGTCTTCAAGAAGGGAAAAGTATAGCAGTCAGTCTGTAAGATTATACAACCTCTTCATTATCTGCCATACCATATATCCAAGCTAACTTTTTTTTGTTATGAACATAAGTCATCTTGGAAGTTATTTGCACCAGTGTGCTAAATACTGTCAGGAACTAGGTGCAGACATTAACAATGTTTTCCAATTTCTCCTCTTTCATCCCCTCCCCAGATGTTCACTATTTCGAATGAACAAACACGTTCAATGAATTAAAATGACCAAAGAGAACACTCAAATGGGAAACTACCTTCTTGTTTTATCTTTTCTTTCTTATACTTACATACTGAGATGCCTTCTGATCTGCTGACTTGTCCTCCATTGCTCCTACAGCAGCTGAGGTACTTCTGTCCCCACTGTTCACGTTATTCTTGTCAGTAGCTTTAGTTTCCAGCTCACCAGGGAGCTTCACATCTCCTACACCAAGTGCTTCATTTTTGTACTTCTTCACAAACTGTTCCATCTGTTTAACTTCATTGGGGGATAGCTCATGGCATTTTGAAGGATCCTGATCGTGAGCAGGCAGCTGCTTAGCCAACTGCTTCTTCCTGTACTGAGCGCCTTCTGAGCCAGCAACAGGCTGTTTCTCCTTTGGTAGCATCTGCATATACTGTCTAGCCTAAATCAGGCAGAATTAGATATCAGATGCCATTTCTATTATAGACCTATCCTTTTAAGCAAACAAGTGATTAAAATCATCTCTACTGTTGCTAGCGACAGACAAACTTGTCAAAAACAAGGTTCTTTTCATAAACATTAATGTCCTGAAGCACAGTAGACAGAAAAAAAATATAGTAGAAACATTAATTGGCTTCTTCCCAGAGTAAGAGACAGGCTCCCTTTTGAGCTATTTATGACATATAGAGTACACAGAGTTATTACTTTTCAGAGTAAACAACAATTGTTTTACATAGCACCTTGCCTCTTCAAAGCTGTCTAGAATATGGATCACCAGTACAGCTTTAAGAAGTACAAGCTGGAACAGCTTTCCTGAGCCACACTGCCCATTCACACAGACCTTGTTCGAAGAAAAAAAAACTCTTGTTTTAATAAAGGAAGGACAAGTGTAAAAATGAAAATGCTAACTGGATATTAAATAATGGTCAATTTAGCTGCATGAGGTTTGATTCATTCACTGAAAAAGGTTATTTAGAGAGGCAAGTCAGAAATAACACAATTCCAGCAAGGATTACACAACACTGCAGTACAGTAAATTAATAACAAAAGGTTGAAAAGCAAAGCAGAAATCCTCAGAAGGCTATCTACCATCCCATCTACTTCAGCTGCAAACGTACTGAACGAGAGCTCTTCTGAGATGTCAACACTGAACTTGCTCTTACCATATACAGTAAAAGACATATGCAAGTCTGGGTGTTCCCCTTAACTTTAAACTGTGACAATAAATCGCATTGTGTGCATTTGTGCGTATGCGACTCTAAGCACACACTCTGCACATTTTTCAAAGTTTATTGAAGAAGGCAGACTAGAGAAATTGCACTTCAGGGATGTAAGAGTTAAGAGTAATCTACTATTAAAACAAAAAGTCAATCTCATTTCCTCAATTCTCAAGAAGTTCCACAGAAACACATAAATTTCTGCAAGACTGCACAGGCAAGACTCACTAAAAACATCCACCATAATTTTAGTTTTGAGAAGGAAGAAAAGTTTATGTACATTCAGAAGAATAACAAGAGGCAGATTTGTTGTTCTACTGAACCGTGCTTTATATCTCATCAACTCTTGCCTTGAACATGAAGGAAAAAGAAGGTCTGACTTACAAGTGTCTGATTCTGAACAGGAGGAGCCCACTCATAGGTCACAGTGTTGATGGATATGTTCTTCTTGGCTGGCACTGGATTAGTCAGTATCATTACGTTACGTTTATACATGGGAATGCCATCATTCTTCAGCTTTGCAATAAGAGTTGTATATTTTGTATCTTCAAAGAGTTTCCCCACTTTCCTGTCTTCTTCATTGCTCGTGAGGACATCGTGCTCTTCCTGGCCACATTTGCAGTTGCGGCATATTTTTCTGAAATTCATGGAAACAGCAAAGAATTATAGTCTCAGCTGCAACCTACACTTCCCCTTAGTGGCAGGTATAGTAACAATATCAGTGGGAACTCGAAACCTTTGATTAGGTCAGATTAAATTTTTCCTGAAATTTGTCAAATATCTTTGGAGGATATTCTTTATTCTATTATTTATTCACTGAGATTAGGATTGATGTATAATACCATACTGTGAATGTATTAATGCATTAATGTGGTTGGCTGCTGTGTCATTCCTTCAGTTACATCACTGCACGTATATATATCCATGATCACCTACCTATCAGGTTTATTGTGGGTAATCACATATGACCCATGCCTCAAGCACATCAATATGATCCCCAGCAATCATTTATTTGCACCCTTATTTATTTTCAGGTCCTCTTTGCATATTCAAAATTACACCCACTACTATTTCTCCGTTTGCTTGATATACGGTTACCACAGGGTTACTATCAACTGGAAACAAGTATTTCTTAGTAAGGAAAGTAAGTACACAGAGAATGGAACATGGTGCAAGTTCAGCATTTAAAAGAGAAGGTGAAAGAAGAGTGACTTGCTTATATGGAGAAAGTATTTCTGACATCTCTGAACAAAGTCAGAGGTACTCTGGTACATGCTGTACAGAGAATTTTCACAGATAGCAGCCTTAAAAGGTAGAAGGTTTCACTTACTCAGATAGATGGAAGTATTCTTTCACTTACAATAAAATACATTTGAATTCCTTTGATGAAGGCACATTAGATAGCAATTTATTACATTAAGCATAACTAAACAGTTCACTTTTAATAAGCAGAACCTTGGATTAGCTGCTCTGATTCACTATTTATTAATGGCTTTCCCAGAGCTTCCATTTGAGCATGGTATAAGGAAATTAGTGAAGTTGGATGTTAACTAATGGTTCTCCTTATATATGAAAAGAACAGATCAAACTTCTGGATGTCTCTTGAAAATGGATAAAAACGAACAACATTTTACCCAATTATTTACTCTTCACATAGTGAATAACATAAGACTGCTATCTATAAACCACTTTTCAACCCTGCTTACTGGAAACCATGTAAGACTCACAGTGTTTGGCAACTTGTTGTCTGAAGCCTTGAAGACAAGATAAGTACCTTATCATAAGGCATGTAATGAGTGCATATTTGGAATGAGCCATGACTACAGAAAGCCCAGTAGGTAGTGGAAAAGGGAGGAAGAGGAAGACATGCCTATAAGGTCAGGCGAACCCATGCACAGCCGTCCTCAAAATTATACAGTACATTATAAGTATACTCCATGATCATTTTAGTGTGCGATGCATGCAGTCCTGGTCATCTGAAAAAACAGCAGCCATAGTTTCCTGAGTTATAAATCCCACTCCAAACAAAAACGGTCAGTTTTGCTATCTGCTACAGAAGATCCTATTTTTGAAGGTTTAATTCATTATTACATCAGTGATGAACAGAGTTCTATGTCCTATAGTGCATATTAAACTTGAACAACAGTTTACCAGATATCGTCTTCATTTTTTTCACTTATGCCTTGAGCAATAAGCAATGTGTTGCAGTCTTGTTTCTTGGTAGTATGTGCTCTAACATCACAGGTGGCTGAACAGACACCTCCAGGTAAACTGCACAATCAGCAAGTGTAATGTAGCCTTGCTGTCCAGAACTATTCTGATTGCAAAACAGAACTCATTGAGAACAATTCACGGGGTTGTACTGGCTATGTGATCACAATGGCAGCACGGCAGTTTGTCTAGTTTTCCCTACTCCACACAGCCTTCATCTACAGTGGCACAGCACTGACAGCCTGCAAAGATCAGAGCTATCTCCAACAAGTTCTGGGGGAATTCTTCCTCCTGGATTTTTACCGGAGTTGGAAGAACCACAAGCGTTTTGCTCATATGGCATATTTACTTTCTATTAGAGTTCTGAGATCCTGTTTCTGTTCCCAGCCAGGAGAACACCATGACCTAACTGCTTTTATCTTCAGTCCCGCACTGAAGAACTAGCATGACTCACTAGTTTCAGTATTCTTGAGAGATTTTGTATAATCTTGATAAACAGATGAACAAACCCATATAAAAAATGAAAATGCGTAATTTACCTTCAGGTCCATCCTGGGCCCACTGTGAAAATTGGCATTAAACTACCATAGCTTAAACTTGAATTGAGAAGAAAAAGCATTATCTTTATGCTTACTGAACTTGCTCCTCTTCATGCTTACTCGTATCAAGAAATTGACTGTGAACATTTCATCCTAATGTTATCTCCTCACTCTTTGAAGGAATCAATGAATGACTCCTTGTTCTATGGGCAGTTTGCAAGAAGCTGTAAATGTGATTGTTCTGGATTAAAACTTGTGGATAAGTCTCCAAATGCAGGAACAAATAATCCAGGAAGAGCATTCTTACTCGTAACTGATGTCAGCCTATTGTAGTAAGCTACAGGAAAATCCCTGAGGCTGCTGCCATCTCCCCTGTTCCCCAAGGCTCCACTGAATCTCTGCCACACAGAGACATTTGTACACTGCTAAAAGCCAAAAAAGGTTTCCTGTTCAGATTTATAATCCCTTGATTAATTCTTAGCCCTAAATGTCAACTGGATATCTTTTACATATACAAGTCTTAGCACAAAATACTGCTTACAATTCAGTCATACTTTCTCCCTCTAAGATGCCATATCAGAGTCTTGATCATCTGTCACAGTCTCTGGTGTTCCCTTTGCCTACGACAGAGCTATCTTTCTTAAATGACTATATCACATTACCTTGAACCCTTCATTACACTTCACAAGTCTGTCTGATAACTGACAATTTTTTTTAGTTTCAATATTAAAGCAAGGATCTCACATGCTGGAACAGCTGGTTGCTTCTTTATACGGATTTACATTTATCTCTCATGGCCCTACCTAGAAGACGGGCAGCAAGACCATTCTCTTCAATTATTCTGTCAATGGATGAGAACAGTATGAGCATAGGAAAAGAAAATATATTTTTTCTTTAACTTGAGGGCATTCAGCAGAATCTCTATTAAATGATATTGATTAATGATTAGAGGTTCCTGAGAGATGTGGACACAAACAGGACTCTAGCGAAGGACAGAAATGTTCCCCAGTCCGATCCTAGCAGCTTGGGAAGCTTTCCTTCTCCAAACATGGCATGTAAGGAGGAAGCTTAAGAGTTGTGGAATTAAAAGTGACATCATTGTACAATACAGATTTAGTGAACTATGTCTTGCTTCTAGGTCTTGGGTGGGTAGAAAGGAAAATAGATTCCATATTCTCTCCTCGTCTCCTAGGCCCATGAATTCCCATGTCACAGCTTTCTGCTACCTAGAAGACACCTTCTAAGAAGCATCACTCATTCTCCTGCTATTTTAGTTTTTATGTGCACAGAGAAGAATAATAATTCATATCATGACCCTTTCTATGCTGGCTTTGAAGCATCAGAAAGAAGCATTTGCAAGCCCAGAGAAACTCTCAACAAGCACCTGGCAAGTCTTGAGGCTTTGTTCTCCACACAAAAACAAACTCAACTCTTTTGGTTCTTCCTTCTGTTATGTCTTCTTGCTATTAATACAGCTGCAGTAATTGTAAATATAGTTAGTACTGTGCCTCAGTTCTCACCTGACAGCCTTAATATCAGAGGATGTTTTAACAAGTTCCCTCTGCCTTCCAGGGGTCATATCTGTGCCAAGAAGCCAGTTGCTCATAATGGTCAATCCCAAGCTTAAGATTCTTGTCCCCAGAACCTTTAACATTTTGGCAATTATCACTTCCCAATACATGACTAATACATTAGAGGCTTCCTTCCTACTTGTGATTTGATCTGACTTCTGTTCCACATCTCCCTCTAGTGGGAAATACATTCCCAAAGAACAAATACATATATAAAAATATAAAATCAGTAGCAGGTGGTTGTTTTGCTTTTTTTTTTTTTAATTTTTTTTTTTTTACAGCTAGTTTGCTTTCTTAGTTTTGTAGACGAAGTTTTGCAATCCAAAAGAATTACTACATCTGAACTTAGAAGACCCTGCTCCTTGTTTATGCTGAATCTGGATGGAAACATAATTCTGAAGACAATTTTAAAAGCTAAAGTTATTACAGAATCACAGAATGGCCAGGCTTGGAAGGGACCTCAAGGATCATGAATCTCCAACCCCCCTGCCGTATACAGGGCCACCAACTTCCCATTTAATACTAGACCAGGCTGCCCAGGGCCCCATCCAATCTGGCCTTGAACACCACCAGGGACGGGGCATCCACAACCTCTCTGGGCAGCCTGTTCCAGCACATCACCACTTTCTCTGTAAAGAACTTCCCCCTGACATCCAACATAAATCTCCCTTCCCTCAACTTAAAACCATTTCCCCTTGTCCTGCAGTTATCTACCCTTTCAAAAGAGTTGATTCCCTTCCTGTTTGTAGGCTCCCTTTAGGTATTGAAAAGCTGCAATGAGGTCACCCCGCAGCCTTCTTTTCTCCAGGCTGAACAAGCCCAGCTCCCTCAGCCTGTCTTTGTAGGGGAGGTGCTCCAGACCCCTGATCATCTTTGTGGCCCTCCTCTGGACCCTCTCCAACAGCTCTCTGTCGTTCTTGTACTGGGGGCTCCAGACCTGGACACAGTACTGCAGATGGGGCCTCACAAGAGCAGAGTAGAGAGGGACAATCACCTCCCTGTCCCTGCTGGCCACCCCTCTTCTGATGGAGCCCAGGATACCATTTACTTTCCAAGCTGCAAGAGCACACTGCTGGCTCATGTTAGGTTTTTCATCCACCAGGACCCTCAGGTCCTTCTCTGCAGGGCTGCTCTCAAGGACCGCTCCTTCCAGTCTGTATGGATGCCTGGGATTCCTCTGGCCCAAGTGCAAAACCTTGCACTTTGCTGTTTGAACCTCATCAGGTTCACCCAGGCCCACCTTTCTAGCCTGCCAAGGTTATTAGCACACAGATAAACCAGGTAATCTTTCTTTAAACCATTGCAGACTGCAACTTCCATTATATTGACTTGTAGGCAGGTCACAACACTGAGGCTTTAAGAATTTCTACATTTGGGAACAAGTTTTACAAAAAGCTTTGTTTATACCTGCTTATGTAGCAGCCCAAATTAACAGTTCTGTATCTGCAAAGTCAGCCCAACTGTTGTGCCAAGAGCTGTAACACAAAGTGCTTAAACACTTCAAGTTGCCACCTAAACACTAACAGTACAGAGAAAGATGGTGTAAGAAGCTTTGTGTTAAACATTGCTCCTAGACTTGTATATTTGGATATTTTTTGATGCACTCTCCAGTCTGACCTGCCAAAGGCAGCACTGATGCTCCCCTGTGCAGAAACAGAAATTGCACCTAGTTCTTAAAGGTACACAGTTTTCACGTACAGATGAGAGAACTACACAGTCTACTGAAGCACTTTAGCTCCATCCACCAGAGGGCAGAGTCACCCTGACACCAAAGCAATGTACAGCCCACGTACAGCACTGCTGCTGTCTCAGCTGCTGCATTATGTCTGGCTGGCATGGAGTTAACTTGACTTAGAGTGCCCCTATGGTGCTGTGTTTTGGATTCGTGATTAAAAATATTGTTGATAGCACTTACTACTGCTGAGCAGTGCTTGCACTTTATTACACACTCTGCCTCTCCCTTGCAAGTAAGGTAGGAGAGGACAGTTGACTCCAGTTGGCCAGAGGGATATTCCATACCATACAAAATCATGCTTAGCAAAAACAACGGGCGTAGAAAATGAAGGCAGTCTTCTGGTTTCCAAAGTAGCCATTGCTCACACACTGTCTACAGATCATGGGAAATGGTGAATGACTGCCTTGCATCAATTGCTTTCCCCTCACCTTTCCTGCACCTATTGAACTGTCTTCACCTTGGCTCACAAGCATTTTCACTTCAGTTTTTCCTGTTCTTTCCCCAACTCCAGTGTGAAGGAAACTGCAAAGGAGCAGCTGTGTGGGTGCCTGGCTGTGGACTGCGGTCAACCCACCACAGCAATTCTTTCCAATCTGAACACCCATCTTTTGAAGATGCATAAAAAATAAAATTAGTGACAAAATTTGAACCAACTTTGATAATTGAGATTATAAAGATAATATTCTATTCATTTCTACTAGCATGTATTGATTTAAAATAGAATTTCAGATTAAGAATAACATGACTAAGTTGTCCTGGTTTGACTAGGATAAAGTCAATTTCCTTCATAGAGGCTAGTATGATGTCTTCTGGATGTAGGATGAGAATAATGTAAATAACACATTGATGCTTTATCTGTTGCTGAACTGTCTTTGCACAGAGCCAAGGATTTTTCAGTTTCTCATCCTGCCCTGCCAGCAATGAGGCTGAGGGTGCACAAGGAGCTAGGAGGGAATAGATCCAGATCAGCTGACCTGAAGAGATCAAAGGGATATATTCTATACCATATAGCATCAAGCACAAGTATAAAACTGGGAGGGGAACAAGGGAGTCAGGATGTAGCCAGGGGAATAAAAGTACGACAGTAAGTATTCAGACAGATGAACAAACACTCAGAATCCATCCATCCATTCCTCTTTCTGTTCCAGTGATAAACTCCTGAGATGTCTATACAATGCAAAATGTACTACTGAATTTTTCCTTTAAGAACTTCTTATACAACTAATTTCAGACTTCATATTCACATCCTCTCTGTGTCCAGAAGCAGATCTAGTGGAGAAAAAGCTATATTCCAACCTCTTCTAGAATTGCGTCAATTGCCAACATTTCATCTCTTAATATGTTACATTTGTCTGATACCTAGAGGAAGTATATTTCTTGGCCACCTTGCTGCTTGGACTATCCTATATCTTCTCAACTCTCAAATTAGAACTTCAATCCAAACTAAACAGACACTGCTTTCACATCATCTTACTTGCTCTTTAATGCACAGCTATCTACAGGCTCTCTTTAGGAGACAGTGTCCTGACAAGCCGTTCATTTAGAACCTACCATGATGAGCCATAACTGCAGGAGCAGCACAGTAAAAGCAGTATTAAAGGAAAGCACACACACAAAAAATCTTTAAATAAACACCCACAAGCAGCTACATTCCAACTTGGCAAATATGCTTATTTATGTGACTGTATTGCTTCAGACATTTCTTTTTATCCTTATTTATTTTTTTTTTAAAGAATAGGTTAGGAAATAGGTCTCAGCAGTGGGAACTAAGAATAAGAGAGGACAAAAAGTCTCATCTTCTTTTTTCCTCCTGATGTATAATTTCACTACCAAGCTGGCCCTAAAAGGTCTTTCTCTTGAGCAGTAAGAAACATAATTTTCCTGTAAGCACAGAAACAATATCTTTACTCCTGCAAGACTTGTGTTCAGTTTCACTGAATCACCTATACACATTAACTGTTCTGTTACCTCTACATGATCCTCCCCAGAGTCTTCTCACAAATTACTTGTTTCTTATGTCTTTACATACCAGATTTATCTACCAGCGTATTACCATTCCTTGTTTCAGGTTGTTATTTGTAAGTTGCTTCCATAGTTACATATTGCAGATATATAACTGAGTTATAACCCCATCAATTTATATAAGTTTCTGCTGTGGGCTGCCTGGTTATTTTCTAAACCATGTCACAGCTGCACTCAAGTACTCTGAGATAGATGCAATATCTCTTAGGCCTTATCTGAACCTGATAGCACTCTAGCTGAGTTGTATAAAGACCAGAATTAAAATCCATCATGAAATCCTATCATAGACACAGTTATGACTGTAGCTAAATAGCACTGGGGAAAGGCTTTAGGTTGCCTGCGCTAGTGCTACTACCAGTCATTTATATTTATCCTTTGCAGGCTTTTCCCTTCAAGAGGTTTCTTATTATTTATTTTTATTTTTAATAACAGAATCTCTAAGCTACTTTTTAACGTTCAGCCAGTATGAACTATGAACTGAGCGACTCAGGGCTATTTGTTAAGGTTTCAGTAACACAAAAAAGGGAATAGGAGGTTTCTGTCAAAGTAACAGCACTGACCCCTCAATGGTCTATTTGCTGCAACTATCATCAGTCCTCACTAGTTCAGGAGTGGTGAATGATTCAAGGCAAAGAAATATTTAACTTTGTTGAAATATAACATAGCTCCCTCCTTACAGATGTACACAAAGTTTCAGCTTCTTTTCAACAGAGATAATTTTACCTAAAATCTCAGATCAAAGCTAATGTATTTGATCAGAAGTTGAGAAAACATTTTATTACTGAGATGAAGCACTCTTACAGTAGAAATAGAGATGTTTTCAAATCTACTTCAACCCTTTATTAAACTAAAGTGAATGCTTCAATAGAAGTAGTACCATGGACTTCAGTGCAGATAAAATGTATATTCATATGCAATTACCTACTTAGTTGTTGCAATGCTGCAGAGAAACTCTAGTCCTGAACATGAACACAGGATCTTTAAAGCATCTAAATAGTTTAATGGAAAAAGAGAAGAAAAAGCCCAGTACTTGCACATTTACATGTAAGTGTCAAGGTGTGTTGAGTCACTTACCTCCAAAAATGAAGCTCAAATCCTTCACACTTATCTTTACATTTTAAACAGGGAGCACCAAATCCTTGCTCATGGCCCAAGCCCATCTGTTTAAAGATGAAGAAGAAAACCATTGTCAGCCCCAAGAATTACGCTGCATGAATGATCTCACTGCTTCCTTTATTACATACAACCCACAACTAAAACAGCACATTAAGCATCTGAATAAGCCAATATCAGGACAGTGTTTTAGCTTCCAGTTACCCTGTCTTTGTATTTAGAGAAGTGACGCTGTCTGCAGAAGACTGTTTATAGAACTGATCTAGCAGCAGAAAGCCTTAACCAAAACCAAGTTGGTTTTTTTAGTTTGTTTTTGTGTATATTACATGCCTCCCCAAACAGATCACACTGCAGACTTCAAAGGGGCAAGCAGACCTTACAACTCTGTCTGTAGCTGTGAAACCACAGTGCAAAGCTGTAAAACCTCAAGTCCAAGCTAAAAGGTATTTAATCCAGCTGTCAGGACAAAGTGATCTGCAGTGTATGACTTGACAAAATACAGAAGATCAAGAAATAAACAGACTCTACTTTGATATCAATAGTGTGAGCATCAGATAGAAATAAAAAAACCATTTAAGTGATTAGCATCATATTTTTGAAACTACTCTGACAGTGATAGAGACCAGAACATACCTTTTATAATTGTGTTTCAGCTGAACTAATACCAGCTCACTTTCCAAGGAGAAAGACAAACAGCAGTTTGAGAAGAACGACCATAAATGATACACAGTGTTTCACTATGAAGTAATTAAAAGGATACACAATCAATTTATAACACAGAAGTAATTTGAGAGAATACAAAAACCAGAGCATTAACAGAGGCCAAATATTCACACAGTATATTGATGTATTGGCACATTTAAGTAGATAGTGAGCAGCACCTGAAAGTTTGAGGTGAGAAATAGACATCAAGCAACATACCTTATGTATCTAAATAATATACTAAATTTCAGATGCCTCATTCCAGCTCTCTAAACCTTTGGGAATCACCACTGTTAAATCAACTGTGGTCACAGCTGAGTGCACAGGCTGCTGCCCATGCAGAGGGTAACTCATGCCCATACTCCCACCCACTGCTCCCAGGCACATGAAGAACACTTCCAGCAGGCTGTGAGCACACTCTTTGAGAGGGAAAGTAATCGTGATGGAGACAGCTCAATTCTAGTCTGACATAATTTACCATGAAAGAAAACAAAAAACAAAACAAGATAGAATATTTTAAGTTCTAGTACTTATCTTAGTTCCGCCAATAATAATACAATGTAAGCATTAATTAAATGCGGTGATGCAAGCTTTTTCATAATGAAATTGTAGTTTAATCTGCAAGGATATAAGCAGTTCATCTTTCCACTTGCTTCTGTCTAAAGTGAAGGAACATGTTACTTGCAAGCCATTTACTCAAGACAGCACATGAAAAAATGCCACAGCTACTATTTCAATCATTTTATACCTGAAGGATCACTGCCTTCATAGCAATACGATAACCATGAGAAAACTACAAGCCTTCCTGCAGATTATTATTTGGGAAGAAGTTGCACTTTAGCAGCTACCCAGCTACTGCTTGCAAGTGCAAGGACAAATAGAGAAACATGAAATTATTTATTTCTTTCATGTGAAAGGAAAAAAAAACGCAAGCCAGTGATGATCATGCTTATATCTACAAGCCTAATGGCTAGAGAAGTTCACACAGTAGATGAGCTAATCTGAAGGCAGATCAGTACACACCTAACAAACATAGCTTGAGAAAAGTGCCCACAGGTTCATGAGGTCCAAGTGCAAGGTGCTGTACTTGGGTTGGAGACAAGAAAAAAGAAGAAAAGGCTATGGGGAAACCTCACTGCAGTCTTCCAGTGCTTGAGAAGGGGCTTATAAACAGTAGGGAGACTGACTGTTCATGCAGTCTGACAGGGATAAGACAAGGGAGAACAGTTTCAAACTAAGAGAGGAAAGATTTAGGTTAAATGTTAGGCAGAAATTATTTACTCAGGGGGTGTGAGGCCCTGGCACAGCTTCTCAGAAATGTTGTGGATGCACCATCCCTGGAGGCACTCAAGGCCAGGTTGGATGGAGCCCTTGGCAGCTGACAACTCTACCCATGGCAGAGAAATTGGAACTAGATGATCTTTAAAGTCCTTTCTAATCCAAGCCATTCTATGGGTCTACGATAACTTTAAAGGTGAAATAGTTATTTTTCCATCAGCTATAAATATATTTTTGGTCTATATTGGATATGTATAGAACAAAATGTTGGCTTTGACATTCTCTAATAAAGAAACTAAAGCAACATAATTGTTACTGTTTTATTTTCAGGATAGTTTTTCTTTTCTTTTTTAAAAAACATCCTTGAGGAGTGCTTAATTTGAAGTGTGCTTGCTATTGTCTCTCAAGAACACAAAGAAAATAACTCATTCTCTTCAGTTGCTACTCCAAACCAGCAGTACTTTATCATGCTTGAGCTCTTATGTCCTTAATTTTTTTTTTTTTAATTTTATTTTTTAAAGGGAGAGGGCAGAATAGGAATGACTACTTTATTGCAGTGTTATAAGGCACAGAAACCTACGATCACTGGTGTATGAAGAGTTACTGTGCACTATACCTAGAAATGGCCTTAACATTTCAAGAATTCCCAAAACACAACCAAATACAAGCAAGAGAAAGAATGGTTCTCACAAGCAAATACACTATTCCCAAACCTCCTAACATTTAAGGGTCTTTCAGGCCTAAAAGCAAGTAGAGATAATTTGTTGAGCAGCACAAGATTCTCCTCCTTAAGTGCTCCACTCAAAATACACTCCCTATCCCAACTGAGCTGACAGCAACCAGCCTACTTGCACTGTATTCACTCTCAACACCGATTTCTTCAGTGACATAGGATTTTACATTTCCTCCCCAGTAAAATAAAGCACATCAAGGATACGTTTATGCAACTTGAGACAAATAAACTGAATTAGTAAATAAGGCAGACTTGTTCTGATACACATTCTTCAGTTGGCTGTAAAAGAGTAGGACAGTCTCGTTCATGTAGCCTGGTCATCTTGTAGGTGTTTAGCTTGAAAATAATAGGCACACTCAGAACTGAATCAGATGCTATTCCACATTCACTCTCAGCCTCTGTCTTTGTTCTAAGTGAGAAACTAGGTAACCACATGCCCCAAATACTAAGGATATAAAATAGCATTTGCAGACACAGCATTTTGAGTCTGGCTGCACCTAACAGCATATGTTAAATACGGTGCCATAACAGGATCTGTTTCAGTGGTAAGGAAGCATCAGTCCCAGAGGTGAGTGTTGCCTTCCAGTTGCTGATTCTGCTGTAACTCAGGAAAGCACCTAAAATGCAGCATGCTTCATCTCTGCTGCTTGCTTATGTTTATTCCCCAGGCCTTTCTACAGACACAACTGGTGCCGAGATGGGAGACCCAGCAATGCAGTGAGCTGAGCACACACTAGAAGGGGAATGTGCATCTGAGCACAGGATAGAATCAATTTTCCCCATAAATGGAATCATGGGAGAAGTGGCCCAGATAGGTCAACTGAAATTCTGCCAGAAAGAGATTTCTGTGTGCCTACTGCCATTAATTTTCATTTTACAGCAAAAGCTATCTAAAACCATCTGGTATGACTAACACAGCCAATATGGATTTAAATAGCCTGAGTATGGAAAATGATATAAATATGACTGAGATCATGATTAAATAGTTCTCAAGAGTAAAAAATTGTAAATGGTTGCAGCAAAGTGAGAATTACTGGAGTTTGCCCTCCTCCAGATCATGCTGGAATCCAGTATGAAAAGTTGGCTAACTGTAGAAGAGCCACTTGTAGAAGCTTATTGTTGTCTTAAAAATCTAAATGGTCCAATTTGAATGTCTGATAGCTTGCTTGGATGAGTAAAAGAAACACTGCAGTTACTATAAATTAGTCTAAGCCTGGATTAGAACAAGTGTTTATGATCAACTTCATTGAAAATAACCAAGAATTAAAGTCCAAGAGATCCTCTTTCCCAATCCTATTAAGTTAAACCCTCTGGGAAATGCTTAATGCTTTTTAAAATGATAATTTCATAATTTGTATTTATGTATATGTAATAGATTCAAAGAGCATAGGTCAACAATATCTCCTGATATGGGATATTACAGAATAATCATAGACACAAGCAGATCATGATGAAGTAGTAGTTGGCCAGTTTAAGCCTATGGACGGATACAAATCAAAATACATTTCACCAGCTATGGTTTCTCCTATGTGGTAAAATACTGATAAGTCTGTATAATAAATTTTTTCCTAGTTTGAACGAACTATGCCACAGTGCTGGCAAAAAAATAATAGTGATGAATGGAGAATTATCTTCTGGTAGTTAGAGGAATGTAATGCTACAAAACCTCAAGATTACTGTTGATAATCACAGAGGGAAAAAAAAGAGTCCTAAGAAATCTTGAATGAATTAAAATGAAATCTCACAGTAGTAATTTTCAAAGCTTGCTTTTAATGATGATAGATGATTTAAAGTTGAAAGGGCTCTCTGGAGGTTGTCCAGCTATCCAGAAAGAACAGGTGCAGCTAAATCAGATTTGGCAGAGACCTTGTCCATTTTACACATTCAACAACCTCCTACAGTGCTGGACCACAAACAGGAATTAATCTGGCTGATCAGAACTTCACACTGCGCATCTTCTGTCTACTGTCTCGTATTATAACTGCATGATGACTGGAGTCCAATTTTCTCTTCTCTACTTCCTCCCACTAATTAGCTAGGTACAAACAATACCAAGAAACTGGAAGCCTTCATTTCTGTAATTATTTAAGTCAACATACCCATGACAAATGCAGCCTCCAAAAAAAAAAAAAAAAAAAAACCAGAAATTCTGCACAGAAATTCTTGCCAACTAAAAGAGGAACCACTGAGATGCAATGATAAGAAGAGGGGAAGCTGTAAAAAATAAAAAAATAAAAAAAAATGGAGAAGTTCAACTTGATGTTTCTCCCACAAGGTTTCTTGTATGTCCTGTGAGTCTCACCAAAAGAGCAAGCTAAGGGCTTGCTTCCTCACCCTTCCTCTCCCCATGAGGGGACTCCTGCATCACTTGGCAGGTGATCTGATTCATCTTTCAGCTTGCCAGGTACAGTATGGCACAATACCCACACCTAGCCTCTGCTGAATAGAAGTAATTCCACTGCTGGAGACGTATCTGAATGTGAAAAGTTGTGGCTATACAGTGAGAAAGCCGTCAGTGTTGTGTTGCTGCAGTACTTGAATGGAATCCTGCACAGGGTTAAGGAATTTTCACTGTTTTTTTGTAGATCTTTCTCCTGTGTCCCTCAACATTCCAAGAACAGAAACAACTTCTGCTAAAGCCATTCCTGAGTTTACTGCAACATACCAGGGCTCCTCTGGTCTGAAGATTACTGGGCTATTAACTCATTCGGATATTAGTGGGGAACAAAACAAAACACACGACAGAAAAAAAGTACAGCATAAAAGATGATGTCTTTAACAGATTCTAATGTAGTTTAGAAACTTCCAGAAAAAGTCAAGGTCAAAGCCATGCATAGAGACTGGAAGGAAAGAGAACAAAACTGCTTTAAGAAGAAATTGTATGTGCTGTGCATGCTTTATTGCTGAGACCTGATCTTGTGTTACTGAATTCTATACATGCAGGTGACATCCCTGGTTGGGAAACAAACTGGAATTTGAAATAGATTAAAGCATTTAATGTAATTCTTCAGTTTTTAACGTTTATTTCTTGTAATTCCAGAATGGAGCGGGAAAAAACACAAACATATTTATATCCAGGCTCCCTCATAAGGCTTCTATGAACACTGCATGAGAACAGAGAAAGATATCTAGTGAAGATAAATACTGCATAGATCATTCTATACTTGTTATTTAATATACCTAATTTTAATTGATAGCAGATCTGTCGTAGCTTTTCTTTAAGCACACATTTAGATCTAGGGAAAAGTTGACGAGAATTCAGATGCAGAAGCTCTTGTAAGGAAGAGTATTTGCACAGGAAGAAGGATGCCAAAAAGTGCCTGTATCCAAGAAAAATATTTTTAAGATAATCTGAGCAGGACAAACATAAGGATAAATCAAGGAACTACAGCAGATTATGACAGCACACAAGTTCTAGGAATTTATTTTATTGTGATGTCTTTACTAAATATCAAACAGCTCAGAATATAAATATTTAAGGCACTACTACAGTCTACTGTCAAAAGACTAACAGGTATTAAAGACCTCAGCGCAAGTGGAGTTTTTTTTTCCCCACAAAGTCCTGTATGATGCTAACAAAGTTTCAGTGCGGTTGACACACACTGTGACACTGTCTCTAAAAACCCTACACTACAGTGGGTTTTACAGTAGAGTACCATCCACAGGGTTTACAGTACAGTATCATCCATCACCCAGTGCTGCCAAGGCAAACTAAGAGTTACTGTCCTTTCTCTGTTGTTCTTCCTGGAAGGCCTGGGCTTACATATATAGGTCACCAGGAAAAGCTAACACAACACAAGAACTCAAGTAAGCACTGCCTCTTACTTCCAGTTTCATAGTTGAGTGGCTTATGACAACATGTATAACAAGAAGCATTGAGCCTTCTCAAGCTGCCCACAAAGAACTTACGGTAGGTAGTTTTGCTGTTATCATGCACGTGGACAAGTGCAACGGAGTACCAGGATTACTTTACAGACATTCCACGGTTTGTACCATGGGCAGCACTAAGTGTGCTAAAGCCCCAAGGAATCTCAGACACACCTTCTCTTCCAGAAGAGCCCCTGTGACCAAGCAAGGGCCTTTCATTTGATAACACACACAACTTGCAGGCCACAGACCAGCCAACTTTCCTAAAGATTAATCAAAGTTATTTCAAGTCTATCAAATCCAGCTCCTTCCAACAACCTGTTTTAGAAGAGACATTCTTAAGATAGGTCTGCCATTTTGCTTAGAATAATCAAAGATTATCAATAATATTATTATTAATAATCAAAGAAGTGAGGTATTCATTTTCATGATACATGTGTGTTTTGCCTTTAAAACTGTAATTTTGCTCTGCATCTTCTAATATGTTTTTTAGACCTGCAAGTCTACATACTTACTAGAATCTTTAGTCTTGCAGGAAAATGGGTTTTACTGTTTTTCCTCCTCTCTTCTCCCTTTCTGGGCCCAAGCCAATGCATTCACAAGCAGCAGCTAGATAGCCTCAGACTAAAAGCAAGGCACAAAGAGGGAAGAAGACAATAACAGACTAGATGCACACAGAGCGGTGCCTGAAGCACAGTTACATTTAACATGATGTTGAATGGGTGCAACAGATACCATCTTATTCTTTTGAACACATCTAAGACCCAAAATAACAAGCACATAAGCTTTCTGTGTTCATAGCCCTGCTTTCCAGAACCTAGAAGAGTTCACAGCAGCAGCAGATGTATGCACACAATACATACACAGTTACGGATGAGATTTGTGTATCTATTCCAAATATATCTTGCTGTGTTATAATTCATAACGTATATTTTACATCTACCTCACAGCACTTGGAAGCTTTGCATTTGCTAGGATGAAATCACCGATTTGCAGAACTCATTCACTCATGTGAAAGGAATGCAATGCATTTTTAGGTACTTCTACCAAGAATGTTTCACTCCTGATGGTGACTCACTAGTTGCCATTGTTATCATTTTACCTAGAAGAAAGAAAAGGCTCCTTTTTCCCAGGAATACATGCAGAAAAAGCTCTTTGTGCCTTTAATTGCAGAAGGTCATAACAAAAAACAAGTCACTGATTAATACTCTGTTTACAGTTATGCCAGCTGAAGAAAGTTTTACCTAATCTCAGAAGTTATGCACTTCTACACTACTTCCTTGGCTTACTACCCAGGCATGTCATTATATTTTATGGTCAAATACCCAGGGAATACTTCACCACAGAAGAAAAAAAAGTTTAATTTAGCACTGCTTTCTTTGCAAACCTGATATCCACAAATGAAAAGAAAAGGAACAAATGTGAAAGGCATTCCAGGCAACAAATCATATCTGTACGATACTCTCACTCCTCTCCCCACGAAATCTGAAGGTAAAGAAAAACCTAAAAAAAAAAAAAAAAAAAAACAAAACCAAAACAAGCATAAAAATGCACAAAAAAAACCCCATCAAGAACACAACAGAAAGCACTTCTTTTTTTGTTAAGAAGCTTAGCCAGTTCTTCTCACATCTTCATATTTGTTTTTGTACTTCTTGCAGCCAAATCAATCTTACTTGTATGTGAATCTTGCATTTTCTTGATTTTACCATACATAAGAAAAAAAAAAACAAACAAGAACCACCCCACCTCTCCTATCATGGGTTTCTACAGCAGTAACACCAAAACAAACAGTAACGAGTGATGTAAGCAGGAAGCATAGCCCAACAAACATGACTAAATCATACTAAAAGATGAGAAAGTTGACTTTGCTCCTAAGTGAATAGTGAATAAAGTATTCTTATCAGAGAGCAGTACAGTTGTTAACTTAATGATGTCTACAGATCTGTATTTTCTTCCCACTACAACAGAACAAACCAAGCCTCATGCACGTTGAAAATCATGCAGACACTCCACACTTGAGACCTCTTCCCCCAAACTCCTTTGCCCTCTTCCCAGCACAAAGTTCCTTTTACAAAGCAAGTATTATTGTGTGAAAGCTTATACAGAACAGTCTCAATGCTAGCCACTTATTCTCCCTAACAGAAAACAAGACCATGCTGCCAGCAGGACTGTACAAAACATGTCTGCTGCCTACTGATTCATTTTAAGAAGATCACTGAGGTGAAAGACAGGGATGAAATCCTGACTGTTTGTTCTAACAGAGTCTCTAATAGAGCATTAAATCTTCATTTTTCCTATTCTCCCCGAAGTAAAATTCAAGAACACAAGGCATATTGTATTTGGAAGAATTTAGTGATCTGTTTGTTCCACAAGTACTCCTCAAGCTAGAGTTACATTTCTCAGGATTCAACTCTGTTGTGCAAGCACTGTACATAAAAAAAGCTTCACAATCCTCAAATGCAACAGTAAATCTACCTCCTTCTAAGAAAGATGGGAAAGAGGTACAGTTAACCTTTATAGAGGAAAGGAAGTGAGAGTATAACAGTAAGGAATTGGACTTATTGTTTGCATTGTTAAAAAACTATGAGAGAGCTTGAGCTCAAGCAATTGTGTCCTTAGATTCATCACAGCAAAACATGTAAGAAATGTATGGTACACAGAGCTGCTGTTCTGCTCTCACTTAACAGCAGAAATATGATCTATTAGCTGCTACGAGTCTGAAACAATGGGTCTGAAAATGCAGCAGATGGGACAGCAGTTCTTCCTGCAGAAGGACAGGTAGATTGCTTCAATAATAATGGCCTTATACTAGATGGGAAGCAACTCCTGTGAGTTGAACTATGCTAGGATTATTAAGTTGTGAAGAAAAAAAATCTGATGTGAACACTGAAAACTTTCCTGAGCCATTTGCAAGCGTGTTTTTGGTACAAACCCTGACTCCCAGATATACGAATAGCGTGTTTATATCTACCTTTGTTTTTCTCCATTAACAGCCCCTTGAAAGCTACATGCAGTTGTTCAAAGAGCCAGTATCTATGTTCACAACTGAAGAATGGACTCTGGAACTCCTGACACTTCAAGAAATGTAAGTTTCCAACATGGCATTCCTAACTTTTTTTTGTTTGTTTTTTTTAGAAGCAGAAAACGAGTCTCATTTTATTATCCTGTTTTAAGTTAACAACTGCAGGAGGGCAAAGAAGTTGTTCTACACAATCTGTTGATGGTCTGAAACTCCATCCTGAATTCATTTCCCTCTTTTCTACTCCATCTGGGGGTTACAGAATAGCCAACTTTTAAACTCAGATTTTTGAGTTTAGAAGAGTAGCAGAGCAGCAACCTAACTGGTAACTGTGGCAACTCCTGCCTCTTTGCTACAATCTCGGTATTTCCAATCCACCAGGCAGGTCCAGTTGTTCAGTAGTTTGTGCTTATTTAGAGCCCAATGAATGGTAGAAGTTAATACACAATAAGAATTCAGTTCACAGATTTTGTTAAAGATGACATTTCTGTGCAAGGTGCAGGGTAGTAAAACAGAAGATGAGGACAGCAACCTACTGCAGGTGACAAAGAAGTCTGATGGGACCATTTCCACAAAGACAGATTTCTCTCAAAGCGCTTCACAGGCCTTTATAAACTTGACCAAAAGCTTCCCAGAATATTCTCTCACCTTCCAAGAAAGGAAGAAAATTTAGGGAAACAGGTTTCAAATAGGAATTAGAAGACCTAGGTTAAAGACGCTGCATAGTTGAAGTGAACTATTATTCATACATTCCTTCCAGTGTACAAAATCTGAAGAAGCTCTGATTAAGTAAATAGCAGGGGTCAAAAAAGAAAGAATTTATTACAGGACATACCATTATGATAACAAAGCTTCCCCATTCATCCTGGCTCTGACTTGTAACCATTCTCCTGGAAAAGGGATCTCAACTTTTAAACCATAAGAGGAAAAGAGCATGATAAGGAGAGTTGAACATGGGAGAGGAGGGAAATAAAAGAGGTTTTCTGAGCATATATGTAGAAGAAATTCATGAAATGTGAAGCTCCTTATTAATACTGCTAAGAGATGCTCTATGATGTAGAACTTAACAGAACAGAAAATACAAATTAATTCCTACAAACAGCTTTCTTGTTTTCTGTTGTTGCACCAGCTATCACATCTGTTTGGCTGGATTCTGAAAAACCTTCAGGAATTTTTGAGGTGGATGAAAAAGAAGGGTGAAACACAACTAAAGAGAAGTAAGAGGAGACAAACTTACAATATGTGTAGATGTCCAACAACTAATTACAATTCAAAGCATATGTTCAGCTGCTATAAACTACTCCAATCCAAAACTCCAACAGTAGAATCTCACCAATACTTCATAGCACATACTTAGTTTCCTTTCAGACAGAGAAGATCTGAGAAGGAATGCTGTATTTCCCACATTAGTGTTACTGGAGTTCCAACAACTTCCAGTGAACAAGCTCGGTCATGCCACTACTCAGAGAAAGCTGTAACTCAAGGCTAATCCGCTTCAGTGCGATTCAGTCCTGAGGGGACCGATAGCCTTGCATGCTATACAGCTCATTTGGCATCTGAGCCAGTTCCTAGCTTGTAATTTGAAAAAGTTTATTGAGTGTGTATACATATGTACGCGGCTCGGAAGGCAAAAGGTATCCTGGGCTCCATCAGAAGAGGGGTGGCCAGCAGGGACAGGGAGGCGATTGTCCCCCTCTACTCTGCTCTTGTGAGGCCCCATCTGCAGTACTGTGTCCAGGTCTGGAGCCCCCAGTACAAAAAAGACAGGGAGCTGTTGTAGAGGGTCCAGACGAGAGCCACGAGTACAATCAGGGAACTGGAGCACCTCCCCTAAGAAGGCAGGCTGAGGGAGCTGGGCTTGTTCCTTGAGCCTGGAGAAAAGAAGGCTGCGGGGTGACCTCATTGCAGCATTTCAATACCTAAAGGGAGCCAACAAACAGGGGGGGAATCAACTCTTTTGAAAGGGTAGATAACTGCAGGACAAGGGGAAATGGTTTTAAGTTGAAGGAGAGGATGGATGTCAGGAGGAAGTTCTTTACAGAGAGAGTGGTGAGGTACTGGAACAGGCTGCTCAGAGAGTTTGTGGATGCCCCGTCCCTGGAAGTGTTCAAGGCCAGAATGGATGGGGTCCTGGGCAGCCTGGTCTAGCATTAAATGGGGAGTTGGTGGCCCTGCCTGTGGCAGGGGGGTTGGAGATTCATGATCCTTGAGGTCCCTTCCAGCCCTGGACATTCTGTGATTCTGTGATGTACACATGCACACTTTAAAACGAGGTACTACACTTCAGTGTAACAACTCTGAAACACAAATCACCCACATCTGTAAACCACGGATTTCTAAAGCATTCTTATACAAGGCTTCTACTTCCGCAGTACCTGTTCTGAGATACTTGATAAAGTTCTTACGAACAGAGCTGCCATGTAAGCGCAGCACGTAATTCACAAGAGCACAAGAAGTGAGGATGAGGGGTGTGTCCCGCAGGAGCTCAGTCCTACACACGTAGTTTCCAATAGCAAGTTTCAGAAAGGGATCCATACAACCGGGTTACTTACCAGTTTCTGTAACTTACCATTCGCTGCCTGCCCACCTACCTTCCTCCACCAGGAGCGAAGCCCGTTCAAGAGCTGATGGGCAGCACGACTCCAACGCGCCGGCCACAGCAGCGCCCAGTTAGCTGGTAGCGCTCGGATAAACACTCCAAATAGCGCACGGAGGTTTCGCACACGCAGGGGCCTCACACCTGGGCACGGCCACCGGGGGGACGCACACGATTTCACACTGGAGGCGGTAACGCCCACAGGACACGGGCTGCCCCAGCCTCAGCCCTCTGCCTCTCCCCTTCCCCTCTCTTCACAGACGAGCGGGGCAGTGCCGCCCCAGGCTCTGGAAGCCGCCCCGAGCGGCAGGTAACCGAGCAGACAGCGCCCGACCTCACCTTTTTCACTTTGCTTTCCAAGTCCATGCCGGACACAGAAGCTCGGGACGCAGCTCGAGGCGGCAGACAGCTCCTGACCGGTGACTCGGCGCCGATGCGAGGCGGCTGAGACGCGGGAGCTGACGCCGAGGCGAAAGTGCCGGCGCCGCCCTTCGCACTCCGCCGCGGCGCTCAAACTTCCGCTGCCCTGCGGCGGTGGCCGCAGCCGAACAAAGGCGGTGTGGCAGCCAATCCCCGCCCGCCCCCCCCCGGCCCCGCGCTGTCAGCCAATCGCCGCCCCGCCCTCCTGGCCCGGCTCGGCCCGGCGGGGCCCCGCCCGCGGGCAGCGCCGCGCGGTCACCGCTCGCGGGAGGCGCGGGTCGCGGGGAGGGCGTTTGGCGGCGGGGCCGCGCTTCCCCTGGAGGGGTAGAACTGAATAAACCTGGGAATTGAAGGAATCACTGATGGGAGAAGGAGAAAGGAGGCGAAAGCGGGCCTCGCCTGTTCCCATGCGCGCCGTGCTTCCCAGACGCGTCCCGCGTCCCACCTCGCTGCTGCAGCCCGGCCTTCGTAACGCACTGCCGGGCCTGAGCTCTCTGAGCTGCCCCCGGAGCCCGGGCTGGGGCCGTGTGCTGGCCGGCAGCCCAGGCGGGCCCGCAGCGCTGCGTGGAGCTGCTCGGGTGCTCTCTCACCGCTGCCAGGAAATGGCGATATTCTCCCACGTGGTTTGGATTCCACCTGGACCGAGCTTGGGCTGATCTCATGGTGTCTTATCTCATCGTGCTGCTTTATAGGAGTGTCTGTTGTTTAGTCATGGAGCTGAGCAACTTTACTTTTCTTCTGTTGGCTGCGGATGAATATTATGATATAAAACTTGGACTTTGATCCCAGCCTTCATGTTCCCATATATGTGATCAGTCATGGAAGGCGACCGATAGTGTAAAATGTATTTTATGTATAATGTATATGTAATATGTCAGAGTGATTTAACATCTGCAAGATCGGTTACTTCCATAAATAGATGCCTTTTGATATTTGGAAAAAATAGCAAACATTTGTAGTCTTAGTGAATAATTTAGTAGATCGTTTGGTCACTCATCTGAGGAGTCTCATCTTCTCTCTCCGCTCATACCAATTGTTTCCATGCCTTAGGGTTTTACTATTTCAGTATTTCATATTTTTGTTGTTGTTTCATTACTCGTTGAGGGGTGACTGTAACAAAGGGAAAATGAGTCTGTGTCTCTTTGCTGTCTGTTAATAGGTAAAAGGAAAATTCTGTTTGACTTTTCTGCTGGAACAGGTGTCATGGTGCATGTGTTTCTACCATAGAACATGTGAACCAAACTTTGACCAGGAAAATCACTAAAAAAATGAGAGGATGTCTCGAGGTTGTGTCAGAAATATTGCAGCCAGCAGGACCAAGAAGATGAATGTCCCCCTATGCTCAGCTCTGGTGAGGCCACGCCTTGAATACTGTGTTCAGTATTGGGCCCTTCACTACAAGGAAGACAGTGAGGTCCTGTGCATGTCCAAAGAAGGACAGTGAAGTTGTGAAGGGTCTGAAGCACTGGGATTATGGGAAATAGCTGAGGGAGCTGAGATTGTTCCATCTCAGAGAAGAGGAGGCTTAGGGGTGGCCTCACTGCTCTCTACAACTACTGATAGAGGTTGTAGTGAAGTGGGTGTTGGTCTTTTGTTCCCCAGTGACAGTGATAGAATGAGAGATAATGCCCTCAGATTGCACCAGGGGAGGTTCACAGAATCACAGAAACACAAAGGTTGGAAAAGACCTACAAGATCATCCAGTCCAATCATTCACCCATCACCAATAGTTCTCACTAAACCATGTCCCTCAACACAACATCCAAATGTTCCTTGAACACCTTCAGGTTGGTGACTCCACCACCTCCCTGGGCAGCCCATTCCAGTGCTTGACCACTCTTTCCGAAAAGTAGTATTTCGTAACGTCCAGCCTAAATCTCCCCTGGCACAGCTTGAAGCCATTCCGTCTAGTTCTACCACTAGTTACACAAGAGAAGAGGCCGACCCCCAGCTCACTACAACCTCCCTTCAGGTAGTTATAGAGAGCAATAAGGTCTCCCCTGAGCCTCCTCTTCTCCAGACTGAACAATCCCAGCTCCTTCAGCCGCTCCTCATAAGGCCTGTGCTCCATACTCCTCACCAGCTTCGTTGCCCTTCTTTGAACATGCTCCAGGGCTTCAATTTCTTTCTTGAAGTGAGGGGCCCAAAACTGGACACAGTACTCAGGTGCAGCCTCACCAGAGCTGAGTACAGGAGGACAATCACTTCCCTGTTCCTGCTGGCAACACTGTTCCTGATGCAAGCCAGGATGCCACTGGCCTTCTTGACCACCTAAGCATACTGCTGGCTCATGTTCAGGTTGGATACTAGAAAAATCTCTGAAAGAGTGGTGCTGCATTGGAACAGGCTGCCCAGAGAGGTGATGGAGTCAGTCCCTGAATGTGTTTAACAAACACGGAGAGGTGGCACTGAGGAACATGGATTATTGGACATAATGGTGATGGGCTGATGATTGAACTAGATGATCTTAGTGGTCTTTTCCAACCTTACTGATTCGATGATACACTGTAACACTGTGATGATACGCTGTTAACACTGAAAAAAAAAATAGAGGACATGGGCCATCAGGTGATATTGTTGTACTCAGCGTGTTTCTGCTCAGAAGAGATGGAAAGGAACTGTTGTGTAAATTTTCTTTGAAATTCTGTTTTTCATTTCTTGCTCTCATTCTATATGTGCATGTGTGTGCATATTTATGGTTCCTTCCTGCTATTTTGGTGGGTGAAAGGCAAGTCAAAGTGCCTGAAATACTGGTAAGCCTGCAACCAATATTTTTTGAATGGCATCCATATTCATAACTTCTTCAGACAAAGATCAAAGGGCTGAACAGGAGGTCATGTCTGTGCAATGAATGCAGTCATGAATGATCTCATGTAACAGTGAAAAATGCCAATAATTACAAAGACAGTCTCGGGACCTTTGTGCTAAGCAGACGAATGAAAATCACACAGTCTTCATTATATACTTTTCATAAGGGAATAAATGTAGAGCCGTATTTTCACTGCGGGAAGTTAAAAAAGTAAAATAAAATTTTGTATAATTTAATTGTATTTTTTTTTAATTCTTATCTCCCTGGGAATGATAGCATAATTATAGCTTAATTATGACATTTTTTGTCTTCATTTTCTTTTTCCTACTAAGCTATGACTCTTCTGAATTTATAATAACTTCTTTCAGTTGCCATGCTTAGGATTTGTGCATAATTCAATTGTGTAATTTAGTGCCACAATCCAGTAAACTTGCAGCAACCCTTCTTTCTAAGAATTTATATATGAAGCCCATAAATTTTTATATGTAATGAAAAATGCAGACGGTAATGTAAGACTTCTCTTTCACGGACCAGCAGAGTACAGTCAGCACACACTTCCTCTGAGACCTGGATCAATAACAAATACATTATGACATTCAAACTCTTTTCTATATTTTCTACCACTTTAATTGATCTGGCAGAGCTAACTTCCTGTTTTGTGAATGTGATCCTGTATGGCTTTTTTCCCCAAAGGATTCTGAGGTTGCAGGACACACAGCATTGAAGTGAGACAAGGTTCATAATAATTCTACCATATACACTTTGGGGAACACAGAGTAAGAAGAGTGGACAATCTGTCTGATTGTCTTCCTGGTTTTATGATTTTGGTTGCAGACATGATAAGGATGAATGCATTTTGAATAACTGTCTATCTCCAAACATTAGATAGGTGAACTACACAGATGGTGTATAAGTCTGTCTTTGAATGAGAGGAATGATGATATCATAACATCTTAGCAATGCTGACTGTATGTTTCTAGGAAAGCTGTTACTTAATAAACAGTTCTTTTGTTTAAACCATGCAGCAAATATATCAGAGTAGCTTCCAGCTAAATTCTGGCTGCACTGTTTACTCAGTGTGTCATACTTTATTATTGATGACACTGTATTTTTAAGATTTTTTGTAAGTATAATCTTAAGTGTAATATAAATATGGGAGTTGTCTTGCTTCAGGGTGGTTTAATACACTAATTTAGTCTTCAAAAAACATTTCAGCCTTAGAAAGGTATAACATTTGCCTTTTTGTATCCATCTGAATAAAACAAGTGATTGTTACGTAGAATGTCTTGGGGTAGGTCCAATAAAGGAAAACAACAAAAAAAAACTAGAATGGAACTTGAGTGTCTAAGTCAAAAGTTTCATATCTTACTGTTCTACTATCTGCTTCCCAGCTAAGCATATTCTTATTTCTCCATTTCACATGAATTGTTTTAAATCTGCATACCTGGATTTGAGATTCTCTGAATATTAATATTGATTGTATTACTTGATAGCTGTCATACTTTGTCTATTTGAGGACTGGAGACTAAAGTTTGTTATATTTAACATGTTAAAGAGGGTTAATCTTTAGTGCATGAAAGTGCATGAAAGAAAGACTCTCAAAAATACAGTAACAGCTATTTTCCTTTTTTTGTAAGAAAATAGTAAGGAAAGTCTCTGTCCTGCTTTCTTTTTAATTCCCTAGTGGATTGTCAAGTTGTCTTCAAGTTGTAGTACAAAATTATAAGTTCTCAACCTGCTTCAAACTGCAGATTTTGGCTGCTTCAAACTAACAGACTTTGGCTACGTTGTTGGGCAAAATGTGACAGATGTAGATGAGGAAGTAGTTCCATCACACAGAAGAGATTCACTGAATTAGTGAAAAGTACTTTGTTTCTCTAAGTTAGTGGGTATGCAGTTGTAAGACCTAAGCTAACCAAACATTGAGAAAACCTATAGAACTAGTTCTACAAGAGAGAACTTAATATCCACAGAACCCTCAAGACAGGCTACAGTCATGCTCTTTCTTGTTTTCCCTGTCTGTCCCTGTGATTCTTGAAACAGAGGCAATGCAAAGTGGTGTCAGTATGCTATAGCTTCATGATCATGGCACTTACTGGAAAAATCAAACCTTTCTTTAATAAGAAGAGGAATTTGAACCTGGGTCTTCCAGTTCGTGGCCAATATCAAAGGCAGGAAGAAAAAGGGAAGAGGGAAAATAAAAGTAAAACGTCTTCTAAGAGGAAAGAATAAGCTGTAGTTTATTCTTTGAAATAACTGAGTTTAAATGAGGAGGTTACAGACTCTATTTTGCTACAGGCAGACCTTTTCTAGAAGGTACGGGTAATTCAGATAGGCAGCTGCTTGCTGACTGTGGTTCCTTTCGTGCTCATTGTGCTTTACAGCTTTGAATCTGTTTCAGATTATGGAATGGCTCCATGAATTCTATGTACTGTATGTATCCTACTCTAACTAGGCATTATAGAGCATACCTTTTAGACTTCTCAGTACTCTAATGCATAAAAATCAGGAATTAATTAGTAGAGAATGAAGCTAAGTCTTTAATCTACTTCTGCTCTTTAATCTTAGTAAAAAAATCAGTAGTTACAAACATGCCAACCTGAAGAACTTGCACTAATAAATCTCTAAGTAAATTTACTTAAACAAACAAAAAAATAACCGCAACAGCTTGCTCAAAATGTATTATATTATAAATACAGTATAAATATGGTGTCAGAAAAATACTAAGTAAGGCCAGAGATACGCTTCTTGTTCTTTGAAAAGATTATTGTACATAAAGTTTCCATAAATATTTAATTCATGGAGAAAGGAGGTACTGACAAAACTCAAACATTAGAAGGGATTGTACAAAAGTTGGAAACAGAGACAGATAATCTGGGAGGAATATGCAAACATAGTGTGCAAAGATGTATTCGCAAAATCTAAATTCTGCCTGGAGTTGAACCTGACAAGAGATGTCAAAAGCAACAAGAAGAACTTAGTACAAAAGTAGCAAAAGGAAGACTAGGGAAAATATGGACCCACAACGGAATGGGGCAGGGGTCCTGGTTACACAGTACATGCAAAAGGCTGAGATTCTGAATCTCACCTTTGCCTCAGCCTTTATTAGTAAAATTGACTTTTGGAAATCCCAGGGCCTGGAAACCAGAGTAAATATACTATTAGTGGCAGGGGATCTGTTCAAGGAATACTAAAGGAAACTGAATATAAATAAGTCCACTTATTTAGAGACCCACAAATGCTGAAGGAGATGGCAGATGTCATTACAAGGCTACTCTCGATAATCTTTGATCAATCATGGCAATTGAGAGAGGTGCCTGAAAACTGAAGGAAACCAAATGTCACTGAAAACTGGCTGAACACTGTAGTGCTCTTTGAACGCTGTAATGTTCTTTGGCAGATCTTTCATCACACATGAAGGAGTTAGTGATCCACTTAACAGTTAACCTAAGTATGCCCAGACCCACTCTGTGCTGTGCTGTTCTACACATACAGTGTGGCCTTCAATGCTGCACTGCTTGGGGCCCACAGCATCTAAAAGAATGTAAGATTGTCTATGCTATTCTCTTCTTATTGCGTTGGCCATAATAAATATTATTTTAAATATACTTTACAAAATCGGAGTGCCTTTCTGACTGAGATCATAATGGACCAGTACCTCCAGTTGCAAAATAGGCCCAAAGAGTGGTGATAAGTGGAATTAAGTTTAGTTGGAGACCAATAACTAGCAGAGTGCCCCAGGGGTCAGTACTGAGTCTAATCCAGTTCAGCATCTTCAGCATTTTACTTTGATTTAGATCAGCTATCTAGACACCTGTGTTTTCCATCTAAAGAGAGAGCTAAAATTTTTGATGTTTGTCTAACAGTTGACTCTAACTAAGTCAGTTACATTAAGCCTTTTTAGTTGTTAAAAATTGTCAAAGATCTCTTAATATACAATAGAAAAACTTGAAAATTAGAATTAGGCAGAAATTTTCTGCTAAAAAAAATTCCCTGCAAGAACAGGCAAGTTATCTGAAATCAAATCTTTCTGCAGAAGTGGAATTTCTGATCACAGTGAGAGCACACAGGAAAAAGATTTCCATCTTACTTACGAGTAAGGTATTTAAATGAATTACAGAAGACCAATATCTGATCCTACTCTTCTTGGCTCACGCTAAAAGAATGTAACCATGGTGAATGCTTTGACTACGGAGATAGTTAGTTCAGTGAAGGGCAAAGGATGTTTCTGTCACATTTTTCACTTTGAACATTCTTAGTTTCATTTCAGTGCAATGCAAGAAAAAATGTTGATTTTTCTTTTTTTCCTTTCTCTCTCTCTCTCTCTCTCTCTCTCTCAAAAAAAAAAAAAAAAAAAAAAAAAAAAAAAAAAGAGGGAAAATAATTTCCTGTACAGCTTCTTTGCACTCCTCTACTAACAAAATGATATTACAAGTACTTGTTTGGCTCCCTTCCCATGCGGTAGAGCTCCAGTAAGCATTCTGCACGTTCTCAGATTTTCCATTAGTAATAATTTACATAAAGATTGTATATCATGTCTAAAAAGGGATAACATAACTACCAGATGGATAGAAGAAACATAGTGACTCTTGCTGTAATGTATATTTAATAGCTTCAACATAAGCTTGCAGAGATGATCTCTAATGCTATTGAAAGCAAGTAGTTATGGTATATGACATCATGCTTTTATGGCTAAAAATGCCAAAGAACATTCATAGGTAATTGAATTCTTTATGTATCTGTTCATAATTACAGATTCTTATGAGACTTGCCAACCACATCTCAGAAAAGCAAGCTCGTCTTAGAGAACGGATGCTGCACATCAGCTTTTCTGCACACCCGACTCCTTTTATAGCTATACAAAAACCTTCAGGCTTGTCTCATCAGCAGAAATTTTTCTCTCAAGTGGATGAAGGTGGCCATTAGGGTCATGTACCTCCAAGCTGTCACTTTGATAGATCAGATACTCTTGCTTTTTCAGTCAGATCAAAACTACTTTTAGAATAAGAAAAGAGGTGCTTGTTTGAGATCTTACCCATTTGAGATCTTACACTGTAACTTGCAGCTTGTTGACAAATTTGTCTCGTTAAGATATATGTGTAGCTTCTAATGATATGTATATCATACAGTTAGAAAGTTTAAAATTAGTACAACGATCTATACTTACAGCAGGTAAACTCTCTCCTTTGGCTTTCTGCTTCTCTGTTTTTGCCTGTCCTAGAACGATCTCTCAAGGACTCTAATCCTTCTGATACATGATAATATGTTTGCTACATGTCTAGCACTTGCTACCTCTGTTTAAGTACAAGTTTAGGCTGCAATCTGGTTGATAAGAATGCCAGTTAAGATTCATAATTCATCAGTAGAGAGCACTTTCTTATGTTTGTGCTTTCATTTAAATTGAAAATATGTCATTTTTATCTGCAGCAGCTGTGGAGTCTATCACATGCAATTCACTTGGCCTTTGTATTCTGAAGTTTGGAAGACTTTGGTGCGGAAATGTTCTAGTTCTCAGATGGAAAGTGTTACTGAGGAGGTCTGGTCTGCAGAAATGGTACTCAAAAAAGTTTGTCTCAAGAGCAAATCAAGAATCAGAGCAAACTGCATTTTCAGCAAATGAGAAGTAATTTTAAAAGTTTACAGGAGACTTGGATTGTTTTCCTGTGAGAAAGAGAGTATAAAGACATGAGTACAGTCACAACCTGCTGCTGCTTAAATGTGCTTACTATGTTTAGCCCTTCTTAGGTCTTGTTCTAGATGTAGTTTGGCCATGCGTTTGGCTTTATGGCCCTAGTTACTTAAGGTGATGTATCAGTTTACATACAAATAACAAATGTTTTGGAGAGGAATTTTCTCTCCTATGCTTATAAAGATAATGCAGTAGCTGAGGAGCAGTTAGAGGAGAAATAATCCTATCTGACAACCAATTCTCATTAAAGCAGCAGTTTGGTTTCCTCTCTCTTCCCTCCTCACTGCCCTTTTTGCAGTCTCATAACCTCCTGGTGCTTCATTGATGTCTTGGGTAGCCATTTCAACTCAGTAAAGCAGGAAAAATATATTCACTTTTTGATTAATAAGTTTACCATCAGCTTAGTGAGCTGAATTGGCTGTGAAAATCAAATACCAGGAGGGTACAAGGAAAGGGGCAGGATGCTGTGGCTGGGAGCAGATTTCTCATGGTATAACTCAGTGAGAAGTAGTTGCAGAAACGGAAGTGGTAGCACTGTTAAATACAGCATGAGGCAGCTTTATGATAAAACCAAGATCAAAATGAGATGAGGAGTTTGGCATAGAATCATAGAATGTCTTGGGTTGGAATGGACCCCAAGGATCATCAAGCTCCAACCCCCTGCCGTAGGCAGGACCACTGACCTCCAGATCTGCTACTAGACCAGGCTGCCCAAGGCCCCATCCAACCTGGTCTTGAACACCTCCAGGGTTGGGCAGCCCGTGCCAGCACCTCATCACTCTGTAAAGAATTTCCCCAACATCTCCTCTAAACCTTCCCTCCTTGAGCTTAAAACCATTCCCCCTTGCCCTATCACTATCTACCTGAGTAAAAAGTTGATTCCCCTCCTGTTTATAATCCCCTTTTAAACACTGTTGATAGGACAGACAGAAGAAAGTATGAATGACTGGTGGTTGTTTCGGAGACACTATAGAATTTGCTTCATCCATATTGTATCACTGGGGAACTGGCTGTTGTACACACCATAGAGCAAGAAATAAATCTGTTTTCAATTCTTCATTGCCCATATGCTGCATTTCTTCTTTTCTGTATGCATCAGGCATGAAAAATTGCAGCAGAATTTCTGACATCTGTTTTACATGTGCATCAGCTGTATTCCTTTACTGGTAAAAAACAAAGGATCCACAAGACATTAATAAAAAGAAACTGTGCAAACAATATTGTTCATCAGATTAGAACTTTAAATATATTTTCAGTTTTTTTCCTGTCTGTTTTCTTTTACCCCTTGCTGCTTGGTTATATGGTTTACATCTTCCTCCCACTCCCTTATATGGAGTGAATGAAGTCTTAGTTTACCTTTTCCTTCCATGTTTTGCCTTCCTTTCTCAAAAAGGTATTTTAATATGACTTGATATCATCTTGTATTTATCTGTTACTAAGGGAGTATATACAAAAAGTAACAGAGGGAAAGAAGTCAGCAGTCAGTGTGCCCACGCACACATCTATTTCTAAATGCTTTTTCCTTTCTTTCCTTTCTTTATTCATTTTTCCATCAACAAAAAATATAATACCAACTTCCTGGTACAGAGTCTATTTTCAATTTCTTGTAACTTTGTCAAACATTAACTTTGCCATACTTGAGATGAATGGTTCCCCTCTCCACATCCTACCCATTTGTTTATTGTTTATTTTTTGTTTGATTGTCTTGTGAAGGTGGAACAATAGGGGATGAAAAGTTGGTTTATTGTTAATGCCAGGTAATTTCCTAAAAACATGAGTTGTGGAGAATATTTTGCCATCATTTTTAGAATTAAAAAATTCTCCCTGTTTAACTGGGAATTTTATCAATAGGTAGAGACTCGCTTTAGAGGCATTTTGTATAGAAGTTAATGGCTATATGGAACAAGCAAATAAAATGGATAAAGTGATTTCTTCTTGGATACTCTTGTGGCGTGTACTACATTTAAATGTAGAGGTATGAGAGATCCTTGTCAAATATTTTGACTTTTTATACTGACTCACACAAAAATCCTTTAACCTATAAAGAATCATTCTGTCTCACAAAGAATGTACTTAAAATACTCTGTATTGAGCGGAACAGCTCTGATAATTTATTTATTTATTTTTAGATATATCCCTTTTTGTGCAAAATCCATTCTGTGAAGGACCAACCTGTGCTTCTGGATGATTATTCATTCTATTCAGTGTAGGATAGATGCTTGTGTGGCCAGGTTCAGAACATACAAACTAGGCCATTTTTGTAATTTTTGGCAATTTTATTATGCACAAAATTGTAATATTTTGGAAGAATATATACCCTTCTTCACTGGTTTTGTAACTGTCCCCTCTAAAATAGTCCCCCTCCCTTTTTCTTTTTAGTAGATATTTTTTTTAACTTAATTAAACCTGTTTTTCAAGTTCAGCCCAACTTCACTATTGCAATCAGTTGAAGTAAAATTGTATTTTTGCAGTGCATCAAACTATAAGGTTGATGTTTCTAATGTTTGCAATGAATAATTTTTTTTTTGCAGAAGATAGGTCGGAATCTTTTTCATGTTTAGTAAAGGTGAATTTGGACATATAATATTTTGAGATATTTTGTCAGAATTTGGTAGCTCAGTTTGAATCTTGTCAATACCAAGTACCTCAGCAATCACTCATTTTGGGCTTAATAAATTGATGGTTATATGACTCCAAGCGACATATTGGAGATAAAATTTTCAGTAAAACCTTCAGCTAATGCTCCTTAAATCTTACCAACTTCCCTTTTCAAAAGTCTGCTGTTTCTTTATTTCACCACTCATGTGTAAAAGAGAAAAAATAACTCTTACTTAAGCCCACAAAACATTTGAAAAAAAATCATTCAAGAATACACGAGCTTTATATGTAATAAAGTGGTAACTTGGTGAGTATCCATGCATGGTTCCAATAGAAACTCAGTTCAAATATTTCACAAGTTCATTATGTTAGGTAAGTCAAATAACAAATATCTGTTTATTTCTTCTGAACTAGTTTATCTTTCCTGTTCAGTGGGTGCCTACCACTTAAGATTTTGATCCTCTAAGATTATTAACAAGTATTATTGTTGTCAGCATTCTTTGAATCATGTGGCCAGCTACATCAAATAATGACAAATTGCAGACTTTGTTTGTCAAGTACTGTGCTTTTAAAGGTTTGCTCAGCCCTACAAATAAAGATTCTACTCTTCCTGGCAGAAGGTTGCTGCATTTGCCTTTGAATTCAATTTGCAATTCAAATTCCTGTCTTCAAAACAGGATTATCAAACATCAAGTCTAAGCAGGATTCCTAAAACATCTTAATGCAAGTTGGCAGTCACTTATCACACATTATTTAACAGTTCTAGAAAATCACAGTGTTGTCACTATAATTAAAAGCCTCTTCATATTGTACTACATAAGTGGCTTGTTAATCTGAAATGTAAGTTATTAATAGCAGGGTCTTAATTACTATAATTATGCTAAAAGTATTCTTATTGTGAAGTCTGCTGTAGTTGCTTTATAGATTTTTATATATTTGGTTTGTCACTATAAAATGCCAGTTATTTTGATTTTGCCTTCAGATGTAATTATGATTTAAACTGGAAAGCCTGTTTTAGTATAGTATAGCATGAATCTACATTCTACTTTGAAATTAATATGTAGCTAAAGATGAAATACTATCATGGTTGCTATCACAATTTTGGTATCAATATTTTTGCATGAAAAGTAATCCATTGTCCCCAACACATCCACAGATGTAATAATTTCATCACAGAAGGCATTTGGCACTGGATTTGTTTACCACTGTGTACTTTTGGTATAACCCTGTTGGCTATTCCCAATGGCATTCTTTGCCTTCTTTTGCCCAGAAATTACTTCCAAAAAGATATGTTCCATTATTTTCTCAGGGACTTAATTGTGGCTGACCAGATTGTTGTTCTGCAGATCAACAAGATTTTATAAGGAATGTAACATTTATCTTAATCTACTCATCAAAACCTCCTCTAATTTCTATAGCCTTTCAGATGTGATGCGGAGAAACCTCACAGAGCTTTGGCAAGCAATCAAATGCATACCATCTGATCTCACAGATTTGTATGGTTCAATATTTCTTGTCTCAGTTATCCTCTCTGCTGATAGTTCTTTTCTGTCTCTGAACAGAAAGACTGGAGAGACCTTGTGGTGAAGACTGAGGCAAAGAAAACAAGCTTAGTTGTGTGTCTGTTTAGTCAAACTGATTTCTTGATACATCTACTCTTTTTTCTGAGTATTGCAATAGACTTTTCCTGCACTTGGAGGCTTGTCCTTGAGTATTGTTATCCACCTTAAATCTGTGGTAAGAATTTGTCCCTGACACCCTCCAGATAACTCTTAGGTTTTCTCCTTCGGTGAATGTCAGGGAATAAAATTTCCTCATTAAGAGGCAGATTTTGTGTTCTGGAGACTTCCTCAAGTTGCTTGTAAAGTCATTTGTTTCTCACTTTAGTTAGATGATATGTAACAAACTCTCACTACAGTGCCCTGCTCCATGGTCTACCTTCTGACCCTGACCCACAAGCCTTCACACAGTCTGTCTCTTGTTCCAGAGAGGAACTCCACACATTCAAACTGCACCTTTATGTAAAGAGCAACTCACCCATGTCCTCATCGTTTTCTCACCTCCTTCTCCTCTGCCAGTCTTTTCTCAGAGTATCCATACATCAGTGTGGTCCCACCATTCAAGTTATCCTACCGTTTATCAACTGTTCCAGTGGTGTTGAGTTCTGCATCTGCATGTGGAGACACAGAACCGAACATTACTGTAACAGCTTCCAAGCTCTGTGACACTGTGTACAAGTGGGAATTCTTCTGATGTATTTAATATTTCCTGTGGGCTTTCTTGTTCCTAGTACCCCGTCCCACGTATACTAAAAAACACTAACCTCTGTTTCCTCACTTAATTGCATGCTCTGATCATCACCTTACTGAGGTGCACTGCCAAACTGGCCACCTTTTCCAAGTGGACCTCAACTCTTGTTAGAAGTCCTTATTCCTAAGACAGAGACCCAATGTTGTCAGAAGTACCCTTTCTGTATGAGATTGTAAAGATGAGCTCTATAGACATCTTTGGAAATAACCAGAAGACAATAGTCTGAAGAGACAAGAAGTGAATGCTGGGAAGTAGTGTGTGAAGGTCTTCTAAGAACTCCACAGACCGTTGATCTTTTTGAATTCACAAAAACTTAGAAACTCTGAGCATGAAGAGTTTCCTGAACCTATACTTATCAGGATATATACATATAAGGATCGTGTAACTCAGACCACACCCAAGAAGTGGTGGCAGCTCCAGACAGATAAATACTGCAGGATTACATTTAGAGTTGATGAAACAAAGGACTGTTGGAGAGACTATTCTCAACATCCACACAGAAACCACTGATGCATTAATCCTCTGCTTCTGAGTAAGCAGCTGAGGTTGGCCTTTTGACTGTTACTCTAAATGGTAATTGTGTAGGTGTATCTGAGTGAACTGTATGAGGGAAATGCACTGTATGAATAATCACCAAACAGTTTAATTAATGAAAGGCACTCTATTAAATTTTGGCTGTGACCTGTTTCTTCCGCTGACTAGATCCCCTACCAGGCAAAAGGGAATTTACAACATGGTCATAAAAATAAAAGTACTATTTGTGACACCAGCCCTGCAGCCAGCTGGAAACTCAGAGGATGTTCACTCCTACCAAGCCTTTCCTATTGACCTGTAGGATTGAGGAAAATACCCCCTGGGTTCCTGTGTCTTTCACCTTTGTCTCTTGACATCTGCAATCGCTTTTTCTTTGCTCCAAGTCTCCCTTGGGATTGGAATGGATGGTTGCTGAAAATAATAGTCTGAGGGCACCATGATCCCCATCAGACTCTCCAAAAGGTGCTGGATCAGGTCACTGTATGATGCATAATTCTCATGACAGCAACTCCATGGGAATCTGCAACTATTATCATCCACCATTTTCTCTTAGTGCAAATGCACGTTTCACTCTCCAGAGTTTCCACAGTGGAGTTGTGCTGATTACTGGAAACTCAGAACTGAAGTCAGAGGAGGTTCCCATTCTGTTGGTTCCAGAAGTCATAAACTTCCAGTTTGCCCCGCACCATGGATTCAGTGGATGAATAACAGATTATTCTCTAATCAGTAGGAAACTAATGAGAAAAGAGCAGACAATTTTAAATCAAAAACCAGTCTAAAAAAGCTCCAATCAGCCAGATGCTGTTATCCACAGGTGCCCTTAGAAGCTACAAGAAGCAGCACCCTGAATTCAGGAAGAATAAAAAACAAAACAAATGCCAAACTGGAATAAGCAAATAAAGAATTAAAGCCCAGCTACTGGGAAGAAAATAGCTATTAAGAGTACATACATGTGGAATACCAGTAGTAGCCCCTTTTACCACAGATCACTGATCAGTACAAATCTGTGCATTCATAATTATCACAGAAATATAAAAGCAGATTGTAGGGGAGCTTACAACTTCTTGTACTCCCTCTGAGGACAGATACTGTTGTCCCTCATTATTAAGGAATAGCCTTTCTTCATTGATATTTAGATACGTAGGAGTTAAATGCATGAGTCAGAGCTACTCACTCTATGCTCCCTTTATAGTCTATGGAAAGAAATGGGTACTTCTAGTGGGTGATTCATTTGGCTTACTTAGATGTCAGTCTTGGGATGACATGATTCATCCTTTGGAGATGTTCTTTGGATTTTCTTTTATGTTTCATATCTAGTTAATCACACCCTTGGCAATCACTTCTAGCTCTGGTAAGCATTTGCAACCTTGAGGCCAGCGTAGTTCAGCTCCTTTTCATAGAATCACAGAATAGCTGACCATGGAAGACCTTCTGATCATGCATGAGAGTCAAACAACGGTGGCAGGAGGACTGCATTTTAATTGGGAGTAAGCATGAAATCACATTCCAGGAAATGTTGCTTAGTTTGGTGTCAGATATTTTTAGGCACTCATCTTTACCTTAATAACTTCTCATGAAACACAAAATTATTTGCAGAAACTCAGAAGAAAGGAACATTAAAAGCTCTTTGAAGGTAGAAATCCAACCAAATAGTTCAATCACATTGCTCATAGGACCCCAAAACATTCTGAGTACTGGCTCAGTAGTATTCTTTTTTAGATGTGGGCATAACGCAAAAGAGGTTCCATCTCACGCTGATGATTTTGGTTTCTTTGTCTCTTTCCCTACTTTGTCCTGCTTCACCCTTTCCCCTACCATATTTTATAATAGTAAGGGATTGAACTAGCATTTGACTTTTACAAAGTTTTATTACTATCATTTGAAGCAGAGAACCAAATAAAAAAATGAGCATCAGTTAGACATTTGGAGATTGTTGCTCTCCAAATCTTCCCAGCTTCTCAATTTAAGCATTGAAAAGCAGCAATTTTCATCTTCCCTCATCTCTCACTTTTCCTTCCTTTTGAATGCCACAGACTCATTTTCAGTCAAGCGCTGTCGCTTTGAGCTTCCCCTCCCTCTTCAGTTTGAGCTTGGTGTTTGCACCTAACCCCACGCTTCTCCCACTTGCAGCGTTTTGCCACCTCTGCTGTAAAAGGACACCAACCATTTCAGTTAAAATTATGTAGAAACAAAATCCCCAAGAAGTGTCTTGCTTAAAAAGCTTGATTTTCCTAGGGGCTTAGCTTATGTTAATAAACTTGAAATGATTACAGCTCAGAGGGAGAAAAGAGAGAGGTATGAGGAAATTGCTGCTGTAAGAAATGGCAATATGAGTGGCCTGTGTTTTCCATTGCCCAAGATGGCAATCTTCAGAGTTGTGCCAAGCTTGTAGGGAACTGAATGCTCGGCCTCTCACATACGTATGCACACACAAGGCTATGAACCAGATGGAGGTCACCATGTCTCTGGACATGATCTGTCCTCTGTGGCACTGACCTCAGGAGGTGGTGCCGTGTACCTTCAGGCCTAAGCCCACAGAACCCCAGTGGGCTCATTATGCTTCTTTCAAGGCCTGTTTATCCTAGTAACTGCATGACATCAGGAAGTTTATTTCTGCCATTGATTCAAATATCTTAAGTAAATGCTGAATGAAGATGTCTTCCCATGCCTAGATTTTATTCAGTGCATAAATATTGTGTACTGGATATATAAAACATTTCAGAATTAGACCACTGTATTATTTATGGTTTCATTAAACATTCTGAAAATATGCTTGTGTTAGAGCAGGCATGTATTCCAACTGCCTGAAGAATGACTCTTTGTTACGCAGAGAAGACATTTTACTACTCATTTTGCTTTGCCCCAAGAGGTAAAGTTAGTTTAGCTCTTGAATGAAGTCCAAAAAAGAAAGTACAGTACAAATTAAAGGTCACAGTTCTTCCAAGTGAAAGCTCTGCTGATAAATCTTCTCGACTAAAACAGCTCGATTTTCAGACAAGTTTAGCTCACATAAGATATCATATTCATTTAATGAGCAGATGTTAGACTTGTTTTTTTTTTTTTTTTTTTTTTTTTTTTTTTCCTTCTCTTGATTTAAAGTAATGTGCAGTTGTTAGTACTGGTCAATTTATCATGGCAAGGTAATATATGATTTTATGGAATCAGGAGAGGATAAAAACAGATGGCTTACAGTAATACATGAAATGCAGACAAAACGAATGTAATATTTGAAGGTCAGGGGAATGTCTTGATGGGGTATTTCTATATCAGCATAGTGCCCAATGACATCTTTAGTCTCAGCTTACAAAATGTAACACTTGGTGATTGTGGAAGCAGGAATGGGGAAAAAGGTGCCTTCTGAACTCTGTAATAACTGGACTAGGAGAGGCCTAAAGGAAACACCTGCAAGGAAGTTAGGAAGCAGTACATTCAACCCTCCTCCCTCCTTCATAGGCAAGGAAAATGTGACATTTGTTATGTTTGTAGCTGTTACTTCCACAGAGCATAAGACAGTGTGATATAGTTCAGATCCAGTTCAGAATCCAAAGGCAGCTGCCTTCCCATTGCAGATTTTCTGAAGTTGCTCATTTCCTCAACTTGATGATGGGCCAATAACTCCAAAATGTGCATCTTCCTTCTTGCTATGTTTCACAAGCTGCAAGGTTTTGGCATAGCTTGATTTGCAAAATTTTGGGCCAAGATAAAGACAATAAAAATCATCTGTGCTTGAAAACCGAGGGTTGTTGTCAACAACTCTGTGTCCAGGTGGAAGCCGCTCACAAGAGGTGTCACTCAGGGGGCTGCCTTGGAACTGGTGTTCTTCAACATTTTTATCAATGACACAGACAGTGGGATTGGGTGTATCCTCTGCAAGTTTGCTGATATCACCAAGCTGAGTGATGCCATTGGCACAGTAGAGGAGAGGGATGCTACCCAGACCACCCTGGACAAACTCAAAAAGCGGGCGCATGAAAATCAAATGAGGTTTAACAAGGCTACGTGCAAGGTGTTTTATTTGGGTTGAAGCAATCCCAGATATGAGTACAGACTAGCAGAAAAACTCATGGAGAGCAGCCCTGCAAAGAAGGATTTGAGAGTCTTGATGGATGAAAAGCCGGACATGAGCCAGCAGTGTGTGTTTGCAGCCCAGAAGGCAAACAATGTCCTGCGCTGCATCGAAAGTGGACTGGCCTGAAGGGTGAAGGTGGTGATTGTCTCCCTCTACTCTGCCCTCTTGAGGCTGCATCTGTAATACTGTGTCCAAGCAGAGGGCCGGCAGTATAGGAGGGTTGTGGAGCTGTTAGAGTGAGTCCAGAGGAGGGACAAGAAGATGATTAAAGGGCTAGAGTACCTCTCCTATGAAGAAAGATTGAGGGAGTTGGGCTTGTTTATCTTGAAAAAGACTCTGGGAAACTTCACTGCAGCCTTCTAGTACTTGAAAGGAGTTTACAAGCAAGAAGGGAACCAATTTTTTTCACAATCTTACAGTGATAGGACAAGGGGGAATGGCTTTAAACTAAAAGAGATTTAGGTTAGATGTAAGGAAGTAATTTAATACTCAGAGAGTAGTGAGGTGCTAGAACAGGTGGTCCAGAGAGGTTGTGAATGCCCCATCCCTGGAGACATTCATGACCAGGTTAGGAGGGTGCCCTGGGAAGCTTTGTGTAGTGGGTGGTAGCCCTGTCCATGGCATGGGATTGGAAATAGATGATCTTTAAGATCCCTTTCAATCTAAGATTTCTATGATTCTATGATTTTATGAAATTAGCTGAGAAAGTAAGCAAGAGCTGCTATATACAGGCTCCAGTAATGTACTTAGACGTGTATGCTATGAACACAATTGAAATGACCACTATCTGTGCTTAACTGTGACTTTTTAACTTGTTTGTTTGTTTGTACGTTTGTTTTAGTGTGGCTTTTTTTACGATGGGTCCCATAAGCTAGCTTTTCTATAGATTCAACAGGCATGGTACGTTTTGGATTTAGAGAACTCTGTGAAATATAGATTTGGTGAATCAAATCTTTTGCAAAATACTGGATTAAATGTACATGTGCCAGAGATGCACATGCAGAGTAGCCTTGTCTAGGATTTCTGCCTGATCAGTGTGCCTTGATGTCTTTGATGGAAGTACAGTACCACCTGCTTTGCCTGGACATGTTTTTGGTGCAGAAAGATTACACATATCTGGAGAAACCCAAATCTGTAGTAACTTGTTTCCAGCATCCGGCACATTTAAAAGGATAGAACTTGTAGATCAGACTATTACAGACGTCATCACTATAGAAAATATATTGCAGCACTAACATTGTAGAAACAATGATTATGTTTTATGTACATTGCAGCTGCTTCTTTTTTGATTGTGAATCTCTCTAGTGCACAGATGGAACAATTTCTTAGCAATAAATGTGACTATGAAAAATAACATATTTTTCAGGCTTTTTGCTAGTATGTTCATTCTGGTGAAACTGAGTATTAACGTTACTGAGCTTGGAGCTTAGCAACATTACTATGAGAAGGGGATTTTATCACACTGAACATTTGAATAAGCCATGTTGTTGGTGTTGCACATTCAAAAGCCAGATCAGCTGATTGGTAGCAAAAAGAAATTACCAGTCAGCTCATAGTGTGACACATTTTGTCCTTTCATTGTATTAGACATATTTTTTTCTTCCTGAGGATCTGTGTAAATGACATTTGGCCTTTATAAAAATATCTGATATTCCTAATAAGGAATAACGGTTGTGTGGTTTTTTTTTTTTTAAATTAGACAAATTAATATGCTGTTGGTACATAGAAACTTTTTGAGTCAGTTGGACAATGGACAAAGTCCTGGAGCTTCTGAGAAAACACCAGCTTTGTGCAAAACAGAACTGAGTTAGCACCAATTCTCAACTCCTGCTAAGAAGGAATTTGCTGCCACCTCATGGGTTTGTGAAGTATTTTTCTCCTACAAACTTAATATGAATGGTTCTTAAAACTAATCCTAGAAATGTCTTTTCCTTAATGTATAGATGATCCTGTGGACCCTCACCCATCCCTAGCCTGAATTTTTATTTTAATTTTTATTGCATTTTCAAAAAGACTTTGTCTTTTTTTTTTTTTCATTATTTAGCTGTCTCATTTGGTTCTTTAAATGTCAATACTCTTGTTAAACATTAATTCCTCAGAACACATAGCTATATTTTATTAATTGCATCTTATCTGTATTTTTGATTACCATATTCTTTATTAGTTATTTCAGGGAAATTCTTTAAAGGCCTTAAATTACTATTCCTAAAACTCCATTAACAAGCTGGATAACAGACATTTAACACTCTGCATGCTATTAATATCTGAAGGGATTTTGTTCAGTGTCTACTGAATATACTGGATATACCGATCTTGCTACATGCTGTGTAAAACTTTTTGCATCTTAGAAGCAAATACTCAAATAACAGTAGATTTCCTCACCTTTTAGCATCTCAGTCAGTGACATGTCCAGCTGGAACTGTAAGCCAGACAATCTGAGACTTAAAATACTGTGCTTCTTAAGTAAAAGAAAGGAAAGATCAACTACAGGCAGTATGCCTATAGTTGCCTAATTCTTGTATTTCCACATAGTTCTGCATACTTCTCAGGAAATTAAAATTAATTACATGGTGTTGTTTGGAACAGTTATGAGGAATAGTGGATGTGAATGGGGCAAACATTTTACATTATATGGTAATTTCTTGCATTAAAAAGTCACATGTTGCCTTAGAATAAAACCAGATACTTTGGACAATTTTCAGAAAAAGAGGTTCAAGAATAGTACATATGCCTCTAAGCAGCATATTCACCTCATAAGGGAAAGAAACCCTGCTTCTATCAGCATGCGCAATTGCTCATGAAAACTGAAACAGCTTCTGAAGAATAGACTAACTGTATTATCCAGTAGTTTCTTGGATCTATCTCTCACCTATAGCATAAGAAAGCTGGAAAGGAGTGCAGAACTGCTTCTCCTTTATTGTAGTTCACACTTTTCCTCTGCCTGGAGATTCCACAGAAGTTGAAATTGGGAACTGACTGAAATTAAACATCTTTTTCATTTCTGCAAAAATGGATTCTTCAGTGAGTCAGCAATTATGTTAGATTATTTTTGTTGAAAAGTTCTCAGATTTACTTTCAAACAGTCTATGACACAGACTTTTCTGCAAATCTGAAAGAAAATAGAGAAATTGGGTTTCAAATATTGAACTTCAGACAACCAGTAATTTCCTATGTGTAACTTTCACTTAAACTTCAGTGTTCCACTTTCTCCTGCAATGGCTCAATAGTACACATCTCATAAACATCGTTGGGTGAGAATTTTGACAAAATAATTCTAAAAGGGATATAAGCAAATAAGAACATGCAAACATTTGATTTTCCTACGTTAATAATTCCAACATGTGAGTGTTCCCTCTAGTGGCTGACTGGGATTTAGAAATGGAAGCTGGTGGTCCTTGCTTGGACCAATGTGAACCGAAGCAGTGGTTTGTTGTGAAATCTCTTCCAATTCCTAAAACATTATTCTTTGAGCCCAGGACTCCAGGCTGGATCCTGCTATTTTCAGTGAGGAGCATTTTAACTTTTTTCATGATGACAGCAGGCTGTACCTCTTGAGGACAATGGTATTGAGGAGCAGCTCTAGTTGCTATCTCTAGGACAAAGCTGCCAAATTCTGCCTGTGTTAGGTGTGCTTTTAAAGCATCCAGAGAGATGAAAGGATAGCGGACCTCACTCTAGTTTCAGAAATATATTATTTTGTCTGACACTGCTTCAGTGTTTTTCCTGCATGTCTTTACCTGGACATTCAAGCGCAGTAGGTGAATTGTTTGAATTCAACTGTTCAATTGTGTGAATTTCATGAATCAGTTTTCTTGGGGTATTTTAAAGTATGCTTGTCATGTGATAAGCCTGATGAATGCAATTACAAACCAGAATAAGACAACATATCTCAGTGTAACTCTCATTCCAACAGTCTTTCCTTTTGACCTTAAAGGAGTAATTATGCTTCCTGTTCTGAAGTGAGTTGTAGCTATTTACCACAAAGAAAAAATAACTTTTTGATTGTGACATAATTTATCCTTTGTCATTAAAAATTTCCTTATTAATACATGACCAAAGATAGAATTGCCTGAATAAACAATGAATAATTCTTCCCATATAACCTAGTTCCTTCTTTTTCTAGGCTTGTATAACTTGTGTTTTCAGATAGCATGCATTCAAGGGAGTTCTTGTATAGGGGGAAGTATACATGGCCATCCTTTTTAATAAGAAGCATTTATGATACTGAGCTATTTATACTGGGCATTGAACAAATTTCATTGCTGAGATTCTGTTCTCATCTACAAAGAAGAAAATGTGACAATGAATCTGCATAAGGCAAGCATATAGCCATTGGGGAGTGCTACATACTACTGGCGATGCCTAAGTGTTGCAGGTTATATTTCTGCATCTCTTTATTCCATGACTAGAGAATCAGTATGATGAGCTGGGTGAGTGCCTGTGCTAGATTCTATTCTATACATCTTTCTGAGGACAAAGTAGTGGCAGTACCCAACCTGCAGCACCAGTACTGAGTTTCTATGTTCTTACAATTATTTTGAGAGAGATAGAGGCCAAAAGTATCTTGGTTATCTCCTTGCTTTGGCAAATACATTCCATTTATTTCCATCCTCCTATTTTCTGTCAGTCATGCATTTGCTTTAGATTTTGAAATAAATTAATGTTTCTCTCCATAGAGCTCTAATAAAAGCAGTTACACCACCTATAATAATTCCTTACATAGAGGATTTGTCAGTTGAGGAATATGAAGAATGGAGGGTTTTTTCTTTGTAAACTTAGTACTAGTATAGGACTAGTATAAGGACTCTTCATGGGGTATAGAGACATGCACTCCTGCTGAGAGTTGGGTAGAAATCTTAGGCGCTCCATTGGGCTGAACATGCTGTTCCATTATAAGGAACTGCAGCAGCTTTCCTTAATCCTAAGATTTTACAATTCTTATCTGCTAATGGGAACCCAAAACAAGGAATTTTACTGTCATCCTGTGATCCTGATTTAATTTTGACATAAACCTGTAAATTTAGAAGTTGTTTTTGGTACCATCAGATGACACAGTGACTCAGCAGTTAAACTCCAGCATTTGCTGCAGCAGCACCTCCTGGGAGTTTCTAACAAGAACTAGGTTCTTATCAGTTTATAAATTAGTCATTTTGAATAAAGAGGAAGTAACCAGTTAAGTAGAGTAGGGAAGCATAGAAATACTTTCTATAATGAAAGAGATAATAACTAAAATGCCAGTAATGTTTCTTTTTTCTACTTCGTCTTGACTGTTGATTCAATCAAATTGTTCTAGAGTATAAGAAGAGTGGTTAGAGGCTTTGGATCTTAGAGGATGCTCTGCAAGCACCTTTAACACCAGACTACAGAATGTAGTCTGAAGGGTTCATCTCTAAAGGCTCAGGAGATTTTTCATTTGATGTTGAATGAGGGATTAGACAGAAAGAACAAAGAAATTACAGAAATTACTAAAAAGAAAAAAATTATTAAGCATTATTAACAGTGACCTGCATTTCTGCTGTTTGCTATTACTACTCTTCAGCTTCCCTTGATAGCTCACATGATATGAGGACTTTGGAGTAAAAGCATGAAGTACGGGAAAGGGAGATTTTTTTCTGAATGTTTTCCTTTAAAGCTTCTTCACAAGATTCTGTAAGCAGAAGGGCAGACTGAGCAGCATTTGTGTGTGGGTGGGGAGCAGGGTATCTAACCCGGGAATTTCAGGTGAAGCAATATAATGAAACTGTGGGAGTGCAGAGAAGGGTAGTGTGGGTGGAAAACTACTAAAACGGCATCATGAGAGTTGGTAACACACCTTCAGTTAGATTTTGTTATGTCTAATGTTAAGATGGGAACACGGCCTCAGCAGAGGTGAAGAGAACCCAAGTGGTCACAGATACATTTGTGGTACCCAGACTGGGCCTGGAGGGTCAGCAGAAGGGCTGCTGTTTGGTCTGGAGTTTGGTCCAAATTTTGCAAACCATCAGTGTGCATACAGGCCTGTTGCACATTATTGGCAAAACTCAGAAACAGCAGGCAAACTAGTGGGTAAACTAGTTATTGTAAAGCATTCAGAAACCAAACCTGCTAATCTCTGTGGTTACATACTTATGGCCTTTGGATTCACAAGATAAGTGTGAGTAATGTCAAAACATAAACGTTGATCCTTGTTTAAGGGAACAATAGGAGAACTTGAGCAGAGGGTTTCCTGAGTAGATACTTCTTGTGAGCATGCAGTAGTGACTCTAAAGTCATACAGAGTGCTGAATTCCCTGCTCATGGCAGGCTCTTGCACAGTGTATCCAGAAATTTTCTCATGTGCCAGATGTATCTCATAGGTACAAATTAGCACTGATCAAACTACACCTGATGCTTGCATGAACTTCTGAAATATTCAGTTGATCGCATTTTGAATTAGCTAAAAGGCATCTTAAAATTCTAAACAAAGGCAAAAAGGTCCTGAAAATTTTCTCTGGAAAAACATTTTGTATGGAAAATTTGAACATGTTCCCAAAAAACAAATGTATGCATAATAACTTTGGAAAGGACTGGCTTGAACTCAGAAAAATGGTTTAGAAATTTCTGTAAACAGTAATTTTACAGTCAGAAATGCAATTTTCATGTACCGTGAATATAATATTAATGAAGAAATGAGATTTGACATACAAAGTTTCTTTCCTTAAAGCTGAATCTGTCAGAATAACATCTAACTCAGACAAAAAATAATTTAAACATGCATTTAAACAACAGTTGAAATTAAAGTAAAACTCCAAACTGTTTTCAGAGCAGGGAATATGTTTTGTATTGGGTTTATTAACAATGAAATGCCACATGTTACCAGGCATCACAGCTATGGTTAAGTATGCTCACAATTGCATTGAAAATGCACAGATTTACTGGAACACTTTGAATGGACAAGGAGATAAATTATGCACATAATTTAAGATAATGTTAAAATATTTGTACACACTATTTTTTTTTTTTTTTCCTAAATGTAGTTGACTTTACAATGACAACATTCATCAGTTTAACTCTTTTCCATTTAATGTTTGGTGTTGAGTAGTACTGGTATTCATTAGTCTGAATGTGTATTTTATTTTTTATCATATGCAATGTTGAACACTGCTACTTTTCAGGGCCTCCTCACTAAAACTGTGATAGAAGAACAGCACTGTAGAAATTTATTTTTAAACAATATCCTGAAATTTCTGAATGAGTGACAGTAGCCAAAATATTTATGCTTTTTCATTGGTCACAGCATAAGATTTCTGTTTAATAAATGGGAAATGGGTTTTCTGTGAAAAAGAGGAAGTGACATTGGTTTATATAGCATGACCTTGTCTGAAGGGGGACACAATCCTATATAGAACTGAAGGAGAACATGCTCTGTGTCTGAAAAGCCAATACAGAAAATTCACAGCAAATCATGTGTCTGCAGCATTACTGAAGGTAACGTTTTTCAGAATATTTATTCAGCAAATAGAAAGCAGATGCTCCTGATTAAAATATGTTACTCATTAGGAAAAAAAAAGGAGAGAAACCTAACTTCACTGCAGCTAGCTGTGAGAACTAAGATATTTATGCATTTATACTATAGTGACGTCCCAAGATAATCTGAGCTGGCTGGGGGTCATTTTGTTGGACAAACAGGAAAATACCTTTCGTTGCCATAAAATGCCTCGTATCATAGTTCAGAAGATTAATGAGATGACAAAACATGAGTTTTAAGGGGAGTGTGACATTGGTAACCAGGGTGTTATCTGTTTTATGAATATGCCTTGAAATTCATTGTTATGTATTAAAACCTGCCTTTATTGTAGCATTGTTGTAGTTCACAAGGTGAGTGCTGAGTTGCTTAGAGAGAAGTCTGTCTTTTTGGCTGAGTCATATTCTTTGATGCACGCTGCCAAAAATCACTGTTGGAGCAGCGTGTGCAAGTGCAACACTCATCAGTTGTTGGTGCTGGCTGATGCTCCAGTGTGAGTCAGCTTCTCATCTGTGCTCCAGCTGTGCAGCTCCGGAGGTGCTGGAAGAGGACAAGGGAAGAGCAGCAGGAGAAGGTGGTCCATCCCACAGCTAGATTGTGGCAGCTGAGCTTTTCTGGCAGAAAGATTTTCAGCCATGTAAATCTCATTATGTGGACGTGAAAGCAATTTATTGGCCTTAATTGCAAGGTTGTTACTTTTTTTGTTGTTTTCGCTTTTGAATCTGGTGTAGGGTTTGAAAAACAATGTAGAAACTGTTGTAAACTAAACAGTTTCACAAGCGTGTGGACTTTTTCACACTTACTTTTCACCTCTCAATTGCAAGATGTAAATATAACGGCGTTGGACATAAAGTTGCAACTTCATTGCTTACTTTGGTCAGAAATTGTGGAATGGCACAGTGACAAGTCCGGAAGTTTAGTTTCTAATTAGAATCGCTGTCCTGGGTATAAGGCAGCACAAAAGCTCTTTGACAGGCGGTTAGAGTATTCTCAAGCCAAGGAAAATGGAGTTAGGTGAAAGAGAGAGAAAGAAAAATATGTCAGTATGCTCTTTAAAATTTCTGACACCGCGGAGGTAATCGTGTCCTGGTTTCTCCATCCGTTCTTTGGCTTTAAAGAAGAAAAAAACCAACACCTGGATGTCTTACTGGCATTCAAATTCTATGAATCTGATGGAAGCAAGAAGCCTGTGTGTGTGTTACAGTGTTTATAGAACTGAATGTCATACGAAAGTAGGTTTTTCAGTAATTTATAACAGAATACTAGAGTTACTCTCATAAATTTATTTTTTCTTTCAGCAATCACTTTCATTATATTTTCCAAGGCAGTTAACACATTTTCTTCGGTTAATTAGAATTATTAGAATTAATAGCAAGGTCTTGGCTTCCCAATTCCGAGATCATTATCTTTTCATGAGAGACGTGAGATTTAAAATAACAGTTTTATTATTTTGCTCATATATATATATATAAGCGCTTATTTTGGTCCACTTACCCTTGAAAGAAAATTTATTCTAAAATAGGGTGTATTTATATTTACTTACATTATGAAAGAGCAATAAAGCTATAAAAAATAAAATGCCTAATATTAGAATATGTTTATATGTACCGCATGAGTGCTCCCACTGACAGAAGGGGGAGCTACTCAAGAAGTAAAGCTCTATTAAGCATGAATAAAGGCATCAAAATCATGCCCTGAGAGGATGAAAAATACGCAGTGTCCTGTAAGTAATGGCTCTGTATATATGGAACAATCATTGTTCAGTTGTTCTATCAAAGTTTTTAGCAGCACAGAATGACAATACTGAAATCTCCCACATCTATATTTGGAACACACTTCCTCCTTTCAAATGTCACTACGTATTTTTAGATATAAAAAAAGGGGGATCTATATTCTTTCAACATATTGCTATGCTTCTTGTCCATTTCCTTCTGTTCAAATGAGTCTAGGAGTTTAGGAACAAGGGCTTGGCCTATGTAAAGGATAAGTCTATGTTGCATCCAAGGCCTTCTTGGCCTTCCCATAGAGGAGACAGCCATGGCTTTAGCAATGTGCACTGAGATTGTACTGTATGTGCTCGTTCTGCATGTGTGTACACTATGTGCGCTCTGTGTCCAGTGTCACCCCGTCTGTGGTGTAGACTTGAGTGCCTGGAGCATAACTACATATAGACAACATATGTGTCTTTGTGTACAATATACACATACATATCTACATATGTATGCAATGCTGGATGCTCAGCTCCCTACTGAAAGTAGATTTGAGTGAAAAGTATCACAAATCCTCTTTTTCTCTTTCAACTTACTCTCAGTGATTAGGAAATTCCTCTTCATGGCCTAAGAGTAAAGGAGGACTGTGTATTTATCTGTCCACTTGGTACGAGAAGATGTTATGGTAAAAATGGATACAAAAGAGCCAATTAAAAGAAAAAAAATATTTGCCATATCTGTAAGAAGCTCTTAATTTCATGGATTTAAATTCTAAAATGATGTGCTATTTTTTTTTTTTTTTCCCCTTACTCTAGACTAATTTCTTGTATCCTGACCACAATTTTTCTCAGTAGATTTTTCCATAAGATTGTCTCTGTGTCATGTCCAAATGACTCACAGGATCTTTGTTACCCTTTCCATCTAACTTCTGCTGTCTAACACAGAAAGTTTCTCAGTTTGCTCTACTTATCTGAGCACACGCTAAAAAATAGGATGTCAAGTTCTTATTGACTAAGACAGCATGATGATAAGGAAATAAAAGCAGAGGGTAAAAAGGTAAAAGACACAATATCTGGCACGGATATCTAGAAAAAAAAGTGTTTATTAAATGCAAAGCTGCTGCCCGATGGACAGGTAAAAATAGTTATGCAATAAACTATGAACATTTACAGAAGACAGGTTTATCTTACATATAGTAGATTTTAATGTTACCATTTTATTTTGGTTTCACTTTCCACTGTTTGCCTAGATATAAATGTGGATGAAGTCATAAGTGTCACTTGCATGTCATACTAATTTTTGACAATACATGAGGGTCTTTTTATTCTTTTATATACTTCTATTCTTTTGAATAGTTCTCAAAATTCTCAGAGTCTATTCAGTAGGTTCTGAACACACTGCACGTGCCTCCCTTATCACCAGCGGTTTTCAAAATATGATTGGACAGTGTGCTAGATGATAATCCCACCTAGGCTCCCTTTTCGATGAAACATTGGGCCTGATGATCTTCTGAGATCACTTCCATCTTTGGCTGATTGGAAATGTAGAAATCAATGCTGCTTTTTCAGCACAGTGGATACTCTAACCCAAATAAAATGACAATTTGCCGATTGGATATCCTCATCTGAGCTCTTGATAGTAATTTAAATAATCCATGCCAGTTTTGTTCTATCATGAACTTAAGGTCAACACCTATGAGGTAATTTTTTTTCTCAATCTGTCACTCTCACATCATTCTACCATTTTATAAATAGCTATCTTGTTCTTGCTTAAGTACTCCCATTATCTTCTTATTTACTTATTTATATTTAATTTTACTTACTTTGTTTATTTAATATATCCATAGTTCACATTTTAAGTTTGAAATTGACCCACTGTTATCTCCAGCTTGACTATCTGACCTATTTTTTCCTTCTAACCACAGTTATCGCTGCCACCTTTACATAGCCAAAAAAAAAAAATTCTTATTTTTCTGCTGAAAATAAGAGAAAATTCAGCTACTGACCTGTCAGAAATGACTAATTTTTCTCCCCTCTTAAATAAACCTGGTTTACTGCTATGATACTTTTCTGTCTTTTCAATTGCCTTACATGTTTCTGACACAGAATCAGAGAAGGTTGATAAAGATGGCTTTTTGTCATTTCTCCTGCCTTGATGTTGACCCATTCATTGGAACCCATTTTTTGCAATTGCAGATATTCACCTGTAGCAATCCTTTGACTTTTACTTTTCACATTCCCACTGTGTGAAGTTTTAGGAAAATGTGTATCTTAGCTCAAAAGATGTGAGGAATCCCCTGATGGAGGAAAAATCCCTTGCTGGAATGACTGACCCGACTTAATGTCTCTTGAAACAGACCTGAGGATATGGTCCCACGTTTGCAAAATTTCATTTTCAGAGTATTATGTTAACAAAAACTGAAACCAAAGTGAGATCACTAATCTAAGACATTTGAGATATGAAGTCTCAGGAGTAAAAAATTGTGTATGTTATTTTTTTTGCGTGTAGGCACTTGAACATCATGTGAGTGAGAATGACTCAGATCTGTCTCGAATTTCCTCAATTGAATGAAATACCATTGCATTTACCAGTAACAGGTGCCAGCCCCTTTTTGGTAAACCTAGCTTATTAATTTAATGTTGTTGGCATGTGATATTTTAAATTCTTGTCAGACAGCAAATGTAGTCTGAAGCTGACTAGCATTGTTTGGAAGTCTGCAGACCTTGATACTTTGAATGATTGAAAGTAAAATAAAATAGTTATATTAAAAACTTGGTAGGCAGCATTTAAAAAGCACATACTATTTCTAATAATGAAATATATTTGTCTAATGAAATTAAATATCCAGGAGCATTTCATGTTATAAACATAAACATAGGGTTCATAAATATATTTTATAGAAGATTTATAGTTAAATACTTATGTATATGTACTTCTATATAGAAAATAAATATAAATATGAAATAAATATAAACATAAATAGAAGTGATTTAGTGTGACAGATAATAATAAATGGATAACAGTAACATCTGAGTTTATGTCAGGACTTGTACACACTGCTTCTGAGAAGTGTCGTGTGGTCAGTGAAGGAACTTCCACCAGGGAAGCTTTTAAAATCTTACAGTATGAACATCCATAAGGAATGATATGGGTATCGTTTATCACAAAGTAGATCTGGGGAATAGATGAAAGGATTTCCTGATGGCCCTTCCAGATGTATTTTTCAGTGCTTTTGTAGGAGGAGGCCTCAGTGTTGTTTTTGATGTACGCTGAAGTGTTGGAAAATGAATTGATCTGAAGATATCTTTAGGAAAGAAATAAAAAAGGACTCAGTACATGCAAGAAAAACAGTAAAAGTCCAAAGAAAGTGCAAAGTAAAAAAGAATTTAAAGGCTTCTTTAAATCTTCAAATAGATTTTTAAAGTATGATTTTTTTTCTTTTTTTTTCTTTTTTTTTTTTTTTTAATTCCTAATAAACTGTCATCCTGCTTAGAATCTACTAGAGAAAATCTCGTAGTAATCACCAGATTTTGGAGCTTTGGCTCCTCAGTGTGTGGTTGGAAAAAATCAGCAGAGTAAAAGTAGCTGCTAAAGAAAGGATGTACTTCATGTGAATTCTAAATCTTGCTGGGAGCGTTACTCAATTTGGTGCTCTGTGAGTTCTACCAGATTCAGTTCTGCTGTTTTGTATTCCTGTACACTAATAATTCATGGGTCAAAATGATCCCTAAATTGGCTTCAATATATATCGATTATAAGGATTTTACTTTTTTTTTTTTTTTTGGTGTGGTTTGAATACAGTGACATTCCTTAAAACTGATATTACCCCATGGCAACAGCAGTTTCCTTTAAGAGGTGCTTACTGGAGCACCTCTATGTTTCAAACTTATTTCTATGCTTACTCCCAGAAGATTATTTTTCTCAAGCACAGCTTGCTATACCAGAAGTACTATCTTTCATTCATAAGGACAAATAGGCCTATCTCTTTGCATCAATATTCACACTTTGCATAAGCCCCTTAGAAGAAGATTTCCATTTTTAATGGTTTTAATTAGCATTTATGAAAAGCTGTGGTTTCACATGATAGAAAGTGACAGATTAAATTTGTTAAGTGGATAATAATAAAATGTGAGTTGATTTGTTTCACGGGAGTTTAAAAGGCTTTTGCTCAACGGGGCCTCCATGCTAATTCATTAAGCATGCTTTAGACCTTATGGAGATTTTTTTTTTTTTTTATTTAATTAACACAGATCAAACTCCCAGGAGATTTCGCGTCCTCAACAACTGTGTGTGATAGAGACAGTAATTTAAAACCTATCTTTAGGTCTTTGTGTTCATTTACTTGAAAAAGGGATTAAAAAATACTCTATGAAATCATTCTAACACTGTGGAGGCTAATGAAGTTCTTTAGTGCAAGAGCTGAACACCACATTTGAAAAGATTGGAAGGGCTGTGGCTAAGACCAGGCTTCAGAGAGACATTTTTTTCTTGGCTGCTGCAGCAGCCTCTAATCCCTGCTACCAAAGGGACATTTGTACATTTTTTCCACTGATGTTTTAATCTACGATGTGTAAGTAGACCCCAGAGTGGAGTCCTAAGACCTTGATCCCAGTGTCTCATGGTGGTTCATCCATGGGGTATAGGGTCAGACTTGCTCTCTGTCCCAAGGACTGGCTCAATTGTAGCCTGGTTATAACACATGGAATGAAGAACTTGTGGTTTTGGAAATTGTGGGTTGTAGATTTCAGTCTCGGCAGACTGAGGAAGTCCCCAGAATCTAGCTCTTGGAGCCCACTGTGACTATCTCTTAATTTAAGAAGTTACTGTTAGACACTTCTTCAAATTTCTCTTTATCACTTTCATTGAAGTCAGTGATTCCTAAGCACATTAGATGTACCTTGACAATGCCTCACAAATCAGTTCCTTTCTATTTGCTTTTAATAATGTCATGACTGTACTGAGATATCCTTCTCCTATGCATAAGGTCTATCTCAGAACGATTTGAAATTAGTATGAAAGAGAAATTTCTTTTTTTCCCCCTTGCCTGCAACCAAAAATTACAGAGAAAGTAATCACTGAGGAATACAACAGCAAAGAACATAATGCTGCAGAACGATATTCGGTAAATCTTATTAGAGTCATGGAAGGAGATCTTCAACGAGATGTGCAATGTCCTTTTGTTCTGTACATTAAATTCTTATTATTCAGAGGAAATATCACTGAATCCTATATGAACGTTGTGTCGTAATACATATAATATCAGAAAAGTATATTATTTTGAATCATGAGAGCAGTGAACTCTCTAGACAGTACTAAAGACTCTAATTATTTGGGAAGTTGGAAGACTATGTAAACATAGTTCATGTTAATAGCTGAAACTGTCAAAAAACCCTCTATATAAGATTCTGTACGGGACAAAACATGACAAAAATTATTTTGACTGCTATTTGCCTTTCCATTTTTATCTCAATTATATATGCCTTTTAAGGATGAGAAACTGTAAAGAAAGACCAATTACTCCCCCCCAGTGTCTGGATCTGGTAAGATATTCTGTGAGTCTCCTGTAAGAAAAGGCTAGGTCTTCTTAGGCCTGTGAGCAACTACATGTCATTTACACGCACAAAGAAGAACTCATGCTGATAGCTACTGATGCAGTACCCTGGAGGTATGCATCTATGTCTTTGTGTGATTAACTATAAACTCATTTCAGAGTTAGATATCTGGCTATTGGTCTGTAAATGGCATCTTGAATTATGGTAATTTGGATGTTCTTTTTGAGAGTGCAGTTTAGTATTTTCTTCATTTTTTGTGCAGAGAAGTTGGGAGATGGTGAAGGTTCTTGGGAGTAATATATCCCCTTCTTCAAAATACGCCATAGTTTGCAGAAGCAGGCAACACTAACCTTTTCCAGGAGAAAGGTCTGTATTATGTTTCCAGTCCATTTTTTTTGCCTCTGTGGATCAACTGCCTGGCAAGCTTTATATATCATAAGAATTCCTCTTTCTTGAGGCTCCTCATGGAGCATCTGTAATGTCCAAAAATGCTAGAGAGTGGAGGAATGGAACAGCTGTTTGGGAGAAAGCTTTTGGTAAGTGGGGCTGAAATTCATCCTATCTGATTTTCTTCAAACTACTGTTTAGTGTAAAGTTGTTTTCTAGACTTCTTTAAGAGAGAGAGAGAGGAGGGAAGTAGTAGAAAAACTCCATTCAATGTGAGTAATTTTATCCCCCGAAGTTTGAAAGCAGAGATGAAATGAATAATTTTTCTATTTCTCCATTAAGGAGCCTAGATGGCGAGCTTAGACCACACATGAACTTTCAGCAAGATGAATGAAGTCTGGAAAAAGATGAGAAGAATAAATCAAATCTGTAGAAGAGTATAATGACTGAGCTTATACAGTGTTGTGGTTTAACCCGGCAGGTAGCTAAGCACCAGTGTCATTTGCTCACTCTTCCCTTCTCAGTAGGAAGAGGGAAAGAAATGGAGAAAAAGACGGTGGAACTTGTGGGTTGAGATAAAACTACTTACTAAGGTAGAGAAAAGGAAAAGGATAAGAATTATGACAATATATATGTACATATATATGAACGTATATAACAATGCACAAGCAATTGCTCACCAGCCCCCAACCAATTCTCAGCCAGCCCCCTGAGCAGTGGAAAAGAATGAGATGGACTCCTGCCTCCTTCAAAATTTCTTCTGCGTGATGTCATATGGTATGGATGGCCCTTTGGCTATTTTAAGTCAGCTGTCCCAATTCTGTTGACTCTCAGCTTCTTGGACCCTTCGCTGCAAATGGCTTTGGCTCTGTACAGCACTGCTTAGCAGCAACTATAGATGCTGGTGTTTTATCAGTGGTGTTTTTCTCCGAGAACCAATAACATAGCATCACACCAGACACTGAGGAAAACAATTTAATCCCTGCTGAAACTGAGACATGCAGTCAAAAAGCTTTCCCTGATTTATGGCATAAGGACACTTGAGGAATGGAGAAAGAACATGTTTCACTAATGGGGACAGAACAAAGAAGAGAAGATAGGAATCTGGAGGGAAATATTTGTGAGTACAGCATAAGGCAAAAGTAAAAGCTGAGGTTTTTACCTTGTCAACCATAACTCTGGGGTATCAAAGGGGAGTTCCACTCCAGAGGAACCTCGGAGGACCTTAGGCAGTCTGCAGACAGGAAAGAATAGAAGAAAACATATGATCTGATATATTTGGTGATATTTCCCCTGCTTGAAGTCTGCAGAAGGGGAACCCCCAGAGAGCTTTAGTCAGCCCACCACGTGAACTTCGAGGAGGAAATGTTCTTTTAAATTGTCAAACACTTCTTGTGAGCAAGTTACATTCTGAGCACTCTGAACATTATTTCTGCTGTAGAAAAGTGAGAGAAATTTTGCACTGTATTGATTCAGATACTCCATACCAACTCTGTAAAAATTCTGCCCAGTCAATCACAGACTTCCTCATCTCTCAGTTTTGAATGTATTAGTATCTTTTTTATTAATTTGAGGCTACTAAATAGATAAAAATGAAGCTTTACACACAACTCAGGGAAACCTTAATTGTTTGGTAAGTTATTCTGAAAGCTTGTCAGTTATTATAAGACAAAATAAGCATGTAAAACATGACAGATACTGGCTACCAGAAGCTGATTCACTCCTACAGAGTTTGGGTGCTTGAGAATGATATCTGCTTTGCAGATGGGAGTACACAGACTGACAGTTCTTTAGGGACTTGAAGGAGAGACAGGAAGCCTGCAGTGCAACTGCGCTGTCACTGTGTGACTTCTGGTCTAGTGCCCTACCCACATATTACTGTTTGTTTGGCTTAATATGCTTCAGGCCTAAGTGAAGAAGTACTGAAGTAGTTCAGCTTTCCCTTTTCTTGAATCCATATTGCCTTTCACGAGGTGATGCATCTAATCAGTTTCATGTAGTAGGGGATGATGTGTACTGCTCCAGCTAGCTGAATTATAGAAGGACTAAACCAGGGATCATCTGATCTATGCTCAGAAAGGATGGCTACTTATTTTCAAGACATTTTCAAGAAGCTTTAAGATGTTCTTTGAATTATCTGACTAAGCAAAAGACTGAGGCAGCACACTGCTGTGCATGGAGGAAAATGCCCTGCATGATGGGACAGGGTAAGCAAAGCCAGAAATAACTGTTCTCACAAACTTTGCATGGTTGTTCTGCTCTCATCTCCTCAATGGCCTCCCCAAGCCCCCATCACTGATCCAACAAGAGACCAGAGCCTGGCCCATGCCGAGAAGGAGCACGGAGGGGCTAAAGCCCCTGTGTGGCTCAGCATACGCCCTCCTATCCCAGTCTGGCCTGACCACAGAATGGCAGCCTTGTATCAGCGCTGGGGTTGCTCTGAGCCAAACACATGCAGCAGCCTCCAAGGCACTGAAAACTTCCCCTCAGAGCTCACCTTGGCTTTGCCTGATGGCCCCTGTGCAACATGCTGGCAAAGGGACTGGGTCTGTAAGTGGAAAGGTGTGGAAATATTTTAAGACTAAGAAAATTCAGGCAGATTCCTGAGGGAGCGGTAACAAACCCTGGGTGAAATCTGCCACAAATGACAGCAATTGAGAACTTCTCATGGGGCTCGTGCTCAGCTCCTGCTGATACATACAGGTACCAGAAAGCTGCTTCAGTAGGGTTGATGAAGATTTTCCCTGACAGAGGGGAATCCCTTAGTTGCTCAAATGTTAAAGAAGAGAAAGCAAACAGCAGAAAGTTTTGAAGATATCTGACATTTTTTTTTTTTTCTACATCACTTTTGATTGCTCAATTTGGCTACAGAGGAAATTATTTTGAGAGGAACAAGATGAAAATTAGACACTTCATTTGCCTTCAACAAACAAACTCCCCACAAAACTTCCAAGATTTCTGTCATAATGAAACTGGAAAAGGCTCTCAGCAAACTTCTTAGCTAGCTCGCTTTTAAGACTATTTTTCCACTGTAAAATGATTCAGTGTTACAGTCACAGATAAGCAAGTAATGTTTTACTTGACTTCTGGAAACTGAAATAAGCAAGTAGAAAATGTCTGCCAACAAGAGCATCAGGCTTTGTTTCACTGTTTCTTACATCTCTTCTTCACAAATATTGGCTGAATTAGGCTTTTTGTTGTCAGAGCAATTCCCGGTAGCCCTGCTGACCTACCATGAAACCACTGGAGGTTGTGGAACCCCAGTCAGTGTGTACCATTGTTCCAAGAATGTGTGATAGCTACAGAGTAAAAGGTCACTCGGAGTACTTGCTTTGTTTTTCTCACTGGGGCAGGAACTGCTCATCTACACAGCACTGATTTTTTACCCGATGCCTTGAGAGTCAGAAGCATGCTGCTAGAGTGTTTCCAGTTGGAGACCCACTACCGCCTTTTAGAAATCCTTTTTGCATCTCTGAAAACAGTTTTTACTGTGACAGCTCTTACAGCTGGATGCGTTCTAAAAAGCTAAGAACCTAAAGCTCTCAAGCTCTGAAGCTTTAAGTTTTCACGCAGCACAGCAAAGCTTACAGCATTTTCAGAAAAGCCAAAGTTTTGCAAGATTAGTTCTAGCTCAGCTTACCTGCTTTAAGAGTCTAATATGACAGCTTTGTTTCCAGCTGCCTGTGTTTTGTTACAGAGGCCCTTCTGGGGAGGTAGGAAAGGCTTAAAATGGTATTTCTGATCATTCCAGATTTTACTCTCATTTTAGTTCTAAAGTTCCATTAAAGCTCAAATTAAGCAAGGCTCCTGCTGTCAGCCCAGCCAACTGTGAATGGGTCTGTGCAACTACTGCACATCCTTTGAAAGTATAGAATAGTGGAAAAAAAAAACTGCTAAGGATTCCCTTTTGATATATAAGAATTTTTACTGCAAAGATGTTCGTTTGTTTTAGGGCTTTAATTGCTTAAATATTTTCAGAGAAGAAAGCATACATGAGTCTTAATTGCTTCCTAAATTGGAAAGCTGCTGTATCTGAAGTAGAGAATTAAATTATTGTGCTCTTCTTGAGGACCTGTGTCTTGCTAATCTTCTAGATAAAATGAACTCTGGAGTGAAAGTCATTAATCATGACATCTTAATAACACACACTTCAAACGAAGGATCTAGCCTAACAGATTAAAGATACCGTCAAAGCAGAGCGTAGCGTGACATGCTGAGGACATCTAGTGGACAAAAAGTAAAATAATAAAAATACACAGCAGGAGCTTTGCCTGCTCCTTTAAGGCAAAACCAAAATCAGGATTCAGAATTTAGCAAGAGTTTCACCTATTCAAACCCCGAAGTACATGTTTCTGGACAAGATAATACTATTTTATTTTCGTAGATGAGACACTATTCATTTGTACTTGCCTTTAAATAATGCATTATTTTCATTTAATTTTGGATGTGGCAGTTTATTTTACGTTTCCATATACATTTCACACATAGTTGTATTTATTTACCAAATACATTATTTACATTCACTTCAAAACCCATTTCTTCAATAATGCAAGGGTAATACTTACCAAATCATACTTGCCAGCCAGTTTAATAATTCTGATGACCTTTGGGAAGATGTTAGAAGTGGTATATATAGGTATCTCAAATTTAACTTTTATTAATCACAGATTTGGAATTCCTTTTATACGATCTTATAAAATATCTTGGTTTTGGAACTGCATTGTCATATTAGAGAGCAAAGCAGTTACTTTGACTGCTCTCACCACAGTATCGATCACCAGCTTGAATTCTGAACCCTGTAATGAATAATCTGAACTCTCCAGAAGCTTAAATAAGACTGGTATAACTTCAGGCTGTTAAGTGATGCAGTCTGCAGGTTTTAGAAACTGCCTAGAAGCTGTTACCACAACCAAACTGCCCAGAGAGCTGCCATGTGTTGATGGAGGAGACAGATCATTTTGAAATAACACAAAATAATCTCTGTCAGCATTGATAAAGGAGGAATTAGGAAGTTCAAAATTCACTCCTCTGTTTCTGGTTTGCTTTGGTGTTGTGTTGGCATGCCTGCAGTTGCAGGTTATCCTTTCTGGTCGTGCCACCCTTAGTGACAACTTTGAGTCAAGGAGCAACCTGGATCAGGAGCTCACAATGTGGAAAGTTTAGGTTTACCCAGAAGGTCACAGTAAAGTGAGGTGGTTTGTTGTCAAACACAGAAATTGGGTTCGTGCATAGAAAATTACAATTATTTTAGACTTTTTTTCAGGGGTCTCCTATTACTGTTACTTGATAAATGTTGATAAAGATCTTTATACAGTATGACAAATGATTTAATAGTTATTCAGTCGTCAATATAATGTTTACAAAATAATATATTAAAAAATTACTGACTTGTCATTATGATTAGAGACAGAACAATTCTTCCCATCCATCTCACTTTACTTACATTCCCAGCTTACTTACAAGCAAATCCATGCAGTCATATAATTATATAAATGTAATATAATAAAAATAAAATAAAAAGATGCAGTCATGTAATACACCAGATCACCCCTTATGAAAGAGTATTTGGATGAGCTGCCAAAGTTACAGAGATCCACATTGTCCTGAGCAATGCTTCAGACTAGAAAGCATGAGAGGGCATGTGTTAAGATACAGTGCTAGCCTGTGGCTACATGAAGCAGTGTTGGAGACCTGCAAGGAAGTGGAGCACCACTGATACGTCTTGATTCACATTTCTGTTGGTGAAAGACAGTTACATTTTTGGGCCAAGAACAGCAGACTTTTAAAGAGGATAATGAGGTTGGATCTTTAAAGTAGCAGAGAAATTCAGCTTCTGTAACTACAACCTTAAGGAAGAGCTGGGTTACTTTGGGTCTGAAGCTTGAGAGAACCAGGAAACAGCTCATCCACGGAGATATGGTTTTACCTGCTTAACTAAGGATCACTGTGTTTTTCTCAGTGTGTCAAGAAATTTTTGGATAAAGGAAATGGTGCCATGGCCTTTTTTTTTTTTTTTTTTTAGTATAGAGTTTACAAGGTAGTTCTTCTGCATGGCAAATTCTACAATTACTGTTAAAGGCAAAAAGTCAGTCGTTAAACAGGAGTCGAATTTGCTGCCTTAGTTCCGTAAGCACTGTCTTTCTCCTCTTCAGATGAACACAGTGATAATTCTCTTTCCCACAGATTGGATTGAATATGCCAGGTTTATACCAGTCCTGAGTACTATTTTCCAAAGATTCATGAGAAAAAATGTGTGTTCAGGTACTGAGTTCTGCTGCAAGATCCATGAATAAAGAGACTCAATATTTGACTAAAATTTACAAGTATTGGAATCTGTGGGACTGTGATATATTGTTTCCTTATGGAATTTTCCTCAGAACTCTTCCATTATGCATACTGAATTTTATAAGGCAGATAGGAAGGTAAAGCTTCTTCTGAGGAAGAATCAGTAGTGAAAATCTTACAGTTATTTAAGTAAAACTTTAAGCTGAAAAAACTGTAAGATTTGCTAAAATTACACATGGATTTTCCAGCCCTGCTATTCTGTTTGTCAAACTTATTCCTAAAACTCCCCAGTGAAGTTTTTGAAACAATCTATTGAAATACATGCCTTATAAAGTTCTTACTGGTAGCAGACCTTAATCCTTTTTGTCAAATCTGCAACGAGTATGAAGAATAGCAGGTGTTATACTACCTGTAAAACCTTTCATGTATGACAACAATATCCCTCAATGTCCTCAAAATGATTTTTTTTACTTCTTTATTTTTATTTTTTTTTTAAGACAGAATAATCTTTTAACATTTCCTTGTAGGCCATATTTTCTAAATCTCTTACATTCTTGTTATCTTCTGAGTTATCTCCCAAAGCAGCAGTTATCTTTATAATACATGGTAGTGCTCAATAGCATACAAGGCACTGTAGGTTATATCTCTCCTATGCTGAACAACTCTTGTGTGTTGTAGATGATGGCCCTCCAAACACCTTCTGGAATGCCCTTTTTAATCCTGTCACATTCTTGACTTAAATTAGGTGTCTGATTTAGTGAAAGTCCAGAGTGTTTTCTTCAGTACTGTTCAATAGTTACTTATTATCCTGCTTTATTCATGCATTTAAAATTTCCTTTTTGAGTGCTTTGCTTAGCATTTGTTTAATTACATCACACTGATTTCAAGCTATGCCTTTCATTCATTAACATTGTTTAAAATTTAACTGCTATTAAATTGAGCATTTGCAGCTTATTCCAGTTTGAACTTCTCTGCAAATGTTACAAGTGCACCATCTTGTTGGTCATCTAAGGCATTGAGGGGTATACTGAATGTAGCCTTTAACAGATCTCTGCAGTCTGTTGCTTGATATCTTCTGACAGTTGGACAAATACTTTTTGGTAGCTGTCCTGTGAGATGTTTCTTTTTCTTGGGTGGCTACAAACTCAACTCATGATGTTTACCTATACCTACCCTGTATTTGTGATTTTACTAGTGATAATTACATTTCAAAAATTATCAGCAGTTAAGTATAGTGTACATTGAATATCTGACCAAATATCACAATTTATGAGTGCTGAAACAAAGGTGATACTGACATTTCAGTCTTTATTGCCTGCTGTTTTATTTTCTTCCTTGTTAAGGAACAGATGTATTTTTTCCTTGTCATCTTCCAATTTCTATAATGTTTCTCTTGTTGCACTTGGTACTTCTTGTTACTTGAAACTCATTTTCACTTTGATTTATTCTGGATTTCATTCCTTTTGAAACACCTACATCTATGCCTGTAGATTCTTGTTCCTGGTTTTGTACTTAAATTTTCTTTTTTTTCTGCTTTTTCATCTTTTCCTGGCCCTGAAAGAGCTTTTTGATGGAGCCATATTGGTCTCTTACTATGTTCCATATATTTTCTTTGCATCATGACAGTCTGCCATTCTATCTTTAATATAGTCCCTTTCAGTAACTGCAAACTCTCTTGCAATCCTTTTTTCCTTAGAATATCTTCCCAAGAGACCCTACCTTCCAGTTCCCTGAGTTTGATGAAGTCTGCTTTTTTGAACTCTATTGTCCTTATTCTGCTGCTCTCATTCCTCCCTTTCTTTAGATATGTGAACTCTATGGTTTTGTAATCACTTTCACCGAAATTACCTTCTATCTTCAGCTTCTCAACCAGATCCTCCCTATTAGTCAGAACCAGTCCTAAAACAGCTGTAGGCTTCTCAGAATCTTCTTCCATCTTCTTAAAAGAAAGTTGTCCCCAACACATCCTGAAAGCCTGCTGGACTTTCTACATTCTGACATCATTTTCTAGCATATATCTGTATATAATGCATGTCTGCCACTGTTAGGAGTGAGGGGGTCATCTTTGGGATGATTCTATTAGTTGCAAAGATGCTCAACTGAAAAACGAACAAAAAAGTCTCACCTCTGCTACATTCTTATGATGAGGTAATTCTATTAGGCCCCTATAATAACACTGCTTTTTTTTTCTTTCCTTTTTTTTTTTTTTCTTTGCAATTGTCTTCTTTGCATCTTCAACTCTTCTGGAAGCTCAGAGGAAGCACCTATATTTCTGATGCAACGTGTGGCATCTTCTTTTTCCTCAGGGCCTGTCTTTGATAAACAAAGTGTATTCATTTATCCCAGTTGTTAAAGGAAAAAGCATGGAAACATAGCCATTACACAGAAGTCAGAGAGAACTGGGACTGTTTCTGACTCAAATTCAATAACTATTTCTAGACAATCAGATGACTTTAGAAACTCCCTCTTTTTTTTTTTTTTTTCCATACAACTATCTATGATTTTTCAACTAAATAAAAACTTTAAACAAGTAAGAGACCTAAAAACTGGAAAATGAGTTTCCAAGAGTGAAGATTTCACATCTTTTGCAGGCAATTTGTTACAGTACTTGAACAGTAATTATTTTTTATGTTGGTGGAATGTCCACCATTTCAGTTTGCTCTCACTGACTCTTGACCTATGCCTGGACACAACTGAGAATGGTTTGGCTTCATCTTCTTTACTCTCCTAGCAGGTATACATGGAGAAGACCCCCCTGAGATTTCTCTTCTCTAAGGTGAACAATCCTGCTCTCCAAGCCTCTCTATAGAGCTCACTTTCTCCAAGCTTTTCAGCATCTTCGTAGTCCTTAGTCAAACTCATTTCAATACATTCATGTCCCTCTTGCACTGAAGAGTCCAGAGCTGGACCCAATACACAGCTGTGGCCTGCCCAGAACTGAGCAGAGAAGGGTCGGATCCTCTACTTGCAGGTGATGTGATGATTTTCCTGGTGCAGCTCAGGAGAGGCTTCTTTGATGTGGAGACTCATTGTTCACTCATTATTGTCCATCAGGACATCCAGGACCTTCCCAAAGCTCCTTCTCTACCAGTTTGTCCCCCATTCTGTACTAGCACATGCAATTGTTTCTCTCTAGGGGCATTTCTCTTCGTTCATCTTGAGATACTTGTTGGCCCATTTCTCCAGGATGCCAAATTTCTTCTGAAAGGCAGCACAATCATCGGCTGTATCAATCACTTTTGCCAGTTTTGTATCTTCTGCAAACATGCTGAGGGTACACTCTTCCCCTCATCGAGGTCTTTAATGAAGATATTAAATCAAATTGGACTTAATTTTAACCCTAGGGGACTGCGCTAATAAGTAGCCTCCAGCTGGAATTTGTGTCACTTATATTTCTGCTGAAATTATGCCAGCCTTTGAATCCAGTAGATCAGCCAGATCTTAGTTCACCTTACTGAGCACTTGCCTATCCTGAACACCATTTTGTCTTTGAAGATGTTTTGACGAATAGTTTTGAAATTCTTAATAACGTTGAGATAGTCATTCTCTATTCTCTGCTTGTTCACTGGGACAGTCATACCACTAGAGAAGTTTATCAGGCACCATTTCCTCTATGCAAATTCACTCTGATTTCTCCCAGTCACCTTCCTAAGCTTCTTTGTAAATGGCTTCCAGACGGAATTGCTCTGTAGCTTTCACAGGGATCAAGGTGAGGCTGGCTGGACTGTTTTACCCTGGACCATGGTGTTCAACGTTTTGTCTTGCCTGGGCTGCATTGAATGAAGAGGAATTGTCTTGGGTTGCATACAAAATGTACAATATATTTAATGTATATAGTATATGTATATCCTTTTAAATATGTATACTTATTAAAACATTAAAAAGAAGAGAGTAACAAAAGCATAAAAATACAGGGATATTACCACCAGTTTGGTTTGATGGAAGTGACTGTAATTTTCACTGAGCTCTCAAGGTGTTCATTAGAGATTTTTGGTGAAATTTTACTCTTCCTGTGCTTCATCCTTGAAAGTGGTTGCTCACAAATGTGTATACTGCCAAAAATCAAAGACATAAGGTGTGATTGTGAGGTGAGAGATAATCAAGAGATATTTCTCTGTGGTAAGATAGGTGTAGTGGCGTAGTAAAGAGACATGATCAAATTTTTGAGTTTAATATCTGATTGCAGCTTTATACATTCAGTTTGAAAATGTGCAGGTAATATAGTCATGTTGACTGAAAATGAAGTTGCAAATATACAAAAAAATTGATATTTTCAGCACTCTTGAAACCTTTTCTCAAATTCCTTTCTCAACACAGAAAGCATGGCTGTATATTTTTTGCTGTTCATAGGACTGTCTTTAGCCAATATAACAAAATGCAGAGAATTATTTACCATTACTTGAGTTAGCACTGCACTGCACCTGCCCTGGGTTCAGCTGAAACAGCATTGACAGCACATAGATGTTTGGCTGTTGCTGAGCTATGGGTGTGCACCTGGGGCCAGGCCAGGTGGCTTGGTGGGAAACACCACTGCTATGATGGTGTGGGGCAGGGACTGGGCTGCATGACAAGTAGGACATGCCTGCCCTGGATCCTCTTGTTTGCCCTTCTTGAAGGTGGTAATGATATTTGATTTCTTACGGGAAAGATAATTAAGTGTGGCTTAGCAATGGCATCTCAGTAAGTCACATGTACATATGTCCATTTTTTCACATTTCCTGTGCTCCAGAAGAAGTGCTGTAACGGGAGTTGTCAGTGTTATGGGGTGACTAGTCTAATGATATACAGATCATTTTCCTCCCAGTGGGGTGTGTGTTCACAAAACTGCCTTTTTTCTGACTGAAGTTCACTTTAATTTTAGCTATATTATTTATTTCAGTCTTTATTTTAAGAGTCAAACAACAGAAAGTGCCATAAGATCCAACCCAATGACCTTTCTTTTTCTCATAAAAATGTATGTCCACTCAAAATCAAGCACATAAATCACATCTTTCAACAAAACATGTTCACTAATAGAAAGGTAGAAGTCATATTAGAATATGAAATTATCTTTTGAGGAACGCAGAAGAAAAACATTAACTGGACTGCGTAAAAATAGAATAAAGGATTGTTTTTCATGTAGACCTACAGAACAAAGCTTATTAGCAAGAGAGGAATAGGTGATCTTTCACTAATATATATATGTAAGAGATTTAAAAATAGTTTACAGCATTAAAAACGTTATTCAACCTGCTTATGTGGAGTATGAAGAATAAACCTGATGTTTACAGGTTTGTTCCTCTTAGAACATGATGTTGAAAGTTTTCTTGTGAATTTAAAGTCATCTGCATGTGAAAAACTTATGCCAAGGATAATGCAAAGTTGGCTGAAAACTGATCAGCAATTTGCAGATCAAGAAATCAAAATAAAGATGCAAAAAAAAATCTTATAGGCTGGAAAAACATATCCTAGGTCCAGGAATTTTCTTGTTTTGTAGAATACGCAGTAGCAACTGGGAATGTTTGACTGACCATGGCTACATTTCCTCCAGATAATCATAGACTTGTTTAGATTGGAAAAGAACCTGAAGATCATCAAATTCAACTGTCAACATGATCTGTAGAATCTTATCACTAAATCATGTTCCTTAGTGTTACATCCACACATCCCTTAAATATCGCTAAAGAAGGGGACTCCACCACTTCCCTGTGTAGCTTTTTGCAATGTTTGCACGCAGTGACTCTGGAAAATACACATATATACATACATATATGTACATATATACACAGTATAATACTAAACAAATGAGTGAAATACTTCCTCAGCTTCAGTTCTCCCACCTGCTTCTGCAGATTCATAGATATCTTTGGGTGCTACAAATACAGGACAAGCTGTTTCTGTGGCATTGCAATCTTTTCCATCATTCCCAGAGCTTGAGCACTTCAAGATTGTACTTCAGACTTTGGGAAGAAGAGTTAGCTGGGATGAGAGAACTAGAAATGGGATTTATAACAGAATTCCTTCAAAAGAGTTGGATGTCTTTTTAGGTGCCCATATAAAGTGTTCAAGTTGACATTTATATGTTGACATTCCCCAGAGTAGAGAGTTTGCTCAAGCGTAGCATGGTACCTGCCATACATAGGCAACATGGAAGGCACAGGAACACAGGGGTGCATTTTACTGGGTGAGGAATTTCCCATCTTGCAGCTATTCCTGGGCTCATGAATTAGAACACTGAGCTTTTCTCTCCTTAGAGGGCATGTTTTAGTACATTCTCTCTAAGGAGTCCCTTTCTGCCCCCTGTCCTCACTAAACACGACTGAGAGAGGGTAAAATGCTGACTTCATTACTTGGACCAAAACCAATGGGAGTAGAACTGGGTTCTCTGTGGCTTTAGGTAGGTTTAGATATAAAAATGTGTATTTTGTACACAAACAGCAGAACATATAAAAATGCATTGATTCAAAACAAAATACTGGTAGTAACTTTATAATTTTTATTAGTTATCTGTCTGATAAAAACACACTTGATTGTAATGCAAATATGCCATTCCATACAGCGTTTTTTACCAGGTGTATGCCTTATGCATTAAAAGATAATGCCCTTACAAGTACCCTCTAACAATTTGCATACACTGAGCCCACTGTAGAGCAAAAAAAATATGACTTGCATAATGAATTACACACACACACACACACAAAGGAAGTTATGCAAAATAAACACAGCAACTAGCTGAATGCTAATTACCTATAAGCAAAATCTGGAGATACTCAGTATGCAGAACCAATCAGTTATTGCAGTGAACACCTATAACTAATTTCCTCCAGGAAGAATATTTTCCATTAGCTTTAGTGAATTTATACCATTATAGAAAGGTTGTAGCTAAATAAATATTATTTTAGTTTAATTGGATTAAAAATTAGAAATGCAAATTGTGGTGCACCAGGTCTCTAAGTCCTTGTCTCCCTTTTTATGGTAATACCCTTCTAATGGTTTAAGCCTATGAAGAAAAAACACTGAAGATTTTAACTAGCAGCTTTGCAGGGGGGCAGAAAGGAGCAAAGAAGATTTAGTGGTGAAAAGAGCAAATAAATAGGTGCTCCAAGATTAAAAAGAGGGTAGAAGTGCATGCTGAGCTGTTGAAAGACCTCTCTGTGTTTAAAGAAAAATATTGTTTGGTTCTTTCACCAGTGCATGATCAAAATAAGAGGTACAAATTAGTTCATGGCTGCTGAAGCTACAAAACATCATGCAGAGAGCTGTCTTTGGGAACGTTTTAATGAGGAGAAGAGGTCATCAGACTGTGACATTGCTTTTCAGAATTCTTCAAGAACAACACAGACTTCCTGTTCCAAATGTGGTAAAGAATAAAACAACCTTAGTAGTAATCGTACAACTTTTGAACCGTGTTCCTTGGAAATACTGTACCGTGCTCATTTTGTAGCTTTAGTTAGCTATCTCAAAGGAACTCTTCCATATTTTCCATGTGCCCTTATTTCAAAAGTACAGTGAAATGGTAGAGCTTCAACAAGGATTATATTTATAAAATAAAGTTTTATTCAGTCTTCTAAAGAGATTTTAATGTTTTCATTGCTCTAGGTGAAATGGTACACTGTGGCTCTGTTCATTAACATTTAGCATCAGTGCAAAAATCAAGGATTACCACATACAGTTTGAAAGGACATTCAAAATGACTTTGAAATTAAATTCACTATAATCTTAGTTTTGCAGGATTTCAAACGTGATTTTAAAATGCATAAGTTAATTAATGGCATTCCAGGTCAAATATCTCTAGCCCAATAGCATATAGAATGCCATCATTTGTGCTATACCATATCTGCTGACAAGGATTGAAGAATTCCACTGTAAATATAATAAATAAGATGTATAGTACATGTAATTGTTTGAGAAAAGGTTCCTTGAGGATATTTACAGATACAATTAGCAAAGAGAGGACACCAGTAAGTCAAATAATTATTCTAAGTTCAAGACATCATTAACAGAGACCTGAAAACCAGAATAGTTTCAGGATTGTTAATAATTGTAAAAATGCCAATATATAACAGTTGGCAGCAGCTGAAAAACAATGGCTCCTGTGAAAGCTATAGTTATCAAAATCTTAATTTTTAGGCTTATTTTTCAAAGGTTTCCAACATTAAGAAAGAACATGAACATATGTCAGATAAGTTCATGAATCGAGTTCTATAGTTAATAATTTGGCTCTAATTTGAATTAGTTACCAAATAGTTAATATAGAAAAAGCTGTGTGAAAAAAAACAACGCCCTTTTTCTTTCTAGAAGAGTTGTAATAAAATATCAGTTGGAAAAGCGTCAGCAACAATGATACAAAAATGGTACAGATAGACTGCCTTTCCTGACATAGAAATTCTATTATAATCATTTCATTTCATATTCTTTTAAATTATAATCACTATGTTAAGAAAAGAAAGGATAATATAAGCCATTCTGTATGCTACCTGTCTCTTTCTTTTCCTTAAATAAAGGGAGAAAATGAATTTGGTAACTCTCTTCTGTAATGAGAAAGGAAATCTCTGTCATTGTGGTTTCACTCAGCTTTTTTTCAGGTGTAAATAAGCGCTGGTATCTGTCCACCATATAAAATATGTAATTGTTATCTTGCAGCTCTACAAAAGAATCAGATGTATTTACTAACAAATCCAAGCTCTCATTGACAAATATGTCTTAGTAATACAAATTCTTATGCCATTAATCTTCTAGTTTTAAATATTAATAATTGCCAGATCATGGCACCCTGGAACAGTCTCCCATTTTACATAAGCGTTTATGTTGATTTTATATTCTTTTTTATAGTTTCCATTTCTCATATGAGGAACAAAAATGGCATTTGGAGATATTTCTATTGCTTGTTTCACATCTAAAAAAATCCCAAAGTAAATTTTTCCCACAAAGGCTAATAAGTTTGTTAGTTTTCAGTTTAAACCTTTAATCCTGTTTGAATGGATTGATGTCTTTTTCCTTGATTTACCAGATTTTTCTGTCAGTGATTAGGGCCTGGGAGTTTGGGCTAATCTGAGATTTCTCCTGTTCTTGTATTGTCATTCCAGTGCCCATTATTCTTCTCTCTCTCTTTTTTTTTTTTTTCCTTTCCAAGAATACCACTGTATTCTATTCAGTGACCATTGCTCACTGAAAGAAGGTGTCTTAGATAGCCAATTAGCTGTTATGCATAGAGTTTTTAGCCAGCATGGTAGCAGTATTTGTTACAGGACTGTAAGCAAAGCATTGAAAAGTAAATGTTAAAAAAGAGAGAGGAAGGAAAAGGAGATTCTGAAATTCCGAATTTTGCTTTCAATTATCCCAAACTGCATTTACAGACAGTAATGACAAGTGTAAGTTTTGCGAATCAACATGATAGGAGAAAGGAATCTTTGATTCAGTGGATAAGCTGTGATGTAGAAATCCTGGAGCAGATTTACTAGTAAGTATGCTTTTATAATTAGAGTATCAATGAATCTCCATTTAATGCTGAAGTGTTGTAGAGTCCTTTGGTAGCAAATGTGGGCAGCTCTTGGGAAACTTTTATGTAACCGTCATAAAAGAAGACACTACACAGTATTTCTGAATTAAATGTCATTAAATCCAGTGAATAACTTTACTGACTACAAGAGATCTGTAGTGACATACAGAAAACAAGAAAGTGTTCTTGGTACATAAAAATGTAATTTTTGAAACAAACAAATACCATTATAGACAATCACAAAGTAAATGGATATAATTTAAGAAAAAAATAAATTTCTGCATTTACTCTAATCAGAGTTTGATAACAGTATTCCATCCAAATCTCTTTTGGATAAGGAAAATAAAGAGAATAACAACATCCACAAGCATTATTATTATTATTATTAATTTTCTTTTGTAATCAACATCAGATGCTATTCTCCATTAAATGGGAAAAGATATCCTTAAAGAATGATATGTAAATAAAATCTTTGTGAGATTATATACATGCCATTTTATGTGAGTGTAACTAACAAGCTTTTTTATTCACTGAGTATTTGCATTGCTGTCAGTATTTTCCATCAATTTTCATGCAAATATTTTATCTCCTTAATTGAAACTTTTTCAAACTACAACCTGTTTTCTCTGTCTTCAAAATTTGATACACTTTCATTTGGCAAGAGACATAGGATGTGCTTACCTAAGCATTTTGTTTAAAATTACTTCTATGAAGACTTCACTCTGTACATCTTTTGGTGCTAAAGCGAATATCTGCCAATAGCAAAATAGTGCTGGGAGATGTATACCCCTCGAATTGTATTGCTCCATAAAATTAACTCAGTGAAAGCAAGCATTTCCAGTTTACTACTGAAGAGTGCTTAACAAGCAGATGTGTACGTCTATGTACATTACCAAGCACTGTGTAAAATAAGATGTGTTACTATGCCATGTGTACATTAGGATCTTGTCAGGACTTACGAAAGTTGTTTATGAATGTAAGTGACGGATACAGGACAATCTTGGTGTTATATAGGAAATGTTAAGTTCATCTTTATGTTAAGAAATATGAGTGGTACCACAGGGAATTGGGAAACTTTCCCACTGCTGTTATTTTTTGGATAAAAGATAAGATTGTTTCCTTGTAAACCCTGCAGATTGCAAGGCAGTTTTAGCAGGAGAGGTAATGTTAAGTGCTGTACCCAAAATAAACTCCAGGTGAATTGGTTAGATTCTTCTATTGCAACAGACTATGTTAGTGGGGTTTCTCACTTCCTAACCTACCCAGTGCTGCTTTCTAACAGCTTGTGTTGTATTAGCATTGGTAATAACGACTGCAATATCCAGAAAGCATATATTTAAGTAATTTATCCATATACCTTACTTTGGATAGTTGTATGTGCAACAGTCTTAGGAAGTGTTTTGCATAGAAACGGTAAAGATAATTTCTAAGATGCATTTCCATAAAGAATCCATTGCTGATAGATTCCATGGGATGGGTGAATGCAGTAGATTCTAAATTACAGAATTTTGTGAAAAATAGTTCTGGTTAACACAGAGTTAATCTTAAGACCTCAGTCACTGGAAATTCTTCTCTTGATGCCTCAATATTTATTTATGATACAACAGTTTGTGTAATCAAACATTTAATTATGCCCAAGGTTTCTAGAGCATCCAAGCAGGAGCACTGACCTTCTCTCCCCTCAGCAGAGAGCAGCTGGCATTCACTCCTCTTTGCAGAATAATTCTGCTTGTCCTCAGGGCCCTCTGTGCATCCCTTCCATGCAGCCCTGCTGGTTCACGCTCAAAGACTGAAAGGTGAAAGAGGAGAAAAATCTTTCAGAAATCTAATAGAAGCAACCTAATAGACAGCCAAAGTGCAATGAGGCAAGGGCAGCACAGAGCTTGAAAGGGCCATGGTTCATGAAGGTAAATGGCCTTCTACTCTGTCGTAAGTTCCAGTAATTTAGGAGGCCAAGCTTCCATTTTGTGGCAGTTATGGGAAAATAAACCGTATCCCAGAAGAACAAGAAGGAAACTATGCAAGTAGAAAGAATCAGCCTGTTACCCTTGCTAGTCCAGCATGGAAATAATATTACTCTGGGAGAATAATAAGAGAGAAGAGAGAGAACCAGAGGGAAGGGAAGTAGCAAAACATGTAAAGAATGTACCAGATCCTCATAACTGATAATATTAGCCCAATGCTGACAATTTCATACTCAAGTTGGTAGCTTAAACATAGTAACCATGCATCAGTGGCAGCATTTATTAAAGTCTCGTCATTAAGATTTAAAATCCTGGTCTTTGTAATCATTGAACGGGCTATAACTACCTATAGGCAGAAAGCTTGATCCTCTTCTCCATACCCTTGATTCTCAGTCCACGGCTGATTGCTGCTTGGTTGCAAGGGAAGTGCTAACTGTGGCCACACACAGACCACGTCAACATTATCCAGTGTGAGGAAGTGGCATTTGTTTATATACCTTTCCAATCTACTGCAAGAAACTTGTCCAATCTATATTCAGACATTTTTCTGCTTCTCTTTTTCTTGAATTTGCAGACACATATCCTATTCTAAAACTGTCATGTGTGCCCTGCATGTAAACCCTTTTTCGCTGGCTGAGCTTTGAATATGAGTAATGAGAAACTGTGTAGTAGCCACAGCCCCCCAGTCTTTTCAGCTATCTAGGGAGACACTTCTCTATTCACATGCCACGACTCTTCAGAGTTGAGAAGGCAAAAATGAAGCTTGTGTAACTAGAAGAAGGTAAAAACATCAAGTTTTTTTTCCCTCTGAAATGATTTGTGGTATTCACAAAATGGTATTTATGATTTTGTCCAGGTTAAAGTTTGACACTTTTTGCAGATGCTGTAACTTTTTAGTAAGGAAGCTGCAAAATTGCATATATCATTTTTACAGTGTCATAGATCAGAGTAGAATTATGAGAGATCAAGTGTCCTGAGACGTGAGCCCTGCAGAACTATGTACAGCATTCACTACACAATGTAACTCGGCACTGAGATTATCCATGCATCTCCTTCATTATACCAGCACCCACCAAGAGGGAAAAGAGATCTAAGGTAAGCAAGAAAGATGTCACAAATAAATACATTTGTTGGACTAGGACACCTTCAAAACTTGATTCTATGCTGAGTGCCTGAAGTTGTAATATTAGTACACAAATTATTCTGAAATGTATAGGTGGAAATTGGGCTGCTCTAAAACTTTTCAAAAATATCTCTACTCCAGTGAACCTGGCAGCAACAGATATTGCAGAGGCTGTCTAAAATTTTTAACTGTGCAATTGTTTCTGAATTAATAACTGTGTTGAAATGCTCTCATTCTTGGACATGGTCCCAGACTAATTTCTATGTGCAAGTGAAAATTTCCTTAGAAACAGCGCTATGGTTCTGAGGGTGAGAATATGGAACAAATACATTAAGTCAATGTTAAAACCTCTTGTAGGGCTCTACCTGAAAATCAGTTATGCTGCCATGATGTGGAGGTGGTACTTTACATTTGCCCAGCAGGCTATATAAGATCAGAAAGCTCTCGTATGAATAATAATAATAACAACAAACAAATCCAGATCGGTAGTTTGAATAGTTTTAGATTGTACATTACCTCTTGAACATTAGAGGTTTGTTAAACTGTAACAACAAACCCCCTGTTTCCCTTTGAGCATTGCTCCATCATATAGTTGCAGAGACTAAGGAACAGTTTTTGTGCAGCTGATCTTTTGCCTTCTGGAGGTCACAAAAACAAGATCAAAGAGATGCTCCAGCTTCATTTCTAGGACTCCCCTTGGTACAGAGACAGGGAAACAGAGGAGAACTCAGAAGCAGGAAAGTCAGCTATCGAAAAGTTGGAAAGCATCAGGAACTTAAAACTGGCCAGCAGGTAGTCACACTGTGTAGTTCAGGCTGTCTGCTGGAGGAATTTTTATGTTCTTCATCTTGTTTAATATGTAGTAACTGTGCTTCTATTAGCTGTTCTGCTGCACACCTTATTATAGATTTCTCAGCAAAAATGTAAGAACGACAGGGTTCTGCTTTGCTCTCAATAGTTGTGGTAGGCTGCCATCAGGCTACCCTGTGGTCCAGAGCTATGACCTATTATTTTCTCCTATGCAAAGATCACTCAGTATATCAGAGTTAAGGCCTCTTTGGGACACCAGGGCATAATAGTTCATGTAATTGGCCATTTACCTTTTTACTCATATTGAAAAAATCTATTAAAAAATTAAACCTAAGTTATGGCATTCTTTTTTGGTCTGTTTTTATTTTGTTTCTCATGAAATAACATGATTTGTTATATAGTTATTGAACTCAATGGATTCATAAGAGTTTTAAGAATATTTTTATTAAGGAGAGGCTGTCAAACTTACCTGATCTGAACTGCATTCTGAACCAGATGCAAATTATTTTTATTAGAGGGCCCAGGAAATCCCAGTTTCATCCAAATCCCATTCATCCAAAACTGTCACTTGAACACAGATCATGGAGAATGCTGTGTTGCATTGCAGAGGACACTAGGGCCCGTATTGAGTAGACAGCCAGGACTGCAGGAGGCCAGGTGAGGGTGAAGGAACAGCCAGTCCCCATGGTGCTGTGGCACCCACACCAACTTCTGGATGAAAGTGAGAACTCTGAAGAGTGCCACGTGTTTCATCAGATGTTCCTGTGCTAGTGCACCACTGTGCTTTCAGTGCTGTGGTGTCCATTGGGTGTCTGTGAGAGGACTGGGCAGGTGGTGTATGTTTGGCTCAGACTGGGAAGCTGCCAGAGGGATCCAGAATTGGTGTTTCTGACAATGTTGCTAGTTCTGAATAGGAAGATGTGTGTGGAATACAAGCTAAGATTGACTACCCTGTGAGATAAGCTCCTCACCTCTTGAAGGCTGAACTGCACAGTGGAGTGGGTGGTTCATTGTGCTCCCTGGCAGCCCTCACACAGGAGAGTGGCCATTGAATCAGATCTTCTGGTTTTGGCTCCTTGTGTTAGGAACCTAAACCTCAGTGTATAAACAGATCCCTCCCAAGCTAGTAAGAAACTTTAAAAATCAAACCACACATTCAATGTCAATATTCAGTGTAACAACTTACAACAACAACATGCTTAAAGAGATTCTTATAGATCATATTCAGATTCCCTTATGCTTTCATTAACGAAATTGACAGTACTAATGAGCATTTTAATATATTGTTTGGGCATGCACTATCTATCTTCATTTCCACACTGAGTACTCTAAGGTTGAACATTCCTCAGCTGTGCTGCTGTTGTGTGAGATATCAACAAGTGATTCATGAAATGATTACAAAAATCTCAAACAAAATTTACACATATATTTCCATATATGCAGATAAAAAAAGAAGAAAATATAGGGAAAAAAAACCCACACACAAAAGAATGTTGCAGATTTAGCATGATTTTATGGCATCAAATTAGAGATTAAATGGCCTTTGTTTTAAAAATGTAGAAAATACATTTTTTTTTGATAGTACAGAAAATGAATTAATATAAAGGACTGAGGGATGAACACTCTGAGGAAGTAAAATTCCTGAGAGGTTCTGAACACTGGCAAGAATTCATGGCCCCCAGAGATGATGCTCCTTTAATTATATCAGTTACAGCTAGAGTTTCTGATACCTCTGGTAGCTGCCATCCTGCTAAATATTCCTTAAGACAAGATCTTGGGATTTTCTGTTTTATTTCCTATTTCTTTTTTCTTTCCAGAAAAGCCATTATCTTTGAGAGGAAAGACAGAACTGAGGCATTTACTACTTTTATAATGAGAAAATTAAATTTATACTCCTTGTTTTATCTGGGAATATTCATGAAAATTCATCTAACACGAACAGAACTTGATTTCATGAGATTGGCATACTAAAACAGAGCTCCCAATGTTTCCATTGACTCTATATGAGACTTTGGTCACTCTGTTCATCCCCAAAGCTTTGCTGTCTCTGCCTATCAATAGGTGAAGAAGGAAACATCACTATTCCTTCCTCCTAGGGGCAGAGTGAAGTTTAAATATACTAATGTAAGGTAGGAATAAGGGTGACTGCATGAGCCAAATGCCGATAAAAACCTGACATCTAAAGAAATACCAAAAAAAAAGAGAGAAAATACAGGGAAAAAATAAACATTGATGGGATCTAATTTGCTCTGCTGATAGAAAAATATATTTTGATATGGAATAATGTGAGTGGATTTTTTTTTTCTTTCTACTATCTTTGCTCCAAATTTGGCCTATGTCATCATTATCTAAAACTATTCTTATTCTAGCCAATACTTTGGGATGAGTACCTGTATTCTTGTTTGTGGCTGAAACCATGGTGGTAACTATTTATGACACAAGACAAGAAGAACTTTTATTTTTAAATTCTCTGTGCTTTAGTGAGTTCTGTACAACAGTTTTTTTCTTTTCTTTGAAAACTATGTCAAGACCAATTTTCTACTAGTTTGTGCTCCTTTTATGGCACAGAGAATGTAGAAGCTGTGTTGCTTACTAAGGATCCACAAGTATGACAAAAAAGTTTACTCTGGAAGAGAAACCAAATTATTTTCTTGTCTTAGTTGTCATGTTAAAGCTTGACAAAATTTCTGGCAACTGACTACCTAAAGGATTTTCAGTAACTATTAGGACAAATCTATCCATCCATCCATCCATCCATCCATCCATCCATCCATCCATCCATCCATCCATCCATCCATCCATCCCTCCATCTATTCTGTCTATCTGTCAATCTATCTATCTATCTATCTATCTATCTATGATCTATCATCTGTCTATAATCTATCTGCCTATCTTTGATAAAGTCTAGTACAGTTCTCGTGCAGTAAAGTTTTAAAGAGTTTCTTGATTGTAAATGATATTAATGATGAACATTGCCCTAGAAACAATCTTATCTCCCCACGTCTTTTCTGTTTTATCAAAAAATGTATTAGTCTGCTATAGTGGATCATACCAGGCATCCTTCTGTCTCAGTACCCTGACTTCAACAGCTGTCAGAAGGCTAGAAATTAGTCAAAGAATCTCTCAAGAAAGCAATCATACTTCTGTCTTGCTTGGACTTGTTCATCAGCAAGCTTTGAGGAAATGGCATAAAAGAATAATCTCTTACAACTTCTTCAGGAGGCAATCCCAGCTTCAAGGAACCTGTGACTCAGCCAGTTCCTGAGGCAGACATATGACATCTTTGCAATTACAGCCCTTGATGTTTTCCCATTATTTACCCATTTTCAAACCTACGTTTGTTTTTTTTTTTTTCCCTCACACTTTAATCCTCTGACAAAAAGACCTGAGTTTAGACATTATTGATTTTTCTCCCCATGTTTGTTCTGAGATTGTCCTGTGGTCATTTCCTCAAGGACATGATGGTTCTGCTTCTCTTAACTAATCAAAAGTAAGAAGGTGAAGACCTTATTAACTCCATGCATGTTTTACACACACTTTTGTCATGCCTTTTCTCAGGTGTTTCTTCTTCAAGATAGAGAATTTTGTCTGTGTACTTGATCCTCACAGTATATCTTTCATGACCTTCTTTGTCCTTTTTAACACCTTTTCTGTTATTACTCTGTTGTTTTTATATAGTGAAGTATGTATTTGAAGTATGGATACTGTGAATTTAATCCATGACATTGCCTTGTATTCAGTGTTTGTTTTTACTATTTAGTCTGCTAGTTTTATTGCTAATGAACATTGTATGTACAATGTTAGCAAACTGTCTTTTACTTTCGACCCCCCTTTTTAAATAGTAGCAGCTAGTTTCATAATATTCTCTGCCAAATAATGTATGAAGTCAGAAATATGTTCCCTTAAGTACATCACATAATTTTTGCTGACATTGAATTTAGTCTGCCATTTTTTAACTGTTCAGTCAGTGTCATGAGACTACTCAGTTATAGTACTCTCAGTAACCAGCAAATTTTGTTACTTTCTTCTTTAAAGTTTTTATAGACTATTTCTGAACCTCTGGACCCTACAGAGATACCTCTAAGATTTTGCTGGTTTTTTTCCCCAAATTTTTGCTGCCTGTTGGTCATTCTGTTATTAATAGTGGTGAGGAGCTCACTTGTTCTTCAGAGTAGTCCTCTTAAGCCACATTTGGTAAGGGAATTTCCTCTATATCCTTTTGCACTTGTGCTTTAGGCTGGCCACACAAAGTCAGCCTGACACATAGCCTTAGAGGTACTACAGGCTGTAACATTCAGTTTCACACTCTATTAGGCTGACAGGTGTGTTTTAACACCATGCTGATATGGAGAGGAGATAAGGATGTCCTTATCTGGGCCTGATGATCAGACTCTATGATCACAGCAGACCCAGGCATTATGGACTTTTATAACCAGTAGTTATATACTGTTTCACCACCGTGTTCATAAAAACAACAACAAAAAACAGTTTCTTAATTTTCTCCAGGGTATTGAATTTTCCTGAATACCTTCAAATAAAGTAGTTTTATTCAGGTCTAAATTATTTCTCAATTATCTCAATAAATCTCAAATATCTCAATAATGCTGACAATAATTAGAGAAAGATTAGAAATAGCCAGATAGATAGACAATAGTGAGGCTTTTGGTGGGACATCTTTCTCCAAAAAATTGTATATATGTGAACAGCAATCAAGAAAATAAAAGTTTGTGCATGAAGTCCTGCACTGCCATGGCTCTGAGACCTGCATTTTCAAGAAGTCGATGGCAGGGGACTGCACATTTTCTTTTGCTGCTACTGTACTGATCCTTCTGCAGAAGTGACCTCTGTGCTTACTTTGCCTTTCAATGTCTTAAAATTTAGTTTTCTGTGCAGACATTCACACTGAACACTGAAAAGAAGATACATATATATTTATAACGATAAAAGAGAGAGAATTTCTTAACTGTTATGGGCTTCTGATATTTTATTAGCCAAGTCTACATTCACTCTCACCCTTACAGGTCTCCCAGTGGTAGCTCTGAGCTCTGCGGATCTTGTAGACAAATGATGGAAGCATCTGACTTAGTGCCTTTTAGAATCAAAGAAGTTTGAGAGGGAAAAGACCTGCTAGGTCATTTTGTCCATCCCCTGCCAATAGAGGTTCATGACCTACTGTACAATAACTTCACTAATGTTTTGCCAACTCTCAGTTTAAACGAAAGAAACGATGGGGATTATACCACATTCTCTGGGACATTATATCCCTGTTGCTTCATATTGTCCATGCAGAATTTATGTGGTTTTCTACTTAATATTCTCAATATCACCATACTTACAAGTATAACTTATTTTCTTGTAATAGTTGTTTATTCCATGGTGTTATTTCTTTTCACATACATCATATTATAAAAGCCCTGTATTTGTCTTATTATTCTTCCCAGTTTTCTTCATAACTCAGCTCCTTAATTCCTTACCGACATTTGCTGTTTAACTTCAACTTTATTCTTCTCTCTCATATAGGCTGCTCAAAACTGTGCATAATGCTCATTAGATTATTCTAGGCATGAAATTCAGGTGTTAATGTTCTACAGCAGGGCTTTTGCCTGAGTCATAACGTGATGCATCTGGATACGTAACTCTAAATCTCATGGGTGTCCCCTTTATAGCTTAGTGCTGTTCTCTGACCAGTTCTCATTTTTGTCTTTTATTGCACCAATAAACCTTTTATACACTGCTGAAATTCTGTTTTAGTGAATCAACCTTCCAATTCTCAAGTAAGCCTACCTGTTCATTATCTTCATCATTTAGTATTCTAACTCATCCTACTTATTTTCTCATGCCCTTTTGTAAAATGTAAAACTTTTTTGCAGGATTTCTGTATCTTATATTTTACTTAAACTAGAAATAATAATAATAAAAAAATTAGTATGCCAGACTTTGTGTTACTTAAATGGTATTGAATTTTTAAAAATCAATTTAATCTTTTCTGGAGCAGCAGAGATTGAACTGCCTTCAGAATATACTTTTTTTTTTCTTTCCCCTTTGTATTGCTACAGATCAAAGTTAAGATTCTTTGTATATATTCACTGGATATTTCAAAACCAATATGTATTTAGGTTTTTTTAAAAAAATACAACCTTCGTGAAAATTCTTGTGAGATTTTATTACTTGTAAGTGTACATATTTTCAATTTCAACCCAGCTTTCACTATTGTTTCCACTGCAATTCTTTAGCTTGTTGGTCTGACTAGAAATTTTCTAAAGCCTGAAACTATGAATTGAAATGAAAATAAAAAAGAGGGATTGCATGACTTTTTTTCTCTACTTTGTGATCAGTTCTGAAGAAAAAATAGGAAGATGCAAACTGTATTTTAAATGACCATAGAGGTTAAGTAGGATTGACTTTATTGAGCTATTTGTGTAAATATGTACAAGTGGTACAAATCAAGTTGGATTTCTGTTTTAAAATAGTAATTTCTGTTTAATTTGACTTTTACTTTCTTAATTGAAGGAAATGCTGAGAGAAACGAAGCTTTTATAAACAGAAATAAACTTGAAATTCTGCATGTTTTTTCCCTACTAGTATAATGAAGGGATCATAAGTATCTATTCTTAACTGTCAAAAGTTGCTTCAGGCAAACAGTTGGCAAACAGAGAGTTAAAAATAAGGTCAATGTTTTGTGAAGAAATGTGGTCCTCAATGTAGACAAAAATAATATCAGTGGGTTTAGGTGTCTTTTATGTTTCTATTGCTAAAAACTACTTTTTTTTTTTTTTTTTTTGATTGAACATTTTCAGCCTTCCATTGACTGAAATAGATGACTGCCTTAGGGCATTTCTGAAGAGGAAAACTAAAAGAAAAATGGCTGAATTCCTTTGTTCAGAACTGCTGCTCTGCATATCCAGTAACTTTTTAAAACAAAGACGTACCAGTCAATGGGGAGTTTTGCTTGCAAAAGGACTGCAAGGTTAGGTTCTTAGTATGCAAGTGTGAAAACTAAACAGGCAGGATAAGACTACAGTTGTCAGAAAGAACTGATCACAGCCATCTTCTCAGTTTTCATATTTTAGAACTTTCCAGGTATCCACACCAGAGTAGTTTGGACTAAGCACATAGAGAGGGCCAGTGAGGAAAGGAGGAGAAACTATTCGCTCTGCAGAACAGTTAGGGAGCCCACTAGCTAACCACATGATTGAGCAGTCTTGTGCTCAGATACAAGATCAAGGTGACCTTCCTTGAAAATGGGAAGACTGGTGCTTTTTTTCTGAGCTTTAGTACAAAACTGACTATGAAACCTGCCTGCAAAGCAAGTTATTCATTCAGGATTATTGGGCTCTGAGTCATCTTCACTTGGGTGCTTTCAGGGATGCAGCATCTATAAAATTCCTGGGAAACCTGTTCCAGTGCCTCACTACCATCATAATAAAAAAAATTTCCTAATTTTTAGTCTAAATCTATACATTTTTAGTTTAAAACCATAACTCCCTGTCCTGCCACTATACTCCTTGATAAAGAGTCCCTCCTCATCTTTCAGTAGGCACCATTTAAATATTGGATATCAGCAATGTGCTCTCCCTGAAGTCTTCTCTTTCCCAGACTGCAGAAGCCCAGCTCCTTCAAACTTTATTCGTAGGAGAGATGCTTCAGCTCCCTGAACACCTTCATGACCCTCCTATGGAGGCCACTCCAACAGCTCCATGTTTTCCTTGTGATGAGGGCCACAGTTCCTCTCTGCAGTGCTGAGCAGCGTGTAAGAGGCCTAACCACTTACTCTTTGAGGCTAAGAAGCGACAGTAGCAGTTAGAATATCTCAGAAGTTTATGTTCTTTATTCCTCAGTCAGCACAAATGACCTAGACAAACTGTTCATCAGGTTTCTCTTTTGCTTGTATCAGGAGAGGCTGCAGTGAGAAGCAAGGCTGTAGTTTCTGTGAGCTGTTTACATCAGTCTCAGTTGATCTGAAAGAATAAAACCAAGTTCTTGTCCTGACATTTATTCTGGACACTTAGACTTCACTCTGTGCACAGAGATTTGCTTTGCTGAAATCAATTTAGAATTGGTGTCTATTTGTGCATATTAGGAAGTAAGAAATGCATTAAAAAGCCTTGATCATCAGGTTTTCTTTTTTTCCACTACTGCTGCTGTTACTACCAAAAGTGTTCTATGTAATGCTTTAATTTTTTTTTTCTGTGTTCTTGAATATGTATTGACAAATTGGCTCATAACAGATACTTAATGGCTATTATAGGTTGTAAGGTTCATAAAATGTGTTTAAAAACCAAAAAAATAAACAAAACCCTGAATAGGGTTTTCCCATTCTCCTTAATAGGAAAAAGAATTCTAAGCGTTAGAAAAAAACAAAGCAAATTTTAAAAAGTCTTGCTAAAATACTCTGAAAATTGACTAAGATCATAAGTTCCATTTGGCATTGAATATAGAGATGGACATGAGCAACAACATGAAGAGTTTCTACATGTAGATACACAGCAAAATGAAGACTAAAGAAAATGCAGAATGATGCCAGACCCACATAATAGCCTTCTATAGTGAATTGACAAGCTTGGTGAGAGAGAACAGTAGATGTCACTTAGCATTACTTTAACAAGGTGAAGCTTTGTCCTATAGCATCCTCATAGAAAAACTGATGAACAATAGGCTAGACAGTAGATAAACAGGTGTATTCAAAACTAGATGAAATGCTGGGCTCCAAGTGTTGTGATCTGTGTCACAAAGTCCAACTGGTGTCCCTTAGGAATCCATACTGAGTCCAGTATTGTTTAAAATCTTCATTAATGACTCAGATGATCTCTGCAAGTTTGCAAACAAAGAATTTGGATGAGTGGTCACTATAACAGATAGTTGTACTTTGCAGAGAAAGCTCTAGGGGTCTTGGTGGACAATGAGCCAGCAACGTGCACTGGGATTGAGGAAGGTCAATAGCACCAGGAGCAGTACTGCATTGCCTGCAGGCTGAGGGTGTGATTTTTTGCTGCTCAGCACTGGGAAGCCCACAGGTAGAGCACTGCATTCAGTTCTGGGTTCTGCAGTGCAAGAGGGACAGGTATATACTGGAAGACGTCCAGCTTAAGACAGCAAAGATGCTGAAGAACTTGGAACAATGTGAGCTACATGATGAGACTGAGCGAGCTGGGATTGTTCAGACTGATGAAGAAAAGGCTCAGGAAGTTCTTCTCCACGTGTATAAATACCTGATAAAGATACCCGAGGTAACAAAGATGGATCCAAGCTCTTCTCAGTGGTGTCCAAGGACAGGCCAAGAGTTAATGAACACAAACTGAAGTGGGGGAAATTCCACTTAAACATAAGAAAAAAAACCCTATTTATTGTAGGGATGGAGAAATACTGGAACAGGCTCTCTGGGAATGCTCTGTAGCCTCTATCCACAGACGTTCTTTCCAACCTTACCCATTCTGTGATTCTGTTCTTCAGATAATTCATTGTAATTGCTCTGCTGTGGACAGTAGAGATTTTGCAAAATCTCTTCACTCTTTTTTATTCTTATTTTATTTTATTTTATTTTATTTTATTTCATTTATTTATTTATTTATTTTTTTCAGAGAAAAATCACATAGCAATTAGCAAAAAAAGTCAGCTCACATCATTATGTACCATTTCCCTCATTTTGACTTCTGTTTAATTTGGTAGTGCTATCTCCAAGGGTGTGGGCCAATGAACAGGAGATCTCATGTCTCATGTTGTTCATATTGCAAAATTGCTCACACTGCAGTGAATTAGTGATACTGCTCAAATCTTACTGTGATTCCTGAAGGCAAAGACAGTGCACACCAGTATAAATGTGCTATTTTAAAGGGCTGGAGGCTGATCCTACAAACCTTTTCCAGCATGAGTAATTCTGATATGAAGTTTTCTTCCCCAGAGCTACTCATTTTTGAAAGGATTACCCTTTGAAGGAGCCAATCCTTGTGTTATATGTGACTGTTTAGATACTGGACTGTGAAAATATTTCTTCTTCTAAATATTGAACGATAATGTGGATGGTTGTTAGCAGTGCAATTCCTCCAGCAAACAGGAGTGGATACTGCATATAGAATCAGTTTTACCATCATTACTTTTCAAGATAATACTTAAATATATATCGTGTTTGCTATAGAACAAGTAGGAAAAAAATGTGGAAAAATGAAGGCTTCTCCTCTCCTACCAGTTGTGATCCTTTTTTTTTTTTTTTTTTTTTTTTGACTGGCAGTTGTTCCTATTTTCAAGTGTTTGTTTCTACTTTAATGAGGATACCAACTTTCATCCAGTGAGATGTGTGGGTCACTTTGTTAGCGCACTTGAACACACCAAGGCAATACATCAGCTGGAAATTTTGACTTTTAGTTGAATTATTTTTCCCCGGCAAATGGCTTTCCTTTTGACATATTTTAATGTACTTGCACACTGAGAGGAAGAGTGGGTGAACAGAAAACAGACTGTTTTATTAACCCAGCAGTCACTTTTGAGATTCATACATGTCCACTTTTTTCTCGCCTTTGTACCTAATCCCAAGAGACTGGTATCTGGCTTCCCTTGGAATAACAAAGTCAGTCACAAACCTCCAAACATGATTGTTAAGTGAATGCCAACGGTTTCTTCTCATCTTTTTTTTTTTTTTTTTTTTTTCCAGTAGTGTGTTAGGGACTGTGTCCTTATAGATGCCCTATAACCATAACATTAATTTGGTTCTACATTTAAGGATTTTTTTCTCTTGCAATAGTAAAGGTACATTGTGCAAGAAATTAAATTGCTTCTTTTATTTTCTGTGTGTGTTTTACAGTGATTTTTTCAGCTCTGCTAATTGTGGAAAGGGAAGAATTAAAGCAATGCTTCAGGCACTGTCTGGACTGCAGTTTCGACTCAGAGGAAAGCTACGGGATCAAGAGTGGACAGAGAAGTATTCTCAAGAAGAATCCCATGCACGTTATCCACAGTGCCACATGCCACTTTCACAATACCCTGGGTTCAATGGATTTTTGCCAGTGGGAGCACACTTTTCATCAGACAAAGCTTCAGCAATCTCAGAGGTACCTATATTACCAGAAGACATTTACAAAGACTATTTCTGAATGCTGTTTTATCTGCAGAAAATTAATCTTAATTGTAACATAATTAGCTCATTTTTGAAGAACATCTACATGAAATCCAGGAGGGAGGTGAGGGATAAAGCTGTTGGGGTTAATATTTTCTAAAAAATATATAGGACAAGCAGATGCTAGACTATTAACTGGATCTTGTACCTATTCTGCCTAAAAACATGTTCCTTGAATTGTTAATCTTAGGACTGACTCTCTAATAATCTAGGGCTGACAACATATTCCATCCTCCTTTTGGACAGTAGAATGGCCCTGGAGATTTCCTTCCATGCCACACAGCATTTACAGACAGCAACCAGGGAACGGGAATGGGGTGGAATTCTTGCTCCCTTACCTTGTGGGGGGGCAGGCAGCTTCACATGACGCCAGGAGAGAGGAGATGCTGCCTCCTGGTTGATCTGTGCCTGGTAGGTGTTTGTAGCATTGAAAAACATATTGAAGTGGGAAGCAAATACGGTATTTCAGATACCACATGGTGGCAGCTGTTGATAAAGGCTCATACTAGTTTGTTTTTCATTTTTTAAACTGAGGAATGCTGAACAGCAGCTGGCGGACCATCCAAGTAGTCATTTCATAGCTGTTACATCAGGAATGTTCTGATAGCTTGATGTCTGATGTGTTGACCCTTTCTTTCTTGTTTAGTAGAGGGAAAGAAAAGGTAAGCAGAGATCCAGCTACTATTCAACTTCTGGATCCAAACAATGAATATTTTAAGCATTTTTCTCACTGCTAATAAACTTTCCTTCCAATTCTTGCCACTTCCTTTCTCTTCTGGTCTCCCTCCACTCTTCTGTTCCTCCAGTATTCCTCAATGTAGCCTGAAGAAAAAAAGTTTAAGAAAAATAATGAAGTTTTTATTTATTCCTTACAGAATTTCTGCCCCTGTGGGCATTTGTCTGCCTGTCTGGCTAATGTGCTGTAATAAATCTACTCATTGTCATACATACACATATCATCCTATCAATCAATGAGAGGAAATGCTGAGTGTGGTGAGTGCTAACAAGAGCTCAGAAGGGTCAGTGCACCAGAGCACTACACTGGCATGCTACTTTCCCTACAGGCTGCTTTAACTAGAATACAATAACTCAGGCAGCATGTAGTTGGCACCATGTTTTCTTGCCAATCTCCTTGCCTTGTCAAAAGCACATTCCTATCTCAACATTTAGGACAGTGTCATCCCTTCTCTGGATCTTGATGAAAGGCAATGACCCCGTAATGCCTTTGGTGTCTCTGAGTGAGATGTGGCAGGTTGGGCTGCTGGAGGAGCCTGCCTGCAGAGGTTAGCAGTGATCAACAGGTGCTGAAGAGCCCATGGGAATTGCATTTTGCTGGCTGGAAATCAAAAGGCAAAGAAATATGGGAAAAGGTGAAGAAAAATTAAGGAGAGGAATGTGGGGAAAGGGACGCAAGGGAGAATGGGAAAGAGAAAATATAAAGAAGGAAACAGTGAAAGAATCAGGAGAGGGAGAAAGATTAAGGAGAAATAGGGAAAAAAAAAACAACAAACAAGTAAGAGGAGAAGAAAAGTGAAAAGAAATAATAATAAATAGATGTAGAAATTAATCTTCTGCTGGAGAGAAATACCAGAAATATGTAAAAATAGAGGAAGCCAGAAATATTCCTGTTTGCACCAGTATGTGCAATATCTCCAAAACATCTTGAGGATGATCAAGAAAAAAAAAATTAAAGACAGGTTTCAGGATTTAGACATGAAATGATGCCTCATTCATAATTAAGCAGCAATGTTTATGTTATATTCCTACAGACAGGATGACTTCTATACATGGTTTCTTCTCATTCATTTGCGAGCAGCCAACATGCAATTAAGGACTGATTATTATTATTGTGAACCATGATTGAGTAAATTTTCCACCAGAGGCTTTACAGCAAAACCAATCTATCCTCTTTTGGCTGTCTGAAAGGTGAAGAAAGATTTGTTGGGAAGAATAGAGGAATCATAGATCTCTGAGAAGTTAAAAAGCCAAGGTGGGAACTCAGAATTAACAGCAAGTAAGGGAAGACCATTGTGCCTTTCTGAAAGTCTCACATTTTCTTTGCATGCACAGAAGTTCTGATGTTGATAAGTGTAGCATGCTTGCATGGCAATAAAATGATAAAAAATCTTAATGCTGTTTTACACAGCCCAGAGCCAACACTAATAAGGAATTCCTGTTGAGTGAAGAGGTACCATCAAATACCACTGAGAACACTGAGACCAAGGATAAGGTAGCAGGAAAGGGTTAGCTTGATATTTTACAACAGTAGTGCCTAAAGGAATTCAGAAGCTGATTCATTTTGTGGTCTTTTTATGTGACACAAAACCTGGATCCAGATTAATCTCTCACTTGATCAAGGAGAAGCTATACTTTCCAGGAAGGATAAAGAAGTACCAGGAGTAGTAAAAGAGATCACAGAATCATGGAATTGATGTCTTATTTTCTCCTGCAGTACTAAGCAATCTTGGCTTAGCAAGTATCTGTACTGGAGATTTTGGAAGAAAATCCAGAGGAATGTTGGATGCATTTGTAACCCAAAAATGATTTCGGATTTTCAAGCTGTGGGCAAGGGCACAGTTCTTATTCTCAGTGATATCACTCTGGTGCCCTTTTCTGAACATTGTTCCAGTATCATAGTAAAACTCCCCTAAGATACTGATTAGCAACACCTTTTTAGGGAAAATCAATTTTCTTTAGGAATGGCTTTTATCAAATATTAGTTTTGGTGGAAAATTTAATGTCCTTTCTTCTTCAAGCAATCAATCAATGTAACCAAATTTTGTGATATTTCAGATGATCACTTAAGTTGATCCCTCCCATACTTTTCAATGGATACGTTTGAGTGGAGGTTAAAGATACATAAAATTTACCATGCATATATCCTTCTCCAGCCTCCCCTTTCTCAGAGGCATGACTCTGTTGTCAGAGATACACTGTGTGGGAGGAAGATTATGCACATCCCTTGTAAGGACTGCTGACTTCTTTTAAGTAAAAAAAAAAGCAATATTATATTAGAATAATTATCATTGCTAAACCCAGCAGTCATCGTTAAGGTATTTACACCCAAAACACAATATTAACTGGTGTAAGGTGTTATGACTGGAAGAACTCCTCTGTTATGACAATATTTATAAGTATTAAAAGGTCATCATTAATTACACAAGCATGGATAATATGGGACTTCACAAAGAAGAAAGGTAATGCAGTTTATGGAAAATTAACTTTGTCAATTTAACCTTTCGAATGGTCTGATCAGATTTCAGTTTGGTTGATGGGGGTAAATTTGTTAATATCATATAGTCAGGGTCCTTCAAAGTGTTTAATAAGTTTCTAAAATTAACTTGCCGTGCAATAATTGGATTAATAGACTGAATAGCCAATAGATGCAAAAAAAGAAATTGGAAACTGAGGAACATTCCTGGTTTGGATGTAGCAGTTTGGAGTAACAAAAGAATGAATTTTTCACTCAGTGCTACTTAAATACATTATCAGCTAATGAAAACTGCTTACATTTGTAGGTAACTTCATTGCTAAAGGACTGGAAATGAGTATATACACCATTGATGTAGAGAAATAGGTGTCTTTTCAGGCTGTAAGCACAACTAAATAGTGTATATTGTAGTAAGAATTAAATAACTGCACTACCAGAAAATGCATGAAAAGCTTTATCAGTACATATCAAGGTATAGGTCTTTGTTCTGAGAACCTATAAATTTGTCAAGGACCTGGGAATCAGAGAGCTTGATCATCTGGAAATGAGTTGCCAGCACGGCATTGCAGGTAAAAGAATTCTTAATTAATAAATAATTAAGTATGTATAAATTTATATTAATAAATCAGATGGGACCAGGGTTACTGTTTTCCCTGTGTGTTAGGTGTTGATCAGATCATTACAAGATGCCGTGTCAAAACAGTTTAAAATACTCATCCTACTACTTCTGTATGAGTTACTATAAAAATTAATACCATTTCAGTGACCTAGGACACCAAGAAGGCTGGGAGATAAGCTTCTCTCAAGCTGACCCATAAATTATTACATTTCTGTCTGAAATAGTTCTTTTGAAGCTGCTGGGGTTTAATCTCAATACTCTTAGAAAGTTTCTGAAGGCAACATTTTGTATTTAGAAGCACAACAAGTCTGGTTCACATATTTCTAGGAGGGAAAGTCTTTTCAGGCTGTTTTACAACATTCTAAAATTGGCAAACATCTGTTATACTTAAAAGCCTTGTGCTGCTTACATTATAAATCCTGTGTAGAGAGTCTCATTTACCCAGTAGCTGCTTCACTGGCATCTTTCCTGCTCCTCTTCTGAAGTTCTCTGTTGGTTGCATTGACTGCCCACATTTCACATAACAATTCAAACACTTCCTAAAGCTGATTTTTTTTTGGTGTTGTTATTTCTTTTTAGTGAATAGCTACATAATTTGATAAATTTTAGTACACTGTCTGACAAAGAGAACAGAATGGCAGTAGTCTACTAGTCTTGCACAAGTAGAACATCTGAAAGCATGAAGATGAGGTGTATATCCAAGAACCTCATTTTCAGATGGAGGTATATATCTCATCTGTCTCTCTAGCCTTTGTAATATCTTTGCTGTAGGCCACAGCGCATGTTTAAATGAAATACTGGTTGCACACAGGAACATAAGGATGCTTAAATTAGAAGTGACCACCTATACATCTGAAATAGATGCCCTGGTAACTTTTTGTTGGCAGCATGGTAAGCAGGTCTTTTAAGACTCCATCTTAAAAGACTAACCTTATCTTAGGCTTTCAAGTAAGATGGATTGCATCATCAAAATGCCGTTTTCCCCCTTGTTAACAGAAAAATATATATAGATTAGCTTGGATGCATCTTAATTTTCTCATATACAAAAAATGTCAAATGAATTCCACATCCAAGTTTTTTTGCTTCAGAGAAAGGATAGAAGTTTTGAACTTTCTCAATTCCACTTTAAAATTACCTTAGGAGCTGACGCTTGAGGGTTAAAATATAATTTTATGTCAAATCACTGCGAATATCGTAATTGAGGTTGTTATGATTTTTAAGTCTTCCTGAACTAGTTGCTGAAAGTATCTAGCAGCACAGCTGCCTGTATTTGCAATGAATCCACATAGATTTATTCATGGTAGTCATTTGAAATATATTCCTTTTCAGTTTTGTGAACTATAGTGTTATTATTTTTTTAATGCAATACATTTAGTACTGATATTCAATCTTTTTGTTACTATTTATTCGGTATTTATTTTGGTATTTATATTATGAGAAAGAGTATATAGAGAAGAAGAAAGGTGGAAATGAGGTGGAGAGAATCAGAAATAAGAGGGAAAATGGAAGTGGGAAGGAGAGCAGAACACATTTTGGAAGATCTCGAAAGAGGAGTAGAACAGAGAGCAAAATGTAGGGGTAAGTGGGAAATAAATAGATCTGTGTAGGATTCTCAGGCTCACTCATTATTTTGTAGACTTATAATATCTCTTCTTTTCTTCTCCTTTTCAAACTTCACAGACTTCATCTTTTTAACCTTACAGTGTGTAAAGTCCACAGTCACCATTCTTCCTCCCATATACCTCATCATTTTTGTCATTTTTTTAGACCTTTTTATTTTCACTATGTCTATTCTTGCACACACCTCTTCACATCTGAGCACAGCTGTTGACCTACTTCTGTGTGATAATTCCTGTAACATGGAAATCACTGATGTCTCTGCTACTGAGAGAGTAAGTTCAGTGGGTCCATCACCTTCATCAGCTGAAGGAAGCGTTAATGCTGGATCACTTTGGCTCAAAATTAGAATAGCAGGTTACAATTCTCCAAGGACTAGAAACTGTCTGCTGTTAGGATGGTTCAGTCTATAGAGTATTGTGATTGTTTGTATGAAAGAGGCCAAGGACTGTTAAAGACAGGTCTGAGAAGCAAAATAGTCATGCTTTAATCACAGGATCTCTTGATTCCTTCCCATGTATTTTCAGTGCAGAGCTTTGAGCAGCAGTGCTCATATGTCCAGGACGTTTCCAGGCATGACAATCATCGTCTCAGCAACTCTTCAAAGAATTCTTGGCACAGCTTTGCCCTATGCCAACTACTACTTTCTCAAGAAGGTTTCTAATTTTTAAGGACAATTCATAATTGGCACTTTGCAAATAGTGGTGCTCATGTAGAGGGTAAACTATTTGCAGACATAAATACAAGATTTTCCATTACTTCTGGGGTTACTGAACACTGCCATTCCCCAAGCACATAAATTTTAGGGATTAACAGTCTGCAACTGGAGTTAACAAAAGTTTTGCAATTCTATAGTAGAAAATCATAGTACAAATGCTGTTGGCCTTACGTTAAGAGTGTGCAGGCTTTTCTAGTGTTAACAGCAAGAGATGTTATTTCTTGTCACCTGCAAAACAGAAAATGAGTCAGCTTCTACGGCTTTCAAAGTAGACTAGCATTTCATGAAACACTGGCGTAAGGTTAACAGGAATCCCTGCTTGCTGTTGACTTCAGTGGAAAGGTGGAAACCACAATGGGAGTTATGAGTCCAATATAAATTTGTAATTGACAGTTCTACAAGTCTTGAACTGACAAATGGCAGCCAAGCAAGAAGTAGTGAAGTTCTTCTTTTTGGGCCACAAGGGAAAAAGGCGCTTTGGAGCAGTAATGCTAGTCTCTATGACAAGGACTATAGTAACTGAATTTTGAAGACTCTTAACTGTTGAGATATTAAGTGTTATTCACTGCATAAGTAATTATATAACAGATGACATTAATGATTCTTATGCAAGTGTTTGTTAAACCTGTAATTCAGATTTAATGAATAACCAATGGTCTTTGTTATAAAGAGAAGGAAACCACACTTCATTTGTGAGATTAATCTTATTTAAAGCAAAAAATTCTCTCCCTGAATAGCTGGTGGTATTCAGCCTAAATTAGCATCTGCTGAACTGAGCAGTTGAGCTTCCTCTGACATTTATTAGAACAAATGCATAAAGGCTGTGCTGTGGCAATACCATTTAATTGTCAGGGCAATTAGTTGCCACTTTGGATATCAGAATTGCTGCTGAGTTAAAGAAAAAAAGAAAAGAGGTTGGTTGTTACGAAGACCCAGCAGAAATAGTTTCATTTTTAACTGGAAATTGTGTCTGAATTTTATGTTGCTCATAAAAGTGAGAATCTGATGGCATAGACTGGACCCAGGAAAGGCAGAGGAAAAAGTAATCACTTTAACAGTGGTTGGTCTTCTTTTTATGACTTCAAACCAACCCTGACTTTTATAAAAAATATGTAAATCACTCAGTGCTAGGGGGAAAGTCCCTGTAGTGCTTATGGTTCCCTTAGAAAAATAAGGAGTATTTATTTTCTTTTCAACTCCATTACTATATTATAAGTAAAAACCCTTGCGTTCTCATGCATTATTCTGTGAGCCTTAGCTCATTTGTTCTGCAGTTTGTGTAGATCTCCTTAAGCAAATCAGATGTGCAAGCTGTCTAACAGTTAAACTCTTATCTCTTAATGTAGGAGCCTTCTTGTTTTGAAAAGTACACATATGGTTATACTCTTTCAATATACAAGTAAACTCATCATTTCGTAAGAGAAGAGGGCTCTTCAGTTGCATTCATAAATTGTTCTTTATCCTGTCTAATGGTTTCTAAAGTTCTTTGTAATCAAATTTTACTTATATGCCATATAGAGTTACCATAGTAGAACCAGAAAAATTCCATCATGGAAATGAGTGTCTGTTTAGGTCAAGAGTGATCACAAGTGCAACGTCTGGAAGCCTGTGCTCTGGCAGCTTGTACAATGGCTCGCCTTTGGATTAATATAGGAATGCAGAGCTACAAGTCCCTTAATCTTCATAAAGAATGACAACCATCTCTAAATGGCTGGATTCTCAGTGTTGTGTGCTCCTCCCTCCTCCCCTCCCCACCAAAGTGAGATTTGTTGATTTCAAATTCATCCAGATGAAATTCTGCAGCCTGACTTTTTGTGTGTTTGTAAGTTCTTCATCTAGACAAATCTGAGATTGAACTGAGATTTGATTAAGTGTGTCTCTGCTCTATAGAGGGGAATTTTAAATGAAACTCAAGGAAGAAAACTGTGAGGTTTTATTTCGGATATGCTGAGGACCTCTGGGCTATGTTGTGATTCAAATGCAAAGAGGGAGAGCTTTGCTACCTCAGCTACCATTTTTTATGTGCATGCATTCAAAACTACTTCCACCCCTCCCAAAAATCACAATATGTTTTTATCATGAGAGATGATTCTGTCTAACTAAATGGCCTGTCTCCTTTCAGAGTAGAGCCAGACAGGGGTAAGTTCATTTAGAGCAATATTAAAACTAACTTAAAATTAACATCTGTACATTATTTTCTGAGCAAAGATCTTCAAAGTTTGGAAGCCAGCACTTTTCAGCTGTTTCAGGACATTCAAAATGCCCACTACAGACAAAATTCTTACAATTTATAGATCAATTAATTTAATATTACTTTATTTTCTTGGAGTGAGGAACAAAGACAAAGATGAGTGGAAACTCCACAGAATCTCTGCAGGTAGTTGAAATCAAACTGAAACATGATTGAAATAGTGTCAATATGTAAAAATTTGTCTGTGATCTGCAGTCCAGCAAAGCAGCAGAGACTGAAGATGATCAGATGAGAGAGATTGCACACTTTTGGCTAATTTTGAAGATCTGGAGCTGAGCAGACCATTTTCTTGGTACTTTGAAGTGCTGACATGCATAGCCCATGATATGAGTTATTTCTCTGAGAGAAATATTTCTCTCAATTCTGCTTCTTGCTATTGCCAGTCTGGTACTTCTAAACTCTTGTTGATCTCTGGGATGTTGTGATCTTGATTAAACAGCCTTTCCATATATACAATGCTATTATTATCTACCTGTATGATTTTTTTTTCAATGGTAAACTTACATAAAAAACAATCTTTAATAATCCTCCTGGATAATAAGTTTTACCATTGGAAGTACCATAGTTTTACTTTTCAGGAGTTCTTATCAGTCATAATATTAATGTTGCATGTTAGAAATACACAGTCATCAGTGATCATTTACAAATCTTCTAGTGTCCATATTATTTTGAAGAAGACCACTTACTTAGTTGTACTCAAGTATTTCCTGAAATACATTTTTCCAGAAATGAAGAACATAATCATTGTCAGTAAAAAAAAATTGTGTCTGATATTTTGCTTTATATCTCCACTAGTCAGGAGGAAATTAAAAAAATATTTATGTATATATCTTTCTGTCCTGATCCAAAGCTCACAGCTGGTTCTGGATCTTTTGAAAACATCTTCAGTTTGGGGAAGTGCATCACAAGCTGTAGAGACAGATACCCAAATGCAGTGAAAATGAAGTGATTAACTGCCTATAAATGCAGATACAAGATAATCAACTACCAACTCATCATAGATAAATGAATACAAGGATTCTCTTCCACAGATTCATTCTCCTGCTATTAAAAACTGTAGTCTAGAAACACAGCTTTGGTCTCCATGGCACTTTCCACCTGTAAATAGTCATATTTATCTCTTCTCAGGAGACAGCTACTTGAATGCAATAATTTGGATCTGTGGGATTGCTTAAATTTCAGAGAGCTGAGAACCATACCAAATTAGTAATGGAGAAAAGTGTAACAGACAGAAATCGCTCTGGTGCTCTTCAAAGGAGAATATCTGTTGTGAATTATAGCAGCTTTTTATAGTGTTCATAAAACCAAAAGGAAAAAAAAGATGCTGTTATTCTCCAGCCACGAATGTTTTCAAAGCAATGCAATGAGCAGAAGTTGTCAAGAAGGCAAAAAAAAAAAAAAAAAGCCCTCCACAATAACCCCTCACACCTCTGGCATTCCACATCCACTTATTTCATCCTGGTCTGCATATTTATTTTGAGTTTAATTTGGTACATGTAGTGTACATTTGCCAAGGGATTTTTTTTTTTGTTTTTTTTGTTTTTTTTTTTCCTATTTAAATCTTCAGTTCCAAAGCTATGTTTTAATCCTATTACTGCTAATTGAGTGAAGTCTGCAGTCTTTTTGAGTTAGGTGAAGTTCAAGTTGTAATTGGTATCAAAGAAAGGCACAATGCAAGAACTGAATATTAATATTTAACTCTTGCCATTTTACTGTTTCCACTTGAAAATCACAGCAGTGGTTAAAAGACCTTTTTATGAGTTCATGAGGGTAGTGAATTGGAGACTATGGGATGAGATTTTTCATTCATGCAGCAAGATTAACAAAAATTGCTTTGTAAGAAGTGTAAATGAAATATTATACCGGTGCCCAGTAGTAATGGTTATAGCTACAGGTCTCTCACTATTCCCATTATGAAATTTTGCCTGTAGGTTAAGTAGCTGCACTGTAGAATTTTGCTCGAGGCTAATACAGCATACAAGATCCTAACCCAGGAGCTATTTTGTTTCATATCTCCTATTTAGACCTTTGCAGATAACTGGAAATTGTGCCAGTTTTGGATGACATTTTGGATTTGAGTACTTTCTAAATGACCGTAATTCCAAAGCAGAACTTCTCATAAGATATGCATACAATGATGGATTAATTGCTTATGACTGAAAATAAGGACAAAGACCACCCAGGACAAAGACCACCCCTTTGATTTCGAATCCCTAAAAAAGATTATTAGTTTGACTAACAACTGTTCAAAGGCACAAATTATATATTTTTTTCAGAGATTATAGAAATTAAAAGAAAAATGGCCATTGACTTGGAAGCTTTGGAAATAATGTTCTCCTTGATTAAAAGAACATTTAGAAAGTCAGTTAACTAAGATGTTCTGTAAGTTTTATTTTCTCCATTATCGTGACTGTTTTTTATATTATCTCTCAATTTTATCATACCCGTTGTGCATATTTGCTATTGTAATTTTTGGTTTGCTGTAATCAATGATTTGAAATCAAACCGGACAGAAAACACTGTGGAGAAATAATTCCAGCAGCGTGGTAGCACTGGCTATATTCTCAGAACTGCATCTTCCTGAAATATCATTAACTCCAGCAAAAGACACAGTGCCTAAGAGAAAGAAAAATGATAAGAAGCAATGCTGGAATTCACAGTAAACAAGCATGAGATCAAAACACAGAAAAGGAGCAAAAAGGAGAGATGAAAAATTAGGCAGAGAAGAAAACCTGAAAACACCAAAGCAAAAAAGACACAGCTGGAAATACTGTATCGCCATCATCCACTTCACATTAGATGGGATAAAATGTGATAATTGTTGCTTATTTTTTCTGCTGAAATTGTTGTCCATCACATGAACACTGCAGATAGCCCAAGTAAATCATTTGTCCAAAATACATAAATATCAATGGCAGCAAAGCTGACTAAAGAGTGAGATAATTGACTAAATGCTTGCTCTGTGCAATGTGATTTTGGAGCAAAGTACAGATAATCTGCGTCTTTTCTTAAAAAGTTATCATTTATATGCTAATTATGACATCTTTCTGCAGACTTTGTTGCATTGGAAAACTTTGCAAAGAGCAAAACTCAGATCCATTCATATCTGATCTCCTGAACAGATCTCAAAGGCTTTCTAAAGCAAATCAGTTATTTTCTTGTGTTTTTGATTTTGTTGTTCATTGGTTTGTTACTTTTTTTTTTTTTTTTTGAGAAAATAATCTGATACTGAAACTAAATTGGAACCACACAATATATACAAGATTATATATTTCATTAGTGCTTTTACATATCATGGCAACACCTCTAAAGAAGAACAGACTTCCCATTTTGTTCATATCTAAACTACAAAAAATTGAACAGTGTCCTTTTTTTTCCTTGAAATAAAAAGTTGAAAGGGGTTGATTGCAGTTATAGGCCAAAAGATGTGAATAATTTAAAATAGGTTGTGTTATGTCTCTAGGCAACATATGATCTCATATACATAAAGAATGAAAAAAATTGAACTTAACAACAATTTTCAATGGACTTAGAGGGCGTTTAGTCTCAACTCTGCCCCCGCACTTCATCCAAAAAAAAAAAAAAAAAAGTGAGCCTGAATGCAAATAAGCAACACCATTCACTTTGTACTACTGAAATTGTAAATTTTTTTATTTAAATGATAAGATTAATAGTTTCAAGACATCTCACACAGAGCACTTGAAGTATGATCCAATTCATTCAAAATCAAACTTTGAACTTTTTTCTCTAGTTAGTAAAAGCCAACAATATCAGAATAAAAACATTCAGCTCATACCTTTTGGGGTTTTGACTCATTGCCTCCAGCATCCTTTCCTAGCTAGTTATCTTAAGTAATTGTCTGGCCCCCACTGGCATTCTGATAACATCGCATAAATTTTGAGGTTTCACCTCTCGCCATCTCAGAGTGAAGAAGGTTTTGTATTTTACAGGTGAAATTTTGAGACAAAGAAACAGACTCAGATCCTCAGAGCCTCCACTAATACCCGAGTGTATCCTGTAAATATTTTATATCTAATTAAAGTTAGTTGCCCAAATCACCCTCTGTGGAATGGAGAAAGACAACAATAAGTGTTTCCAGTGGGAAGACAATATGTTTCCTGCCTCTGTAAAACATCTCTCATAAGTGTCAAAAAGTGAATCACTTTCTGGAGGTATTTTCTCTGACCATTGTCCAGAAAAAAGGCTTTTTATTAACTTAGACTAGATAGGTTTCTCTGAAAGTTGAATGTCACTTGTGATGAGCACTCAAAATTACCCCGGGACTCATATTCATGCAGGAAATTGAACCAAGCTCTTTGAAGTCTTTGTTTAGCAGGTAAACACTGAGACTTCTAGCAGCCTTGATGGTCTTCCTCTAAAGAATTAGTCCACTTCTTTTAAACCCAGTGAAGTACCAAGACTCTTCTACTTTTCAAATCAGTAATGTTTCATTTTTTCTGAGAAGACTCAACACACACTACACCAAATACTGCTCGAAAAGTTATTGTGGGATGCTAAAACTCTATCTTAGGATAGTAGTATGGGCAAGTTAGTGATCTGCGTGAATGGCAAGTTCATCTTGCAGCTTTCTGCTTCTCTGATGTTGACCTCTGGTAGAATTAGGGCACAATGAACAGGTAAATGTGATGACTTTCCATTTCTAAAGCAAAGTATTTCATGTTAGATGCTGTATGTTAATTATGTGAAGTATTCACAATGTAAAAATGCTTTCTGTGATAGTTTAGCAATAAAACAAATGTAGTTTTCCTGCAGGCTGCATAAGGACTGACTTGCACAAACTGACAGACTTGTGACCAATTCCAAAGACCACCAAAAACACTTTGACTTCGGTAACGTTCAGTTTGGGTCAACAAAAGCAGCAGTTTTAGAGTTACAAAAATAATAATTCTATGTTCAAAAGGAAAAATAAATCTGAAAACATTTTGAAAACATCCCATCCATTGATAATTCCCAGAGAATTTGTATGATCAACATACTATGCTGATTTGTATTTAAATCATTATTAAAAAAAAAAAAACAAAAACAGCATGCTACATGAGTTATTATTTTGGATGACAGATAATAAAACTTAAAGGGAAACCAGTTCTTTAAAACCCTGTGCCCTGTGTCTACGTAGCAGGAAAAAAAAACAACACACAATGCAAAACTTTTCTGTACTCCCATTGGAAATGTTTATACAAATTCAGGTCTCCATGTGTACAGGGCTAGTTTAAGCACACTTCCTACCAAATGAAATGTTGACGTGATTCCCTCACTGCTGTGCTACAGTTAATGGGCTACTCTTGTGATAATAGCAATATTGCTTCTAAAAATGTGATGACCCTCTGCAGATAGAAAATTCTTTATCTGCCATCATACATATTGATTGGAAAAAAAAAAAAAACAACAAAGAAAATAAATAACAACCCATCTCAAGCAAAGCTAAAGCACTACTTCATGGATTACAGACTTGGAAGAAATAGGGCTTAACTGGAATTTATTCTCAAAAATAAAAAAACAATAAAAAGAAAATCTCTTTTAGAAAGAATAAACTCTTGTCAGTTATTTTGTCTGTAGTATATGTTTCCACAGTAAAATAACGTGTGTATAACATACGTATGTAGAAATTTGTAGAATCAAAAGCTGTGAGGAGTGGCCCACTGTATATGTGGGCCGCAATAGATATGCATATTGAGCAGTCAGTTAGGGCTACCTAACGTCTGCTATCAAAGAATCTAATCTCTGTCTGTTCCTAATGGATCATCAACAATTTCATTAGAAATTCATTAGAAATGATTGTTACAGTACAGTGTTTACTACAATATTTTACTACATTTGCATTTTCTTAAACCCAAGTTTAAGAAAGGGAAAGCAAGTGGCTAGACTTGACCCATTATCCACTGCTGTAGAAGATATAATTTCAGAACTGAACTCCTAGATAAGGCCCTCAGGCACTAAAACTGAGATTCTCAAAAGTGTTTAAATGACTTAAAAATACAGTCTCCATTACCTCAGTTAATTAATAACTCCCAAATTATGCAGCAAACAGAAGAATCCATATTTATTTTTCATTTAATGGTAATACCTAGATCTTTCTGATATGTCAACGGCATTAATGTAGTGAACCTGAAATCCCAATTATTGCTTTCTGCAGTTCTTTCTTTCACAGCTGGAAGATGAAAGTGGATTTTTTTTTACAGTTTAAGTTCCTCTGAATATAAGTATATTCTTAGTCAGTTATGCAGTTTCCCTGCTGCCATTGTTGGCTCTATGCAGACATTCGGTTCATTGGCTTTCTTTACAGCTCTTAAGTTCATCGTGCATGTAAGTTCTTTCCGAAATATCCGCTTGCAGACAAGAGAATGTTCCCAGGTGAATTCTTAATAGTACTCCTCAGGACTTAAATAAATATAAAATACATCTTTCATACAACGTGTTTCATTAAGTAAGACACTAAAATTTCTATTATTAGATGATAGTCGGCATTTGCATCACACAAGCCATTGCCTATGTGCTTGAATAGTTCCTAATATTTCAGAAATGTAATGGTTAAAAGATGATCTTGAAAATCCAATTTAGTCTTGATTTAATTATCAAATCATATTTGATTTTCAATTTTTTCTTCATTATTCATAACAAGTGTTTTACGGCATCTCTAGTACACACACTCCTAAAACCTTCTCTAGCCTTTCTCACTGCTTTTTCTACATATTTAGATGACTGAATTTATATTCCTACTTTTCAGTTAATTTTAAAATTAGAGAGTTGTTCCACAATTATGTTGCAAATTGTGAGAAAAGTCAACGTTTCTTGCAAACGATAAGTTTTGCTTAAAGAGTATTATTCTGTAGTTGCTTACCTTCATATAACCGAAGATACGTGGTCTTGTAGCTCTTTTCTGGGATTCGAAGGACATCATAATGACTCCTTAACTCCTCTGAAATCAGTTAGAGAGCATTGTATTTTGCTTCAGCCCTCAGATTTCTCTAAAATTTTCATTTTTTCAAGGAAAAATACTATGGAACTCAAGTTTCTCTGCCATTCATAGGGAAAATGTCAGTGATGCTTCTTCAAGTTTTGTTTTATTAAATAAATGAGAATATATTGAATAAGCTTCCTAGTGAAGCAGTGTTCCAGGAGGTTCCATATGGCATCCAACATTTTTCCATTTTTTCCATTCCAAGGCAGCAAAACTTGATCATATTTAGCATAGCTTCATAAAGAAATGCGGTATTTTATAACAGCAGTTGCCATCAGTTTGCTCATCATCAAGCTTTCTTTTCTGCCATCTCAATATCTCTTGAACCTACAGACCAATTTCAAAAGAAGCACTTTGAGGTGTTATGAAAATGTGCAGGTGGGTAGGGAAAAAAAGCATGAGTTGTACATCAGAGAAAGCCCTTAATGAGTCCACCAAGTATGCAGACATGAGTGAGAGAAGCAGGCCTGTAGGGCTTGTAGGGCTGGAGCTTGAAAGCCCACGTACGACCATCTCCCTTGCCAACCAGCACATGGGAACACCCTTGGAAAGTGCTGGTGGTGGCTGTGAGAAACAATCCAAAATGGGGGATCCTAGAAAGAAAGATTCAAGGGCAATATAAGAGGAATCCACAAGAAGAAATACTGTGTTTCTTTCACTACATATTAATGCAACATTCAAATTAGACTGAGTTTATGTAACACTGTCATGAGATAAGGGATGACTGCTATGTTTTGAATTCATTCAGAGCACACTCATTTTGAGGTTGATTTTCTGTTGGTATTATTTTTCTGTAGGTTGTTAAAGCAGCATAACAAATCAATGCTTTTGACTTGTGCATTGAATTTTGAGCAGTCTTCGTATTTAGTTGCTATGCTTACAAAGTTCCATACATGAAAACAGACCTACTTTTTGCCTCATTTACCTCATCAGAGCGATGCACAGTACAGAAAGTTCGTTGAAAATATCATTATTTCCTATAATACAGAGTAGTCATTAAAACAATAATAGTACTAATTCCAGTAATTATGATTTAGGCAAAATCCCCAATCAATGGCACAATTTTAAAAGTAGAATGGTAGGATC